>CM059602.1:2510000-5010000 GCA_030412105.1 Cyclura pinguis
CTAGTTGAAAACATTCGTTTGGAACAGTTAAAAGCACATTTTAAAAAACAGCACACACATTGCACTGTCCCAACCAGCTGAAAGCTGAAAGCCTGTTTAAATAAGGAAGTCTTTGCCTCACAGTGAGAAGAATGCTGAGAGGGGACTAACAGTGACCATTTCCATACGAGACTCTTATAGCAGTATGATTCGGCTTTGAACATCCTATAGAATCCTGGGGTTTGCAGTTTCGGCCCGAAACTGCAAACCCCAGGATTCCATAGGATGTTGAAAGCGGAATCATACTGCTATAACAGTCTAGTACGGAAACGGCTAGAAGTCTCCTTTGGAAGAGAGTTCCACAGCCTGGGACCAACCACCAGGAAGGCTCCGTCTCCCCTGCTCTCACCAGACGTACCTGTAACGGTGGCAGGGCCAAGAGAACGCCTCCACCCAGGCATCTTAAGACCCCGGCAGGTTTGTACAGGGAGACACAGTCTTTCAGATAATACCGATCTAAGCCACGTAGGGCATTCGCCACCAGCGCCCTGAATTACGCCTGGAAACTCTCTGTTAAAGAGTTCTAGTGCCACACCAGACTACAGATCCCATGGCAGTTAAAGTGGTATCAGGGTGTTATAATTGTGCAGGGTGAAAGTGTTACAGCGGATAAACAAACCACACCTCACCATGCTCCAGATGGACATGGAGCTGGCTTGAACCCCTAAACACAAGGTAGGGAAGACAGAAAAGAGAAGGAAAGAAAGACACACACACACACACATATAATTTTGGCCAAAGGATCCCTCTAGCAAGCGCCAATAGTGATGACTCCAGAACGATGATTTTATTCTTTCAGGCTTCCCTTCTTATACTATTTTTATGTTTATACTAAAGAATGCTTACAGATAAAAAAAGATTCCAGCATCAGCAGAGTCACAGCTTGTACACGTGTTCCATTCTATCTGGCTCTTAACATTCCTAAGTCTGGCCATTTCCGCACTAGACTGTTATAGCGCTATTATTCCACTTGCAACATCCTACGGAATCCTGGGGTTTGCAGTTTCGGGAGGGGCCGGCGGGATTCCCCAGGATTCCATAGGATGTTGCAAGTGGAATAAAAGCACTATAACAGTCTAGTGAGGGAATGGTCTCTGTGTTGTTCCAGGCAACATTATGGGTCATTTCCAAAGCCATCTTTCACCACAGCAGTGTCCTTTGCTTGTAAATACTGATTGTAAACAGGAGCAGAGCAGAATAAACAATTCTAAAGCAAGGTTGCTTGATGAACTACAATTGCCCGAGCTATCAATCAATATTAAAGCAAATTTCCAGCCTAACCAAAGGGCCTGAAGTATGTTAAATTTTTCAAGGAAAGATGTTCTGGCTCATCTACGACCCAATATACTGTGCTGCACAATATACAAGAAGTGTTGTTTCCTGTTGGTGGTGGTGGTGGTGTCTGCCATCTTTAAATATTTGAAGGGATGCCATGTAGAGGAGGGAGAGGGTTTGTTTTCTGCCGCTCCAGAGACCAGGACAGGGAGCAATGGATTCAAGCTGCAGGAAAGGAGATTCCACCTGAACCGCAGGAAGAACCTCCTGATGGTCAGGGCTGTCCCGCAGTGGAATCTGCTGCCTCCATGGAGTGTGGCGGAGTCTCCTCCTCCTTTGGAGGTTTTTAAGCAGAGGCTGGATGGCCGTCTGTTGGGCATGGCATGGCAGAAGAGGGTTGGACTGGATGGCCCCCGGGGTCTCTTCCAACTCTAGGATTCTATGATTCAAATTGTTTTAGACTTATGGCAACTCTAAGGCAAATCTTTCACGAGGTTTTCTCAGCCACATTTCTTCTGAGGAGGTTTGCCACCGCCTTCCTCTGAGGTTGAGAGAGTGTGACTTGCCCAGGGTTACCCAGTAGGCTTTCACAGCCAAGCAAGGATTCAAAGCCCAGTCTCCCAGAATGCTAGTTCAACATATCGAACACTATACCACACCGGCTCTACAGGAGCTTTGTTACTGTACATATTTTCAAGTCTGAAGAAGAATCCTGTGGAATTCAAATAGCCTTTAACCAAATTCCCTCTTTTTATTAAAAACAGAGCCAGAGTGACAGACAGCTTCTTCCCTTGCATCCCAGACTGCCAGGGGTGCTCCTGCTTTGCCCCTGCCGATTTCCAAAAGCGCCCCGTTCTCCTTGCTTTTCCAGCTTCATTTTGCACCCTCTTTCAAACCTTTGCCTCCCCCCGGCCGCCTTTTTTTCCAGCTGTGCCTGAGGACGGCTAGAAAGCTGATTAAACACCCTCTTCCAGCTACAATAACAGCACGCTTTCCAACACCTCTCACTTCCCTGGCTGCTTTGGAAATGTGAGCCTTATTTTACAGCATTTTTGTTCTAAAGGACAGGAGACCGTTCCCCACAACTGCACTAAAAATCTCTGGTCTACTCTGCATCTTGCACGTTCTTCAGAGACAACCCTCATCTTACACACGCGTCAAGATCCACCCTGTTCAGCATTTGCAAGTATGGTCATTTCCACACTAGCCCATTATAGTGCTATTATTCCACTTTCAACATCCTATGGAATGCTGGGGTTTGCAGTTTTGGGAGGGGCCTTTGAGATCAGGTCAGGCCTTTGAGGCCCCTCCCTAAACTGCAAACCCTAGGACTCTATAGGATGTTGAATGTGGAATCATAGCACTATAACGGGCTAGTGCGGAAATGGCCCATAACACACGCTCACACCATTGCAGCGGTTGCAACATTGCACACAACTACTCGCGCAAGGGGAATCTTAAGCGGACGCAATCCCCGTTTCACCACTTTTTACAATTTGCTAGAGCATCCCACCAGAGAGGGGAAAGTTGGAGGGGAAAGGTTAATGTGTTAGTTACCCGAAAAATCTCAGTGCAAGAAATTTGTGTTAGAATTGGCCGGGAGGGGGCTTAAATACAGTGCCTATATGCAACCTCTGTTAGTTAGAAGTTTGCCCTGAAGCCCTCACCAGAGGAAAGAGCAAGAAAGGACTTGGTGATTCTACGCACACTTGTGTCCTGTGAGCTTGGGAGAGAAGGAAACCGCTGCACGAATTTTTGAAAACTTCATTTCTCATCTGCCACAACAAACACCCTTTTCTTGCTGATGTTAACAACTTAATTCTGAAATTAAGAAAATGCTGCCTATCACGTCCATCAATTAAGTTTAACAATTGTAATTAATTTGCCTCTTTACATTAGAAAACGTCTACCTTAACTGATAAATTAATTGGCGTCAATCAGCTAGCTCCCATCCTAGTTACGGTTTCCACAGATCTCCACTTAGCAAAAGTGTAAAAGTTTCCAACCTTCAAAACACCCTCCTCCACGGCGGACCCACTTGTGCAAATATGTTCTGGACACCACTAGGGCTGAGAAAATGCGCAACCACTTGTGCAAAAGGAATTACACCAATGTAAGGACACCGTATTCTAGGCAAATCCTTCCATTTGTTGTCGTTACTTCAAGCCGGCGTTTACCGTTGGCAACCCTATCACGGGACTTTCTTGGCCAGATCTCTCGGCCAGGAGGCCTGCCGCTACGGCCATCCTCCGAGGCTGAGAGAGCGTGACTTGCCCAAGGCCACCCGGTGGGTTTCCGCGGCCAAGCGGGGATTTGAACCCCGGTCTCTCGAAGTCCCAGCTCGGCTCCCGACCGACTCATCCCCCTTTCGATGTGCCTTCAAGTCCACTCCGACCCACAGCCGCCCTGTCAGGGGGTGTCCTGAGGAAGATTTCTTAGCCGGAGGAGGCCCGCCGCTCTTGCCTTCCCTGGAGGCTGAGAGAGTGTGACCCGCCCAGGGTCACCAAGTGGGTTTTGAGCCCTGGTCGCCCCGCACCCCCCCCGAGTCCTAGCCCCCCACTAGTCCTGGCCCTGGACGCTTCGGGAGACCAGAGTACGAGCAGAGAAATGCGGAGCCACTCCAAGCGCTCCACCGCGCCGCCCCGGCAAGGTTCCTTTCTCCCCGGACCCCGCACCTCCCGGCCGCTCCCTCCGTCCTTCTCCCTAGAAAGAGCGGCGGCGGCGGCGGCTGAAGAAGAGGGGGGGACCCGGGGAGCCTCCCCCTCCCCGCTTTGTCCAGAGTTTTCTCCGCCGCCGCCCCCCCCCCCCGCAACTTCGGAGGCGCCTCCCGGCCGGGCGAAAGGGCGGCGAGCCGGGGCGGGGGGAGGCGGGCGGGGGGAGGGGGTCCGAGGCTGGGGGGGGTCCGATTACCATGGCTCCCTCGGAGGCGATGCTGGGGGCGGGCGCCGGGGCGGAGGGGAGCCCCTCGGCGGCGCTCGCGGGCGGCGGCTTCCTCCTCGGGCTCCGGCGCCCCCTGCGCCCGCCGCCTTCCCGGCCCGCCGAGACCGGGAGAGACGAGGCGCGCGGGGGGGGGTCTTCTCCGCCTCCCACCGACCCCTCGGAGGCCGGCCGGGAGGGCCGGGGTCCGGGCGGCAGGGCGGCCGTCGCCCCGGGCGGCGCTCCGCTCCGGGCTGCTCCTCCCGCCTGGCGCGCCCGCCTCGCCGAGGAGCCGCGGCGCCCGCGGGAGGGGAGGGCCGGGGCCGGGGGGCCGGGCTGCCGGCGGGCGGCCGCCCGGGCTTTACAGCGCCGCCCGCCCCCGCGCCCTCCTCCTCCTCCTCCTCGCCTTCCCTCCCGCTGGCCCGCCCGGCCGGCGGAACAGCGGCCCTCTTTGTATGCGGGGCGAGCCGGCCGGCCCTGCCCCCGCTGCCCAGACGGGGCCGGGCTGGACGCGCCCGCGAGGCCGGGACCGAGGGAGGCCGGCCGGCCGGCTCCACACCCCCCCCACCCGGCCGGCCCGGCCCGGCCCGAGGCTCCCGCGCACCGTCCCGGGGCTTTCGCGTCCCCGGAGCGGTTCCTCCTCTCCCTTTTCGCCTCCAGGCGGGGCCCTCGGAGGCTCCCCTTTCTCTCGCCGCCTCCCCCCGGGTTCCGCCGAGCGCAAGCCCCGGCCGCGGAGCCGCGCGGCTTCGTTTGGGGCGAGGCGGAGGGGGGGCCGCGGGGAGGCCGGTTCCTCTGGAAGCCTGCGCGGCGTCCCCCCCGCGCGGCGGTGCGCGGCGGGAGGCGGTCCGGGGACAACTTTCAGGGGAGCAACCGGGGCCGATAGACGGAGGGAAGGCTGTGGGTGGAGCATTTCTCCATGTCGGCGAGGCCCCTGACAAAGTGCCCCACGACATTCTTGCAAAGAAGCGAGTAAAATGCGGGCCGGACAGGGCTACGGTCAGGTGGGTCTGTAACCGGTTGACCGACTGAACCCAAAGGGTGATCACGAATGGCTGCTTTTCCTCCTGGAGAGAGGTGACCGGCGGGGTGCCGCAGGGTTCTGTCCCGGGCCCAGGGCTGTTCAAGATCTTCATCAGCGACTTGGATGAAGGAATAGAGGGCACGCTCATCAAATTTGCAGATGACCCCAAATTGGGAGGGGTTGCTAATACGCCAGAGGACAGGATCAACATTCAAAACGACCTGGACAGATTGGAGAGCTGGGCCAAGGCTAACAAAATGAAATTCAGCAGAGAGAAGTGTAAGGTCCTACACTTAGGTAGAAAAAGTGGAATGCAGAAATATAGGATGGGGGACGCGTGGCTGGATGGCAGTACGTGTGAAAGGGATCTAGGAGTCTCAATAGACCACAAGCTGAACATGAGTCAGCAGTGTGATGCGGCAGCCAAGAAAGCCAACGCAATTCTCGGCTGCATCAATAGGAGTATCGTGTCCAAATCGAGGGAGGTACTAGTACCACTCTACTCTGCTTTGGTTAGACCTCATCTTGAATCCTGTGTCCAGTTCTGGGCACCCCAATTCAAGAAGGACATGGTCAAGCTGGAGCAGGTCCAGAGGAGGGCGACCAAAATGGTGAAGGGCCTGGAAGCCATGAAGCCCTATGAGGACAGACTTAGAGAGCTGGGTATGTTCAGTCTGCAGAAGAGAAGGTTCAGAGGGGACATGAGAGCCATGTTTAAATATTTGAAAGGATGCCATGTAGAGGAGGGAGAGGGCTTGTTTTCTGCTGCTCCAGAGACCAGGACAAGGAGCAATGGCTTCAAGCTGCAGGAAAGGAGATTCCACCTGAACCTCAGAGGAACTTCCTGACGGTCGGGGCTGTCCGGCAGTGGAATCTGCTGCCTCGGAGCATGGTGGAGTCTCCTCCTTCCTTGGAGGTTTTTGAGCAGAGGCTGGATGGCCATCTGTCCAAGGGAGTGCTTTGAGGGTGTTCCTGCATGGCAGGGAGTTGGACTGGATGGCCCCTGGGGTCTCTTCCAACTCTATGATTCTAGGATTCTATGGGAAAGGAGGGAGAGGAGCTGGGTGCGCCTTTGTCCCGCTTCCCCGGTTGGCACGCGGGTCGAAAGTTTGGGGAGAAACAGCTGGGGTCGCCAGGCATCTCTGGTTATAAAAGGATGCCCCTCCTTGGAGGACCAGACAGCTTGTTCCTGCTAGGGCTGGCAACATCCCTTCTTGTCAGGGATGTTCCGTATTTGAGGGCCAGAGAGCATGCCCCTTTTAGGGCTGGCAGGTGTCCCTCATTACCCAGCATGTATGTCGCTTATCTGTCTCTTAGAGGACTGGTATGTTCCCCTTACTGCGAGAAAAGTCTCCCGTTTGATGGTTGGAGAAATAGATGGCGAGGTTAACTGAAATCAATACTTTCACTTGGCGAGTGAAGTGAGTGAGAGCCCATGAAGTGGAGTGGCTTGAGTGTCGAACTGGGACACAGGGTGTGAATCCCTGCCGAGCCATGGAAACCCATTGGGTGAGCTCAGAAGTCCCATTGTCTCAGCCTCAGAGGAAGGCAAGGGTAGCAAACCCCCTCTGAACAAATCTTTCCAAGAAAATCCCAAGACAGAGTCGCCTTAGGGTCACCATAAGTTGGAAACGACTTGAAGGAACACAAAAACAACAATAAATTAAACGTGTATTGTGCAAGTCGGCTCATTATAATGATCTGAACTGCTAATAAAGTCCAACAGGGTGTGATTTCTCTGCAAACATGCAGAGACAGTGTCCACTTGAAATTCCTTCAGATGTGTTACTTTCCAAAACCGAGATTACCCAATTTCCTTTTTTTTCATGCTGTGCCGTTCAGCACACCATCGAAGTTGAGAATGAACATTCACACGCTGCTGTAGATGTACCGGAGGTGAATCCTGCTGCATATAAAATTGACACTTGTAGAAAGGCTCCCTTATTGCTGCACAGTATGTTAGTCAGTTCACGATGTGCTAGAATGCACGAAGGTCCAAGACTGAGGAAATTACTTTCCAGCTGGTGGGAAGGAAGGAAGGTTGATGTCCTGTCTCTTCCTCTCACACGCAGACGGAGCCATCGTCTTCTTCAGCTGATGGAATGAACTGGGAGGAGGGACTCTTTCACACAAACTCCCCTCACTCTCCCCCATTCCTTTTCCCTCCCTGGTGCCCCCAGTCCGGCCCTCCCGTGCAGCTGCCTCTATGGGTCTTTTCAGCTTCCTCGGGAGGAGACACAGAGCCCCCATTCACAGATGCACGGAGCCTTCTCGGGCCCCCACCCAGACAGCCCTCTTGAAGTCATCAACCCCATATTTTCAGTGCTTGACTATCAGCCCACCCCCTGGCCCAGCACTCTGGGTCTTCATTGTGTCTTAGGTTGCCCCGCTCCAGGGCATCACAAGCACTCTTAGAGTGGAAGGGCTGGGGGGGGGGCAGGATAGACAAAAGAGAAGGTCCAAGGATGATGAGCTGGCTGTGGGGGAACAGCAAGGCTCCCCCCCCCCCGGAGTGAGCTGACCCCTGAGCCAAGCTGGGATTCCATAAAGGATTGCCCTCTGAAACTGCCTTTCACGGTTGGGGATATTTCTGGCTGTGAGGTTGAGAGGGGGCACCTTCCAGTCACCCAACCCAATGCAAAGGGGACCAGATGGTGACCTAGATGAGGAGAGGGTCACTCACACTCTGGCAGAACAAGGACTCACTTAACTCTGCCGTCAAAAGAAACCCTTTCTATCTGGTCCATGCTTTGGGGAAAGTGTTCAGGTTGATGGCTGAATATGAACAAAACAAAAGTAATGACTGCAGGAGACATGCATGACTTTAAAATGGAGGAGGAAAGCGTCAGAATTGTGCAAGATTATCTAGGCTTTGCTTCGGTCATTAATCCAAATGGAGGCCGTGGTCTAGAAATCAGAAGAGCTTATCACACGAGCAATTAAATTGCAATTGCAGCAGGATAATGGCATCTTTGGCTGGGACTTACAGACCTCATTCCTATTCTGTTGTTCTCCTGGTGGGAGACCACTTGGAAAGCTCTTATTTTACAAAGGAGGACATTAACGGATTTTTCTGTGTTTGTAAAATAAACACTTTTCAAGCAGTCTTCCACTAGGAGAACAAAAGAAGAGGAACGGCATCATGTGATAAGTCCCTGACAAAGATGCTACTATCCTGCTGCGGTTGTGAGAGCTCTGGTGGCACAGTGGTTAAATGCCACTACCGCAGCCACAACATTGTGAGTTCAGTCCTGCTGGGCTCCAGGTTGACTCAGCCTTCCATCGGTCAGTAAAATGAGTACCCAGCTTGTTGGGGGCAATTAGCAAAATACATTGTAAACTGCTTCACACTGATAAGCAGTATAGAAATGCAACTGCTATTGCTATTGCTATTGTGATAAAGCCCTAAGACTTCTTATCTCGAATATTAATTTGTTACTTGTGCTTTGTGCAAGATGCAAAGCTGGAGTGAGACTGAGGATCTGTGAAATGCCAGAAATTAAAGCATAGTTCTGTGTGCAAATCCATGCCTTCCGCCATTTCACAGATCTTCCATCTCTCTCTTTTTGCCACCCGCTGCCTGCTTCTGCCTTTGAGGCGGCAGCAGTGGCACTTCTGCTTGGTTGATCCCAGATCCTCAGGTTATACTGGCTGTATTTTTAGTAAAAAGATAAATAAAAACTACCTGTAGAGGAGGGAGTAGGATTGTTTTCTGCTGCTCCAGAGACCAGGACAAGGAGCAATGGATTCAAGCTGCAGGAAAGGAGATTCCACCTGAACTTCCTGACGGTCAGGGCTGTCCGGCAGTGGAATCTGCTGCCTCGGAGTGTGGCGGAGTCTCCTTCTTTGGAGGTTTTTAAGCAGAGGCTGGGTGGCCATCTGTCGGGAGTGCTTTGAGGGTGCTTTGAGGGTGTTCCTGCATGGCAGGGGGTTGGACTGGATGGCCCCTGTAGTCTCTTCCAACTCCACATTTCTATGTTTCTATGTTTACCTGGCTGGTTGAGCCCAAGACGTTGGAGGACTCAGGCTGTGAGTCCCCAGAAGCCTAAATGCAAAGAGTAACACATACTGTTGGGACAGAGGGGTAGTGGGGGGCACACCGGGAAACTGCTATGGCTGCTTCCTAGCTTTCTATCTTCTCTCCACTCCTTCCTTTTTGTTCCCTCTTTTTAATTTCAGCACCTCGTGGTGAGAGCAGCCACAGTCAACACCCAGGATACCTTCGAACTACCCTGATTTGGAGGAACATCTGTTACCGCTGTTTCTAGCCCGAGCTTGTGGGATATTAAGATATCATTTGATATCAATAATTCGGCCTTCTTCACCCATTCCTCTCCACGTGCTTGCGAGGCCCCCGGACAAGCACGCACACAGGCGCGGCCGACAATAGCCGAACCACTCAAATCCCGATCCGGGCAGGCCAGTCATTGCCGAATGCAGCTTCAGGAGACCTCAAGGCAAGTACCGCATTATGTATGCGCGCTCCATACAAAAGATCCCCTGCCCCGCGCAGGCAGCTTGATGAGCGGACTATGCAACGCTCGAGCACTCCGCGTTTGCATACTGGCCACTCTATTGACAATCTGGTCATAACTCAATCATCTAAAGTACTGACCTTTCGGAGGCGTTGTCTCCAGCCCAAAACGCATTGTTTTCCCCAAGTACAGACTAGCCTGCGCCCACCATTTTCCCTATAAGAACCCCTGACTTTGAGCGCTTCCTTGGATCGCTCTTGGCTTCCATCCCGCCTTGCTGTCGCTTTGTCCGGCAAGCCTTCCCGTCGGCCCCACGTGCTGAGAATGCACGCTCCCCAGCTTCTTTGCTTTTAACGGGCTTCAGGACAGGTACGGTATTTCCCGTACCAAACCTCCTCTCAAAATCCCTCTATCCCACTCCTCCCTTTTACTTCTATAGTTCCTTGTGTGAGTGTGTTTCATACACGTGTTTGACTGTATTTCAATAAAACATTTATTATTATCATCAACTTCTGTCTTATCATTGACTCAGCCTGACCCCGTAGACATAGGGTTCAAGATCTCGCTACGTTACCCTGCCTCTTGCATTGCAAACTTGTGCTCTGTGCTAATTCCCTCCCCATTGTTTGAGCACGTTTAGGTGTCCCTCCCGGGACCCCGAGAAATCAGGGTAACACATCCCAATTAATACACCGCCATCTTACCATTCCAGCTACTTTTAAAATGCCCTGGTTTCTCTCTCTTCTACCTGCTTTCCCTCCGTTTACCCCAGTTGCTGCAAACTGAGCTCAGTGTGCAAAAACAGTTTGCACTCAGTTAACTCAAATGGAGAGAGGAGAGGAGGGAACAGTCGTGCCGTTTCCAGGAGGCCCAGGCAAAAGCAAGTTGCTGCAGCCTCTCCCAGCTTGTGTGCTCTTCCTCATGAGTAACTTTTGCCCTCTCCACCACGCTGCGATGTTCCTTGGCCACATGTGTCCCAGTTTTATCTGTGAAATGTTGAAGGGTATGTCTTACCAGCAGACTGAAGACAAAAACCATCTGCTGCAACCACTCCTGGCTTGTCTGTTCTTGCCATTAATAAACTTTTCCACCTTGACCACATTCTGGTGTTGCTTGGCCGTGGGGGTCCCAGTTTTCGTCCGTGGAATGTTGGAGGGGATGCCACAGAGACTTATTTGCTCTATACCGGAAATAAGTTTCAGTTCCATTAAACATATGCTGGTAACCTACAGCCTAAGTTTCTTGTGTGATCCATCCCTTCACATAGAGAGCTGAGTCTGATCACAGAGGAGGCTACTAAAATGGCCTTGGGAGCAACATGTGTCCTGTGGGTCGCTTGTTGCCCACCCCTGCCTTGGATGCATATGCTGGTCTTTTCTGTCCATGGCCATTTCCGCACTAGCCTGTTATAGCGCTATGATTCCACTTTCAACATCCTACGGAATCCTGGGGTTTGCAGTTTCGGGAGGGGCCGGCCGGCCCCTCCCGAAACTGCAAACCCCAGGATTCCGTAGGATGTTGAAAGTGGAATCATGGCGCTATAACAGGCTAGTGCGGAAATGGCCCGTGTCAGGATGCATAGTACTCCCCTCATATGTTGAATTGCAGGATGGGAATTGAAATAGTGTATTGTAGTCAGTGTAGGAATACTGCTGTAGGACTTCCTAAGCTTCATTGTAACACTACAAAATATCCAGGGTTAACTGATGATTACAATAATCTACCAGGATCAAACAATGAACCTCCTGTGGAATTCTGGGGTTTGTAGTTTACTGAGGCCAAAGAGCTGTCTGGCTGAGAATTCTCAATTCTACTCCCTCAACTGCAAACTCCAGGATTCCATAGGAGGTTGCAAGTGGAATAATAGCACCGTAACAGTGTAGTGTGGAAATGGGCCTGGTCTTTAATCTCTTTTGGGTCTAGACTGGCCTTCCCAGGTCTCACCTACTTCTAGAAAAGTGGAGAGCCTCAAGGGGAAGACTGTCTGGCATAGGCAACCTTAGAAAACAAGTAACTGCTTCATCATCCTGCAGCCACATAGACGCACGTGCGCGCGCGCGCGCACACGCAAACAGGACATTTCTACCCTACAGTGTTATAGTGCTATTATTCCACTTCCAACCTCCTGTGGGATTTTGGGGTTTGTAGTTTCTTGAGACCAAAGAGCTCTCTGGTTGGGAATTCTAAAGGCCCCTCCCTAAACTGCAAACCCCAGGATTCCATAGGAGGTCGAAACTGGAATAGTAGCACTATAACAGTGTAGCGAAAAAAGGCCCTGTATTATTACAAAGTACCAATAGATTAACTGCTTTACTGCCTATTGTTACAATGTATCTGGTGAGGAGGGGAGCTCGGAGCGGGAGAAAACAAAAGTGCTAAAGCCGGTGTTTTGAGAGCTTGGTGTCTCTAAGATAAGAGGCAGGAAATATGTGCCTGCCTCAAGGATGAGAAGTGGAAACCAAATACTGGTCTGGGAACTGTTGGAATAAGTGGGGTGATGCTAGATTTATGATCCTCCCCAATCACAGCTTTGTGTGCCTAAAATCTGGAATTGTGTCTGCATAAGGTGTAAGCTCCATGTTTGCTTTCGTCTCAGCAGCTTCAGAAGAAGTGTGTTGTGTTGCCTGCATTTTCTACAAATAAAGAACTACTGTCTACCTCAGGGTGAAGTGTGTGGCTTGTGGGTTATCCAGTACCTGACAGTCCCACGCATCCTCATTTTATGCCTTTGTCTATCACGTCACCAACATGGACGTCCTGCTTTTTGTCTCCTGGCTGGATCGTCCAGCCATTCTCATCATCTAGTCTTACACAGCGGCCATCCCCAGAAAGAAACGCTCTGAGCCCTGGGGTCATGGGGCAGGGGGTGGGGGACAGCCTGATTTTGCAGCTGGGAAAACAAGAGGAAATTAGGTGCCGCTGCTTTTCTGCTACTCTTAACTATCCTTGGCCCGCCCGGTAATTTTTATAGTCTTCAGAAGACAGGAGAATGACAGCTGGTGACGGCTGACGTGGCCTGGGAGAAAGATCACTCAGATCAGGATAAGGTTGGGGGTTGCTTCCCTCTCATTATGCTTTTGGGGGGACTGCATGGTGACCCATAGAAGCATCCCCAAAAGTCATCTAGCACAACCTCTTTCTGCCAGTGCAGGAAACTCTCGGTTAAAGCATGCCTTAAAAGTGGTCCTGCCCCAGCATCTGTTCGAAAACATCAGTGAAGGAGAATCGACCACTGAACACCTTCAATTATTTCTTCCTAACGTTAAGTCGGAATTTCAGAGGATGTTCCTTTTAAAAAAAAAATTAATTAGGAATTTTTTAAAAATGTGTTAGAAATTAGAAAGATCAGAGACAAAAAGAAATCTAAATTACAATATAATAAAAATGTAAAAATTACAGAAGACAAAGAAAAAAGAAACAAAAGAAAGCAAAAAAAAGTGATTTCTGATCTTCCTTTCAGTGGTTTTATATATATACACTAATTGTTCATGCATGTCTCTCAAAAATGACAGCCTATTACTTCTTTCGATGGCCTATTCTTTCTAATCATCAAAACCAAAAGTTATCAAGCCATTTTCTTTTCTTTTCAAACAGTCTACAGGGGGTTTCCAGTCCCTAAGAAATGTCACTGATGACCTTTCTCTAATCAACCTACACAATTTGTCCATTTCTGCCAAATTTGCCAGTTTCAACAGCCATTCCTCCATAGTAGGTAGTGCTGAATTCTTCCATCTTTGGGCTCGCAAAATTCTTGCTGCCATGGTTATATACTGAAGCAAACTTCCATGGTGCTTTTCCAACTGTACCTCTATCAGTCCCCAAAGGAAAATTTCTAGTTTTAATTAAATATTAATCTTTAAAATCCCCTGTGTCGGTGGATGTCGAATCTCAGAGGACATTCCCACGAGCCCGTGCCGTAAATCCTACTGTCTTGCCTTTGTCCATAGACGCAGGCAAAAGCAAACCGCTGCAGCCTCTCCCAGCTTGTGTCTCCTTCCTCACTGATAACTTTTGTCATCTTGACCACACCCAGATATTGCTTGGATATTGCATGTGAAATGTTGGAGGGTTAACCTAGCGCTGATGGAAACTGCAGTTCTGCAACATCTGGAGAGTTGCAGAGGTCTCTTCCCTCAGCATCTCTTCTTCTTCCAAATCAAAATATTGACTGGCCTTAGTGGTGACAATTCTTTTTTTTTTCCTTCACGGCAGAAGCAGAACATAAATTGAGGGTGGGCCCTGAATTTAGGAAGAAACGTCTTATGTAATAAGGGTTGGGGTAGGTTGGACATAAGGATCCTAGAATTAGAAGAGACCCCAAGGGCCATCCAGTCCAACCCACTTCTGCCATGCAAGAAGACACAGGCCATTCGAAACTGCAAACCCCAGGATTCCATAGGATGTTGCAAGTGGAATCATAGCGCTATAACAGTGTAGTGCGGAAATGGCCACAGTCAAAGCCATCCAGCCTCTCTGTAAAAACCACCAAAGAAGGAGACTCCACCACACTCCCAGGCAGCATATTCCACTGTCAAACTGCTCTTAACATCAGTAAGATCTTCCTAAGGAGAGCAAGACCTTGTGAGAAGATTTGGGAACAGGGCCTTTTCTGCTGTGAGTCCTCAGTCATGGAAGAGGCTCCCACTTGGTGCCGAGGCTGGCATCATTTGGTTTCCAGGGAAAAACATGGCTTTTTGTTGCAGGTTTTTTGGGGATGTATTGATTTGATCCAAATCTGCCCACATGCTTGGTTTTAAGTCATCCCAGACTTTTAAACTGTCTTGGTTTAATTCATAGAATCATAGAATCATAGAAATGTAGAGTTGGAAGAGACCCCACGGGCCATGCAGTCCAACCCCCTGCCATGCAGGAACACCCGCAAAGCACTCCCTTGGACAGATGGCCATCCAGCCTCTGCTTAAAAACCTCCAAAGAAGGAGACTCCACCACACCCCATGGAGGCAGCAGATTCCACTGCCGGACAGCCCTGACCGTCAGGAAGTTCTTCCTGAGGTTCAGGTGGAATCTCCTTTCCTGCAGCTTGAATCCATTGCTCCTTGTCCTGGTCTCTGGAGCAGCAGAGAACAAGCCCACTCCCTTCTCTACATGACATCCCTTCAAATATTTAAACATGGCTGTCATGTCCCCGCTTAACCTTCTCTTCTGCAGACTAAACATACCCAGCTCTCTAAGTCTATCCTCATAGGGCTTCATGGCTTCCAGGCCTCTCACCATTTTGGTCACCCTCCTCTGGACTTGCCCCAGCTTGACCATGTCCTTCTTGAATTGGGGTGCCCAGAACTGGGCACAGTATTCAAGATGAGGTCTAACCAAAGCAGGGTAGAGTGGTACCAGTACCTCCCTCGATCTAGACACCACACTCCTATTGATGCAACCAAGAATTGCATTGGCTTTCTTGGCTGCTGCATCACACTGCTGACTCATGTTGAGCTTGTGGTCTCTTCATCAACTTGTGGTCCAATTCACCAGATATTTTTTTTAAAATATACTTTAGTCTGCTTTCAGCAATTGCTGTTTTAAATAGTTTTAACCTGGTCAAGATCTTTAGATACAGGGCTGGATATAAGTATTTTAATAAATGAATTTGAAAACAAGGCTCAGGGGTCTGAGCAATAGCCATCTTCGCCCTCTTCCCAAAGGAAAACACCCACAAGAGAGGGAAGAAACTGTCAAAGGGGAGATTTGTTCTCTCTGTGGCCCAAGAGAGAGCGCAGAAGAGGCAGCTGGCTGGCAAGCAGCCTTCCCTGTCTGCTCTTTCCTCCACTGGCTTCCTGTCTCTCCCCCCAGAGAAGAAACAAACAGTTCTTTTCCCACTCCTTCCCTCCACTCAGGGCTTCTCCCTCCAGCCAGTTTTCGAAATCTGGGTTCCTGTAAAAATGGAAATCGCTCTCAGAGCTGGTCTCAAAAAAGTTCTTGGCAGGCGGCCGTTTTTTCTCAACAGATCTGGGCCCGGCCCCAAGAGCTGAGGTCACCCGGAGACACAAAGAGTCCCACATTAGAAGATGTCCCCTTTTGATGGAGTACTGCTCCCAGAAGCCGTCCCCCCTTCAACTGAAAGGCCACTGGCCAGGTTGGCTGGGGAGTGTGGGAACTGTAGTCCCAGAAAGGTTACTCTTCCAGTTGCTGGAAATAGGTCACACGTATAACATTAGCTAGAAAAGCATAGCTGCAGATCTCGGATGGAACGCTGTGTCTGGTTCTGGGCACCATCATTTAAGAAGCGCTTCAAGAGACTAGAATGTCTCCAGAGAAGGTGACAAAGGCCATTTCCACACTAGCCTGTTACAGTGCTATTATTCCACTTTCAACATCCTATACAATCCTGGGGTTTGCAGTTTAGGGAGGGGCCTCAAAGGTCATCCTCAAAGGCCCCTCCCTAAACGGCAAACCCCAGGATTCCATAGGAGGTTGAAAGTGGAATAATAGCACTATAACGGGCTAGTGCGGAAACGGCCTTAGTCTCAAAGGTGCTACTGGATTCCGTTATATCTTTTTAAACCCTTATGGCCACAGCAGCAGGACGGTTGTACCCAAAAAGATGGAAGAATTCAGTATTGCCTTCTGGGGAGGAATGGTTGTTGCAATTGACTGATCTAGTGGAAATGGACAAATTATCTGGGTTGATTACAGAAACATTTCTGGAGACATTTCTAAAAGATTGGAAATCCTTTTTGTGGAGAAAAGAAAATGGTCTGACAACTTTTGGTTTTGACAATTAGTAAGATTTGGTTATCGGAAGATGTGCAGGGCCGTTCTGCCTTCTTGGGGAGGCAAACCTCATCTGTATGATCCCAGGCAAGCAGGCCCCCATCCTTCCCCGTCACAGGCAATTGGCCCCTAATGGGAAGCTGTCAAGAGACGACAGAGTCACGATTTAAGGAGAGTCATTCCTGTAATGAAGCACCTAGCTCTCTGTGTATGAAATCCCTTATCTTCAGAGGAGACCAAATATATGTGCGGTGGCGGCTTGACGGAGGCAGGAAAATCACTTAAATCAGACAGGTGGAACTCCATGACTTCTGGGGAGACAGAAGACACCCAACTCCTTCCATCCCTGTGGTCCTTCTTCGTCTGGACAGCTGCCACATCCACCTCAAAACCAGAAAGAAGCTTCCGTTCCTATTTGTTTTGATTTACATGGTAGTTGTTAAGACATTCAAAGGCAGCCTCTGTATCTTGTGAAGAGTGGGTGAGAGGGGCGCAATTTTTCCTCTTGGAGGTATTGCTTCTGAATGTTATTAACCCATGTAGAAAGTCAAAGATGAAGACGTCAAATGAGTCCTGGTGGGATTGGGCCAGAGGTGCAGCTAGCTCCCATTTGGGAACCCACAATGCCGAAAGATGGAAACAGAAGGGCGGCACCTGGCTAGAGCACAGTACGAGTGAAAAGGATCTAGGAGTCTTAGTAGACCGCAAGCTGAACATGCGCTAACAGTGTGATGCAGCAGCTGAAAAAGCCAATGCAATTCTAGGCTGCAGCAATAGGAGTATTGTGTCTAGGTCAAGGGAAGTGATCGTGCCACTCTATTTTGCTTTGGTCAGACTTCACCTGGTGTCCAGTTCTGGGCACCACAATTCAAAAAGGATACTGACAAATTGGAACATATCCAGAGGAGGGTGACCAAATTAAGAAAAGGCCTGGAAACTATGAAGCCCTCTGAGGAGTGAGTTAGGGAGCTGAAGATCTTTAGTCTGCAGAAGAGACTGTTAAGAGGAGACATGAGAGTTACGCTTACTTTAAATTATGTCATATGGAAGATGGGGCAAGCTTATTTTCTGAACTCCAGAGACTAGGGCGTGGAGAAATGGCTTCAAACTACAGGAAAAGATGTAAAGTTGAAGGCTTTCACTGCCGGAATCCATAGGTTGTTGTGGGTTTTCCTCTGAAGATGCCAGCCACAGATGCAGGCGAAATGTCAGAAGAAAATAGTAATAGAACATGGCCTCAAAGCCTGGAAAACCCACAACAACCTACAGGAAAAGAGATTCCACCTAAACATTAGGAAGAATTTCCTTAAGGCAAGAGCACTTTGACAGTGGAATATTGAGTTAGCACTCAATGGAGTGTGGTAGCATCTCCTTCTTTGGAGGTTTTTAAAGAGAGCCTGGGTAGCCATCTCTCAGGAGCGCTTTGATGGCGTATTCCTGCATTCTCTGTTTCATCCAAGGTGCCATTCTTCTTGTGGGCCTCATCCAGAGTGTGTTGCGTGAGACAGCCAGCCAGGATTCACAGCCCCCAACAGGGTCTTTTGCAGCAGCCAGAGACAAGGTTTACAACAGTTTGTCAGCCAGTTACCATTTGTTGCTTCAGCAGTCCAAGGCAGTAATGAATTCTGAGTGCCAGTCCAAAGGAGTATCAGGCAGCGTAGTCAGCACAAAAAGGGAGGGTCAAGGTTTCCAGGAACACAAATCAGAGATCTGAATGAAGGACGCATTGCTTCCACTGGTAACAGTTGTCTGCAACAGTTTTCCCCTTTATAAGTCAATAGCCTCCCCAGCTGTTTGCCTAATTAATACATCTTCTCTATATAAGTGCTCTGAGGCCATTTCCGCACTGGCCTGTTATAGCGCTATGATTCCACTTGCAACATCCTATGGAATCCTGGGGTTTGCCGTTTCGGGAGGGGCCGGCCGACCCCTCCCGAAACGGCAAACCCCAGGATTCCATAGGATGTTGCAAGTGGAATCATAGCGCTATAACAGGCCAGTGCGGAAATGGCCGGAGCCTCAGGGGCTCTCCCTTTCTCTTCTATGCTGGGCTGCAGTAAATCTTGTCCAGTTCATTGCAGTAAATCTTGTCCAGCTATTGGGGAGAGTCCTGCCTGTGTTTGCATCTGAGTCTTGGGACTGGGGCATGGCCGCCGCACACTAAATTGATCCAGAAGAGGGAGACTAAAGACCAACAGACAGCAGCATTCAAGCGACTAAAAAATGGGACTCCCTGCAACCAAAATTACACCACCTCTGCATCATAAGTGTTTCTTAGCTGATGATGTACATTTTAAATCAACCCAAAATGAGCTGCCTTGCATTGTGGTTGTCTCGTTTCCTAAAGCACCTGGGCAAGCAACACTCTCTTATCCTCAGAGGAAGACCGTGACAACCCTCTCTGAGCAAATCTTGCCAAGAAAACCCTGAGCCGACACGGTTAAGTAGTTTGAATGTTGCACTAGCACTCTAGGAGACCAGGGTTTGAATCCCTGCCCAGACACGGAAACCCAGTGGGAGATGTTGGGCAAGTCTCACTCTCTCAGCCTCAGAGGAAGGCAATGCTGGAAAATGGCCACTGGACACATTGGCCAAGAAAACCCCGTGACGGGGCCACCTTAGGGTCACCAGAAGTCATCAACACAGGCATAGAACAATTAACAGCAAGTGCTAAAAACTTAGTTGCTTTAAATGAAAACTAGGAATAGGGTCCACGTGATGGTGCCAGGTGGCACAGGGAGGCGAAGCAGAGGGTAAACCCGATCTGACTGGGGAGTGTAGGAAACCTGATTTCTTCTGGGTTCCACTCTGGGAGAAAAGCATCCTGTAAGTGAAATAAATGCATACATAAATAAATAAGTTCCTACATTCATGTACTCGGCATTATGATGAAGGGACGCACCAACAGCTCTCTTGTACTCATTATGCAGGGCTGCTTGTTGTCTTTATTGCAACACTAAAATGGATCTTTGCTGAAATTTGACATTATAGGAAGTGCTAGATGTTTGTCTTCCTCCCTCACATGCATCTGCTCCCTCAGTCTAGATATAGGCATTGGATGGTCCTGCAAAGTTCTTATTTGCACATCATTTGGCTATTTTCAAACGGCTTTTCCCGTGTATGTTCAGACAAACCTTTGCTTCAGCTCATCAGGAAGGAGCTGCAGTCTGGCAGCAAGAATTGGCTAAAGTGGTCCTGCCCCGGTTTACAAGAGAGTTGGAAATCCCAAACACTATAAAGGTTCACTATAACCTCCCCAGGTGGGCAGGGCAGGTGGGAGTGCCCCGTGGTGGGTTTGGTTTAGAGGAAAAAGGTCTTGTACACAAACCACAAGGGCATCAGTAAGGGGCCCACATTTGAAGCTACAGGTGTGGGACAGGAGGCGGTCCTCAAACTGGGACCATTTCCGCTCTAGAGTGTTATAGTGCTTTTATTCCACTTTCAACATCCTGTGGAATCCTGCATCTTACAGAATCGTCAAAAGTCTCTCCCTGAACTGCAAACCCCAGGATTCCATAGGATGTTGAAAGCAGAATAATAGCACTATAACAGTCTAGTGCAGAAATCGCCTGGGTGGCAAAGGTGGGCCTAAGCAGAAGCCTTTGTAAGGCTCTAAAATGCCAGCTCAGTTTTATCTTGAGCAATGGAAGAACTTGGAAGACGAAATATTTTTCTCATTTTATATTTTTTCAGTTCTGTTAATTGCTTCAAAAATACAATTAAACCATCTGCAGAGAGAAAGCTATTTCACATTCATTAAAAGCCAGTTAAAGCCAGTTAACTATACAGAGTTAAAGCCATTTCAAATTCATTAAAAGACAGAATATTTGAAATCAACAGAGCAGCACACCATTAAAAACCCATCACAGTCAATTCCTGAAAGCACGGTGGAACAGAAAGTTGAGCCAAACTAGAGAACTGTCACTGAAACAGTTAGATTTACCTCTGCGTTGACTCATCGATTCCACAATTGCTCCAATGGGACTACCCTAGATGGGACTAACCAACAAGGCGCCAGCCCAAATATTCCAAGCAGCAGTATCCTTCTCTCTGCCTGGTCAGAAGGTCAGTAACAACGTATGTTGTTCTCGTTTGTCTGTGTCTTGGGCCATTTCCACACTAGACTATTATAGTGCTATTACTCCAGGAACTGCAAACCCCAGGATTCCATAGGATGTTGAAAGTGGAATAATGGTACTATAGCAGTCTAGTGTGGAAATGGCCTTGGTCACCTCAAAGCAGGTAAGGTTGGTTTTGATGGGCCTTTGCTTCAGATGGGCTCGACCTGGGATGCTCCCCTAGGTCAATGGGCCCAGTTTAGAACAACCACACTCCAAAGTGAAGATAGATACCACATTTGAAGTAGACAACTCTTTGGGTCCCGTTTTACTCAATAGCTCTGCAACTCTATGAGTCTGTGACGTACTACTGAAGTAGTTCTGCAATGCTTGACGTTCCAGATCAATAATCCCCTTTTTCCTCTCTCCCGCTGCTCATCCCATGAACTTTCAGCCTGAAAGTTCATAGAATCATAGAAATGTAGAGTTGGAAGAGACCACAGGGGCCATCCAGTCCAACCTCCAGCCATGCAGGAACACCCTGTTCACCATTTCCAGCTGCCAAATTCATCAATTGCCACCCTTCACCAGGAGAGACTCCAGATCTCCATCCCCAAAGCCTTTGTTGTCCTGAGGGGCAAGTGGGAAATAGGCACCTCTTTCTTGTGAGTTGGTCATTGCTCTTGTGGGCCTTCAGAGTCTCATGAAGTTATATCTTCTGTGGGCTTCCAGATGTGATTTACCTTGCTTGCATCACAAAATCAAGTTGGCCTAGCTGCGTCGTTGGATCTATGGTCCAGCTACAGGAGGGCGACCAAAATGGTGAAGGGTCTGGAAGCTATGAGGCCCTAGGAGGAGCGGCTTAGGGAGCTGGGGATGTTTAGTCTGCAGAAGAGAAGGTTAAGAGGGGACATGAGAGCCATGTTTAAATATTTGAAGGGATGTCATGTTGAGGAGGGAGCGAGCTTGTTTGCCGCCGCTCCAGAGACTAGGACAAGGAGCAGTAGATTCAAGCTGCAGGAAAAGAGATTCCACCTGAACCTCAGGAAGAACTTCTTGACCATCAGACCTGTCCAACAGTGCGATCTGCTGCCTCCATGGAGTGTGGTGGAGTCTCCTTCCTTGGAGGTTTTTAAGCAGAGGCTGGATGGCCATCTGTCAAAGGGAGGGCTTTGATGTGTGTTCCTGCATGGCAGAATGGGGTTGGACTGAATGGCCCCTGGGGTCTCTTCCAACTCTAGGGCCATTTCCACACTACAGTCTTATAGCGCAATTATTCCACTTTCCACATCCTATGGAATCCTGGGGTTTGCAGTTTTCTCTGTGTGTCTTTCAAGCTGCGCCGTAGCATTCTGTGCCTTCCTCGGGTATCCATGATGTAGGCCATTTCCGCACGACACTCTTATAGTGTCATCCGGCCCCTCACGGAACTGCAAACCCCAGGATTACTTAGGATGTGGAAAGTAGAATCATCGCACTATAAGAGTGTAGTGCGGAAATGGCCTAGGATTCTATGATTCTATACTTCTGCTGACATAGGCCATTTCCTCCCTACTCTGTTATAGTGCTATTGTTCCACTTTCAACCTCCTGTGGAATTCTGAGCTTTGTAGTTTCCTGAGGCCAAAGAGCTCTCTGGCTGAGAATTCTAAAGGCCACTCCCTAAACTGCAAACCCCAGGATTCCATAGGAGGCTGCAAGTGGAAAAATAGCGCTATAACAGTGTAGTGTGGAAATGGCCATAGAACAGTGGTAAATGACTGAGGCTAAGGTTCCGCATCAACCAAGTGCAAAGCTCTGTCAGGCAGAGTTCCGCTCCCCCTTCCTCTCCCGAAATGTGCCATCTTCCTCCATGCTGCCTGTGATCCCTCCACTTTGACCACTCAGTGGAGGGACAGGTCTTCCTGCCTTTCTGCAGCTGAATGCACAGAGCTGACATCATCCATGGCAACATCGTCCATCATCCAGCTGCCTTGAGCCCCAATGTTGGGAGAGGGTGGGGTATAAAGAGAGAGGGAGAAGACCCCCAGGAGAGTCAGAAAGATGTCTTCTTCTTTAGCAGGAACACAACTGGGTGCTTTCTGGCCACCTCCACAGCCTTTCTCCAGCCTTTGAGGGCTTTATCACACCAGCCTGTTGTCTCACAGCATTTGCACTGTTAAGCAAGTCGAAACATACTGGTATGGAAACAATCACTTCCACACCTTCTCTGCAATGACACTATGGGGCCGCTTTGGGGATGCAGGTTCCCGCAATCAATCTTCTGCAGTTCCTTGCTCACCCCACCTTCCTGCCGCTCCTCTCTCCAATGTAGCACATGGACACTGTTTATTTATGCATTTAGTTTCCCAAAACTGCACAATTTTGGTTCCCAGTACATATTTCTTTTTTAAAAAAATTGTTCTGCTGTAATTGTGTAATTGCAGCACACTGATGACTACCATAGCAGTGCAATTTTGCAATTATGGAAAAACACACACATTAAAAAAATATACTGGGTAACGAAGCAAAAACAAAATTGTTCATGTGCACCAGATTTCCCTTTTGTCCAGAAACTGGAAGTGGAGTGACTTCACGTGGCTTGGGGTTGGGAGTGGGGAGAAGAGGAGAACCATTCACACTCACCACACGTGACTGCCACAATATCAGAACTGCAGTGGAATGAAACAATCTCACCAAGATGCAATCGTTAAACGGCAGTGATGTTGGAGTCACAAACAGGTTTTTCCCCATCAAGGAAAAGATGAGAGCCAGTAATGATGGAAAAACAAGGCAATGACGGGAGAGTCACAATGTTGTACGATAAGGAACGATCAAACATGGAATTAAGCCAGTGCAATTGTGCAACAAACCTATTGTGTGATAAAGTCTAAGTGACCATGTGGTCACCCTGGTGGCAGAGAATTAAATGGCGTGGGCAGAGGGTCATTGCGTGAAAGAGCTGCCAGACACTTCTTTCCTCAAAGACCATAAGAAAGGGTATATGAAGTGAAACAAACCAGGTTCCTCTGGCCCTGTTTATCTGAGGGATTTGCAGATCTGTCACCATTTGTTAGTCTGCATCTGTTTTGAGCTCCCGAGAGTCCACTGGCTTGATCACCGGACGTCCTGTGCAGGCAGTCAGCCAAGACTTACTGCCTAATTAGAGCCTCTTAGCAGCAGCCATGAGCAAAGTTTGTTAGCAAACTACCGATTGTCATTTTGCAGTCTGAGTCCACAGTAAATGAAGAGCAACAGTCCTGTACCAAAGTCCATACACAAGGCAAAGGTCAAGGTTTCTTGGAGCATGAGCAAGGAATCCGAATGTAGGTTGGGTTTCTTCCACTGATAGGAATGCTTGCCTGCAACAGCTTCTTCTCAGTCCTGCCCTATTTATATAGGTTTAGAGTCTTCCACAGCTGCTTGCCTAATCAATGAGTCCTTATTGTATAAACTCTCTGAGGCTCCTGGGCTCTCCCTTTTCCACCTACACTGGCTGCCGTAACTACTGTCTATTCATGTGTCCATGTTGGGGCTGCTGGGAAGGGTCCAGTCTGGGTCCCAGGACGTAGGCATGACACCTGAGCTTCTAGGTTCCTGGATATTGGTACAGCCTTAAACTGCAATATTTGCCTTAAGAAATCAAGTCTTGGAATTTCAGAATACTTGAGGTGGAGAAATAAACATGCAGAGGGGTAAAATAAATCAGTCCACTGACATGATCAAAACAGTAACATCCTTGCTTTGAGGAACACCATAATCAACTCAATCTAGGCACATCTATTCTATTTAAGGAATTGGCTACCTTACACCATATTACAACATTATATTCATGAAAGGAAACATCACAAAGAGGCAGCCATACAGGCTTACATTGGTAAGGAATTAGATATTTTACACAATCACTATAACACAGTCAACCTATTCAAACAGGTATCCATGTTAAAAACACTTTTCCCTATGCATTTCTGCATATTCTTGTATTTCCCCAGGAGAGACATCCTTTATATCTTCTTTTATAGCCGATCCAGAGATCTGGAACTCTCTGTAAATTCCAAATAAATAAAAGTTATCCAAAATAAAAGTTACAGCCATGGTTAAGCTGTGTCTCGCTTTACCCCCTGTCACTGTTAGCCCACCTGTATACAATGTCCTGGGGGTCATAATTATTTTATATCGAACGTAGTGAGCCATAGAGATCTACTGGAAGGACACGTAGGCAGTAGAGCTATGGATACAGATCAAAGGGTAGCCCTGTTTTCTGTCACACATCCTAGGTGAATCTTGGAATGGTTCACACAGACCATTTGAATGGATTTTCAGCAATAATGGCACCAATAGGAGACAAGAGGTCTCTGGGATCAAATTAACATTTCAAACAGCCAGGAATGTTAACACTTTGGAGGCACGCATCCTCGAATGAGAAAGTCATCTTGCAGGAAACTGCAAGGATGCCTGACTGTATTTTCTTTGAACTACAAAGCTGAGTTCCATCTTCTTAAAAATGCAGCCATCTGGTCCCAGGACGTATTCAGCATTATAACTAGAACCTCTTTCTCTCCTCCATTTCGGAGTTCTCCAGTCTAGCAAACAATGCCTCTGCCGGTGGAAAGCTCCCCTCATTCCCGTCCCCTGAGGCTGAGTTGGGCTCTTCGCTTGTCTTTTCCCAGCCGAAGACTTCTGGATTGGTACAGTATTACCCCAAAACCCTTATTTCTCTCTCTCTCTCTCTCTCTCAATTTTCACCTCTTTTTAAATTTCCGTAGCCTTGTATGCTTGTGGGAATGAATGCAGCTGAGCGACGGCATGGATTTTAACATCCATTTCAATAAAATACTTAAATTTGAACAGTTAGCCTGATTCTCTGTGATCCAGTTCCATAAAGCTGGGCTCAAGATCCCGAATTACCCTGCCCTCTTTGCATTGCTGCAGCAGCGTTCAGAGCTAATTTTCCCCACAAGTGATCGTTTTGACAAGTGTTGGGAATCCCCCTAAGGGAGCCCCAGCAAGCAGGGTAATATCACCAACCAAAGGCACCTACCACACAAAAAGCCATTCATACAGCCATTTGATCTGTTTTAACTTACAAAATATGCTTAAAACTGGTATTTGACAATACAACATGAAAGAGTAATATGAGGTTAAAAACTCAGGCCATTTCCACACTAGACTGTTATGGTGCTATGATTCCACTTGCAACATCCTATGGAATCCTGGGGATTGCAGTTTAGGGAGGGGCTGGCCGGCCGCTCCCTCCCGAAACTGCAAACCCCAGGATTCCATAGGATGTTGCAAGTGGAATCATAGCGCTATAACAGTCTAGTGTGGAAATGGCCCCAGTAAGAAACCTGAAAGATAAATGTTACCCTGTGTACTGGGGGTCCCGGGAGGGACACCAAACTGTGCTCCACTAAAGGTGGGGAAAGTCAGCTCAGAGCACTGCTTAGCGTTAGGAGAGGCAGGGTAACGTAGCGAGATCTTGAACCCTATGTCTACGGGTTCGGGTCGAGTCAAGGAGCACACAGAAGTTGAAACAATAAATGATATTTTATTAAATACACAAGCAAAACAGTGTATGCGACACACTCACACAAGATAACTAAAGAAAATAAAGGTTGGAGTGGTATAGAGGGATTTTTAGAGGGATTGCTGGTTTGGGTGATACTTCACCTGTCCCGAAAAATGGAGAGCGAGGTTGGGGCGCGATGTAGCTCAGCACGTGGAGCTGAGGGGAGGCTCGCCAAGCAAAGCGGCAGCAAGGCTGGAGGAAACTCGGGAGCGTTCCGAAGAAGGTCTCGGAATCAAGGGTTTTTGTAAGGAGAATTGTGGCCGCAGGCTATGCCGTACTTGGGGGAAAACAATAGATTTGGAGTTGGAGACAAAGCCTCCGAAAGGTCAGAATCTGAATGATTGAGTTATTGCAGAGGTTCTCACTAGAGTAGCCAGTATGCAAACACAGAGTACTCGGGTACTATATAGTTTACCCATCAAGCTGCCATCGCGGGGCAGAGGCTCTTTTGTAGGTTGCGTGCATACCTAACTAGAGTACTTGCCTGGAGGTCTCCTAAAGCAGCGAGTCAGCTATTTCTGGCCTGCCTGAATTATCCAGGAATATTACGGCGATTAAATGCCGAGCTTGTATACGTGCTTGTCCAGTGGCCTGGCAAGCACGTGGAGGGGAATAGAGAAGTGAAGCCGAATTATGATATCAAGAGGATATCTTTTAATATCCCCAAAGCTCGGACTAGCCAGAGCAGTAACATAAAGCCAGATAAAATAAGCAGCAAGGGTTTAAACCTGAGAGACCAGTCAAGGCAGGTTGGTGGCCCTGCACAGAGATGCCAAGTTTTTTTTGTGATGGTGAAAGGATCCAATTGCTAGTTGCAGACCCATGAAATTAATAGAATTTGATACGTCAGTGGTAATGTAAGTTCCATTGATTCTGGGAATTGTAGTCTCAAGAAGTAAATTTCTCAAGCTCTGAGTTAGACCATATATTGGTCTCGGAAAAGATAATAAATCCAACCCCAGAAAAGCACTCACTCACATGCAGTCATAGTATCACTTTCCAAAATCCTGGAATCACCATCTTGGTTGGGCTGTTATGGCCTCAGGGCTCGACAATAAATTCAGCCTTAGCTAACCTTCGGGTGAACTCAAATATCCAGCATTCAGAAGGTGTTTTGTTTTTTAACAAAAGCTGAAGAGACGCTTGCATCCTGGAGGCGGAAATGCACAGCCCTTCATTCAACAGGCTTTTACGAACTCAGGTTTCAGTGGAATGTGCCCTTGCAAACAATATATAGGAGCCTCAGTTTTGCTTCAGGAGCCAAAAAACTCTGGCGGGGGCCATACCAAGACATGTAGACAAGCTGTTAACAATTATTGCTACACGGCCGCCTGGCACCGGCTTCTCTGTCCACAAGTGCAGGAAAGAGTGGAGACAACAGCAAAACAGGTGGTGTAAAAGCTCCACGTAGGTCATACAGGTGGCATTTAAAGTTTCCGTGACACCGCCTGCCCCATTTGAGCAACATTTGGCACCCTCTAGTGTAGAAAGGACAGAAATGAGTTTGGTCAAGCAATTCCGCTCCGCATTTATCCGTGCAAATTGGTCAAACAGAGGGCTAGCTGTGGAAAAAGACAGCAGGGCATAGATTTTCTCGTGAATCCCAACTCGGGTGGACCTATTGGATTAATGGGATTTGTTTTACATGTTGACTCACCATGCAACAATGGAATCAATAGGTCCACTCTGTTTGGGATTAATCAACTGGTTTCAGCCCTAAGGTTGTACATGGGGCCTCTAATTCCAATTCAGCAATTTGGATCTGGGTCTGATTCAATCTAGAGTGAATCAGTATGGATCCGAAATCCAAAGTGATATTCAAGAATCCCTGTTACTCATTCTCCCACATGGATTTGCGTTGGGAAACTGCTGTTTTGCTCCAACACTGAATTGTTCCAAATGGATCCACTTTGGAGCTATTACAGGTTGATCTGAATCAGCCATATTTGCTTTAAGGTTCAGGACCGGGCTAAATCAGTTGCACAGCCTCAACTGTCAAAAAATAAAGAATCTGAGAAAATTGGGTTAAGATCCCTGTTGAACTATGACATGGGCTGGAAATCAGATATCACAGGTCTTGTTGCATTTCCTCCTTTTTCTTCTTCCCGTAAAGTTGTGACTAGCCCATTCAGCTCCTAACGGCAGCCATATAGAGATCTATCAATTTATCCACTAAAATGGAAACCGTAAGAAAAGCAGAGGCTGTTGAAAGAAAAAAATATATCCTTGGATACATTTTGGAAGTCATTATTTGATCTCTAGAAGGTTCAAATTGTTTTTGTTCACTTATGGAAGGCTTACCTGTCCTGGTTGTTTAATTTCACATGTGCAAATTGTTTGGTTGTGAATAAAAAGTTTGTTGCAGTATGTTGAACTCTTTTGATGTCCTTTTCTGGTCATTTCTGCACTAGACTGTTATAGTGCTATCATTCCCCTTTCAACATCCTGTGGAATTCTGGGGTTTGTAGTTCACTGAGACCAAAGAGCTCTCCGGCTGAGAATTTAAATGCCCCTCCCTAAACTGCAAACCCCACAATTCCATGGGATGTTGAAAGTGGAACAGTTAAGCTATAAGAGTGTAGTGCGGAAATGGCCTCAGGTATAGCTGGAGCCTGTCCTGCAGACACAGCATCTTTTCCTGCAATGAACATGTTAACCACCTAGTGAGGCTGAAGCACGCTGTTTTACAGATGCAGGCTGTTTGGGAGCCGGAGAGGAAGCCCATCAGCAGCCAGGCATTCTGGAAGGTAAAACTCATGCCGGTGAGCCTGGTTCCACCACACACCACCCAGAACACGTATCCTCTGCCCCTGCGTTCCCAGTCTTATCTGATTTTGTATGCCCTGGAAGGTTGGCTCTGGTTAATCCTTGGATGAGAGACCACCGGGGAGAAATACCAGGGATCGCCATTTAGCACAAGGAGCAGATCCTTTGTGAAATCCTGGAGAACCACTGGTAGCATTGGACTAAATTGACCCCCAAGTGTATGAGGCCATTTCTTGTTTTCCCAGTGTCATCTTGTTCCAGAAGTTGAGCAGGTTGGAACTGGTGGGTCCTTGGGTGGGGGGAAATCTCCTCTCTAGGTAGGATCGAGACTGAAATCCTGGAGGGACACTAAAGTCAGCCAGAATTGACTCTACTGGGACAGAGGGATAAAGGGCCTGTCTAAATATAAGGCAGCCTGCTATGTTCCTATAGAGAAGGCTCCAGGTTCCTAGAATCGTAGAATTATGGAGTCATAGAGCAGTTGGACAGTGGAATTAACGGAGTGTGGGGAAGTCTCCTTCTCTGGGTTTTTTTGAATAGAGGCTGGATGACCGTCTGTCAAA
Organism: Cyclura pinguis; assembly: GCA_030412105.1. Classification (NCBI taxonomy): domain Eukaryota; kingdom Metazoa; phylum Chordata; class Lepidosauria; order Squamata; family Iguanidae; genus Cyclura; species Cyclura pinguis. The sequence goes on from CM059602.1 coordinate 2,539,390, forward strand.
GGGAGTGCTTTGTTTGTGCCTTCCTGCGTGGCAGAAAGGGGCTGGACTGGATGGCCCTTGTGGTCTCTTCCAATGCAACGATTCCACAATTGCCAGTTCCACAGATCTGGCACACTGGGACAGAAATTTATCCCCCCCACATTGCTCCGTACGAAGCCCAGCTCCTGCCTGTGTGGGTACGGAACCCATCCCTTCTTCCCCGTGTAAGCCTTGCTGGGCTAATGAGAAGCAGATTGCCAGGGGATGCAAGATGCCTTTGCTGACATGTTTGAGAATGTGCTGTACTCATTTTCCCCTGTAGTATTCCCCCTTCCAGGCTGCTCAGAGTTTCCAGAAAAACACCCTCCTCTATCTCTGCAAATCACACATGCAAACATGTTTTTCCCCTTTATTCTGGGCTGGCAGGATCAGCCCCTCCCTGACTGTAAACTTAGTGGATTCTTTCCTTTCCCGCCTTAGCACATCTCTCCCATGGACACTCCCCTCCACCTCTGTCTCTGCCCTCCTCTCTCTTTCTTTGGGAGGTAAATAGAGAGGCTTTAACTCCATCCACACAGGATTTGGAGTACAGGTATGCCTCAGTTAGCAAAGGAGGTGCGTTCCTGGGCATGGTTTCTTTGGCAAAAAACTTGGTAAAAGTAACACAGATAGGATAAAGAGGGCTTCCTACACCATAAAAAAAATGGGGGAAAATGCCGGAATGGAATACTGTGCCCAGTTCTGGGCACTACAATTCAGGAAGGATATTGACAAGCTGGAAGGTGTCCAGAGGAGGGCAACTAAAATGGTCGAAGGCCTGGAAACCATGAGGACCAACTAAGGGGCACCAGGGTATGTTTAGCCTGGACAAGAAAAGGTGAAGAGATGATATGAGAGCCATGTTTAAATATTTGAAGGAGTATCATATGAAGGATAGAGCAAGCCTGTTCTCTGCCGCTCCAGAGACTAGGACAAGGAGCAATGGATTCAAGCTGCAGGAAAGGAGATTCCACCTGAACCTCAGGAAGAACTTCTTGACGGTCAGGGCTGTCCGGCAGTGGAATCTGCTGCTGCTTCCGTGGAGTGTGGTGGAGTCTCCTTCCTTGGAGGTTTTTAAGCACAGGCTGGAAGACCATCTGACAAAAGGAATGCTTTTATTATGTCTTCCCACATGTCAGAAGGGGGTTGGACTTGACAGGGCCCCCATAGTCTCTTCCAGCTCAATCGTTCTATGATTCTTCAGCAAGGGATTCTGGAGGCAGCTGCTGTCTACCTTGCTCTGTCGTAGGCAGGGACACGCAGCAGCCTAGCCAGAATCTCTTTCCTTCCCAGTGCAAGTGTTTCTAGCATGGCTTATTGAAGATATCTACTACCACAACTTGACAAGGAAAGTCTGCATTGCTCCAGCCCTCTTTCACCATCCTCCCAATACTGATGCTGCTAAATAGAAATCCAGTTAGACAGAGGACAAGAAGGAAAGGGGGAGGTTTGGGGGGTTGTAAAAAGGAGGGGGTTTTGCCAGAGGCTTTGTTAACTGAGGCAAGCCTGTACTCATGTGCAGTCTAACTAACAGGGTGTTGGATTTCAGTGGCCCTTTCCCACTACACAGTTGTAGTGCTATGGTTCCATTTTAACTATCATCGCTGCATCCTATGAAATTGTGGGATCTACAGTTTGGTGAGGCGCTAGAGCTTTCTGGCTGAGAAAACTAAGTACACCTGCTTTAACTGCAAATCCCAGGATCTCATAGAATGCAGTCATGGCAACTAAAGTGGAATCATGGTGTTATAATTCTGTAGTGTGACGGAGACCTCAGTCTGGATGGTTACCCCAAAACTTAGGTGCCACAAGGGCCACCCTGTGATGCCAGTGCCCCCTTGCAAGAGTGGGGAATGAATTAGCTCAAAGAGGAGGCTTGCGAGAGGGGAGCAACTTAGCGAGAGCTTTCCTACCAGTGTTTACGGGCACACACAGGAAAAGAACCAGCCAAAGATTAAAAAATAAGCTAAAAATGTGTTTTTACTGGGAGGAATTTGCTCACGCATGCACACAAGATACACACAGTCAAACATTCACACAAGAGCTAACCGAAAGGGAGAGAGGAAAGCAGACAGAGCCTGTGAAGGGTGCGGGCGATATTTACCAGATCCGATGAGAAGCAGAGAAGTGGGACGAAGCGACTCAGGTCCTGGACCCCAGAGCAGTTCTCCGTTCAGGAATCAAACGGACAGAGTGACGCTCAGAAAGGCAAGAGACTGCCCTGGGCGTCCCGAAATCGGGGGTATTTGTACCCTGAAAATGGCTCGTGGCTGTGAAGGTTCCAGATGCAAGACAGAGGGAACCCGTTGCGGACAATGACTCTTTCGCCTGTTGATGGGCTTAGTGCTTTGAGTGACAAAGACATGATGGGTGCTGTAATAGCAGTCTATTGCAGGTGCTGTGAGGAACGAGGAAGGAATCCAGGTACACAAGGGACAGCTTCTATTTAAGCCTATTATCCACAGGAACGGTGTATGTCTGCTTGACAAATGACTCAGTCTCACCTGGAGGAAGTTTTGAGTTGACCTGTTTACAATCAAATTCTTTCCCTTGCTCCATCACCTCTCAGGCTTTAATTTGATATTAGTGCCAATTGAAGTGTGTTGCCAATTACGTCTGATGCCAACGAGGTATGGTGCCCGTCCAAACCATACTAATATGAGGGACCCCCAAAGCCGGGCCTTACAGGATAGCTGGGGTATCAATCTAGCCCTTGCTTCTCTGAGCAGCTTTCAATAAGCCATGTTGTTTTCTCTCCTCTAGAGTAACAAAATCACACTGGCCATTTCCACACTACAGTCTTATAGTGCGATTATTCCACTTTCCACATCCTATGGAATCCTGGGGTTTGCAGTTTCGGGAGGGGCCGACAGGCCCCTCCCGAAACTGCAAACCCCAGGATTCCATAGGATGTGGAAAGTGGAATAATCGCGCTATAAGATTGTAGTGCGGAAATGGCCAGAATTCTGAAGGCAGCTGCTGTTTACTTTGCCTTGTTGTATGCAAGCACACACAGCCACTGTGGGCCTGGCCAGAGCAGAACCTCTTTCTTTCCCAGCTCAAATGTTTATTGCATTGTTTACTGCTGGCTTGCTGATACAACCATATAACCCATTACCAAAAAAAAAAAAGAGAGAGAGAGAGAGGGGAGGCTGTGTTACTCCGTTGCAGCTGGCTGGTGGCTTCCATGCCGGCGTGGTGGTAAATCAGTGCCATGTTTTAGTCTGAACTTTAAAGAGCCCTCTGAAGTACTGCTGTTGTTGTTATTTATATTATACTTACACCTCTCTTTTCCCCAAAAACAGGGATTCAAAATGGCTCACGAGTTTTTTAGAAAGCGATAAATTGCGAACTTTTAGAACTGAATATTAAAATGCAATTAAGCTATTTACAGTATTAAAACAATTACTAAAAGAATGAAATGCAATTTTTTTAAAATAAGATAAAAGCTCTTCAAAAGTTCAGTTAAAACAATGGGCCTTTCCATTCTACGTTGTTATAATGCTATTATTCCACTTTCAATGCCCTGTGGACTTCTGGGGTTTGTAGTTTCCTGAGGCCAAAGAGCTCTCTGGCTGAGAATTCTAAAGGCCCCTCCCTAAACTGCCAACCCTACAGGATGCTGGAAGTGGAATAATAGCAGTATAACAGTGTAGTGCAGAAAGGCCCAATATAGCACCCCCAGCTTGTTCTTTAAAAATTTTGTTTGAAAACCCCGTCTGAATAAAAAGGGTCCAGCCTACTGCCGGAAAGACTATAAGGAGGGGGGCATTTTGGCCTTTCTGGGAAGTGAGATCCAAAACCTAGAAGCAGCCACCAAGAAGGCCCTGAAGCTATTTTGGGAGTGAAGTTTGGCACTTTGGGACGGTTCCCTTAAGGCTCAGATTGAAGCCTAGAGCAAATTGACTGCCCAGCTGGCATGGAAATGGTTAGCCACCTGTGGCTGTTAACACAGACTAACACAGCCCTACCTCAGCCCCACATTTTGTACGTTTGTCTGTCTTCAAATTGCCTCCATGTAGTTTGACCCTGTGCAAATTCATTGGACCTTCCCTGGCACATTTTAGAAGTTCTTGCAGAGCAAAGAGCTGCTGCTCCCAGCCGACGTGGGAATCCCTGAGTAGGGGGGACTCTGCAGCTCTTCTCCGCCCCCTCTTTGCTTCCATAAAACGGGGAGTCATCCGAGCTCTCGCAGAGAGTCTTGGATGCAATTGTTGGCTGGGGACCGGCTCTTCCCTCTGATGTGCAGCCAACGTCTACTCAAGGCGCCTGCTCTGGAGCTCACGGCGTGCCTAGCTCTGCAACGTGGGAGATGATCATTTATGTGAGAACAGCAGCACGCACCAAAGCCTCTTCCAAGCCGTAAAAGCTATTATTTACTCTTGCAATGTGCTGGAAAAACCCAGAGAAGGCAAAGTTAGATGGGGAGGGCAATGAGGGGGGCAACTGAGAAATGTCTCCGAGTCTTGATCCATCCAGCCAAGGTTCTTCTGACCTGCAAAGAAATTATACAGGCCAAATCAGCTTTAAAAGCGAAACTGTTTTTTCCGAGATGTTCCCACCATGACAGGCTCAGTTAACATTAACACTCCACTTAAACATTCTGGAGTATCAGAATCTCAGGGTATTTATAAAAGGACAACAAGTAGGCTCTTTGGTAATCTTTTAGGTTATTAATCATATGCAGTCACAGATATATAAACATACTGTGTACGTTCCCCTTAGGAAGAAACACAGACATATCCATGGCCATTTCCGCACTAGACTGTTATAGCGCTATGATTCCACTTTCAACATCTTATGTGTTTAAATTAACCAAAAAGGGAGATGTGATGGAGCAGCATAAAATTATGCATCACAGGTAGATAGGGAAATCTCTCACACCACAGCTGAACCTCCTGGCTGTCATGCCCAGCTTCCAAAAGATGGACTCCGACTCAGAGTCTGAAACAGGGGGCATGCCGGAGGCTGAGACAGGGGTCATGCCAGGACCTGCTGTATAGGAAGAGGTTACAGTGCCACAAACAGATCAGAGGGTGGTGCCAGTCCAGCAGACAGTTCTGCCCTTTCAGACACAAAAGATATCAATACTTACCTTTGCTGAGCACAGACAACTGTCCTATCTCAATCCTGGCACAGCTGATAAATCAAACAGAACAAACTGAATATCTCCCAGCTTGTCATTTACTTCCAGGCAGTAAGCAAGGAGTCATAGATAAAGCCCAGCATAAACAAAGTCCAAGAGGGTTTCACAGCAAGGGATTGTCCAAGGTCAATCCAAGCATCTGTCAAGGCATCCAGCAAGGTAACAGGTCAGATACGCTCTGACAACACCTGGAGAGGAAGGACGCCAGCTAAATAGGTCTGAAGCCTAGCGCAGCTGTCACTTGATTGATTGTTGCTAGTTATAAATCCTGAGAGAGTAATGCTGGCTCTTTCTTTGCTGCCTGTACATTGTGAAGCTGGGTTGAGGTAAGTGTTCCTCTATATCTGAAAAGGCAGGAGACTCTGTTGGAGCTGGCACCATCCCCTGCTCTGTTTCCAGCACTGAGTCAGAGTCCATGCTCTGGAAGCAGGGCATGATACCAACAAAGAGAGAGCCTATGCCACTCCCAGAGAATTTATAACTGCCAACAATTAATCAGGCAACAGTTGTGTTAGGCTTCTGGCCTATATAGCTGCTGCCCTCCCCCGCCCCCTCCAGGAGATGTCAAAGTTTGCTCAATGTTTTGTTGAATTCTGTGCATGACCCTGGATTACCCTGACTAACTTTGGGCTTGCTGCCTTTGAACCCCGTTGGACTTTATTTTGGTCTTGTGCTAACTGGGTAAAAGTAAGTAAAGAGATAGGAGCTACTCAGTTTGTTTTGTTTGAATTATCAGCTGTGCTGCTGGGACTGAGATAGGACATGGGTTCACCTATGGGAGCCAAATGGTGGCAGACTGAGTCAGAGCAGACAGAGGGAAACACATCTTTACCCAGCTCACAGCTAAACTGCAGAACTCACTGCCACAAGATGTAGTAGTGTCTGACAACATTTGTTGTCAGTTGGTGTCATTTCAGCTTTGACCAACAGCAACCCAATGGCTGTGGGATCTCCAAGTCACCCCACTCAAGTCTTGCAAACTGAAGGCAGCCATGGCTTTCTGGATTGCATTTATCCAATTGTAATGCAGTTCTCCTCTTTTACTACTGCCTTCTACTTTGTGTGCGCACCTTCAGATCACCTGTCAACTTATGGCAAACCCATGAATTTCATTCATAAGGTTCTCTGAGGCAGGGAATACTCAGAGGTGGTTTTGCCTGCTCCTTCCTCTGAAAAATAGCCTACAGTACCAGGGATTCCTTGGCCATCTCCTATCCAAATATTAACCAGGGCTCGCCCTGCTTAGCTTTCAAGATCAGAAGGGGGTTTTTTTAGCCATATGTGTGCCTTGAAGCTATTGCCTGACTTATGGCAGCCCCATTGATTTCATAGAGTTTTCTTAGGCAAGGAATCCTCAGAGGTGGTTTTGCCAGTTTCTTTCTCTGAAATAGAGCCTGCAGCACCTGCAGCACCTAGTATTTGTTTGTGGTCTCCCATCCAAGTACTAACCAGGGCTGATCTTTGTTAACTTCCAGGATCAAACAGGATCTCATGCCTTCAGGGTATTCAGAGCTTGGTAGGCAAGGACTTATTTTTATTCCAACATGTTTTTGAGTTGACAGGTGACATGGAGGTACACATGCATGTGCACGTGCGCGCACACACACACACAGCACAAGATCCTATCTGATCTTGGAAGCTAAGTAGGGTCAGCCCTGGTTAGTACTTGGATGGGAGACCACCAGTGAACACCAGGAGCTGTAGGGTATATTCCAGAGGAAGGCTATGGCAGAATACCTCTGAATATGCCTTGCCTAAGAAAACCCCATGAAATTCATGGTGTTGCCATAAATCAGTAGGCGACTTGAAGGCATACATACACGCACACACACACACACACACACACACGTATTGGGAGGATAAGATGGAGGAAGACATTCTAGTCTCCCTGGAAGGGGCTCCAGGACGTGGGAACAGCTGTTACCCTGTTGTCTGGGGGTCCCAGGAGGGACACCAAATTACTATCGAAACTATACAAGTTGGGGAAATTAGTTCAGAGCACAAGTTGGCAAAACGAGAGGCAGGGTAACTTAGCGGAATCTTGCAACCCAGTGTTTATGGGGTCAGGTCAAGTCAAGAAGCAGACCGGTTTGAAAGTAATGAATGATCTTAATTAAATACAGGCACACAATGTAAGCAACACATGCACACAGATAACTACGGAAAATAAAGGTGTAAGTAAGATAGCGGGATTTTCAGAGGGATAGTTGGTTCGGGTGATACGAAACCTGTCCTGAAGTCCGGAGGAAAATGGGGAGCGAAGCTGGGGTTCGACGTATCTCAGCACGTGGAGCTGAGGGGAAGCTCGCCAAGCGAAGCGGCAGCAAGGCGGGATGGAAGCCGAGAGTGATCCGAGGAAGGTCTCGGAATCAGGGGTTTTTATAAGGAGAATTGTGACCGCAGGCTAGGTCGGACTTGGGGAAAACAATAGAGTTGTGGCTGGAGACAAAGCCTCCGAAAGGTCAGAGTTTGAATGATTGCATTAGAGCTGAATTTATCAATAGAGCAGCCGGTATGCAAACCCAGAGTACTTGAGCGTTGTATAGCCAGATCATCAAGCTGCCAGCGCGAGGCAGAGGATCTTTTGACAGCTGCGTGCATACCTAATGAAGGTACTTGCCTGGAGGTCTCCTAAAGCTGCAAGTCGGCTATTTCTGGCCTGCTTGTATTGTCTAGGAATATTACGGCGATTATCGGCCGAGCCTGTATGCGTGCTTGTCCAGGGCATCGCAAGCACGTGGAAGGGATATGTGAAGCCGAATTAGTGATATCAAAAGATATCTTTTGTATCCCCAAAGCTCAGGCTAGCCAGGGCAGTAACACAGCCACCAAGAAGCCCCTTGCTTGTGTTTTCATCAAACAGACCTGCAAACGTGGTGGAATCCAAGGAAATTCCTCCTTCAAAAATCTCAGAAATTGGGTAGGCTCATGTAAGAAGATACATTCCTTCAGACAACCTTGAAGTGTCTGTTTTTGCTTTCTTCGACTATGTCAATATTTTTCTGTTTTTCTAAGTCACTCTGAAATGCCAAGCATGCTTTCAAATATCTTCCCCACACATGTTGGCTTGCTGAGAATCGATTTGCTAAAAGCATTGCCCTCCCCCCAAACTATTGCTGTAAACAAATCTTCCATTACATCCATCAAGGCAGTAAAAGGTCAAGAGTTATTTATTGCATAGTCAAAAATCAGATGACCCGTTCCCCAGACGGCTTCCTTGCCTTGGTGCACAGTTTTATCCCAGGAAGTAAAGCGGGGGAGAGAAATGAGTCCAATCAATGTGGCCCTTTTGACATTTGAACATATTTGTGTGTCACAGCCTATTACCTTCGGAAGAGGCAAATGCCAAGTGGGCAGCCATTTCATACTAAACTCCTCTCATCATTGAGCAGAGGATGGCATCAATTATGGGATCAATTCCCCGTCTCTCCCAGACCCACGTTAGAAGTGACAGGACGACTTCTGGGCTGATCCGGCCTTGCCTATCTTGTTCAGAGTTGGGAATTTACTTTTTTTTGGCCCATTTCTATGTAATATTTGTCACAGAATCATAGATTTTATGGGGGAAGCATGGCTCCCAGCTGATTTTTTCCACCAACCCTCCGAGGAGCGTCTGAGGGAGCTGGGTATGTTTAGCCTGGAAAAGAGAAGGCGAAGAGTGGATATGACAACCACGTTTAAATATTTGAAAAGATGTCATACGGAAGATGGGGCAAGCTTGTTTTCTGCTGCTCCAGGGACTAGGACAGGGAACAATAGCTTCTAACTTGAGGAAAAGTGATTTCACCTAAGTCGTAGGCAGAACTTCCTGACGGTGAAAGCAGTTTGACAGTGGAACGTGCTGCCTGGCAGTGGAGTCTCCTCCCTGGGAGGAGGTCGGATGGCCATCTGTGAAAAGGAGTGCTTTCATTGTGCTTTCCTATATGGCAGAGTAGGGTTGGACTGGGTGGCCCTCGGGGTCTCTTTCAGCTCTAGGAGTCCATGATTCTTAGACCCACTTCTGTGCAAGGTCTTCCTCACTTTTTCATGGCTGGTCTCCTCTGTCCTTGGCTGCCACCACTTCCCTGTCACACACCACCGGTGGTAATGATCCTCACCATTTTATGAAAGGTGGCAAATAGACCGTTGCATTCCTCCGATCGTCTGTCTCTTCATACACATAACAAGGGTTTCCTTCCAATCTATCACAAACTCTGTTGTCATCCATCAGAACACACAACTGTACTCCATTATCTATTCTGCTTACTGGAATATCCTTTCCAACAAGGCAGCCATAAATGCCTGACACATTCTCAGGAGTAATGGTGGCCATCTGCAGTGAGCGAGGCCGATGTTGTTTCCAGCAGCGGATACGATCTGGTGCGAGCCTTCGCCCCAAAGCTGTCATTCAGCAAATCTGCAGATGATTCAGAGGACTGAACGGGAACTGCCCACAGTTAGCCTTTCTACCTTCCGCCACCATCATCCATCACTGGGATGGGATTGGCAACCTTGAGTCCCCGCACAGCATGTGCTGAGGCTTGACTACTTTATGGGTACTTGGACCCAAGTAGGGACAGAACAAAGAGAGGACAAACCATGAGAGTGCAGTAACATCATGCTGTCAAAACTTTCCAGGCCTCTTTTTGTTGTTTTGCTTCCTTTTGAACTGCTCCTTTTACCCCAAAAGGGGTGGGACCTTGAGGTCCACCACCAGTGCCAGCATCTCCTTAGGAATTGGGGGAATTGCAACTGAAGGTTAGCCCAGCAAAGCTGGAAAATTTGCATACTTGTCTCCCAGCTGGAGATGAACCATGAAAACAGGAGGCAAAGGAAGAGAATCATACAATACTAGAGTTGGAAGCGAACCCATGGGCCATCCACTCCAACCCCATTCTGCCATGCAAGAATAAATACCCGATCCAAGCCCTCCCTTTGACAGAGGGCCATCCAGCCTCTGTTTAAGAAGCTCCAGAGAAGGAGGAGACTCCTCCACACTTGCAGACAGTGCATTCCACTGTCAAACTGCTCTCCTCATCAGGAAGTTCTTCTTAATGGAGAAGGAGCACAGGGATGGAAGGCACATGCATGTGCTCCTTCCCCAGGGAATGGGAGGAGAGGGAGCAGGGAGGGAAGGAAGGCACGCTTGCCTGCTCACTTGGGCAGGAGGGAGGGAAGATATTCATGTTTTTTCTACTTTTGCAAGGGCCCTCCACCCCAAACTCTCGCTAAAGTGGAGGGACAACTGTACTTCTAATATATTTATAATAATCATGGTAATAGCAGTGGTTGACCAAAAGGGGGTGAGGGGGTGTTCTGCCCCGGGTGCAAAACATAAGAGAGTGCAGTGGTGGCTCCCCCTCCCATTGAGGCAACAGAAAAGGGAAGAGGGGCTCAGCTGGGAGGAAAGACAACGGAGCAGCACACTCTCTCAACCTGCCTCAAGGCTAGCTGATCTCCTCCCTTCCCACCCCTTCCCCTTCGAATTCCTTTGAGTAAGGCAAAAAATGTTGGGAATAGCAACCTTCGCGTGCTTTGAATTCACTGCTAGTGAGGTTATACACTCACTCTGTAAGTTTGGGGACCAAACCCAAGATAACTTCCTCTTCGTTTGTTCAAACCCATGCTCTTCCTCTTGCTGGTAAGCATCCTTTGTTCTTAGGGTCTTTGGCCATTTCCGCACTAGACCGTTATAGTGCTACTATTCCACTTCCAACATCCTATGGAATCAAAGGCCCCTCTTGAAACGGCAAACCTCTGGATTCCATAGGATGTTGAAAGTAGAATAGTAGCACTATAATAGTCTAGTGCGGAGATGGCCTTAGTCTCTCTGTTTACTTCTTCTCCCTGCAAGCCTGTGACCAGGAGCACTCCAGGGGAGAAGCGCCAAGGAAGCAATATAACTGTTTCCCCATTTTCTTACTTTTTCTCCAAGAACATGAACCCGTGTGGATTATGCACAAGTATCTGAGAGTAAACTACTTTTATATACTTTTAAAACAAAACTGAGTTTGTACTTCTCGTCCGGAGTTTAGCAGTGGCGGAGCTTGGAGTGTGCGGAGAGGGGTGGGAGCGGGGGTGGCCGGGGTGCAGGGGGGCGTGGCCAGGGCATGTGGGGGCGTGGCCACGAGCCAGGACGCCCAAAAAACTTCGCCGCTCCGGGGCGAAGCACCCCCTCCGTCCCACTGTTCCTGTACGACTGGACCTACGTGTGTGAAGGAGAATAAAGCGGGCTGGTGAACTGTCCTAACTTCTGCTTGCGTATTAATTGCTCTGCTATGTAGAGGGAGCACCACCGAATCTCTCTCATTTTTTTAATAGAGAAGGAGGGAGGAGAGAGAGGGTAGGGAGTAGGGTAACCATCCATCCTTAAAGAAGTCTTGCTAATCTGCGTTGCAGCAGAAGGAAAAAACAGCAAGGGAGATAAAATGGAATCTGTCGGTCTCTTTAAGATGAGCTGATTTATATTTTAGCACAAGCATTTGTGCATATCAGTCCACTTCCTCAGATGATTGAGGAAATGGATTGATACCCAAAACAAGTTGTGCTGAAATATAAATCAGTTTTGTCTTCAAGAAGCTGTAAATTCCTCCCCTCTCCCCCTCCCTTTAGCCTCAGAGGGGAGTTTTAATTTTCCTTATTAAGCATCTTTTCTTTCCTGCAGAATGGTGAGTACAGTGGAGATTTCAAGAGTTTAGGCGGGGAAATTATCCAAGTCTCATATTGTAGGTCTCCCCATATGATCAAGCTGGCAAGATTAAATCCAGATTCTAGGCATTCTGTTACCCCAGTTATCAGACCCAGACCCGAGGGAGTATAATATGTAATGTCAGATTATACTGGGCCAGAGGTTCACTGGGCAGGGACGTAGACACTCAGGCTGTTACTGCCCTGGCTAGCCCGAGCTTTGGGGATATGAAAGATATCTCTTGATACTGATAATTCGGCTTCACATATCCCTTCCACGTGCTTGCGAGGCCCCCGGACAAGCACGCAAGCAGGCTCGGCCGATAATCGGCATAATATTCCAACACAATACAGGTAGGCCAGAAACAGCCGACTCGCCGCTTTGGGAGACCTCAAGGCAAGTACCTCCACTAGGTTTGCACGCAGCTTTCAAAAGATCCTCTGCGCCGCGCCGGCAGCTTGATGATTGAGCTATACAACGCTCAAGTATTCCGCGTTTGCATACCGGCCATCCTATTGACAATTTGGCTGTAACTCAATCATTCAAATTCTGACCTTTTGGAGGCTTTGTCTCCAACTCCAAATCTGTTGTTTTCCCAAAGTCCGACTTAGCCTGCGGTCACAGCTCTCCTTATAAAACCCCCTGATTTTGAGCGCTTCCTCGGATCGCTCCCGAGTTCCAGACCGCCTGGCTGCCGCATCGCTTGGCGAGCTTCCCCTCAGCTCCTCGTGCTGAGAGACGTCGAACCCCAGCTTCGCTCTCCATTTTCTTCCGGACTTCAGGACAGATTTCGTATTACCCGAACCAACTATCCCTCTGAAAATCCCGCTATCTTACTCACACCTTTATTTTTCATAGTTATCTGTGTGCGTGCGTTGCTTACATTGTGTGCCTGTCTTTAATAAAGATCATTCATTATTTTCCAACCGGTCTGCTTCTTGACTTGGCCTGACCCCGTAGACACTGGGTTGCAAGAGTCCGCTAAGTTACCCTGCCTCTCATTTTGCCAACTAGTGCTCTAAACTAATTTCCCCAACTTGTATAATTTTGATGGCAATTTGGTGTCCCTTCCGGGACCCCCAGAAAACAGAGTAACAAGGTCAAGGACCAGGAAAACGGTCAGACCAGGAATTCCCCCAGTTACATCTCCATGACGAAGCCTTGGACAGGCACGTCCGCACCTATAATGGATCATCAGCCCCAACAATACCTTGAGGGGATTACATGGTCCCCCTGATGGGATTAACACTTGCAACAGCATGACGTACCAGGGCGAGGTCTATTTGCATAATATGGCCGTTATGCTTTTCCGGGAAAGGGTCTGCCCCTGAGGCACATTTCGCCCTATAACTAGACCCCCTTTTGGGACCCTCTTCGGAGCTCTCCTATGCCAGACTAGTGGACCGGCACTCTGCTAGTTGAGAACTCTCCTCAGCCTTCTTTCTCCGCTGAGTTTTCTTCGCCTTACTTCTTCCAGACCCAAGACTTTGAGATCAGGTACAATATTACCACTCCTACATCCCCTCCGCTTTTCCCCTATCATTTTTCCTGCCCTTCCGACTTGATAGTCCTGGCGTGCGTGTGCGAGCGATTGATTCTTTGTGTGTGTGAATATTTGCTAATAAAACACAGTGATTGAACATTCCCTGGGTTTTCGTGCGGTCTGACTCCGTAAAAATTGGGTTAAAGATCTTGCTGTATTGCCCTGCCCTCCGTTCTGCCAAAGCTGGTGCTCCACTAATTTCCCCAACCTTTGCATTTTTGGAGTAAATCAGGGTGTCCCCTGGGGACCCCCAGAAGTCAGGGTAACAATTCTACCCAGTCCCCACTAGGGTCATTAGCTAGCCTGGGTTTTAAGATTTCATGGTTTTTATAATTGCACATTGCTGTAGCTTTTTATAGTTCTATATGTTTTTAATGTTTTTAATTGCCTTAAATGTTTTTCATGTTTTTAACTTATTTTTGGAAGCCACCTTAGGTCCCATTCTGGGAGAAAAGGTGGCATACAAAGATAATGAATAAATAATTAGTAAGGACAACTTAACCAGAATATAGAAGATGCAGAAGAGGCAGATTTTGTGCTGAAGGCCAGGGGGAAATTGGTAACACAGTCCTACAGGGCATGTTGATAATCACAGATGTTTGGGATGCAGAATCGGGAAACACAGCAGAACCAAAGGTTGCTGGAGAATTCAGCCTAGGACTACAAAAAGAAGCAGGGAAGGAACTGGTCGAATTTTGTGAGGCCAACAGTTTGTTCACTGCAAAGACATTACTCAGAAAAAAGGAACAACTGTATACATGAATGTTGCCTGATGGCTAATATAGAAATCAAATAGACTACATACTTGGAAGAAGAAGAGGAGAATCATAGAATCATAGAGTTGGAAGAGATCCCAAAGGCCATTCAGTCCAACCCCTTTCTGCCATGCAGGAATACACAATCTAAGCCTCCCTTGGACAGATGGCCATCCAGCCTCTGCTTAAGAACCTCAAAGATGGAGGAGACTCCACCACATACTCCATGGAGGCAGCAGCATATTCCACTGCCGGACAGCTCTGACCGTTAGGAAGTTCTTCCTGAAGTTCAAGTGGAATCTCCTTTCCTGCAGCTTGAATCCATTGCTCCTTATCCTAGTCTCTGGAGCAGCAGAAAACAAGCCTGCTCTCTGCTCGACTCTACATCCCTTCCAATATTTAAACATGGCTATGGTGTCCCCTCTTAACCTTCTCTTCTGCAGACTAAACATCCCCAGCTCTCTAAGTCTGTCCTCATAGGGCTTCATGGCTTCCAGACCCTTCACCATTTTGGTCACCCTCCTCTGGACACTCTCTGGTTTATCCATATCCTTCTTGGAATGAGGTGCCCAGAACTGGACACAGAATTCCAGATGAGGTCTAACCAAAGCAAAACTCCATTCTCTCTGCAAAAACAAAACCAACAGCAGGTTGTAGCACAGAACATGATCTGCTAATAGCAAAGTGATGCTGGAAAAAAAAACAAAACCTTGACCCTATACGGACTGAGAAATGCCAAATATCCAAGTTGGGTTCTGAAAAGGAAGAGGCACTAGGGATCATGTTGCAAACATATATTGGCTTTTGGAGCACATCAAAGAACTTCAAGAGAAAATAAGCCTGTGCCTTATAGATTATAGCAAAGCCTTTGATTGTGTAGCTCATGGAAGAATATGGATCGCTCTTGAAAAAAGAGATGTACCACATTTTTGACAGTTCTTGTGCATAGCTTATACTGAGGAGAGGAAGGTGTATATATAGAGAACAGAACATTTTGCCATTGGTCAAGCAAGGTTTCATTTTTTTTTCACCCTATCTAATCTATACACTGAACATACCATACCGAAAGCTGGATTAGATTTGAAGGAAGGGGCGCATGAAAACCGGAGTAAAGAGGATCAAGACACAGAGATGACGCCATACCACTAGCAAAAAGTAGCAACGCCTTTGAATCGCTATTGAAGAAAGGCAAGGAAGAAAGTGCAAGGGCAGAGTTACGGACTATTTATTAATTTTTCTTGGCACGATGGCATGTGCAAAATTAAATAAAAGAGAATTTCCACCATCTGCGTTTCATTTCTGCTTACTATTCATTTCACTGCATGATTATTACCGAAAATAATTGTGTTGTAGAGAGGAAATAATAGACGTTTTTAATTATATATATCTATATTTAAAAGCACCCATTATTTCCTCTCTGCAACAAAGTGTATATATACATCCATACCCATACACACACACACACACACACACACACACACACATATATATACACACATCCATATTCATTTATACATATATATATACACACACATCCATATATCCAGATATATATGTATACACACACACACACATACATACATACACACACATCCATATTCACTTATACATATGTATATATATACACACACATCCATATATCCAGATATATATGTATACACACACACACATCCATATTCACTTATACATATGTATATATATACACACACACATATATATACATATACATATACATATATATATATGTGTGTGTATAAAAACACACACATATCCATCCATCTCGGGTGCCAAATATACGAGGAACGCCACTGGGTAGCAGCAACTTTTTTTTCTCCTCCCCCAAACTGCCGCCGAAGCCACTGCAATCCGAAAACCCAAATTCTTGCCGGAAGCCCGGGCGGAACGCTTGGAGCGAGGAACGGTGGAGGCGCGTGACCCAGTTTCCGGGGGGGAAGGCTGGAGCCGCGGACCGGAGGCAGCTGAAGCCGCCCGAGTGGGTGCCTTGGTAAGGGCGGGTGGTGTCAGGCTGGCGAGAGGAGGCGGGGAGCGGATGGGCTAGGAGGGGGGGGGGCAGTGGATTGGGGTGGCCGGCCGGGGTCCCGCGCGGTCTTCTGCTGGGAGGTAATAATAATAATGATAATAATAATGATGATGACAATATTGAGGATCCCAGCTGCCTCGCTGGGACTGGAGGGAGGAGGGGTGGGCTTGTTTTGGGGGGGGGGTCCTTGCTGAGACCCCCCCAGCGCCCCAATAAGCCAGCATGAAGCTGCAGGGGATGGGGAGAGGAGAGGGACCCTGCTGCTTTGGCATTGCCCTTTGTAACCCCTGTTGGGATCCCCTTCCCCACTTCCTGGCCTGCACCGCAGGGCTGGTTTTCTATGTGAGCAAGGCGGGGGGGGTCTCCCCTTCACACTTTGCGGGGGGGGTCTTTCCCCCGTGGCAGGTTTTCCTTGCACCTCTAGAAAACCCCAGACGTCCTCAAAATAAGGAAATTGGGAAGGTAACTTTTGGGACGACACCTCCCAGCTGGCTGGGGGACTCTGGGAGTTGTGGTCCAAAAGGAGCTGTTTCAAGCTCTGCGTGGAAAGTCGGGGGTAATTCACCCCTCTCCTTAAATAACCCCGGGGGGACCCCCTCTGTAAATATTGGCCCCGTATGCTTTCACATACTTTTCGGAAGGTGGGAAATCCTTTGCTAGCTGGGCCGCGTTTTTCCTTTCAAAGTCTCTTGTAAATCACCTTTAAAGAACTGAAAATCTACCAAGAGTTTGGTCTGATCGCAATGCAATAGCAATGAATCTTAAGGGGGGAGGAAAAAAAAAAACGCTTCGGTTGGAGACTAGGTGGTACTTTGTTAAAGAATACGTCCGTAGTGAACAAGGCTAAGAAGGAAATTAAAGAACACTTTCCCCTTTTATTACAGAGCCCCCAAAATACCAGCCTTCATTAGCGGCATTGCGTTGGACCTGGAGAGAAGGAGGGATTCTTTTCGTTGGAGGCATTTAATTTGCAGTTGCTGGACCGGGGCCATTTCCGCACAGGACCGTTATCGCGCTATGATTCCACTTTCAACATCCTCTGGAATCCTGGGGTTTGCAGTTTCGGGAGGGGCCGGCCGGCCCCTCCCGAAACTGCAAACCCCAGGATTCCAGAGGATGTTGAAAGTGGAATCATAGCGCGATAACGGTCCCGTGCGGAAATGGCCCTAGACTGATGTTATGTGCTATGTGTGATATTGTAGGTGCTGCATTCATGTCTTTTCCATCACTTGTCTGCTTTCCAGGAGGATATGTCTTTTTCTTCCTTGGAAAAGTTTCCTGAAACTGCAACTCTTTTTTTTTTATTGGTTTCAGGAAGCCAGGAGCTACTTCTGCCAACGATGGTGCCCTTGCGTGGCATCCTCGGCGGTACCAGGTGGCTGTGCCGGAGACGTCTGGGTTGGACCTCGCAACCGGTATTGCAGGCTTGGCTTTCCACGTGCAGTCCGGATTCTGGAACGGGCATAGAGGAAGATGTTAAATGCAACAGAAACTTGGAAGACTTTCATGCGAAGTTGGCGGCTGGTCCGTCTTTGCAGCATTTCCTACAAGGAGCAGCTCATCCTGTGCAGGAAACCCACAACTCGCCGGCTGAAGCGGAGGAGGCCTCGGCACCCTATCTTGGTCCCAGCGCCCTGGCAGGATCCCCTAGGAAAGGTCAGTGATGCCCCTCTCTTGCTTTCTCTTGCATACAAACACCACATACCTTCTTGTGCTGAGAATGCCTTAGCAACAGCAGAAGTTGGAAGAGTTGCAAGCAATTTAATTACCTGCAACTACCTTATTTGCCA
Organism: Cyclura pinguis; assembly: GCA_030412105.1. NCBI lineage: Eukaryota > Metazoa > Chordata > Lepidosauria > Squamata > Iguanidae > Cyclura > Cyclura pinguis. The sequence goes on from CM059602.1 coordinate 2,557,350, forward strand.
GCATATAGGACGCACCTGTGTATAAGACGTACCCCATTTATACCCTGTCAAATGCTATTTGCTGACATATAAAACACACCAGCGTATAAGACGCATCCTATTTTCAAACAGTATTTTTTGGGGAAAAAAGTGAGTCTTATACACCAGCAAATACAGTACTTTTCTTTTCTTTTTTTTGGAGGATCACAAAGATGTGCCAAACTTACACGTCAAAAGTTACACAGTTTATAGGGACAAAGTTACTTTATTGGTTTTACATGTCATGTTTTCTTTGTTACTCTTGAACACTACTTATTAGTGACTTTTGAAAGCTATGTTTTAAAGGTGCATTTTAAAGTGCCAACCTCTTGTTAGTCCCAAGGTTCTTTTTACATTTAAGAAAGCACTATGCTTGGGTCCCTGTCAGTTCTCAGAAACTCACATCCCTCCAGCTGTGTGTCTTGCCCTTTGCTGTTTTTGTCTGTGACATGAGGCTGGAGAGAGACTGAAGACCTGAGAGATGGAACAAGCAGCATTGCTGCAGCTGTCGCCTCAAAGCCAGAATCAGGTGGCTGGCGGGGAAAAATTCTGAGTTTTGTAGGTGTTCGGATTTCTGGATATGGAATCCTCAACCTGCATTGCTGTAATTTAACTCACGTTTTTAAACGGATTAAATTAATGTTTCTGCTATGATGGTTTAATTCTTTGGAATTATCCTTTGTTTTAACTGTAATTTGTTTTAATCTTATACTGTAAGCTGCCTTTGGTCCTGTGCAGGGTGGAAAGTGGAATACAAGTATGAAAAAATATATAACTTCTTTCATATTCTGCTGTTTCCTCAAAGGAGGGGAGACTTATGGCAGCTTACAAAATAAGAAGAATTACAGATAAGAAAACGTGGATCAGAATACTGTGCCAGAATTTATCAGTAGAACAGTGTTAAGTTGTCTGTAGAATTAAAACCCTTTAATACAATTTCATCTTAAAACATGGCTTTAATTTGTATAAGTCACCTTGAGACCCAGTTTTGATAGAAAGTTGTGATAATTACAACAACAGGGATGTGATATAGAGGATGGAGCCAGTCTTTTTCAGCTGCTCCAGAGACGAGGACATAGAGCAATGGATTCAAACTACAGAAAAATAGATCCCACCTAAACATTAGGAGAAACTTCCTGATGTTAAGAGCAGTTTGCCAGTGGAATCCACCACCTTGGAGTGTGGTGGAGTCTTCTCTTTTGGAGGTTTTTAAACAGAGGCTGGATGGCCATCTGTCAAAGGGGAGGGCTTGGATGGTGGCTTCCTGCATGGCAGAAGGGCGTTGGACTGGATTTGGCCCTGGCTGTCTCTTTCAACTCTAGGATTCTATGATTCCAACAGTGACAACAACCATTCCAATGTTGTTATTCAAAGCAAAGAACAAATGCAGTACAGAAACTAAGAAAAGTCTCTTTTGTGTAAAGCAACCAGTTCCTAAAACTTGCTGGCATAAAAAGGTCCTGCCAGTAGAAGAACAGCAAAGAAGAAAGCAACCTAGGAAGGCAGTTATACCTTCTGGGAGCCACTACCAAGAAGGCCCTGTCTGCTCTCCAGGTCAGAGGCAGGTTCCTTCTTCCTTAAAAACAGTGTGAATTCATTGGGAGCCCTCTCTCAGCAGGGTCTTGGCTTGTGCTTGGACCTTTTCCGCCCCTTCCCCAGAGGAATTCATCCTCCTCTTCTTCTTCATTCCCCATCCCCTTTCAGTGTACCTGGAGACTTATGGCTGCCAGATGAATGTCAGCGATACAGAGATTGCCTGGTCCATTCTTCAGAGGAACGGCTACCTGAGGACCACCAGACTGGAAGCGGTAGGCTCAGATCCAGCGATGGTTCATGAAAGCGATGTTTTTGAAAATGCCAAAGAGGCTAAGAACTTGCTCATTAATTTGTGACATATTAATTGCATATGTGTACACAGATTGAGATCTGCAGGGGAGGGAGGTCTCCTGTGTCTCACCGGTGAGAAGAACACACTGTGAGAAAAGGTGGGAGAGGGGACTTCTTCCTTGTGGCTCCTTGGTTGTGGAAGGCCGAGCCTTTAGAAGCCTGACTGGGAGCCATCCTTGGGGTCATTCTGGCTCCAAGTTAAAGTACGCTTTTTACTAAAGGCTTTGGGACCTAAATAATTTCATCCAGATTTGCACATATGCATGGTTTTAAATTGGTTAAATTGATTTTGGTCCACGCCATCCTGAAAACCTTGGCTATAGGGAGGAATATATGTATGTATATAAAATAAATAAGTAGATAGATAGTTATCAAGAACTCTGATGGAACAGAGCAGAGGTCTGTAGACTCCAGTATCCTCAGAAGCTTGTGTTCCCTAAGAACGTATAATTAGAAACATGATGGAATTGGTCTCTCTCCTGTGGATACCAGCAAGAGATAATCCGTTCTTCCTCGTGTACTGATCCAGCCCCTTTCTAAAGCCATCCAAGTTGATGGCCCTTGCTACATCATGTGGCATTGAGTTCCACAGGTCAACTGTGAGTAGCAGGCTACTTCCTTTTATCTGTCTTTAATCTCCCACCATTCAGCTTCTATATATGATCCTAGGTTGATGCGAGAAACTGTAGAAAGCAAGGGGGCTGCCTTAGCCAACCCTTGGTCTCCCAGGCAGGAAAAATAAATCAGTTTTGGCTCCCAAAGACTTTTTAGGGAGCATAGGAGCTTTCTTGCCATGATTTAGTCCCACCCATCCCCACGTGAGGAGTAACTCTCCCACCCCCTCCCACATTTTAATATATAGTCACAATATTATGGTGGATGGAGAAAAAAAGTCTTCTTATTCACTTTTTCCGTGCCACATGGAATTTTACCCAGCGCTTCTTAATAAATAACTAATTGCCTTTGAGAAGGTTCTTGGAGGTATAGATGAAGTTTAGAAGTTATGACATTTGAGGGGAAAGCAGGCTGTGGTCATCTGGTTCCTAATCTTTGGATACTTATTGCTACCCCAGATGTCTCTCTTCCACCTTGTGGGCTAGAAATTCTACTTTTTTAAAAGTAGAGTTTTCTGAGCCTGAAGAGCTAGAGAGTGTGGAGCTGCACGGAGGAGGCGTTGGAGCTTTTGGCCTCAAAGAGCGGCAAAACCGATCGTTTTAGACCTTCCTGATTTTAGAATTCAAAACTTTTCCTTTGTTGTTGTTGTGTGCCTTCAAGTCATTTGCAACTTCCGGTGACCCTAAGGCAAACCTAACACGGTGTTTTCTGGGGCTGAGAGTGTGCGACATGCCCAAGGTCACCCCGTGGGTCTCCATGGCCAAGCGGGGAATCGAACCCTGCTCCGCAAGGTTATGGTCCTTTTGTAGGAAACGGAAATTCCTAAGATGGAATCCCAGGCAGCAGCCAAAGCGGTGGATTCCAATTATGAGAGCCGCTTGATTCAAATGATTGGAAAGGAAATTACAGCTGAACCTTAGGAGGAGTTTCCTGGGCGTAAGAGTTGTTCAACAGTGCAATACACTGTCTTGGAGGGCGACTGACTTTCTGTCTTTGAAGATTTTTAAATAACGGTTGAACGGGCATCTTTTGGGACCGTCGTGACTGTATTCCTGCATGGGGAAGGGTTTCGCTATGTGGTCTGTTCCAACTCTGCAGCGTTGTGATTCTGTCATTCTTTCTCTGCCCCGATAATAGGCTGATGTGATTCTGCTTGTGACCTGTTCCATCAGGTAAGAATGGAATATTAGCTGGTTTCTCTAGTGATTCGAAAGGGGTCTACCAATTTAGAACGGACCAAAAATTATATGGATTTGAGAGAAAAGAGACTGAGCTAGATTTGCGGATGAAAGGAAACCAGAAGAAAAGAATCTCTGAATTTTATTGATTATTGTCGAAAAGAGAAATGGAATCAGAAGCAATTAAAGACACAATGGTTAGATGGGCACAGAACTTGGGACGTTCAACTGAACTAGAAACTTGGGAAAGAGTGTGGAAAATAGATATAAAATTTACATTAAATTTAAATATAAGAGAAAATTTTTATAAAATGTGTTATAGATGGTACATGACCCCAGAAAGATGACAAAAAATAACAAAAAATGGGAATTCAAGTTGTTGGAAATGTGATGAAAAGAAGGGGTCTTTTTTTTTTTTCATATGTGGTGGATATGTAAGATAGCAGAAAAATTTTGGAAGGGGGTACATGGTGAAATTCAAAGAATTTGTAAGTTGAACTTTGAAATGAAACCCCAGCTTTATTTGTTAAATATGCTAGGGCAACAAAGGGAAATAAGAAGTCATCAGAAGATATTATTATATTTAATAACTGTGGCAAACTTAACATTTGTGCAACACTGGAAAGAAAAGAAATATATTGACATTGAGGAGTGGAAGTTAAAAGTTCTGGATATGACAGAGATGGAAAAATTAGCATTATCTTTGAAGAACAGATCTATCCAGAATTTTGAAAAAGAATGGAAAGGAGTATTGGATTGGGTAAGGATATAAATGTATAAGAAATCAAAAAAGAAATAATGTAATCGCTCTTTTCTCTGTAAAATGGAAATTACGTTTGTATGTAATGGAAATAAGTAATTGCAGCTGGAAGATTCAAGCCTGGAAGTGTGTGTGGGGGGGTTATTTTTGAGATTAAACTTTAATAAAAACTATTTAAAAAAACAAAAAAACCCAAAAGGGGTCTACCATGGGTCACCTAGCAGGGGATGAGCAAAAATATAATTCGGCATACCCCAAATTCCTTTGGAGACTTCTTCTCTATCTCTGTTGTCCTTGCACTGAATGGAGTCACTGTGCGAGTCAAGATAAGTGGGTTTGGGATTGCCCCAATTCTTCTACTTGGATCTACCTTAAAGTGTTGCAGAAGATTAGTACAGTGCGCTGTCTTCTGGCGTGACTGCTGCGTGCGCAAATGCAAGGTCGGACAAAGCATCGTGTCCCATTATAGTCAATGGATGCAGGGGGTGCATGCCAGCACTGCCGTGAGCACCCGCACGTTGCGTCCATTGACTACAATGGGATGTGATGCTCACATATTTTGTTTCACGTGAAGGTTCCTGGAACGGAGCCCGCACGTATACGGTGGATGCGCTCTACCTATCACTACCTGCTAAATCACAAAGTGTAGCCTGGAGGCCATGTATTATCCCTATGGCCGTTTTTTCAGTCTCCCAACCTCTCCAGGACACCCCCAAGCCTTAGGAATTCCCTGCTAAGTCTGCTAAGGAAAACAATTACCCTAAAATAACCCAAAGTGACACAAAATGGCCTTAAATTGGAGAAGTTTGGCAAATTTTAACCCCTATCTCCCTCAAACCCCCAACTCTCAAAGCTTTTTGGTTTAAAATGAAATTGGACGTGATATGAGGTCATTCCTGGTTTTCCCAGAGATGTGGCACGTGGCTTGCGGTTACAGATCTCTTGTGGTTGTTATTGCTTATTCATGTAGTATGATTGGTGTACATGGCGCTTTACAAGTAAAGCAACCAAAAAAGGGGATTCCTGCCAAAGGTGTTGAGCCTAAAATGCATGTATATGCAGACAAACGGAAAGGGAAGGAAGGAATAATAAAACTGCCGTACAATTGTGAAACAAATTATCCAGAGGAAATATTAAAAATATAATATAAAGCAAACTGACAAGTACAAGTAATCAAGCTATACAAAATTATAAAACACTGTTAAACTAGACTACAAAAGCTTTTTCAGCCAAGGTTTTTAAATTGAGATTTAAAAATAGCACAAGAAGGAGCAGTCTACTAAATGGTCAGAGCAACTGGACTCTTAACTATCCAGGTGGGAGAGATTTAATCTGGGGTGAGGGCAGTTGGGATGGCAGGCGACAAGTTCTGGGCCTGCCCCCTCCCAGTCTCTACCCGTCTGATCTCCTCGGGGGGCTAAAATGTGCCTGTTGGGTAGCTTAGCTAAGAAGCCTGAGGCAGTAGCATCAAGGGAGGCAGATAGAATTGCAAAAAGTGTGACGCCAGTCAAAATTACTGATAACAAAACCAAGCATTCAGCTCAGTGAACAAACGAAGAAGTCATGAGGAGTGGCTTAGGGAGCTGGGGATGTTTAGTCTGCAGAAGAGAAGGTTAAGAGGGGACACCGTAGCCATGTTTAAATATTTGAAGAGATGCCATGTGGAGGATGGGGCGAGCCTGTTTTCTGCTGCGCCAGAGGCTAGGACAAAGAGCAATGGATTCAAGCTGCAGGAAAGGAGATTCCACCTGAACCTCAAGAACTTCCTGACACGGTCCGGCAGTGGAGTGTGCTGTTGCCTCAATGGAGCGTGATGGGTTCTCCTTCTTTGGAGGTTTTTCAACAGAGGCCGGATGGCCATCTGTCAAAGGGAGGGCCTGGATTGTGTCTTCCTGCCTGGCAGAAAGGGGATGGACTGGATGGCCCCTGGGGGTCTCTGCCGACTGTATGACTCTGAGAGGTTCCTGCACTGTCCCTCAAGGACTGTGTGAGGGCTTTTCCAGCCCAGATGAAAGATCCACTGGAGAACAAGAACGTTGTCAAACAAACAAACCTCTTTTGAGCTCTTGCTTTCCAGGGAGAAGGCTGAGCAGACGATCTGGAACCGCCTGAAGCACCTCAAGGCGCTGAAGCTGAAACGGTCTGCCTCGCAAGGAGTGCTCCGGATTGGGATCTTAGGTAAGGGAAAAGCTCTTGACTAATGGGATTGCCAGAAGGAGGAAGCACAAACTGGTGCCATGGTGATGGTGGTATTATAATTTTTCTTCTTCATCATTATCCCATTTCCACACACACACACCCCAAATAAAGTATGACAAGAAATTAAAAAAGATACAGATAAATTTAAGTAGAGACAGGTAAAAACACATGTGGGTAAAAACATACAGAAGTTATTAAAATTCTCTGTAGTGTTAGGAACCATTTAGAGTGTAATAAAATTATGGATTAAAAATTTATTTTTTCTTACCATTAAAAAGATATGAAATAAAAATAGTTCAGTGCCCTGTTAAAAACCTTTCAGTGTAGACGAGTCAGTTCGTGAAAGCCTTTTGGAATTAAAAAAGAGGACCAGTGAAAAGGCAGCAAGGAGGAAGTTGTCGTGGCGTCCCTAGGAAGGGAGTTCCAGTGCCTGGGAGCCATACCCAAGGAGACCCTGTCTCCTGTGAGACCCTCAGACGTGTCTGCCAGGGTGGTACAGCTGAGAGAATAAGAGCTCCCCAAAGACTCTAGGGCTTGGTAGGCTCCTATGGGAGAATACAGACTTCAAGTAACCCGGACCCTATATGGCTTTACAGGCCATCATCAGAATATTGTTTTATTTTTGAGGTGTCTTAATGCAGAGAAGGGATGCATGTCAGTGCTGCTTTGCAGTTCAGGGAACTCTTGGTGACCTCCACGTATTCTGCTGTCGTGCATGGATTCTAATCTTTGATGATAGCTTGACTGCAATGATGAACTGGCTCTCAGTCTGGACTGCTTCTATCTCTTTCCCAGACATCTATGTTTTTTTAGCCTCTGTGGGTTGGTTTGCAATTGCCTGCTGCAATGTAGGTGTGTTGCATGTGGACCACCATGGATGAAATAGATCCGTTCCATCTCAGCTGCAGGGCTTCGCAGTGGAACCAGTTCCAACATTTTGAGGCTCCTCTATACCCATGACACAGCGAGAACCTGGGCTTTCTCTTTTCAGACACCATTTGCAGAGTGGGGGGGAATTGCATAGTTGCATGCTCCCTTCTGGTTTTTTTAAAACTCCTTGCAAATGAGAAATGGGCAGAAAGCTGGGCTGGAAGCTCCACCCTTGATGAGCAGGCTTTCTCCTTTTCTGGGAAGTGTGTTTTTAGTCTAGAGGAGTACTTAAAATGGGTATTTCCCATTCTGAAATGGTTAAGACATTTTAAAACCAAGCACACGTGTGCAGATTTAGATGCTGCTGAATCTCCCTGAATGTTCTCCTGCTGATACCTTCCTTTCTTTTCTGGAAGGCTGCATGGCTGAGAGACTCAAGGAGAAGATCTTGGACAAGGAACACTTGGTCGATGTTGTGGCTGGCCCGGATGCCTACCGTGACCTTCCCCGCCTCCTGGCAGTGGCCGAATCTGGCCAGCGAGCCGCCAACGTCCTGCTCTCTCTGGAGGAGACGTACGCGGACATCCTGCCCGTCCAGACCAACCCCAGCGCGACCTCGGCCTTCGTGTGAGACAGACCGGTTCCTTTTTGCCTTGGTCACGCTTGAGAATCAGAGGAGTGGCTTGTTCAGAGGTGGTGGGAGAGGGGAGTTGTACCTCTCCCTTATCTGAAATGCTTGGGATCAGAAGTATTTCAGATTTTTGATTTTTTCAGATTTGAGAATGCTTGCATTTGCATATGCGTAAAATATAGCCCTCCCTCCGGATTTCTGAGGGTTTGCGGCATAGAACCCTCATGAAAGTGGGAAAATTGCGAATAACTCCCCCATCTGCTCCCCCTCCCATTCCCTGCTGGGCCTCTCCCCTTTCCCATTCCCATGGAAAAGGGAAGGGAATAGGGCGGGGAGAAAGGCTCCCGAGAGCCTTCCTTTCCTCCCCTGGAGTTCTTCTCTTCTCCTTCCCACGCATTTTCCGCAGCACAGAGAAAATGGATGGGAAGGGGAGGAGGGAAACTCCAGGGGAGGAAAAGAAGGTTCACGGGAGCCTTCCTCCCCGCTTTTCCTTCCGTTTTGCCTCGGGGAACTCACCCCGGACAAAATGAATAGGAATGGGAGTAGGAGAATTGGTGGGAGGGAAGCATGCCCGGTTGTGGATAATCAGATTCGTGAACATCTAACCCACAAATGTGGAGGCAGGATTGTACAGTACTGTACAGGAGACCTCCGGGGAGCCTGTGAACAAGCGAGTGGGAACGCTGCAACGGCTGCTTCGTGCGGAGCCCTGTGCTTGGATTCAGGCCATTTCACAGATCCTCGTGTCTCTCTCTGGCCTCGCATCCCTCTCTAGTCTCACGTCTTTCTTTGTTCGCTACTTGTGTTGTGTATGAGAGGCAAGACTGGAGAGAGACTGAGACAGGCAGAAAAACAAGCACCGGCGCCACAGCCACTGCCTCAAAGGCACAAGCAGGCAGCTGGCAGCAAAAAGTTTCAGTTGTTGGAGGTCTTTGAATTTCGGATTTCTGGACAAGGGGTACTCAACCCGTGTCTGATAATCTGTCTAAAGCAAGGATGAGAGAAATGTGAACTGTGAGCTACATGAGTCTCTTAAGGTACTTTTGAGTCCCCCAAAATCCTGCACCACGTTGTTTATTGCAGATATGCTGCTGCAGCCGAGCACTGGGTGTCTGTGTTTCTCCAGCCGTCCTTCAACATCCTCACAGTGCTGATGTTGTGAGAAAAATGACCTTTCAGCCAGACAGAGGATGAAGAGGAAGGTCGGGGGAGGGCCTGGAGGGTGTAAAAAGGAGCTTCTTTATCAGAGGTTTCGTTTAGATTCTTTGGTACTGTTTTAGGAAAATTCTCAAGTGTCTTAGGAGCATCCTAAAATAATACCACAAGTATTCTGGTGCAGGGATCATTTCCTCTGAAGATGCCAGCCACAGATGCAGGCGAAACGTCAGGAGAAAATACAACCAGAACACGGTCTCAAAGCCCGAAAAACCCACAAGAACCGATCTGGAGAAGGCTTATCTGTGGTTGACATACTGAGTGCTAATATTTCAGATTCTTAAAGTTTATCTCTTTAAAGCAGATGACGAAGCTTTTAGGATCTTTAAGTTTCTGTGTTATGTAAGGTTTTCCTCCCTTCGGCTGTGTCATTATGAACTGGAAGACAAGCGAACAGCAGATGTCTAATATTAGTGAGGGGAGAAACCAGCCCCATCGTCCACATGGGGACAAGTCAGCACCTGCTTGCACACTGTCTTCCGTCCTTTTTTTCTTTCTAACCTCTTCCCACTGGCTTTGCTTGCTCCCACAGATCCATCATGCGTGGCTGTGACAACATGTGCACCTACTGCATTGTGCCATTCACCCGCGGGCGCGAGCGGAGCAGGCCTCTCGCCTCCATCCTCCAGGAAGTGCGAATGCTCTCGGATCAGGTGCCGTTTCTGCTTTTAGCTTGTGCTCTCTTAATATTAGCATGCAGCCTGATAGCAAAAGTTCTTTACAGTCCCAATGCAACATAGCTATGAAGGCCTGGTGAGGGTGAGGACGGGGAGTTACCATTCTCAGTGGCTGCTCTCACCCTCTGGAACTCCCTTCCACAGGAAGCTAGGCTGGCCCCCTCCTTGCTCTCCTTTCACCTGCAGGCAAAAACATTCTTAAACAGGCTTTTAATATTGTAAGCAGGTGGGCTTTTAATTTATCAAGATGTTTTTAAATTTTTTGTAGGATTTTATATGTTTTTAAAGATGTTTTTAAATGTTTTATCAATGTTTTTAACTTTTTTTGGAAGCTGTCTTGGTTCCCACTCTGGAGAAAGGCAGCAGATGATTGGTAGGTAGGTAGGTAGGTAGGTAGGTAGGTAGGTAGATAAAGTAGAAGCAATGGAAGATTAAAAACAGAGAGAGTAAAACAAGGAGACTTCCAGAACTGCAAGTGAAGAGTTCGAGACGCCTGGGAAACTAACAAGAATTTCACCTGGAGCAAAGCAGATGGGCCTCCCCGCTCTCTTCAAGTGGGATCCAGATGACCTTCTCTGAGGAGGACATTCCGCAGCCAGGATGCCACTCCTGGACAGACCCTGCCCCTCCGTATGACCTCCTGGGAGGGGATTTGGTCTTCCCTGCTGTGTGGGCAAGGGGATGCCTCTCCAGATGGGCTGCACGCAACAGTTGCACAAAAGTCACAAGAGATTCCCTACTGCCTCACTTTGCTGAGAATTTATACAAACGTCTTCTGAACTGACTTCTGTCTCCTCTCAGCTTCTTTTACATCTTTCCTCACACAGTCGGCGGACGTATCTGGTCCAATTCAAAACAAGAGACTCTTAGGATACTCCGTTCATACAGACAGTCAGTCTCCTGACCGAGAGGTGGCATAACATGAGGTAGAATTAGATCTTGGCTTCTAGTTGCCTTCCATCAAAGTACATCAGGTAATTGTTTGAATCAGCCATTGCTCTCTGCATGGCCCTTGCCATGAGTTTATTATTAGTCAAGTCATACTGTTTCCATTTTCCTATCTTGTTTATACGTGCGCTGGCATTCTGCCTGGAACCAGGCTGTCTCTAGATTCTTGGTAATACACACACACATTCTACAAGACACAGAGCTTTCTGCATTATGTCTTGTATACCTTATATCTTATGAACCCAATTATTTGCATTTATGGGGCTTGAATTTTGCAAAGTTTAACCAGATCAGGTATTTCTTTATTTATGGTATTTCTTTATTATATTTTATGCCTCCTTTCTTCCAGGTTGGGATCCAGAGCAGCTTCTGAAAAAGTTAATAGCATTAATAAAACATTTAAAACAATTAAAAACATTAAAGAACATATAAAGTTATAAAAACCTACAAAAAATTTAAAACCATCTCGATAAATTAAAAGTGTTTCACAACCCCTTTCCCTTGGAAAACTCAGCAACAGGATGTGTGGGCAGCTGCATCTCGTGCCCTCTGGCACCTAATGCACAGAGGCATACTGCCCTAATATTGGAGGGAGACCTATACCCAGTTTAAGTAGTGACCACTAATGGCCCCATCCTCCTAGGGTTTATCCAGCCCCCTTTTAAAGCCAATCCAATTGGGAACCATGGGTACATCATGAGGCAGTGGCTTCCATAGTTTTAACTATGTAGTCAATCGACAAATACAGTGGCCGCTCCACATTCACAGGGGTTTGGGGTGCAGAACCCTCATGAAAGTGGGGAAAAATGCAAATAACTCCCCCTACAATCCCCCTTCCATTCCCTTTCCTCTGGCCTGGGGGGAAGGAAAAAGACAAGGTAAAGGGATTACCAGTTCTTTCCCTCAGACGGAGAATAGCGGAGCGCTGAGTTCTGGCATTCTAGGCACTTCCGGTCACCATCTTGAGAAAGGAGATGTCCTCCCAGAGGGGAGGGATAGGAGAAAAGAGAGCATCTGACCAATCAGTGGCCATTACACAGCAGAATGTGCAGCCCCGTGGCAGGGAGGACACTTCCGTGGCAGTGGAGGGGAGGCTTTGCTCACCCAAAAGGAAAAAAAATCCATTTTAACGACAAGCCTTCCAAGCTTGGAGTGAGAATCGCAAGGGAATGGGAATGAAGGCAAGCACATGCCTCATGAATGATGAAATTTGCAAAGGCCAACTCTGCAAATGTGGAGGGAGGACTGTGTTTCCTTTGGTCTTTTCTGAATTTCCCACCCTTTATCTTCATTGGTTTCCAGTATTACAAGTGAGAGAGAAAAGCTTTCTATTTCTTTTCTTTTTCCAGGAAAGTGCTTGGTCTTTAACTGGTTGTTGCAGAAGGGGCTTTTAATGGGTTGTGTTGGACTTTTATTCTCATTGTCAGGTTTTAAATTCTTTTAAATCGATGCTGTGTTTCATAGGACAGTTTAATGATTTTTGGACTGTCTCAAAGTTATTTCTGGTTTGACTTTTTTTAATCTTATCTTGCAAGTCACCATGAATAATGGGAGGTAGGTAGGTTGTACAGTAAATTAGTTAAATAAAAAGTAGAGGTTCTCTCTACGTACTTTCTCGGTGCTGTGCATAATTTTATATAGGGATGGGACAAATCCAGAATTATCCGGATCCAAATCTCTGGAAGGTTCTGGGAATCCATGAATCTTGAATCTTTGGAATCCCTTTTTAAAAAAAGTTTAAAAAGCAAGGGAAAGAAGGATAATCTTCGGCAAAACACACTCTCTCAACCTTAGCAAAAGCCTAGGCAAAGGCAAACCTCCCTCTGAAGAAATCTGGCCAGGACAATTGTCATAGTTTTGCCTCAGGATCTGCCCAGGTTGAAAATGACAGGAAGGCCCTTTCTACACAGGCAGGAAAGTGTGGATTATTAATCCCACATTTTCCTGCCTGGGTAAAAAGGGCCACATACTACAGTACAGAGATAATCCAGGTCAAAACTGGATTTTCTTTGCATAGCTCCTTCTGGCATCCTGGGGTTTGTAGTTTGATGATGCACCAGCACACTTTGGCAGAGAAGGTTGTGACACCTGGTAAAACTACAAACCCCTGAATTGTGTCCGAAAGAGCTTTGCGAGGGAGCTCTGCAAAGGAATGTTTCAGCTATCTTTGAAATCTCAGGAAAACTGTACCTTCCAGTCAAGTGCTGAACTTAAATATTAAATGTTCCATTTAAATATATTACAGTACTACCCCAGATGTAATTTCTGAAATTGTTAGCAAAGGCCGTTATTACTCCAAGGGAAAAACTCATTCACTTGCCATCTCCCCTTGTGTGTCTGGTCGCCCAGGTTTTCAGGCGTCCCGGTCTCCAACAAACTATTTGCTTGGTGGATTCAAAAGATTCGGTTTGCCCATTTGGCACAGGGATTCAGATTCGCTAATTCGAATCCTTGCCCTGGATTTGAGGATTCAGTTGGCCTATCCCTAATTTTATAACCCCCTCTATTCACAGCTGACGGTTGTTTCAGGAGCACTGAGCATTCACTTTTTGTGATATTTGTCTTCTTTTCTTTTCTTCTGTTGTTGCCTGGGGCCAGATAAATTTTACCAGACTTCTGAAACCTCACAGAAAATGTGCAAAAGCTGTTCACAGGAGGCAGAAATGGGTCATATTCTTCTTTCAGACCGTTCTCCATTCCCTCCCTGTCCTCTACTGCTTTCGCTAAAGTGAGATGCTTTCTTTTCTGATGCTGACGGGTTGTCGGGCCTCCTCTTTGCAGGGCGTGAAGGAGGTGACCCTCTTGGGCCAGAACGTTAACAGTTACCGGGACACCTCCGAGGTCCAGTTCCTCTCGGCGGCCCCAAGTCGCCTTAGTCGTGGCTTCAGCGCCGTCTACAAACCCAAGCAGGGCGGCTTGCGCTTCGCAGAGCTCCTGGACCGCGTCTCAGCCGTTGACCCAGAGATGAGGATCCGTTTCACTTCCCCGCACCCCAAAGACTTCCCTGACGAGGTGGGTTTGGACCCTGTGGGGCTTGGCGGGGTGGGGGGACTCTCTAGCCGGGAACAAGTGGTCACAAACAGTCTGGTGGTCGTGTTCCAGATGATACGACCGCTCTGTTGCTTCTCGGCAGGTCTTCCAGCTCATGAGGGGAAGGCACAACATCTGTAAACAGCTGCACCTCCCTGTCCAGAGCGGCAGCACGCGTGTCCTGGAGGCCATGCGGAGAGGGTGAGCGAGAAGGAATCTGGGTCCATTTGGGGGAAACGAAAAAGGCAGGAACCAGAGGATATCCTCAGAACCCAGAAAAGAAGAGTCTCTGGTGCCAGAAAGTTGTGTTGTGTTGGGGGCTTCCACATCAGACTTTTCTGCAGACTCTCTGCTTTGACCTACAGAAAAAGGCCTCAGAAGAGGGGTGGGCAACTGAGGAGGGGAGCAGAAGCCAATTTCTCCATAGCCCCCCGGCCGCACTCCTTCACGCCAAGCCTGAATCCCTCCATTTTTCTCCTGCAGCCCCTTTCTAATCAGCAACGGGAAGTTACATTGCATCACTTCCTCCCACCGTTTTGAGAGGGATTACAGAGGAAAATGAAGACGTTTGAGATAATATGATTTTCTGGAGTCCTTCTAGGAGAGGGGTTGGGCTGGTGGGTGGGGACTAGTTTTGCCTGTTTTCGCATTTTTCGTGTGCTTTCTGCATGGTTTTAGGGCAAAACTGTCTGAAAATAGTGAGACTCTTATTTTTTAAAAATGATGTGCTTTCAGGGACTGGTGAGGGGCTTCAGGGACCACAAAATTAGAGTTCAGGAGCCACGCTTTCCCCACCCCGTCTTAAAATCCTAGGAGGCTGAAACCTGATAGGCTATTTAATAATAAAATGTTGCCTGATAGGATTGGCATATGCCCTTCGTTCACAGATATGTTTGTGGGCAAAAGAGAACATATATTCATTTTCTTTTTTCATATTCATCTAAATTGCCCCTTTAGCCATGTAATGTAGCCTGTGGTATTCTTACTCATTTATGGCCAAGCTGTCATGAAAATATTTGCCCTTATTTCCTCTAGGAAGGAAAAGTTTAAAACACACGCACACAAACACTATTGCAGTAAGGAATGTGCATTAGACCTGTGAAATGTTGCTCCTCTGCTTTGGTTTTGTGTGCCCAGAGTTTTGTTGTTGCTGCGTGCCTTCGGGTCATTTCCGACTTAACAGCAGTCCTAAGGCGAATCTGTCACAAGGTTTTCTTGGCAAGATTTGTTCAGAGGGGGTTTGCCTTTGCTTTCCTCTGAGGTTGAGAGAGCATGGACATGCCCGTGGTCCCCTGTTGATTTTTCCGTGTCTGAGCTGGGGTTTGAAACCTGGCCTCCGGAGTTGTAGCCCAGCGCTCAGACCACTACACTCAGAGTACGCAGTGTTTAAATACACGTGTTTTCGTGTCACTATGACCCACCCATTTCTGCTGTTCTTCTCAGGTATACGCGGGAAGCTTACTTGGAGCTCGTAGGCCACGTCCGGGAGTCCCTACCAGGTAAATTGCTGTCCTCGGCAGCTGCTCCAGCGCCCGGTTCACCTCCCTGACTGTCAGGAGGCTCGGCTCCCGACACGTTAAAGGGCAGAACAGACTTAGTAGATGAAAAGGACTAGAGAACGCTAGCGCTGCAATGCATCCGTTGCTAAGGACAATTCCACAGCTGGGGTGCCAGAGCCGGGAAGGTCCTGCTCTCGTGTCCTCGCACAGCGGACCCTGGTGCACACATCCGTGTGGGCGCACACCTGCATGTGAGCAGGGGTGGGAGATGGTGGCATCTCCCTGTGAAGTTTCCCAGCTTTTGGGGGCTCTTCTCCAGAGGGGTTTCCCTTAGAGGCAGGAAGCCAAGAAGTGTTTTGTAAGGTTGGATTCCAAGAAGCCTGTGGCCAGAATTCAGGAAGGGACACCCGCACGCATAGGTTTTTGGGGGACGGTTGGCTACAGAGGTTAGTGTTCCCTTCCCTTCTACACAATGCTCAGACTTTCCAACCTACTGTAAACCTTCCAAGCTACTTTAAAGCCCCAAAAGCCACCTCATCCAGGCTTTCTGTGCTGCAGTGTTTAACAGGCAGTGTCTGGCAATCCCTCCCTTTCCCCATGAGAAGCACTGTGGTTACCGAAGCCCTGGGCCCTCCGAAGGAACCCCCCACGTCTCGGCACTGATGTCATCGTTGCGCGTCCAGGCACGGTGGAGGGGTTGCCGGACCCCCTACCCCCCGATCCTGCCTGCTCACCTTGCAGCATGGAATGCCTGCGTGAGAAAGTTTTGGGGCTTTAAAATATTTTATGTATTTTTAATGTTTTTAATTAAATGTTTTTTTCTTAGTGTTTTCACTTTTTGGAAGCTACCTTGGGCCCCACTCTGGGGGAAAAGCAGCATATAAATATAATAAATAAAATAGGTGTGGGGGGCAGGGTATATGGGTCGCTATATCTTTATTATTAACAATAATAATAATTTTAATTGTGGATTTTAAGTTTTTAAAATTCGATTGTACTTGTTCTGGTAGCTGCCTTGGGTGCTGCTCTGGAAGAAAGGTGGCATAAAGATTCTAATACTAATAATAACAACAACAAATGACAATAGTAGTATCATCGTTGTTTATTTATATAACACCATCTATGTACAAGTAAAGCAACCAAATAAACGTTGGGTCGTGCCAAGGGTGTACAATCTAAAACATAGGTGTATAAATACCTGTACACAGATATATACAGAGGGAGGGAAGGAATATAAAAATATGAAACTCTACAATTGTAAACCAAATGATCCAGATAAAATACAAAAATTCCATATAACATCAAGCAAACTGACAGCTGCAGGCAATCAAGCTATACAAAATTAAAATAACGATCGTAAACTAAAACTCCAAAAGCTTTTGAAAGCAAGAAGGTCTTTAACTGAGATTTAAAAATGGCAAGGGGAGGAGCAGTCCGCAAACGTTCAGAGGGGGTGTTAAATTGAGACCTGTGTGTTTCAGCCGTGGCAGTGGAACTGTGGGCCATTCACTTCCCATCTCTCCTTTCCTTCTCTGTTTTGTGGGGCAGGCGTGACCCTCAGCAGTGATATCATTGCCGGTTTCTGTGGGGAGACGGAGGCTGACCATCGGCAGACGGTGTCCCTCGTCCGCGAGGTCCGTTACAATACGGCCTTCATCTTTGCGTACAGCGAGCGCCAGGTGGGAACTCAGCCCTGTGTTGCATCTGCAATGCCCATTCCACGTTTGTTTTTTGGGGAGGTGGTTCTGGGTGCGATTGAGGTGGGCAGAGTCCATAATTCAGGGATTGCCCTAATCCATTTTTGAGCTCCTACAAAAGAGGGGAGCAGTGTCTGCACCGTACCTTTAAATCAGTGTCAGACGTGTTGTGTGTCTGTGCAAGTCTTGGAATCTAGCATTTCTTGTAGCTAGGTTTTGATGTTTTTATTATTATTGTTCATTTATATAGTGCCTTCCGTGTGCATGATGCTTTACAAGTAAAAAAAAGTCAAGGACAGTGGTTCCTGCCATAGGTATACCATCTAAAATGTATGTGTATATACACACACTCACACACGAACACAGAGAGAAAGAAGGAATAATAAAACATAAAACTATGCAATATGATTGTAAAACAAATTATCCAGAGAAAATAAATAAAAATAATATAATATAAAGCAAAGTGACAAGTGTGTGGACAGGCACTCTCCAACACACACTTTCCAACAGATTGTCTTTTGACGTTCCACTCTTTCAGCTGTTTTAAATTATAGATGTGTATCGTTCTTTTGAGGTGGGGTCCACTTTTTGGCCAGTTCTTGCCTTCTTCCTGTAGGGAAAACAGGGGATTTATGGAGGCTCGTCTCTTTTCAGTGAATTCCCTAAACCATCAGATAAGCAGGGGATGCCTGTAAACAAAATGTACAAGATTATCTTGTTCTTTTAAACAGTTCTTCTATTATTCTTGTATTGTAGCGTTCTTCTGTTGTTCTTTTAAATTGTGAGCTACATTGAGTCCCGATTTTGGGAAAAAAGCAGAATAATAATAATAATAGTAATAAAAAACAATATTAAGCTAACATTCCTTGTTAAGAATGAGCCTGTGTGTGTTTTGAGATCTGCTGGGGAAGCCCTTCTCTCTGTCCCCCCACCTACACAGGTAGCTCTGGTGGGAACATGGAAGTCAGGGCCTTCTTGGTGGTTGCATCGAGGCACCCTCCCTGCTTTCTCCTTCCATTGGCAGGTCCGTCTCACCAGGCCTTCGAGAAGAAAGAGATGTTTTTCGTATGCTGTGTTGTCAGTCGTCCCTCTCGCTCACCCACCCACCGTTCTTAATAGATTTGCTTCCAAATTGCTTCTCATTCCATTGATGGTTTCATCACTTTCTAACCTTTCTATGAATTGAAGTATTATCTGTATTTATGTTAACTTCTGGTTAGGAAAAAAGGGAAGATATGCTGCAAATAAGTACAAGCAGAAGAAGAAAGAAGAAATGGAATATGCTTAACCTCCGTTCTTTCTCTGGTATTGCGTGGACAAAAAGGAAGCGGCACTCCTGTGCACATATAGGGGGAGATCTCAGGATCTCCTCTGGGGTAAACATGCATAGCTGGATTGGGTGAGATTCAAGGGGGTGGAGTGCTATTTTTGCTCTCTACCTCCCCCCAGATACGCTGTGGATTGCATCATTCTGGCCCTCCTCCCACCATGGAACTGAACTGAATTGGACGTTCTCCTAAGACCATTTCCAGTTAGATAGAAGCTTTGGAAGGAGTGAAACAAGGTGCATGCGGGGTCTGCACCCAGATTTATATTTTTATTTATTTAATTCATTTATATCCTGCCTTCCTCCTGATAATGGGACACAGGGCGGCCAGCAACGTATTTAGAACAATACAAATGGAAAAACAATACAAAGGCATTAATAAAATTATAAATATAAGATTTGAAAAACAATCAAAACAGTTTATAAAGTTAAAACTTCAAACATTAAAAATATTAAAATGCATTAAAAGACTATACAAGCCTTAAAAACCACAGCATTAAAAGCCCAAACCTAGTTAGTTAAGACCTGATGGCACAAGAATGTCTTAATCTGTTGTCAGAAAGAAAGCAAGGATGGGGCCATCCTGGCCTCTCTAGCGAGGGGTTTCCAAAGTCTGGGAGAAGCCACTGAGAAGGCCCTGCCTCCCTTGTTCCCACCAAACAAGCCTGAGAGAATGGTGGGACAGAGAGTAGGATGATCTTAGAGCTCTAGTGGGCTCATAAAGAGAGACATGCAATTATAAAAAAGAACTGCCGTTCCTGGAAGCTTTCTGGAAAGAACATTCTCATTTTTTGGCTGATCTTTTGTTTCTAGAAGGTGGGCATTGTGCAGGGCAGAATCTTAAAAAAGCATTGTGGGCTTGGGTTGACCATAAGTCACTGTCCCCTTGGTTCCCCCAGAAAACCCGAGCCTTCCACCGGCTGAAGGACGACGTACCACCTGACGTGAAGTGCCGCCGGGTCAGGGAGCTCACGGATGTCTTCCGGGAGGGGGCTTGCCAGCTGAACGCGGCCTCCGTGGGTCAGGCACAGGTGGTCTTGGTGGAAGGGGTGAGTACTCCCTGGATGCCTCCAGCTGGCTGGGTGTAAGTGGCCCCAAAGGTGCAAAATGTGGTTGGGGAATCACTGGGGCACGGGACCACCTGACCAAATGAATGGGGAAGTGTGCTATCATCCTGGTGCACGTATCCGGGGTGTTACTGGCCATGTCTGCACTGCACTGTTACAGTGTTATTATTCCACTTTCCATATCCCATGGAATTCTAGTTATTGAGATGAGTATCCATCTTGGAGGAGAGGCCCTAAAACTGGACAGAACTTTAGAATCTAAGGCCATTCTGCACTACGCTGTTATAGTGCTATTATTCCACTTTCGGCATCTTGTGAAATTCTGGGGTTTGTAGTTCACTGAGGCCAAAGAGCTCTCTGGCTGAGAATTCTAAAGACTCCTCCCTAAACTGCAAACCCCAGGATTCCACAGGATGTTGAAAGGGGAATAATAGCGCTATAACTGTGTAGTGTGGAAATGGCCACTGACAACTTGCCAAAACTCGTTAAGAACAGAGATCCGTAACCCTTTCTCCCTATTCATGTGGGCACCAACAATGAGGGCGAGAATGCCTCTGAATAGATCACCTCTAGCTGTGCAGCTTTGGGCAGGAAGATGAAGAGATTTAAGGCACAGGTGGTATTCTTGTCAGTTCTGCCAATGAGGAACAAAGGACCACACAGGGAGAGGCAGATACGAAAAGTGAATGGCTGGCTATGTAGATAGTGTAGGCAGGAGAGGTTTGGGTTCTGGGACTACAAGCTGAACATGAGTCAGCAGTGTGACGCGGCAGCCAAGAAAGCCAACGCGATTCTTGGTTGCATCGATAGGAGTATGGTGTCTAGATCGAGGGAGGTAATGGTACCACTCTGTTCTGCTTTGCTTAGGTCTCATTTGGAATACTGTGTCCAGTTCTGGGCACCTCAGTTCAAGAAGGATGTCGACACGCTGGAGCGTGTCCAGAGGAGGGCGACCAAAATGGTGAAGGGTCTGGAAGCCATGAAGCCCTGTGAGGAGCAGCTTAGGGAGCTGGGGATGTTTAGTCTGCAGAAGGGAAGTTTAAGAGGGGACGTGATAGCCATGTTTAAATATCTGAAGGGATGTCATGTCGAGGACAAGGAGGAATGGATTCAAACTACAGGAAAAGAGATTCCACCAGAACCTCAGGAAGAACTTCCTGACGGTCAGAGCTGTCCGGCAGTGGAATCTGCTGCCTCAGTGAAGTGTGGTGGAGTCTCCTTCTTTGGAGGTTTTTCAACAGAGGCTGGATGGCCATCTGTTGGGAATGGTTTGGTGTGTGTTCCTGAATAGCAGGGGGTTGGACTGGATGGCCCCTGGGGTCTCTTCCAACTCTATGATTCTAGGATTCTATGAAGACTGGGAAGAATGTCTTTAGTGGTAACATGACACGTTTGATTAAGGGGGCTTTACTCAAAATCCATTGGGGGGGTGTTTTGGCCCTTGACGACAACTCGCAGGTGCCCTCTGTGCATGGGATGGCTGCGAGACAGTTCGCAGAATCATAAGAGCCAAAGGGGATTCCAGGGATCATCTAGTCAAGTCCACTTTTAGACAAATGCTTTAAATATTTTTTTAAACAAACTTTATTGACTGTCATAAGAAACCAGAAATACAATACATAGGGGATCAAGATACAGTAAATTCACTACAACTTGTACGAAATATAATTCACCAATAAATAACTAGACATTGTGTCCATATGCTCATCAAGTCATCTTCTCTTCTTTCTTCCTTCTTCATTCTTCTCTTCATTCCTTCTTTCCTTATCAGACTAATAATCAATCTAACTAATAACTAATTTTAACTAAGATATAATAACGTCAAAAATAATGATGATAATAATACAGTAACGAAAATGACAATATTTGTACCAAATGCCATTGAAATGTATAATCAATCTAGTGACTGTAACCATTAAATTTACTAAGATTATAATAACTGTTAATTAAAATATCTATGTATTATCCTAAAGATGGAATGCCTCAGCCTCTAACGGCTATACTATCGCCAACTAGCTCCATAAGGATATTTTTGCTTACTATTCTATGATGTTTTTATGAGCTTACCTAAATGCGTGTCTAGAATTGTATGTCAAATATGAAAGCATCTTTCCATTTTTCCTTCCATATTTTCCTAATTGACAAATGCTCTGGCTTCTCTTCAGATCATATAAATCTTTCACCTTTCACAAATGCTTTAAATATTAAACAAAAGAAATTTGCCTTGGAGACATTGGAAGTGTATACCGGAAATTAGCACGTGCACAGGCACAATTTCTTCTTCTTCTTTTTTTTAATAATTTTTTTGGAGAAGTTTTTTTAAAAAAATGCATTAAAAGTTACAAAAGTTTACAGAATTATGGAGAAGTAAAAGAAAACAAGGAAAAGAAGAAAAAAGTTCCTTCCTTCTGACAGCTATATATGCATGTAATTATTCATGGCGCTCTCTCTAAAATTGCAACAAATTCCTTGCTTTCAACAAGCTCCTCTTTCTAATCATCAAAGCCATAAGTTACAAGGTCATTTTCAAATGTCACTAAAGGACATTTCTCTAACCCAACTTGTCAGTTTGTGCATTTCTGCTAAATCTGTCAGTTTCAACAACCATTCCCCCGTAATGGGTAGTGTTGAGTTCTTCCACCCGTTGTTTTGCGCATGCCACGATCTTGCTGCCGTGGTCAGAGCATTCTTTCTTTTCCAGCCCAGCAAGCGCTCTGCTTTGGAGCTGTGTGGCAGGAACGATGGCAACATCAAGGTGATATTCCCCGATGTGGAGATGGATGACGGCACCGGCTCAGGCTCAGCGGTCCATGCCCGGCCGGGAGATTACGTCCTGGTGAAGGTGATTTGTGGGTCTTTCACTTTCTTCCCATGTAGTATCCATCACCTGGGCCAGGTTCCCTGTGAGAAGGAAGCTCTGTCTAGATTCTCCCTGGGTCTACCTGCTCCCTTGATTCCGTTGCATCTAATTTTTGTGAGTAGGAGCATTACCAGGCTTGGGTGCTGAACTGTGACTCCCAGAGACCAGGGTTTAAATCCCCAAAAGATCCTCTGGGTGACCTTGGTCAAGTCACACTGTCTCAGCCTCAGAGAATGGTAGTGACAAACTTGAGTACATCTGGAAAAGAAAACTCAGTGCTGGCATGGCATAGTGGTTTGAGTGCTGCGCTAGAACTTGGGAGGTCACAGTTCAAAATTCTGTTCAGCCCTGAAACCCCTGGGTGATGTTGGTCAAGTCACAATCTCTCAGCCACAGAGGAAGGCCATAGCTAACTCTCTCTGAGTAAATCTTGCCAAAAAGATCCTGTGATAGGGTCACCATGAGTCAAAGTTGAGTTGAAGGCACAGAATAAGAGTAATAAATCCCACCACTGGGCTCTCTAGCTTGGTGTCTCTTCCGTTAGTAGTGGCAGGCCACGTGCCCCCGGGATGCTCTGAGGGAGAATAGATCTTGCAGACCTTGGGAAAATTGCTTCTTTAGACTACAAGGCATTCTGGTCATGTTGGGGGATTCTGGAAGTTATATTCCGCCCCCGTCCCAGACTGTAGCTCTGTAGACACGTGATGTCTCTACCACTTGTGGTGAGTCCTGTTCATCTGGTGACTGGGCAAATCCTGCCCACTGTTGCCAGTCTTAGCTGTTTCCCTTTTCTTTATGGTCCTCAGGGAGACCCTCTGCTGTTATTAATGGGTTGCTGCTATGCGAGGGCCATAGGTCACTGTGATGGATCCCCTTGCCAGTTCCAACCCTGCGTTCCTGTCACTCACTTTGCCCTTCTCATGGCCCACGTCCCTTCCTGGATTGGGTACTTGGACCTTGAGGTGATCCCCTTATTGTTGAAAAGTGGTTGTGTGGCTTTGGTGGGTTCTCTGTACTGAATGTGACTGGGCCTTCCAACAAACTTAATGGGAACAAACATGTGGAAATTTATTAAGACATGAAAAAATAATACACTAGCCCTTGAGTTACTAAATCATTTACAGCTGCCCCAAACCATAGTCAGCCTTCCCTCTGTTTGATTCCTCTGTCTCTATTCCAACTGTCCCTATCTCCCTGGAGTTTGTGCCAGCTCTTCCTTATCTGCCTTCTGACAGAGACAAGCCTCAGTTTTGTCACATTTCCTTCCTGCAGGCCCTTCCCTTCATAGCATTCCCTGAGCTGTGATTGGCTGCCTTCAGCCAGGTGTGCCCAGCTCCTCCCTTCATAGTCACTAATTAGACTTTAGAAGTCCTCCAGTTTGGTCACTGCACTTGCTTTCTAAGGTAGTAGCCCAGGGGTGGGAATCAAACAGTCTTCCTGACCTTTTTGGACTGCAGTTTCCATCAGCGACCCCCCTACGCCCAGCAGAACCAGTGGCATGGATTGCTGGGAATTGCAGTCCATTGACCTCTGGAGAATCACATGATTCCTTCCTATCCCTGTAGTGGGTGATGGGGGAGACCTGTCCCTGCCTGAGACCCAAAGAGGCACTGATGCTCTTCTGCTTCCTTTCCCTTCCTTCCTGAAAGGCCATTTCTGCACTACACTGTTAGAGTGCTATTATTCCACTTTCCAACCTCTTGTGGAAGAAATTCTGGGGCCTGCAGTTTCCTGAGGCCAAAGAGCTCTCTGGCTGACAATTCTAAAGGCCCCTCCCTAAACTGCAAACCCCATAGGATGTTGAAAGTGGAATAGTAGCACCATCATAGTGTAGTGCAGAAATGGCCTTAGAGTAGACCTTCCAGTCCTGGCCAGTTCAGAGAAAAACAGATTCTGGCATTCCTAGGATTATTAGACTTCTAGCTGTACAATGCGCTGGGTGGGAGGAAGGATATAAATTGAATTTAAAAACAGAAATAAAATAAATGTCTTGTTGAAGCTTGGAAGGTACAAATAATGCAGTTACCTTTAACTCTTCCTTTTGTACTAACAAAGTTACTATCAAGTTATATTTCAAGAGCGATGAAAGAAGTGGGAATAAAGTTACTCTGCTGATATGATGGGGAATATTTTCAAGATACTTTCAATGGTTAATTTTAGATGGCGTTTTGAAAAAGAATGGGAAATGGAACAATTTAGTTTTTCTTTCCTGTAACGAGTAGTGAAAATGAATTGCAATTGGAACATGCTATAGTGAATAGCAGGAATGAATTACTTCCAAGTACTTTCCGAAGTTCTACTCCTTATAATTGCTTTATCTGTCTAATCTATCTAGCTATCTAGCTAGCTATCCATTCTATCCATTCATTCAATATCTCTCCTAGCAAGAGACCCAAGGGCAGTTTCCCACACTTTTAAATTATTTTTCCACCCTTTTACATTTATTTAATTAAACTGACAATTCTGTTTGTTTAATTATTCTTAACTTTTCATTCAGTGGCTCCCTGTCACACAATTTCTGATTATCCTTTGTATGTGTGTACATGCAACTTTCCTCCTTCCAGATCTCCTCCGCCAACTCCCAGACACTGAAGGGGATCCCAATCTGTCGAACCACGCTAAGAGAATCTGCGGCATTTTCCTGATGCCATCACCTGAGCAGCAAAACATGACGACCAGGTAGCTTTTCCCTTTCAGAAGAGGAGCAAAATTGGACTCTGGTTGATAAATACCACCTGGGTCGTGCTGGATTCTTAAACCAGAACCTGGTACAGCCTCAGCATACCTTAGCTAAATGAGGTCTGATGGGATCAGACCTCCACCTCTTGTGTTGGCAGCTAGACATTTTCATGGACTGCTACTCCTGCTATGTGAGTTTAACAGGCTCTCTTCCTTGTAATGTTGCACATGAATAAACCTGTGAGTTTATTACGCACAACCGGGATGGTTGTAATGGTTTGGGTGTCCGACTAGGAGTGGCTTTGGGAGCTGTGTGTGTTTAGTCTGGAGAAGAGAAAGTTAAGAGGTGACACCATGGCTATGTTTAAATATTTTAAGGGACATCATATGGGGCAAGCATGTTTTCTGCTGCTGTAGAGACTAGGACATGAAGCAGCGAATTCAAATGACAGAAAAAGAAATGGAAATGAAAAGAAAGAATGCACTGCTGTCTGGGAGTGTGGTAGAATCTCCTTTTTTTTGGAGGTGTTTAAAGAGAGGCTGGATGGGCATCTTTGACAGAGGGCTTGGATTGTGAGTTCCTCCATGGCAGAATGGGGTTGGACTGGATGGCCCCTGGGGTCTCTTCCAACTCTGTGATTCTGTGGTTCTGTGAAGCTACAGTGGTTGGCAACTAAGCTAAGTGGTTATGAGACAGTCATCTGCCCAGGCAGAAGGAAATTGCAATGCAAAATGTTGATGGCTGGAATGAAGTAGAATCCCAAGCCCTGAATCCTGTTGTTACTCCCAACTAGAGTAGATCCACTATGTCAGTGGGATTTACCTAAGTGTTGATCTACTATTCAGTGGGTCTCTGCAATACGGGACTAACCAATAAGTTTCTAAATGATATTCTTTCAGAAATTTGTCTGAATGGCCCATAATTTTCACTCTTTCCTGTGCTGTGGAGTGAGAACCATGCAGATGTTGTTGGATTACAACTCAGCATACTTCCCCATTGGTTGTGCCGCCTGGGGATGCTGGGAGTTGCAGTCCGTCAGCATCAGAGGGCCTGATGATTCCCACCCCTGTATGGCAGCAAACTAAAGGTATATGTACCCGTTCCTGCGCGTGGGTGGGGAGACAAAAAAATCAATGTCAACTTGACTCAAATTCTGCACTGGGAAACCCTATCCCAGCCCCTCCTTTTTGTTCTTTCAAAATGGAATGAATTTGCAGCTGCCCTCTGGGTGGTGGTATGTGTTCGATGGCAGTTTGGGAAGTTTCTGCAGCTTGTAGCTATCCAGGGGAAAGGAAAACTGAACATGCCTTGCCGGGTTGAAAAGATACATCTGAGGAAGTAAAAGAAAACACAAGTGACTTTAGCTAATTTTGCATAATTTATTAATTCTGCTAAATATGTGCATTCAATAATGCAGAGCAGCCAATGCTGGGAAGCTTGTCTATCAAATCTGGCAATTATTTATAACGTTTCTTGTTCCTTCTTTCAACCACAAACAAAGTGGTGGCTCATGCTTTTAAAGCTACAATTTTTAGTCTCAGCTGCAGATTGTAGGCGAGGAGGAGGAAGAAGCCAGGTTGGGTCAGAAGCAAAAGGCAGCAGCGAAGAAAGACGGCTCAGAATCCTGCTGGCAAAATGGTTCATCTGCTCACGCCGTCTCTTGGACGTACAAAGTTTCCTAGGTCAGAACAGAGACAGAAGAGACAGTTGGTTATTTTCCATTTTTATTATGGAGTGTTGCTTTACTCAAAGGAATGCTTTACTAATCTCACATGGTTCTGAGAACAGGGCAGCTGCTTTTCCCACCCTGGAGCACCAGGCGTTCAGCATTCTCCTTTGCTATGGGAAGAGGCCCCTGCAGTTGTACCAGGCAGGGATATCTCCTGAGATTCTAGCAGGACAAAGCGTCTGCTAAGAGACTAAGTGTCTGGAAGTGCTCACTCTTTTTTAAAAAAGCAAATCAAGGAGGGGAAGAGGTGATCTGTAAAGAGCAAAATATAGGCCTAGGGCCACATGCGGCCCCCAATGCTCTCTTTGTGGCCCCTGAACTCCACCAGAGTCCCAAGACCACTCATTTTTGGAGGGAGAAGGAAGGCATGCCTCTCTGGGAAGACTCCAGAAGCAGCAGTTCACCCCAGCATTGTGTGACATCAGAAATAACACATTTTTGGAGACCAGAATAAAATCTTTTTTTGAAATACATGTGGCCCCAGGGTTGAAAATTGGGCCCCAGATCTGCCCACCCATTTTGTACATCATCCCAAGAAGTGGCCCTGTTATGCAGCCAATAGGGTGACTATCTCAGCAAGGCTGAGAGGGGACATAATTTGTTAATCTTTCAGGGTGCAATTCAGCAGGAAGAGTTAGGCAAGCACCCTTCAAATGAAACAGCAGGGTCCAAAAGCAGAGGCTGGCAACTTTTTGCTTCAACTGTGTGTGTGTGTGTGTGTGTGTGTGTGTGTACGTGTACCTTCAGGTTGCCTGTCATCTTATGGTAACCCCATGAATTTCATGGGGTTTTCTTAGGCAAGGAAGTGGTTTTGCCAGTTCTTTCCTCTGAAATACAGCCTACAGCACCCGGTATTCTTTGGTGGGCTCCCATTCAAGTCCTAACCAGGGCTGACCATGCTTGGCTTCCAAAATGAAACAGGATCTGGTGCCTTTAGGGTGTACATATCCACACTTTAGTTTTTCAGGTGCTCATTTAAACTTTAGGAAGGCTGTTCTGTGCGGAGGAGCTGCTTGACAGTTGAATTAACTCCCTCAGAGAGTTGTAGACCCTCTTTGGAGATCTTAAAACAGGTTGCGTGGCCATCTCGGGGGGGTGATTTAACTGGATTCTGGCATGGAAGGGGAGGATTGGACTGGATGGCCTTTGTGGTCCCTTCCAACCCAGTGAACCTATGATTCTGTGAAGCACTGTGAGAGCTACCAGCTTGCAAGTGAGTTTTGCTGCACCAGAAGGTCCCTTACCTGGGAAATCTGCACGGTCGGGTTCTTCATGTGTTGCAGTGTGGACAGGGAGGGCGCCTGCTGTTGGTAGACCCCTAAGAGGCACAATGTGAGAGTCACCACAGTGGCAGGGCTCCAGATGAAAATGCCATCAGGGTGGCAGGACACTCATAATTCATTCTTTCTCTGCCCTTATTCCCAGTGACCAACGGGCCATCCCGTGTTTCTCTGTCTCCCCCTTTGTCCAAGGCTGCAGGTTTGCATTCAAATTAGGGGCTGCCTTCACCTCGGAACCCGTTTCAAATGGCAAGGGGCAGCCCTGGGGCGAGAGCTAAGCCCCCCCCTCCAGAGATCACAGAGAGGAGGCCAGCCTTCGTTCATGCAATACAGCAGGCACAGGCCACCAGCAGCTTTCAGGGCCCAGTTTCCAAGCAGGGTGGCTTAAGCCCCAGACTTCTTAGTAGCCAAGGTCACTTACGGTTCAGAGCACTGAGCGTCTTTCTCATGACTGCTTCGCTCCAGGGTTTGTATTGGCCCACCTGGGAAGGAGGAAAAGAGACTTCAGGGCTTCTGGGGGGCAGCACAGGAGGCAAGGGAGTTATCGGCAGCCCAGGACAGACCATCTTCCAGCTTGGAAGGCTTAGTGATGGAACTGAGAGGAGGAACTTGGCAAGAACCCAGCAGATAGAAACTCCTTTGACCTGGCGTGGCATCAGCCTTCCTAATGATGGGAAGAACCCACTCCACACACCATGAGCTGAGGAAAGTTGCTTTCTTCAGATCACTCCTCCCAGAAACTCCCAGGTGCTGTGGCCGCACTTGGGATTTGTGATCCAAAGGCTCTGGCCTGGGCAGTGGCAGATGGTGGCACCCATGTCAGTATTATAGTCTGCTTTGGTTTTTAGTATGAACTTTAAAAGGAGCTCCTCAATGTGCTGAACCTAGTCTGGGGCAAAGGTTGAGCACATTAGTTTCTTTAAGTTTCAGACTAAGACCCAGAACAGATTTGCCACCTGACCAACTACCACTGGGTCTGGACACCGGGTGTCTGTGTTGGCCCCTCTTAATTTTGCTCTGTGAGATTTCTGTACAGAATTCCAGACTTCTAATGCCGGCCTTCTCCACCCAAACAGCAGGTATATTTCTCAGTTTATGAAATTTACTGTAAAGGTGGCCGGGTTGTGAAAACTGCAGCCACCTTGACCCTTGTGGTTTCCACTGTCGTTTCTATCATTCTAGTCCACTGTAGCAAACTACTCCTTGACTGAACAGTCACTGTTGCGCACTCATGCAAGAATTTCCAAATCCATGCAGTTCCTTTTGGAAAATGATCAGCCAAGCTTCCTAGACTAAAAGAGATTTTGCAATAGAGAAAGCTCTGGGCTCAGGCTGTGTGTTGGACAACTTTTCCCAAATGCTGTTCAGATCTAAGAAATGAGACCCGAGGGAGAGAGGAGTACTTACAGCGGTACCTGCCTCCGGCGAGGAAACTGATACGTCATCAGCGCTGTGAAAGAAATAAGAAAGTGAAGCAACTTAACAGTCAGGCAATACTTTTCAGAAATTGGCCAGCAGAAAGGAGCTAGGGGTATACCCGGCCATGGCTGTCACCATGCTTGCTAAGATAATGCATGCAGAACTCCAGGGACATTTGAAATCAAGGACGTGCCCTTGCTCAGTGGCAGAGCAGTGCCCAGGTTTTGCATTTTGAAGGTCCTTGTTTCAATCCTGAGGATCTCCAAGGAAAGGCCCTGTTATCTGAAGTCTTGGAGGCAGCCACTGCTTATTGATGTAGAACAGTATTGGGCAAGAAGGACCAGCATGCAGTGCAGCAGAAAGCCACTTCATATAGAATGGGTTCTATCAGCACAGCCAGAATCATGTTGGTGCCTTCCGTTCTGCTGCAGAAGCAGTTGGACACATTGGTCTAATTTGCCACACCTGCATTCTGTTCATGATCACAGACGTACAGTTGTACGTGCGCTGGCAGATTGCATGGACATGCATGTGATGCACATGGACACAGAAGAACATTTTGGTGTGCATCCAGTTGTGCAACATTGCTATTCAACTCAAAGGCAGGCTAACGTAATCACTCTGCAATTTCACGTGAGGAGATCTATGTGTAGGATTCCAGCCAAAGGGTTTATCCTTTGATAAGAATTCATTACCTGTCCAGAGAAAGCCTGGGGACCAGCTTGCTTCCAGAAACTTCAAAAGTAGCTTTTACACGAGCTTCCTGCAATGATAGGATCACAGAATCCTGGAGTTGGAAGGGGTCTCATGCTCCATCAAGTCCAACCCTCTGCTCCATGCAGGATCTCCAGGTAGAGCACCCCCAGCAGGGAGCTGTCCAGAGAAGGAGACCCCACCACCTCTCTAGGCAATGGGTTCCATCACCAAACTGCCCTCACTGTCAAGAAGTTCCTCCTAGAGTTCCATCAAAATCTACCCTCCTGTAACTTCAGACCAGTAAACCTGGTCCTGCCCTCTGGGGCAGCAGAGAATATTCCTGCCCTGTCCTCTCTGGGGCAGTCCTTGAGGAATCTAAAGAGGGCCATCATGCCATCCCTCAGTTTGCTCTTCACCAGGCTGGACATGCCCAGCTCCTTCAATGAGACAAAGGGAGCCATCCAGGGGTTATCTTAAAGCCAAGAGCCAGGTCTCCTTGGTTTTAAATCCCTTACGCACCTTGTGGACAACGCAGGAGCACTGATGTGTTGTCACACGGTGCAGAGAGAGGCCTGCAACCATCGATTTCAAGCAGGGCTTCTTGCACTCGCCACGTGTTCGCTCTCTTGAGTACCTGACTAACCCAGACCTCCCTCCTCATCTAATCAGTCCAAGAGTTCTGCCCTTTCCATTTTCTCCACACCATTTTCTTAATATTAAATATTAATAGAACGGTACAAATAGATAGACAGGCAGACGGACGGATGTACAGATAGATAGATGCATGGATGGATGGATGGATGGATGGATGGATGGATGGACGGATGGATGATAGGAGAATTTGATACGTTATGAACCAAAATTAATACCCTGCCTTCCTCCTTGAACAGAACTCAAGCAGCCTTAACTAGCATTACTGGGAGAAAGGTGGAACAGAAATGAGTACAATAGCAGCAGTAACAACAACAACATTCAGAAGTCAGTAGTAAGGCATCTACTTTCCATCTGACTTGGAAAGAAATTCATGCAGTTTTTGAAACACGTACTAGATTCAACGTGGGCAAGTTGGTGTTGCATTTCCCCTCAGCGCTGGTGCACAGGTTAACAGTGAGTGACAAAGTTGCGTCAGCTGGGTTGGCAGTGTAGGAAACCGACGGACCCCTGACGTGGGTGATTGTGGCCTTCACAGCTTTTCCTTGTGGAACCTGCAAAGCGGCATCGGTGGAGCAGTAAATCCACAGAACATGGAAGATGGAGGTAGAAGAGTTGCTAGATGCTCTGCTCTCAAGCAGAAAATATGCATTCACCCGGTCTCTCTCTCTCACACACACACACACGCACACACACAATCCCTCTCTCTTTTCTGTTCTGTTGTTTTCCTCTCAAAGTATTTCTGCATTGCTTCTCATCCTGACCTGGCTCCCACATTGATAACACAACAGAGTAAAGCATTATTTAGAAATAGATTTTAAAAAAAAAGTTTTGAGGAGCCAAACTTTCTTTAAGAACAAATTAAAACAACTCCCATAGTGAACTCTATTCATTTATTTCCTGTTTATTAAGTTTTGTGTGTTAGTCGCTTCAATAAATATATACCTTCAGTGATTAATTGCATCCTTCTGGGATGCAGGACGACCTTGGGAGCAGTGCTGTTGGTTTCCTTTTTTAAAATTGCCCATTCATTCATCTCATATCCCATCTTTCTCCCACTATGGGACCCCCAAACTTCATTGGCTTAAATCCTGCTGGTAATCCTGACTAGAGTAGACCTACAGAAACAATGGGATTTACCTGTGTGTTGACTCACCATTCAACAACTGATTCAGGGAGCCTGGTCTAGTTGTGACTAATTAAAAAGATTCCAGCCAGCATTTATAATGGTTACCCTTATTATCCCACCTTTGGCCCTCAAAACAGAGACTCAAAGTGGCTTACAAATTATAACAAATACAAAACAGGTTGAGCCTCCTTTATCTGGAAATCCAAAACTTCCGACACCCACAACTCTTTGCCACCAGCTGCCCGCTTCTCATTTCGAAGCACAGAAGAGACCCAGGGATTCCTCGGGAACTGCGTTGAAGTGTTGCCAGCCTGTTGTTCTCACCCCCCTGTGCCGTCTGGACTCCTTTCTTACGCTTGCAAACTAAGGCCATTTCCACACTAGCCTGCTATAGTGCTATTATCCCACTTCCAACGTCCTATGGAATCCTGGGGCTTGAAATTTAGGGAGGGGCCTTAAAGGCCATACAATCAAAGGTCCCTCCCTAAACTGCAAACTCCAGGATTGCATAGGACGTTGAAAGTGGGATAACAGCACTATAAAAATGCCGTGTGAAAATGGCCATAGAGAAACAACACTCAGCAGTTACTAACCTCTGGGAGGAGCCTCTGTTCCTCTGCGGGCAGGGTGCCATCACCAAAAACCTACCAGAAACAGAAACAGGGTTTGAGTTGTGCATGCTCGTTCATAGAAAAGAGATTCCGGCTAAACCTTAGGAGGAACTTCCTGATGGTCAGAGCAGTTTGAGAGTGGAATCTGCTGCTGGCCCCATGCAGTGTGGTGGAGTCTCCTCCTTCTTTGGAGGCTTTTGAAAAGAGGCTGGATGGCCACCTGTCCAAGGGAGGGCTTGGACGGTGTCTTCCGGCAGGGCAGCTCTGTGATTCTGTGATTCCATTGAGCTTCCTTTGAGGAAGAAACCAAGTCACCTCTTGCTAGCCCTCACTGACTCAGGGCTTGGGGAGGCTTTCAGGCAGTGTAGGTGGGTGGGTGGGGATCTACTGGGGACATGCTAGCTCCGGATTCCCTGCATCGAGCTGGATCAGGCTTGCTCACGGGCAAGAATCATGCCCCCCTGCTAGACGCTGTTGGCCAGCAATTCCTTAACCAGCATCTTACATCAGTTTTAAAGAGAGTATATTTATTTAAAAGTTATTAAAGATACGTTAAGACAAAGCAGAAAAAGAAAAAAAAATACAAGAAAGAATAAACTATAAACAAAAAATAAGTTTAAGGAGAAAAAATGACTTCCGTTCTTCCTTTCAGTGGCTGTGTATGCATACCATTATTTCAAATCTTTCTATTTAACGTCCTGATAATGTTTTCTTTCAGTGCCCTGCTTCTCATTGTTCCTCAAAAACCACACATCACATAGTCCTAATTTTCTTTTTCTTCCGCCAAACGGGGAGCTTCATATCCTTTAAAATATCATTCCTCCTCATTTTCTACTTTTACTGAGCCTTTTAATGTCACATCAGTTCTGATTTCATTTTTGACTGCTTTTGGGCCGTTTCGTTAGCATTTCAGGGGAACAAAACTGCTGTATTTTGAGTATTTTACAATGTTTCTTATTGGGGGGAAGGATAGCTGGGGGAATAAAAAAAAATGGAGAGGGCTTTTGAATACTTTTTTGGGGTGTCCTTTGGGAGGGTGGTCTGAGGGCCACCAAAGGGAAGTTGAAGCCACATGAAGTGCATGGGTTCTACTTTTCCCACCCCTATTATAAGGTTTCCTCCAGAGCTTGTGGATGTTACTTTCTTGGGCTACTGAGCCTCTGAACTTTCTGAAAGCTCTGCTCTAACCCACTTTTCTGCTGCTTTCCCAAGAGGTAGAATGGCCTGCTCCTCAGACTTGGATGCACCTTACATCTCTATAGGGATGTCCAGAACCAGGAAGACATCCTGGCCCTATTAGGTGATGTTGATGAAAAATGCTGGTCATCTCTAACCACTAGCCACCGACCAGCTCAGCAACAGATGGGCAGACACTATTCCTAATATCATGCGTAAATGGTAAATCCCTCTCTGTGAACATTTAGTCCGAGAGTGGAATCCTGCTGGTGACATAGGGATTACACAAGTGCCTGTCTCTTTTTGGATGTCACCTAAGGAGGTATTAAATACATCACCTGCTGAATACCTCTTTGTGCAAAGTGTAGGGAAAACACCATCCATTAAATATTTCTTTGTGTAACATAGGAAAAACATCAGCTACTAAATACCTCCTTGTGCAGTGTGTACAAAAAATGGTACTTATTAAATACCTCCTTGCACAATGTGTAGGAAAAACATCAACTACTAACTACTTCTTTGTGCAATGTGTGTGAAAAGTGTTGCCCATTAAATACCTCCTTGTGCAATGTCACCCCCCACCCCCAGAAGCCAGCTTTGAAGTGTTGGAGCATGCCGCCACAGCTGTTTACTGGCCTGGAGGCAAGTTAGGGGTCACCTGGGTAGCAGCTGGCTGCTGTTCTGCAGTCAGAAGATTGATGCCATCACCCTCCCAGATCTCCAGCAACAATCACCAGGGATCCAAGAGGGTGATGCCAGGCAGATGCTTCCATGGCACCCCCGCCCTGCTTCTGGCCATCTAGGATCACAGGGGCAGAGTGTTATACTCCACCCATGCAATGTAGGATCGTGCCCCATAGGTCTGCTGCTCCGCTTACCGTGGCGGAAAGGCTGCTGGGAGTGACGGTTGACAGGAGCGAGTTAGGGATGCTGGAACTCATGGCCACGTCCATTCGGGAGCCTTGCTTTTGAGGCAGGGAAAGAGGTGCGCTGTTAAGAACCACGTGACTTCCATCCTCTCTGGCCACCTTGGTCTGAAAGAGGAGTTAAAGACAATGAAACACTGGTGAAAGCAGAGATGTTCAGAGGGACAGAATGAGGGGGGGGGGGAATATTCATGGGGTTTTGGAAGAACATTCCACCATTCTGGGTACTTACAGCATAGCGGTACAGGAGAGCATCGTCGGTGGATTCGGGAGGCCCCAGTGGGATGAACTGGGTGCTGCTGCCTTCTGACCTGAGCGGCAACAAAGCTGGAAGGACACCACAAGTTCAGTCAGAGGGCCTCAGTGGCACCGGCTCCCTCACACCCAACATCACCTGCTCTCCAGGGTCTCAGGCAGAGGAGGCAGGCAGCCGAAGATCCATGGGATCCATGCCTACAGATTCCTGCCCAAGGACAGAGACCCACTGGAGGGACTCTCCTCCATGCCCAACCAGTTGGGGCAGCCCCTTGAGACAGGACTTGGGAACAGGGCCTCCTCTGCTGGGGCACCTCATTGTGAAAGACCCTCCCCTCAAAGGCTCAATTAGCACCAACACTTTATTCTGGCACCAAGTTAAAAGGTGTTTTTTTCTAAAAGCCTTTGGGGCCCAATTTGCTTTTTTGGTATACAAGTCCATGATTCGCACTGTTTTAACTTTTTAAACTTTGTTAAATTAATCCTGCTTGAATTATTTTGTTAAACTTGGAATCGTTTTAAATTGTTTATAGGGTTTGATTGGTAGGCTGCCTTTGTTGGGCACAGAAGTATTTTAAAGCATCTAGCCTTTTATTTGTGATTTCCTCAGCCATTCTAAACAAAACCATATTGTGGGTTAAAATCCCTGAATCCCTTCTGCGTCTGTCTTACTGCTATAATTGTGTCCAGGCTCAGTGCCACAGATAAAGTAGTAAGAACGAATTTGAAACTGGCTGGCCTACCCTGAGAACATCCATTGGTTGACAGTAATGATGACATTTCTGCTGGAATGGGCACAAAGACCCTGTTTTCTAGACCTGGCAAGTTATGTTAAACAACTGTTGCTCATGCACACTCTCTTTTTTCATGCAAGGCTGAAAGTTCTGTAAATTTGTTGATGCTGCCAAATAAACTTTGTCCATTGGACCAACCCTTGCTATGCAGCTGGTCTGGAAGAAGACTCTGGGAAGTTGGTCCGTTTTGGCCAAAAGCCTCTGAGTGTTTGTCTCCTTCCTCTCAGGGTTCAGGGCCCAATCCAGCTCTGTGACATACCTGCAAAGGCATGATAGCTGACCCAGACCTTCAGATCCACCAAGAGGGCAAATTTGAAGTAGTTAACCTTCTGCCCCATAAACCATGTCTTCTCCCACAGTATGCATATTAATACCCTTGTTTGCACTACAGTGGTGTGAGCAGTATTGGTCTTTGCATGGAGAGCACTCAGGAGCTATCCTGTTCTTGTGACAATGGTTTCTTTCAGACTATGCAACGGTAGAAGTTTGATCCTTAACACAATAGAATCACAGAATCACAGAAATGTAGAGTTGGAAGAGACCACACGGGCCATCCAGTCCAACCCCCTGCCTTGCAGGAACACCCTCAAAGCACTCCCGACAGATGGCCATCCAGCCTCTGCTTAAAAACCTCCAAAGAAGGAGATTCCACCACACTCCGAGGCAGCATATTCCACTGCCGGACAGTCCTGACTGTCAGGAAGTTCTTCCTGAGGTTCAGGTGGAATCTCCTTTCCCGCAGCTTGAATCCATTGCTCCTTGTTCTGGTCTCTGGAGCAGCAGAAAACAAGCCCTCTCCTTGCTCTACATGGCACCCCTTCAAATATTTAAACATAGCTATCATGTCCCCTCTTAACCTTCTCTTCTGCAGACTGAACATACCCAGCTCTCTAAGTCTATCCTCATACGGCATGGCTTCCAGGCCCTTCACCATTTTGGTCGCCCTCCTCTGGACCTGCTCCAGCTTGACCATGTCCTTCTTGAATTGGGGTGCCCAGAACTGGACACAGGATTCAAGATGAGGTCTAACCAAAGCAGAGTAGAGTGGTACCAGTACCTCCCTCGATCTAGACACCATACTCCTATTGATGCAGCCAAGAATTGCATTGGCTTTCTTGGCTGCCGCATCACATTGCTGACTCATGCTCAGCTTGTGGTCTATTAAGACTCCTAGATCCCTTTCACACGTACTGCCATCCAGCCACGTGTCCCCCATCCTATATTTCTGCATTCCATTTTTTCTACCTAAGTGTAGGACCTTACACTTCTCTCTGTTGAGAGGATGAGTTGTGCCTTGGAAAACCACAGCTTCTTCTCCAATACTGAAATACTCATCAGGGGCCCTTTTGTGCTGCAGTTATAGCACCATGATTCCACATTAGCTCCCCTGGCCTCATCAAGCTGAACACAAATCAGCAGTGTGATGTGGCAGCTGAGAAAGTCAACGTGATTCTTGGTTGCATCAATAGGAATATGGTGTCTAGACTGAGGAAAGTAATAGTACCACTCTAGTCTGCTTTGGACAGACTTCATTTGAAATACTGTGTCCAGTTCTGGGCACCTCATTTCAAGAAGGATATCGACAAGCCGGAACGTGTCCAGAGGAGGGCGACCAAAATGGTGGAGGGTCTGGAAGCCCTGAAGCCCTATGAGGAGCGGCTTAGGGAGCAGGGGATGTTTAGTCTGCAGAAGAGGAGGTTAGGAGGGGACATGACAGCCATGTTTAAATATTTGAAAGGATGTGATGTCGGGAAGGGAATGGGCTTGTTTTCCACTGCTCCAGAGAGCAGGACAAGGAGCAATGGATTCACACTACAGGAAAGGAGATTCCACCTAAACCTCAGGGAAAAACTTCCTGACTGTCAGAGCTATCCGTCAGTGGAGTATCTGCTGCCTCCATGGAGTGTGGTGGAGGCTCCTCCTTGTTTGGAGGTTTTTACGCAGAGGCTGGATGGCCATCTGTCCAAGGGAGGGCTTTGATGTGGGTTCCTGCATGGCAGAAGGAGGTTGGACTCGATGGCCCCTTGGGTCTCTTCCAACTCTACGATTCTATAGATTCCTGGAATTTGCAGTTTTGGGAGGCATAGTTAGAATTCTCAGCCAGAAAGTTCCAGTGGCTTCCCAGACTGCAAACGCCAAGATTCTGTAGGATGTAGCCATGGCCATTAAAGTGGAATTGTGGCATGATAACTCTGTAATGTGAAAGAGTCCCATGTGACCTCATTTGTTCTGAGAGGGTGTGTGTGTTTAAAGCCCATTTCTACAAGATTACAGTCACACAAAACCCTTGTTATTATTCAGGTAATTTGGGATGGAATATAAACTCACCTGAGCTTTAAGATCTTTGGGAGAGGGCTTTTTCTCAGTCCCACCACTGTCATAGGCATGATTAGTGAGGAAAAGGGGACAGCCCTCTCAGTGGCTGCTCTTAGACTGTGGAACTCCCTTCCACAGGCGGTCTGGTTAGCCCCCTCCCTGCTCGCCTTCCACTAGGATGTAGAAACCTTTTTATTTAGGCAGGACTTTCATTAATTTTAATTATTTGGCCAAAAAAAGTGTTGAAAGTGATGTGCTGGATTTTTTTTTTTTTTGGTCTTGCATGCTTTTCATGCTTTTTAACATATTCTAAAATGTAATTTCAACTGTTTTTGAACTACCTGCTTTGGGATGGTACCTTTGTTGAATTGGGTTTTAAAAAGAACTTTTATAATATAAACATTTGTCAACTTCTGTTTTGAACTACTGAAAGCCTCCTTGGGTGCTTTGGCAGAAGGAAGGCAGAGTATAATCTAAATAAACAAATAAATGGATAAACAAATAAAACAGGTGCAGTAAAAATGTAGCCATAGTGGAAAACTTACATTGATCATTGCTTCCCTTGTTCACACGAACAATGACGGAAGGAGGGAGGGATGCAGTATTACGGCTGCTCATGGATGGAGAAGATGCAGGGACCAGAAAGCCAGTCGCAAGACCAGATGTGCCAGGCAAAATGCCATCTCCTCCATTTTGGACATTTCCAATTCCATTCGTTGACGAAAAAACACCTAATGTATTTTCACCTTGCTTTGATGAGCCTGCACCCGTTTGAGGAAATAAGAAACCACCACTTCTAGTTCCTTTTGGAGAAGATAAATTGCTTGGGGCACTTTTACCATTATTGGCTATCATATTTTGACCAGTTTTGCCCGGTAGGAAACGAAATAGAGGCATCAGGAAGCCGCCTTTTCCAGGTGCTTTTGGGGTAGACAAATCTGCTGAGACACTTCCAGTACGATCACCTGAAGGAAGGCCAAATTGAGGAAGGCCACCTGTACTGGTTAACTGGGAGGAAGAAGCATCTCCTTGGACATTCTGACCAAGTTTCCCAGAGGGAAGGCGAGACTGAGGGATGGAGAGAAAACCTGTTTTGGTTCCCGTGGAAGAAGAGGCATCTCCTTGGACATTTCCACCAATCTTCCCAGTGGGAAGACCAACCTGAGGCACTGAGAGAAAACCTGCTTTGGTTCCCGTAGGGGAAGAGGAAGCTCTTTGGACATTTACACCGATCTTACCAGTGACAAAGCCAAACTGAGGGATTGAAAGAAAACTTGTTTTGGTTCCCTGAGGAGAAGAGGCATCTCCTTGGACATTTCCACCGGTTTTACCAATGGGAAGGCCAAACTGAGGCATTGAGAGAGAACCTGTTTTGGTTCCCGTGGAAGAGGAGGCATCTCCTTGGACATTTCCACCGATCTTACCAGTGACAAAGCCAAACTGAGGGATTGAAAGAAAACTTGTTTTGGTTCCCTGAGGAGAAGAGGCATCTCCTTGGACATTTCCACCAGTCTTACCAATGGGAAGGCCAAACTGAGGCATTGAGAGAGAACCTGTTTTGGTTCCCGTGGAAGAAGAGGCATCTCCTTGCACATTTACACCAATCTTACCACTGGGAAGTCCGACCTGAGGGATTGAGAGAAAACCTGTTTTGGTTCCAGTAGGAGAAGAGGTATCTCCTTGCACATTTCCACCAATCTTCCCAGTGGGAAGACCAACCTGAGGCACTGAGAGAAAACCTGTTTTGGTTCCTGTAGGGGAAGAGGAAGCTCCTTGGACATTTACACCGATCTTACCAGTGACAAAGCCAAACTGAGGGATTGAAAGAAAACCTGTTCTGGTTCCCTGAGGAGAAGAGGCATCTCCTTGGACATTTCCACCGGTCTTACCAATGGGAAGGCCAAACTGAGGCATTGAGAGAAAACCTGTTTTGGTTCCCGTGGAAGAAGAGGCATCTCCTTGCACATTTACACCAATCTTACCACTGGGAAGTCTGACCTGAGGGATTGAGAGAAAACCTGTTTTGGTTCCCGTGGAAGAAGAGGCATCTCCTTGGACATTTCCACCAATCTTCCCAGTGGGAAGACCAACCTGAGGCACTGAGAGAAAACCTGTTTTGGTTCCCGTAGGGGAAGAGGAAGCTCCTTGGACATTTACACCGATCTTATCAGTGACAAAGCCAAACTGAGGGATTGAAAGAAAACCTGTTTTGGTTCCCTGAGGAGAAGAGGCATCTCCTTGGACATTTCCACCAGTCTTACCAATGGGAAGGCCAAACTGGGGCATTGAGAGAGAACCTGTTTTTGTTCCCGTGGAAGAAGAGGCGTCTCCTTGCACATTTACACCAATCTTACCACTGGGAAGTCCGACCTGAGGGATTGAGAGAGAACCTGTTTTGGTTCCAGTAGGAGAAGAGGCATCTCCTTGCACATTTCCACCAATCTTACCAGTGGGAAGACCAACCTGAGGCACTGAGAGAAAACCTGTTTTGGTTCCCGTAGGGGAAGAGGAAGCTCCTTGGACATTTACACCGATCTTACCAGTGACAAAGCCAAACTGAGGGATTGAAAGAAAACCTGTTTTGGTTCCCTGAGGAGAAGAGGCATCTCCTTGGACATTTCCACCGGTCTTACCAATGGGAAGACCAAACTGTGGCATTGAGAGAGAACCTGTTTTTGTTCCCGTGGAAGAAGAGGCATCTCCTTGCACATTTACACCAATCTTAACACTGGGAAGTCCGACCTGAGGGATTGAGAGAAAACCTTTTTTGGTTCCAGTAGGAGAAGAGGGATCTCCTTGCACATTTCCACCAATCTTCCCAGTGGGAAGACCAACCTGAGGCACTGAGAGAAAACCTGTTTTGGTTCCCGTAGGGGAAGAGGAAGCTCCTTGGACATTTACACCAATCCTACCACTGGGAAGGCCAATCTGAGAGACAGAGAGAAAGCCTGTTTTGGTTCCCGGAGGAGAAGAGGTATCTTCTTGGACATTTCCACCAGTCTTGCCAATAGGAAGGCCAAACTGAGAGATTGAGAGAAAACCTGTTTTGTTTCCCTTGGAAGAAGAGGAATCTCCTTGCACATTTACACCAATCTTACCCATGGGAAAGCGAACCTGAGGGATTGAGAGAAAACCTGTTTTGGTTCCCACAGGAGAAGAGGTATCTCCCTGGACATTTACACCGATCTTACTAGTGGAAAGGCCAACCTGAGGGACTGACAGAAAACCTGTTTTGTTTGCGGTAGGAAATGATGTATCTCCTTGGACCTTTACACCAATCCTACCAATGGGAAGGCCAAT
Organism: Cyclura pinguis; assembly: GCA_030412105.1. Lineage (NCBI taxonomy): Eukaryota > Metazoa > Chordata > Lepidosauria > Squamata > Iguanidae > Cyclura > Cyclura pinguis. The sequence goes on from CM059602.1 coordinate 2,598,790, forward strand.
CTGAGAGACAGAGAGAAAGCCTGTTTTGGTTCCTATGGGAGAAGAGGCATCTCCTTGCACATTTACACCAGTCTTAAAACTGGAAAAGTTAAACTTAGGAATTGAAAGAAAACCTGTTTTGGGTCCTGTAGGATAAGAGGTATCTCCATGGACATTTACACCAATCTTATCAGTGGGAAGGCCATAATGGAGGATTGACAAAAAACCTCTTTTGATTCCAGAAGGAAAAGAGGTGCCACCTTGGACATTTTGAGATTTTGGTCCCTTCTCACCAGGCCCCCTAAAGGGAAGGCCAGACTCAGGGTTCAGGTCATCTTTACCTTCAGGTCCTTTAGGAGAAGAGGGATCTCTTGGTCCCTTGCCACCAGGCCTGCCGAATGGAGAGCCAGGTTCGCCCTCGTGGGATTCCTTCTCTCCAGGTTCTTGAGGGGACGAGGGATCTCTTGGTCCCTTGCCACCAGGCCTGCCGAAGGGAGAGCCAGGTTGACCCTCTGGGGATTCCTTATCTGCGGGACCTTGAGGGGAAAGGGGATGTCTTGGTGCCTTCCCACCAGACCTTCCAAAGGGAAGACCCGATTCAGGGTTCTGGTCATCTTGATCTTCGGGTCCTTGAGGGGAAAAGGGACCTCTTGGCCCCTTCTCATCGGGCCTCCTCACGGGGCGGCCAGGTTCTTCGGGGTTCGGGGATTCCTGACCCTCAGGTCCTTTGGGGGAAAGGGGAGATTTGGGTCCCTTCTCACCAGGCCCCCTTGAGGGAAGGCCAGATTCAGGGTTCAGGTCATCTTTACCTTCAGGTCCTTTAGGAGAAGAGGGATCTCTTGGTCCCTTGCCACCAGGCCTGCCGAATGGAGAGCCAGGTTCGCCCTCCGGCGATTCCTTCTCTCCAGGTTCTTCAGGGGAGGAGGGATCTCTTGGTCCCTTGCCACCAGGCCTGCCGAAGGGAGAGCCAGGCTGACCCTCTGGGGATTCCTTATCTGCGGGACCTTGAGGGGAAAGGGGATCTCTTGGTGCCTTCCCACCAGGCCTTCCAAAGGGAAGACCCGATTCAGGGTTCTGGTCATCTTGACCTTCGGGTCCTTGAGGGGAAAAGGGACCTCTTGGCCCCTTCTCATCGGGCCTCCTCACGGGGCGGCCAGGTTCTTCGGGGTTCGGGGATTCCTGACCCTCAGGTCCTTTGGGGGAAAGGGGAGATTTGGGTCCCTTCTCGCCAGGCCCCCTTGAGGGAAGGCCAGATTCAGGGTTCAGGTCATCTTTACCTTCAGATCCTTTAGGAGAAGAGGGATCTCTTGGTCCCTTGCCACCAGGCCTGCCGAATGGAGAGCCAGGTTCGCCCTCCGGCGATTCCTTCTCTCCAGGTTCTTCAGGGGAGGAGGGATCTCTTGGTCCCTTGCCACCAGGCCTGCCGAAGGGAGAGCCAGGCTGACCCTCTGGGGATTCCTTATCTGCGGGACCTTGAGGGGAAAGGGGATCTCTTGGTGCCTTCCCACCAGGCCTTCCAAAGGGAAGACCCGATTCAGGGTTCTGGTCATCTTGATCTTCGGGTCCTTGAGGGGAAAAGGGACCTCTTGGCCCCTTCTCATCGGGCCTCCTCACGGGGCGGCCAGGTTCTTCGGGGTTCGGGGATTCCTGACCCTCAGGTCCTTTGGGGGAAAGGGGAGATTTGGGTCCCTTCTCACCAGGCCCCCTTGAGGGAAGGCCAGATTCAGGGTTCAGGTCATCTTTACCTTCAGGTCCTTTAGGAGAAGAGGGATCTCTTGGTCCCTTGCCACCAGGCCTGCCGAATGGAGAGCCAGGTTCGCCCTCCGGCGATTCCTTCTCTCCAGGTTCTTCAGGGGAGGAGGGATCTCTTGGTCCCTTGCCACCAGGCCTGCCGAAGGGAGAGCCAGGCTGACCCTCTGGGGATTCCTTATCTGCGGGACCTTGAGGGGAAAGGGGATCTCTTGGTGCCTTCCCACCAGGCCTTCCAAAGGGAAGACCCGATTCAGGGTTCTGGTCATCTTGACCTTCGGGTCCTTGAGGGGAAAAGGGACCTCTTGGCCCCTTCTCATCGGGCCTCCTCACGGGGCGGCCAGGTTCTTCGGGGTTCGGGGATTCCTGACCCTCAGGTCCTTTGGGGGAAAGGGGAGATTTGGGTCCCTTCTCACCAGGCCCCCTTGAGGGAAGGCCAGATTCAGGGTTCAGGTCATCTTTACCTTCAGGTCCTTTAGGAGAAGAGGGATCTCTTGGTCCCTTGCCACCAGGCCTGCCGAATGGAGAGCCAGGTTCGCCCTCCGGCGATTCCTTCTCTCCAGGTTCTTCAGGGGAGGAGGGATCTCTTGGTCCCTTGCCACCAGGCCTGCCGAAGGGAGAGCCAGGCTGACCCTCTGGGGATTCCTTATCTGCGGGACCTTGAGGGGAAAGGGGATCTCTTGGTGCCTTCCCACCAGGCCTTCCAAAGGGAAGACCCGATTCAGGGTTCTGGTCATCTTGATCTTCGGGTCCTTGAGGGGAAAAGGGACCTCTTGGCCCCTTCTCATCGGGCCTCCTCACGGGGCGGCCAGGTTCTTCGGGGTTCGGGGATTCCTGACCCTCAGGTCCTTTGGGGGAAAGGGGAGATTTGGGTCCCTTCTCACCAGGCCCCCTTGAGGGAAGGCCAGATTCAGGGTTCAGGTCATCTTTACCTTCAGGTCCTTTAGGAGAAGAGGGATCTCTTGGTCCCTTGCCACCAGGCCTGCCGAATGGAGAGCCAGGTTCGCCCTCCGGCGATTCCTTCTCTCCAGGTTCTTCAGGGGAGGAGGGATCTCTTGGTCCCTTGCCACCAGGCCTGCCGAAGGGAGAGCCAGGCTGACCCTCTGGGGATTCCTTATCTGCGGGACCTTGAGGGGAAAGGGGATCTCTTGGTGCCTTCCCACCAGGCCTTCCAAAGGGAAGACCCGATTCAGGGTTCTGGTCATCTTGACCTTCGGGTCCTTGAGGGGAAAAGGGACCTCTTGGCCCCTTCTCATCGGGCCTCCTCACGGGGCGGCCAGGTTCTTCGGGGTTCGGGGATTCCTGACCCTCAGGTCCTTTGGGGGAAAGGGGAGATTTGGGTCCCTTCTCACCAGGCCCCCTTGAGGGAAGGCCAGATTCAGGGTTCAGGTCATCTTTACCTTCAGGTCCTTTAGGAGAAGAGGGATCTCTTGGTCCCTTGCCACCAGGCCTGCCGAATGGAGAGCCAGGTTCGCCCTCCGGCGATTCCTTCTCTCCAGGTTCTTCAGGGGAGGAGGGATCTCTTGGTCCCTTGCCACCAGGCCTGCCGAAGGGAGAGCCAGGCTGACCCTCTGGGGATTCCTTATCTGCGGGACCTTGAGGGGAAAGGGGATCTCTTGGTGCCTTCCCACCAGGCCTTCCAAAGGGAAGACCCGATTCAGGGTTCTGGTCATCTTGATCTTCGGGTCCTTGAGGGGAAAAGGGACCTCTTGGCCCCTTCTCATCGGGCCTCCTCACGGGGCGGCCAGGTTCTTCGGGGTTCGGGGATTCCTGACCCTCAGGTCCTTTGGGGGAAAGGGGAGATTTGGGTCCCTTCTCACCAGGCCCCCTTGAGGGAAGGCCAGATTCAGGGTTCAGGTCATCTTTACCTTCAGGTCCTTTAGGAGAAGAGGGATCTCTTGGTCCCTTGCCACCAGGCCTGCCGAATGGAGAGCCAGGTTCGCCCTCCGGCGATTCCTTCTCTCCAGGTTCTTCAGGGGAGGAGGGATCTCTTGGTCCCTTGCCACCAGGCCTGCCGAAGGGAGAGCCAGGCTGACCCTCTGGGGATTCCTTATCTGCGGGACCTTGAGGGGAAAGGGGATCTCTTGGTGCCTTCCCACCAGGCCTTCCAAAGGGAAGACCCGATTCAGGGTTCTGGTCATCTTGATCTTCGGGTTCTTGAGGGGAAAAGGGACCTCTTGGCCCCTTCTCATCGGGCCTCCTCACGGGGCGGCCAGGTTCTTCGGGGTTCGGGGATTCCTGACCCTCAGGTCCTTTGGGGGAAAGGGGAGATTTGGGTCCCTTCTCACCAGGCCCCCTTGAGGGAAGGCCAGATTCAGGGTTCAGGTCATCTTTACCTTCAGGTCCTTTAGGAGAAGAGGGATCTCTTGGTCCCTTGCCACCAGGCCTGCCGAATGGAGAGCCAGGTTCGCCCTCCGGCGATTCCTTCTCTCCAGGTTCTTCAGGGGAGGAGGGATCTCTTGGTCCCTTGCCACCAGGCCTGCCGAAGGGAGAGCCAGGCTGACCCTCTGGGGATTCCTTATCTGCGGGACCTTGAGGGGAAAGGGGATCTCTTGGTGCCTTCCCACCAGGCCTTCCAAAGGGAAGACCCGATTCAGGGTTCTGGTCATCTTGATCTTCGGGTCCTTGAGGGGAAAAGGGACCTCTTGGCCCCTTCTCATCGGGCCTCCTCACGGGGCGGCCAGGTTCTTCGGGGTTCGGGGATTCCTGACCCTCAGGTCCTTTGGGGGAAAGGGGAGATTTGGGTCCCTTCTCACCAGGCCCCCTTGAGGGAAGGCCAGATTCAGGGTTCAGGTCATCTTTACCTTCAGGTCCTTTAGGAGAAGAGGGATCTCTTGGTCCCTTGCCACCAGGCCTGCCGAATGGAGAGCCAGGTTCGCCCTCCGGCGATTCCTTCTCTCCAGGTTCTTGAGGGGAGGAGGGATCTCTTGGTCCCTTGCCACCAGGCCTGCCGAAGGGAGAGCCAGGCTGACCCTCTGGGGATTCCTTATCTGCGGGACCTTGAGGGGAAAGGGGATCTCTTGGTGCCTTCCCACCAGGCCTTCCAAAGGGAAGACCCGATTCAGGGTTCTGGTCATCTTGATCTTCGGGTCCTTGAGGGGAAAAGGGACCTCTTGGCCCCTTCTCATCGGGCCTCCTCACGGGGCGGCCAGGTTCTTCGGGGTTCGGGGATTCCTGACCCTCAGGTCCTTTGGGGGAAAGGGGAGATTTGGGTCCCTTCTCACCAGGCCCCCTTGAGGGAAGGCCAGATTCAGGGTTCAGGTCATCTTTACCTTCAGGTCCTTTAGGAGAAGAGGGATCTCTTGGTCCCTTGCCACCAGGCCTGCCGAATGGAGAGCCAGGTTCGCCCTCCGGCGATTCCTTCTCTCCAGGTTCTTGAGGGGAGGAGGGATCTCTTGGTCCCTTGCCACCAGGCCTGCCGAAGGGAGAGCCAGGCTGACCCTCTGGGGATTCCTTATCTGCGGGACCTTGAGGGGAAAGGGGATCTCTTGGTGCCTTCCCACCAGGCCTTCCAAAGGGAAGACCCGATTCAGGGTTCTGGTCATCTTGATCTTCGGGTCCTTGAGGGGAAAAGGGACCTCTTGGCCCCTTCTCATCGGGCCTCCTCACGGGGCGGCCAGGTTCTTCGGGGTTCGGGGATTCCTGACCCTCAGGTCCTTTGGGGGAAAGGGGAGATTTGGGTCCCTTCTCACCAGGCCCCCTTGAGGGAAGGCCAGATTCAGGGTTCAGGTCATCTTTACCTTCAGGTCCTTTAGGAGAAGAGGGATCTCTTGGTCCCTTGCCACCAGGCCTGCCGAATGGAGAGCCAGGTTCGCCCTCCGGCGATTCCTTCTCTCCAGGTTCTTCAGGGGAGGAGGGATCTCTTGGTCCCTTGCCACCAGGCCTGCCGAAGGGAGAGCCAGGCTGACCCTCTGGGGATTCCTTATCTGCGGGACCTTGAGGGGAAAGGGGATCTCTTGGTGCCTTCCCACCAGGCCTTCCAAAGGGAAGACCCGATTCAGGGTTCTGGTCATCTTGATCTTCGGGTCCTTGAGGGGAAAAGGGACCTCTTGGCCCCTTCTCATCGGGCCTCCTCACGGGGCGGCCAGGTTCTTCGGGGTTCGGGGATTCCTGACCCTCAGGTCCTTTGGGGGAAAGGGGAGATTTGGGTCCCTTCTCACCAGGCCCCCTTGAGGGAAGGCCAGATTCAGGGTTCAGGTCATCTTTACCTTCAGGTCCTTTAGGAGAAGAGGGATCTCTTGGTCCCTTGCCACCAGGCCTGCCGAATGGAGAGCCAGGTTCGCCCTCCGGCGATTCCTTCTCTCCAGGTTCTTCAGGGGAGGAGGGATCTCTTGGTCCCTTGCCACCAGGCCTGCCGAAGGGAGAGCCAGGCTGACCCTCTGGGGATTCCTTATCTGCGGGACCTTGAGGGGGAAGGGGATCTCTTGGTGCCTTCCCACCAGGCCTTCCAAAGGGAAGACCCGATTCAGGGTTCTGGTCATCTTGACCTTCGGGTCCTTGAGGGGAAAAGGGACCTCTTGGCCCCTTCTCATCGGGCCTCCTCACGGGGCGGCCAGGTTCTTCGGGGTTCGGGGATTCCTGACCCTCAGGTCCTTTGGGGGAAAGGGGAGATTTGGGTCCCTTCTCACCAGGCCCCCTTGAGGGAAGGCCAGATTCAGGGTTCAGGTCATCTTTACCTTCAGGTCCTTTAGGAGAAGAGGGATCTCTTGGTCCCTTGCCACCAGGCCTGCCGAATGGAGAGCCAGGTTCGCCCTCCGGCGATTCCTTCTCTCCAGGTTTCTTCAGGGGAGGAGGGATCTCTTGTCCCTTGCCACCAGGCCTGCCGAAGGAGAGCCAGGCTGACCCTCTGGGGTATTCCTTATCTGCGGGACCTTGAGGGGAAAGGGGATCTCTTGGTGCCTTCCCACCAGGCCTTCCAAAGGGAAGACCCGATTCAGGGTTCTGGTCATCTTGACCTTCGGGTCCTTGAGGGGAAAAGGGACCTCTTGGCCCCTTCTCATCGGCCTCCTCACGGGGCGGCCAGGTTCTTCGGGGTTCGGGGATTCCTGACCCTCAGGTCCTTTGGGGGAAAGGGGAGATTTGGGTCCCTTCTCGCCAGGCCCCCTTGAGGGAAGGCCAGATTCAGGGTTCAGGTCATCTTTACCTTCAGGTCCTTTAGGAGAAGAGGGATCTCTTGGTCCCTTGCCACCAGGCCTGCCGAATGGAGAGCCAGGTTCGCCCTCCGGCGATTCCTTCTCTCCAGGTTCTTCAGGGGAGGAGGGATCTCTTGGTCCCTTGCCACCAGGCCTGCCGAAGGGAGAGCCAGGCTGACCCTCTGGGGATTCCTTATCTGCGGGACCTTGAGGGGAAAGGGGATCTCTTGGTGCCTTCCCACCAGGCCTTCCAAAGGGAAGACCCGATTCAGGGTTCTGGTCATCTTGACCTTCGGGTCCTTGAGGGGAAAAGGACCTCTTGGCCCCTTCTCATCGGGCCTCCTCACGGGGCGGCCAGGTTCTTCGGGTTCGGGGATTCCTGACCCTCAGGTCCTTTGGGGAAAGGGGAGATTTGGGTCCCTTCTCACCAGGCCCCCCTTGAGGGAAGGCCAGATTCAGGGTTCAGGTCATCTTTACCTTCAGGTCCTTTAGGAGAAGAGGGATCTCTTGGTCCCCTTGCCACCAGGCCTGCCGAATGGAGAGCCAGGTTCGCCCTCCGGCGATTCCTTCTCTCCAGGTTCTTCAGGGGAGGAGGGATCTCTTGGTCCCTTGCCACCAGGCCCTGCCGAAGGGAGAGCAGGCTGACCCTCTGGGGATTCCTTATCTGCGGGACCTTGAGGGGAAAGGGGATCTCTTGGTGCCTTCCCACCAGGCCTTCCAAAGGGAAGACCCGATTCAGGGTTCTGGTCATCTTGATCTTCGGGTCCCTTGAGGGGAAAAGGGACCTCTTGGCCCCTTCTCATCGGGCCTCCTCACGGGGCGGCCAGGTTCTTCGGGGTTCGGGATTCCTGACCCTCAGGTCCTTTGGGGGAAAGGGGAGATTTGGGTCCCTTCTCACCAGGCCCCCTTGAGGGAAGGCCAGATTCAGGGTTCAGGTCATCTTTACCTTCAGGTCCTTTAGGAGAAGAGGGATCTCTTGGTCCCTTGCCACCAGGCCTGCCGAATGGAGAGCCAGGTTCGCCCTCCGGCGATTCCTTCTCTCCAGGTTCTTCAGGGGAGGAGGGATCTCTTGGTCCCTTGCCACCAGGCCTTGCCGAAAGGGAGAGCCAGGCTGACCCTCTGGGGATTCCTTATCTGCGGGACCTTGAGGGAAAGGGGATCTCTTGGTGCCTTCCCACCAGGCCTTCCAAAGGAAGACCGATTCAGGGTTCTGGTCATCTTGATCTTCGGGTCCTTGAGGGGAAAAGGGACCTCTTGGCCCCTTCTCATCGGGCCTCCTCACGGGGCGGCCAGGTTCTTCGGGGTTCGGGGATTCCTGACCCTCAGGTCCTTTGGGGGAAAAGGGGAGATTTGGGTCCCTTCTCACCAGGCCCCCTTGAGGGGAAGGCCAGATTCAGGGTTCAGGTCATCTTTACCTTCAGGTCCTTTAGGAGAAGAGGGATCTCTTGGTCCCTTGCCACCAGGCCTGCCGAATGGAGAAGCCAGGTTCGCCCTCCGGCGATTCCTTCTCTCCAGGTTCTTCAGGGGAGGAGGGATCTCTTGGTCCTTGCCACCAGGCCTGCCGAAGGGAGAGCCAGGCTGACCCTCTGGGGATTCCTTATCTGCGGGACCTTGAGGGGAAAGGGGATCTCTTGGTGCCTTCCCACCAGGCCTTCCAAAGGGAAGACCCGATTCAGGGTTCTGGTCATCTTGATCTTCGGGTCCTTGAGGGGAAAAGGGACCTCTTGGCCCCTTCTCATCGGGCCTCCTCACGGGGCGGCCAGGTTCTTCGGGGTTCGGGGATTCCTGACCCTCAGGTCCTTTGGGGGAAAGGGGAGATTTGGGTCCCTTCTCACCAGGCCCCCCTTGAGGGAAGGCCAGATTCAGGGTTCAGGTCATCTTTACCTTCAGGTCCTTTAGGAGAAGAGGGATCTCTTGGTCCCTTGCCACCAGGCCTGCCGAATGGAGAGCCAGGTTCGCCTCCGGCGATTCCTTCTCTCCAGGTTCTTCAGGGGGAGGAGGGATCTCTTGGTCCCTTGCCACCAGGCCTGCCGAAGGGAGAGCCAGGCTGACCCTCTGGGGATTCCTTATCTGCGGGACCTTGAGGGGAAAGGGGATCTCTTGGTGCCTTCCCACCAGGCCTTCCAAGGGAAGACCCGATTCAGGGTTCTGGTCATCTTGATCTTCGGGTCCTTGAGGGGAAAAGGGACCTCTTGGCCCCTTCTCATCGGGCCTCCTCACGGGGCGGCCAGGTTCTTCGGGGTTCGGGGATTCCTGACCCTCAGGTCCTTTGGGGGAAAGGGAGATTTGGGTCCCTTCTCACCAGCCCCCCTTGAGGGAAGGCCAGATTCAGGGTTCAGGTCATCTTTACCTTCAGGTCCTTTAGGAGAAGAGGGATCTCTTGGTCCCTTGCCACCAGGCCTGCCCGAATGGAGAGCCAGGTTCGCCTCCGGCGATTCCTTCTCTCCAGGTTCTTCAGGGGAGGAGGGATCTCTTGGTCCCTTGCCACCAGGCCTGCCGAAGGGAGAGCCAGGCTGACCCTCTGGGGATTCCTTATCTGCGGGACCTTGAGGGGAAAGGGGATCTCTTGGTGCCTTCCCACCAGGCCTTCCAAAGGGAAGACCCGATTCAGGGTTCTGGTCATCTTGATCTTCGGGTTCCTTGAGGGGAAAAGGGACCTCTTGGCCCTTCTCATCGGGCCTCCTCACGGGGCGGCCAGGTTCTTTCGGGGTTCGGGGATTCCTGACCCTCAGGTCCTTTGGGGGAAAGGGGAGATTTGGGTCCCTTCTCGCCAGGCCCCCTTGAGGGAAGGCCAGATTCAGGGTTCAGGTCATCTTTACCTTCAGGTCCTTTAGGAGAAGAGGGATCTCTTGGTCCCTTGCCACCAGGCCTGCCGAATGGAGAGCCAGGTTCGCCCTCCGCGATTCCTTCTCTCCAGGTTCTTCAGGGGAGGAGGGATCTCTTGGTCCCTTGCCACCAGGCCTGCCGAAGGGAGAGCCAGGCTGACCCTCTGGGGATTCCTTATCTGCGGGACCTTGAGGGAAAGGGGATCTCTTGGTGCCTTCCCACCAGGCCTTCCAAAGGGAAGACCCGATTCAGGGTTCTGGTCATCTTGACCTTCGGGTCCTTGAGGGAAAAGGGACCTCTTGGCCCCTTCTCATCGGGCCTCCTCACGGGCGGCCAGGTTCTTCGGGGTTCGGGGATTCCTGACCCTCAGGTCCTTTGGGGGAAAGGGGAGATTTGGGTCCCTTCTCACCAGGCCCCCCTTGAGGGAAGGCCAGATTCAGGGTTCAGGTCATCTTTACCTTCAGGTCTTTAGGAGAAGAGGGATCTCTTGGTCCCTTGCCACAGGCCTGCCTGAATGGAGAGCCAGGTTCGCCCTCCGGCGATTCCTTCTCTCCAGGTTCTTCAGGGGAGGAGGGATCTCTTGGGTCCCTTGCCACCAGGCCTGCCGAAGGGAGAGCCAGGTCTATGACCCTCTGGGGATTCCTATCTGCGGGACCTTGAGGTGAAAGGGGATCTCTTGGTGCCTTCCCACCAGGCCTTCCAAAGGGAAGACCCGATTCAGGGTTCTGGTCATCTTGACCTTCGGGTCCTTGAGGGGAAAAGGGACCTCTTGGCCCCTTCTCATCGGGCCTCCTCACGGGGCGGCCAGGTTCTTCGGGGTTCGGGGATTCCTGACCCTCAGGTCCTTTGGGGGAAAGGGGAGATTTGGGTCCCTTCTCACCAGGCCCCCTTGAGGGAAGGCCAGATTCAGGGTTCAGGTCATCTTTACCTTCAGGTCCTTTAGGAGAAGAGGGATCTCTTGGTCCCTTGCCACCAGGCCTGCCGAATGGAGAGCCAGGTTCGCCCTCCGGCGATTCCTTCTCTCCAGGTTCTTCAGGGGAGGAGGGATCTCTTGGTCCCTTGCCACCAGGCCTGCCGAAGGGAGAGCCAGGCTGACCTCTGGGGGATTCCTTATCTGCGGGACCTTGAGGGGAAAGGGATCTCTTGGTGCCTTCCCACCAGGCCTTCCAAAGGGAAGACCCGATTCAGGGTTCTGGTCATCTTGATCTTCGGGTTCTTGAGGGGAAAAGGGACCTCTTGGCCCCTTCTCTCGGGCCTCCTCACGGGGCGGCCAGGTTCTTCGGGGTTCGGGGATTCCTGACCCTCAGGTCCTTTGGGGGGAAAGGGGAGATTTGGGTCCCTTCTCACCAGGCCCCCTTGAGGGAAGCCCAGATTCAGGGTTCAGGTCATCTTTACCTTCAGGTCCTTTAGGAGAAGAGGGATCTCTTGGTCCCTTGCCACCAGGCCTGCCGAATGGAGAGCCAGGTTCGCCCTCCGCGATTCCTTCTCTCCAGGTTCTTCAGGGGAGGAGGGATCTCTTGGTCCCTTGCCACCTGAGCCTGCCGAAGGGAGAGCCAGGCTGACCCTCTGGGGATTCCTTATCTGCGGGACCTTGAGGGGAAAGGGGATCTCTTGGTGCCTTCCCACCAGGACTTCCAAAGGGAAGACCCGATTCAGGGTTCTGGTCATCTTGACCTTCGGGTCCTTGAGGGGAAAAGGGACCTCTTGGCCCCTTCTCATCGGGCCTCCTCACGGGGCGGCCAGGTTCTTCGGGGTTCGGGGATTCCTGACCCTCAGGTCCTTTGGGGGAAAGGGGAGATTTGGGTCCCTTCTCACCAGGCCCCCTGAGGGAAGGCCAGATTCAGGGTTCAGGTCATCTTTACCTTCAGGTCCTTTAGGAGACAGAGGGATCCTTGGTCCCTTGCCACCAGGCCTGCCGAATGGAGAGCCAGGTTCGCCCTCCGGCGATTCCTTCTCTCCAGGTTCTTGAGGGGAGGAGGGATCTCTTGGTCCCTTGCCACCAGGCCTGCGAATGGGAGAGCCAGGCTGACCCTCTGGGGATTCCTTATCTGCGGGACCTTGAGGGGAAAGGGGATCTCTTGGTGCCTTCCCACCAGGCCTTCCAAAGGGAAGACCCGATTCAGGGTCTGGTCATCTTGATCTTCGGGTCCTTGAGGGGAAAAGGGACCTCTTGGCCCCTTCTCATCGGGCCTCCTCACGGGGCGGCCAGGTTCTTCGGGGTTCGGGATTCCTGACCCTCAGGTCCTTTGGGGGAAAGGGGAGATTTGGGTCCCTTCTCACCAGGCCCCCTTGAGGGAAGGCCAGATTCAGGGTTCAGGTCATCTTTACCTTCAGGTCCTTAGGAGAAGAGGGATCTCTTGGTCCCCTTGCCACCAGGCCTGCCGAATGGAGAGCCAGGTTCCGCCCTCCGGCGATTCCTTCTCTCCAGGTTCTTCAGGGAGAGGAGGATCTCTTGGTCCCTTGCCACCAGCCTGCCGAAGGGAGAGCCAGGCTGACCCTCTGGGGATTCCTTATCTGCGGGACCTTGAGGGGAAAGGGGATCTCTTGGTGCCTTCCCACCAGGCCTTCCAAAGGGAAGACCCGATTCAGGGTTCTGGTCATCTTGATCTTCGGGTCCTTGAGGGGAAAAGGGACCTCTTGGCCCCTTCTCATCGGGCCTCCTCACGGGGCGGCCAGGTTCTTCGGGGGTTCGGGGATTCCTGACCCTCAGGTCCTTTGGGGGAAAGGGGAGATTTGGGTCCCTTCTCACCAGGCCCCCTTGAGGGAAGGCCAGAATTCAGGGTTCAGGTCATCTTTACCTTCAGGTCCTTTAGGAGAAGAGGATCTCTTGGTCCCTTGCCACCAGGCCTGCCGAATGGAGAACCAGGTTCGCCACTCCGGCGATTCCTTCTCTCCAGTTCTTCAGGGGAGGAGGGATCTCTTGGTCCCTTGCCACCAGGCCTGCCGAAGGGAGAGCCAGGCTGACCCTCTGGGGATTCCTTATCTGCGGGACCTTGAGGGGAAAGGGGATCTCTTGGTGCCTTCCCACCAGGCCTTCCAAAGGGAAGACCCGATTCAGGGTTCTGGTCATCTTGATCTTCGGGTCCTTGAGGGGGAAAAGGGACCTCTTGGCCCCTTCTCATCGGGCCTCCTCACGGGGCGGCCAGGGTTCTTCGGGGTTCGGGGATTCCTGACCCTCAGGTCCTTTGGGGGAAAGGGGAGATTTGGGTCCCTTCTCACCAGGCCCCCTTGAGGGAAGGCCAGATTCAGGGTTCAGGTCTCTTTACCTTCAGGTCCTTTAGGAGAAGAGGGATCTCTTGGTCCCTTGCCACCAGGCCTGCCGAATGGAGAGCCAGGTTCGCCCTCCCGGCGATTCTTCTCTCCAGGTTCTTCAGGGAGGAGGGATCTCTTGGTCCCTTGCCACCAGGCCTGCCGAAGGGAGAGCCAGGCTGACCCTCTGGGGATTCCTTATCTGCGGGACCTTGAGGGGAAAGGGGATCTCTTGGTGCCTTCCCACCAGGCCTTCCAAAGGGAAGACCCGATTCAGGGTTCTGGTCATCTTGATCTTCGGGTCCTTGAGGGGAAAAGGGACCTCTTGGCCCCTTCTCATCGGGCCTCCTCACGGGGCGGCCAGGTTCTTCGGGGTTCGGGGATTCCTGACCCTCAGGTCCTTTGGGGGAAAGGGGAGATTTGGGTCCCTTCTCACCAGGCCCCCTTGAGGGAAGGCCAGATTCAGGGTTCAGGTCATCTTTACCTTCAGGTCCTTTAGGAGAAGAGGGATCTCTTGGTCCCTTGCCACCAGGCCTGCCCGATGGAGAGCCAGGTTCGCCCTCCGGCGATTCCTTCTCTCCAGGTTCTTCAGGGGAGGAGGGATCTCTTGGTCCCTTGCCACCAGGCCTGCCGAAGGGAGAGCCAGGCTGACCCTCTGGGGAGTCCTTATCTGCGGGACCTTGAGGGGAAAGGGGATCTCTTGGTGCCTTCCCACCAGGCCTTCCAAAGGGAAGACCCGATTCAGGGTTCTGGTCATCTTGACCTTCGGGTCCTTGAGGGGAAAAGGGACCTCTTGGCCCCTTCTCATCGGGCCTCCTCACGGGGCGGCCAGGTTCTTCGGGGTTCGGGGATTCCTGACCCTCAGGTCCTTTGGGGGAAAGGGGAGATTTGGGTCCCTTCTCACCAGGCCCCCTTGAGGGAAGGCCAGATTCAGGGTTAAGGTCATCTTTACCTTCAGGTCCTTTAGGAGAAGAGGGATCTCTTGGTCCCTTGCCACCAGGCCTGCCGAATGGAGAGCCAGGTTCGCCCTCCGGCGATTCCTTCTCTCCAGGTTCTTCAGGGGAGGAGGGATCTCTTGGTCCCTTGCCACCAGGCCTGCCGAAGGGAGAGCCAGGCTGACCCTCTGGGGATTCCTTATCTGCGGGACCTTGAGGGGAAAGGGGATCTCTTGGTGCCTTCCCACCAGGCCTTCCAAAGGGAAGACCCGATTCAGGGTTCTGGTCATCTTGATCTTCGGGTCCTTGAGGGGAAAAGGGACCTCTTGGCCCCTTCTCATCGGGCCTCCTCACGGGGCGGCCAGGTTCTTCGGGGTTCGGGGATTCCTGACCCTCAGGTCCTTTGGGGGAAAGGGGAGATTTGGGTCCCTTCTCACCAGGCCCCCTTGAGGGAAGGCCAGATTCAGGGTTCAGGTCATCTTTACCTTCAGGTCCTTTAGGAGAAGAGGGATCTCTTGGTCCCTTGCCACCAGGCCTGCCGAATGGAGAGCCAGGTTCGCCCTCCGGCGATTCCTTCTCTCCAGGTTCTTCAGGGGAGGAGGGATCTCTTGGTCCCTTGCCACCAGGCCTGCCGAAGGGAGAGCCAGGCTGACCCTCTGGGGATTCCTTATCTGCGGGACCTTGAGGGGAAAGGGGATCTCTTGGTGCCTTCCCACCAGGCCTTCCAAAGGGAAGACCCGATTCAGGGTTCTGGTCATCTTGATCTTCGGGTTCTTGAGGGGAAAAGGGACCTCTTGGCCCCTTCTCATCGGGCCTCCTCACGGGGCGGCCAGGTTCTTCGGGGTTCGGGGATTCCTGACCCTCAGGTCCTTTGGGGGAAAGGGGAGATTTGGGTCCCTTCTCACCAGGCCCCCTTGAGGGAAGGCCAGATTCAGGGTTCAGGTCATCTTTACCTTCAGGTCCTTTAGGAGAAGAGGGATCTCTTGGTCCCTTGCCACCAGGCCTGCCGAATGGAGAGCCAGGTTCGCCCTCCGGCGATTCCTTCTCTCCAGGTTCTTCAGGGGAGGAGGGATCTCTTGGTCCCTTGCCACCAGGCCTGCCGAAGGGAGAGCCAGGCTGACCCTCTGGGGATTCCTTATCTGCGGGACCTTGAGGGGAAAGGGGATCTCTTGGTGCCTTCCCACCAGGCCTTCCAAAGGGAAGACCCGATTCAGGGTTCTGGTCATCTTGATCTTCGGGTCCTTGAGGGGAAAAGGGACCTCTTGGCCCCTTCTCATCGGGCCTCCTCACAGGGCGGCCAGGTTCTTCGGGGTTCGGGGATTCCTGACCCTCAGGTCCTTTGGGGGAAAGGGGAGATTTGGGTCCCTTCTCACCAGGCCCCCTTGAGGGAAGGCCAGATTCAGGGTTCAGGTCATCTTTACCTTCAGGTCCTTTAGGAGAAGAGGGATCTCTTGGTCCCTTGCCACCAGGCCTGCCGAATGGAGAGCCAGGTTCGCCCTCCGGCGATTCCTTCTCTCCAGGTTCTTCAGGGGAGGAGGGATCTCTTGGTCCCTTGCCACCAGGCCTGCCGAAGGGAGAGCCAGGCTGACCCTCTGGGGATTCCTTATCTGCGGGACCTTGAGGGGAAAGGGGATCTCTTGGTGCCTTCCCACCAGGCCTTCCAAAGGGAAGACCTGATTCAGGGTTCTGGTCATCTTGACCTTCGGGTCCTTGAGGGGAAAAGGGACCTCTTGGCCCCTTCTCATCGGGCCTCCTCACGGGGCGGCCAGGTTCTTCGGGGTTCGGGGATTCCTGACCCTCAGGTCCTTTGGGGGAAAGGGGAGATTTGGGTCCCTTCTCACCAGGCCCCCTTGAGGGAAGGCCAGATTCAGGGTTCAGGTCATCTTTACCTTCAGGTCCTTTAGGAGAAGAGGGATCTCTTGGTCCCTTGCCACCAGGCCTGCCGAATGGAGAGCCAGGTTCGCCCTCCGGCGATTCCTTCTCTCCAGGTTCTTGAGGGGAGGAGGGATCTCTTGGTCCCTTGCCACCAGGCCTGCCGAAGGGAGAGCCAGGCTGACCCTCTGGGGATTCCTTATCTGCGGGACCTTGAGGGGAAAGGGGATCTCTTGGTGCCTTCCCACCAGGCCTTCCAAAGGGAAGACCCGATTCAGGGTTCTGGTCATCTTGATCTTCGGGTCCTTGAGGGGAAAAGGGACCTCTTGGCCCCTTCTCATCGGGCCTCCTCACGGGGCGGCCAGGTTCTTCGGGGTTCGGGGATTCCTGACCCTCAGGTCCTTTGGGGGAAAGGGGAGATTTGGGTCCCTTCTCACCAGGCCCCCTTGAGGGAAGGCCAGATTCAGGGTTCAGGTCATCTTTACCTTCAGGTCCTTTAGGAGAAGAGGGATCTCTTGGTCCCTTGCCACCAGGCCTGCCGAAGGGAGAGCCAGGCTGACCCTCTGGGGATTCCTTATCTCCGGGACCTTGAGGGGAAAGGGGATCTCTTGGTGCCTTCCCACCAGGCCTGCCGAAGGGAGAGCCAGGCTGACCCTCTGGGGATTCCTTATCTGCGGGACCTTGAGGGGAAAGGGGATCTCTTGGTGCCTTCCCACCAGGCCTTCCAAAGGGAAGACCCGATTCAGGGTTCTGGTCATCTTGATCTTCGGGTCCTTGAGGGGAAAAGGGACCTCTTGGCCCCTTCTCATCGGGCCTCCTCACGGGGCGGCCAGGTTCTTCGGGGTTCGGGGATTCCTGACCCTCAGGTCCTTTGGGGGAAAGGGGAGATTTGGGTCCCTTCTCACCAGGCCCCCTTGAGGGAAGGCCAGATTCAGGGTTCAGGTTATCTTTACCTTCAGGTCCTTTAGGAGAAGAGGGATCTCTTGGTCCCTTGCCACCAGGCCTGCCGAATGGAGAGCCAGGTTCGCCCTCCGGCGATTCCTTCTCTCCAGGTTCTTCAGGGGAGGAGGGATCTCTTGGTCCCTTGCCACCAGGCCTGCCGAAGGGAGAGCCAGGCTGACCCTCTGGGGATTCCTTATCTGCGGGACCTTGAGGGGAAAGGGGATCTCTTGGTGCCTTCCCACCAGGCCTTCCAAAGGGAAGACCCGATTCAGGGTTCTGGTCATCTTGATCTTCGGGTCCTTGAGGGGAAAAGGGACCTCTTGGCCCCTTCTCATCGGGCCTCCTCACGGGGCGGCCAGGTTCTTCGGGGTTCGGGGATTCCTGACCCTCAGGTCCTTTGGGGGAAAGGGGAGATTTGGGTCCCTTCTCACCAGGCCCCCTTGAGGGAAGGCCAGATTCAGGGTTCAGGTCATCTTTACCTTCAGGTCCTTTAGGAGAAGAGGGATCTCTTGGTCCCTTGCCACCAGGCCTGCCGAAGGGAGAGCCAGGCTGACCCTCTGGGGATTCCTTATCTCCGGGACCTTGAGGGGAAAGGGGATCTCTTGGTGCCTTCCCACCAGGCCTGCCGAAGGGAGAGCCAGGTTGACCCTCTGGGGATTCCTTATCTGCGGGACCTTGAGGGGAAAGGGGATCTCTTGGTGCCTTCCCACCAGGCCTTCCAAAGGGAAGACCCGATTCAGGGTTCTGGTCATCTTGATCTTCGGGTCCTTGAGGGGAAAAGGGACCTCTTGGCCCCTTCTCATCGGGCCTCCTCACGGGGCGGCCAGGTTCTTCGGGGTTCGGGGATTCCTGACCCTCAGGTCCTTTGGGGGAAAGGGGAGATTTGGGTCCCTTCTCACCAGGCCCCCTTGAGGGAAGGCCAGATTCAGGGTTCAGGTCATCTTTACCTTCAGGTCCTTTAGGAGAAGAGGGATCTCTTGGTCCCTTGCCACCAGGCCTGCCGAATGGAGAGCCAGGTTCGCCCTCCGGCGATTCCTTCTCTCCAGGTTCTTGAGGGGAGGAGGGATCTCTTGGTCCCTTGCCACCAGGCCTGCCGAAGGGAGAGCCAGGCTGACCCTCTGGGGATTCCTTATCTGCGGGACCTTGAGGGGAAAGGGGATCTCTTGGTGCCTTCCCACCAGGCCTTCCAAAGGGAAGACCCGATTCAGGGTTCTGGTCATCTTGATCTTCGGGTCCTTGAGGGGAAAAGGGACCTCTTGGCCCCTTCTCATCGGGCCTCCTCACGGGGCGGCCAGGTTCTTCGGGGTTCGGGGATTCCTGACCCTCAGGTCCTTTGGGGGAAAGGGGAGATTTGGGTCCCTTCTCACCAGGCCCCCTTGAGGGAAGGCCAGATTCAGGGTTCAGGTCATCTTTACCTTCAGGTCCTTTAGGAGAAGAGGGATCTCTTGGTCCCTTGCCACCAGGCCTGCCGAATGGAGAGCCAGGTTCGCCCTCCGGCGATTCCTTCTCTCCAGGTTCTTCAGGGGAGGAGGGATCTCTTGGTCCCTTGCCACCAGGCCTGCCGAAGGGAGAGCCAGGCTGACCCTCTGGGGATTCCTTATCTGCGGGACCTTGAGGGGAAAGGGGATCTCTTGGTGCCTTCCCACCAGGCCTTCCAAAGGGAAGACCCGATTCAGGGTTCTGGTCATCTTGATCTTCGGGTCCTTGAGGGGAAAAGGGACCTCTTGGCCCCTTCTCATCGGGCCTCCTCACGGGGCGGCCAGGTTCTTCGGGGTTCGGGGATTCCTGACCCTCAGGTCCTTTGGGGGAAAGGGGAGATTTGGGTCCCTTCTCACCAGGCCCCCTTGAGGGAAGGCCAGATTCAGGGTTCAGGTCATCTTTACCTTCAGGTCCTTTAGGAGAAGAGGGATCTCTTGGTCCCTTGCCACCAGGCCTGCCGAATGGAGAACCAGGTTCGCCCTCCGGCGATTCCTTCTCTCCAGGTTCTTCAGGGGAGGAGGGATCTCTTGGTCCCTTGCCACCAGGCCTGCCGAAGGGAGAGCCAGGCTGACCCTCTGGGGATTCCTTATCTGCGGGACCTTGAGGGGAAAGGGGATCTCTTGGTGCCTTCCCACCAGGCCTTCCAAAGGGAAGACCCGATTCAGGGTTCTGGTCATCTTGATCTTCGAGTCCTTGAGGGGAAAAGGGACCTCTTGGCCCCTTCTCATCGGGCCTCCTCACGGGGCGGCCAGGTTCTTCGGGGTTCGGGGATTCCTGACCCTCAGGTCCTTTGGGGGAAAGGGGAGATTTGGGTCCCTTCTCACCAGGCCCCCTTGAGGGAAGGCCAGATTCAGGGTTCAGGTCATCTTTACCTTCAGGTCCTTTAGGAGAAGAGGGATCTCTTGGTCCCTTGCCACCAGGCCTGCCGAATGGAGAGCCAGGTTCGCCCTCCGGCGATTCCTTCTCTCCAGGTTCTTCAGGGGAGGAGGGATCTCTTGGTCCCTTGCCACCAGGCCTGCCGAAGGGAGAGCCAGGCTGACCCTCTGGGGATTCCTTATCTGCGGGACCTTGAGGGGAAAGGGGATCTCTTGGTGCCTTCCCACCAGGCCTTCCAAAGGGAAGACCCGATTCAGGGTTCTGGTCATCTTGACCTTCGGGTCCTTGAGGGGAAAAGGGACCTCTTGGCCCCTTCTCATCGGGCCTCCTCACGGGGCGGCCAGGTTCTTCGGGGTTCGGGGATTCCTGACCCTCAGGTCCTTTGGGGGAAAGGGGAGATTTGGGTCCCTTCTCACCAGGCCCCCTTGAGGGAAGGCCAGATTCAGGGTTCAGGTCATCTTTACCTTCAGGTCCTTTAGGAGAAGAGGGATCTCTTGGTCCCTTGCCGCCAGGCCTGCCGAATGGAGAGCCAGGTTCGCCCTCCGGCGATTCCTTCTCTCCAGGTTCTTCAGGGGAGGAGGGATCTCTTGGTCCCTTGCCACCAGGCCTGCCGAAGGGAGAGCCAGGCTGACCCTCTGGGGATTCCTTATCTGCGGGACCTTGAGGGGAAAGGGGATCTCTTGGTGCCTTCCCACCAGGCCTTCCAAAGGGAAGACCCGATTCAGGGTTCTGGTCATCTTGACCTTCGGGTCCTTGAGGGGAAAAGGGACCTCTTGGCCCCTTCTCATCGGGCCTCCTCACGGGGCGGCCAGGTTCTTCGGGGTTCGGGGATTCCTGACCCTCAGGTCCTTTGGGGGAAAGGGGAGATTTGGGTCCCTTCTCACCAGGCCCCCTTGAGGGAAGGCCAGATTCAGGGTTCAGGTCATCTTTACCTTCAGGTCCTTTAGGAGAAGAGGGATCTCTTGGTCCCTTGCCACCAGGCCTGCCGAATGGAGAGCCAGGTTCGCCCTCCGGCGATTCCTTCTCTCCAGGTTCTTCAGGGGAGGAGGGATCTCTTGGTCCCTTGCCACCAGGCCTGCCGAAGGGAGAGCCAGGCTGACCCTCTGGGGATTCCTTATCTGCGGGACCTTGAGGGGAAAGGGGATCTCTTGGTGCCTTCCCACCAGGCCTTCCAAAGGGAAGACCCGATTCAGGGTTCTGGTCATCTTGATCTTCGGGTCCTTGAGGGGAAAAGGGACCTCTTGGCCCCTTCTCATCGGGCCTCCTCACGGGGCGGCCAGGTTCTTCGGGGTTCGGGGATTCCTGACCCTCAGGTCCTTTGGGGGAAAGGGGAGATTTGGGTCCCTTCTCACCAGGCCCCCTTGAGGGAAGGCCAGATTCAGGGTTCAGGTCATCTTTACCTTCAGGTCCTTTAGGAGAAGAGGGATCTCTTGGTCCCTTGCCACCAGGCCTGCCGAATGGAGAGCCAGGTTCGCCCTCCGGCGATTCCTTCTCTCCAGGTTCTTGAGGGGAGGAGGGATCTCTTGGTCCCTTGCCACCAGGCCTGCCGAAGGGAGAGCCAGGCTGACCCTCTGGGGATTCCTTATCTGCGGGACCTTGAGGGGAAAGGGGATCTCTTGGTGCCTTCCCACCAGGCCTTCCAAAGGGAAGACCCGATTCAGGGTTCTGGTCATCTTGATCTTCGGGTTCTTGAGGGGAAAAGGGACCTCTTGGCCCCTTCTCATCGGGCCTCCTCACGGGGCGGCCAGGTTCTTCGGGGTTCGGGGATTCCTGACCCTCAGGTCCTTTGGGGGAAAGGGGAGATTTGGGTCCCTTCTCACCAGGCCCCCTTGAGGGAAGGCCAGATTCAGGGTTCAGGTCATCTTTACCTTCAGGTCCTTTAGGAGAAGAGGGATCTCTTGGTCCCTTGCCACCAGGCCTGCCGAATGGAGAGCCAGGTTCGCCCTCCGGCGATTCCTTCTCTCCAGGTTCTTGAGGGGAGGAGGGATCTCTTGGTCCCTTGCCACCAGGCCTGCCGAAGGGAGAGCCAGGCTGACCCTCTGGGGATTCCTTATCTGCGGGACCTTGAGGGGAAAGGGGATCTCTTGGTGCCTTCCCACCAGGCCTTCCAAAGGGAAGACCCGATTCAGGGTTCTGGTCATCTTGATCTTCGGGTCCTTGAGGGGAAAAGGGACCTCTTGGCCCCTTCTCATCGGGCCTCCTCACGGGGCGGCCAGGTTCTTCGGGGTTCGGGGATTCCTGACCCTCAGGTCCTTTGGGGGAAAGGGGAGATTTGGGTCCCTTCTCACCAGGCCCCCTTGAGGGAAGGCCAGATTCAGGGTTCAGGTCATCTTTACCTTCAGGTCCTTTAGGAGAAGAGGGATCTCTTGGTCCCTTGCCACCAGGCCTGCCGAATGGAGAGCCAGGTTCGCCCTCCGGCGATTCCTTCTCTCCAGGTTCTTCAGGGGAGGAGGGATCTCTTGGTCCCTTGCCACCAGGCCTGCCGAAGGGAGAGCCAGGCTGACCCTCTGGGGATTCCTTATCTGCGGGACCTTGAGGGGAAAGGGGATCTCTTGGTGCCTTCCCACCAGGCCTTCCAAAGGGAAGACCTGATTCAGGGTTCTGGTCATCTTGACCTTCGGGTCCTTGAGGGGAAAAGGGACCTCTTGGCCCCTTCTCATCGGGCCTCCTCACGGGGCGGCCAGGTTCTTCGGGGTTCGGGGATTCCTGACCCTCAGGTCCTTTGGGGGAAAGGGGAGATTTGGGTCCCTTCTCACCAGGCCCCCTTGAGGGAAGGCCAGATTCAGGGTTCAGGTCATCTTTACCTTCAGGTCCTTTAGGAGAAGAGGGATCTCTTGGTCCCTTGCCACCAGGCCTGCCGAATGGAGAGCCAGGTTCGCCCTCCGGCGATTCCTTCTCTCCAGGTTCTTCAGGGGAGGAGGGATCTCTTGGTCCCTTGCCACCAGGCCTGCCGAAGGGAGAGCCAGGCTGACCCTCTGGGGATTCCTTATCTGCGGGACCTTGAGGGGAAAGGGGATCTCTTGGTGCCTTCCCACCAGGCCTTCCAAAGGGAAGACCCGATTCAGGGTTCTGGTCATCTTGATCTTCGGGTCCTTGAGGGGAAAAGGGACCTCTTGGCCCCTTCTCATCGGGCCTCCTCACGGGGCGGCCAGGTTCTTCGGGGTTCGGGGATTCCTGACCCTCAGGTCCTTTGGGGGAAAGGGGAGATTTGGGTCCCTTCTCACCAGGCCCCCTTGAGGGAAGGCCAGATTCAGGGTTCAGGTCATCTTTACCTTCAGGTCCTTTAGGAGAAGAGGGATCTCTTGGTCCCTTGCCACCAGGCCTGCCGAAGGGAGAGCCAGGCTGACCCTCTGGGGATTCCTTATCTCCGGGACCTTGAGGGGAAAGGGGATCTCTTGGTGCCTTCCCACCAGGCCTGCCGAAGGGAGAGCCAGGCTGACCCTCTGGGGATTCCTTATCTGCGGGACCTTGAGGGGAAAGGGGATCTCTTGGTGCCTTCCCACCAGGCCTTCCAAAGGGAAGACCCGATTCAGGGTTCTGGTCATCTTGATCTTCGGGTCCTTGAGGGGAAAAGGGACCTCTTGGCCCCTTCTCATCGGGCCTCCTCACGGGGCGGCCAGGTTCTTCGGGGTTCGGGGATTCCTGACCCTCAGGTCCTTTGGGGGAAAGGGGAGATTTGGGTCCCTTCTCACCAGGCCCCCTTGAGGGAAGGCCAGATTCAGGGTTCAGGTCATCTTTACCTTCAGGTCCTTTAGGAGAAGAGGGATCTCTTGGTCCCTTGCCACCAGGCCTGCCGAATGGAGAGCCAGGTTCGCCCTCCGGCGATTCCTTCTCTCCAGGTTCTTCAGGGGAGGAGGGATCTCTTGGTCCCTTGCCACCAGGCCTGCCGAAGGGAGAGCCAGGCTGACCCTCTGGGGATTCCTTATCTGCGGGACCTTGAGGGGAAAGGGGATCTCTTGGTGCCTTCCCACCAGGCCTTCCAAAGGGAAGACCCGATTCAGGGTTCTGGTCATCTTGATCTTCGGGTCCTTGAGGGGAAAAGGGACCTCTTGGCCCCTTCTCATCGGGCCTCCTCACGGGGCGGCCAGGTTCTTCGGGGTTCGGGGATTCCTGACCCTCAGGTCCTTTGGGGGAAAGGGGAGATTTGGGTCCCTTCTCACCAGGCCCCCTTGAGGGAAGGCCAGATTCAGGGTTCAGGTCATCTTTACCTTCAGGTCCTTTAGGAGAAGAGGGATCTCTTGGTCCCTTGCCACCAGGCCTGCCGAAGGGAGAGCCAGGCTGACACTCTGGGGATTCCTTATCTCCGGGACCTTGAGGGGAAAGGGGATCTCTTGGTGCCTTCCCACCAGGCCTGCCGAAGGGAGAGCCAGGTTGACCCTCTGGGGATTCCTTATCTGCGGGACCTTGAGGGGAAAGGGGATCTCTTGGTGCCTTCCCACCAGGCCTTCCAAAGGGAAGACCCGATTCAGGGTTCTGGTCATCTTGATCTTCGGGTCCTTGAGGGGAAAAGGGACCTCTTGGCCCCTTCTCATCGGGCCTCCTCACGGGGCGGCCAGGTTCTTCGGGGTTCGGGGATTCCTGACCCTCAGGTCCTTTGGGGGAAAGGGGAGATTTGGGTCCCTTCTCACCAGGCCCCCTTGAGGGAAGGCCAGATTCAGGGTTCAGGTCATCTTTACCTTCAGGTCCTTTAGGAGAAGAGGGATCTCTTGGTCCCTTGCCACCAGGCCTGCCGAATGGAGAGCCAGGTTCGCCCTCCGGCGATTCCTTCTCTCCAGGTTCTTGAGGGGAGGAGGGATCTCTTGGTCCCTTGCCACCAGGCCTGCCGAAGGGAGAGCCAGGCTGACCCTCTGGGGATTCCTTATCTGCGGGACCTTGAGGGGAAAGGGGATCTCTTGGTGCCTTCCCACCAGGCCTTCCAAAGGGAAGACCCGATTCAGGGTTCTGGTCATCTTGATCTTCGGGTCCTTGAGGGGAAAAGGGACCTCTTGGCCCCTTCTCATCGGGCCTCCTCACGGGGCGGCCAGGTTCTTCGGGGTTCGGGGATTCCTGACCCTCAGGTCCTTTGGGGGAAAGGGGAGATTTGGGTCCCTTCTCACCAGGCCCCCTTGAGGGAAGGCCAGATTCAGGGTTCAGGTCATCTTTACCTTCAGGTCCTTTAGGAGAAGAGGGATCTCTTGGTCCCTTGCCACCAGGCCTGCCGAATGGAGAGCCAGGTTCGCCCTCCGGCGATTCCTTCTCTCCAGGTTCTTGAGGGGAGGAGGGATCTCTTGGTCCCTTGCCACCAGGCCTGCCGAAGGGAGAGCCAGGCTGACCCTCTGGGGATTCCTTATCTGCGGGACCTTGAGGGGAAAGGGGATCTCTTGGTGCCTTCCCACCAGGCCTTCCAAAGGGAAGACCCGATTCAGGGTTCTGGTCATCTTGATCTTCGGGTCCTTGAGGGGAAAAGGGACCTCTTGGCCCCTTCTCATCGGGCCTCCTCACGGGGCGGCCAGGTTCTTCGGGGTTCGGGGATTCCTGACCCTCAGGTCCTTTGGGGGAAAGGGGAGATTTGGGTCCCTTCTCACCAGGCCCCCTTGAGGGAAGGCCAGATTCAGGGTTCAGGTCATCTTTACCTTCAGGTCCTTTAGGAGAAGAGGGATCTCTTGGTCCCTTGCCACCAGGCCTGCCGAATGGAGAGCCAGGTTCGCCCTCCGGCGATTCCTTCTCTCCAGGTTCTTCAGGGGAGGAGGGATCTCTTGGTCCCTTGCCACCAGGCCTGCCGAAGGGAGAGCCAGGCTGACCCTCTGGGGATTCCTTATCTGCGGGACCTTGAGGGGAAAGGGGATCTCTTGGTGCCTTCCCACCAGGCCTTCCAAAGGGAAGACCCGATTCAGGGTTCTGGTCATCTTGACCTTCGGGTCCCTGAGGGGAAAAGGGACCTCTTGGCCCCTTCTCATCGGGCCTCCTCACGGGGCGGCCAGGTTCTTCGGGGTTCGGGGATTCCTGACCCTCAGGTCCTTTGGGGGAAAGGGGAGATTTGGGTCCCTTCTCACCAGGCCCCCTTGAGGGAAGGCCAGATTGAGGGTTCAGGTCATCTTTACCTTCAGGTCCTTTAGGAGAAGAGGGATCTCTTGGTCCCTTGCCACCAGGCCTGCCGAATGGAGAGCCAGGTTCGCCCTCCGGCGATTCCTTCTCTCCAGGTTCTTGAGGGGAGGAGGGATCTCTTGGTCCCTTGCCACCAGGCCTGCCGAAGGGAGAGCCAGGCTGACCCTCTGGGGATTCCTTATCTGCGGGACCTTGAGGGGAAAGGGGATCTCTTGGTGCCTTCCCACCAGGCCTTCCAAAGGGAAGACCCGATTCAGGGTTCTGGTCATCTTGATCTTCGGGTCCTTGAGGGGAAAAGGGACCTCTTGGCCCCTTCTCATCGGGCCTCCTCACGGGGCGGCCAGGTTCTTCGGGGTTCGGGGATTCCTGACCCTCAGGTCCTTTGGGGGAAAGGGGAGATTTGGGTCCCTTCTCACCAGGCCCCCTTGAGGGAAGGCCAGATTCAGGGTTCAGGTCATCTTTACCTTCAGGTCCTTTAGGAGAAGAGGGATCTCTTGGTCCCTTGCCACCAGGCCTGCCGAATGGAGAGCCAGGTTCGCCCTCCGGCGATTCCTTCTCTCCAGGTTCTTCAGGGGAGGAGGGATCTCTTGGTCCCTTGCCACCAGGCCTGCCGAAGGGAGAGCCAGGTTGACCCTCTGGGGATTCCTTATCTGCGGGACCTTGAGGGGAAAGGGGATCTCTTGGTGCCTTCCCACCAGGCCTTCCAAAGGGAAGACCCGATTCAGGGTTCTGGTCATCTTGATCTTCGGGTCCTTGAGGGGAAAAGGGACCTCTTGGCCCCTTCTCATCGGGCCTCCTCACGGGGCGGCCAGGTTCTTCGGGGTTCGGGGATTCCTGACCCTCAGGTCCTTTGGGGGAAAGGGGAGATTTGGGTCCCTTCTCACCAGGCCCCCTTGAGGGAAGGCCAGATTCAGGGTTCAGGTCATCTTTACCTTCAGGTCCTTTAGGAGAAGAGGGATCTCTTGGTCCCTTGCCACCAGGCCTGCCGAATGGAGAGCCAGGTTCGCCCTCCGGCGATTCCTTCTCTCCAGGTTCTTCAGGGGAGGAGGGATCTCTTGGTCCCTTGCCACCAGGCCTGCCGAAGGGAGAGCCAGGCTGACCCTCTGGGGATTCCTTATCTGCGGGACCTTGAGGGGAAAGGGGATCTCTTGGTGTCTTCCCACCAGGCCTTCCAAAGGGAAGACCCGATTCAGGGTTCTGGTCATCTTGACCTTCGGGTCCTTGAGGGGAAAAGGGACCTCTTGGCCCCTTCTCATCGGGCCTCCTCACGGGGCGGCCAGGTTCTTCGGGGTTCGGGGATTCCTGACCCTCAGGTCCTTTGGGGGAAAGGGGAGATTTGGGTCCCTTCTCACCAGGCCCCCTTGAGGGAAGGCCAGATTCAGGGTTCAGGTCATCTTTACCTTCAGGTCCTTTAGGAGAAGAGGGATCTCTTGGTCCCTTGCCACCAGGCCTGCCGAATGGAGAGCCAGGTTCGCCCTCCGGCGATTCCTTCTCTCCAGGTTCTTGAGGGGAGGAGGGATCTCTTGGTCCCTTGCCACCAGGCCTGCCGAAGGGAGAGCCAGGCTGACCCTCTGGGGATTCCTTATCTGCGGGACCTTGAGGGGAAAGGGGATCTCTTGGTGCCTTCCCACCAGGCCTTCCAAAGGGAAGACCCGATTCAGGGTTCTGGTCATCTTGACCTTCGGGTCCTTGAGGGGAAAAGGGACCTCTTGGCCCCTTCTCATCGGGCCTCCTCACGGGGCGGCCAGGTTCTTCGGGGTTCGGGGATTCCTGACCCTCAGGTCCTTTGGGGGAAAGGGGAGATTTGGGTCCCTTCTCGCCAGGCCCCCTTGAGGGAAGGCCAGATTCAGGGTTCAGGTCATCTTTACCTTCAGATCCTTTAGGAGAAGAGGGATCTCTTGGTCCCTTGCCACCAGGCCTGCCGAATGGAGAGCCAGGTTCGCCCTCCGGCGATTCCTTCTCTCCAGGTTCTTCAGGGGAGGAGGGATCTCTTGGTCCCTTGCCACCAGGCCTGCCGAAGGGAGAGCCAGGCTGACCCTCTGGGGATTCCTTATCTGCGGGACCTTGAGGGGAAAGGGGATCTCTTGGTGCCTTCCCACCAGGCCTTCCAAAGGGAAGACCCGATTCAGGGTTCTGGTCATCTTGATCTTCGGGTCCTTGAGGGGAAAAGGGACCTCTTGGCCCCTTCTCATCGGGCCTCCTCACGGGGCGGCCAGGTTCTTCGGGGTTCGGGGATTCCTGACCCTCAGGTCCTTTGGGGGAAAGGGGAGATTTGGGTCCCTTCTCACCAGGCCCCCTTGAGGGAAGGCCAGATTCAGGGTTCAGGTCATCTTTACCTTCAGGTCCTTTAGGAGAAGAGGGATCTCTTGGTCCCTTGCCACCAGGCCTGCCGAATGGAGAGCCAGGTTCGCCCTCCGGCGATTCCTTCTCTCCAGGTTCTTCAGGGGAGGAGGGATCTCTTGGTCCCTTGCCACCAGGCCTGCCGAAGGGAGAGCCAGGCTGACCCTCTGGGGATTCCTTATCTGCGGGACCTTGAGGGGAAAGGGGATCTCTTGGTGCCTTCCCACCAGGCCTTCCAAAGGGAAGACCCGATTCAGGGTTCTGGTCATCTTGATCTTCGGGTCCTTGAGGGGAAAAGGGACCTCTTGGCCCCTTCTCATCGGGCCTCCTCACGGGGCGGCCAGGTTCTTCGGGGTTCGGGGATTCCTGACCCTCAGGTCCTTTGGGGGAAAGGGGAGATTTGGGTCCCTTCTCACCAGGCCCCCTTGAGGGAAGGCCAGATTCAGGGTTCAGGTCATCTTTACCTTCAGGTCCTTTAGGAGAAGAGGGATCTCTTGGTCCCTTGCCACCAGGCCTGCCGAATGGAGAGCCAGGTTCGCCCTCCGGCGATTCCTTCTCTCCAGGTTCTTCAGGGGAGGAGGGATCTCTTGGTCCCTTGCCACCAGGCCTGCCGAAGGGAGAGCCAGGCTGACCCTCTGGGGATTCCTTATCTGCGGGACCTTGAGGGGAAAGGGGATCTCTTGGTGCCTTCCCACCAGGCCTTCCAAAGGGAAGACCCGATTCAGGGTTCTGGTCATCTTGACCTTCGGGTCCTTGAGGGGAAAAGGGACCTCTTGGCCCCTTCTCATCGGGCCTCCTCACGGGGCGGCCAGGTTCTTCGGGGTTCGGGGATTCCTGACCCTCAGGTCCTTTGGGGGAAAGGGGAGATTTGGGTCCCTTCTCACCAGGCCCCCTTGAGGGAAGGCCAGATTCAGGGTTCAGGTCATCTTTACCTTCAGGTCCTTTAGGAGAAGAGGGATCTCTTGGTCCCTTGCCACCAGGCCTGCCGAATGGAGAGCCAGGTTCGCCCTCCGGCGATTCCTTCTCTCCAGGTTCTTCAGGGGAGGAGGGATCTCTTGGTCCCTTGCCACCAGGCCTGCCGAAGGGAGAGCCAGGCTGACCCTCTGGGGATTCCTTATCTGCGGGACCTTGAGGGGAAAGGGGATCTCTTGGTGCCTTCCCACCAGGCCTTCCAAAGGGAAGACCCGATTCAGGGTTCTGGTCATCTTGACCTTCGGGTCCTTGAGGGGAAAAGGGACCTCTTGGCCCCTTCTCATCGGGCCTCCTCACGGGGCGGCCAGGTTCTTCGGGGTTCGGGGATTCCTGACCCTCAGGTCCTTTGGGGGAAAGGGGAGATTTGGGTCCCTTCTCACCAGGCCCCCTTGAGGGAAGGCCAGATTCAGGGTTCAGGTCATCTTTACCTTCAGGTCCTTTAGGAGAAGAGGGATCTCTTGGTCCCTTGCCACCAGGCCTGCCGAATGGAGAGCCAGGTTCGCCCTCCGGCGATTCCTTCTCTCCAGGTTCTTCAGGGGAGGAGGGATCTCTTGGTCCCTTGCCACCAGGCCTGCCGAAGGGAGAGCCAGGCTGACCCTCTGGGGATTCCTTATCTGCGGGACCTTGAGGGGAAAGGGGATCTCTTGGTGCCTTCCCACCAGGCCTTCCAAAGGGAAGACCCGATTCAGGGTTCTGGTCATCTTGACCTTCGGGTCCTTGAGGGGAAAAGGGACCTCTTGGCCCCTTCTCATCGGGCCTCCTCACGGGGCGGCCAGGTTCTTCGGGGTTCGGGGATTCCTGACCCTCAGGTCCTTTGGGGGAAAGGGGAGATTTGGGTCCCTTCTCACCAGGCCCCCTTGAGGGAAGGCCAGATTCAGGGTTCAGGTCATCTTTACCTTCAGGTCCTTTAGGAGAAGAGGGATCTCTTGGTCCCTTGCCACCAGGCCTGCCGAATGGAGAGCCAGGTTCGCCCTCCGGCGATTCCTTCTCTCCAGGTTCTTGAGGGGAGGAGGGATCTCTTGGTCCCTTGCCACCAGGCCTGCCGAAGGGAGAGCCAGGCTGACCCTCTGGGGATTCCTTATCTGCGGGACCTTGAGGGGAAAGGGGATCTCTTGGTGCCTTCCCACCAGGCCTTCCAAAGGGAAGACCCGATTCAGGGTTCTGGTCATCTTGATCTTCGGGTCCTTGAGGGGAAAAGGGACCTCTTGGCCCCTTCTCATCGGGCCTCCTCACGGGGCGGCCAGGTTCTTCGGGATTCGGGGATTCCTGACCCTCAGGTCCTTTGCGGGAAAGGGGAGATTTTGGTCCCTTCTCACCAGGCCCCCTTGAGGGAAGCCCAGATTCAGGGTTCAGGTCATCTTTACCTTCAGGTCCTTTAGGAGAAGAGGGATCTCTTGGTCCCTTGCTACCAGGCCTGCCGAAGGGAGAGCCAGGCTGACCCTCTGGGGATTCCTTATCTGCGGGACCTTGAGGGGAAAGGGGATCTCTTGGTGCCTTCCCACCAGGCCTGCCGAAGGGAGAGCCAGGCTGACCCTCTGGGGATTCCTTATCTGCGGGACCTTGAGGGGAAAGGGGATCTCTTGGTGCCTTCCCACCAGGCCTTCCAAAGGGAAGACCCGATTCAGGGTTCTGGTCATCTTGATCTTCGGGTCCTTGAGGGGAAAAGGGACCTCTTGGCCCCTTCTCATCGGGCCTCCTCACGGGGCGGCCAGGTTCTTCGGGGTTCGGGGATTCCTGACCCTCAGGTCCTTTGGGGGAAAGGGGAGATTTGGGTCCCTTCTCACCAGGCCCCCTTGAGGGAAGGCCAGATTCAGGGTTCAGGTCATCTTTACCTTCAGGTCCTTTAGGAGAAGAGGGATCTCTTGGTCCCTTGCCACCAGGCCTGCCGAATGGAGAGCCAGGTTCGCCCTCCGGCGATTCCTTCTCTCCAGGTTCTTCAGGGGAGGAGGGATCTCTTGGTCCCTTGCCACCAGGCCTGCCGAAGGGAGAGCCAGGCTGACCCTCTGGGGATTCCTTATCTGCGGGACCTTGAGGGGAAAGGGGATCTCTTGGTGCCTTCCCACCAGGACTTCCAAAGGGAAGACCCGATTCAGGGTTCTGGTCATCTTGACCTTCGGGTCCTTGAGGGGAAAAGGGACCTCTTGGCCCCTTCTCATCGGGCCTCCTCACGGGGCGGCCAGGTTCTTCGGGGTTCGGGGATTCCTGACCCTCAGGTCCTTTGGGGGAAAGGGGAGATTTGGGTCCCTTCTCACCAGGCCCCCTTGAGGGAAGGCCAGATTCAGGGTTCAGGTCATCTTTACCTTCAGGTCCTTTAGGAGAAGAGGGATCTCTTGGTCCCTTGCCACCAGGCCTGCCGAATGGAGAGCCAGGTTCGCCCTCCGGCGATTCCTTCTCTCCAGGTTCTTCAGGGGAGGAGGGATCTCTTGGTCCCTTGCCACCAGGCCTGCCGAAGGGAGAGCCAGGCTGACCCTCTGGGGATTCCTTATCTGCGGGACCTTGAGGGGAAAGGGGATCTCTTGGTGCCTTCCCACCAGGCCTTCCAAAGGGAAGACCCGATTCAGGGTTCTGGTCATCTTGATCTTCGGGTCCTTGAGGGGAAAAGGGACCTCTTGGCCCCTTCTCATCGGGCCTCCTCACGGGGCGGCCAGGTTCTTCGGGGTTCGGGGATTCCTGACCCTCAGGTCCTTTGGGGGAAAGGGGAGATTTGGGTCCCTTCTCACCAGGCCCCCTTGAGGGAAGGCCAGATTCAGGGTTCAGGTCATCTTTACCTTCAGGTCCTTTAGGAGAAGAGGGATCTCTTGGTCCCTTGCCACCAGGCCTGCCGAATGGAGAGCCAGGTTCACCCTCCGGCGATTCCTTCTCTCCAGGTTCTTGAGGGGAGGAGGGATCTCTTGGTCCCTTGCCACCAGGCCTGCCGAAGGGAGAGCCAGGCTGACCCTCTGGGGATTCCTTATCTGCGGGACCTTGAGGGGAAAGGGGATCTCTTGGTGCCTTCCCACCAGGCCTTCCAAAGGGAAGACCCGATTCAGGGTTCTGGTCATCTTGATCTTCGGGTCCTTGAGGGGAAAAGGGACCTCTTGGCCCCTTCTCATCGGGCCTCCTCACGGGGCGGCCAGGTTCTTCGGGGTTCGGGGATTCCTGACCCTCAGGTCCTTTGGGGGAAAGGGGAGATTTGGGTCCCTTCTCACCAGGCCCCCTTGAGGGAAGGCCAGATTCAGGGTTCAGGTCATCTTTACCTTCAGGTCCTTTAGGAGAAGAGGGATCTCTTGGTCCCTTGCCACCAGGCCTGCCGAATGGAGAGCCAGGTTCGCCCTCCGGCGATTCCTTCTCTCCAGGTTCTTCAGGGGAGGAGGGATCTCTTGGTCCCTTGCCACCAGGCCTGCCGAAGGGAGAGCCAGGCTGACCCTCTGGGGATTCCTTATCTGCGGGACCTTGAGGGGAAAGGGGATCTCTTGGTGCCTTCCCACCAGGCCTTCCAAAGGGAAGACCCGATTCAGGGTTCTGGTCATCTTGATCTTCGGGTCCTTGAGGGGAAAAGGGACCTCTTGGCCCCTTCTCATCGGGCCTCCTCACGGGGCGGCCAGGTTCTTCGGGGTTCGGGGATTCCTGACCCTCAGGTCCTTTGGGGGAAAGGGGAGATTTGGGTCCCTTCTCACCAGGCCCCCTTGAGGGAAGGCCAGATTCAGGGTTCAGGTCATCTTTACCTTCAGGTCCTTTAGGAGAAGAGGGATCTCTTGGTCCCTTGCCACCAGGCCTGCCGAATGGAGAGCCAGGTTCGCCCTCCGGCGATTCCTTCTCTCCAGGTTCTTCAGGGGAGGAGGGATCTCTTGGTCCCTTGCCACCAGGCCTGCCGAAGGGAGAGCCAGGCTGACCCTCTGGGGATTCCTTATCTGCGGGACCTTGAGGGGAAAGGGGATCTCTTGGTGCCTTCCCACCAGGCCTTCCAAAGGGAAGACCCGATTCAGGGTTCTGGTCATCTTGACCTTCGGGTCCTTGAGGGGAAAAGGGACCTCTTGGCCCCTTCTCATCGGGCCTCCTCACGGGGCGGCCAGGTTCTTCGGGGTTCGGGGATTCCTGACCCTCAGGTCCTTTGGGGGAAAGGGGAGATTTGGGTCCCTTCTCACCAGGCCCCCTTGAGGGAAGGCCAGATTCAGGGTTCAGGTCATCTTTACCTTCAGGTCCTTTAGGAGAAGAGGGATCTCTTGGTCCCTTGCCACCAGGCCTGCCGAATGGAGAGCCAGGTTCGCCCTCCGGCGATTCCTTCTCTCCAGGTTCTTCAGGGGAGGAGGGATCTCTTGGTCCCTTGCCACCAGGCCTGCCGAAGGGAGAGCCAGGCTGACCCTCTGGGGATTCCTTATCTGCGGGACCTTGAGGGGAAAGGGGATCTCTTGGTGCCTTCCCACCAGGCCTTCCAAAGGGAAGACCCGATTCAGGGTTCTGGTCATCTTGACCTTCGGGTCCTTGAGGGGAAAAGGGACCTCTTGGCCCCTTCTCATCGGGCCTCCTCACGGGGCGGCCAGGTTCTTCGGGGTTCGGGGATTCCTGACCCTCAGGTCCTTTGGGGGAAAGGGGAGATTTGGGTCCCTTCTCACCAGGCCCCCTTGAGGGAAGGCCAGATTCAGGGTTCAGGTCATCTTTACCTTCAGGTCCTTTAGGAGAAGAGGGATCTCTTGGTCCCTTGCCACCAGGCCTGCCGAATGGAGAGCCAGGTTCGCCCTCCGGCGATTCCTTCTCTCCAGGTTCTTCAGGGGAGGAGGGATCTCTTGGTCCCTTGCCACCAGGCCTGCCGAAGGGAGAGCCAGGCTGACCCTCTGGGGATTCCTTATCTGCGGGACCTTGAGGGGAAAGGGGATCTCTTGGTGCCTTCCCACCAGGCCTTCCAAAGGGAAGACCCGATTCAGGGTTCTGGTCATCTTGACCTTCGGGTCCTTGAGGGGAAAAGGGACCTCTTGGCCCCTTCTCATCGGGCCTCCTCACGGGGCGGCCAGGTTCTTCGGGGTTCGGGGATTCCTGACCCTCAGGTCCTTTGGGGGAAAGGGGAGATTTGGGTCCCTTCTCACCAGGCCCCCTTGAGGGAAGGCCAGATTCAGGGTTCAGGTCATCTTTACCTTCAGGTCCTTTAGGAGAAGAGGGATCTCTTGGTCCCTTGCCACCAGGCCTGCCGAATGGAGAGCCAGGTTCGCCCTCCGGCGATTCCTTCTCTCCAGGTTCTTCAGGGGAGGAGGGATCTCTTGGTCCCTTGCCACCAGGCCTGCCGAAGGGAGAGCCAGGCTGACCCTCTGGGGATTCCTTATCTGCGGGACCTTGAGGGGAAAGGGGATCTCTTGGTGCCTTCCCACCAGGCCTTCCAAAGGGAAGACCCGATTCAGGGTTCTGGTCATCTTGATCTTCGGGTCCTTGAGGGGAAAAGGGACCTCTTGGCCCCTTCTCATCGGGCCTCCTCACGGGGCGGCCAGGTTCTTCGGGGTTCGGGGATTCCTGACCCTCAGGTCCTTTGGGGGAAAGGGGAGATTTGGGTCCCTTCTCACCAGGCCCCCTTGAGGGAAGGCCAGATTCAGGGTTCAGGTCATCTTTACCTTCAGGTCCTTTAGGAGAAGAGGGATCTCTTGGTCCCTTGCCACCAGGCCTGCCGAATGGAGAGCCAGGTTCGCCCTCCGGCGATTCCTTCTCTCCAGGTTCTTCAGGGGAGGAGGGATCTCTTGGTCCCTTGCCACCAGGCCTGCCGAAGGGAGAGCCAGGCTGACCCTCTGGGGATTCCTTATCTGCGGGACCTTGAGGGGAAAGGGGATCTCTTGGTGCCTTCCCACCAGGCCTTCCAAAGGGAAGACCCGATTCAGGGTTCTGGTCATCTTGATCTTCGGGTCCTTGAGGGGAAAAGGGACCTCTTGGCCCCTTCTCATCGGGCCTCCTCACGGGGCGGCCAGGTTCTTCGGGGTTCGGGGATTCCTGACCCTCAGGTCCTTTGGGGGAAAGGGGAGATTTGGGTCCCTTCTCACCAGGCCCCCTTGAGGGAAGGCCAGATTCAGGGTTCAGGTCATCTTTACCTTCAGGTCCTTTAGGAGAAGAGGGATCTCTTGGTCCCTTGCCACCAGGCCTGCCGAATGGAGAGCCAGGTTCGCCCTCCGGCGATTCCTTCTCTCCAGGTTCTTCAGGGGAGGAGGGATCTCTTGGTCCCTTGCCACCAGGCCTGCCGAAGGGAGAGCCAGGCTGACCCTCTGGGGATTCCTTATCTGCGGGACCTTGAGGGGAAAGGGGATCTCTTGGTGCCTTCCCACCAGGCCTTCCAAAGGGAAGACCCGATTCAGGGTTCTGGTCATCTTGACCTTCGGGTCCTTGAGGGGAAAAGGGACCTCTTGGCCCCTTCTCATCGGGCCTCCTCACGGGGCGGCCAGGTTCTTCGGGGTTCGGGGATTCCTGACCCTCAGGTCCTTTGGGGGAAAGGGGAGATTTGGGTCCCTTCTCACCAGGCCCCCTTGAGGGAAGGCCAGATTCAGGGTTCAGGTCATCTTTACCTTCAGGTCCTTTAGGAGAAGAGGGATCTCTTGGTCCCTTGCCACCAGGCCTGCCGAATGGAGAGCCAGGTTCGCCCTCCGGCGATTCCTTCTCTCCAGGTTCTTCAGGGGAGGAGGGATCTCTTGGTCCCTTGCCACCAGGCCTGCCGAAGGGAGAGCCAGGCTGACCCTCTGGGGATTCCTTATCTGCGGGACCTTGAGGGGAAAGGGGATCTCTTGGTGCCTTCCCACCAGGCCTTCCAAAGGGAAGACCCGATTCAGGGTTCTGGTCATCTTGACCTTCGGGTCCTTGAGGGGAAAAGGGACCTCTTGGCCCCTTCTCATCGGGCCTCCTCACGGGGCGGCCAGGTTCTTCGGGGTTCGGGGATTCCTGACCCTCAGGTCCTTTGGGGGAAAGGGGAGATTTGGGTCCCTTCTCACCAGGCCCCCTTGAGGGAAGGCCAGATTCAGGGTTCAGGTCATCTTTACCTTCAGGTCCTTTAGGAGAAGAGGGATCTCTTGGTCCCTTGCCACCAGGCCTGCCGAATGGAGAGCCAGGTTCGCCCTCCGGCGATTCCTTCTCTCCAGGTTCTTCAGGGGAGGAGGGATCTCTTGGTCCCTTGCCACCAGGCCTGCCGAAGGGAGAGCCAGGCTGACCCTCTGGGGATTCCTTATCTGCGGGACCTTGAGGGGAAAGGGGATCTCTTGGTGCCTTCCCACCAGGCCTTCCAAAGGGAAGACCCGATTCAGGGTTCTGGTCATCTTGACCTTCGGGTCCTTGAGGGGAAAAGGGACCTCTTGGCCCCTTCTCATCGGGCCTCCTCACGGGGCGGCCAGGTTCTTCGGGGTTCGGGGATTCCTGACCCTCAGGTCCTTTGGGGGAAAGGGGAGATTTGGGTCCCTTCTCACCAGGCCCCCTTGAGGGAAGGCCAGATTCAGGGTTCAGGTCATCTTTACCTTCAGGTCCTTTAGGAGAAGAGGGATCTCTTGGTCCCTTGCCACCAGGCCTGCCGAATGGAGAGCCAGGTTCGCCCTCCGGCGATTCCTTCTCTCCAGGTTCTTCAGGGGAGGAGGGATCTCTTGGTCCCTTGCCACCAGGCCTGCCGAAGGGAGAGCCAGGCTGACCCTCTGGGGATTCCTTATCTGCGGGACCTTGAGGGGAAAGGGGATCTCTTGGTGCCTTCCCACCAGGCCTTCCAAAGGGAAGACCCGATTCAGGGTTCTGGTCATCTTGATCTTCGGGTCCTTGAGGGGAAAAGGGACCTCTTGGCCCCTTCTCATCGGGCCTCCTCACGGGGCGGCCAGGTTCTTCGGGGTTCGGGGATTCCTGACCCTCAGGTCCTTTGGGGGAAAGGGGAGATTTGGGTCCCTTCTCACCAGGCCCCCTTGAGGGAAGGCCAGATTCAGGGTTCAGGTCATCTTTACCTTCAGGTCCTTTAGGAGAAGAGGGATCTCTTGGTCCCTTGCCACCAGGCCTGCCGAATGGAGAGCCAGGTTCGCCCTCCGGGGATTCCTTCTCTCTAGGTCCTTTAGGGGAAGAGGGATCTCTTGGTCCCTTGCCAGCAGGCCTGCCGAAGGGAGAGCCAGGTTGACCCTCTGGGGATTCCTTATCTCCGGGACCTTGAGGGGAAAGGGGATCTCTTTGTGCCTTCCCACCAGGCCTTCCAAAAGGAAGACCCGATTCACCGTTCTGGTCATCTTCATCTTTAGGTCCTTTAGGAGAAGACCGATCTCTTTGCCTCTTTTCATCAGGGTTGCCTAATGGAAAATATGACTCATGGTATGGGTCATCCTTCCACGCATATCCTTTCTGGATATAGGAATCTGTGGGGCTGTTTTCCCCTGGGTCTCTAGAGGGAATTTCATATACAATATTTTGGAAATCTGTATATTTTGCATCTCCTGGTATATTTTCACCAGATATTCGTGATGGGTAGAATCCTCGTTGTCCCTTCTGTTCTCTGGCCAAAGGGGTGTTTTTGCTTATTTCTCCTAAATCTGGCCCTGTGTACCCCCACTCAGGGACCCCTGACTCTTTTTTGTTTTCATAAATCTTTTTCTTTCTGCAACGTTTTTGGTGTTGTCCCCTTTCGGGCGTCCTCTTCCCAAGGTCAGGGCCATTTCCTCCCCCCTTTTCAAGTTCATCCTGCCGAGCTGGCTTTCCTTCCTCTCTTTGTTTGACCCCATTTTTGTGCCTCAAACATCTCTTAGGCTTGAGCCTGACTTTCTGGGCCCCCGAGGAATTGAGAAGTGGGCTCATTCCATCTGTATTCAGTAGCTCCAGTTGGGTCTCCTGAGGGTGCCCATCCTGTTTCAGCTGCCCTCCGCCCTCTTTTACCGCATCACTCGGAGTTACATCTGGTCCAGAAGATGTTAGTGGTTTTCCAGAGACAAATAAATGGCTCAGTCCTGTGGTCAAGAGGATTATGCCACAGACAATTTTCAGCTGGGACACCTGCAGACAGAAGGGATAATACGTTCTCAGTTGAAAGCCCCCATCCAGAGCAACCAGGTGTTAATTCTGAGTGCCCAATAGCGTACATGTTGCATCAGTTCCTGCAGAACAAACCCAGAAGCCCAATTCTAGTTTTCGGAATATGAAATACTTAAGGTCACCATATCAGGCACTGAAATTTCAGTACCAACACCTAAGTCCTAGGCATGACTCCTTGTGATCTCACAAGATTTTTAAAAATGTTGAAAACAGTTCAATTAAACTAATTTAAAAGAGTGAAGAAGCGGGATAGCAGAACATTAATCAGGACTGCCTATGCTGTTCTTTAAAAGCTTTCTGTTTCAAAAACCTTGTTGAATAAAAATGCTTTAGCATGCTGCCAGAAGGACAACAAGGAGGGAAGCAGTTTTGCCTCCCTGGGAAGGGAGTCCCAGAATCCAGGGCCAGCCCTTGAGAAGGCCCTCTCACATATCTCGACGAACTGTGCTTGCAACAGAGGTGGGACTGAGAAAAGGCCTTCTCCCCATGATCTCAGAGCCCAGGCCAGCACATGCAGAGAGATAAGGTCTCCTAAATAGAATCATAGAGTCATAGAGT
The DNA here is from genome assembly GCA_030412105.1 of Cyclura pinguis. NCBI lineage: Eukaryota > Metazoa > Chordata > Lepidosauria > Squamata > Iguanidae > Cyclura > Cyclura pinguis. The sequence goes on from CM059602.1 coordinate 2,636,768, forward strand.
TGGAAGAGACCCCAGGGCCATCGAGTCCAACCCCCTGCTATGCAGGAACACCTATGAAAGCATTCCCAACAGGTGGCCATCCAGCCTCTGCTTAAAAACCTCCAAAGAAGGAGGAGACTCCACCACCCTCCATGGAGGCAGCAGATTCCACTGCCAGACAGCTCTGACCATCAGGAAGTTCTTACTGAGGTTCAGGTGGAATCTCCTTTCCTGCAGCTTGAATCCATTGCTCCTTGTCCTAGTCTGGACCTGAGCCATATATGTCTTCATGAGTCATAACCAGTGCTTTGGAATTGTGCATGGAAACAAACCAGTGGAGCTGTTTCAACGAAGACACAATATGGTCTCTGTAGCTAGCAGAAGTTGGAGTTGGCCACAGAAGGTGAGCAGTGGAACATTCAATACAGGTAAATGGGTTGTTTTTTCTTCAGTTGGAGACCTTGAAACAAGAGTTTGGCTGGACAGCTACCTGTCAGGGATGTTATAGCTCTGGCTCCGGCACTAGATGGTGATATTGATAGTGATATTCATTTACACCCTGCTTTTTCCCTAGCCACAGGACTCAAAGTGAGTCACAAATCTCAGAAGAGGTCCAGCTAAAAGTTGACGTCATACAAGAATTAAAATGGAATTAAACTAGCTATAGAATGAAAAGCAGGCCCATCGAAAGGAAAACAGCTATGGACAGCACAGCACGCAGCAGTCAGTCCTCAAAGGCAAAAGGCTTCACTTGCTTACAGAAGGAGAACGAGGATGCCAGCCTAATTTGTCAAGGGCCATTTCCGCAATTGGCTGTTATAGCACTATGATTCCACTTGCAACATCCTATGGAATCCTGGGGTTTGCAGTTTCAGGAGCGGCCAGCTGGCTGGATTCCATAGGATGTTGAAAGTGGAATCATAGCGGTATAACAAGCTAGTGCGGAAATGGCCAAGGAAGGGAGTTCCAGGGCCTGGAGGCAGCCACTGATAAGGCCTGGATACGTCTGACCGAGCAACATCAGCGTCTGGCCAAGACGGCCAGAGCGATTCATGAGGAAGAACACACAAACTAGAAGAGGGTGGTTTTGCCCGAGCTGCCAGGAAAGGCCAAGGCGCACACACACACCGAGTTAATTGAGTACAGTAAGTGTCCACATTTCCAGATCTGACTTTCACAGATTTCTTTCAGGGGTTTCTCTACCCCTGCCCACCATTTCAGGTATTTCTTTTCCAGGAGAACCTTCCCTCTTGGCAGCTCCAATCAGGCTGTGCAGTCATTTAAAAACCCACTTCTGATCCTCTTCCTCCGCCAGCCACTGCCTGGCCCGCTAACGATGGTTCACAACATGATTTCTCAGCACCGGAAACCCTCTCCCGATCCCCGCAACACACCCAAGAAAGGAGATGGGCAAGAGAAAGCAAGTCTAGGGCCACTGTGTCAACCCACTCCCTTTCCCTGACCCGGTTTGGATCCCGGGTGCCCCCTCTCCCCACCGAGCCTCAGCCCCCTTCCCACAGACACCATGCACACATTTTGATATTTGCAATTTTTCCACTTTTGCGGGAGTCCTGCACCCCTAATCCTAGCGAACGTGGAGGGCTGACTATACAGACTGCTTTTGCACTTTGGACCCAGTTTGCAGCAAAACAAAGCAGCTGAGGACCAAGGGGGAAATGGGAGGAGGAGGAGGTGAGACAAACCAGAATATTTTAAAAGCAGCTGAAAAAGGGGAGACAGCAGAGGATTAATCAGGACTGGCTAAGCAGGACAGTTGGAGCATATGGAAGCTTTGCCGACATGGGACATCTGAAGGGATTGGTCCTAGCACTAGCAGAGCTCCCGTGCAATGCAGAGAAGCTGTGGAAAGAGTGGCAATAAAGCCAGAGTGGTTTGCCACCCCTATGGAGGCAGGACCACCGACACCGTGGTTGTCATTCAGAGCAGAGTTGCAAAGACATCCTCACAAACAATCACAGAATCATAGATCTGGAAGATACCACAAGGGCCATCTACTTCAGCCCCACTCTGCAATGCAGGAATACATTCCTAAAAGATGCCGCCTCCCAAGGCAAGGCAGCCCACTATCAAAACCACTCTTGCAGTAAATAAGCTCCTCTTAATGTTTAGGTGGACCCTCTTCTCTTGTAGACAAGAATGTCTACTTCCTTGCTGTCTGTGGCTAAGCCAATGGATTGCAGAAATCCCTCTTGATCCTCATAGATTTTGCTTTAGCATCAACCCTTGCTGCTCTGTTGGAAATGCAAATATGCAAAGGGCTTAGTCCCGATAGCTTTGCCCAGAGAGCAAACATCTACTTTAAAGGTTGATGATTCACTTCATGGATATTGGTTTATGTAACTTTAAAGAGGGCAATGAAGGCTACAAGATAGTTCCAGGTTTTCTACAGCTTGGTAATGTGGAAATGTGGAGTTTATGCAAAAAACAAAAAAATTGCATGTTTTCTGTGCAAAAAGAAATATTCTGGAACACTTAGGGATGCTGCAATAGAGCAAGAAAACTAGGGAAAAATTGCTCCCAAAATGTGTAAGCATTTTTTGTTAGTTTGCAGGAAAAAAGTGCATTTTTCCACTAAAAGGCATTTTGTGTGCAAAAACCACATTTCTGCTAAAAAAAGCCCCACTGTTTCCTAGACAATGCATGTATTTTCTAAGTAGGAAATATGCAGAGGGAGAGGAGAGTTATGCAAAAAAACCATGTGTTTCTCTGCACAGAAAAATCCTGCAAAATACTTTTGAAACGTTCAAATACTGGGAGGAAAATCCTAGCAAAAGTGTTGCTGCTCTATTATTCTTTCCAACTGACTATTGACTATTGACAGACTATTGCAAAACACTTCTAAAAAGTGGGAAGTGAATAATCAAGAATATTTTTTCTTGAGTTGGAGATCTAGAACGGGGGCAGAGAAGGGCCACCTAAAATATTCAGGAGACTGAAGCACTTCTCCTGTGAAAAGCTGCCCCCTCCCACAACATTTGGGACTATTTGCTTTGGAAAAGAGGAGTAAGGAGGAAGAGAACAGACGTTTACAAAAATCTATATAATGTAGAGAAAGTGGAGAGAGGAAAGTTTTCTCTGTAGGTTGGGGAAAAAAAGACACACCTGTTTTCTCTTTAGCCTGAGCAGAGGAACTGAATCAATGGGGACTTAGGAAATCAACACTAGGCATACTAGATGGGGCATTCTGGAACTTAAAGTCCAAGAAAGTAACTTTTCCAGGCGCTGGACACATCTTTCCTCATGCATAAATCTGTCTGTCCCACTCCACCCCCAGAAGATGTCCAAGTTAGTGGCCATCACTGTATTCTAAGACCTTAGGTTCTGTATTCAAGATTTATTCCGAATCTACTGTCACTCAGTGAATCATTGAATAATCTCAAGTTCTGATGTGGTGGTGGAGGGGGATAAGTGCCTTTCTGTTCCCTAATTTTAAATTTATGGTCCTCAATATAACAACAACTACAGTCTTAGTAGTAATATAGAATTAAATTACCCGTAGAAATTAAAAAGCAATTAAAACAAATCCACTGAAAACATTCAGATGCGTTAAGATAAGCAAAACAGCACACTATTTTAAAAACCCTGGAAGTCAATCATGCCCTTCTTTCTAATTTCCCTGCAATTTTATTTTGATGGCTTCAGTTTGAGGGCTAAACTATGAAAAGATTCCTCTCTCATCTACCTCTGCTTGTAAGGAAAAACCTGGAAACGGGCAGGAAAATAGAGGTTCTCTCTGGGTAATATTACTAGTAGGTTTGCACCTTAATTTTTTTTTTTAATAGCCTAAGCCATCACAGTTCAGTATATAGATATAGAAAAGACAGAAGACAGTACTTATAGAACATAAATTAGTGCATCATTTGTATTCATAGAACAACAACCATACCTAGAAAAACTAAGTGAACTGTATAATGAAACAATAGTACAAAAGGCAAATACTCCCCCACACACACACCACATATTAAAACACCGATACAAAAAGCCTGAAAGGGAAACCACTCATTTTATCCATCGTGCCAAATTTTTGGTTCTAGAGCCCCGCTCTTTCCAATTAGTATACACGTCTATTAAAAAGAATAGGGGTTGGGAATCTGACAAAGAAGAAAAGATACAAGCAAAGTATTTGTGCCTCAGGGACACACACAGTTTGCACTGTAAAAAAATCAATGATAGAATCCTAGAGCTGGAAGAGACCTGAAGGGCCTCCCAGTCCAACCCCCTTCTGCCCTGCAGGAAGACACCATCCAAGCCCTCCCTTGGACAGATGGCCATCCAGCCCCTCTTTAAAAACCTCCAGAGAAGGAGGAGACTCCACCACACTCCCAGGTAGTATATTCCACTGTTGAACAGCTCTTACCCTCATGAAGTTCCTCCTAATGTTTAGGTGGAATCTGTTTCCCTGTAGTCTGAAGGTATTGTTCTGTGTCCTAGTCTCTGGAGCAGCTGACAACAAGCTGGCTCCATCTTCCATATGACAGAGATGATGGAAGAGATATCCTCATAGATGCAAAATCTTTGGTGAGATGAGGTATTATTAAACATCCCATCAAGAAAAGGGGCGAGGTCATACATGTCAAACGGTGCAGTCAAATATTAGATTTTTTTGAAAACGGTAAAACTGTTCAGTAGTGGAATATACTGTCTTGGAGGGGATTGATTCCCTTTTGTTGGAAATCTTGGTGGTTGAACAGGCATCTTTCTGGACTGTGGTGGTTGCATCTTCCTGCATGGCAGGGAGTTGGAGTAAACGGCCTTTGGGGTCCCTTCTAACGCTATAATTCTATGATTTTATGTAGAGCTGTAAATCATTTCCTTAAAGGCATTCTAGTAAACTATTGTTCTAAATGAAATGTTGATATAAAGTCTACCATAGGGAAATAAAAGTGATGATAAATCCCACTGTTTTGGATGCAAGGCAGATTCTTTCTTTTAAAAAGAAAACTCTTATGTAGGAGATAGTTAGAAGAACCTCGATGTTAATTTCATAATTACTACAACTAATATTTAGGGACTCAGCGTGGTATAGTGGTTTGAGCATTGGATTATGACCCTGAACACGAGGATTCAATTCCCTGCTCAGCCATGGAAACTCACTGGGTGACCTTGGGCAAGTCACATACTCTCAGCCCCAGAAAACCCTGTGATACGTTCACCTTAGGGTTGCCATAAGTCAGAAATGCACACAACACCACAATTAATATTTAGTCTGAACAAAAGCTCTGAATTCCAATACATACTTTGATGCAGAGGATTGTAAAGGTCAACACTCAATTAAAACCAGGACTTTTTCTTTTGGGACTTATGGATGAAGACTTGGGCCATTTCCGCACTAGACCGTTACAGTGCTATTATTCCACTTGCAACATCCTATGGAATCCTGGGGTTTGCAGTTTCGGGAGGGGCCAGCTGGCCCCTCCCGAAACTGCAAACCCCAGGATTCCATAGGATGTTGCAAGTGGAATAATAGCACTGTAACGGTCTAGTGCGGAAATGGCTTTGGAAAAGAGCCGTGGGAGATTACTCCAGTATATGAACATGGCAGAAAGACAGTTGTATGCACAAAGATGGAAGAACTCAGCATTACACCTACTGGGGAGGAATGCTTGTTGAAATTTGTTGGTCTAGCAGAAATGGACAAATCGTCTGGCTCGATTAGAGAAAAGTCATTGGAGACATTTCTAAATGCTTGGAGACCTCTCAATAGACTTTTTGCAGAGAAAGGAAAATGATTTGGCAACTTTTGGTGTTGACAGTTAGTAAGATTTTCTTACTGGAAGAAGTGAATAATGTAGTTCTAGAGAGAGGGGTTTGATTCTATTACATGTATTCTATTACATGTATTTGATTCCATTACACAGCAAATCAAGTTGGAAGCCATCGCTTCTTTTTGTCTCTATTTCATTTATATCCTACATTTCTTTCTTCTTTTCTTTCTTTTCCCCCCAACTATTGGTCATGCGATATTTGCTGGTGTATAAGATGCACCAGCATATAAACCTCAGCCCATTTTCGAACAGTATTTTTCGGGGGGGAAAAAGACTGGTCATTTCCGCACTTCACCCTTATAGCGCAATTATTCCACTTTCAACGTCCTATGGAATCCTGGGGTTTGCAGTTTGGGGAGGGGCTGGCCAGCCCCTCCCCAAACTGCAAACCCCAGGATTCCATGGGACGTTGAAAGTGGAATAATCGCGCTGTAAGAGCAAAGTGCGGAAATGGCCAGTGAGTCTTATAGACCTGCAGATACATGCACTGTACTTTGAAAAACTCTGAAGGAAACTTACATTTAAAAAATATTTAGACTTACCCCCATGACGCCTGCTCCTCCTGAGGAGTTTCAGAACTGCATGCTCCTCCTCCTCCTCCTCCTCCTCTTTGGCTGAACGGGATGGCTAGTCCTTCTTCCATATATATGTCTTCCCCTGACCTTTTACGTCAAGGTAAAGATTAAGAAGAGCTTCAGGTGCCAAATCCGCTTTCTGGGAGGTACCACTTCTCACCTTCCTCCTGGAGTCGTTGACCCGTGGCTGAGCAGCGGACCTTCACGCTTGAGCCTCTGTCTTTGGCTCTCTCCTCACGGCGGAAGGAGGAGGCTGCCAGGCCACAGAGGTCTGGTGCCAAGGGGCCAGAGCGGTGGTGGTGGTGGTGGTGGTGGTGGTCTCTCCCGGGGGGTTTCCGGGAAGGAACACGCAGGCCTTCTCCAGTTTATGGAAGAAAGACGATTCGGCAGTCTTACTGCTCACATTCATTAATCCTTTTTTTTATATATATAAAGAAAATTTGCTGAGAAATTTCGTTAAACATATTAAGAATTTTGTAGTGGTGTGCCTTAAGGTCATTTCTTTTTTTGTAATGATTTTTATTAAAGGTTTAATCTCGAAAATAGAACCCCCCACACACACACACTTCCATGCTTAAATCTTCCAGTTGAAGTTGCTTATTTCCATTCCATACAAACATAATTTCCGTCTTGCAGAGAAAAGAACAATTATTACATTATTGAAGTAGAAGAGCAATTACATTATTTCTTCTTTGATTTCTTATACATCCTTACCCAGTCCAATACTCCTTTCCATTCTTTCTCAAAGTTCTGGATAGATTTATTTTTCAAAGAAGATGCTAATTTTTCCATCTCTATCATATCCAGAATTTTTTAACTTCCACTCTTCTATACCAATATATTTCTTTTCTTTCCAGTGTTGCATGTATGTCAACTTTGCTGCAGTTATTAAATGTAATAATATCTTCTGATGACCAGGGTCATTTAGAGCAGCCCCCTCCAGGGCCTGATCCAGAACCTGAAGGAGATCACTGCAAGGGGCCCCGGTCCTGGATGTCGGTCAGCCAACGGCTCCCTGGCCAGGAAGCCACAAGGAGGGTTGAGGCGTGAAGAGGAGGATGAAGAGGAGGAGGAAGAATTCAATGCCAGAGGAGCGCCCAGAACGGTGAACCTTGTGTGATGCAGTGTGATGCAGCAGTCAAGAAAGCCAATGTGATTCTTGGTTGCAGGACCACACTCCATGGAGGCAGCAGATTCCACTGCCGGACAGCTCTGACCGTCAGGAAGTTCTTCCTGAGGTTCAAGTGGAATCTCCTTTCCTGCAGCTTGATTCCATTGCTCCTTGTCCTAGTCTCTGGAGCAGCAGAGAACAAGCCCGCTCCCTCCTCAACATGACATCCCTTCAAATATTTAAACATGGCTATCATGTCCCCTCTTAACCTTCTCTTCTTCTCTCCGCTTTGTCATGATGAAGGTCCAGTCATGTCTCCTTATTAAGAGGTGACATGATGGAGGTTAAGAGGGGATGTGACAGCCATTTTTAAATATTTGAAAGGATGTCATGTGCAGGATGGGGCAAGCTTGTTTTCTGCTGTTCCAGAGACTAGGATACGGAGCAATGGCTTCAAACTACAGGGGAAAAGATTCCACCCAAACCTTAGGAAGATCTTACTGATGGTAAGAGCAGTTTGACAGTGGAGTATTCTGCTGCCTGGGAGTCTGGCGGAGTCTCCTTCCTTGGAGGTTTTTAAACAGAGGTTGGGTGGCCAACTTTTGAGAGTCCTTTGATGGTGTCTTCCTGCATGCCTGTATGAGCTAGGACGGGATGGCTTTTGGGATGGCCTGTAATTCTATGATTCTAAATGAGCCTGCATGCATTTTAATATCCTTGGGGAATGGCTGTCTTTCATTCCCACCATCATCACAAGTATCTCTGCCAAGGAGATGTCATTTTAGGTCATTGCCCCCAAACTATGGAATTTCACCCCTTGGGCCAGTCCATTGGCGCCTTCTCTGATCTCTTTCTGCAGGCAGGCAAGGACCTTTTTATTTGGGCAGACTGTTCTCTGCCAGCATACTATTGCAGAAGGCATCTTCAGCTGGACCAGTATACTTTTATTCTTGCTAGAATGTTTCAAATGTCTTTACACTGTTTTATAATAGTTTTGTTAACATGGCTGTTTATTTCATTTTTTAAAAAAAACTTTCGGACTGTTTTTATTGTTTTACATTAATTTTGTTTGCAACCTATGCTATAAGCCACCTTGGGTCCCATATTGAGATTTAACTTGAACAAATACCTTATTTGCTGGCATATAAGACACTGTTACTTCAGTGGAGAAACTCGATCCCCGGCGTCTACAATTTTAATATTAAAATATGATTCTGTGCGCCAGAGAGGTCCCCTGAAGGGGCACATAGGCAGCAATGGTCAAAAGACTGAAAACCAGGTCAGGCCAGTAAAATCCCCCGTCACGTAGCCCCAGGAGACCTCAGGATGTGTAAACCCACAACAAACAAAGGGTCCTCAGCCCTGAGAAGCCGACTTGAGGGGATTAGCGTGTCTGCCCCAAGCTGAGCAAATATTCCATCAGGCAAGGACCATTTACATGAAGTCACACCACAAACTAACACAGCCGAAGATCCTGAGACGTTGGCAACACCTTGCAATCCCATCACACGAAGGAAATTACCACGGTGGAGCTTCGTTATGGCTCCAATGCCCATTGTTCTCCCCGGGAAAGGATTAGTCCTCCAGGTACTTTTCCCCCTACAAATAATCCCTATTTTCGAGTGGTTCTTTGGCTCACTCCCGGTCATCCCAGCAGACCGTTGCTCCATCCATTGAGTGATTCCGCCCTCTCCGTGCTGAGCCCCACTTCTCCACTGTTTTTCCCGGACCAACGACTTCAGGGCAAAGGTGCAGTATCACCCCAGCTACACCCCTTCAACATTCCCCTATCCAGTTTCCTCTCTTTTGCTTCTTAATAGGTCTTAAGTGGGTGTGTGAGTGATTGTGTTGCTGCGTGAGACTTTCCTTCAATAAAATCATTTATTGGACATTTTTGTTTGGTTTTTGGCTCGGCCTGACCCCGTAAAAACTGGGTACAAGACCCCGCTAGGTTACCCTGCCTCTTGCATTGCTATTGCTTGTGCTATGGTTAGTTTCCATTCCCCATCACGTGGAGCACATTGAGGTGTCCCTCAAGAGACCCCAGAAATCAGGGTAACAACATCCCCCATTTTCAAAGGTTATTTTTTTGGGGGGAAAGTATGTCTTATATGCTGGCACATTTGCTAAATAAAGTTTGCTTAGATTAGGTTAGCAGTTTTGATGATTCACAGCTGAACCATCTGAAACACTACAAACATTCTGCCCACAATGCTGGGTCTGTGGTAGCTGTTCTGCAAACACAGGCCGTCATTTCAAACCAGTGTAATTGCGTGTCCGAAATGTGTACGGGGACTCACCCATTACAAACTCACATGTTAAGCTGGTGTTTCCAAAATGAATGTAATATGGCTCCACCAAATGCCTTTTGTGGTGTCAGCAAAAGAAATCAGCACAGCTTCAGTCCCATAGAAGTGATCTCAGTCATTTACAGTACTCTGTTAGGATTCAGTAACAGATCAACCAACTTGCTTGCTGTGATGGGCTGGTATCTGGGGTGTGATGCTCTGCCTGTCCAATTCCACGCCCTCCCCCTGCTCTGGCAGTTGTCAAGGCCCAGGACAGACTGTGGCTACAGACTGTGGCTACCACTTACATTGGGGAGGAAGGGGAGGAAGCAGTTCCTACAGGGAAGAAGCAGCTGGTCTTGGCTCCAGAGGGTAGGAAATGACAGCAAGCTCACAGATGGTGTGCGACATCCTTTCCCTTCCCCTTGGAGCCTAGGCCAGCTTCAGCATCTTCCTCTGAATTTTCTTCCCCCATCTTCCTCTTCCTCCCATTAAGAAGCAGCAGTGGCAGCCCCTGCGAGGGCTTGATATCTGCTAGAGAAGAGCTTTGGACAGAGTACAAAGGGCTCAAAAATACCTCCCGACGCCTTATCTAAAACCAGATATATAGATACATAAACCACACTTACATGTGCAAGGTTGTACAGTTGGGCCTGTCCTGCATTTAGTGCCAAAGGTGGGAGGTTAGATTTAACATTAAAAGTAGGGGGAAACTCCACAGACCAGACCAGTAACACAGGAAACATTGCATTGCAGCTGTCGTACAATCTCTTCCCTTGGAGAGAACTGTTGGGCAGACAGCTAAGATAGGACTGGCTCCTTTCTTCCCCTCTGAAGCCAGAAGTATCACAAAGCAGAAGGGATGGTGGAGAACTAAGCAGTGTGATGAGAGAATGTTCCCTTCCAATATGGGTTTATAGTACACTTTCTTCTTTTGGTGGTATCTTCCTGCATGGCAGAGGGAGGTTGGACTTGATGGCCCTGGTGGTCTCTTCCAGCTCTATATGATTCTTTCCATCTGCCTCTAAAAAGGGACAATAAGATACAGGCTGAGATCCTAAATTGCCGTTTTGCAGTGGTTATGTTCTCCACATGCAATGTTATGCAATGTGCATCCCTTGTACTGAAGGGCAACATTGCACAAGTGAAACAAGGCACCAGATGCACAACTGTACAGACAACAAAATGTGCAACAGTGTGCAAGGTGGATCTGCACACTCAGTGGCCCAGCACTGCACAACCCTGCTTCCTCATCCTTGCCTCTCCATCCCTTTCTCTCTCCATAGCCATCCATCTAGATGAGATCCTGTTGGTGTCTTAGAAAGACATCTCTGGGAGAAGCTGGACTTTTTAGTCTAATGCAGAACATCCACATTCTGCTCAAAGTTTCAGAAGTGGAGTTGAGCACACAGTGCCATTGTGCATGTAGATGTTCACGTGTATGGCAATAAGAATGGGTGCACCTGAACACACATGTACATTTGGTGCCTTATTCAGAATGTGCTTAGTTGTACAACACTGTCATTCAGCACAAGGACTGTGTTGCACACTCTGTGTACTCTACACACTATACTACTGTAGGATTGTGGCCATAACACTGAATAGGTCTGTGTTATAGAAGTAGTGATGGTGGAGTTCCCACAATGTGGCTCAGAATGAGGCAGGCCACATTGTCACAAGAGTAGCTCTGAGAAAATGTTGCATGTCTGAAACCAGCGGTTACATTCAAAAACAATTAATCCTGGCAGCCACGACATATTCTCCTGCACAAAATAGTCAGAATCCTCTTGGGGAACTGCACTGACCTAGCTTCTGGTTACACTGGTGTTTGCACTGGTTAGACACTTGTGTGAGGAGGCATCCAGTACTTGCTGATGCAAGATACTTCCCCATTTGCTCCACGCACGCTAGAAGGACCACCAGAATGACCACTGCAAGAGCTCTGGAGTGGCCCCCGGACGGCCCCCTGAATGTCTGGGAAGCTCTCGGCCACGCAGCATCCGCCACCCCCACCATTGCCTCTGTCCACGTAAGTAGCCTGTCAGAGCCAACGTTTCCTGTGTTGGATCTCTTCCTTGAGCTAAGTTAAGAGCAAAAATATTTGACTGGCAAAAGCCAGGCTGAATTTATTTGCTCCTCTAATCCAGATTCACTTAATGGATTTTTGCAAGAGCTTTCAGCATTGACCTTGGGAGGAGCTGCTGGTTGTTTAGTTTAACCATCAGCCCTGCAAATCACGAACGGGGTTGCACGCTCATATGCTGGACAAATAACACACAGTGACATTGCTTGGATGCTTAACTTCATTGAATCTCACAAAGAGTCTTCACTTGGCGAGAGCACATTTTCCATTGCCATAGTATGCAACGAGGACTTATTTACCAGGCAATAAAACCCGGGTACACACCAGCCTCATATCTATTATTGGAGTGAAGGTAAGGGTGCTGGAAACAACCTGGGTATCATTTCTTCACCACATCCCTGAGGATTAATAACAGACTAGTACTGTGCCTTAACTGTGAGCCAGACCATGTTTAACACCAACATAACATAAAGTTCTCCTGGCTTCCATAATGGAAAGCATGAAGGTGAGAAAGCTGGAGTTCAATGCAGACAAGATGGAGGTGCTCCTGGTCGTGTGGAAGTCAGATCAAGGAACAAGGATTCAGTCTGTGCTGGATGGGGTTACACTTCCCCTGGAAATGCAGGTTCGTGGCATAGAGGTGCTTCTGGACCCAGCCTTGAGCTTGGAAGTCCAGGTTTCTGTAGTGGCCAGGAATGCTTTTGCACAGTAAAGGCTAGTGTGCCATTTGTTCCTGTCCCCAAAGATGCCTGGGCTGGCCATGGTGGCACATGCCGTAATCACATCCCATTTGGATCACTAGAGCATGCTGTATGCGATGCCTTTGAAGAGGGCTTAGAGACTTCACCTGGTCCACTGTGCTTAAGCTGGTTAACCAGTCATGGTGACGTGGATGATGCAGCTCCCCTGCTCCGGCAGCTCATAGAATCATGGGGTTGGAAGAGACCACAAGGCCCAGTTGCAGTCCCCTGCCCACCACCCTCACACACCGGTCAGGAGTGGATATAAGAAAGGAACGACTGGGTGGCTGTTTCGGAATAAAGCCCCCACCCTCCACTTTTTTGCTGCCCTTCCTTTGGCAGGCAAATACCTTTTATTCCTACTAGCCTTTGCGAACTGTCTCAAAACTATCCTGTCACCAGATGGACAACAGGGAGGGGGCCGTTCTGACCTCCCTGGGAATGGACTTCCAGAGCCTAGCGGAAGGCACCCAAAAAGCCCTCTCCCCTGTCTCCACCAGCCGTGCTCGTGAAGGTGGTAGGACTGAAAGAAGGCTTTTTCTTATAATCTGTGGGGCCTCACTGGTTTTACCCAGTTTGCACATCCATTATAGTTTAAACTATTTTAAAATGGTTGTAAGTGATATATTTTTAATTTTTCAAAATTATTATTTAGTGTTCTAAACTGATTTTTTTTTCTATGCTGTCCTGAGATCCTCAGATATAGTGCAGAATATAAATCTAATATGTAACAGTCAAAGTTTTTCTGTGAGTTTGTGAGTTTGTCTGTTTGTCTGTGTCAGGCAGGCAAAGACCTCATATGATTGGCTATGTGAGGCAAGAAGACCTCATACGACTGGCTGGCTGTGAAGATTCTATGGATTCCTGGGGTTGGCAGTTTAGGGGAGGGGCTTTTAGAATTCTCAGCCAGAGAGCTCTTGGGCCTGGCTGGTTGCTATAGAGATGAGGCCTAGCAGCAAGGAGGAGGGCAGTGTATTCCCTCCGGAACCCAACCTCTGTACGTTAATAACTCTGAATACAGATTGGGTTGGGGAATATGGGGAAAAGTTACAGGTACTGGACAAGACAGTTTGGAGAAAATAAAATCCCGGGCAACACTGGGTATATATGCTAGTATTTTAATAAAATGAATAGATAAATATGGTAGAACCAAACTTCTGAAGGACAGAAGGGCACCTAGTCCTACCTTTTCCTCTAAGGAAAGGACCTTGCACGGGGAGTGCGCAAGCCAAGGACAAAGCATGGGCTTTGCTTATGAATGGCAGAACCTGGCATCTCCAAATGAGATGGGCCTGCCTGCCCGCCCGCCCGCCTTCCTTCCTTCCTTCCTTCCTTCCTTCCTTCCTTCCTTCCTTCCTTCCTTCCTTCCTTCCTTCCATCCATTCATCCATCCATCCTTTACCATTTCTCTTTAGCCTGGAAGATGATACCAGTAAGCCAAAACTGGGATAGAAGAGCTAATGAACTACAAAACCCATGTAAGCATGGCGCCGTATATGGCTGTCCACCTCATCAGACTCTCAGGAGGGCAACAGGTAGCCCACCCAATTCAACATGGGAGCTGACAATAATTTTTCATGATGATGGAAGTCTTCTTGATTGGAAAACGGAGCACCAAGCTCCCTTGGGATGACTTGGCCCATCTGGCCCGGGGGAAATTTCCGTCCTGGCACTGATGGCAAAACTGACAATCCAGTTTCTGCTGAATGAGTAATCCCAAAGTCAACAGTACGGGGCGTGGGCCTCCCCTGTGGCTAGTGAGGGACCGACCTGGACGTGCCCAAGGGCAAGACCTGCAACTCTGCTCCTGTTTACTTGGGCTTGAGTTCCAGTGACCTGAGCGGGACTGACTTTGGACTAATGGCCGGTTAGGATTTGGCCGGGGGGCTTAAATGGGAGGCTCCACCCAAGATTTGTATAAATGCCTTCTCCAGTTCTCCAGGCTTTTCTGTGGGCAAGTATCCAGTAGAGGTAAATACTGGAAAGCACCCAACAGAATCCAAGGAAAAAAGGAGAGAGACACCTCCAAGCCCAGTGCCTTTGGGCCAACAGTCCAGGAAAGGGAATGAGATTTTCAGCTGTGGAAATCTTTGCTTGTAGATAGCATATTGCCTCTGAAGAAGGCCCCTGAAATATATCTGTAGGCCGAAACACATTGGGCTTATTCTAAAATAAAAATAAAATAAAATAAAAACAATCCACTGAGCACTAAGAGACGTTATCTCCCCTTTCATCATCTAATATTCAGTACCTGGGAATCCTGTTAGAATAACAGAAAGCATGAAGAATACGCCAAAGAAAGAAATTCTTCTTATCTTTTTCTTTTTTTCTTTTTTTTTTCAATTTTATAGTATAGGTTACATAAGCACAATCAGATCACACAGATGAAAAGCTGGGTTTGGATTGGAATTTTTCCTTTTAAAAAGCATATATATTTCTACTGAGTACTTAGGTCCAAACAATTGGTGCAAAATAAGCATGGTAAGCTCTCTTTCGTTCAAATGGGCCCTGCATTTTTTTTTTAAAGGTGCCCACTAGATTATGCCCATCGCTTCTCAATACAGCCCCCAAGGTTAAGGCACCAGAAATTCTAATGTTCCAGTTTTGCTACAGAAATCCAAGGTTAAAGGCAAGTTCCACATCGTTCAGTCCTTCTCCTTCTCCGGCCAAGAGCTCTGGGGCAACAGAAGAAGCTGAGCCCAAAGAAGACGGAAAGAGACCGCGTAGGTAGGGGACGCCACTCCGTTTGCCAGGCCGTTAACTCTCAGTTTGAGATCACCGATATCAAGAGGTATGTCTACAAGGAAGAGGAAAAGAGCACAAATTATGCCTCCCCAGTTCCTGCAGTGGCCATCTCTCTCCTTCGCAGAGCCCTTCTTCCTATCTTCCCATCTCTCACAGGTGAAAGCCAGGACACACGTGGCCAAGCAACGTCAGAGCGTGGTCATGCTGGTAAATGTTGTTAATGAGGGAGATCAAACAAGCAAAGGGGGGCTGCAGCGGTCCGCTTTGGCCTGAGCCTGCTGGGGAAAGCGTGACTTTGCTGCCTCCTCTCCTCTCCCTTCTGCTGAGTGCAAACGCCTTTTGCACCTTGAATTCAGACTATTTCCGCACTAGAGTGTTACAGTGCTATTATTCCACTGTCAACATCCTGTGGAATCCTGGGGTTTGCGGTTGAGGGAGGAGCGTCAAAGGCCTCCGATTCCTCTTCCTCTCAAAGACCCGTCTTTAAATTGCAAACCCTAGGATTCCGGAGGAGGTTGAAAGTGGAATAATAGCACTATAACAGTCTTCGGTTTTTAGACCCGGATGTCTACGTTTCTGTCCGGTGAACCTCTGACTTGATAACTTTTTGATATTAAATATTACGCTTCCCCAGGACTGGGTCTGCCAGCAGGGCTTACAACACCCTCTCAGCCTCAGAGGAAGGCAAACTTTCTCTGAATAAATTTGGGGAAGAAAGCCCTATGAGAGGGTGTCATACTGAGTTTACTTCCAGCCCCCCCTCCCAAGCCTCACTTCCGCCCTCAAAAAGGAGCAGGAAATTCCCCAGCGTTCCCTAATTCCGCACGCCGCCACCACCCACTGAATTCTGAATACACTTGTAACCGAACAGGACGGCGGGACCCTGTCCGTGAATTGCCAATCTCTGTGCTCAAGGACCTTTCCTTTCCCTCCTCCTTCTGAGCGAGAGAAGTCCTATCTAAGCGTGTGCCGAAGAATGGCGTGGGAAGGGAGAGGAAACAGAGGTTTTACCGAAAAGCATTTATTGTAAGGCATGCAAGTAAAGAAGACAATAATACACGCGAGAGGCTCCCCCCTCCCAGGTACGCTTAAGTTACAGGTAGTTATAACAACAGATAGATTCCTAAGCTCAGCCAACTATAAAAATCATAAAACGCCCTAACGCGACCAACTACCTTATTCTAGTTGCTCACATTTGGGTTCACGGGCTTAGATGGTCCAGGAGAGGAACGGGACCAGGAGGCGAGGCCCAGGCCGGCAGCCTACGGCTGGCACAGATCCCATCTCCGGGAGGTTCCTTGGCTGACTCCTTCCCACGTGGCCTCTCGAGGATTTTCATCGCTTCTCCTTCGAAGCATCTCGAAGCATCTCGAAGATGCTCGCCTCTCTCCCCTCGGTTGGGCCAGTCTCCCCCCGTGACCTGGGAGGCTGACCCCCAGTAAAAACGTAACCCCATCCCAACACCTCGTGAACCCTCGGTTTACCCGAAGAGGGAAGCCTCCCCCTTCGGCCAAGTCTCGATAACGGGAAGCCCCCCGATCACAGAGGGTTGGTGTAAGTGGCAGCTGACCTGAAGGCACAGAACAACGAAGTCTGTAGTGTGAGGCCTGGGTTGAAGTTTGAGTCCCGATAGTTTGAGGAGACAACATAGGGTTGTCACGGTGCAAACCGGAGAGGGCTCCTGTACCTTTAACAGTGGTGGAGATGAGGGGATTTCAGCGGGTGCCGCTTGTCGTGCTGCAGAGCGACAAGCGACACCTGTTGAAATTCCTATTCTGCGCCCGCTGCACTGGTTTGAGTGTCGAGCGGGGTTCAAATTTCCACTCAGACACTAGAGGACTTTGGGCGAGTCACACTCTCTCGACCGTGGAGGAAAACAATGGCAAAATTCTTCCTCTGAAGAAATCGCCAGAGTGATATAGCAGTTTGAGTTTTGGACTAGAACTCTGGGAACTCAAGTCCCTGCTTGGCCACGGAAACTTGCTGGGGAACGTTGGGCAATTCACACTCTCTCAGCCTCGGAGGAAGGCAACGGCAAAGCTTAGCTGAATAACGCTTGCCAGAAACAAAACAAATAAACAGCCCTGTCAGAGGGTTGCCATAAGTCAGAGTCAGCTTGAAGGCACAAACAAAGTGCTGTCGTGTGCCTTCGAACTGGCTCCCAACTTAGGGCGACCCTATCCTAAGGTTTCCACGGCCAGATTTCTTCAGAGGAGGTTTGGCATTGGGTCCTCTGAGGCTGAGAGTGTGTGAGTTGCCCGAGATCACCCAGCCAGTTTCGATGACAGAGCGGGGATGGTGTCCAGAGTCCTCGTCCAACAGCCAAACCACTCTGGCTCTTGCCTTCACTATGGCCGCACGACATCCACGGGCGACTTCACGGAAACCCATGGGTTTCAGACATCCCTCTAGCTGTCTACATCAAGCCCCCCCTCTGTATCCCAAAATTTGGCCTTCCCGTCAGCCGTGCGTGCCCAACTGCCTCTCTGCCCGGCCGTGAAACGCCCCATACTAGCCCAGTGTCCCCCTTGCTTCCGATTCCCTCCGGGCCGTCTCTGTGACGTCCACTGTGATGAGTTTTAGACAGTGAGCTTCTTGGGGCAAGTCGCGGTTCCTGGCCGTTTTGCAGAGCATCACGCAAAGTATTTCTCCCCCCTTCGAACCCTAACTGCCCCATCCCCAAACCAGCCCTAGGACCCGGGGGAAATCAAAGCCTGCACCCCAAACCAAGCAGATCACCAAGGACTCACCTCATTGTGCTGAATTCTCATTTCCACCGTACCTTCAACGCCCGCCGCCAGAGGCAAAGGGAACTCCTGCTGTAGGCTCTCTGGAGGGAAGGAACACAGGGCAGATTCGTGCATCGGGGTGAATGCGAGATATCAGGAAAGCGCTGCTCAGCACAGTCAGCCTTCCACCTTTGTGGGTTTCACTTTTGCGGATTTGATTATAGAATCGTAGAATCGTAGAATCCTAGAATCGTGGAGTTGGAAGAGACCCCAGGGGCCATCCAGTCCAACCCCCCGCCATGCAGGAACACCCTCAAAGCACCCCCGACAGATGGCCATCCAGCCTCTGCTTAAAAACCTCCAAAGAAGGAGACTCCACCACACTCCATGGAGGCAGCAGATTCCACTGCCAGACAGCCCTGACTGTCAGGAAGTTCTTCTTGAGGTTCAGGTGGGATCTCCTTTCCTGCAGCTTGAATCCATTGCTCCTTGTCCTGGTCTCTGGAGCAGCAGAAAACAAGCCCTCTCCCTCCTCTACATGGCATCCCTTCACATATTTAAACGTGGCTATCATGTCCCCTCTTAACCTTCTCTTCTGCAGACTGAACATACCCAGCTCTCTAAGTCTGTCCTCATAGGGCTTGGCTTCCAGGCCCCTCACCATTTTGGTCGCCCTCCTCTGGACCTGCTCCAGCCCGACCATGTCCTTCTTGAATTGGGTTGCCCAGAACTGGACACAGGATTCAAGATGAGGTCTAACCAAAGCAGAGTAGAGTGGTACCAGTACCTCCCTCGATCTAGACACCATACTCCTATTGATGCAGCCGAGAATTGCATTGCACTGCAAAATTTCAGTTATGTTCAGAAACAGTCACAGATTATTTGCTGTCCCCTCTGCTGCCTCCCGAGGCCATTTTCAACAGGGACTGAAAGCCTCATGAGACTGAGAAACTGCAAATGAGGCTTGTAAGTCCCTCTTAAAAATGGTGTGGGGCAGCGGTGGAGGGGGCGTCAGCCCCTCCAGCCCCCCACTTCTGCCTTGTGAAGGAACCCTGGTGCCTCAAAGGAATCCACCGTGGGTTGAGTATGCCGATCATACTTTTTATTGTGTTAAATATGGTTTGGGGTGGTGGTGGCTAGAGTTATTCACATTTTTCCCATTTTCATAGGGGTCCTGTGCCCCTAGCCCTAGCAAATGGGGAGGGGTGACTGTATTAGAAACGCTGTTTTAGAGTGTGGTGGAGTCTCCTTGTTTGGAGGCTTAAGCAAAAGCCTCCGTATCCTTAAGAAAGAGCAAGAACAGAAAGCATTCTTTGGTACAAAATATATCAGGGATAAACAATAAATGAGAACTGTCTTTCGAAGTACGGTTAAGACAGAACTATAAATAGCACTGTATTCTAGGAGGAATGGAGGAAGGATATGAAAAAGCTTATAATAGCTAACTTGTTAATGTAAATATGTAAAAATTGCCGTTGTTTGATGTATTTTATTTGTTGAATGTACACATAAAAAAGATTTAAAAAGCATAAACAGAGGCTGGATGGACATCTGTCAAAGGGAGTGAATTGATTGTGTCTTCCTGCATGGCTGCTTGGGGTTGGACTAGATGACCCTGGGAGTCTCTTCCAACTCTAGGGCCATTTCCGCACTAGCCTGTTATAGCGCTATTATTCCACTTTCAACATCCTATGGAATCCTGGGGTTTGCAGTTTAGGGAGCAGCCTCAAAGGCCGCTCCCTAAACTGCAAACCCCAGGATTCCATTGGATGTTGAAACTGGACTAATAGCGCCATAACAGGCTAGTGTGGAAATGGCCTAGGATTCTATGATTCTATGCAAGTACCTTCCATGAGCCATAAACAGCCCTCAAGCTCCAGTTCTGAGGCCCACATAGTTCTCTGACAATCTCCCAAAGTCCTGTATGATTTGGGGGAAATCTATATGCCCCCAAACTGCATGTGGACACTGCAGCTAAAGGAGTGTGCCAATTTCCTTCAATCCCAAATTTCCAGTACTGCAGTAGTTTAAAATTTCAGTTATGTTCAGAAACAGTGTTTGTTTGTTTATTCTGTTATATTTATATCCTGCTTGCTTCCCAAAATTGGGATTCAAAGCTGCTTACAATTTAAAAGAGTGATACAATTAAAATATACAAAAAGTGAATATTAAAACAGAATTAAACTACTTACAGTATCAAAACCAAAGCGCGTCAGTAAAAGAATAAAATGCAACTTAAGAAGATAGACAGGGACAGGCACAGCTAGCATTTGAATTGCAAACGCAGGAAATGGAGTGCATTCCAACTGTGAATGGTTTTCAAGGGACAATTTTCTCTGCAATGCTAGAAATTTGGGGGCTGAAGAAAAATTTCATTAGGAGGCAGAAGATTGATTGATTGATTGATTGATTGATTGGTTGATGGGGGGGCAATGGTCTCACTTTGTCCCCAGTAGCCACACTGTAGATTTTTGCCTCCCACCCGGAACCACCCTTTCTTTCCATTTTCTCGGGTGAAAATGGTGATCTGAAGTGATCAGAGGATGTTACTTTCTGTGATGCAGGATTTGCGGTGGAGGGAGGCAGCAAGGGCAAAAATTAGCTGCCCACCCTATGAGGTTGCTCATCTCGAAATGTCTCCATTCATGTCCATTTCTGCATCTTCCTAAAAGCAGTACTTCTGTTCTGCCAGGAGGGGGTGATAGAGAGCTTGGCTGGACAGTTCAAGGTATCTGTAAACCAGATTCACACCAAGGGCCTTTTCACACTACAGGGTTATAGCGGTATTATCCAGCTTACAACATCCTGTGGAATCCTGGAGTTTGCATTTGGAGGGGGGGGGGCATTTAGAATTCTCATGCCTTTGGCAGGACCTACTGGTTTTGATTGTTTTTCCTTGTAAAGCACCAGGTACGTGGATGACATTATATAAATAAACAACAATATCCCACAATTCTTACCCAGCTGTGCAAGCGGACTCTCTAGATCCAGCGCTTTCTCCAGCATAATAAGTAGCTCATATGGATCATTTCCCTAAAAGAGATGGCATCGGCAAATCTAAGGAGCATCACAGGAGCCAAAAATGTATCAAGCAGCCACAAAAGTAGTGAAATCAATGGGACTTCGACCATGAGTTCGCGTACTGGCAGAGTCTAAGATATGGCAGCCTTCATGGCATGCCAGCACACCTGATTTCTTCTGATTTTGGAAGTCAAGGGGGATTTGACTTGATTTATTCTTGGACGAGAGAACCCAAGAAGGAAGGGACCAGAGGTCTCCGTGTGGGTAAGGCAAGGAGAGAATGAGGTCTGACACTCCAGAGGGCTGTGGCTGCCGGTCAGAACTGACCACACTGGCTGAGACGGGCCCCACCCCAAATGCCTGGCTCAGCATAAGGTAGGTCAGCTCCATCCAGGACTAACCAGTAGGACTCAGGCCTCTGCAGACCTATAGATAGAGTTATCTGACTTGGCCTTTGAGGTCCTAGGTTGAAATCATGGCTTAATCACGATTTTACTAGATGGGGTTGCCAGGAGCAAAGCAGATGTTCTCTGAGCCACCGTTCCTCACGTAGGACCAAGGAACAACCCTGGTATCTTTGGCAAGGGATTGTAGAGAGCCAGAAAGGCAGGAGAAGAAAGCTCCATGAATGAATCCCAATATGGCCCAAAGAAATGAAAGAACTTACATGTTCCTTGAGCATGTCCAGAAATCCACTGAAAGTAAAGAAATGGCCCATTAGATGCTGCTTGGCAGAACATTCCAGTCAAGTAGATATGGGGGAGGAGGACAAACTGTATTCACTGGACCACCTCCAGGGCTGTTTTTATGTCCTTCAGGGTCCCCCAGGGGTTAGTCATTTGCCCCAAAGGTCCTCAAACACCCTCCAAGATGCCACAAAAATGGTCCCTCCTGGACCATTTTAGGTCCCGGCAAGGTCTTTGAAAAAAAGAAGAAGAAGTAAATAGGAACTGCCTTCCAAATCACTTGCTCTTGTTAAAAAAGGTCTCTTCTGGACCTAAAATGGCCCAGGAGGGACCAAACGTGTGGCAAAAATGCCCCCCTCACCCCCTAGAGGGGTTGCTGGGGGCACAAGTGGATTTTTGTGAGGAGTGCCGTAGTCTATAGCCATTGCCGCACTAGACTGTTATAGCGCTATTATTCCACTTTCAACATCCTATGGAATCCTGGGGTTTGCAGTTTCGGGAGGGGCCAGCCGGCCCCTCCCGAAACTGCAAACCCCAGGATTCCATAGGATGTTGAAAGTGGAATAATAGCGCTATAACAGTCTAGTGCGGAAATGGCCAGGATTTCAGAGACGAGAACTGGCCCAACCCCTTCCGATGATTCCTTGCCTGAGGAATTTCATGGGATTGTCATAAGTCAGCAGGCAACTCGAAGGCACACACATATGAACACACACACACACACAACGGGGGTAAGGCCTGAAGTGGGGAACCTTCGATCCCTGAAATTTTAACGGGCACCAGGTACCCAACATGCCTGTCCTTTGGGCATGATCACTCCGGTGAATAGGAGTTTGAATCCAGCAACATCTGGAAGGACCCAGGTTTCCCTGCTCCGGTCTATGAGAAAGACTTAAGATGGCCTTCCAAATAACAGTATATACCCCTCCCAATAAATAAATTAAATTACTGACATCTCTGTGGGACCATGAAGTCAGTAGTCAAGATTCAACAGACAAAGACAAATCTTTGTTGTATGAACAGGGTTCAGTGCACCTCGCCTTATTCTTGTCTGTGAAAAGGTGGAGCACCTGAAGGCCATTTCCACACTACCCTGTTATAGTGCTATTATTCCACTTTCAACCTTCTGTGGAATTCTGGGCTTTGTAGTTTACTGAGAAGGCCAAAGAGCTCTCTGGCTGAGAAGTCTAAAGGCGCCTCCCTAAACTGCACATCCCACGATTCCTTCCACAGGATGTGGAAGGTGGAATAATAGCACTATAACAGTCTAGTGTGGAAATGGCTGAAGTCTTCCGGAGGGCCAATACAGCTCCCTAGCTTCCGACAGATGCCCGCCCCTGCATTAAGCCGTGGGGCCGGGCCCCGAGGTCTCACTCTAGCTTTGCATTTGAAGCTTCTTCCTCATTCAGTTCCTCCTTGGCATCCACACCTGAAAGGATCTCAGATTGGAAGGTGTCAGCTCCAGCCAGGGAGCAGTGCTTCCGGCTCAAGCAGACAATACTTGGATCAGACCATTTATGCCAGGCTGAAGATAAGTTGATTTCGCTCCGTCCTGCTGAGGTGCAAGAGAAGGACTCGACCTCACTGGAGGCTGTCTGTCTCTCATTATTCTGTGTGCATCCCTGTTCTGGAGATCTCCGCTTTCTACTCAACATGGATGACACTGTCGGTTAATCCAGCATAAGGATTTTTAAGGGTGTTGTGCAAGGAGGTATCCAGCACCAGCTTACGCAGTGCCTTTGCCCGGGCTGCACAACAGCATCCGGACAGGTGTGTCCTGATGGCCAGTTTGTGTCCAGGTGGCAATGGAGTAACACAGCTGGCGAGGAAAGAACAGCCTTTGGTCTGAATCCAATTGGTTCTTACCAGCTGGAATTGGCTCTTACCAACTGGAATAGACCCACTGAACCAACCGTCGAATGGCAAGTCAACCCATAGGTATACCCCATGAATATAACGGGTTTACTCTAGCAACAGGATTCAGGGCCTTTGACGTCCAGTGTAAGCATGACGTCAAAGCTTTAAGCTGTACCATCTGGCCCTTGCCACCTGCTCTCTGCTTAACCTCACAACTGGCCCATCACTAGCTACAGACTACAAGATTTAAAATCCCAGGGAGAAACTGTGAAGGCAGAAGCATAAAATTAGCCTTTCTCTCAGAGCACAGAAAAGTTCCTTTATGAGATTAAACTTTCAGAATCCCAGCACAGCCAAGGGAGGTTGGGGTCTTAAAAAGGAACTTTTTCCAGACTCTGGCCAAGATATGCCTCTGCACTTCTTGTACCATCGCCCTTGTGTGTAGAAAAGGTCTCCTAACGTATTACAAGAAGCAAAGAATCTGGCCTGGCTGTTTCTGGGCTTCACCTGTTTGGAATCAGTGAGATCTCGAGTTTGTTGTCAAGAACAGAAGCATTAGCTACAAGAGAGTAGACCTGTGAGAAAGAGAAAAACAGATGAAGGACTCATTCACTAGAATCGCGCAATGCTCCCGAGGCCATTTTGCAACAGGACTGGCATGCAAAAAGGGCCTCTGTCACATCCATTCCCCATCCCTATGAGCTCCAAACCCGGTCCGCTCTCCCAGAGACAGACTTTGTGTTTTTGCTACATGCTTTTTTGCCCACAACTCCCCAGCAGCCTCCAGTAGGAGCCCTTCCTGCACAAGGCTCTCCAAGGCCAGAAATGAAAGCTGTTAAGACAGAAGCATTCCAGACCCTGAGAGTTCAGGGCCCAGAGCTAAGACTGGAGATGGTCCTCTCTTGATGACGTGAACCAGGATACTTTAAGCATCAGCTGCAGTTATGCAGAGCACATAATTCAAACAGCATGAGAAACAAAAAAATTCTTTGGTTGGAAATTAAGCTGGCATCTTGTTCAATGTTTGCAATGTTGTAAGGTGGTTTTATGACATTGTAAATTTGGGGATTTCTGTTTCCGGTCATTGTACCATCACACCAACCAAAACGGCTCCGAAAACCTGCCTCAGAAGCTAGACAGCATCACCAACATTGGGATTTCCAAGGTGCTGAGGAAGGGGACAGTGAGTGAAGAAACTTGCAGCCTTCTCCCTGCAGCTGTAATCTTCTTCATTCATCACCCCTTCCCCAGAATATTCCTACAGGGGGTGGTGCTACCTGACTTCTAAGGTAGGTTTTGGAGGAGTTGTGTCATCTCCCAATAACTACATCTCCCAGTATGGGATCTTGGCTTGCGTTTTCAAGAACTGCTTTAACCAGGGGTACAAAAGTGGCCATTTTTCCCCAGGTCTGTTTTTAACACCTTTGCAAGTCCAGCTTTCAAAATCAACCAAGGAAAAATTTCAAAGCCCTGCTTTGAATGGTGGGAGGAGGGGAAGCAAACCTTTTCTCTTAATATATTTGCAAGCCCTGCTTTTAAGCACAACCGACCGACCGACCGTCTACCGCAGCCACTCCAAAGCAGCCTGAAGCAGCAGAGCACCAAGAACACACAATCCTATGGCTGTTGGTGGTGGAGATTTTCAAAGCAATGCTCTCACTCTGCGTTTTCTCTCCCTTGCCCTGAGAACAAGAGACTCAGGGCCAGGAGCTGAGACCTGGAAACCCACCGGCAATACTTACATCAATCCGAGTCCAAACAGGGATCCCCAGTTCCTTAGTATTGAACACATCTATCCTTATTGGGTGGTTCACATACACACCCCAGAATGCCGTGTAGAATCCTGGTGGCCCACGAGAGGTTATGTTCACAAAATAGTCTGCTATCTCCTGCAGAGATACAGTTTAAATTTAGCAATGAATGCATGAGCATGAATGAGTCAATAGCTGCATAAAATAAGACTCAAATTTGCCCTTCATCTCTCTAGCACAGAGCTTTCCAAACTTTTCATGTTGGTGACACACTTTTTAGACATGCACTGTTTCACGACACAGTAATTCAGTTTTGCTAGCAAACTGGAGATTAAATTAACCCCTCGTAAGAGATATGGACACATACATAAACAGTATGTATGGGGAGCCAACATATCTCATGAAAACCTTTCACTTCTACTTTTAAAAATATATGATTTATTTATAACATACAACATATATTTCCAAGGCTCAGGTGGGGGGCTCACTCTCGGTCCAGGGAGGTGACACATCTACACCCTTTAGGTGACACACTAACGTGTTGTGACACACCATTTGGAAAGCCCTGCTCTAGCTGTCCCCTGCCCCGCCGACAACACACCCTTATTTTATCCTACTGGGTAGATGCGAAGCCCACTGAGATTCATGGTTGAGTGAGGTTGGAAGTCGGTGCTTCCCAGACCTGGTCTGAAGGTCTTTACTCTTGTTCTGTGATGGCTCTTGCCAGAGTCTGTGGCCAGAATGCTGTTAAGCTCTGCTGTTTCCATAGTGCAGCTAATGCAGAACTTATGGATTCATGGAGACCAAAGACATCAACAGACATCAGAAGTGTTCTGCTTAAAAACTTTCCATGAAAGAGATGCTCCACTAGTGATGTTTGACTTCCAAGCATCCTTAGAAGCATCTCTCCCAGCAGAACACTATTGGTGTCTGTTGATGTCTCAGGTGTGCATAAGTTCAGGAGTTTTGCCTAAGTCCCACTATGGAAATAGTTGGATGTTTTTACCCAACGCAGAAAATCTGTTCACGCTTGCAGAAGTGGAATGGTACACACGGTGGAGTCATGCAAGCTTATGTGGATGGCTGCACATGTGGACACACATGTACATGAACATTTGACAGTGCTTTCAGTTGCATATTCTTGTGCGGATTCGCTTGCACAACATTGCCTTTCAACATACAATCAATGCATAACTTTGCATGTAGAGATTTAGGCCTCACAATCTTGATGTAGTGTCTTGGCTTCTCTGTGGGTCGGTGGGTGTGAAAGAGAGAGAAAGAGAATGTGTGTGTGTGACATAGAAATACAGGTGCAGAAGACTAGCTTTGGAGTACTTTAGTCAGGCATTCCTGTATGGCAGGGGGTTGGACTAGATGGCCTTTGTGTTCCTTTCCAACTCTGGGGTTCTCTGATTCTCCACCCAGCCAATTGTGGGTTGACCAATAGTGATTGTTGTGACTATTCTATCCTGCTCTGAGAACAGAAGTCACACAACATCCTTTATGCCAGTGCCTGGATCTCCTTGGTTAGTCCCAACTGGAGTAGACCCATTGAATCAGCTGCGTGGGGGGTGATGGGGGCAGTTCACCCCAGGTGGCAATATTTTTGAGATGTCCTAGCTCGTAGCCACGCCTCCATGCACCATGGCCACGCCCCCTCCTGTCCTCCCCCCCCTATGCATTCCAAGCTCCGCCACTGCATTGAGTCAATTGTTGAATAGTGAGTCACCATGTAGAAAAATCCCGTTGGTTAAAAGGGCTTAATCTATTTGGAATAACATGATTCAGGCTTAGGAGTCAACTGGGGCACCGAGGAATTTCAGATTTCTCCATGACTACTGTTGCTGTTGTTGTGTTCCCTCAAGTCACTTATGGCAACTGGAAGCTTTTCTGCGGTTGATGGCCACCTGTCAAAGATGCTTCGGTTGTGTATTTCCTTCACTGGTGGCAGAGAGAGGGGGACTAGATGATGTGGGTGATTCCTTTCCATAATTCTATAGGGAGTTTCAGGGGATGGATCCCTGCCGTCTCTGGGGTTGGACCCAGAATTGGACTCTGGGGTTCCCTTTCACCTCGGTGACCCTATGAATTTACTCACCTCATGGGAAACCTCCCCCAGAAGCAGAGGTGGAACATTTTCCAAGACACAAAAGCCCTGGAAGGGATAGAGGAAAGGGCAAGTTAATGGAAATGCTCAACTCAAACAGCTGGGCTGGTCATCTCCTGACCTGTCTGCTCGCGTTGCTTTTACTCCACAATAGGGTTTTCCTTTTGTGTTGTGATTTGCCTCTCACAGGGAGGAGAACCTCCCTCTCCATCCTCCCTTTTCTCCCATGGGGGGAAACTCTGGGGTTTGGGTTTCCTTTCCCATCTCAACTAATTGTGACCTTTAAAGACCTACACAGCCTATCTATCTATAGATCATGTTGCTGCCCTGGCTAGCCCGAGCTTTGGGGGATATAAAAAGATATCTTTTGATATCAATAATTCAGCTTCACATACCCATTCCCCTCCACGTGCTTGCGAGGCCCCCGGCTGATAATCGCCGTAATATTCCACCACAATACAGGCAGGCCAGAAATAGCCGACTCGCAGCTTCAGGAGACCTCAAAGCAAGTACCTCCATTAGGTATGCACGCAGCTTTCAAAAGATCCTCTGCCCTGCGCTGGCAGCTTGATGATCGGACTATACAACGCTCAACTACTCTGCGTTTGCATACCGGCTATCCTAGTGACAATTTGGCTGTAACTCAATCATTCGAATTCTGACCTTTCGGAGGCTTTGTCTCCGACCCCAAATCTATTGTTCTCCCCAGGTCCGACCTAGCCTGCAGTCACAATTCTCCTTATAAAAACCCCTGACTTTGAGCGCTTCCTCGGATTGCTCCCGAGTTCCAGACCGCCTTGCTGCCGCATCGCTTGGCGAGCTTCCCCTCAGCTCCACGTGCTGAGATACGTCGAACCCCAGCCTCGCTCTCCATCTTCTTCAGGAACAGGTTTCGTATCACCCAAATCAACTATCCCTCTGAAAATCCCGCTATCTTACTCACACCTTTATTTTCCTTAGTTATCTGTGTGCGTGTGTTGCTTACATTGTGTGCCTGTCTTTAATAAAGATCATTCATTACTTTCAAACCGGTCTGCTTCTTGACTTGGCCTGACCCCGTAAACACTGGGTTACAAGATTCCGCTGCGTTGCCCTGCCTCTTGTTTTGCCAACCAGTGCTCTTGACTAATTTGTGTAATTTCAAGGTTATTTAGGTGTCCCTCCCGGGACCCCCAGAAAACAGGGTAACAATCATATCTCCCTATATGAGCTGCCCAAGTTTTAAGAGCCCCAGGGAAGGCTCTTCCCTCAGTCTCAACATCATCACAGGCAAATTTGGTGAGGACCCAGGAGAGAACCTTCTCAGTGGTGGGTTCCCAGGTTCTGGAACTCCTTCTCATGAGAGGTTTGGTTGGCCTCCTCTTTGGTACCTCAATTCAAGAAGGATATTGGTAAGCTGGAACACGTGACCAAAACGGTTAAAGGCCTAGAAACCGTGAAGCTCTCTGAGGAGTGGCTGAGGAAGCCAGGTATGTTTACCTGGAGAAGAGAAGGTTAAGAGGTGACGTAAGAGCCATGTTTAAACATTTGAAGGGATGTCACATTCAAGACGGAGCAAGCTTGTTTTCTGCTGCTCCAGTGACTCCGACACTGTGGAGCAATCACTTCAAACTTCAGGAAAAGAGAATCTACATAAACATTAGGAGGAACTTCCTGATGTTAAGAGTAGTTTGACAGTGGAATATGCTGCTGCCTGGGAGTCCATTGGAGTTTCCTTCACCTGGTGTGATGCACACTTTGCGTCTTGAACGATGCCTTCTTGCTGTTGGTTTGCTTTTGTTTTCTGCCTGCTCCTCGAGTCTCTAATCCACCTAACCCATCTGTGCCTGGGCTTTTCATCCTGTAACCACTTACCAGGATCCTACCAAGGCCTGTATCTTGAAGTCACTTTTGTGGACCACTGAAGTTTGTGCTGCTGCTATTTTCAAGGGTATGGTGGCCGTCATCCTTATCTGAGGACTATTTAATCTTAAAATACACTTCTTCCTACCTGAAAGGCTCTGGATGTGCCTAAGAGGTCATGCAAGTGGGGATATTTGATATATCTCTTCCCATGCAGGATATGTCCTCTGCCACACTTGTCTACTAAAAATCTAATCTCAAAAAAGAAAAAAAATTAATCCCAAACCTTCGTGAGAAACATTTTTAAAATTGCAGCTGTTCAGTAGTACCTAGACAAATTTGGAAACTCATACACTGACTTGGTAAAACCGTCAAAAGCAATAACTTCCATTGTTTGCACAACATTTGTTAGAGTTTGCAAGCTTAGCATGCCTGTCCTCAGCACTTACCAATTTATGTGTCTTTCTAGAAATCTAGGTACAACATGTTTATGTAACTCCCTGCCAGTTAGTCTCGCATCCAGTCAGTTAGCTGTGAGTCTCAGTTTCCTCCTGCTCCATTTTGC
Source organism: Cyclura pinguis (assembly GCA_030412105.1). Classification (NCBI taxonomy): domain Eukaryota; kingdom Metazoa; phylum Chordata; class Lepidosauria; order Squamata; family Iguanidae; genus Cyclura; species Cyclura pinguis. Next base: position 2,666,633 of record CM059602.1, read on the forward strand.
AGACTATTTCTTTCTTTCCTCCATTAAGTGCACATGTTGCTGAGCCTCTTTTCTATTCCTCTGCTAGAACCTGTGGGGGATAGCTAGGACTGGTTGTTGCTCACTGTCTGTTTGCCTAGTTTAGTTACTTTGATAATGGGATACGCTACTGTCTCTCTCATTTCCCAACAACACTCTCATTTAAATCCTTGCAAACAAACTCAGCAAGAAGGAGATGCTCTCTATCTACCAAATGTATTTAAATTCTACTCTAGTCCAGAGGGTGACCAACAGGGGCAGTGATATGCAGAGACAGCAAATAGAACAGCAATAGAGGGGATCTGTGATGTAAAAGACAGCTCTGTGTTCAAGTAATTAGGTTTAGAAGTTTCAAAAGCTTTATTCAGGAACATTGAAGAAAACAGCTGCACACCTTGGCAACTGCCAAGTCTAAAGAACTATTTCATTTACAGTACTATATAAGCCATTGCATTTCAAAATTAGCGTGCACTGCTATCCTATTTCTTGATGACTTAAAACAACACTTTTCCCACGATCACATTCCCCTCCTCCCATGTTGTCATTCAACCTCATTCATTTAAGCAGCAGCAGTCAGCAGTGTGATGTGGCAGCCAAGAAAGCCAACGCGATTCTTGGTTGCATTAATAGGAGTATGATATCTAGATCAAGGGAGGTAATGGTACCACTCTATTCTGCATTAGACAGACCTCATCTAGAATACTGTGTCCAGTTCTGGGCACCTCAATTCAAGAAGGATATTGACAAGCTGGAGCGTGTCTAGAGGAGGGTGACCAAAATGGTGAAGGGTCTGGAAGCTATGAAGCCCTATCATGAGCGGCTTAGGAAGCTGGGGATGTTTCGTCTGCAGAAGAGAAGGTTAAGAGGGGACATGATAGCCATGTTTAAATATTTGAAGGGATATCATGTCAAGGAGGGATCAAGCTTGGTTTCTGCTTTTCCAGAGACTAGGACAAGGAGCAATGAGTTCAAGCTGCAGGAAAGGAGATTCCACCTGAAGCTCAGGAAGAACTTCCTGATGGTCAGAGCTGTCCAGCAGTGGAATATGCAGCTGCCTCAATGGAGTGTGGTAGAATCTCCTCCTTCTTTGGACATTTTTAAGCAGAGGCTGGATGGCTATCTGTTGGGAATGCTTTGATGGGTGTTCCTGCATGGCTAAAGGGGGTTGGACTGGATGGCCCCTGAGGGCTCTTCCAACTCTATGATTCTATGGCCCTTTTTGCATGGCGTTTTAGAAGCGAAAGGGCCCCTTGAGCGTCACGTAAATGTGAGGAGTGGTCTGCATGACGCACTCACATTTACACGAAGCTCAAGAGCATGACGCACAGCGCATACGCACCTTTTTATTTTTGGCTTTTAGCCGAAAATGGTGTGCGCTTGTGCACCGGTCAAGGGCCTGGTGCGAACTTACCTGCCCTGCGGAGCCTCTGGAACTGGGCCGGTTGTGCTTCCTGCCCCAGTGCACCCTACAGCTCCCAGGCTGCACTGCGGAAGGAAGGAAGGGGCACGGGCGGGGCACTCTCGCGACCAGGAAGCTGCTGCAGAGCCCAAGCAGCAGGGACGAGCAAGCCTTCCTCTGAAGGCTTCTCGCACGAGCTCCGCCCCCCACCTCCTCAAAAAGGTAAGGTGAAAAAAGGCTTTATGATTCTAACCTGCCAACAGCATGACCTTGCAGCTGTAGCTGTTTGTTCTTATCACATATCATTACTGAAACATTCCTTGGTTCCCAGCTCCCCATCCATTATGTCATTGCATCTTTCTCTGCTTCACAGCAAGGCTCCTAGGCTCTAAAATATGGCTATGAACATGGCAGGGAGAGCACAGCCAACCGGACAGGAATACTCACCATTTCATGGTCTTTATCCAAAACCACAGTCTTCATTGGATGCAACAGTCGGGCAAAGTTCCTGTCCATCTGCTTCTCTGTCATGGCTATGTCAGCAACAGTTTTGCCATGCATTTGAGGAAGAGACTCCAAGAAGTCCACAGTTTCCTCTTCTGTCTCTCCATCTCCTCCTGGGACCTGTTAACAGGATGAAGCATTGAGAAGAACTGGCCCTGCTAACTGGGGGATTCTGGGAGTTGTAGTCCAAATAGAAAGCAATGGCATGTACCAAAGCTGTCCAGAAGCTCCCATGTCATAAGTGTGGGAAATCCAGTCTGGGTTTTATTCCTAGCTTTAAAAGAAAAGGCTTGGCCTGTTTTGGGCCTAGAGTTTTGGAGCTATTGTTGCTTCTTTAAAATCAGGAATAAAAGCCATAGTAGATTTGCTGCACTGCCCACTGACACGGAAGAACGGATTGCTCAGTGTGCACAAGAAAAATGCATCAGCTTATACACACACACACACACACACATATATGTATATGTATATACAGGTATGTATATGTATATATGTATACACACACACACACACACACACATATATATATATACACATACATATGTACACACATATTATATTTGTATTATATTTGTATAATATAATTTGTATTATAATTTATGATTGTATAATAATTTATTTTATTTATTATCAAATTTGTTGTTTACAAATAATAAGAATAAGAATAATAAATTGAGGGAGCCAATGGCAAAGCTCTAACTACAAGTTACTTACAGAAATCCGTGACAGAGTTACCATAATTTAGCACTGACTTGAAAGATACATTTTCTATTAATACTATAAATGGACTAAATACCCTAAAGGCACCAGATCTCATCTGCTCTGGGAACTAAGCAGGGTCAGCCTTGGTTAGTACTTGTATGGGAGACCACCAACGAATCCCAGGTGCTGTTGTAGGCTCTGTTTCAGAGGAAGGAACTGGCCACACTGCCTCTCAGGATTCCTTGCCTAAGAAAACCCTCTGAAATTCACGGGGTTGCCATAAGTCAGCAGGAGACGTGAAGGCACAAACACACAGGCCATTTCCACATGGGCTTAAAGAAACGGTGCAGAGTGTCCTCCAGGGAGGACGTCTGCACCTGGGAGCGGACTGGGTCGGACCTACTTAGTGTAGTTCCGCACCTCAGCCCGCTCCGGAACGACCCGAAGTGGTCGTCCAGCGTGCTTTTGAAAGACCGCTTAAAACAGGTCTTTCAAAAGCACGGAGCGCACCACTCCATGCCCGCGCTCCAGTGCAGATTTGCAGGCTCGCACCAGTGCGAGCCTGCGATCTGCCGGGGGCGGGCTTTAGGCTGGTAAGCTCCAGCGGTCGGTGGAGAGCCTCGACCAACCAGAAGCCGCCATTTTCGTCCCCGGAGCAGTGCGGAGCGGTGGCCACGCACTGCTCCGGACCAGCCTGGACCCAAGCGCGGAACCCAGAAGTCCGGTAAGTACTGGCACGAGGCAATTCCCTCGTCCCGTGTGGAAATGGCCACAGACACACCTATGTTCATCATCATCTTAAGAAAGCTAGTTTCATCTTTAAGCTGAGTGTGCCAGGCTGCTTCCTTGTGAGGAGCGAGCAATGGGGCGAACACTGCTAAGCTCTCAGCCCTCTGAAGCTGCTTCTCTCTGATGCTCAGGTATAATAAATATCTCCAGGGCCGCCCCAGAGAGATGGGGGCAGGCCTGTTCTCTGCTGCCCTGGAGGGAAGGACCAGCTCTAATGGTCTGAAGGTATGGGACGGTCAATGTTGATTGACCATCAGGAGGGACTCCTTGACAGTAAATGTGGTTGGGCAATGGAACCAGTTGCCTGGAGAGGTGGTGGGGGTCTCCTTCCCTGGACATCTTCAGAAAGAGGCTGGACAGCTACCTGTTGCTGGGGATGCCTTAGCTAGAAACCTTGCATTGAGCGGGGACTTGGATGAGATGGCCCATGAGGCCCCGTCCAACTCTAGGGCCATTTCTGTCCTATACTGCGATAGTGTTATTATTCCCCTTTCGACCTCCCGTGGAATTCTGGGGTTTGTAGTTTACTGAGGGCCAAGAGCTCTCTGGCTGAGAATTCTCAATGCTCTTCCCTAAACTGCAGACCCCAGGATTCCATGGGAGGTTGAAAGTGGAATAATAGCACCATAACAGTGCAGGGAGGAAACAGCCTAGGATTTTCTGACTTTAGGAGCACCTGTGATGCACCTTCTTGGCTGGTACTTACGTTCAGCTCAAGGACCAGGAGGCCCTCTTTCAGATGAGTGCTCCTGACAGAGAACTGGATCCCAGGAGGCGACAAGTCAACTGCATGGAACCAAGCATATCAGTAAATCAGACAGCGCATTGTAATTAAGGTACGTGGCCTTCTCCATGGTGGCACAAAGCTACCAAATGACTATTCTTAATGATGCTCCTCCTGAGCACAAGTCTGTTCTTGAACGTCTTCGTCTGATGTTGTTGTTTGCTTCAGGATTAATTTGATCTTGCTAGTTCCTTGCTAATCATATTAGTATTAGTATTATCAGTATTAGTAAATATTGGTACTGGTACTGGTATTAGTATTAGTACTACTATTATTTTCTCCCAAAACTGGGACTCAAAGCAGGTTACAATTTAAAAGAATACAATCAAAAACATACAAAAAGTAAACATTAAAATAGAATTAAACTGTATTTGCCAGAGTATAAGATGCACCTGTGTATAAGACACACCTCATTTATACACTGGCAAATACTGCACCCCATTTTCAAACAGTATTTTTTGGGGAAAAAGTAAGTCTTACATGCCAGCAAATACAGTATTCACAGTATTAAAATAATTTAAATCTGAAATTAAAAGAATAAAATGCAGTTTTAAATGATGAAAAGCTATTAAAAACAGTTTCGGTTAAAAAGAATACAGCATCTCCTAACCCATTCTATGAAAAAATTCTGCTTTAAAATCCTGTTGTAATAAAAAAGGTTTTGACCACTGATGGAAGGATGAGGCTATTCTGGCCTCCAGTGGAAGGGAGTTCCAGAGTCTAGGGGCAGCCACCGAGAAGGCCGTCTCTTGTGTCCCCACCAACTGTGCTTGCAACAATGGTGGGAATGAGAGAAGGGTCCCCCCCGATGGTCTCAGGGCGCAGGCAGGCTTACACAGGGATATAAAGCCTGCCAGACAGCCTGGACCTGAGCCACATAGGGCTTTGTAACTTTGTAAGTCATAGCCAGCAGTTTGAATTGTGCCCAAAAACAAAATGGTAGCCACTGGAGCTGTTTAACAAGTGCATGGCTTGATCTCTGTGACCTGCTCAAGTTAACAGTCTGGATGAAACTCTTTGGACCAGCTGAAGTTTGCAAACACGCTCCAAAGGCATCCCCAAACACAGTACATTACGGTAGTCCAATTGGGATGCGAGTAGGCTTGTACCACTGTTGCCAGACAAGGTCCTACACTTAGGTAGAAAAAATGGAATACAGAAATATAGGATGGGGGACACGTAGCTGGATAGTAGTACGTGTGAAAGGGATCTAGGAGTTTTAATAGACCACAAGCTGAACATGAGTCAGCAGTGTGATGCGGCAGCCAAGAAAACCAATGCAATTCTCGGCTGCATCAATAGGAGTATGGTGTCTAGATCGAGGAAGATACTGGTACCACTCTACTCTGCTTTGGCTAGACCTCATCTTGAATCCTGTGTCCAGTTCTGGGCACCCCAATTCAAGAAGGACATGGTCAGGCTGGAGCAGGTCCAGAGGAGGGCGACCAAAATGGTGAAGGGCCTGGAAGCCATGAAGCCCTATGAGGATAGACTTAGAGAGCTGGGTATGTTTAGTCTGCAGAAGAGAAGGTGAAGAGGGGACAGGATGGCCATGTTTAAATATTTGAAGGGATGCCATGTAGAGGAAGGAGAGGGCTTGTTTTCTGCTGCTCCAGAGAGCAGGACAAGGAGCAATGGATTCAAGCTGCAGGAAAGGAGATTCCACCTGAACCTCAGGAAGAACTTCCTGACGGTCAGGTCTGTCCGGCAGTGGAATCTGCTGCCTCGGAGTGTGGTGGAGTCTCCTTCTTTGGAGGTTTTTAAGCAGAGGCTGGATGGCCATCTGTCGGGAGTGCTTTGAGGGTGTTCCTGCATGGCAGGGGGTTGGACTGGATGGCCCCTGGGGTCTCTTCCAACTCTACATTTCTATGATTCTATGATTCTATAATTTGATATCTTAAAGGTATGGGTATAATTGGCACACAAACTTTAAATGTGCAAAAGCACTCCTGGCCACTGCAGAAACCTGGACTTCCAGGTTTAAAGCTGAATCTAAGAGCACACATACACTGTGGACCTGCATTTTCGGGGGAAGTGTAACCCCATGTAACACAGGCTGAACCTCTATTCCCTCATCTGCCTTTTGACTGATCAGGAGCACCTCTGTCTTGTCTGGATTAAGCTTCAGATGCTTGCCTTTTTCCAGTCCATTACTGATGACAAACTATGGTTCAGGACCAGAACTGCCTCCTTGGATTGGGGTGGAAAGCAGCAGCAGTGTTGGGTGTCATCCACATACTGGCTATTTCCACGCTACACTCTTATAGTGCTATTATTCCACTTTCAACATCCTATAGAAATCTGGGATTTGTAGTTTACTGAGGAGGCCAAAGAGCTCTCCGGATGAGAATGCTAAAGGCCCCTCTCTGAACTGCAAATTCTAGGATTCCATAGGATGCTAAAAGTGGAATGATAGCAGTATAACAGTATACGGTGGAAATGGCCATTACACCCCAATACTCCAGCCAGCCTCTCCTGGTGCTTTCTTGCATACCTTAAACAGCATGGGGATGGCTGGATGTCTGCTGGGGTCTGTTCCCACTCTGTAGTTTTATGATTCTAGGAAACATTTCCGCACGAGACTGTTATAGCGCTATGATTCCACTTTCAACATCCTATGGAATCCTGGGGTTTGCAGTTTCGGGAGGGGCCAGCTGGCCCCTCCCGAAACTGCAAACCCCAGGATTCCATAGGAGGTTGAAAGTGGAATCATAGCGCTATAACAGTCTTGTGCGGAAATGGCCTTAATCTTGGTTCAGTCACGGGGACATTTGTCATGAAAAATACTATAGGAACGGAGCTGGATGCTTCTCCACGCACCCAGACCAGCTTTCCAAAGGCTAGTAAATAGCGATGCTAGGAGTTTGTCTCAGCTAAGAAGGTGGGTTTGGGGGATGATGAAGGAAGAGACGTTCTATAGTTCCGCCCAACGTAACTTTCTTATCGAGGACTGGTTAAATGTTAAAGTCAACAGAATATTCTGTATTCAACCTGGCAACTCTGTTCTTAGAAGAAAGTATAAATGAAGCCACTTACAAAATGTGTCATTCAGCAGCTTCCCAGATGGTCCAAAAAGTGCCTCTGGTAAGAGGTCACATGCCTGCAATGTCACAAAACAAAGGCTAAGCAATTTGGAGCTGGTGACAATTCTGCAGTTTTGGACTATGACCTAGTTATGGAAGAGAAGAGGAGGTTAAGAGGTGACATGCTAGCCTTGTTTAAGTAGTTGAAAGGATGTCAAATGGAAGATGGAGCAAGACTGTTTTCTCCCGCTCCAGAGATTAGGACATGGAGCAATGGCTTCAAACTGCAGGGGTAAAAAAAAGATTCCACCTAAACTTTAGGAAGAACTTCCTGATGGTTAGAGCAGTTCAACAGTGGAATATGATGCTTGGGAGTGTGTTGGAGACTCCTTCTCTGGAGGATTTTAAACAGAGTCTGGGTGGCCATCTGTCAGGAATGCTTTGATGGTGTCTTCCCATGGCAGAATGGAGTTGGACTCAATGGGCCTCTGTGATTTTATGATTCTATGGGCTAAGACCATCTTCAAAGTTGGTTGAAATATTGGTGTTGATTTCCCAGGAAGTTCATAAAGATTCAAACATCTAAGCTTCTGGGAAGGGTCAGTTTGTCTGCAGAAACTCCTCCCTCATGGACTTGGGGTGACAGGGCCATGTTCTATGCAGGGAAACAGGGAGATATGGCATGACCTCTCCTTGGGGGCACCATTGGTGCCAGCATTGACTATGTTTTGGTGCCAAGCTAAACTACAGCTAGATGAGTCTAGGGGTCTTCATCTGAACGGCTGGTGAAGTTCTGTCTAAGGATCTGGTTTGCAAATGGTCTTACATAATTTCACTTTGTGTATGTTTCAAACTGCTTTAAATTGTTTTGAACTGGTTTAGGAAAAGAGGAGATCAAGAAGCTCTTCTTAGACAAGATGACCTTAGACAAGATGGTGGCCTTTGGAACTCAGCCACAAATTTTGCCCATGTTAATTGATTGGGAGGTCCCTTTACATGGGGGGTGGAGGGGAGGAATTGTGCCGGAGATGGGGGACACTGGTCACCCTCAGCCCCAAAAACTGCACCCACCTGCCTACCCCGTTCCAAAAGTACCTCTGCATTTGGCTGTATGTCACCAAAATGGCAACTGGAAGTAACTCCTGGTTGACTTTTTGGCTCATAATACAGCCAAAGGCAGAGATATTTCAGGAAGGCAGGGGTGGGTTATTGTGAGGGTGGGGCTGTAGGAGAATGTGGAAGCATGTTCTGGCACATTTATTTATTTATAAATATATTTTATTTCCTGCTTTCCATGCAGAGCTCTCAGGGCAGTATACAAGAAAACCAATCTGACCAATTGAGAACAGTATAAAATCAAAAACTGGTTTTAACAATCTGCAAGGCACATTACACAAGTTTAAAAGAGTTAAAATACTTTAAAATGAAATGGTGTATACTTGGCATGGTTTTGGAGCAAAATAAACCAGAAATCACCAGAATGGAGAGGGTGGCTCTAAGGAACAGATGAAGAGCTTGGGAGCTATAAAAGGGGAGTCACAGGTAGCCCCCACATTGGACGTTTCCCTGCCTTAACACCGTACCTGTCATATTTGTTCCTTCCACACACTTACAGACATCAAAAAATGACTTTTTGAGGTAACATTTCAAGCTCAGCACCACCAAAGAAATCCTCAGCAAGACCTACACGTTCATCCAGCACGGGAGCCAGGTTGTTCTGTAGGGCGGATTTTACCATTGGCGTGGCACCTTCCTTTGAAATGTTGGATGATCTGAGGAGCAAGGAAGAGAAGAAGAATCCCTGAAGAGATGAAGGAAGTCATAGAGTCATAGAATCGTGGAATCATACAGTTGGAAGAGGCCCCAGGGGCCATCCAGTCCAATCCCCTTCTGCCCTGCAGGAACCCACAACAAAGCATTCCCAACAGATGGCCATCCAGCCTCTGCTTAAAGACCTCCAGACTCCGCCACACTCCACAGAGGCAGCGGCATATTCCACTGCCAGACAGCTCTGACCCTCAGGAAGTTCTTCCTGAGGTTCTGGTGGAATCTCCTTTGCTAAAACTTGAAGCCATTGCTCCTTGTTCTAGTCTCTGGAGCAGCAGAAGAGAAGCTTGCTTCATCTTCAGCATGACATCCCTTCAAGTATCTCTTAACCTTCTCTTCTGCAGACTAAACATCCCCAGCTCCCTAAGCCGGCCCTCATAGGGCTTCATGGTTTCCAGACCCTCCACCATTTTGGTCGTCCTCCTCTGGACACACTCCAGCTTGTCAATATCCTTCTTGAAATGAAGTGCCCTGAACTGGACACGGGATTTCAAATGAGGCCGAACCAAAGCAGAATAGAGTGGTACCATTACCTTCCTCAATCTAGACTCCATACTCCTATGGATGCAACCAAGAATCGCATTGGCTTTCTTGGCTGCTTCATCACACTGCTGACTCATGTTTAGCTTGTGGTCCACCAAGACTTCTAGATCCCTTTCACACGTACTCTTATCCAGCCACGCATCCCCCATCCTATGTTTGTGCATTCCATTTTTTTCTGCCTAAATGTAGGACCTTCCATTTGTGTCTGTTGAAATTCTTTTGTTAGCTCTGGCCCAGTTCTCCAGTCTGTCGAGGTCCTTTTGAATTTTGATTCTGTCCTCTTTGGAACAAAGGGGCCAGCCCAGCCCAGCTGGGTCTGAGGTTGAATGGGGAAAGGACCTTCTGGTTTGGGGCGGGAGTGAACAGCAAGAGCGTTCTTTGACAGCGAAGGCATTTTTTTTTCCTAACAAGAATGTGTTTAGCCTGGAGAAGAGAAGGTTAAGAGATAACATGGTAGCCATGCTTAAATATATGAAGGTATGTTATATGTTGTATATCGTATGGAGCAAGCTTGTTTCGAAGGAATGACTTCAAACTACAGGAAAAGAAATTCCTCCTAAACATTAGGAAGAACTTCCTGGTGGTAAGAGCTGTTTGACAGTAGAATATGATGCCTGGGAATGTGGTGGAATCTCCTTCTTTGGAGATTTTTAAGCAGAGGCTGGATGGCCATCTGCTGGGAGTGCTTTGATGGTGGCTTCCTGCATGGCAGAAGGGGGTTGGACTGGGTGGCCCCGGGGGTCTCTCCCAACTCTAGGAATCTATGAACATGGAATATCCGGGTAAACACAGTTATAAAGATAGAATATTGAACTGTCAATATTCTGTATGAAATTTGTCTCCCACCCTCAGGTGCAGAAGAAGACAGAAGGTTATGGGGTTATTCACACAGGATTCAGGCCTATGGATATCTTCAGGATTTTTTAAATTTATTTTTAAATACATTTTTGTTTTGGACAGGTTGAATATCTTTTATCCGAAATGCTGGGGACAGCAGCTGTTTCAGATTTCAGAATTTTGCATATCCATAATAAGATGATATAGCATTCTTTTGACATGGGCGTCCATCCTTTCATCAGTTCTTCTCCTCTTGCCTGCCTCCTGCAGGGAACATGAGGGAATTACGGAGGCTTGCTTGGTACCATGTACGCATTGTGCTTGCAAAGTTTCTGAGTCACCTTGCACCTTTTTTAATGTCAGGCTGCTTGGGACTGCACATGCGCTGCTTGCAAAGTGAGAGGGGAAAAAGGCAACAAGTGAACTAAGAGACTTTGCAAGCAGTGTATACGTGCACTTGGTCCCAAGCAAGCCTCTGTAATTCCCTCATGTTCCCTACAAGAAGAAGACTATGGCCGTTTCCGCACTGGACTGTTATAGTGCTGTTATTCCACTTTCAACTTCCTATGGAATCCTGGGGTTTGCAATTTAGGGAGGGGCCTTTGAGGATGACCTTTGAGGCCCCTCCCTAAACTGCAAACCCCAGGATTCCATAGGATGTTGAAAGTGCAATAACAGCACTATAACAGTCTAGTGCGGAAATGACATAGGTTCCACTTTTCAAAAGTTGGATTTTGCAGCATTTTGGATTTCAGATTTTCAGATAAGAGATATTCAACTTGTATTTGCATTATTCCCTTTGGGATCACATAGTCCCTTTTTAAAAATTAGATTTGGCAGGTTTCTTTGTTTTTACTGTACATTACCATGAACATTGATGTAACCACAACATTTACTTGTACAGGGTCTGGGCAATCATGAAGCCTTTACAGGAGCGGCAGGTCTTCACTTTGAATCCATCACTGCTTCTGGAGAGGATGACTGAGAAGTTCTTCACTACTTGAATTTCAACCGAGTTGCTCAAAACATCAAAGGAGCTAGAAAGGGGGGGAAAAAAACAAGAAAGGAAAGAAGGAACCTGCCCTGAGACTCAGAAGCTCTATGCCTCCCAAATTCTGTGAGGTAAGAGAGACTGGAAAACAGAATTAAAAGGATGTTTTCTGGCCAAATATGATTCTCTTGATACTTGGGAAACCCAGTTAGGATTAATAATACACAGGCAAGAATTGTGCACAGTTTTCACCCGGTATTTGGACATCCCAAAATGTTTTGAGAAAATGGTTCTGTGCAGAAATACACATGACTTTTAGCATCAGAACTGGAGGTGGTGGCACAAAAAACTCCATTTCCAGGCAGTAACATGTAGGAGTTTTGTGCAATATTGGACTGGACCACACTGGACTGTTATAGCACTTTGATTCCACATTCAACATCCTATGGAATCCTGGGGTTTGCAGTTCAAAAAAAAAAAGCAATCATGCACAACAAAAATCTTGCACACAAGACATGTTTTTTGTTGTGCAAGACATTTTGTGCAAGATTTTTGTTCTGCAATATTGCTGGGGGTTTTGTTTAGGAAACAGCCATTGTGCATAAAAAGTGCACATGGCTTCTGGAAACAGTAGGCAGAATTCACTTGATCTGAACTGGCTACTGTGGAAATGGTCAAGGTGGGATCCCCTCCAAAGATCTGAGCTAGAGTCTACTCACTGGTGTCCTCCCTCTGTTTCTCAAAAAGAAGATACTTCAAAATAACTCACAGTTCAAAATAGATGCTGAACACCACCCTTAAGCTTATTTTCAGCGAATCATTGGCTGGCTTTGTTATTTTAACAACCGGGAGGTAAGGAGTTTTCACTTTCATCCTGCAAAGAGAACCAAAAAGGCAACCCAGTCGATGGTCATGCAAAGCTTGGAAGTGTCTGTAATGGGAAGTGTAGGGAGAGTGGTCTTACTGTAGTTTCTAGTCCGAACTTGAGGGATATTAGATATCATTTGATATCAAGAATTTGGCCTTCACTACCCATTCCTCTCCACATGCTTGCGAGGCCCCCGGACAAGCACGCACATAGGCACGGCTGAAAATAGCTGAACAAAATCCAGACAGGCCAGTAATTGCCAGACTGCAGCTTCAGGAGACCTCCAGGCAAGTACCTCCTTAAGATCACATTATGTATGCACTCAGTTTACAAAAGATCCCCTGCCCCGAGCAGGCGGCTTGACGAGCGGACTATCCAACTCTCAAGCACTCCACGTTTGTATACTGTCTACACTATTGACAATACTATCATAATTCAATCATCTAAAGTACTGACCTTTCGGAGGCTTTGTCTCCAGCCCAAAACCCATTGTTTTCCCCAGGAACAGACTAGCCTACAGACGCATTTTCCCCTATAAGACCCCCTGATTTTGAGCGTCTCTTCGGATCTCTCTGACTTCCATCCCGCCTTGCTGTCGCTCCGTTCGACGAGCCTTCCCCTCAGCTCCCACGTGCTGAGAATCTCCGATACTGCAGACTTTTCTTCTGATAAACCGGGCTTCAGGATCAGGTGTAGTATTTCCCCTGAAAAATCCCTCTTAAAATCCTCTATCCAACTCCTACCTTTCTTTGATTAGGTCTGTATGAGTGGTTGCATACATACGTGTTGACTGTGTTTTAAAATAAAGGAAAACAATTATTATTTACTTCTGTTTGATTATTGACTCGGCCTGACCCCGTAGACATTGGGTTCAAGATCTCGCTACGTTGCCCTGCCTCTCGCGTTGCTAACTAGTGCTCTTGCTAATTCCCATTCCCCATTATTTTGAGCACATTGAGGTGTCCCTCACGAGACTCCCAGAAATCAGGGTAACGGTGGGCCTTGGTATCAACAAAACGAAGAACATTTCCGCACGACACTCTTATAGCGTGATGATTCCACTTTCAACCTCCTATGGAATCCTGGGGTTTGCAGTTCCGTGAGGGGCCAGATGACACTATAAGAGTGTCGTGCGGAAATGGCCTAAATCATGGATACCCGAGGAAGGCACTGAATGCTACGGCGCAGCTTGAAAGACACACAGAGAGGATTATTATTATGCTTAGGGTAAGCAAGGAGCCATCTCGTACTGTTTACCTCAGCTGGGCACTTCAGTAGACAAGAAAGGATGAGATCCTTTGACCTTTCTGTGAGAAACCAGAAGGCTTCTGGAAGTGGCCCGGAAGAAACAGAAAGCACATCTCTGGACGACCCAAAGATGGTTGTCTACTGGGTTTTTCTACCAATATCCAACCAGCCTTTTGTTTCTTCTGTGGGACAAGGAAGTTTGCTTCTGCACAGTATGGATTCATCTCTATATCTGTTTTCACTATATGAACTCCTTGTTTGAGACCACAACCATTTCTGCACTAGCCTGTTATAGTGCTATTATTCCACTTTGAACATCCTACGGAATCCTGGGGTTTGCAGTTTGGGGGGGGCCTCAAAGACAAAATGGCTTTGTCTTCTCTTGATTGGCCCCCCAAAATCTAAGGGGTGGCCCCATGGAGTGGCTCTGATCAGTCCCAAGTCTGACACAATGGCCGAAAAGTTTCTTCCGTTCTATCAGGGAGCCATCAAGGGCCCAGCCCAAGATAGAAACTCCCTTAAACTGAATAGGAAAGAGAGACGACGGTGTCCTTAGAGAGACCCCATTTGAAACAGGGCTTTGCTCACAGCTTGGCGAGGTTGCTTTTTAGATTACAGCTCCCAGAATCACCCAGCCACCATGAGTGCTGTCCATGTTGCACGGCCCTTTCCCATGCCAGTTGAGAGATTTGGGGAGCTAAAGTCCAAAAAGGTAACTTTTCCAAGCTCTGGCTTTGCTGCACAAATCCCATGCTTACAGTTCAGCCCCCAAGGCATGCCAATAATTCCCCAAATCTGGCCAGATCCTACCTGGGTGGTATAAAGAGATAATATCCAAAGAAAGCCCTCTCAGCACCATGGCGTGGTCTCTTGATGCGTCCATTTACCAAATTGGTGATCTGTTCACCTAGGCTGGAATTGACCAGATGTCTTGCAATCTCTGAAAGAAAGGAAATACCATGGAGACCAGGAATTTCCACATGGTGAACAGAAAAGCACAACACTGCACCCTAGGGATTTCTGATTTTCAAAATGCTAGGAGTTCAAATGATCCACCTGGATTTCTTCTTGTGCCAAAAGTAATAGGACCCGCCCTGTGGAGATCAAATGTGATTTTATGTGACATGGTGTGAAGTCTCACCTCAGTACTGAATTCCAACGTTTGTGCAACCAATGTACATGCACAATGGACACTTAGGCTCAGTGCACACCAAGGTATAATGGGCAATGCACAGTGATGCACAACACATGCAATGGCCCTGCATTCACCCTCCGTTTCTGTGCTTGAAATGTGAATGCCTCCATTGCTCAACGATGCAAAAGTTTAGTCTGCAGGTGGAAGGCAAGTTATGCCTGCATATGTCACCAAGAGGATGCCAGCCATAGGGGTGCCAGGCAAACATTTCCGGGAGGCAAACACCGAAATTAACGGTGCAATCGACTAACTGGGGTGCAGATACAGAAAAAGCCCTATAGGACCTCACCCACCACAAGACATTGTTTGACCAGGAGAACAGGAGAACAAATTCAGGAGATGATCTTAAGGTCCTGGGGAAGCATACATGGGATAATCAACCAGGTAACTGGGCCCCAAAGTTATTTTGGCTTTCAATTGTGAATGCCTGGGCCAAGAGGCTCAGCAACAGAACCGATTATCTAGAGAGGTGGAGGGGTCTCCTTGTCGTGACATCTTCAAAAAGAGGCTGGACAGCTACCTGTTACAGGAGACAGAATCATAGAATGATAGAGTTGAAAGAGACCATGAGGGCCATCCGGTCCAACCCTCTTCTACTATGCAGGAACATACACTCAAAGCATCCCCAATAAATAACCACCCAGCCTTTGGTTAAAAACCTCCAAAGAAGGAGAAGACTCCACCACACTCCATGGAGGCAGCAGATTCCACTGCAAGACAGCTCTGACTGTCACAAAGTTCTTCCTGAGGTTCAAGTGGAAGCTCCTTTCCTGCAGCTTGAATCCATTGGTCTTTGTCCTAGTCTCTGGAACAGCGGAAAACAAGCCCGCTCCCTCCTCGACATGGCATCCCTTCAGATATTTAAACATGGTTCTCATGTCCCCTCTTAACTTTCTCTTCTCCAGGCTAAACATACCCAGCTCCCTAAACCACTCCTCATAGAGCTTCATGGCTTCCAAACGTTCCACCATTTTGGTTACCCTCCTCTGGACACGTTCCAGCTTGTGATATCCTTCTTGAACTGAGGTGCCCAGAACTGGACACAGTGTTCCAAATGAGGCCTAACCAAGGCAGAATAGAGTGGTACCATTACCTGCTTTGATCTAGACACCATACTCCTATTGATGCAACCAAGAATTGAGTTGGCTTTCTCAGCTGCCGTACCACACTGCTGACTCACGTTCAGCTTGTGGTCCACCAAGATTCCTAGATCCCTTTCACACGTACTGCTATCCAGCCACGCGTCCCCCATCCTATATTTGTGCATTCCATTTTTTTTCTGCCTAAGTGCAGGACCTTACATTTCTCCCTGTTGAAATTCATCTTGTTAGCTTTGGCCCAGCTCTCCAATCTGTCGAGGTCCTTCTGAAATTTGTTCTCTGGGACGTTAGCAACCCCTTCCAATTTGGTGTCATCTGCAAACTTGATCAGCATGCCCTCCGCTCCTTCATCCAAGTCATTGATCATAGAATCACAGAATCACAGAGTTGGAAGAGACCCCAGGGGCCATCGAGTCCAACCCCCTGCTATGCAGGAACCCCCTGCTATGATGAAGATGCACTGGGCACTGGTTCTGTGGTTCTGTCCTGGATGGACAGATGGATCCCTGTGGATGCTGGAGGTGGAGATCCTGCAATGAGCAGAAGTCATATTCCTTGCCCATTGTCAGTACCCGCACACACAGTGGTCTTTGTGGGAACTCTACAGGCATTTCCTTCCCTTGCAAAACAAAATTGCTCCCCAGAGAAGGCAAAGAGGTTTTCTTTTGTTGGTTACCTTCCTCCAGATATTTCTTCTTGATCCTCAGGAAGACTCCCTGCCCTTCTTGCCCCAGGGACGCGCTCAGCAAACAGCAGACAAAGAGAAGGCTCCACGCCTGGATCATCCTCACATCCAATCTGAAAGCTGCAGGGGAAATTTCTAGCATAAGGCACATGAAGAAAAGAAGGATGTAAAAAAAAGTCCTGAATGCATAGAAACATCCTAGGGGGAAGCAAAAAGGAACCCCCAATAGACATGTTTGTGTTTCAAGACATTTATTGTCAAAATTATGCGGAGTTTTCTTTTTAAATCAATCATTTTGTGCACAAAAATACAGGTATGCCTGAGTTAACAATGCGTCTGATTAAAAAGCTACTTTTTCCCATTTTTTTAAATTATTGAATTCCTGAGTGCCATCCCCTTCTTCTCTTACTCTTCTGTCTAGCTGGAAACTTTTTAACAGCATCAGTATTGGGAATCTAAGGTCATTTCCGCACTGGACTGTTATAGCGCTTTGATTCCACATTCAACATCCTATGGAATCCTGGGGTTTGCAGTTCTGGGAGGGGCCGGCCGGCTTATCACATGCCATGGTTTCTCTTTTGTTGTTCTCCTGGTGGGAGACCATTTGGAAAGCATTTCTTTTACAAAGGAAGCCGTTAATGGACTTTTTCTTACAAACAACACAGACTAGTCTTTAACAACAAGGCCCAAACCAACCTGTCCTTTAACAGAGGAGCCTGCAAGCGTAGCTCAAAGAGCAAAAGGGCAACCACAGTTTCACAACTTGCTGGGGAAGAAAATGGTGCCCAAGATTGCCACCTGGCAATCAGAAAATCTTGCTGTTTTATAATAAAGCATTGCAAACTTCAACCAATCAATCAACCAGACATTCAATTAATCAATTGCTTTATTTTCTGGATGAAACTGAGCACCTCCCCCACTGTTTCTTTAGTTGTCTTTTGTCCAAGGTAATTGGAGAAAAATACCTTGTGGGGTTGTTATCGCTTTAAAAAAATTGCTCCATCTGCCAAAAAAAAAATTATTCTCTTTAATAAAGATCTCAGACCACTAGAAGAGCTGCAACTTTCTCAAGGGCACTAGCTAAAGCCCATGCAAGTTGTTACGTAGCGTTCCTAAAAATTTGAAGTGGCTTCATTTTGTATATTTTAATGCTTGCTAGTAAGCTAGGAGGATTAGAAATTTTGTTGGAGATTCTATGTTACATTTTATAGTTTAATGTCCTTATTTGCTATTTATATAACCTCCTTGTTTTTACATTGATGTTTACAAGCAAATACAATTTGATCCTGAACACTTTATCTATCCTACCTTTTCCCCAAGACAGGGGCTCTAGGGGTATATCTGCAGAATGCATGTTTGCTTGTTTTTTCTGTTTTAACACCATGGATTAAAATGTAATCATTTGCAAGAGCTTGCAGATCAACCAGCTACTAAAGGCAGAGGAGCAAAATCCGGGTGGGGAAGTGGGTAGTTGGCAACTCTGTCTGTCACAAACAATGGACACCAGGTCTCGCTAAACTGAGTCTCGAACTCGTGAGTGTCTCCCCTTCGAATTCACTCGCTGCGAACTCACCACCAGGCCTCCGAAGGGGGAATACCAGAGATCTCCAAAAGACACGATGAAACATGTGTAGTTTTCTTCCTCTTTCTGCCAGCTGCAATCCTACCAGGAATAAGGCTCTTTTTCTTGCTGATGATTCAACCAGGCTACGAGAGAGGACCAATCCCACCAGCACCTCAGCTTTTTCTGGGAGCTCAGCAGCTGCTGATATGCAAAGTCCCCCTGGACAGGTGTTTGGTTAACTGTGTCGCCTAGAGATGTTGTTGTGTACTTGCGTCGGCAGGTAATGCACACCTGAGCCCCAGTCCTTCTCCTCCTGCCTGTCCAAGGCTCTTCTCCACTCACTGCATGGTTGCATAGAATCACAGATTTGGAAGAGAGCCCCGGGGCCATCCAGCCCAACTCTCTTCTGCCGTACAGGAAGACACAATCGCAGCACACAGATGGCCAGCCAGGCTCTGTTTAAAAGCCTCCAAGGAAGGAGGAGACTCCACCACACTCCCAGGTAGCGTATTCCACTGTTGAACGGTCCTTACCTGAGAGAAGCGAAGTCTATTTTAGCTTCTGCACTGGGTATACAGTATTAATAACATGTATTAGAAGCATATATATATATATATTAGCTTATATGTATAACACATATTTTAGATATATTTACACATATATTTCAGTATATTTTATATTTGAGCTTCTGTAATACACTAAGTCTAAGAAAACAGCTTCCTAAAACTGGCAGCTGAACAAAAAAGGTCCTCCAAGACCTTGGATCTTTAGCGTGGCTGCTGTGTTTCAGAGAACAACACACCAGACAGGACAAGGCCGTCTGTAAGGAGTAAACTGGTTGATAAGGAATATAAGAAAAAAGGTTGGCGTTGTTTAGAAGTCGGGGTGGTTAGAAACTGTTAGGGTGGTTACACCAAGGGGCGTTTTGGAACTGCTAATGAGAATTAAGGATGCGTGAGGGAAATGCATGATCAGTGCGTGATCGCTCATACTGTAAATATGGGGAAGGGGAAATGTAACTTCTTAGGCGATCCTGATAGGCCGTAACCTTTGGGGTCCTATCCAGTGGGATCCCAGGGGAGGAAAAACCTGCGAAGGGGACAGGGGATAAAATATGAGGTATTCAATACTGGGGTGTGTCCTTCTCTCTGGGGAGCACCGGCTTCTGCAGAAACGTACTTTTAATAAACATTAATGCTTCAGCCGATCCTGTGCTAAATTGTTTTATGAGTCTTCTCAGCTACTTCTCACATTACCTCAAGGAGGTTCTTTCTAAGGTTTAAGTGGAATCCCTTTTCCTATAATTTGAAGCCATTGCTCCACAGTGTCCTAGTCTTTGGAGTGGCAGAAAACAGGCATCCTCAATCCTCCATATGACATCCTTTCTTATATTTAAACATGGCTCTCATGTCCCCTCTTAACCTTCCCTCCTCCAGGCTAAACCCACCCAGCTCCCTAAGCTGCTCCTCAGAGGGATTCATGGCTTCTAGGCCTTCTACTATTTTGGTTGCTCTCCTCTGGATATGTTCTGGCTTGTCCAGGTCATCTCATGTTCATCTGTGAGTGCGGGTTACTGCAACATACTTTACATGGGGCTGACGCTGAAAAGTTCAGAACACCAGAGGGTTCAAAATGCTGTGGTCAGACTGCTGACCAGGGTTGGTAGGAAACATGACCCCCTTGTGGAGACGATTTCACTGGCTACGAGTGAATTTCCAGTCCAGAATTCCAAGTGCTGGTTATGACCTTTGAATCCCTATACGGCTTGGGTCAGAACAACCTGAAAGACTGTACCTGCTTATAGGAGCCTATATGAGTTTTAGGATCCTTAAGGGAGGGCTTTCTCTCAGTCCCACCACAGGCATGGTTGGTGAGGAGACGGGACCTTCTCAGTGGCTGCTCTCAGACTCCCATTCCAGGGCCAAAGACCTTCAGCCGATAAAGAAGCCCAGCAACTGAACAAACAGAGAAATGCTCTGCGCTTCATCTGCTTTACTTATGATCTCCTAGAATCTTTTTGAATCCCATATTGTTGCTTGTTCTACAGTCATTGCTCTAAAGCACCAAAAGGAGGAGCAACTCCTTAGCCAACACAGGCATTTCCCATCCCAGATGGAGTGTAGTTATAAGGAGGAAAACTGAGAGTGCTGCCCCTCCTGAAATGAGAATTTTCCTTAATTACCTAAATTCCTAGCATTGCAGAAAGTGGACATTCAGACCTAGAACTCTGGTATTTGCTGTGTTCCCCTTCCCTGGGTCACATTCCTGACTCTTCTTTAAATGCCAAAATTGCATTTCTAAATGTTTAACGGAAGTTTTAAGTTAGTGCAATGCTAGAAATGGGGTGACTGAAGGAAATGTTGATGGAAGGGAAAATTCTTCATGAGGGGGCCATTTTCTCATTTCCCCCTCCCTTGTAGCTCCACTGTTGAGTATTAAACTTGATGCCTGTCTGTTGGACATCCAAAGGACATCTTGCCTTATTGGAGAGACTGATCTCTCCCTTCCCGGACATCAACAGAGACTGTTCAGGTGAAGCCCCTCAAGTGGGCAGGGTTGCTCTTGGTGGCTTTGCAAATGATTCTGAGCCATGCAAGGGGAAGCGAGGTGACCACCATTTCCACCTGTTGCTAGTCCTCAGGGAAAGGAGGGCAAGAGCGTATCATCTGAGTCCCTCCCTCCTTCCCTCCCTCCCTCCTTGCATTTATAACTTGAGATAAAAACTCTGCAGAATCTTCAAGGGAGCTGAATGAAGGGGAATACCTTTGGAGAGACAGCTGCAATATCAGCTATTTAATCAACAGTGACATCACTAGAAATTTCCGTGGTTTCGGTACGATCCTTTCATATGCAAGGACCCTGTTTGTAAATTCATCTTGTTTACTGTCCATTTAAAATTGCTTATCTGTAGAAGGCATGTGGGAAATTTATTGCATGATAAATTTTTGTAAATGTAACTCATGAGGGTTTTGAATGTTGGACTAGGGCCATTTCTGCACTGGACTATTATAGTGCTATGATTCCACTTTCAACATCCCATGGAATCCTGGGGTGTGCAGTTTAGGGAGGGGCCTTGAGGCTACAAACCCCAGGATTCCATGGGATGTTGAAAGTGGAATCATAGCACTATAACAGTCTAGTGCGGAAATGACCTAGGACTCAGGGAGATCAGAGTTCAAATCCTTGCTGCGCCCTGGAAACTCTGGGTGCCCTTGGGTAAGTCCCCCTCTTATCTCTACCAAAGAGGAAGTCACTGGCAAATCCTTCCCAAATAAATCTTAAGCACCAATGAGGCGCCGTGCATTGAGTGTAAGGCAATGACTCGCAGACCAGAGTTCAAACTGGTGCTGAGCCATGGAAATCCCCTGGGTGACCTTGGGCAAGTCACGTTCTCTCAGCCTCAGATGAAGGCTGTGGCAAACCTCTGAATAATGGTTGCCAGGAAAACCCTAGGAAATGGTCGCAATAATTCAGAATAGACTTGAAGACACGTAACAATGGGATGTCGTGGTTTGAGTGCTGGTTTAGGAGTCTGGAAGAATCCTAGAATCACAGAGCTGGAGGAGACCCCAAGGGCCATCCAGTCCAACCTCCTTCTGCCCTGCAGGAAGACACCATCCAAGCCCTCCCTTGGACAGATGGCCATCCAGCCTCTCCTTAAAAGCCTCCAAAGAAGGAAGGAGGCTCCACCACACTCCGTGGAGGCAGTGTATTCCTTTGTCAAACTGCTCTTACCATCATGATATTCTTCCCGATGTTTAGGTGGAATCTCTTTTCGTGAAGTGTGAAGCCATTGCTCCATAGTGTCCTAGCCTCTGGAGCAGAAGAAAACAAGCTCGCTGCATCTTCCATATGACATCCTTTCAAATATATAAAGATGGCTATTATGTCGCCTCTTAAGCTTTTAACCTTCTCTGACATAGCTGTGTTTTTTTTTAAAAAGGAGACACGGGAGCCATTTCAATGTTGTCAAAGGGGAATATTTTATTACCAATACAAGAGAAGCAAGCAGAGGGAAGAAAGACAAGAGAGCCCCAGAGCAAAAAGACTTGTCTCTGCGCCAAGGACGCACCATCACTCTCAAAGAACAGGAAACCAAGGTAAGATTCCCCCAACCACCGTTCCTGAAGGGCACCAAATATCCAGATGCTCTTGCTTTGACCTCCCGAGATCCGAGGAGACAAGTCCAGCCCTGGGCCTTTGGGTGGAAGACTTCATTCTCTGTTAAGCTCCACAAAGCAGAAAATGCAAGCCAGTGACTGTTTTTGGGGTCTCTCCGAGGATCAAAGGAGAAGCAACAGAGTAAAAAAAGCTGCCTGGGAGGGGGTGACGGGGAGCAGCAGCTGTTTCCATCTTCTTCGGGGTTCATTTCATTTTCCCAGGGACCACGTTCTCTACGATCTGCGGGGCAGTCAGGAGGAGAACATCCTATGGATTGACAAAGAAGACAGCCATGTAAGTTCTCCCTGGGTTGCACATTACAGCAGGGATGGGCAAAGTGTGACCCCTGAATGCCATGTGATCGTCACCCCCTCCTTTTCAGCCCTTGAATCTCTCTGCCAATCAACCTCAAGACACCCCAAATCCCCAATTCATGCATAAGGCTGCCAAAATGTGCAAAAAATAATAATAATGCAGAAATCCCTCTAGCATCCTCAAACCCTTTTCATTGGAGTCCTTCTCATAATGGCAACAGGAGGTGATGTGAGGGCACTTCTGGTTGCCATTTTGAGAGGATTCCAACAAGAGTAGAGGTATCTGGGAACACAGTTGAGGAGTGCAGACTATGAAGGGTCTGAGAGGGGGAACTGGCCCCCTGCTGTCCATACAGTTGTTCACCCCGAGTTACAGCAATGTTCAAACTTGTCCCAATAGGAGCCTGAAGTGAAGATCAGAAACCAGGGCTCCTTCCCTTCCCTTCCCTTCCCTTCCCTTCCCTCACTGTCAGTTATGGCCAAGATTCAACCTCAAGAAGACAGAGCCCAAGTAGTTTTACTTGTAGAGCGCCATGCACATAGATGGTGTAATACAAGTAAATAGATGATGATGATGATGATGATGATGATGATGGCGGCGATGATGATGATTGATAACAACAGAATCATAGAATCATAGAGCTGGAAGAGCCATCCCGTCCAGCCCCCTTCTGCCCTGCAGGAAGACACCATCCAAGCCCTCCCTTGGACAGACGGCCATCCAGCCTCTGTTTAAAACCCTCCAAAGAAGGAGGAGACTTCACCACGCTCCACGGAGGCAGCAGCAGATTCCACTCTCAAACTATTCTTACCCTCAGGTAAGGTGTTTAGGTGGAATCTCTTTTCCTGAAGTTTGGAGCCATTGCTCCATTGTGTCCTAGTCTCTGGAGCAACAGAAAAAAGGCTTCTCCCTCCTCAATATTTAAAGATGGCTACCATGTCCTCTTAAGCATCTCTTCTCCCAGCTAAATCTGCCCAGCAACCTAAGCTGCTCCTCAGAGGGCTTCATGGTTTCCAGACCTTTGATCCTTTTGGATGCCCTTCTCTGACCACCTTCCAGCTTGTCTATATCCTTCCTAGACTGTGGTGCCCAGAACTGGACATAAGATTCCAGGTGGGGTTTGACCAGAGCAGGATAGAGTGGTAACAATATTGGAAAGTGGTGAATCTAATTGAACTCTGTCTCTTCTGACAGTGAGTCCCTCTCTGAGGCCTTCAGGAAGAAAGGGAGGATTTCCCCATCACACGGCCCTTTTAGCTGGAACGCCTGGCAAAGGGACTAACAGAAGGCACCCAAAGTGTGCTTTATTCCCATAGAAACCTGACTTTGCACTGAGCCCTTCACTGCAGGTGTGTGCTTCCAGCTCCCTTCCCCAGTCCTTACCTGGCCAGAGGTAACATCAACCTCCTTCACCCCAAGTTCTTGCATCATCGAGAGAGGATATCCACTAGACAGCAAACCTGGAAGGGAAATTCACACAACAAGAGGTCTGATCCGTGTCTGCTCCTGACAGTACCTGTTCTGCATAGAAGTGATGTTTCTTTCCATCTCTTCTTTGCATTCACCTCGGTTTTCAGAAATCCAAAGTGGAGGCAGTTTATGTGCAATCCAACTATCTCATTTACTATCTATCTATCTATCTATCTATCTATCTATCTATCTATCTATCTATTTTAAAATTTACACCTTTCTCTGTGTGTGAGGGTCTTAGAGTGGCCTAGGATAAATTCCAGCTTAGTCATATCAAGCAATTTAAACAGTAGCAGTAGTTTAAAGGAGCTGCAAAAATGTCAATCTGAGAAGTTTCAACAGAATAGTTTAAAAGCAGTTGAAATCAGGTAAAACCAAGTGCATGTACAAATCTGGATGACATCAATTCAGCTTTGACTCGACAGCAGCCGTGGTGCCTGTTGGGACTCTAAGGGGAGGTGCTTCATAATTGGGAGCCGCAGCAGAAAAGTCTCTGCTCTCTTCCAGCTGACTTCAGTCCTGAGGAAATCGTACATAGGGCGAGGGACTTCTTCATCCATTGTCCCTATCAGAGCTTGGAAACATCACTTTTTGGACTACAAGCCCCAGAATCTATGCTGGCTGGGGGAGTCAGGGAGTTGTGATCCAAAAAATAAAAAAAGTTTCCAAACTATATTTGTCCAAACTATATTTGTTGTGAGAGGTCAGGACCCATTAGTGAAGACGAGCGAAATCTGTGGATAATGTCAACATCCCTGCAGTTGTTTACACAGGGTTGTATGCAAGAAACTTTCCTCCCCGTCACCTCTTCCTGCATGCATTCACACGTGCCCAGAGTACTTACTGTTTGCATGAGGTACAAATGCATTGGACAGTATGCGTCTCACGGCAGAGTTCAAGTACAGAGGCTGAAAGAAAACACACGAAAGACAGTTGGGCCCTTTCCGCATCTGAGACCATTTCCGCACAACTCACCAGAAGCGGGTCTCTGTGGTTTGTCGTGCCCCAACGGGGCGAGTTTTTTTACCACACTTCACCACGCTTCATTATCATGTGTTATCTGCACGTGCCCCCGATCTCAAGCGGAGGAGCACAGTCAATTCGTCCGCACTATCAACTCCCTGGCCACTCCCCTTGTACTCTATCCTCTCCCCGCTTTCTCCATTTCCCGTTGACCGCACGGAGCAAAAATGGTGGCGGCCTGTCCTTTGATCAGGGGGAGAGATGGGGAGGGAAGTGAGGAAGGGACACAGCCCACCCAATAATGCACAGCGATTCGATGTACCATTTTGCATTAAGGCGTAGTAGGACAAAGCAGAAGCGCTGTGGGAGATCTAAATTGGATTTTTCCAGTTTTCAGATAATGCAATTTCTCAGTGCATGGCAGCCCACTCCAAACTGATTCTCGATGCTGTCATGCAGAACCATGGATAAAAATGTGACACCAACACACTTCTATGTGCAGAAGCAAGTCTCAAGATCTGACACTACTACGCAGTAATGACCCCACGCAGAAATGTCCTTACTCTTTCCCATCGTCATCCTGGCATCATCCCGGCAGTTCCTTTGCTGGGATGGGAGCATGTCCCCAGTGCTTCCCTCTGCACTTCGCTGGCTGCCTGTGGATGGGAGCACGAGGGACACATGCTTTCCTTCCACAGCGCGGCTGGCCTCTTTCCCGTGCTGCACTGGGAAAGGAAGCACCAAGATCGTGCTTCCGCACATTCCACATGGCTGCCAGCAATGGGAGCATCACGCGATCGTGGGCCATTAATGGATTTTTTTCTGTTAATGAAATATCCCACAATTGCAATAGGTGGGGATGCATTGGCAGCAGGACCATGACAACATCATGCAAAAGCACGACTTGTGGACCACCAAGCAATGTGTCCCCATCACAGAACAGCAGTGTCATGTGGAAATGGCCTTGGACTAAAGGACCCTTAGGGTCTATTTGCAACTTAGATTAATGTCTGAAAACCTTGCTGATTGGCTAAAATGCCATTCCACCCACCAGTTTAGCACTGTCAATAAGTTCTGTACTTTGGTTAGTTCCTTTAAAGTTCATATTAAAACTTAGCGCAGAGTCATCCTGCAACTGGCATGGCTCGCCACCAAGTGCCCTGGAACTTTTTGTTCACTGTTTACTAAATCTGGGGCTAAGTGGAGGTCTGAGATGGGAGACTTCTGGCTCAGCATCTCAGGTACAGCTTTCCCGTGACTTTCTACTTACGTCAAAGATTCCAACCACAGACTGAATCAAGGAGACACCATGGAGCCTGGAGAAAACAAGCAGAATGTGGATTTCTGTGCATCTTTGTGCCTGTCCTCTCTTGGCTAAAAGTTTTCCTTTGCTAAAAGGTATCTATTCTGCACTCAAGGCCATTTCTACACTAGACTGTTATAACACTATTATTCCACTTTCAACCTCCTGTGGAATCCTGGGGTTTGCAGTTTTAGGGAGGGGCCTTTGAGGCCCCTCCCTGAAACTGCAAACCCCAGGATTCCACAGGAGGTTGAAAGTGGAATAATAGCACTACAACAGTCTAGTGTGGAAATGGCCCAAGAAAAAACCTGCAAGGTTATATATAAAACATCTGAGAAAGAAAATCCCAGTTATTGGCAGCGGTGGTGTTAGGCTTAAAATTTTCATGCTTGGTAACTTGCTATAGAATTAACATTTGGTGTTGATTAGTATTGGCATGACTGAGGGCTCATCAAACAACCTTGCTTTAGCATTGTTTGTTCTGCCTAGTACATGTCAGTGGTCAATATGTGCAAAGAGAAGGACACTGCTAAGGTCAAAGATGTCTTTGGGAATGACCCAGGAGGTTGCCTGGAACACAGACTCGGCCGTATTAAGGGTCAGATAAAATATAACATGTGAAACAAGCTGTGACTCTGCTCACGCCGATCGCGAATCTTTTCTTTCTGTAAGCATTCTTTAATATAAACACAAAAATGATATAAGAATGGAAGCCTGAAAGAACAAAATCATCCTTCCTTGTCACTGCTGTCGGTGGCGATATCTGGATGGATCCTTTGGCCAAAGTTACTTGTGTGTGTGTGCGCGCCTTTCTTTCTTTCCTTCTCTTTTCTACCTTCCCACTTTGTGTTTGGGGGTTCAAGTCAGTTCCGTGTCCTCCTGGGGATACGGCGCGGGGTGGTTTGTTTATCCGCCCTAACAGTGGTGGAAATCAAGAGCCGGCACGGTGCGTCGAATATTCGACTAGGCCAAGATTCATACAGCCAGTGTAACAGTTACTAGAAAAGATTTACAGCTGAAAAGCATCTTCACTTAGCATCAGAAAGAGGACGAGTCCAAACCAGAATAAACCTACTAAATCAACTGTGGAATGGAGAGTCTACCTAAAGGTAAATACGGTTCGTTCGGTAAGGCTTCTGTTGCTGGGACCGACAGGGTTTGGGCTGGTATAGCAGACAAGTTGAAGTAGACTGGCTGCTGGACTAAGGCTATTTCTGCACTAGCCTGTTGTAGCGCTATGGTTCCACTTTCAACATCCTATGGAGTCCTGGGGTTTGCAGTTTCGGGAGGGGCCAGGCGGCCCCTCCCGAAACTGCAAACCCCAGGACTCCATAGGATGTTGAAAGTGGAACCATAGCGCTACAACAGGCTAGTGCAGAAATGGTCTAAGACTCCGGGTTCGCATCCCCACTCTGCCATGGAAACCTACATGTGATCCTGAGTGCATCACACTCTCTCAGCCACAGAGGAAGGCAAGGGCAAACCTTCTGTGAAGAGATCATGAGAGCCAAAATGGTTGGTGTAACCGTTTGAGTGTTGAACTAGGCCTCCGGGAGACCAAGGTTCAAATCCCTGTTTAGCTGTGGAAACCCACCAGTCACACTCTCTCGGCATCAGAGGGAGCCCCCCCCCCACAATGAATCTTGCCAGGAAAACCCAAGGAGGGGGCCTCCCTAAGTCAGAGTGGGAACCAGCATGGCTTCAATGATGAACTAAGACTCTGGGAGACTAGGGTCTGAATCCCTGCTTGGCCATGGAAACTCCCTAGGTTAAACTAAGGTAGTCACACTCTCTCAGCCTCAGAGGAAGGTAAGTCAAAGCTCCATCTAAATAAACCTTGCCAAGAAAACCCCTATGAGAAGCAGGGTGGTATAATGGTTGGAATGTTAGACTGGAACTCCCTAGACTTGCGTCCAAGTCCCTGCTCGGTCATGGACCCTCAATGGGTTACTCTGGACAAGTCACACTCTCTCAGCCTAAGAGGAATGCAGTAGTAATCCTCAGAATAAAAGTTACCAAAAATGTATCTATATGAATGATAGGGCTACCACAAGCCAAAGCTGACCCAAGACCTCTAACAACAAACAATGGTGGAAATTGACTAGAAACATCTGAAATAAATTGCAGCTTTAAAAATGCTGCGTAAACAAACAGCATGGAAAATAAATTTCTCCAACACTTATAGCCGAATGCCTTCCGATTAAACAGCCGGGTGGCCATGAATTAGATGAAGGGATATGGTGATTCAATGGACTAGACGTACTAGACTCCAGCTCCCATCATCCCTACCGGCTGGGAGATTATGTGAGCTGAAGTCCAACACATCTGGAGAACCTCCACTTCCAGAAGGCAAACCTAGCTCATCAGCCACATATTTATCTAGCTATTTTGACATCCTGGGTTACCAGGTTGTTAACTAGGATCAAATGAAGAATAACAATCTGATTTTAAAAAGTCCAGAGAAAACCATTGTAGCCAGAGAGAAACCCCAAAGGAACTGCTGTGGTTCTTTTACCTATGAAGTGTAAGTATGAATTTCAAGTTCATGTCATCAGTAGAAACATCTGCATGCGAAACAGCCGTCTGTGAATAAAAAGGAGGTTCCAATGAGCACTAACGGTAGCTATTTTTGGAACTGAAGATTTAAGAAGTTGGGGATGGCTCCCCAAAATGTCTTTCTTCTGGACTTTCTGGAGCAGGTGGTTGGAAACCATGGCAAGACTATAGTAGATGGATCCACTCTGGACTGATCCAGAAAGTCTCCTCAGATGTTTGGGGTATTTCAGTCCTAACACATCACAGTAGGACAACGTAGGAGCTTATCACACCAGGCAGGTAAGTCCCAACTGCAGCAGGGTGATAGTGTTTTTGACTGAGACTTACCACATTTCCCTGTTCTTCTTCTATTTGTTCTCCCAGTGGGGGACTTGAAAATGTTTCTTTTACAAGCACGAGAAATCTGTTAATGACCCTTTTTGTAAAAGAAATATTTTCCAAATGGTCTCCACTGGGAAAACAAGCTTGCCCCATCTTCCATATGAATGCTTTCAAACATTTAGACAAGGCCGTCACTCTGATTTCAAAAACAAAAAACAACTCCCCCGGAACAGTTCTAAGAGCTGTTACAGAGTGGAATGGACTGATGACTCTCCATCTTTGGAGGTCTTTAAAGAGAGACTGGTGGGGCATCTTTTTGGACTGCTTTAATTGTGCATTCCTGCATAGCAGGGGTTGGACTAGATGACCCTTGGGGACTCTTCCAACTCTGTGAGTCAATGGCCATTTCCACACTAGCCTGTTATAGTGCTATTGTTCCACTTTCAACATCCTATGGAATCCTGGGGTTTGAGGCCCCTCCCTAAACTGCAAACTCCAGGATTCCATAGGATGTTGAAAGTGGAACAATAACACTATAACATGCTAGTGCGGAAATGGCCTACGAGTCTGTGTGACGCACTCTGACTGTTCGGCCCCGTGTGGAAGGACACAGGAGTTCTTATCTGGATCAGGAAGTACAGGAAAGAGAGAATACCGTTGGTCATATAAGTGGGGAGAAAAACCTTGTTTACATCACTGCATATACTTTGGAGAAGTTATGGAAAGAGGTGTCCAGTATGCCCTTTGCCCTGAGTGGGAATCAGCACACGGGGCAGCTCATGGACACAGCCCCCTCTCCCTGCACGCTCACTGGATGTGGGGGTAACCTTTGGGTGCATTCTAGAGTCCTTGGGGACAGGGTCTACTCCTTTCCCCGAGAGTATTGACTAGCTGGAAGATGGCCAGCAAAATGGTAGAAGGCCTAGAAACCATGAAGCCCTGTGAGGAGAGGCTTTGGGATCTGGGTATGCTTAGCCAGGAGAAAAGAAGGTTGAGAGGGCATGTGATAGCCATGTTTAAGTATTTGAAGGGATGTCATATGCAGATGGGGCAAGCCAGTTTTCTGCTGCTCTGGAGACAAGGACACAAAGCAATGGATTCAAACTACAGGAAAAGAGATTCCACCTAAACATTAGGAAGAACTTCCCGATGGTAAGAGTAGTTTAAGAGTGGAATATGCTACTGCCTGGGAGTGTGGTGGAGTCTTCTTCTTTGGAGGTTTTCAGACAGAGGCTGGACAGCCAACTGTCAAAGGGAGGGCTTTGATTGTGTCTTCTTGCATGGTAGAAGGGGGTCGGACTAGATGGCCCTGGGGGTCTCCAACTCTAGGATTCTACCCTATAAGGGGTGAGTTACTGGGAGAGAGGAGATGGAGCTTCCCCCAGGAACCCCTCAGCTCATGCTCTGAAGCTCAGAAGGAATCAGGGATCAAGAAGCAGTCTCCGGTCTAGGACTATAGTTGGAGAGGCAATGCAACCGCCCAAACGCTGGCAGTTGTCCACCAAGAGAGGATGTTGGGACATGTTCTTTCAGGTGGGTCACGCCTAGGCTGTCTCAGTCAAAAACAGTATAAGAGAATCATAGAGTTGGAAAGGATTGCAAGCAGTCATGTAGGGACAGGGGGACAAGAGGGGCAGTTTGTCCCAGGCGACAATTTGGATGGGGGGACATCCCAGCTCATAGTCACGCCCCTGCGTGCTGTAGCCCCGCCCCTCACACTGTGACCATGCCCCCATGCACCGTGGCCACACCCACACATGCTATGGCCACACCTCTAATGCACCGTAGCCCCGCCCCTATGCCATAGCCCCCGCCCCTCCACGCACGCCAAGCCCCGCCACTGATTGCAAGCTCCATCTAGTGCACCAACAACTAAGGAACAGACAGTGAAGGCACTCCTGAAAGAGGCGCATTCAACCCCTCTTTGAAGGATCTCCAAAGAATGGGGATTCCTCGCCCTCTAAGGCAATCTGTTCCGTGCTCTAACAGCTCTTAGCGTTAGGATGTTCTTCTTGACATTTAGGTAGAACTTGTTTTCTTGCAATCTGGATCCACTGGTTCATAGCCTTTCTCTGGAGGAACAGAAAAATAAGCTCACGCCTACTTCTATGTGACCTTTCTCCAGGTATTTAAAGATGGCCCTCATGTCACTCCTCAGTCTTCTCTCCTCCGAGCTAAATTTACCCAGCCCCTGAAGTCATTTCTCATCTTTGACCGTCTGGTTGACCTCCTCCAGATATGTTCCAACTTACTGCTGTCCCTCTTAAAAAGACACCCCTTCTGAGGCCCACTGCATTGCTGAGCCCGAAAGGTTCCTGCTGGTCCAATACTCACCATTTTAATGGTAAAGAAGGGTACATTATTGCCCTGTGGATGGTTCCCAATGACCTTGAATTCCATGTCCTGTTCCAGTTGGATTACTCCTGCGGTCAGAGAGAGTGCTGGAATTCCATAGGAGCATGACAGTGACCTTATCTGGGCACCCTACAAGGGCCAAGGGAATAATTTAATATGTAACGATCTAGTCTAGATACTCCTCAGAGCAAGAAGAATTACAACTGAGAAAGTTTGACAGAATCTTCGGGGCCTTTCATTTTGCAGATAGTTAGACAGGGTTTGAGTGCAGGCTGGAAGAACCGATTTTTATCTTTATTCAAGCAAAATTAGAAAACGTAACAGATAATTTTGAAACCCTATGGGATCCTTTTATCACGTTTGCTTCAGAAATTAACTTCGCCCATAGACTCCTATTGAAAATTATCTTTTTGAACCACCATAATGTAACTTGATCCTGTTATCTGCAGTTAAATTTAACTGGATTGCCTTTGTAAATACATTTCTATTATGAATAAAAGAGCCTGGTTAAGATATACAAAATGATTTAAAAAATTTTTTTTAAAAAAAAAAAGGATTGAGAACATGAGGAGGTGCCATCTATGTTTTGAAAACCCTTACACAAAGAGTATGCAAGGAAGAGCCAATCATCTGTGTACTTTCTACAAGTGGCATTAAAGAGTAAGTTACAAAGGTAGCATGGTGTAGTGGTTTGAGTGATGGACTGGGACTCCAAGAAACCAGGGTACAAATCCTTGTTTGGACACGGAAACCCACAGGGTGATCTTCAGCAAGTCACACTTTCTCAGCCTCAGAGGATGGCAAAGGCAAACCCTCTCTGAACAAGAACCTTGCCAAGAAAAACATCGTGATAGGTTCACCTTAGGGCCACCATAAATAAGAAACATCTTGGAAATCATACAATAATAGTAACAACAACAACAGTTGTTTGCCCCAAGGCAAGAAGTTTAACAGCAAGCTGTGATCATGGAAGGAGATTGGCTTTAGAGTCAAAGGAGTCCTTTGCTTATAAACAAGAGCTTGGAAAAATTCCTTTTTGAGTCTATGGCCATTTCCGCACTAGACTGTTATAGCGCCATGATTCCACTTTCAACCTCCTATGGAATCCTGGGGTTTGCAGTTTCGGGAGGGGCCGGACGGCCCCTCCCGAAACTGCAAACCCCAGGATTCCATAGGAGGTTGAAAGTGGAATCATGGCACTATAACAGTCTAGTGCGGAAATGGCCTATGACTCCCAGGATGCCCCACTGTCGAGGCTGGCGAGGGGAGCTTGGGAGCTGTAGACCAAACAAGTAACTTTTCCAAAGCCTTCCTGTAGGTAGCTGTCAAAGAAATGCCTGCTATATTAATGAGATCAGCTCTGAAGTCTGAAACAAGAGGTGTAAAATCTTTAAATCTGCAAAGGATATTAGGCAATAAAAATAATAGTTGGAAGCACATTCATTTTAGTATAAGACAAATTTTCCAACCAAGACAAATCTACTTCTGTCCACCCTACATGGTTGACCAAAGCCTGTTGAATTTATTTCTTTAGTATTCATCCTGCTGAGCCACCACGGTGTAGTTGATTTGAATGCTGGGCTATGACTCCGTAGGGCTTTAGCCATGGAATGGAAACCCACTGGGCAAGTCACGTTCTCTCAACTTCAAAGGAAGGCAAAGGCAAACCTCCCGCTGAACCGACTTTACCGAGAAAACCCTGTGATAGATTAGCCTTAGAGCAGCCAGGAGTTGGAAACAACTTGAAGGCTCACAACACCTGCAAAGTTCATAAAATATCTTCAGCTACACAGATGCTAAGTGTGTTGCTGTTGTGTGACTTCAAGCTGTTTATGACTTACGGCAACCCTAAGGCAAACCCATTATAGGATTTTCTGAGGCTGAGAGCGTGTGAAGCACGCAAGGTCACCCGGTGGGTTTCATGGCCGAGTAGGAAATCGAACCCTGGTCTCCAGAGTCGTAGTCCAGTGCTTCTTAATCCTTGAAGATTTATAAGGTATGCTAAACTGTTCGGAAAAAAAAACTGTTCTGGTATTATTCTGATAACTGAAAACTTATCCAGACAAAGTCTGAAAAATTATTTGTATGCCCTGAAATTTATGAAGGATCATTTCTCAGAAGAATTCTATGTGGCATTACCACCCCCGGAGTTAAACACAATGACCCTTTCCGCACGGCATTTTCCGTGTGAAAGGGTGCCTGGAGCGTCACACGATTATGAGGAGCGATCTGCACGACGCACTCACAATCATGTGATGCTCCAGGGCTGGCAGGCGCCGCTTACGCAGCTTTTCATTTTCGGCCGGAAGCCGAAAATGATGCGCGATCGTGCATTGCTCCTGGGCCCCGCGCGCACTTATCTGGCGTGCGGAGCCTCCGGAGCCGCACCTGTAGTGCTTCCTGCCCCAGCGCGGCCTGGGAAACTCCCAGGCTGCGCTGCAGAAGGAAGAGGCGAGGCAGGCAGCTCGTGCGGAGCTGAAGGACCCCGGATGCGAGGGCCTCTCGCCAGAGGCTGCTCACGTGATCCCAGCACCCCAGCGCCGGAAAACGGTAAGGTGCGGAAAGGGCCAATGACCTGGGCATTCATCCAGAAGGCAACATGCGATCCTCCGTCTCCGCCACTCCATTTCCTCTCCATCTCCACCCCTTGCCAGGCCAGAAGTTGGAACACCCAGCGAGAGGTCCCTGCTGTGGATGCTGCTTGCTTGCGAAGGAGAGCTTGGAGGAGATCTTTTAAAACCCTCTAAGGGTTGTGAGTGGAGTCTCATAGCAGATTGAACTTAGCATTTTTTTTAATGACGCAGTGCCAGGCTGATGCTGGCTTCACGGAGAGGACTCGGGAGGATACAATGGTTGATCTGCAAAAATATAACTTACCGCTGGCATTGTAAAATCTGGTACGGAGTTCATTTGTTGCTGGATGAAGGCAACCTTTGAAGAAACCAACAAGAGGTTAGAAACAGGGGTAATGGGGCAGCTTTTTGTTTGTTTGCTGATAGTTGTTTTGTTTTTGTTTTTTGTTCTATGCTCATATACAGCCTGGTCTGGGATGATTTTCTTTAAAAAAAAATCTGAGAAAAGAAAAAGAGGGCCACATTGGGGAGCGTGGAGGGACTGAATGAGGACATTGCCTCATTGAATAAGAATGCTGCCCTCTCCGCAGTGAAGTTTTCCTTCAGTCCTCAAACATCCAGCACTGTAACAAGAAAAAACTTCACTTGCCCATTTAGAGGCAGAGTTTAGCCATCCTAAGAGAAGATGCGAGGGAAATGGCCGAGGGAGTGAGAGCACGGCAAGTACAAGGGTCTCCACGCGTGTGATGAAGTAGGCTTAAGTCTACGAAGGCTGGTGCTATCCAGTCCGTTCTCTCAGCCTCAGAGGTGCTACAAATCCCCTTTGGATGCTGATCTAGACTAAAACGGTGATAACTTTGAATTCTACCAAAGGGCTCTAGAGATGAACAATTTTAAGTACAGGTTGAACCTCTCTTATCTGAAATGTTTGAGACCAGAAGCGTTCTGTATTGTGGAATTTTTCAGATCTTGGAACAACTGTATTTGAACATAAGTACATAGTGAGATATCTTGCAGATGGGACCCAACACTGATTTCCCCAGCCCCCGACCCCCCACCAGGATTCTCATTTCGTCTAAGAGCAAAGAGCAGAGCCAAAGAACAAGAACAAAGAGCAGAGCCAAAGGAGAGGGCAGGCCATAAATAACCCTTCTAAGTGTCCCCGTTCTCTTTGTCAGCTTTCATTTCTCACCAGCCTCACCTCTTGTTCATTTGCTACTTGTGCTACGCATGAGATGCAAGGCTGGAGAGAGACTGAGGATCTGTGAAATGGCAAGGATCTATGTCTCCCACCATTTTCACAGATTCTCACATCTTTCTCATAGAATCGTAGAAATGTAGAGTTGGAAGAGACCCCAGGGGCCATGCAGTCCAACCCCCTGCCATGCAGGAACACCCTCAAAGCACTCCCGACAGAGGGCCCTCCAGCCTCTGCTTAAAAACCTCCAAGGAAGGAGACTCCACCACACTCCGAGGCAGCAGATTCCACTGCCGGACAGCCCTGACCGTCAGGAAGTTCTTCCTGAGGTTCAGGTGGAATCTCCTTCCCTGCAGCTTGAATCCATTGCTCCTTGTCCTGGTCTCTGGAGCAGCAGAAAACAAGCCCTCTCCCTCCTCCACATGGCATCCCTTCAAATATTTAAACATAGCTATCATGTCCCCTCCTAACCTTCTCTTCTGCACTTAACTAACTCTTAACTCTTAATTTTACTCTTAACTCTTCTCTCCAGCCTTGTGTCTCTCACGCCTTTCTCCAGGGAGTCCTCCAGACGCCCCCGTCCACCTCGAGCAGGAACACCACAGCCACCGCCTTGAAGGTGGAATCGGGTAGCTGGCAGCCAAAAGTTTTGGACTTTGGAGGGTTTCAAATGTCAGATTTCCAGAGGAGGGAGGCTCAACCCGTATCTCACTTACTGGAATGCTAGACATTTGGGAACTGGACGAGAATGTCATTTGGGAGCAGAATTCTTACTTGGGGGTCAAAGCTCTCCTTTGCCCCCCTCATTACATCCCTGGTGATACTTTAGAGAAGGGTGATAGCTCAAGTGAGGAGGTCCCAGGGTCCCCCCTGGGCTGGGCCAGGAAGGGCTACTCCCTTAAACTATGGAGAGAACGTCAGTGACTCCAGATAGGCTGGGAGTGGAGAAATGGAGTGGATCACAAGCCAATTTTCTGCAGCTGCAACTTTCTGAGGGCACCTGAGACTGCCAGAAATGCCCCTCTCCGTGAAAGGAAATGGCCAAAAAACTATTTCTGGTTTTTAAGGGGTAGCTTTTAAAAATTCATGTTCAACAGCAGTAAAGGATCTGCATCTTGAAACACCCATTTCCAGCAAGAGGTGGGAATCCAGCCGATATCTTACTTTAGAAATGGAAAAAATATTTGAAGGTTATATATTTATTATATATTTATTTAAATTAAGTGCCACTTTCCTCCCGGAGTGGGACTCAAAGCAGCTCACAAAAAGAATGCTTGAGCAAAAAGTGAGAAAAGCACTTTCTGTGTGTTCAATAATCCCAATGATGATTTTATTCCCAGTCCTCAAGTGGACTCACGGATTATTCCCACCAAACCCTCACCCCAATCTCACCCATTTCTTACGCCCCCCCTCAAAGCTGAGAGGGAATGGGAGCAGCCGCGTGAGGAAGATTGTTCTTACAGGCCGTTTTCTGATAGCCAGCACGTGATGACGCCGTCCGCATCATCGTGAACCGGATTTTTTAGAAAACAAAACAAAACCACCACGTGGCAACCCTTCCGATCTTTGCCTGGTTTCCCTCCACTTTCTTACCCTACGTGTCATTCAGGGCCGGGTCAGGAGGAAATTCCCTCCTCCTTTCCTGCGGCCACAGAATTTCTCCCCTTTGCAGGACTACTTTGAAAACTGCGTAATTTTAGTCTGGCAGTGTGGAGAAAACTGATTAAAATATTCCTTCTCCCTTGCAGGAGTGAATAATCAAACACGCCATGTCCCTTTCATAAGCACACGAGAAGTTGTCCTCTGGAAACAAACATTTTGGTGCCATGGGGAACGCCTGTACTCAGCCTCAATCTCCCGAACTGGAGTTGCTTGGAAGTGTGCTGAGTACCGTGGCTCACAAATGAGTTGTTATTGGATAACTCCATGAGCATAAATTTACGCTCAGCCTCTTTGAGCGACCATCTCGACTCACTGTCTAAGCGCTTTGGGGATAGGAGATTTGAGTTCTGTGAAACCCAACAAAACGGTGACTGTTCCAAGCTCACCTCTTGTGGATTATCAATTTTTATGGTCTCGGGGGGCATGGCGGCCAAGACCATTGAGCTGAGCACGTGCTCGCTCATCAGCATGTTCATGGAGGAGCCGGCGCTCAGTGGTACATCAGGAAGTGGGACAGAAACCGGGGGTATCACGTAGGTCTCTCCTCCGTGCAGTTGCATTTCTCCCTGGAAAGGAAAGACGAGGCGGAATGACTAGCAGGATGGATCGGAGACTGATACAAAGAGGCAGAAAACGTACGGCAGCTGGGACTTCTGTCATCATCATCATCTCCTTTAGATTTATGCATTAAAAAGACTACAATTAAAAGCATACAAAATGTCAACATTAAAACAGAAATAAATTATTAACTATATTAAAAACTCATGGTCTAAAAAGGTATTAAAAGTTACACAATACAGTACCGTTCAAAACAAGGCAGCACTTACAACCTATCTAAAAGCCCATCTAAGTAATAAAAAAATAGTCTTCCCCTGCAGCGAGAAGGACAGCAAAAAGGGGAATTCCAAAATGTGGGGGCAACCGCTAAGAAGGCCCTCTCTCATGTTTTCCACCCACCGTACCTGTGAAGGTTGTGGGAGAAGAGAAGAGCCTCTCCTCTGGATCTCAGGATCAGGGCAGGCTCATGTGGATTTTCAAATATCCTGGGCCAAAGCTGCACAGGACTTTGTGGGTCACAAGCAGCACTTTGAATTGTGCCCAGAAATCAACTTTGGAGCAGGGGAGTTGTTTGTCATTGGGGTGGCAAATTTGCTCTCCAGAATTCTGAACCCAGTCCTCAAAATGGATTCAGCACCTTCCTAAAGATCTCTGGCATTAAGAGGAATAGGGATCCTGCTTCTGATTGTCGCGCCTTTGAACACTGGTAGGAGGGTGATGGAAACATCATTATGCTGTGTTTTTATTGACAGGAGCACAGATTGCTATTGCTCACAGCAGCCGCTGCCCAGTAAAGCAGGATTGTGTGAGGGGCCTGGCTAGAAGACGCTACAAGGATCTTTCATGTTTGGGGGCATATCAAGAACAGGCAGCTGGAGAGACCCCTCAGGGTCCTGATTCTCTCAACAAACCCTGTGGCCACGAGGATGCTGGTGTCATTCCTCAGCAACCCAATCTGCAGTGCTTCAGAAATTCTTTTGTTGGGGTACCGTCTGACTTAAGAGGTGGGCTTCCAGGGTCATGCTCCATCACTCATGACTGTAAATATGAATCCCCAAAGTTATAAGATTGCTAAGTCTGGCTTATCATCTCATAAACTTTGAACAAGATGCTGCCGATCCCTTTTGTTTTGGCTGCGGGCGTGAAATGCAGCCTGTTTCATTGCTGACATCTTAAGATCGCAAATGTTCCTACTGCACAGACAGTGTCAGGTAACTGTTGATGCAGAAGGAGTCCTACCGGTGGGACGGGACAGAGGAAAGGCAGGAGTCGGCACATTGGGAGTCGCCTGCTAGGCTGAGGCCAAAATCACACGCGAATCCCAGTGATGAATCTGAATGAAGAAGCTTAGGGCTCGAATCACCTATTCGGTAAGGTTTTGTTTTTTAAAAGTTGAGAAGACTAAAAGCAAAAACAAGAGGTGCTGAGAAATTACTGCATTGGGTCATGATCTCTGGACTCATCCCCTGGTCTCCTCCCCAGCAGCCTGTACTTACTTGGTATCCAATCACCATGGCGTCTTGTTTAATAGTGTAGGTAGAAGGAGAAAGCTGGATTGTTTCTCCATGTACCTGGGATGACCATGAGCCTGGAGGAGAATGGGAAAGGAAGAGGGAATCAAACAACGAAAGAGAGAGAGCAGGCATGTCTAGAAAGGGACAGAGTCCAGGGCAGCTCACATTGGCCGAAATGGAGCATATATGTGAGAAGGGACTGGAAGGCTGTGCCTACTGCATAGAGTCATAGAACTGAAAGTAACTCTAGGGGTCACCAAACCCCTGACCAGGGTGTATGGGGGCTCCCATGCCAGCAGAGTGGTGAATCTGTTTCAGCTTTTATGGCAGGCTTTAATAAAGAAGTTCTCCAAGGTGCTGAATGGTCAGCACAATAATACAGGATAATCCTGTATTAGAGAGTAGGTAACAAGGGTGGGTTGTTAATGGCTGCACGGCCTGATTGGAGCTGCCAAGAGGGAAGGTTCCCCCGGAAAAGAAGTACCTGAGACGGTGGGCAGGGATCGGAAAACCTTGCAAATAACCAAATCTGTGAAAGTCCAGCAGGCCTACCCAATCTAGTTTTAATTGTGCTTTTAATTGTATTTTTAATTGTACTTTTAACTATATTTACTTGTACTTTTAACTATTACATATTTTAATTATAATATATTGCATCAATTGTTCCATGTGTATTTTAAGTCTGACTTTTAACTCCATCTATTCTGTCGCCCGCTGAGCGGCAGGTAATAAACAAAATTTATTATTGTTGGTGGTGGTGGTGAAACCCACAAATGTGGAGGGACGACGGTGCTGAGCCAACTTTGGCTTTCCATTTTGGCTGCAAAATTGCTGTCCGTGGTCCTGAATCTGCACCGTTGTCCTAAGTCAGGAACTGTGACTCCGTCCAGAGTGCTGATCTGCTCTCTGTCTCAGATCCACATCCACCCTGCCTTGGCTCAAGTCTCCTTGCTTGGTGGGAACACGAGACAAACTAGGAAAGCTACCTTGAACTTCTTAGACTAACGTGGATAACAGACAGATACAGATCTAAGTTCTCTTTCATTCCCAACTGGAGTAGTTCCACCAGTCTGGGGTTAACAGGTGTAGTTCAAGAAATTTTGAAATTAAACCAAAACTGGAGAAACAAAATATAAGCCGCAGCTTGCTGTGAATCACAAGGGGGGAAAAAACAATCCACGTTTTTGGAAGTCTTAAAATGCTTATGCAAAATGTTGAAATTCAGAATTTGTGGGTTTCAAAGAAAAGGAGATCTTTACATGTATCCTTACTACACAGCAGTCTGATGCCACTGTAAGTGTCATGGCATAACCCCATGGAACCCTGGGATTTGTAGTTCTGTGAAACCCTCAGAATTCTCTGCTGGAGAGCTCCTTTTAGTGCTGTTCTTCAGAGGAGTCCCCTAAAGTCCTTTAGTAGCAGAAAAGTCACCCTTAGCAATCGACAAACCCTAAGATCCCATACAATGGAGCCATGTCAGTTAAGGTGGAATCAGAGTGTTCCAACAGATTATCCTTGTCTTGCTCCGAGGCTGTAGTCTGCTCAAAGCCTTCCAAAACAATTTCCATCTGTAGCAGTTCAGAACAGGGATGTTAAGTTTCGTAAATTTCATTCTTATAGACGAGAACAAATAATCTGACCATTTTTCTCTCCACTGCAAAAAACTTGCGGACAGCTTTTCCAAACAGTTTTCAAAGACTGTTAGCCACTTGGAAGAGCAACATTGCTGCACTGGAAATAACACTTTTGTGCAGAAAACTATTTCCTGAGGGGGGGAAAAAATCACATGCATGTTTCATGCAGAATAAGCCCTCAACTGCAAAGATAGTTGGCCATCTTCTCATCTAGATTTCCTGACACTCGAGAAACCAAGAGCTAGGCCATTTCTGCACCAGGCTGTTATACCGCTATTATCCCACTTGCAACATCCTACAGAATCCTGGGGTTTGCAGTTTCAGGAGGGGCCGACCGGCCCCTCCTGAAACTGCAAACCCCAGGATTCCGTAGGATGTTGCAAGTGGGATAATAGCGGTATAACAGCGTGGTGCGGAAATGGCCCTAGTGTGGTGTAGTGGCTTGAATGGTGGACTATGACCCTGAAGACAAGGGTTTGATTCCCCACTTGCCAATGGAAACCCACTGGGTGACCTTAGGCACATCACAGACTCTCAGCCCCCAGAAAACCCCATGAAAGGTTTGCTGTAAATCAGGTAGGCCACCATAAATCAGAATCAAAGGCACACGACAACAAATATAAAGATGGAGATCCAGCATGAGGTAGTGGTTTAAGCATCGGATTACGTCTCTGGAAGCCAGGATTCAATTTCCCCACTGGATGACCTTGAGCGCGTCACACACTCTCAGCCTCAGAAAACCCCACGATGGGTTTGCTTTAGGCTAACCGTAAGTCAGAAATGACTTGAAGGCACACAACCAACTCCGCCACAACAGCAGCAACCCTATTTCCTACCATTTTTCTAATATTATCAAATATTCTTTCCATTTCTACTTCGTGGATGGCAGGCGCGTGAGAGGAAATACAGAGGAACGGAGTGCCAAGCGAAAGCTCACCTTGAAGCAAATCCAGCACGGTTTTCACTACCCCATTTACAAGGGGGCAGAGCTGCAAGAAGAAAAAGAACAAAACAACGTCACCAGGGGGATCTTCGGCCGGCAAGAACTGCAAGCGACCCTCAATGAGCCCGCGAGGACAGCAGCAGTAGCATCAGAGCTCCACTGAAGTCGATAAAAGCCCCGCAATGTCCGGCGCAAACTCTTAATTTACGAAAATGTTTCAGCTGGCTGGAAGTTAAGCAAAATAGTGGGGCGGGATAGGGCGAGGTCTTGTTAGAAAACCCAGGTCTATGGACGGCAGTCCCACCGTTCTAGGGATCGGGTGCCAGCAATGAAAATCCAGCTCCTCGAGGGCAGAGGCCTCCTAAGGCTTTCGGGAATGGACTAGAGGGGCTTTTCACAGTGCGCTCTCCTCTTGCTTTCTATCTTTTGCCTTTTGCATGGATTTGTTTCTTTTTTTTTTTTAAGGAATGTTTATTATTTTCCAAAATTGCTGGCTTTTTGCCGTAATAATAAACTTGCAATGATTATTTTCCAAAATACACAAAAGCGTATGTAAACACAAATATATATATATATATATATATATATATATATATATATATATAATTATTATAATCCTTCCTTTCCCCCCACCCCCTGTTTCCGTATATCAAAAATTATCCGGTTGAATCCTTCTTCTCCCTTATACGTAATCTTGCCAAATACCCCAACATACTCGATCCGCAAACATTTACGTGTTTAACCAGAGCATTACCCTTTCCCATTCTCTTTCAAAATTCTGAACCATTTTATTCTTAAAGGATTATGCTAGTTTTTCAGTCTCTACCTTGTCTAGCACTTTTAATTTCCATTCATCTAATTGAATATCTGTTTTATCTTTCCAGCGTTGTGCATAGGTCAACCATGCTGCTGTAATCAAGCACAATAATATCTTCTGTTGTTTTCTAATCTCCTGGTTCTGACCTCATATATTCAATATGTAAAATTCTGGCACCATTTCAAAATTAACTTTACAAATTTTTCGAATTTCATCATGAATTCCCTCCCAAAATCTCTTAACCTTGTTTCAAATGGTTTTGATCCCGTGGAGAGCTTAATTGCTTTTTAAACAATAACCTTTTGTGCATTTTCACTCGTGTCTCGGTATGTGCTTTTATCTTCAATTGTTTTACTTTATGCAAACCGCTTTGAGTCCCACTTCTGGGCAAAATGTGGGATAAATGTCATTTTAAAAAACCAAGAACAGATACTGAAAAGTACATATTATAATCCACAAGCAAAGGAGGAGATGAGTTTCCATGTGCTTATTAGTGGTTTATATTTTATTCTTTAAAAAGACTTGATGAGTATTCTGTTCTGTAAAAAGCCCAATGCGTTTTAGCCTATATATTGATCTGAATGGCCTTCTTCAGGGGATACAGTAGAAACGAACACAAATATCAATAATAAATTAAGACGCAAGACTTAGAAGAGGATAAGACACAATTCAATTTACATTCACGTAAAATACCCTGATAAATCATGATAATTATACTTAATATTTTTTAAAAAAAAAACTTTTACATGCCATTCAATGTATCAACAGCAGAAATTTCTGGAGTTGGGAAAAAAAAATCTATCTCCATAAAGTGGACTGTTAATAAAAGGGAAGCCAAGGCTTCTACCTTCTAATTCTCAAGGTATTATACCTGAATGTAATTTGAAGTGTATGTTGTCCTCACCTAAGTTTTGAATCTCAATTTATTATTTATATTGGTGCTTGCTTTTGGTGTAGCTCCTGAAGAAGGCCATTTATTTCAGTGCAGAGGCTGAAAAACACTGGCCTTTTTACAGAACAGAATATTCACCAAGGTTTTTTAAAGAGCAAAATGTAGACCACCAAAAAGCACGTGAAGCCCTTTCTCCTCCTTTGCTTGTGGAATACAAATTTAATAACAATAACGACAGCAGTAGGTGCAGTGATAACAACAACAGCAACGAGAAGGGGGAGGTGGTGGTGCTGGAAGAGGAAGAGGAGGACGAGAACCACCATTGCCATGACCTCAAATGCCCCCCAACCCACCTTAAAAGCCAGGCAGCCACAGCAACCCAAAGCAGTTCTGCAGCAATGGTTGATGCGATGCTGAAGGATGAGACACCCAGCTCATCTCACCAA
Organism: Cyclura pinguis; assembly: GCA_030412105.1. Classification (NCBI taxonomy): domain Eukaryota; kingdom Metazoa; phylum Chordata; class Lepidosauria; order Squamata; family Iguanidae; genus Cyclura; species Cyclura pinguis. The sequence continues at coordinate 2,710,391 of CM059602.1, forward strand.
TGAATCGCAGTGCAACAAGCAGTTGTGGCAGGACCCTGTGGGGCCCACCCTGCCAGACTTGGACCAATTAACCTATTCATAAGAGTATTAAAACAGAAATTCCCTGTATCAATCAGTTCCCCAATGCTTAATGGAATAGAAAAGTCTTCACTTGATGGCAAAAGGACAGCGAGGACGGAGCCAGCCGGGTCTCCCTAGGGAGGAAGTGCCGGCGTGCTGGAGCAGCCATGGAGAAGGCCCTCTCTTGCATTTCCCTTAAGCTTTTTTTACAATTTCCTCTCCCTCTCTAAAACAAGTGAATCAAGGCCATTGCTGGGGTGCGGAAATCATGGCCTCCCACTCCATCTTAAGCCTCCAACGGCCTCCTACCCTCCAGAAACGATTATTTAAAACCTCAGAATCCTCACTCTGCTTCTGGGCAACATGGGGCTGTGATTCTGCCATGTTTTGGAAAAGAGGAGTCCCGACTGTTTTGGGCCAGGGGGTAGTTTTTCAAAACCAAAAATGACTTCTACTTTACTTCATGGATTGGAAATGGTGCCCAGCTGGTCCTCAAAAAACCTTAAGGATGGGGACGGGGGAGAGAGATGACAAAATTGCCCTAGGCTCCCATGTCCCCTTAGAAGGTGAACGAGGTTTCCAAACGATTCAGTTGCTCCAACTCAGTAGCAAGATGGGATTTATCTGTGTGCTGATTCGCCCATTGACAATTGATGTGAACAGGCTGTGCTCTGTGTGGGATTAACCAACAGAGTCTGAGCCTTCAGCTGATTTGGCCTCAAGATGGCCCTTGTCTTCTGCAAGAGATCTCACCTCTTTCTGCAGGATGTTGGGCAGTGTCTTCTCCAACACGTTCGTCACTAGCCGCACAAGGTCATTGACAGCTTTTAGCAGAGGCGCTTTGCTGGAACAAAGCGGGGAGAAGAAGTCCAGTTCAGCGAACAACACTAGGAACAACCACCACAAGTAATTTGTATTTATGTCCCTCCTTTGTCCCAGCCCAGGATCCAAAGCAAATTAGAAAGGTTGAAACAGATACAGCTAAACGTGGATATCACGCAAAGGTTAAAAATGTAATTGGACTAACAACAGAATTAAAAGCAGTTAAGGGCACGACCATTAAAAAAAAAAAGGAAATAACAAATGAATAATACAGGCTCCTTTGCCCCGAGCAGTCATCCCGTCCAAGGCCCGGCAGAAGAAAAAATGTCTTCACCAGCCTGTGAAAGAATAGCAAGGAGGGTTCCAGATCTAATTTGTTTTTAATTGTATCTATCTTGTACCCCACCTTGAGCCTTGGGGAGAGGCGGGTAACAATTAAAAAATTACTACTACAACTACTACTACTACTACTACTACTACTACTACTACTACTACATTATTATTATTATTATTATTATTATTATTATTATTATTATTATTATTATTATTATTATTATTGGCAGCCACCAAGAAGGCCCTCTCCTGTGTTCCCACCAGATGTACCTGTGAAGAGGGTGGGATAGGCAGAAGGTTCTTCCCAGAAGATCTCAAAAAACAAGGAGGCTCATTTAGGGAGATAACAGTCCTTTAGATTACCTGGACCTGAGCTGTATTTATGTTTATGCAAATTCCAGCCAAACAACGTCCACCAGTTGAGCTCAATAGAAACCCAAGCTGAACTCCTTTTCTGCCGTCTTTCTAGAGTCAAATGTTTTCTCTTTTGATCTGAATTCAGTTACCAGTCGCAACCAGACCTAACTACTGCACCACGCTCCCGTGTCCATCAGGGTAGGCACTGTGACTTGATGGTTGTGTGGTCAGCACTTATGTAACTCCCATTGATTCAACTGGTGGTGGAGCGTGGTTCGGTCGTTTCAGTACTGGAGCAGCACTCTGTGAGGCACAGGTTCAAACCCAGCTCAGTCATGGAAACCCCCTGGATGGCCTCAGGCAAATCACTCTCTCATCCTCAGAGGACGGTAATGGCAAACCCCCTCTGAATAAATCTGACCAAGAGAATCCTAGGAGAGGGTTGACACGAGTTGAGGCTAAACACAGAACAACAGGAACAGCCACTCTAATTGGGATTAAAGAATACATTTTCTGCTGCTCCAGAGACAAGGACACTGTGGAACAATGGCTTCGTGCTTCAGGAAAAGAGGTTCCACCTAAACACGAGGAAGAACTTCCTCACAGTAAGAACGGCTTAACAGTGGAATCAGCTGCTGTCTCAATGGGGTGTGGTGGAGCCTCCTTCCTTCTTTGGAGGTTTTCAAACAGAGGCTGGATGGCCATCTATCAAAGGGAGGGCTTTGACGGTGTCCTTCTGCATGGCAGAATGGACTCCATAACCCTTGTGGCCTCTTCCACCTCTACTATTCTACGATTTCATTTCTATTTCCATGGCAACTCTAATGCAAAAAGCCCCATGCATCACTGGTCGTGACAGTAGAGCACTGTGAGTCTTGAGTCCCAGCTCTGGAGAAAGGGAAGAGTACAAATAGAGCAACACAGGACAACCTTACAGTACAGACAAATCACTCATGGAATGGACCTGTCCATGTGTGATTTGATATCTTTGCAACTGGTAGCTGGAGGGCAGAAGAGTGGGAAAGCAGCCCTGAGTGGTGGAAGTGGGGCTGAACCCTGGCAATTGGTCCTGGCCACCTGCCGCATTTTCATATCACCTCCTAAGGAGGCAGACACCTGGAGCAAGCTTCCTCGCACAGCTTGCACCTTCAGCTGCTTCTTCCCTCAGTATCCCTCTCTGGGGACCTTTGGGGCCAGGTCAGTGTGTGTGGGGTGGCTTGAGAAATCACCTGTCAAAAAGGCAGAGGTGATGTCCTAAGGCAGCCCTTCAATAGCGCTTTGGCTTCAAAAACAGCTCCAAGCCAGGCATGGATGAAAGAAACAGCCGCAGATACAGCCAACTGGTACTGGCGGGTGTGTGCCACATGCTCCAGCATGCTGACACAAATGGGCCAAATGTCTCAGCCAAAGTGTTTTGTTGCCTTCTGACCTTGTGCTCAGGAACATAGTCCATTCTACCCAAGATGACAAACTCTGTGAACAGCCCTTCTGTTTGAAGAATTGGAATCCGCTTGGAAGCTCAAAGAATGGAAACTGAGATGGAAGATCAAAGCTTGGCGGCTTAGGTAGGTTCCGAGGGGCTGAACAAGAAGCAATGAACAAAGAGGGACAAAGGACTATTTGCCTCTCCTCTCTTCACCTTTGTTTGAAGCGACTACTTCTATGGTCACAAAAAGGGGTGCGAAACTGCAGCAACGTGCACCTCTTATCACACAGAGACTTCTCTCATAAGTAAGGTGTGGGACATGAAAGAAAGAAATGGAAGACATCCAGATGGTGAGCTGACCTGTGGCAGGCAGCTGTTTGGGAGGAGAAGCAGGTGAGAAATACTTGGCAAATCAGGAGGAGATAAAACAGGGTACAAATTTGTGGCTGCCTTCTGAGATTCACCACTTGGATTGCTGTTGAATTGCACTAACTGGAGAGCAGTGGACACCCTCACAGTGGCAGCTGATGGCTTCCATTTCAGTGAACTTTTAAATCAACTCTCCAAGATGCTGGACCTATCTGAAGGTAGTTTGGGTCCAGCTCTTTGGATAGCACCTTTAAAGGTGCTATCCAAAGAGCTGAATAGAATAACCACTGGACCTTCTGATCAAATTAGGGAAATGCAAAATCTGTGATTTTATTGATTGCTTTTGTTTTCACATACTTGTCAGGAGTGTCCTAGTCTCTAGGGCAGCAGCAAAAAAACAAGCTTCCAAAGGATGACATATGGAGGTTGGGACAAGCTTGTTGTCTGCTGCTGCTCCAGAGACCAGGACACTAATGGCTTCAAATTTCTGGAGAAGAGATCCCACCTAAACATTAGGAGGAACTTCCTGATGGTAAGATCAGTTCAAGAGTGGAATACACTGCTGCCTCAATGGAGTGGGGTGGGGTCTCCTTCTTTGGAGGTTTTTCAACAGAGGCTGGATGACCATCTGTCAAAGGGAGGGCTTCAATGGTGTCCTCCTTTATGGAGGAATGGGGCTCGACTAGACAGCCCTTCTGGTCTCTTCCAACTCTATGATTCTATGATTCTGTTAACCCCAAGAGCATCTGTCAGTTGGGTAGCCAACTATCTTAATATATTAAATACATATTAATATATATGGTGTAGCATATAATTAATAATCATATATCTGCAACTATTGGTGAAAGAAGGAGAGGGGAGAGGAGAGGAGGCCATTCTCACTTGTTCAGGAGTGTGATTCTGATATGACCGGGGTTATTCTGGCAATTCCCAAGGACCAGTCTCATCCGACCGTCTCTTGGGTCATTGACGATCCGGACTCCAGTCTGAATATCCAGGTACAGTTTCAGATGAAGAAGATTGCCCATATTTAAAGGCCTAAAAACAAGGGGGAGAAAAGATACATAAATGCCCAATAAAGTAGGTAGCGAAGGGAAGTTATGATCATAGCAATAGGGTCAGAAATCATGACTTAAGTAGCAGTTTGAGTACAAAACAGCTGCGATTGAGTAATTCTAGGTAACTGCTCTGTATTCCTGATCGCAACTTAGTCATTCCCACGCCGGTAGGTAGAGAATCTGCACTGAATCCAAAATTCAAAGAGGAATCCAATCTGTTGAACCTACTTTGGGGGAAAGGTTCAGCACCTTGGCTAGGCCCTTTAATATTCAGGCTAAAATTTAGTGAAGTAGAGTCAGCCCTCACATTCACCAAGGTTAGGGGTGCAGGACCCCCACAAAAGGGGCAAAACCACAAATTTCAAAATGATTGTGTGTGTGTGTCTGCGGGAAGGAGGCCAAGACACTGGGGGTGGGGAACAGGCATCCAAGGTCCAACCCAGGTCATGAAAAGGAGAGGGAAAGGAGTGGGTCGGTGGCCCTGCGCGTCCTCTCTCTTGCCCATTTCCCCCCTTGGTGTGGGGGGGCCTTGGGAGAGGGTTTGGGGTGCTGAGAAATGGGGCTGCGATCAGTTCTTAACTGGCCAGACAGTGGCTGTGGGTGGAGCAGGAGGAAGAGGAGGATCAAAAGTGGGTTTTTAAAGGTCTGTGTGGCCTGATCAGAGCCACCACGAGGGCAGCCTCCTTGAACTAGGGGAGCAGGGGTTGGAGAAACTCACAAATAATCAAACCCGTGAAAGTCAAACCTGCAAATGTGGGGAGCCCAGGGCATACTTAACAAAACAGCTGATACAGAATGCTAGCTGAGTTTTGTTTTGTTTTTTCCTATTGACAGTGGAACAGACCGCCTTGTGGGTGTGGGATGGACCCTCCTTCTTTGGAGATCTTCACAAAGAGGTTGGATGGCCAGCTCTTAGGAGCTTCAGCAGGGAATTCCTTCACGGCAGGGGACTGGGCTCGATGGGCCCTGGGACCCCTTCCAATTCTATCATTCTATGAGCCTTTGGGAGATGGACGTACCCGGCCCTTTTCCACGTGAAAGCTCACTGGACTGGACTTCTTTTACACACACGTGCATGTGCTCACATGCCAATGCGTCTTGCTTCATTTCTATCCTTCTGGAAACCCCAGGTCCCATTTCGGTGCTCCAGCCCACCCTCCTGTTCCACCATCCACCCTTGAAAGTGCAATGGAAAACCCACTCACAGCTTCAGTTCGATTTCCACATCTGCTGGGATGATCAAAAACATACGTTTTTCAGTTGCATCAAAGCGGATGTCAAATTTGAGCAACTCCACATTCTTGATTTTCAGTCTGTTCATAAAGGAGAAAGAGGAAGTCAGCAAGACCACCTGAGGCAACATCAGTTCTCTGGACACTTCCTTTCCCTCAAATCCCACATTATTTTTATTTTATTATTTTATTTTACTTTTATTTCACTATTCTTTTGGCCCTGTGCTCAAGAGCTTCCAACAGAGATCTTTCCTTTAATGAATCTTTAATTCTGAAAAGACACATGTCCAGCTCTAATCTGAGAAATCAGCAATGGCACCTGGGTTGGTTTTGGTGACTCATCACATGAAGGAAAAACACTTTGCCCATGTCCAGTGGTACTCTTTGCTTATATTCTTGCTTTTCTATGAGCTGCCTCCCAGACTCCCTCTGTGATGCCACCTCTCTCTCCATCTTGAAATCCTTCCTCCAGAACGAGATCTTGGCACAATCCTCGTGCCCTATGGCAAGGGGGAGGAAACCGCAACCTACTGGCTGCATGTGGCCCCAGTCCTCACTTTGGTTAACTCTGAATTCCCCTGTCACTACTCCCAAGACCGCTGCACACACATACGCGCGCACACACACACACAAAATTCCCAGAATAAAAATGGCTGTGTTTCGGGGGGGCATTTTTCCATCCAAAAACATGGCAAAATTGCCAAAGACTCCCCCAAACATGCCACTTTGCTTTTTACCACCACTTCCAATCCTCTCCCACCAGCCTTAATTTTGGCTGCGGATCAGCTGAAAATGGTGACCGGAAGTGACTGTGATTTTGCGTCCCTTCTGATGCACCCCAGCACACTGGAATGGTCCACACGGGCATGTCAGGAGTAACCCATATGGTTGCCCACCTCTACCTTCGAGTAACCAGTCACACGTGTGACTGACGTTGCTCACGAGTCCAAAATGGTAAACCCAAATGGTCAAAGACCTGGAAACCCTGAAGCCCACTGAGGAGTAGCTTAGGGATCGGGGGATGTTTAGCCCGAAGAAGAGGAGGTGGACATGCAAGCCAACCCTATGTTCCAATCTAGCCTGAGCATCACTCTGGCTCTGGGCGCTAGCGTTCAGCCCCTCCTTTGAAACAAAATGGAGGTGAAGAGTGCAGAAATATGTGGTCTCACGCTAATGTCTCTGTGAGGTTCTACTGGTCACAAGGTGGAATCCCCTTTTCTCAGCCAGATGCCCTATTTGGTAGCTCTGCCTGGGGAAGAGGAAAGGCCGCAAATCCAGGACAGTTATGCTCACCCCAAGATGTTGCCAAGCAAGTTGTTCACAACATTTCCTATCAACGGAAGTCCTCCCAGAAAGCCGACTCCACCACCTTGCTTGATGTTGCTTTTCAGTGTCTCCTGCAGGGGCAGGTTTTGGATACGGCCTTTTATCGCCTGGCTGTCTAGCCGTGCTGAAATCACTGAAAGCGAGCAATGGAAACCACGTTAGAAACTGCCACCCAAAAGGGGCATTTGTGGAGTCAGGGCCTGGGGAGATAAGGATGTGGAGGGAGTCCACACGAAAGGTGAAATCTGAACTCAATGGCCTTCCAACTCTATCACGGTATGATTGTATGGTATGATTGCCAACTGGGCCTCCTTTAAAGGAAGACTGGATAAAGTCTTCATGGAGAAGATGATGTTGAGATGTCCAGCATGTAGTTATGTCTCCCGGTGCCACCCCTCTCAAGCCTTCATTTTAAGAAATGCAGCCTCCCCACCACGGCCATTTCTGTGTTGTTGGAGAGCAGGGAGACCAACCGAGACGCTTCCAGACATTTTCCTGTAGCTGGATGCACTGCGACAGGCATCCCACAGGGATTCAGAAGTCCCCTGCCGATTATATTTCTTGCTTAAAAGGTAGGGGGTTGAGGAGGGATTTTTGTTTGTTGCATGGTCAGTAAAGAATCCTGACCCTTACATAGACACAAAAAGTGAGCTGGATAGCGTAAGTCCAACAATGAGCTAACATTATGGCAGCCAAGGTCTTTTTTCACACTGTACAACAATAGCGGTTTGATACCTCTTTAGCTACCATGGTTCCACCCTGTGGAATCCTGGGATTTGTCATTTTGTAAGGCATTCCACATCCTCTGCCTGAGAGCTCTACTTCCTTTCCAGATTTCAAATCCCAGGATCCTGTGGGATACAGCTATAGCAGCTAAAGTGATATAAAGGTGCTATTACTGGGTTGTCTCAAAAAGACCTCAAGCAGCCAATGGCTGGTGGTTGAGATGGACAGATGTCCCCTCCAGTACCAGTACCAGTACCTGTGGGTGCCAGTTGTCAAAGAAGGAAAGACGGATGCCGCCATTTCCTTCATGTCTTGTTGGTGGGCTTCCTTCAGGCAACTGGCTGGCCACAGCGTGGACACAATATGGCTCTTTGAGAGGACGGGATGCAGAGAAAAGTCAAAGGCCATTTCTGCGTGACATCGCTCTCCTGTAATGGGGACATGTTGCTGGCGGTCTGCAAGTCATGCTTTTACACGACGTGTTCCCGCTGCCCACGCGTCCCCACCCCTCAGAATCGTGGGATATTCAATTGCTGGAAAAAAATCCGCTAATGGCCCCCAATCACGTGATGCTCCAGTCCCCAGGGGCCTTGCAGAAAGGGAGGAAGCGCGATTCAGGTGCTTCTTTCCACCATGCAGCGTGGGCCAGCTGTGCTACGGAAGGAAGGCACGTGTCGCTCGCGCTACCCTTCCGCAGGCAACTGGCCGGGTGCGGAGGAAGCGTTTGCATCGCGCTCCCATCCAGCCGGTGGCACTGCCAGGATCGCAATGGAGCCACGACAGAGACGGCTAAGGTGCGGAAATGGCCAGAGTCTCAGGGCATCAAAAAAAGATGATTTTATTCTTCCAGTTAAGCCCAACTTGTAATATTTAATGGCCTTCTTCAGGGGCTGATAAACGAAAGAAAAAGGACAATACGTAAACAAGAAAAATTGTTTTGAAGTTGCATTCCAAGTTATATTTTGTTTCCGTATAAGGTTATCTGGGTTGATAAGTAGTTTTAAAATGGAAGCAGTTTGCCTGCAAGATATATGTACACATAACTGATATAGCGAATTGTAACTAGTCTCCTGTTATAATTTGTGTGTGTGCGTTTATTGCCCCCTTTTTTATTTTATTTTTTACTAGCCTATATACCCAGTGTTGCCCGGAATTTTATTTTCTCAATGATAATACTTGTTGGAAAGATTTGAGATCCTATGTCCGTAATTCCTCAAATTGTCTTGTCCAGTACCTGTAATTTTTCCCCATATTCTCCAATCCAATCTGTATTCAGAGTTATTAACATACAGAGGTTGGGTTCCTGAGGAAATACACTGCCCTCCTTCTTGCTGCTAGGCCTCATCTCCGCAGCAACCGGCCTGGCCGAGAATTCTAAAGGCCCCTCCCTGAACTGCCAACCCCAGGATTCCACAGAATCTTCACAGCCAGCCCATCGTATGATGTCTTCTCGCCTGACACAGCCAATTATATGAGGTCTTTGCCCGCAGGACTCAGCCAAACAAACAAACTCACTCACAAACTTTGACTTTTACGTAGTAGAAGATCAGCCTCTGAAAAAGGCCATTAGATAATACTAGGCCAAAAAGTGTTGGGCTAATTGGAAGAATAACATTGTCTTCTTCCACCACCCTGAGACTTTGTCTCGTCTCTGTGTGCCTTCTGTTGAATGTCACCAGTCCTCGTCGCTTGTCTTTCTGTTTGACACGACCCAAGACGGCCCAGTTCCTAAGAGGCGAGATGGTGTTTCAGTGGCAACCTCCCAAGGCATCGTCCTCTTCCACCCACCACCCACTGCCTGGGGTGATGCAGAAAAGAAAAATGGGCAAACTGCCGATAGGAACAGACCCTGGGAGAGGTATCGCTGGCATGATTTGGTCATACAATAAACGGCTTCCACTTACTGCGTTGGAACATTTCTGGACTGAGTCTGGTGGTGACTTGGGGGTTGACAGTGGCTTGGGATTTCTGGGCCAGCAGCCCGAAGAGAAGGGCAAGAACCACTGCAGGACGCATCTTCAGTTGCCGGACCTGTGGAGAAAGGCTCTGTGTCAGATATATCACAAGAGAGGAAAAAAGAAAAAAAACAACAGCTTGGAAATGTTACTCATTTCCATTTCCCCCCATTACTTAGAAACTTAGCAAGAGGTGAGATGAAAGCCATGTTTAAATATTGGAAAGGAAGCCATATGAAAGATGGGGCAAGGTTGCATTCTGCTGCTCCAGAGACTTGGGCCATTTCCGCACTAGACTGTTATAGCGCTATGATTCCACTTGCAACATCCTATGGAATCCTGGGGTTTGCAGTTTCGGGAGGGGCCAGCCGGCCCCTCCCGAAACTGCAAACCCCAGGATTCCATAGGATGTTGCAAGTGGAATCATAGCGCTATAACAGTTTCCTGCAGAAATGACCTTGGTGATTTATCACACGAGGCAGGTAAATCACAATTGCAGCAGGACGATATCAGCTTTGGCTGGGACTTACCATATGCCATCATTTCTCTTCTGTTGTTCTCTTAGTGGGAGACTATTTGAACAGTGTTTTATTATTAACCTTCTTTGGGGGAAAAAAACCACTTTCCCAATGGTATCCCTCCAGGAGAACAATAGAAGAGGAAGGAGATAGTGTGATAAGTCCCTACCAAAGACACCGTTATCCTGATGTAATTGCAATTTATTTGCCTCCTGTGATAAAGCTCTAGGACACTATGGAGCAATGGCTGCAAACTGGAGGACAAGAGACGCCACCTAAACCTTAGGAAGAACTTCCTGGTAGTAAGAGGAGTTCAACAGTGGAATCCACTGCTACCTCAATGGAGTGTGGTGGAGTCTCCTCCTTTGGAGGGTTTTAAACGAAGGCTGGATGGCAATCCGTCAAAGTAAGTCTTTCGATTGTCTTTTCCTGCATGGCAGAATAGGGTTGGACTGGATTTGGCTCTTGAGATATCTTCCAACTCTATAGTTCCACGATTCTATGACTGATAAGAATCTGGTACAAAACAGAGCCAGCATTGTATAGTGGCAAGGACTTGGAATCTGAGAGACCAGGTTTCGGATTCCTGCTCAGCCCTGGGAACCCATGGGCTGACCTTTGGCAAGTCATACTCTCTCAGCCTCCAAGGAAGGCAAACACAAATCTCCTCTGAACAATAAGTTTTGTTCATCTTAGGGTCACCCTAAGTAGGATGCAACTTGAAAGCTGGAACAACAACACCTTCACCCCGCAATTCTATCAAAATGTAAAGTCGAAGGCTTTCACAGCTGGAATCCATAAGTTGTTGTGGGTTTTCCGGGCTTTGAGGCTGTGTTAGTATTTTCTTGTGACGTTTCGCCTGCTTCTGTGGCTGGCATCTTCAGAGGATCTGGTGGCACGGAAGTGAGACAGAGCCTATCTACTTGTATAGTCCCCGGATGGGAGGGAGCACTTTGCATGTGTTACAGTGGGCCTGTGTGATGGCCTATTGTTAAATGGGATATCCCCCAGGGTTGTATTGTTAGTCAAGGGAGATGTATAACAGTGCATTAATTACATTAGCCAGCCAGCCACTGTATTGCTCCCTGTAGAGGGACCTCCGGAGTCTGGGTGGTGTTCATTGGCATATTGTTGATTCTTGATTTTAGTGTTCAAGACTCAAAAATATGCCAGTGAACACCACGCAGACTCTGGAGGTCCCTTTACAGGGAACAATACAATGGGTTGCTAATGTACTTAACGCACTGTGCTGCATATCCTGGGGGACATCCCATTTAACAATAGGCCCACTGAAACACATGCAAAGTGCTCCCTCCCACCCGGGGACTACACAAGTAGATAGACTCTGTCTCACTTCCGTGCCACCAGATCCTCTGAAGATGCCAGCCACAGATGCAGGTGAAACCTCAGGAGAAAATACTAACACGGCCTCAAAGCCCGGAAAACCCACAACAATCTATCAAAATGGCTCTAAAATGCCCCAATACCCTTCCCCCATCCATCCTGGCCAGATTCAACATAGGTACAGCTGAACCCAAAGTGGAAAGGATCGGGTTGTATCCAGCTGCTGCCACCCCAGTTAAAGACGAGGTGTCTGTCAGAAAAGGAAAGGAAGATGACTGCTGGATTCCTGCACCAGCTGCTTAGTGAGCATACAAACAGATGAGTAAATTTAGGTGGCTATTCCACATTCACGATGGCTACCTACTCACAGTTGTAATGCCGTTGCCACAGTTGTAACTCCCCCTCCTGAACTTACTTTGCCAAATGTCTGCTGTGCGGAGAGAAGGAGGTCCATTCTGCTAGCGGTCAGAGCACAGGTGAACTTCCCTTCCATCAGATTTGGGCAGAAGAAGTTGCTTAGTTAAGTACACCAAGTAACTTAGCATTCTTAACTAAGACCATTTCCACACGAGACTGTTAATAGCACTATGATCCCACTTGCAACCTCCTCTGGAATCCTGGGGTTTGCAGTTTCGGGAGGGGCCGGCCGACCCCTCCCGAAACTGCAAACCCCAGGATTCCAGAGGATGTTGAAAGTGTAATCATCACGCTATAACAGGCTAGTGCAGAAATGGCCCATGTGTACTAACTTACTTACGTGTACTAACTTAGTATACTAAGTAAGTAAGTATACTAAATAACTTCTCTATACTTAAGGAAGTGGTTGGTACAGGATTCTGGCCAACAACCCTAACGTAGCCAGAATTTTAAAAGCTAAGACATCTATTTCGGTTAGCTGAATCTGTCTGATTCCTTTTCTCCTATACTCACTCTTGTCTTGTCTTTATTTTATTATTTTACTCTCAGAGAATCGCAGAGTTGGAAGAGACCATAAGGACCATCAAGTCCAACCCCATTCTGCCATGCAGGAAGACACCATCAAAGCTTTAAAAACCTCCAAACGAGGAGACTCCACCCCACACCAGGGAGGCAGCAGCATATTCCATTGCTGAATCGCTCTTACCTTCAGAAAGTGCTTTCTAACGTTTAGATGGAATCTCTTTTCCTGAAGTCTGAAGCCATTGCTCCAGGTCCTAGTCTCTGGAGCAGCAGAAAACAAGTTGGCCCCATCTTCCCTATGACATCCTTTCAGATACATAAAAATGGCTATCACACTACCTCTTAACCTTCTCTTTTCTTTTAAAAAGGGATTGCTGGTGTTTTGAGATCTACTGGGAAGGCCCCTCTTTTCATCCGGACAGGCGTACCCCCCGGGGACCCAGGGCCTTCTCACAAGCAGCTTTCAGAATCCTTTCTAGGGAGGCTCGCCTGGCACCCTCCTTACTATCCTTTTGTAAGCAAGTGAAGCCCTTTTTCATGTCAGCATGCCTTTGTGGGCCAATTGCCCAGAGGGAAAGGACTTGTTGGAATGAGTCATCTTGTCTAAACTTGCTGTCTTTACCCTTGCAATGGGTATGCTTTTGGATGGCTTTTAATTCTATTGGTAGTTTAATTCTATTTGAACTTTTGTACGGTGGGAAATTTTATCTGTATTTGTTTTTACTTTTGCAAGCTGCCTTGAGTTCATGGCTGGAGGAAAAGGATGGAAAATGATTGCTGCTATCATCATCATCCCAATTTCTTCCCATTGCATTTATCAAGAGAATTAGGAATAACGAAAAAATGCATCTCAAAAAATTAGCCAAACAAAATCATCATTCTTTCCTTAAAATTCATCTGCAGAGTAACCAATAGAGGAAGTTGCATTCTTTTACCACGACCCTGGCAAATGTTTGGAGGTCCAGCGCTACTGGTGGGAATCAGTCTAATAGCTTCTGCGTACCCAGACCTTCTCTTACCTAGACTGCATAGAAACTCAAGCTTGCGGGAGCTTCTTCTCTGTCCTTCTTCTGAAATCTGGGTAATGGCGCTTATATACACCACCGAGGAGGAAAAACAAAGGCCTGTGTGAGAGCTACCACTGTTAAATAATAACCAAATATTTGTATATTAAATCCTCCCAATTAAACAAATATTGATCATCCCAACAGGGCGGTCACATTCAAAAGCATGTTCCAAACCAGGATTGGAGTCGAGGTCCTCCGTCATCATTGAAGGCTTAGCTGAAATCCATCATGTAACAGATGTGAGCTCCCTGTTGGCCCACATTCCTGTGAACTTTGTAGAATGTGCCACTAGGACCTCAGGGCCACCTTCCCAGTTCTAGAAAGAGCTGGGCATAATTACAATTTTGGATTAAAAGTGCAGAACCCCTCTGGTATGTGCTGAAGAATTCTAAGAATATAATTCAAAGAAAGCAACTCTTCCAAGGTCTTGTGAAACCCAACAGCCAAGATCCACTGCAACTTTGGTATCCAAGACCAGTGGCGTTGATTTTTTTTTTCCTCCCTTCTAACTGCTTCCAAGCAAAGAAGAGTTCCTTCTAAAGCACGGTTGAAAGTTCCTGCTGCCCTCGGCACGTCTTAAGGGTCATTTTAGGAGCATTCCTCATCAAATAAAGAAGCTGAGTCTCTGTCAACTTCCATTTTATCCATTTTGTGCAGTTTGGGTAATGGCTCTTATATGACTCTTAAGCCAAGGATTAAGATGCTCCAATGGCACTTAAACTAAGGATTAAGATGCCCCTGGGGAGGTGGTACTAAAATATGCACTCATGTATAACTGTTCTGTAGACATCTACAGGAAGAATTACGCATTCCAATTATTCATTTCTACCAGAGGAGGTTCATCTTATGAATATGTATCTTTTTCCCTTAAGGAGAAAAAAAAAAGGAAAGCAAGCATACTTGCAAAATTTTTGGTAAATGCTGTTGGTGTCTTAGGTGTATAGGAACTCCTCTAAGGAAGAACATGGGCGTTTTTGCCCAACGTGGGCAAATGCCATTCAGTTAAAAGATGCGGAGGCATAGTTGCTCAAGGCATCCCCCTTCCACATGAATTTGTTGCTGGGTGCTCATCCAGTTGTACATCTTTTGTCATGGTTCACAGTGCGCTATTCAGCACAAAGGGCCATTTCTGCACTAACCTGTTATTGTGCTATTATTCCGCTTTCAACATCCTATGGAGTCCTGGGCTTTGCAGTTTAGGGAGGGGTCTTTGAGGATGGCCTTTGAGGCCCCTCCCTAAACTGCAAGCCCCAGGATTCCATAGGAGGTTGAAAGCAGAATAATAGCACTATAACAATCTAGTGCGGAAAATGCCAAGAATCTCTAGTAACTCCCTGCTGAGGTCTAGGCTACACAACCCCAATAAGAATCGCACCCTGGACTAATATGGTACCCTGAATCTTCATTTTTTCTTAAGTAAAATTTAAGAAAAATTCTATGGGACAATTTTTATAGTATTCAAAGACACAACCATCTTGGCCTGTTTCGTCATGAAAAGATACAACAATCCCGTATCTCTTTTGAAGAAATTCCCAGCATGAGCTTTCACAGACTCCAGTTCACTTCACCAGATGCGCTACCAATTTTACTTAGCCCTGTTTTAGATGTGGTGTTTCTTGCGGTTGAATTTTGGCATGGCAGTTTTATCGCTTGTGGTTCTGTACAATGTACTGCTTGCAGTTTTATAGCAGATATGAAAAAAATATATATTTGACTTGACTAGAGTTGGTTGTGGTGTCAAGAATCTCGATCCAGGGGATGTCTTTGCCCTTTAGGGCAGGTTTGTAGGATGTTTGGGAGGGTGGTAAGAAGGAAAGAGAGAGCAAGCATGATGTGGAGATTTGAGCATCGGACAATGAGCCAGGAGACCAATGGCTTTGGCACGCATGTTGCATTCCTGTCTATAGGATTCAACTGTCACTTTGGAACATTCATTGGTCCTAGTTAGAATTCCCAGATCTCAGGACCAGGGGAGGAATCTGAATGTGAGAGCGCTGCCTTGAAAATGAGAGAGAGACTGAGAGAGAGAGAGAGAGAGAAAGAGAGAGAGAGAAAGATGGAATACAGACACACAGAGGCCATTTCCGCACTAGCCAGTTATAGTGCTATAATGCCTCTCCCTAAACCGCAAACCCTGGGATTCCACAGGATGTTGAAAGTGGAATAATAGCACCATAACTGGCTAGTGTGGAAATGGCCAGATACATAGATATATTACTGTGTGCTCTGAGTCCTCTACTGGAACAGGCCTCTTTGGAACAGCTATTGTTTTTCTTTGGACTACAACTTTTTTTTAATTTTTTTTGTTGAAAGCAAAATATAACATAGTATAACAAAACATAGTGAGACAAATACAAAAAGATACTGAATACTACTATAACATCACTAAAGACAAAAGAAGAGAAAAGGGAAAAGAAAAGAAAAGAACATGAAAAAGAAAGAAAGACAGACGGACAGACAAAAGAAAAGAAAAGAAAAGAAAAGAAAAGAAAAGAAAAGAAAAGAAAAGAAAAGAGAAAAAGCAAAGTAAATATAAGGACTTCCTCTTTACTCCTGATTGGAGTTATTACTCCTCTGTTATTGTTTCAGATCCCAGTAATCCTTGAAGTTTCTGTTAACTTTGTTGACCCTACTATGAAATTCTCATCCTCTTATTGCAAAAATATATAATGTAAATTACCTGGTATTTAGCCCTAGTAGTCTAGCTAATTAATCTTATTCTTCTAACATTGCACCATTCTCTTCTAACATTGCACCATTTCTGTTTGAGGAAATTTTTAGCCAGAAACCATTCTTCTAACACCCTGTCTCTCTTCCCTTTAATCTGTTTGGACTACAACTCCCTTGTGCTCTTGCTTGGAGAGGGGAATTAAAAGCAGAGCTGGGTCAGAATGTGTTCCCCTCACCCATTAAATGTACAGCCTGAAAAACTTTATTTCCATCTGGAGAATATCCTGGGAAGTGAGTTCCAGAGTCTAGGGGCAGCCATTCTCAAGGCCCTCTCTCGCACCCCCTCCAACCATGCTTACAAGATACCACCCAGCTTTCTTGGCTACAAACCATAGGCGAGTAGCCATGAGCTGAGATGAAGGATCTGCTGGTTGGAGATGGAGCATAGCCTTCCATGCATGTGACAGTTGCATAATGGTGCCTCGTTAGTGAATTGCAATATTGTGCAATCGATGTCTATCTGCACGTGTAATGCACATTAAAGAACAATGCACATTCATGTGGAAAGGCACCAAACATGCAACTCTGCTTCTAAATTAAATACAGCTGTTCTGCATTAGACAAAAATGTCTCACTATATCCACAGGGGAACTTATACATGTGCAAGAGACCCACGGGGTTCCAGGGTGTCTACTGATGGTTATGAATGAGAATAGTGCTGTGGGACTGCCCATGCTCAAGGGCAGTGTGCTTCTGAAGAGCTAGGGATGAGCATGAGCACAGCAATCATGAACCCCAAAATGGGGGTGGGATTGGGCTAGGCTACAGGGTCTGATCCCACTCCCCACGATCTGGCAAAACTGGACCAGCTAGTCTCTCAGGTAGTTGAGCTTCCTCAGGGATCATCAGTCAGAAATGTTCTAAACAATCAAGCACTGAGGAAGAAAGTTGAGAAGGGACATGATAGCTATTTTTGAATATTTGAAAGGATATGGAAACTTGTTTGCTGCTGCGCCAGAGACTAGGACACTATGGAGTAATGGCTTCAAACTCCGGGAAAAGAGATTCCACCTAAATCTTAGGAAGAACTTCCTGAAGGTAAATGCTGGCCAACAGTGGAATGTGCTGCCTCAATGGAGAGTGGTGGAGTCTCCTTCTTTGGAGGTCTTTGAAGAGATGCTGGATGGCCATCTGTCAAAGGGAGGGCTTTGCTTGAGTTTTCCTGCATGGCAGAAGGACTGGCTGATCCTTCTGGTCTCTTCCAACTCTAGGATTCTATGATTCTATGAAATATTAAGACAGCAATTGTCATTGAGCCCTTCCAAGGACTAACAAAGGCTGCCTGCCTTCTATCCTCTATGTGCTTATTTGGGAGTAAGCCACACGGAGCACTTCTAAGCAGAGGCGTATCTAGGATGGGGCAAGTAGGGCGTGTGTCTCAGATGCCAATGCCAGGGGTGCACAAAAAAGCCATGTATGTAGGATTGGGGAGGTAGGGCTAAGAAGATAGGGGCATAACTTCCACGCTTGCCCTAGGTGCTGTTTATGCTAGATACGCCACTGCTTCTAAGCACACATTGTGCTGGTAACAGTCTCCATACTTAAGCATGCTTGAATGCTAAGAGGTGGGAAAAATCATTTGCTCCCCCCTACCGCCCCCGGAAACACCTGCAAATGGGCCAAATTAGTAACAGCCTATCTATGCATCTTAAAATATATTCGGGGTCCCTGGCTACCGTCTTTATGCCCAGCTTGTGACCTTGATGAAGGTGTATGGAAACAGAAGGCCGGTGCAGATGGCGCTCCAGGTGATCCAGCAGGGGCAGCTCCGACTATTACCCGTTCACTCTCGGTTAGGCAACCGAGCGGCTGAGTCTTACATAAACACGTGGGGTTGGAGGTAACCTTTGAAAGCTTTTTTGGCACAGCAGTAGAGATGTTATCTCTACTGTCAAGGGATCATCAACACTTCCTCCAAGGATGCATTTAGGCACAGTATCTTTTGGCCACCAAGCTTAGAAGTTTCCTTTGTTTAAGCATTCCACTTGTCCTGTTCTTCCTTCTGTTAATACCCAGCGAAAGTAGGTGCCCTCTTTCAAAGAGGTGTGACAGGTTGCATGGCTGGGTGTGGTGCTCCTTTGAGCACTTCAGTGGTTGTAAAGCCTTTTGTCCTTGGTCATTCACTGCGACTAATCACATAGATGAAGAACAATTTTTTTAAAAAATGCCAGCAGGGCAGAGACCAAGACCTTTTGCCTGGTCCAAGAAGGCAGATGCATTCAAGGCCAGGTCAAAGAGTTCAAGTTACCAAAGGAGGGGCTCCTTCGTGTGCACAGGTGAGCTATTCTAGGAGTGGTGAGGTTGATGAAATAAAAAAGAAATAATGAAATATAAATTACAGCAAACAGCAATGCACGCAAAATCTTCCATCTTTGACACCCTTTTTGGCTCCGCAGCTTCAGGCCATTTCCGCACTAGACTGTTGTAGTGCTATTATTCCGCTTCCAACATCTTATGGAATCCTGGGGTTTGCAGTTTAGGGAGGAATCTTTGAGGCCCGTCCCTAAACTGCAAACCCCAGTATTCCATAGGATGTTGGAAGCAGAATAATAGCGCTATAACAGTCTAGTGCGGAAATAGCCTCAGTAAGACTAAGCCCCTGACCATCTGAAATTTGATTCTGTTGCTAACGTAATGCACAAACAACCGATGAGAAGAAAAACATCAGGAAAAAGTGAAAGATTTATGCAGTCTGAAGAGAAACCAGCATACATGGAAGAACGGATTGCTAAGGTTGCTGAGTTAGCCCAAATTGCCAAACTAATGTGGGTTTTAAAGAATAAGCCAACAGAAGATTTCTTGAAAGACTGGAAACTGTTTATGGACTTCTTGAGCAACGAGAAATCTAACAGTGCAATAGTTTGTGGCCATACATACTAGTAGTTCTAGTAGGGTTATTTAATTGGATCCGTAATGGTACAATAACGTTTTTTCTTTTTTATCTTTTCTGTTTTTATCTTTTTTATCTTTTTATCAAAGGCCCCTCCCGAAATTGCAACCCCAGGATTCCATAGGATGTTGAAAGTGAAATAATAGCACTATAACAGTCTAGTGCAGAAATAGCCCATGTTGCTCAGGCGTATTATTTTCCAGGCTTCAGCACTGGCTGCGTTGAAAAGAGTTCTCTTGGAGGTGAGATGAAGGTGAAAT
Organism: Cyclura pinguis; assembly: GCA_030412105.1. Lineage (NCBI taxonomy): Eukaryota > Metazoa > Chordata > Lepidosauria > Squamata > Iguanidae > Cyclura > Cyclura pinguis. The sequence goes on from CM059602.1 coordinate 2,729,803, forward strand.
GGAGATTTCTCCATGAGACCAGATCATTTATGGCAATGGTCACAGGTCAGACTGTTTCCACACTTCACCCTTTTATTACAGTTTGATTCCACTTTAAATGCCATGGCTCCTTTTGGTGGAACCACGGGGTTCCTATTCAGTGAAATACTCATAACTCTGCACTAGAGTAGTTCAGGGAATTTGTGCTAGATCTCTCTCGCACAAAGTGGATATCAAACAGTTGTAACGATGCAACGTGGAAACACCCTGAGCTGTTGAGCATAGGGCTAAGGTTAAAGGACGTGAGTTGATGTTACCCTGATTTCTGGGTAACTTGGGGGACCTTGGGGTCCCTTGGGGGACACCTCAATGTGCTCCACGTGATGGGGAATGGAAACTAACCAGAGCACAAGCAATAGCAATGCAAGAGGCAGGGTAACCTAGCGGGGTCTTTTTACCCAGTTTTTATGGGGTCAGGCCAAGCCAAAAACCAAACGAAAATGTTCCAGTAAATGATTTTATTGAATACAAGCCTTACGCACCAGCGCGCTCATGCACACACGCACCCAAGAGCTATTAAGAAACAAAAGAGAGGAAACTGGATAGGGGAGTATTGGAGGGGTACAGTTGGGGTAATATTGCACCTTTTCCTGAAGTCCTGGGTCCGGGAAGGCGGCGGAGAAGTGGGGCTCAGCACGGAGAGGGACAGAGACTCAACGGACAGAGCAATGGTCCCATCTGGGGTGACTGGGAGTGAGCCAAAGAACCACTCAAAAACTGGGACTATTTGTAGGGGAAAAAGTACCTGGAGGACTAATCCTTTCCCGGGGAGAACACTGGGTGTTGGAGCGCTAATGAAGCTCCACCATGGCAATTTCCTTTGCGTGATGGGATTGCAAGGTGTTGCCAAAGTCTCAGGATCTTTGGCTGTGTTAGTTTGTGGTGTGACTTCATGTAAATGGTCCTTGCCTGATGGAATATTTGCTCAACTTGGGGCAGACATGCTAATCCCCTCAAGTCGGCATCTTGGGGCTGAGGACCCTTTGTTTATTGTGGGTTTACACATCTTGAGGTCTCCTGGGGCTATGTGACTGGGGATTTTACTGGCGTGATCTGGGTTTTGGTCGTTCGACCGTGCCTGCCTATACTCTCGTTCGGGTGACCTCTCAGGCACACGGAATCATGTTTTAATATCAAAATTGTAGACCCCGGGCTAGGGTTTCTCCCTCGGAGTAACATTCAGAAGGACACATTTAGCAGCTGCAAAAAGTGTGCACAGCTTGGGAAATTTGGGGATGCAAAGAGATGGCAAACTTTTTCAGCCAGAGCAACGGGTGATCTGTTTGGAGTTCTCAGTGTAACCAACACAGTTTGCTTCCTTTGTCAGCAGTGATGCGACAATGCCACGTAGGCAAATGTGTTTGTCTGTGGAATGTAATCCTGTTTACTGCAAGATCCCTGCTTGGCTGGCATCATTCAACCAAGGAGTAAGTGAAGGAGAATAAACGTCACCACAGGAGTAGCAGATCAAGAGAGTGTCCACAGAGACCTGTGACCACAGCCATGGAAAACATACCAGTAGAGCCAGCACAACGTAGTGGTTTGAGCATCGGACTATGACCCTGAAGTCAAGGGTTTGATTCCTTCCCAGGCCATGGACACCTACCGGGAGACTTTGGGTGGGTCACACACTCTCAGCCCCAGAAAACTCCATGATATGTTTGCCTTAGGGTCACCATAAGTCAGAAACAATTTGAAGGCACACAACAACAACTGTGAAAAGAGCCAGCCCTGTGTAGTGGTTTGAGCATTTGACTTTGGAGAGGAGGGTTCAGATCCCCACTAGGCCATGGAAACCTACTGGGTGACTTAGGTGAGTCACACTCTCTCAGCCTTAGCAACAAACCTTCCTAAGAAAACTCTGATAGGTTCATCTCAGAGTCACCGTAAGTTGGAAACAATTTAATGGGGCAAAACAACAGCAACAAAAAGAATAATGTCAAGTTCTGTGAAGGTCTATTTCAAGGCAACCAAAACTACTCCTTTCACCCACACCACAACCTGAAATAGAAACCAACTCAGGCCCAATATGATAGAAAAAATGACCCTATAATGAAGAGGAGAATTAATGCGCCCAAGTCAGCACTGCCTGTTTTGAGGGAGAGCGGCCCTCCAACGAGAGTCAGTTTGCATGTTGGGCTAGGTGCCGGGAGTCCAAGATTCAAATCTCTGCTTGGGCATGCAAGTCCAGTGGGTGATCGTGGGCAAGTCACAATCTCTCAGCCTCAAAGAAAGATGTTGGTAAATGTTCTCTGGGGAAATCTTGCTGAGAAAACTATGTGAAAGGTTTGCTTTAGGATCGCCATAAGTCAGAAATTATTTCAATGCATGCAACAACAACAGCAGCTCTCCAACACGGGTCTGAGAGGTCTTTCTCAGCCATGCTTCCCCAGTAACCAAGTTCACATTGAGATGTGAGGGACTGACCAAACCTGGCACTCTCCAACCTTTTGATTCAGGTCTCCCTTCTGAGTATTTGAAGCACACATTTTTCCTCAACTGTGGACCTACCAACTCTCCTTCCTTCTTTCCCTGAAAGGAAATGTGTTTACCTTGGGGTTTCTTAAATGCATATATTCATCTTTTCACATAATAAAAGCCTACCAGGGGTTCTCTCAGAACAGCAAATATTTGAAAGAAGCTCACTTTCTCAAAACCACGGCGAGGGCTTTGTCTTAAATGTCTTGCACTGAGGACAAAGATCTTCTTATAAGGCACGGTTTTCCCATGTTGTCTTGATGGTGGTCAAAGCCAGACTCACAACACAGTAGCATTTTGCTCTTGGAAGGTGTGGGGTTTGCATGCCTCCTGAGAAATGTGAGAAAGGAAGGATTACCAGCATCAGTGGCCCATGTCCTTTGCCATTGTGTAGCTGCAAAGGGAGTCATTCAATCCCATTAGCACGCTAGAGTCTCAGTTTACACTCTGGCAATACCATTATGCAAAGCCAGGTATCCAAGACCAGGTGGTGGTTTCAATGTCCATGGGATGGTGAGTTAGCTCTGAGTTTTAACCCAAAGTTGGAAAGAATTAACCAAGGTTGCTGTTTTTATGTGATGTTTTATGTGTCAAGTTGGCTTTCACTTATAGCAACTCTATGGCCATTTCCACATGGTGTTGCAGTCCCGCTATGGGGATGGGATGGCAGCAGTCCACAGGTTGTGCTTTTGCATGGCCTCATTGCAGTCCCACTGCCATCTCATCTCCACATATTGCTATATTCACTTAATGGATTAAATCTGTTAGGCGCCTGCAATTGCGCAGTGCTCCCATACTTGCCTGCCATGCAGAAAGGCAGGAAGCACGATCACGCATTTCCTTTCCCTTTGCAGCATGGGAGGAAGGCTGGCTGCAGTGAGGAAGGAAGGAGTGTATCCCTTGCGCTCCCTCCCGCAGGCGGCTGATCAGGTACAGAGAAGAGTGTTCCTGTCTCTCTCCCTTCCCAGCAAAGGAGCTACAGGATTGCAACGGGATGACGTGGGAGAGGGTCATGGTGCGGAAATGGGGTATGAATGTGAACCATAGAATCCTAGAGCTGGAAGAGGCCACAAGGGCCATCGAGTCCAACCCCACTCTGCCATGCAGGAAGACACCGTCAAAGCGGTCCTGACAGAATGAAACCTCCAAAAGCCCTGCTCAAGTCTTGCAAACTCCAGCGGTTGTGGTTTCCTTGATGGAAAAAGAGTGGCCTTCCTCTTTTCCTCCCGCCTCCCCTTTTACCTAACATTGTCTTCTTTTCCAGTGAGGCCTGTTCTTTCATGATATGTCCAAAGTGTGGTAGCCTAATTTTGGTCATTTTGTCTTCGAGGGAGTGTTCAGGCTTGATTTGTTCTCAGTCAGAGGAAAAGAAAGGAGGCAGACAGTGAGAGCCAGCAAGATGTCCCCCACGACATTCTTGCAAAGAAGCGAGTAAAATGCGGGCCGGACAGGGCTACTGTCAGGTGGATCTGTAACTGGTTGACCGACCGCACCCAAAGGGTGCTCACCAATGGCTGCTTTTCCTCCTGGAGAGACGTGACTAACGGGTGCCGCAGGGTTCTGTCCTGGGCCCAGGGCTGTTCAATATCTTCATCAACGACTTGGATGAAGGAGCGGAGGGCACGCTCATCAAATCTGCAGATGACCCCAAATTGGGAGGGGTTGCTAATACGCCAGAGGACAGGATCAAAATTCAAAATGACCTGGACAGATTGGAGAGCTGGGCCGAGGCTAACAAAATGAAATTCAATAGAGAGAAAGGTAAGGTTCTGCACTTGGGCAGAAAAAATGAAACTCACAAGTATAGGATGGGGGATGTGTGGCTGGATAGCAGTGCGTGCGAAAAGGATCTAGGAGTCTTGGCAGATCACAAGCTGAACATGAGTCAGCAGTGTGACACGGCAGCCAAGAAAGCCAACGCGATTCTTGGTGGCATCAATAGGAGCATGGTGTCTAGATCAAGGGAGGTAAAGGTACCACTCTATTCTGCGTTGGTTAGGCCTCATTTGGAATCCTGTGTCCAGTTCTGGGCACCTCAGTTCAAGAAGGATGTCGACAAGCTGGAAGGCGTCCAGAGGAGGGCGACCAACATGGGGAAGGGTCTGGAAGCCATGAAGCCCTCTGAGGAGTGGCTCAGGGAGCTAGGTGTATTTAGTCTGCAGAAGAGAAGGTTAAGAGGGGACACCATAGCCATGTTTAAGTATCTGAAGGGATGCCATGTAGAGGAGGGAGAGGGCTTGTTCTCTGCCGCTCCAGAGACCGGGACAAGGAGCAATGGCTTCAAGCTGCAGGAAAGGAGATTCCACCTGAACCTCAGGAAGAACTTCCTGACGGTCAGGGCTGTCCGGCAGTGGAATCTGCTGCCTCCGTGGAGTGTGGTGGAGTCTCCTTCCTTGGAGGTTTTTAAGCAGCGGCTGGAGGGCCATCTGTAGGGAATGCTTTGATGGGTGTTCCTGCATAGCAGGGGGTTGGACTGGATGGCCCCTGGGGTCTCTTCCAACTCTTCTATGATTCTATGATTCTGTGTAGTGGTTTGAGTGTTGGGACCCTGGAGACCATAAGGCTCAGCTTAGGGTTGCCATAAATTGGAGACAACTTGATGGCACACAACAACTAATATATCTGCAAGTGCTCAGTGGATGACTTTTATTTTATTTTTATTTTAAAGCAAGCCCAGTGTGTTTTGACCTACGTATATATTTCAATGGTCTCCTCCAGGAAATACATAAAAACAAATACAGATAAAAAAATCAAATTAAAAATCAAAAGGACAACATTTAATTATACCATTATATCTACATTTAAAAAATCTAGTAAACATATTCAAAGGATTAGATGTAAAAATACAAAAAAATACGGAAGAATATCCTTAGATATGGTAACTGCCGCCAGAACAATTTATGCTGAAAAAAATGGACGGATACAAAAATTCCATCAGAAGAAAGAATGGTGAATCATATTATATGACATATATCAAATGGACAAACTGACTACGTTGTTAAAGAATCAAAATCAAAAAGAAAAAGGTCAAGATTGGGATTGCATAATGGGAAAAGAAATGGAAAATTAAGCAACTAGAAGACTTCAAATCTTCGAAGTCGAGGTTAATGCTCAATAGGAATTTATTTTCTAAAGTTATATCATGTGAACTATAAAATATCAGCATATTTACAAATAACATAAGAATCAAGCATAAATATAAATATTTATGTAAATGTAAAATATAGAATAATGTTTAATAATGTTTACAAGATAACAGACTTTAATGTAGATAAATTTATGTTATATGAATAGCAATATAGAGCTATGGTGAGAAATGGAATATGTAACATCTCTTAAATGAGATACAAAGGTATTTTGGTATACCAAAGCGTTTAACAGATAGATAATTATGCTACATTGTTATATTTTTATACTTCTATATTGATGCATGAGTAATATGTATTTTGTTAATCTTTTATTTTAAAATAATGATAAAAAAGCAAAAAAGTGGTAGAAAAAAAGAACTACATAAAAACATAGAAAAGTCAAATTTAGAATCAAAAAGACAACAAGTAATTATGCCATTATATCTACATAAAACATCACAACACATTTTTGAATTGCTTAAAGCCTATACCAGTATGCTTTCTAGCTGCAGAAATTTCTGGATGTGAAAATCTCATTCCATTTGCTGAACTTTCAAGAAATTAGAGAAGGCACTTGAAGAAGAACACCACTGAAATATATACATAGGCTGAAACATGTTGGCATGTTTTAAAACAAAAACCCATCCACTGAACCCTTGGAGACATATCTTCCCCTTTCCCTACAGATACATTTGGGTACTCTCCAACATTTGCATCTTCTGACTTGTCCTCATCCCGATTTATTTGTCCTTTTAGTGGTTCATAATATCCAAAGAACTATCCTCCAGCACCATATTTCAGGGGAGCTTATTTTCTTCTTGACTGCGTTTTTTCAGTTTTCACATTCACACATCGAACGTTGACCAAGGTGCCACGCCTATTTTGGGAATACTTTCTTTAAAGTTCAGACTAAAACCCAAAGCAGATTCACCAGCTTTCACTGTGTGACAGAAAGGTCAGAGAAAGAATTCCTCATAGATGGAATCTGGCCTGAATCAGATCTCACCTGGAATACTGTGTCCAGGCGTACTCTACCCATTTTTGACATCAGATGATTTGGTCAAACTTCAGCTGGAATTTTGTGTCCCGTTCTGGACACCACAGTTCAGGAAGGATATGGACAAGCTAGAACATGTCCAGAGGAGGGCCAGCAAAATGGTTGAAGGCCTGGAGACCATGAAGCCCTCTGAGGAGCAGCTTAGGGAGCTGGGGATGTTTAGTCTGGAGAAGAGAAGGTTAAGAGGTAATGTGATAACTATGTTTAAGTATCTGAAAGGATGTCACATGGAAGATGGAGCCAGCTTGTTCTCTACTTGGACATAATGGAGCAATGGCTTCAAACTTCAGGGAAAAAAAATTCCACCTAAACATTAGGAAGAACTTCTGATGGTAAGAGCAGCTCCACAGTGGAATACGCTGCTGCCTCAGTGGAGTGTGGTGGAGTCTCCTTCTTTGGAGGTCGTAGAATCATAGAGCTGGAAGAGACCCCAGGGGCCATCCAGTCCAACCCCCTGCCATGCAGGAACAAACATTCAAAGCACCCCCTAACAGATGGCCATCCAGCCTCTGCTTAAAGACATCCAAAGAAGGAGACACTTTTTAAACAGAGGCTGGATGACCATCTGTCAAAGGGAGGGTTTCGATGGTGGGTTGGACTGGATCACCCTTGGGATCTCTTCCTATTCTAAGATTCTATCATACTATTGTCAGTTGCAACCAGAGTATAGAATCATAGAAATGTAGAGTTGGAAGAGACCCCAGGGGCCATCCAGTCCAACCCCCTGCCATGCAGGAACACCCTCGAAGCACTCCCGACAGATGACCATCCAGCCTCTGCTTAAAAACCTCCAAAGAAGGAGACTCCACCACACTCCATTGAGGCAGCCGATTCCACTGCCGGACAGCCCTGACCGTCAGGAAGTTCTTCCTGAGGTTCAGGTGGAATCTCCTTTCCTGCAGCTTGAATCCATTGCTCCTTGTCCTGGTCTCTGGAGCGGCAGAAAACAAGCCCTCTCCCTCCTCTACATGGCATCCCTTCAAATATTTAAACATGGCTCTCATGTCCCCTCTTAACCTTCTCTTCTGCAGACTAAACATACCCAGCTCTCTAAGTCTATCCTCATAGGGCTTCATGGCTTCCAGGCCCTTCACCATTTTGGTCGCCCTCCTCTGGACCTGCTCCAGCCTGACCATGTCCTTCTTGAATTGGGGTGCCCAGAACTGGACACAGTGTTCAAGATGAGGTCTAACCAAAGCAGAGTAGAGTGGTACCAGTACCTCCCTCGATCTAGACACCACACTCCTATTGATGCAGCTAAGAATCGCATTGGCTTTCTTGGCTGCCGCATCACACTGCTGACTCATGTTCCACTTGTGGCCTATTAGGACTCCTAGATCCCTTTCACACATACTGCCGTCCACCCACATGTCCCCCATCCTATATTTCTGCATTCCATTTTTTCTACCTAAGTGTAGGACCTTACACTTCTCTCTGTTGAATTTCATTTTGTTAGCCTTGGCCCAGCTCTCCATTAACCAGTGGACCCATTAACCAGTGGAATTTACCTATGTGTTGACTCATAATTAATTGATTCAATGATCTACTCTCCTTCAGACTAACCAAGAAGGTTCAGGAACATCTGTGGTTCTTCTTCTCACTCAAAGTGTGGATGGGACAAGAAATCACTATCTTGGGTCACAAAGGAAGCTGACTTACCCAAGCCAGACAACAAGATTAACATATTTATATATTTTTATTTAATGTAAATATATTTATACTGCCCTTCAATCATATTCCCAGGACAGTTTTTAAAAAACATAACAAAATTTAAATGTAAAATACAGAGTAAAGGAAATGGTCCTTTGGAAATGGTCTGGTCCCTGAAATCCCTTGGCCCCCGCCAGGCACTTCCTGAATTCCAATTTTTTTCTTTGGAAGGGGGGAAATTCAATAAAACAAAAGCTGAAATCCTACATTGTGCTCATGTTGTGTCAGTCTGCACACACAGATAGCTGGCGATCCCTTTACACCAAGAACAGGTACTCAAAAGCATGTCTTATAACCCACGAGCAAAGGAAGAGATGAGTCTCCACTTGCTTATTAATGGTCTATATTTTATTCTAAAGAGTCTTGATGAGTATTCCATTCTGTTAAAAAGCCCAACACAAGTTACATTCATATAAAATCACATTAATAGTACAATGCACATTGAGGTAAATGGACTTCTTCAGGGGCTACAGTAGAAACAAAGACAGATGCCAATAATAAATTATGATTCAAAACTTAGGAAAGGACAACGCACAACTCAAGTTACATTCATATAAAATACCCTGGTAAACCACAGTAATTGTAATCGTTGTCACACTAATGGTTCTATTAATGTGATTTACCAGGGTATTCTAGAGAAATGTAACTTGAGTTGTGCGTCATCCTCTTCCAAGTTTTGAATCTCAGTTATTGTTATTTGTGTTTGTTTCTAGTGTAGCCCCTGAAGAAGGCCGCTCAGTTTAGTGTATCGGCTGAAGCGTGTGGGTTTTTTACAGGCCAGAATGCTCATCAAGACCTTTTAAATTACAAAAATACAGACCCTCGAGAAGCGTGGGGAGACTCATCTCTTCTACCACCCTTCTGCTGAGAACCAAGCTGGGCAGTCCACTGCCAATCCGGACAAACGCCTGCCCTCTCTGTAACCCTTGTGAATCGAGAGGCACGTTGAAGGCACCGACAAAGCGGCACGCGCCGTCTGAGCATCTGCATCTGAATCGTTACACTTTGCAGACTTATACTTAAGCAATACGGACTCCTTGTCACGGCCAAAAAAGTGCAACCACACACGCAAGGGAAACGATGGGCCCTTCTGCCCTACCCTGTTGTAGTGCTATTATTCCACTTTCAACCTCCTGTGGAATTCGGGGCTTTGTAGTTTCCTGAGGCCCAAGAGCCCTTTGGCCGAGAATCCTAAATGCCCCTCCCTAAACTGCAAACCCCGGGATTCCATGGGATGCTAAAAGTGGAATAATAGCACTATGACAGTGTATTGCAGAAAGGCCTCGAGTGTGTGTAATGGAAACCCAACTTTATGAGGAAAGGCATAGAGAACTGGGTCTGTTTACCTTGGACAAGAGCAGCCTGAGGCCCTTTCCGCAGCACCCTCCCATCCCACCACGGGGATGGGAGAAGGACGGGACCGTGATAACACTTCCGCATGGTGTGGTCACAGTCCTGTCCTTCTCCCGTCCCCAGGCATTGGGATCACGGGTTAAACCACTGACGGGTTTTTGCTGTCAATAACCCATGACCGTACCACCATCCTGCACCTACCTGTCCTGCGGAAGGGTAGGAAGCACGATGGCAGCACTTCCTCCCCCGGCCCAGCCTGGGAAGGTACCTGGCTGCACTGCAGAAGGAAGCAGCGTGTCCACTGCACTCCCTTCTGTGCAGTCCTGTGCGGAGAGGAGCTCTGCCATCATGCTCCCTTCTTGGCAGAAACTCTGCTGGAATCACCACCAAATGCTGCTGCAAGACGGTAAGCTGCAGAAAGGGCCTGAGAAATGATACGATACAGCTGTATTGAAATATCTGAAGGGATTTCATGGAGAAGATGGAGCAATGTTGTTTGCTGCTGCTCCAGAGACTAAGTCACAGTGGAGCCATGGCTTCCAACTACAGAAAAAGAGATTCCACCTAAACCTTAGGAAGAACTTCCTGAGGGTGAGATCAGTTTGACAGTGGAATACCCTGCTGCCTCAGTGGAATATGGTAGAGTCTCCCTCTTTGGAGGTTTTTAACCAGAGGATGGTTGGTCATCTGTCGGGAGTGCTTGGATTGTGTCTCCCTGCATGGCAAAAGGGGGTTGGACTGGATTTGGCCCTGGGGATCTCCTCCAGTTCTACGATTCTATTATTCAAACCTTGCAGCTTCAAGCAGAACATTATACATCCACAAAGACAAAACAAAAGAATGTTTCACCATCATCATAAGAAGCTTTTTCTTCTCCCAGTGCTCAGATTCTCTGGGCGGGGGGGGAATCAATCTCCTCTGATTGGGACACTGAGGTCAGGGACTGGGGAAGTTATTTTTTCAGACTGCAACACCCCAAATCCCCCAGTCAGCATGGTAACTGACATGCTGGCTGGTAGACTGTTGGAGGCGTAGTCACAAAGGATTAATTTTTCCATGCTTGGCGTGAGGCTGAGGGATATGCTGCTGCCGGAAAGGTTCTTGGCCTTTGAGGACAATGTTAGCCCAGGATAGATAAGATTAAGGAGGAACGTGATCTCCTGACATTTTGAGGTCTGCCATATGGGAAAAGAGAAACAGCATCCATTAGCACCAGAGAGAGGAAGACAAGAGGTGCATTATGAAGCTACAGAAAGGATTTGTGTGATGCAGTCGTCTGAGTCCCACGTCACCACAAGAAGGATGTTGACACACTGGATGGTGTCCAGAGGAATGCGTCACAAAGGCAGCCATAGGTCTGGAAAGCTGATCATCAGGTGCAGAAAGGTGCTCCTGGCAATGTTTTGTCCTAAAGAAAATAAGATTAGAAATGGGGTAGCGGGGGAAGACATCTTCACTGTCCTTGCACATTCAGAAGCTATCAGGACGAAGAACACTGGTCTGTGATAAGGAGGTGAATTAGTGAGTTCAAATTATGGGGAAGAGGAGAAGTGGTAATGATACCAATCTAATCTGCATTGATTCAGCCTCATTTGGAATACTGTGTCTAGTTCTGGGCACCTCAATTCAAGAAGGATGTTGACAAGCTGGAACGTGTCCAGAGGAGGGCGACCAACATGGGGAAGGGACTGGAAGCCATGAAGCCCTATGAGGAGCAGCTTAGGGAGCTGGGGATGTTTAGTCTGCAGAAGAGGAAGTTAAGAGGGGACATGATAGCCATGTTTAAATATTTGAAGGGATGTCATGTTGAGGAGGGAGCAGGCTTGTCCTTTACCTCTCCAGAGACTAGGACAAGGACCAATGGATTCAAGCTGCAGGAAAGGAGGTTCCACCTGAACCTCAGAAAGAACTTCCTGACGGTCAGAGCTGTCCAGCAGTGGAATCTGCTGCTGCCTCCATGGAGTGTGGTGGAGTCTCCTCCTCCTTTAGAGGTTTTTAAGCAGAGGCTGAACGGCCATCTGTCAGGAGTGCTTCAATTGTGTCTTTCTCCATGGCAGAAGGGGGTTGGACTGGATCACCCTTGGGAGTGCTTTGATGTGTGTTCCTGCTTGGCATGGGGTTGGACTGGATGCCCCTGGGGTCTCTTCCAACCTATGATTCTATGAGTCGAAGCAGGGATGGGAGAAGAAACATATTATTACTCCCAGGTTTAGGACAGGTGAGAGTGGATGAACTACATTTCCTAAGGAGATGAGGGCAGTAATTTCTTGCAGAAGTTTTGAGTATGAGGAGGATGAACATTGGAAACTGTGTGTCTCACTAGTTGTAGTTGCTGTAGCAGGCAGTGGAAGCCCAGCTCATGCTGTAGAGACAGATAAGAAAGTTTCTGTCGTAGAATACCTGGGAAACTTTTCCTTGGTTAGAGGAGGGCCATCTTCTTCCCTTTTGCCTGTGGAAGTATCAGCACTTTCAGAACAAAAGAGTGAAGATACTTAAAGACCAAGAAAAACCAGCAAAGCAGTCCGGCCCTGAGGGGGAGCGCTTGGCCATAATCCACCCTAGAATCCTAGTCCGTAAGAGCAGTGTCCGGTTCATGGTGCGGACCCCAGCGAATGACAGCTTCAAGGAAAGCCTCAGTCAACTGTAAAGGGGTGTGAGCTAGATTTGCCTTAGGTGTTATCGCTGCATCCCTGTTAACATCTTCATTTCAATGCCCACGTGGCCCTCTTTCATTCTGACAACTGCTCAAACGCTGACTGGGCCTGGGAATTGAGTAAATCAGGGCCCCAAATCATAACAAGAAAGATGAGTGGTAGATTCACATGTGGAACCACCATTCCTGTGGTCCCTTCCAAAACCACCTCCTGAGCAGGCCACGGAGAGAAAGAAGAAGGGTCCTTGAGGGTCTCAGGACTGGCAGGGAAACCTGACGACTCCCATGGCAGGGAGGCAGTGAATCTGTTCTAGATTGAACACTGAGGGAGCTGTCCAAGGGGCTGGATCATCTCTCACTCAAACAGGTTCAGCACCTTGGAGAGCTCCCTTTAAATCCGGAGAGGAGTCACCGCCCCTTCATTGACGGACCAGCAGTGGAGCAGTAGAATAGCTCAGCGATGCTTACCCAACTGGCCTCTTCAAGGAGCACATCAGGAAGATTTTGGGCTGCCTATCGATCCTACGACTGGAGAGAAGCAAGAAGACGAATAGCTTCTGGTTTTTCAGCTGCCCCCTCAGTACTGTCACGCCCTCGCCCCAGGACCCCGACAGGTCCCCTCCCAGGAGCCACACCCCAGAAACATGAAAAAGGAGCCCCGACGGCAGCCAGTGCAGGAGGGGAAGGGAGAGCCCAGGCCTCGGGCAGCGCTTATGCGGGAAGGGCTTGTGAATTAGGACACAGCTGGCCAGGAGGCTGAGACTATCGAATCAGAGGCTTCTACAGCAGAAGGTTGCTGAATGCTACTGATGCTCTTGGTGGTGACAGACATGGTGAGTCTTGCATCCTCTACCTGTGTGCTTTGGACCCCGGACCTTGACGTTTCACTCAGGTTCTCGGTTTGGCTTTCAGACTATTCCCTTTCTGGGCTGGCCGTTGTTCTGTTTCACTGACAGTTTACTTCAGCCCCGAGGCTGTTTTTACAAAGCTGCCGTTATCTCGCTCACTAGGCAGCTGGCAAGCCTTGGGCGGGCTGCCAAACCCAGGACTACGGCCATCCCACCGCCCCTTCTATCCCTGTTCCCGAAGCACAGCTGACCCAGAGATGGAAGTCTTCACAAAGTTTCTTCTCAAAGGCAGCAATGAGTAATTTCAGCCATTTTCTTCCCACTGTGAGAAAGTGTTCCAAAACCACACCGTTTTTGAAGGCTCTTTCCAATTCAGGATTTATTTTTATATAAAATTTGTATGTGGTTGCTTTGTCCGGAAAACAGCATCTCCTAGTTAGGAAACAGCATTTTCTGCATGGGAAACTACATTTCAGTGCAGAAATATCAACCCCTGTGCAGCAAATGCTGCTTTCTAGGCAAATCAAGCGTGCACACATTTTATGCAGAATAAATTCTGCATTGGAAAGAGCCTTCAAAAACTTCAAAATCATAGCATTTCCTGTACAGAAAACCACATTTTATGTGCAGGAATTGGCTATTTATTTATTTATTCATTCATTCATCTATCTATTTATTTATTTATTAAAGGCTTTTGGAGACTAGGATTCAAATTCCCGCTCAGACCCTGAGTGACCTTAGGTAAGTCACACTCTCTCAGCCTCAGAGAAAGGCAAAGGCAACCTTCCTCTGAACAAATTTTGGCAAAAAAACAAACAAACCCTGTGATGGGTTCACTTAGGGTTGAAGGGACACAACAACATGGTGCCACTGACAGGGTGAGGTTCTTTCCTGCCATCATGTCCCTCCCCTTTGAAAACTGACTTATGGTGACCCCAAAGTGAGCCTATCGTGCAGGTTTTCTTGGCGAGATTTGTTGCCTTTGCCTTTCTCTGAGGCTGAGAGAGTGTGACTTGCCTGAGAGTGTGACTTGCCCCGAGCTGAACCTATCGGGGGGTTTTCTTGGCAAGATTGGTTGCTGATGAGGACCAGCAGGAAGAGTGTGTAGACCTTCTGTGAGGGCTCCGTGGACACCCAGCAGCCCACGGATCCCAGGAGAAGAACCACTGCTGTAGGAGAAGAAACGGAACTTACATTTGAGCAGCCACTCCAGGAAGGCTCCGGGAAAAGGTTTGTCCTAAAGGAAGGGAAGAAGGAGACTGAGATTTCATGTGATAAGGCCAATGACGCATCCATGCAATTCTGTTTCCATTTGTTTCCCCAATGTATTTTTTCCAAATATCTCTGAACTGAGGGCAGAACATTTTTTCCAAAATATGGATATCTGTCACCATTCTCATCTATCACATGAGATCTATTTTTTCATGTTCTCACAGTAAGACCAAAACTTCTTTCTATATATTCAAGCCAAAAAGAAAAGAAAAAAACAAAAACGGGGGCAGGGGTTCCCCACCATATTGCTGATATTCAGTTTATTTAAGTGTCCCTGGGGTCCACAATGACCAAGAAATTCTTCTGCACAGAAAACGAAAAAAAGTTCAGTCTAAAGTTCCGAAAAACTTGCTTTCTGCGTAAAAGAATGTGCAAAATTTGCACAGAATAAGTCCCGCACTCTGAATAGCCTTTGAAAACTGACGTTTTTGAAGACTCTCTTGCTTTGAGAATGAAATTAAAGAGGAACTACATCACTAGGCCTCAATTCTGTTGTTCATTCCAGCTAGAGTAGTTTAATTCTATTTTAATGTTCCCTTTTTATATGTTTTTTAATTGTACTGTTCATTTAAAGTGTGAGCTACTTTGGGAAAAAGTGGGATGATGGTGACGATATGTTGAATTTTTGTCGTTGTTGTCGACTCGTTTCTGACTTATGGCAACCCTGTCATGGGGTCCGCTGAGGCTGAGAGTGTGTGATGCCCCCAAGGTGACCCAACGGATTTCCATGGCCGGGCAGGGAATCGAACCCTCATAGGGTGATGCCTTCGACCACTCCACCACGCTGGCTCTCGATAATAGAGTAGGCCCACTGAAGCAATGGATTCTATCTACATGTCAACAATTCAAGGACGGGTTCGCCGGGTTTACTTTAGTCAGAACAAATCACTGCAGTTTAGGTGAAGAAGTTTAGCACATTTTTACTTCCTGGACTGCTTGAAAGGAAAATTCCTGGTGGCACAATGAGCTTAGAAAAGTTTTTTTTTTTCCTCCCTAGGATTATGTTTTTCCAGGTGGTCCAGAGGATTTGGGGACCTGCATCCAAACAAGCGACTCCAGCCAATGCGGAAATGATCACACCTCTGTGTGCAGCCCTTCTCTTCTCAGAAAACCCTCATAACCGTCATGGGGTTATCTATCTGTCTGTCCGTCCGTTCGTCCGTCCGTCCGTCCATCCATCCATCCATCCATCCATCCATCCATCCATCCACCCACCCACACTTCTGCTCGGGGAAGGGGAAACACACAGGTGTATGCCCAAGAAAAAAAGAACAGGTAGGATAGAAGAGAGAACATTCTTGCATTTCATATATTTAAGATATAGCCTTTCATCATTATCTTAATCCTTAATCCATAAAGCTAGCTATCGTCAAGACCCCCGTTTGCTTCTAAAATAAGAAACAACTGGGTCCCACTTTTTAACAAACTTATCGAGGGGGGTCTCTCTTCATAATGTCGTTAGCTTGTCCGTTATTACGGCATCCTTTTCTTTTAGTCTCTGTTTTATACTGTCTGATAAAATAATTTTAAAAAATGTTTGTTTCTAAATTGCCTGCAGGCTACAGTCAAAAATGCATTTTCCATTGGCTGAAAGCTCTTGGGCTTTTTTTGCTGATAAGCATCCTCCTGCAGTATCTTGAGATCTAAAAAAAAAGAAGAAGAAGAAGAGGAAGAGGAAGTACCCCAGCCAGACTAAGGCCATTTCCACACTACACTCTTATAGCGCGATGATTCCACTTTCAACCTCCTATGGAATCCTGGGGTTTGCAGTTTCGGGAGGGGCCGGCCGGCCCCTCCCGAAACTGCAAACCCCAGGATTCCATAGGAGGTTGCAAGTGGAATCATCGCGCTATAAGAGTGTAGTACGGAAATGGCCTAAGTGGAAGGAGCTGGCAACTCACCTTCAAGTCTAGCTCAGCAAACTGTCCTGTGGAAACCGGCACACTGGAGAGCGCCGTCTGAATTTTCCCCAGGAGTCCAAAGA
This sequence comes from Cyclura pinguis, assembly GCA_030412105.1. Classification (NCBI taxonomy): domain Eukaryota; kingdom Metazoa; phylum Chordata; class Lepidosauria; order Squamata; family Iguanidae; genus Cyclura; species Cyclura pinguis. The sequence goes on from CM059602.1 coordinate 2,746,325, forward strand.
AGACGTAATCTGAACACAGAGTAGAAGATGAGCAGGAGGTGGCCGTGCAAAAGGAGTTCATTGTATTTCTCTCCCCACCCCATCACTCTCCTCAGAATAAGCAAATGAAGGGAAGCCATATGGCCAGTGTGGCCGCCGACGGCTTCCATGCCGAATCACAGAATCCTAGAACTGGAAGAGACAAGACGGGCCATCCACTCCAACCCCACTCCACCGTGCAGAAAGATACTGTCAAAGCCCTCCCTTTGACAGACAGTCATCCAGCCTTTGTGCAAAAACCGCCAAAGAAGGAATAGACTCCACCACACTTCACGGAGGCAGCAGCGGATTCCACCGTTGAACTTCTCTTATCATCAGTAAGTTCTTCCCAATGAAAAAGAAGGCTCCTGTGGTTTCATTTGGGCTAACTCAGCAAACACTCATATCTCTGCAGAACTGTGTGTTTCAGGGACTCTTTCCCCTGAACAAGCTGAAGCAGTGGGAAAATTTAGTTCCTCCATAAAACAACATAAAATGTTAAGGGCTTTTTTAAGGGTTTAAGGGATTTGACACCTAGCTTGGGAAAATAACCAGCTAGGAATTTTACTTCAATGGAAAGTCTCCCCAGCAGAAACATAAGGTATGAGTGATCTGACAACTTTAATTTCTGTGATTCTACAGTTCCAACTTTTAACGTGCTATATTAGGGTGTACAGGAGCTGAGCTCAGGGTCTCTATTCTGTCCAGATTTTGGCCTGTCAGATTTTAGTCTGTCCCCATTCTGGACAGATTTTGACCTGTCAAGAAATGCATTTCTTTCCATAAAGCTGGGTCCTTGGTGCACCAGGGCGGCCTTCTAACTTTGCCTGGAGTTACAGGAGGAAGAAATTCCTCTTCACATGCCAGTGGGGTGATGAATCGACTGCTCTGGCTTTTCACCGGAACATTAGAAGTCTCCAGGGTGTTGAACGCTGTTTCCAAAATATGTTCAGCACCTCGGATGGTTTCTTGGAAGTTCAGGCTAAAACCATGAGTACGCTCGCTGCTTGGACAGACGACTGATGGCTGCCATTAAACAGAACCAAACACTCTTTTCCCAAGTGGGGTCATACAGAGGTTTATGCCTGTTGTCCAACCGCCTCCCAGGGCAAAAAATCCTCATCTAAAGCAACCCTAAGAGGTGGCCATCTATCTCCACTTCAAAACCTCCAGTGAAGAAGAGTCCAGTGATGGAACCTGAAATGATCCCACTGTCAAAAACACTCTTCCTATCAGGAAGTTCTTTCAGATGTCTCATCAGAAACAGAGAGAAATTGGTTGAAATATCTCCCATTTCTGCTTCTCCCTTAAACATCAACAGGTACATTGCACTCACACAAAACAAACCGAGAATGGCCATGCTGAGCTCTTTTAATTTCTTTATTTTTAAAATGTTGCAGCATTTTCTTGCCCATAAGGATTTACTCCCTCCCCTCTCAGCATTATCTAATATACAGAAGTCACAAAGTTTGTTTGTTTAGCTGTGTCAGGCAGAGAAGGCGACATATGCTTGGCTGCCTGAGAAGATTCTATGGAATCTTGGGGTTTGCAGTTTAGGGAGGGGCCTTTAGAATTCTCAGCCAGAGAGTTCTGAACAGACCGGTTGCTATGGAGACAAGGCCTAGCAGCAAGGAGGAGGGCACTGTATTCCCTCAGAAACCGAACCTCTCTATGTTAACAACTCTGAATATCGATTGGATTGGGGAATATGGGGGAAAGGTACAGGTACTGGACAAGACAGTTTGGGGAATTAGAGACACAGGATCTCAAATTACCTATGAGACAATAAAGTCCCGGGCAATGCCAGGTGTATACACTAGTGAGTTATAAAAATCCATTCACACAAAGAGCAAGAGTCCTTTTATTAAATCTCCACTCGTTTGCATCAGGCACTGTGACACTGTCTGCAGGTGGACAGAGACGGACTCAGCAAAGAAGCAAGAGGGATGTTACACACAAACACGCAACGCTTACCATTGAGAGCGTGGAGTTGCAGGTTGATCAGATTGAACCAGATCTGAAACACGGGGCACATCTGCAAGCAACAACAGCGGAGCAGCTGAGGACCAGGGAGGCTAAACTTCACGAGTGCTATTCTTGCGGTCAAGAAGGAATGAATTTACCATTTCCCATGCTGTAAGAAAGTCATAGGAAACTGCGCAGTTTTTGAAAACTATTCACAGTTTGGGATTTCTGTGCATGGTATTTTGCACAGAAGAATGATGTCATTTTCTGTCATGTAATGGATAATACTCCACACAACTCACTCTGAGGTAGACAGCACTTTACTTCGTGGATAAGCATGAGCAGCATAGCTCACTTCACTTCTATGTTAGGTAGCGTTGCCAGAATGAAAGCTGGAGAGGGCGGTTGTGTTTCTAACGGCTGCGCAGAACAGGGGATTTCAGTAGGTATTCCTTGTCACGCAACCAAGTGACAAGCAGCCCCTGTTGAAATTCCCGCTTCCTCACAACCACAGGAGTGCCAGAATGATACTGCACTCATGCGCTGTTTATGCAACACCTGGTTGGCTACAGAGGAGGAAGGATGCTGTGGGAAAGACATGCTCAGTTGGCCTTTAGGTTGACCCAGTAGGCCTTTGGCGTGTTCTTATGCAGCTATTGGAAATTTTGAAGAAAATGATCGGTCCATTCATTCAACCCTTCCAGCACTTGCTGTTGTTGTTGCGTCCCTCCAGCTTGTTTCTGACCTATGGCAACTCTAAGAGGAACCTATCACAGGATTTTCTGCAACTGAGAATGTGTGGGGTGCCCAGCGTTGCCTGGTGGGTTTCCATGGCTGAGTGGAGAATCAAACCCTGGCCATTTCCACCCTACACTGTTATAGTGCTCTTATTCCCCTTTCAACACCCTGTGGAATTCTGGGGTTTATAGTTTCCTGAAGCCGAAGAGCTCTCTGGCTGGGACTTCTGAATGCCCCTCCCTGAACTGCAGACCCCAGGATCTCACAGGAGGTTGAAAGGGGAATAAGAGCGCTATAACAGGGTAGGGCGGAAATGGCCCCTGGTCTCCAGGGGCAATAGTCCAACGCTCAAACCACTACACTACTCTGCCTCTCCCGGCACTCGCCAGCCTGCCCTTGATAACAGAATAGTCAGATTGCTACTCACCAGGGAAGGCAGGATAGTTCGAAGGCCGGTGTTGATGAAACCATTCATCAGGGTGGCCAGGAGGCTAAAGAGAAAAAGGACAGAAAAGTCTGAATGGATGTTCACATACGGATTCCCAAATTCCAAAATGCTTCTTTTGTTTGCACCACCAGCCAATTTGACTTCTAGGGAAGCCACAGTACCGCTCTATTCTGCTTTGGTCAGACCACACCTGAAGGAATCCTGTCTCCAGTTCCGGACACTACAGTTCAGGAAGGGTATGGACAAGCTGGAGTATGGCCAGCGGGAGGCAACCAAAATGGCAGAAGGCCTGGAAACCATGAAGCCCTCTGAGGAGCAGCTTCGGGAGCTGGGGATGTTTAGCCCAGAGGAGAGAAGGTTAAGAGGGAAAATGATAGTGTCATGTTTAAATATCTGAAGGGATGTCATACAGAGGATGGAGCAAGCTTGTTTTCTGCTGCTCCAGAGACTAGGACATGGAAAAATGGCTTCAGACTTCAGGAATACACCATGAAAGCGTGCTGGGCATGCTTTGATGGTGTATTCCTGCACACCAGGAGGTTGGACTGGATGTTCCTTTTGGTGCACAGTAATATATATTACTATAGGAATCCTCACTACTGCACTCACAACATAAGGTTCTACACTTCTCAGAGAGAGTCTGAAGCCCAGGGAAACTGACTATTGGTAAGCAGATTTATTGTTTTCACACATCAGCATTAGAAGACCAGTATCAGCAAGCCCAGCCCTTTGAAAATTTAGGCGGAAGAGAGATGATTTGCATCTTTCTGGATTCTATTATGTTCTGCCCCACTCCCACAACAGCAAAAATATGCTTTATAACCTGAGGCTTTAGTGTAACTCTGTACTGCATCTGAAGAAGTGGGTTTATATCCAGAAAAGCTCATGTGATGATAAAAACCAGTTAGATTTAAATGTGCTGCCACATTCCAGTTTTCCTCCCTGCCCGTTCCTCGTTTTTATGCCACAGGCAACTCACACGGCTACTTCTTAGAAAACAAGGTTATCCCTGTCCAGGTGAGGCTATAGCTGGTGCATCCGTCAAAGCTAGTGCCAAGCACTCTGAGCCACAGAGCCCACTTGGGCCTCTGGCGATAAGGAATGACTGTTCAGCTGGTCTCTCTGCTAGTGCTGTAGCAGAGTTCTGCGTGCAAAACTACTGCTGAGCTAAGCTGATCCTTGGCGGTTTCCAGCCCATGATTGCTGACCCGGTCATCAAACATGGCCCAAATGGCTGGGGGATGCTTGCCATTCAGCCCGGGGGATTCTGAGAGATGAAGTCCACAGCAGTACAGCTTCCAAGTTCTGCTACCATGAGTAGCCATGAATGGTGAGATCATAAAGTGTTTTTGAAGGACAGAGAAGGTCTGGAGAAACCTCTTTTGGAGTTGGGGTTCCCCTCACTGCCCATCTCTCCTAACCAACCTGATAGGCCCTGCCCATGTTTTCCAATTCACTCACCCACTGGGTAACTTGACGGTGAAACCAGCAACAAGGTCCTTACAATTTTTTAGCACCAGCTGAAGATCTCCAGGTTTCGGTTGGGTGACGGCCAGGTGGGGGGTGATGTTCATCTCCACAGCAGCTCCACTCAAGAAACGGAGTAACCTGAGAAGCAAAGGCAGACGACAGACCTCACAGCATTCAGCCATTCGTGAGTTCATTTTTTTTTACAAAATTATTCCTGCATTTGCTGCATTTATATACCATCTTTTCTCAGATAAGCTCAAAGCAGTGTACATGTTTCTCCTCTTCTCTGCTTCATTTTCACAACAACCCTGTGAGGTAGGTCAGACTGAGAGACTCATTGGCTCAGGCTCACCCAGGGAGTTCTCGTGGCTCACTGGAGACTTGAATGTCCATCTCCGAACTCTGAGTTCACTACAACACACAAGTCAGTACAGGACATACAATCACAGAACCATAGGGTTGGAAAGCACTCCAAGGGTCATCTAGTTCAAGCCACACAGGCACCCACAACTACAGCCCTTAAGATAGCCTATCTTACCGTCAAACAGCTCTTGCAGTCAAGAAATTCTTCCTAAGGTTTGGCTGGAATTTTTTTTTTTTTTTTTGGTAAGTAGAGTCCACTTAACCCAACAGGTCTGGACTTCTTTTCACAGTTCTGTGCATGGGGGCAGGGGAGGACTAGATTTTAAAGGAGCTCCTTCCTTGTGGAAGTGGAGGCAGAAGAACTTTGGGCTGGGAAACAGTTGTTGTTGCTGGTGGTGGTGCTGGTTGTGTGCCTTCAGGTTGTTTCTGACTTGTGGCAACTCCAAGGCAAACCTATCACAGGGTTTTCTTGGCAAGATTTGTTCAGAGCGGGTTTGCCATTGCCTTCCTCTTAGACTGAGAGAGTATGACTTTCCCAAGGTCACCCAGAGGATTTCCATGACTGAGTGGGGATTCATGCAGTGGTCTCCCAGAGTCCCAGTCCAATGCTCAAACTATGGCCATTTCTGCACTAGACTGTTACAGTGCTATCATTCCACTTTCCACATCCTATGGAATCCTGGGGTTTGCAGTTTAGGGAGGGTCCTTAAAGACCATCCTCAAAGGCCCCTCCCTAAACTGCAAACCCCAGGATTCCATAGGAAGTTGAAAGTGGAATGATAGCACTGTAACAGTCTCGTGCGGAAATGGCCAAAGTCTTTAGATATAGAAGACAGTCTAGTGTGGAAATGGTCCATGTCTATGCTGGCCAACAGATCTAACCATCAACCCTTCAGGGGCTCATGAAGGAATGGAGATAGCAAGACCCTAGCTGCCATGCAGGCTCTGAATATAAAAATCCCGGCTTCCATATCTGACCTGAGACAACTCCTCTTTTCATGTTTCTGCAAAAACAATCCAAAAAGGTTCCTGCTTAAGATTATTAGAGCAACTTCTTGCCGTCACTAAAGACCATGCTATGGAATACACTGAGATCTTTTTGACCTATGCCCAGACTCTCCCACCAGAAATGCAGCTGTCAGGAGTTTTGTTTTGTTTTGGCAGGGGGGTGTTGATCCGTTTACTGGCAAAGGAGTATAGAATTTTCCCTCCTACACCGTTTCCCCAGTCACATTCCCCCTCCTGGTGGTGTTTGCTCAACAAGGAAAGATATGCAAAAAAAACCCTACTGACGAAATCTTGTCTGTGGCCAGTAAGGAGGTAAAGAATGTTCTCCAACACTCTCATCCTCAATTACGAAGCATTAAAGGTAAGAGGGGGAGAAGTCAACCGGCACATGATCTTTCAGAAGTTGGAACATTTTGAGGAAAATTTCACAAAGGGGCTTCTGCACACACAAACACACACACAAAATAACCACTAGCCAAGACCTCAGAATCTTTCTCAGCCATTGAGATTTAGCAAAATAGAGGTGTAGGAGACAACTTAATAAAAGAGGTTAAGGAACGGTACAAAATAATTGATAAATTGATTGATAAATAAACTGATTAGATCAGAGCTCTTAAATTGCGACAAAGATTGTGGGAAAACATACTAATAAATCAGGATTAAAAGAAAGATATGAGTATTTTACCCAACGGAGAAGATGAAGGAATTCACTATTTGTATGTACGATGTATGCATGTATGTATTTTTATGGATTGTCCATTGTCTATTGTCTAAAGTGTAAGGTATACTTTTTTTTATTGTTAGTTTGTTAAATTGTTAGTTATGGCAATTAGGTAATTATGTTCTCTTTTAATGGTTACCTAAGTTAGTAATGCTCATTAGTGTACTTTAAAGATGAAGGTGAGATTATAAGAATATAAGAATATGATAACCATTATGAGATGATGAATATACATTTATAGGTAGGTATATATTTATAGGTAGCTACATAGTATGGATAATAGGTATTACTTGATATATCTCATCTGTGCACTTATGAAATCTTTTCTTTTTTGTGGTTTTAAATGTTAAATGTTTGTAAGTTATAATTCAATAAAATCTATTTTATAAAAAAAAAAGAATCTTTCTCAGCCATGTTATCCCTCTGGCTGGAGATACTGGGAACTGAAGTAGGGCTTGTAAGCAAGCAAAACAGGTGGTGTATCTCCAGAGTTGGGAATTCTCCCCACTTTTCCTACCAGCCTCAGGGCAAGGAGGATGGGAAGCAAGTCTCCTCTTCGCCGTGAAGATGACTCACCCTGGAAAATTAACAGAGACTCTCGCTTGCAGGTTGAGAACCAGCTCAGTTCCACGCAAGACCTTCCAGGAGCCCCCGACAATCTCAAGGTTCAACAAGTTAAACCTGCGAGGTGAATAAGATTGGGAGAGATGAACAAGGACAGCGTGCAACAGAGAAGGGAGGCTCTCATGTCAGTCAGGCAATGCATCCATTCCAGCTTTTAGTCTGACATTTAAAGGAACCATGCAAGGTAATAACTCCTATACCCAAAATACCTTCAGCAACTTCATGAAGGGCTGGCTGAAATCCTAACCAGGAGCACTCTGATTAGTGGATATACTGCAACGTTACATTGTAGCTCCCCCTTATAAAATACAGGAAGGGAATATAAAGGCGAGTGCCAAAGATAAAGCATAGTAGACCCAGAACTGACTTGAAGGGCTGGCAATTTTTTTAGAGGAAAGTCTTCATCTGGTGTCAAAATGACACCAAGGTAGGTGCCAATTCAGCCTCTTTGGAGAAAGCATTCCACAGCCAAGGTGCCACTGCTGGGAAGGCCCTGATGCTCAACAGTCACCCTTGAGGAGCTCAGATGATGATCTTCAGGTCCAGGTAAGCACAGGTGGAGACAGGGCATCTTTAGATTAGTAGCAAGAGGGATGGAGGGAGGGTAAAATTGGTCTACAGCAGATTTGGAGAAAGGAAGGCTGACAGGCCACATCGATCCACCAGAGCCATGTTGCTCCCCTCTGAAAAAAAAGGTCCCGAAATGACCCCCACACCCATAGCGGGCATGGTGGGGACCTCCAGGCATGCCTTATGAGGAACAGATTAGCTAGTTGGGTATGTTTCATCTGGTGAAGAGAAGGTGAAGAGGCAACATGATAGACATGCTTAAATATTTGAAGAGATATCATATGGAGATGGAGCAAACCTCTTTTTTGCTGCTGCAGAGACTAGGACACAGTGGAGCAATGGCTTCAAACTCCAGGAAAATAGATTCTATCTAAACATTAGGAAGAACTTCCTGACAGTGACAGCAGTTCAAGAGTGGAACACATTGCTATCTCAATGGAGTGTGGTGGAGCCTCCTTCTTTGGAGGTTTTTAAACAGAGGCTGGAAGGCCAGCTGTCAAAGGGGTTGCTTTGATGGTGTCTTCATGCATGGTAGAATGGAGTTGGACTGGATGGCCCTTAGAGTCTCTTCCAACTCTAGGATTATATGGCCCTTTCTGCAGGATATTGTTGTCGCACACTGGGGATGGGAGAAGAACGGGACCCAGATGATGGTTCTGCATGATGTCGTCCAGGTCCCATCCTTCTCCCGTCTTCAGGCAGTAAGTCATTGACGGGTTTTCCCTGTCAATGACTGGTGATTGTGCCACCATCTCACTGCCCACCCGCACTTACCTGGTGTGCGGAGGTTCTTGAAGCGCAATGGCTGTGCTTCCTGCCCCACTGCAGCCTGGGACAGTACCCCACTGCACTGTGGAAGGAAGAGCCGGCACCCTCCCACTTCCTCCGTTCGCAGAGGCAGTTGGTGTGGAGAGAAGCGCTCCTGTCATGCTTCATCCCAGCAGAGACAGCACTGGAACCTGCACTGGATGTCTCCAGCACACGGTAAGCTGCAGAAAGGGCCTATGACTCTAATTTAGGTAGGAATGCAAGAATGAAGCTGACGAAGGCTGCTGGATTTCTAATGGCGTGTAGAAGAGGGAATTTCAGCAGGTATTCCTTGTCACGCAACCAGGTAACAAGCAACACCTGTTGAAATTTCTTCTTCCTCACAACTGCTAAAGGGACAGGAAACCTCCTCAGTGTTGAGTCTGCTAACCTGTTTTAGGCTCAGAAGAAGCCTTCCATAACATAAAAGGAACTGGAAGGTTGGCTTCAAATTGAAGAAGGGTGTCTCCTAGATCTAAAAAGGACTGGGAATCCCCATAAATGGGGCACAGTTTGTGAGGATCATTTGTGGACAAAACAGGGGAAAGGATTTCATACCAGGAGCACTGTGGCCCTTCAAGATCCCATGGAGAGCCAATAGGATCACTCATCCCTTATCAGTTGCCCAAAACTCATCAATAGTAATCAATAGTATAGGAACTCTGCAGAATATCTAGGGTACAATACAGAACTATGGGGACTGATGGTGTTACACTATCTTTTTTTGTCAGTTAGGAGAGTGGCCTATTAGTTGGAACAGCTGCCATCTTGTTCCCATTGTCAACTCACCACTTGAATGGCTCCTTCGATTGTCCGCTGCCCAGGAGACCTTCCAGACCAAGTAAATTCCCTCCAAGGAGCCCACCAAGGAGGCCTTTGTCTCCACCGAGGTTCAGGAGTCCATCTTTGCCAAGGAGTCCACCACCAGGTAAACCTGTGTCACCCAAAAGGCCTTTTTCTCCAAGAACTCCACCAAGGAGGCCACCACCTCCCGATTCATCTCCGCCACCAAGAAGACCTCCAGTTGCGTTGCCAAGAAGACCTCCGACTCTGAGCAGGCCACCATCTCCTCCTCCTCCACCACCAACAATGCCAAGGAGGCCACCTCCACCACTGCCACCTCCTCCAAGTAAGCCTGTACCAAGCAGGCTGCCCTTCTCAGAAGCATTGCCCTTTGCAGAATCACTAGCCACGCCGCCTGAACCAAGAAGACCTGTGCCAAGGAGACCTTTTTCACCACCAACACCTGTGCCAAGGAGACCACCTGAGCCAAGCAGACCACCTGTGCCAAGCAAGGAGAGACATGTTGGCTGAGATCCTAGATTGGGTCTGTTTCAAATATTAAATAAAGACCATCTACAGAAGACTTGAAGATGTTTCTCCCCTTTGATCCCTGTGGAAGCCTAGCAAGGACCAGGCAGGATTTTTATTCTTTTGTTTGTCAGCATCAAAAAACTTCCAGGAGCCCCACCAGCCTCTTTGCATGAAACAGGAAGTGACCACAATTCACTTCCCATTTTGGGGAAAAGACTTTCTGTCTGGAAAAAAAAATTATGCTTGCAGAAGGCATGTAAGAAGGACACCCTACTCTAGAAGAGAACTGCTGCCTGTGGAGCAGCCATGTCCCAACTCTGGATCTCCAGGGATTTTGAACTTCAACTCCCAGGAGCTCCAACCACTATAAACAATGTCCAGGAATTCTGAGAGCTGAAGTCCAAAACAGTCCTAGAGAATCAAAGTTTGGGAACCACTGTCCTTGAGGCTTCCAAAAGCAACAATTCCTGAGCAACCCCCCAAAAAGAAAGGCTGGGGGACTGAGAGGTGTCCAGAGGCTCAAAATAGCCCTCAGGGGCCACGTGTGTCATATATCCCCCCCCCCAATTAAAAAGGTGTGATCCTGGCGTGTATTCCAGGGCAGTCATTTCTCACACTTGAGCAAAACCCAGATGCCACCCATCTGACTGCTAACTCACCACCACCACTGCCAGATTTTCCTGCAGCTGGAGTGCCCAAGAGACCCCCCAGCTCAAGCAGGCTTTGTGAAGGGACCACCAAGCTCCAGAGGATGGCGATGTGCCAGGCCTTCGTCCATGACCTGGTCTTCTTCATCCTGGTGTCTCCTGAAAAAAAGTCAAGGCAGTGTTAGAACCAGCTATAAGGAAGGGAAGATGCCAGGCACGGCCTGGACTGAGGGGAAGGGGATTCTTAAAATAAATGAAATGAAATAAACCACGCCTTCATTTTTCCAGGACTTTTTAGCCCAAGAGCCCATTGTTCACTCATTGATTTGCGGTGTGTAATATTGTAAATGCCTGCTTGGAAATAATTTGCAGGGAAGAAATAATAATCCATAATAACAATTACAGTACCTATATGACAGATTGGGGACCGGAGCACTGTCAGAAAATGAAAATGGTTGAAAATTGGAACCCGTGTACTGTACTATAGGAGCATGAAGGACTTACGGAGGCCCGCTTGGGGCCAACCATGCCCGCACTGCTAGCAAGGTCTCTCAGACGGCTCGGCACCCTTTTTCCCCCTCTCAGCTCTCTTTGCAAGCAGTGCACGTACACAAGTGGTTCCAAGTGAGCCTCCACAGGCGAGAAGAATGGGTGAAAAACCTGAACCCCCACTGAAGCAACGGAACTTGTCCTTAATTTGGAAGCATCAAAAGAGCAAGCCATCAGATGGTGGAGCGTCAAAAGGTGGGGGCTTCTTATAGTAACATATCCTTTTCCTCGAGTGTAAAGATACATCACTGAATACCAAACTTGAGATCTTCCAGGCCATAGCACCTCCAGTTACTATGTGTAATTATGAAAGCTGGGCAGTGGAAAAAACTGATAGGGAGCCAATCATAAAATTGTAGGGTATGAGGAGACCACAGGGGCCATTGAGTTCAATCCCATTCTGCCAGGTAGGAAGGCACCATCAAAGCATTCCAACAGACGGCCATCCAGCCTCTCTTTAAAAACCTCCAAAGAAGGAGAACATCACACTCTGAGGCAGCATATTCCCCTGTCAAACTGCTCTTGCCTTTAGGCAGTTCTTCCTAATGTTTAGATGGAATCTCCTCCCCTGTCGTTTGAAGCCCTTGCCCCATGTCCTGGTCTCTGGAGCAGCAGGAAACAAGCTTGCTCCATCTTCCCTATGAGATTCCTTCCAATATTTAGACATGGCTCTCATGTCCCCTGGTAACCTTCTCTCCTCCAGGCTAAACATCCCCAGCTCCCTAAGCCACTCCTCAGAGGGCTTCATGGTTTCCAAGCCTTCTACCATTTTGGTCACCCTCCTCGGGACACGTTCCAGCTTGCCCATATCCTTCTTGGACTGGACTGGACACAGAATCCCTGGGTGGAGGTTGGCCAGATAATCTGATCCGAGAGGCAGGTACAGCGCACCCTCTTCTGGTGCGACCTCCACACGTATGAATGCAATGTCACACGAAACATCACATCTCATTGAATTCAATGGACATGATAGGCATGTGTCCACACTGCTATGTGCACGTGCATGTTGTGCCCATTGACTACAATGGGATGCAATGCATTTTTTGTTTTACACGGGGGTTCCTGGAATGGACCCCCGCCTATACGGTGGGAGCACTGTACTGTGGGCTGCTAAAAAGGTAAATAAATAGGTCCAAGAGGAAATCAAGGTTGAACTCTCCCCAGAAGTCAGGACAATTAAGCTGAGACTCTCGTACTTTGGACATATCACGAGATGACACGAATCATTTGCAAAGACAGTAATGCTTAGCAAGGTGGGAGGCAGCAGGAAAAAAGGAAGCCCAATTGCAGATGGATTGGTTCAATAAAAGAAGCCTTTTCTATTCACTAAAATCTGCTTAGACTCCAAACTTGGTTATAGAAACATTCCCGAGAATCTCCTGGAGGTTATGTTTCCATTTTCTGAATTATGTTCCGGAGAACGAGACAAGGCATGTCTTAGACTTCCAGCGTCAGAGAATAAAATGATTTGGGTCATACTGGATAATTCCTTTATTGTTTAAGACAATTCCTCCTTTTTTTCTAAACAAAAAAGAAAAACCGGTTCAGGGGGAAATTAAATGAGATTGTAATTTGCTGGAACGCCTCTCTCGCTCTGCCTTTGATCAGCAGGCAGCTGGGCTCAGCGCCAGGCCTGGGGATTACTGAGAAGGAGAGAGAGCCTGGCAGCCGGACAAACTTCGACCGAGAATGATGTCAAACGAAATGAAAGGGATTTGCTGGCATCTCTCTTTCGCAGGCGTGCCCGGCGTGAGAATTAGCTGGCGCAGACTCCCAGATCCTTTAAGCCTCCCAGATTCTCTTTGCCCTTGCAGAGAGAAGATGCTGCGTTACGCAGTCGACCCGACAACACCAATGATTTCTGCTCAATTAAGTGTGATTATAAGGCTTTATAAACGGGAAATCAAAACCTAGCTTCCATCTCCACGAGGGTCTGGGTGACCTTTTAGTTTGTTGTGTATCCGGCATCTGAAATAGGACAGAAAGGCATGGAAGCAATGGAGCGTTCAGTCAAACGGCTGCAGAAAAAATCAGCTTTCCGCTGAGTTTCCGTCAAGTGCTAACGTTGCTGGTGAATTGTTGTTATTGTTTTTAAATGTATATCCCACTTTCTTCCACTATGGGATCCAAAATGACTTATAGGATAAATTAAAACAAAATGTAGCTAAAACAATATACAATATAAAAGGTTTTTTTAAAAAATTATGATTATGATTATGATTATGATTCAGTTTTTATCCCACCTTTGTCCCACTATGGGAACCAAAGCGGGATAAGTTAAAGCAAAATGTAGCTAAAACAATACAAAATTCAAAAGTTTTTTTTAATTATTATTATTATTATTAAATTTATACCTCACCTTTCTCTTACTACAGGAACCAAAGTGGCTTATAGGATAAGTTAAAACAAAATATAGCTAAAACAATATGCAATACAAAAGGTTAAAAATTATTATTATTACTATCGTTATTAAATTTATATCTCATCTTTCTCTCACTATGGGAACCAAAGCGGTTTACAGTATAAGTTAAAACAAAATGTAGTTAAGGCAACATGGAATACAAAAGGTTTTTTTAAAATTATTATTATTATTATTAAATCTATGTCCCATCTTTCTCCCATTATGGAAAGCAAAGTGGCTTACAGTACAAGTTAAAACAAAATGTAGCTAAAACAATATGCGATACAAAAAGTATTACTATTATTATTATTATTATTATTATTATTATTATTATTATATTTATACCCACCTTTCTCCCACTAGGGGAACCAAAGTGGCTTATAGGACAAGTTAAAACAAAATATAGCTGAAACAATATGCAACACAACAGGTTTTTTAAAAAAGTATTATTATTATTATTATTATTATTATTATTATTAATTTTCCTCAAAATTAGAATTCAAGGAGGCTTAGAATTTAAAGTAAATGAAAAACAGTTAAAACACATAAAAATTCAGCATTAAAATAGAATAAACTACTAACGTCATTTAAAAACAATTTAAGAGATGTTATTAGAAATGATAAAGGGCAATTTTAAAAGTAGCACAATTCAGAGCAGTCCAGTCTCTTCTTAAAAACCCTACTACGGGAAAGCGTCAGTTCTTGAAATCTTATTGCAACAGGGGAATCCTTGAGGCCTTCCGCACCGGACTGTTATAGCGCTCTTATTCCACTTTCAACATCCTACGGAATCCTGGGGTTTGCAGTTTAGGGAGGGGCCTTTGAGAAGAGGAGGAAGCGGAGGCCTTTGAGGCCCCTCCCTAAACTGCAAACCCCAGGATTCCATAGGATGCTGAAAGGGGAATAGGAGCACTATAACAGTCCGGTGCGGAAACGGCCCTCGTCCGAGGCTGGAAGGGCGGCCGGAAGGGGGCAGCCCGGAGCGCCGGAGCTGAGGGGCAGCCACCGGCAAGGCCCTGTTCCACAACCCCCCCAGCTGTGTCTGCAATCGCTTGGGTCTCTCCGGTGAAGAGGGGTCCCTTTACCGGCCTCTCCAACTGTGAACTTGGGTGGCTTAGAGCCGAAAAGGGCTGAGGTGAAACAGGACCACCAGGAGTGAAAAAAAATAAAATTGAGGATCCCTCACATAGAGGAGGAAACTGATCTGTTTTCTCTTTCATCAAAGCAGTGGTGACCGTGCTGGAACAGGGAATCCACTCCGGGTTTGAATCGGGACTTTCAAGGCAACTTCAATGATGCCGTTGCGTAATACAAGGTAGGGTTGGCACTCTTGGTATCCCCTCTGAATTTCAGGCTAAAAACTGCAGGTTCCAGCTAAAGGTTAGGACTAACTTCCTGGCAGAAAGAGCAGCTTGACCGTGGCATATGCTACTACCTCAGTGGAGTGTTGTGGAGTCTCCTTCTTTGGGGGGTTTTGCCCAGCAGCTGGATGGTCATCTGTTGGGAGGGCTTTGGTTGTGTCTTCCTGCACGGCAGACTGGGGTTGTGCCGGAAGAGTCTTGCAGTTTCTTCCAATTGTAGGATTGTAGGATTCTATGGAGAGGAATCACAGTCCCACTGACTTGGGAACCACCAGCTACCCCCATACCAGAAAGTCCTGCCCAAACCAGTTTAAAACAAAGACTAGTTTGACTAAACGGGGAGAAAGAATTTCCTAAGTACTCTCACGCACCAGACCTTGGAAGTTAAGCAAGATCAGTCCTGGCTAGTACTTGGATGGGAGATCTCCGATGAATACCAGGCACTGTCGGCTATATTTCAGCAGGAGGAACTGCCAAAACCACCTCTGAGGATTCCTGGCCCAAGAAAACAGTATGAAATTCACCGGATTACTATAAGTCAGAAGACACACACCCGCTATTTGCAGAGCTTAGAAATGTTACTTTTAAGAACGTAACATCCCAGATACCAGATTCAGGAAATGGCAGTCCAAAACAGAGACGTGTGCAAGCTCCGGGTATCTCTGGCCTTTGTGGAAGGCGTTGGACTTCACTAGAGACTTTTACGAAGAGGCTGGGTGGCCGCCTGGCAGGGGTGCTGCGGGCGTGGATCTCCACCCTGGCAGGGGGAAGGTAGACCAGATGGAACCTGAGGTTCCTTCCGGATCTGTGGCTCTAGGGTTGTATGATACTGAGGAAGGGATAGCTGGCACTCACAGCTCAATCCTGGAGGATGCAGAAGTTCCCAAATGCAGCAAAAAATCTCTCAACCCAGAGTGTAGTAGAATCCTTGGTTGCCCCAGCAGTCCAGGAAGGTGTGATTTGGACAAAAGAAATGGAAAATGCACGGAGGATGCAGATAGGTCTTCTTGAGTCAGCTACTCTTACAGAAGTGGGCATAGCTACCTGACCAGTAGACAGACTCCTCAGAATCATAGAATTGGAAGGCCATCCATTCCATATCCTTGCTGCCAGTGCAGGGATCCTGAGGGATGGCCCTCCAACCTCTGTTGAAAGACCTCCAGTGACAGGTAGGAATATTTGGTGTCTCTATCAAGCAGAGTGCAGCATAGCTATTGCAATGTGGGCTTGTGGTAGGAAACAGGAGAAAATACTCCAGATGCACTTGTAAGGTTAGAAAAAGGAACATTTACATTTATTGTTTTAGAGATACGAAAGGAGATAGACAAAAAGACGGTTACCTAAATTTCAGTAGAAGAACCCCTAAAAGCTGGCTGTCAGGTGTGGATGGAAGCCACCTGGAGGCAGGAGCCCCATGGTTTCTCCCTTTCCAGACAAAGAGAGACAAAGGACTCACTAAATTTTGGAAGAAAGAAGATGTGGCCCCCCATAGGCAAGAAGGAAGCAAAAAGGCTTGAGTACCTGGATCAAAGAAAGAAGCAGAGAAGTGAAGCAAAAGGGCAGGCACGCTCTCTAGAATTCCCTATCAATAAACATTTTATGCAAGCACTGATGCCTTTTTGCTTCCAACATGAAGGAGAATTCACCAGACTCCAAGGCAGTCTATTCCACTTCTTACTGCAAAGAAGTTCTTCCTAAAATTTAGATGGAATCTCTTTTCTTATAATTTTGAGTCCCTCTGGGCCATTTCTGCACTAGAGTGTTATAATGCTATTATCCCACTTTCAACCTCCTATGGAATGCTGGGGTTTGCAGTTTAGGGAGGGGCCTTTGTAGTGCATGGACAGCCTTTGAGGCCTCTCCCTAAACTGCAAACCCCAGCATTCCATAGGAGGTTGAAAGTGGAATAATAGCATTATAACACTCTAGTGCAGAAATGGCCCTAGTCCTCAAGAGCAGAAGAAAACCATTTCACTCCATCTTCTAGGAGGCGAAGAACATATGCTGCAGTATTTTTAGCAGGTTACTCCCTTTTTATTCTTAGTTCTGGCCAGAGGTGTTGGTGGCAGCAGTGGCAACTGCAGTATATCTGTGCATCTGTTTACGCAAACCAGAACATTTTAAACTCCAAAATAAGAATCAAATTCACCTACATCTTAAGGGGAGGAAGGTGCCTTCCACAGGTTCCCTGGAGTGGCATGGACATATTATGGCAAAACAGAGAAAACATTGAAATAAGAGTCATACTTTGCTTCAGCAGCCCTGTATTTTATATAGTATTGACTGTAAACTCTGAGCTAATACGCTTCGCAACACACACACACACTGCTTTCGCTCCCCTCAATTGTTCTCTTTGTGGTTCCCAATCACTGTGTCCATGGTATAAATATAAGCAGCTGTTGCATTAGGAAGTTTAATTAAATTTAAACATGGAGACTTGCACCAAAACAAATCTGCCATTCATGCACTTCTCCACGTCTTTAACAATTCCATCCACAGTTTTACAGGATTGGGAAGCTATAGAATATCTTTACTGGATCTGTCCAAGATATTCTGCAGCTTTAAGTTCAGTCCACGCACAAAAAAATCTGCCACATCCCACGTCCAACCATCCATTCCAGAAGTAATGCTTCAGAACCTGGGGATGTGAAAGAATAGAGGGAGGGAGAAGGGAGGTTTATTACTGCTACCATTTCAGGCCAGGTGAAGACCAACATTTGCCCTTGTTTGTTTTAAGAAGGAGAAAGGAATAATTTATCCTTGCCAAGTGGAATCTCCATTGTGCAGCTATCCCCATTTTTTAAATTGCAACTAAAGTTACCAGCCCTCATCAACCATTTATTTCTAGAGTTGGTAGGGGTGAGAAGAAGTGCTTTTGAATCTCCCCATCAGCTCAACAGTAATGCACCCAGGTCTGAATCCTGTGGTTGGTCCTCATTAGCGTAAGCCCATTGAATCAACTGAAATTACCTACACATTGAGTCATATTGGCCGTTTCCGCACTAGACTATTATAGTGCCATTATTCCACTTTCAACATCCGATGGAATGCTGGGGCCTCAAAGGCCCCTCCCTAAACTGCAAACCCCAGGATTCCACAGGATGTTGAAGCATTGCGTTGAAGCTCTGAGTACCAAAATAAAACAAATTTGTTCTCGACTGTCTAGTTTGTCGACAGTTGTTTATCCTCATTCTGATTTTGCACCACACATCTTCTGCATTGCACAGCCTCCCTGGGTGACTCTGAAAGGAACGCTGCCTTCGGCCATCAGACCTTCGGAGCTGGCTAGAATATCAATGCAGCCCCACGGATTCAATTTAGATATCCTCAAGAAAAGCGCTGTTCGCTCCCTGGCTTACGCTTTCCAAGCAAAACTCTGTTTGGCAGAGAGGAGGAGGAGAGAAATCAGGAGTCTTACTGCTCTTACCTGGGATGCTTTGATGTCAGCAAATGGCTCTCCAAGGCTTTTCTTATCTCTTGCTGCGGAGCCCTTATATATATCTCAGCCAAGAGCAGGTTTCAGGGAAATGAAAGGGACTGCAGTGATGAAATTCAGAAAGATTCCTCCCTGCCCCTCAGAAGGTGCAAAATACAGCTCACATAAATCCATGCTCCAAACACCCAAAAGTAGCAAAATGAGGATAAGTTCTATTACTGCTCCTTCCTCTTGGCATCGTCTCCTTAAACATTTGTGGACTGGTCGTTCCCTCATTGTTTTTGAATCGCAGTTTAAAACTACTTTTCCAAAGCTTTTGAGATTTTAGTTTAATATTGTTTTAAAATCTTGCATAGTTTAATTACAAGTACCTGTCAGTTTGCTTTATGTTATATTATTATTATTATTATTGTATTTTATCTGAACAATTTGTTTTACAATTGTACGGTATAGTTTTGCTATTCCTCCCTCCCCTTTCTGTTTGTGTGCACACAGATTTAGTTTAGATTGTACGCCTTAGGCAGGATCCACTGTTTTTAGCTGGTTTACTTGAAAAGTACCGTGCGGATGGGTGATGCCATAGGAATAAACAATAACAATAGCAACAAGTGTGTGGGAAGGAGGGAGGGAGGGAGAGAACGAAGGCTCTCATGGTGACGGAAATGGAAAAATATGCCATTTTCAGCTTTTCTTGCTTCAGTTTTTCTTTAACAAAACTGAAGCAAGAAGGGGTTCTTTTCTTTTTTTTAACAAAAATTGAAATGAAATTCTACCTCATCCATGCTGGCCCACACTGGTCAGATAGTTATTGCCTCTTCTAGGATAGACAGGAGCATGTTGCACCCAGTGCCTTTGCAGCTGCTAACGGTGAGCAGGCTGGAGAAACTAAAAGGTGGCAACCCTAATTCAGCATTGGAAACACTGAGTCAACAGTGTGACGCAGCAGCTAAAAAAGCCAATGTGATCCTAGGCTACAGAAAGAAGATCGTAGTGGAAATCAAAGTACCATTCTTTAGTAAAAGGCGAAAGATTTATATGATTTGAAGAGAAACCAGAGTTCTATGTCTCACTACTACTTTCAGATCATAACTCAGAGATATCCTACAAAGTAGCTAAGTTTTGTGCAATTGCCGTTAGAATCCGGCGCAAGATGGTCAGTGATGTAGATTAGACAAAGGATGGATAAAGGAGAATTTTATGAGGAGGGTGTTGTATGTTTTATAATTCCTTTTAACCAACTGACTATTTATATGTACTAATTTGTCTTTTATTGATTGATTTTATGTTTTATGAGGAAAATGTTGTATGGTCTTATAGTCTTTTTTTAACCATTGACTATTTATATGTACCAAATTGTTTTTTACTGATTGATTTTGTATGTTTTATGAGGATGATGTTGTATGGTTGTATATCTCTTTCTTACCAATTGACTATTTATATGTATCTTATATCTTGTTTGTTCTTGTATATTGGTCTGTGACCGTAATAAAGTTGATTAAAGATTAAAGTACCATTCTGGTCTGTCTGCTGATAAGAAAGTAGTGCTAGGATCCCAGAGTACGGAATGCAAGAAAGCCCTACTTTGGCTAAATAACAGGCGCTAAATGGATGGATGGTGCCTGGGGGCTACATACATGATAGGGCCGAGGTGCAAGGCCTGATACTTGAAGCCCA
This sequence comes from Cyclura pinguis, assembly GCA_030412105.1. Taxonomy (NCBI): domain Eukaryota; kingdom Metazoa; phylum Chordata; class Lepidosauria; order Squamata; family Iguanidae; genus Cyclura; species Cyclura pinguis. The sequence goes on from CM059602.1 coordinate 2,766,439, forward strand.
CCAGATTTTACACAGAAGTGATGTAAGTTGGTACATTAATTCATTATCATACTGACATGCCCAAGTCACTCTCCATCTCTGGAGGTCTTTCAAGAAAGGTGGATAGGCTCCTTTCAGGGGTGTTTAAGTTGTGTTGTGCCAAAGTTTGGACTGGAAGGCTCTTGTGGTCCATTCCAAAACTAAGGCCATTTCCACACTGCACTATGGCCGTTTCCGCACGGGGAAATTAAAATGGTGCAGTGCGTCCTCCACGGAGGACGTCTGCACCTTGGAGTGGACTGAGTTCGGACTACTTACCGGAGATCCGCACCTCAGTCCACTCCAAAACTACCCGGTTCTCCGGCGTGTTTTTGAAAGACCGCAAAAATCAGGTCTTTCAAAGTGCCGGAGCGCCCCACTGCGTGCCTGCTCCCTTTTGCAGATTCGCAGGCTCGCACCAACGCGAGCCCGCAATCTGCGGGGGCGGGCTTTAGGCGTGGCAAGCTTCGGCGGTTGGTCGGGACCCACGACCAACCAGAAGCCGCCATTTTGGAAGCCGGAGCAGTGCGGATCTAGACCACGCGCTGCTCCGATTAACCCTGGACCAGACCGAGGAGCCAGAAGATCCGGCTAGTAATGGCACGGAGCGATTCCCTCGCCTCGTGCGGAAACGGCCCGAGATAGTGCTATGAGTCCACTTTCAACCTCCTGTGGAATCCTGGGATTTGTGGGTCCCTGAGGCCCAAGCGCTCTCTGGCTGAGAATTCTAAAGGCTCCTCCCCAAGCTGCAAACCCCAGGATTCCAGAGGAGGTTGAAAGTGAAATAATAGCATTGTAACAGTGTAGTGCGGACAGGCCCTTTGAATCTACAAGTCTAAGCTCTGGAGGGTCAAATCCTGGGATATTCCTCGATAAGCCAGTTGAAGATTTTCCTTCCTTCCTTCCTTCCTTCCTTCCTTCCTTCCTTCCTTCCTTCCTTCCTTCCTTCCTTTTTCTTTCTTTCTTTCTTTCTTTCTTTCTTTCTTTCTTTCTTTCCTTCTTTCCTTCTTTCAAAGACTGGAAGGCATTTATGGACTTTCTGTGAAACAAGAAATCAAACAATGCAATAATTTGTGGCTATGGTTACTACTGGTTTGTTGAGATGGACCTGAATTAGCAGAACAATATTTTTCTGTTTTTTCTTATCTTTTTCTTCCTCATTACAGTTTGCTTGGAGTATCAGAGTCCTTTTGTATTTTTGCAGGTTGGTCTTTAGTCAGTATGTTACTATTCGAATGAGTTAGCATTTAGTGGGGGTTTTTTTTAGTTTATTCTTTTAGTTGCATGTTTTAATTTTTGTTTCTATTTATGTTTAAAATGTTAATCAGAGTTTATGTTATTTTTTTGTAAAAAAAAATTGTGTGGGGACCTACCCCGCCGTGTTTGGATTGTGCTTTTAATTGTACTTTAACTGTATTTTAATTGTATTATTAACTATGATATATTTTATATTTGTATTAACTGTTCTATGTATATTTGATCTACATCTTTTAACTCCATCTACTCTGTACCCCACCTTGAGCCTTGGGGAGAGGCAGGTAACAAAATAATAATAATAATAATAATAATAATAATAATAATAATAATAATATAAAATTCTGAAGCCTTCCTCCCGTACAGGTCATTCACACATTAGCTTTAAGCTCAACTGCACAACCAACTAGATGGAAAAAGCATCATCATTGTCATCATCACCATAATCATCATCACCACTGCCACCACCACTACCGGGAGGCATGGAGCTTGTGAGCCCTGCTAGCAGACCCTGTCCTGGGGAGTATAATTTTAATATTAAAAATCATTTGAGTCAGAGGTGACCGGGCTGGCGCGTAGACAGTCAGGCCAGCAATTGGACAACAGATCAAAGACCAGAAACCTCCTCCATCACATCTCCACAGGAAACCTTGGAAAGGCACGAACACACAGGTAACGGGCCATCAACCACAACAATACTTTGGGGAGATTGCCTGATTCCCCGGGAGTGCTTGAAACAACCGAGACATACCAAAGCAAGGTCCAGTTACAGGATGCGGCCATTGTGTGGCCATTTGGCAGCTATCACGCCACCGTTATCCTTTCTGGGAAAGGGTCTGCCCCCGAGGCATGTTTCGCCCTGTAACTAGACCCCCTTTTTGAGACTCCATCTTGGAGCTCTCCCGTGCTACACTAGCAGACCGTCATTCTGTTAGTTGAGACTGCCCTCAGCCCCCTCCCTGTGCTGAGTTTTTCTCCGATTGTCTTTTTCCCCCGGCCGAAGACTTCTGGAACAGGTGCAGTATCACCCCTTCCACATTCCTTCTGCTTTTCCCCTATCAATTTTCACCTCTTTCCATCTCGATAGTCCTTGTGTACTTGCGTGAGCGATTGCCTCTGTATGTGTGTGTGTGTGTGTGTGTGTGAATATTTTCTAATAAAACATCTTGATTGAATGTTTGGCTGGTGTTTGTGTGGTCTGACTCCACAGACATTGAGTAAAAGATCTCACTAGCATTGACCCGCCCTCCGTTTTGCTAAAGCAAGTGCTCCATTAAAATTCCCCAATCTTTGTGTTTTTGGAGCTAATCAAGGTGTCCCCAAGAGGACCCCAAAAAGTCAGAGTAACAAGCTCCCTGAGTTTTTCACAGCCCAGCTCTTTCCCCCTTTGCTCCAACCTTTCCTGAGCCCTGCACAGAGGCGTATCAGGGTGGGGCAACTGGGACACATTCCCCGGGTTCCAATGGCAGGAGGTGCAAAAAAGCTGAAACCCATCCACCCTACTACCCAGGCCTGGCCCACCACTGCCCCCCTACCCACTGCCCCCCACTGCCTGTCCCCATCTCCCCCTGCCCACCCCCACCCCACCCGCCCCCACCGGGGTCCTTCCTGGCCCAGTGTGGGACTGGTAGCAACAGCACCTAAGGGTGCAGTTTCCACGCTTGCCCTAGATGCTGTTGAACCCAGATACGCCACTGCCCTACAACCTCTGACCCATCCATCTCTCTCTTCCCTTTGTTCCAACCCCTCTAACTGCCTTGAAGTTTGAGCGATGACTGTTCCTTCTTTCTGCTTTGGCATCCTTCACTGTTTGAGCTTTGAGAATAACCCTGGGAACCAACTGGAACAGTATTATTCCTCAAGAGGTTGTTTTCTGGCACAAATGTGACCCTCCAGTCTGGCTCGGCTGCCCCCCACTTTCTTGCCTTCCTTGGAAAACCCACAGGCGAGGCAATCAATTCTGCATCACCCTATTTTAGTTGATGCATTTCCATAAGACATCAAAATCAAAGTGTGACTTTTTCCTGATGGACACTACCAGTTTTCTCTCTGTCCATCTGCTGCCCTTCTTCCCTTCCTCCTCCCCGTTATTTTTATTTATTTAAAATACTTCCATTTTTTTCCCCAGCTCACAAGGGCTGCAGAGGCTATGAACAAATAAAAACCCAACTCCTCTTTTTCTCAGCACTTTTCATTGTTCCCTGGTTGCTTGACTTTAATTATCATTTGTACCTGTCATTTCTATATATTTTGGACCTGCATTTCACGGCCCCTGTTTATGCGCATTGGAAACAGTCTGAGAATGTAGCCACTATAAACTTGCGCTTAGATTTGATTCTTCACACATACGGAGCTGAAGCTAAAGCAGAAATAACTTTTATAAATAGTCTGAAGTGCTGTTCAGCCTGCCCCACTATGCCCAGCTATTCTCATTTCATGCTGTATGATTCAATTTGTATGGGAAAAGTCCACATTGGAGGTAAAATGCACGTTCACAGGTATTCACAGTCAGCACATCTCACAATTTCACCATTCAGATTTGACCTCAAAATGCTCGTGCTTTATATCTATTGATGTATACATATCCTATATATGATCTATCTTAATATATCGCAAGTTTCTGCTATGAGTGTTCGTTAGCATTGACTATTACAGGATCATAGAATCGTTGAATTGGAAGAGACCACAAGGGCCAAATCCAGTCCAGCCCCCTTCTGCCATTCGGGAAGACTCCATCCAAGCCCTCCCTTTGACAGAGGGCCATCCAGCCTCTCTTTAAAGACCACACTTCCGGGCACCCCATCCCATTCTTGAACAGCTCTTAACATATCCAGAGGGAGAATTCGAAGAACAAACGGAGATGGAGGATCAGGAATGGATTTTTAGAGTAAGAGGCAGGGTAAGGATGTCCCATCGTCTGTCTCCACTCATAAACCTCAGACACTCTGAGCGAATATGCTAGACACGTTTTAGTTTATAAAAAGAGTTTTAGTATATAAAACTCATGTATAATCTGTGTTTGGAAAGCTGGAAGTCAAATGGATTCTCCATTGTCTTTGTTTTGTTTTTCTTTATTATCTGTTTTCATCTTCATTTTTCTTGTTCCTCTAGTTTGTTAAAATCATAGAATGATAGAATCCTGGAGTTGGAAGAGACTGCACAGACCATCCATTCCACCTCCCTGCCATCCAGAAATACTCCCACCATCAAAGCACTCCCATCAGATGGCCACCCAGCCTCTGTTTAAAAGCCTCCAAAGTATAAGGAGACTCCACCACACTCCATTCGGGCAGCAGCGGATTCAACTCTCAAACTGCTCTTATCATCAGAAAATTCTTCCTAATGCCTGAAGCCATTGCTCCATGTTCTAGTCTCTGGAGCAGCGGAAAACAGGCTGGCTCCATCCTCCATTTGACATCCCTTCATATATTTAAACATGGCTCTCATGTCTCCTCTTCACTTTCTCTTCTCCAGGCTAAACCCACCCAGCTCCCTAAGCCACTCCTCACAGGGCTTCAGGGTTTCCAGTCATTTTAGCCAGTTTGGTCACCCACCTCTGGACACATTCCACCTTGCCAATATCCTTCCTGAACCGTGGTGCCCAGAAGTGGACATAATATTCCGGATAGGGTCTGACCAAAGCAGAGAAGAGGGGTACCATCACTTCCTTTGACCTAGACACTAGACTCTGGTTGATGCAGTCTGAGTTCTTTAGCATTAGAACCACAAGAAGCCGTCTCTTGAAGCTGAAAGATAAGAGATTCCAGATTGATACAAGGAAGCACCTCAAATAGTGCGTGTTTACACTGTAGAACTTCCTGCCACCAGATGTGGAGGTGGTAACCAACGTGAGCAGCTTCAAAAGGAGATTAGGAAAATTCGTGGAGGATATGGCTAGCTGAGAAGCAGCCTCTAAAAGCCTCAAAAAGACTGGCTGCACGGTGGCTGGCTGTGCTGCTGAGGGGCTTATTTTGCGTTGGTGTTCTGTGCCCTCAAACTGGCTTCGGATTATGGAAAGCCCATGAAAGAAAGACCTCCAGTTTGTCCTCTGTCCTGCTCACGTCTTGCAAACTGAGGGCAGCTGTGGTTTTCTTGACTGAATCAGTTCACTTGTAGTACAGTCTCTCTCTATTCATACTGCCTCCCACTCTTCCCTGCATTATGTATGGATGATTTTATTACCTTTTTTCAAATGACAAGGCTACCTTGACACTAGTTTAAGTCTCTCTTTCTCCCACTCCTCTCTGTCTCCCTCCCTCCATCCATCCATCCTTCCATCCATCCCACCTTCCTCCCAGCACAGGATTCAAGGCAGTTTACAACCTTTCAAAACAGAATACTACTAAAAACACCATTAATGGAAAATTCTAATATTTAAACATGGCTGTCATGACCCCTCTTAACCTTTTCTTCTCCAGGCTAAACACGTCCAGCTCCTCACAGGACAAGGTTTCCAGACACTCATCCAGCTGTAGATGAGCAGGACCTCTACAGCTCACAAGAACAGGTTGTCTCAACCTGAGGAGATCCTTGGATTCTTGAGGATTCTCGGATCCTCATGCAAGTTCTTACCTCCAGGGTAAGAATGAGACACCAAGTGTCTTCTGAGCAGAACGAACGTCTTGTCTCCTTGTATGAATAAGTACACACATGCACAGCAAACCCAGAAGGAGCGGTTGATTGACTGGTTAATTGATAGCCCAGGCAGTCGGGCAAATTTTTTTGCAGCTTGACACATTGCACAGTTAGAGAAAAGTACGAAAACCAGTCTTCAAAATGCAGAAGGACCCTCCAGTATCAACCAGCAAATAAATAAATAAATCTTCCCTCTTTTGAGGAGTGATCGTGTGTACGCGCAAGCAAATGCACATGCATGTACATTTTTTTTCTTTTACTGTCTGAAGAGGAACCATGTCTGGATTTACATTCCTGTGATGAGCACTTTGGCCTGTCTTCGAAGATTAGTAGGTCAATCCACGTCATGGAGAGGAGCGCAATTATCTTTTGATATCTGCACATCAAGCTGTTTAAGGAACCAGAACGAGAGGCAGTAAAAACATCTCCAAGCCTGGGAAACATGACAAGGAACATTATTTTGTTAATATCCTTAATAATATAAATATTGGGTAGAAGTGACTATTGCAGTTGTGCATAATCTAGAGTTATGCATCCATAACTGATTCATATTCATGGTATCTATATATTCACCATAATAGGATTATTCTTACAGTCATAAAAGTCCTCCAGTCCTGACTTTCTGGGCCTCAGCCACTGTGGGTGGCAGTGGTCTGTTTTCCTGTTGGCCGGTGTCGAGTAGGCCTCCATATTTAGTTGGGAAAAGCATTTATGATGGGATATGTAGTTGAAAGACGTAGGTAGTATAAACAGGCAGCTGCTTGCTCGTAACCACACATTCCAGGGAACACCGTTATGTAAACAGCACTTGGTTCACACCAGATAGTAATAGACTCTATTCTGCTACCCAAGGTCAGTTTTAACTGCTTTGCTTGGGAAAGCTATAACGTACTCTCTCTGAATTCCTTCTTCAGTTCGAATCACTGAAGTTATGTACCAGCATCTCACTCCTGAGTAAAACTTGCTTTCACATGTTTACTCTGTGTGTGTGAAATCAGTTGGGGTAACTGAAGCCCCTGTCAGAGCCGCTGATGACGAGTGGCAGCCGTGGGTCCCTGTGGCTCCAGCTGGAGAGAGGTCCCGCAGCTCAAGAGCCCCCCTGCTGCCGTGGACCAAGCAGGTGTGGACGTTCCTCCGCCTGCTCCTTTAGGGCAACAGGGATCCAGCTGTGATCCCGAGGATGCCCTGGAGCCTGCATCAATCAGCCCACAAACAGCGGAGACTCGAGAGAGCTGAGCAAAGGGAGGCTTCCTTGATTAAGTTTAAGACGCAGTGACTGGCCGCACCTGTGCCTTGGGCTATATAACTGCCTGCCTGGAAGCTTTCCTTTGCTTGTGGCAAACTTTCTACAAGATCTCTCCTGTTTCTTGCTTCCAGCACCCAGCTCCTGATACCTTGGATTGATCTCCTGGCTCCTGAGCCCTGGATTTTGGACTCTGACTATGGCCATTTCCATACCGGGCTTCTGAAATGGTGCAGAGCAACCTCTGATGGAGGTCTTCTACACCCTAGAGTGGACTGGCGTGGACTACTTTTTGTAGTTCCACACCAGAATCCACCCAGGAGCGGCCGGAACTAGCGCCGCTCCGTCGCCCGGCTCCAAAGTGGATTTGCAGGCGCTTGCAAGTGCGTGCCTGCAGATCTGCCGGGGGTGGGCTTCCAGCTGGTGAGAGCCTCCACCAACCAGAAGCCGCCATTTGGGACGCCGGAGGACCGCGGAGCAGGGAGCTCACGCTGCACCTTTCCCAGGAAGAGAATGTGTCAGGACCACTCACCTCCACACCCGGCCAGCTCCCTGTGGAAGAGGGAGCATGAGCGACACTCACAACTGTCTTCCTCAGCGCAGCCAGGCTCTTTCCCATGCTCAGCTGGAGAAGGAAGCACCTCCATCACGCTTCTTCCTCTTCCGCATGGCTGGGAAGGATGGGAGCATTGTGCAATCATGGGCGCTTAATGGATTTTTTTCCATTAAGTGAATATCCTGTGATCACAACAGGTGGAGATGCAATGGCTGTGAGACCATGATGATGTCACGCAAAAGCATGACCCATGGACCATTGCCATTGTGTCCCCAATGTGGGACTGTGACACCATGAGAAAATGGCCGTAGTCCCAGCTAGGGTAGATTCACTGAATTGCTAGGATTTACCTTTTTGTTGACTTACCTTTCATTGGGTCTATCCTACCTGGAAGTAACCAATAAGATTCAGGATATCTGTGATATGTTTATTGTCTCCTTTCTTGAAGGTCTTCAAGTAGAAGTTGGATGGCCCTCTTTTGGGAGGGCTTTAGTTGTGTGCTCCTGCATGCCAAGAGACTGAACTAGATGGATTCTTACAGACCCTTCTAACTCTATCATTCTCTAATTGATTCTCTGGTTGTTATTGTTATGATTCTCACTGGAGCATTATTGAACCAGTTTTGTCAGTCGGGCATGGAGTTCAGCAGACTATCATTAAAATCCCCATTGCGCTGAGCCTCTTTCATTCCCGGGCATTGCTAATTGACTATGGTTGATGTGAGCTGTGGTCCAACACACCCAAGACACATCATTTCCATATCAGTCCCAATGGGCAATGGTCACTTTGTTGGCCCCTCTATGGAGTAAGTCATGGTAGTCCTTTGCTGAATACAGATGTTGCAAAACTGCTCGATTCTAGTTCTTGCACACGTAAGTCCACATACGTAGCCATCAAGCCTATGCAGGTATCTGCTATTTATCTGATGGGCTTGGGACCAGAGCATGGTCAGAATGTGGCATTGGTTGAAGAGTGGAACCCAGTCTTTGGTCAGTTCTTCTCCTCTTGCCTTCTTCCTGGAACATGATGGAATTACGGAGGCTCACTTGGGGCCATGCAGCCTCCAAAATTCCCTCTTGTTCCCTGCAGGAAGAAGGCAAGAGGAGAAGAACTGACGGGAGCAAACCCCACGTTGAAAAAAAACAGTACATGTCTATAATTTGCAGTGGTTGAAAGAGTGGAATTTTTTTAAAAAAGGAGCCATCAAAAAGAGAACCCCTGTACTAAATTTCTGCCTAGGAGGAAGAGGAAGAAATATAAAAACAGCAACAACAGCAACAATGTGGCTTACAGGATTTTAAAAACAGACCAGAACTGATTAAAAACAGAAAAACATTTGTAATGCATGTGTGTTTGCATGTGTGTGTGTATACAGGCTATTTTTAAAGATAGTCTCTAGCATTAACCCCATTTAAAGTTCATTAGAAGACAGAGTGTAAAATTTCCACAAAGCAGCCTGCCGTTAAAATGCCATCACAGTTCATTCCTAAAAGCCTCTTTGAATAGGAAAGTTTCCCCTTCTTGGCAGAGAGAGAGCGAGGATGGGGCTTCCTAAGCATCTCGGGGAGAGAGTGCCAAAATCTGGGAGTCACCACTAGGAAGACCCCGGACTGGAGGGCAGTAGCTGCAAGTCTGTGGACCTCCGCCTTGAGCAGCACTGCTTTAAAAGATAGCTCCTTTAATATTCCAGTCTTAGGCCATTTCTGCACTAGACTGTTACAGCGCTATCATTCCACTTTCAACCTCCTATGGAATCCTGGGGTTTGCAATTTCGGGAGGGGCCCCAGGATTCCATAGAAGGTAGAAAGTGGAATAATAGTACCATAACAGTCCAGTGCGGAAATGGCCTGAGTTGTAGGTGTAGTGGAAGACAAGTAGAAGATATAAAGATTTAGCATAGGAGTTATAGAAAAGAAGAGGTTATAGAAAAGAAGACACACACACACACACACACACACACACACTTTTTTCTTTTCTTTTTAATCAATTTCACATGAGAGATAAAGGAACTTAGGCTGCTTAGTTAAATGTAGGTTTAATAATAAGAAATTGTACATAATAGATATTTAAGAAAAAGGAATGTGGTATTGTATACTTTGTACTTTAGATCTAGAATATATGTACATTTAATTTTGTAAATATAATTTGCAACTAATGTATAATCAATAAAAATCATTTGGAAAAAAAATTAAGTTTGAATTAAAACCCAGTGTGGATTCACCGCCCCACTGACATGGGTGCCACAAACTGCTGCCACAGCATTTCCCCAGCAGACAGCCTGAAAAAACCTTCTGGTCTGTCCACTCCATTACAAGCCGCCTCCATATCTACTTGCAGTAAACTCCTGCTGGTGGTAAAGTTTCTCTTTGTTTAATCTTTCCTCTCTCCATCCCAGGATGGCAGCCCTTTGTTATTCAGAGCCAAACCTCCGACTCGGATTAATTTAATCTTAAACAAACTGGTTTAAAAGAGTCATATCCCAACTTTGTTCCGACAGGCAATTAATTTAATTAAACAAATTAAATCAAGGTGCAGACGCTTATCATACAGGTCCCAGAGTGCATGAGCATCGATTCAAATATTTGTTTTTTAAAAAGCATAAATTTAAAGCACAAGATAGCGAGATGGAGCGCACAAACATTACAATGTTTAGGAAGCTAAAGAAAATCACAAAGGCTAGGAGTGTCCTCTCCTGGCTGTGCTGAGGAATGACAAGATCGTGTGCCATGTCTGTTCGCTTATTACTCTTGTGGGCCTTCAAGACCTTTCTGACTTAGGCCATTTCTGCACTAGACTGTTATAGTGCTATTATTCCACTTTCAACATCAGACCCCTCCTGAAACTGCAAACCCCAGGATTCAATAGGATGTTGCAAGTGGAATAATAGCACTATAACAGTCAAGTGCAGAAATAGCCTTATGCAAACCTTGGCCAAATGTGTCTTTTTTTTTTTTTTTTGTTCGCGGGGGGGTGTCTTTGCCTTCCTCTGAGGCTGAGAGAGTGAGACTTGCCCAAGGACACCCAGTGAGTCTATGTTAGATTTGAACCCGGATTCTCCAAAATTGCACTCCAATGCTCAAACTCCTATACCACTTTGGCTCTCTGTTCAATTTAGGAGTGCAATTCTTCACTCATTTTCTTCTTGAAGGAAAGAACAAATAATTTTAGCAGTTTTCTTCCTACTGTAGGAAAGGCTTGGAAACCAAGCAGTCTTTGAAGCCGAACTGGTTAAATGTAACTGGTTTAACCAATTTATGCATTTTTAACTGATGTTATGTGTCATATTTTAATCTGTTGTAAGAAATTTTGATGATGATGATTCACAGCCTGGGACTTTGGGCAAAATTCACATGTAGTTGTTGTTTTGCAGGGAAAAAAGCATTTCCCATACAAGAAGCAGACTTTTCCCCACAGAAAATGCTGTTTCTGCACAGAAAAAGTCACATTCTGTGCAAAGCAACCGCATGCAAATTTCACGCAGAATAAGTCCCAAACTGCAAAGATAATCATCATTCCAGATTCTTCTTGTCAGAGTATCTCAACACTACGAAACTATGTTTTTCTATCATTTTCCAAATATTTTCAAATATTCTTTCTATCCCTACTGTTCAGTTATTCCCCTTCCCACCCCTTTGGACAAAGAGACTTGAACATCGAGCATGAGATAAAATGAGGGAGGATTTGAGGGAGGCTCGAGGCTTCCACGTCAGTGGGGCACTGATTCCATTCCAAGTTTTAGTTTTCCCAACTGCTGAAAGCTCCTTTAAAATCTGGAATGAAACCCGCAGTAGATTTGCCGCACTCCTGAGATGGAAACTGCTGGCCACCATTGGCCAGCCTTGTTTCTCAGTGGATATTCAGCCATCAGCACTTAGGAACCTGATTTTATTATTAGAAAGAAGCGTAACAGGGAACACAACTGCCTTATGCCAGCCCAGGGGGTGATTGTCTTTCTGCACGCTGTACAGTTACGGCACTATAATTCCAGTTTAACTGGAGTGCTGTGGAGTCCTGGGAGTTGTAGTTTAGGGAAGCACCAGTGCTCTCTGGATGAGGATTTATGTTACTGCTGTTTCTAGCCCGAGCTTGTGGGATATTAAGATATCATCTGATATCAATAATTCGGCCTTCTTCACCCATTCCTCTCCACGTGCTTGCGAGGCCCCCGGACAAGCACGCACACAGGGGCGGCCGACAATAGCCGAGCCATCCAGATCCCGATCCGGGCAGGCCAGTCATTGTCGAATGCAGCTTCAGGAGACCTCAAGGCAAGTACCGTATTATGTATGCGCGCGTCGTACAAAAAGATCCCCTGCCCCGCGCAGGCAGCTTGATGAGCAGACTATGCAACGCTCGAGCACTCTGCGTTTGCATACTGGCCACTCTATTGACAATCTGGTCCTAACTCAATCTTCTAAAGTACTGACCTTTCGGAGGCTTTGTCTCCAGCCCAAAACTCATTGTTATCCCCAAGTATGGACTAGCCTGCGGCCATAATTTTCCCTATAAGAATCCCTGACTTTGAGCGCTTCCTCGGATCACTTGTGACTTGCCTCCCGACTTGCTGCCTCTCCGTTTGACGAGCCTTCCCCTCGGCCCCCCGTGCTGAGAATCCACGCTCCCCAGCTTCTTTGCTTTTAATGGGCTTCAGGACAGGTACAGTATTTCCCATACCAAACCTCCTCTCAAAATCCCTCTATCCCACTCCTACCTTTATTTCTATAGTTCCTTGTGTGAGTGCGTTGCATACATGTGTTTGATTGTATTTCAATAAACCAATTATTATTATTTTCAACTTCTGCCTTATCATTGACTCGGCCTGACCCTGTAGACATAGAGTTCAAGATCTCACTACGTTACCCTGCCTCTCACAGTGCAAACTTGTGCTCTGTGCTAATTCCCTCCCCATTGTTTGAGCACATTTAGGTGTCCCTCCCGGGACCCCCAGAAATCAGGGTAACATTTAAGATACCTGTCTCTACACTGGAAATCCTGGGATTCCATAGGATGTTGCCATGGCAGTTAAGGTGCAATCACAGTGCTACAATTATATAGTTGTGTTACTGCCCTGGCTAGTCCGAGCTTTGGGGATATTAAAAGATATCCTTTTGATATCACAATTCGGCTTCACTTCTCTATTCCCCTTCACGTGCTTGCGAGGCCACCGGACAAGCACGCATACAAGCTCGGCCATTAATCGCCGTAATATTCCTGGACAATACAGGCAGGCCAGAAAATAGCTGACTCGCTGCTTTAGGAGACCTCCAGGCAAGTACTCTAATTGAGTATGCACGCCACTTACAGAAGAGCCTCTGCCCCGCGATGGCAGCTTGGTGGGTAAACTATGCTATACCCAAGTACTCTGCGTCTGCATACTGGCTACTCTAGTGAGAACCTCTGCGATAACCCAATCATTCAGATTCTGACCTTTCGGAGGCTTTGTCTCCAACTCCAAATCTATTGTTTTCCCCCAAGTACGGCACAGCCCGCAGTCACAATTCTCCTTATAAAAACCCTCGATTCCGAGACCTTCCTCGGATCGCTCCCAAGTTTCCTCCCGCCTTCCTGCCGCTTTGCTTGGCGAGCCTCCCCTCAGCTCCATGTGCTGAGCTGCATCACGCCCCAGCCTCACTCTCCATTTTTCCGGGCTTCGGGACAGGTGAAGTATCACCCAAACCAGCAGCTCCTCCAAAAATCCCTCTATACCACTCCAACCTTTATTTTCTTTAGTTATCTTGTATGAGCGTGTCGCATACACTGTTTTGCTTGTGTTTAATAAAACGTCATTTATTGTTTCAACTTCCGTGTCCTCCTTGACTCGACCCGACCCCGTAGACCTCGCTCAAGATCTCGCTACGTTACCCTGCCTCTCGTAACGCTAAGCAGAGCTCAGAGCTGATTTTCCCCACCTTTAGTTGAGCACATTTTGGTGTCCCTCCCGGGACCCCCAGTTCACAGGGTAACAGTTGGCCCTCCACTTTCATGGTGATTGCAGTGCATGATCCCCACAAACACAGAAAAAACATGAATATCTTTTCCCCCACTCACCCACATAATCGAGTGAGAAAGGGAACACACTCATATATCTTCCCTCCTCCCACTCCTCCATCCCATCCCTTCCATCTCTGCCCCTCATACTTTAGTTAATATCACTTTTATATGCAAGTAGCGTATATACCTGGCGTTGCCTGGGATTTCATTTTCTCACAGGTAATCCTTGTTAGAAAGATTTGAGATCCTGTGTCTCTAATTTCCCAAACTGTCTTGTCCAGTACCTGTAACTTTTCCCCATATTCACCAATCCAATCTGTATTCAGAGTTAATAACATAGAAAGGTTGGGTTCCTGAGGCAATACACTGCCCTCCTCTTTGATGCTAGGCCTCGTCTCCATAGCAACCGGCCTGAAGCCCGAATGCTCTCTGGCTGAGAATTCAAAAGTTCCCTCCCTAAACTGCAAATCCCAGGATTCCATAGAATCTTCTCAGACATCCAATTGTATGAGGTCTTTGCCTAACACAGACAAACAAACTTTGACTTTTATAGATTAGATTAGTGATGGCCAGGAGTGCTTACTATCAGCTTCAAGTAATATGCCAGCTGTGGCCCTTCCTAGAGCTGGAGGACCTAAAGATGGCAGTAGATGCGCTGGTAGCCCCAAAGGTGGACTTCTGCCACATGCTGTGCCTTGGGCTACCTCTGTACCAGGTAAAGAAACTTCAATTCGTGCAAAACACAGGAGCCAGATTGGCTATGTTGAATCTAGAAGTGGTCATGTTATGTCCATGTTAAAAACCATTCTACCGGCTCTCAGTTAGTTTCTGGCCAAGGCAGAAATTGTTAATTGTTATATTTAAGGCCCTACATGGTGTGGGTCCCGGTTATCTATGGGATCGCCTTCTCCCGTATAATCCACCCCATATATTCAGGTCTTCTGGGGGACATTTACTTCAGTCAGGCAGGACCAGGCTGGAAACAGTTAACCAGATGCCTTTGGCCATTTCTGCACTAACCTGTTATAGTGCTATTATTCCATTTCCAACATCCTATGGAATCCTGGGGTTTGCAGTTTGCCTCAAGGCCCCTCCCTAAACTGCAAACCCCTGGATTCCATAGGATGTTGAAAATGGAATAATAATGCCATAACAGGCTAGTGTGGAAATGGCTTGGGTTATGGGTGTGTTTATTTCGGCATTTAATCTGTTGTTCATTGCTTCGATCCATGGGGAAAAGTGGGTAAGATCATCATCTACTTGTAATTTTAGGGCATTTCTGCTCTACCCTGTTCTAGTGCTATTATTCCACTGTCAACCTCCTGTGGAATTCTGGGGTTTGTAGTTTTTATTGAGGCCCAAGAGCTCTCTGGCTGAGAATTCTCAGTGCCCCTCCCTAAACTATAAACCCCATGGTTCCTTGGGATGTTGAAAGGGAAATAATAGCACTATTACAGTCTAGTGCAGAAAGGCCCTTAGTAATATGCGTTCTGTGTGTGTGTTTGTTTGTATGTGTAAATTATGGATGGAAAGAATATTTGTAAATTATTCATTCCCAGGTCTAAAAACAGGGTTGGTTGCAGTCAGGCAGCAGTACAGTCTACATCTTTTAAGTAGCTGTGAAGCCTACAGTTTTGCTTCTGAGAACTCAGGCCTCTAAACCCAGCAGCGAGAAATGCCCATGCCAGTGAAATATCCAGCTGGAGCATGGTGGGTAGGAATTCACCTCTTGCAACTCGGGGCTAGCCTGATCTCACCCACGCCCCCTCACCGGGCAGGGCTGAACGATCTTAAAATCTCCTGAAACTGTGCAATTTCTTTACGGTACTAAAAGCCAGGAGAAAGAGATACGGCCACCTTGCATTCCCATCTGCTCTGCTCCTTTCCTGAGCCATGCTCCCAAGGAGAGGAAAAGTCAGAGCACAGCTGAGGATTTGCATTTCTGTCCTGGGCCTCCCTTAGGTGCTCAGATCCCCCTGCTAATTTCGCTTCCCCGGCAGGCTTGCAGAAATCGGTTTCTTTTCCCCTCTACCCAACTGCCAGATGTTGTTTCCTTTTTCTTTCTCTTTCTGCCTTTGTCAGCTGTATCTGAAGGCGTTCAAGTCACTCCAAAATGCCGTGGAGAAGCAGAGACTTTTATTTAAATGGGCAGGGCGAGAAATGCAGTGTGAACACCTGCAAATGTTGAATCCACACGTGCACAGACTCTCTTCCCAGTGACAAGGGGACAGCACAGCGGACTGAGAACAGAACATGCCAGGAGCAAAGGTGTGACTCCAGTTGCAAACCACCAGCCTGCAAAACCGTGTCCATGGCCATTTCTGCACTAGCCTGTTACAGCACTATGATTCCACTTTCAACATCCTATGGAAACCTGGGGTTTGCAGTTTCGGGAGGGGCCGGCCGGCCCCTCCCGAAACTGCAAACCCCAGGATTCCATAGGATGTTGAAAGTGGAATCATCGCGCTATAACAGGCTAGTGTGGAAATGGCCCATGTTTGCCTGGAAGGTGACTCTGTTTGGCCTGCAACATAACGGAGGATTCTGTTCTGGAGTGACTCTTCTTTGATGGTCCCCTTTGCTCTGCTTTGCACCTCTTTTCGGCGGCTCACGCAGACAGGACAAGCAGGTCCTTAACAAAAAAAGAACCAAGAAGATTTCGTCAAAATACTTCCGTCCATATCACACTTTTTAAATCGTAATTTTTATTGAGGTGCTTTTTAAAAGATGGCAATAGGGCTGTGTAAAATTCTGGATATGATGGAACTCAGAAAAGATGTTAAAAAGAATAACGATCTATTAAAAACTTCCTCAAACAAAAGTGGAACGATATGATAATTGAATGAATAGTTTGAATATAGCATAATAGATATGCACGGTTTTTTTATGCTATATCCTTATATTTAATAGGAGGAAGATAAGAAGCAGAGTAAGCTGAATTAATAGATCAAAGGTTTAAGATTATTGGGATGAGAATTTATAATTAGAGGATAATAACACCAGTTAGGGTTAAGGAGCAAGTATTTCTGTATTAGTATTTCACGTCTGTATCGGTATGTGTATCTAGTTGTATTAGTAATTGTAACTATTTTCTTATTTTTTTCCCCCTTCTGTTTTTCTTTCAACGTATTAGTGATGTTTGTTTTGTTTTATTTTTTTTTTCTTTTCGTTGGACAAAATATAAATATATTTTAAAAATGTAAAACTACATATAGGGAAATATACTAACCTAAACTAAGGCCATTTCCACACTAGACTGTTATAGCGCTATGATTCCACTTTCACCATCCTATGGAATCCTGGGATCCCTAAACTGCAAACCCCAGGATTCCATAGGATGTTGAAAGTGGAATCACTGCGCTATAAGAGTGTAGTGCGGAAATGGGCTATATGATATGGCACTGATGGATAAGCTGACTAATTTGATAAGAGCTGCAAATACGAGTTACTATGTTAAAACTTGGGGCCCTCTTTTCACTCATTTAAGAGGTAGGCAGGGAAACCTAGTGATAGCTAGTTTGGTAGATTAGATTTGAGCACGTAATTGAAGTCAGGTAATTGAAACTGGATAAATAGAGTTAGTATATTTAGAGAGTATTTATAATACTCTATAATAATATTAGGTTGTCAGTCTTGATTTTTTGTTATTGAATATAGATGAATCATATAGTGATTTAGTGCTCAAACAACAAGGAAATGGAACTATGAGAGTTATTTATATACAAAGATGAGATCTGATGAATCTGATAACGGAAAGTATAATATAACAGAACCCTGATGAGAAATTAGCTTATGTTAACGGAACGATGATGTTGATGTATTGAATGGAAGTATAAAGGAGGTATGAGTGTCTATTTGCTTAACTTTTATGTTTTAATGCATTAAAATAAATTTTTTTAAAAAAAGTTATGCTACCAATTTGTTTCTCTCTGTTGATCTCAAAGGTGCTACAAGGTCCCTTTGCAGATTAACCAAGCGGCTGATCCAGAATCACAACCGTAATGTTATAATGCTGAAGACATATATTTAGTAATTTGGTTTTCAGCCATCAGCTGTGGGGCTAGAGGTCGTGAGTTTATCTTTCTAGCTTTGTTTTAGGTTAGCTTTGTTTTGGCCCTTTCCGCACGGTGCAGTCACTGTGTAGCTGCGACGGCTTGAGGAGCATGACGTCGTTACTATTAAGTGGATTAAGTTAAGTTGCTGGGCGCGCCTTTGTCTGTTGCTACAGCATCGTATTTGAGCGACGGAAAAAATGTGTTTTCACTCCCTGAGACTGCTTCCACTACATTTCTCCAACTACGTGCGGAACCGTTGAAGCGCATTCTTGCAGGAAAGGGCGAGTTCAGGGCGAGCCCGGCTCGGCGCACACGATGTCATGTCTGCGCAGGGACATCCTTCCCGAGATTTTAAAAAAAGGGGGGGATCCAATGAAATGGGCTGGGATGGGCCACAGGCGGCGCAGAGGAGTGGTGACAAACGCTGGAGTGCAGAACGAGAAAGCGGTCTTCGCCGCCTCAAGCGGAGGACGGCGCGGACTGCCACGTCACAGAAACGTCACAGAAACGCAGCCATAAACTCCGCTCCTGCGACACCACGAGGCGTTTCTGCCATCTCGTGCAGAAAGGCCCTTTGTTTTCATGTCTTCTTTTAAACCAGGTAACCTTTTCTTTCTTGTCATTTGTTTTAGGTATTTGTAGTTTCTTTTTTATATATCCCTTTATGTGTTGTTTTATGTAGCTAACATTGGTGTTTAATGCAAATATTTTTTTTAAACAAAAACAGAATCTCAGCTATCAGCTTGAGGGCAAATGCTTCTGCGTGAATGAGCTCGAAGCGGCAGCAACGAGGGCACCGCCTTCTGGATCCCGCGCTGAATACTTACTTCAATGACGTCGATGTCGGCGTTGTTGAAGTCTATGTCCAGCAGCTTGGGCAGGGGGATGCCTCCACCTAAGACGTCTGCAGTTGGAAAGAAAAGAAGCATATTATACCTCCAGTCCCCTGGGAAAACTGGAGAGTTTCCCCTTCCCCTCTCTGCATCTCTTGTTCCGCTCTCTGCCGCTGAATTTTGCTGAACACAAAACCAATCTGAATTTTCCAGCACCTATTGCACTGAGAAACCGTTATTGTGCCTGGGATCCCAGAATCCTAGAGTCGGAAGTGCCCCCGAGGGCCATCCGGTCCAACCCCATTCTGCCCTGTGGGAAGACACCATCAAAGCCCTCCCTTGGGCAGACGGCCCTCCAGCCTCTGCTTAAAAACCTCCAAAGAAGGAGGAGACTCCACCACACTCCATGGAGGCAACATAGTCCACTGTCAAACTACTCTTTCCACCAGGAAGTTCTTCCTAATGTCTAGATGGAATCTTCTTTCCTATGCTTTAAAGCCATTGCCCCATTGTGTCCTAGTCTCTGGAGCAGCAGAAAACAAGCTTACTCCATCTTCCACATGAGATCCTTTCAAATATTTACACATGACCCTATCGGGTTCCATCTTAACCTTCTCTTCTTCAGGCTGAACATCCCCATCTCCCTCAGCCTCTCCTCATGAGGCTCCATGTTTTCCAGGTCTTTTACCATTTTGCTCGTCCACCTCTGGACGCCTTCCAGCTTGCCAGCATCCTTCCTGAACTGTAGTGCCCAGAACTGGACACAGGATTCCAGGTGTGGTCTGACCAAAGCAGAATGGAGTGGGAGCATTGCTTCCCTCAACCTAGTCACTGTCCTCCTATTGATGCAGCCTAGGATTGCATTGGCTTTTGTAGCTGCCACAGGCACGCAGGCATCCATATTTAAAGGAATCCTGAAACAGGGCCATCCAACCTCTGTTAACACACTTTCCAGATGCGTTGAACCACAACTCCTATTCTCCCCACCCAGCATGGTCAGTGACCCTGCTGCTTGTAGGTGCTGGGAGCTATAGTCCAACACATCTGGAGTGTCATTGGGTGAAGGAAGGTACTGTAAAGCAGAGACCATAGGGCCTGAAATTAAACAACTGCTGTTCTGAATTTTACAAGTGGTTTGGCCTGGGGTATGAGAAAATGGAGAAGACAGAGTGTCTGGATGAGAGAGAGAGAGAGAGAGAGAGAGAGAGAGAGAGAGAGTGGACTGGAATCAAAGAGTCGTTTTGGAATGCTCTTACCATTCATTGTTGGAAGGAAAGCAACATCAAAAATCTTGCCTACCAATCCCTCCATCAGGGAGACCTGCAGGAGCAAGAAAAGGAGTTTAAGATCCCTGTCTCAGCCAAGACTGAAAAATAAACTTGGTTCCTATCATGGGCTTGCGCTTGCTACATCTTCACTCCAAACTTGAGAGGATTGAAGCCACCCTGTTTGGCCATTCCCTTTTGACTCCCAATTGCTGTGCTTAAAACGAACTCCAAGAATTACTTCTCCCTGGAACCCTGATAAGCTTTATCTTCCTTAGCCTCAGAGTCGGGGAATCTAAGATTTCTCCTAAATCTTCCACCAGTCTTGCAAGATACTGTCAAATGCTTCAGACACGACCTATGGGAAACCGACGCATGCACGGAAACCTGGCATGCTGTCTGTGTATAACTGTAGGGAAGAGATTTGCATTAAACCGCGTTATTTTTTTAATTCATTTATCCAATTTATGACTCGTGAAACTGTTAGCAAATTTGTGCACACATCTTTCAGTTTCTTGTGATTAGGAATAAACCTCAAGCGATGGAGTCTTTTGTTTCCATTTTCTTTCTCAGATTATATTTGAATAAATGCATCCAACTCAATTCTAGTGTTGGATGGAAACCCTTTGGGTGACCCTGGGCAAAGTCACACGCTCTCAGCCTCAGAAGAAGGTAGTGGCAAACCCCCTCTGAACAAATCTTACCAAGAAACTCCTATGACAGAAAACCCTGTGATAGAGCATATTTTGGCCAATTAGAAAACACATACAAACATGCACATCTCAGGAAAAGTGCACCGACATTCTGCCTTGGGGGGGAAAGCGCTCTGAAAGGCCGTGATCCGACACCCTGTGGGACGAGTGTAATGCTCTGCCTGCATAGGTGCATGTCTCTCCTGCCCCTCAAAACCTCGGAGGGTTCTGCCATGGCCATGGGAGTGGGGCGGGTGACCAGGCAGTTCCCAGGTGATAACCTCAAAAATGTCACAGACGAATGCTGGGACGCAGGTGGCTGAGCAACATCAGAGCGTGGCCAAAAGGGCAGGGCCAGACGTCAAAAGGGCAAAAGTTATTAATGAGGAAGAACACAATAAATGACTATTTTAACCAGAGAAGCCCTGGAATTTACGTACATGGATCTCCCCCCACTTACCTACAGAGAATAGCTTCCAAATCCTCCAGCGGAGGCCCAAACCCACCAATAGTACCGAACCCTATATATGCTGTTTTTTCCTATACATACCTATCGGTGATAAAGCTTAATTTATAAATACATGGGACAGAGAGATGATTCACATCCCGGGTGGGACGGAGCAGGATGCAAGAGATTCCATTATGCTACTCAGAATGGCACACAATTTAAAAGTTAATTGTTTATTTCTAGAATTTTACGTTTAATATTTTTGGACCACAGGTGACCCTGGGTAACTGAAACCATGGAAAGCGAAACCACAGATAGGCAGCGGGGACCAGTGTACTGAGGGCAAGAGAGGCCGAGCCTCCTGGGAAGGACAGGATTCCGTCCTCTCCTCTTCCCGCTGATTTATTGGAGTGCAAACCACCATTGCAATTCAAGCTCAGTTTGTAGCAGTTGAAGAAAGCTGATGATAAAGGGGGAAAGTGGGAAAAGGAGAAGGAAATCAAGACAGTTTAAAAACTGCTGAGAAAGTGGGATGGCAGAGGATTAATAGGGGCAGGCCCTGCCAAACTGGAACAGTTGGAGGGTATGTTAGCTATGGTTTGCAGCCAGGAATAGAGATCCAAGTTTGTCCTCCTGGAGCTTCAGCAGTTCACTGGAACTTCGTTCTTCTTGGTGCTCAATTGCAGCTAGGCTGAGTGGTATGCCAGGTCTCACGCCTGGCTGCGGCAGCATATTTTGAGTACTTGGAAGCTGGTGTGGGAGGATGTTTCACGAGGAGATAATGAGTATCTCTTTCGCAATGTCAAAAAATGATCTATGTCAGTGGTTCTTAACATTTTCTTTACCAGGGACCCCCTGAAAATATAATTTGTTGCCAGGGATCCCCAAGATTTAAATCAAGACTTAAATATTTAAGTTTAAATATTCAAATATTTACTTATTTACTAAAGGAATCTGGATTCAAATCCCCACTCAGACACTGGGGAACCCTGGGAAAGTTGCTCCCTCAGCCATTGGTATCCAGCAGCAGGGCTTTGAGGTCCCCCTAGGAGGGATCTGCAAACCCTCAGGGGTCCCCAGGCCCCAGGTTGAGAACCATTGAGCTATGTACGTGTCTGTCGCCTTAGCTCACCACCAGGATTCCAATACAAGACCATGCTGGTAGGATTCAAGGAAATGTAACACAACCTGAGAGATGTTTACGCCTCTGTCTTCATCCCAGGTGTTTATGCCTTCAGGGACTTGCCTCTTACTGGCTTCTGTCCCTCCTCTTTCTATTGCCCTGGCATGCGATACAATGGACAGAGATATCCCTGTGGCACAGAATGACCTGGTTGCCAGTGACCACCTTCCGCCCCTCACCCCCACCACGCCGAATCAAGCTGCGTTCTCACATCAAATTTCCCGATGTTTGAAGAAGCCACTGAGAGATTAGACCTGTAGAGGGGGGGAAAAGAATAATTGAAGAAACCACAGAATCTGTAAATAGGAAAATCACTATCTGTCTCCTCTGCTGGCTCTCATATGTCCACATATGGAAATGTGAAGAATTTGGGTCCTCTTAAGCATAGGCAGTAAAGCTTACATGTTCTGAGTTGGAATCAACTAGATAAGATTTATTGGTGGTTAATGAATACAGAAGGTGGTCTACAAGAGGAAAAAAAGCAACCTCACCCCTTACCTGGTGGGTTCCAACTTCCCCTCACAGCAAGTGGTAGAACCAGGTCCCTAAGCAACCAATCTTATCAGAACCACCCCAAAACCAACACTCCAGATCTCCGTGGTTGGCTAACAGTTCCCCTGGGCTGGGATGCACAGTCACTGGATGATGTGCTCCCAGGGTTTAGACAGGGCAAAAGCAAACCAAGCCAATCAAAGAGTATGGCCATGATCCATCTCCCACGGGTCTCTTCTTGAACTGCCAAGCTAAAGGGAAACTACCGGTAGGGCCTCCTAAATACAAATTCAGCCATTCTGTGCCAGCGGACAGGTATTAACCTTTGGTCACGATGTTGACAAGGACTCTAGAACCCTTCCGGTATCAGAGGCTGTAACCTCTACATTAGCTTCCCCTCTTTTGGAGAACAAATACAGCCCAAACATGCTGTTCCCCTCCTGCTGAACATCTCTATAGATGCCAGATGTAGGAAGTGAGAGGGAGTGGGCAAAATGTGAATCTCTTGGGCTCCTTTTCCAACTCCATGGACCTGCCGGGGGCCACACTGACCTCAGTTCCAAATCTGAAACAACAACCTAGAAATGCCATTCGACATGAGTGCAGTCTGTGTTAATCTGCTCACCGGTATAGCTGTTAAACCTGGACATTGGCCTTATGATAAAAAGTCAGGCGTAATAAATGTTTACAGAAACAAACATTTCTTCTCCATTGACTTTCAGATTAAGAGATGCCGTACTTACTTCTCAAGATTGACACTGATTTTCAACTTGTTGTCTTCAACAGAAAACGTAGCCAGCAAAGAACTCTCCTACAGCGAGAAAGTGGGAATTGGTGCGTCCATGCATCACCTTTTATCAAGCCATCCCACACTGCTCTCCAAACCTCAATAAAGACTCTGTCCCACCAACCACCTTACACTTTGGTCTTGGAAACATTAAATTTTTGGACTACAGTTCCCAGAATCCCCTGTCCAGCGTGGGGACTGGCTATATTGGCTGGAGAATTCTGGGAAGTTGCAGTCTTAGAAAGCAGCTTTCTCAAGTTCTGGCTTGATTTGCCCTGTCTATCTGACGTTCTTGACCGTGGCCAAGTCATTTCTGCAGTCTGCCCATATTATTCTCCTTGATATGAATTCTATACTTCTGCACATGCAGCTTACAACTGCATTCGCTTCTTTTGCTGTAGCATCAAACTGTCAAATTTTCATTTTAGAACAGCATCATGTTAAAAAAAAGATAAAGTAATTGAAAAGTAATAAAATAAGAGGAACACATGGAAAGGAGGGAAAGCATACTCACAATGTTTAGGACACAGAGAGATTGGTATTTGTCGTTTGGCTCAGAGGCCAGGACTTCTGCAGTAGCTGTAAGATGGATCAGGCCCTTGTCTTTCTGCAGTTTCACAGATGGGACCTCTGGGACCTTCACCTTCAGGAGGAGAGGCCGTGGCTCTGGGAACTTCTGGAACACCTGTGGATGATCCAGAGAAACAAGGTGGTCATTGCAGAGGAGACCTTCGGTAGAGGTTCGTTTATCTGAATTTTGTTAGCCACTCTGGCATATTCATGCTGCTGTTCTTATGCACCTACAAGGCGATTCTGAGCTATGTTGACCCTCTCCTAGATTTGCTGATGCCCTCCTCTAAGACTGAGAGAGTGTGACTTGCCCAAGGTCACCTGGTGGATTTCCAAGGCTGACAGATTCAACATGGTCTTCCAGAGTCCTACTCCAACTGACTTTACCATTATGTACCTTCAACTTGCCTCTCACTTATGGCAACCTTCTCCAAGGGTTTTCTTGTCCAGATTTATTCTGAGAGGGTTTGCTATTATCTTCCTCTGAGGATGTGTGATTTTGCCCAGGGTCACCCAGGGGCTTTCATGGCTGAGTCAGGATTCAAGCTTTCATTTCCCAGAAGTTCTTGTCCAACACGCAAACCACTACACCACACTGTGGCCATTTCCGCACTACGCTGTTATAGCGCGATTATTCCACTTTCAACATCCTATGGAATCCTGGGGTTTGCAGTTTGGGGAGGGGCGAGCTGGCCCCTCCCCAAACTGCAAACCCCAGGATTCCATAGGATGTTGAAAGTGGAATAATCGTGCTATAACAGCGTAGTGCGGAAATGGCCTGTATCTCCACCCTCTGTTCACGTAGACCCCATTCATTCAGTTATGGATAGACTTTTTTTGAATCACCTCCACCCAGATAAAAATGTTCACCAAAAACACGTTATCCTGAATCATAGTCCCAGAAACAGTGGAGCGCATTGGATCATCAAAAAACTCTACTCTAGTTAAATGCCTCTAACCTAGTTGAGATTAACTAATTGGATTCTGGCTTTTTAAACAATTTGTAAATACAGCTTGAGCTTCCCATGTCCAAAATGGTTGTCACCAGGAGTGTTCTGTACTGCTTGACTGCAGAAGGGTTACCTGATTGTGGAAGGACAGGAGGGAAGGTGCCCAGAAGTCATCTGGGAGGGGAGCTCCAGAGCCCGGGGGCAGCCACTGAGAAGACCCTCTCCCATGTTCCCACCAGATGCACCTGTGAGGGTGGTGGGATGGAGAGAAGGGCCTCCCCAGCAGATCTCAAAACCCAGGCTGGTTTGTAAGGCAATCCTTCAAATAATCTGGACCTGAGCTGTGTGGGGCTTTAAAGGTCATCATCAGCACTTTCCCAATCAATCCTCTGTCGTCTCACTCTTTCAGCTAGTTTTAAAATGTCGCCGTTTCTCTCCCTTTCCTCCCTCTTTCCCCTTTTATCCTCAAGCTTACTTCAATTGTTGCAAACTGAGTTCAAATTGCAATGTAGTTTGCATTCAAGTTGACTCAGCAGAGGAGAGTGGGAGGCAGAGTCTTGTCCTTCCCCGTGGACTCAGGCAAAAGAAAACTGCCGCAGCCTCTCCTAGCCTGTGTGTTCTTCCTCAGGAGCAACTTTTGCCATCATGGCCATGCTCCGATGTTGCCTGGCCACACACGTCCCAGTTTTTATCTGTGAAATGTTAGAGGATGGCCATTTCCACCCTACCCTGTTATGGTGCCCTTATTTCACTTTCAACCTTCTGTGGAATCCCGGGGTTTGTAGTTTAGAGAAGTGCATTTAGAATTCTCAGCCAGAATGCTCTTTGGCCTCAGGAAACTACAAACCCCAGAATTCCACAGGAGATTGAAAGGGGAATAATAGCACTATAACAGTGTAGGGCAGAAATGGCCAATGTGTCTTGTTATTTGTCATCAAGTTGGGTTCAACTTACAGTAACCTTGGCGTAGGAGACCTCCAAGACTTGATACGTCCCACTTAAAAAAATGTAAATTATTATACGAGCAGCACTAACTTCAAAAACAGCAATAGTGGAAGTGATTTAAACCCTAACCCTTTACCCAGGAAACCCTTTACCTGCTAACAGCTTGACCTGCTTTAGGCCTCCCGGATGCCAGAGTTCGCTGGCTGAAGGGAAGCTACGTTGCTGCAGGAGGAACAGGCTGGGCAACGGCTTTTAAACAAGGGAGCTATAAATGGGGTTCTGCAAAGCGCAAACAAGACAAGGCTGAAACTGAGAGGACTCACCGCAGGAATCAACGCCCCAAGCGTTGAGGTGGTCAGCGGAGGAAGTTCAGGGAACTGAGAAATGAAAAAAAAAAAGTTGCGCCAAAGAACGTGAATGGATATGCAAAACGTTCGATACGTTTTTCAAGAATATAGAAGGCTTAATCTGAACGGAGGCCTACCTAATTTAAATCTGATTTCAGTTCGCCAGGGCTCAGCCTGGGACCTGTGAACAGGGAAGTGCCTTTGAGCATATGCAGAGTGCTTTTCACTTTGACTGAGTAACCAAAGTTGGACGCTGCACTTGAGGTGGGCAAAAGGGAATCTCCGGGGCTGCCTGGGGTCTCTAAGGCTGATTCTGTGGCCAACTTCCCCTTTATGGACCAACAACAGCAACACACATTGCACATCATGGGATATTCCCTTAGTGGAACAAAATCCATTAAGTGACGACAATTGTGTGATGCTCCCATCCTTCCTGGCCACCCAGAAGGGCAGGAAGTGCGATGGAGGCACTTCCTTCCCCAGCGCAGCATAGGAAAGAGGCCGGCTGCATGGCAGAAGGCAGATGAGTGTCACTCACGCACCCTTCCGCAGGGAGGTATGGAGGGAAGCGTTCCCATCGCACTGCCTTCCCGGTAAAGGTGCTGTTGGGATTGCGATGGGAGGAAGGGGGAGAGCATGAAGGCGGAAACCGATATTCAGTGGATACTTTTCTCTGCAAGGCTAGAAATCTGGAGACTGAAGGAAAATTGGGGGGAGGCAATACCCTACTACCTCCCTTCCTTTCTGTAGCTCCACCGCTGCCAAAAGCTATGCAGATTTCTAAGTGGTCTCATGGGGAGAGAGCTGAGCGAGGATCATGGAAGGTGATTGCTCTCCATGATATTGGGGTGGATGGAGAGACAAAGAAGGTTTGAGGAGGCTGTAGCTTTCCACAGTCAGCTCAGCTCCTCCCAGTATTGTAGGGTGGCAGCCAAGTGAGGGGGAACGTCCTCACCAGCTGTGTTCTGATAGCAGTTCCACAACAACGGAGATGTCGGGATCATATGCCAGCTACCAGGAGAGTGTGTGAGGCTGCTCCTTGTTGAGTTTCCCCCCGCCACCCTCTCAGCTTCCTGGAACAGCAAATAGGTGATTCTGGGCTGGTCCTAGTCATCAAATCTATTCACAGGCTAGGAAAAAAATGAGGAAGGGTCTTAAGGAGGGTTCTTCTCATCACGGTTTTCATATGATAGATGAGTCCTTTGCAGGGAATCCTTGGGTCTCCCAATATTCTTTGAATCCCTACAGAGGTGCCAGAACTGGTCCACAGAGCATCTGTTCCTCGACTCACCATCCCGTCTGATATGTCGATGTCCAGAGCACGTTGATTCTGCAGGACACCAATAACAGCACTCAGGAAGTTCACAGAGAGTCCCAGCTGTGAGTTGGTGTCCTCTGCCATTGGAGGCAGTGGAGGCATGGGCACCCTCGCGGGCAAGGGGATGGCTTCCGGCTTGCCCAGTGGGTAGGCAAGGAGAGGGCCAGCCACTGCCCCAACTATGGTCTAGAAAGAAAGAAGAAAAGCATTTCAAGTTCCAGCCAAGGTGAGGCAGAAGCTTCCACTGGACCATTGATCTGAACCCTGCTGGCCCTATACTGCTAAAGATGGATCTAATAAAATCTAATAATATAGACCTAATAAAGACTGAGAACCTACATCAGGGTTGCATGAATCTGCAGATGCAGAGTTACAGAATGATTGTGCTATGCAGCCCTTGTGTGAAATGAAACTGTTGTACAACCAAACACACAACTGGAAGAACAACCTAAGGCCAACCCAGTGGATATCTGCATACACAACAGCAGCACTTGTGCACCTCCCTTTCCACAATCTTGAACTGAAAGAGAACAGTCCTCATTGGACACAAATGTTGGACCTCTTCTGTGGGGGAAACATCCGCTTGCTTAAGACACCAGCAGGATTCTGGCCCAAGACTTCTGAAACCAATGTTCTTAACGTAACTGAAAATGAAAAGTGGGATTTCTGGGCCTGACCTGACCATCCAAGCTGATATTTGGCCTAGTGCTGAAAAATGGCAAGGGTGCCAATGAAGTCATCTCAGATTCCATTATCTTGGGAGAAAAAAATCAAGTGCAGCTACCTGCAATCAAGAGCTTTCTGTTTGGTATTCCCCTGTGATGTTCTCTTTCAGCGAGCAATGAAGCCACTTGGGGTGGGGGGTTTTGGTAACCTCAGAAATATGTTTATGATGATGAGCTCCACTAAGGTTACCAAGGGTCCCTTATTATACAAGGTGTCCCTTCCTTGAGGGACAGAAAGCCTGTCTCTGGCGGAAATGGCCTCTTACTTGACCAGCAGGTCTCTCTTATTATAAAAGATGTCCCTCAGAATCACAGAGCTGGAAAAGACCACAAAAACCATTCAGTCTAACCCCTTACCATAAAGGAAGACGCAATTACACCCTTATTTTAGGGCCAGGAAACCTGTCCCTTACTTGATTGCCAGGTGTCCCTTATTATAAAGGATCATAAATGCTTTCATTTGGTATTGTGGAACACAAACTTGTTCATAGCCGATTCCTGATTGTCAACCCTGCAGGTAATAAACTTCGACTGTCCCTTAATGCTATTTTGAAAACATAGCAACACTGAACTCCACTGACAGCTTTTACTGAAACCATAGAAAGAGTTATTATATCCCTTACTAAGAAAAACTGTCTTTTGCTTCTGAAAATAGTATTTTCTCCCTCGCATCCACTAGCAACAAGTAGGGCTTCCTCTTCTCTAGAAAAAGGACCAATAGGCCATTATGTTTCCTGCCTGCCACGGCTGCAGAGATCCTTACGGAGTTCTTCCATCCAGGAACTTGGACCACTGCGCTTCCCTCTGAGCTCTGCTTTTTCCAATGCTCCGTGGGCAGAGGAGCCAACTTTCCTCGCTCCCTGCTTTCTGCTGTTGGAGGGGAATCAGAGGCGGGCAGGGACATCCCAGGCAAGGCCTATCTCAACAATGTTGGACTTACATTTAGGTCAACCTCCAGGAACTGCCCTGTGACAAGGGGAAGGCTGGAGACAGTGTACTGGATGCTTCCCAACACACCAAGAGGGACTAAAGCTGCAGGGAAAGAGAAAGACAACAAGGCAGAACCCTCAGGCCTCTGTGAGTGGCTACCTGTCCCTGCTCCCATGGCCAGGTAGCAGATCCTAAGGGCCACCGAAAGCAGCAGACACTGAGCCCAGTAACCTGTTGGTGGCAAATACCCATGTCTGTGAGGATGCATGGTTCTTGTCATAAGGATTTGCTGGATGGATAATGGGATATGTAGTAGAATAGATCATGATGTATTGTTGTTAGGAGAGGAAAGGAACCGTTTGAACTTGCAAGCAGTAATTTACTGGGCTTGGGAACATTCTGCAGTTTTGGATGACAACTCCCAGAATCCCCTAGTACCTTGCTGGCCACGATATTCTGACCAGCAGAACATAGTCCCCCGCAAAAGCAACATTTCCAAGCAACAACTGTTTGCACGAGGTTTTAGAGGTGTTCTCCTTCTTTGTCAGCAATGAGCTAAGTAGCCACCCGATTGTAAACGCTCCAGCAGGGAAGAGGATACAGAAGAAATTTAGGAGACAAACCAGGAGCAAAAACTTACAGTTCACAAGTCCCAGCTGCTCATTGACAAGACCAAGGACAACGTCTAGGACAGGACAAAGCTGGAAAATCCAAAATTCTCATGAGATATTTGTGGGGAAATGCCAGGGATTTTTTTTAAAAAAGGGCAATTGTGTGAACTATCATCATTGTCATCATCATCATCATCATCATCATTTATATCCCTCCTTTCTCCTGATAATGGGACTCAAGGCAGCTAACTTCATATTTAAAATGGTAGAAGTTAAAAACAATATAACCATTCATAAAAGTATAAATATACGATATGGTTTGAAAAATAATTAAACAACTTATGAAGTTAAAAATAAATTACACATTAAAAAATTAAATACACATTAAAATATTAAAATGCATTCAAGGCCTGTAGAAACCTTAAAAATAGAAGCATGCAGCCCTAAAAGCCCAGCCCTAATCAGTTAGCAAATGCCCTGATGGCACAAAAATGTTTTGGCCTGCCAATGGAAGAAAAGGAAGGACGGGACCACCTTGGCCTCTCTAGGGAGGGACTTCCAAAGTCTGGGAGCAGACACTGAGAAGGCTCTCTCTCCTTTGTTCCCACCCAATGAGCCCAAGAGGGTTGTGGGACAGAGAAAAGGGCCTCTCTGGACAATCTTAGAGCTCTACTGGGCTCATAAAGAGGGTTATTCATAGAATCATAGAATCCTAGAGTTGGAGGAGACCCCAGGGGCCATCCAGTCCAACCCCCTGCTATGCAGGAACACTCATCAAAGCATTCCCAACAGATGGCCATCCAGCCTCTCCTTAAAAACCTTCAAAGAAGGAGGAGACTCCACCACACTCCATGGAGGCAGCAGCAGATTCCACTGCCGGACAGCCCTGACCATCAGGAAGTTCTTCCTGAGGTTCAGGTGGAATCTTCTTTCCTGCAGCTTCAATCCATTGCTCCTTGTCTCTGGAGCAGCAGAAAACAAGCTCGTTTCCTCCTTGACATGACATCCCTTCAAATATTTAAACATGGCTATCAGGTCCCCTCTTAACCTTCTCTTCTGCAGACTAAGCATCCCCAGCTCCCTAAGCCGTTCCTCATCGGGCTGCATGGCTTCCAGACCCTTCACCATTTTGGTCGCCCTCCTCTGGACACATTCCAGCTTGTCGACATCCTTCTTGAATTGAGGTGCCCAGAAATGGACACAGTATTCCAAATGAGGCCTAACTAATGAAGTATTGGTTGGACACAATGGATTGGTTGGACACACAATGGACACAGTATTCCAAATGAGGCCTAACCAATTCTCTTCCCCTCAGTTTCTTTTCATCTTCTCCAAAATAATTTCACAAGAAAAACAGGGTATCTGAAGCTAAGCCAGGGACTATACTGAGTAGAAAGGATAAAATCCATCTTTGTAAGCAGAGATTCTGTGAGAGAAACCTTTATTGGATCATGACCTGATACAGGGAAACAGGACAAGGGATGCTGAGGACCAGCCATGGAACATCTGGCTGGGCTTTTGCAGCTGGCTACAGGAAAATGACATCCTCTTCCCAGACCTCCAGAGGACCTCTGGAACATGCAGAAGGATGCCTTTGTTGTCCTGCGGCCAGGTCCTGAAGCACCCCCAGATGCTGCTTAACTGCCCCTGGCCCCAGCAAACCCTCCCCACCAAATGGCCAAGGAGGGTACCTCACTTGGGAAAGGAAGGGAAGAGCTGAGTGTCAGCACAGACCACAGAAATGAGCTCCACCATCCAAACTGACCATAAAATTACATATGCAGGAGTAAAATAGACTTATACCAGCTTACATCACCAACAGGATTCTGACCTTTGTCATAGGCTGGGATCCCCTTGGTGATGTATGCCATCCTAACAGCCAGTTACACCCATATAAATCCTTTTGGGGTCTGTGCATCAGGGCAGAAAGACTGACGGTAAAGACGGCTAATTTTATCACTGCAAAAAGCTGCCCTACAACCTTTCCGTGGCTTGCAGCTGCTAGCTTGCACCTTTCTCTCCTGACGGAGGTGGCTTTGCTGCCACCCCATCCCCACCCTCCATCATCAGCACCCGTGACCCAAAAAGGCTTCCCCATCCCTGGATGAGGATGCTGTGAAAGACAACACAAAACATATCTGTTGCAGAAGAGATGCAGAAATTTTAATCTGAAACAAACGTCTGGGCATCCAAATGGAGATGATGAGCAAATGGATGGAAAAGTTTAGAAGATATTTTAGGAAAAGATAAGAAGACCAAGTTGTGAATGCATTACATGGAGCAAAACTCAACAATAGAGCACACTTTTACTAAGAGCAAGAAGGCGTAATGAATAAAGAACTACTAGATAAAATTGAAATTACTAGGTTTTGAAAAGAATGATAGGGAATGCTTTGATACAGTTCTCTTTCTTTGCTCTTTTAATTTTTAATAATTTTAAACTGAATTTATTGTATGCCATTCTGAGATCTTTTGGTTTAGAGAAGAACATGAATATCAATATCACTTACCAGTTCTGGAAGAAGTCTGTTAAGCACACGTGCTAATAAACTATCCACAACTGGAAGCAGGCTGGAGAGAAAAGGGAAAGAAAACAATGAAGAGAAACTGAAGAAAAAGTCTCAGCACCCAGAAGAAGCTCTATAATATTGCAATAAATATGATAAGTATTTGCAATATTCCAAGTCAACAAGAAGACCTGAGCACTGAAAAGACCTCTAGAAATGTCAACTTTGGAGAAGAAACCATTGGTATCTCTCCCAGATTTGCACATCCACAGTCTGCAGTGGATGGTACTCACCCTCTGAGGAGTCTGATTTTAATGCCTCCGAGAAGGGTGTCACAGTGGTCAATCACTAGCTTGGGGTAGCCGGTCCCATCCATTGTCAATCGGACAATTGCTGTGATGTTCACCTCCGCAACAACATCAAGCAAGCCCAGCAAGCTAAATGGGAAAGAGAAGGAGAAAATTTGTTAGGTTAATTCCTACACCCCACAAACATACACACACACAATGTTTTTAAGCTGATCTCTGTTTTCTTCACTGAGATCAGCTCAGACTGCAATGCCCATTAGCTCCCTAGCCAGCGTAGATAGTGATGCAGAACACTGGGAGCTGAAGTATCACAGCATCTAGAAGGGTGGAAAACAGAAGTGTAAGAGAAAAAGAAGAGGTCTTGCTGAGAAATGGACAAGTGTTGAATCTAGTTGGAAGAGACCACAAGGTCCATTGAGTCTAAGCTCCTGCCATGCCGGAATACACAGTCAAAGCACCGCCAGCAAATGGCCATCCAGCCTTGGTTTAGAAACTTCCAAAGAAGGTGACTCCACCACATTCCATTGAGCCAACGTATTCCGTTGTCAAACAGCTCTTACTGTAAGGAAATTCTTGCCAATGTTTGGGTGGAATTTCACTTCCTGTAGTTTGAATCCATTGCTCTGTGTTCTAGTCTTAGCAGAAAAGAAGATCACCCCATCTTCAGCGTGACATCATCTTTCCACCAGTGAGCAACCAGGGGCTTCCGGGAAGCCCATGGCTAGGGCACAGCTTTAAAAAGTTCCTTTTTTTAATTCTTGGAGCTTGTAGTCCAAAAAAGGAACTTTTCCAAGCTCTTGACAAGCAAATGAAGGATGATGATGCTTCTTGTCCCAACACTACTTCCAAGCCATGGAATTCAATGCCATGCAAGCCCTGTCCAATGGAAGTCTCCTATGTGGCCTTTTGGGCTAATAGCCATTAGCACAGTTTGGTGGGGTCTGTGACTGTACCTAATTCAGTTGAAAGCCGTCTGAGCATCCTATCTATCGTCCTATCTTACGCCAGTCAGATCCTCAGGTTCACTTGCATTGTCTGAAGATTCACTTTCTCTTTTCCTTCCTAAATTACTGGCAGTCCATTTCATGAGAAGTTTAATGTCCTGAGAGTCAGCATGGCTTGAGCGTTGGACTATGTCTCTGTAAGACCAGAGTGTGAATGGAAAACAACTGGGTGACCTTGGACAATGCACACTCTTAGCCTAAGGGAAAGGCAAGGACAAACCTCCCAATGAAATCTGACTAAGAAACCCCATGAACGAGTCACCAGTCCTTGGAATCAACTTGAAGGCACATAACAACAAATTATGACAGAGGGAGGAACATATTAAGGGCTTTATCATACAAGGAAGGTAAATCACACCTAAAGCAGGAAAATAGCATCTTCCGCTGGGACTTATCACATGACGTCATTCCTTTTCTGTTCTTCTCCCAGTGGTAGATCATTTGGACTCTTTCCACAGCACCCTCCCAACTCACCATGGGGATGGGGGGAGGATGGGACAAAGTCATGCAGAAGCGTCATCGTGGTCCCATCCTTCTCCCATCCCCAGGTAGCACAATGGCAAGTTAAATCATTGACAGGTTTTCCCTGTTAATGCCCTGCGATCATGCCACCATACTGCACTTAGCTGTCCTTCAGAAGCCCAAGAAGTGCAATGGCTGCACTTCCTGCCCCAGTGCAGCATGAGAAAGGGACCGACTGCACTGCAGAAGGAAGAGGTGTGGCATTGCCTCTGCAAGGAGCCAGCTGGTGTGGAGGGGAGTGCTCCAGCCACGTTCCCCTCCTGGTAGAGCTGCTGCCAGGATCCCCACCAGACAACTTCACAGAAAGGTAGGGTGAGGAAAGGACCTTTGAAAGCATTTCTTTCACATCAGTGACCTTCTCTGTGAAAGAAACACTTTCCAAATGGTCTGCCACCAGGAAAACAACAGAAGAGGAACTGGGTAATGTGATAATTCCCAGTCAAAGACGTTGTTGTTGTATGCCTTCAAGTTGTTTCTGACTTATGGTGACCCCAAGGTGAACCTACCATAGGGTTTTCTGGGGCTTAGAGTGTGGATGCACCCAAGGTCACCCAGTGGGTTTCCATGGCTGAGCAGGGAATGGAACCCTTGTCTTCAGGGCTGCTGTCTAAAGCCCAAATCTCTCCACCATGTTGGCTCTCAAAGACGCTGTTATCCTGCTGCAAGTATGTCAGAAAGACCTAAGTTGGAGAGGTGAATCAATGAGCCAAACCACAGTATGAACCTCCATCTACAAGAGGTTAAGCATGATTTAACAAGGCATTTGGACTATCCACTAAGGGCACCTGAGTTTGGCCTGGATTGAATCTTCTCTTATTGGAACTCATCCATCTCCAAGTTACCAAGTTTTGTTTCAAGTGTTGTGTGCCTTCAAGTCATTACCAGTTTACAGAGACCCTAAGGCAAACCCTATCATGGGGGTTTCTTGGCAAGCTTTAGTCCAAGAGGGGTTTGCCATTGTCTTCCTCTGTGGCTGAAAGAATGTAACGTGGCTGAGTGGGGCTTTGAACCCTGGTCTCTCAGAGTCGTACCCCAACACTCAAACTACACCACACTGCTTCCACTATGACAATCTTATCCTTGGATTTTCTTGACCAGATGTATTCTGAGGTAGTTTGTCATTACCTTTGCTCTTAGGCTGTTATAAGGGAGTCAGAGGAAGTCAAGAACATGCAAGACTGAAGCTGCAGTCAAGAAGGTTTCAACCCATAACATGTCCCTGCATTAGGCTGCTCGGTTTACCTCTTGCCATTGAGAGCTACCCTAGTGTATAAATCCAGGTGGACCCCGATTCCAGGTACGAGCCTTAGGTTTATCTTGGGGAGAGTCAGTTCCACAATTCGTAACCTGCAGGAAAGAGGTAGAAGTACAGCTTATTCGGAGAAGTCCATCCGTTATGATTTAGAGGAACCAATGGCTACCAACTGGACACAAACCCATTTATACCAGAAATCAGCAGAGAGTTAACTACTCGTTAAAGTCCTGTAAAGTTTGATAGCTCTTCACAAATCAAATCAGAGTTCTCTTTCTTGGTCACATTTGATTGTGACAGAATAATGGCACATAGCTGTTATACCCATAGAAAGTGGTATATTTCTGTGGTTGCTTCCTCTGAATGATAAAGATTGAATTTACTGGCTTCAAGACATGATTTGTAATATGCATATGGAATGCTGTGTCTTTCCCCCCTTTTTTCTATTTCCTGAAGTTATTGTCCAATGTAATCAAGAAGGATTTTCCCAAAATTATTTATTATTTGCGGAATGACGCAGAATAAGCGGTTATGACACAGATGTTGCAGTGAGTCCCATCAGGAAGTCTGAAGGAAGCCCCTCCATGTGTAGGTGGATGGATGGAGAGCTGGTTCTTTTTAATTGTAATAAGGATTCCTTGGCCATTTCTGCACTAGACTGTTATAGTGCTATTATTCCACTTTCAACTTCCTATGGAATCCTGGGGTTTGCAGTTCAGGGAGAGGCCTCAAAGGCCATCCTCAAAGGCCCCTCCCTAAACTGCAAACCCCAGGAATTCATAGGATGTTGAAAGAGGAATGATAGCAGGCCCTTGTTTTGCAAGCATTCAGAGTGGTCATAACAAGCACGCAACAGAGAGCCGCAGGGACAGCTGTTCCCACTTCTGACCTGAAGATGCTCTTTCGAACGTCTGAAAGGAGCCTACCGACATTCAAGTGTACACAGATAGGGTCCTCTAGGGATGATCAGGAACCTGGCCTTGGTGGCAGGGTTGGCTGGTGAATCTACCAGTGAAGGGACGGCAAACACACTCTGAACTTCATCACTTCTTCTGCCTCAGCTGTTCCAAGTTGAATGCAAGCTCTCCTGAGGCTGAACCTCTGTAAAGATTTTTCCTGTTCAGCACAGAGTGGCAGGAAGAGGGGCAGTAAAAATATGGGCGACTTGTGTGAATACCCTTGCACAAGCAACTGTGTGCCCACAGGAGGCAGAAGAGGCAGAGAGGGATAAGGAGGGCCTTCTCTTAGATGATCGGATGCCTTGCTTCTTAGCCTGTAGACCAGGGATGGGCAACTGTGGCGTGTCCTAGGGCCAGTTTTCTGCCTCTGGTCCTGTTGAGAGCTTCATGGACTGAAAGAAATGCTTTAAAAAACTTCTAGTTTGTTTGCTGTTTCTGAAAACTTGGAAATGGTCTGAAGCACCAACAATGGAAGAATGGGTTGTTAAAATTGTGGATCTCAACCAAGTTGCAAAACTGGTGTGGATTTTAAAAGAGAGACCAATTGAAAATTTTTTGGAAGACTGGAAACTGTTTATGGATTTTTTGAGCAGTAAGAAATCTAATGATGTAATAATCTGTGGTTAAGATTATCAGTAATTCTAATAAACTCAGTGTATATGGATCGCAATGACAGAATAAGATATAGGATATTAATCCTTTTTTTTTCTTTTTTTGCTTGTTTCATTACAGTTAGTATCGAGAGATCAGAGTTCTTTTGGGTTTTAGTTAGTGTACAAAGAATGTGTTCAGCATAACAGATTAGTTTTTCCGTAATGGCTTTTGTTATTACGTCTTAGCTTTAGTTTAGTTTAGCTTATCTTAGTTCTAGTTTTAGTCATACATGTACATCCTCCTTCCACACTTGTGGGTTTGACCTTCACGAATTTGACTATTCGGAAGGTGTGGGGCTGCCTTCCCACCTGTTCTCCTCTACCTGTTCCCTTGCTTTTTGCCAGACGTGGAGAAGGAAGGTTAGTGCCTGGACAAAGGCCAGGAAATGGGTGGGGGGAGGCACGCATGCACCTTCCTTCTCCTGACCGGAGCTCCCCTCGCCAGTCCCTTGCCTCTGGCCTGGGTGCTGAGGACTTGTGCCAAGGCAACAGGCAAGCAAAGGTGGGGGGAGGCTCATCAGAGCCTTTCTTCTCCCTTTGAGAGATGCCCACCACTTTCCCTTGCCTCTGGTCCCGGCAGGCAAAAGGAAAGAGAATGGCAGCAGGGAGCCCTGGAAGGCAATGGGAGTGGAATCGTAGGGAGGGTTATTCACTTTTTCCCCACTTTCACAAGGGTTCTGTGCCCCAAACCTTCACAAAAGTGGAGGGGTCACTGTGTACCATTTAGGTATAGCTTGTCTCCTTTGCTTTTCTTCCCCCTTTCCCCCTCTATAGTTACAAATTAGTCTGCTTTTTTATATTGCTGGACTAAAATTGATAAATATTAAATAATAAAAATGGAATTACCTGTTTGCAAAACAGATTTTGTTGCACAAGGCAGGGGGCGGTCCTGCAACCTATTTACTACCCCTCCTGGTGGATCTTATTTGTCCTTTTGAGGAGCCAGAAAAAGGGTAGTCTAGGGGAACTGGGGACCACAAAAGCAGCGTTGGGGAAAACTTTGGCCACCCCTACTATAGACTGATATGGCAATATCTAATATCACTTCTTTTTCCACTCCCTCTTCAACAGTCTTCACCATGAACTGATCTCAACATCCCAAAAAAGTCTAATAGTATACATGAGGATATTTACAGATGGGTATAAAACCAGTAAGGTCCCCTCCTGTAGCCATCCCGGGCATCTTTTCCATTAGGACGTCTACTTTGAAGCTGAGGCTTCTCATCCAATCTACAGAATCATTGCCACAAGTACATAAAGCCAGACTTACCCTGTGATCCCCTGGACTGTGGTGAGTAGACCTCCTTCTCCAAGAATGCCCAAGATGCCACCACCACCAAGGAGACCTCCATTTCCCAGGAGACCCCCATTCCCAAGGAGACCACCGCCACCACCAAGTATTCCTGCAGTGCCAAGCAGACCTCCATCACCCAGCAGACCTCCTGGTCCTAGCAGGCCACCAGCCCCTGGACCTCCGTCCTTGCCACCAACAGCACCTGGAGGAACAGCCTTCCTCCGAGCATAAGCGCCGCCACCAGCACCACCAGCACCACCTCCATCTCCAAGCAAGCTTCCAGTGGCCCCACCAAGAAGCTGTCCTGCTCCACCACCACCAAGCAAACTACCAGTGACCCCACCAAGCAGTCCTCCATTTCCCCCAAGTAAACCCCCAGTAAGACCTCCTAGGAGGCCTGCCCCTCCACCACCTCCACCGAGCAGGCCTCCTGGTAGACCACCACCACCACCACCACCTCCAATTGGCAGCTCTGTCATTGCTCCTTGGAGGGCATTGCTTTGAGCCACGGAGTCGGCAACAGCTGCAAAAGCAAATCACAGGAAATGAAGTCATTAGGGAGGGGAAGGAGATGACCCCACTCTGCAACGCTAGTAGAATTCTTTCAGGACAGCAAGCTAGGTCACTGCCTGTTTGTCTTTATCTTAATTTGTTTGTTGTTGTGTGCCTTCAAGTTGTTCCCAGCTTCTGGAGAACCGAAGGCAAGCCTACCACAGGGTTTTCCTGGCCAGATTTCTTCAGAGGATGTTTGCCACCATTGCCTTCTTCTGAGGCTGAGAAAGGGTGACCTGCCCAAGGTCATCCAATGGATTGCCATGGGTGAGGGAGAATCTGAACCCTTGTCTCCAAGAGTCCTAGTCCAATACCCAAGACACTACAGTGGCTTTCAGAAAGAACAAGAACTTGAATTTGGACACATTTGAACTGTTTTGTATAGAGGGGAAAGAAGGCATCCTGGTATGGAAATTGGGGAGGGGGGGCTTCAAGTTGCCTGTCAACTTATGGCAACCCCATGCATTTCACAGGGCTCTATTAGCAGCCGTACACCTCCATATTTTGATATGACTTAATTGGCAAAATGTATTGGTAAATACATTTAGTTGGCATAAAGTATAAATTATACACACTCATGGCTGAACGGCCATGTGGAAGAGGGAAACTAGCTGGATAGCAGGCTAAAAGGTAACCCCAGCATGGCCACGTGGCAAAGCCTGACTTAATGGTTCTATGCTAATCCTTTCAATGAAAACAATAGCCAAGCTCAGAGGCAGAAGCAAGACTCCGGCTGTGTGCATTTCCTACGGAAACCCTCCTTCCTTAGTAAACATCTTCCACTCCTTTATCCTGTCCTCAAACAGAGACAGTCATCAAAGCCTTTGTCACCTACATGCCAATATCATCAACATATTTCCTTCACACATCAAAACCATCAACTCATTCAGGCTACCTTTTGTCCACCCTGCAAACTCCATTGTTTGCCCAAGCAGAGAATCATCAATACTTCATGCCTTCAGGGCAGGTTTTAGGGTATAAAAGACACTGCTTTTGGGTACCTCCTTGCAGTACTTCAGTTTCAGGGACACACTTTGTCACTCTGACTTTTGACTGGTACTGTCCTTGGGCGCAAGCCCAAGCCATCTTGTCCTTCTCTGCTTCTCTTCAGATGGCAACTATCACCCGATCCCTTCTATCTCTGCTCTCTATTTTCCTCCCTTTCTCTTCAGTTAGCCTTGTGTGGTTGTGTGCATGTGTGACTATCTTTGTGTGTGCATGTGTATCTCCCTCCCCCAAAAAAATACGTTTAAATTGAACTTTGAGTCTTCTGACTGGTCTCCTTAACAGTGACCCAGTAAACATAGGTGGTAGATCTCGTTAATTTACCCTTCTCTCAGAGGCCTCCTATTTTTGAGGTAAGTAATTCCCCTTTGTCATGTGGAG
Source organism: Cyclura pinguis (assembly GCA_030412105.1). Classification (NCBI taxonomy): domain Eukaryota; kingdom Metazoa; phylum Chordata; class Lepidosauria; order Squamata; family Iguanidae; genus Cyclura; species Cyclura pinguis. The sequence goes on from CM059602.1 coordinate 2,806,724, forward strand.
GTACTGGCATCGCAGGTGGACCCCTGAATCATCCATGTTTTGGGGTAACAGGCAAGGGATACTCATAGGTGGTTTTGCCAGTTCCTTTCTCTGAAATGTAACCAACAGCACTTGGTATTCCAAGAACTAGGGCTGATTCTGCTCGACTGCCAAGATCAGATGAGATATGGTGCTACTAAACAAGATACCAGCCATAGATTCCTAGAGATAGAAGGGACCACAAGGCCCATCCAGTCCAACTCCTTGCCATGCAGGAATCCACAACTAAAGCACTCCTGAGAGGCAGCCATCTACCTTCTGTTTAAAGACCCCCAAAGAGGGAGAGTCCACCGTCCTCAGAGGCTGCCTGTAGCCCTTTCTGATCCCTCTGCCCGTTGACTTACCATTGTGCAAGACTTCCTTATTGACTCGGATGACAGCATCTGTTGGGAGCAGCTGCTGGCTAAGTGATGGAGACAGCCATCCACAGAAGAAGACAAGGTACCAAACCACTAACATCTTGGTTCTGGCCAGACCTGCTGAGATAGGACACAGTTGTTACCAGCAACACACTTTCTCTTCAGTAATAGAAAGATGAGGATGGAGAAAAGAGGGTCAAGGTCAGCGCAGAAATGATCAGCAGTTAATGGAAAGAAAATAATCATCCAGAACGCTATGAGAAGAGTGTTTGCCTAATGGCGGCTAACTACTGTTGTGTGAGTAGTATGGTATATCCACTCTGGAGTTCATCAGAATTTTGAAGCTATGCAAGATGTCGAACCCTAATTCTCAAACAGCAATCTAAGGCTGAGCTTTATCCCCAAATCAGGTTCAGAACCTTGGAAAACTCCTTTAAAGTTCAGACTAAAACCCAGAGTGGGTTCACTTCCCCAGTAGTCATCCATGTTGTTCACCCATCTCTGAAAAAGGCCTCTGTGAGTGTTTCCTTCTGAGGCTAGAGGGTAATGGAGAAATTTAGTCTCCCATACACACAAGTCAATAAGAGTGTTTGGAGCGGTCTGTAGCCATGAGGCTCTCTCACCTCTTTCTGGCTCTGGAAAGAAGGAGGTAGCAACAGCCATTTATCTGAGTGGTGAACATGGGGAGGACCCACACAGGATGCCAGGGACATTGAGATAACGGACTCAGTGTTGTCGTGGCAGTGGTGTTGCCCTCTAGAGTGTGGTTTCCCATATTCCAGTGAATAATTACCGTTTTGTAAACTCTGAGATGAGTGTTACGCAAGAGGTATCAAATGGACTCAAGTGATTCCAGAATGCTGCCAATATCTCTTTCTGTGCATTTGGCAACAAAGATGGGACAGGGAAGATCAGCATTTCTTTCTTTGTGGGAGACTTAGATCCAATAGCCTCTTTAATCTTATGAACAATACGGGCATGCAGCTATTGCTTTTCAGACTGTCGTAAATGGACTATATTATGGTCCGTAGGAAGAACTTCTTGATGGTAAGAGCTGTTTAATGGTGCAATACTCTGCCTTGGAGTATGGTGGAGCTTCTTTCTTTGGAGGTTTTTAACAGAGGCTGGACAGCCATCTTTTGGGATGAGTGCTTTGATGGTGTCTTCCTGGTGTGGCAGAAGAGGGTTGGACTGGATGGCCCTTGGGGTCTCTTCCAACTCTAGGGTTCTATGGAAACCAGGAATGCAGCGACAGAAGTCCAGTTCTGCTCCATCTCAATATTCAGTGTTGTATCTCCAACCCTCTCCCAACTAGAACTAGGGAGCCCTGGTGGCACAGTGGTTAAATGCCGGTACTGCAGCCACAACATTGTGAGTTCAATCCTGCATTGTGAGTTCAATCAAGCACGTCCTACACCCTATTTGGAACTCTGAGCCTTCCTTAAAGAACATAGGTGGGGAGGGCAAACTGCAACACACAGATCGCATGCAGCATCTCCAGCCCCCCCCCCTGCCTTTTTGGCGGCCATCACCAAAATGATGATGATGGTGATGAATTTTGTATCCCACTTTTCCCCAAAAAAATTAGGTAGTAATTAGCTTACACTTTAAAACAATCCTTTTTAAAAACATATAACTATCACAACTTATATTAGACTAGTGTATCTACCCAGCATTGCCCAGGATTTTATTTTCTCGCAGGTAATAAGCTCTCTGGCTGAGAATCCTAAAGGCCTCTCCCTAAACTGCAAACCCCAAGATTCCATAGAATCTTCTTAGGCAGCCAATTATATGAGGTCTTCACCTCACACAGCCAATCATATAAAGTCTTTTCGCCTGACACAGACAAACAAACTTCGACTTTTATATATTAGTTTTGCTGGCCTAGTGCTCCCAAACTCCCTTTAGGGGTGAATCTGATCTAGAATCCCAGCCGTCATTTTCTTTCCAAAGTGAACTTTATGAATTTGGAGTAACGAAACTTAACCAAACTTTTTACCCATCCCCTAGGCCAGGGGTGAGGAGAGAATCATGTAGCCCTCCATATGTTGATAGACTGCAGCTCCCAATATCCCAATCCAGCAGAGCTGTTACCTCAAACACATGAGACTCCATGAGGTCCTCTATCAGAACCCACAATTAATGTAAAAAATGGGGAATTTATTAAGAAGGCTGCAAGAGGAGAGGTAACTGGTGGGACCTTTTCACCAATGTGTACTGGGCCAGCGCAATCAGCCAAAGACTTATAAATCATCTAGAATGTGTTTTATTGAAGGAAAGTCAAACAAACACATGAAGATTGACACTCACACACACACTCACAGAAGGCTAACTGAAAGACAGGGAGGAAAGTTTAAGATAGAGAGCTTTCAGGGTAGAATGGACAAAGTTAACCATTCTAGAAGAGAGAAGAAGAAAATCAGTGTGGCTCAGGCTTGCACCCAAGGACAGTACAACATCAGGAATCAAGACAGAGTGGATGCTTGAAATTCATGTACTGGAAGAAGGTACCCAAGATAAGTGTCTTTTATACCCAAAAACCTGTCCTGAAGGCATGAGATATTGATGACTCTGTGCCTGGGTAAACAATGGAGTTTGCAGGGTGGACAAAAGGTGGCCGGAATGAGTTGATGGTTTTAATGTGTAAGGGAAATAGGTTGGTGATTTTAGCATGTACGTGACAAAGGCTTTGATGACTATATGCCAGCTCTGTGCTGAGAACAGGAAAAAAGAGTGATGTAGAAGAAGTTTAGGTACTAGGGAGAAGGACATGGGAGCGTTTCGATAGGAAATGCACACAGCAGGGGTGCTTACTTGTTGCATCTATTGTTTTTGTTGAGAGCATTAGCTTAGAGCCATTAAGTCATTAAGTCAGGCTTTCTTGGCTAATTTTCAGTGAACTTCTGACCTGGTCATGCTGGGGTTACCTTTTGACCTGCTATCCAACCAGTTTCCCTTCTTCCACAAGGCTTTTCAGCCATAAATGTGCATAATTTATATTTTATTCCAATTAGAATCATAGAGTTGGAAGAGACCCCAGGGGCCACTGAGTCCAACCCGCTGCTATGCAGGAACACACATCAAAGCATTCCCAAGAGATGGCCATCCAGCCTCTGCTTAAAAACTTCCAAAGAAGGAGACTCCACTACTTTCCATTGAGGCAGGATATTCCACTACCGGACAGCTCTGACCATCAGGGAGTTCAAGTGGTTCAAGAGGAATCTCCTTTCCTGCAGCTCGAATCCATTGCTCCTTGTCCTAGTCTCTGGAGCGACAGAGAACAAGCCCAATCCCTCCTCGACATGACATCCCTTCAAATATTTAAACATGGCTATCATGTCCCCTCTTAACCTTCTCTTCTTCAGACTAAACATACCCATATCTGCCAATTATTATATTTTGCCAAGTAAACCATATCAAATGGGGAGGTGTGCAGACCGGTTGACGGTGCCAGTGGGAAGTTATGCTGGAAATTACAGGCCCACAAAATCAGAAGGGCTTCCCAGTTCCCATCACTGCTCCAAAACAAGGACAAATCTATCCATTCCACACACTCCTGAATCCAGAGTTTGTGGATTTTTTTGCCAGTTCTGATGGAAAACACATTGGAATGAAAATATCACTCATCCCAGTAAAGACTTGGATTTCTTTTTTTCCATATAGTGCTGGATTTTAGGGATTTCCTGACTTTTATTCCAAGCAGGTTTTTCTTTGTCTTGAGATTACACTGTAAGAAGATCTGTAATACTCGTCACATTGATAATACAGCTGATGGTTTGCCTCGTTTTGACAGGTTTGGATTCTGCTCATAACCAGAACCTTTGTCCCATTGATGCTGAGATTAACATCAACCACAGACTAAGCCAGATCTCAATGGTATCTTTGTCCTATTAAACTGAACAGCTTATACCCTGGTAAGATGAACTCTGTAGTTAATCCCCAGTTTAAACAAGGGTCGTTGCACAACCAGAGAGATTGCCTCTGAAACAAACGCAGTTTCAAAGCTCATCAGCTCATTGTCTCCCAATAAGAAGGGGGAAATGACATAATCTTTTCTTTGTAAAACCTCCCCAGACAGCCTTCTCAGAAAGACTCAGGGTGTTGACTGTAATTTCCAGTGTCAATGAATTAAAAATGAACCAGATGCCAACATCATGCTAGGAGAAGGGAGACAGGGCATATCACTTTACTGTTAAAGCATTTGTTTTTAATATGGACAAAGGATGATTTTGTGAATGAGATGTCAGGGTCTCCAAAATACAGCTGACAGCCTGCCTCCTCCCTGCGCGGTGTAAACCTGTGCCATTTCCGCACTAGACAGTTACAGTGCTATTATTCCACTTTCAACATCCTATGGAATCCTGGGGTTTGCAGTTTGGGAAGGGGCCTGTGGGAATGCAGGAAAATATCTGTGGATGCTCCTTTTTTTATTTATTTTTATATATATATTTGGAAATAAAATGATTTATTTGTGATAAGGAAGTTCTAGGAAATAATTCAGCCACTGATGAAGACTCATGGTTGAAACACGTTTGGCTGCAATTAGTGGTGGACTTGAACAGACATCAGTAGATTTTATTCTTTCCTATCAAGTTGTTTACCACAGTCATTTGTCTTTGGCAGGACTAGCACATCATTTGAAGATTCAATTCATCTCCATCAGTTGCCTCCAATAAGGCTTTCAGGGGATTGGAGGTCTCCCCGCAGGACTTCGGTTCTTTTTATTATTATATTATTGTATTTTCTATATTATATATTTTATGTAATGTTTCATTGAGTTAATTATTGTATATGAAATATTAGTTAGTTTCCTAAACACACACACACACACACACACACACACACACACACACATATATATGAAATTGTTTTTCAAAATTTTTATACATAGTTTGATATTATAACTCCTAACTTCAGTTGCTTTTTTACTCTAGTTGGGACCACCAATAGAATTGTTATAGGGTTCAGAGTATTGCTTTCCATGTGTTGGTGGGTTACAATAGTGTAAGTCAAACCTACGCAATCATGTCTTTTTTGTTCATTGCAGAGGTCAGAATTTTGTTTCAACCACAAAACAACCAAAGCACCTAAACCTACTTTTTCATTGCTATGCATCCCTTCCCCACAATGGCCATTTCTATGACAGTGGACAATGGGAGGAGCAGCAGAGACAAAATTCCTTTCTTTTCCTTTCATCGGATGCACACCGATGATTGTCATACCCTACCTGGAGGAGGTCCCTCAAACAGGGAAAGTGGAGAGGAAAGCCGAGTTGGCAGACTCCAGTCAGAGCCAGAGGAAGCTGGCAGTCCTGTCATGGAAATGGAAGAAGCAGAACCCAGGAGGAGTGTACAGAGGCACTTCAGTCTGTAAGGCATTGTAACTTAAAATCCTGGCTGCAAAGGGACAGGAAGCACCTTAACCTGCTTTAAAAGGAAGACACTCAGCTAATTAGGCCAGTTGGGCTGCTTTGCTGCTGGCTATAAATTGGCTCAGCCAAGGTCATTTTGTTGCAGTAAACATTCAGTTCCAACGCTCCCTTTGTGGGCTTGGCTGATGTGTCTGGTTTTGTGGATCTCTCAGAGCCTCAGTGTGTACTTTGAATTGCATTTTCTGGTGACTCCTTTATCAGGTGTGGACCCTGCTCAGGAGTGCTTTTCCCTGTTTGGACTTCAGACTGCCTGGACCTTGCTTCTGCTTCCACTGAAATCTTATGTATGACCTGGAACTGCCCTTGTTTTCTCCTTGTCTGTTCCTGTGGATTGCAGATGCATTCACTGGGGCAACTTGTCAGCATTAAATGGAACATGGATGTCATCCTCAGGGACTTCCCAAGGATACTGGGAGAACTCAGACAGTGCCTGTTGAAGTGCATCCAGGAAAAAGAAAGAAAAATAGCTGGATGAGTCTCTGCTGCTCCCCCTACTCTCCACTGACACTGAAATGGATGTCTTGGGAGCTAGACTTCCACACTGGTGGATTTGTGTGGGGGAGTGCATATTGTAGCTACATACTGGAGATATGTTTCCTAGAATCATAGATTCATAGAATTAGAGATCCCAAGGGCCCTCCAGTCCAACCTCCTACCATGCAGGAAGACACAATCAAAGTCCTCCCTTTGACAGATGGCCACCCAGTCTCTCTTTAAAAACCTCCAAAGAAGGAGGAGACTCCACCACACTCCATGGAGGCAGCAGATTCCACTGTCGAACTGCTCTTACTGTCAGGAAGTTCTTCCTAATGTGGCATCTCTTTTTCTGTAGTTTGAAGCAATCGCTCTGTTTCCTAGTCTCTGGAACAGCAGGAAAAAAAGCTTCCCCATTCTCCCTATGACATCCCTTCAAACATTTAAACATAGCTATCATGCCCCCTCTTAACCTTCTCTTCTCCAGGCTAAACATACCCCGTTCCCTAGCCTCTCCTCACAGGGTTTCATGGTTTCCAGGCCTTTTAGTCCTGAGTCAGGATCTCAACCTATGTCATTTTCTGGCTGACATTTTATATGGGCCAAACTATTCTGACTTTGGGCATATTCAAAGTGCGTTAAGGTAGAGGGAGAACACAAACACACACAGTAAATGCTGGAAAAGTGACATCTTTTATTGATTGAAGAAGAGCCAAGTGATAACTGTAGGCCTTCCTCTCTACAGGACAAAAAGGAACAAAGAAAAGTATCCCTACAGCTTAGGGAGAAACTGAAATGAGGATAAAGCTGACGTTTCTTCCATAGTTCAGGCCCTGAGCCAAGATGTCACCTGCAGCAGCAAGAAATGAGGCCTGTTCTACCTTGAAGTTCCTTCCGCAGCTACGTGGGTCCATCTTTTTCTAGTGGTGTTGTGGAACCAGCGGTGCCACAATTGTGTTCTGTCAAGAAGAAATATGGTCATTATTACTACTGAGACTATGTACATTATGAGCCCTCAGTCCTGCTCAGCCTAGAAACTAGAGTTGCCAGATCTCAGCTCCTGGCCCGACTCTCCAGTTTTTATGAGTCATCTCCAGGAGGGAGAAAGCGTGCAACTTTTTCATTTTTGGTGGGCTTAGCTCTGGACAAGAGAAAAGGGCTGGGAATATATATCTAGGCCACCAAGGAAAACAACAGCTTGCTACAACTTTCAAGCCTCCATTGATTTATTTCTGCAGCTTGCAAAGACTCCCCAGTGTTGTCTATGGATTTATTCAGTTAGCTTCTTCCCTTCCAGTTGTTGCAGAACCAGAGTTCACCCTCCGCTCTGCTCTGCATCCACCTCCTGGCTAGAAGGAAGTAAACATTCCTTCTTCCTTCTACCCAAGTAAGCAAAAAGGAAGGATCCCCTCATTTCACCTTGATCTGGGAACAGCCCCTTCAGCTGAGATTTCTGTCTTAGTTTCCAAACTGGACAACATGCTCTCTGTGTGTGTTTGAACAACAAGTGCTGAGCTGGAACTTAATGCCTAACACTTAAAGACATAATCAGGGCCCATGTCTAGGTCTCATGTTTTGAGGGGGAAACCTCAGGGCCTGGGATGATCCTGAACTGGCAACTCTACTGGAAACACCATTGGTTTTGGACTACAACTCCCTGAAACCCTCAATTTATTTCATGATGGCTGAAGGTTTCTGGGACTTGTAGTCCAAAAAAATCACTTTCCCAAACTCTGGCCTTGCTCATGTTGACTATTCTAGCATCAATGGTGACATAAGCATCAGACCCAAACTCCTCAAGGTGCTTCCTCTGTTCTCCCCGTTTGATCAACCAACCACCTCAAAGGCCTTCAGACTTTCTCACTCCACGCTGCCACCTTCAACCTCAATGCTAATCCCCCAAAACTTCCATTTTTGTTCTCCCTTCCTGTTCCTACATCCCTTGGCTTCTCTTGTTCTGCCAGTCGATATCCTTCATAATCAATTGCACTGAATCAAGGCTTCCAGTGACTGATTCCTTTCTTTCAGCAATACATCAAAGCTTTGTAACATCACATTGGAATGGAAAACCCCACATAAAGGGAAACGAGACAGATTCCAACTTGCTTCTGAGCTCAATTCAAGGTGCTACCTTTGACTTAGAATGGCTCGTGGCTAGCCTTCCTGAAAGACTATCCTCCGTATGAGCCTGCCCTAAATATGAGCTTTTCAATGGAGGCTCTGGCATCAAACCATGAGGCTAGGTTGGTGGGTACATGTGCAGGGCCTTCTTTGTAGCAGCACCCGGAACGTGGAACTCACCCTCCAGGGAAGGCAGCTTGGCTCCTGTCTCTGAAAGCTTCCAGTGGACAGTTAAAACTATATTGCTTTGCATGGCCTTCAGTTCTCACCACCTGGGGCTACTCCTCTGGCTGTTTTAACTATCTGTGGTTTTTAAACTATTTTAGGAAGTGTTTAAAATGTTCCTGCTTGTGTATTTAATGCTTTAAATGTGTGTTTTTTTTGTCCATTGTCTCTCACATCAGAGGCCCTGGGGGCACTGAGCGGCAATAGAAAAAATTCTTTAAATAAATTCTGCACTATGGCTGCAATGTTTTGCATTATCTGTCAGTGACTGTTAGGTTGTCTGATAAACAAAATAGATTTCCACCCTCATTTCAGCCGCTGATACAAGATTTGGTCTCAGATTCATAGAATCAGAGTTGGAAAGGACCACAAGGACTGTTTCATCTGACCTCCTGCCATGCAGGAATACCCAGCTAAAACATTCCTAAAAGACGCCATCCAACCTCTGTTTAAGGATATCCACCTTTTGAGTCAATCTCTTCCATTATTGAGCAAAAAAAAAAGTTCTTCCCAAGGTTTAGGCAGAATCCCTTTCTTCTCAAATACTTTTCAGGTAATTGAAATGCTGGACCAAAAATGAATTCAGGGATGGGAATTATAAAGTCTTGGACATTTTTTAAAAACTCCAAATGTTCTTGTCCTCTGGAGTGACTGTTTCAAGCCCCCAAATTTTAAATTCTGTGATTTGGGGAGGAAAAAAAGAGTAATGCAGATAAATTCCTTCCAGAATCTGAAGGTAAAAGCCTAGCGTTTATACTTTCATGGGTTTTCTTCAGTTGGGTGGGTTTTGTGAATACCTTACAATTACATTGTTTTAAACAGTTTTAAATCAGAACAATATCAATTTAAAGTCATAAAAATAATTTAAATGTTCACAAAGCATACTAAACATTTGAATAACTGAAAAAATTAAAGTTGGAACAAACTAAGGGCCCTTCTGCACTACACTGTTATATTGCTGTTATTCCATTTTCAACCCCTTTTGGAATCCTGGGTTTTGCAGTTTAGGGAGGAGAATTTAGGATTCTCAGCCAGAGAGCTCTTGGCCTCAGGAAACTACAAACCCCAGAATTCCCCCAAGGGTGTTGAAAGTGGAATAAGAGCATTGTAAAAGTGCAGTGCAGAAAGGCCCTAAAACCCAATACATACACAGGGTCCCACTCTGGGAGAAAGGAAGCAAAGGAAGGAAGGAAGGAAGGAAGGAAGGATCACATTATTACAAGTCTGTCTGTTCGGCTGTCCCAGACAATGGGTGACCGAGGCTGGAAAGCAGATTTCGGGAAATGAATAACTGAGCTCATACCTCCACTGTACTGACGGCTCCACTAACGTAGCCCATATCGAAGAACTTGGGAAGAGGGATTCCTCCTTGCAGAACGCCTGCAATGAAACCAAGGAAGCAAGGTTAGGTGCAAAACATGGCTGATGGACGGCAAAGTAGAACTCTGAGTGTGACCCTGTAAGCTTGACTGGACGGTAGAATTCTGTTTGACATACCTTTGACCACAGGCAGGAGTCCAGCACTAATAAGGTCACTGGCCCAGTTTTCGAGGAGGTCAGCCTAAGATACAGAGAGAAGTTCCTGGTAAATCAGATGGTGGGGGCAGAGTAGAAATATTCCACGGGATTCATTTGAAACATTGTCAAGATGTTCCACCACTGCCATAGGACTTTGTCGCTGAAGCATTTTGAGAGTCCCTTTGATAGTAAGAAGGTTTTCAGACTATGGCGATTTCAACACCTGATGGTTATAGTGCTATTATTCCACTTTCAACATCCTATGGAATCCTGGGGTTTGCAGTTTAGGGAGGGGCCTCAAAGGCCCCCTTCAAAGGCCATCCTCAAAGGCCCTTCTCTAAACTGCAAACCCCAGGATTCCATAGGATGTTGAAAGTGGAATAACAGCACTATCACAGTCTAGTGCAGAAATGGCCTATGATCCATTACATCCGCTGGGTGTTGTAATCCAACATTTCAGAGCACCAGGTCAAGGAAGGACATCCTAGTTTCCAAAGAAATCTTCCCTAACCTTGGGAAAATTCTAGATATTTTTGACTACTTCTACAATGATCTCTGGCCATTAGCTATGGTTGAGAGAGGTGATCAGAGCTATCTTCCACAAACGCTTGGGAACTCCAGTTTGGGGAAGATTGTATTTGTGGAAACTTTGGAGAACACTTTGGAGAACACTACCAGCGGTAGCTGTCATTTTGCTGGGAATGCAGAAGGAGGCCTTCTTGGTGACTGCTCCCAGGCTCTAGAACTCCATGTCTACAGCTCCGGCGTCTAACATAGTGTTCTTCTGGAGGCAGCAAAGACTTTTTGGTTTCAATGAGCCTTTGGAAAGAACTGAAGATAGAAACAGGGCTTTTAACAAGATGCTGCATTGTCTGATTTTTTGTTGTTTTTAATGGGTATATTTCTACATTGAGAACCAGACTGGTATAGTGCTTTGTCTCGGACCCTGGGGACCAGGATTCAAAGCTCTTCCTAGGCTATAGAAATCCAGTGGCTGACCTTGAGCAAGTCACACTCTCTCAGCCTTAAGAAGGCAGCAATGGCGGCAAACCTTTGTGAAGAAATTGTGCTAAGAAAACCCTGTGATGGGTACACCTGAGGGTCACCAAAGGTCAGAAATGACCTGAAGGCACACAGCAACAACATTTTAAATTACATTTACAGTTTAATTGCATTTTAATTTCTGTGTGTCTTAATAATGTGAAATTTTGTCTACACTTGTTCCAGCTTTGTAAGCCATTTTGTGTCTTTTGTGCTTTGCCCATGAGGAAAACAGATTGCGAACAAAGGAAGTAGTAGTAAAGATGAGCAACCTCTTGGCAGAGTCAGAGCATTTCCGCACTTGTCTGTTATAGCGCTATTATTCCACTTTCAACTTTCTATAGATTCCTGGCGTCTGCAGTTAAGGGAGGGGCCTCAAAGGCCTCTGATTCCTCCTGTCCTCAAAGGCCCCTCCCTAAACTGCAAACCCCAGGATTCCATAGAATGTTGAGAGTGAAATAATAGTGCTATAACAGGCTAGCGTGGAAATAGCCTCAGTTCTCTTCATCATGGGAGGGAAAGAAACGAACATATACATCTAAACCAACTCCGCCTCCAATTGCTATCAAAGCTAAATGACAGCTAGATGCTAAATGAAAGCTAAATGAATGAATATGAATATCAAACCTAAATGAAAGCAAGGACTCTTACACATTTAAGGGATGTGCAAATTTAGCCACAAAGGGTAAGGCTTTTGATTGTGAAGACAATATGCCATCTCTAGTGCCAGAGACAGTATATGCCTCTGTACCTCAATTGCTGGGGAATGCCATATGGAAGGTACAATAGCTCTCATGTCCTACTGGTGGGCTTCCCAGGAGCAACTGGTTGACCATTTAGGAGCAGAGCACATTTGGTTTAATCCAGTTTGGCACTTCTTATTTTTGTTATAACTACATTTGCAAGTGAGGCCATTTCTGCACAATGGAGCTCGGTGAAGTCCTTTCGTTGCAGCCCCGGTGGGGAGGGAAAGCGCGCCACAAATGCTCTCCTCCACACCTCGCCCAGCCGCTGTGGAGGGGAGCGCTCTGGCCCCGCATCTTCCCTTCTGCAATGCAGCCGGGCACTTGCCACTGTTGTGCTGGGGAGGGAGGCATCGCCAGGGCTTTTCTGCCCCTTCTGCATGGCCGGGAAAGGTGGCAGCGCGGCAAGATGGTAAGTGTAAAATGGATTTTTTCCATTTTACAAATACCATGGTCGTGCAATGTGCGGGGACAAGATGGCTGCAGGACCATGACAACGTTGTGCAGAAGCACAACCCGTGGAGCGCTGCCATCATGTCCCAACTGGGAGGCAGCCATGCCATGCAGAAAGGCCTAAGCCCAAAATAGTTACACTAGGGCAGTTTCCAGAGAGTCAGTATAGTGTAGTGGTTTGAGTATTGAACTGGTTGGGAGACCAGAGTTTCAATCCCCATTCAGCTGTGGAAACCCACTGGGTGACCTTGGGCAAGTCACTCTCTCAGCCTCAGAAGAAGTCAATCGTGGCATATCCCTTGGAAAAACCCTTGCCAAGAAAACCCTAGGAGAGACAATGTGGTATAGTGGTTTGAGTCTTCAGCTAGGACTCCAGGAGAGGAGGGTTCAAATCCCATGTAGGTATGGACACCCTTTTAGTCCCTCGGGCAAAATGCACTCTCTCAGCCTCAGGAGAGGGCAATAGCAAACCCCCTTTGAATAATATATTTTACCAAGAAAACCCTATGCTAGGGTCACCTTAGGGTTGCATAGATCTGAAAAAACTTGAAGGCACACAAAACCAACAACAGGGCAGTTTCAAAAATAATGAGAAATTTAAAGCAATCTTTACTGGAAAAGATACAGAATTCCAGACTCTTGCTGCTGCTGCCGTGACATCAGTTTTCAAGCTAATAAATCATCATTCTGTGTTTGGGGCTGACAATAACGATGAGACACATCTGTTTCCTTTGATCAGTCTTCCATTTTGTTGTTAAATTTGTATTTCTAATTCTTGAAAGGGTGGCCTTCAATTCAACAGGGCAGTGGCAAATAAGCAGGCATCAACTATGCTAAAACTATGGTTTTCTCTAAGAACCAAACTTTGTCCAGTGGGAGTGTAAATGGGCATAAATATTAGCAATCTATAATTTCCTCGTTCTACACTTAAGAATGGAAACACAGGAAACACACAAGAAATTTTTTTTTAACTCAACAGATATGGTCCCTATCCTACACGCAGCTTACTTACATCAAAGGAGCCAATTTCAGAGGAAGCAAGTCTGAGAGAGCAGCTGCAGAAAGGAAAAGAAGGAGAGTGTTAATGACTGGCTCTAGAGCAGTGGGCCTCAAATCCAAAACATCTGGAAGACCAAAGGTGGGGGAGCCCTGGTCTAGAGAAACCAGCTAAAACAACATGCTTTAAAAGGGCACAATTGCAAAGCATGAATGCATAGAACTGCAAGTGCACAGTTGTAGAAATCTATTGCTGAACCACATACCAAGGCCACGAAGAATCCAAATGGCTACAAAGCATATGAAGATGTGAACAGCAAATTATATGCAAACACTGCAGGGAATAATCAATGTATTACAAAATAATGTGGGATGATAGGAATTTAAATAATAAATTAAACCATGTACAGGACTTCTCTGGTCATCCTTCCATATTCACAGGAGTTTGGGGTTCAGGACCCTCATGAAAATGGGAAAACTGAAAATATCCATAGGCCACAGCGGGGAGCGTGCCAGCCACCTAGTTCTGCCTTTAAGGCAAGGAGGTTCCTTCACAAGGCAGAAGTAGGAGGCTGGCAGGGCTTGCCATCACTTCCACATTTTCCCTACACCAGTTTTATTAGGGACTTACAAGTTTCGCCTCGTGTTCGCAGTCTCTATCTGTCTGGCCAGGCTTGCAGAGAGACTGCGAATGTCAGGCAACACTTGTAAGTCCCTGTTAAAAATGACACAGGACTGTGGCGGGGTTGGTGGCAAATAGTCAAATCTGTGAATGCTAAACCCAGAGATGAGAAAGGCAGATTGTAGACTGAATCCTGTTTCAGTACATCTTCCTCAGAAAACTTTCTGTTATACTGCCAAAATATGCCAGTGTGCAGCAATGTGCAAAACCCAGGGTACATAATCTTAGCAATATCCATCCATGCATCATGGCGCTCCAGGTGCAACTCTGCTTTTGCAACCTTGAATTGAATGCAGATGTTCAGCTTCAAAAGTGGTCAGCCAGTGGAACTGGGAACTTATGCAAGTATGATTGGGAGGGGAGCACCTTTCCTTACTCCTAATGGTGCATGCATCTCTGACGGCAGGCATCCTTAGGGATGAGGTATTCTCCCATGTGTGGGTGGAAAGCAGAGAAGTGTCTCTTCTACAGTGGTGTCTGCGCTGTACAATTTTTATAAATACTTTTGTTAACGTATTTCACTTTTTCAATTTAAATTTTAGTGGAGGGTGACTCTTTTGTCAATGAACAAGATTTTAATCAATTAAGTCAGTGGTTCTCAGCCTTTGGTCCTCCAGATATTTTGGACTTCAGTTCCCAGAATTCCTGAGCATTGGTCATACTGACTGAGTCTCCTGGGAGCTGAAGTCCAAAACATCTGAAGGATCAAAAGTTGAGAAATGAACCAGTGGTCTAACTAATACACTGAAAGTTGTGGCCCTAGCAACTTTCCAGACAATGTTGTGGTTTCATTGCCAACCAGTGTGTGCTGGTGAGTTCCATGTCAATGTGATGGTGAGTCTTCTTTAGTCAAACCTTCAGAAGAACTATCCAACACTCTGCATCTTTTTAGGACATCAAGTTCACCACCTTGGGTTGCTCCATTGAAGTTCAGACTAAAACCCAAAGCAGATTCACCACCTCAGTGACCTGAGAGATACCAACCCTCACTGCTGCCAGTACACATTCTCAAAGACTGGCCCCTGCCATGTGGGTCACCTATGTACTCTAGGACAATTTTAGAAGCAACGTGAAACATATGGAGCACTTTGGATCTTTAATTTTTGAAGTAGGTCAGAATTCCTTGTGAAGCTTTCTGGCAAATCTCTGGTTGGAATGAAAGGAAGTTGTTCACAAGGTATAGCATATGAAGATGCTCCTTCCCAAACCAGGACATCAATATATAACAATCTTTGGAGGATGTCATTTATCCTTTGTTATTATGGAGGAACTGGTTCAAAATCTGAAGAAGAGGGATCCATTTACCTTTCCAAGTCTACGGTGACGCCCAACTTTGATCCCGCAATGGTGGGATCTCCAACCAACTTGATGTCCTGCAATCACAGCCACACCGTTGCATGAGAGATGAATTTCTACCTGCTGTCTTTGGAAACCCTGATCTTCCACTGTAATGTCTGAAATGTCTCATTGAGGTCAAAATGGGTCCCCCCCCCTTACACACGCACACTGTTCCTTTGGGCTGTTAGGAACTGCCACACCCAAGAAGCAATAGATTCTCAACGAAACTCCTTTCTGGTAAGAATACTTAGAATACTTTGGCTGCCTAACCAACACCCTTGTGGCCAAGAATCAGCTTTCAACCAGGTCAAAATGGTCTAGGTCTGTAGTGTAAAGAGGTCCAGTTGCTTGAGGCATCTGGAGTTGTTTCCTTGCAATCACTTTCTATGGTGGTGGGCAGATTCTAACAGTGGTCCATTTGTGTGTGGAAGGGAGAAGCGTGTGGACCGATTATCCCACCCCACGTCAGGGAGAGAAGATTGAATTATATTGCTTCTGACTCCCTGGTCTCATAAGGACCATCCCGTCCCTGAAGAAGATTCCTGTAGTCTAATTTATTGGCCATTCACACCTAGGATATTTCAACAACTAGTAAAATCATAGAACCATAGAGTTGGAAGGGGCTTTATGGGCCTTCATGTCCAACCCCCTGCCCAATGCAGGATGTCCAGCTAAAGCATCTCCAATAGGTAGCTGTCCAATCTCTGTTTGAAGACATCTAGGGTACAAGACTAGAGAAGTAGGAGTCTCTAGCAGTGTTTGCCTGGGATGCAAGGAACATGCACAAATGCTCTTATCCTTAATAAGAAAGGGTATCTCAGCACACCAAAACACTCAGTCAAGAAAATGGACACCCACTAGCACTTTCAGGGGGAAAAAATCATTAGTGGAAAAAAAAATCTTAGATTTTGTACCAAATCATATTTTTGCAAAGTATTTTCTAAAACCTGGTTTTATGCAAATCGTAAGATGAAAAAGCATTTTTAAAAAAATGAAACCTCTTACAGGGAGGCAACTGTTGAAATTATTCAAGCCTTCCAGCAAATTATTCAAAGCTTTCCTCCAAGGAAAGTACTTCATTTCTCTCCTGGCCCCATTGCCATCCCAGCCAGCAATACAGATCAGACAGAAATGAAATTCTTTACTGCTGCAGTGAACTGTACACCAAAGGGCAGGACACGTTCTCCCAATTCTTGCACTTAGTAAAAGCAAGATTGTGACTGGCCTGCCATGCACTCTGCCAAAGGAAAGGTATTTTGATAAGACATACGGCTTCTGAATCACTGTGGTCACATTTTTTTGCAAAGGGACCGAGGTTCTGATTCTCACTCCAAGGACTTTGCTATGTTCCTTGGCCAAGTGAGTGGAGTCTGGAGTGAAGGGCCACCCAAGCCACTGAAGACCCAGCAGGTCTCATCTTGTGACTTACAGCATTCACCGCGAAGAGGGGAGTGAGTCCAGAGCCTCTACGAGCTGACACTTCAATGACAGCTGTGAGGGCCACAGTGACCTTCTCATCTTGCAAAGACACTGCTGGAGTGCCATGAATTCTAACTTTGACCTCCAGGGGCAGATCTCCCGATAGGAGCTCAGACACCTGTGGAAAACAAGAGAATGCTTAAGAATTAGTACGCATGGGAAATCTTTCCCAAAATTTGAGTGGCCTCAGAAGGCATCAGATCCCATCTGATTTTGGAAGCTAAGCAAAGGCAGCCCTGATTAGTAGTTGGATGAGAGACTACCAATAGCAATAGCAGTTACATTTCTATACTGCTTATCAATGCAAATCACGCCCTAAGCAGTTTACAATGTATTAGCTAATTGCCTCCGACAAGCCAGGTACTCATTTTACCGACCTACGGAAGGACGGAAGGCTGAGTCAACCTGGAGCACAGCAGGATCGAACTCACAACCTTGTGGCTGCAGTACCGGCATTTAACCACTGCAACACCAGGGCTCAATGAATACCAGCTGTTATCGTCTCCATTTCAGAGGAGGGAGCTGGCAAAATTACCCCTCGGGTATTTCTTGCCTAAGGAAACTCTATGAAATTCGTGGGCTTGCCATAAGTAGACAGCTGACTTGAAAGGCACATATACACAGAGAGTGTACAAACACCTTACCTCAGGTAGCAGAGACTGAAGAGCAGACGTGGTCATTGGGACAGCCCCGGAAAGCTAGGGGGAAAGGAACAAAGTGGGGGAGAAAACAAGTTAGACAGTCAATGACTCTTAAATTTAGTATTGATTTTCCCAGTTCCATGACTCCCAAAAGTCATATAATCCAACCCCTTCACAATCCAGGCTCTGCTTAAAAGTCCTCCACTAAAGAATCCACCATCTTTCAAGGATGTCTGTTCCGCTGTTGAACAGTTCTTATCGAACATCTCCAACCCCCTCAACCAAATTCCTCATAGGGCTTGGTTTGTGACCTTGATCAACCTCATATGAACATATTCCAGCTCACGGATACTTCTCATACACCATGGTGCCCAGAACTTGACATAGCATTTCTGTGGACACAGCATCTTCCAAACTTTTTGACACAATACCAAACCACATAAGTAGGCTGATTCCTATTGTTAGTCTCAACTAAAGCGGTTCTACTGGATTAATAAAATATGCCCATGTGTTGACTTGCCATTCAGCAACTGAATCAATGGGTCTAACTCTGGTTGTTGTGTAACTTCAAGTGATTTCCTCCTTATGGTGACCCTAAGGTGAACCTGTTTTCTGGGGCTGAGATTATGTGACACACCCAAGGTCACCCAGTGGGTTTCCATAGCTGAACAGGGAACTGAACCCCGATACTCAAACCACTACACCACACTGGATCTTCGGTGTATCCTACCTAGAACTAAATATATGATTCAAGTTGTAGGGGTTTTTTCCCCATAGTCTTCTCCCCCATCCCTTTCCAAACAAAAAACCAGGAGAATGAGAAGGGTTCTTAATTAACAGTCTTGTATTCTTTGGTTGTCAAAACCTTCCCACGTGCTTTCTTCCCTTCCAGATGGAAAGTTACAGATGATTTCAGTGGGGCAATTTGGAGGTTAGTGAGTCAAGAAAGCAGTCACGTAGGGATGGGGGGGTGGGGGGCGATTTGCCTTGGGCGGCCACATGGTGTCCTGGACTGTAGCCACACCCCTGCGCATCCTGGTCACGCCCCCACACACCACAGCCACGCCCCTGTGCACCTTGGTCACGCCCCCTCCTGCCCACACACACACACATTCCAAGCTCCGCCACTACAAGAAAGAAACTCATTCGGCAAAATCAGTTTTCTGACACTCAGCCCCGGGATGTCTGGTACGAGACCTCTCTTCCACTAAGCTAAGGCCCTTCCCTTCACCTTTCTGAGCTAAACCTTGCTGCATATTTCTGGTCTGGGCAGCTCACCACTTGTTCAGTGAGGTCCACCTCCAAGCCTCCGTTTGACAGGAGCATCTCAAGCAAAGAGGAAAGGATATTGCTGGAGAGAAACAGCTGGGAAGCATGATCCCCCACTGGAGGCAGAGAAGGCAGTTCAGCTGGAGGAAGGTTGACGGTGTTGCCTTCATTATCAGTGACGGCGAGCTGGAAAAAAAGGCAGGAGAAAAGATGTTAACAGAGGGCTTTCTGGAAGCCCAACTGTCATGATGCACAAGTCTCCAACCACACAATGGGTCTTGTCGCACAATAGAAAATCTTGTGCAGTACCCAATCCTCATCAGCACAGTTCGCTAGAAAGGTTGCATATCGTATGGGCAATGTAGCCAGGTCATCATAAAGCTGTGCATCATAGCCCCTGAAGCAGAACCCTGGCCAACTGTTTGGAGCAAAAAAGTCCATGTATTCAGTAAAAGCACATTTTCTAGAAAAAAGTTGTACAGTGCAAAGAGTCTTGCAGCTGCTCTCTTCTTGTTAGTTCTCTGAAGATGAAAAAATGTAAAATTATTCTTTACACCCCTAGGACAGGATTACGGCCAGCTTACTGGGCACGTAAGTAAGCAAGGAGAACTCAAGCTCTGCAGCACAAAAGGAAAATGGTGTCTTACATTCAGATTCAATACAATCCCTTCACCATGGAACAAAGGCAGCTCATCCAGTATGTAATGCACTTTCCCCAGCGCGCCTAATGGAAGCACACCTGTGAGAGGGAATAGAGAGAAACGTTGGGAAGAATCAAGAGAAACTTCAGGGAGAAGGACACGCACACACACACCGTCTTCTAGGTGCCTCCTACCAACATCCTAGGGCCATACTGCTGCTTTCATCCTCCAGCAATATTTTCCCCCATGTCCCAGGGGAGGGACTTATGAAAAGTACGTTTTTAATACAAAAATACAGAATTTGTAATTGTTAAGAACAATTATTCCTTTCTTAGGCCATTTCTGCACTAGACTGTGATAATGCTATTATTCCACTTTCTGCATCCTATGGATGCAGGCCCCTCCCTAAACTGCAAATCACAGGATTCCATAGGATGTTGAAAGTGGAATAATAGTACTATCACAGTCTAGTGCAGAAATGGCCTTAGCCTAGTTGCTGGGTAACAACAGCCTAGGATGATCTGTTGATATTTTATTAGAAGATCATCTCTGGGAAGCATCTGGGTGCTTGAGAAAGAATAAAGAGACTAGAATCCTGTTGGTGACTTAGGCTGGTATAACCCCTGGTTACAACCATGCACTATGTTCTGGAACACTGTACAAGGAGATCTCCAATATCTCTTTATGCAATACTTTTGCCCAAGTCAGCTCCTGAGAGCAGCTCCAGGTCCTGCAGCCACCGACTGACTACGAGGGCAGAAGCAAAGGTGCTCTCCTCTTGCACTCAAGTGCACAGAAAAGAAGCAGGCTTCACATTCATACACACACACATTGCCATAAGCATACCGGCAGAGGCTTTTGTTTTACTGGCAGACCAACAGGATCTTGACCACAAAAGAGAGAGAGAGAGAGAGAAACTAAAAATCATTTTGCAACTTTTCAGTAGGCTAAAGTAGGTCTCAAGAAGAATGTTATTTATTATTTATTATATTCATTTATTGCATTCGTACTCTGCCTTTCTCTCAGAATGGGACCCAAGGAGGCTTCTGGAAGAATCAATTAAAAAACTTTTGCAATAAAATTTTAAAACAATTAAAATCAACCATGTAAAAACAATATAAAATAATTTTAAAAGCATACAAAAGTTGAAGCATCCAAATAAAAATAAAAAGCTGTCCTGCTCACACATTAAAAGCCTGCTGGAACAAAAGGAAAGCAGGAAGGGGACCAGCCTGGCCTCCTGTGAAAGGGAGTTCCAGGGAGTGGGAGCTGCTACTGAGAAGACTTAAAAAGCTGGAACATCTCCAGAGAAGAACAACAATGGTGTTCAAAGATCTGAAAGACAGGCCTTTGAGGAACAGCGTAGGGAGTCATGTACGTCTGGCTTAGAAAAGAGAAGACTGAGAGATGAGTTGATAGCTTTCTTCATCTGAGAGGATGTCATGCGGAAGATGGAGCAAGCATATTTTCTGACGCTCTGCAGACCAGAATATGAACCAGTAGATTCAAATTACAAGAAAAGAGATCCTTCCTAAACATTAGGAAGAACTTTTTCATCATTGACAGTGAAACCTTGAAGGGTTGTGAACTCTCCATCTTTGGAGGTCCTTCAACAGAGGTTTGATGGGCCTCTTTCAAGCATGCTTTGGTTGGGTATTGTTGTGTGACAGAATGGGGTTGGAAAAGGTGGCCCTTGCAGTTCCTCCCAGCTCTAAGATCCTATAATTCTAAGGTGGGACAAGAAGAATGATATCATAAGTTCTCTGGATGACTTTCAACAAAACTGGGTTAAACAAGCCCACTCTGTTGCTGTGTGGGATTTAAACAGGGATATCTAGGCTGGGAAAATTCCCTTAGACCAGTGTTTCTTCGGTTCTCTGATTTGCAAAACTGGTAGTTTTTTTCCAGAGACCAGCCACAACATTTGTGTCTGTGGACTGCTTCTTTCTTTCCTGGAAACTCAACATAGACAAGAGGCCAATAAGTCACGGACCAGCATCAGTCCATAGTCGTCCACCTTTAGTAGCATTGCCTTAGAGTACTTCTTTGGGTTCCATCATACACAGAGATTGCATTCAAGATTTTTATTTCAAGGGTCAGGTTTAAGCCAACTTACTGTCAACTGTCCCAACAACAGTGTCCAAAACACCCACCACAATGTCTGCAAGAGGACACAGCTGCAAAAGAAAGAAAGGCGATCAGGGTGAGAGAACAAGGCTTTGGGCTCATGGTCATCCATGTGGAGAGTGGGAAGGTGCCTGCTCCAAACATGTGGTGGTAAACAGGACTGTATCAGTGGAGAATAACCCCCAAAGTTTGCAGGTAAATCTGCCCTTAGGAAAGGGATTGCAAGATGGAGGAAGGGAAGGGAACGGAAGGGAAGGGAACGGAAGGGAAGGGACCTAACACAGCAAGGGAGGAGTATTCCCCGTTCATTTGCAGAATACTATTTTCTATCATGATTGTCAAATGGTTACTCTTTAAGGCCAAAATCTAGTTGCTAGTCCCAAACAGAGCAGCAACCCACTGAAACAATGGGGTTTGTACAAGTGTTGTCTTACGGTTTAGCTAACTAATAGTATTTTAGTTTGCAATTGGATTTAGGACTAAATGTCCAGAGATTCAGATACTAGGACTAGCCATAAAATGTGGATCTACATAACTGGAGATCTCTCTTGGCTACTCCCAAGGAGGAGTTTTCTGGCATGCATTCCTTACAGATCTCTACAAATGGTTTTAATAGCGAGAGGACTCAGCTAGATGTTGGTGGTTATCTGAAAAGTTCTTCTGGCCTGTCCACCTCTTATAGCAGGGTTTACCAGCTTGACTTCCCTGGAATCCTAGGGCTCTGCAAGAGGTTGCCAGGGATTCTACAAACTCGGAGGCTGAAAAGGGATGACCCATAACCCTGAGTAAATCAGATTCTTGGAGAACTCACCACTTTAGGGAAGAGGTTGTTCAAGAGATTAGATAGGATATCACCCAGTTTCCCCAGAAGGGACCTAAAGAAGAGAAAGGGTAATCCTTAAAATGCCACAAGCCTCTTTGTTAAGGGCGAATTAAGAGCTGGAGCTGTTCACTCTGCACAACTGGCCTAGCAAACCTATCCTGTTTGCTGCACATTTTATAACATGACACAGACTCTGTAACTCAGGAAGACGTTTTTCTGATTTGGTTGCTATCCCTGGATACATGTTTTGTAAAGAGGAAGAAAATCTCCTTTGTGTTTATTTTATTGTCTGGAAAGAAACTCTCTGGACTCAAATTACAAGACAAAAAAGACTCCATCTAAACATTAGCAAGACCTTCTTGATTGTTAAGAACTGTTCAGCAGTGGAAGTGTTGGTGGATTCTTCTCCTTTGGAGGTTTTTAAACAGAGGTTGGACGGCCATCTCTCAAGAGGGCTTCAGTTGTGTATTCCTGCCTGGCCAGAGGCTGGACTAGATGACCCTTAGGGTCTCTTCCAACTCTAAGGTTCTATGATTCTATGGTCTCGGAGATGTAAGAATTTCTCTGTCTCACAAAACAGATTTTTTCAGTTTCTCACTGGCATTCTCACTCCACCTTGTTCCTTTATAAGGTGGAGAAGTGTGTGACTACACTAAAATTTGTGCCTGTTTTTATATACGTTTCCCCAAAATGTACACAATGATTAAAGCATTATGAGCATTTTGAAATATACACCTTGGTTTTGTGCACAATTATTGTGTCTGACATGCACTGCTAAGCTCAGAAATAGCCTCACTTTCTGAGCCAAGATGTACAGTTGTCCCTCCACATTCATGAGGGTTGGGGGTGCAGAGCCCCTGCGAAAGTGGAAAAACTGCAAATATCTATAGGCCCCAAAACCATGTTTAACACACACACACAAAGTACAACCCACAGATACAAATATACAGTACACAGTACATTTGAATTTGTGGTGGGGAGCGTGCCAGCTGCCCAGTTCTGCCTTTGAGGCAATGGGGTTCCTTCACAAGACAGAAGTGGGCAACTGGTGGGGCTTGCTGCAGCCTTCACTGCTACCCCATGCCATTTTTAATAGCGACTTACAAACCTCACCTTACAACGGGAATCTCTTGCAATCGCTCTCAGTCTCCCAAGGCTTGCAGAGAGACTGTGAACATGAGACCAGACTTATAAGTCCCTATTAAAAATGGCACGGGGCTGCAGAAGAGGCAATGTCAAATAATCCACAAATAATTCAATCTGTGAATGTTAAACCCATCAATGTGGAAGGCTGTCAACAGCTACAAGAGATGTGAAAGGGCATTTCTCGATGGCAAAGTAAAGGCAACAAAATCCCCCTAGCCATCTCTACCCTAATAGCTTCCCCAAAACCTTTACTCAGACCTACAGACACTCACCCAGACAGGATCTTGATCTCAACCAGGCTGGTCTTGCAGTTCTCAACCACAAGCTTGTGAGCTCCTGATGCATCTTTCACGAACCGGGCACTGGCTGTGATATTCACTAGAACCAGAGTATCCAAAGGTCCAGACAGAAGCCTGGAAGACCCAGAAGAGAAAGTGACGATATTGTCCATTGAACCGACCCTACTCTCAAATACATTCTGCATATTTACAGAGCCTACCCAACCCCAGCTAAAAACGGGAAGTCCCACTGGCATAGCCATGCTGTAGCCTCCCACCAAAGGCCAGCTCTGAAAAAGCAGCAGCTTCGTTCTTTAACGTCTACCTCCAGAAGCGTCCTTATGCCAAGGCACAATGGGAGGGGGGATTTGGAAAAGGCATCAGTGATTTTCCAGACTGCCTCTGCCACAGTCCCTTGGCTTCAAGATTCCCTTGGATCTAGGCATTGAAGAAGTAGCTAGAATCATCCAAGGCTTGGCTATCTGGCCAAGTTCTGTGGCCACCTCCTCCTCTGAAGGCAGTGGGACAGTGCCTCTGAAGTAGATGGTTGGAGGATCACCCACGGCATTTCTTCACGATCAGCACCACTCTTGTGCAATGACACTGCGGAGAACTAGCGTCATATAAGTGTCCACTCACTCGTGCCATGCTTCATTGTGCAAGGAGTTTGACGTCACAGAATCTGGCCTAAATTTGCTTGGTTTTAGTTGTTGTTTAAAATCCCACAAAGAGGTGGGGCTGCGCATCCCTAGGAACAGTCTGGCATACCTTCAATTATCTAAGGAGAAGGATTATTAGTGGATTACTAAGTTAGTAAGATTTTTCCCCCTTTTGGTGTAGTGGTTGTACTGAGGCACTTTGGCCATGTCACACACTCTCAGCCCCAGAAAACTGCATGATAGGTTTGCCTTAGGATCACCGTAAGTAGGAGGTGACTCGAAGGCAAAGAACAACAAAGATCCAGTCCCCTCCCTTTTTTTTTTTTCTTATAAAGGTTGAAGACCTTGATAATACTTGACCGAGGAGGACACAAGGGTTACAAAGAATGAAGGATATGAATTCCCTTGGGAAACAAGAAAAGAAAAGAAACACTGTGGGAGGAGGTAGGTTCAAAGACAGGAAACGAGTAAAAGAGAGAGAGAGAGAGAAGGCTGGCTCACGTTTTCCCCTTGAGTTCCACTTTGGTAAAGATGTTCACTCCAATGCCAACACCGGGCAAGAGTTTCAAGGTGACATTAGGTAGGACAATATTCACAATCTTCAAGCTGGAAGGGGAAAAAATGTTGGCCAGAATCAGAAATGAAAACTGCAGCCGGAAGCTTTATGCATGGAAATGTCCTGTTTTGAACTCTAGCCCAGTGATTCCCAGCCTGAGGTACGTTTGTCCCCAGTACAAACCAGGGTATTTAGGGGTATGTTAAAAAAAAAATACTGAATAACTGTGAGAGAAGGCACATATGTTAACAGTATAAGACGTGATAAAGCTACAACAAAATTTTAAAAACAACGAAAATCCCCACACAAAGCAATATAAAATCATTTAAAAGCTAGAGAGAGAGAGAGAGAGAGAGAGAGCTTTTAAATGCACTATGTATGTATGTATGTGTGCGTGTGTGTATATATATATATTGCACTGTTCCAATCCGCAACAGCCACTGTTCCAATCCGCAGCAGGTCTAACACAATTGGCATCGGTCTCATTGCACATTGGCCTCATGGTGTATAGGTCACTTTGACAGTTCCCCCACACATTTTTATCTAATATATAAAAGTCAAAGTTTGTGAGTTTGTCTGTGTCAGGCGAAGACCTGACCTCATATGATTGGCTGTGTGAGGTGAAGACCTCACATGATTGGCTGCCTCTAAAGATTCTATTGAATCCTGGGGTTGGCAGTTTAGAGAGGGGCCTTAAGAATTGTCAGCCAGAGAGCAATTGGCCCTGACCAGTTGCTATGGAGAAGGGGCCAAGCAGCAAGGAGGAGGGCAGTGTCTTCCCTCAGAAACCCAATCTCTGTATGCTAATAATTCTGAATACAGATTGGATTGGAGAATATGGGGAAAAGTTACAGGTACTGGACAAGGCAGTTTGGGGAATTAGAGACACAGGATCTCAAATCTTTCTAACAAGTATTACCTGTGAGAAAATAAAATCCCGGGCAACACTGGGTAAATACGCTCATTTATTTTATTTATTGAATTGATACCCCACCTTTCTCCCAAGATCTTGTTTTCTCCCATGAAAACAGGATTTTGAATCAGCTACGTTACCAGAGCTACAAGAGCTACAAGACAGGGGGCATTTGCAACGTCGGTCAACGCACACCGCCATTTCCAGAACTTAACGAGGCTGCATCATCCAAACTCTTACTTTATAGAACACCTTCTATATCAATGTGCAGATTGCTATGGCGTTCTCCACGTTGCAGAAAAACGTGGATGGAGCATATTAAGAGGGTCTACAATCAGAGACAGCCAGTGTGGTGTAGTGGACCACGACCTTGGAGACCAGGCTTCAATTCACTGCTTGGCCATGGAAACCCACTGGGCAACCTTGAGAGCATCACACACCATCAGCCCTAGAAAATCCCTTGATAGGTTTGCCTTAGGGTAGGCATAAGTCAGAAATGATTTGAAGGCACACAATAACAAAGTTCTCATGGGTTGGTGTGGGTCACTGGACAGCCTCTCCTATGCAGAGGAAATGGTAAGCAAGTATCTGTCCAGGAACGTCATCTACCATTGCTTCATCCCCCACTGAGGAACCCTTGTTAAGCTCACAAAGAACACCAGTGTTCCCCTTCTGCAGATGGACCTGAAAGGGCAACTTGGCTTTCTTTGTTTTGTTTTCCAATAGTAGATAACTTACTCAAGCAGACCTCTTTGGCCTCCCAAAAGACTTCCCACAGATCCAAGCAGGCCTTCTCCTTGGCCGCCCAGGAGATCTCCTATAGGTTTGAGCAGACTTCCTCCCTGGAGCAGGTCACTGCTGGCCAAGTGGTTAGAGAGTACTGTAGAAAGGTGACACCATTTTGCACAAGAGATGGAAAGTCAATAAAACAAAGTTTTGTCTCAGCATTGCTCATCACCACCACCGTCATCACTGTCACCCCGTTTTCCACTGAATGCTGTGTTGCCGTTTACTAAACCTATTCCTTCACTGAGAAGCAACTTCCCTACTCTCTCTTTGTTCCACACAGTAATCTGTCTGAAACCATCGACTGTGTCCGCCTGGGACAGGGGCGTCCGAATTCTCTTACTAGAAGCCTAAAAATGACATGAAGCCTGGTAGTTGTGTAGATAAGCTAAATGTATTGACAAAGGCCATTTCCGCACAACACTCTTATAGAGCGATGATTCCACTTTCAACCTCCTATGGAATCCTGGGGTTTGCAGTTCCGGGAGGGGCCGGCCGGCCCCTCCCGGAACTGCAACCCCCAGGATTCCATAGGAGGTTGAAAGTGGAATCATCGCGCTATAAAAGTGTCATGCGGGAATGTTCAAAATGTTTCCAGTGGCATGGAAGCTGTACTTGCTAGACAGGCCCTTGAGTTTGCCATTGCCAAGTTAATGACATTAGCAATTAATTACCATTATTTAGCAGCTTTCATACTGCCGAGAAAAATAGGTCGATGGTTCCAGCCCAGGTCCACAGTTTGCACCCGTGCAAACAAGGCTTCCTCTGAGCCAGTGTTTTTTCCCCCAGATGTGCCCAGCAACACATGCCTTTCATTCACCAGGGACAAGCCTCAGTCTTCTCTTAGGCATCAAGTCTCAGAGGAGGCAAGGAGGATTTTCTAGGTCAGATATGTCATAAACGGCTGACTTGAAACATCACCCCTCCATTTCATACTGCCTGGTTGTACCTCTTCCCTACCACTTCAACTGCCGGGACCAAATCACACAGGGTCTCGGGACTTGTAGTTTGGGGAGGCAGCAAAGCTTTTGGGTAGAAATTTTTAAAATACTCCACAGAACCACAAATCCCAGGATTCCATAGGATGGAGCCAGGGCAGTTAAAGCTGGACCAAAATGCACTATAATTGTGTAGTGTGACAGATACCTTAGTACTTGCAGAAATTAAGGAGGAAGCACCAGCATTTATGGGCCTGAATTGTGTGGGTTGGTGCCAACCAGAGTAGATCCATTGTTGAATGGTGAGTCAAGAGATATGTAAACCCTACTGGTGCAATAGGTCTACTTGAGTTGGGACCAACAATAGAGTATGGACCAAGGTGGCCCAGGTAGTTGGGCATGTGCTAACCTGAAACCTGAGGATCCGAAGTGCAGTGTAAGTCATGGAAGGAGCTTCACAACACATGCACATTTGCTTGCTCACTCTCTCTCTCTCTCACACACACACAATCTCTCTCTGGGCCTTTCTGCACTGCACTGTTATAGTGCTATTATTCCACTTTCAGCATCCTATGGAATCCTGGGGTTTGCAGTTTTGGGAGGAGCATTTAGAATTCTCAGCCAGAGAGCTCTTGGGCCTCCGGAAAGTGCAAACCCCAGAATTCCGCAGGAGGTTGAAAGTAGAATCGTGGCACTATAACCACGTAGGGCAGAAAGGCCTACCTGTAAACATGGCTGCCCTCTGTGCTTGCAGATTCTTCTTTCTAAATACGATATTTAAGAGAATCATATGCCTATGTTATTTTTATCCCTTATTTTATCCCTTATTTTATTTTTAGAAAAATTTTAAAGGATAGTCACAGATTATGAAAAGGAGTGTCTCAACACACTGAGACATCCACTGGGAAAAAAAAACCGCCTTTAGATTTTTTCCCCCAAATGTCAAGACTCTTCCGTGAAAATTTTTGTTTTTAAAAAGAATCAGAAAACCATTTCTGTGCCCAAAACAGTGTGATTCTGCAAAACGCACCATTTCCTTCCCATAAACACGGTTGTGCAGAAACAAACGTTTCACCAAAAAGTACCCAAAAGTGAAAAGCTTACTTTAAAAATCTACAAAAACTTTCACAAACTCACCCAGAGAGGAGAAACCTTTTTAAAAGTCTCCATTTGGGAATGTGAGAACAAAATATGTGAAAACTATCACCCTGGTGAAGCAGGATGGCTTGGGGAAGGAAATCACTTTTTCTGCTCTTGTTCTCTGACTTTTCATATAAAGCAGGGGAGGGAAACTGCGGGGAGGAAGGGCCAGTTTTGCCCCTCCGCCTGTCATGGTCAACTTACACACACACACACACACACACAGAGAGAGAGAGAGAGAGAGAGAGAGAGAGAGAGAGAGAGAAGGATTCTCAAAACCCCTGCCTTCATCTGTCCTTCCCAAAATGTCGACCAGCAGGAATGATGTTTCACTTTCTGTCACCATTTTGAGAAGGTGTCTGATGAAAACAGAGGCATTCAGGGGATTCTTGTATGGGATTGGGGGTGGTTTAATATATTTGGGGGGTCTCAACAGTTCTTAGGTGAAGATACCCCAAAATGTCCTTTTTTGTGGGATGTTGGGATCCTTGGGGGATTGGTGCGGGACTTTAAAGGTTGCAACAGTGGGGTCCACAGTCTCCCTGTGACCCGTGGGTCACGCTTTGCCCATCCCAATACAAACAATGAAAGAGATACCGATACTGACTTTTCTCCACTTCAACCTTATCCAATCTGACCACTTGTGCCACGGCTTCTTGGAAGGGCAGGAGGCCACACAGGAGAAGGATGGTCCAAGGCTTAAGCATCTTGACTCTGGCACCTGTGAAAATATTGCTGGTGGTCAACGTGAAGTCACTAGGAAGGCAGCTCAAAAGCTGCTATCTCAAGAGAGAAGAAGACGCAGAGCAATGGCTTCAAACTACAGGAAAAAAAGATTCCCCTTGAACATTAAGAAGAATTTTCTGACAGTAAGAGCAGTTGGACACTGAGATCCACTCCTGCCTGCGAGTGTGGTGGAATCTCCTTCTCGGTAGGTTTTTAAGCAGAGGTTGGATGGCCGTTTGCCAAAGGGATTGTTTGATTGTGTCTTCCTGCATGGCAATGTGGGGTTGGACTGGATGGCCCTTGGGATCACTTAAAATTTTATGATTCTAAGTTCAAACTGGATGACAAGTCCTACAAAGAACAGGTCAGTAAAGAGTCAACAAAGCAGCTTCTCCTCCAGACTAACACAGTCTTTCAGATTATTTGTTCACAGGGGGCTAGAGCTTAAGAGCTGTGACCAGCAGCTTGGTGTTGGTGTCCATAACTCAAGTTACTTTTGGACTAAAGTTCCCAAATCTTCTGGACCAGGAGGTAAGGGATTCTGGGAATCATAGTCCAAAAAGGCAACTTTTCCAAGCTCTGACTAGCAGGCAGCACCAGAAAAGGAGACTTAGCAGACATCACGTGTACATTCTGGAAAAGACAAGAAGAATAAACATCACAGAAGCAGAGAACGGGGCCCATAGGACCATTCCTGCAGAAGTAGATTTCAATTTAGAAGTAGAGTTATGATTAGAAATATGGCTGCTAACGATACAGAATCTTGACATGCAGAATCACGACATCCACAGGGTTCTGTCCTGGGCCCAGGGCTATTCAACATCTTCATCAATTACTCGGATGAAGGAGCAAAGGGCATGCTGATCAAATTGGCAGATGATACCAAATTGGGACGGCTTGCTAATACACCAGAGGACAGAATCAAAATTCAAAATGACCTGGACAGATTGGAGAGCTGGGCCAAAGCTAACAAAATGAATTTCAACAGAAAGAAATGTAAGGTCCTGCACTTAGGCAGAAAAAATGGAATGCACAAATATAGGATGGGGGACTCGTGGCTGGATAGCAGTACGTGTGAAAGGGATCTAGGAGTCTTGGTAGATCACAAGCTGAACATGAGTCAGCAGTGTGATGCGGCAGCCAAGAAAGCCAACGCGATTCTTGGTGGCATCAATAGGAGTATGGTGTCTAGATCGAGGGAGGTACTGGTACCACTCTATTCTGCATTGGTTAGGTCTCATTTGGAATACTGTGTCCAGTTCTTGACACCTCAATTCAAGAAGGATATTGACAAGCTGGAGCATGTCCAGAGGAGGTCGACCAAAATGGTGAAGGGTCTGGAAGCCATGAAGCCTTCTGAGGAGCGGCTTAGGGAGCTGGGGATGTTTAGTCTGCAGAAGAGAAGGTTAAGTGGGGCCATGATAGCCATGTTTAAATATTTGAAGGGATGTCATGCCGAGGAGCGAACAGGCTTGTTTTCTGCTGCTCCAGAGACTAGGACAAGGAACAATGGATTCAAGCTGAAGGAAAGGAGATTCCACTTGAAACTCAGGAAGAACTTCCTGATGGTCAGAGCTGTCCGGCAGTGGAATCTGCTGCCTTGGAGTGTAGTGGAGTCTCCTTCTTTGGAGGCTTTTAAGCAGAAGCTGGATGGCCATCTGTCAAAGGGAGTGCTTTGATGTGGGTTCCTGCATGGCAGATGGTTGGACTGGATGGCCCTGGGGGTCTCTTCCAACTCTAGGATTCTATGATGCTATGCAGGAACCTCCCAATTTCTCTATGGGCCACTATGACTAAACACCAAAAACAAGACAGCCTCTACTAGAAAAGTTTTCACCCTGACCGTATCCCATCTGGAGGGGCAGATTAAGACATGGAGAGATCCAAAATGTAGTCTTCTAAAAATTTCTGAGCACAGTTGAGCTCCCTTTGGATCTTGACCATGCTGCTTACCTGACTCACCTGTTGGCTTTGCAGGGTGTTCCACAGCTGTTGTCCTCTGCTGAGGAAGATGTTGTGAGCCAAAGGCAGATGGTCCTTATATACTAAATACATGTGTCAGGAATGAGGAAGGCACTCTGTTTGTGGGAAACCCATGATATTTGCTTGAGTGTAAAATAGCAGGTACTTTGTACAATGTAAACATTCCCTTGGAAATTTGAAAAGGTTGGCAAACTGTTGCGCAAGGTGCATTGGAGACCTGAATAAGAGTGTTTGGCCCAGCCTTGATCTGAGTTGCCAGATTCCAACGGATAGTGGTAATCACCTTGCTTACACATAAAAATGCCAAAATTTTATTGTATCTCCTTAATCATTTCAAGCTGCAGAAAAGCTACAGGAAAGGAGAGTCCACTTGAACCTCAGGAAGAACTTCCTGATGGTCAGAGCTGTCCAGCAGTGGAATATGCTGTCTTGGAGTGTGGTGGAGTCTTCTTCTTTGGGGGTTTTTAAGCAGAGGCTGGATGGCCGTCTGTTGGGAATGCTTTGATGAGTGGTCCGGCATAGCAGGGAGTTGAACTCGATGGCCCCTGGGGTCTCTTCCAACTCTATTATTCTACGATTCTTTGATTTTACATGCTAGCGGCTGGCACAGCAACCACTGTGTTGAAACAGAGAGAGAAGGGATGCTAACTTGCACCAGTGCTTGAAAACTGACCATTGATTTCATGCTCACACATATCAGCCCTGTGAAATCAATAACATTCAGTCATTAATGACCGTAAATGTGAATCCAAAAAAATTACAAGTTCTTAGGTCCAGCTTACAGTCTCGTAAATATATGAAGAGGATACACTCATATTTTTACCTGATACCAGAATGGCACCAGTGTTTCTTGTCAACTGGACATTCCACAACCAGTGTGTTACAGCAGAAAAGACTAGCAATTGGGACAATTATTTGGAACTAGCCAAATCACAGGCTCAGGATTTTAAAGAATTTCAAGGATTGGTACTTCACCAGGACATGTCAATTTCAAACACCTGTTTTGCATCATCCCCAGGTCCACCCTTGCTGTGAGGAAGAGTGAAACAGCTGCTTTGGGTGGGAGATGGATGGGTATACTTCCATGCACTGTATGACCTCTATGTGCCGTGTGGCATATATATGTGCCTTATGACCCTGCCCAAGCTCCCATTTTGCCCCCAAGGGTGGTTGAAAATGCTTCCATGTCAGAAGTGTCAAATTAAGGTTGAGCTGCTAGCTTGGTCAACTTTGCATACATAGAAGGTGCCATCTTGTCCTTTGCCTCAGGTAAAACAGTGCTTTGAGTTGGCCCTGATGATCTTCCTCCCTGATTTGCAAGAGGTTAAGCTTAAGAACAAGGAAACTGCTGTGCTGGATCAGGCCTGGGGGTAGTAGCAGCTGGTGGCTCCCATGTCAGTGGGGTGGGAAGTCTACTCTGGGATTTAGTCTGAACTTTGGCCATTTCCACCCTACTCTATTATAATGCTATTATTCCACTTTCAACATCCCTTGGAATTCTGGGATTTGTAGTTTCCTGAGGCCAAAGAGCTCGCTGGGTGAGAATTCTAAATCCCCTCCCTAAACTGCAAACCCCAGGATTCCATATGGGGTTGAAATCAGAATAATAGCACCTTAATAGTGTAGTACAGAAATAGCCTTTAAAGAAGCTATATTTGAGATGTTGATCCCTATCCCCAACACCTTGGATAGCTCTTTTGCAGTTCAGACTAAATCCCAGATTGACATATGTCCTATTGACATGTGCCATAACCCCCCACCCCGCACCCGCAGTGAGAGTTAGACCATTTCCGCACGGGCGTAAAGAAACGGTGCAGAGTGTCCTCCAGGGAGGACGTCTGCACCTGGGAGCGGACTGGGTCGGACCTACTTAGTGTAGTTGCGCACCTCGGCCCGCTCTGGAACGACCCGAAGTGGTCGTCCAGCGTGCTTTTGAAAGACCGCTTAAAACAGGTCTTTCGAAAGCATGGAGCACGCCTCTCCATGCCTGCACTCCAGTGCAGATTTGCAGGCTCGCGCCAGTGCGAGCCTGTGATCTGCCGGGGCTGGGCTTTAGGCTGGCGAGCTTCAGCGGTCGGTGGAGAGCCTCGACCAACCGGAAGCCGCCATTTTCGTCCCCGGAGCAGTGCGGAGCGGCGGCCACGCACTGCTCCGGACCAGCGTGGAGCCAAGAAGTCCGGTAAGTACCGGCACGGGGCGGTTCCCTCGCCCCGTGCGGAAATGGCCTTAGTCTTCCAGTGACAAGCCAGACCTCCCTTTGGAGGAGCCAAGGCAG
The DNA here is from genome assembly GCA_030412105.1 of Cyclura pinguis. Classification (NCBI taxonomy): domain Eukaryota; kingdom Metazoa; phylum Chordata; class Lepidosauria; order Squamata; family Iguanidae; genus Cyclura; species Cyclura pinguis. The sequence continues at coordinate 2,840,524 of CM059602.1, forward strand.
AAGTCAGATAGCCACTTTGGTCCAGCAGCTCAAAGCAGAAAAAGGAGGAGCCCCCCCAGTCCCAGAGAAAGACAGAGCGAACAGCTGCAACCAAGAGGATCATAGCTGACGAACACTATTCCTAAATGGTGCTGGGGATCTGGGAATTAGCTAAAATTGCTGCCTGTATGAGGAGGTTACATTCACCAGCCTCCTTGCTGAATATAGCTCCAGTCTTCCTCTTGGCTCGTGCGATTATGTCTAATGGGTTTATAGCCTCTGGACTGTTTAGCAACCGGGCTATCACAATTTCCTGGAAACCTGTCTCTGATTTGTGGCTTTTTTGATCCTGGACTGTTTTGACACTGGATACCTTTCACTTCCTGGATCTTGTTTCAAGTTGAGAGCAGGTAACAGGGAGGCCACCACCCATTATTGCTGAAATGCAGCTGGTTCCATGTTATGACAGAAACTCCATTGCTCCTGAAAGCTAAACAGGGCAACACCCCATGCCATTCTCCCCAATAACTGGTATTCATGGCCATCTTGCCTCTTTATGTAGGTGTTCAATTGGAGCTGTGGTGTCCCATGTTCTCCATGAATTTATCTAGTATTTCCACCACACAAGCAGGAGTATAAGGATGTGGGCAGGCTCACAGACTCACACTGGAAGGGAATCCAAGGTCCTGTGCAGGAATCTTCCCAAATACACACCTGAGAGATGGCCACCCAGCCACCTCCATTTGAAAATTTCAAGTGCAGGAGGGTACCACATTCCTAGATAGTCTACCCCATTGTTGAACAGGTTTTTGTGGCTGCTGTGTACCTTCAAGTCATTTCCAACTTATGGTGACCCTATGGTGAACCTATCACGGGTTTTCTGTGGCCTGAGAGTGTGTGATGTGCCCAAGGTCATCCAGTGGGTTTTTATGACCAAACGGGGAATGAACCCCTGGCCTCCATGGCCGTTGTCCAACCATTACACCCTGCTGGCTTCCTGAATAGCTCTTACCACCAGAAAAATTTTAGTGGGGTGTATTTGGAATCAGCTCATGGTATCATCTGACAAGTGACGTGTACTGGCAATCAACATTTGACCATCCAGCACAGAGCCTTCAGTAGACCACCGTATCACTTAACATTTAGTACATTCTGTGTCAGTTTTATTTATTCATTGATTTAACAAATCAGGTGAACAGAAGTAAAAAAGATAAGGTCATTCCCATTTTAATAAAAAATGTTTATTATTTATGTATGTGTGTGTGTGTGTGTGTATGTTTGTTTGTTTGTTTAGCATATTTGAAGGCTGCCTTTCTCCCAGAATGGAGAGAATATTCTCCCACAATAAATAACACATTAAAAACATTTAATTGCCTCCTTGTTGAGTTCGCAGTTAAATGTTTACCTTGTGCATATATGTGAATGTCCATCTGTGTGCACCATGGCAAGCCCAACAAAATGCAAATAAAAACATAAACAACTTCTAAAGCAGAACTTACACATAGGTGAGACTCTAACAAGAACCAAGCCAGTGATCCTCACCCTATTTGTGATCCCAAGTGGAGTAGACCCTTGGTAACAATTGAGTTTCCATATGTGTGGACTCACAAACGCCTGGTCCTATCATCAGTCACCAATTAGAGTAGACAGATTGAATTAGAGTAGTCCAATTCAGTGGGTCTACTCTAATTGGGGACACATCATGGGATACAGGCTTTTTTAAAAAATTCAGGCATTTGTGTCTTACTTTGGCATCTCTATAACAAACATTGCTTCAAAGCAATGTTGTCAGTTTACTGTTGTCGTTTTTGGTGTCACACCAACTTCAACTTGAGGCGATCCTATGAATGTGAGACAGAGCCGCAGTCGACCACAGCCCTGCTCGGGTCTTGTAACCTCAAGGCAGCAGCCGTGCCTTCCTTGGCTGAACTAGCCTACCCGTAGTGCGGTCTCCCTCTTTTCCTGCTGCCTGTGCATCATGTATAAGAGTTGCTCTAACGTGGGCAAAGGGAGGTACTTTTGCTAGGAGAGTTGGTAGTGATGTGTAACTTCTCCAGTTAGAATCATGGACTCAGAAAGAGACCCCCAAGGGCCATCCAGTCCAACCCCATTCTGCTATGCAGAAAAACTCAATCCAAGCACTTCCTTTGACAGAACCTCCAAAGAAGGAGCAGAACTGGACGCAGTATTCCAAATGAGGTTTGACCAATGCAGAATAGAGTGGTATCATTACCTCACTCAATCTAGACACCATACTCCTATTGATGCCACCAAGAATCGCGTTGGCTTTCTTGGCTGCCGCATCACACTGCTGACTCTTGTTCAGCTTGTGGTCCACCAAGACTCCTAGATCACTTTCACACATATTATTATCCAGCCACGCGTCCCCCATCCTATATTTGTGCATTCCATTTTTTCTGCCTAAGTGCAGGACCTTCCATTTCTCTCTGTTGAAATTCATTTTGCTAGCTTCGGCCCAGCTCTCCAATCTGTCCAGGTCATTTTGAAATTTTATTCTGTCCTCCAGCATATTAGCAAGCCCTCCCGATTTGGTGTCATCTGCAGATTTGATCAGCATGCCCTCTACTCCTTCATCCGAGTCATTGATGAAGATACTGAACAGCCCTGGGCCCAGGACAGAACCCTGTGGCACCCCGCTAGTCACTTCTCTGTAGAGGTGACAAACAAAATATGTTGTCCTCACCTCCAGGCTCCTTTGCTCACCTTCAGATAGGAAGTAGCCCAGGACCCGAAGGCCATTGGATGGCTTTCAGGACTGGAAGAACAGCTTATCCCCTCGGTAAACAATTCAAGCCACAAGATTCTCCTCGGGTGACAAGGACAAGGATATTAACACGTCTATTGTCCCAGCTGCCTAATGAAGCCAACAGCTTTCCAGCCTCAGTGGTTCCAGTGCCAGAGAAGGGGATGGAGAAAGGGGAGAGAGCTCAGGGCACACAATGGTGACTTCAAGGGGCCAGATCAAGTTATCAGGGACCTTGATTCAGGTGGGCTTTGAGCCAGAAAGGTTCAGTGAGCTGGCAGGCAACATCAGCTAAGCTCTGATAAAGGTCATCAAGTTGCTTACAACCATGGTTGGAATAACTGGATGTTTGCCTTCTTACAAAGAGAGTCTCCCACCTCTCACCTGGGGATTTGGAGATGGTTCCTGCTTGAAAAGCCAGCTTGGCAGAGGAGGGAGAGGCCAGGGTGAAAGGTTTATCAAACCGGAGGGATGGGGATTTCTTTGCTGCAGTCCAGATTCTGGGCAAGATCCATGGAAAAAGGACAAGATCGGTGGTGCGAATGAGAGGGCAGAAGGCAGCATCCCGAACCAAGAACAAAGCAAGGGGAGCACAAGAGCAAGGAGGCTGAATCGCATGGCGGTGGGAGGAGAAGGGGAAACCGGGGAAGGAGGTGCAACTATGGCAGGTGGGGGAAAGAAATATCTTGAGGCAAGGCCAGGAAGAGTCATGGGGGGAATAGAGAGAGGAACAGAAAGAGAGGAAAATATCAGAAATAGAAAATTTAACTCAGATTAAATTGGCCTTCCACATCCACGGGGATTAGGGGCACAGGGTGGAAAAGTGGAAAAACCATAAATATCTAGAGCTCTCCCTCCTAAAACAAAAACCCATATTTAACATACACAAAAAGTACAATCTGTACATTCAACTCACTGCAGATTCAGATGTACAGCACACAATACATTTGAATCTGTGGTGGAGAACATGCCCCCTGCCTGGTTCTGCCTTCAAGGCGAGAGGGGTCTTTCGCAAGTCAGAAATGGGTGACTAGCAGGGCTTGCCACGGCCTCTGCTGCTGCCCTATCCCATTTTTAATCCGGAGTTGTAATCCTAGCCTTGCACTCACAGTCTCTTGCAGCCTCCATGTCACAGGGCTTGCAGAGAGACTGCAAACATGTGGCGAGACTTATAATTCTGCATTAAAAATTGCATGGGGCAGCAGCAGAGGCAGTGGCAAATAATTCACAGATAATCAGATCTGTGGACATTAAACCAGAGAATGTGGAGGGCCAACTCTACTTCCTTTCGAGATGACTTCACCTTAACATCCATCTTCCCCAGTCACTTTCTGCATGCTTCTTTGTTGTTTCATGGGCCTTGACGTTGACACTGATTTGTGGCTACCCAATCATGCAGTTTTCTTGGCAACATTTATTCAGCAGAGGTTTGCCATTGCCTTAGGATCCTAGAAACTGGGAATCCTAGAGCTAGAAGGGACCAAAGGGGCCACCTAGTCCAATCCCCTGCCATGCAGGAATACCCACTTCCCAGGAGGATGGCCATCAAACTTATGATTCAAAACCTCCAAAGAAGGGGAGCCCATTAGTTTCTGAGGTGGTCTATTATGCTTTCAGACAGTTCTCTCTCCTTGTGATCTGAATCCATTGGTTCATGTTCTACTCTCTGGAGCAGAAGAAAACAAGCTCTTTCCATCTTCTGCATGATGCCCCTCCAGATATTTAAAGGTGGCTTCATATATCCTCAAGCTAGCTACACCTAGTTTCAGAAGTCATTCCTCTGAAGAGCGCCTACAGGACCTGCTTTTTCCTGGTAGTGCTTCTAGGAAAGGCAATTCATCATCTTTTGCAGGAAAAAAGGGTAATCTGGATGGCTATTGAGAGTGGCTAGAACATCCTTGTGTGACCTTTGGGTGGTGGCCCTTTGCCCATCTCTGCTTAAAGTATCCCTTTAATCCCCAAAACGCAGGCAGGCAGGCAGGCAGGCAGGCAGTGCAGAAGTTTTAAGTTTTCTTTCTCTTGACTTTCAGGTGGGGTTCTTATCTAAACCCAAGGACAAAGACATTTTCAGTCCTTTTTAATCCCTCATGTCTTCTTGCCCATCTGACAAAGCCATTGCTGTTTTCAAGAGCTCCTTTCCTCTACAAAAGCAACACGTGAGTTCTGCTTATCACATGAGTGTTTTCAGGAGACAATTTCTGGTTCAAAGACCATTTCAGAGATAACCTTTTAAGAGTGCCAGCTAAGCACCATGAAGCATATTGGATTTCAGGTATGTGTGCCATTTCTGAACTTTGGAGGCAACAGATGGTGAACTAAATGGAAAGATCCATTGGCTGCTCTGTGTGTGTGTGTGTGTGTGTGTGTTATTTTAAGTGTGTGTTATTTTAAGAGCTCTATGACTGCTTCCTAGAGCAAAATCACCCAGGACATAACACCAAAGAGTGTCAGCACTTGTGCTGCTGGGAATGGCAGGCCGCTTTAGTAAACCATTCTGTATATACCGTGAAATTACAATTACGGGAAAAATTGCCAATACAAGGTATAGGCTGGAATCTTTTGGATTAGTCCAGGGTAGACCCTAGAAATCAATGGTCAGGTGAAATGCAGATATATAGAATGGGTGACAGCCGGCATGGAAGCAGTACCTGTGAAAAGGATTTCATGTCTTACAAATTTGACGTGAGTCAACAGTGCAATGCTGCAGATAAAAACGTCAATGCAATTATAGGCTGCGTCAATAGGAGTAGAGTGTCAAGATCAAGGGAAATAGTAATGACACTCTGTTCTTGCTTTGATCAGACACCACCTGGTGTCCTGTGTCCAGTTCTGGGCACCACAGATCAAGAAGGTTATTGACAAGCTGAAACATGTCCAGAGAAGGGCAACCAAGATGATCGAAGGTCTGAAAACCAAGCCTTTCAAAGAACAGCTTGGGAAGATGGGTATGTGTAGCCTGGAGAAGAAAAGACTGTGAGGCAACTGGCTATCTGTAAATATCTGGAGGGACACCATGTAGAGGATGGAGACAGCTTGTCTTCTGCTTCTCCAAAGCTTAGAAGACAAACCAGTAGGTTCAAATTCTAAGGAACGAGATTTCCACCTGAACATCAGGGGGATCTTACTGTCTGTAAGAACTGCTCAACAGTGGACTGGACTGCCACAGAGGCTCCTTTTTTGGAGGTCTTTAAATGCAGGTTGGGTGGCCATCTCAGAAGGACATTAGTTGTGCTTTCCTGCAGGTTAAGGAGATGGATGAGATGGCCCTTGTGGTCTCTTCCACCTCTAAGATTCTATGGCTGTAAGATTCTTTGAAATGGAAAGTCAATACATAGATAAGAAGTTAATTCAATGGATCTACTCTGTCGTGTTTTGAACTAACATGACTTTGGCCACAGTGTTTGTGGCAAACGCATATGGCTAGGAACACCAATCTCCAAGAGTCTGAAAGTTAGCATCTGAGGAATGCTAGCAATGCTCTGGGGTCTTCTCAACCACTGTACCACCAGCCATCTCCTAAGAGCAAGTACAGGAAGAATGGTCAAGAATATTTGAAAAATTATAGAGAAAAAAATGCATTTCCTGAGTGTCAGGAAATCCTGCTGAGAAAAATCCTGGACTGAAAAGAAGAGTTGCTCTCCTTTGCATGCTTTATTCTTGATTGCTAAACTACCTCATTAGACACGAACTGTGAACCTTCTGTTATTCATGGAAGAGATTTTGATATTTCTACCCAGATCTTGACAACACTATCAGAACCTTCTGTGTCCAAGTAAAATATGGAGGACCTGCACTGAGTCATAATAGAGTCATAGAATCATGGAATTAGTTGAAAGAGACCACAAGGGCCATCCAGTCCAACTCCCTTCTGACCTGCAGGAAGACACATCAAAGCTCTCCCTTTGACAGATGGACATCCAAACTCTGCTTAAAAACCTTCAAAGAAGGAGACTCCAGCCCATCCCATGGAGGCAAGCCCATTCCACTGCCGAACAGCTCTGACTATCAGGAAGTTCTTCCTGAGATTTAAGTGGAAGCTCTTTTTTTGCAGTTTTAATCCGTTGCTCCTTGTCCTAGTCTCTGGAGCAGTGGACGAAAAGTCCACTCCCTCCTCAACATGACTTCCCCCCTCAAATATTTAAACGTGGCTATCTTGTCCCCTCTTAACCTTCTCTTTTGCAGGCTAAACATACCTAGCTCCCTAAGCCACTCCTCATAGAGCTTCATGGCCTCCAGACCCTTATGTATGCTCAAGTTTCCTTATGAAGGTTCTTGGACTTTGTGTGTGTGTGTGTGTCATACAGAACATCTGCATTCAGTTTAAGATTGAGAAAGCAGTTTTTCATGTGGGGTCACGACACATGCAGAGGCACATAGTGCATGAATGTGTTTGCGCCTTGCCCATGGAGGTGCTGGTGTGGTCTTATTTGGCTGCACACTTGGTGTCTTTGTTTAGTTGCACGACAGTGTCATTCAACACAAGGTGTTGCAGATCAGATTCATGCACGTGGGGATTTCAGCTATGTTACCCTGGTGAGAGATCTCAATCAATGCATTGGTTGAAATCTGAGGTGGAGAGCCTTCAAACCTCCAAATATGGTTGGGTTGCAGCTCCCATCATCCCCAGAGTTTATGGTGAGGCATGCTGTGAGTTGCATTCCAAAAGCAGTAGAAGATATGCATGATTCCTGATTCTGTTCTAGTAGGACAACCAGAGTGACCTGTCTTCAAGGTGCCAGTTCTCCAGAGCCATAGGCCGGCCTCCCATTGGTTAGTCCCAAGCAGAGTAGACCTGTTCAATCAATTGTGGAATGAGTCAACACGTAGGTAAGCTCCATTGATTTAATGGGTCTATTCTAGATGGGACTAACAAGAGGAGTCCAATATGTTATGTGCAGGGTTGGCTGGTGCCTCCCAATTTAGTGAGGTGGACTAACAATAGGATTCAAACCACAGCCCCCAGTATCAAGAGGAGTAAGAAAAGGAGGGCTCTATCAGCCCCTGTAAGACTAATTGGCTTTATTTTAGCAGGCACTTTCATGGATTTCATCCCACTTTGTCCAAGAAATACCTGGAAGCTCATGCTGAAAGAAATCAGTTAGTCTTAAAGGTGCTGCTCCATTCCTCCCTTCTCCCCTCCTTTCCCCCTTTTAATGCTGTCACAGACTGACCCAGCTGTCTATCTGAAAACAGTTTCCAATGCAGTTGGTAGTGACAACATCCATGCAAAGAACTGTGCCCACGGGTGCCGTGTGAACACATAATGCCAAGGAAAAACTCAGTGGCACAGCCAGAATCTTCCCAGGTCACTTATACTTACTTGTAACAATAAATGCTATGCAAGTATTTGCATCTGATGGCAGAGAAGGCATAAGAAATGCATTAGACTCTGAAAGCTTTATCACAAAAGGGAGGTAAATCACAATTACAGCAGGACAATAGCACTTTTGGCTGGGACTTAGCACGTGATGTTGTTCTCCCGGTGGGAGACTGCTTGGAAGTTGTTCCTTTTGCAAAGGGGGTCATTAATGGATCTTTTGTGCTAATAGAAGAAACACTTTTCAAGTGGTTCCCCACAAGGAGAACAACAGAAGACAAACTACATTCCAGCCAAGGATGCTGTTATCCTGCTGCAATTGCAATTTACCCGCCTTGTGTGATAAAGCCCTCAACTGGCTTGGTTACTTTCCTAGAAGAAACATTTTGGCTTGAGACTTGGAAAAGGAGAGTTATATATAACCATTGGAGGAAATGAATGTAAGTAGCCAACAAACACGGAACACATATATTAATCAATGCACTCTAAGAACAGAGCTTGGGAAAGTTACTCTTCTCAGCTATAACTCCCAAAACTTGTTCTGAATGTCAAATCCCAGTGGCCATGCTGTGATTTATGCTTCAAAAAGTGACTTTTCCAAGTACTTTCTAAAAGAGCTTCACCAAAATAAAAAAGTACCATAAAAAAGAGACTAGCATTACCATTGTCTTTGTGTGACCACCAGAATAAGTTGCATAAGCTAAAATGCCAAGGTTCAATTGCTTCCCGATTTCTCTTGTTATTTTTGTCCCAGGGCCAGACGCATTGACCAGGGGGTGGGGGATGCTGTGAGTGAATTATGCGAACAGAACAACACCAGCCTAGGTGGTAGCAAGAGGAGAGGAAAGGCTGCACACTTTGCAGCCAAAAGGGGAAAAACAGCTTGGAGGCCTCAGATCCTCATGGCTAGCAGATTTGTCTGTCTGTCCTCACTGCTGCTCCTGTGCAACCCGGGAACCTGACAACCACTGGTGTGGTGCACCAACAAGCTGCTGTGCCACCCACTTGTTGCTCTTCACATGTTTGCATTGGAAGGAGTTTGTCTGGATGATTTAGAGAAGTTATGTTTTTAGCAGCATGGCAACCTGAGGTGCTGTACAGATGTCACTTGCAGTAGTTTGCAAACTTGTAAAGGTGATGTCTGTGGTGTTACACTGATGTGACTACTCAAAAGTTATTTTTTAGAATCATAAATTTATAGAGTTGGAAAAGATCAGAAGGGCCATGCAGTCCAACCCCATTCTGCCATGCAGGAAGACACAATCCAAGCCCAGATGGCTATCCAGCCTCTGTTTAGTAACCTCCAAAGAAGGAGGAGACTCCACCACACTCGCAGGCAGTATATTCCACTCTCAAACTGCTCTTACAGTCAAGAAACTCTTTCTAGTGTTTAGGTGAAATCTCTTTCCCTGCAGTTTGAATCAATTGCTCCATGTCCTAATCTCTGGAGCAGCAGAAAACAAGCTTGCTCCATTCACCCTTACACTCACATTTTGAAAGTCTTGTCATCAGGAGTGGCTGGTGACTCCCATCACTCAGTGGGGCTGAGGAAGCTGCTCTTTGTTTTAGTCTGAACTTTAAAGGCACTGCCCAAAGTGCTGAGTTTCCTATACCCTGAAAGAGTTGTGGAAGGAGCAGCCATAAAACTAGGAGTGGACTCATCAGCGCCACCACAGCCCTACTGGGATGGTGCTGGCAGTACGCTGCTCATTTTTCTGAACATGGAAAGAGTGTCGGATTCAGCAAAAGGAAAACCAAAGAAGTGCAGAAGAGGAAAACAGAATCTTTTATTCTGAGCAAGCAAAATGTCATGGTATGCTTTTTGGTAGATTGCTACAGAACCGGGAACTTTGGACAGCAAGGCAGAATTCTGGTAGCCCTTCAAGACTCTGTGAGCAGAATATAGGTTGCTTTTTTGGTGTGCACACATTGTGGTTTTCCCAGAAGCTAAGTGTTCCTTCGGTTTGGGTGGTGAGTGCTCAGTAGCTGAGATGCGCAAAACTGAGGTGCTGGTGTGCTGAGGACTGTCCTGTTGGACTTCCTGTTTCCTGTGCATTTTCCCTCATACGAGTTTGCGAGCTGCAAGTTGTTCCATTTTCCCCATCAGAGCTGTGTAGTCAGCAGGAGCAGAGCGGGCAGACAGCACCAGAGCATCCTGCAAAGGGTGAAGAAGAGGGTCCACAGATGGTCACATTCAGACATCACAGGATTTCTTCAGTCTCCTAAACCACCCTCACCAGCATGTGCCGTCAAGAATAAGGAGCAAAACCCCAAAGGAGGGTCCAGGAAGAACTGAGGAGGAGGCACTTTTCCCATGAGGTTAATTGCTGAGCTCAGTTGCCAGTGCTGCACAAAAGTCTAAAACGTGGACCAAGATCTTGGATCAGGCAGGCAGAGCTGCAGTACTCCACCCTCATCGATGGTTTTGCTTCCCGTGATTTCAGTTTCCTGCGGTCAGCCTCTTCTCTCACAGACTCACCTTCCTCCCTCCAGTCCTTTGCCCTGATCTGTCCCCTGGCTTCTGGGCTACAGAATCCACATGGCCTACTCCAGGTCCCGCCACCCACACCTTGCCTTGCCCATCACCCATTTTAACCAGCCCTCCCCCTACACCACCACAAGAAATGGCTCTGGCATCACCAGAAGTACCCCTCTACCTTTGAAGTGACCATAGAGAGGCTTTATACTACCAGAGGGTATGAAGCCTCTCTATGGTCCCTGCAAAGCTAGAGAGCTATTTCCAGTGAAGGTAGAGGGTTTGGTACTATCTGTGGTTTCAGGTATCCACAGGGCTTACTGGACCATATCTCCTGCCACGCCCTTGTCCCAGGACCCCGACTCCCAGGACCCAGACGGGTCCCTTCCCAGCAGCCGCACCCCAGAAACATGAAAAGGGAGCACTTACGGCAGCCAGTGCAAGAAGCAAAAGGAAATTCCAGGCCTCGGGGAGTGCTTATAGGGGAAGGGCTCATTAATTAGGACACAGCGGGCCAGGAGGCTGAGGCTATAGAATCAGAGGTCTCGACAGCAGAAGGCTGCTGAATCTACTGATGCTATCGGTGGTAACAGCCGTGGTGAGTCTTGCTTCCTTCACTTGTGTGCTTTGAACCTTAGAGCTTGACACTTTGCTCGGATTATTGGTTTGACTTTTGGACTATTCCTTCTGGACTGCTCAGAGAATTTACTTCAGCCCCAAGGCTGTTTTACAGAGCTGCCATTATCTAGCTCATTAGGCAGTGGAGGAGCCTTGATGGGCTGCCCAGCTCAGGCCATCTCCCGTGGATAAGGGGCGATTACTGTACATGCCTTTCAAACCCCTCCTTGAAACTATTAACAGTGCTACTGCTAACATTAAATAGCTTGGGAAGGGAGACAGGGAAGCGGGGGGGGGGCAATGGAGCATTGAAGACCCAGGGTAGAGGGAAGAGAAATGCGCTCATGCTTTCACCTCCCCTCTGTTGGGAGGAATGGAACCAGGGAAGAGAAGACAGTCCCCATTGCTTGGTTTTCTCCCTCCCTCATTCTGCCTCCCCTGGCCATCTAATAGCAGTAGCAACCTCCTCCTTGACAAATGCAGGGGCAAGGTTTTGGTTGGGGGTCTTGTGACCATCCCAAACAAGATGCCTTATGCATGATAGAGTGCCAAGTGGAGTGTGCTGGAACTGGGTCCAGGTGTCTCAGAGCTGGGAGGGAATAGGAATGTTGTACTCTTAACACCGATTTCGTGCCAAAAAATTTTCAGCTGAAAAAATGGGGGAGATTTTAGGGGAGTCCTGGAGGGGGTAAGGGCCACATTAGAGTCTCCCAAGAGCCTAATGCAGCCCATAGGCTGCATAATTCCCTGCATGTGTTAAATGCTTCCCTGTCTTTGTTCAGGGTGCATTTCTCAAACGGCTACACGCATGTCAAGCTGTCAGCATGTGAGCATGGAATAGCTCAGCCAGTTTGTGAAATGGCCACCAGGAAATTCTTGGATGCCAAACACCTGCGCTAGCTACCACAGGCAAGAGGAGGCCTTGACAGGTGTGTCACTGGGCTAAGGGGAACGTCAGCTGAAACACATCCAGGTAGAAATGGTTCTGCACCATCAGGAAGCCGCAGTGTAACAAACAGAAAGACAAGTAAGCAAGCCATTTTCCATGAACTGACCGGGGACTTCTCAAATTTTGTTTTGCTTTCTTCATACGTAGCTCCCAACATGCTTGGAAGAGGCATTTGGTTATCATCCAGGACTTCTGCAACATGCAAAAAGAGACACAGAGGGAGGAGGAGGGATTCATTGTTAGGGCGGGCAACAAGCGTGGAGCTGTCTTTCCCATTCTACTCATCACCTAATGCAAGATATTCCCAGTAACACCTCCTCTTTCAGCACCGTGTTCAGGCCGCAATAACACCCAATGAAATGTTCTTGGCTTTGGAGTATCAAGGAAAGAGAAACCCATTCATGGGTGACAGTGACAAAGAATTTTGGAATGGATCCACCAAAACTCGCACCACACCCTCACCACTAATTCTGCCACGTAAACCAGGAGTGGGAAATGTGCTTCCCTCCAGAAATCGTTGGTCTCTCTCTGCAGTCTCCAGCACTCCTCACCATTGGCTGTACTGCTGAGAGAGGAAGTCCAGCAACATCTGGAGGGTCGTGCGATTCCTTGCCCGTAACTTGGCCACAACAAGAAAGTTGCCTTTGTATTGTACCAGATTATTACTCTTTTGGGCTTGGCACTGTCTGCACTGGTTTGTAGTGGTTCTCCAGGAATCCAGCACTGCATTTTAAGAAAGACATTGATAGACTAGAATGGCCTCTGGTGAGGGCAGCAAAGACGGGAAAGAAATCCAGGGAGGAAAGTTTGAGGACAGTGGACATGTTTATCTTGGAGAAGAGAAGATGGGACAGAGAGCACGACTGCATCATCTGGTACTTGGGTGGCTGTTACATACCAGAAGGCCAAGACTTCTCCTTTGCTGACCCAAAAGGAAGGACTAAGTGGTAGGGCTTCAAGAGACAGGAGGATATATTTCGGTAGAACTTCAGGAGAAACTTCTTTTCAGATAAGAGAGGTTTTATAATGGAACCAATGAACCAACACAGGTAGACATCATCCTCACTGGAGGTCTTAAAGCAGAGTCTGGGTAACCAATCATTCAGGATGCCCTACTTCTGGATTCTCTTATCAAGCAAGAGGTTGGGCTAGATAGCTGACAAGGCAGCCTAGGAATTTCTTTAGGATTTTATATGAGAAGGATGAGAAAAGTGCAGCTGCTTAGACGCCCCCCCCCAGGACTCCCTGGTCCCCAAACCAGCCCCCAATGTCTCCTGACCTCCCAACTTTTATTTCAACATTCCTGTGACTTTTTTCAGGCAGTTTTTGCCCCAAAACCTCACCAAACACCCCCACCCTACCCGCTCAGCCCCCTTAAGCTCCCATTACACCCAAATACCACCATTTTACTTGTAAGGCAGCCTGAGATCTTTTCAATATAGAACAAGTTAGAAATATGTTAATAAATAAAATAGATTCTTATAAATTTTCATCACAGTCCCTCTCAAAATGGTGGCAGGAAACGATGTGATGTCACTTGCAGTCACCATTTTGAGATGGGCTGTGGATGAAAACTGAGCTATTTTGACCCACTGTGGGGAAATGTGGCCCACATCACAGTCTGGGGAGAGAATTGGTCTCTGGGCCCCCATCTCCAGAGTTACCCATCCCTTCTGTAGAGCTTGGAGAACTAGAGTTCGTTACTAGCCTACAACTCAAATTCCCCAAGCAGCAAGAATCACCCAACAGAAGAAAATCTGGGCAACCTTATCCACCATTCCATCTGGTAGCCAAGCAAAATCTACCTTATGAGAGATTGTGGTGGTGGTGGGTTTAGTTTAGTTTAGCTTATCTATTTTGTTTATGAAGTGAGCAACAAATATCACACAGAGTTACTTACTACTGACAGCTGGCACACAAACAGTGCTCACGACATCTTCCATATATTTCTCCAGTGCTTCTACCTGCAACAGTAAGAAGATGCCAAGACGCTGTGACAAACTGATATGTGAACTGCATTCATTATGTTATAGGTTTCATTTACAAGCACAAAATTTAACAAACGGCTTTTGTAACTTAGGGGGAAATAATTGTCTCATGCTGAGGTCTGCCTGTGGTCAGTCCATCCGAGTCTAATCTGACTAATAGCATCTTCCCAAAGATTGATGTTGATCAGAGTAAAGTTGAAGGTTTTCCCGGCCGGAATCCATAGGTTGTTGTGGGTTTTCCGGGCTTTGAGGCCGTGCTCTGTTAGTATTTTCTCCTGACGTTTCGCCTGCTTCTGTGGCTGGCATCTTCAGAGGATCTGGTGGCATGGAAGTGAGACAGAGTCTATCTACTTGTGTAGTCCCTGGGTGGGAGGGAGCAATTTGCATGTGTCACAGTGGGCCTATTGTTAAATGGGATGTCCCTCAGGGTGTATTATTAATCAGGGGATATGCATAACAGTGCATTAAGTACATAAGCAACCAGATCATCTAAAGATGCCAGCCACAGATGCAGGAGAAATATCAGGAGAAAATACTAATAGAACATGGCCTCAAAGCCTGGAAAACCCACAACAACCTATTGATCAGAATAGATCGTCAGATTTTTTTTTCAGAGATGCTCCCCCAAGTGCTAAAATACCAGTTAATTATAGCACATAATTTTCATCACTACCTTTCTTGCATTTAGCATGCATTGTTTTGTATTTGGTCAGTGGAAAGTAAATATGGGTTGAAGTGGCTGAAGCAGGTATCACTGAGGAAATCCCACTGTAGGAGGGAAAAGAGGTTAATCCTCTGAAGGAAATATGCTTTCCCCTTAACATCTAAATTTGACACTTGGATAGGAGTCTTTCCCATGACTGGTGGGAGCCAGACCCTGGAATGTTTATCTCTCTGGATGGCTGCTGAGTATGATGAACTCTTACTTGGAGTCCTCTATCACACATCTGTAATTCTACGTATAGTCAGCTACATAGCAGAGTCACCACAGAACACTGTTAATGAATTGTGAAGATGCATAACAAGACAGCAGCAAAAGTGTTCTGAGGTTCATCATCCTCTAGTGATATACCCCAAACTCTCTCTACCCAGTGTCCGAATGTACAATGGGACGAATATGCATTGGGATCAATGCACATTGACTCCAATGGGGATTGGTCACTTTACCAGCTCCACTACATAGTAATATAACAGCAGCCCGTTACTGGATACAAACATTTCAGAACTGTTCGATTCTAATTCCCACGGACATATAAGTCCACTTACAAAGTTTTAAGT
Organism: Cyclura pinguis; assembly: GCA_030412105.1. Classification (NCBI taxonomy): domain Eukaryota; kingdom Metazoa; phylum Chordata; class Lepidosauria; order Squamata; family Iguanidae; genus Cyclura; species Cyclura pinguis. The sequence continues at coordinate 2,855,893 of CM059602.1, forward strand.
CTCCACCAAGATTCTTGCCAGTAGCTCTGCCACTTGGAATCTTTTCCTGGCAGACAAGTTTTCTCCAGGAGTTCTTGCCAGATTAAAGATACAGATATGCAGTATTCTCTATCTGCTACTCATACAACCTGTTCTCCAATTAATCCAGGATTGTCATTTAATACCAATAGGGGGGCAAACAACCTTGAAAATCTGACCATCTCTAAATACCGTATAGTTTTTTTACTCAAGCTCAACTTAACGGTATAACTTATACTGTGCTGGATGGTCATTTCCAGGGAATTCCTTACAAAAACCATGTTTCTCCATGTGGAGATGGATTAGTAGGGTCTCTATCCCATGTATTTTCCTTGTGTAATTTTTATGTGAGATTTTTATGTGAGACTAAGATTAATGACCTACTTCTTGAATAAATTCCCTGAAAGAATCTCTGAATGGCGTTTGTTTTATCTGTTGCTATTGCAGTTGCGTGTCTTCAAGTTGTTTCCAGCTTATGATGGTAGGAGATACTAATACATGAGCAACAGAAATTGTTCCAAAGTTCTTTTTCATTGCAGCTAAAATTCATAAAATTATGACTCAGATGAGCATTTAATACTTGGGCTTTGTCTCCCTTTTTAAATTGTACTGAACGATACTAAGGACATTTCTGCGCTAGACTGTTATAGTGCTATTATTCCACTTTCAACACCCTATGGAATCTCGGGGTTTGCAGTTTTGGGAGGGGCTGGCCGGCCCCTCCCTAAACTGCAAACCCCGAGATTCCATAGGATGTTGAAAGTGGAATAATAGCACTATAATAGTCTAGTGCAGAAATGGCCTAAGTCTACGATGTTTTTAAAATGTTTAAACAACTCTTGAACTGATATTAACCTGGTGTGTTTTATATCGTTTAGCTTCTCCTACTGAGTTTTGTACCTAGGACATCTTGTGTTTTAAAGGGTCTGTGACCGTACAATGAAGACTGGTTGGTGGATTGATGGATTGTATTCTCAGGTTTTGGACTGGTCCTGCCCACCCCTCAAGAATACAGGCAATTTTTGTGTTCGGACGTTGCCCGAGGCATAAGCTCTGCGAAGCCCTGGCATGTTCCTCTGCATTTCCTGCTCAAGATTCCTGACCTGCACCCTCTGTTCCGCCCCGTTTGGCACAAGCCTGATTCCTCCCTGACCCAAGGATCCAACGGCAGCCTCAAACTTACATTTTCAATTGTAGCCGATGGAGAAGTGATCTCCTTGGTCCTAGAAAATTAAGAGAAGGAAGTTAAGAGCGTGCAGGAGTCCATCCACACACATCAACCTGACCAACGCCCTGAATTCTATCTGCTTCCTTCCTCTTGTCTCCATCGCACCCATCTCACCACCATGCCATCATGAACCCACCTGCTCTTGTCTGATTTCGGAAGCTAAGCAGGGTTAGGCCTGGCTGGTACATGGACAGGAGATGCCCAAGGCTTGCCAGTGATCTCTGGGTTTGGCTGGGAAATAAATCCTGGAGAACTAGAGCTGCCGGTTAGAGTTGGTAATACTGATGGTGAACTAAGAGGCAGCTGCTTTCTCTCTTCCCTAGGTATGAATTCTACGAACGGAAATTCATAATGTGTCTCCTTTGTCTGGCTGAAACCCTTCACCATATTTTCCTCCTTACAGTTCACTTCAAATCCTTTCCTAAAGGATCCCCGCCTTTCTTGTTCAAGTAACTGCTTACTTCTTTTTCCCCAGCCGAGTGGAACACTCAAGATGTTCTCCCGTACTTGCAACTTACTCGTCTTCCCAGAGGTTGGGATGGCTCTCCCTCCTTGCCCCCCTGCATCAGCAACTGAAAACATTCTTGGGCCACCAAGCTTTTGGAAACTGAAGGGTAGGGGCTTTTAATGATACGAGATATTAAAACTTTAACATCTATTTAAAAGTCTATGCAAAAAGTTTTAACTTTATAAATTGTTTGATTGCATTTTAAATAACTTTTATATTTACACCTTCATCAAAGTTTTTGTGTAGTTTTTAATTTGTATTGTTTTTAAATATAGCAGTCCCTCCTCTTATCCATTTCAAGTCCACCAGTCTTGGAATACATAATACCAAAACCTAAATATACTGCATTTTTCTCCTATGCATACATACCAGGCAGTAGTCTATGCAGCCTGAACATGGTAGGAAAAAGGATAGTTCAGAGCCAAGGCAGGGTAGAGTGGGGCGCACAAGATTTCTCAAAACTCAAAACAGTGTGTGATTTAAAACTTATGAATTGTTTATTTCTGGAATTTTTTGCATTTAATATGGAGGGCAACCAAAATGGTGAAGAGTCGGGAAGCCATGAAGCCCTCTGAGGAGCGGCTGGGGGAGCTGCGTGTGTTTAGTCTGCAGAAGAGAAGGCTAAGAGGGGACATGAGAGCCATATTTAAACATTTGGAGGGATGTCATGTCGAGGAGGGAGCGGGCTTGTTTTCTGCTGCTCCAGAGACTAGGACAGGGAACAATGGATTCAAGCTGCAGGAAAGGAGATTCCACCTGAACCTCAGGAAGAACTTCCTGACGGTCAGAGCTGTCCAGCAGTGGAATCTGCTGCCTCGGAGTGTGGTAGAATCTCCTTCTTTGGAGGTTTTTAAGCAGAGGCTGGATGGCCATCTGTCGGGAATGCTTTGATGAGGGTTCCTGCCTGGCAGGGGGTTGGACTGGATGGCCCCTGGGGTCTCTTCCAATTCTATGATTCTACAATATTTTTGGACCACGGTTGAAACCGGGTAACTGAAACCACAGAAAGCAAAGCTGCTGCTAAGCAAGGGGACTACTATATGGTACTAGGCACCTTGACTCCCACTATTGGGAGAAGGCAGGACATAAGTGAATAAAATGTGTTATTGTTGCTGTTGAGTCAAAATCAGCCCAGTATTGTTAACTCTGGCTTGTAGGAGTAGCTCTCCAGACGTTCAGGTGCCTGGACAGAGCTCTGTCCTCCTCACCCCCAACCCCAGCCATAAAGGGGTAGCAGAGAGTGCCAAGAAGTCACCCAGGTTGAGTTGCACAGCTGGGGAAAATGCACAAGCTTCACTCTCCAGCACAGGTCCACCAGCAGAGTCTTGCACTCTGCCAATGCTAAGATCCCAGCCATTCGAACATTGGCACACTGACGCAGTGAAGGCATGGTTTTTTAAGGCTTTGCACTTTAAACATAAAAGCAATCATGGACTTGGAAGAAATCTAGAAGGCCTCCCCTTCAGGAGGGGGCTTCTTCAACAAGATGGCCAGAATCCCCAGTCCAATACCTGACAGGTCCTATTTTGATTTTCAATTTTTCATTTTCCACTTCAAAATCGGTGTCCCATTCCTGGACCTGCAATTGGACAATAGAAGAGAGGTTCAGTGAGCAAGCTGCCCTCGATCTTCACAAGTCAGAAGAGGGTCAGTGAGTGAGTGACATGGCCATTAAAAGAGAAAAGTTGTAAGAACACTAGTTGGCTTTTTTTCTCTGGCTTTTGCTGTATGCCCACGTAAAATCAAAGTTTGATTTATTTTGCACCTATTTGTAACAGTGAACAGCACATATTTAAATTGTAACATTTAGATGATTTTTGGAGAAGCAGACAGAAAGGGGGCAAGGGTGAAAAAGAATCTGTCATGCACCCCAAAAATCACTAAAGTTATTGCCATGAGCAGAACAACATCCAGGCTTAGACCAGGGTTGAGATTCAACACTGGTGTTGCATAGCCTAGCTCTCCACACAGGCCAGAGTTGTACACTGGTTATACCGTGCAACCCATGTATTGAATGTTGAATGGCATGGTCCATTACTGAAAGAAAACCAAAGGTGCAACCAAATGCACACATGTATTCATGTGCATGCGTACACATGTGTACCTATTCACACCTGCATGTGCATCGACATCTGGATGCCTAATGATACCTCAACTGCAACTCTGCTAACATTACACTCACAGAGTTACATGACAGCTGCACAACAACTGATGAGTAAATGCCAACACTGTGCAGCTGAATGCACAACTGAATGGACATCTTCCTTGTGAAACACACATCCATGGCACTGAAATGGCACACACGTTGACTTCCACAACCTTGTACTGAATGGGGAGATTCCTCATCAGACAAACATGTCCTGCTGCTTGTTGTGGGACATGGGAGACAGGAAGCGAGCTGTGGGCAAAAGGAGTCAAGAACCATTGCATGTTTTGTCAAGGAGAAGTATGTTAAGTGTGTACCATTTCCAAGGAAGCGAGCTTTTCACCCCCTTCATCTGCAATGAAGTCGACAGCGGAATGGACCCTCATCCAGCTTTCCTGTGATCCCACGTGATGTGTGACCGTTTCTTTAGGTCTTATTTCTGCCTTCACACCTTTTGATGTCCCTGAGATCTGTAAAAGTCAGCATGCAGTTAACAGGAATGATGTAAGGAAGCCAACAAACTATGGTGCCCCTTCCTACCATTTCAGGATAAGGTACCTCAACCCCGCATTCAAGAAACAGAAATTTGTGTAGACGCTCTTGAGCTTGATCTCCAAGTCTGTTTCTCCTCCTTTTATTCATTGATCTACGGTCTCATCTTTGCCAAAGCTCTTTGTGTTAAATAGATAGACGGACGGACGGACGGACGGACGGACGGACGGATAGGAATGACCTGAATCGTTTGTTCATTACCCCACATAAAGTATGCTCACTGTATCAGTTGCTGAGTGGCAAGTCAACACATAGGTAAAACCCATCATCTGGGACTAATGATGGAATTCAATCCGGTATTAAAGAAGGCAGCCAAGTTCTTCTAACTGTGTACCCAATGCTGTCCTCTCACCACTGAACAACTGTCATCTGCCCCAACATTTAAGAAGCAGAGCATCATTCATGGGCTGAAAGGGCTTAGATTCACTTTGCTGTTTGTTTTTTAGAAAATGCCCCTGTGGTAAGCTGAATTGCTGGAAGTTTAGCAAGAAGAATAGTTTCTGGCTTTCTCATCCATCCTATGTCATTGTTATGATGCACAGACAGACACAGAGGGAGTTGGCCCTCGCATTTCACAGGTTTCCCTTTTGCAAATTTGACTATTCATTACTGTGTATCTCCTTCCCCCTCGCTGTCTTGCGGGACGTGAAGTCAGAGAGAGTAGGGCCTGGGCCAGTTGGAGAACGGGAGACAGATGCCATGAACGTTTGGGGATGTGTCAGGGTAGAGGGGAGCAAGTCTTGAGCACTCCTCCACAGCAGAATGCTGAATGAGGTGGTGTTGTGTGAAACCAACAAACCGAGGCTATTTCCACACTATCCTGTTACAGTGCTATTATTCCACTTTCAACACCCTATGGAATCCTGGGGTTTGCAGTTTAGGGAGGGGCCTTTGAAGATGGCCTTTGAAGTCCTTCTCTAAACTGCAAAGCCCAGAATTCCATAGGATGTTGAAAGTGAAATAATAGCACCATAAAATGTCACCTCCACAGGTGTTGAGGTCTTTCAACATCCCCGAGAGTGGCCAGATACAGTCATTCACCTAAACCCACTTGTTGGGTCCAACAAGAGGAGGCCCATTAAATCAATGGGAACTTGGTGAGTTAAGACTTAAACTCTATTTCTTCATACGATATACTCTTGTTGGGAATAACAAGCACATTTATTTTCTAAAGAACTGTTCTGCAAGTCAACTCACCGTTGAGATCATTTCTGCCAGCTTGTCAGTAGTGAGTGAAGGAAACTGCCAATGAGGGTGAGAAAAAAAATCATATTAAGAATGGAAAACTGAAGGATCTGAAACAAAGCAGAAGCCCACAGAGAGCATTCCTCCATCCAGAAGTAGGAGTGGAATTTTTGAAAAGCAATTTGAAAACAATTTGAAGTGATGACAGCAGGAATTGCTGTTTTGGGGGCACAGCTTGTAAATGCTATTTTTGAGTGACAATCATGGCTGCTGGCCAGAGAATTCTGGAACCTGTCATGAAACAAGGAGCTGGGCCGGCCTGGGTAAAGCAAGCTAATCATAGCTCATGGAGTGCTGTTGGGGAGAAAGGATATGGCCTGGAGACTTGTTTGCAAAACAGTTAGGCACGACCAGTAAGACACAGAGATAGGACCAGGTAGAAAATGAGATAAGGTCAGTTAGAAATAGACAAAGGCCAGTTAGGAAAAAAGAAATGGAGGAATAGGTTTTGGGCAGCTGAGAATGTGAAAAGAGTTCAGTGAGAAGTGTTACTTTATCTGAAACTAAAGTGGTAGGCTGTACTATGTGTGAAATCATTGAATCATAGAGTTGGAAGAGACCTCAGGGGCCATCGAGTCCAACCCACATCAAAGCATTCCGAACAGATGGCCATCCAGCCCCTGCTTAAAAACCTCCAAAGGAGGAGACTCCACCACACTCCATGAAGGCAGCAGATTCCACGGCCGGACAGCTCTGACCGCCAGGAAGTTCTTCCTGAGGTTCAGGTGGAATCTCTTTTCCTGTAGTTGGAATCCATTGCTCCTTGTCTTGTGTCCAACTGCTCTTATTGTCAGGAATTTCTTCCTAATGTTTAGGTGGAATCTCTTTCAATGAACTTTGAAGCCAATGAAGTTTGCTCCATTGTGTCCTAGCTTCTGGAGCAGCAGAAAACAAGCTTGCTACACCCTCCATATGACATCCCTCCAAAGATTTAAACATGGCTTTGATACCAACTCTTAACCTTCTCTTCTGCAGGCTACATGTCATTTGGAGGTTTTTAAACAGACCAGATGGCCGTCTGTCGGTAGCGCTTGGATTATATCTTCCTGCATGGCAGAAGGGGCTTGGACTGGATGCCCCCGGGGTCTCTTCCAACTTCAGGAGTGACCCGGGGTACTGAGATCAAAAAATATTCACTGTTATTCATTTTCTAGGCATTCTGGAACCCTGACTGGAAAGAATAACAGAGAACTAGCAATCTGTACTTCCTGAAGTATTATGGGAAATTAATCCACACAGAAACCCCTGAGTGTTTTGTGTGGAATTGCTGAGTTTTGTGAAAAAAACACTAGTTTTGCACCAAAAAAAAAAACCAAATCCATATGTGGGCACAGGATAAAAGGTGGAATACCTAATTAAAGGTCATTTCCGCATGAGACTGTTTAGCACTATTATTCCACTTTCAACATCCTATGGAATCCTGGGGTTTGCAGTTTAGGGAGGGGCCGGCAGGCCCCTCCCTAAACTGCAAACCCCAGGATTCCATAGGATGTTGAAAGTGGAATAATAGTGCTATAACAGTCACATGTGGAAATGGCCAAAGTGTGAATTGAAATAATGGACCAACTGCAATATTGCCTGCATATAGAATTAAGGGGTTATTCACTTCATCGGAAATAGACCACAGATAAGGAAGTTAGTAGGAAAGGATCAACGCATCTAGTTCATTATTAAAAGGCTAAAACATACTATTCAATGGCAATTTTGTTAGAAAGGGGAGGAGAGACACATTAAATTTAAGTTAAATTGCTATGTCAATTTCAGTTGAATGTCCGTTCATTAAAAGGAGTAAAACTGGAAAGTATCGTCCATTATTTTAAAGCTTTCACACCCACGTCTTTTGTGAGCGTTGGAGAAAAGAAAACAGCTGGATGAATTTTTGAAAACCCCATTTCTCATCCATCCCCACAGCCACTCAAAAAAAAACCTTTTCTTGTTGTGTGCCTTCAAGTCTTTTCTGACTTATGAAGACCCTATGGTAAACCTATCACAGAGATTTCTGGGGGCTGAGAGAGTGTGATGTGCCCAAGGTCACCCTGTGGATTTCCAAGGCTGAACAGAGAATCAAACTGTGGTCTCCAGGATCATATTCTGAAACGCTCAAACCACTACACTATGCTGGTTCCCCTCTTCTTCTTACCCCTACCCTTTCTTGAACTGGCTTATTTCTTACAATGGTCCCAGCAACATTCTCATCAGTTTCCTGAGAGAAGTAAGACCTTTTGTATGGGGTGTCGTGTAAAACACAGCACAACAACCTAAACACAAGGAAGACAATCCCCTTTCCAAACTGCCCTTGCTAGTTCTTGCTTTGAAATGTTTTAAACTTGGAATGGACTGAACTATTATACTTTAATCATAGGCCATTTCCACACTAATCTGTTATACTTCTATTATTCCACTTTCAACCTCCTATGGAATCCTGGGGTTTGCAGTTTAGGGAGGGGCCTTTGAGGATGGCCTTTGTAAGGTTGAAAGTGGCATAATAGCGCTATAACAGGCTAGTGCAGAAATGTCTTACGACAGACTGGTGCGGAAATGGACATAAACTAAAATCAGTGGTTTGGATCTTGTGACCTATACACTGTAATTCTGCAACACCAAGGGGCTAGTTTAGCAAAAACCCAAGAAAACTAAATTTTGGGTAATGAACCAGCTGGGAAATATACAATTTTTTGGCTCTTTTGCTCAGTCCCTCATTCAGTTAATCAATAACCTTACAAATAACTTAATTCTGAGTTGTTCATCCTCAAACTGCAACTTAGGTCAATCAGTTAAACATGAATATATTCAAACTGCCAACTGATTAATAACTACTTTGAACTAGTTTGTTCCTGTCTCTGAAACAGACACATGCAGCAGATACGCAGCCAGGTCCTGGGAATCACTGCTCACCTGGGCTTTGCTGGCATCACAGCTAAAGTCATCACTGAATAATTCCATCAAAGCATCCAAGAGATTTGGAGAGATGATGATCTGAGTGACACTGTCCTCCTTCGGTGGCAAGTCCTCAGGGATTTCTGTATGCTTGGGAATTTCAATCTTGTCTCCATGTTTGTTATGGAGGATAGCCTGAAAGAGGAGGAAGGAATGTTGAAGCTGGGATTTCGAAAGCAACCAAAGAAGATGCTCAGCCAGGTCTTTACACGGTGTGGGATGCAACACCTGGGTCAAACTTGCCACCTTGTCTTTTCATCTTACTTTCTCTGGCCATTTCCACACGAGACTGTTATGGTTGTACTATTCCACTATCAACATTCTATGGAATCCTGAGGTTTGCAGTTTAGGGAGGAGCCTTTAGAATTAGGGAGAGGCCTTTAGAATTAGAATTCTCAACCTCCATCTTTGAGGCCCCTCCCTAAAACACAAACCCCAGGATTCCATAGGATGTTGAAAGTGGAATAATAGCACTATAACAGTCTAGTGTGGAAATGGCCTCTGCGTCTCGGATTCCTTGTAAGTGGGGTGAAAACTAAACTTCAAGTTTACTCAGAATTCTTATTCCAAAGGATGGCATGTTAGACTGTACTGTCATATTTCCACCAGCCAGCATAAACTTTGCTTCACCGGGGATGATGAGAATTGCAGCACGCTACAGTTGTGATCCGGCACCAGAAACAACAATGTGTGACTTTACAATGACAGGGCTGCATTGTTGATATGCCATACAACCGTGCTAGTGAATTGCAACGATGCACAAAAGGGCATGGTGCAAGATGTCCCGTTGTGCATCGGGGGCTCTCATTGCACAATGTGTCCCAACATGCAACCTGTCCTGATGTGCAGTGCATCCTAATGCACAACCTGTCCCATTGTTCATTGGGAGACATTGTGCACCAGGACCATTGTAAAATAGCCATGTGGCTGCCTCCATTTGTGCACTGGCCCCAGAGGTTAGCTGGGCTCTGCCCCTTCTTAAGAATCCAAGCATCGCAGTTCACCTTTGCAATGATGTAAATACCTAACTGCATGCTAGCCAACTGGAGGGCACCACTCTGGAGAAAGCTCCATTATGGAAAGGGATGTTGACGACTCTTTTAGAAGCCTCTCTTGAATACTTTCATTTTACGCATACACGCAAAGCAGGGAGACATAGGAGGACATACAACTGTGCCATTGTTCTTCTGAAGAAAACTGCCTGAGTTTATGGAAAATGCATGGTTTTTTAATATTATAACAATATGTGCAACTTTTTCAGGAAAGTTGCACAGTTTCCTATCATCTGCAGGAAGAAAAAATCTCAAGTGTCTTGATGCAACAGCAAGGCAAAAAAAGATGCCTTTTGCTCAGCATCACTTGGGAAGTGGGAAAATTGAGAATTTCTTCCCCTTGTAAACAATGCAATAAACCTTCAGATGGTGGGAAAGTAGGACTATACTGTAGTCAATTCTATGTAGCCATGTGGGCCTTCCTACAACAGACAAAGTAAAAAGCAGCTGCCTCCAGAACCACTTGCTGTGCATGTGCAAAGAGCAAAATAGAGAGAAAAGGGGAGAGCAGATAAGCCTAACTCACCAGCTTCCTGCAGCATGTAAAAAAGCAACAGCCTAGAAGTCTGGCCCCCAAAATGGAAATTGTTATAAACATGGGGTCTGATGAAACAAAAAAATAACCCTGAATGCATTTTGTATGAAGCCTTTTAAGGGGTCTCTAGAAGGTTAAAAATCTTTTTGTCTACTTTTACATGGCATACGTGACCTAGTTGTTTCATTTCACATATCGTATGTGTTTTTGGTATTGCACACAAATTTTACTAAGCCAAGTTGAAACACTCTTCTTTGTGCCGCAAGAACCCAACTGTATTCATGTCAAATTATTTTTGCCTCTTATACAAAATTTTCTGCAATACCCAGATAAACTGGGGCCATTTCCGCATTGGACTGTTATAGTGCTATTGTTCCACTTGCAACATCCTATGGAATCCTGGGGTTTGCAGTTTCGGGAGGGGCCTGCAGGCCCCTCCCTAAACTGCAAACCGCAGGATTCCATAGGATGTTGCAAGTGGAACAATAGCACTATAACAGTCTAGTGCAGAAATGGCCATAGACTTCCTTTACTGAGGTATACCTGTGCTAGTGATATAAATCTTTTCTGATTTCATTTTCACATGCAAGGTTGAAGGAATCCAGAATTGTATAGCCCCACTGAATGAGAGTTTAACAAATCTCAAACTGTGGGGGGAAAAATCTCCTGGTTGATGGCCATTTTTTCCACACTAGACTGTTATAGTGCTATTATTCTACTTTCAACATCCTATGGAATCCTAGGATTTGTAGTTTCCTGAGGCCAAAGAGCTCTCTGGCTCAGAATTCTCAATGCCCCTCCCTAAACTGCAAACCCCAGGATTCCATAGGAGATTGAAAGTGGAATAATAGCACTGTAGCAGTGTAGTGCGGAAATAGCCTCAGTCTGATGCTTCAAGCGGCCAACCGATCCTTTCTGACTAAGGGTAGAAGCATTCATTGCCATTTTTTTACCATGCTAAACTATGCAAATACTAAAAGAGCTAGGCATGCTTACATCTAGGTACACGCTTATGTATTGCTCTGTTACATCCGGTGAGACAGGAATTGCATATTGTATGTCTCCATGATCACCAATGGAGTATTTTGCTGTGAAAGGACAAAGACAATTATTTGCAATATAGAATCGTACGACTATAGTCTCCTTGAAATCTAGGACTGCAATCCTAAACTGCAAATTCCAGAATTCCATAGGATGTGGAAAGTGAAATAATAGCACTATTACAAGCTAGTGCAGAATTGGCCTGACTCTCTTTTGTGGGAAGTTTCTGAGCGTAAGATGGATAGTCATCAGTCCACTATGGATTTCCCATCAGGAAGTTGGACCAGATGGCTCTAGGAATCCCTTCCAGCTCTATGATTCCATTATGATTGAGTTGATTCTTTCCTGGATGCATGGCAGAAACATGTTGCTCCTTCCCTCCCGATGCAACATGGCCAGTTGTCACTAGGATCTGAGTCCTGGATAAAAGTGAAGATGTATTTTTTAAAAAAGTTACACCCTTTGTATGCTGGGAATAGGCATGGGAGAGGCCAGGTAAAACTCACGGAAGGCATCCAACATTTTTTCTGCCATCAGGACAACAACATCGCTTGCTGCTGGACACATCTGGAACAGAGAAAGAGAAAGAGGGAGCAAACACGATAACAGAAAAGAACTGCAGATTCTCACAACCAAAGGGGAAGCACCATATCATGAGACTTACCATGCCTGGCAGGACTTTTTGAAGCGTAGAATTCAGAAACTTATTCACTATCTTTGGAAGCATGCTGGAGGAGAAAAGAGACTTGGGTGAATTCAAAGAGTCAAGGTGGTTCAAATGTGAAGAGGCGTTACTCTGAGAACAATCACCTAATCCATGGGTCTGGATACCAGAAATCCTCAGGCAAAGTTCTTTTGGTTTTAAATTGGGGTGTGGAAAATGCGGTCCATGGACCATATGTGAGCCCAGGGGGCTAATTTTCTGCCCATGAAAGCCCTCCTGGAGACCGCCCCATGTAAAAAAAATTGGCTGAAAAAAAATGCCTGAAAAATACAACACCAATGTTTAAACCAGCACAAAAATGTGATTAATTTTATTTTTATTTTCTCCCAGAATTGACCAGAATGGTTTGACTTCCTTTCCTCCATTGTACCTACCTACCACCTGCCAATAATATGGGAACCAGCTGCATTTTGGAACCAGAAGTGAAGTCACATCACTTCCTGTCACATTGCATGGAGCCCACCTGATTTTACATGGTTCAGATTTGCAACCTATCCAGAAGAAAAGAAAGTATTGGGTCAGCCTTCGTGTCGCTGGGCATATCTCTGAACGTAATGTGATGGGGGTGTCAGGAGGTCTGAACCGTCCGCCACGGCAGCAGACCGCACAGGACAGCACACTCTGACCCCTTGCTTGTGTGTGTCCCTCCAGGAGGACACCTTCCTACCTGCTTATCCCAGGATCATATGGCTGCCCAAGAAGGACACCGCCATTTACAAGAGTTCCAGAAGAATATAGAGATGCTGGAATGTGTTTAAAAGAAAGCGATGAGTACTGGGAACTGAACTGAACTGAACTGAAGGATAGTTGTGGGAGCTGAGTATGCTTAGCTTGGAGAAGAGAAAATGGAGAGGTGATACGACAGCCATCTTCAAACTATCTGAAGGGAGGTCATGCAGAAGAGAGAGACGGAGCTGGTTTTCTGCTGCTCCAGAGACTAGAATATCAACCGATGGATTCACACTAAAAGAAAAGGGACTCCAACTATACATTAGGAAAAACTTTCTGCCAGTAAGAGCCGTTTGACAGTGGGACACACTGCCTGGAAAGGTGGTGGGACTCTCCCTCTTTGGAGGTCTATAAAATAGGCCGGGCGGTCAGCTTCCATGAGTGCTCTAATTGCGCATTCCCATATAGTGGGGGTTGCCCTAAATGTCCCTTACAATCCCCTCCAAATTCTATGATCCTATGTTCTGATGGCTTAATGCAACTGTGAGAGGTAGACGGTGGAGGCTCTTATGTCTCTGTGGTGGTAAATCTGACAATTAAAGGTGGCATAGGATATGCTGAACTTTGTGGGGGGTGGAAATAGGGTTTCAGCACCTTGAACAGCTTCTCTAAAGTTCAGATTTAGAAAGACTTAGCACCCCAGGGACAGGGAAGCCCCCAGGCAGGATTGGGTACATAAGAGGTTTAGTCAACATTGTTGCTAAAATGGCATCGTTTATTTGCATCGGAAGAATGCTTCTACCCACTTGGCGGGGAGGTTGGTTTTGCATCTCATCAGCTTCACATCGCATTCCTCGAGTTCCAGGACCAGCTGCTTCTTGTCATCCTGTTTGAATTGGCATAACGCTGTCATGTTGGAGGCCATGTTGATTTCCATTTTGCCACCTATAAAACTACACGAAAGGAAGCCTGGTCACTTTTGAGAACAGGGACTGCTGAAACGGGTGGGTTCGCTCTGGTGTCCAGTCGGTACTTTAAAGCGATCCAAAGTTCTGACCCAGTTTGGGAGCCTGGCATTCAGTACCTTGAGCAGCACCTTCCAAGCTCAGAGCAGATTCACAGCCCTCCTGATAAGTGTGTGTGTGTGTGTGTGTGTGGCATCAGTTTCCACAGCTTCTGCACATTCACAATATATGAATATATAGAATAGCATCACTGAACTAAGGCCATTTCCATCCCACACTGTTATAGTGCTCTTATTCCACTTTCAACCTCCTGTGGAATTCTGGGGTTTGTAGTTTTTTACTGAGGCCAAAGAGCTCTCTGGCTAAGAATTCCAAAGGCCCCTCCCTAAACTGTAAACCTCAGAATGCTGAAAGTGGAACAATAGTGCTATAGCAGTCTAGTGTGGAAATGGCCCAAGTCACTAACTCACCTTTTCCCAGCAACCGTTATCTCAAAGACTACACATATGTATGTCCCCACATTCGGCACGTAGGACACAGTGACATTAGGAGGCAGAATCTCTTTCACTTTCAACCTAGGAGACAAAGACAGACCCAAAAGTGAAGAACAGAGAAGAGAAGGAAATCCATTCCATTTACGGAGAGAAGCACAAGGGACAAGGGTTTCTGCAACAAGGGTGAAAATCTTCATTAAATTCATTTTGCAAATAAGAAAGGCCAATAAAGCCTATTTTCTCCCTGCTGCCAGATAGTTCCCCGCAAGTGCACAGTTTTCAAGGATTACTTTAGATAGCTCCCATAAGACCTGGAGCAGCTCCTGCAAAACCAGGAGGTTGGATGAGATGGCTCTTTTATGAACCAGCTCTAAGATACCATGAAAGTCCACTGTGGATTCACCATCCTGAAGCAACACAACCACTGGCTACCCTGGGATGGAAGAAGAGTAGGTTTAATTCTGTTGGGAATAGCAACCTTTGCATGCTCTGAATTCACTGCTAGTTAGGTTGCATGATCACTCTGTAAATTTGGGGACAAAACCCAAGACAATTTCCTGTTTGTTTGTTCACACCTACTCTCTTCCGCTGGCATGTAAGCATCCTTTGTTTTATCTCTCTGTTTCTGTTTCTCTTTCTCTCTTCTCCTTCCTGTCTTCCTGCAAGCATGTGGCCAGGAGCACTCCCAAGGAGAAGCCCCAGTGAAACATATATGTGTTTACTATTTTTCCTTACTTTTCTTCAAGAACAAGGTATTCGAATGGATAACACAACCAAGAGAAGAAGCTCACCCTTTGATGCCTTTAATCGCTTTGGCACCCCCCTGATTTTTTGCTGCAGCCTCTGCCATTTTCTCCAGAATGTTGCTCTCCGTTATGGCTTTCTTGGCAACTGAAAGAGATCCACCGGTTCATGAGTAAGGCCAACAGGGCCAGGCTTACGACCATGCAAAGTGTCCCATGCAAAGTGTCATGAAACTGCCCACAGAGAGAGTGTCGTGGCCTTTCTCCATGAACAGGGGGGTGGAAGATGAGGTTTCCCACTTTGCAAGGGTTTAAACCTGAGTTCCTGAAGCTGCCTCCTCAGATGTGTTGATCAGTTTCAACCCCTGCATGGCTTTCAAAAACAGACAAGATCAGGTGTGTTCAGGGTCCATGGTGGTAAAGAATCCTACCGTGGCATGACTTCAGCCACCTACCAGCCCTGCCAGCATCTCACTGGTATGGCCATGGATTTTATACGCCTTCCAACCACTCTGGTTCCACGTTTTCTGCAACATGTCTGCCATGTCCCCCTGCCCTGTATAAGTGAACCCACCACCTCCTCATTGCTTCTGCTGAAGCCTTTTGTCTTGACCTGTCTGTTAGAAAATCCTAGCGTTCTCTCCCGGCCCCCTTTCTTGTTCTAGGGCAAGTGGGCCTTAGCTAGCTTAGAATTTCTTTTTCCTTTGCATGTCAAACCCTTCTGCCTTCTCACCTGAACTCTTGCTCTTTGTGTTATTTAAATGCATGGCTATGGTATCTGGGTGACCAGACCATGTGACCCAGGATAGACCCTGGGATCATTGGCCTTACATAAAAGACCATGCTTCTTTCTCTTTGCCCTCTTCACCATTTTTGCTTCCACTTCCTTCTCTCTGACCATGCTTAGCCTCTTCACCAAGAAGATGGTGAATTAAGAATGAAGCAACTATCTTGCCTAATCTTTCTGTTAGCTACTTAAGATCTAGTCTCTCTAATGCATATGCAATTGTAAAATTCATCAGTAAACTTTTCTAAGTTTTTAACCTGAAACTGCCTGCCTTGTTTTGCTTTCTAAGTCAGTCTCAGTTCAGGGAAACCACACAGATATGGGGACATTCTTTTTCTGCTAAAAGAAGGTTGATTACTGGCAGTTTTAGCTTTCATAGAATTTCCCCCAAAGGGCTCACACCCTGGAAAACTCTAACTTCCTACACCGTCCCAGTCTAGGCCCAACAGGAGCCACCTCCCAAAGGGAAGCCGGAGATGAAGAGGCGAGGTGGAGTTACTGCTCTTTCTCCCTGCTCCTTTCACCGGTCACTCACTCGGAGCAGGCCAGAGAAGAGATAAGCGAAACTTGGAATAAGAGCAACGGGATCCGGAGGAATCAAGGGCTGGTAGTGGGCATCCTTTCAGCGTTCAGTGTTGTTGGCCCCAATGGTGGAATGTCCACACATAACATCACTCCAGGGGAATTTAGGAAGAAGGTAAAGATCCTTGCCAGCCAGTAACTGCTGGAAGAAGTTCTGATGACAAAATGGAGTGGTGAGAAGCTTCCCATTCCCAGCCCTTTTTCTCCCCTTCGAAGCCATTCCCCGCATCCACTCCACTGCCTACAAAGCAGGTGGGAAAGTAGAGAAGCCGTTTTGCCTCAGCCCAACATTCCTAACGACAGTCAGCTGGGCTGACATTTTTCTTTGTCCGCCTGTTTGCCTTAGGGATTGTTTGTAACCTTCACTAGAACCATGGGATATATCCATACCCCACATTTTTTGCAGTTAGGGACCACTTCGACTGTCATGGCTGCATCCTACAAAATCCTGGCATTCATAGTTTGGTGAGGAACTCTGAATTCTTTCTTAGAATCATAGCTGGAAGAGGCCCCAAGGGCCATCCAGTCCAACCCCATTCTGCCAGGCAGGAAGACACAATCCAAGCACTCCCTTTGACAGATGGCCATCCAATCTCTGTTGAAAAACCCCCAAAGAAGGGAGGACATTCCACTACACTCCCAGGCAGCACCATATTCCACTGTCAAGCTGCTCTTACCATCAGCAAGTTCTTCCTAATGTTTAGATGGAATCTCTTTACCTGGACTTTGAAGCCATTGCTTTCTGTCCCAGGCTCTTTGACATCCTTTCAAAGATTTAAACACGGCTATCATGTCACCTGTTAACTTTGTCTTCTCCAGGCTAAAGATCCCCAGCTCCCTAAGCCTTTCCTCATAGAGCTTCATGGTTTCCATGTCTTTTACCATGTTTATCAGCCCCCTCTGGACACCTTCCAGCTTGTCCATATCCTTCCTGAACTGTGGTGCCCAAAACTGGATCCAGGCTTCCATGTGAGGTCTGACCAAAGCAGAATATACTGGGGTACTATTACTTCCCTTCACCTAGACACTAGATTCCTATTGATACAGCCTAGAATCTAATTAGACCAGGGCTCAAGTGTATGGACACTTTAGTGCTCTCTGTAGCACAGAAGTTCCTCCACCAACCACAAATGCATGAGATGAAGCCATGACCATTTAAGTGCTATCAGATTGCCAAAATATAACTGTGAACCATACAAAGAAATACTACCAAAATACTACTGCTATTATTGTGCTGTGTGGATTCACTCCATTGTGGTTAAAGTGGACTCAAAGTGCTATTAACTGTGTAGTGTAGATACACCAGATGTTTTCTGACCACTAGAGATAGGCAACTCAGTTAATATAACTTACTCAATTAATTAGTAGTTATTTCACATAATGTAGTTTGGGGAAGATTCTCAGGAAAGGCCGCATCCAAGAAGGAAAGCACAGAAAGTCTACTAATACTTAAGCAGAATTTACATTTCACTTACTGAGTTCTATGGTATTTGTGTCAACCTTCATCATAACTGGGGTACTTGTTCCTTTGGAGAGGGCTACCCAGCCACAGACCAACAGCAGTAGGAAGCCCGTCCGTGACCTCCCAGAGTCCATCCCCATGGTGGCACCTCCAGTCCCGGCAAGTGATAGAGCCCAACAGATGGTCTGCAATTAGGGATTTAGCTAGAGAAAGAAGGAACACAAAGAGTTTCTTCAATTTTGGGATGGATTCATAAGGAAACATTGGGAGAAGATGCTTTATACAGATTTAATCTCATCTGCTGGAGCATTCTCGTTCATGTCATTCTTGTCAACCATAATTGGCAGAACCGGCTTTCTGGAGTTTCTTGCAAACAAGATTTTCTTCCATCCCTAACTGGAGATCCCTGATATATCACTTACTATCAAAGTCAGAAACATCCAGGCCATAGTGCTTCTGATTTCTATGTATGGTTGTGAAAGCTGGAGAGTCATAGAATCGTGGAATCACAGAATTGGAAAAGACTCCAAGGGCCATCCAATCCAACACCCTTCTGTCATGCAGGAAGACACCATCAAACCATTCCTGACTGAGGGCCATCCAGCCTCTGTTAAAAACCTGCAAAGAAGGAAGAGACTCCCAGGCAGCAGCAGATTCCACCGTATTTAATCTCTTTTCCTGGAGCTTACAGCCATTGCTCCTTGTTCTAGTCTCTGGAGCAGAAGAAAACAAGCTTGACTCATCCTCCATAGGCCATCCCTTCAAATATTTAAACATGGCTATCACAGTAATAGCAATAGTATGTGTATTTCTATACCGCTTATCAGCTAAGTGCTCTCTGAGTGGTTTACAATATGTTTAGCTAATTGACCCCAACAAGTGTAAGGACCTACACTTAGATAGAAAAAAATAGAATACAGAAATATAGGATGGGGGACACGTGGCTGGATAGCAGTACGTGTGAAAGGAATCTAGGAGTCTTAATAGACCACAAGCGGAACAAGAGGCAGCAGTGTGATGCAGCAGTCAAGAAAGCCAATGCAATTCTCGGTTGCATCAATAGGAGTATGGTGTCTAGATCGAGGGAGGTACTGGTACCACTCTACTCTGCTTTGGTTAGACCTCATCTTGAATCCTGGGTCCAGTTCTGGGCACCCCAATTCAAGAAGGACATGGTCAGGCTGGAGCAGGTCCAGAGGAGGGCAACCAAAATGGTGAGAGGCCTGGAAGCCAAGCCCTATGAGGATAGACTTAGAGAGCTGGGTATGTTTAGTCTGCAGAAGAGAAGGTTAAGAGGGGACACGATAGCCATGTTTAAATATTTGAAGGGATGCCATGTAGAGGAAGGAGAGGGCTTGTTTTCTGCTGCTCCAGAGACCAGGACGAGGAGCAATGGACTCAAGCTGCAGGAAAGGAGATTCCACCTGAACCTTGGGAAGAACTTCCTGACAGTCAGGGCTGTCCGGCAGTGGAATATGCTGCCTTGGAGTGTAGTGGAGTCTCCTTCTTTGGAGGTTTTTAAGCAGAGGCTGGATGGCCTTCTGTCGGGAGTGCTTTAAGGGTGTTCCTGCATGGCAGGGGGTTGGACTGGATGGCCCCTGGGGTCTCTTCCAACTCTACATTTCTATGATTCTATAAGCTGGGTACTCATTTTACCAACCTGTGGAAGGATGGAAGGCTGAGTCAACCTGGAGTCCGGCAGGATCAAACTCACAACCTTGTGGCTGCAGTACCAGCATTTAACCACTGCCCCACCTGGGCTCCTCTCTTCACCTCTTTTCAAGGCTAAACATCTCCAGCTCCCCAAGCCACTCCTCATAGGGCTTCGCAATTTCCAGGATGTTTAGTTTCCAGTCAAGAATGCTGACATGAAAAGAATCCTCTAAACTACATTGCTAGAAGAGAGTTCTACAGATATCACGGACTGCCAGAAAAACAAATAAATGGGTCCAAGAGCAAATCCAGGTTCAATCATATCACGGGATGGCACAACCCATTTTAAAAAATGATAAGGTTAGGGAAAGTGGAAGGCAGTGGGAAAAGAAGTAGACTGCACTAAACATGGATTGAGACCATGAAGGAGGCCACAGTTGCCCTGAGTCTGCAAGAACTGTGAGTCAATGCTGATTTGATGCCAAGTAACACACAACTCAAAAGATGTCCTGTGTCTGCAGACGGATTCATGGGTGCGGAATTAAGTTTTTACCACAATACTGCAATGCATAGGCCATTTCCGCACGAGACTGTTACAGTGCTATGATTCCACTTTCAACATCTATGGAATCCTGGGGTTTACCAGCCCCTCCCTAAACTGCAAACCCCAGGATTCCATAGGATGTTGAAAGTGGAATCATAGAGCTATAACAGTCTTGTGCGGAAGTGGTCTAAGGGTCTCGCGGTGGACAGTTAAGCACCTCTGACACAACCAAAACCATTCCCAATGAGGAATGTGAGAGCCAGTCTTCACATCCTTTGTCCAGCTGGCCCTAATCTTTCTTGAACTTTCTTGGGCTCAACACTTTCCTTATCCTCCAGGGGGAAGAAATAATCACCTGCTGATGAGGGCTGTTGGCCATTATCACTCCTCATCTCTCCGTTCCTAGATGGAGAGTCTGCTGGCTGGGGATGATGGCATTTGTAGTCCAACATATAAGGGAGGTACAGCGCTGTTTTAAAGGGTCACTAGAAGGTATATGGGGGAAAAAACGGTGTTAAAGTAAGGCTGTGGGTTCCCTTCTGGTTCCTGACCAGAAATCAGCACCAGAACTGGAAGCTAACCGGCAGACTTGAGGTGAGGGGGATGGACTTATGGCTGTGAACACCACAAAATGCTTCAAAGAAAATGCTGTTTTCTGCAACAGATCGCACAGACACACCACATGCAAATTTTGGACAGAATAAATGTGCAACAATAGCGTTTTTTGCACAGGAGACAACATTTTTAATTTTGCACCTAATAAGCACTGAACCATGAATAGTCTTCAAAAACTGCATGTTTTCATAGACTTTCTCACAATGGGAAGAAAAATTGCTAAAAAAGACTCATTGCTGTCTTCAAGAACAAAATTAGCTAATGAAAATTTGTGTATGTTCTGAGCATTTCCACAAAGTATTTTCTATGCAAAACATATTTTATGGGTAGAAGGCTATATTTATACCCAGGTACCAACCTGTGTTAAAGAGAGGAAGAAAGACCAAAGGACAAGTTGTGAAGAAAGTACTGAATGCCACGCTGTGCCCCTGGATAAGATGGTACAACATGGCAAGATCCTCAGGTTTCTAAGTATGTCAGAGGACAAGGAGGCAAGACTCCTCTTTGTGACTTTCACTGGTGTAAGGCCTGTTACATAAGTGGCTGGACTTTTTTGGGAGTTATGGAAGGGTGACACCTTGTTTAGGCTTGTGCAAACCCAGTGTGAACAAAAGACTAAGAACTCTGTATAGGAGGTCCACAAGGGTGGTCTTCAATGGTAGGTAGAATTAACTGTGGTCCAGTGGGAATGCGCATGACTGTACCACCCACTGTGCAATTGGTTATACAATGTCAACATCCAGAATCATAGAATCCTACAGGTGGAAGAGACCCCAAGGACCACCCAGTCCAGCCCCATTCTGACCTGGAGGAATACATAATCAAAGCATTCCTGACAGATGACCACCCAACCTCTGTTGAAAAGCCTCCAAAGAACGAGACTCCATCACATTCCCAGGCAGCAGCGTATTCCACTGTCAAACTGCTCTCACCATCAGGAAGTTCTTCCTAATGTTTAGGTGGAATCTCTTTTCCTGAATTTTTAATCTATTGCTCTGTGTCCTAGTCTCTGGAGCAGCAGAAAACAAGCTTTTTCCATCCTCCATATGATATCCTTTCAAATATATAAACATGGCTATCATGTCTCCTCTTAACCTTCTTTTCTCCAAGCTGAACCTATACAACTCCCTAACCTGCTCCTCAGAGGGCTTCATGGATTTAAAGGACAGTAGTACCGGTGATGTATTTAAGTGTTTTGCTTCAAGTCTCAAGTCTCAAGTCTCTACCTTCAAGTCTCAAATTGAGTCTCAAGTTCTTGCAAGATACTTTCAAGTCAAGTCTCGAGTCAAGTCTCAAATCTGGGAGCCAACTCTCTACCTCGATCTGTATTCTGGAATTTCTGGACAGAGTCAAATAAAGTCAGTTTTAACAATTTAAAGAGTCAACCCTCTACTTTTGTGATTTTGCCATCTGCAGCTTCAGAAGTGGGGAATAGGATCCTTCTTCTTCCCACTTGCAAAGATGGAGGCTTTTTCAGAAGTGGGGAATAGAATCCTTCTTATTCCCCATTATTGAAGCTTCAGGAGCTTTAGAAGGAAGGATCCTTTCTCCTGAAGCCCATTATCTAACACATTTTCTGTTCCCCTCTGACAAATGCACCCTGCACTCTGGGCACAAATCTTGCCTTCCGCTCTGAGGAAAAGCTTTAGAAGGCTCCTCCTATACGTAGCGGGGACAGGCTGCTGAGCAGACCTCAACCCCGTTTGCTGTTCCCTCTGAGAAATGTGTCCACACTTGGGCTTGAGACAGATTGTCATGTGACCAGTAAGTTGTAAGGTTTGTGGATGAACGTGTTATGTTACTGAAGCAAGGGCAGCAAGTGAGTCACTAGAAATAGGCAAGTCTCGAGTCAAGTTGAGTCAGTGTGTAATTTTTGCCAAGTCAAGTCACTAAAGTGCCCTAAGCCTGACTTGAGTCTGAGTCAATCGGCTCAAGTCTACATCACTGAGTAGCGCACCTGGCCAGAATCTTGTTGCTGTTAATGGCAACCATTAACTACCTCTGGGGCAGGCAGTGGCTGCAGAAGAGCAAAAAGCGCTGCAGGACTTGCAGATGGGAAGGAAGAAAACCAAAAATGGCTCTTGCTGGCAATGGGGAAAGTGAAAAGCACAGGAATGATTTTGCTAACAGTCTTGCAAGACATGAATCGGATACATTCATTAAAACATTCAGTTAACACAAATGTCTTTGCTGTCTCTAACTATAAGCTAAATCATAGCCTTCCATGAGAATGTTTGTTTTTCTTCTGGTAGGCTTACGCTTTCGTAACTGGTCGGTATTCATGTTTACAATCATGGCTCTATTGCCAAAATCACAAATCCCCCCCTCTCAGCCCACTTTGACAGCCAGCAGCCACCCTGAGGGGTAGAGATCTGTTCTGCTGGCAACCAGGGTGCAGCAGCGTGGTATTTCCAGCCCCCTCCCACCTGCAAGCTGTGGTGTGAGAATGAGACGCGGGACCCCTGTGGCAACTCCTCCTTGCAACCCAGACACCAGCCTAACAGACCTCTGTTGCTCAGTGCAGCTGCCAGCAGCTTGGTTTTGCAGAGTTGGGTCAGGATACAATGCACAATTGTGCAACGTTAACTATATCTGTGAAACAGGATCCTGCCCCTGATTTCTTTTCTAATGTTACACTAGGCTCTAATTACACACACAAACAGACAGAGAGAGACACAGAGAGAGGCCATTTCCACACTAGCCTGTTATAGCGCGATGATTCCACTTGCAACATCCTCTGGAATCCTGGGGTTTGCAGTTTCGGGAGGGGCCAGCTGGCCCCTCCCGAAACTGCAAACCCCAGGATTCCAGAGGATGTTGCAAGTGGAATCATCGCGCTATAACAAGCGAGTGCGGAAATGACCAGAGAGAGCTGAGAGGAAAGCACAGTACAGCCCCTGGCTTGCTGCTCCACTCACTACCTACATCATGTAATCTGAGGATCCTTTGCAATATTCTAGATGGTGCTTGAGAAAACACACCTCCTCTTTTTCTCTCTGCTGCCCCAGAGATTCTCAGAACTAGTCTGAGATCTGGAGACCATCTAAGCTAAGCGTTTTCTTCATGGAGGAATGCTAGAGTGTCACCAAAAGATGGGTGACCAACTTTTTTTGGGAACGCAATGACAGGTAATTTACTGATTATACTGAAGTTTTGCTTGTATATATTCAGTGTAAAAGTCAATGGGGGCACATTTATAGGGCCAAAATCATGAGTTTTGGTATGACCCATGGATAAGTCGAGGGTCGTTCCACAGAGTAGGGAAAGCGCCAGTGACACTTCAAGAGACCAACCACTCGTGGCCACCGCCGCCACCGCAATTCTCCTGCCCAGGATTTCAGAAAGGTCCTTCACCACTCAACTCGGAAAAGGGGATGGTTCTCTGTTATTAAAGGTACAATACTCAGCACTCCTTTGAGGGGAATTGCCAAAGAGCCACTGCCATTTTCCAACCCAGGCAGTCAAAAAGTCTAGAACCAGCACCACAGCAGAGAGCGTCAAGGGGGTCAGTGCTTCTTTTAGGTTGTCCCAAGAAGGACTATGCCTTCACTTTTGCCACTCTACTCAGAGAAATGCCTGGTTCCTTTCTAAGGGACAATACTTACATGGACCCATAGACAAGTTGACCCAGATTTTTGGGTCAGTTTCTAAACTAAAATTCATAAAACGATACACGGCTACACGCAGTAAGTCACGCTGATAAGGTTTACTTCCAGCTAACCAATGTGTGTCTGTGCATCCTCCACATTAAAATTCCAAAGTAAAGGGGAAACAATTCCATTCCTATCCGGTTTTGTAAGCCTGGCAAAGTAAGTAGGACATTCAACATCCAAATTATCCTTTTTGAAAAAGGAATGGAAGGCTCAAACCAGCTTCTTATTTAAACAGCTTCACGCTTTCATGCTTAATTTACAAGTTCTGGGTAGGAAGCCTAATGTAGACATATAAACCCAGTTGGGATTTTAGGAGCGTTTCATGAAGACACGCGAAAAATTGATATCAGCCACACAGAACATGATATGAAGATGAAGCAGCGTTTCCAGTCATAAGCGTCAAGAAACTTTCACTTAGAGTGGTTTGCTCTGCTCGGGACATCTCTGAGCAATCATATTTTCCACTTACGTGTCCTTCGGGGGCACTGGCAGTTCCTCAGGGGTTGTCGGAGCTTCGCCTGCTTTCTTTCCCTGGGAGACAGGGGAGAGCCAGAGATTATATACTTACCTCGTGGATAAAAGAACCAATTCAGAGCTTTGATAAGCATTAAATGGCTGAAGTGAGCTCACTGTAGCATCTTCCAAGGCAAATATTTTTCCTGATGTGCTGAGAAATTTGGAGAGGTCACTGAGTAACAGGGAGCCATGTGACTTTTCTGGAAGCCTGTGGATCTAGATTCTGGAAGCCTGTGGATCTAGACACATTGTGTGGGGTGGGATTCATAACGGTGACCTACACCTTCTGGGAAGGGGGAAAAAAAGGCTTAAAATTAGAAGAGAAGAAGCGATGTCCATGAAAGAACCTACGGTTCAAGAGAAGCAACAGAATGGTCATGGGGGGCTATCACAACACAACATTGAGTCCTGGAGTGGATTTTAAACAATGTCAAAGATGGAAGATGATACCAGCTTCCAGAATGATTTTATAAATATGTAAGCAGGCACAAGGCTGACTTACAATTGTATACACCATTAACAGGATGACAGCCAACTTGAGTAACTGGTAACAGCACCTTATCACACATGAAAAATTAATCTTAAATAATTAAATATTGCTTCCTCCATTTAATACTTAACTGTGTGGTTTCTGAAGGCCTTGAGCAATGATGTTTATTTACCTGTTTCCAAAATTTGAGAAATTACATGTTTTAGACTACAACTCCCAGAATCCGCCAGCCAACATGGTAACTGTTCATGCTGCTTGTAGAATTCTGAGATTTAGTAATCCAAAATATAAACTAGTGATTCCAAAGTCTGGTAATTTTTGCCCTATTTTCCTACTTTTCCTCCCAGGAGCTGATGGATGTTCAGGACCAATTCTTGTTGATTTCATCCACAGTCAATCAACATGCAATTTGTTCAATGCACACTTGTGTGTGCAGTGGCAGAGCTTGGAGTGTGTGGAGGGGGCGGGGCTACGATGTGGGGGCGTGGCCACTGTGTGCAGGGGCATGGCTGTGGTGTGTGGGGGCGTGACCAAAGCTCACGGGGGCGTGGCTATGGTTCAGGATGCCCCCAAAACATTGCCACCCAGGACGGATTGCCCCTTCAAGTCCCTATGCGACTGTGTGTGCAGTGGCACAGAACCCAAGATTTCTGGCCCCCAAACAGCCCATAATAAGCATGGATGTTTGGCATAGGTTTGGGAGGGAAGGTTCATAGGTATGTGTGTGTGCCATGTGTACATGCCTTCAAATCACCTGTCAACCCCATTAATTCCATAAGCTTTTCTTAGGCAAGGAATCCTCAGAGGTGGTTTTGCCAGTTCCTTTTTCTGAAATACAGCCTACAGCATGTGGTATTTGTTGGCAGTCTCCCTTCCAAGTATCAGCCACGGCTGGCCCTGCTTGGATCCCAAGATCAGGCAGGATCTTGTGCCTTTAGGGTATTTAGGCTTAATAACATACCTGACAATTAACATTTTTGTCTTCCACAGCGATTTCAAAAGATTAGGGAAAATGCTTTTTCAGGGAAATGAATCAGGGCAGTGTTGAAATGCATAGAACATTTTCCTATTGAAATTGCAGCCAGTTATCCTATGCTATTAGGGACCTTATAACAGTTTTGATGACATGAATTGCCTTATTTTAAAAGCAATTGAATTAAAAAAAAAGTGAGAGTTGCCCACGTACCATAGCTTGGTACTACTTATCTGCCATTATGGTATGAATTCTACTGATTAGTTACAAAGGATCTAGGGGTCTTGGTAGACTACAAGTTAAGGTGTGGTGCAGCAGCCACAAAAAAATAAGTGCAGTTCCAGGGCCATTTCTGCACTAGGCTATTATAGTGCTATTATTCCATGTTCAACATCCTATAGAATCCTGGGATTTGCAGTTTAGGGAGGGGCCTTAAAGACCTAACCTGATCTCAAAGGCCCCTCCCTAAAGTGCAAACCGCAGGATTCCATAGGATGTTGAAAGTGGAATCATAGCACTATAACAGTCTAGTGTGGAAATGGCCGAGGCTCCATGAACAGAAGCAAGGTGTTCAGATCAATGGAAGTAGTAGTCCCACGCTATTCAGCTTTGGTAAGACCTCACTTGGAGGTATCTTGTGCCCAGTTCTGGGCATCTCAGTTCAAGAGAGATATTGACCAACTGGAAGACGTCCAGAGGAGGGTGAGCAGGGTGGGCAAAAGTCTGGAAAGCAAGCCTTATGAAGTATGACTGGGGGAACTGGGTCTGCTTAGCTTGGAGGAGAGAAGACTGAGAGGTAACATGATAGCCGTCTTTAAATATCCAAAGGGATGTTGCCTCCATGGAGTGTGGTGGAGTCCCCTCCTTCTTTGGAGGTTTTTAAGCAGAGGCTGGATGGCCATCTGTCCAAGGGAGGGCTTTGAGGTTGGTTCCTGCACGGCAGAAGGGGGTTGGACTGGATTTGGCCCCTGTGGTCTCTTCGAACTCTATGATTCTATGTCTAGTAGAAGATGGAACAAGCTTGCTTTCTGCTGCCCCAAGACTGGAACATGAACCAATCGATTCAAATAGCAAGAAAATAAATTCTACCTAATTGTTAGGAAGAACTTCTTAACTTTTGGAGATCTCTGACAGCGGAGTAGGCTGCTTCAGAGGAATTCTCTTTCTTTGGACATCTTCAAAGAGAGGTTGGAAAGTCATTTCTTCCTGCACCACACAGAGTTGGACTTGATGGCCCCTTAGAAGTCAATGATCCTCCAACTCCAACTGGAATAAATTCATTGAATCAAGTACTGAATGATGAAGCAAAGCATAGGTAAATCCCATTAGTTCAATATGTCTGCTTCGCAGTCCTTCTAGTTGGCTTTAACAAGAGACTTGTACCTTTTCCCTGGCTAATCGTTGCAAGACAGATTATCTATGACAACGGATTTAGGTGGCTTTAAAAGGAAATTAGACAGACAATTTATGGAGGAAAGGATTATCTAGCTATGCCACCTAAATGGAATTTCCACGTTAAAAGTCAGTTCGCCAAAAAATAAGAAGTGATGAGAGCCAAGGAAAGCTCTTTCCTGCACAGAAAATGCTGTTTACAGTGCAGATCAAATATGTGTGAAATTTTCCACAGAATGCCCAAATGTAGCACTTTCTACGTAGAAAATATGTCTATGCAGAAATTTCCTTTCCTATGCTGAAAATCCTATTAAGCAGACAAATGCTGTTTTCCAGGCAAAAAGACTACATTCAAATTTGGGTCAGAATAAGTCACAAAGAATGAAGAGTTTTATTAGTCCAAGATTCTTCTCATCATAGGGCCTTTCCGCACTACACTGTTATAGTGCTATGTTTCTACTTTCAACCTCCTATAGAATCCTGGGGTTTGCAGTTTAGGGAGGGGCATTTAGGATTCCCAGCCAGAGAGCTCGTTGGCCTTAGTAAGTATAAACCCCAGAATTCCACAGGATGTTGAATGTGGAATAATAGCACTATAACTGTATAGTGCAGAAATGGCCTTGGTTTCAGAATACACGTAAAACATATTTTACAATCATTGTTTTGAATCATTTTTTTTAATATTTCCAAATATTCTTTCCAACCTTAGTGGTGGAAGCAGTGCAGGGGGGAGTCTGAAAGGATTCAGCCATGTTCCTACAGCTTGGCACATGTTCTCTGGGAACCCCTAAGTGTCCTCAGAACACCTCGGAAGGAGATGTTATCCCCATGTTCCTGGCTGTAGAATCACAGCCGGATTCTTCCTAGTTGTCCCTCGGGCACTAAATGCCTACGGGGGCCATAATGTCCAGGCTATACAAATGATTAACTCAGGGGCTCTGAGCAAAGGATCATGAGGGAGAGACTGGATTGGACCCAAAACCCTTTAGCGAAAGGGAGGTGAGAAGAGGGAAAACTGAAGGCTTCTGCGATGAACAAAGAGGAGAGGCCATGTGGTAGAAGCTTGCAGCTAACTATTGCGTATTAGAACAAGGAAAGCAATCTCAAGAAAGGGTTATAACGAAACCAGGGACCATCTCGTCAGATATGTTAGGTTTTCAGTTCCTTTGAAAGGGATTGGAGGGCTAGAAAAGGCAACCTGGAGAACAATCTTTCTTTTCTTTATGCCTATGCTTCTGGGCTTGGTTCTTCTTCTTGCAACCAGACGGAAGGTACACAGAGAGCCAGTGTTCTAAGCTAGCCAAGTTGCTGGATATATCTTTTTATACACCATTTTCCTATTGTTTTTTATTACTGAAGTGTTTCTCTTAAAACAAGCCTGCTTTGTATCTTAAGGAAAAGTGGGAATTTCTTGTCACATGTCTCCATGGTAAGATCTAGCAGAAAGTCGTAAAATATTCTTTTTCATAAGGATAGCCATTGATAAGAAAAGTGTGTGTGCATCTGTGTGTGCATGTGCACATGTAACCTTTTTGATGGTTTGACTCAGGACAGAAAATGGTTAGCTGGGAAGATGTCCCCAATTACTGATTACCCCTACGTGAGGTTTTGCCTCTCCCAAGTACAGTCAGTATTTTGCAGTTGGCAAAACAATGGATAATGAACAGAAATTATCCATGGTATTATGGACAGAAGCTCAGACTGATAAGAAAGGTCCCCTGGGGCAAGTACGATCAGCTCAGCCCTTCTCTCTATGTGTATTACTCATAACGCAGCAATAATCTCTCTCAGGTGTGATTTGGTCAACAAAATGATGCAATATCCTCAAACAGCACAAGACAGTTGCATACACAAAGGTTAAATGAACAAGCTGGAATGGATCCAGAGGAGGGCGACCGAAATGGTGGAAGATCTGGAAGCCATGAAGCCCTGTGAGGAGTGGCTTAGGGAACTGGGGAAGTTTCATCTGCAGAAGAGAAGGTTAAGAGGGGACATGATAGCCATGTTTAAATATTTGGAGGGATGTCATGTCAAGGAGGGAGCAGGCTTGTTTTCCGCTGCTCCAGAGACTAGGGCCCTTTTCGCAAGGCATTCTCCATGCGAAAGGGCCTCTGGAGCGTCATGCAATTGCGAGGAGCTGTCCACGTGACGTCCTTGCAATTGTGCGACGCTGCCGGGGCAGGCAGGTGCCGATTGCGCACTATTTCATTTTTGGCTTCTAGCAGAAAATGGTGCGCAATCGTGCATCGCTCCAGGGCCCTGCACGCACTTACCGTGCATGCGGAGCCTCCAGAGCCATGGCGCTCACGCTTCCTGCCCCAGCACAGCCTGGGAAAATCCCAGGCTGAGCTGCGGAAGGAAGAGGAGGAACCTTCACGCTGCCTGCTCGCTAGCAGGCAGCGGCTGTGGAGGCGAAGCAGCGGGACATGAGAGCCTCTCACTAGAGGCTGCTCGCGCGATCCCCACACCCCAGCGCCGAGAAAAGGTAAGTTGTGGAAAGGGCCTAGGACAAGGAGCAATGGATTCAAGCTGCAGGGAAGGAGATCCCACCTGAACCTCAGGAAGAACTTCCTGATGGTCAGAACTGTCTGGCAATGGACTCTGCTGCTCCCTCCATGGAGTGTGGTCGGGTCTCCTCCTCCTTTGGAGATTTTTAAGCAGAGGCGGGATGGCCATTTGTCAGGAGTGCTTTGATGTGTCTTCCTGTATGGCAGAAGGGGGTTGGACTGGATGGCCCCTGGGGTCTCTTCCAACTCTGTGATTCTATGATTCTAAGTATGCACAAGGTTAAACAGAGGTTAAGAGTCCTTTTGCACTTTGAGTCTGTTTAAAAGAGCCCAGGTGCCAAAGACCATTTGTTTCAGAGAAGGGTCCACTTAAAGCTTGCATCTTCAGCCAGGAGCTCTGAGAAGCAAATCCTGCTTCTCACTTCCGCAGACCTCCATCTGAAATCATGGCTTCAGCCTAGTCCTTGCTTCTTTACCAGCTGAAACACACTCTTCCAGAAACTCTTCCCCCAGAAGACTCAAGACGTTTGTCCAAAGAATCTTGTCACCTTTTCCTCTTCCTTAAAGCCTTGATTTGGCTTAGAAGACCTTGATTAGCTGGTCTTCCTCTTTGTTGCACTGTTCCATCCAGGACAGCAATGCTCCCCATTATCTCCCCCCAAAGACATGAAAGAGGGATAACTTCTATAATCCCATAAAAACTATCTTTTGGGGAAAGTTTTGCCTCCATGTTGCTGCTCCCTCCCCACTCATCTGCAGTCCGATTTCTCTAGGATGCATGTGTGGATTGGGGAAAGTATTATTTTGCCTCTGCTCTTTTAACTTCTCTCTCTCTCTCTCTCTCTCTCTTTCTCTCTCTCTCTCATTCTTATGCAAGAAAATTCATAAATATAAAAAAAAATAGAAAATCATGTATCTCAAATGTTGGGAAGCCCTGATGAGGAATAAGCCAGACTGACTAGAACTCATGCTGCAAAATTCTTAGATAGAATCACCATTGTTGAATTAATTCACCTATTTTGTGGTCTCCCTCTTTTCCTGCTACCTGTACATCACTGTGTAAGAGTTATTTTATGTGCAAAGGGAGGTGCTTTGGCTAAAAGAGTTGGTAGTGGTGTGTAGCTTCTCCATCTAGAATCCTCAAGCTGGGGATGACACCAAGAGCAATCCAGTCCAACTTCCTTCTGCCATGCAGGAAGATACAAGCAAAGCCCTCCCTTTGACAGATGGCCATCCAGATTCTCTTTAAAAACCTCCAAAGAAGGAGACTCCGCCGCACTCCCAGGCAGCAGCCTATTCCACTGTCAAACTGCTCTTATTATCAGTAAGTTCTTCCTAATATTTAGGTGAAATCTCTTTCTCTTTAGTTTAAAGCCATTGCTCCATTGTGTCCTTGTCTCTGGAGCAGCAGAAAGCAAGCTTGCCTCATCTTCCATGTGGAGGAGACCATGCCCTCTAGGCCTCCCACCACTTTACCATATCACAGGGTTTTCTTGGCAAGATTTGTTCAGAGGGGGTTTGCCTTTGCCTTCCCCTGAGGCCAAGAGTAGGACTTGCCCAAAGTCTCCAAGTGGATTTCCATAGCCAAGCAAGGATTGAACCATGGCCCCCAAGTCATTGTCCAACACTCAAATCACTACACCCCCATGCTATCGCCTTGTGGTGAAGCCACCTTGTGCTTTAATGCAGTTCCTCACACAACTGCACCGAGTTGAAGGGGAGCTCTTCCAGTTGTCGTTGACTGCTGCCAAGTCAACTTCAACTCATGGCAACCCGATGAATGAATATCATCAGCCACCCTGCTCAGGGCATCCAGCGACATGTCATCCTTGATTGAAGCAATCCATCTGTAACGTGGTCTTCCTCTTTTCCTAATGCCTTCTATCTTACCGAGCATTGTTGTCTTTTCAGTGAGTCACGTCTTCTCATGATGTGGCCAAAGCACCAGAGCCTCAGTTTAGTCATCTTGGCTTCTCGGAAAAGTTTGGGCTTGATTTGCTTTAGGACCCTACTCATTTGCCTTTTTAGCAGCCTACGGTATCCACAGAACTCTTCCAGTACTTGACCTTGTTTCACTCTGGGTTTCAATCCAGGTGTTCAATTTAGAGAGGGGTCAGTAAAATCCGGTGTAGATTGTCTACTCCCACAGGGTGGATTCACCAGCCACCCCTGAATCTATCTCCTCCACCTTTCATCCAAGCTGTATATCTGGGGAAAAAACAAGCAACCAGGGAGGTCCAGAAGCTCCAAACATAAGCTCTGTGAAAACCCAAACATTGCCACAGCTTTTTCCCTGTTTCTGCTTCCCCTCAGCAGCTCACTCTCCCTGATGCCTGGCTGAAGTTCTGCTTCAGATGATTTGTGTTCTTATCTGATGGGGCTTTGTGGTTTTAGAGTTAACTGGAGTGTAAGAGCACTCCGGGGAGCATCAACTATGCTTTTGTGGCAGGTAATATAGTCTCCCAGTGTCCTCTTGTAAATGCCAAGGAGACACAGTAAGGCATGTCAAAAACAATTCCAGTGAGATAAGGAGCCATCTCAGGTTCCCACTTCATCTCTCTTATTCTCAGGAAATTTAAAACAACAATGACACAACTGTGTAAAGACCTACCCATACGTGCAGGCTCATTCCTCTTCCCACAAGTGGAAATTACAAAATAGCTCTCTTCCTGCGATCTGGAAAGCTAAGCAGGTTCAGATTTAGATGGTATGGCAGCTAGTGGCAATGGATTCACTCCAGGTTGCAGTGTAAACTTTAAAGGAGCGATCCCAAGTGGTAAATCTATTCAGGGTTCAACAACTTGTAGAGCTAATTTAAAGTTCAGGTTAAGGCCATTTCCACCCTACCTTGTTATAGTGCTATTATTCCACTTTCAGCATCCTTGGGGGAATTCTGGGGTTTGTCTTCACTGAGGCCAAAGAGCTCTCTGGCTGAGAAGTCCAAAAGCCCCTCCCTAAACAGCAAACCCTAGAATTCCACAGGATGTTGAAAGCAGAATAATAGCACAGTGTGGGGCAGAAATGGCCTAAAGCTCAGGGTGGATTTACCAAGCCCTTGACATGGGAAACACCAGCCATTTCTGTTTAGATTCACGACATCTGCCCACCTTTAGTGCTGATATATTGCTAAAACAATAGTAGACATAAATCAGTCAGAAGGAGGAGGAGTGGAGATCTCTGGTATTGGCACTACCTGGAAGCTTCTGAGCATCTGGCACCGGATTCCCAACCAGCTGCCATGGAGGGAAGTTGTGATCCCCACCCA
The DNA here is from genome assembly GCA_030412105.1 of Cyclura pinguis. Lineage (NCBI taxonomy): Eukaryota > Metazoa > Chordata > Lepidosauria > Squamata > Iguanidae > Cyclura > Cyclura pinguis. Next base: position 2,889,189 of record CM059602.1, read on the forward strand.
CACAGGCCATGAAGGTGGCTCTAGGGGAGAATTCATAGGCCATTTCCGCACTAGACTGTTATAGCGCTATGATTCCACTTTCAACATCCTATGGAATCCTGGGGTTTGCATTTTCGGGAGGGGCCAGCCAGCCCCTCCCGAAACTGCAAACCCCGGGATTCCATAGGATGTTGAAAGTGGAATCATAGCGCTATAACAGTCTAGTGCGGAAATGGCCATAGACTCCTAGAAGAGTTGGAACAGACCCCAAGGGCCATCCGGTCCAACCCCCTTCTGCCGTGCAAGAAGACACAGCCAAAGCACTCACCCTCATAGCAAAAGGGTTCCATGGCCTTAACCCTTTTGGGCTCCCTCCTCTGGACATGTTCCAGCTTGTCGTTAACCATCTGGAATTGCAGTACCCAGAATTGGACACAGGATTCCAGGTGAGGTCTGACCAAAGTAGAAAAGAGTAGTACTATTACTTCCCTCAATCTAGACACTGTACTCCTTTTGCTGCACCCTAGAATTGCTTTGGTTTTCTTCGCTGCCCCATCACACTGCTGACTCGTGTTCAGCTTATGGTCTACTACGGCCATTTCTGCCCTATACTGTTATAGTGCTATTACTCCCCTTTCAACTTCCTGTGGAATTCTGAGGTTTCTAGTTTCCTGAGGCCAAAGAGCTCTCCGGTTGAGGATTCTAAATGCCCCTTTCTAAATTGCAAACCCCAGGCTGTTTCCTATGTGGTTTAGGGAGGAATTGTAGAGCACCTAAAAACACATGCATGCACAAACACGCACACCAGCCAATGGGGATTTGCATTTGATTCTCCATCTGTTGCTTCCAAAACAACTGTTCAGAGATGGCAGGTGTGCTAGTGATCCCATATGCTGTATGTGCTTAGCTGATACATTTCAAAGGTTTTCTCTGAAATGGACTTTGAAGCAGAAAATGTCTCCTGAAAGCTCTTATGGCATCATAAGCAGAACTCACTTGTTGTTTGCGTTGAGGAAAGAAGCTCTTGAAAATGGCAACTACTTTCTCAGATGGGCAAGAAGATATGAGGGATTTAAAAGACTGAGAAGGTCTTTGTCCTTGTATTTGTTAAAAAAAAAAAAAGCATTAGCTGGGAAATCCAGAGAAACCAGCCTTAAAGCCTCTGTGAGTGGCTTCCCTGTTTTTTCATGGTCCCAGGTGATTCTCCAGAGCAGAGATGGGCAAAAATGCAGCCATGGCATTTGTACGGCCCCCAGGCTGTTCTTGTGGCCCGCGGCACACACCCAGCTTCCCTGGATTTCTTCCCCCACCCCAAAAAAGGTGAATTGCCTAACCTACAAGTATCCAGGGCTTTGAATATGCTACAGCCCCAAGAACTGGACAAAAATGTCCACCTTGTTCTGTAAGGGAACTTTTGCAAGTGTAAGACACTAACAAGATCCTAGCCAATGTGTGTATGCACTAGGTAACCTACTGAAAATTGTTTTGGATCAGTGTTTAGAAATGAGTCCTTGCCCCTACCTGCAGAAAAGTATAGAGTACAGTTGTTTTTGTCTCTTCCTCTGATAAATAAATTTTATTCCAATTATTGTTTTATATTCTGTACTATATACTTGCTACTTTCCTTACTCCTGCCTTATGCCACAGTGTGGTCCCACTCCTCTCTGCCCTGCTGCTGAGATGAAGTGTGACAAGTCTTAGTAGCCCACAAGATAAACATGAGTCAGCAGTGTGATGCCACAGCCAAGAAAGCCAATGTGATTCTTGGTTGCACCAATAGGAGCCTGGTGTTTAGATCAAGGGAAATAATGGCACCACTCTATTCTGCATTGGTTAGACCTCATTTGGAATACTGCGTCCAGTTCTGGGCACCTCAATTCAAGAAGAATATCGACAAGCCGGAGCGTGTCCAGAGGAGGGCGACCAACATGGGGAAGGGTCTGGAAGCCATGAAGCCCTATCAGGAGCGGCTTAGGGAGCTGGGGATGTTTAGTCTGCAGAAGAGAAGGTTAAGAGGGGACACGATAGCCATGTTTCAATATTTGAAGGGATGTCACGTCGAGGAGAGGGCGGGCTTGTTTTCTGCTGCTCCAGAGACTAGGACAAGGAACAATGGATTCAAGCTGCAGGAAAGGAGATTCCACTTGAACTTCAAGAAGAACTTCCTGATGGTCAGAGCTGTCCGTAGTAGAATATGCTGCCTCAGAGTGTGGTAGAGTCTCCTTCTTTGGAGGTTTTTAAGCAGAGGCTGGATGGTCATCTGTCAGGCGTGCTTTGATGTATGTTCCTGCATAGCAGAAGGGGTTGGACTGGACGGCCTCTGGGGTCTCTTCCAACTCTATTATATGATTCTATGATTCTAAGTGAGTTGAGGCAGCAAAGGATGAGGAAGGTGCTTGGCAGGAGCAAGCATTGCCACTGGTACTGGCAACCATGCCATGGGACAGGGGAGGAAGTTGCGCACTCAAGAGATGTGTGATGTGGGGCCTAAAGAAGCCAACGTGATTCTGTTGGTGTTACTCTTCTTGTGGGCCTTCAAATGGTTTCTGCCTTACTGAAACCCTAAGGTTAGCCTATCACAGGGTTTTCAGGGGCTCTGTGTGGCCCACCCAAGGTCACCGAATGGGTTTCCTTGGCTGAAAGGGGAATTGACCCTGGTCTCCAGGTTCATAGTCCAATCCTCAAGTCACTACACCATGCTGTCTGTCTGATGATTCTAGGCTGCATCAATAGGAATATGGTGTCTAGGTCAAGGGAAATGATGGTATCACTCTATTCTGCTTTGGTCAGACCCCACCTGGAATCCTGTGTCCAGTTCTGGGCACCACAGTTCAGGAAGGATGCTGACAAGCTGGAACATGTCCAGAGGAGGGTGACCAAAATGGTAGAAGGCCTGGAAACCATCAAGCCCTGTGAGGAGCAGCTTAGGCTGCATAGTCTGTTTAGCCTGGAGAAGAGAAGGTTAAGAGAGTGGCCTGACAGCCATGTTCAAATATTTGAAAGGCTGTCCTATGGAAGATTGGGCAGACTTGTTTTCTGCTGCTCCAGAGACTAGGACACAGAGCAATACCTTCAAACTACAGAAAAAGAGGTTCTTCCTAAACATTAGGAAGAACTTGCTGATGGTAAAAGCAGTGGAATACATTGCTACCTAGGAGTGTGGTGGAGTTTCCTTCTTTGGAAGTTTTTAAACAGAGGCTAGATGGCTGTCTGTCAAAGTGAAGGCTTTGATTGTGTCTTCGAACATGGCAGAATGGGGTTGGTTTGGATGGCCCTTGGGGTCTCTTCCAGCTCGATGATTGCAGATATGATTTTATAATTATATCATCCCTTTGAGGACTGTGTAAAAAAATCTTCCTTGTGATACTTTTTAAAAACTTTATCCTATTTGTAAACATCCGGATGCAGCAGTGAGCAACAAACGTCATATGCAGTTACTTATCGTTGGCAGGTGGTACACAAGTCATGCTCATGATATTCTCCATATATTCCTTGACTGTTTCCATCTGCAAAAATATGAAGTTACCAGGCCTTAGTGACAAGACGATGCATGACCCGTGCATACAACCATTGTGTTGTTACTGTTGTTTCTAGCCCGAGCTTGTGGGGTATTAAGATATCATTTGATATCAATAATTCGGCCTTCTTCACCCATTCCTCTCCACATGCTTGCGAGGCCCCTGGACAAGCACGCACACAGGGGCGGCCGACAATAGCCGAACCATCCAGATCCCGATCCAGGCAGGCCAGTCATTGCCGAATGCAGCTTCAGGAGACCTCAAGGCAAGTACCACCTTACGTATGCGCGCTCCTTACAAAAGATCCCCTGCCCCGCGCAGGCAGCTTGATGAGCGGACTATGCAACGCTCCAGCACTCCGCGTTTGCATACTGACCACTCTATTGACAACTCTGTCATAACTCAATCATCTAAAGTACTGACCTTTCGGAGGCTTTGTCTCCAGCCCCAAACTCATTGTTTTCCCCAAGTACGGACTAGCCTGCGGCCACAATTTTCCCTGTAAGAACCCCTGACTTCGAGCGCTTCCTCGGATCGCTCTTGGCTTCCATCCCGCCTTGCTGTCGCTTTGTCCAGCGAGCCTTCCCCTGAGCCCCACGTGCTGAGAAACTCCATTTCCACGAATTTCTTCTTCTGACTACCCGGGCTTCAGGACAGGTGTAGTATTTCCCACACCAAACTTCCTCTTAAAAATCCCTCTATCCCACTCCAACCTTTATTTCTATGGTTCTCTGTGTGAGTGTGTTGCATACACGTGTTTGATTGTATCTCAATAAAACCTCCATTATTATTAACTTCTGTTTGCTCCTTGACTCAGCCTGACCCCGTAGACATAGCGCTCAAGATCTCGCTACATTACCCTGCCTCTCGCAGTGCAAACTTGTGCTCTGTGCTAATTCCCTCCCCATTATTTGAGCACGTTTAGGTGTCCCTCCCGGGACCCCCAGAAATCAGGGTGACAGTGCTATGTTTATTTTTTCAAGGCCAATATTCGACAAACTGCTTTCGTTACTTGGGAAAGATAGGTGTCTTACCCCAAGATCTACCTCATCCCACTCTTAGCTGAGTCAGGAGGAGAAGGCATGTGCTCTGTCAGTGCATCTCAAATATTGACCCTCCAGGTGTTTTGGGCTTCAGCTCCCAGAAGTGTTTTTGAAATGGCCATTTCCACGCTACACTGTTATAGTGCAATTATTCCACTTCCAATAGCCTGTGGAATGCTGGGGTTTGCAGTTTAGCCAGAGAGCTATTTGGTCTCAATAAACTTCAAACCCCAGAATCCCAGAGGTTGAAAGTGGAACAATAGCACTGTAACAGTGTAGTGTGGAAATGGCTAAGTCTTCCAGATGCTTGGGACTTCAGGTTCACTTTGCTGAGGAATTCCCAGAATTTTAAAACACTGGCCACACTGGCTGGGACTTCTGGAAGCCATTTTTCCAGTGCAGATGCTGCCAGAAAAAGTCTAGCAAATCAGTGGCAAGGAAGAAAAAGGGATCTAAGTGGGCATAAAAAGACTTCATAACAAGAAGCTTCTCTGTCAGAGGCTTTGTCAAATGAACTATTCTTGTATCATTAACATAATTTGAATATAAATGCAAAATACCTCACCCTAGGAGATTGTGACCAAAGGGCTCATGTAGCTGTTGCACAGCTACATAAACTCATTTCATTGAGGGGATTTACATAAGTGTCAACCATACAGCAATTGATTCAACTGTTTTTGATGAGACTAGGAAGTGGATTAAGGCCTAAAGAGGTCTCCTCCTTCCAGGGTTCCAGAAATACTTTACACAAATTGTCTTTTAAGAAATGTTTACGGGGCCCAGAGACCAGGTCATATATCACATGTGCTAAATTAGAATTATCAACAACGTGAATCATAGAATCACAGAGTTGGAAGAGACCCCAGGGGCCATCCAGTCCAACCCCTTTCTGCCACGCAGGGACCCACATCCAAGCACTCCCGACAGATGGCCATCCAGCCTCTGCTTAAAAACCTCCAAAGAAGGAGGAGACTCCGCCACACTCCATGGAGGCAGCAGCAGATTCCACTGCCGGACAGCCCTGACCCTCAGGAAGTTCTTCCTGAGGTTCAAGTGGAATCTCCTTTCCTGCAGCTTGAATTCATTGCCCCTTGTCCTATTCTCTGGAGCAGCAGAAACAAGCCTGCTCCTTCCTTGACATGACATCCCTTCGAATATTTAAACATGGCTCTCATCTCCCCTCTTAACCTTCTCTTCTGCAGACTAAACATCCCCAGCTCCCTAAGCGGCTCCTCATAGGGCTTCACGGCTTCCAGACCCTTCACCATTTTGGTCGCCCTCCTCTGGACATGCTCCAGCTTGTCGATATCCTTCTTGAAATGAGGTGCCCAGAACTGGACACAGTATTCCAAATGAGTTCTAACCAACACAGAATAGAGTGGTACCATTACCTCCCTCAATCTAGACACCATATTCCTATTTATGCCACCAAAAATCGCGTTGGCTTTCTTGGCTGCTGCATCACACTGCTGACTCATGTTCAGCTTGTGGTCCACCAAGACTCCTAGATCCCTTTCACATGTACTGCTATCCAGCCTGTCCACTCCAAGGCTTGGCAGGCAGCCAAGAGCCAGTTAACAAGTCTAAGGCAATAAATCAAGAGCTTTCAGCTCTTCTGAGTGCGTGCTTTTATAGCCAGATTACTCCTCCAGGTGTTTTCTCAGCTGGACCTTGATTGCCTGGCGTTTCCTATTTAAATGCTCTGACCTCCTGAGAGCACTCTTTTGCTCCCGATGCTGCTGGTAAGTAGGTACCTGCTCTTGCACCTCACTATCTGACTCTTCTGGCTGGGCTGGGTCTGAGGCAACCCCTGGCTCTGTTGCAGGGGCTACTGGGGCCAAGGACTCTGTGTCTGGGGGAGCAGTATCCAGGATCTCGGGCAGTATCCAGGATCTCAGGCTCCGACTCAGAGCTCAGACTCAGAGCAGAGCTCAGACTCAGAGCAGAGCTTGTGCATTCCATTTTTTCTGCCTAAGTGCAGGACCTTCCATTTCTCTCTGTTGAAATTCATTTTGTTAGCTTTGGCCCAGCTCTCCAATCTGTCAAGGTCATTTTGAATTTTGATTCTGTCCTCTAGGGTATTAGCAACCCCTCCCAATTTGGTATCATCTGCCAATTTGATCAGCATGCCCTTCACTCCTTCATCCGCGTCATTGATGAAGATGTTGAATAGCAGTGGGCCCAGGACATAACCCTGTGGCACCCCACTAGTCACTTCTCTCCAGTGAAGTGAGTTTAATCTTATGCATTCATGTGCCTACCACACTACATATTTGGTAGCAAGGGCAATTTATCAGCAAATAGGCATAGAATCTGAAACCCTACAATGGGTTGAAATGGGAGTTGTCACTGTAACTCCACTGCAGAGACAGAGGGCATTTCCGCATGACGGTGTCCTCGCAGCATGAGGACATGAGAGGACCGGAACCGTGATGACGCTTCCACATGACATCACTGCAGTCTTGCCCTTCTCATGTCACCAGCCAGCATGATCACGGGGTATATCGTTAATGGGAAATGTCTGTTAATGACCCCCAATTGTGCCAGCCTTCCGCCACAGCCAGCCAAGCAGAAGGGCCAGAAGCACAATCTACATGCTTTCCCCCCACTGCAGCATGGGAAGAAGGCCGGTTGCATTGAGGAAGGAAGAGGCATGTCCCTTGCGCTCCCTCCCACAGGCAGCTGGTCATGTGCAGAGAGGAACACTAGGGGCACACCCCCATCCACAATGGGATGACGTGAGACAGCGTTATCCCGCAGAAAGGGCCAGAGCATGCAAGGTTAATCAGTACAAGGTTAACCTTGCACAGTGCAAGGCAGTGCACAGTTAACCTGCCAGAGCTTTGGGGTGGGACACTGCAGGTAGTTAACTCTGCTACCAGAAACTTATGACTCCTCTGAGTCCTGGGGAGGGATTTCAAGTGAGTTTTGGAAGGGAGGGTAGAGAAATGACAACCCTCAAAACTACCTCTCTAGTTGTAACAAGGAACAGAAGAAGGAACATTACTCAATATATTCTCTTCATGTAGGAAGTGGTTGAGGTTGGATGGGTTTCATTCTGTTTAGTAATAGGATCCCACAGCATTCAGAGCTACATACTCACTGGAAGTCCAGGCAGACTATGGTTACTCTCTTTTCCAATCTGTGGTTCCATCTGGGCATCCTCTGTCCTCCCTTTGCCACCTAATGGCCTCAGAGAACTCACTCTGGATCTTAGCAGCTGCCTTCCATGGGGCAGGGGAATGTTGCATGAGAGGGTGTTGAGTACCTCTTTCCACAACATGCCATAAACAACATGTATCAGAACAGCCAACAGAGCTCTGGCCATCATCTCCACATCTGCACATGGAACTGCATCCTCGTCACAGCTCCTGCCTTGCAATCCCATTGTTTCTGAGCTGCTTTTGAACTTCTGTGGCAGTAATGACAATGAAAACATCATGGACAGCTCTGGATGCAATGGAGCTGATTGTAATCTCAGGAACCAGGAGTACTTTGTTTGTGTCATGGAAACCTGGAACTTGCCAATGCATTTGGAAAGTTTAGAACAGGTTGTGTGGAGAAGAGAGGGAACGTATTATGTGCAACCTGCAAAAACCCTAAGGAAACATCTAGATATTACAGATCTCCAGTTCTGGAAAAGCCAAAAGCTAAAGGTTTAGACCCTTCCTTCTGAAATCTCCACCTGACTGACCCTCACCAGTTCAACCGTAGTGCAAGTCCAGATAAGCAAAAAAGGCAAGGAATCATCTCAGATTCTTTTTTGCAGGTAATAAATTCTGAGATCAGATGAAATCGGGCATGTTCAGGGTGTTATGGCTGTGGGCCACCCCCCCACTGCAGCATGGGATGCCAATTCATGCTTGAAAAAAAAAAGAGTGCCAACCTATGAGCTGAGATCTCACACTGGTATTGCATACCATAAATTCATATCTAGAGTTTTATGTTGATGATGACATTCATCCCTTGTTTCGAATGGCAAACCAAACCGTGCCTTGCGTGTTCAATAGGGCTTCACGCACAACTCCAATTCTGCCACCTTGAAGCAAAGGCCGACACTCCACATTGGGCAAAAATGTGGAACTATTTCCGTAGAAGAACTTACACATGCCTAACACACCAACAGGATTCCATTCAGTGAGTTCCTGCACAGCTCCCCTTCATTCAAATGGGTTCTGGACAGAAGAACATTCCAGTGCGTCATGCCCTGAAGATATTTGAACTATATCCTTTTTATTCTCATGTTTTGTATGTTTTTTTTAACATTGAAACCACGATTCTAGGCAGCAAACATTGATCTGAATATCTCATCCTTGGTTGGCCAAGAAGCTGGTGAAAGAGCTAATTAGAACTTGATGAAGGGTCATTGCCGAACTTGAGCAGCCTTGAAAGAATGCCACCAGAGAACACGGTATGAAAGGGCAGCCATTTCATCAGAACAGAACAACCCTCCACGTTCACAGGGGTTAGCTGAACAAGACCTTCACAAAAGCGGGAAAAAACATGAATATAAACAAAAATTGTGAACACTATTTTTATTTTTATCCAAGAGAACACTTCTCTAGGTGTTCCAGCACCATTCTATGGTCAATTCGCCCCTCTCAGTATAAAAATATGCTAATCATTCTCAAATGGTTAGGGAAGCAAGGTAGAAACTTTTCAGTAGGGAAAATATGAAGAATTGCTTAGGAAACTGGATACAGTTAGTCTGAAGAAAAGAAAGTTAAGAGGGGACATGATAGCCATCCTTCAATATTTGAAAGGATGTCATAGGTAAGATGGAGCAAGCTTCTTTTCTGCTGCTCCACAGACTAGGACACTATGGAGCAATGGACTGAAACTCCAGGAAAAGAGAATCCACCTAACATTAGGAAGAACCTCGCAACAGTAAAAGCAGTTTGATAATGGAATATGCTGCTACCTGAGAGTGTGGTGGAGGCTCCTTCTTTGGAAGTTTTTAAACAAAGACTGGATGGCTGCCTGTCAGTTCTTTGGTTATGTCTTCATGAATGGCAGAATGTGGTTGGACTGGATGGCCCTTGGGGTCTCTTCCAACTCTAGGATTCTGTAATTCTATGAAAAGGCTTTATTTGGGCTGTTTCTTTTTCTAATTGATTATGGGCTAGAGTCCTAATGGTGTCTTCTGCATTCCTCAGCATCTCTACATAAATGACTGGTCATTTTTATCCAGCACAGAATATCCATGTTCAGTTCAAAGTAACAAAAGAAGAGGTGCACATGTGTGGCACCACTGCACACACAAATGAACACTGTGCATGATGAATTGCACACAGATATGCATCATGTATTCTGCCCAGAAGCACAAGAAACATTGCACTCTGCAGACAAATTCACACTATACATGGATGCAATGTACTATCCTTGCAAACTGAGTTGCACATTTGGTATCTCGGTTAAGCTGTGCAATGTTGTCATTCAACATAAGGGTTACATAATACAGTTAATGCACAACTCTATATGTGGAGTGTTACGCTGTGCAACTCGAAGGTAGGATTGCAGGCCAAACATTTACCATCACCTTTACAGATTCAAAATATTTCTCATGGGAGTCCACCAACCAAACAGGTATTATTGGATGATCCTCTATGGTCCACTATTCATTTCTTTGCTGTATGCCTTCAAGTCGTTTCCAACTTATGGTGACCCCAAGGTGAATCTATCACGGGGTTTTCTTGGCAAGGTTTGTTCAGAGGAGGTTTGCCCTTGCCTTCATCTGAGGCTGAGAGAATGTGACTTCCCCAAAGACGCTTAGTGGGTTTCCATGGCAAAACAGGGATTCAAACCCTGATCTCCAGAGTTACAATCCAACATCTAGACCACTACACCACATTGAGTCTTATGGTCCAGTATTTCAAATAACATTGCTAGCACTATAAGACTATGAAGATGAAAGCCCTGACAGTGGTGGCTTAATATTTTACTTAAATCTTCAGCCCCAAAGCAAACATAATTAGAGACCTTGGAGAACAATGTAAATCACACCACGTCTCATACAACCAACACCAAGAGACATTCAGATCTTCTCCAAAACCTTTACAATGGAGCCAGGAACTTCTCAGCTGATTTTTATCACCCTTATCGGTCCTATTGTGATAGCTATATAAAAATGTTGAATGAATGTGCTCTCTTTAGCCCGGCACTGCCAGGACACTCAAGACCAACTGGAAAGAAAGAAGGTAAGGAGAGAGGGTGGTAGGGGTAGAATCAACGCATGTAGGGGGGAAAGGGGAGGCGGATTTTTGGCTGGCAAGGAACCTCAGAAAGCACACTGGTGCCATGAAAACCAACATGACTCTGATGCTCAGAGTGGTGTAGCAGTTGGCAGCCAGCATGGCATATGCCATTTCCACACTAGACTGTTATAGCGCTATGATTCCATTTTCAACATCCTATGGGATCCTGGGGTTTGCAGTTTAGAGAGGAGCCTTTGAGGTAAACTGCAAACCTCAGGATTCCATAGGATGTTGAAAGTGGAATAATAGCACTATAACATAGGCCATTTCCACACTACATTGTTATAGTGCTTTTATTCCACTTCTAACATCCTGTGGAATTTTGGGGTTTGTAGTTTACTGAGGCCAAAGAGCTCTCTGGCTGAGAATTCTAAATGCCCCTCCCTAAACTACAAAGCCCACGATTCCATAGGATGTTGAAAGTGAAATAATACTACTATAACCATGTAGTGTGGAAATGGCCATAGTGTGGAAATTGCCATAGTGGTTGAAGTGTTGGACTAGGACCCAGAAAGTCAGGGTTCAAATCCCTGCTCAGCCAAGGAAACCCCCACTAGGTAGCCTTGGCAAGCTACAATCTCTCAGCCCCAGAAGAAGGCAATGGGTAACCTGCACATGGGCATGAATCCTGTTGTTAACACCAACTCGAGTACAGCCACTGAAGGAATTGGATTTACCTATGAGTTGACTCACTATTCAACCAAGTGACACACCCTCAATCAATTTTCATGACTGAGGAGGGATTCAAACTCTCCCAGAGTCCTAGTCCAATATTCAAACCACAACACCACACTTGGTTCAAGGAAGAGCTGAGCTTCCACCACAATGCTGCCCCCGGAAGTGGCCATTTCAGCCCATTTCACCACCAGTAGTGGGCTATTGGGTAATAAAAAGAGACATGGGACATTTCCACACTAGCCTGTTATAGTGCTATTATTTCACTTTCAACATCCTATGGAATCCTGGCCTCAAAGGCCCCTCCCTAAACTGCAAACCCCAGGATTCCATAGAATGTTGAAAGTGGAATAATAGCACTATATAACAGTCTAGTGCAGAAATGGCCTAGGTTTCTGATCATAGAATCATAGAATCATAGAAATGTAGAGTTGGAAGAGACCACACGGGCCATCCAGTCCAACCCCCCTGCCATGCAGGAACACCCTCAAAGCACTCCCGACAGATGGCCATCCAGCCTCTGCTTAAAAACCTCCAAAGAAAGAGACTCCACCACACTCCGAGGCAGCAGATTCCACTGCCGGACAGCCCTGACTGTCAGGAAGTTCTTCCTGAGGTTCAGGTGGAATCTCCTTTCCTGCAGCTTGAATCCATTGCTCCTTGTCCTGGTCTCTGGAGTGGCAGAAAACAAGCCCTCTCCTTCCTCTACATGGCATCCCTTCAAGTATTTAAACATGCCTATCATGTCCCCTCTTAACCTTCTCTTCTGCAGACTAAACATACCCAGCTCTCTAAGTCTATCCTCACAGGGCTTGGCTTCCAGGCCCTTCACCATTTTGGTCGCCCTCCTCTGGACCTGCTCCACCCTGACCATGTCCTTCTTGAATTGGGGTGCCCAGAACTGGACACAGTGTTCAAGATGAGGTCTAACCAAAGCAGAGTAGAGTGGTACCAGTACCACCCTCGATCTAGACACCATACTCCTATCGATGCAGCCGAGAACTGCATTGGCTTGCTTGGCTGCTGCATCACACTGCTGACTCATGTTCAGCTTGTGGTCTATTAAGACTCCTAGATCCCTTTCACACATCTATCACACATACTGCTGCCCAGCCACGTGTCCCCCATCCTATATTTCTGCATTCCATTTTTTCTACCTAAGTGTAGGACCTTACACTTCTCTCTGTTGAATTTCATTTTGTTAGCCTTGGCCCAGCTCTCCAATTTGACCAGGTCATTTTGAATTTTGATCCTGTCCTCTGGCGTATTAGCAACCCCTCCCAATTTGGTGTCATCGGCAAATTTGATGAGCAGGCCCTCCACTCCTTCATCCAAGTCATTGATGAAGATATTGAACAGCCCTGGGCCCAGGACAGAACCCTGTGGCACCCCACTAGTCACTTCTCTCCAGGAGGAAAAGCAGCCATTGGTGATCACCCTTTGGGTTCGGTCAGTCAACCAGTTATAGATCCACCTGACAGTAGCTCTATACAGCTCACATTTTACTCGCTTCTTTGCAAGAATGTCATGGGGAACTTTGTAAAAGGCCTTACTGAAATCGAGATATGCTACATCCACAGCATTCCCTTCGTCTATCAAGCCAGTAACTCTATCATAAAAAGAGAGAAGATTAGTCTGGCATGACTTATTTTTGAGAAATCCATGTTGACATCTCGTGATTACCGCATTGCTTTCTAAGTGATTAGAAACTGACTGCTTAATGATCTGCTCCGGAATCTTTCCGGGTACTGACGTCAGGCTGACTGGGCGATAATTATTTGGGTCCTCTTTTTTTCCCTTCTTGAAGATGGGGACAACATTTGCCCTCTTCCAGTCTGCTGGAACTTCTCCTGTCCTCCAAGATTTCTCAAAGATTATACCAAGCGGTTCCGAAATGACCTCTGCCAGTTCTTTCAATATCCTAGGATGCCATTCATCTGGCCCTGGAGACTTGGATTCATCCAGTGTGGCCAGGTATTCCTGCACCACCTCTCTACCTATTATGTGCCTCATTTCCCCTGCTTCCTCCCCTGCTGCCCAAACACCAGGTTGAGTGCTTGTATCCTTCTGGGAAAAAACTGAGGCAAAGAAGGTGTTGAGTAGTTCTGCCTTTTCTCTTCCCCCTGTTAGTCATTCGCCATCTTCTCTGCGCAGCGACCCTATCGCCTCTTTCTTTTTCCTTTTGCTGCGGACATATTTAAAAAAGCCCTTTTTATTGTTTTTGATGTCTCTGGCCAGCCTACGTTCGTTCTGTGCTTTAGCCTTTCTGACCTCCTCCCTACATCTCCTGGCTACTTGCTTAAATTCTTCTTTGGTGGGTTCCCCCTTCTTCCATTTCCTGTACATGTTTCTCTTAACGCTTAGCTCAGCTGAGAGTTCTTTAGTCAACCATTCTGGTTCCTTCAGATGCCTTCCATTTTTCCTCCTTATTGGCACAGTTTTAGAATGTGCCTTCAGTATCTCCCTTTTAAGGAACCCCCATGCCTCCTGAACTCCTTTCCCTTTCACTATTCTTGACCACGGAATTTCAGCCAGCAGCTCCCTATGTTTACAGAAGTCTGTTTTTTTAAAATCTAAGAGGAGTGTCTGGCTACACTTATCTTCTCCTTCCCACTGAATGCCAAATTCCAACAGGGCATGGTCACTCCCCGCTAAAGATCCAACCCCTTCTACCTCATTAACAAGGTCATCCCTGTTGGTCAGGATCAGAGCTAGAATATTTGATCCCCTTTTGGCTTCTTCCACCTTCTGGACCATGAAATTCTGGACCTTGCTGTCTTTGCAGAGTTTGACTGCCAACATATATCCAGGTAATTGAAATCTCCTATTATTACTGTATCTCTCCTTTTTGAATGTGCAGTCATTTGGTTGAGGAAGGCATCATCAAAATCCTCAGTCTGGGTTGGAGGTTTGTAGTAAACTCCCACCAGAATATCCCTATTGTTTCTCGCTCCCTTAATTCTTACCCAGATGCTCTCGACCTGGCTTTCTGGGTTTAAGTCACGGATCTCTTCACAGGTGAAAACATCTTTGACATACAAGGCTACTCCTCCTCCTTTCTTGTTTGGTCTATTTCTACAAAATAGGCTATACCCCTCTATTCCTACATTCCAGTCCTGAGACTCATCCCACCAGGTCTCAGTGATGCCTATCAAATGGTATTTATTTTGTTGTACTAGGAGTTCAAGTTCATCTTGCTTGTTTCCCATACTCTGCGCGTTAGTGTAGAGACACTTAAATCCCCGGGCCCTTCCTGCAAGTCCTGTACTATAGTTTCTACTCCTCCCACCATTGGACGCTTGTACTACTTGGTCAATATCATTTGGGCCTTTTCCCCCTGCATTCACCTAGTCTTTGCCCTGAATAATATTGTCTCCCTCCCCAGACTTCATGGAGACTGTCTCTAAAATGCTTTGGTAAATGAAGAATTCTTCTCACATACCCACATACCTCAAAAAGATGTTGAACATCTGGCCAGGCCCATTTGGGATCCAATCTTTAATGAACATTTGTATGGATCAAATTCTTGAGGACTTAAATGACCCAAAATTCTACAAAAAGGAAAGATTCTACGATTTGTCTCAGGGTCAGATAGCATATCATTAGGAGTTCCAAGTGTTCCAGGGGTGGGATGGTGGTGAAGTGTTCAGCCTGAGCAATCACACTTGCAAACAATGCCCATATTTACCTCCCAATGATCAGTTACAAAGCAAAGTTCATTTGTAAGCTACAGGAGGCATGAAGAGTTCCTGCTCTGACAGCCAAAAGTCTTTCAGCACTTCCAAAACTTCTCTTTCTAATGGCATGCTGTCTGCAATGTATAGTTGACCTTCACTTAGTTGCTTAAAGGCCCACCTCTCTCTCAGGAGTCCGTCTTGGCCTCGATTTGCTTGCACATCAGTGAGAAAACCTAAAGCAGGGAAGTCACTCATGTTTCTAACCAATTACTTTTGCAACTTATTACTTCTTGCAGTAACAAGCTGAAACTGTGTTATGTTTTTTGCCTCTAATGTCCACAGCTGTAGTTCACTTCTTTTCAATGGAATGCAGTGTGGCATCTGCCTGTCGCTCATTACTCAGCCTTAGCAATGGAAGGAGAGGGAAGGAAGGACCACAGGGTGGCTACCTCATATTGCCTCTTTGTGGGGCATTGTGCAGCCAGTGAGGAACAGAGAAATAGGAGGAAGACAGCCAGCCAAAAGGAAGGGAAGAGGAGGCTCATTAAAAATATGAGTTGCAATAAAATATTCTGGTTAGCTGGAAATTTTTGGGGGGGAAAACCCACTTTCAAAAAGTTAGCTTGCCTTTTCTGTCTTCCTCCTTTTGAGCAAAGAAGAGAGATTGCTGCCACCATCAGAAACAGAATGAGAAAAAAGAGTCAATATGAGTGCATGTGAGTGACAGCTGACTGCTTTAAACAATGGCACAGAGAGTGCACTTGTACCGGTAAGCTTGGTGTGACTATGAGAGACAGCTTAAAGTAGGAAAGGATGATTCATCTTCATACCTGAGAACAGCTCAGGCAAGAAATTGAGAGCAACTGATCAAAGGGGAAGGAGAAAGGGGAGTGTGTGAGCAATTGGGTGAATGGACGTCTTCTGGGTGTCCGCCCAAAGAAGTACTCAAGGGGTTTTCTGCACCCCTGTTACAAACTAATGTGTTCCCATCTCATCTCTAATTGGACTGTGTAGGGTACTTGTAGTCCAAGGAATCTGGGTGGGAAGAAAGTTCTAGGGAAGAAATGTTTTGTATTGTCCTCTTCTTTTTCCCTGAGAATTTCCAGTATACAATATCTGAATTGGCCTCTTGGGGGAACTAGAAAGTATTTTCACGGATTTTTCAATAGCAGAATGGAAAAAGGAACTTGTTAATAATGAGTACCTCCCAAAGTTACCTGTCTAGCCTACCATAGCAAGTAAGGACAAGTAATGTTGCGTGGTTGCAATGATAAATAAAGTCACTAGTTCTTTTTTAAAAGTAACTTTCCAAGTTCTGACCAAAAATGACTCCAATTCCCTAGCAGGTCTCCAGACCACAAGATGTGGAGGTTCCTAGTGCTGATTGTCTTCTGCAGCATGACCAGCCCCTCACAGGGAGACCCCAAAGACACTTCACCTGGAATTGTGTCTGTCTTCAGCCAAGCGGCCTTCAGTAAATGTAAGCAAGCTTCTAGGTCTGGATTTGCATTGTCCAATGACTTGTTAATTAGCATGGGGTCTTGAATGACTTCACATTGTGTTCTTTGTCCCATTGCCACACTGACTCTGGACCTAGCTCCACTGAGAACTAATTGTGCACAAACTTAGAAGGGAAACATTGACAGATATATATTGCTTTCTAAGAACCATAGAATCCTAGAGCTGGAAGACAACCCAAGGGCCACCCAGTCCAACTTCCTGCTCCCAAGCAGGAAGACACCATCAAAGCACTCCCAGCAGATGGCCATCCAGCCTCATCCTCTGGACCAGCAAAAAAACAAGCTCAAAATATTTTGGTCATAACATACTTAAGCATAAACCACAAATGCCATTCAAAGCAAAAACACCAAGTCTAACAAAGGCCCTTTCTGTAGCTTACCTCTTCTCAGATCCATTGCGTGGGGTCTGGAGAAAACCTCTCCCACTTCTGTTGCGCTCCCCCTCCGGTTGCCTGCTGGATGGGAGGAAGTGCAATGGCTCTGCTTCTCCCAGGCTGTGCTATGGGAGGAAGCACAGCCATTGCACTCCCTGCCATTCTGCACTATGGGTAAGTGCAGGAGGGAGGCAGAAGGACTGCACAATTGTGTGTCATTGATGGAAGAAACCCATCTATGATTTAATCTGTGATTGCAAAGGGGTGGCCACGGGATCGTCACGGGATCATGACAACATCATGCAGAACCGACTTCGCAATCCCGTGGCAATCCTGTGGCCATTGTGGGTTGGGGGTGGTAGGCGAAAAAGACCATAGCAAGGACAATGGAAGAATGGATTGTTAAGGCTGCTGATTTAGCCCAACTTGCCAAATTAATGTGAGTTTTAAAAGATAAGCCAGATGAAGGTTTTTGAAAAATTGAAAGCCGTTTATGGACATTTTGAGCAGTCTAACAATGCAATAATCTCTGACTATGGTTACTAGTAATTCTAATAGGATTCCTTCATTGGATCTGTAATGGTAGATTTTTATTATTATTATTATTATTATTCATTACACTTTGGCGTGGGGGCCTGGAGGAGATCCCCACAATGACATCACTGTTGTTTCTCTCCCCCTTTAATTTTTATCGAGGTGCTCATATATCTCTTCACAGTTGTAAATGTCCTCGACATATAGTGCTACTCTTTTCCTGTTTGGTCTGTTCCTCCGAAATAGGTTATACCCCTCTCTTGCTACCTTCCAATCGTGAGACTCGTCGCACCAGGTGTCAGCGATGCCTATCATATCATGTTTGCTTTGCTTAAAAAACGAAAACAATTTAAAGTAATTGAAGCATATTAGACACGAAGAAGTTAAAATTATTGAAAACCATGCTGTACTTTAATAAAAAGCCTTGTTTGAGTTCATGGGGATGAAGCTATTACTGCTGTCCGTCAGGCCTCAGAAGGGAGAACATTTCACAGATAGAGGGCCTCAGCAGAGAAAGCCCTCTCCTAGATGTTGGCTCTTTCTGGCGGCTCTCAGAGAAAATCCTTCCAGCATACCTCAGTCTTCGGGCAGGTGCATTGGGTGAGAGACACTGCCTCAGGTGTCAAGGTCTCAAGCCATTTAGGACTTTAAACATCGTCACCAAGGCTGGAGAATTCTTCAGTTCACTCCCCTGAACTGCAGTGCCCAAGTGTGACAGATCACTGACCCTGCAGTTCCAACAATCCTGGGTTCCTGTCACTCACCTTGCTCTCTTGCCCTCTTAATGCCTTCCTGGATTGGGTATTCAGGCCTCAGGGTGACCCTCTATGGTGGACCACTGGCCGTGTTGTTTTGTGGGCCTGTTGTGGTAAGCAGGACCTGACTCTTTATCAGCCTTGATAGATACAGAGAATAACAAAATGGGAGTTTATTAAGATACGAGAAACTAATACACTAACCCTTTAAGCACTAAATCATTTATAGCTCCCCAAAACCATAGTCAGGACTTTCCTCTGTCTGACTCCCCATCTCTATTCCAGCAGTCCCTATCACTATGAAATCTGGTTCCTATCTCTAGGCCATCTTTCCCCCTCTCTGCCTTCTGACAGAGACAAGCCTCAGTTTTGTCACATTTCCTCCCTTCACATCATTCCCTGAGCTGTGATTGGCTGCCTTCAGCCACATGCACCCAGCTCCTCCTTTGACACCAAAGTATCCTGAGAAGAGAATGTGAAGACTGCAACATGGTCCTTGGGAACTATTAGAGGAACATATTTAAACCTCTCCAGTAGAGAATTCTAAGCGTCTCCCTAAACTACAAATCCCAGTATTCCATAGAATGGAGCCAGGGCAGTTAAAGCAGTACTGAATTGTTATTAACTCTGTAGAACCATAGAATCATAGAGTTGGAAGAGACCCCAAGGGCCATGTAGTCCAACCCCGTTCTGCCAGACAAGAACACACCTCAAAGCCCTCCCTTTGACACATGTCCATCCAACCTCTGTTTAAAAACCTCCAAAGAAGGAGACTCACCATACTCCACTGAGGCAGCAGATTCCACTGCCAAAGAACTCTGACCATCAGGAAGTTCTTCCTGAGGTTCAGGTAGAATCTCTTTTCCCGTAATTTGAATCCATTGCCCCTTGTCCTGGTCTCTGGAGCAGTGGAAAACAAATCTGTTCCCTCCTCAATATGACATCCTTTCAGATATTTAAACATGGTTATCATGTCCCCTCTTAACCTTCTCACAGGGCACTGCTTCAAGACCCTCCACCATTCTGGTCACCCTCCCCTGGACATGTTCCAGCTTGTCAATATCTTTCTTGAAATGAGGTGCCCAGAACTGGACACAGGATTCCAGATGCAGTCTGACCAAAGCAGATACTCTGGGTCTCTGCAGGAACATGGGAAGATGTGCTACACTACATCAGACCAATGCCCATTTAAGCCTGGCATGAAAATTCCAGAGTCTTAGGCCTGCTACCCAGTTCTCTTAAACATAGATACACCCAGGGGTTCAACCAACCTGGAGAACTTCTCACAAAGAATCATAGAATCGCAGAATCATAGAGTTAGAAGATACCACCAGGGCCATCCAGTCCAACCCCCTGCTATGCAGGAACACACATCAAAGCATTCCCAACAGAGCTCCCTGAACTATTGCTATCAATAGCTTCAGTGTCATTATTTTGTCTCACATGTGTTTTTCAGATCTCTCCACCACCCTTCTCCAGAATGGACTTATCCAGAGTCACATCCTGGCCATCCATTTCCCAGATTCCCCTCACAAAGGACACCCTGAAAACTGGATCAAGGAGTAAGTAGAAGGCGAAGCGCTTGTGGATTCCCAATCCCACCCCTCTCCATCCTTGGGGCAGTCAAGAAAAATTGCTGGATGCAAAGAAGACCTTGTTTTGGTTCCAGGCAGCCTTTTATCTCACTTTGTGGGACAGCTTGGAACGTCCTGTCACTGTGCACGATGATCCAATTGGATTCTTGGCCGGTTGGGCAACGAACATGCCAAGGTGGCGTTCTATTGTAGGGTTCTTTTTCTTTTTTTTCCCGTCCACCTGGCTGCTTCATCTTGGCCAGCTTTTATTGTTAGCACAGACAATGAACAAAGCAAGACAAGCGAACAAAAGCTACACAGATAATAATGAAAAGTTATGGGCCAAGCTCCTAAGTGGTACATTCAGAGCATAATAGTTCTGTGTGCGTACTTCCTTGTCTCCCCCTCCTCCCAGCAGCAGCTACACCCCATGGGGCAACTGCTATAAGTAACCATAGAAGGGGGACGGAGGTCTGTTTCTCATTGCTAACGAAAATCGTTAGAGAAAGAGGCCGAGGAAGGGCAGCCTCATCCCTCTGCCTGTCTCTCTCTAGCAAACAGCAGTAGGAAGAGCGGCAGCCCTTGATGGATGGCCATCTCCCTCCAACTCCTCCCCATGACTGTTTAATGGCCATAGCAGTTGTTCCATGGGGATTGGAAGTTGCCTGGGGGGAGGTTTTTGAACAAGAGTCTAAACCAGGTGGGGCAAAATGCAGTCGGTGGGCAGCATAGGGGCACTGGGCCCCACTTTTGTGGCACCTCTCCAACACTCCGCAGCCCAAAACACAATTAGATTTTAAACATCAGCCTGATGTTGGCCAATTTTTTTGCCCAAAGAATATGCAGCCAACCCCCTCAAACTCAGGAAAAGAGCCCAAAATAGCCTCACCAGCACCACAGAGCTCGATTTTACCTCCAAATATCTCTGTTTGTCACTGCAGTCCCTCTCAAGAAGGTGACAGGAAGTGATGGAGCATGCTGTGGGAGAGGGGGTGGACCACAGAAAGTCTGGAAGAAAATTGGCCCTTGGTCCCCAAACAGTTGCCCACCCCTGGGTTAGAGAACAGAGCCTTGTGCTCTCTCCAAAAGGGAACGTTTGTGCCTGTGAGATATGGATGTTTCACGCTTAAAACATTCCTGACAGATGAGCACCCAGCCTCACTCCCAGGGAGCAGCAGATTCTGCTGTCAAACCACTCTTATTGTCATGAAGTTCTTCCTAATGTCCCATTCCATTGCTCCATTGTGTCCTAGGCCATTTCCACCCTGCACTGTTATAGTGTTATTATTCCACTTTCAACCTCCTGTGGAATCCTGGGGTTTGCAGCTTAGGGAGGGGCCTTTAGACTTCTCAGCCAGAGAGCTCTTGGGCCTCAGGAAACTACAAACCCCAGAATTCCACAGCATGTTGAAAGTGGAATAATAACACTATAACAGTGCAGGGTGGAAATGGCCCTAGTCTCTGGAGCAGCAGATACCTAGTATAAAAAAAGTTCAATTTTAGTCTTGCATTATTTAACCTAAAAAAAAAGATTTTAATCACAGACATGAAGAGCCCCTGAGCATCACTGCACAGCTATATTAAAGGACTACACGAACACACAAGTACACACACACAAGAAGAGCTGTCTGTCTCCAAAGGTGGGTACTCTGTTCTGTGTACACTCAGAACTTGGCAGTGAGTCTCACTTAAATAAAGGCTCTCTTTCAGATCCTGCTGTGTACGCAACTGGTTTTCCTGAACCGGAACGTCCTTTGATCTCACATTTCTTGACACCTGATAAAGGGCAAGTAGGAGGCTGCGGTGACTAGATAAAGAATAATCTGACGGTCTTTGCTTAGCTGTGCTTGCCCCGGAGCATAACTGAATAGTCAATACCTTGCAAATCAGGAAGGGCCAAATCCGGGCTGGTGCCTTGGCATGATTTCCCAGTGTAGGAAGGAGAGTCAAGGCCAAGTGAAGGCAGCTGGGGGCACCGCAGAAGTTCCAAAAATAGGGAGCCCCCTTCCTGCAAATGCATGACCTCTCCCAGGAGTGTTGGCATTGAAATTGAATCAGTAATTAACAAAACACAAAGGATTTTTAGAGAGAGAGAGAGAGCACAAAGGTCTCCATACATAAGCTTACTCTCAAAGTCAATTAAGACCTTGAACAGCCTGATCCAGTGCATTTTTACTTCATTACTCAAGTTAGCAACAAAATGTGGATGAGAACAGAAAGATTCAGGCCATTTCTGCACCTTACCGGTTCCTATCCTCCCATCGCAATCCCAGTAGTGTCTTTGCCAGAATGGGAGCATGACGAGAACGCTCTCCTCTGCCCCCATCCAGCTCCCTGCAGAAGGGAGTGTGACCGACACACACCTTCCTTTTGCAATGCAGCCAGCCTCTTTCCCATACTGCAGTGGGGAAGGAAGCACCTACATTGCGCTTCCTCCCATTCCCCATGGTTGGTGGTGACAGGAGCATTGCACAATCACGGGCCATTAATGGATTTTTTCCGTTAATGGAATATCCCGCAGTCGCAATGAGTGGGGATGCATTGGCAGCAGGACTGCAACAACATTGTGCAAAGGCACAACTCATAGACCAGTGCCAATGATTCCTATCATGGGATGACAATGCCATGAAGAAATGGCCTCAGAGATTGAGGAAGTGGTGCGGAAGAAGAGGAGGAAGCAAGAGGTACCTTTTTCCGTCAGCCCTTGGCCCTGGCCAAGGGAGGAGCTGGGGCCATTGCATCAAATGAATCAGTGGTGATCCAGCCCTAAGAGGAGAGTTCCTAGTGCAAAGATGGCACCTACCTGGCTGCCTGCATAGAATTGATTTTCATTGCCTGCCAACTGAGTTCAACATTGCCTGTCAGCAGAACAAGCAGTGTGCAGTCAGCAGGGGGAAGGCACAAGCTCTGCACTCCCCTCTAGGCAGGGTTCTCATATCTCATGGCCTGATCCTCTTGTCCGGTTCTCAGAGCAACAGAGGAAGAATCTCAGGGCAAGAGTGCTGTCCTTAAAAATGTATATAGTGATAGCAATAACAGTTACATTTCTATACCACTTATCAGTGCTAAGCAGTTCCTAAGCAGTTTACAATGTGTTTTAGCTCATTGCTAAAGCTGGGTACTCATTTTACTGACCTCATTTTAAAGCTGGGTACTCATTTTACCGACCTATCGAAGGATGGAAAGCTCAGTTAACCTGGAGCCCGGCAGGATCGAACTCACAATGTTGTGTCTGCAGTACCGTCATTTAACCACTGCACCACCAGGGCTCGCGTGTGCATGTGTGTGTGTGTGTTTGCTAGACTTGGTGATCTTTTTTCCATTCAACAGCATTTTTCAATCTTCAGGTTGCATATAGTGAAAGTCTTCGTCCCAACCCTCAGTTTGGAGCTGCAAGAGAAAGGACTTGCCATGCTGTGTGTCAAAACCAGGATACATTTCAGCACTAAATTGTGAGTTTCTAGGAATGTAATAGCAATTTCAAAGCTATAGCCCCAATGCTTTTCCCTGAAGATACCGTGGGAAAAGACTAGAAAAAACATTTCTGACTCCATTCTGTTGTCTGACCATAATATCTGGTATTCAGAGACATTAAATTTCAACCAGGAATGGGAAATTTTACTTCTTGGACTACGGTTCTGAGAATCTCCTGCGCTGGCTGGGAGATTCTGGGAGCTGGTCTCCAAAAGAAAAGTGTCTTTTACCGGCTCTGCTCTGAATGTGAAAATCTAAAGCAAACAGTAGTAACTAGATAACAATTATTTGGGTAGCAAGAAGCGTGGCCCACAGAAATGTAGTTCATCACTAATTTTCTTCCCAAAGGAAGCAGAGAGTAATTTTAAAAATGTTCTACTCTCTGCAAAAAAGACCGAAAACCGCACTGTTTTTAAAGCCTATTTGCAATTCGGTACTTATTCCGCACAAAATTTGCAAATTATTGTTTTTCAATGAAAACAGTATTTTCTGTGCAGGAAACAGCATTTTCCACAAAGGAAATAATATTGCTACACAGCAGTATAATTTTCTGCACAGAAAAAGCTGCTTTTGGCACAGAATTTTTTTTCAGTGCAAATCAACCATGTGCAAATTTTGCATGGAATGTCTCTAACTGTAGCATTTTGTGTGTAGGAAACAGCTTTTTTTGCACAGAAAATAATATTATCATGCAGAAATATCTTACTGTGCACAAGAAAAACAGTTTCCTGCACATGAGATGCTGTTTTCTCTGAAGAACAACCATGTATGAACTTTGTGCAGAATAAATCCCAAACTGTGAAGATTCTCAACAGTTCAGGATCCTTCATGTAGCTTTTCTTGATACTCAAAATCATGTTTTTCGATCATTTTCTGAAGATTTTCAAATATTCTTTCCATCCCTAATGGCTCAGTGGCAGAGTACATGCATTGGATGCAAGAGGTCCAAACTACAGCCTAAGAAGTTTTGGAAACAAACTGCAGAACTCAAAATAATGAGGTTCTTTGTTGGGTGTCTTTTAAACTCATCTTCCAAAAATAATCAATTTCTCTCCAGAGGCGGAGTGGTGTGGGTGGTAATAAAGAACACTCCAAAGATTTTAAAAGTTGGTTAGGGAAGAGATCAGAATTGTTCTGTTTCATTAAAGTATATCTGTCTTTTAGCTTTTTTGGCAAACACTTTGAATGGATTGATATCATCATAGATGTGGATGTGCGAACAGAATTCAAATTTGTGGACTTTTTAGCTGGTCTCGTTGATATCCGATGTGAATCATGCAAGAGCGAATTCCACATTGCAAAAATAATATGCCCTTCACAGTAAGTATTGGGGTGTTCTCTAGTCAAAATTATTCTAGAGCTGTACGTGAAGTGCACTTTTTTGCTAAACTGTCCGGGATGGCCCCTACAAACTTCAGGAATTCAAAGTCATTCCTGGTATCATCTCAGCTTTACCGCCAAAAGGTAGGTTTTGAACACTACTGAGCAGAAACCTGTTTACACACCTAGTGTTACAAAAATGGCCCAGGAAAGTTTTGAGAATGGGTTGGAGGAGCATTAGTGTATCTGGGATTATGATCATCTCTGAACGTGAACTTTCAAACCCTGGGGTCTTCAGATTTCCTCTGATTCAGAACATAGGATCATAGAATCATAGAGCTGCAAGAGACCCCAGGTGCCATCCAGTCCAACCCCCTGCTATGCAGGAACACACATCAAAGCCCTCCCTCGGACAGATGGCCATCCAGCCTCTGTTTAAAAACGTCCAAAGAAGGAAACTCCACCACACTCCATGGAGGCAGCAGCATATTCCACGGCCAGACAGCTCTGACTGTCAGGAAGTTCTTCCTGAGGTTCAGGTGGAATCTCCTTTCCTTCAGCTTGAATCCATTGTTCCTTGTCCTAGTTTCTGGAGCAGCAGAAACAAGCCCGCTCCTTCCTTGACATGACGTCCCTTTGAATATTTAAACATGGCTATCACATCCCCTCTTAACCTTCTCTTCTGCAGACTAAACATCCCCAGCTCCCTAAGCGGCTCCTCAGAGGGCTTCATGGCTTCCAGACCCCTCACCATTTTGGTCATCCTCCTCTGGATGCACTCCAGCTTGCGACCAGAACTGGACACGATATTCCAAATGAGGCCTAACCAATGCAGAATAGAGTGCTACCATTACCTACCTCGATCTAGCACCATACTCCTATTGATGCAACCAAGAATCGCGTTGGCTTTCTTGGCTGCCGCATCACACTGCTGACTCATGTTCAGCTTGTGGTCTACCAAGACTCCTAGATCCCATTCACATGTACTGTTATCCAGCCACACATCCCCCATCCTGAATTTGTGCCTTCCATTTTTTCTGCCTAAGTGTAGGATCTTCCATTTCTCTCTGCTGAAATTCATTTTGTTAGCTTTGGCCCAGCTCTCCAATCTGTCCAGGTCATTTTGAATTTTGATCCTGTCCTCTCGTGTATTAGCAACCCCTCCCAATTTGATGTCATCTGCAAATTTGATCAGCATGCCCTCCACTCCTTCATCCAAGTCATTGATGAAGATGTTGAATAGCCCTGGGCCCAGGACAGAACCCTGTGGCACCCCATGAGTCACTTCTTTCCAGGATGAAAAGCAGCCACTGGTGAGGAGCACCCTTTGGGTTTGGTCGGTCAACCAATTCCAAATCCACCTAACAGCAGCCCTGCCCAGCCCACATTTTATAAGCTTCTTTGCAAGAATGACATGGGGAACTTTGTCAAGGGCCTTACTGAAGCCAAGTTATGCTACATCCACACTTTGCTGACCAACCAAGGAATAACAAGAGCAGACATTGAAAAGGGCTGTATTATATAACCTAGCCTTAGATTCCTTCCATTTCATAGATCCTCACATCTCTCACCAGCCTCGCATTTCATTCATTTGTCTCTTGTGTTGTTTATGAGGCATGAAGCTGGAGAGAGACTGAGGTTCTAAGAGAGAAATTAGCAGGAGCGCTGCCACCACCGCCTTGAAGGTGGAATTGGGCAGCTGGCAGCAAAAAAATTTAGTTTTTGGAGGTTTTCAGATGTGCAGATTAAGGATGCTCAACCAGTCTAACACTGGACAATGGGGACCAACCTTGCAAATCTCGTTTTGTCTTGGATGACCATGGGAGGAAGTTTTCTCCATCTGTCTTACTGCTATTCTTTGCTTTGCTTTGCTTATCTCTGAAGCTTGCTAGTGAAAACAGTGAGGCCCGTTGTAACAACCGTCCTTACAGCATCACTTCCAAAGTCGGTGAGTCCCTGGCAAAGAATTAAACTCCATGAACATGTCAACTCAATGTTCCTAACATTAGGTTTCAGCAGGAATCTACAGAGACCAGGAGAGAAGCAAAGTTCATAGGAATGTGTGAACATCACCCAAGCCTGTGGAATTTCACTGGTCTTCTTCAGAGATTTGTCTGCTCCTTGGAATTCCTGGGGTGCCCTCCTTGAAGACAAAGCCAGATATTGCACAAGCTAGGGATGTGATTCTTTTATAATTTTCTGCTCAAAGGAAGCAATACCAATAAGCATTTTTAGTAATTTTCTTCTCACTCTGCAAAGCCCTTCAGAAACTGTGGTTTTTCAAAGACTATTCACAATTTAATATTTCCATGCAGAACAACCACATGTGAATTCTGTGTAGAGTAAGTCCCAAACTACCAAACAGCCAAATAGCCTGGATCTGAGTCATACAGGCCATTGCTGTTAATTGTGCCCAGAAATGAGAACATTTTCATTCCCCTGTTAAACAATGGATTTCCTGACAAAAAACCATGTTGCAAAAAATAATAGACAGCGAGACTTTTGCATAGTTTTCTTCCAAAATCCAAAAGTATTCTGGAGGATTTTTCTACACAGAGAAAAAAATGTCATTTTTGCACCAAAAAATATGTTTTCTATGCAAATGATGTGACCCTTGAGCAGGAAACAGTGCCTTCCATGCAGGAAATACGGGTGGAGAGCTTGGTGCACGAGGGGTGAGGGGGTTTTTCCTCCCAAAATTCCACCACTACTTCTTGTTCTTCACAGAAAGATCACTTCAGAACATTTGAATATAAGGAGAATACTGGACAAAAATATTCATTTTCTCCCAGCATGAGGAGAAAACTATATTAATTATTCATCCCCACATTCAGGGACAAAATAGTCAAGAGTTTATACCCCCAAAATGGATGGGTCCATTTTTCTCTTCCTTCTTTTTCTGTTTTTAAAGTCCCAGCAGAGCAAACATTGCCCACTATTATATGCTGAGATGGAGCCTTCTTTGTAGTTGCTCCTAGTCTGTGGAACTCCTTCCCCAGCAAAGCTAAAATGTTTCCCTCTTTGCTGTCCTTACATCAACAGAAAAATATCTTTCTCCTCTCTTGCAATAAGCTTTTGAAAGCTGAAGGCTTTAAAAGAAAGGACTTTTAAAAGGACACCGCGCTATTTTTAAATTGCCTCATATTATTTTAATAATATGCTTTAAATTATTTTCCATATCTCTGACATCACGACAATTTAATGTTAATCTTATGTGCATTTTAATTATGTTGCATTCGTTTTAATTTGTGCGCCACCCTGAGTCCCAGTTTGGGGGGGAAAGAGGGAGATAGCTAAAGTTAATAATGAGAACAATATTCATATTTAAGAACATTAACAATAATATTTGCTCAAGGATGTTGGACGCAAGTTCATTTGTCGACTCTTCTCTTCTTGAATTTCAGCTGTGCAGTGTGGTGGAGGTGGTTCTCAACCTGGCAAGGATTAACATTCTCTATACTTCCAACGGTGAGGATGTTCTTTCCTTAGATGCCCGTACAGACGTCCCCTCCCTTTATCCACAGTTCCACTTTCGGTGGCTTCAGCTACCCACGATCGGCCTCTTCCCTCACGGAAAAACTTTCCTGCCTCCCACCCTTTGCCTGGCATCCGGGCATCGGCACCCATGTGGCCTGCTCTGGGTCCTGCCACCTGAACTTGGCCGGCCAGCCAGCCTGCCCACCCCCACTTCAACCGTGTACTGGATAACCCACACTCCACAAAACTTACTCGGAGGTAGACAGCAGTTTATTCCATGGAGAAGCACAAGGAGCATAGTTCACTTCAACAGAAGCTGCTGAAACTGGAGGGTACATACAGCAAACATCTTTTATAGGTTATCAATACAAGTTTGGGTATTCATTGGTGAAAGCCATAAATCCCTTCAGGTGTCTACCCCCCCCCCTTTTTTTTTCCTTCCCATGCCGGTGCCTTCCAGAAATCCACACATCCTTGGTCAGGGTGACCCCACTGCATATTTCTCTATCCCCTTCTCCACACCACTCTGTCCTCATAAGATCCTACCACCAACAGTCTGAGGCCGTTTCTGCCCTGCATTGTTACAGTGCGATCATTCCACCTTCAACATCCGAGGGGGAATTCTGGGGTTTGTAGTTTCCTGAGGCCAAGGAGCTCTCTGGCTGAGAATTCTAAATGCCTCTCCCTAAACTGCAAACTCCAGGATTCCAGAGGATGTCCAAAGTGGAGTAATAGCACCATAACAGTGTAGTGCAGAAATGGCATTAGTTTCCTTTTCCAGCCTGTTCCTGCTTTCCTTAGCATGAAACACAAAGTAACAGCAAGCAGCCTTTTGATTACAACGAAATAGCAATTAGCTGTACTTGATCCTGGGCCGTTTCCACCCTACCTTGTTATAGTGCTATTATTACACTTCCAACCTTCTATAGGGAACCCTGGGGTTTCCAGTTTAGGAAGTGGCATTTAGAATTCCCAGCCGCAGAGCTCTTGGGCTTCAGGAAACTGCAAACCCCAGAATTCCACAGGATGTTGAAAGGGAAATAATGGCACCATAACCCTGTAGGGCAGAAATGGCCTAGGGTGCATAGCAGCCCCTTTTTGCAATAATTACATACATGGTAGCAGTTAGCAAAGAATACGCACTCAAGAGGTTAGTATTTGCATGACAGGGAAGCTTAGCAACCTGACACCCCTCCACCAACGCTGTCACAGGAAACATCACCAGAAGTTACCCTCCAGCTTCACAGGGACCAGACAGAGGTTTCATACTATCTGGTACCATAGGGTTCGGTACATCCCTCTCCCCGCACTGCCGAAAACCGAAATCCATGGATGCTCAGGTTTCATTACGTACAAAAGTATGGTAAAATGTCTTACCTTATATAAAATAGTGAACAACTCAAAGGAGTTCTGGAGAGAACCTGAGGACTTGTGAACTGGTAGGAAGATACAGTAGGGTATGCCAACATATCTGCATATTGCTTGGCATGCAGCAAAATCAAGGTTTGCTTTTGGAATTTTTTTTTTCTCAAATATTTTTGGGCTATGTTAGGTTGAATCCGTGGATGAAGTATCCATGGCTATGAAAGGCTGACTGTAGTATTATTAATCAGTTAATTAATATTATCAATCATTCTTATTCTTAGATGAGACCCTGCATTGATTGTCAGGTGTAGCTACAGGGCAGAACTCCGTCACTGTAGCTAGTTCTGCTGATACCACCCTCGCTACCTCTTATGCCAGGCAGTGCCCAATATAAAAGGGTTTCTGGGATGCTGCATATAGGGAAGCTGTGGAATGACAACCTCAGCACTCTTCTGGCTGCCGGGTGCCTTGGGACAGGTGGCCGGGGAGACATCTCGAGGTCCTGCCACCGCTGCTTATCTCAATGCATCCTGCATTCTGCAGTCCTGCAGTCCTCATCTCTCGGTGCTCCAATCTCCAGCACCTTGGAAATGCTTCAGCTGAGGCTGTCCCAGGTGGAAACAGCAGGGTTGGCGGGGCAGGGGGCTTGTTCAGTCATTAACAACCAGAAATGTGAATCCCAGAAGTTAGGAGATCAGAGGCCTGGGTTACGATCTCGTAAATACTGAACGGGATGCCAGGTCTTATTATTATCTTTATTTATACTCTGCCTTTTTGCTGCGATGCTGTAATACGTAACACGGTGTGTGTATGTTCCTCCCCACTTTACAGTGTTTGTCTCCGTGGGCAGCGTGACCACCATCCAGTATCAGCTGGCAAGTCTGCCACTGATAAATTCACAATTCTTTGTACTGGAACTGAACGTAAGCAGCCGCTGTTGGAATTTTTTTTTGTTGAATGCATACTGGTTGTGTTATATACTTGATTTTATCACATGACAACCCCCACATGTACAGTGCTTTTGTTCCCTTATTAATGAAGGGTGGGCTAACTGTTTTATGGGAAAAAGCAGGATGATAACAACAGCAACACCCAGGCTAGATTGTCCTGTTGGTGACATATCATGGCCGCTGGTTTTCCTGCACAGAAAATACCTTTTTGCACGTAAGATAGGAATTCTCAGCAAAGGACACCGATCCCTGATCAGAAATAACGTTTCTACATTAAAAAAAAAACATGGGGTAAAACTACACTAGGTTCTTGTCTGCAGAAATCCAGATATTTATGCAACTTATGTAAAAAAGTACACAATTATTGCAACTTCATGCAGTCTGCACAAGTAGGTGGATTCCTCCACAGAAAAGCCCTAGTGGAGAGGCTGCGTCATGTTGGCAGAATGTAAGGTTTCCCCAGTTGAATCTGTGGGGCCTCCACCGTCCCTGCCTTCTTCCTTTACAGTCCTAGTTCATGCCATGCTGGGGCCACGTAGTGGCCAGGGAAGGACAAGAGGTCAGGGAGGCAGCCCCCAGTTGAATTCCTACAGCCAAACACCCGAGGATACCTTCAGCTGGGGGTCCTCCAAGGATCACTGGGAGGCCCGTCAGGATGCCTGCACCTCTGTGTCCATGGCTGTAGGAACAGAGCCGAATGCTGCCTGGCCACCCCTCCGTGCAACAGCAGCCGGTCATGTAGACTCAAGTCGATTGACTTGAGTCGGACTCAAGTCACTTCAGTGACTCAACTTGGCAGTCAACGACCCAACTGACCTAACTCGACTTGTATATTTTTTGTGACTGACTTACTGCTTTTGGTTCAGTGACATAAGGCATTCATCCAGAAACCTTACAGCTTTGAGCAACACTTCCATCTCCTTTTGCCTACCAGTCATGTGAGGATCTGTTTCAAGCCCAAGACTTGGGCCATTTCTTGGTGGGAAGCAGCAAATGTGTTAGACAATGGGCTAGAGGCGGGCTTGAGGTCTGCTCGGCCTCCTGTCCCTGCTGCATATCAGAGGAGCCTTCTAAAACTCTTCCTAACAGCAGAAGGCAAGACTCGCGCCCAGAGCTCAAGGAAGGATCCTTCCTTCTAAAGCTTTTGAAGAATCTGTAATGGGAAAAAAGAAGGATCCTATTCCAGGCTTTAGAAACCGGTTTCCAGACTTGAGACTCGTCTTGAAAGTATCTTGCAAGGACTTGAGACTTGACTTGAGTCTTGAAGGTAGAAACTTGAGGCTTGACTTGAGACTTGGAGTAAAAGATTTAAATACATCACTGACAGCAGCCAGAAAATGGCTGTGGGATGGCACCCTGGCTGCAGAAGATTAAGTGAGGAGGACGAGGGGTTTTTGCAGAGTCCGATGCTGAACAGATGAGTGTCAAGTAGAAAGGTGTAACTATAAGTTTGACTTTCATGTGTCACAGACAGGATGCGAGACCATGGTGTAGTGTTCTTACTGTGCTTTTGCACACAAGTCAGTGCTAATTCAAGCAGATGAATTTTCACCAGTCAAGCTCCAAAGTACAAATGTTGTTCAAAAGTTACGTGGAAACCTCTATACTCTTGAGGGCAAGAAAGGAGCTTTCTAAATTATTTGTCCTCACACACGGGTATGAAACAAGTGAAAACTTAAATCTGTACTCCACACTGGGTAGCAACCTCTGATGCCAAACTTACAGCTGAAGCACTGCTGATATAATATTATAGCACGCACGTTTAATGTCTTGTATACGATGCACTTATAACACTGAGAAGTCATTACCATTGTGTTCAATAGGGTTAAGGGTACGTAGAATTGCAACCTAGAGCACTACATGTGGCTGCTGTTGTTGTTGTTGTTGTTGTTGTTATTATTATTATTATTATTATTAGGGCTATTGTTATTGATGTGCTGCCTATTCTTTCCCCATCTCTCTTCCAAGATGATTCTCCGAACTGGAGGCCGATTCATCACTATTCCCTTCAGCCCCGTCCCGGCCCCTCTGCCTTCGCTGTTGGACAACTCTCTCAGCCTGGGTATTACAGAAGCCAGCCTGGAAGTGATCTTTTCTGTCCTTCTGCAGCTTCAAGCCCAAGAATTCATGTGCACCCCTGAGCTGGTAAGTGGCCATGCCGCCTTCCTTCGAAGGAAAAATCGGGTGCATAATAGAAACATTGCCTTTCTTTGACCCAACATAACCAACTGGTATGGACTTTTGGCAACACTGGGCCTGGGGAAGCTACTTTCCCGGATTACAGATGCCAGAACCTCCCAGCTAGCGTGGCCACTTTACATTTTAGAAATCCCCTTTTTAAAAAAACCAGGAAGGGATTTGCAGTCACTTCTGTTTTAATTGGCATGGCGTAAGTTACCCTGAGGGCTGATAATTGGCACCCAGATCCCTATTGAACTGTGTTGGCCAGAAATGACACAGTATTCCTGGTGGGGTCTGACCCGAGCAGAACAGAGTGGTACTGTTGCCTTGACGTAGAGACTCTACTCCTGTTGATACAGCCTAGAATCACACGGGCTTTCTTAGCCGCCTCGTCACACTGTTGACGCATGTTCAGCTTGTGGTCCACTAAGAGTCCTAGATCCCTTTCACACGTACTGTTTCCAAGCCAGGTGTCACCCATCCTACATTTGTGTGTTTCATTTTTTCTTCCTAATTGTAGTACCCTACATTTCTACCTGTTAAAGTTAATGTTGTTAGTTTTGGCCCCACTCTCTAATCCAGAGCTTTCCAAACTTTTCATGTTGGTGAAACATTTTTCAGTCATGCACCTTTTCACGACACAGTAGTTTCACCAGCAAACCAGAGGTTAAACTAATCCGTTATAAGAGATACAGACACATACATAAATTGTAACAACAAAATGTATGGGACACAACATATCTCATGGAAACCTTTCATATATTTTTAAAAATATATGATTTATAATTAATAACATACATTTCCAAGATAGTAGGCGACATACCTACACACTTCAGGCCGCACACTAATGTGTCGTGGCACACCGTTTGGAAAGCCCTGCTCTAATCTGTTAAGGTCATTTTGAATTCCGATCCTGCCCTCTGGAGTATTAGGAACTCCTCCTAACTCGCTGTCATCTGCAAATTTGATAAATTTGCCCTCTATTCCCTCATCCAAGTCAGTGGTAAAGATGTTGAACAGCACTGGGCCCAGGAGAGAACCCTTTGGCACCCTGTTAGTCACATTTCCACAGGTTAAAGGGGAGCCATTGGTGAGGAGCACGCTTTGGTTTGATCAGTCAACCAATTACAAATCCACCTAACAATAGCATTGTCTAGCACACAATGTCTAGATCCGCCAACACTGCCCACCCCAGTGCTACACCAAAGCCCCCCAACCCACTTTTAACTTCTGAAGGGTCCTTCAACAGAAGGCATCTGGGGTGAGGGGATAGGGAACAAGAAAATGTCATCCTCCTACTCGGCTCCTGACAACCAGACCTGCCCTTCCAACACTGTCTGATTTTTCTTCCTACAGTTTTCTGGTGCAGATGACTTGACCACTGCTGTTGCAACTCTGTTTGCCCACGTAAAGGTGAGTGTTCATTTCAGGGAAGTTGTAGCCTACGCACACACCCCAGAAAGTGATATGCAGATGCCATTCGTGTTGGAGGTAATACAGAAACTTCCTGACAAGTACTCACATCTGGCAGCAATGGGTTCCACAGTTTACCTATGTGCGGTGTGAAGAAGCCTTCCCTCTCCCACTGTTCAGTTTTGGTCTAACGTTTTCCCCTTGTGCATAATGTTATATCTCCCCCAAATTCAACCTTCTTTGAAGCCAAAGACTCTCAAATGTGGTTATCTTTCTTTACTTACTTTTAATGTATTTCATTTCATCTATAGCCCAACTTTCTCCTCGTATGAGACCCAAAGCAGTTTATACAAAAAGTTCAAACAAAATACAATTGGCCTTCCACATTCTCTGGGGTTAGCAGTACAGGACCCTCGCAAAAGTGGAAAAATTGCAAAAAAAATCAAAATGTATGTGTGTGTCTGTGGTAAGGAGGCTGAGGCACAGTAAGGAGAATGGGCACGCAGGGTCCAGACCCAATCAGGGAAAGGAGAGGGAAAGAGTCAGCACGGTGGCCCATACTTCCTCTCTCTTGCCCATTTCCTTCCTTGGGTGTGGGGTGGCATTGGAAGATGGTTTGTGGCACAAGGTTTTAAAGGGCTGCAGGGTCTGATCAGAGCTGCTGAGAAGTAAGGTTCCCCCAGAAAAGAAGCACCTGAAGAACAGGGACAGAAATGTAGGGTCCTGCACTTGGGCAGGAAAAATGAAAGTCACAAGTATAGGATGGAGAACATGTGGCTGGATAGCAGTACGTGTGAAAAGGATCTAGGAGTCTTGGTAGATCACAAGTTAAACATGAGTCAGCAGTGTGACACAGCAGCCAAGAAAGCCAACGTGATTCTTGGTGGCATCGATAGGAGTATGGTGTCTAGCTCGAGGGAGGTAATGGTACCACTCTATTCTGCATCGGTTAGGCCTCATTTGGAATCCTGTGTCCAGTTCTGGGCACCTCAATTCAAGAAGGATATCGGCAAGCTGGAGCATGTCCAGAGGAGGGTGACCAAAATGGTGAAGGGTCTGGAAGCCATGAAGCCTATAAGGAGTTTCTTAGGGAGCTGGGTATGTTTAGTCTGCAGAAGAGAAGGTTAAGAGGGGACATGAGAACCATGTTTAAATATTTGAAGGGATGTCATGTAGAGGAGGGAGCAGGCTTGTTCTCTACCATTCCAGAGACCAGGACAAGGAGCAATGGATTCAAGCTGCAGGAAAGGAGATTCCACCTGAACCTCAGGAAGAATTTCCTGACGGTCAGAGCTGTCCGGCAGTGGAATAGGCTGCCTTGGGGTGTGGTAGAGTCTCCTTCTTTGGAGGTTTTTAAGCAGAGGCTGGATGGCCATCTGTTGGGAGTGCTTTGAGGGTGTTCCTGCATAGCAGAGGGTTGGACTCGATGGCCCCTGGGGTCTCTTCCAATTTTATGATTCTATGTCAGGAGTTGAAGGAACTCTCAAATAATCAAATCTGTGAAAGTCAAACCTGCAAATGTGGTGGCCTGACTGTAGTTGAAACAAGGTGATGTGTAAAACCTTTAAAAGCATTAAACAGCCAATTCAATTAAAACAATAATTAAAAAAAAACATTCAACCTATCTTTGGAGGTCTTCCAAAAGAGCTTGAATTGCCATCTGTTAGAGGTGCTTTACTTCTCTGATCCTGCTTGGGAGAAGTTGGTAGAGGTCATCTTTGTGGGCTCTTCCTACTCTAAGATTCTATCATTCTAGTTGGCATTTTCAAACATACAGCACACCCATTGAAAAGGACAGACAGAGCTCCATTCTCATAATCAATTTTGAGTTGCCTTCTTCTGCTCTACAATATCCTCTTTTAGGTGCAGTGATCAGAACTGAGAGCTCAACTATTGTTTCCATTCAAATTTCCTGCCATTGCTTTGAACTTCACTTCCTATATAAAGCATACCCTCCAAGATTTCAGAGAAGAAAAGTAGGACATATTTGACTAAGCAATCTCAATATGTGGTCAGGAATGGCAAAAGTTATTAATGAGGACTCTAGGAGAGGCTGCCACGGTTTGCTTTTGCCTGAGTCTGCTGGGAAGGTCAAGATTCTACCCCCTTCTTTCTCGTCCTCTTCTGCTGAGTTAAACTGAGTATAAACTACATTTGCACTTTGAACTTAGCTTGCAGCAATTGAAGTAAGCTGAGGATAAGGAGAGTGGATGTGCAGGAGGAGGTGCGAGAAACCGGGACGCTTTAAAAGCATCTGAAAAAGTGGGCAACAGAAGATTAAGTAGGACTGTCCCTGTGAAATCAGGACAGTTGGAGGGTATGAAAGCATAACCCCACCGGTGGTAATTTACCCTATAGTGCAACAAACGATGGAGGATCTCAGCCATAGCCTTTAGCCTCCCCATACGATGCCCTGATTCCTTGTTTCTTTGGAAATCAACACAATTTACAGGCAACGAATGTGCCTTTAATGTGTTACTTGCTTCTGGCCTTTACCTTTAAATCCTCAACTCTTCCAGTGTCCTAAGTGCCCTGTGAAGTCACCGCTGAAAATCACCATCACTCTGGTTGGAGAGAAGAGGGTTGTCATAGATCCAGAGAGAGCCACCGTTGAGGTTTCAGTCGAGATCACAATACTGGCCAAAGGTTCAACCGGGGCCTTCAGCAGCCTCTTTGTCCTGAAGGCTGTAAGTACTGACCCAAGATGGTTTTGGTTTTCAAGACTGGAAAACGGCAGAGGAGAGGATCAAACTGAGTCCCTTTGCAGCTCCTCTCTTCTCAGCCCTCTTTCTTTCCCACTGTGTGACTGCAGAACTTGAAACTGAGCATCCAGACCTCCGTTCACGACTGCAAACTGATCTTCATCACCAAACTGAGCAGGTATTTCTCACCTCACTCTGACCTGATCTGTTGGTCTTGGGGAGGCATGGGGGATAGATAAGACTGGCTACTTCAACCCAGCTTGAGGTGGTTTATGAAGGCTGGTGGTGGCTGCTGTTGCTGTTGTTGTACATTTCAAATGAGGTTGGAATGAAAGTGGCCTGCCATTTATAGGACCTAATGAGTATCACCTGACTTGATTTGGCCAATCAGAGGCAAAGGGCTCTCCTTGTCTGCATGCCTGGGCTCCCTTGCAGACTTGAAAGGTGACAAGCCCTTGACATCTCCCAGGTCACTTGGTCAAGACTCAATATGATCCCAAAAGCCAGAGTAGTTTGATAATTACTTTCAGTTTAAGAGATCCAGGTATTTATTTACCTGTTTGCTTGTTTGTTTGTTTGTTGAATTTATACCCTCCTTTCTCCCAAGATAGGACTCAAGGCAGGTTGCAACAATTTAAAACTAGACTTTAAAACAAGTTGAAAAACAAACAACTGTTCCCAGAATTCCATAGGACAGAGCCATGGCAGTTAAAGAGGTATCAAAGTGCTATAATTATGTAGCATGGATGCACTCCTTGTCCTTCAGCCATAAGTCTTCACGTCAACCCCGTCCCCATGTCAGCACATAATGGGGGATCCTGGGGTCTTAACGCTTGGATGTTTATATTCCTTCTCTCCACAGTATTGATCTTCTCCTGATTTCTTCAGACGTTGGTCCTGTTGAAGTGAGTTGTTTCTTGCTTATTGAGCGACCATGATTTTAAGATTTTAAGATCATCCTTAGTGGCAAAAGTGAATTACCATGTTAAAGGAACAATTTTTTAAAAAGATTGAAACATAGGCTATTTCCGCACTAGACTGTTATAGCGCTATTATTCCACTTTCAACATCCTATGGAATCCTGGGGTTTGCAGTTTAGGGAGAGGCCTTTGAGACCCTTCCCTAAACTGCAAACCCCAGGATTCCATAGGATGTTGGAAGTGGAATAATCGCTCTATAACAGTCTAGTGCGGAAATGACCATACACTAAAAATAGAAGTCCCATTCACTGACTTGTGGTCCCTAGATCAATGCCAGCCCTTAACTGTCATGGTCAATAGCATACATATGGTAGCAGTCCCTGGTGCAGGGAATGGCAGGGGATTGGTGATTTGCCACCTTGGAGAGCTTGAGAATCATTGACTTAGTACTTGACTCTTGGGTAGCATCTTTTGCGTGCATGGAAATTACCTATTACCTATTAAACACGCTTTTTGAGTATGATTCCACCAGAACTCTACATGAATAGGTTCAGACTTCTTTCACCATTTTGCATAACCGGATCACTCGGATCTCTTCTTAATCCTTCAGATCTCTGGTCTCGTGAAGTGGATACAGTTGCTTCTGGTCGAAATCTATGTGCCTCAACTTGATGGTAAGGCTGGCCAAGTGAATTTCTAGGAAATATCATTGACCAAGCATCTGAGCTCCAAATCTCTTTGCAGCAGGATTATCTGTTAACAACCTGCTCTCTTGTTGGTTTATGTGCAGAGTTTATATTTTGTTGTCTTCTTCACAGTATGTCTTTCAAAATTATATACTGTACAGAGTTTATTCTATTGTATTCTACATGGTGTATCTTTCCATGCAGACTCACCATTCAAGACCTCATTCAACTGGTCTATGCTATAGGGACTTAATCAGGAGTTAGCTTTCTTCCTGCATCATCTTTTCTCCCTGCATTCAAATTCATACTGATTTTTGTGTGCATTTGTGTACATAATTTGCAGATTTATTATGCAATTTACCCAATGAATGCAGCTTTCTCCCACTGACTACAGCATGATTTTGCATAATTTTTCCTGCAAGTTTCCACATTTTTGCTACTTGCATATTTGAAATATGTCAACTGTGTTGTGTGTACTGTGGCCTGAAACCCTTTGATTAGTCCCCACTAGAGTAGTCCCGCCAATTCAGTTGTTGAATGGTGAGTCAACATGTAGGTAAGTCCCACTGATTCAATGGGCCTACTGTTTGTTGTTATGTGCCTCTAACTCTGACTTATAGCACCTAACCCTAGGATTTTCTTGGACAGATTTCCTCAGAGAAGAGTTGCCATTGCCTTGCTCTAAGGCCATTTTCACATTACATAATTATAACACTGCTAAACTGCAAACCCCAGGATGCCCTTGGATGTTGAAAGTAGAATAATCACACTATAAGAGTGTAGTGCAGAAATGGCCTACAATTCCACTTTAACTTCCCTGTTGGTGTCCCATGGAATCATGGATTCTCTAGTTTCATGGCAGTAGAGTTCTCTGGCTGCGAATTCTAACTACTTCCTCTCTAACTTGCAAATGGGATGGGACAATAGACATTAAAGTAGAATCATAATGC
This sequence comes from Cyclura pinguis, assembly GCA_030412105.1. NCBI lineage: Eukaryota > Metazoa > Chordata > Lepidosauria > Squamata > Iguanidae > Cyclura > Cyclura pinguis. The sequence goes on from CM059602.1 coordinate 2,928,530, forward strand.
TATAATTGTGCAGTGTGAAAGGACCTTAAGGCCGAGAGAGTCCAACTTGCCTAGCATCACCCAATGAGTTTCTGTGGCCAAGCAGCAATTTGAACCATGGTTTCTCAGAGTCCTGGTCTAACATTCAAACCACTATACAATCTCAGTTCTGGAAAACAGGAGCCAAGATCCTGGATTGTCAGATATAGCCACAGTTCTGGAGCTCCATTGTCATAGTTACATCTGACAGTGCCACTTCTGCTGCAAATAAACCTACCTTATCAACCTGCCCACACCACAGTCAAAGGGTTTTTGAGGTTTTGCAGATCAGGAAGCTGGGGAATGACGACTGCAATGAGATACTGCTGATGAGGCACATTGAGACAGGCAGCTGGAGACATCCCTCAGGGTCCTGCCACAACTGCTTTTCTCAACACACTCCATGACCAAGAGGGTTCTTCAAGATGTCATTTCCCAAGGCCCTGAGCTGCTGTCTACTGGAAACTCTTTAGCTGGGTTGTAGCCAGGCTGAAATGGGAGATTTTTGTGGTCACCAACAGCCATTAACAAACTTAAAACGAAGCTGAAGACATTATGAGATTGTCTGTCCAGCTTACGACTCACGCTTATTGAACAGGATGTCAACCATGGTTTTCTTGGCAAGATTTGCTCGGGTGGAGGGGTTGCTCTTGCATTCCTCTGAGGCTGAGAGAGTGGGCATTGCTCAAGATCACACTGTGGGCTTCCATGGCTGTGCAGGAGTTTGAACTCTGGTCCCCCTCTCCCAGTCCAACACTCAGACCACTATCCAGTGCTCTGAATGTTGGGTTGGGACTCTGGGAGGTGAGAGTTGGAATCCCTGCTCATCTTCAAAACTTATGAGATGTTTCTTGGCAGTTTTACACATAAAGTTTGCCTTGTTTTTGTTTATCTGATCTACAAAAACACAAGGCACCCCTCATTCTCAGTACACCGGTCTCACAACCACTAAAAGGCATCTGATGCCTGGAGGTTGGAAGAAGTAGTCTGAAATGGAGGAAGCCCCCATCCTCTCTAAGAGCTTTGGTTGGTTCTCTGCTGCCTTTGGCAATAAAAGTTGAGCCTCCCTTATCTGAGAATCCAAAATCTGAAACCCTTGAAAAACTAAAACTTTTTGTTGTCAGTTGACTACTTCCACCTTTGAGGCATTGGCTGCAGTGCTCCTGCTCAAGAGGGAAGCAGATGGCTGGTGCGCTTCCTGGAGAGAAGACAGAAGCTGGAGAGAAATGCAAGAGGTGCAAACTAAAGAGAAAGACATCAGAAATCAGTGAAATGGTGGGAAACATGGATTGCTGCCATTTCACAGATCCTCAGTCTCTCTCCATCCTCGCATCTCATACACAACACAAGTAAAAAAATGATACATGAGGCTGGAGAGAGACAATGGGCAGAAGAAGAGAACAGGAACACATAGAAGGATTATTCATTGCCTAACCTCTCCTCTGGCTCTGTTCTTTGTCTTTACTTAGACAAACCGAGAATCCTGGTGGAGCACTGGAGGTGGGAGAATTGGTGTTTAGTCTTGGGTTCCATCTCCAAGATTATGTATCTATATGCAAATATGGGTATTGTAAAAAAAAAAAAAAAATTACACTCTCGGGAAACTTCTGATCCCAAGCATGTCAGATAAGGGAGGCTCAGCTGGTATTGGGCAATTTCCCAGCCTGTTCTCACTCTTTCTGATAATGCGCCTTGCCCCGACTGAACATACTGCTCTGCTCTCCTCTTCCTGACTACCTGCTCTGTTTGCCTATTTCAGAGTGCTTGAGCATTGGGGTCCCATTGCCTTCTTTACTGGGCATCAACGTGGCATACCCCACGGTTCAGCTGATTCAGGTAAGACCTCCAACAGAACCACACAGTGCTTTGCCTTGTCCATCACTCCTCCCATCCAAACTCATTGCCTGGAGTCCTGTTTTAGCACAGATCTAACTTCCCCGATGGAAGCAGTTGGACGTTTTTGTCCAATGGACAATGTTTCTTTCAGTTCAAAGTTGCCAAAGCTGAATTGCACATGTGATACCCTTGTTCATGGATGTGCATTGTACATGGATGTGCACTACAGATGGATGCCCTTTGTGCATGGAGGCACATTTTGTTTGAATCCCAGAGCAGAAAGAGACTGCAGGGGCCATCTAGTCCAAGCTGCTGCCATACAGGAATATGCAGCTGAGGCATCCCTGAGAAATGGCCATCCAACCTTTGCTTAAAGATCTCCAAAGAAGGAGGCTCTAACATTCTCCAAAGCAGGATCTTCCATCACTGAATAGTTCTCACCATCAGACTGTGAATTTGGTTGCACATTGGCTGTCTTGGTTCAGTTGTGCAAATTCACCTTTGCACACAAGTGTTCATAGAATTCTAGATCTGGAAGACACCTAGGACCACTCAATCCAACCCCTTATGACCATGCAGGAAGGGACCATCAAAGCATTCCTGACAGATGGCCATCTGGCCTCTCTTCAAAAACCTCCAAAGAAGGAGACTTCTCCACACTCCACTGAGGCAGCATATTCCAGTGTCAAACTGCTCTTACAGTCATGAAATTCTTCCTAATGTTTAAGTGGAATCTCTTTTCGTGTAGTTTGAAGCCATTGCTCTATCGTGTCCCAGTCTCTGGAGGAGCAGCAAACAAGCCTGCTCTCTCTTCCATATGACATTCCTTCAAATATTTCACCATAATTATCATGCCACCTCTAAACCTTCTCTTTTCAAGGCTAAACACACCCAGTTCCCTAAAGCCACTCCTCATAGGGTATGCATTGCACAACTAAAGTGTAACTCCATAGGCAGACATTTCCGGTGCCTGGCCCAGTACAGGAACTTGACCAAAGATAAGATCATGCTAGAGCCAACAGCATGAGAGGTTGAATAAGGGCAGCGCCATGCTTTCGTCTGACATTCTTCACTTGTTGCTTGGAATGTCCTCCAATGCCTAACACGCTTCCTATGGGAGACAGGACTCTCACAATGTTCCTCCCTATTTATGGAAACCAAGGAGCTAAACATGTGATGTTTCTGTCCACAGGGCATGCTTGTGATATGTGTGTGAGAAGACCAAGGGGCTCTAACAGCCAAACACATTCCAGTTGGCTACAGCTAGGGAGAAGTCAAGAGAAGAGAAAGACCTTAGCAAGAGAGAAGAAGCTACAGCTGTCATATCCTTCAATTTTCCTGACTTGATTTAAAACTTTGCAGAGGGGCAAGTGAGGCACTATTTGCATTTCTACTAACAGCCCCATATTTACTAATAAAGGAGGGGATGGCTGGTGGGTTTAGACAGTCCATAGCTACTTGCGTCCTCATGTTTTCTTTTTAACCTAGTGGAGAAACACAAGGAAATGCACTAGAACAGGGGAAGGACCCTCGGTCTTGGCCCAACAAACTTTCCCATTCCTGAATCTATGTCCTATTGTTCTGTTTCAGTGGCTGAATGTGCTTTACTGTGGCCATTTCCACACTAGCCTGTTATAGCGCTATGATTCCACTTTCAACATCCTATGGAATCCTGGGGTCTGCAGTTTCGGGAGGGGCCGGCCGGCCCCTCCCGAAACTGCAAACCCCAGGATTCCATAGGATGTTGAAAGTGGAATCATAGCGCTATAACAGGCTAGTGCGGAAATGGCCTGTGTCAGGCTGCAGAAACAGTACAAGACTGAAACGTGATCCCAAAGTTCAAGTTATACAGTTGGCAGAGTCAATTGGTGAGCTTTTTCCTGGACCTTCTTCCTTCAGGTTGTATGTTGGTGTATTGCCCTTTGAAAATACCAGCAACTCCCTCAATGAGGTTTCACACACTTTGGCAGGAGTACAGAAGGCCTGTAAGTGGGAAAATGCACACACGCTCCCCAAATTAAACTTCCAACACTAGAAACCCTAAGTGGCTGGACATGCACTTCCATTTTGACTACTCAGGAGAAGAGTGGAGCTTGTTGTCCCCCAAACATAAAACCCCTCCAATCAGGATACCCGCAGGAGCAACAAAGCTGACATTTTTGGTGAAAAATGTGTTTTTTCAACACTGAGGGTGGTTGGTACACCACAGACAAGATCTTGAGGTCTATCCGTGGCATGTAGACTACACTTTCACCCCCCGCTTGCTCCAGACCCAGAAACTTAGCATGTCGCAGGGGAGATTTTACTCTGTCTGCCTAGAACACTACATTTCTATACGCAGGGAGGAAGGCATGCTTTTGTAGGAGGAAGCCTTCAGCCACGTGTTCCTCCTCCTGCAACCTGAAAGAAAAGCCAGGAAAAGCTTCACCGCTGGACTTCTGCAGATTGCTATCATCTGCCTCAAAAATAATAGCTTGATGCACACACAAAAAAAAAACCTTTGCCCTTACTTGAAAGCAGTTGCTAAGTAGAATTCTCTGTTTTATAATTGTATGTATATTTTACGTGCTTTGTTAGAATGCAGCTGGTATTTGACATCATGGTGTTTCTCTTCACAATAAAGATCTTTTGTGGGGGCGTTTCAACTGACAGAGACTGTTTTGTAAGCACTTCCCATAATCTCTTGCAATCCATCAAGTTTCCATATATGCAGCCAAAAGATATCCCACTGAGTGGTCAGAATCTTATTGATCTCTTCTTGTTGTTATGTACTTTCCAGTTGGCTCTGACTTCCAATAAACCTATCGCAAAGTTGGCCAGGTTTATTCAGGGGAGGTTTACCATGGCTTTCCTTTGAAGCTGAGAGAGTGTAACTTGCCCAAGGCCACCCAGAGGTTTTTCCCAGAGTCCTAGTCCAACATTGAAGCCCCGCTGTACCACACCGGCTTTCACTGATGTCTTACGCATATGTAAATTTCCATTCAGAAGCAGTTGGACTTTTTTCGTCCGGTGTGGAATATTTGCATTCCACTCAAGGCTGCAGAAGCAAAGTTGCACACGAACAAGCAGATACCCAGGGGATGTACATTCAGATTGGTTGTGCATTTAGTTATACGTTTAGGTTTGTGTTCCATTGCACAGTGTTGCCGTTCAGCACAATTATTGCACAGCACAATCAATGTGTAACTCTCCATGCAGAGGTTTGCCCCACACAACCCCAATGTAAGTTCTCAGCCAGGTATTTGACAATGATCAAACATCGCAAAGCATCTGCTTCAGGTCTTGCAAAAAGCTATACTCCAAGGAAACTATTGGATCCAGGATGTAATAAACAATGTAAACCTTCTCTGTACTCAACAAAATACATTGCTAATAATGTTATTTCTAAAGCAAGAAATCAAGTGGTATGAAAATTAGTTACGCACCATCTAAGAAACTTAAACACTCTAATAGGCTCCAGGTCTTGGCAGCTAAGCATGGTCAGCCCTGCTTAGTAGTTGGATGGGAGACCATCACTGAATAGCAGGTGCTGTAGGCTCTATTTCAGAGGAAAGAAGTGGCAAAACCATCTCTGAGTATTCCTTGCCCAAGAAAACCCTGTGAAATCCATAGGGTCGCCATAAGTCAGCAGGCAACTTGACAGCACACACTCATGCACACAAACACACACGAGAATGTGCAACTATGTGGCTCAAATCTTCTTGATTCATCCCAAATAGAGGAGTTGTTGCTGTTGCTGCATGCCATCCAGTCGTTCCCACTTGTGACGACCCTAAAGTGAACCTATCACAAGATTTTCTTAGCAAGATCCCTCCTCTCAGGCTGAAGGACTGTGATTTGCCCAAAGTCACTCAAGCAGTTGCCATGTCTGAGAGAAGATTTGAACTCCAGTCTCCAGACCACTACACCACACTGCCAAGCAGAGTAGACCCATTAAACTCCAAGCCAACTGCTTCAGTGGCTGAATTCCATCTGCAGCTAACAACAGGATTCAGGCCTGTGGAAAATGGCTGAGCACGTGGAATTCCACTAACACAGTCATAAACTGAACACATCCGGGGCACCACATCCCAAAAAACAAAAAAGTACAAATGCACATGGAAGAGAACTTTCATAGGTGTATAACCCGAACAAGATTCCAGACACTATTTCATTTCAAATGCTTCATTTACTCTAGGCACCTTAGAACAGAAAGTGTGTTTTAATATGGCAAAGATAGCAGTAGAATGACATGTTGTGGACATGATCCAGTTAAAGTTAAGCACATGTAGTACTCATTTATTTCTACAAGGTTGCTGAGTGTTGAAATCTATATGCTTTGCTTTGGCTCAGTTGCTGTCCATCGATTCACGTGACAGCAGTTATAGGGAAAAAATGGAAGAAAGCAAAGATTCCAACCTATGTGTGATGCTATGAGCACTTACTGGGAACTGAGTTCCCTTGAAATCAAATGGATCTTATTTCCAAGTAAATGGGTTCCAGGCCACATGTCCACATTCATGGTTTGCAAACCAAAGCATCGGCTTACTTCTTCTGTTTCATGCAGCAAATAAAAGTTGAGTCTTCTTCATTCATTGGCACGGGATATGCAAATCCACAAAGCAAGAGCAGAAGGTCTATCAGAAGAAGGCACCTCACAAATCCATTCCGTGGTCTTCTCTTTGGCTTAGGGCACATAGCCAAGGTCACAGTTGACCTGAGCATAACCCTGGAAGTTGAGAAGACAGCACAAGTGAAAAAGTCTGAAACTAGAGGCCATCCACACCTAGAGGGATTGGGAAAGAACTGAGGCTATCTCTGCACTAGGCTGTTATAGCGCTATGATTCCACTTGCAACATCCTATGGAATCCTGGGGTTTGCAGTTTCGGGAGGGGCCGGCCGGCCCCTCCCAAAACTGCAAACCCCAGGATTCCATAGGATGTTGCAAGTGGAATCATAGCGCTATAACAGTCTAGTGCAGAAATGAGTAGTTCTTTCTTGTGAGCAGTTTTTTCTTGGTATCGGGGGGAACTGGGTGCTTGCCCACCCACCACATGCCATTGCAAGAATACACTTTTTGACGTCACACAAGAGCAACGCCTTTTGCCACTACGACAGCATAACATTATTGCTGGAAAAGCCCAGGAGCACAGAGGCCTTGCTTGCTTGCTAAGCACAGCACGCTTTCCTCCTCCTGCTTAACACACAGACTCAGCATCAGTGGTGGGCCTACCAGGCACAGGATATGAATTGTTTTCATTTATTTCTGGCCTTTAGCTATTGTCTCTTGGCTCACCGGGGCCCCTGAGGCAACGTGCAAAGGATAAAAACATTTTAAAGCATCGAACACATAGACAAAAACTTTAAAAACAAACTTATGTTCCCTATGGTCCTTAAAAATACAGTCCACTCTCCACATTGGTGGGCTTAACATTCACGGATTTGATTATTGGCAAGTTTTCCAATCCCTGCCTGCCTCCCAAGTGCTCCTTTTCTGGGGGAACCTTCCCTCTGGTGGCTCCCATCAGGCCAAAAAGCCCTTTAAAGCCCACCTCTGGTCCTCCTCCTCCACCAGCCACTGCCTAGCCAGCTAAGGATATCTCATACCCCAATTTCTCAGCACCAAAAACCCTCCCCTGAAGACCCACTCACACCTAAGAAAGGAGATGGACAAGACAGAGGAAGTAGGGGGCCACCGTGCCAACCCACTCCATTTCCCTCTCCTTTCCCTGATCTGGTTTGGACCCTGCGTGGCCCCTCTCCCCGCCATGCCTCAGCCCCCTTCCCACAGACAGATAGACATACACATCTTGATATTTGTGGTTTTTCCACTTCTGCAGGGGTCCTGAGCCCCTAACCCCGGTGAGTGTGCAGGGCCAACTGTAATTTAAAACCAGACAGTTTAAACAGTGGAGGAATTTCAAGGAGCAAAGGCCATGTAGAACAGCACGGTCTTAGCTGCTTATCAGAAGCTCCGAAGAGATGGAGCCAGACTAACCTCCTCTGGCAGAGAATTCCATCACGGGAGTCCCCCTACAGAGCAAACCCTGCCACACATGTACACACTAAGCTAGATGTCAAATGTTGCTCAGGCTCATCTCAGAGGAGACGATCTTTCAGATACCCTGGCCTGTTTAGGGACTGTAGGACAAAACCAGCACCTTGAATTGAACTCAGAAACCCACTGGAAGCCAGTGGAGTTCTTCTCAGACCGATGTTATCTGGTCTGTAATATGCACACCTGGCAAAAAGTCTGGCTGCCACATTTTGCCCTACCTGCAGCGTCTGTACATTTTTCAAGGGCAGTCCCACACAGACCATGTTGCAGTTGTCTAACTTTCAGTGACACAAACAGAGTGATATATGACCCATGTCTGCAATAAGACAGGGAAGAAACCAGGGAGCAGCCCAAGAGAGGCGAGGAAGGACAGGTTCGGAAAAAGTGTTTATCGGGGAGAGGGGGTTGGATCAGTATCCTTCCAAAAGAAGTGGGTACTGGTGTGGGGCGTAAAGGAGGAGAAGGAAGAGTCTCACCTCATGAATCTCTATCTGGGGATCGACATACTGGACATTGCTCAGCTTGGGAAGAGAAATCCCGGCACTCAGGACAGCTGAAAAAGAAAAGATGGATGCAGTCAGTGGCTAGAATCCTCCTGGTGACTTAATGCTTGCATAACCAGTATTTACACCAGCTTAAATCCTTTTTACACCATTGCACAAGAAGGTATTCAGTACCTCCTTGTCCAATACTTTCTTCCCAACTGCACAAAGACAGCCAGACAGCTCTGACCCCCCGCCTAGATGGCCACTTACTGAGGCTGAGAAAGTGACCTTCATGCCTGTGGATTTCCTGCCAGCTTTTTCTGTCCCAGACCTCCGCTATCCTGGATTAGAGCTCCTGTATTACACTCTCCCAGTATCAAAGAGGATCTTCCCCAGCATCTCCACCTCAATGTGGCATATGATAGAGCACAGATGCTCTCCTTCACCACTGGGGCTTCCCCATCTCTATCAGCCCCTGGTGCTCTTAATTTGAGAATCTCTCTCCACGGCTGCTTACCTCGCAAGACTGAAATGGTTGCTGAAATAGAGGCGGCCTATGTAATAGTGCCACATTCCGCCATGCCACTTGCCCTTTCTCATATGAAGAAGTCCTGTGTTTGTGGGCTAACCACTGGATGAAAAGAATATCTGCAAGGATGTCATATGAAAGATGGAGCAAGCTGTTTTCTGCTGCTCCAGGGAGCACAATATGGAACAATGGCTTCAAACTACAGTGCCTCCTCATGTGGTGTGACTTCAGCACAAACAAATCCAAGGTTGTGTGAAGTATTGTGTCCATGATCATCAATGGACACAACAGGCACGGGCCGACATGCAGGAAAGGAGGTTCCACCTAAGCCTTAGGAAGAACTTCCTGACAGTAAGAACAGTTTGACAGTGGAATCTGCTACGGCTTTGAGGTGGGGGGAGTCTCCTTCTTTGGAAGTTTTTAAACAGGGGCTGGATGGAGTGCTTTGGTGAGGAAGGGGTTGGACTGAATGGTCCTTGAGGTCTCTTCCAACTCTAGATTTCCATGACTCTATGAATTCCTTCCAACATAACTGAGACTCAAAGTCAGACTGGGCAAGAAATATACTACACGTGTGGACAACTGGCATATGACATTTCCCTCCCACGAACCTTGAAGAGATATACCCCTCATCCCAAAAACTGAATTCCACCCCTACCAATGCCCCTCAACGTCCTCTAGGGGCATGTCTTGCAACTTCACCATGTTTTTTACTCTCCCTGGGCCATATTAGTCCAGGAGAGTTCCTTTTTACCCAATCAATAGGAATGCAGAACTTGTGTTTCCTGTTGAAAAAAATTGCCTCTCCTAGGCCAGCATGATAAAAATAGCCCCCATGGTCTTAGGGAGCTTTTAGGGTATCTGGGGGCAAAAGCATTCCGTGGGAGGGGAAAAAAAAGAAAGAAAAAAATCACTGTGGGATTGAGTTCCCAAAATGTCATTTGGTTTCCTTACCATTCAGATGAGTAAGGAAGGTCTTCTCCAATCCAGCGACAACCACTTCTCTCAGATGGGAGATCTGGCAAAGGAGAAAAGGAATTGAATTTTTGGTGCTACATACGGAATCCCAAGAGAAGATCTGGATGGATGGCCACGGACACACACACACACACGAGCAAGAGGAGGCTTGAGACGTTTGCTCTCCTGCTATGAGGCACAAATATATAAGAACAAACACAGAAAGAGAATCAAAAGCCTCAAAAGTATCTATAACACTGATCCAGGACCAGTTTCTAATGAGAGAAACCCAAAAGGATGGGATGAAAAAAGAAGAAACCTAAGACTTATTAAGGACTTGTTACATGATGTCATTCCCCTTCTGTTGTTCTCCCCATGGGAGACTGTTTGACAACTGTTTCTTTTTTCCACACACAAAACAACCCCCATGAATGACTCCTTTGTAAAAGGAACACTTTCCAAGCAGTCTCCACTGCATGAACAACAGAAGAAGAAAAAAGGTAATGTGGTAAGTCCAAGCCAAAGACAGTACCTGCTGTTGTGTGCCTTTAAGTTGTTTCCAGCTTATGGTGATCCTAAGGCAAACCTACCACAGGGTCCTCCTGGGGCTGAGAGTGTGATGCACCAAAGGTCACCCAATGGGTTTCTGTGGCCAAGCAGCAAATCAACCTCTGGTCTCCTAAGTCGTAGACCATTTCCGCACTAGACTGTTATAGTGCTATTATTCCACTTTCAATATCCTATGGAATTATGGATTTGCCTTTGAGGCCCCTCCCTAAACTGCAAACCCCAGGATTCCATAGGATGTTGAGAGTGGAATAAGAGCACTATAAGTAGAAATGGTCATAGTCCAACATTCACACCACTACACTAGTATCCTGCTGTAATTGTGAGATTTCCTTGCCTTATCTGATACAGCCCTGAGACCAAAATAACAAAGGAAATCCTGGGCCAAAGATAAAAGATGTGAAATGTGGGTTTTTTTTCCTGTTAATGCTGCAGATACCTGCTGCTGCATATAAATATCCTGTAACATCTGGCATTTCAGAAAAAGAGAAAACAACAGACATTTACCTGTGCAATTTCCAAACTAGAAGAAACTACATCCAGACCAACAGCTCTGCAAGAGAAACCAGGAGGAGGCAACAAGTGCATGTTACTATGAAAATAAGGCTTACTGAGCAAATTCTCTTAAAATCAGGGATGTAAATCTTTGCTTGTTTCCTTTTTGCATGCAAGAGCAAATAATTTCCAAAGTTTCCTCCCTACAGAGTCAGATTCTGAGAGCTTTTGCACATTTTTCAATTATTTACCATACTTTGGTATCTTTTTGCAAAAAACAAAAAAATCATTTGGGCTGAAAAGAATGGTTTTGTGCAATAAAAAGAAAAGACTACAGCACTTTGCATGGAAAACAGTGTTTTCCTCACAAGATAAAAGGTTGGTCTTCTTGAAATTCACATCGCAATGCCACCAGACAAATGTGAACATAGAACCTGTCCAGAGGAGGGAAACCCAAAATTGTAAAAGGTCTGGAAACCATGAAGCTGTGTGAGGAGCGGGTTAACGAGATGGGTATATTTAGCCTGGAGAAGAAGTAAATGGGTGACGAAAGCCAAAATGCTTATATATTTGAAGGAACAAGCTTGTCTTCTGCTGCTATAGAAACTAAGGCCATTTCTGCACTAGCCCGTTATAGTGCCATTATTCCACTTTCAACATTCTATGGAATCCTGGGGTTTGCAGTTCAGAGGGGGGCCTCAAAGGCCTCTGATTCCTCCTATCCTCAAAGGCCCCTCCTTAAACTGCAAATTCCATAGGATGTTGAAATTGGAATAATGGCACTCTAACAGTCCAGTGCAGAAATGGCCTAAGACATGGAACAACGGATTTACACTCCAGGAAAAGAGATTCCACCTAACATTAGGAAGAACTTCTTGATGGTAAGAGCATTTTGACAGTAGAATACACTGCCTGGAAGTGTGGTTGAGTCTCCCTTCTTGGAGGTTTTGAAACAGAGGCTGGATGGCCACCCATCAGGAGTGCTTGGATTGTATATTCCTGCGTGGCAGAATGAGGTTGGACTGGACGGCCCTTGGGGTCTCTTCCAACCACAGGATGCTATCATTCTATGTGGATCCTATGCCCTTCCTAGTGGGTAGGTGATGACCCACCAAAGACCTGAAGCATTGTTCCACATGCTCCTCCAGCACCTCCCTTTTTTCCTTCTCTTATTTCAGAAATGTCTGGGAGCCCCTTGGGTGGGAATGGAGAGAAGCTGTTAAGGCACAAGGAGCACAGGTTAAATCCCAATCGTTTGCAAGCATGCAAAAAAACACAAGAGCTTGGAAACATTGCTGTTTGGAGTAATATGCCCCTAATTCCCTGGTCAGCATGTCCATGAAAGCTGTAGTTTTTAAAAAGTAACTTTTCTGAGCTCTGCAGAGGATCAAGCAAGGGGCAGCATTCTGCTTCAGGCAGGACCAGCATGGGGGAAAGATGAAAGTGAAAACTGGCAGAGCTTAGAAAAATGGCTCTTTGAGACTGCAGCTCCCAGTATCCCCCAGCCAGGACAACCACTGGCCATGAGGGGAACTGGTCCAAATCTCCATCCAATTGCCCACTCCAAGGCTGCATAATGGTGGAACTCAGGCTTTGATTCAGGCAGCAGCATGTCTTGGGTCATTCACATCCTGAGTGAATCATAGAATCATAGAGTTGGAAGAGACCCCAGGGGCCATCGAGTCCAACTCCCTGCTATGCAGGGACACACACCAAAGCATTCCCAACAGATGGTCATCCAGCCTCTGCTTAAAAACCTCCAAAGAAGGAGGAGAGTCCACCACACTGCATAGAGGCAGCAGCAGATTCCACGGCTGGACAGCTCTGACCATCAGGAAGTTCTTCCTGAGGTTCAGGTGGAGTCTTCTTTCCTGCAGCTTGGATCCATTACTCCTTGTCCTAGTCTCTGGAACAGCAGAGAACAAGCTCTCTCCCTCCTCAACATGACATCCCTTCAAATATTTAAACATGGCTATCATGTCCCCTCTTAACCTTCTCTTCTGCAGACTAAACATACCCAGCTCCTTAAGCCGCTCCTCAGAGGGCTTCATGGCTTCCAGACCCCTCACCATTTTGGTCGCCCTCCTCTGGACACATTCCAGGTTGTCGATATCCTTCTTGAATTGAGGTTCCCAGAACTGGACACAGGATTCCAAATGAGTTCTAACCAAAGCAGAATAGAGTGATACCATTACCTCCCTTGATCTAGACAACATACTCCTATTGATGCAACCAAGAATTGCGTTAGCTTTCTTAGCTGCCACATCACACTGCCAACTCATGTTCAGCTTGTGATCTACCAAGACTCCTAGATCCCTTTCACACGTATTCCTGTACTACTTCTTTACTTATTTACTTATTCTGTGCTGCACTTCCCTCACTGAGGGAAGTTCAGCTCACCCTCGCAAAGCACCCTTGCAAAGAACTCACCCTTGCAAAGCAGCTGAGACCTTAAGGCTTGTTATCGTGACGTCCAGCTTGAGCGCTAAGCTCAGATCCTGCAGACAGGAGAAGAAAGGAAGGTTAGCTGTCTGGTAGGAATATTATACACTGAATGCCTCCAAAAAGGGAGGGGAAGCCTTTTCTCAGCAACATCCATGTGATTTCCACCAAAACTTCTTGGAATCCATATTCTGGCATGGGGCTGAGTCTGACACAAAGGTGGGTGTGACCAAAGACAGTTTGAGTCAAATATGCAAAGTGGACTGATACGCCTCTATTCCAAGAGAGCCATTTTATATAGTAGCTGGGTGGGTGTGATGAAAACTGTCCCAATCCTGCAACGTGATCATTAACAGAAGTTGTGTAAAGCTGATGTGGACGCCCAGAGTTTAGAAAATTACCTTTGGGGGCCTGAACCTTATTGTTAAACCCAACGACAGCAAACTCACTCACTGAATTAATGGGATTTGCATAAGTGTTGGCTCAACATTCAGGCATCCATTCAATAGGTCTACTTCAGTAGGAATTATGAAAAGGATGCTGGCCTTGGACTACAACTCCCAGAATCCCTCAGCTAGCTTAGCCAGTGGCAAGGCTGTCTTGGAGATATTGGAACTGCAATCCAAAAAAGTAACTTTTCCAGGCCCTGGATGTATACACGCACCACAATGTTCCTCCAAGCCCAGCTGGGATGTAACAAAGCATGAGAATTTGTGCTGGAAAACTTCAACATTCAAGAGTCAGGCTGAATGAATCAAAATCAGAGCTTGGAATGTTGATTTTTAAACAGAACTATTTACTTTACTCATTAGCCTTATCACCCAACAGGTTATTTCTTTTTACTGTAACTTGAGACCAGAAAGACTGCTTGTTGATTGACTTGTTACATGTTCCCATTAATATTATTATTCTGCCTTGCACAAAAACAGAAAAATGCCCTTTGGTTTCCCCACTTGTGGCCAATTCAGATATTACACCTCGAAAATTCTGAGAAAAATGGGGGGATTAGAAAACCATTCTAGTCCAGCTGCAGAATAAGATGGCCATCCATGTGACTCTTTCTTCCCCCCTCTACCATTGGTCAGTCAGTCTACACACCTAGTAATGAGTAACAAGTAGACAACTCACTCCTCTTCCATTGAAAGTAGTGATTTACAGTCATGGCAGTTACAAGTAAAAATTAAGCCTCTTCCCACTTGGGGCACTGAGAATTAAGTAATTGCGAAGTAAATCATTAACTAAATGAGTTACTTCCTAGCTCTCATCACAATTTTTCTCAGGGACGAACAAGAATGACAGGCACCGGATTATACTCACCACCCCCAGAGTGCAGAGGGTCTGGCCCAGCGAGGAAGATCCTGACGTGTCCACTACCAGCTGGACAGAGGGACTGAGACGCAGGAGAGCCACACCCTCTTGGAGGCTAATGGTGGGGGATTTGCTGAGCACCACATTGAGCCCAACAGCAACTTCCTGTGGATATCTTTGCCTGATCTACAGCGGGAATGGGAGGAAGGAGGCAAGGAGGGTTGGTTATTTGTACTGTTGTGGTCAATGTACATCTGAAGCTACTTTGCACCAAAGGAAGCCCTCGGTACCATTCGCTCAGGATTGTTCACTCTCACCATCAGTGGTTCATAGAACCATAGAGTTGGAAGAGTCCACAAGGGCCATCAAGTCCAACCACCTGCTGTGCAAGAATACACTATCAAAACATTCCCGACAGATGGCCTGTCAGGAACCGAAATCACATACAAAAACGTAACAGTGCCAGTACACTATGTGATGCGTTGTATAGGACTTCAGTGAGCGAACTGGAGGCAATTAGCAGAAACCGAACATTAGAAGCAAAAGATTCTTTTCCCACAGTAATAGATATCAAAAAACCTTGAAAGAGCCCAGCTCAGGCTGGTAGTTCTTCTCAGTGCTGCATTCCTGGCTTTGTTTATCTAACAGTCTCTGGTTCGTATCCTTGGTTACAAGCAAGCAGCTAATTAACTGCTACTACATGTCCCATACTAAAATACGGAGGGCTACCTGACATGGTCAATCCAGCCTCTGTTTAAAAACCTCCAAAGAAGGAGGAGACTCCACCACACTCCCAGGCAGGTACCCTCATATTTTTTCTCATGCTTCTTTAGCTGGAGGTTCTTCTTGCCATTATGTGTCTTCAAGTTGACTTCGACTTTATGGGGATCCTATCCTAGGGTTATCTTGGCAAGATTTCTTCAAAGGATGTTTTCCATTGCCTTCCTCTTAGGCTGAGAGAGTGCGACTTGCCCAAGGTCACCCAGTGGGGTTTCCAGGCTGAGCAGGGATTCTAACACTGGTCTTCCAGAGTCTTAGGCCCTTTCCGCACCTTACCGTTTTCTGGCGCTGGGGTGCGGGGATCGCGCGAGCAGCCTCCGGCAAGAGGCTCTTGCGTCCCTGCTGCTTCAGCTCCACACAAGCTGCCTGCTCGCACGAGAGCCCTGCTTCTTCCTTCCACAGTGCAGCATGGGAGTTTTCCAGGCTGCACTGGGGCAGGAAGCACCACCGGCGCAGCTCCGGAGGCTCCGCACGCCAGGTAAGTGCTTGTGGGGCCCAGGAGCAATGCGCAATTGCACATCATTTTCGGTTTCTAGCTGAAAATGAAAAGGTGCGAGATCAGCGCCTGCCAGCCCCTGGAGCGTCGCACGATTGTGAGTGTGTCGTGCAGCTCGCTCCTCACAATCGTGTGACGCTCCAGGCGCCCTTTCGCATGGCAAATGCCATCCGCAGGTACTCAAAACACTACACCATGCCGGGGTTTAATTATTGTCGTGTATCTCAAGATTGACTTCAAACCCTATTAGAAGTTTGCCATTGCCTTCCCTTATGGCAGAAACGATGCAATTTGTCTGAAGTCATCAGTGGATTTCCATGGCAGAGCACAGGATTTGAATCCCATCTCCTGGAGTCCAGGGTTGAAATCCCTGTTGCAGGAGAAAACGAATATTTTTATGCAATATTCTACCTGTATTCAAGCATCCTGATGTGTCACAGAGGAATTTTTTAATGCAGAACAACAAAGTTTCTCGGAAAAAAAACCTTCCTGCACAGAAAACACTGTTTCCCAAGCAGAAAACATATTCTGTATAGAAACATTTTTTGGGACATGTGCTATTCTATCAGTCTTCCTGAAAGGATTGCCCAACTGTCAGGAAACCCATTTTTTGACCAGGAAAGAATAATAGAGAATATTCTTTCCAACCCTACATTCTGCATGAGACACAAATGTCCAGCCATTCCTGCGGAGGAATGTACCCATGCTTAAAACACCAACAGGAGTCCAACCAGTAAATTCTCACTTGGGGGTGCCCAAATATTCAAAGGCAGTTTTGCTCCCATGATGGATTAGTCGTAGAAGAGTTCTTTCAAAACAGCATCACTTACCAATGGGATGGCAAGTTCCAACATGGAGGTGGTGAGGTGGTACCCTCTGACATTCTGCAGAGAAGCAAAAATTCTCAGTATTGCACTTTGGGAATGGCCAGGAAGTGATGTAAGAACAGAAGAAGAGCCCCAAATTTGGACCAGAGCAATGACTTACTTAAGTCCAACATCCTGCTTCTGGTGGTAGCCACACAAAGGTCTTCTGAGGGAAGCCCACAATTGGGAGATGAAGGCAAAATCATCTTCCATTTCCCATCTCCCGTCAAGCCAATATACAGAAGCCTCCAACCCCAAAGCATGGGTAGCATATATCCAACACAATTAGCCCTCATTTCCCTTTTGCCACACCTCTCCTGATTAGATTACATGTGGCAACCAGGAGTTGTGCAGCAAAGAGTGCAGACAAGCAAAATCTGCTTTGGTTTGAGCGTGTTTGCACCCAGGTCCTGGCGCACAGCCAACAGTCGGCCACGGTTGCATGTACAGCTGAAGCAGTTCTCAAATGGTACATGGCATAACCTGGTGCGATAAGGACCTAACTCTACCCAAACTACCACAGGGCTGACACTCTCGGTAAGGGTGGGACACATGGTAGGTCTGGCGGCCACATTTATAACACAGACAAATGCTGAAAAACATGTAATGGAATCCACGGGGGAAAAGAAAAGAGGAAAGAAGTCTCCAAGTGCTCTGTAGATGGTCTTCATTTATTATTTGAAATAAGCCCAATGTGTTTCAGCCTACATAATTTTTTCAATGGCCTTCTTCAGGGGCTATGTATGAAAACAAATATGAATACAAATAACAAAAATCAAAAGGACAACACATAATTACAGATAACATCTAAAAAAAAAAGTTGTAATGAAGTTTGTGTTCTGCATATTGCTTAAAAGCCTGTACATACCAATATTTGCAACTAGCAACAGAAATTTCTGGAGCTGAAAAAAACTCTTTCTACTTGCTGGACCTACAAACAACTAAACAACCAGGCTTGAAGTATTTGCTTGTTTGCTTGCTTGCTTGCTTGCTTGCTTGTTTTATAGATGTTATTGTAATTAGCTGTTGTCCTTTGGATTTTTAATGTGTCATTTGTATTTACGTTTGTTTTTATACAGCACCTGAGGACAGCCAATGAAACAATTGCTTAAGCCAATATATTCTGGATTTGTTTCAAATAATAAAGACCATCTAAAGAGCACTTGGACTTTTCTCTTCCCTTTTTTCCTGTGGACACTTTTATGCCCTGGGAAACTTTAGGGGCCACAACGACAATCAAAAATAAAAATAAAAAACCCAAACAGGTTGCAGGTCCACTTCTAGTGTTTAAAAAATGGACATGTTTGATGCTAAATGGTACAGGGAGGCTTTGAAATCTTTTTTAAAAGGTTAACAGCTGCACATGGATGCTGCCAGGAGTAACATTCTCCTTCTTTTGGAGACACAAAGAGCTCAATCTGGAGATTCTGGAGGTATTGAGGGCCACAAAAACATCCTGGGACCTGTAGTTTGTCCCACCACCATTACTCCAGACCTCCCCACGGCGGGATAATGGTCTCCTAGACTTGGACACACCCCAGTCCAGCACCCCGAACAGAGGCAAACAGAGGAAATAGAACTGTGCATGTGCCACTCATCTCCTGTCCTAACAGACATGACAAGAACATAAGGAGGATGGGAACAGGAAGGTGGGTTCTCCCCTTCATTCCTAGCAGCCCATATTTTCCCAGCCTTGAACTGCCAAATTCTATCTCTCAGGGCCCGCCGTACATAAACTTTAGGGATCCTCCCCTTATCCGCAGTCCCACTTCCCATGGTTTCCCATGGACGGAAAATGTCAGTGACAGTACCCACACGGCTTCTTCTGGCTCCTGCCACCCACGCCTTTTCTGCCTGCCCACTCCCCACTTTAACCACCCCTCCGCCAACACCACCGGGGAAGAGGCTCTGGCATCAGCGGAAGTAGCCCTCTAGCTTCTCGGAGACCACAGAGAGGCTTCATGCTACCCAGTACTCTAGGGTTCAGTACTATCCATGGTTTCAGATATCTGGTGATGGGGTCTTGGAGCATATGCCCCATGGGTAAGGGGGGATTACTGTAACCCTCGCTGGAGACCTATTAATATTTGGACATGATGCTGAGAAGAAGCCCATAACCTATCTACTTGGTGGCAGAGGCAACACCCTCTACAAGGACTCAGCACCTCGGATAGCTCCTGGAAAATTCAGACACTGGCCATTTCCACACTACACTCTTATAGCGCGATGATTCCACTTTCAACATCCTATGGAATCCTGGGGTTTGCAGTTTAGGGAGGGGCCGGCCAGCCCCTCCCTAAACTGCAAACCCTGGATTCCATAGGATATTGAAAGTGGAATCATCGCGCTATAAGAGCGTAGTGAAGAAATGGCCTTAAACATGGAGCCAATCTCCCACTGATGTGGGAGCCATCAGCCACCACTGATGGAGTCTGCTACGCAAGTAACACTCAAGAAAAGGTGGTTGTTTTGAACCCCACCCTTCTACCAACCGATGGGTCTTGAATGTTGTAATTAAGAGCTCCAGATTGTTTCAAGGTGGCAAACAGATTGGTGAGCAGGTGCTCCGAGATGCCCAGGTTCACCATGGAGTTTCCAGAATCCATCTGAGGGGGTGGAAGAGAGAAAGGGGGCAGGGGTCCAGAAGAGACATCAATGGGCTTTCCCAGCAATGCGAAGGCAGCCTGTCGGGACATCAAAAGAAGGGGAGAGTCATTTTTCATCAAATTTTGCATCAGAATGGACCAACAGTCTCACACAGATCCTTAGTCAGAAGAGCTTGTAAGACTTTTTGAGGAGAAAGCACTTACATTTAAATCCAGATCAATGTAATCACTGGTGATCTCAGGTGAGTCCAGCATGGCGTACTGGAGCTGGGACGTGGGGTTGAGGGAATTCACACCTGGAATTCAGAAGGAATTTGGTTACACCGAAGAAGCTACAGATTGGTTTTTGTTGTTTTAATGGCCTCAGCAACTTCATCCTCGTGATCGTGAAAGCCAGTGGTTAAAGTGTTGGACTGGAAGGTGGGACAGCCAGGCTCTAGACCCCCGCTTCAGTCATGAAACTTGTTGGGCAACCTTGGGCCAGTCATTGTGACCCAGCATGGCCTACATCCCAGGGTTGCTATCGTTGGAAGCAAAGAGGCAACAACGCTTGTATAAAGTGATGAGTGACAGGAAATTCCAGAGACCATGCCTGCCCTTTTGTTTCACCTCTCTGTTTTTTCCTTAGATCTATGTACTCAAGTCTTTTTTGCCTCCTTTCTGCCTACAGAGTTCACTTTCCCCCTTCTTCCATAAGTCAGCTAGACTTTTTTTCCTCCCTTTGCCTGAGAAGAGAGCATCTGTGAGGTTCCTGCCTTAGGACGGCTTACATCCACATGTGACAGCCAGCTTTTAGGGGCTCTTGTACTGAAATTTAGGTATTCTCCTTTTGTCTATACCCTTTTCTATCCCAAGATGGATTTCCTGAAACAACAGCTGTAAGTTTTCCCTTTTTTTCAACCTTACAAGAGTATCCTGAGTATTTTCTCTGATTGCTACAGCAGGCTCCTATTGCACTGACAACGCTGCACTCTGCTTGATGTTGTTGTTGGTGTGTGCCTTCAAGTTGTTCCTGACTTACATCAACCCTAAGGTGAACCTATCACAGGGTGTTCTGGGGCTGAGAGCGTGTGATGTGCCCCAGGTCACCCAGTGGGTTTCCTATTGGAATCTTCCTACAATTACAAGGTTAAAGGAAGAAGTAGGGGAACTCACTGGAGGAAAGGTAGAATGAAAATTGCAACTAAAGAGCAAACAGAACAACAAATAATATAACAAAAAAGATCATTGTACCTTGTAACACAGGCACTGTCTAATGAGATTTAAAATAAGAGACAAAGCCAGGCTTAAAATCTAAAAGACAGAGCAGTGGAGAAATTAGAACAAATGCAAAATAATACGTTACTAGCAGATTCATGCATTTAGACTCTCTGTCCGTCCGGTCCAGTCATGTCTATTCCAGCTGGCAACGGCCCACCAGGGGATTTGCTAGCCCGGCTGCTCAAGGCTGGAGGAACAGCCCTCTGGAAACCTTCTCCAGGCCGGGCAAGAAAGATGCTTGCATTTCTTTCATTTGTCAAGAAACGCTGTACTTTTAGCCTGAGTGACAGGTTTGCTGTTATAATTCCTCTCAGGCTTGTGTATTTTTTAAAATTGTCATTGTTACAATTTTCCATCTATATTTAAAAATATACATTAAAAAAACAAAGAAAAGAGAGAGAGAGAAACAGAACAATGGAAGACAAAGGATCAAAGAGAAAGAGACAAAGGAAAAATTACAGTGGCTTCCAACTTTCTTTGCCTTAGCACATAAAATCCTACTTTTCCAACTGACTGAAAGATCCTTCATACCATTTTTTTCCTGTAAATCAAACTTACTAATTATCAAAAAGTACAGTTATCATATTATTCTCTTTTTTTCTTAAAAAAAAAGGCAATCACGTGTTCCCAATCTTTCAAAAATGTCACCAATGATTCTCCTCTGATCATAGCAGATAATTTCTGCATTTCAGTGAAATCTTGCTGTTTTAAATAACCAATCTTTTTTTTTTTTTTTTTTTTTTTGCAGGCAATTTATTCACACTCGAAGCTTGTGTATGTTGTGGTGAGTGATTTCACACAGCAACCTTCTGCAACTTGATGCTCTCCACATGTGTTGGACTACAATTTCCCTAATCTCTAGCAAGGGGGGTTATGGGAATTCCAGTCCAACTTATCAAATGGCACCAGTTTAGGCAAGGCTATTGTAGAGAATAATTCTGAGAACTCTCTGACACTACAATGCCCAAGATTCCTTGGGAGAATCACTCTGAAGCAGATCAAAGTCTGCAGGCATCAGGTCATGGAGCAAGTCTTGCATGTTTTGCCATTTTTATTACTGACGACAGAACCTAGAATCCCACAGTAAGTACAGGCAGAAGCCATGCTGGCTGTGGGATTCTTGATGTTGAAGTCCCCCAAAATGGCTTTTACAAGCTTTTGATCTTGTGACTGTGACATATCAGTGGCAGCGGATGGCTTCTATCTCTATGGGTTGGTGACTCCTCTCTGGTTTTCAGTGTGAACTTCAGAGAAGCTATCCAAGGTACTAAATCTATTGGAAGGAAGATAACTCATTTAAAGTTAACCCTAAAATCCAGAACAGATTCATCATCTCATGGACTACAGAAGCTGAGAGCCCTCTGCTAGGAAATACATCACCATTTTAAGCATGCATACCAAGAAGGAAGGAAAGAAGGAAGGAAAAGATACACACGCACACACACACACACAAATACTTGAAGGTCTCCCGAATGTCTAGGTATAATTTCCCCCAGGGCATTCCCCACATCTGCTCAGCTCTCGACACTTGATAAAGAGAGAGGCTTCTGTAATCTTATATTGACTCAGGAGAAGCAGGTCAATATTGAATTTCCCTCCCTGTTACAGCCCCTAAAGTCTATTTAACTTTCTCATCAAGGGAGGTCATGAAAGGGTAGTGCACGACACCGAGCAAACAATTTCCTCCTGTAACTCCACTTTCTTTGAAGAGAACTGAAATAGATCTCACACCAACAAAGCCCATCTCTGCGGGCTTCTTGGCAGGCAGGTTGCTCCACCAGACTCCTTGCAAGCAAAGTCTGGCAATGGAGAGCACTGGCATCCCCCCATTTTTTTGTTCCCTTTCATCACCACCATTCTCCTTTTCCGTGCCGGATGTTAACCTGATCCACTACGGATGCGTTTTGCACAAAGCTTTTCATCTCCCTTTGAAAACAGAGAGATTCTCTGAGCTCAGCCATCCATTTTATGTGATATTTTATGGTGCTGAAATTGTTGTCCAAAGGAGAGAACTGATGACAATGAACGAAAAGTTGAAGCAAACAGGAGACAGAGCTCCGCATGTTACCTTTTAAAAACTCGATGCCTTTCAGCCTCTATCAAAGTTGGCCTTCCTCAAGAGTAACCACTGGTTCTTCTTTTCTCCTGATTACCTGATTTCCACACTACTCTGTTATAGTGCTATTATTCCACTTTCAACATCCTGCGGAATTCTGGGGTTTGTAGTTCCCTGAGGCCAAAGAGCTCTGTGGCTGAGAATCCTAAAAGCCCCTCCCTAAACTGCAAACTCCAGGATTCCACAGGATGTTGAAAGTGGAATAATAGCACTATCACAGTGTAGTGCGGAAAGGCCCCATGTATAAATATCCAAGGTTGTAATCTCTAGTTCCTTTTGCTCAATGGTCCACTTCTTTGGAGCGCATGTTATGCAACTCCAGAAATTTCTGGGTAAAGTTATGTACATACAGTTTGGTTGGTGGGAAAAAAATGTGATTTATATGCTTTTGGAGATTATAATTAATTTAACATTGTCTTTCCTAACGCATTAAACAGAGTTGTATTTATATTTTTTTAGTGTAGCCCCTGAGGAAGGCCAAAATGTGCTGGGCTTTTTAAAAATAAATAAAGCAAGGGGCCATCAATCAGTGTGTGGAGCCCAGTCTCCTGTTTACTTCTAGCATTTTATGGTGGTGGCAAGACTGGCACAGAGCAAAGAGTGTGGCATGAGCTGAATTTATCACCCAGAACGGCAGAAGCAATTGAGATTAATTGTTCTTATAAATACCTTCTGAACAAATCTTACCAAGAAAAGCCTGTGATAGGTTCACCTTAGGGTTGCCATAATTCACAGCTGACTTCAAAGTGTACAAGAACAACAATTATTCTTCTAAGAAATGTGGACTCAGTAACTATATTTGTAAACATTGCATTTGTCTATTGTAATATCGTGGGACAGCAGAGGTTCAACTGGAAAGGTCCCAGTCTGATCAGGACTGTTGCCTTGGCCAAACCTTCTGACTGACCCAGCCACTCCATCAAGCTCCAACTTACCAACCAAGGTGCCCAGCTTCGCATTCAGTCCCAAAACCACGTTGGAGACACTCAGACACATCTGCATGTACACAGCAAGAGAGGAGGAGGGAAGGGTTAGCAAAAAGGCAGAGGATCTCAAAAGCACCCAGAGTTTTAGGTCCTCCGAAAGCACTTTACTGGGTCTTTCCTTTGGAACACATGGAGATTTCACAAATAGACCTGTACAGAACTAGGAGACGGCAAGTCACACGTGGGGCAATGGAATCAAACAGAATAGACAACTGTTAGAGGCTAAGAACTACCAAAAAGAAATCATTTTCCTCAAATACTATGTAAGGTCTTTCACTTAGGCAGAAAAAATGGAATGTACAAATATAGGATGGGGGACACCTGGCTGGATAACAATATGTGTGAAAGTGATCTAGGAGTCTTGGTGGACCACAAGCTGAACATGAGTCAGCAGTATGATGCGGCAGCCAAGAAAACCAATGCGATTCTTGGTGGCATCAACAGGAGTATAGAGTCTAGATCGAGGGAGGTAATGGTACCACTCTATTCTGCATTGGTTAGGCCTCATTTGGAATCCTGTGTCCAGTTCTGGGCACCCTAATTCAAGAAGGACATCGACAAGCTGGAGTGTGTCCAGAGAAGAGTGACCAAAATGGTGAGGGGTCTGGAAGCCGTGAAGCCGTATGGGGAGCCGCTTAGGGACCTGGGAATGTTTAGTCTGCAGAAGAGAAGGTTAAGAGAGGATGTGATAGCCATGTTTAAATATTTGAAGGGATGTCATGTTGAGGAGGGAGCAAGCTTCTTTTCTGCTGCTCTAGAGACCAGGACAAGGAGCAATGGATTCAAGCTGCAGGAAAGGAGATTCCACCTGAACCTCAGGAAGAACTTCCTGACGGTCAGGGATGTCCGGCAGTGGAATCTGCTGCCTCCATGGAGTGTGGTGGAGTCTCCTTCTTTGGAGGTTTTTAAGCAGAGGCTGGATGGCCATCTGTCGGGAGTGCTTTGGGAATGGCCATCTGTTGGGAATGCTTTGATGGGTGTTCCTCCATGGCAGAATAGAGTTGGACTGGATGGTCCCTGGAGTCTCTTCCAACACTATGATTCTATTATTCTAACCATGGCTGGGGAGGGAGGTTTCCACATGGTTCTTCCCAGGACTGTTTAAACTCAGAGGGAACTTTTTTTTACAACACAAAGCAACCAAGAACTTACTTTCTCTTTTTTAAAAAAAAACCTCTCCTGGTCCTAAAATGGCCATGCCGAAATGCTCCCATGCATCCCAGAGGGCATTTGGGGAAAAGCTATTGCCCTGGGGACCAGAAAAAATGATTCTGGGGAGCTGCAAGTGGCTCCACGAGCTATTCTTTACCCACCTCTTTGTGTGTATCTTCCAGAACTAGGATACTAGGAATCTTAATTTTCATGTAGTTTTTGCTGCTAGGGATAGAAAGAATATTTGTAGATTTGAAATCACTGATTAAATAGGGTACTTCCCATGTATTGTAGGGTATATTTCCATGCGGAGAATCTCAGATATGGCATGATTCTTTGCCATTGAACTTTTTCTGCACAAAATTTAGCCCACGGAAGATGAGGCAAGTTTGTTTTCTGCTGTTCCAGAGACTAGGAAACAGAACAAGAATGTCTTGATGGTAAAAGCAGTTTGACAACGGAATAGGAGTGTGGTGGAGTCTTCCTCTTTGGTGGTTTTAAAGAGAGGCTGAATGGCCATCTGTTTGGAATGCTTTGGTTGTGTCTTCCTTCATGGCAGAATGGGGTTGGACTGGATGGTCTTTGGAGTCTCTTCTATTTCTAGGATTCCACCATGTGCGAGTTTTTTGCACAAAAAAACAGAATTTCCTACACAGAGATTGACAAACAATTTCCATTGTATTGGTACAGCTGCAAGAGGAAACGAAATCTTCCAGAAAGTTTTTCAGAGGTTTTGCTCTCAGGGAATTGTTCTGCACATAAATGCATGTGCCTTTATATGCAAAAAAGCCACATATCCAGAAAACAGATCATCTCCCTCCCTCCCTCTCTTTCTCTGTATATTACTGAAGGAAACAGTTTTCTATGTAAAAAAAAAAAAGTTTTGCACAGAAAAAGAGCATCTTCTTTGCAAAACACGCTCTTTCCTCTGTTTACTGTGCAAAAAAAAATGCATTTTCTGTACAGAAAAGCCGGGTGTCTTTTTGTGCAGAATAAGTTCACAAATTGTGAAGAATCTTTGCTGCTGTTCTCTTCTTTTCAGGGGAGGTTTCTTGGGCATTGAGAAACCTATTACTCTTCCAGTAAATAAGTAATAGTGTATATTCCAGTGATGTATTTAGTCCAAGTCTCAAGTCAAGTCTCAAGTCCTTGCAAGATACTTTTGAGTCAAGTCTCAAGTCTGGGAGCCAACTCTATACCCCAATCTGTATTTCAGAATTTCTGGACAGAGTCAAATAAAGTCAGTTTTTTCAATTTAAGTAGAAACAGCCCTCTGTTTTTGTAATTTTGCCATCTGAAGCTTCAGAAGTGGAGAACAGATCCTTCTTACTTCCCATTTGCAAAGCTGAGGGCTTTTTCAGAAGTGGAGAATAGGGTCCTTCTTATTCCCCACTACTGAAGCTTCAAGACCTTTAGAAGGAAGAATCCTTCCTCCTCAAGACCACTGCTTCACACATTTTCTGTTCCCCTCTGAGATACGCGCCCTGCACTCTGGGCATGAGTCTTGGCTTCTGCTCTTAGGAAACGTTTTAGAAAGCTCCTCCTCTACGTAGTGGGAGCAGATTGCTGAGCAGACCCCAACCCCACCTCAAGTCCATTGCCTAACCCATTTGCTGTTCCCTCTGGGAAATGTGTCCACATTTTGGGCTTGAGACAGATTGTCATGTGACCAGTAAGTTGTAAGGTTTCTGAATGGATGTGTTATGTGACTGAACCAAGGGCAGCAAGTCAGTCACTAAAAATATGCAAGTCTCAAGTCAAGTCAAGTCAGTGTGTAATTTTTGAGTCGAGTCACTGAAGCGACTTAAGTCAGACTTGAGTCCAAGGCCCTTTCTGCACCTTACCTTCTTCCGACTCTGGGGTGTGGGGATCGCGTGAGCAGCCTCCGGTGAGAGGCTCGCGTGTCCAGGGTCCTTCGGCTCCGCATGAGCTGCCTGCTCATGCAAGAGCCCCACCTCTTCCTTCCGCAGCGCAGCCTGGGAGTTTCCCAGGCTGCACTGGGGCAGGAAGCGCGATTGGTGCGGCTCCGGAGGCTCCACACGTCAGGTAAGTGCACGTGGGGCCCGGGAGCAATGCGCGATCACGCACCATTTTTGGCTTCTAGCCGAAAATGAAAAGGTGCACAATTGGTGCCTGCCGGCCCCTGGAGCGTCACACAATTGTGAGTGCATCGTGCAGATCGCTCCTCACAATTGCGCGACACTTCAGGCACCCTTTCGCATGGAAAATGCCATGCAGAAAGGGCCCAAGTCTATTGACTTGAGTCTACATCACCGACATCTTCTTTCTATCTTTGGGTCTCTTGTGAAAAAGAAACCATGTCTAACAAGCCTTTTGCACTAGACTGTTATAATGCTATTATTCTACTTTCAACATCCTATGGAATCCTGGGGTTTGCCATTTAGGGAGGCCCCTTTGAGGATGGCCTTTAAGGATGACCTTTGAGGCTCCTCCCTAAACTGCAAACCCCAGGATTCCATAGGATGTTGAAAGTAGAATAGTAGCGCTATAACAGTCTGGTGTGGAAAGCATCTAAGTGAGGCAACAGTGACAAAGAATTAGAGAGATATGTAGAGAAGGATGAAGAGAAATGCAAAGCCAGTGGCTCGTTCTCTCCAGGCCATCTGCATCCCTGCTCATTTTACCTCTCCTATGAATATCTCCTTCTCCTTAAGGGTCAGGACTGGACAGGGGAGAAACATGAATAGTCCAAGATAGCCCTGATACTGGTTTCTCCCACTCTATTTTTTCCTTCTTTTCACAGCATCATAGAATCACACAGTTGGAAGAGACCACAGGGGCCATTGAGTCCAACCTCCTGCCATGCAAGAACCCACATCAAAGCACTCCCAACAGATGGCCATCCAGCCTCTGTTAATAAACCTCCAAAGAAGGAGACTTCACCACACTCTGTTGAGGCAGCAGATTCCACTGCCGAACAGCTCTGACCATCAGGAAGTTCTTCCTGGGGTTTAAGTGGAATCTCTTTTCCTGAAGTTTGAATCTTTTGTGCCACTGCAAAGAGCTGATGCCAGTTGCACTGCAGTAGCATGACCAGGGCCCTTTCCGCACCTTACCTTCTTCCGGCGCTGGGGTGCAGGGATCGTGCGAGCAGCCTCCGGCAAGAGGCTCTCGTGTCCGGGGTCCTTCAGCTCCGCGCAAGCTGCCTGCTCGCGAGAGAGCCCCGCCTCTTCCTTCCCAGGCTGCGCTGGGGCAGGAAGCGCAACTGGTACGGCTCCGGAGGCTCCGCATGCCAGGTAAGTGCGCACGGGGCCCAGGAGCAATGCGCGAACGCGCACCATTTTCGGCTTCCAGCCGAAAATGAAAAGGTGCATGAGCGGCGCCTGCCAGCCCCTGGAGCGTCACGCGATTGTGAGTGCGTTATGCAGATCGCTCCTCACAATCGTGCGACACTCCAGGCACCCTTTAACATGGCAAATGGTATCCGGAAAGGGCGCATATTGTGTTCATAACATTTTAGAACAGGGGCGTGCAACTGCACAGGGACCAGGGACCAGTTCTCCCCTTCCCCTAAAGGGCATACTTGTCCATCCATATACTAAAATACAGTCAGCCCTCCATGTGCACAGCTGCTACATCCATGGATGCCACCATCTATGGCACACAAATATTCAGGGAAAAAAATCCAAAAATAAACCTTGATTTTACGGCACACTGAGCTTTATGCTGATGTGTAGGCACACCCTGCTTAGCCTCCTGCCATTCATAGATCCTCAGTCTCTCTCTGGCATTTGTTTTGAGTTCTTCACCATTTTAGATAAGGGAAGCCATTTAATATGTCACTGTGCATAATGAGACTTGAGCATCCACATACTTTGGTACCCAGAGGGGGTCCTGGAACCAAACCCCTATGAATACCAAGGGCCCAACGCATTTCTTTTTTCAGACACTTATTATCCAAATTGGCAACACCACATCACTTCCAGTCGATATTTTGACTGACAAAATTGGGATTCAGATGTGGACAAAAGGACACATTCACTTATTTCTCTGTCTATGGCTCAGTTTTCAAACAAAAATGGCCCCCAAAAATATCATACCAATTTAAAAAAAAAGTGAAGAAGACTGATTTCTGAAACGGAAATTTATGAAATATAAGAGATTTAGGAAATTTAGAAATTAAAATAGTTTGGGAATATAAACATAAGGAGCAAAAAATTTAAAACAGTAGAAAAATAATGAATTTAACTTAAGTACATTTTCATGTCTTGGAGCTGTTTGCAACAAGGGTAGGAGCCATTTTTGATTAGATGTAGTCTCTTTGTGTTGTTGTTTAGTTTCGTATAATTGGATTATTAGTTTAGTTTAAGTATGGTATATAATTTTCTTTCTTTGACCATTTCTGCACTAGCCTGTTATAGTGGGATGATTCCACTTTCAACATCCTATGGAATCCTGGGGTATGCAGTTTTGGGAGGGGCCGGCCGGTTGCAAAACTGCAAACCCCAGGATTCCATAGGATGTTGAAAGTGGAATCATCCCACTATAACAGGCTAGTGCAGAAATGGCCTTTGTATGTTTAGTGCAATCTTATATGTAGGTTGATTTTGTTGTTTGTCTCTACTATATATTGGTTTGGTTGTTTGGTTTCTTTTGTTTTATGTATTTGTGTCAATTTTTAAAATTTCTAATTAAAACACACACATACACACACGCAAAGAACTGAAGAAGATTCAGGGCACTTCCAGGGACTCAGGGGTGCTTTGGGGTCAAAAAAGAGGGCTTTAGAGCCACCAATGGCTTTTCCAAGTGACGAGGACAGGGCCATCTTTTATAGGAGTAAAACGTTTCTGGAGACCTTACCTTGTCCACCAAGGCAGCACGGATGTGGTCCTGGATGGGTTTCAAGATGCCGAGCAAACTAAGGAATGCAAGACACAAAGAAGAAACATTCAGTGGGGACAAATACTTTTTAAAAAATCCTTTTTTTCTCAGTTACCTTTTATGTGCATTATGAAGAAGAACTAAGCTGGAAGATCTTACCTGGAATGATCTAACCCACCACAGAAATGAGTCTCTTTGTTGTTGATGGCCTTCAAAGTCATTTTTGACTTACGCCAACACTATGAGTGGGAGAGTTCCAAGAGCCCCGGTCATTAATCAGGTCTTGTCAATTCAGAGCAGATGGGGCTTCCTTGATGACCTCTACAATGCACTTTTCCTACTTTCTGCCATTTCACTGGGCATTATCGTATTTTCTAACGCCATGCTATCTCATGATATGCCCAAAGCATATATAGCCTCAGTTGGACCATTTTGGCTTCTAAGGAGAGTTCAAGTTTGACTTGATTCTGGGCCCATTCACTTGTCTTTTTAGCAGTCCATGATATCTACAGACTGCTCCCCCAGCACCACATTTTAAATTATCTCATTCTCTTCTTGTCCATTTTCTTCACTGTCCAGCTTTCACAACCATACAGAGAAACTGGAACTACATAGATGATTGTGACTGTGACATTTAATGACATATCTTTACACCTCAATAAATCAGTCTTCCTCTGATTTATTGATTACAGTCTCCATTTTATATTGATGATTGAATCTCTAAGGGAATGATAATTTATTGCCAATCAAGCTTATAGCAGCAAGGTTTCTTTCTTCTTTTCTAAAAGGCAAACTGGAAGTTTGGAAAAGTTCCTTTTTTTTTTTTAGAATGAAAACATGTTTTGATTAGAAACTTTCTCCAAACTTTGGAAAAAAGTTTGTGGTTTGATGGGATGCGCTACATCTAACAGCAGTTCCAAAATATTTTATGAAACTGTGTTTGGGAAGATCTAGCAAAGTCAAAAATTATCCAACGTAACAGCGAAATGGAAGGGAAGTCTCTGTTTTGTGCAGAAGTATACTCAAAGAACTGACCACGTACTTGTTTCCGCCAAGAATTATTTGCACGTCCCCCAGAAGGGACTTGCAAGCCGTGATGCTCAGAACGGGGAAGCCACCAGAACTGCGCAAGACCCGAATATCGAGCAAGATGGAGGATCCCAACTTCAATTCCAAGGGAGCAATCAAGCTGTACAAAGGAAGTCAACAACACTATTTTATTTTGCTGTTTCCCTTTTTTTAAAAAAAAAAGTCATACCTCCAACAGATTTGGTTCTTTAAAAAAATCTTTTTATTACTAGAGATGAAAATAACATGGAAAGAACAGAGACAAGTTCCTACACCAGAAAAAAATAAGAGCAGACAATTTGTTTCAGCAACCCTTCTATTCAAAACTGAACAATATACACAATGTGCAATGAAACAACCAGGCCTAGGAAGCCTTTCGTAAGTAAACTAAACCATGTGAACTTTCCAGAAATCATTTCAAAATGCAGCCATGGATTATTTCTTTTTCCAGTCACCAGCCTCAGGTTTTCTTATGATTTGCAATTTGGGCGCCAGACTTATAGATCTTTGCTTTTTTAACATGGTGGGGGCAACTTGTGAGGTGGGTTAACCTATTTTCCCATTTTCTCTCCCCACACATGCTCAATGAGAGATTCTGGGGACAACTGGTCCTTACTTTGTCTGGTGTAGGTAGGCACCCATGGTTGCACTAGGACTGCCTAAAGTAGAATCCTGCTACAGTCATCCGTTCACCTTTGTGGTGCTTAGGGGTAAAGGATCCCTCCAAAAGTGGGGAAAACGCTAATATCTATAGGCCCACCAAAGATATGTAAGACCAAAAAAGTACAGTGCAATCCACAGATTCAGCCCACTGCAGATTTAAAATGTAAAATACACAATACATTTAATGGAGTTGGACTGGATGGCCCTTGGGTCTTCTCTGGCCATTTCCGCATTAGACTGTTAAAGTGCTATCATTCCACTTGCAACATCCTATGGAATCCTGGGGTTTGCAGTTTCGGGAGGGGCCGGCTGGCCCCTCCCGAAACTGCAAACCCCAGGATTCCATAGGATGTTGCAAGTGGAATGATAGCGCTTTAACAGTCTAGTGTGGAAATGGCCTCTGACTCAATCATTCTATACCTTCTAGCCAAACCATGTAAACCTCACTCTTTTTTTTTTAAAGGACGACTCCCATGCTGGATTCCAGGAGCCATCGTCCAAATAAGTAGCCACTCCATGCCCCTCCTTTCTTATCCCCAGCAAGCCACCTATCCCCTGCGTAAAGCAAAATCTGCAGTTCACTCACAGGTTGGCTCTCACATGGAACTGGGAGCTAAGCGAAAGCTGGACACCCGTCTTCGGTACCAGTTTTACAGAGAGATGAGGCAGCTGGACATTCAGGATATTGATGCTGCAGAAATCAAGGAAGGGAGGGTAGGTAAAAACTGCCAAGCGGTATGAGAGATATAGCATCATTCTTAAGACTAAGAGAATTATTTTAGCATGAGCTTCCATAGATTTCGGTCCTGTGATTATTATTATCCTGCTGTTCTCCCAAAATTGGGAGTGAAAGCCATTTCCACACATCGCCACTGTCCTGCGATGGGAATGGGTTGCTGTCGGTCCACGAGTCATGTTTTTGCACGATGTCGTCACAGTCCTGCTGCCAACAGGTCCCCATCCATTGCAACCGTGGGATATCCCATTACTGGAAAAAATCTTGTAATGGTCCCCAATTGCACAACACACCCATCACCGGCAGCTGCACAGAAACAGCAGAAGCAGAAGTCTATGGGCTTCCTTCTCCAGGCAGCATGGGAAATGGCTGGCTGCGCTGTGGAAGGAAGGCGCGTGTTAGTCCTGCTGCCCATCCGCAGGTAGCTGGCCTCATGTGAAGGGGCGCATTCTGGGCGTACTCCCCATCCTGGCAGTGGCACTGCTGGGATCACAATGGGACGGCAACGGAAAACGGTGTGGAAAGGCCAAAGCAGCTCACAATTTAAAAGGACAATACAATTAAAAACATGCAAAAAGTGAATATTAAAATCGAATCACATTATTTACGGTATTAAAACTGTTACACGTCAATCAAAGAATAATATGCAATTAAGAAGATAAAAAGCTCTTTGCAAAGAAAGAAAATGTATCTTCAGAGGCACTGAAATCAACAGTTGATGCTTCAGTGCCACGGCCATGTCTGCACATGAAAAGGAAACATGGATCTACCTATGAGTTTTCATGAAGAGGTAAATATCTGCTCAGGATGCCTTTTTTCATCCAGTGCACGACCTGTGGGGAGGCATAACACCCATCCGGCCACATTCACCTGCCTCTCCCAGCGCTCTCCAGCTGCACAAATACATAAAATCAGCAACTCTGAGTAGACAACTCTCCATTTTGTGCTAAGTTTAGCCTCAGCATCAGAACCAGAATCACCCTTTATTTAGTTAACTTATAAATTAAACTTAATTTATAAATTAATTAAATTTCTATGTAAATTACATCCATCCTCCCCCTTCCCATAATGCACCATAACCCAAACTGCTTTTACTTATCCAGTTTCAAAACCATTTGCCGTATTGTGGAACAGATACTGTTGTGAAGATTCGTAGCAACTTTGAGCCTTTGCTGAAGGCTTAAGAGTCTGTGGGTCCATTTGACAAAGTGGGTCCTTTGGGTCCAACATGGCTAAGATTGTAAACCATATTTCACTTCGAAAAAAACCAGCTGAAATGAAGCCATTTGCTTCAAATTAGAAGTCCAAATAATATAGACAACTGAAAGCAAACGATTGCAAATAATTTTGCAACAAACTATTTGCTATTTAAACTGCTTGGGTAGGGCAGAAACCCTGGAAAAGCAAAGTAGATTGCAGCCCCACTTGATTACATTCCCTCGTCCTCCAAGCATTCTGGGACTTACCCCACAACATTCAAAAGTGATCCCAGAAGCTGTCCACGGCCTGTAAAACGTGGAACCTTGATGACCTCCAAGCCCCGCAGCAGGAACGGCTTCCCTTGCTGGCATGCTGTGGAGATAAGAGGTGGGTCACTGCAGCATAAAAGACTGTGAAACCAAGAAGCCTTAGGAGGAGCAGCCTCAGAGCTGAGGATGTTTAGCCTGGAAAAGAGAAGGTTAAGGGTCAAGGGAAGCGATAGTACCAATGGTCTGCTTTGGGCAGACCCCACCTGGACTCTTATGTCCAGTTCCGGGCACCACAATTCAAGAAGGATGTTAACAAGCTGGAACGTATCCAAAGGAGGGCGACCAAAATGGTCAAAGGCCAGGAAACCATGAAGCCCCCTGAGAAGCAGATTAGGGAGCCGGGGGTGTTTAGCCTGGAGAAGAGAAGGTTAAGAGGGGACGTGACAGTCATGTTGAAATATTTAAGGGGATGTCATGTGGAGAGTGGAGCAAGCTTTTTTTCTGATGCTCCAGAAACCAGGACACTATGGAGCCATGGCTTCAACCCACAGAAAAAGAGAACCCACCTAAATATTAGAAGAAAACTTTTTTACTTGAAAGGTGATGGACTCGTCATCTTTGGTGCTCTTAAAATAGAGGCTGGATGGCACAACTTTTGGGAGTGCAGTAATTGTGTATTGTGTCAAAGAATTGAATTAGATGTCCTCTGTGGTCCCTTCCTGCTCTGGGATTCTAGGGTTCTATTTATCTATTCTTACTAAATATTATAACCACCATCTCCACATTGCCCTCTTATTTTTTTGCCTCATGGGTGACTAAACTGGTCAAAGGCCTGGAAACCATGAAGCCCTATGAGGAGCAGCTTCAGGAGCGGAGTATGTTCAGCCTGGAGAAGAGAAGGTGAAGAGGGGACATGATAGCTGTGTTTAAATGTTTGAAAGGATGTCATTTGGAAAATAGAACAAGAAGATGTTTTCTGCTGCTCCAGAGCACAAGACACAGAGCAATGGCTTCAGACTTGAGGAAAGGAGATTCCACCTGAACATTAGGAAGAACTTCCTAATGCAGTTTGACATTGGAATACGTTGCTGCCTGGGAGTGTGGTGGAGTCTCCTTTTTAAACAGAGGCTGGATGGCCAACTGTCAGGAATGCTTTGATTGTGTCTTCCTGCATGGCAGAAAGGGGTTGGACTGGATGTCCCTTTGAGTCTCTTCCAACTCTAGGATTCTAGGATTCTATAATTCTACATATGTATGTATTGCATTAAATTGTCCTAAACTCTTTAATGTGTTTGCAGTGCATTCGCATGACTCTTACCAAAATTAAAATTGATGTTATTGTATCCCATCCTAAGATCCCTGGGTATAGGACAGGATACAAATATTTGAATAAATATATAAATAATAAAAGAGTTAATCAGTTCCCCACCCATGAAGTCAAAGGTGTGTGAGAGACAGAATTCCTTTTTGCATCGCATTTGCCTTGTGAAAGGGCCCCTCGGGTGTCGCGAGAATGTGAGGAGCGGTCCACACGACGCACTCACAGTCACGCAACGTTCCAGGGTCTGGCAGGTGCATGATTTGAGCCGAAAATGGTGCACGATCGCGCATCACTCCAGGGTCCTGCGCGCACTTGCCATGTGTGCAGAGCTCCGGAGCCACAGCGCTCGCGCTTCCTGCCCCAGTGCAGCCTGGGAAAATCCAAGGCTGCACTGCGGAAGGAAGAGACGGGGCTCTCGCGTGAGCAGGCAGCAGCTGCTGAGCTGAAGGAACTGGGATGCGAGAGCCTCTCTCTGGAGGCTGCTCGCGCGATCCCCTCACCCCAGCTCCGTGAAAAGGTACGTTGCGGAAAGGGCCAGAGATCATTGGGACTGCATTTGTTCAACCTCCTAGTAATCATAACCACTTGCATGCCTATTTTTGTGCTAGTGTCACACCCCAACAGAATTCTGGTCTTACCATACTCAAGTCCTTTTTGGTTAACTCTCACCACAGTTCCTGGGATTGTTCCCTGTGAAGGGATAAGGATACAGAGAAGAATGCTCAGAGTGCAAAGCTTGAACATCTTTGGTATGGTGATGGAGACTTTGGTCAGCCTGGAAAGAGAGGTGAGAGAAAAGGCCAATGTCAGATGGTCTCTTTTAAGGTCTGTCTGATCTGGTTCCTAAAGGTCAACATGGAAGATCAAAAGCCTCTTAGAATAAGAGTGGAGCATGTAAGATATATATATCTGACTACATTGCTAAGGTTCTGAGTAAAGTTTATAGGTAGTCCTTTTACTGCAAAAATTGTAGTACCACAAGTTCTGTGCCATCAACAGCAAGATAGACCCTCATGAATGGTCAGTGCTAGCAAGGTCAAAAAGTAGGGCAACGGGCCAGGTAGATGAACAGAGGTGAGTTGTCCCAAAACAAGAACAGGACATAGGCTGAACTGATCTCCTCTTGTATTCTAGTTAAGGTATCTCCAGCAAATTATGAAGTTCTGGAGATCAACATGGAGACTCTTTTCGCACGACATCTGCCATGCAAAAGGGCACCTGGAGCATCGCGCAATTGTGAGGAGCGATCTGCACAATGCACTCACAATCATGCGACGCTTCAGGGTAGGGCAGGTGCCGCTCACACACTTTTTCATTTTTGACTTACAACTGAAAATGGTGCGTGATTGCGCATTGCTCCAGGGCCGCGCGAACTTGCCATGCACGCAGAGCCTCCAGAGCAGCACCAGTCATGCTTTCTGCCTCAGTGCAGCCTGGGAAACTCCCAGGCTGCACTGCGGAAGGAAGAGGCGGGACTCTCGTGCTACCTGCTCAGGAGCAGGCAGTTCGCGTGGAGCTGAACCAGTGGGAATGCGAGAGCCTCTAGCTGGAGGCTGCTCGCGCAATCCCCGCACCCCAGCACCGAAAAAAGGTAAGGTGCGGAAAAGGCCATAGTCTTGGAATATGATGTCTCACTCACACAGGCCTTGAGTGGTAGGTCTATTCTTGACCACTGCTATTATCAAAAACTACTATTCACCAATCAGAGATCACAAATAAGAAAGGAACTCAAGGTCCAGTACAGGGATGGGCTAAGTTCAGCCGGCAGGCTGTGTGTGGCCCTCAAGGGTCAAAAACCTCAAGGGCCAAAAACCTCAAGGTTTTTGTGGCCCTGAGGATACTCAGGAGATCAATTTTTTTAAAAAAAATCCCCCTAATGTGTTTGAGAGGGGGTGGTATTTTAGCCACATGTTGGCACCCAAAGTCATTTAAGACCCAGGAGAGTCCTTTTCAAAAAAGAAAAAAAGGAATTGTTTCTGGTTTACTTCCTGTTGTAAAAAAAAAGGCCTCTTCTAGGGCCATTTCCACATGATGTTGCTGTCGTGTGATGGGGACACATTGGCGGAGGTCGGCAAATTGTGCTTTCGCGTAATGTTTTCATGGGCCTGCTGCCAAAGCATCCTCACCTGTTGCGATCACAAGATATTCGCTTAATGGAAAAAATCCGTTAAGCACCCACAACTGTGCGACTCTCCCATCACCACTGGCCATGCAGAAGGGGAGGAAGCACGGTGACATGCTTCCTTCCCCAGTGCAGCATGAGAAAGAGGTTGGCTGTGCTGTGGAAGGAAGGAAGGAGCGTGTTGCCGGGTGCATTGCATTTGCATTGTGCATTGCTGGGACCACAATGGGAAAATAACAGAAGGAGGTGTGGTGCAGAAGTGGCCTAAGTGTAAAACAGTCCAATGGGGGCCAAAAAAAAAAAAAATGACAAAACATGTTCCATGCTTCTAGAGGATGTTATGTCATTTGGAGGCAAAAATTGATTTTATGTGTGTGAGAGAGTGTTACTCCGACGGAGAAACCCTACCCTGGGGTCTACAATTTTTGATATTAAAACATGATTCCATGTGCCTGAGAGGTCACCTGAATGAGCACGTAGGCAGGCACGGTCAAACAACCGAAAACCAGGTCAGGCCAATAAAATCCCTAGTCATGTAGCCCCAGGAGACAGAATCACAGAATCACAGAATCACAGAAATGTAGAGTTGGAAGAGACCACACGGGCCATCCAGTCCAACCCCCTGCCATGCAGGAACACCCTCAAAGCACTCCCGACAGATGGCCATCCAGCCTCTGCTTAAAAACCTCCAAAGAAGGAGACTCCACCACACTCCATGGAGGCAGCAGATTCCACTGCCGGACAGCCCTGACCGTCAGGAAGTTCTTCCTGAGGTTCAGGTGGAATCTCCTTTCCTGCAGCTTGAATCCATTGCTCCTTGTTCTGGTCTCTGCAGCGGCAGAAAACAAGCCCTCTCCCTCCTCTACATGGCATCCCTTCAAATATTTAAACATGGCTGTCATGTCCCCTCTTCACCTTCTCTTCTGCAGACTGAACATACCCAGCTCTCGAAGTCTATCCTCATAGGGCTTCATGGCTTCCAGGCCCTTCACCATTTTGGTCGCCCTCCTCTGGACCTGCTCCAGCTTGACCATGTCTTTCTTGAATTGGGGTGCCCAGAACTGGACACAGGATTCAAGATGAGGTCTAACCAAAGCAGAGTAGAGTGGTACCAGTACCTCCCTCGATCTAGACACCACACTCCTATTGATGCAGCCGAGAATTGCATTGGCTTTCTTGGCTACCGCATCACATTGCTGACTCATGTTCAGCTTGTGGTCTATTAAGACTCCTAGATCCCTTTCACACGTACTGCCGTCCAGCCACGTGTCCCCCATCCTATATTTCTGCATTCCATTTTTTCTACCTAAGTGTAGGACCTTACACTTCTCTCTGTTGAATTTCATTTTGTTAGCCTTGGCCCAGCTCTCCAATCTGCCCAGGTCATTTTGAATGTTGATCCTGTCCTCTGGTGTATTAGCAACCCCTCCCAATTTGGTGTCATCGGCAAATTTGATGAGCATGCCCTCTATTCCTTCATCCAAGTCGTTGATGAAAATATTGAAGAGCCCTGGGCCCAGGACAGAACCCTGTGGCACCCCGCTAGTCACTTTTCTCCAGGAGGAAAAGCAGCCATTGGTGAGCACCCTTTGGGAACGGTCAGTCAACCAGTTACAGATCCACCTGACAGTAGCTCTGTCCAGCCCGCATTTTACTAGCTTCTTTGCAAGAATGTCATGGGAAACTTTGTCAAAGGCCTTACTGAAATCGAGATATGCTACATCCACAGCATTCCCTTCATCTATCAAGCTAGTAACTCTATCATAAAAAGAAATAAGATTAGTCTGGCATGACTTATTTTTGAGAAATCCATGTTGACTTCTCGTGATTACTGCATTGCTTTCTAAGTGATTAGAAAACCTCAAGGTATGTAAACCCCCAATAAACAAAGGCTCCGCAGCCCCGAGACACCAACTTGAGGGGATTAGAGGGTCTGCCCCAAGTTGATCAAATATCCCATCAAGCAAGGACAATTTACACGAAATCACTCCACAAACAAACACAGCCAAAGATCCTGAAACTTGGGCAAACCCTTGCAATCCCATCACGCAAAGGAAATTACTGTGGCGGAGCTTCGTTATTGCTCCAACACCCATTGTTCTTCCTGGGAAAGGATTAGTCCTCCAGGTACTTTTTCCCCTACAAATAGTCCTGCTTTTTGAGCATTTCTTCGGATAGCTCCTGGTGTTCCCAGCAGACCGTCACTCCATCCGTTGAGTAATCCCCTCACCCCTCATCGTGCTGAGTCTCATCTCTCCGCTGCCTTCCCGGACCACGAACTTCAGGACAAGGTGCAGTATTACCCCCAGCTACACCCCTTCAATACTCCCCTGTCCAATTTCCTCTCTTTTACTTCTTAATAGGTCTTGAGTGCATGAGTGCGTGAGTGCGTTGGTGCGTAAGGCTTGTATTCAATAAAATCATTGATTGGACATCTTTGTTTGGTTTTTGGCTTGGCCTGACCCCATAGACACTGGTTAAAAGACCCCGCTAGGTTACCCTGCCTCTTGCATTGCTATAGTTTGTGTGCTGGATAGTTTCCATTGCCCTTCATGTGGAGCACATTGAGGTGTCCCCCAAGGGACTCCAGAAATCAGGGTAACAAGAGAGGTGCAACAGAAGGGTACTATCACTAGGGTCTGGTGAGGGCTAATCCTTCACAGTTGCCCACCCTGGTCAAGTACCTGCAACAAGGTTGATAGCCAACTCCTTCTGCGTATCTGGCTAAGGTCGTATAGCACTGAATAATATCAGTAAGACCCATTCTCATCTACCCATTCTCAAGAGATATAAGTCATTGTGAAAAGAGATTCCACCTAAACAGTAGGAAGAAGTTCCTGATGGTAAGAGCAGTTTGACAGTGAAATATGCTACCTCCATGGAGTGTGGTGGAGTCTCCTCCTTTTTCGGAGGTTTTTAGAGAGAGGCTGGATGGCCATCTGTCAAAGGGAGGGCTTTGATGGTGTCTTCCTGCATGGCAGAAGGGGGATGGACTGGATGGCCCTGGAGGTCTCTTCCAGCTCTAGGAGGCTGTGATTCTATGTCCCACTGAATGACCTGCTTTGGTTCATGTAGGTGAAAGAGAGCATTCTCTATAGAGAGAGAGCATGTGGACACAAATAATATATCAGAAATGTTGGTGCAGACAAGCTAAACTCAAGCAGAAAAGTAATCACTTTGGTCTTTTGCAGCTAAGACAACCGTAATGTCGTGTCAGAAGCTTTCTGCTGAAGGAAGAAGGCTCTTTCTGGCCCACCAAATCTTCTGCCACAATAAAGACATTGGTCTTTAAGATGGGACCCACAGAGGAACCAATGGATGAGCACGTTTGCCCCTGGGATATTTAAATATGGATGTCAAAGTCAATACACTCAAGCAAAACATTTCAGAGCAGGTTAAAACATCAGAAGAGCCATTTTGGATCAGACCTTGGGGCTCTCTAGTCCAACATTATAACATTAGACAGTGACCAGCCAGTTGTCTATGGGAACCCTAGCGGCAAACACAAGAGCAACTGCACTTTTCATCATGCACTCTCCAGCAACTGATTCACAGAGATAGCACACAGCCATTCTGAACAGTAGCCATTGATGGGCCCATGAATTCATCCAGTAGACTTTTAAGCCCATTCAAGTTGGCAGTTATCCCTACATCTTATGGTATGTGAATTGGACAGGTTGGACACAAGACTAAGGCTATTTCCGCACTAGACTGTTATAGCGCTATTATTCCACTTGCAACATCCAATGGAATCCTGGGGTTTGCAGTTTCTGGAGAGGCTGGCTGGCCCCTTCCGAAATGGCAAACCCTAGGATTCCATAAGATGTTGCAAGTGGAATAAAAGTGCTATGACAGTCTAGTGCGGAAATGGCCTAAGATTTCATTATTTCATTTCTTTAACAATTGCATTTTGGAGACTACAACTATGAATACCCATGCTGACTGGGCAATTCCGGGAGTTGTATCAGAAAAGAAACTTTTCCAAGACCTCAAGCATTTTCATACGATTGTAGGATCCAGGGAATGAGAAAGTATCAATTCAGACCAAGAGGCCATGATTCAGCGGTAGCAGACGTGCTTTGCACATTGAAGATGCCAAGTTCAGCCCCTGAATTTGCCAGCGATAGAGATCTCAGACAGAAATACTAAGAATGGTTATACCTGAGATTTATAGCTCAGCAATAGCCAACAACACAGAGCTAAATAACCTGATGGCTAGAATCAGAATGAGACCCCCACAGGGTTGTACAGTGTGCACTTTGGCTAATTTTAATGACATTTTAA
The DNA here is from genome assembly GCA_030412105.1 of Cyclura pinguis. Classification (NCBI taxonomy): domain Eukaryota; kingdom Metazoa; phylum Chordata; class Lepidosauria; order Squamata; family Iguanidae; genus Cyclura; species Cyclura pinguis. Next base: position 2,969,975 of record CM059602.1, read on the forward strand.
TATGGAGAGGTATTGCTTGTTTGTTTGTTTAAATTTCTATCCTACTTTTTTCCCACATAGAATCCCAGGTAGTCTGCAACCAGCTGAAACACAGTATAGCTTTAAAAATATTTTTTTTATTTATTTATTTATTTACTTACTTACTTACTTACTTACTTATTTATTCAGTACCATCTATGTACACGGTGCTTTAAAAGTAAAACAACCAAAAAACAGTGGATCCCACCAAAGGTCTAAAATATATGTATATATGTATACACACACACACACACACACACACACACAGAAGGATGGAAGGAATAATAAAAGTATACCATGTAATCGTAAAACAAATTATCTAAATAAAATACAAAAAACTACAATATAACATGAAGCAAGCTGACAAATACATGTAATCAAAATATACAAGATTATAAAACAATATTGAACTAAAATTCCAAAATTCTTCGTATATTAGACAAAAGTTTTTTTAAAAAATTAAACAGTTCTATTAGAAACACAAAGTTCAAACTATTTAAACACATATTTTATTTAACATGTATTTAACACATATTTTTTTTAAAAAAGACAAGAGCACAGCCCATCCTGTTCAATGTCCCTTCTATCACAAAAAATAAGATGCAAAGGTCTACCTAAATACAAAGATCTTTGCCTGCTAGCAGAGAGGGGGCCATCCAAGCCTTCCATGGGAGGGAGTACCATAACCCAGGAGCAGCCACCAAGAAGACCCCCTCATGTGTCCTCACCAAATGTTCCTGCAATGGTGGCAGGACAGAGAGAAATCAAGGCACACTTGATTAATTTGCTGTTCTGTTCTGCTCCACTCTCTTGCACGTATCATAAGCGTGCTGCAGGACTCACCCTGCGGCGCCATTTGCAGGGTGGGAGCATGGGCGGCAGAAAGATGGAGGCCCTTCTGGCCTCCTGCAAGCCGGAAGGGTGGGCCATTTCTGGAGAGGGAGGGCCTCGCGGGGATACCCGGATGCCCACGAGGCAGCAGCCAATCGCAGCGCCTCCTCTGCGGCCGCCTGGGAAGCCAGCAATCCAGGTCCACGCTGCTTCCGACCCACCCTCCCTTTGTAGTTTGTTATGGCTGTCCACTTGTTATGTTGGCTATTGTGTATTGGTCTCATGGTTTTGTTCTGTTGCTTCTCTGTCACAGCTTATTGGCGGTCACATGGGTCTCAGATCCAGGTGGGTCAGGGCCAATGGCCTTTGGGCAAGGTTCATTGGCCCCTTGCGGTTTGGAAGGGGGTGCAAGGCGGAGGCAAGCACGTCCAGCTCTGGGGGACGTGCCTTGCTTGCACCTCCTGGTGACAGGGGGTCCTGGTAGTGGGATCCCCTGGTGGCCATTACTGATTCCAGCACCGGGTTGGAAGCTTGGGTACATCAGTCAGTAGCGGGCTGATCGATGGCAAGGATCCAGACCCATATTTTGGCCAACTCATTGTATGCTGTAGCCAATAAAGTAGTGGCCTTTGTTCCCCAATTTTGGTGTATTGTCTTATTCTGAAGCCCTATCGCCCCTACCCACGCAAACTGTTCCTTTTTTTCCCTCTTGCATTTCACTAGACTGCAGGCAGCCAGTTGCAATCTCACCCCACTAAAAGAACAGCATGGCTCTAGAGTGCATGCTTTGGTTCAGAAAACACAAAGAAGCTTCTTGCATCTACCTTGCTCTGCTCTGCTGTAGGTCCCGGAGATGTCAATGGCACGGTGTCCGGTCCCGCATCTACCTGTCAGCTCATTTCAGTGAGGAAAGGAACCTTGGCTTTATATGAATAACTGGCATGGGCAAAAAAACCATGGGAGATTAGGAGAGGTGACAATTTCACGTTTAACAAGGGTGTAGAACATTTACTTGTTCTTCAGAACACATTGAGGAAATGAGCAGGTTTTTGTCTATACACAATGCATCGTGTATATTTGGTTTGAAAATAATCAACAAACTGCCTAACCAAATATATAAAGGCTTAACAGTTCTGAGGAACCGATATGACAGAATTTCCAGTATCTGAATCCCTCCAAGTCAAACTTCAAGATCAAACAGTGGCTATTTAAGGCATTTTCAACTTTCAAAGTACTGTCAAGAAATAGTTTTTGGCATTTTGGAGTGCTCACATGGCTTCACCGATGTTACTCTGCAATCCATGTAATATTCCTGCCATCATATTCTTGCAGACAAACTGGTAAACTGTGGGCTAGGCAATGCTACTGTTAGGTGGATTTGTAACTGGTTGACTGACCAAATGTAAAGCATGCTCACCAATGCGTTCTCTTCCCTTTGGGGAAAAGTAACTAGTGGAGAGCATCAGGGTTCTGTCTTGGTGTTATCCCAAAAGGTGGCTGATGCCAATGCCTCTGCGAAAGGTTGGGGAAGTATTAGCTCAGAGGAAAGCCTGTGAGAAGGGAGTAACTTAGCAGGTTCTTGTACACCTGTGTTTATCAGTACTAACGCAGGAATACCAGTTGGAGATTCAGAAGTATGTTTTCAAAAATGTTTTATTTGGGGGAAATTATCAGGCACACACAGGCCATTTCTGCACTTTACCTGTCTCCATTGTTGTGCCATCACAATCCCGGTAGTGCCACTGCCAGAATGCAGTGCAATGCGAACACTCCCCTCTGCACCCGGCCAGCTGCCTGCAGAAGGGTAGCGTGAGTGACATGCACCTTTCTTCCACAATGCAGCCGGCCACTTCCCGTGCTGCACTGGGGAAGGAAGCACCTAAATCTCCCCTCCTCCCTTTCTGCACAGCCACCGGCAATGGGAGCATCATGCGGTCAGGGGATATTACCAGATTTTTTCCAGTAATGGAATATCCCACAATCGTGCCAGGTGGGGATGTGTTAGCAGCAGGACTGTGACAATGTTGTGAGAAAGCACAAATCACAGACCAGCAGCAATGTCCCCATCCCCAAAGAGCCACTTTGTGCAGAAATGACCAAGTAACCATTCAGTCTCACAATCACACAAGACTAGCTGAAGGAAAGGGAGGAAAAAATGGATAGCAAGAAGTTTAGAGCAAAGTGGGCAATATTTTCCCATCCTGAAGAGAAAAGACAAAGTGATGTTGCTCAGACTAGGAGTCCGAGGCTAGTACAAGAACAGGAAGCAGAGCAGCAGAGTGACAACCTACGACCAGTGTATACAAGCTGTCTGGCTCAGAGCCAAGGTCTGAATACCCTTTTTCTGCCCTGAAGGCGAGGGTGTTAATGTCTCTCCAGAGGGACAAACAATGGGGTCCAGAATAGGCTAATGGTCTTAGCATTCGGTGACGAACAAGTGATAGGAATCATGATAGCTCCTTAATGGCTGGACAGGTGAGGAAACAAAGGAGACCTTCAGCAGGAAGGGGAAATAGGTTGAGGACAGTCAGTTGCTCTGTAGAGGCAATTTGGGGTGCTATTGTTTCTGAAGGTTATTGAAGGGATGTTGGCAAGCCCATTAACACCAGAACTTCCCAACTGATCCCTTGACTATGACCCAGCCATGCCCTGAGGTCCCATCTGACCTACTTTTGCATGTGTTTAGCCAGTCCTCTTGGTCAGCGTAGCTGTTCAGTCACAACAGTGTGAGATTTATATTTTATGCTAATTAAATGCCAATTATATCATATCATGGAGTGTGGGTGTATGGCATGGTAACACTGGGAACAGTGTTGCTAAACATCATTATAAACAGCTTGGATGATGGAATAGAGGACACACTTATCAAATTTACAGAATTCAAAATGACCTTGACAGATTGGAGAACTGATAAAAAATGAACAAAATTAATTTCAGCAGAGACTACATTTCAGCAGGAAAAATAAAATGCACAAACATAGGATATGTGACTCCTGGCTGAACAGCAGCACAGGATCTAGGTCTTAGTAGACCACAGGCTAAACAAACATCAACAGTGGGGTGCAGCAGCCAAAAAACCCAATGCAGTTCTGGGCTGCATCAACAGGAATATAGTATTCAGACAGTGGGAAACAGTAATGACACTCTATTTTGCTTTGGTGAAACCTTACCTGGAATACTGTGTCCAGTTCTGGACACCACAATTCAGGAAGGAACTTGACGAGGTGGAATACGTCCAGAGGAGGACAACCAAAATGGTCAAAGGCATGGAAACCATGAAGCTCTGCAAGAAGCAGGTTAGGCAACTGTGTATGTTTAACTTGGTGAAGAGAAGATGGAGAGGTGATATGACAGAACCATCTGTAGATATCTGAAAGAAAATCAGGTAGAAAATGGAGTGAACTGGTTTACCACTGCTCCTGGAACTAGAACAAGAACTAGTGGGCTCAAGTTATAGAAAGGGCATTCCACCTAAGCATTAGGAAGATTTTCCTGACAGTAAGAGCTGTTTGGAATTGAAATAGATTGCATAATAGTGTGGTGGATTCTCCTCTTTGGACGTCTTTAGACAAAGGCTGGATGGGTCTCTCTCTCAGGTGTGCTTTAGTCATGTATTTCTGCATGGCAGGTGGGTTGACTAGATGGCCCTCAGGGTCCCTTCATATTTTGTGATCCTACAGTCTCAAGGTGGTCTACATGGGGTGGCCAGGTGAAATGAGAGAGAAGGTTCCTACACATGTGTTAGCTGAGAAGAAGGGACTTCAGGAGTTGTTGCTAGCAAGAATGGTTGAGGAATCCACTGCTTCAGGGAAAGTAAATTCCATCTCTTCTGCAAAACCATTCAGAATCCAGGAGCAGTGCCATCTTTTTTATCATACCACTGTAAGCATATGTATCCCTCTTCTTTTTTTTAACTTTAAAAAATATGCAGTGAGACAGGTTAACCAGGAGTAAATAATAAGTCCAAAGTCATCCAATGAATTTCTGGGATGAACATGAATTTGAACCTGGATCTCTGTGGTGCTAATCTAGTGCTCTAACCACTGTAACATGCTGCCTCACACTGCCTCTGTGAAATAGGCCTGTGTTATGATCCCCATAGTGCAAATGGACTGAGACTGGGAGAACGGCTTGCATTGACTGCTTTGAGGGCAATAACTAGCCATTACATGGCAGATGTTGCCCAGTAGATTCCCTTACAAATTTTATTGTGCTGGTGCCAATATTGAAATTTAGTCACTGTCACAACCCTGCTGATCTTATACGCTTGTGTACATTCTCTTAACGCATGCAGTTATATTTTACTGGTTGTTTGCAACAGGCGTGTTCAGTTTGTGGGTGCATAAGAAGAATACCACAAGCATGACCATTTCACATGGATGTAAATTCTATTTTCAGTGCCTTTGGTGCACCACTTCCTTCCCCAGGGCTGCAGAAACAACTATTTCACTTTATTCTCCATTGTGCAACAGGTCAATAGGTCAGTGGCGGAACTTGGAGTGTGCGGATGGGGGGTGGGAGGGGAGGGGCTATGGCGCAAGGGGTGGGGCCACTGCGTGCGGAGTTGCGGCTGCGGCGCACGGTGGCATGGCCAGGGCGTGCGGGGGCATGGCTACAGGCTGGGGATGCCCCCAAAACATTGCCACCCAGGGCAAATCCCCCCCACACTCCCACATCCCTACGTGACTGCAATAAGTATCATGGCTCACCCTGTAGGATCCAAGGAACCTGACACAGAGGAGTCAGCCCTAGTGTCATATGATCCAGTCATCAAGGTTGTCCCTGGAAGTAAGTGGTTGTGGAATGCAAGAGCTGTTGGGTAGTTAATCCAGGACAGGCCAGTGACAGGTTATCCAGCAGGATGAAGGAAGAAGGAAGAGGGTGGTCATCAGCCGGTCCAGAAGTCACACAACAAGCCTGTTATGGCCCAGCACACCCCCCAATATTGATATGGTTTAATTGGCAAATATTATTTAATTGGCAAGCTACATTAATTGGCACTGATATAAAATGGGACCTGAGGTGACCGTAAGGTCTAACTGGACAGAAGAAAATTACTGACTGTAACTATGAGATTGCAAGGAAAGTGAGCCCAGACACCCCTCCAGGTGCAGCCAAAGTCCTTGTCAGGTAGATTACGGCCCTTTTCGCACCTTACCTCTTTCCGGCATGGGGGCACGGGGATCACGCAAGCAGCCTCTTGCGAGAGGCTCTCGTGTCCCCGCTGCTTCGGCTCTGCAGGAGTTGCTGGCTGGCCGGCAGGCAGCATGAGGGCTCCACCTCAACCTTCGGCAGCGCAGCCGGGTATTTTCCCAGGCCGCGCTGGGGGAGGAAGCGGGAGGGCCGTGGCTCTGGAGCTCCGCACGCAAGTTAAGTGTGCATGGGGCCCTGGAGTGATGCATGATCGTGCACCATTTTCGGCTACAAGCCAGAAATGAAATAGTGTGCAATTGGCACCTGCCAGCCCCGGCAGTGTCACACGATTGCAAGGACATCGTCTGAAACGCTCCTCACAATCACGCAAGACTCCGGAGGCCCTTTCGCACGACAAATGCCGTGTGAAAAGGGCCTAAAGGCAACTTCAGAGATAATAGGCTTATGCAAAGCTGAACCTCTCTGGTGGAATACAATGGTCTAGCCAACATCCCCACCAAACAGTGATTGTGTTAACCCTGTTGCCTCGTCCCTGAATATCTCTCTACATTGTCCTAGACCTTTCCTCAAGCACAGGGCTATTATGACAATCATCATCTCTTTGTCACCTAAGCAGCGAAACCATGAACACTGTCAGGACTATCAGTGTTGCAATTCCCACTGTCAACTTGGCCGGGAGAGCCATTCGCAGCTATATCCACAAGGTAGATTTTGGGTATAAGAATGTTGAGTTTTGAGCAGTTGAGTGCAGTTTCTCGCCTTGCTGAATGCACACTGTCACTGCAATTCCCAATCGAAAACTGTCTTTAGGTTCCTACCTAAGCCACATTGTTGCTCTTCTCTTGCTGATCCCTGAATCGGTAATTATCACTCAAATCCCTCAAAGTCCTATATCCACACTTTCATCCCTTTACCTTCAGTTAGTCCTTGTGCGAGTGTTTGAATATCTTGTGTGCGTGTGTGAATCCTCAATAAAACACATTTTTAGTTTACTTTTGAATCCCTGGCTGGTTCTTTTCCACATTGGTGGAAAAATCTCGTTAAGTTAAATAATTCCCCATTGTCACATGGAGTTACTAGCATCACAGGTGGATCCTTGAGTCACCCACATTTTGGGGTAATGAGATAGTAGTCCAAACAAACAAAGCCAGCAAGGAGTAAAACTCAGGCCCTTTTCACACGGCATTTTCCATGCAAAAGGGGGCCTGGAGCGTCGCGCGACTGTGAGGAGCGATCAGCACGATGCACTCACAATCGTGTGACGTTCCAGGGGTCAGCAGGCTCTGATCATGCACCTTTTCATTTTTGGCTACAAGCCAGAAATGGTGCGCGATCGCGCATTGCTCCCAGGCCCTGCGTGCACTTACCTGGTGTGTGGAGCTTCCGGAGCCACGCCGGTAGCACTTCCTGCCCCAGCGTAGTCTGGGAAACTCTCAGGCTGCGCTGCAGAAGGAAGAGGCGGGGCTCTCGTGTGAGCAGGAAGCTCGTGCTAAGCCGAAGGATCCCAGACACAAGAGTCTCTCACTGGAGGCTGCTCGCGTGATTCCCACATCCCAGCGCCAGAAGAAAGTAAGGTGCGGAACGCGCCAGAGTTGTAAATAGTAGCCAGTCCAAGGTCAAGAAGACATGAACACTGAAGAGGACTGCCAGTTACCAACGTAAATGTTGTAAGCAACAAAGCCACCAGAGAAATGCTGGGAGATTTATGGTCAGCTGTCTCAAGGCACCAGGTGCCTGATTAATCAGCTTTTCCTATTTAACAGCCACAAGGGTTGGCATAACATCGCCTTGTCTCTTTGTTGCTCTGCAAATGATGGCAATGTGTTCTCAGCATCTGCCACATCCAGCTAGGGATTAATCCCCTCGTGCCTCAGACTTGGAGAGACCACCATCATCAGGAGCTATAGATTCCTGGCACTCTAACTCTTGTGTCTGATCTTCTCCCACAGGGTGAGTTAAGACACCTAGAAAGGCCTGACAGACCTTTCCAGAATCTGGGGAGCTAGTGGCAAATAAAGTTGATGAGAACTTTCAACCAAATGGGCCTCTACCTCACAGAGAACTGAGGGACACTGAAGAGACAACATCACAATTTACAACACATTGACAAGAAAAGCAGCAGCACTGAAAAAGCCAATGTCACTATCTCTTACAGAAGCATAAAGGAAAAAGGTCAAGCAATCAACCACTTGGCATCCCAGGCAGCTATAAGTCTCCTGTTGTATGCAATAATTCATTCCACCTTGACCCTTTTCACACCTTACCTTTTCGCGGTGATGGGGTGCGGTGCTTGCATGAGCAGCCTCCAGAGAGAGGCTCTCGCGTCCGAGGTCCTTCGACTCTGCACAAGCTTCCTGCTCGCGCGAGAGCCCCACCTCTTCCTTTCACGGTGCAGCCTGGGACCTTCCCAGGCTGCACTGGAGAGGAAACATGACCGACCTGGCTCCCAAGGCTCTGCACGCAAGGTAAGTGTGCACAGGGACCCAGAGCAATGTGCGACCATGCGGAAAAAGTATGTGCGTGGTCCCTGCCAGGCCCTGGAGCATCACGCAAATGTGAGTGCGTCATGTGGACTGCTCCTCACATGTGCGCGATGCTTGAGGGGCCCTTTCGCATCGAAAATGCCGTGCGAAAAGGGCCCTTGTCTCTCAATATGCTTGGCTTTGGATTCTTGACTGCCGGATAGGCTTCAGTCGCATGTTTCATTTTCTTTCCCTTTTGGCTTTGCCGTCATGACTGCTGGCTTCTTGGGGCTGATTCTGGAATATCTGAGACTTTGTTACTGCAGTTCCTTTCCTCTCCAGTGGACCCCTGAGATTGCCCCTGTTTGGTCTGGACTGATTTGACCTGCCGTAACTTCTTTCTCCTATCTTTCTCCTAGCCTACCTTTCTTTCCACTTGCTGCCTCTAGGCACAGAACAGTAAGCAGACACACTGGCAGATACACCATCAATTGCACAAATTTGGTTATATTCAGAAGGCTGAGATAGTGAAATCAGTGGATAACTACATGAGTGTAGATTTACACTTCTGCAAATATAATGTATGCCCTTGGCCATTATTTCCAGTTTGCAACAGGCAAACCCCAAGGTCTCCAAAAGGAGTTGGGATATGAATGCAGTTCCCAAAAAGACAAACCCAGTTCCCTTAGCAAGTGGTTTTCTGCACAAAGCATTTGAGAGGTGTACCATTAGGCCTGATCACCCCATGCATTGAATCACTTCATTACTGGAACATTTAGGCCATTTCCGCACTAGACTGTTATAGCGCTATTATTCCACTTGCAACATCCTATGGAATCCTGGGGTTTGCAGTTTCGAGAGGGGCCAGTTGGCCCCTCCCAAAACTGCAAACCCCAGGATTCCATAGGATATTGCAAGTGGAATAATAGCGCTATAACATTCTAGTGCGGAAATGGCTTTAGAAGAGACAGCATGCACGCATGGGCTATCAGGGTTACACTATCACAGACACAGAAGGTATGTCTGGTTTGCCCGCCATGTTCATGGGTTCTGCAGATTCAACTAACCACAGCTCAAAAATATTCAGAAAAATAATTCCAAAAAACCAAACCGTGATTTTGCCACACACTGAGCACTACGCTGATGTGTAGGCATGCCCTGCTTTAGCCTCTTGCCGTTCCACAGATCTTCAGGTTCTCTTTGGCACTCATTTGAGTTGTTTGCCATTTTAGATAAGGAATGCCATTTTAGTACACCATTCCACCTACTGGAACTTGAGCATTGGTAGATTTTGGTATCTGATAGAGAGAGGGTCCTGGAACCAGACCTCTTTGTTTATTGGGGGCCCCGTGGTATTTTCTTAATCACAGTTTACACATTCTACAGCTCATCTTCAGCTGTTCCCTTAATCAGTTCACATATACCAGTGTTGACCTCACTGCACCTCTGTTTGTCCAAAGAGATCAGACATGGCAGAAGAAGCATGAAGTAGACAGGGTTAATTTTTGGTTTGGTTTGTTTTTTCTTTTGAAACACACTGAGCAGCTCAGGTAAGAGAGATAAGGTCAGGCTGTGTCTGTCAGCACACAGTCTTTCTGCTAAGTTCACAAACTGTGCAGCCACCCATTCACAATAAACAATCACTTCGTTTGCTTTTGGAGCCACCTGCCATCTTTCTGCATCCTGATCCCATTCTTAGCAAACTCATTGTTCAGTTACACAAGGTTGGCTGCCTTCACATGCCAGCTAATGGAGCTTAAGCATTCATTGTCCTGCTGGAAGGGAGATTTTGAGTTATCTTGCTCCTGTTTTGTGCTCTCTCCATGTTCTTGCCTTTCTTCTTGTTCAAATTGAGATCTATTTGCCACCAACAGTATCTCAGCAGGCTGATCTGATTGGGTGCCCTGTGTCTTCTCTCTTTAACAGAAAAAAAAATATGTGTCATGGTTTGGCCCTTGAGATCTGTATTGATTAGGCTAGGGACTGCAATGGCCCGTCTTTCTACCCAATACACACCATTCTACATTCAACTGAATTTCCTTTTATGTACCATGTGGACAGTGACCGGAACAGGAGTCTCCAAAAGTGATGTATTTGTTACATGGGATGCCCTCTGTCCCCCGCCCCAATTTTGCATTCATGAAGATTTTGGCCACTCAGCCTTTCCGCAATTTACCAGATCCCAGCAACATCCTGCAGGGATCATGGTAAAGCTTCTCCCAGGAGGGGAATGTGAGCTGAGCGCTCCCTTCCACACTGGCTGCCTGCAGGAATGGAGGTAGTGCAATGGCCAAGCCTCTTCATTCCACAGTGCAGCTGGGCACTGTCCTAGGCTGCACTGGGGCAGAAAGCACAGCCATTGCCCTTCCTAACCCTCTGCAGCTCAGGTAAGTGCGAGGGGGCAGAGGGAGGACAGCTCAATTGCCAGTCATTGAAGGGAAGAATCCATCAATGATTTGTGGCAGGATGGTGCCACCTGGGGATGGGAGAAGTATGGGACCCAGATGATGTCATGCAGAACCATTGTCCGGGTCTCGTACTTCTCCCATCCCCAATGCAGGATGATGATGTCCTGTGGAAAGGACCTCAGTTCTCCCTCCTTCTATGTGTAATAAAGAGAGGTCCTTCTCTTTGTGCCACCACCTCCATAGGTGTTGTTACCCCAAAATGTGGGTGATTCAGGGGTCAACCCGCAATGCTAGTAACTCCACATGACCATGGGGAATTAATTAGCTTTGTCCATGCCTGGGTTGGGCTGGCAGCAAGGAGAAGCTGATAATACAGATCAAGAAGCTCAGGTAGTTAAGCAGTTAGTCAGTTTACTTCAGGAAGAAAACAACTTTACAAATGAGAAGCAAATAACAATCCCACCAATGTCCAAAAATCAATGGCAGGCAATATAAACACAGGTCAAATGGCAGAATAACAGGGAAGGGAAGCAAACAGAAGCATGCATGGGAGAAATGATCAGTTGATTGCTGGCAAAAGCTAGAGCAGAAAGACTCAGTTCTTATAGGCGCCAAGGTCAGTGCAGCTGGTGCCTGATTAATTGGTGCTTGGCATAAATTCTCTGGGACCGACGTAGGAGACCCTTTTGGTGTCTACACTGGGCAAAGGTACGTATGGATAGATCATTCCCTGTGCCTGAATGAGCAAGTCTCCCTGCTGGGGCTGACACTTCTGTCCCTGGGGCGGGTGGTGGTACTGTCCGCTCTGCAGGTCCTGCTGCAGCAGTGTCTGTGTCATGCCTCAGAGCAGCTTCTGCTGTCTCAGACCCTGAGTCTGAGTCCAGGTCCTGGAAACCCATGACAAGCTCAAAATTAGGAGGCCTGCAAGAGGGGGGGTATCCTAAAGAGACATTTCCACCAATATTACTGAGTCTGTCTGTCTGTCTGTCTGTCTGTCTGTGTGTGAGTGTGTGTGTGTATATATATAGTTATTTGAAAGTTTATTTCTAGAGTTTATTTGAAGAAAATGTATTTTATTGAAAAATTCACGCATGCATGCAAAAGATCCAAATACTCACACACTGACACAAGAGCTAACCAAAGGGTAAAGGGAGGAAAGTTGTGGATAGTGGAGTTTTCAGGCAATGGTCAATAACTACCAATCCAGAGAGCAGTGAAGAAAGCAGCGATGTGGCTTAGACAAGCACCTAAGGACAGTACTGGTTTGGAAATCAGAGCAATAGCGTGGAAAACAGCAAGCGAAGTACTGCACCAAACTGCTCAAAATGGAGGATTCATATGCCCAAAATGTACCCTGAGTGTATGGGTACGAATGGCTCTCTCAGGTGAACAATGGGAGTTGCAACACAGACAATGGGGTCCGGATGGAATTGATAGTGTTTAGGTGACAAAGAAGTAATGGCTGTTGTAATAACTCTGTATTGTGAAGAGGTTTGGAGGACAATGCAGAGAAACATCCAGGTGTGAGGGAACAGGGTTGAAACAATCATTGTTTTGGTGGGAAATTTCCTTTGACCATGGTGTGCTCAGAGACTTTCCACTTTCAGCTTAAGTCCATTATCCTCAGAGTTGCTTGGTAACCTCCCTGACAATGACACCTAGAGGGGATCTTGGCTGATCTGCCTTGCAATCACATGTGTTCAGTCAATAATTTTCCTCTGTCCAGTTTGACCTTCCAGTCACCTCAGTTTCCATTTTGTAGCAATGCCAATTAATGTATTTGCCAATTAAATAATATTTTGCCAATTAAATCGTATCAGTCTTAGGGGGTTTACAGGGCTGTAACAGTGCATCTAGTGGGAACACGGGAGAGACGGGGCCTTTTCAGTGGTTGCTCCCAGGCTCTGGAACTCCCTTCCCAGAGAAGTCAGACTGGCGCCCTCCCTACTTTCTTTCCACAGTCAAGCAAAGATATTTCTAATCAGGCACTTTCAATGCGTGATTATGGCCTGTCTGATAAAAGGTGCTGGATATTGCTAACTGTGTGGAATTTATGAAAGTCTGAGTTTTAATTATGTATTCTAACTTTGTTTTAATTCTTCTCAATTAATTGTGTTTTAACTTTTGTATTCCATGATTTTTAACTATGTCTATGTCTATCACACTAACCACAGAGCAAATAGCACTCTATTCAAAGTCCAAACAGGGTTCATTTCCTATGTTTCCTGTTTTCCTAATGTTTAGATGGAATCTCTTTTCCTGAAGTTTGAAGCCATAGCTCCATGTCCTAGGCCATTTCCACACTAGACTGCTGACGTGAAACGAGATATGGACTTCAATGGTGCTCAGACTTAAAGTTGTATCTTGGAATGTTAAGGCCATTAATTTCTTCTCAAAGAAAAGAAAAAATTTTCACTATATGCAGAAACAAAAATTAGATTTAATATGTTGACAAGAAGCACATATTAAAAGAAGAAAAGGTGTCAAATTTTTAAAAAATCCCAAAATAGGAAAAGAATTTGTTATATCTGTGAAAAAGAAAAAAAAAAGAGGAATTATGATATGTGAAAACTCAAGATTGGCTCCTGAAAAAGTGTTGGAGGATTTGGATGGTTGTTTTGTATTATAGGAGCAGAATGCCAAGTATAAGGACAGAACGTTCTAGTGTTTGGCCTTTATGCTCCTACGAAATTATTGGGAAAAAAATTGGAATTTTCATACGAAAGATGGATTCTTCAGAAGACTGGAACAGTGTGATAGATTCACATTTTGAGACGAAGACTGATAAAAAGGAGAAATAAAACTATGGCAGGTTACCAAAGATTTTGGCAGAGAGAATGAAAAGGGTGCAACACATGAAGATCAATGTGATTTCCTATCCAAGAGACAAATAAGAGATAATATCAGGTGTGTTCCAGATATTTTGGAATATTTAGACATTCATAATGAAAAACAAGTGGCACTGATATTTATGGATGCAGAAAGGGCCTTTGATAATGTTACTTGGTCTTTTATGATGGAACTTTTAAAGACCTCCTCAGAGACATCCCTTGAGTGTTCCTCCTCCAGTACAGTCTGCTCTGCTCTGCTCTGCTCTGCTCTGTCCAAGAAAACATCATATTGTCTAATATGCTGCAGAGTGGATACATAGACCGCAAGATGCTGGAACTTCTCCTCCAACAGAGCAACCTGTTGGGGAATTGAGAGATTTTTAGTAATAAGTCTCCCAATCAGCAGAGTATTTTGTAATGCACAGGCGGAAGCTCAAGAAATTACCAGTCCCTCTTTACCATCTCCACCCCAGATGCACTTAATCTAGCTCAAAATAGGCCCTTTTCGCACAGCATTTGCCATGCGAAAGAGCACCTGAAGCATTGTGCGATTGTGAGGAACCATCTGCACAACACACTCACAATCACGCGACGTTCCAGGGTAGGGCAAGCGCTGCTCATGCTTTCAGCTGAAAATGGTGCATGATCGCGCATTGCTCCAGGGCTCTGCACGCACTTGCTGTGCGTGCAGAGCCTCTGGAGCCGTGGTGGTCACGCTTCCTTCCCCAGCGCAGCCTGGGAAACTCCGAAGCTGTGCTGTGGAAGGAAGAGGCGGGGTTCTCTTGCTGCCTGCTCGGGAGCAGGCAGCTCGTGCGGAGCTGAAGCAGTGGGGACATGAGAGCCTCTCGCTGGAGGCTGTTTGTGCTATCCCCACACCCCAGCACCAAAAAAAGGTAAGGTGCGGAAAGGGCCATAAACACAAACAGTTCAGTTAAAAATATGAAAAGTCTGCTCACAACATCTTGTGCATATTCTACACAGGTTCAATTCTTGAAGAAAATGAGATGAAATTGAGAAGAAATTAAGCAATCACATGCTTACAGGGAAGCATGCTTGTCAGAGGATTGGAGACGACACGCTTGCAGGGAAACCGAAGAACAAAAAGGGAAGAGGAAGAGATCATGCAAGGGGAAGTGGGTGTTGACCAAACAACAGGAAGCTTACTCTAGGCAGTCCCCTCTATGCCTACAATAGACCTGCAAACTAACTAGCCAGTAAATTAAAGCATGCAAAAGTTGCCACCCCCAACACAGCCAACTTGGACTTGCAACTGTTATTCTCCAGCAACAACACAAACATACCACAGCAATTGCAGGTGGCTGCAGCAGCTCCCTCAGCATCCATATTCGATAATCTCAAGTAGGCACTGAAGCAGAACTGTGGGCCTCCCCCTTAAAACTCCTTCCTAAACGTCCATGTGAAACGCCTGCTGGCCTTGCCTCTTAGCCAAGCTCCTGTTCACCCAGCCAACCTCCTATTGATTATATTTTTAAAATATCCTGGGAGTAGCTGGTGAAACAAGTTGATCAACCCTCCCTTATCCTCTCTGTTTTTTCCTTCACACACAGGGCCAGTAAGGGATTCTGGAGTTATCTGCTGTTTACCTTGCCTATTGTGGGAGGGCATGCACAGGTACTGTAGGGTCGGCTGCAGCAGAATCCCATTCCTTCCCAGCTCAGGCATGGTTGCTCCTTCTCCAATATGGCAAGACACTATCAGTGATGTATTTAAGTCTTTTATTCCAAGTCTCAAGTCAAGCCTCAAGTCTGGGAGCCAACTTTATACCTCAACCTATATTCCAAAATTTTTGGACAGAGTTGAAAAAAGTCAGTTTTAACAACTTAAGCAGAGTCGACCCTCCACATTTGTGATTTTTGCCATCTAAACCTTCAGGAGTGGGGAATAGGATCCCACTTACTTCCCATTTTGGAAGCTATAGGATTTTTCAGAAGTAAGAAATAGGATCCTTCTTAACTCCCCATTTTTGAAGCTTCAAAAGCTTTAGAAAGAAAGATCTTTCTTCCTCAAGCCTGTTGCTTAATACACTTGCTGTTCCCCTCTTAGGTACACACCCTGTGGTCTGGGGGTTAGTATTTCCTTCTGCTTTTAGGAAAAGTTTCAGATGGCTCCTTCAATATGCCTCAAGCTCACCTCAAGCCCAATGCCTAACCCGTTTGCTGCTCCCCTCTGAGAAATGGGCCCATACTTTGGGACTGCGACAGATCGTCATGCAACCAGTAGGCAAAAAGAGATGGAAGCATTGTTCAAAGTCGTAAGGTTTCTGGATGAATGTGTTATATTACTGAATCAAGGGCAGTAAGTCAGTCACTAAAAATATATAAGTCACGAGTTGAGTAAGTGCATCATTTATTGCTGAGTTGAATCTGAGGCCATTTCCGCAGGGGGTAAGTGAAACGGTGCAGTGTGTCCTCCACAGAGGACGTCTGCACCTTGGAGCGGGCTAGGTCTGGACTACTTACTGTAGATCCGCACCTCAGTCCACTCCGGAACGACCCCAAGTGGTCCTCCAGTGTGTTTTTGAAAGACCTGATTGTTTCGGTCTTTCAAAATGCCGGCGTGTGCCATTGCGTGCCTGCTTTCTGATGCAGATTCACAGGCTCGCACCAATGCGAGCCTGCGATCTGCAGAGGGCGGGCTTTAGGCTGGCGAGCTTCAGCGGTTGGTCGAAACCCACGACCAACTGGAAGCCACCGTTTTGGATGCCGGAGCAGTGTGAATCTACGACCATGCACTGCTCCTCCTCACCCCGGACCGGACCGGGCTGCCACAAGATCCGGTGAGTAGCGGCAGGGAGCGATTCCCTCGCCGCATGCAGAAATGGCCCGAGTCAAGTCACTGAAGCAACTTAAGTCTGAAGTGAGTCTGAGCCAATCAACTCAAGTCTGCATCACTGGATACTACAATATGTGACCACCGTAGCATGGCTTCTATATGCACAGAAGTGGAAGAATACAGAAACTAAAAAAAAAAAAAAAAACAGGAATGGCTGATAAAAATGTCGGGCTGAACTGAAATGGACAAATTGAAGACATTCTTAAGAGAAAATTCAGTAGTCTCTTTTTTTGGTAAAAGACTGGGGCTATTTCCACACATTTCCGGCCAGCCCCTCCCTAAACTGCAAACCCCTGGGTTCCATACAATGTGGAAAGTGGAATAAGAGTGCTATAAGAGTGTAGTGCAGAAATGGCCTGAGTCACTTTAATAAGCTTTTTGCAAAAAGAAGTATAATCTCTTAACTGTAGGACTCAGTACTTTTGGAAGAATAGCAGTGCAAATATTTGATGGGTATTTGTGATTAGAGAAGGGTTTTGGTGGTGTGAGTTTTTTTGGGTTTTTTTTTTATGTAGGGTTTTCTGTAGTCAAGTTAGGAAAACTGGAAACCACATTTATTAAATATGTTGATTGCTCTCCAGCTGCTTGCTTTAGTGTTTAGTGCCTTTTCTTGTTTATATTTCTATTTCTTGTTTGACTTGTGTTTTATATCTATTTGTTGTTGGGTTTTTTGTTTCTTTTGCTTTGATTGCATGTATTTTGAAGAATTTTAATTAAAAAAATCAAGTCATACCACTAGAGCATTCTAAAAATAAAAACTGACAAAAATCTTTAGAAACTGTTATCGGAAGCAACAGGCAACTTAAGTTTCCAAAGAAGTGTTAGACTAGTAAAAGATATATTGATGAATTCACACACACACAAACACACACGCACAAATTGCACAAAATAAAATAGATAAACACAAAACTAAAAGAAAAACACAAATACATCATGTGACCAAACAGATTATATTTAAAAGAAACCAACTCAAGGTAAAAAAAAGATCTTGGGAATGGGGTGTTTAATACAGTGGAAATGTAGACCCAGAGTAAATTTGCTCTGTGAAATAAAAGGCACGTTCCACATTGGGAATAATTAGAAAGAAATTGACAAGAAAAGTAACCATAGCATCATACTGCCCTCAAACAAATCTAGGGTGGAGCTAGAATTAACCAGCACACTTTGCATCACTGAACATGAAAAGGGATATTGTAAAGTGGTGAGAAGTTCAGAAAAGGGTACCAAAATAAGCTTAAGGAAGAAAAAAGAATAAAGTTGATGATATTGCCCGAACAGATGGGGTTCTGGAATACTTGTAAAAATGTCACCTCCGTGGCCAACACATTTTTGAACAACGCCAGGGGATAAGAATGAATTTGACTCTTGGTTTCTTTGGTTATCTCGGGGGACTGTGAAAACAAACCCGCCCTCCCCACAACCATAAAGTGCACAAGAGATGGTAATCTTTTCCTCATTCTTTGGTGGTTTATGGATATACAAAGAGTACACGAGTATGTGGGCATATAAAAGATTTATATAGGTTTAAAAAAGACTGCTCAATCCACTTTTACCTTAGGAGATAACAAAGGGAGGATTTTGCGATGAATTATTTCAATTAATCAAGGCAATATGATGCCGCATAAACCTTCATTTTAAAAAGCATCAGGGGAGCCTTGCTTGATCAGACCAGAAAGGAAAAGGTGGTGGAGCATTATGCTTCTCTGTGTAGTATTTGTCCCACAGCCCATGAGAAGCCCACCAGCAGGACACGAGTAGAAGAGCCGTTGGTCCCAGAAGCCCTCCTGTGGCTGCATTCAGCCTCTGAGGCTGGAAGTAATATATGGAATCATAGAATTATAGAAACAGAAGGGACCCCAGGGGCCCTCCATTCCAACCCCCTCTCATGCAGGAATACCCATCAAAGCACTCATCCCACCAGATGGCCATCTGACCTCTGCTTAAAGAGACTCCACCATACTCCATTGAGGCAGCAGATTCCACTGCCAGACAGCTCTGACCGTCAGGAAGTTCTTCCTGAGGTTCAAGTGGAATCTCCTTTCCTGCAGATTGAATCCATTGCTCCTTGTCCTAGTCTCTGGAGCAGCGGAAAACAAGCTTGCTCCCTCCTCGACATGACATCCCTTCAAATATTTAAACATGGCTACCATGTCCCTTCTTAACCTTCTCTTCTGCAGACTAAACATCCCTAGCTCCCTAAGCCGCTCCTCATAGGGCTTCATGGCTTCCAGATCCTTCACCATTTTGGTTGCCCTCCTCTGGACACGCTCCAGCTTGTTAACATCCTTCTTGAATTGAGGCGCCCAGAACTGGACACAGTATTCCAAATGAGGCCTAACCAAAGCAGAATAGAGTGGTACCAGTACCTCCCTCAATCTAGACACCATACTCCTATTGATGACACCAAGAATCGCGTTGACTTTCTTGGCTGCTGCATCACAATGCTGATTCATGTTCAGCTTGTGATTTACCAAGATTCCTAGATCCCTTTCACACGTACTGCCACATGTCCCCCATCCTATATTTCTGCATTCCATTTTTTCTACCTAAATGTAACCTTACACTTCTCTCTGTTGAAATTCATTTTGTTAGCTTTGGCCCAGCTCTCCAATCTGTCCAGGTCATTTTGAATTTTGATCCTGTCCTCTGGGGTATTAGCAACCCCTCCCAATTTGGTGTCATCTGCAGATTTGATCAGCATGCCCTCCACTCCTTCATCCAAGTCATTGATGAAGATGTTGAACAGCCCTGGGCCCAGGACAGAACCCTGTGGCACCCCACCAGTCACTTCTCTCCAGGAGGAAAAGCAGCCATTCATGATCACCCTTTGGGTTCGGTTGGTCAACCAATTACAAATCCACCTAACAGTGGCTCTGCCCAGCCCACATTTTATAAGCTTCTTTGCCAGAATGTCATGTTGAACTTTGTCAAAGGCCTTACTGAAGTCAAGATATGCCACATCTACAGCATTCCCTTCACCTATTGAGCTTGTAATCCTATTGTAAAAAGAGATAAGATTGGTCTGGCATGACTTACTTCTGAGAAATCCATGCTGGTTTTTAGTGATTATGGCATTGCTTTCTAAGTAATTACAAACTGACTGTTTAACGATCTGCTCTAGGATCTTTCCTGGTATTGATGTCAGGCTGACTGGGCAATGATTATTTGGGTCCTCTTTTTTCCCCTTCTTGAAGATGGGGATGATATTTGCCCTCCTCCAATCTGCTGGGACTTCTCCTGTTCTCCGAGAGTTCTGAAAGATTATTGCAAGTGGTTCAGAAATGACTTCTTCCAGTTCTTTTAATATCCTTGGATGTAATTCATCTGGCCCTGGAGACTTGAATTCACCTAGTTTAGCCAGATATTCCTGTACTACTTCTCTACTTATCCTGTGCTGCATTTCCACCCCTTCCTCACCTGCTCCCCACCCCCCAGGTTGAGTACCTCTATCCTTTGGGGAGAAAACTGAGGCAAAGAAGGTGTTGAGTAGTTCTACCTTCTCTCTTCCCCCCATTATTAATTGGCCATCTTCTCCACACAGTGACCCTATCATTTCCTTGTTTTTCCTTTTGCTGCAGACATATCTAAAAAACCCTTTTTATTGTTTCTGATGTCTCTGGCAAGCCTGAGTTCATTCTGCGCTTTAGCTTTTCTGATCTTCTCCCTACATCTCCTGGCTATTTGCTTGAATTCCTCTTTGGTGGTTTCACCATTCTTCCATTTCCTGTACATGTGTCTTTTAACACCGAGCTCAGCTGAGAGTTCTTCAGTCAACCATTCTGGTTTCTTTAGACACCTGCCATTTTTCCTCCTTATTGGCACAGTTTTAAATTGTGTCTTCAGTATCTCACTTTTAAGAAACTCCCATCCCTCATGAACTCCTTTCTCTTTCAGTATTCTTGACCATGGAATTTCAGTCAGTAACTCCCTAAGTTTACAGGAATCAGCTTCCTTAAAGTTTAGGATGTGTGTCTGGCTACACTTGGCTCTTCCTTCCCACTGAATGACAAACTCCAAAAAAACATGGTCACTCCCTCCTAAGGATCCCACCACCTCCACCTCATCAACAAAGTCATCCCTGTTGGTCAGAATCAGATCTAAAATAGCCGATGCCCTTGTCGCCTCTTCCACCTTCTGGACCCTGAAATTGTCTACAAGGCAAGCGTGGAACCGGTTGGACCTTGCAGTCTTGGCAGAGTTTGACCGCCAACAAATATCAGGATAATTGAAATCTCCCATTAACACGGCATCTCTCCTTTTTGAATGTGGGGTCATCTGATCCAGGAAGGCCTCATCCAAGTCCTCAGGCCGGCCCGGAGGCCTGTAGCAAACCCCCGCAATCACATCCCTGTTGTTTCTTGCTCACCCAGATGTTCTCAACCTGGCTTCCTGGATTTAAGTCATGGATCTCTTCACATGTGAAAACATCCTTGACATATAAGGCTACTCTTCCTCCTTTCTTCTTTGGTCTATTTCTGCGAAATAGGTTATACCTCCCTATTCCTACATTCCAATCATGAGGCTCATCCAACAAAGTTTCAGTGATGCCTATTAAATATAAATCCACACTGAAGGGCAGACGATGAAAAGAGCTCCCTCTGCCTTAAATGCTAAAAACACACAAGTCATCTCCACACTAGCATGTTATAGTGCTATTATTCCACTTTCAACATCCTATGGAATCCTGGGGCTTGCTTTTGAGGCCCCTCCCTAAACTGCAAACCCCAGGATTCCATAGGATGTTGAAAGTAGAATAATAGCATTATAACATGCTAGTGAAGAAATGGCCACACACAACTGCAATGCTGTTTTGCACTAATAAGAATCATGTTGGTGTTTTGTGTATGTGTACATTACCTTACAAATGTTGTTGGCTGCTAACATTAAGCTGCATCCTATTTATTTATTTTATTAATATATTTCTATCCCACCCTACATACAAGAGTTTCAGGCTGGCATGCAATAAAATCAGATTAAAGTGTTTAAAACAGTGAGAATAATTAATAGAGACCCCCCCAAAAAAAAGAGTCGAACAATTTGACAAGTTAAAACAAGACAGTTTAAAACATGCTAAAACACTGAGGACAATTTCAAATTGCATACGTGTGCAGATCTAGGTGAAATAAATAACCCTGAAAAACAGATGAATTGAATCTATGACCACCATCAGATCTCATGTTTTCACAAATCACAGAACTTAATGAACTAGTCTTAACCGAAATCTTGGTATTCAGCTTGAGGGTAAACCCTTGAGGTTTGTGGAATAACCTGTGAGTCAAGACGGAATTCCATGTCTTGCATTTATCTGATTATTTTGTGGAATGGTTAGAGCAAGCCTTCCCGGCAAATTCTGAAGGGGGTAATGATTTCACAATGATTTTCCTCATTTTTGGCTGGGTTTGGGGTATAAAAAGGTGGTCAGCTTCAAGCCAGTATCAGAGGGCAGGAAAAGGGAGAAGAGAGTCACCAGCTCTGAAGAACTTTCTTGGCATCATTTCTGGCCCGCAGCAACTGATAATCCTCCAGGACGGTTTCCCTTCATTGGTAATAAATAAATTTGCCTATTACAATGAAGCTGGGGGATGGACATGTATTTTTGGATTCTATAAAATCACAACAAACTTAAACTGGAACAAAACCCGCCAGCTATGGCAATTCATGAGATCCGCAGCTTAGTGGTCAAACACTTCCTTGACCTGAAGAAGGTGTCTGGTTCAAAACAAAGGATGTATCCAGTTAAAAAGATTGGGTAAGGGATTGGAGGGAAGACCCTCTCTGCCTGAGGCCGTGGGGAGCCATTCCTGCCAGTCAGAGAAGGAAATAGGGGCTGGATTCAACAATGGTTTAATTTCCTGTAGGGGAGTTTCCTACAAGTTCAGCACAGGCCTCCAGCCACCAGTGGTATGTGAGATGCAGCGCGACATTTCTCGAGCAGAATCGCCTCTTTAGGTAGAACCGCGAGAGCTCTCCTAGACCCTGAGATCCACGGGAGAGGCCCTTTGCTCATCTCATCACCTTCATGGGCGCTTCTGGTGAGGACGCAAGAGGAGGTCCTCTTGACAGCCCCTCTTGATCAGGCCCTTAGAGTCCCTTCCCACAGTGGCCAGAACGGCTCCCTCGTTGTTGCCCTTCCATCATCAGGCAAAGATATTTTATTCCAGCAGGCCTCTGAGGACTGGATGACTGGGCTTTTAATTGGGTGCTTTACTGCTTTTAAATTCATATAATCATAGAGCTGGAAGAGACCCCCAAGGGCCATCCAGTCCAACCCATTCTCCCAGGCAGGGAGACACCATCAAAGCACTTCAGATAGATGGCCATCCAGCCTCTGTTTCAAAACCTCCAGAGAAAAAGACTCCATCACACTCCCAGGCAGCAGCGTATCCTATTGTTGGACTGCTCTTATCCTCAGGAGGTTCTTCCTGTTGGTTGGAATCTCTTTTTCTGAAGTTTGAAGCCATTGCTCCACAGCGTCCCAGTCTTTGGAGCAGCAGAAAACAGGCCTGCTCCATCCTCCATATGACATCCCTGCAAATATTTAAATGTAGCTATCATGCCCTTCCTAACCTCTTCTTCTCTAGGCTGAACATTCCACTTTGTTCACTGTACTGAATTGCTTTTTGTTATTATTACTTCCCTGGATTAAATTGTTTTTGAGTGATTGATAAGTTAAAGACATTTTCATGTTAGCTTTGTAATGTTTTAACTGTTTGTTTTAATCTGTGAGCTTCCTCGAGTTTGGGAAGAAAAGGTGGTATAAATAGAAATAAGGAATAGGAGAAATACTGGGGATGGATTTATTTTATCCGTTAATTCAAAATCCTCATCTATGGCTCAACTGGGAAAACCTTTCATGCCTTCTACGATGCTTGAAACCCCTTCAGTTGGATCACTCCAAACCATTTTTTTCCCCTGCAGGTCTGAAAACAGGCAAGATGTGGAAGATTTTGGGATTTCTTCTCTTCTGCAGCCTGCTGAGCCCCTCGGGTGGAAAAGTGCCAGGGATTCAGTCCATTTTCAATAACATGGAAATAAATAGAGGTAAGAAAGACGGTTGGATCATTTGCGAGGGTAAATAGGCCACCCTCAAAATATAGCCATTCTATCGCCTAGCCATTGCCACCTGGCACGAAAATTTTGGAGGTATGAGGAGGTGTCTGGAAATTAACCTGTGTGACTTGCCCGTTGTTGTTCTGAACAAGCTTTTGCAGAGCGGGTCTGAAAAGCACCAGGTTCTTCTAAGAGCAGCTTAAGGACCTAGGTTTCTATTATCCAAGCAAGAGGACATCCCCCTTATTGCTTAGATAACCTCAAAAATTTAGGAACCAGGGGCATGTTTTGGATTTGGATAAATCCTCGGTCCAGTCAGAGTGATAAAGACCGCTTTAGAAAAAATCAGAATCCTCTCAGGCCCCTCCCTAAACTGCAAAGCCCAGGATTCCATAGGAGGTTGAAAGTGGAATAAGAGCACTATAACAGACTAGTGTGGAAATAGCCCCAGTGAGAGCCCAAACCAAACATTGTGGCTGGAATAGTGGGAACCTTGGGAAAGCGTGGGCAGTTTAGTTTCTTGCCCACTCAGATGTAGGAAAGGAAGAAGCTGCTTCAGCCAGCTTTACAGCCTGTGCTCCTCTCCCCACGTGCTTCCAGTAGGGAACCTACACAGGCCGACGCCAGTGGGGTGCATGAAGGAAGGGAACTGGGAGCCCTGACTTCTCTGCTCCTTGAAAGCAGCTCTCTTCAGACACAACCTGGGAACGGCTGCCGTCTCTTTTTGGTGGCTCTGCTTTGGTTGGCTCAAGTGAAGCAGCCCTTTTCCCAGCCGCAGATACTGGTCCCAAACAGGCACTGGGGGAGAAATTGAGCTAGGCTGCTCAGAAGATTTCACTGCAGGAGCAATTCTGGCAAAAGCTAGTTTGGAAGCAACACAAGAAATCCCTGGTGGAATCTGGAGCTTCTCTGATCCTCACGGGAGATTCAGCCATTTACGTATAGGTTACCAAAGTTAAGTACTTAGCCATCTGTCTCTTTCGTTTGGTCCCAAGAGTATTATTTATGTTTCAGTCATTGCATCTACTCTGAAGCAGGACAACCTTCTCTCCAATCACCTGAAAGGCATTTTGCCTGCTGACATTAAGCTCCAAGGACTGCTCGGTATCATTGGTAATATTGTCGGGTAAGTGGAGCCAGCGATTTGTAAAGTGGGTGGGTTTGGGGCTTGGTGGCTTCAAAGACCCCGCCCCTCTTGTGGGCTAGGGATGCCCGGTGTTGGGATTACGTAAAATGTTGTGAGCAATGAAGCATTCAGGGCATGGAAAGGTAACACGGAAGGGCTTTGTTCATTGCCGAAGTATGATCGGTTCTGAGTTGAGATCCATTTCTGGACACAAAATAATGTTACAACAACTGCCCAGGTGCATTCCACCCTTGAGGATGTCTAATCATTTCCCCTTTCTCATTGCTTCCCAATTTCTCTCTTCAGGCTCAAAACTATAGATGTCCAGCTTACAGGTAGTGCAGTGGTTTTGCTTCAAGACAAGGTCGATGTGAGCCTGTTTGTTCACCTTGAAATCACTGGCGATGCGTGAGTATTGAGAATCTCCAGGGCTTCTCCTCCATCTCAGTATCACCTACCAACATCACTCCCAGGTGGATTCAAGGGATCTTAACAAATTATCTCTCAAGTCCAGCTTGAAAATAAACTTCAGAAGCTCATACAAGCCCTCCTCTTACAAAAATTGGAAAATTACACTTCCATGATTTAAATGAAAAAAAATAACCACAAAAGGAGTTACAGTTAATGATGTTACTTGTAGGTAACAACCTTACTTGTACATAAAGGGATCCTGGAGCACCTTTGAGACTCACCGAGAAAAAGAGGTTGTTAGCATAAGCTTTCATAGACAGCTTCGTTCTCTCGGCTACTCTCAAAGGTGCTGCAAGGTCCCTTTGCATACTCATCCAGACTAGCACAGCTATGTCTTTGAAGATTACTTGCAACATGTTACTTCCCAGCTCTGCCCAAAGGAGAAATGAGCTATTAAAACCTTGAAATTCTTTTCCAGCTCGTTATATAATCACCTAGAAAACAATTTTGCACATTCCAAACAGCCATCGTTTCCCCGAAGTCCTCCCCATCAGTCCTCCTCTCTTAAAAATACACCTGCTCGCCTTTCGAGCAGTGAGAGTGGAAGCAGTTTTTTTGTGCAAGGATCTGATTGGACAGTGGGTGTCCCTGCCCCTTGCTCCGTTTCAGGAAGCTCTGGATGCCCGGGGTAATAAAGGGTTCAGGAGCAAAGCTCAGGGGATCATGGGAAATGCAACTCTCCTGAGATCCCTTGTGATTCTTAAGAAAAAGCTCATTGTCTTTACCAAACGGCTTATCAGAAAAGACTTGTGAGAGTTGTAGTTATGTACTGGGAAAAAATCATAGCAAAAAGATAATTTCCCTTTGGTCAACCCAACCCCTGTTCTCCTATCTCTCCTTGTGGGAATATGAAAGGCAACGCAGTTTTCAGTGGATACGGAGGACACAGGGAAGAGGAGAAATTGGGAGACCACCTCAAATAAGATATTTCCTCCTCATTTGACATTAAATTTGATGAACGTTCCAGTGATGTATTTTTATTTCTTAATGCTATATTATAAGGGGTACATTGTAAAGGAATGTACTCTTGTGTTTGTATTTTTTAGAATTCTAACAACCACCAGTGTGGTCACAGTTTCAGTGGATGTGAACTTTAAAATAGTATATGGACTTGCAAACTATTTAGAAGGTAACTTAGATGTTATCTTCCATCAATGCGGTCCCTCACTTGGAGCCATTAAAATCACCCTCTTGGGCGGGTAAGTATTTGTGTCTTTCTGAGGCTGTGGTTCTCCTTCTCTTTTTCCTGTGAACCAGTCGTTCTTCTGTTCTTGGTGTACTCAGAAATCTGGTGCCAGTCACAGAATTCCTTTCGTTCCTCTCCTCCAATTTCCCCTCACCATTGCATGAACCACTGACTACACAAGTTGATCCCAATGGCCAACCCCGTACAAAATGGCAACACACCTCACAACAGCCTTCCACAACTGGAGACCCCAGATGTGTTGGATCATGGGTCCCAAGCACCCATTGACTATGAATGATGGAAGTTATAGTGTAACACATCTGGAGAGCACCAGCTGATGGATGCCTTCCATAGAAGAACACAAACCATATTTCCTTTGAAGATATAAAAGATGCTTGGAAGATATAAAACAGTGAGGCATCTTTTGGACAACTTGCCAATTGTTGCTAAGATCTTTTCACTTGGCAACATCCCTCATTAGCTTTTGTGGAATTTCAAGGTTCCTTGACACATTCTTTGATAGTAAATAATCATCACTTTTGCCCTATCTGGTGGGCAAATTACAAGCTCCCCTGGCCATGGGGCTCCACAATCCACTGAAAAGGCAAACTGAAGAGAACATATTGCTGAGCAGGAGCCCTGCAGGGTCAGAGAATGCCAAGGCCTTTTAGCACTATGGACGATAATCCTTCTTTGTCTCTGCAGCCTGTGTCTGGTTATCCAGGGGATTGCAACAGATAATATTAGCAATTAGGATCCTTGTGTAATTGAACACAGCCCAGACATTGTTAATGTAAATGCCTCTACAGTGAATTGCTGGTGTGCTGATCACCTGCAATTCACGGTGTCTAGATGAACTTCAATGCTCTGATATCTTTATGGTTTGGGTTTTTTTAAAACAGAATATGTACAGGAAAACTATCTTTCACAGATACAATGGAGTTACTACACATTCAATCATTCAAACCACCAGTCATGAACAGAAATACACATGATTCGTGTCCTGTATTTATTTAGGTTCTCCCATCTGTTACCCCAAAATGTGGGTGCCACAAGGGCCAACCCGTGACGCCACTACCTCCATTCAAAATGAGGAATGAATTAGCTCAAAGTTTAGGAGGCGTGTGAGAGGGGGGCAGCTTAGCGAGACCTTGCCTGCCAGCATTCATGGGCTCACACAGGAAAAGAACCAGCCAAGAGTAAAAAGTAAACTAAAAATTTGGTCACACACACAACAGTTCAAGCATGCACACAGTCACACAAGAGCTAGCAGAAGTGAAGAGAGGAAAGCGGGATAGAGACTGTGAGGGATACTGGTGACAATTACCAGGTCCAGAAGGAAGTGGAGAGAAGTGGCAGCAAGGCCTAGGCAAAGAACCTAAGGAGAGTTCTTGTTCAGGAATCAGACGGACAGAGTGGCATTGGGGTCTGCAAGAGACTGCGCTGAGCAGGCTGGAATCAGGCATATTTGTACCTGAAAAATAGCCTATGGCAGCTGTTGACATGTGCAGTTCCAGGTGTGTAACAATGGGAGTTGGCGATACATGCAATGGACTATCAACTCACTAATGTTCGCCATGCTTGGATGACAAAGATGTAACGGGTGTTGTAATAGCTATCTATTGTAGATGCTACGAGGAAAGAGGAAGGAGTCCAGGTGCACAGGGGATGGGTATCTGTCAATCAGTGTCCCTTTGGGTTTCTCATAATTGCAGTTCTCTGGGAAATTTCAGCCTCCTACTTAAGCTTGTTACCCTGTTTTCTGGGGGTCCCGGGAGGGACACCAAATTGCTATCAAAATTATACAAGTTGGGGAAATTAGTCAAAGAGCACCAGTTAGCACTGGGAGAGGCAGGGTAACGTAGCGAGATCTTGAACCCAATGTCTATGGAGTCAGGTCGAGTCAAGAAGCAAACCAGAGTTAAATAACAAATGTGAATTTTATTAAAAATACAATCAATCAGTATATGCAACACAAACACACAGAGAAACTATAGAAATAAAGATTGGAGTGGGATAGAGGGGTTTTTAGAGGAGTTGCTGGTTTGGGGGATACTCCACCTGTCCTGAAGCCCGGTCGGAAGCGGAGAAGCCGGGGAGCCTGGATCCCAGCGCGTGGGGCCGAGGGGAAGGCTCGCCGGACAAAGCGACAGCAAGGCAGGACGGAAGCCAAGAGCGATCCGAGGAAGCGCTCAAAGTCAGGGGTTTTTATAAGGAGAATTGTGACCGCAGGCTAGGTCGGACTTGGGAAAAACGATGGATTTGGGGCTGGAGACAAAGCCTCCGAAAGGTCAGAATTCGAACAATTGAGTTAGAGCCAAATTGTCAATAGAGTAGCCAGTATGCAAACGCAGAGTACTTGGACATTGTATAGTCAGATCATCAAGCTGCCAGCTCGGGGCAGAGGATGTTTTGAAAGTTACGTGCATACCTAATTGAGTACTTGCCTTTGAAGTCTCCTGAAGCTGCGAGTCGGCTGTTTCTGGCCTGCCTGTATTGTTTTGGAATATTACGGCGATTATCGGCCGAGCCTGTGTGCGTGCTTGTCCGGGGGCCTTGCCAGCACGTGGAGGGGAATGAGTATGTGAAGCCGAATTATTGATATCAAAAGATATATTTTATATCCCCCAAGCTCGAGCTAGCCAGGGCAGTAACAAGCTGTTCCACAGGAACAGTATTTATTAGCCCGACAAATGACCTACTCTTACCTGGAGGGTGTCTTAGGTTGTCCTGCCTTTCTTTCTCATATTCACAGTCAGAATTCTCCCTCCCTTGGTTTGACTTCTCAGTCACCTTCAGGTTTGACTTTGATATCAGTGCCAATTGATGTGTGTTGCCAATTAAACAGGATACCAATTAGACACGGTGCCCATCCAAACCATATCATTATCGGACCCAGACACAGGACTCTAACACATGTATATATACTTTTATCTCAACACACGTGCCCATTCTTCTTATCCATTTTAGCTTCCGCTTTCATGGATTTCAACCTACTTCTTCCAAGGCTTTGGCATCTCCAGACTCACAGGCCAACTCCTGGCGGACCTGTATCATCATACACAACGCTTTGACACTGTACGGCCGGGGTCATTCTTCCACCTTTGCACATCCCATTTTCTTCAGATCCCACCCCCTCTACTGAATCGGCTTAACTGCCCACCTCTTTGCATGGTGTACTCTATCAGGTCATCTCAAGAAATGGACTGAAATCTATGGAAGCTCACTCTGAAATAAACCAGATAGTCCTAAAGGGGCTGCTGGGTCCCTCTCCCTTTTCATTTTTATGCTGAAATAGACTAACTATCTCTATCAAAAATTCTCAGAAGTATATAGCATTTAAAACGCCTACAGTGTGAATGTGTCATTTCAGGAGTAAAAATACCATCTTTAAAATAGTTGACTGTACAACAGAGGTTTTCAGCTGCCCAGCGAGTACTACATTTCTCCCAAGCAACATCTGTATGCGCTAACTGGAACAGTCCTGTGCTTCTTGTTCTCTCTTGCAGGCTGCTTCCACCCCTTTCCGTATCAACAATCGAGCGGTCTATTATCTCAGACATCACCCTCCAGGTAAGCCCAGAAACAGAGCAGCTCCGTAAGGTGCCCGTCTATCAGCAAGAGGTGGGAAGACATTAGCAGCCAGAACTTTTGAACGGGCAGTCAATCAATGCCTGTCTTAAGTTGAGAATGATAGAAACAAAGATTTCTAAAACCATATCTTCCTCCGAACAGTGCCATGAAATGGGGAAACAGAAGGATTTATAATCACTACTTGACTCCACTGTACAATAAGGCCCGTGCACACAAAAGGGATTGGTGTGTTACAGCTTGACATCACTGCAGTCCTTTCACTGGCTTACCTAAACTCAGGACCAAGGTGGTGAAAGAGTACTAGCTGCTCCTTGCCAGTGATGCTGCGTGTCTGAGTCCCCAAATCTTAAGGAGGCAAAGAGAGAGAGAGAAAGGACTCCTCCCATCTTGGTGGACCTTCTGGAGGCTCCTCTTGGCCCTTGCTGGGACAGGATGCTAGACCAAGGGGCCCTCAGCCCAATCCATCAGGGCTTGTCTTAGGCTCTTGAGGCATTTTCCCTTTGGAAAAAAAATCCTATAAAATAATAAGCAATTAGGAGCTGCTCCTGAAGACAGAGAGTGCATATAGTGGTCAGATGCAGTAGAATTCAAAGACGTAGCGATATTAGTCTGGGTCCGTATGCAAAAGAATAATGTAAGATCTCACAACACCTTTGTAACTAAGGCCATTTCCGCATGAGACTGTTATGGTGCTATTCCACTTTCAACATCCTATGGAATCCTGGGGTATGCAGTTTAGGGAGGGGCCAGCCGGCCCCTCCCTAAACTGCAAACCCCAGGATTCCATAGGATGTTGAAAGTGGAATCATAGCACTATAACAGTTCAGTGCAGAAATGGCCCAACTGAGACAAAGCAGCTGGTAGCATAAGACCCTGTAGACTTAAGTCTACTGTATCAGATCCTTCAGATGAAACAGACTTGCATCTATTAAACCTTATGCTACCAACTTCTTTCTCTCAATTAGTCACAAAGGTGCTGCAAGCTCCCTTTGCATAATGGACAAACAGTTTAGGGATTTCCGGGAGAGGAAGCTGCAGGGGCAGGGGAGGGAGAAAAGGAACGTTCAACAGAGAAAGGAACCCTACTGGGAAAAGCCCTTCCCTCAGCCCATTCCTCCATCTTCTTAGAATTCAGACAGTGGCTTCATCTATCTTTGGACCTCCTGTGGAAGTCCTCCCCCTTCCTCTCACATGTAGCATCCAAGTCTCGAGCCCAGTTAGGTGTTGGTCCATAAATGAGAAGCTGGTGGGCAATTCATGGGTTCTGAGACAGTTCTGACTTCCCCATTTTCTTTTGGTCTTACCACCCTCTGATTGCTGTAACCAATCACAATGTGAAATGGAGGCCCTAGAGAAGAGCCCACCTTGCCCCTCCACTCTCAGATTTTAGAGAACTACTGAAGGCTGGTCTTGTTTATGGGCATTTCTACCGGGCACTGCATACTGGATGACTTGCTGACAAGGGATTATTTTTTTAATGTTCACACCAGCAGATGTTCCTTCATTTGACTGCTGCTTGCTTTATCCAATGTACTGCTTTTAATTTTTAATGGTTGTAGTGTAAGTCTCTCTAGGATGCTCCAAGACTCTTGCCTGGAAAGCAGAGCATCGGATTGAATGACAGTAAGCCATCAGACCTGACTTCCTCCATTGCATTCTTTCTTGGTACCTCTCCCTGGTCCATTTTCCTCCAGTTCAACTCTTTTCCAGTGCTGGAGCTGAGCAGAGAGAAAGGGAGTTTGGGAGATGGTCTCAGTGGCAGAGAAGCAATTGACTCTTAAGACTTGTCTTTAGATGTTGCCTACATGAATTTACATGTGAATAAGGCAGATAGGGGACTACACAAAACACCAGAGGACAAGGACTAAAGGATGTGGTACAAAATCCAACGTTAGCGAAGCTGCAGAGTACATATGACTTTCCCCAAGTTCTCATCCTGTTTCTTCATCCCGCAGGCGTGCTCCATTCTGAAGGTTGTCTTTGATGTGGTGAAGGTGATTCTGCTGAACACTATCAATGGTGAGAACCTTGCCTCTGAACCCTTCCTGGACTCTCTATTGTGTTTCACTGGCATGTAATATCCTGCTATGGCAGCCACGCCTCTGTGAGCAGTGAGAAGTCCCAGGGCATCATCTGTCAGGTTTCGGCTTTGCTGGAAGGACCAGTTTCTGGAGATGAATGCTGTTTTGGAATTTTGGGGGAAAGGGCTCAGTTCTACAAGGTGACGATGGGGAGAGGTGAAGGGCAGCAGACATCTGGGGGGAAATGTGCAACCAACAACTCAGCTCTGTCCCCTCACCTCCTCTCTTGTTCTCAAACCTCAGCTTCTTTCTCTGTTCCAAAATGGCTCTTTTGCTCCCTCCATATACAGTCCAAGGTTGCCCCTCTCTTAGCTGGAAGGGTGAGTGTGGAAAGAAGGATGATGCCTTGGCTCTTGTATTCCAAAAGCTCTTGCTTTCCCAGATGCTTATTTTCCTGCACTTTCTTTACCAAGAGATTTTCTTTTTCAAATCTCTCTCCGTGCCAGCTTCTGGAGAAAGGGAGCAGGAGCTTTTCTTGGGACTGGCAACTTCAGGAAACAGGCAGCAGGACCAGACTGCTTGTTTGTTTTGAGTCACCACAGCTTTTTTTAAAATGTGCATATGTGTGTGTGTAATTCCAACATTAAAAAAAGACACACGGCTGAAGGAAGCAGAAATCACTCCCTGCCATCTCACAGTGCTGTGGTCAGACACCCACATGCCTTTTCTTCTCTACTTTTTTTTTTCTCAGACAGAAGTCTGGGAAACAAAGGAAAAACCTTAGGCTATTGCATTGCAATGATCTAATGGCCATCCTTTTATCCTTTTTTTTTAAAATATAAGCAAAGCCAAGAAGCACTCCAAGGCCATTTCCGCACCACACTTTTACAGCAGGGGCCAGCCGGCCCCTCCCTACACTGCAAACCCCAGGATTCCATAGGATGTTGAAAGTGGAATCATCACGCTATAAAAGTGTAGTGCAGAAATGGCCCAAGAATTAATCTTGTCTAGTAGCTCCTTAGATGTTAAGGTGGGCATAAGGAAGGAGGGGAAATTACATGTCACCTCTTAGACTTAACAGCTTCCTCACGTAGAATCATAGAATCACAGAGTTGGAAGAGACCCCGGGGGCCATCCAGTCGAACCCCTGCTATGCAGGAACACCCATCAAACCATTCTCAACAGATGGCCATCCAGCCTCTGCTTAAAAACCTCCAAAGAAGGAGACTCCACCACACTCCATGGAGGCAGCATATTCCACTGCCGGACATTCCTGACCGTCAGGAAGTTCTTCCTGAGGTTCAGGTGGAATCTCCTTTCCTGCAGCTTGAATCCATTGCTCCTTGTTCTAGAGCTCTGGAGCGACAGAAAACAAGCCCTCTCCCTCCTCTACGTGGCATCCCTTCAAATATTTAAACATAGCTATCATGTCCCCTCTTAACCTTCTCTTCTGCAGACTGAACATCCCCAACTACCTAAGCTGTTCCTCACAGGGCTTCATGCCTCCTTTTCACACACTGTTTCTTTTTTTTTAATAATCATTTTATTCAAATTCACATATAAAACAAACAATTATAACTGTCAGCTTAATTGAAATTTTTCTGATCTTCCACACTGATCTAGATTTCATTATCAAGATTTCTCAACATGTATTGTACTATATTTTACTGCTAATATTACTTGTTGATTCTTGCATTTCCATCTCCATATTCCCACTTCATGATATATATCCTGTAGCCCCCTCAAAATTTATCTTAAATCATGAATTACAGATTTCCATCTGATAGAACCCAGCAATTACCCGTTACAATTTGCCATTCTTTTTGTATCTCATCTTCTGATTTCCCTTTTAATCTCTGAGAGACCACGTCAGCATTTTTGTTTTCAGTAAGTGTACCCCACCATTGTTCTATTGTGGGCATTTGCTGAGTTTTCCACAACTTTGCATATTCAATATGAGCTGTTGTTATCATATACAGTAATATTCTCCAATACCTCTTTATACCAGTACCTTCTAATATATCAGTCATATTTAACAAATACAAGTCTGGTGTCTTAGCAAACTGAACTTTCATTAATGCACAAATTTTGTTATGTATTTCAGTCCAATATTTCTTAGCTTTTGGACATGTCCACCACATGTGATATATTGTACCGACCTCATTCTGGCATTTCCAACAGTGTCCGGTACCTGTATTATAAATCTTTTTTAATTTGTCTGGTGTCATCTACCATCTATGAAATAGCTTATAATAGTTCTCTTTCAAATTCTGAGCTACTGTAAATTTCTGTGTTTTTTTCCAGCTCTGCTCCCAAGACTCTAGTTGAATCGAATGTCCGATATTTTGAGCCCGTGAAATCATTGTTGCCTTTACTGTTTCTTCTTGCCTCTCCTGGTGTAGTATTTCTTGATGCATTTGGGCTAGTAAATGAGGCGGATTTTCGAACAACCATTTAATTACTCCAGTTTCCTCTTTTAGTTCAATTCCGTATGTTTTTATATCCATCTGAAACCTTTCTGCTAACTGTCTGTAAGGGAACCAGTTTAATGTTATTCCCTCTTGTTCTAATTTTTCTCTTGTTTTAATCTTAAGATTGTTGGACTTTGATCTCTCAATTATATCATCATATCGCAACCATTTATCTGTATCAGTCCATCTGCCAAAAAAAGCCTCTTGCGGTGAGACCCAGGTGGGGAGCTGCCGTATGTTTTTAGTTTTATAATCATCCCAAATTTTCAAAAGCGATTTTCTGATATAGTGATGTGTAAAGTCTTTATCTATTTTTGCTTTATCATAAAACATATAGGCATGCCACTCCATCCTCAAGTCAGCATCTTCCAATGCCAACGTTCTCGTATCTGTACCAGTCTTTTATCCAAGTAAAAGCTGCTGCCTTATCGTATATTTGAAAGTCTGGTAGTCCCATTCCTCCTCTACTTTTTAGATCTGTCATGGTATTCCATTTTATCCTAGGTTTTTTCCCTTGCCATATAAACTTGGTTAGTTCTCTCTTCCATTGTATGAAAGGTTTCGTGTTCGTTATTATGGGAAGATTTTGGAACAAAAAGTTCATTTTTGGCAAAACATTCATCTTTATTGCAGCTATCCTCCCCATCATTGACAAACGCATGGAAGGCCAACTTTCCAGGTCTTTTGTTATTTCTTTCCATTTTTTTTCATAATTATTTTGAAATAACTCGTTTCTTTTGGCTATCCAAATACCTAGATATTTTACCTTTTGTCCTGTATTAAATCCTGTTTTTTGTACTAATTCCATCTCTTCTCTTTCAGTCATATTTTTGGTTAAGAAGACTGTTTTTTCCTTATTAACTTTAAAACCAGAGAATTCTCCATATTCTTGTACTGTAGTAGTCAATTTTTCAATACATTTCCCTGGGTCATCCAATAATAAGACCAAATCATCAGCGAAAGCTTTTAACTTGTATTGATATTTCTTGATTTGGACTCCTCTTATTTCTTTATCTTCTCTTATAGCATTGTTAAGTATTTCCATTGTCAAGATAAACAACAGAGGAGATAAGGGACACCCTTGTCTCGTCCCTCTGTGCAGTTCTATCATTTGTGTTCTTTCACCGTTTATAACCAGTCGAGCTTGTTGTTGGCTATAAATTGCTTCAATCCATGCAACAAATTTTTCCCCTGCCTGCATCTGTTTAACCGCGGTCTTCATGAATGGCCAACTGATCATGTCAAAAGCTTTCTCCGCATCCACAAATATCATGGCCATTTTCCGTTCATTATGCTTTTCATAATATTCAATTACATTTAAGACCGTTCTGATGTTATTTCTCAAAGATCTTTCGGTAGAAAGCCATTCTGGTCCTCATCAATTACCTCTAACAGCACTTTTTTAAGCCTCGCTGCTAGAATTGAAGCAAAAATCTTGTAGTCTGTATTCAAAAGTGATATTGGTCTACAATTCTTTACATCTCTCACATCTCTTCCTTCTTTCGGGATCAGCACAACATTAGCTTCTTTCCAAGTATCTGGTATCCCTTCCTTTATTATTTCATTTATAGTACTTTGCAAAGGTATTGAAATCTCATGTTCCATAATCTTATAATATCTTGCAGTAAAGCCGTCGGGTCCTGGAGCTTTGTCGTTCTTCAAATTCCTAGTAGCCTCAACTACTTCCATCATAGTAATAGAATTGTTCAAGACTGATCTTTGGTCTTCATTAAATCTCATTTTATTCATTTTCTCCAAATATTCTTCCGCTTCTTGTTGTTTTTTCCCCTTTGAGATCTTACTCATCAGTTTCACGTAGTAGTTATAAAAAGCTTGTTTTATTCCCTCTTGTTTTGTAATTCTTTCTTCTCCTGTTCTAATCTCGGTTATGATATTTCTGGCCCTTCTTTTACACAGCAAACCTTGAACAAGGTTTATTAGCCTGTTCAAAGAAATTATATTTCCTTCTCCTTATCTGTTGATCTATTTCTTCCAAATTAAGTTGATTTAATTCAGCTTGCTGTATCTTCATCTGTAGTCTAATCTGTTTATCTGACGGATTTTGTCTCATCTGTCGTTCAGTTTCTTTCATCTTTTCCATAATTCGCTGCTCAGTGTTTCTCTTTTCTTTTCTAATCTCTGCAGTCCATCTGCTAAAGTTACCACGCATCACAGCTTTACTTGCGTCCCAAATGGTTTTCACCGACAGCTCTGACGTCAAGTTCTCATTAAAATAGTTAATTATCTCTGTTTAGGAAGTTTGCTGTTGTTTCTTGTATCTCCAAGTGTCATATAAATTTAGATTATCCATCATATTAAAGAAGCTCTTAGGAAGTTTGCCGTTGTTTCGGGGAATTAACTTTTGCATTGTCCTGTCGACTTGAGGACTGATTACTCCATTGAAATCCCCCAAAACAATAATGTTAGAATTTCTTGTTTCATTAAGATATCTCAATATACCTTCCTGTATTGTAGCGCACACTGTTCCTAAAGCGAAAGGGCCCCTTGAGCATCACGTTAATGGGAGGAGCGGTCTGTATGACACACTCCCATTTATGCGACACTCAAGAGCTGGACGGAGAGTGGACACGCACTTTTTCATTTTCGGCTCAGTCGCGCAATGCTCCTGGGGCCCGCGTGCACTTACCTGCTGTGTGGTGCGTCAGGAGCCGGGCCGGTCGCGCTTTCTGCCTCAGCGCTAGCCTGCAATTCCCAGGTTGCGCTGCGGTAGGAAGGGGCGGGGTGTTCGCACAGCGCTTGCGCGACCGGCAAACCAGCTGCGGTAATGAAGGAGAAGCGAAGTGAGCACCTCGCACAAGAGGCTGCTCACGCAAGTGCCGCCTCCCACCTCCGCGAACAGGTAAGGTGCGGAAAGGGCTATGGCTTCCAGACCCTTCACCATTTTCGTCGCCCTCCTCTGGACCTGCTGCAGCTTGACCATGTCCTTCTTGAATTGGGGTGCCCAGAACTGGACACAGGATTCCAGATGAGGTCTGACCAAAGCAGAATAGAGTGGTACCATCACCTCCCTCGATCTAGATGCCATACTCATATTGATGCAACCAAGAATCGCATTGGCTGCTGTATCACACTGCTGACTCATGTTCAGCTTGTGATCTACCAAAACTCCTAGATCCCTTTCACACGTACTGCTATCCAGCCATGTGTCCCCCATCCTATATTTATGGATTCCATTTTTTCTGCCTAAGTGTAGGACCTTACATTTCTCTCTATTGAAATTCATTTTGTTAGTTTTGGCCCTGTTCTCCAATCTGTCAAGGTCATTTTGAAATTTCATCCTGTCCCTTGGGGTATTAGCATCATTACCAACATGCTGACAGGAAAAGAAATGCTCTGAGCCACTTCCTTGCTTGATGTTTTTATATCAGCCCTTTCCACACAAGGTGAGGCAATCATTCCATGCCACTACCTACCGCTTCTTCTGGGGTCCGAAGAAATGCAGACTGTCCATGAAGTCCTTCTGCAGGGCTCCTCCTTGGTCCAGGGTGAATCGGAGCAGTGCGAGGTCTGTAGATCTGCACTGCTCCCGCATCCAAAGTGGTGGCTTCCAGCTTCCAAAATGGCAGCTTCCGGCTTCCAAAATGGCAGCTTCTGGCTTCCAAAGTGGTGGCTTCCGGCTTCCAAAATGGCGGTTTCCGGTTGGTCGTGTGTCCCGACTAACCGCTGAAGCTCGTCATGCCTAAAGTCCGCCCTCTGCAGATCTCATTGGTGTGATCCTGCGAATCTGCACAAGCGAGCAGGAATACAATGGTGCATTCCAGGAAAATAAAGAACTGTTTTTTACGGTCTTTTGAAAACACAGTGGAGGACCACTTGGGGTCGTTTTGGAGCAGACTGAGGTGTGGATCTCCGGTAAGTAGTCCGCTCCTAGTCCGCTCCAAGGTGCAGATGACCTCTGTGAGAGGACACGCTGCCCCGTTCTAATTGCCTGGTGCGGAAAGGGCCATCCTTGGCATACGGATTCAGGGAGATCCAGCTCCTCCTTGCGCATGGTTGCCTTCCATATTGGACAAGCTTATTTTCTACTGCTCTGGGGACTGGGAGTCAGAGCAAGGCCTTCAAATTTCAGGAACAGAGATTCCCTCTAAACCTTTGGACGGACTTCCTGCTGGTAGGAGCAGTTTGAGAATGGAATACATGGTTGCCTGGGAGTGTTGCAGAGTCCCTTTCTTTGGAGGCTTTTTTAGAGAGGCTGGATGGCCATCTGTCAAAGGGAGGACTTGGATGGTGTCTCCCTGCATGGCAGAAGGGGGCTGGACTGGATGGCCCTTCCCATCTCTCTCAGCTCTGTCATTCTGTGATTCTATGGTTAAGATAGTAAGCTCTTAAAAACAGTTCAGCCCATTCTTTAAAAACTTTCTGTTTTAAAAGCCTGCCTGAATAAAAAGGTTTTAGCCTGCTGGTGGAGGGGCAACAAGGAGCAGGCTGTTCTGGTTTCCCAGGGAAGGGAGTTCCAGAGTCTGGGGGCAGCTGCTGAGAAGACCCTCTTTCGCTTCCCCGTGAACCATGCTTGCAAGAGTGGTGGGACTGAGGAAAGCGCTTTGCCCAGCTTTAGACACTGCATCAAGAGTTGCATGTCCCATCACCAAGAGAGCCTAAGTTGCTAGGTGTATAAGACAGGATCTTTTCTGTAGCAGCCCCACATTTATGGTCCTCCCACCTTAAGAAGTTAAAATTGGCTCTATTCCTATCAGTCTTTAAATAGGAAATAAACACCCCACTGGTTTGTGAAGACATGGGCTGGAGCTGTTTTTAAAGACTCTTTTGAAAAGGTAAGGTTGTCCATTGGA
Source organism: Cyclura pinguis (assembly GCA_030412105.1). Lineage (NCBI taxonomy): Eukaryota > Metazoa > Chordata > Lepidosauria > Squamata > Iguanidae > Cyclura > Cyclura pinguis. Next base: position 3,009,262 of record CM059602.1, read on the forward strand.
TTCCAAGTCAGTCTGTGTCACTGTGATACCAGCAGTAAAGCAATTTAGCCATAATGTATGTATGTGTGTATGTATGTAAATAAATAAATAATCTTACCATTTACCAGTCCAAGGATCTTTCTAAAAGCCAACTGGGACTGCTGCTGCACGGTTAAAGTTTTACACAAGAGGGCCATGAAGATGATGTCAAACTTTAAAAGCATTTTGGGAACAAACACAGCTGAGTATTGATCGACATGACTGTTCCCTCTCTTTCCACACAGTGGTTCTTCCCCTGGACGTATTTGGAAATGTGAAGTGTCAGTTGGCTGCCCTGCCTGCAATACTGGATACTCATTTTGGAATAGATGTATTTGTAAGTATCAACCAAGCCCTTCCACAGCTCTGGCTGCAACCTGTTTCCTTCTCTTCCACCCACTGGCACTGACTGACGGAGGCACTCCAGCGTATACTCTTCCTCGTCTCCGAGGGTCTAATCGTTGGTCCCGTCGCTCTCTTTTCAGGTTGACCTCGTGCTGGCAGGGACGGGGGCCGTCGTCTCCATCCCCGAAACGGTCGTCTCGATTAACGTGCCCCCCTTGCAGAACTACCGCCACTGCCAGGGGATCCACCCGGCCCTCGTGAACATTGCACTGTCCGTCTTGGGCCCAAAGAAGCCCCGGGAACTGAGCTGCACTCCCGACGCAGTGAGTGGGCTCTGGCACCGGGCAGCCTGGTGGGCGACGGGAACGGCCAGGCAGGGTGGAGCCTGACCCTGAACAGCAAGGGGGACGTTAGAGTGGCGGGCGGAGGGGCTTTACGGCAGAAATGGAGCCTTCGGAAGCAAACGGGACGGGTGTGCATTCTCCCTGGCTGAAAACAAGTTGAACCTCTCTTATCCAAAAGCCTCGGGACTAGAAGTGTTTCGGATTTGGGACTTTTTTGTTTTATTTTGGAATACCTGCATTTGCATACACGTACGTAACAAGACATCTTGGAGATGGCACAGAAATTCACTGATGTTTCATATTACGCACGTAGCCTGAAGGTAAAATGATACACTATTTTTAATAAATCTGTGCATGAAACCAAGTTTGCGTACATGAAACCATCAGAAAGCAAAGGTGTTCCTATCTCAGTCCCCCATGTGGAGAATTTTCGATTTGGAATAATTTGGACTTCTAAGTTCTGGGCCAGGAATGCCCAGCCAATACTAGGGAAAACGCCAGCCACGTACGAAGACGGTCCCAAGGCTGCAAGGAGGGCTGCATGCTTCTCAAGGAGACGAACTAGGGCCGCGTGGTCATTTTTTATTTCCGTTGCCCATGGGGTTCGATGCAGTTCAGCCTTTCCGTAGATATCAAGGACCTTGCTCTTCCGATCTGTGAACCGATGCTTTCCCCTTTCTCCCTTAAAACAGTATTCCAAGGCCGACGAACTGAGGAACGCTATTTTGGCTCTAATTCCCGGCGGGGTGAGTGACGTCTTTCGACATCTAGCACGACGGGCAGTCTGCCGCGTGATATCCGGGACCTCTTCAGATGCAGTCTTTGCAGGGTCCGGTTCCGGAAGGCAGACGGGGCGGGACAGGGGGTGCGGCACCAGGCGAAGGGGGAGAGGGCAGTTGGCCACCCTGCCCCCGAGCCAAGGGCGTGCACGAGGGTCCCGCCCCCGACCTCTCCGCTGGCCTTCCGCTGATCTTTGTTGGTGGCCAGCCCCCTCCCCGGGTGCCTGGGCGAGGTGGCCAAACTGGGGTGTCCTCTTATTCTAATATTTCAGATACCGGAATAAGCAAAACAGTAGAAAGTAAAAGTAAGAAAGCTACGGCAAAATGCATCACCATGGAAACAGCCGAAAAGCCTGTGACGGCTGGCTTAAACACTCTTATAAAACAGTTGAAAGCAAAAAATAACACAGCCAATCGTGTCTGATGGGAATTGCCAGAGAAGGCCTTGTCCTCCTCAAGATTTCAAGTGCCCCAGAGCACAAACCGAGACCCTCCCTCTGAAGTTTTGCTGGCTCATTTGCTGCAATCTCCTCCCCTTGGCTCCCGCCCGCTGCTGAAGGAGAGGGACGTTCCAGCCCAAATGGCCGTTCCGAGGGTCTTCGGGGGCAGCCCAACGTAGGCTGTGCTGCAGCAGTCTAGACCGAGGCTGTTCCTCGGCCCAGTCTACAGAGGCCACGTCTTCGTTTGAAGCCTTGCTCTCGGGGCCAAGCCAACAGCAGCATCTCGGGGCCTCTGTTTCCACGGTTGTCCTCCTCCGACCGTGGAGGTTTTTAAAGTGTTCGTCTGCCAGAGGGAGTGATTTGACTGGGTCTTCCTGCATGGCAGGCTGGGGTGGGCTGGATGGCCCCTTGGGGTCTCTTCCAACTCTCGTGTTCTAGGAAAGGCGAGGGAGGCTTTACAAAACATTTCCCCCTCTCTTTTAGTGATCCTTTCTTCAATTGGTGGCACCCATGAGATCAGGGCAAACTTATTTCCCTCTCTTGGAGGGGGAACGTTAAGGGTGTCCTCTTTTGGAGAAAGCAGATAATCTCCAGAAAAGTTGCCTTTGGCTGCCACCTGGGGAACCAGGGGTGGTTCAGCCCTGCATACATTTTAAACACCATGTATGTTCCAACCAGCAAAAAGGGAAGCCTCCCAAGGTCTCTGGCTGAATATCTCTTTTTTTCCCTCTTTCTTCAGGGTTCTCCAAGCGTCACCTCGGTACGTGCGACAACCCTTCGGGGACCTCGCTCCTGACCCATCTCTCAGGGTGGGGGGGGTGGCAAACTGGCTTTAAACCCTGGAGGACCAGGGCCAGTGAAACTTCGGAACTGACTGCCTTTACCTTTCACTCGTTCCCAGGGTATCCTGTATCTTAAAATCTCCCCCCTGGTGGATCCAGTCATTGTTTTTGAAAGGACCGGTGGCGTTGTGTCTGTCAGTGTCGAAATCGAGGTGTTCATCAAGAACGCGGACGGATCCGTATTTTCTGTCCTCGTTGTGAGAAGCGTAAGTAGCCCCATTCCAAAGAGAGGCTCTCCTCCACCAGAAGCTCTTCGGCCCAGGTGAATTTGGCTGTGTCGCGGGGAAGGGGCGTCTCAGCCTCCTCCCTTCCCCGGTGACTCTTTGGGTTTTCTCCAATGTCTCTTTGCAGAGTCTCACTCTGACTGCATCCATCTCTGTGGTTAAGGGCAGGCTGATCATCGCCGTCTCCCTCTACAAGTAAGTCTTCTTTAGCTTTTGGAGCTCGCAGTTCCATCCAAGATCCAACCCAGACGGACAGCGGTTGCTCGGGCCTCTCCGTGTTGCTACCCAGTGTGTGGGGATTGCATGGTTTCCCATCTACGTGCTGCTCTGAACTGGGTCTGAGAGGCTTTTGGGAGAAAATAGCACGCCGGCGACTAACCTCGGGCAACCCTGCCGTCCAGCGTGGGTTGCACTGTCCTTTGAAAAAGTCTCAGGTCGAGCCCCGAAGCAGTGGCATGACGAAGGTTGGTGTCTCCCGGTGTGGAAGCTCATGGGGTCCCCCACCCACGGAGCCTCTTCTGCCCAGGATCTGTAATGCCGGGGGCCCAAGTCTCCTGTCGTGGGGCCCACCCTGTGGGCATCCTGATGGACCCACCTGCCTCTGTATGCGCAAAGGCCCTGGGGAGCTCATCCAGTCATAAGAAAAATGTGGGCGGTCCTCCTCCATGAAGCCATATGGGCTCTTGTGAAGGGCAGGAGAAAGAAGGGGCCGTTTTGGTGTCACCCCCCTCTGATGTTGTCAGCTGGTGTGGTCCAGACACACCCCTCGTGACTTTGCTGCCCTGAAGTCAACGATGGAATAGCTCAGTGAGGAGAAAGGGAAGAAGAACATGTTCTTCTCCCTTGAACGGGTCTGTTCTCATCCTCCAACTTCCTTCTGGAAACGCCCCCCTCCGTTGAAGCTCCGTTTGACAGCAGCAACGAAAGCCAAGGGGAAGCCCGGTGGGCAGCCTCTAACTGGAGGGGAGCAACTCCTCCCAGAATCCTCCTTCAGGAGAGACCAATTAAGACCAATTCTTTGGGGAAGGCTCAACGATTCCAAAAGGTTACTGAAAGCAAACTCAGGTCACCGGGTCAACCCTTGTGTTCTCTAAAGTCTGTGGTGTGCCCTAAGGCTGTTGAGTCTCCCAAATTTTTACGTTCAGAGCCGCACAACGGACATCATCAGGTGCTGACCTGTGCCCCTACTGTCGGTATTCCCGCTGCTGAGCGTGGCCACCCTCAGTGTAGCTGACCTGCCAGATGTGAGCTGAGCTAGGGAACCTAGCCTAGGGGTGGGCCTGGGAGCCGTTTGCTTCTCGGTGCGCTTTCCTTCCTGCCAAAATGTACCCGATGGAAGGGTGCTTCCATGCAAGTGTTGAATGGAGTGGAGAGTGGGAGCTGGGATGGAACCACCCTCCCAGAACAGGAGTTTGCACAGTCCAGTAGTCAATCCAGGCGATGGCTTTGGTGAATTCCAGCAGCCACTTTTATTGCTGAGATAGACCACCCACCAGCTACTGAGCTGCTTCACCCACTGGAAAGAGGTTATTTCTGATGCCTGGGTTCTCACAATATCATCTGTTTTTGCCCCTTAGAGTCTCACTTGTGCTGGTATCTACCGGTGTTGGCATCACTGACGTAAGTTGATCTTTTCTGAGTCAGCGTCACATTGCTTTCAAGGCGTCCTTTTTGGAAACGGTGGCCACAGATTACTGATGTAAACAGAGAAATTTTAGAACTCATTGGAAGAGGAGATGTGCCCTGTATAGAATGCCCCACAATGAATTCCTGGCATATTCAGGTGGGGCAGGAAGACCCTTTTCTACCTGAAACACTGGAGAACTGAAAACAGGAGTACTTGCAGCAGGTTCGGGGTGATGAGACTTGGCTTACGTGCTTTCCCTGTGGAAGCCCCAGGTTTAATCTCCAGCAGTAATCCCAGAATGGGTTGGGGAAACCCTCTATTACTATGATGAGGATGATAATTATGATTATTTCATCCAGCCTATGTCTCAGTGTGAAACTCAAGGCAACTCAGAACAGATTTTAAAGCCCCAAAGATTGCAAGATTGTTTTTTCAAAGCTGATTAGCCAGAAAAACATAGAGGTTGCTGAGCTTTAAGATATATTCTCTGGATTTCCTTTTAAAAATGTATTTAATGCTTTAAATGTTGGCTGTAATTTTTGAGTTGTTTAAGGAAAGCAGAAAAGGGACAGGACTTCAGGGCAAAAGCCGGGTGGGCCCAAAAAACAACACTCAGAAGTGAGTGAACGCCACCTCCTTTTGGGCGTGCCGGGCTAGACGTATAGGCCTGTCTTAATCATCTCAGGCAGCTTCATTCGCTCCGTGTATTCACCTTTCACCTCTTCCATCTCTCGCAGGTTTCCAGTCTGGTACCCCACTGTGGTAACTTACTGGGTGAAATCTTTTTGCCTCTTCTCAATGGTAAGACCCTAAGAAAAGTGGCTGAACAGAACTGCAGGAGGAGGAGGAGGAGGAGGAACCTGGAGATGTCTGCAGAGATTTCATGCTGGGAGGGCACCCCAATTAATGGGGGTGGAGTGGGAGGAGATTAGAGATGTTCCTGGAGAAAAGGGTCAGATGAAGTCCTGATTCGTGGATTCATGGTGTGATGGAACCTCCGTAGGAAGAGGGATCCTACTGGGTGCCAATGGCTGGAGAGGGCTGTTGCCCTCATGCTTCCATTAGCACTGCCCCATGAGGCCTTCTGCCAGCATCCTGTCAGCTGGACTGCCTTCATCGATGGAGAGGAAGAGGTCTGGGAAGGAAGAGGTTTGACGATGCCTCCCTCAGGGAATGCTGTCCCTAAAGAGATCAAGATGGCATCTACTTGGTTAATTCTCAGGAGCCTTAGTATTCACACAGGCATTCCAAATCCCCTTGGTTAGTGTTCCAGCTTTTATGTGCTCACTACTTCACCTTCAGCTTTTTATTATTACTATTATTATTAGCTTTAATGAACTGCCTTTGACTGATTTTCTCGCATTGTTGCAAACTGATTTTGGATCTCCGATGTGGAGAAATACACAGCAAGCAAAACCGGGGAGGGGGGACATACTACTCTATTGCTGTTTTATGGGATCAAAAACCAATTTAAGGTCTATCAGCAGGCCCCAGCCTTCTGCCTGCAGCAACACTTCTCCCGTGGCACCTGAAATAATATAATCTGCTCCTTACAGGGCCTCTTGCTGTTGGATTCCCACTGCCTGCAATTCTGGGCACTGCCCTGGTTAATGTGTCTGTACTCTTTTCTGAGGTAAGGCTTGGATCACTCCAAGATAATAATAGTAGTCTCTGGCCCTATAATGGGTCTGAAAGAATGCTGCCCCAGTTTCCTCCAAGTCCCCTTGGTTGGTAAGCGCTCTTCAGGAAATGAGAGAGCCCATAAAGCAAGGGAATCCCCCAACTCAGAGGATGGAGGGGGGCAAGTGAGTAGCCAGGATGCAAACTGGGCACAGATACACCCTTCCTTCCTTCCTTCCTTCCTTCCTTCCTTCCTTCCTTCCTTCCTTCCTTCCTTCCTTCCTTCCTTCCTTCCTTCCTTCCTTCCTCCCTCCCTCCCTCCCTCCCTCCTTCCTTCCGTCCTTCCTTCCATGCTTTTTAAAACTCATAATGTGTCACGAGATGAACTAGCAATAGATCCTCCCAGCTTCCCCCTCCTCCTCATTCCTATTATTCACTGCCAGCTCTGTGCAATTGCACCTAATGCTCATTGCATGAAAAGGAGCCACCTGTGAGATGCTGGAAGGTTTCCTTTGAGGGAGAAAAGTGGGGGTGGGAAGCACCCAGAGACTTTAGCGGCCTTTGCCCTTCCCCTCTTGTCTCCTGCCCTTCTCAGTCCCTTCAGTGGGGAGGGGGGAAGGGTGGTCTTCCCCACAGTTCTGGGTGTCACCCTCGGGAGGGCCAGGCATTAGCTAGGAGACACTCCAAGATGCTCAACACAAAGGGCCTCTTGAATTTGTAGCTGTTTCAATATGATGAATGGATGTAGCATGGAGGTCAGATCAAAGTGGAGAACACAGAACTCTGCCTGGAAAACTAGTTGCTCTAAAGGACAGGAAAAACCACAAAGGAACACAGTGGACCCACGGTATTTGTGGCTGTTATGTTCCAGGACTCCCACGAATGGCCAAAATGCAAATGCCTGTGTGTCATATTATTCAACAGTGGGGATGCATGTGGGGATGCTTCAGCATGTCTGCATTCGTGTCACTGCCATTTTAAGTGAAAGATGCGACACTCTGTGATCACTGGGATTTGCCGATCTGGAGTTTGCATATACTGCGGACCCCGTGTAAACAGCAAATGGATTGCTTTATGGGAGAATGGTCCTCCCAAGTTCTTCTCTCCTTCTGGGACGGGATGTTCTGAAATGAAATGTTCAAAACGACTTCTCCTCCTTCTCTCCCGGCTTAGGGTGCCCTTGTGCTGTGCGTCTAAGGCAGAGGACCGACCAAAGGAGCAGCCGGCAACAGATACCAGGCCCTCCACTAATGTTTCGTGTTGTTGATCTAACTTGATCTCCGCGGATGGGATGAGAATTTCTCATGTAGTTCTCATATAATCCTTTCAATAAAGGGCTTGGCTTCTTCTGGGAACTCACAATGAAGTCACTTTCCTAATTTTTCACCAGATGGATTTCAGCCCCCGAAATTCAGGAGCTGTCTGGTGTTTCTTTTCTTTTCTTTTCTTTTCTTTTCTTTTTTTCCCTTTTCTTTTTAATTTCAGTATAAACATAAACAGAAGAACACCAACACCTACCAAAACAGCACATCAAAGGGAAAAGAAAAAGATGTCAATACTAAAAATTAGACATAACTCTAAAATAGTTAAACACTAATCAATGCATATTTAAAGTAATCTAAACAAAACTTCCTCTGAAGTTGCCAGCCACAGATGCAGGCAAAACGTCAGGAGAAAATACAACCAGAACACAGTCTCAAAGCCTGAAAAACCCACAAGAACTAATGGATTCTGGCCATGAAAGCCTTCAATTCTACATTAAACAAAACTTAACTGACCTAAACACAAAGGAGAACTACAACTGATTAAAAATTGGTTCCCACCCTTGGTGCAAACAGCTCTTAGTATATAAGTATATTTAACTTAAGGTATTACTTCAGATTAGTATTAAATTTATTGTTATATTTATACTCATTATATTTCAAAACTTTATCCAATATCTGAAATTAGGCCATTTTAAATTCTAGAATTCTTAAGTTTCTATTACAGATTTTATATCAACATTGTTAGTCAATTCAAAGTATCATTACATAATTAATTTGGCCAGTGTAAAAGGAGGAGCTTTCTGTTTGGTTCCTGTTATGCATGGTTTAGGAAAATGGGGTGGGAGCCTGTTTTGAAGAGTTGTAGATTTTAGTCATTCCAGACATCAACAGGCCTTTTCTCTGCTGTCACAGAGAGTAGGACTGGATTTAATGGTTTGGAGTTCCAGGACAGTAGATTTTGACTGAACCTTAGGAGGATTTTCTTGACAGCAAGAGTGGTTTGGCAATGGAAACGGTCCCCTAGAGAGGTGATGGGATCGCTGCTGGTCGTCTTCAAAAAGAGGCTAGACAGCTCCCTGCTGCTGGAGATGCTTTAGCCGTAGACTTTGGGCTAAGCTGGGCTTTGAATTCAATGGCCCACTGGACCCCTCCCGGCTCTATGGCTCTATGACTCTGAAAAAGCATCAGGGCTTTTAATCTTTGACAGTGAATGAACTTCAATTTCTCATGCATGTCAGTTTACACTCATTCATGTTAACATCTGCCGGTCAAATATATATTACTGTAAGTAATGCCTGTCAGGTCATAATTCCATTTATTAACAACATGAGACTGATGCAACTATTTACATGGGGAAAAGCAACTCTTTGTCTACTACATGGTGCTTTTCAAAATAGCGTCCACCCACGGCAGTGCATTTCTGCCACCTTTGGACCCACTCCTCAAACCCACTTTGCAAAATCTCTTTCAGACACTCCTTAGTCCAGTATCTGGTAGCATCTTCACCTGCATCACCGAAGCGCCATGCCTGAAGGCTTTCCTTCATCTGATCGAACAACTGAGAGTCTGAGTACCAGACTGGGGCTGTAAGGCAGATGTGGAACCAGTGACCATCCCATTTGTGCAAGAATCTGTGATGTTGCCAAAGAAGTGTGGGATTCGGCATCACTGGATTGCATCGCAGCTGTTTTCTTACAGATGGCTTCTCAGAGTTTCCGAAGCGATGCCTTATAGCCATCACTGTTCATTGTTGTCCCAACCTTGAGAAAACCAACCTAAATCATAGAATGATAGAACCATATTGCTGGGAGCATAGAATCATTTCTCATTTTGAAAAAGTTTTTTTTAAAAAAAATCTCAAACAGTGCAGGTGAGTACTGAAGCTGATTAGAACAACCCTATCTGCCTCTGAGATCCCAGATCTTAGGGTTTGAACCCTCTTCTCCAGTCCTCAAGGGGAGGGGAGGAATTTCAGAGTGACAGTGCTACTGCAGTAGACTGACGCTCTCCCGGGGTCTACAATTTAATATCTAATATTAAAAATATTTCCATGTGCCTGAGAGGGTTCCCCAGACGAGCACGCAGGCAGGCACAGCCAAACAGCTGAAATCAGGAAAAACCTGGTCAGACCAGTAAATGATTTGTCACGTAGCTCCAGGAGCCCTCCAGACATGCACGCATTAAACTACAAGAAAGGTCCTCTGCCCCGAGAAGCCAGCTTGACAGGATTAGCACTCCCGACAAACGGTCCATCGAACGAGGACGATTTACATACAGCGGAGGCTTTTGACAACCCCGGCAAATCTAATCGTGCCAGGGACTTTGACATTTTGGAGCTTTGGTCTCCGAATCATGCAAAGGACGTGAATATTTGGGGGCTTTGTTTTAGCTCCTCAACCTATTGTTCTCCCCGGGGAAAGGGTTAGCCCTCCAGGTACATTTTCCCCTATAAAAAGACCCGGTTTTTTAGCATATCTTCGGATCGCTTTCGGCTCCACATCACTTTGTCCGGCTATCCCTTTAGCTCTCCACGTGCTGAGCCACATCTCTCTCTCTCTCTCCGTTGCTGTCCTGGACCCCCAGACTTCAAGATCAGGTGCAGTATACCCCAGAAACACCCCTTCAAAGCCCCCTATCCAATTCTCTCTCTTTTATTCCTGAATAGCTCTTGTGTGAGTGAGTATGTAGGTGCGAACATGCGCAAGTCCTTATTTTTAAATAAAATCATTTATTTAGCAATTTGGTGTGGTTTTTGGCGCGGCCTTACCCCGTAAAAATTGGGTTACAAGATCTCGCCAGGTTGCGCTGCCTCTCGTAATGCTATTGCTTGTGCTCTGGCTAATTTCCATTCCCCACTGTGTGGAGCACATCGAGGTGTCCCCTAAGGGACCCCAGAAATCAGGTTAACAGCAGCACTGCCTTGGGGAAAAAGTGTGCATTTTTATGTGTTAAAGAACTTTAAAAAAAAAAAAGATTCAATTGCTTCCTCCCTGCAACTGTGGTTTTGTTTACCAATTGGTACATTTATTTATTTGTTGCTTAATGTAATGGTTGGTGCTTAATGTGTCATGCTTAACAACATCACCAGTGGCTTTCCCTTAGAACATCTCTTAGCAACATCACCATACCCCGTCTTCAGTGATATCACATGGGGGCATATGCAAGGTTTGGCCCTGGAATTTTAGGGCCTGGGATAGTCCTGAGCTGGCACGCGCGCACGCACACACACACACACACACACCTATCTCAGAGATGCTTATTAGACACACAGAAACAGTGACAAAAGTGGGAAAGCTGCAAAGATCATATAAGAGAATGGGGAGAGATCTAGGGATTGGGCATTGTTGGTGGCAATGTTGGAGATGTGGAACCAAAGAAGCAATTTTGGAATTCAGTAACATAGGCCGCATCAATAGGAGTATGGCAGCTAGGTTGAGTACCACTTCTGCTTTGACCAGACCTCACCTGGAGTAGTACTGTATCCAGCTCTAGGCACCACAGTTCGAGAAGGATATTGACAAGTTAGAACAGAGGACAGAAACCCAAATGGTCAAAGGCCTGGAAACCATAAAACCCTTTCAGGAGCAGCTTAGGGAGATGGGTGAGTTTAGCCTGGAGAAGGGAACTTGAAGAGGTGACATGATAGCCATGTCTAAGTATCTGAAAGGAAGCCATGGATGGAACAAGCTTGTTTTCTGCCGCTCCAGAGACTAGGACATTATGCGGCAATGGCTTCAAACTGCAGGAAAAGAGATCTAAACACTTGGAAGAGCTTCCTAAGGGTAAGAGCGGTTGTACAGTGGAATATCCCTGGGTATGTGGCGGAGTCTCCTTCTCAGGAGGTTTTTAAACCAGGAGTGGATGGCCATCTATCAAAGGGAGTGCTCGGATTGTGTTTTCCTGCATGGCAGAATGGGATTGGACTGGATGGCTCTTGGGGTCTTCCAGCTCTAGGATTCTAAGTTCCTTGCAGCTGCTGGGACTCAGGTCATTTCCGCACTAAAGTGTTATAGCGCTATGATTCCACTTTCAACATCCTATGGAATCCTGGGGTTTGCAGTTTTGGGAGGGGCCATGTGGCCCCTCCCGAAACTGCGAACCCCAGGATTCCATAGGATGTTGAAAGTGGAATCATAGCGCTATAACACTGTAGTGTGGAAATGGCCTGAGTTGAGCAACAAAGCAAGAAATGACTGTTGTCCTTCATGTGGGTTCCCAAAGTCTGACAGGGAGAGCTATTTTTCCCAACCAACGATGTAAGTTTGGCTGTGTGAACTGACTCTCAAGAAAAGTTGTCTTTCATCACCCTTCTACCATTTGAGACCAAATTTCAGCTCCCGGGCAGCGTGGGATGGGAGAGCCAGTCCTCGCCATGCTTTGTCAAGCATAAAGCTCCTCAAAACTCCAGTTACTTACTCAGAGGGTGTGAACACAGTGAAAAAGGCAAAAGGTCAACAGGAAGCTTTGCTTGCTCTTCCCATGATTGAGAGACTTTGTTTGACCTGTTATTAGCATTGCTGGTCAAGGTCTATGGTGACAAGAATGGCAAAAAACGTGCAGAACTAGCTCAGTCCAGGAAACTTTGGAGAGCAGAGGGCCAAAAGGGTGTGGGAATCCCTTCAGCAGCCAAAGAAGAGGGAAATGAAAGGGGAAGCTGCCCTACAGAATCTGCTGCCACAAGATGTGATGAGGACCATAGTCTGAGATTATTGTGAAAGCCACCTCCAGAAATCTTTCCAGATCGGTGGTGGGCAGCTCTGTTTGGGCCACCAGCCACTCTGGTGCTTGGCCACATGGTCAAGGGCCACATTTTTGTTTTGCTGTTAATCTTTTTAAAAAGTTTTGGGGTATTTCCATACAATGGCATTGGATCTTCTCTGATCTTGGCAGCTAAGCAGGGTCAGGACTGGTTAGTGGCTTGATGGAAGACCGTCAGCAAATGCCAGGTGCTATAGGATGGATTTCAGAGGAAGGAACTTTCAAAACCACCTGAAAACCCAATGAAGTTAACGGGGTCTCCATAAGCTGACTTGAAGATACACGCAGAGCACACACTAGTCTCTCCATATCCACAGGTTCAGCATCCACAGATTTAACCAACCAAGGCTCAAAAACATTCAAAAATCCAAAAAGCAAAGCTTGATTTTTGCTGTACGCTAAGCAGTTAATTGATGTATAGACACGCCTTGCTGTAGCCTCCCTGCACTTCGCAGATCCTCAGACTCTCTCTGGCACTTGTTCAAGTTCTTCACCATTTTGGACAAGCGACGCCATTTTACTATGCCATTGTATATAATGGGGCTTGAGCATCTATGGATTTTGGTATCCACGGGGCGTCCTGGACCTAAACTCCAATAGATACCAAGGGCCTACTGTGCAGAAAACTTAGCAGAAAACCACGTGCAGAGTGTGCCCAGTTTCTCCTTTAACCTCTCCTCTCTCTGGCCCTTTCTGCACCTTACCTTCTTCCGGTGCTGGGGTGCAGGGATCGCGCAAGCAGCCACTGGTGAGAGGCTCTCACATCCAGGGTCTTTTGGCTACGCATGAGCTGCTTGCTCATGCAAGAGCCCTGCCTTTTCCTTCCACAGCACAGCCTGGGATTTTCCCAGGCTGCACTGGGGCAAGAAGTGCGACCGGTGTGGCTCCGGAGGCTCTGCACGCCAGGTAAGTGTGCGCGGGGCCCAGGAACAATGCCCGATCGTGCACCATTTTCAGCTTCTAGCCGAAAATGAAAAGGTGCGCGATCGGCACCTGCCCTACCCTGGAGCGTCATGCGATTGTGAGTGCATCGTGCAGATTGCTCCTCACAATTGCGCGATGCTCCAGGCGCCCTTTCGCATGGAAAATGCCATGCGAAAAGGGCCTCTGTCTTCCCTTTCCCCTTTTGTAATATAATATAATCCCCCCTGAATATAAAGAAGGCTTCTTCTGAGTAAGCAGATGCAAGAGGAGGAGAGGAGGAGAGGGAGAGGGAGTTACTTTTGGCCTGGTTCCTTTTTCCTACCAAGCCATAGGCATTTCTTGGTGGGAAGCCAGCAGCAGAATCACCTCCACTTACCCAGTCTTGCTTCCCACCACACCTTTGCTTCCAAGACCCCTGAGAACAAGGCTCCCAAAATCCCATTTCCTCATTTTGGGGCAGTGAGGGGAGAAGGAATGATAGAACCCCCATGGTTGCTGTTCTTGCATCCCTGGAAGTATATGGGGGTCTGGCTGCTTATTCAATTCTGTGTGCTGCCATACACGCCAGCAGTAAGGGAGGCTACAGTAGGTATAGCAAATGGAAGTCACCCCTCATTTCACCTTTAGTTTAACAACACAGCTCTCCCCACATCCCAGCCCTCTCTATCTGAAAGTGCCCAAAATGTATCTGAGTACATCTCTGTGTCAGAGCTTCCTTTTCCTTGCTTGCTCCCCCGTTGTTGAAGTTTCTATTATAAGTTTCTCAGGACAGAGACCGATGCATGTGGCTTCTGCTAGCCTGTCCTGTACCTTGGTGAGACTACAGGCATCCTCTGCTTATTCAACAGGTTAGGGACTAGAGGACTGTTAAAAAAACAAAATTATCGAAATGAGGAAATGAGTCTGTATACAGACTGAGCAAAAAGATGGTGCCCAGTCAACTGGGAGAAACAGCTGTGTGTAGTTGTCAACACTGTATAAGGCATGTACTGTGAACAGTTTCTAAGAGATTGAAGCCTTTTAACACCCCGGTATCTGATGACTCACTCTTTTGATGCTTCTAAATAAAGGACAAGTTCTATTAATTTGAGAAGGGTTCTGCTTTTTCATCAGTTCTTGCCAACAGAGCTTGGAACCACTCACACATGTCCACTGCTTGCTAAGTGAGTTATGAGCGTGGGAAAAGGCACTAACCTGGCTTAGAGATTTTGCAAGCAGCATGCAGATGGTTGGTCCCAAGCAAGCCTCTGTAAGTCCTTCAGGTTCCCTTCAGATTCTGGCATCCAGTTGCATCAATGGCAGATGTGATCTATCAAGCTCTGCTAGATCGTGTACCCCAGAAGTGTTGTGTCTGACAGGGAGGGTTCTCTCTGTCAAGCTAGTGGATGCCATGAAACACAGAGTCTGAAGACTCCATTGAGCCAGGATCAGGACCGGCAAAGTGTCCACTCGAGAATGGAGTGAACACAATAGGGCCCCAGGTCTTCAGAAGAACCACCGGCTTCGGTGGAGCCAGGGGGCGTGAGAGTTTCACACATCCCCATATGGACATTACATTTCCTGCATCCAGACCTCTTGTAAAGTATATGATTTGATTTGCTTCATTTATGTTCGTAGAAGACAAGAAGGTCTTTGTTTGCAGCAGTGTGAACTTTTGTCTAGCTTTACAGCCTTCCTTTACTGCCCTTAAAGTGACAACCAATTCCATTTTCTGACAGTGGCCTGGTCTCTAACCTGTCGGGTAAGTGAGGGAAGCCTGGGCCATTTCCGCACTACTGTTATAGTGCTATTATTCTACTTTCAACATCCTATGGAATCCTGGGGTTTGCAGTAGGGAGGGAACTCAAAGGCCCCCTCCCTAAATTGCAAACCCCATGATTCCATAGGATGTTGAAAGTGGAATAATAGCGCTATAACAGTCTAGTGTGGAAATGGCCCTGGACTGTAAATGTTAGCGCCCTCTGGTGGAAAAGATATCACCATGTGAAGCTACTGTATAGCGCCTAATTTTCAAAAAAGAGACACAGAGTGCTTTTTCTATAGCGGCTAGCTGTTGATGTGAGAGGTGCCAGGAGCTGGCTCACCTGGAAGCGATTCATCTGAATTAAAAGTATCTACCCTACGCTTTTTGTACACGCATAAGCTTTTATGACAAACACCTGACAAGCACACAGAGCAAAAGTTCTTCTGAGCAGATGCATTTCTGCTTGGCCCCAGTTCTGCTCCTGTCCCTTTACCAGCCATGTAGCACAGAGAAGGAAAGAAGATCTGTCCTCAAGCAAGGTTTCATCTCCTTAATTTCTAAGTGTTATAGCTCGTTTTTTTAAAAAAAAAAAAAGGCACTACAAGCAAGAGCAACAAATAAGAAAAAAATATCACTCTTGTCCCAGTTCAAATTTTGAAATGGTCTTCTGGCACAACTGGATCTTCCATCATTCCTCGAACAATCTTGTTATGCAATCTCCCCTCTTGCTGCATTTGAGTTATTGAACAATGTAATTGTTCACTGTTCAGGATGGGTGAGATTTGTCTTATGTCCACACGCAAACTCAGATCAGAATGGACTTCATGCACTCTGGTTGGATTTGGATTGGACTCCAACTGAACGAATCATAGAATCATAAAGCTGGAAGAGACCCCAAAGGTCATCCAGTCCAATCCCACTCTGCCATGCAGGAAGACACCATCAAAGCATTCCCAACGGATGGCCACCCAGCCTCTGTTTAAAAAACCTTCGAAGAAGAAGACTTCAAAGAAGAAGACTATTGGGCAGTGTAATGCACTGTCCAACTGCTCTTACCATCAGGAATTTCTTCCTGATTTTAGATGGAAACTGTTTTCCTGAAGTTTGAAGCCATTGCTTCCTGTCCTAGTCTCTGGAGCAGCAGAAAACAAACTTGCTCCATCCTCCGTATGAATGGTTAGACTCATTGAAAGCTAGGTCCCCATCACATGTGATGCAACTCTCCTGCTCCCTCCCCTGCCTAGAAACTTAAGTTTCCCCTTCACATATAAATAATTAACACTTAATTAATGAATTAATTAGCCTCAGGCCCCTCCTTAAACTGCAAACTCCAGAATTCCCTAGCATGTTGAAAGTGGAATAATAGCACTGTAACAGTCTAGTGCAGAAATGGCCTCAGTGTTTGGAAAAGAAAACCTCTGGTATCAGCAAAACACCAAAAGATCAAGGAAATACAGGCCAGAGGAGTAGGAGTTAGAACAGATTGTTAACAACTACATTTCTGCGTATACTATCTCAAGGGTGGGCGACTTGGGGAGCTCCAGATGTTGAACTACTGCTCCCATGATCCCTAAGCATTAGCCATGCTTGTAGGGTGAAGGACTGCCAGAGACCACATGTCCTACAAACCTGACCTATGCAATTTTTGGAGAGGGAAACTTCCCAGCAGTTAGTGAGATGCAGTCAGAGATTGCAGCCTTTTTCCTTTACACCTTAGAAAAATCCTTTGGCTTCCACACCTGTCATTAGATCCAGGCCTGTTCCTACCGCTGGGCAGAGTAGGGCAACCACGTTAAATCCCCTGGCAGTTCCTTCCGCTTAAGGACAGATTGTTTCTCAGTATCTCTTAAACTCTCCTCCTGTTTTCCCCCAAGAATGTACTTATTCCTGTGCAATGCTTATATCTGACCAGCAGATGTCATCAAGAATGAAGTCAAACAGGTATGCGTGAGAAATTGAAGTTCTCTCACTCTAAAAAATTAAAAGCCCTGCTGCTGCTTCAGAGTCATAGGCTATTTCCACACTAGATTGTTACAGTGCTATTATTCTGCTTTCAACATCTTATGGAATCCTGGGGCTTTCAGTTTAGGGATGGCCCTTTGAGGATGGCCTTTGAGGCCCCTCTCTAAACTGCAAACCGCAGGATTCCATAGGATGTTGAAAGTGGAATAATAGCACTACATCAGTCTAGTGCAGAAATGGCCATAGAGTCATAGAATCATAGAGCTGGAAGGGGTCCAATGGGCCATTGAACCCAAAGCCCAGCTCACTCCAGAGTCTACAGCTAAAGCATCTCCAGTTGCTATCTAGCCTCTTTTTGAAGACGTCCAGCAGCGATCCCATTACCTTTCTAGGGAACCGTTTCCATCGCCAAACCACTCTTGCTGCTAAGAAAATCCTCCTAAGGTTCAGTCGAAATCTACTGTCCTGGAACTCCAAACCATTAAACCCAGTGCTACTCTTTGTGGCAGCAGAGAAAAGGCCTGTTGATGTCTAGAATGACTAAAATCTACAACTCTTCAAAACAGGCTCTCACCTCATTTTGCTAAACCATGCAAAATAGGCACCAAAGAGAAAGCTCCTCCATTTACACTGGCCAAATTTAGTAGGTCCAGCTAATCCAACCATGGAGAAGACTGTATTCTATCCAGCCCATCATATGGCTGTTAAAGATTGCCCACTGGCATTGTTAAATACAAAGAAATCCAACCCAGGCATGTAAGACATAAGCATTCAAAGCCCTGAATCTGAATTGAGAGGCTTGCCAGGTTCCTGTTTCTCTCACATTCAGTTTTGTAAGATCTCAAAGTTCTTTTTCTCCTGTATATGAAGATATTTTATAAATTTCAGTAGATTCTTTTCAAACAGAATTGAAACAAAATTCTTCCCATCTCTATGAGAGGCAGACTTTGGAACGGTGACAGTCAAACTCTGTTTAGAATATAGGGAAGTGAAAAATCAGACAGATATAAGCTTCTGAACTTCAGGGGCCTTCTCTCTGCTGAAATCCGTCTGATGAAAAATTAGGAAAGAGACTCCGTTGTGAGTTCCCAGAAGCCACCAAGCACTTTATTGAAAGAATTACATGAGAATTACACGAGAAGTTCTCATCCCAACAGCTGGGATCAAGTTAGATCAAGAACACAAAACATTGGTGGAAAGCTTGGTATCTGTTGCTGGCTGCTCCTTTGTGCCGAGCCTTGGGTGTCTGGTCTATCCTCTGCTTTAGACGCACAGCACGAGGGCACCCTGAGCAGAGGGAGAAGGAGGAGAAGTCATGCTGAATATTTCATTTCAGAACATCCCATCCCAGAAGGAGAGAAGAACTTGGGAGGAATATTCTCTCATAAAGCAATCCATTTACTACTCTTTATGGTGGGCCTGCAGTATAAATGACCTCTAGATTTGGAAATTCAAGTGATCACCAAGTGTTGTGCCCTACACCTAGCATGGCAGTGACATGAATGCAGTCATGCTGAAACATCCTCTCACACACATCCACACCATTTAATATGTCACACAAGCATTTGCATGTCGGCCAGTCGTGGGAGTCCTGGAACAGAAGCACCACAAATACAGAGGGTCCGCAGTATCCCTTTCATGGAATCATAGAGTTGGAAGAGACCCCAGGGGCCATTGAGTCCAACCCCCTGCCAAGCAGGAACCCACATTTGACAGATGGCCATCCAGCCTGTGCTTAAAAACCTCCAAAGGAGGAGGAGACCCCACCACACTCCATGGAGGGAGCGGCAGATTCCACTGCCGGACAGCTCTGACCGTCAGGAAGTTCTTCCTGAGGTTTAAGTGGAATCTCCTTTCCTGCAGCTTGAATCTTCCTGTCCTTTAGAGCAACTAGTTTTCAAGGCAGAGTTCTGTGTTCTCCGTTTTGATCTGATCTCCATGTTATATCCATTCATCATATCGGAATAACCACAAATACCAGAGGCCCCTCATGCTGTGAATCTTGGAGCATCCCCTAGCTAATCCCTGGCCCTCCCGATTTCTCCTTCCAGAACCATTGGGAAGACCAACCTTTCCCGCATCCCACCAGAGGGGTTAAGAAGGGCAGGAGGCAGAGGAGAGGCCAGGAAGGGAGGGGGAAAGGCAACTAAAGTTTCTAAGTGCTTCCCACCCTCAGCTTTCTCCATCAGTCTCAAGGGAAACCTGTTGGGAGTGGCAACCTTGGCATGCTTAATTAACTGGCTAGGTTGTTTGCATGTTTATTGTAGGCATAGAGAGATAGCCTAGAGAAAACTTCCTGTTTGTTTTGGTCAACACTTCTTCCTCCAGGACCTACACATTCTTTGGTCTTAAAAAGGTTCTCTTGCCATTTACTCCTTCCTTTTGTCTTCGCCTTTTGTCCCGAAAGCATGCCCTGAGATCTCCTAACAGGGATTATTTTCAGCAAGCATGCGAGTGCTTAATTTTCTTCCTACCTTCTTCAAGAATCGAACCTGTGTAGACTATGCACAAGATTTTGTGAGTAAATTCTTTTATATTTTTAACCAATTTGTTTTTTGTGTTTATTTTGAGCTAGGTTAAGTGTGTTTGGGGTGGAGTGATAGAAGTGGGACTGGTAATCTGTTCAACTTCCGTTTTTGTGCAATTACGGAGATACTCTGCTGATTGAGAGTCTCATTACCAAAATCTCTCAATTCCCCAACAAAACTATCCAGCATCTCACAGGTGGCTCCCTTCGATGCAATGAGCATCATGTGCAACCCCATAGAGCAGGCAGTGGATAATGGGAATGAGCAGGTACAGGGGGGAGAAGCCACTGCAGATTCATCTCGGAACACATTATGGGTTTTTAAAAGCCTAGTTCTGGGATGACCTCCGTCTTCAGGCTGACAGTCCTCTTTCCTTGCTTTCCTCATTTCCCAAATACCCCCCTCCCTTTTCGCATCTTCTCTGGGCATCTCGCCCTCTCTTCCCAGTCCCATTCCAGACTGTGTGCCATTGTTCTTTCTCTTTCTCTTGTTCTGAAAACAAAAGGGAGGGAAGGTGTCTCCCTGCCCCGTTTGCAACCTGGCTGCTCGCTTGCCCTTCCTCCACCATCGGAGTTTGGGACTCCCTTGTTTTACAGACTCACTCGGTTTGCTTTCTAGAAAGTGATTACCAACCAAGGGGGCTTGGAAGAAACCGGTGGCAATCTTTCAGGCTCACTTTACCACTTGGCCATTAGACTCTCAGAACAGAGATAACAGCATGGACCTATCCTGCAGAATTGTTGTAAGGATTACAACTTCGTGCCTGTAAAGGGCCAGACCCTACTGTTATTATCTTAGAGCAGGGCTTTCCAAACAGTGCACCATGGCAGATTAGTGTGTCCCCTGAAGTGTGCAGGTGTGTCTCCTGCAATCTTGGAAATGTCTTTTATTATTTATAAATCATACATTTTTAAAAATATACGAAAAGGCTCCATGAGATATGTTGTGTCCCCATACATTTCATTATTACAATTTATGTCTATGTCCTTTTCTCTTATAAGTTTAACCTCCCGTTTGCAACTGTGTCATGAAATGATGCCTGTCTAAAAGGTGTGTCACCAACATGAAAAGTTTGGAAAGCTCTGTTTTAGAGTAAGCCAAACCTTACCTCAATAAAGTAGACAAACACATTCACCAGGCTGGTTCCCAGGAGTGCAGGCAAGGGGAATCCAAGAGCAAGAGGCCCTGTAAGGACAAAATTATACTATTTTAGGCTCCGTGAGAGAAGCATTGCTGCAGGCAGAAGGCCGATACCTACCAATAGACCTCAAATTGATTTTTGATCCTGTAAAACAGAAATAGAGGCGTACGTCCCCCTCCCTTGCTTTGCTTGTCGTGTGCTTCTGTGCATCAGAAATCCAAAGTCAGTTTACAACTGTGCAAGAAAATCCATCAAAGGCAGTGTAATTAATAATAATAATAGGCTGAAGATGACGTTGCGAGCAGATAACGGTTGGCATAACAACCAAGAGGATTTGAAATGCCTGTGTGAATGGTAAGACTTTTGTCCAGCCTCTCAGCAATAACAGTGAGCATGAGGGCAATCGGCCTCTCAAGCCGCTGGCACTTGGTAGCATTCCTCTTGTCACGGAGGTTCCACGACACCTAATAATCAGGACTTGGTCTAAGCCTTTTTTCCCTCCCTCCCTCATTAATTTGGGTGCCCTCCTGGTGTGAAATCCCTGCAGACATCTCCAGGTTTCCCCTTCTGCTGCTGTTCAGCCACTTTTCCGAGGGTCTTACCATTGAGAAGAGGCAAAAAGATTTCACCCAGTAAGTTACCGCAGTGGGGCACCAGACTGGAAACCTGCGAGAGACGGAAGAGGTGAAAGGTGAATGCACGGAGCGAAGGAAGCCGCCTTGCGCAATCCAAACAGGCGTCTGGCCCAGGGCAGCCCAAACAGAGTGGTGTGAGCTCATTCTGAGCATTGTTTGGGCCCATTCAGATTTTGCCCTTAGGTGCTGTCCCTTCTTTTCTAAAATAACTCAAAAATTACAGCCAACATTTTAAGCACTATACACATTTTTAAAAGAAAATCCAGAGAATGCATCTTAAACCTCAACAAGCTCAGAAAAACAATCTAGCAATCTTTGGGGCTTAATAATCCATTCTCAGCTGACTTGAGTCTCAAACTGAGATTTAGGTTGGGCATAATAATAATAATAACAACAACAACAACAACAACAACAACAACAATAATGAGCTTCATGCTGAGGAAGGTTCTCCCAAACCAATTTTGGAGTTACTGCTGGTTTCCAGTTCTCCAATGTTTCAGGTAGCGAAGGGTCTTCCCAGCCCCCCCCCCTTGAATATGCACAGCCCTTTCTGCATACAAAACATCTCCTCTTCCAGTGAGTTCTAAAATGTCTCTGTTTACATTGGTAATCTGTGGCCACCGTTTCCAAAAAGGACGCCTTGAAAGCAATGTGATGCTGACTCAGAAAAGATCAACTTACATCAGTGATGCCAACACCGGAAGATACCAGCACAAGTGAGACTCTAAGGGGCAAAAACAGATGATATTGTGAGAATCCAGGCATCAGAAATAACCTCTTTCCAGTGGGTGAAGCAGCTCAGTAGCTGGTGGGTGGTCTATCTCAGCAATAAAAGTGGCTGCTGGAATTCACCAAAACCATCGCCTGGATTGACTACTGGACTGTGCAAACTCCTGATCTGGGAGGGTGGTTCCATCCCAGCTCCCACTCTCCACTCCATTCAACACTTGCCTGGAAGCACCAATGAGGTGTTGCAAGGGGACCTGTTACGCCCCCTCCAACTAACAGAGAAGGAGGGGGGCACTCTGTTTCTTCCACATCTATCAGCTTCTAAGTCCACAAGGAGATGCTCCTGCAGACTCTGGGTACATTTTGGCAGGAAGGAAAGCGCACCGAGGAGCAAACGGCTCCCAGGCCCACCCCTAGGCTAGGTTCCCTAGCTCAGCTCGCGTCTGGCAGGTCAGCTACACTGAGGGTGGCCACGCTCAGCAGCGGGAATACCGACAGTAGGGGCACAGGTCAGCACCTGATGATGTCCGTTGTGCGGCTCTGAACGTAAAAATTTGGGAGACTCAACAGCCTTAGGGCACACCACAGACTTTAGAGAACACAAGGGTTGACCCGGTGACCTGAGTTTGCTTTCAGTAACCTTTTGGAATCGTTGAGCCTTCCCCAAAGAATTGGTCTTAATTGGTCTTTCCTGAAGGAGGATTCTGGGAGGAGTTGCTCCCCTCCAGTTAGAGGCTGCCCACCGGGCTTCCCCTTGGCTTTCGTTGCCGCTGTCAAACGGAGCTTCAACGGAGGGGGGCGTTTCCAGAAGGAAGCTGGAGGATGAGAACAGACCCGTTCAAGGGAGAAGAACATGTTCTTCTTCCCTTTCTCCTCACTGAGCTATTCCATCGTTGACTTCAGGGCAGCAAAGTCACGAGGGGTGTGTCTGGACCACACCAGCTGACAACATCAGAGGGGGGTGACACCAAAACGGCCCCTTCTTTCTCCTGCCCTTCACGAGAGCCCATATGGCTTCATGGAGGAGGACCGCCCACATTTTTCTTATGACTGGATGAGCTCCCCAGGGCCTTTGCGCATACAGAGGCAGGTGGGTCCATCAGGATGCCCACAGGGTGGGCCCCACGACAGGAGACTTGGGCCCCCGGCATTACAGATCCTGGGCAGAAGAGGCTCCGTGGGTGGGGGACCCCATGAGCTTCCACACCGGGAGACACCAACCTTCGTCATGCCACTGCTTCGGGGCTCGACCTGAGACTTTTTCAAAGGACAGTGCAACCCACGCTGGACGGCAGGGTTGCCCGAGGTTAGTCGTCGGCGTGCTATTTTCTCCCAAAAGCCTCTCAGACCTAGTTCAGAGCAGCACGTAGGTGGGAAACCGTGCAATCGCCACACACTGGGTAGCAACACGGAGAGGCCCGAGCAACCGCTGTCCGTCCGGGTCGGATCTTGGATGGAACTGCGAGCTCCAAAAGCTAAAGAAGACTTACTTGTAGAGGGAGACGGCGATGATCAGCCTGCCCTTAACCACAGAGATGGATGCAGTCAGAGTGAGACTCTGCAAAGAGACATTGGAGAAAAGAGTCACCGGGGAAGGGAGGTGGCTGAGACGCCCCTTCCCCGCGACGCAGCCAAATTCGCCCGGGCCGAAGGGCTTCTGGCCCCGTGCAGGAGAGCCTCTCTTTGGAATGGGGCTACTTACGCTTCTCACAACGAGGACAGAAAATACGGATCCGTCCGCGTTCTTGATGGACACCTCGATTTCGACACTGACAGACACAACGCCACCGGTCCTTTCAAAAACAATGACTGGATCCACCAGAGGGGAGATTTTAAGATACAGGATTCCCTGGGAACGAGTGAAAGGTAAAGGCAGTCAGTTCCGAAGTTTCACTGGCCCTGGTCCTCCAGGGTTTAAAGCCAGTTTGCCACCCCCCCCACCCTGAGAGATGGGTCAGGAGCGAGGTCCCCGAAGGGTTGTCGCACGTACCGAGGTGACGCTTGGAGAACCCTGAAGAAAGAGGGAAAAAAAGAGATATTCAGCCCGAGACCTTGGGAGGCTTCCCTTTTTGCTGGTTGGAACATACATGGTGTTTAAAATGTATGCAGGGCTGAACCACCCCTGGTTCCCCAGGTGGCAGCCAAAGGGAACTTTTCTGGAGATTATCTGCTTTCTCCAAAAGAGGACACCCTTAACGTTCCCCCTCCAAGAGAGGGAAATAAGTTTGCCCTGATCTCATGGGTGCCACCAATTGAAGAAAGGATCACTAAAAGAGAGGGGGAAATGTTTTGCAAAGCCTCCCTCGCCTTTCCTAGAACACGAGAGTTGGAAGAGACCCCAAGGGGCCATCCAGCCCACCCCAGCCTGCCATGCAGGAAGACCCAGTCAAATCACTCCCTCTGACAGACGAACACTTTAAAAACCTCCACGGTCGGAGGAGGACAACCGTGGAAACAGGGGCCCCGAGATGCTGCTGTTGGCTTGGCCCCGAGAGCGAGGCTTCAAACGAAGACGTGGCCTCTGTAGACTGGGCCGAGGAACAGCCTCGGTCTAGACTGCTGCAGCACAGCCTACGTTGGGCTGCCCCCGAAGACCCTCGGAATGGCCATTTGGGCTGGAACGTCCCTCTCCTTCAGCAGCGGGCGGGAGCCAAGGGGAGGAGATTGCAGCAAATGAGCCAGCAAAACTTCAGAGGGAGGGTCTCGGTTTGTGCTCTGGGGCACTTGAAATCTTGAGGAGGACAAGGCCTTCTCTGGCAATTCCCATCAGACACGATTGGCTGTGTTATTTTTTGCTTTCAACTGTTTTATAAGAGTGTTTAAGCCAGCCGTCACAGGCTTTTCGGCTGTTTCCATGGTGATGCATTTTGCCGTAGCTTTCTTACTTTTACTTTTTACTGTTTTGCTTATTCCGGTATCTGAAATATTAGAATAAGAGGACACCCCAGTTTGGCCACCTCGCCCGGGCACCCGGGGAGGGGGCTGGCCACCAACAAAGATCAGCGGAAGGCCAGCGGAGAGGTCGGGGGGCGGGACCCTCGTGCACGCCCTTGGCTCGGGGGCAGGGTGGCCAACTGCCCTCTCCCCCTTCGCCTGGTGCCGCACCCCCTGTCCCGCCCCGTCTGCCTTCCGGAACCGGACCCTGCAACGACTGCATCTGAAGAGGTCCCGGATATCACGCGGCAGACCGCCCGTCGTGCTAGATGTCGAAAGACGTCACTCACCCCGCCGGGAATTAGAGCCAAAATAGCGTTCCTCAGTTCGTCGGCCTTGGAATACTGTTTTAAGGGAGAAAGGGGAAAGCATCGGTTCACAGATCGGAAGAGCAAGGTCCTTGATATCTACGGAAAGGCTGAACTGCATCGAACCCCATGGGCAACGGAAATAAAAAATGACCACGTGGCCCTAGTTCGTCTCCTTGAGAAACATGTAGCCCTCCTTGCAGCCTTGGGACCGTCTTTGTACGTGGCTGGCGTTTCCCCTAGTATTGGCTGGGCATTCCTGGCCCAGAACTTAGAAGTCCAAATTATTCCAAATGGAATATTCTCCACATGGAGGACTGAGATAGGAACACCTTTGCTTTCTGATGGTTTCATGTACGCAAACTTGGTTTCATGCACAGATTTATTAAAAATAGTGTATCATTTTACCTTCAGGCTACGTGCGTAATATGAAACATCAGTGAATTTCTGTGCCATCTCCAAGATGTCTTGTTATGTACGTGTATGCAAATGCAGGTATTCCAAAATAAAACAAAGAAGTCCCAAATCCGAAACACTTCTAGTCCCGAGGCTTTTGGATAAGAGAGGTTCAACTTGTTTTCAGCCAGGGAGAATGCACACCCGTCCCGTTTGCTTCCGAAGGCTCCATTTCTGCCGTAAAGCCCCTCCGCCCGCCACTCTAACGTCCCCCTTGCTGTTCAGGGTCAGGCTCCACCCTGCCTGGCCGTTCCCGTCGCCCACCAGGCTGCCCGGTGCCAGAGCCCACTCACTGCGTCGGGAGTGCAGCTCAGTTCCCGGGGCTTCTTTGGGCCCAAGACGGACAGCGCAATGTTCACGAGGGCCGGGTGGATCCCCTGGCAGTGGCGGTAGTTCTGCAAGGGGGGCACGTTAATCGAGACGACCGTTTCGGGGATGGAGACGACGGCCCCCGTCCCTGCCAGCACGAGGTCAACCTGAAAAGAGAGCGACGGGACCAACGATTAGACCCTCGGAGACGAGGAAGGGTAGACGCTGGAGTGCCTCCGTCATTCAGTGCCGGTGGGTGGAAGAGAAGGAAACAGGTTGCAGCCAGAGCTGTGGAAGGGCTTGGTTGATACTTACAAATACATCTATTCCAAAATGAGTATCCAGTATTGCAGGCAGGGCAGCCAACTGACATTTCACATTTCCAAATAAGTCCAGGGGAAGAACCACTGTGTGGAAAGAGAAGGAAAAGTCATGTCAGCCAACACTCAACTGGGTTCATTCAAAAAATGCTTTTGAATTTCCATGTCATTTTCATGTCCCTCCCATGTCAAACTTTGACCATGCAGCAGCAGTCCCCATTGGCATTTAGAAAGATGCTTGCAGTTATGTATTTAAATTTTTTGCTTCAAGTCTCATGTCAAGTCTCAAATCCTTGAAGATACTTTCAAGTCAAGTCTGAAGTCAAATCTCAAGCCTGGGAGCCAACTGTTTGAGAATATTGGGGGAAAGGGCTCGACCATACAAAGTGAGGATGGGGAGAGGTGAAGGACTCAGCATGCCCACGAAGAGTAAAATCTAATGCTGCGCAGCAGATGTCTTGGGAAAGATGCTCACACCAGCAACTCAGCTCTGCCCCCTCACCTTCTCTTTTGTTCTTAAACCTCAGCTTCTTTTTCTGTTCCAGAATGGTTCTTTCATCCCCTACCTGTACGGTCCAAAGCTTCCCCTCTCTTAGCTGGAAAGACGAGCATGGAAAGAAGGAGGGTGTCCTGATTCTCAAACAGCTCTTGTGTTCCAAAGGCATTCACTTTCCTCAGTGTTTGTTTTCCTGCACTTTGTTTAACAAAAGATTTTCTTCTTCAAGTATCTCTCCGTGCCAGTGGCTGGAGAAAGGGAGCAGGAGCTCTTCTTGGGGCTGGCTGCCACCAGAAACAGGCAGCGGGAATAGACTGCTGGTTCGGTCTGAGTTAGCATGGCCTTTTAAAAAAATGTCCATGGACATGGTGAAAGGGTGTGTGTCTGTGTCCGTGTCTCTCTCTCTCTCTCTCTCTCTGTGTGTGTGTGTGCAATTCCAATGTTGAAAAGGGACATTACAGTGCCATGGTCAGACACCCACAGTCCTCTTCTTCTCAATTATCTTTTCTCCATCAGATGGCAGCCGGGACAAAGAAACAGAGGTTGGATGGCCGTCTATCAAAGGGAATGCTCAGATTGAGTTTTCCTGCATGGCAGAAGGGGATTGGACTGGATGGCCACTGGGGTCTCCTCCAAGTCTATCGTTCTATGTTTCTATGAGTGAGATAACAAACTTTTTTTAAAAAAGTTCAGTTAAAACAATATAGTTCCTCCTGGTCCTTTCTTTAAAACTTTCCAATTTAAATGCCTGTCCGAATAAAAAGTATTTAGCCAGCCAAAAAGAAGGAGAACAAGGAGGGGGTCGTTTTGGCCTCCTTGGGAAGGGAGTTCCACCATCTGGGGGCAGCCACTGAGAAGACCCTCTTTCGCCTCCCCGCCAACCATGCTTGCAAGAGTGGTGGGACTGAGGAAAGTGCTTTGCCCAGCCTCAGATGCTGCATCAAGAGTTGTGTGTCCCATCACCAAGAAAGCCTAAGTCCAGAAATTTCCCCTTCTCGCAAAGCCAAAACCTGGCAAAGGACGCCCTGGGACTTCTCACTGCTCACAGAAGCGTGGCTGCCACAGCAGGATATCGCATGTTAGTGAAACACAGTAGAAAGTCCAGGAAGGGTTCTCACCATTTATAGTGTTCACCAGAATCACCTTCAACTCCTCAAAGGCAACTTTCAGAATAGTGCATGCCTGCAGGATGAAGAAACAGAATAAGAGCCTGGGAAGAAGGCTGGTTGCAGTGCGGATAGAAGAAGCATGTCCCTTGCGCTCCCTTCTGCAAGCAGCCAGCCGAGTGCAGAAAGGGGCTTTGGGGATACCCTCCCATCCTCCTGGAGGCGCTGCTAGGATTGCGACGGGATGACACGGGAGAGCATCGTCATGCGGAAAAGGCCATGCATCCAGCATCACTACCGGGGAGCAGCTAGTGCTTGCCTCTTTCGCAATCTCAGTGCCGAGTTAGGTAAGCCAATCAAAGGGCTGCAGTGACGTCAAGCTGTAACACAACAATCTCTTCAGTGTGCACGGGCCTTACTTGTACACTGGAGTCAAGTACTGGTTGTTAAGCCTCTTGTTTCCATCAATCCACAGCACCATTAGGAGGAACTGATGGCTTTACAAATATTTGTTTTTATCATTCTCAACTCAAGACAGTGGCCATTTCTGCACCACACTGTTATAGTGCTATTATTCCACTTTAACCATTCTGTGGAATTCTGGGGTTTGTAGTTTACTGAGGCCCAAGAACTCTTCGGTTGGGAATTCTAAATGCCTCTCCCTAAATGCAAACCCCAAGATTCCATAGGATGCTGAAAGTGGAATCATAGCACTATAACAGTGTTCTGTGGAAATGGCCAAGCATGGATTGACTGCCTGTTCAAAAGTTCTAGCTACTAATGTCTTCCCACCTCTTGCTGAGAGACGGGCACCTTACAGAGCTGCTTTGTCTCTGGGCTTACCTGGAGGGTGATGTCTGAGATAATAGACCGCTCGATTGTTGATATGGAAAGGGGTGGAAGCACCCTGCAAGAGAGAACAAGAAGCACAGGACTGTTCCAGTTACTGCATATAGATGTTGCTTGGGAGAAATGTAGTATTCGCTGGGCAGCTGAAAACCTCTGTTGTACAATCAACTATTTTAAAGATGGTATTTTTACTCGTGAAATGACACATTCACACTGTAGGTATTTTAAATGCTATATACTTCTGAGAATTTTTGATAGAGATAGTTAGTCTATTTCAGCATAAAAATGAAAAGGGAGAGGGACCCAGCAGCCCCTTTAGGACTATCTGGTTTATTTCAGAGTGAGCTTCCATAGATTTCAGTCCATTTCTTGAGATGAGCTGACGAAAAGCTTCAGGAAAGGAGATTCCACCTGAACCTCAGGAAGAACTTCCTGACGGTCAGAGCTGTCCGGTAGTGGAATCTGCTGCCCCCATGGAATGTGGTGGAGTCTCCTTCCTTGGAGGTTTTTAAGCAGAGGCTGGATGGCCATCCGTTGGGAATGCTTCGATGGGTGTTCCTGCATAGCAGAGGGTTGGACTCGGTGGCCCCTGGGGTCTCTTCCAACTCTAAAGTCTATGATTCTAGGACACCATGCAAGGAGGCAGGCAGTTAAACAGAGTTATACAGTAGACAGGGTGGAATCAGAAGAAAATGGGATGTGCAAAGGTGGAAGAGTGACACTGGCTATACAATGTCAAAGAGTTGTGCACAGGAGTTGGCCTGTGAGTCTGGAGATGCCAAAGCCTTGGAAGAAGTAGATTGAAATGCATGAAAGCGGAAGCTAAAATGGATAAGAAGAATAGGCATGTGTGAGTGTTCACAACCAAGGAATATATGCATGGGAGAACCTGGATAAATCCGGGACACCAGTCTTGCACTGTATAATTCTGTGTATTTCTGTTTATGACTGGCAGTTTGAATGATCGACTGTGCAGTGACTCCGTTTATATCTGTGGCCATTTCCACACTGGATTGTTATAGTGCTATTATTCCATTTCCAACCTCCTATGGAATCCTGGGGTTTACAGTTTAGGGAGTGGCCTTTGACGATGGCCTTTGAGGCCCCTCCTTAAACTGCAAAGTCCAGGTTTCCATAGGAGGTTGAAAGTGGAATAATAGCTCTATAACAGTCTAGTGCAGAAATGGCCTGTGAAAGATGCTTATTCTATGCATGAGCAAAAAGCCTTCCACAACCACAAGGAATTCTGTGACTGGCCCTAGGTTTCCGAGTATACCAAGAAAAGAAGAACGACTGGTTCACAGAAAAAGAGGAGGAGAACCATGGCCTCAGAAAGACCCAAAATACTTACCCGCCCAAGAGGGTGATTTTAATGGCTCCAAATGAGGGACCACATTGATGGAAGATGAAATCGAAGTTGCCTTGTAAAAAGTTTGCAAATCCAATTATTATTTTAAAGTCCACATCTGCTGCAATCGTGACCACACTGGTGGTTGTTAGAATTCTAAAAAATACAAACACAAGAGTACATTCCTTTACAATGTACCCCTTATAATATAGCGTTAAGAAATAAAAATACATCACTGGAACGTTCATCAAATTTAATGTCAAATGAGGAGGAAATATCTTATTTGAGGTGGTCTCCCAATTTCTCCTCTTCCCTGTGTCCTCCGTATCCACCGAAAACTGCGTTGCCTTTCATATTCCCACAAGGAGAGATAGGAGAACAGGGGTTGGGTTGACCAAAGGGAAATTACCTTTTTGCTATGATTTTTTTCCAGTACATAACTACAACTCTCACAAGTCTTTTCTGATAAGCCGTTTGGTAAAGACAATGAGCTTTTTCTTAAGAATCACAAGGGATCTCAGGAGAGTTGCGTTTCCCATGATCCCCTGAGCTTTTGCTCCTGAACCCTTTATTACCCCGGGCATCCAGAGCTTCCTGAAATGGAAGAAGGGGCAAGGACACCCACTGTCCAATCAGATCCTTGCACAAAAAAACTGCTTCCACCCCCACTGCTCGAAAGGTGAGCGGGTGTATTTTTAAGAGAGGAAGACTGATGGAGATCACTCAGGGGGAGGTAACGGCTGTTTGGAATGTGCAAAATTGTTTTCTAGGTGATTATATAAGATGAGCTGGAAAAGAATTTCAAGGTTTTAATAGCTCATTTCCCCTTTGGGCAGAGCTGGGAAGTAACACGTTGCAAGTAATCTTCAAAGACATAGGCCCTTTCCGCACCAGGCAATTAGAACGGGGCAGTGCGTCCTCGCAGGGAGGTCGTCTGCACCTTGGAGCGGACTAGGAGCAAACTACTTACCGGAGATCCGCACCTCAGTCCGCTCCAAAATGACCCCAAGTGGTCCTCCAGCTTGTTTTCTAAAGACCACAAAAAAAAGGTCCTTATTTTCCTGGAACGCGCCATTGCGTTCCTGCTCCCTTGTGCAGATTCGCAGGCAACGCGAGCCTGCGATCTGCAGAAGGCGGGCTTTAGGCGTGGCGAGCTTCAGCGGTTGGTCGGGACCCATGACCTACCGGAAGCCGCCGTTTTGGAAGCCGGAACCGCCATTTTGGAAGTTGGAAGCTGCCATTTTGGAAGCTGGGAGCCGCCATTTTGGAAGCTGGAGCAGTGTGGATCTACAGACCTTGCACTGCTCCGATTCGCCCTGGACCAAGGAGGAACCCTGCGGAAGGGCTTCCGGGACAGTCCGCATTGCTTCGGACCCCAGAAGAAGCGGTAGGTAATGGCACGGCGCGATTCCCTCGCCTCGTGCGGAAAGGGCCATAGCCGTGCTAGTCTGGAAAGGTACGCAAAGGGATCTTGCAGCACCCTTGAGACTGGCTGAGAGAAAGAAGTTGTCTATGACAGTTTAGGCAACCAACCTCAGTGGCCATTTCTGCACTGGACTGTTATAGTGCTATTATTCCACTTTCAACCTCCTATGGAATCCTGTGGTTTGCAGTTTCGGGAGGGGCTGGATGGGAATGGGAATGGCCCCTCCCGAAATTTCAAAGATTCCACAGGAGGTTGAAAGTGGAATAATAGCACTATAACAGTCCAGTGCAGAAATGGCCACTGAGTCTCAAAGGCGCTCCAAGATCCCTTACACACAAGCAAGGTTGCTGCCTACAAGTAATGTCATTAACTGTAACTCTTTTTGTGGATTTTTTTTTAAAATAATGGAAATGTAATTTTCCAGTCTTTGTAAGAGGACGGTTTGTATGAGCTTCTGAAATTTATTTTCGAACTGGACTTGGGAGATAATTTTTTAAGATCCCTTGAATCCACCAGAAAGTGCTGCTGGTAGTTGGATACCGAGATGGAGGAGAAGCCCTGGAGATTCTCAGTACTCACGCGTCGCCAGTGATTTCCAGGTGAACAGAGAGATTGATTTCAAACTTATCTTGAAGGAAAACCACTCCGCTGCCAGTAAGCTGGGCGTCTATAACTTTGAGCCTGAAGAGAGAAATGGAGAAGCAACGATAAAGAGGAGGTGATTAGACATCATCAAGGGTGGAATGCAACTGTGCAGTTGTTGGAACATTATTTTGTGTCCAGAGGAAGTCACCGGGATGCCTTGAAATCAGTCTCATCCCACAACTGAGAAACTGAACAAACTTCTCCAGTATTACCTTACCACGGCCTGCATGATTCATTGCTCACAACATTTTACCTAATTGCAACCTGAAGGCATCTCCAGCATACAAAGGGGGGGGGTCTTTGCCCCAAGCCCCAAACCCACCCACTTTACAAATCGCTGGCTCCACTTACCCAACAATGTTACCAATGACTCCGAGCAGTCCATCAAGTTTAATGTCAGCAAACGAAAGTCTTTTCAGGTGATTTAGTAGACAGTTATTCTGCTTCAGAGCAGATGCAAAGGCTGAAACATAAATAATATCCTTGAGACCAAAAGAAGATGACAAATGGTTAAGTACTGGACTTCAGTAAATGATATGTTATGTTACCAGGTCGTACAGCCCCCACATTTTGATACAGTCTAATTGGCAAAATATATTGGCAGGTATGCTTAATTGGCATAAAATATAAATTATACTTATGGCTAGGAAAGCGACACTGGCTGGGAGTACGTCAGAGATGACCGCAGCGCGGCCAGGTCAAAAGTTCACTGAAATTAGCCAAGAAAGCCTGACTTCAGGGCTCTGAGCTAATCCTATCAACTGCCAAATTCAGAACACAGTAAGGTGCCCGGATGCAGATGCCAGGACCCCTGCCATGTGCAGATCCTACCGCAGCCTGGTCCGGAAACCCCCACTCAACCAAGACATTGAAACAATCAGTCTATTCCAGACCCCAATGTCTGTGTTGCAACTCCCATTGTCCACTAGGTTGGGAGAGCAATCAACTCACACCCCTTCAGGGAGGGAAACAGAACATAAACCCTTGATTTTGAGAAGTCAGATGCAGCCAGATGAAATGCTGGACCCCACTATGTCACTCTGAATCCTGATCTGGTCTGCCCTTAGACACCAGTCTAAGTCATATTTCAAGCTTGTCAATACTCTTCTGGTACGGTAACTATAAATCCCCCCGAACCCCTCAGACTCTTTATACGTAATTTTTTCCTCCCTTTCTCTTTCAATTAGCTCTTGTGTGAATGTGTGATTGTGTGCATCTTGTGTGCACGCATGAGTGAATTCCCCTCAAAAAAACACATTTTTAGCCTACTTTTCCATCTCTGGCTGGTTCTTTCCCTGCGTGAGCCCATAAACGTTGGTAGCAAGATCTCGCTAGGTTACCTCTCCTCTCGCAAGCCTCCTGATTTTGAGCTAATTAATTCCCCACCTTTGCAAGGAGGTACTGGAATCGCGGGGTAGCCCTTGTGGCACCCACGCTTTGGGATAACAGTTATAGTGCTATTTCACTTTTAACATCCTGTGGAATTCTGGGGTTTGTAGTTTCCTGAGACCAAACAGCTCTCTGGCTGAAGATTCTAAATGCCACTCCCTAGAACTGCAAACCCCAGGATTCCGTAGGATGTTGAAAGTGGAATAATAGCACTATAACAGGCTAGTGCGGAAATGGTCTCATTTCCCCACCGTGATGTTTTCCTTCTGTTTTCCACCACTTTTTACCCTCCTAAATAATCCAACAGGCTTTGTTACCTCCATTTAGTTCTCCGTTATTGAAAACCGACCGAATCCCTGGCACTTTTCCCACTGAGGGGCTCAGCAGACTGCAGAAGAGAAGAAGTCCCAAAATCTTCCACATCTTGTCTGTTTTCACACCTGCAGGAAAAAAATGGCAGCTGAAGGGGTTTCAAGCATTGTAGAAGGCCTGGAAGGCCTTCCCAGTTGAGCCGTAGATGAGAATTTTAAATTAAAATGAATAAATAAATCCACCCTAAATATTTCTCCTCCCCCTTATTTCTGTTTATTTTTACTTACGTACCACTTTTTCCTCCCAAACAAGGACTCGAGGCAGCTTACATATTAAAACAAACAGCTAAAACATTAAAAGGTTAACATGAAAATGTATTTAACTTCTCAATAACCTTTAAAAAGATTAATGACAAAAAACAATTTAGCACAGTGAACAAAATGGTATGTTTAGTCTGGAAAAGAGAAGGTTATGAGGGGACATGATAGCCGTGTTTAAATATTTCAAGGGATGTCATATGAAGGATGGAGCAGGCTTGTTTTCTGCTGCTCCAGAGACTGCGACACTATGGAGCCATGGCTTCAAGCTTAATGAAAAAGAATTCCACCTAAACCTTGGGAAGAACTTCAAGAAGATAAGAGAAGTTTGACAATGGAATACTCTGCTGCCTCAGTGGGGTGTGGTGGAGCCTCCTTCTTTGCAGGTTTTTAAACAGAAGCTGGATGGCCATCTGTCAAAAGGAGGGCTTGGATGGTGTCTTCCTGCCTGGCAGAAGGAGGTGGGACTGGATTTGGCCCTTGTGGTCTTTTCCACTCCATGATTCTATGAATTTAAAAGTGGCAAAGCACCCAATTAGAAGCACACTCTTCAAAACTTTCAGTTCCCAAAGGCCTGTTGGAAAATATCTTCGCCTCCTGATGGAGGGGCTGGGGAGAGGGGTTCCTTCTAGCCTCCATGGGAAGGGACCTGGAGAATCTGGGAGCTGCTGTCTAGAGGACCACATCTCACGTCCTCATCGGAAGTGCCCGTGAGGGTGATGGGACTTAGCAAAGGGCCTCTCCTGAAGATCCCAGGGTCTGGGAGAGCTCTCGTGGTTCTACCTAAGGAGAAGGTTCTGCCCAAGAAAAGTCACTCTGCATCTCACGGAATGGTGGTGAATGGAGGCTTGTGATAAGCTGTTAAGAAACTCCCTTACAGGAAATCAAAACATTGTTGCTTCCAGCCCCTACGTCCTTCTCTGACTTTGTCCCAGTTTAAGTTTGCCATGATTCTATAGAATCCAAAAAGATATACCCATCCCTCACCTTTATCATAATAGACAAAAACATTAGAGCTTACCGAAGAAGGGAAACTGTCCCGGAAGATTATCAGTTGCTGTGGGTCTGAAAAGGTCTTTGGAGCTGGTGACTCTCTTCTCCCTTTTCCTGCCCTCTGCTACTGGCTTGAAGTTGACCACCTTTTTATACCCAAAACCCAGACAAGAATGAGGAAAATCACTGTGCAAAGCATTGCCCATTTAGAATTTGTGAGCTGTGGCGGTCGGGGGCCTGCTTTTACAGTTCCACAAATTAATCAGATAAACGCAAGACTTGGAATTCCTTCTTGACCTACAGGTTATTCCATAAACCTCATGGATTCACCCTGAAGCTAAATACCTGGGCTTCAGTTAAAATTAATTTATTAAATTCTACCATTTGTGAAAATGTCAGATATGATAGAGGATTCAATTTAGCTATTTTTTCAGCTTATGTATTTCATCTGGACATATGCAAGTTGAAATTGTCTTCAACTGTTTTAATAGGTTTCAAGGTGTCTTGTTTTAACTTGTCAAATTGTTCAGTTCTCTATTAATTATTCTTACTGTTTTAAATACTTTAATCTGATTTTATTCTATGCCAACCTGAAACTCTTGTGTATTGGGTGCGATGGAAATATATTAACAAAATAAATATATAGGATGCAGTTCAATGTTAGTAGCCAGCGATATCTGTGAGGTAATGTACCCCTATGCAGAATCTCAACGTGATTCTTAGAATTAGAAAACAGCATTGCAGGTGCTTTAGCATTTGGGGCGGAGGGGACTGTTTCCATTGTCCACCATTCAGTGTGGATTTATATATTACTTCCAGCCTCAGAGGCTGAATGCTGCAGCAGAAAGGCTTCTGGGAATAACAGCCTTTCTTGTGTGTCCTGCTGGTGGGCTTCTCATGGACTGTGCGACAAAAGCCTTTTCTGCACGACGATGCTCTTTCATGTCATCCCATCACAATCCTGGCAAAGCTTCTCCCAGGATTGGCACGTGGCCCCAACGCTCCTCTCCGCACACGACCGGCCGCCTGTGGAAGGGAGCATGAGGGACGCACTCCACCCTTTAGCACCGTAGCCAGCCTTCTTCCCATGCTGCGGTAACGGAGGAAGCATGTAGACTGTGCTTCCAACCCTTCTGCATGGCCGGCTGTGATGGAAGGCTCGTGCAATTGGGGGTCATGGATGGAATTTCTCTGTCAATGATACAGCCCACGATTGCCCAGGCTGGTGATGCGAGAAGGGCTGGACTGAGACAACATTATGCAGAAGTGCCGTTGTGTTCCCACTCCTCTCACATCCCATGCCAGGATGCCTTAGGCCGTTTCTGCACTGGACTGTTATAGCGCTATGATTCCACTTTCAACATCCTATGGAATCCTGAGGTTTGCAGTTTCGGGAGGGGCCGGCTGGCCCCTCCCGAAACTGCAAACCCCAGGATTCCATAGGATGTTGAAAGTGGAATCACAGCGCTATGACAGGCTAGTGCGGAAATGGCCATAGACAGACCACACAGAGAAGCATGATGCTGTACTACATTTCCATCTCCAGTCTGATCCAGCAGGGCTCACCTGATGCTTTTTTTAAAAGAAGACTTATGTGGCATAATGTTGCCTCGATTACATGAAATAATTGATTGCAAAATCCTCCCATTGTTATCTTCTAAAGTAAAAGTGGATTCGGCGTCATTTTTAACCTATATAAATATTTTATATGCCTATATACTTGTGTACCCTTTATATGCCTATAAACCAGCAAAAAACAAGGAAAAGATTGTCATCTTTTGCGCTTTTTATCATTGTGGGGAGGGTGGGTTTGTTTTCACAGCCCTCCAAGATAACGAGAGAAACCAAGACTTAAATTCATTCTCATTCCCTGGAGTTGTTCAAAAATGTGTTTGCCACAGATGTGACATTTTTACAAGTATTCCAGGACCCCTTCTGTTTGGGAAACGTTTTCAGAAATGTGTAGTCAGGCTTACTCCTTTTATTTCTAACTGAAGCAGCCCCCTTTTATTCCTTGTGGGGTGGCTTCATCCCCTTGCTCCTTTCGGACACCCTTTTCTGAACTTCTCACCACTTTAAAATATCCCTTTTCGCGTGCAGTGACTAAAAGCGTACTGATTAATTAGAGCCCCCTGCTAGATTTGCATGAGGCCACAATGAAGTTATGGACACTTCTCTCCTCAATTCTTTTCCTAATTACTCCCAATGTGAAATGCGACTTTTTAAAGAGGAGATTTACACTGGGTCTATGGCCATATCCACACTAGCCTGTTACAGCACTATTATTCAACTTTCAACATCCTATGGAATCCTGGGGTTTGCAGTTTAGGGAGGGGCCCCAAAGGCCATCCTCAAAGGCCCCTCCCTAAACTGCAAACCCCAGGATTCCATAGGATGTTGAAAGTAGAATAATAGCACTATAACAGGCTGGTGCGGAAATGGCCTACATCTCCACTGTACTAAACACCCCATTCTCAAGATCTCTTTCTCATTTCTTTGAAACACAACCTGTTATGTCATATGATGTGTCTGTCTCCATCTGTTACTTTTGCGGCCAGCGAAAACTCATAGCGGTTGATGTCTTCTACAGTCGTAAAGCTTTTCCATTTCTATTCAGCATAATTTCCATGCTGGGATTCCTGTTCATAAATTTGACCCAATAAGCAACCGTATGTGCATTGAAAGAGTTCATAGGCAGACACAGCCAGCATGAACCAATGATGTTGAGTTTATGTACAGAAAATGGTTACTCATTTTCCTTCCATCTCTCTTTTCTGCCTATTCCTGACTCAAAATGTTATGGAAAGAGAGAGAAAGAGAGAGAGAGAATCTGTGGCCATTTCCACACTAGACTGTTATAGTGCTATTATTCCCCTTGCAACATCCTATGGAATCCTGGGGTTTGCAGTTTCGGGAGGGGCCGCCTGGCCCCTCCCGAAACTGCAAACCCCAGGATTCCATAGGAGGTTGAAAGTGGAATCATAGCACTATAAAAGTCCACAGTGGAAATGGCCTGTGTATCTGTGTGTGTGTGTGTGTGTAATAAATATGTACAGTCAGCCCTCCATATTTGCAGGTTTAATTTCCACAGATTTGATTATTTGTGAGTTTCTCCAACCCTTGTTGCCCCCTGCACACACCTCAGACACTTTCTTTATGGGGGAGGCTTCCTTTGAGTAGCTCCAATTGGGCCACAAAGCCCTTTAAAGTCCTACTTCTCCTCCTCCTCCTCCTCCACCAGCCACTGTCTGGCCAGCTAAAGGTGGATCGCAGACCAACTTCTCAGCACCACAAACCCTTTCCTGATGCCCACCACCCACCCAAGAAAGTAGGATCATAGAATCATAAAATCATAGAGTTGGAAGAGACCCCAGGGCCCTCCAGTCCAACTGCCTCACAGGAACACACATCAAAGCCCTCATCCCAACAGATGGCCATCCCAGCCTCTGCTTAAAAACCTCCAAAGAAGGAAGAGACTGCACCACACTCCATGGAGGCAGCAGCAGATTCCACTGCCGGACAGCTCTGACCGTCGGGAAGTTCAGACCCTTCACCATTTTGGTCACCCTTCTCTGGACACGCTCCAACTTGTCGCTATCCTTCTTGAATTGAGGTGACCAGAACTGGACACAGTATTCCAAATGAGGCCTAACCAATGCAGAATAGAATGGTACCATTACCTCCCTCGATCTAGACACCATACTCCTATTGATGCAACCAAGAATTGCATTGGTTCTCTCAGCCGCTGCATCACACTGCTGACTCATGTTCAGCTTGTGATCTACCAAGACTCCTAGACACCTCTTACATGTATCGCTATCCAGCCATGCATCCCCCATCATAAATTTGTGCATTCCAATTTTTCTGCCTAAGTGTAGGACTTTACATTTCTCTCTGTTGAATTTCATTTTGTTAGTTTCGGCCCATTTGATTCTGTCCTCTGGGGTATTAGCAACCCCTCCCAATTTGGTGTCCTCTGCAAGTTTGATGAGCATGCCCTCCACTCCTTCATCCAAGTCACTGATGAAGATATTGAACAGCACTGGGCCCAGGACAGAACCCTGTGGCACCCCGCTAGTCACTTCTCTCCAGGATGAAAAGCAGCCATTGGTGAGGAGCACTCTTTGGGTTCGGTTGGTCAACCAATTACAAATCCACCTAACAGTAGCCCTGTCCAGCCCTCATTTTACTAGCTTCTTTGCAAGAATGTCATGGGGAACTTTGTCAAAGGCCTTACTGAAGTCAAGATAAGCTACGTCTACGGCATTCCCTTCATCTCTCAAACTTGTATCTCTGTTGTGAAAAGAGATCAGATTAGTCTGGCATGACTTATTTTTGAGAAATCCATGTTGACTTCTCGTGATTATGGCATTGCTTTCTAAGTAATTACAAACTAACTGTTTAATGATCAGCTCTAGGATCTTTCCTGGTGTTGATGTCAGGCCAACCGGTCGATAATTATTTGGGTCCTCTTTTTTCCCCTTCTTGAAGATGGGGATGACATTTGCCTTCCTCCAGTCTGCTGGGACTTCTCCTGTTCTCCAAGAGTTCTGAAAGATTATTGCAAGTGGTTCAGAAATGACTTCTGCCAGTTCTTTTAATATCCTTGGATGTAATTCATCTGGCCCTGGAGACTTGAATCCATCCAGTTTAGCCAAATATTCCTGTACTACTTCTCTACTTATCCTGTGCTGCAGAGAGAGAGAGAGCAGTCTAGGGCCAACACACTGTCCCACCCCCTTTCCCTCTCCTTTCCCTGACCTGGTTTGGACCCTGAGTACCCACTGTCTCCACCATGCCGTGGCCCCTTCCCACAGACACCATGCACACATTTTGACACTTGCGATTCTTCCACGTTTGTGGGGGTCTTGTACCCCCATTCGTCCTGAGTGAATGTGGAGAGGCTACTGCATAACTTACCTTTTAAATGGAACTTTATCCCAAAGCAACGTTTAATTAATATACCTTGAAATGGCAATGTTTTTGTTACAGCTGTCCAGACCATATGAGAAAACAGATTGGGTGTTATCTCCAGTAAGGAGGAAGGCTTTCTCTATACAAAAGCTGAGCCAAAGAGGCAAAATCAGAATCTTTCTAAGTGGAAAATTCTACCGGACTTGTGTCATTAGATCTAACAAGAGGGATTATTGTGCTTGTGTGGAAACGTATTTGCTACTATTGTTGCTTTTGCTTATTCTTCCTGTTCTATGATTGAATTTTTGTCTTTTAACCTCCGAGATGATTTTATATAGAGAGTTCTCTTTCCACATTCCACAGGTTTGACGTTTGCTAATTTGATTATTTCTGAGCATTGTGCCCCCTCTTCTCCTCCTCCCATTCCCATGCATTTTGCCCTGGAGCAAGTTCTCCAAGGCAAAATGGACGGGAATGGAGTTGCAGGGGAGTCTCTCAAGACTCTTCCTTTCCTCCTCTGGAGATTCCCCCTCCCCTTCCCATCCATTTTCTCCATGCTGGGGCCAAATGCAAGGGAAGGGGAAGGGACGGACTCTGGAGAAGGAAAGGAAGAATCTTGGGAGTCTTTTCCCCCACCCTATTCCCTTCCATTTTGCATGGGAACGGGAGGCAGCTCTGGCAGGGAATGGGAGGGGGAGGCGATGGGGGAGTTATTCACAATTGTTCCATTTTCATGAAGGTTCTGTGCCCCAAACCCTCGTGAATGTGGAGGTAGGACTGTATATTGCAATGTATTTATAAATAAAAGAACTGTATAATTCAATTTGAGATGCTGTCTATGGTACTTACAAACTATGGGTCTGTACTCCAATAGGTTATAGATTACAGAATTTGTTAGGGTCTGGGGAGAGAGTGGGCATTTTCAATTAACTGCTCAGCCTGGGACTGGCAAATTCCAGACTGCATGCTCTTGGGAGAGGTTTGCACTGTCATATTATGGCACAAGAGAAAAGATGGAGGTTTCTTTCTTTGTCCCTTGCCAAATACAAAGTAAGGAGCAGGTGAGAAATTAGCTCTTTATTGCAAACATCTATGAACCAAATCTTGTTTGGCTGGAGGCAAAGGCTAACAAATCTATTTGCAAAGAGGGACAGTTCCTGATGGAACCAGCTGAGCCCACGAACCATCGCTACCTTCTATTTCTTCGTGGATTTGGTCTCCAGGATCTTATTGCTTCTGACAGCGAACCAAAGGCATCACTAGAGTTGCCTCAAGACCTGAAGAGCAAAGAGATAAAGATGACAGGCTGAACCACTCAAGCGGGGAAATGAAATATTGGTTCTGACAAACCAATGTGAACTACTAATGCAGAAGAGGAGATGGGAGACCTTGAGGAGGAGTTTCGTACCTCATCTAAAATAGGGACGAGCTAAAATGGGTCAAAACTGAAGGCCAGTTTGCTACTGATCTTCCTGCAGGAGCCTTGTGTTATTTATTAAGTAATCCAGTGGCAACACAAAATTATTCTATTGCAAAAAAAGAGGGCATAACTTAAATGGATGGTCTGAATTTCTTCATAAAATAATGGCCTGTTAGAAAATATCCAGTATTAGGCTATCCAGTTTTCTTTCTTGAATCCCCAGTTGCGGAGACAACTTCCTCTCTTCACTATCAGCTTCTGCAATTTTGCCTGAACTCTCTTATTTTACTGTATGGCATCCGTGCTGCTTTCCCAAAGATGCTACAGATCCAATATGTATTGAACTATTCCTTGCCACAAATAGGCAGTTCCACGCTACACACACACAACTCTTACTTCCAAATAATATTGTAAAGCATTCAAATTGCCGGGTAGCCCTCCATATTTCAGTATGGGACATGTGGTAGTAGTTACTTAGCTGCTTGCTTGTAACCAAGGATGGGAACCAGAGACCGTTAGATAAACAAAGCTGGGAATGCAGCACGGAGAAGAACGACCAGCCTGAGCTGCCCCCTTTCGAGGTCTCTTGCTCTGGGAAGAGAATCTTTTGCCTCTAATGTTTGGTTTCTGCAAATTGCTTTCAGTTCGCTCACTGAAGTCCTGCACAACGCATCACACACCTAATAAATAGTTTATTGGCACTGTCACATTTGTGTGCGTGATTTCGGTTCCCGACAAAAATAGTTCAAAAGGTCAGTTTGAAAAGATGCATTGGGATGAAGTTTCCTTGGGGAGCCTGCTATTTGGAATGCTAGTGCACTTGATGATGGGT
This sequence comes from Cyclura pinguis, assembly GCA_030412105.1. Classification (NCBI taxonomy): domain Eukaryota; kingdom Metazoa; phylum Chordata; class Lepidosauria; order Squamata; family Iguanidae; genus Cyclura; species Cyclura pinguis. The sequence continues at coordinate 3,051,561 of CM059602.1, forward strand.
TGCTAGGCAATGGGAGTACTACCTTAAGAGTGAAACCCACCACAGTGTTATGCGTGAGAGGGGTTTGTGGATGATAGGAACTGTATATAAGTCAGAGGGGCCATTTGTAACAAGAGCCTTCAGTGAGATGTTGGCCAGAGAAGGTGACTGAGCAGTGTTTAAGCAGCTGAGAAAAAGACACAGAGAAATGATGTCTAAGGGCTGGGAGTTATTGGCACAGGTTGCCAGAAGTTTGAACTGGTTCACTTAACAACACTGCATTTTACACGAAACTTTAACAGGATATGTTATTTCTGTTGTTACTATAATAAAGGATGCAGTTTGTTTTTACAACTATCGATTCAGCCTGAGTTCTCTGAGGCCACTGGCAACAAAGAAGACCGTGCTACCTTAAATAAACTATACGGTCCTAAGGGAACACTTAAGACCATAGCCCAGAGCTTTCCAAACTTTTCATGTTGGTGACACATGTTTTAGACCTGCATCATTTTGGGACACCGTAATTCAGTAAGTAATTCAGAAAGTGGAGGTAGCCACTCCACTCAGGTCTGGCCCGCTCCCGCCCCCCTTGCCGGGGTCTTCCTAGGCCTGGGGTGGCTGTGGAAGTAGCAGGGGAAACAGTGCCTCCACCCTACGTTCATGCAACACAACCACACGCTGCAGGCAACACAGTAACATGTTGCAACACACAGGCCATTTCCACACTAGACTGTTATAGCGCGATTATTCCACTTGCAACATCCTATGGAATCCTGGGGTTTGCCGTTTCGGGAGGGGCCGGTCGGCCCCTCCCGAAACGGCAAACCCCAGGATTCCGTAGGATGTTGCAAGTGGAATAATCGCGCTATAACAGTTTAGTGCAGAAATGGCTCCAGTTTGGAAAACTGTGCCCCAGCCCTTTGATGCAAAGGTTGTGTTTGAAGTGTGGAGTTAGGGCGAAGTGTTAATGTCAGGGTGCCTTATTAGACTGGGACTATGAAACCCATCTAGGGAGAAATAACTCCATAAGCGTCTCTGGAAATAACAATTTGGGAATTATTAATGAATAATTACTTCCGTGATTAAGTCCCCAGACCCAGCAAAGCGGCCAACCCCTGACCTTCATGGATGGCTTTAAGATAAGATTAAAGATATGGCTTGGTTTCTGGCTATTTGGTAGACCATGTCTCCCTGTATGAGCCTGCCTGGACTCTGAGATCTTCAGGAGAAGGTCTTCTTTGAATCCCACCGGCTTCACAAGTAGGGTTGGTGGGGACGCAAGAGAGGGCCTTCTCAGTGGCTGCCCCTAGACTCTTGGACTCTTGTGGCACAGCTACAAATATCAAACCACACTCTCCAGTCTCCTGAGCCCTGTACGGCTCAGGTCCAGGCTATCTGGCAGACGTATCTCCCTGTATGAGGCAGCCTGGGCTATGGGATCATCTGGAGAGGCCCATCTCTCATTCCTCTTACCGTCGCAAGCATGGCTGGTAGGGACACGAGGGAGGGCCTTCTTGGCGGCTGCCCCTAGACTTTGGAACTCCCTTCCCAGGGAGGCCAAAATGGCCCCCTCCTTACACTTTGTTTGAACTGGTCCAAGTAACAACACTGCCATTTTCACATAAACCCTAACAAGATACATTATTTCTGACATTACTGTATTAAAGGATACAGGTTGTTTTTATAACTACTGAGTTGGCCTGAGTTATCTAAAGTCACTGGTAACAAAGAAGAACACACTACAATAAATAAACTATTTGGGGAACACTTAAGACCTGTCAGAAAAGGTTGGACTAAACCTCAAGAAAAATACTTTGTGATGTGAGTGTAAATTGTTGACATTTGCAGGCCAAGACGGCTCTGTCTGTGTTAAGGGTTAATTGTGTTCTTGTTCACTGCGCTGTCCTCTCTGCTTAGCAGAGGCCCAGATGTTCCCAGCACACAAAACAGACAAGGGTTTTCCCTGAGAGTCTCTTCAGCTTTCCCTTCTCATAACAAAGGTAGTGTTTAGACTAACAAAGTTCCCTGTCCCTCGTTCATCCCATGGTGTGAAAAAATGTTGACAAGCTACTACTGAAGAGCAGCCTGAAAACAGGCAGGGTGTATCTTATATCTTCTCCTTATGTATTCTCATTGCTACTGATGTCTTTGTCCAGACATGGATTTTACTTAGACCTGCTGAACATGTATGCAGGCTTCCTTCAATAAACTGAGTAGTTTTAGCCAAAAACTGGCTGGCCTCATGCACTGGCAGCTTTATGGGACTAAACAAATATTTTGTCTTGCTTGCTTGTTTTTATAACTACTGAGTTGGCCTGAGTTATCTAAAGTCACTGGTAACAAAGAAGAACACACTACAATAAATAAACTCTTTGGGGAACACTTAAGACCTGTCAGAAAAGGTTGGACTAAACCTCAACAAAAATACTTTGTGATGTAAGTGTAAATGTCATGTTGCTTTAATTGCCTTAATTGATATGTGCACCTGTGGGAAGGAATGTGACTCAAGCTAGTTTATGCTGAGTCATGCTGATGAGCACCAGGTGCAGGCAATGCAAGGGCTGGCCAGGATTGGCTAGGTGTCTGTATAAAGGTAGCACAATCCCAGCCAACAGCTGCACATTTTACCAGAGGTTCTGTTGGAAAGAGCAAGCTAGATGTGCTGGATTGCCATCTGGACTTTGTAAATATTGTATATATTTTGTAACAAAGAATAAAGAGCCTCTATACTGGAAGATTACAAGCTGAGTGGGTGAGTGTTACTGGCTTAGTGCATTTGCTGCTAAAGGTGTTCTCTGCAGCTTGGCATGCTTTGACAGCTATGTGGAGCTATCTCTGCTTATCTATATAGAGTTTTTCTTGGCTGGCTTTTCTTTTTTTTCCCCCTTGTTCTTGGGAGAAGACCCTTTGATGCAAAGGCTGTGTTTCAAGGGTGGAGTTAGGGCTAAGTATTAGTGTCAGAGTGCCTTATTAGGCTTGAATTGAGGCCTGTTCTACAACTCACCTTTTTGTGGTGCTGGGGTGTGGTGATCATGTGAGCAGCCTCTTGTGAGAGGCTCTCGTGTCCCTGTTGCTTCAGCTCTGCAGCTGCTGCCTGTTTGCGAGCAGATAGTGTGAGAGCCCCTCCTCTTCCTTCTGCAGTGCAGCCTGGGATTTTCCCAGGCTGTGCTGGGGTAGGAAGCGAGAGCGCCACGGCTCCAGAGCTCTGCACACACGGCAAGTGTGCACAGGGCCCCGGAGCGATGCGTGATCATGCACCATTTTCGGCTCAAAGCTGAAAATGAAATAGTGTGAGATCGGCACTTGCCAGGCCCTGGCGCATCTTGCAATTATGAATGCATCATGTGGACCGCTCTTCACAGTCGTGTGACGCTCCAAGGGCCCTTTCAGATGGCAAATGCTGTGCGAAAACGGCCTAAGTCTAGTGAGAAATAACTGCATAAGAGTTTCTGGAAATAACAATTGTGGAATTATTAATTATTGATGAATAATTAATTGAGCAAGTCCCCAGACCCAGCAAAGCTGCCAACTCCTGGCTTACATGGATGGCTTTAAAAGTAGAATAAAGATATGTCTCAGTTCCTGGCTATTTGGTAGACCATGTCTCCCTGTGTGAGCCTGCCTGGACCCCGAAAGCTTCAGGAGGGACTCTTCTTTATGTCCCACCATCATTGCGAGCATGGTTGGGGGGGATATGAGAGAGGGCCTTCTCGGAGGCTGCCCCTGGACTCTAGGACCCCCTTCATAGGGAGGCCAGAACACCCCCCTCCTTGTTGCCCTTCCAGCAGCAGGCAAAAAAAAGCTTTTCATTCAGACAGGCTTTTAATACAGAAAGTTTTAAAAAGTTGAACTTTCATTGTCACTTTTTTATATTTTCATAAAGGGTTTTTGTTTTTTTTCTTTGTTTTGTTTTTGGTTCTGGTAACAAGCCTGTTGTAAAGGAAAGTATCACTATGGGAAACAAATAAAGATGCTATTTTTGATGGTTTTTCAAAAAAAATAATACAGAAAGTTTTTAAAGAACAGGTTGGGGATGCTATATTTTTATTCTTGTTTTTAATTGCATTTTATACATTTACTAAAATGCAATCGTAAATAGTAGAAGTCTGTTTTAATATTCATTTTTTGTATGTTTGTGTTGTTCTTTTAAATTGTGACGTGCTCTGAGTCTCAATCTTGGGGAAGAAGCAGGTTATTATTTGTGACGTGCTCTGAGTCTAAATTTTGGGGAAGAAGCAGGTTATTATTATTATCATTACTATTATTACTACTATTATCATCATCATCATCGCCATCACCATCATCAACCAGGTTGGTGAAGGATAACTTTATCCATGGAGACAAGCCATCATGGTTGTATATTATTTTCAGTACCAGAGGCGGAATGCAACTGCCTAAGACTTTCTGGAAATAACCCCTGGAGAAAGCTTTTGTGTTTGTGAATCACCTGTGGGCTTCCCATTAAGACCTGAAAAGCAGACATAGGTTTCTGTAGGAAAAAACTGGATACCATACTTGATGTGGCCTATGTCTTCTATGTCCAAAGGCTTTGGCCATTTCCGCACGAGACTGTTATAGCGGTATTATTCCACTTTCGACATGCTACAAAATCCTGGGGTGCGCAGAGGGGCCATCCGGATTCCATAGGATGTTGAAAGTGGAATAATAGCGTTATAACAGTCTCATGTGGAAATGGCCATTGCCTTGGGTCTCCTGATGCTCTCCCTAAGTGTGTCTGATGTAACTTAATATTATTTCAACAGTTAGTTGAAAGATAAGTTTCAGAATTCCTTGCTAGCTCATCCTCTTCCTATCATCTAAGAAAATATTGGAGTCAGTTATCTTTACATACCCGTAAAACTCCAAAGAATGAGGAAAATATTGTTTAAAAAAAAATCTCATCTGTCCTGAGGTTTTATGGGTATGGGTAGGGAGAGTTTTAGCAATCAGATAAATTCCTCCCCTCTGAAAAAAAAATGTAGTATTTAAATCCTTGAAATTATTTTTTTTAAAAAAATGTTCTCCACTGGCATATTTTTTATAAGTATTCCAGGAACATTTCTATTTCTGTGCATTTCTCTTACCAGAAATGTTGGTACCATTAGTCAACTTTTTTTCTGAGTTAAACGTTGTAAGATTTCATCATAGATAGATTTGGCCTTTTTCTTTTCTTTGTCTCTCTCTCTCTTTTTTAAATATCCCATTTACTATTTATTTATTTATTTATTATATTTCTTTTCTGCCTTTCTCCCAGAATGGGACCCAAGGCAGCTTCCAACAAGAAATTAAAATATTAAAATATTTAAAGCAATTAAACATTTAAAAAAACATATCAAATCATAAAAAACTAAAACAATATTCAATTTAAACCAAGTCGATTACCAGTGTTACACACTGTGTGTTAATTCACAAAACATCCATCTTGCTAAGGGCATGGAGATTGCTATTAAAGAAAACTGTGAATCCGAGTGATGATCCTTATTTGACACTTTTTAATTGCCAGATTAGTCCCATGCAACATGGTTTGTTCCCAGCAGAATTGCTGTTAGATTGAAACTTCAAAATGCGACCGCCACAGTATTCCAGATGTGGTCATGCCATGGATTTGTATAAGGATATTAGACATTGTTTAGCTTGTTGTATTTGTAACTTGTCCTGAGATCCCGTGGTAAGAGTGAGATTTACTTATTTATTTTTAAAAACTGTCCCTGCCTTCTTCACCCTGTTGCTAAACTTCATTCATTTTCCGCACTAGACTGTTATAGCGCTATTATTCCACTTTCAGCCTCCTATGGGAGGGGCCTTCTCAACCTGGGCGTTCTTGGGCCTCAGTAAACTATAAACCCCAGAATTCCACGGGGTGTTGAAAGGGGAATAATACCGCTATGATAGTCTAGTGCAGAAATGGCCTTCATGTGGCTGCTCAACTCACGACCTGAATTTTTTTAAAAACCCGGATTTTTAAAAAAAAAAATGGTTTAAAATTTGTGGAAAACTTTCTTAATCTCATCCAGCTGGGAGTTAAGTAGTGAATTTTTTCAGAGTCTTGCATTTGCAGTCCTCCTTTTGCTTTGTGCCACAGCTCCAATTGAAACAATTTATTAGAAAGCTAATCTAATTCCCAATCTGTGACATCTCCCTTTTTCCTTTAATAATGCCACCTGGCCAAACATCGAGAATATACAAGATACGTGTTGTTCCTATAATTGCAGGAGAAGGATGTTGGTTCCTTTCTTTGCCACCAGTCAAATACAAAACAGAAGAGCAGGTGAGAGAGCAGCCGTTTATTAAGAGCATCCCTAGACCAAATCCCATTACTTTGAGACAAAGGCGAGCCAATCTATTTGGAAAGCAGGACAGTTCCTGATGGAACCAGCTAAGCCCATAAACCTTCCCTTCCTCCTCCTCCTCCTCCTCCACAGATTTGGTCTCTAAGAACTTATTGCATCTGACAACCAGCCAAAGATATCACTGGGGTTGCATCAGAACCTGCAGAGAAGGACTCAAGCAGGGAAATGAAGCACTGAGTTCTGAACCAGCCTGAAATGCTAGCAGGGATCCTGGATAGGAGAAAAGGAGGTAGAAAGATGTAGAAGGGGAAATGGGGAGATTTTTTACAAAAAATTATAATAACCCTATGAAATTTTATAGATTCCCATAAAAACTACAATGCAAGCAATAATAAATGACACAAAATTGAAAGCCAGTTCCTCCAAACAAAATAGGGAACAGAGAGGAGAAAAGGCACTGCGTAGATTTCTTGAGGTTAAGCCCCAGGAATCCTCTCTCGCTCGGGTCAGGAGCAGCTCGGAGGAGGAAGACGGAGGGTGAGAGTCTTGCTCCTTCACCTCTGAGTGAGATTTAAAGCTTCAAACTTAAATATTTGAAACCGGGAACATCTGCCATCCCTTAGTATTCTGTCATCTAGCCCCAAATTTGGGAGGTTGTTCTGTTAAAAAAATTACACACAGCCTAACAAACAAAATTGCTTTCATTTATCTGTTACAACAAATATAAGGTGACTTCAGATCAGTATCAAAGAAGAAGTTATAATAAATATATATTGCTTATTGTGACTTTTTCTTTGATACCATTCTTAAGTCATCGTGCCTGTTTGTATTTATTAGCTATTCTTTCCAGGCACACAGCACATCACAGAGAAATCACCTGCTAGCGTTTTCTACCCACTTATGTTTTTTAAAAGGATAACTAGCTCTCCTTCTCACTACCTAGAGGACAGGTGGTTTTCCAAGACAGCCTCCCCAGAACTTCCGGGCTGAGCCCCCCAGAACCTGGGGCTTTGGAGACACGGGTTGCTCAAAGCCAGCAGCCTTTCTCCTCCCAAGAGCACAGAGACGACAACTGTCTCCGCCTTTCCTTGCTACCAGGGTTCAATACCTACTAAGCATAAGTAGCAGACAATCCCGCTCTGTAAGTGAAGCCGTTTTGACAATGGGGAAAAAATTACTTAAAGACGCATATGTGTGCTTGTGCCTTCAAGTCCCTTGTCAGCTAAGGGTGACCCCATGAATTTGAAAGGGTTTTCTTAGGCAAGGAATACTGAGAGGTGGTTCTGCCAGGTCCTTCCTCTGGAATATTGCCTACAACCCCTAGTATTCATTAACAGTCCCCCACCCAAGTCCTAACCAGGGCTGACCCTGCTTAGGATCTGGTGCTGTGAGGGTGCTGAGGTTGCTGCCTTTTTCCTTCAGCTGTGGTCCACCTGGCGCAGGTCAGCCAGTGTAATGCACCGACAGGTTTCCTACCATTAATTACTACTTAAGCCAAATCTTTCCAAGACTACAACTACACTACCCGATTTCAGTGGACACCGGTCTAGCCACATTCTCCACCAGCATGGTTTGCCTAGACACACCTGTCAATTTGCACATAAACTTGTTGTGTCATGTAGGAAGGCACCGTCAAAGCATTCCCAACAGAAAGACTTCCAAAAAAAGAGACTCCACCTCACACCCAGCCAGCAGTGTATTCCATAAGTCCTTTATAACGTTTAGGTGGATTCTCTTTTCCTGTTGTTTGAAGCCATTTCTCCATAGTGTCCTAGTCTCTGGAGCAGCAGGAAACAAGTTTCCCCCATCCTCCATACAGCATCCCTTTCCTGATGGCCAGAGCTGTCCGGCAGTGGAATCTGCTGCTGCCTCCATGGAGTGTGGTGGGGTCTCCTTCTTTGGAGGTTTTTAAGCACAGGCTGGATGACCATCTGTTGGGAATGCTTTGATGGGTGTTCCTGCACAGCAGAAGAGGGTTGGACTGGATGACCCCTGGGGTCCCTTCCAACTCTATGATTCTATGACTATCCTGTCCTCCCTTAACTTTGGCCATTTCTGCGTGACGATGCTCTTCCGCGTCATCACGCTGCAATCCTGGGTCTGGAAGGGAGCACCTCAGCGACATTCCCCTCCGCACCTGCTTGGTTCATGCAGAAGGGAGCACAATGGAGCCACCTCTACCTTCCACAGCACAGAGGGCACCTTCTATTGCCATGCTATGGAAAGAAACATCACCCTTGTGCTTCCGTGGCTTTTGTGTGGCCAGGAGTGATGGGAACACCGTGCAATTGCAAGCATGAAACAGATTTTTTTTTCCATTTTGCAAAAACTGCATGAGTGTGATGCTTGGGGACAGGATGGTAACAGCCTAGCAATGACACCATGCAGAAGCACGACCTGCTGACGGCTGCCACCCTGTCCCAGAAGCGGCTCAGCTCCGTTGTGGGAAATGGCCTTGCTCTTCTCCAAGCTCAGCCTACCCAGCCCCCTAAGCCACTCCTCAGAGGTCTTCATAGTTTCCAGGCCTTCTACCATTTTGGTCACTCGTCCCTGGACATGTTCCAACTTGCCCATATCTCTCTTGAATTGTGGTGCCCAGAACTGGACACAGGATTCTTGCTGAGGTCTGATCAAAGCAGAAGAGAGCGGGACTGTTACTTCCCTCAACCCTACTGGCCAGTTACAAGGTAAATCAGCATTTCCACGGCCATTTCCACACAAGCCTGATATAGTGTTATTATTCTGCTTTCAACATCCTATGGAATTCTGCGGTTTGCAGTTCAGGGAAGGGCCGACTGGCCCCTCCCTGAACTGCAAACTCCAGGATTCCATAGGATGTTGAAAGCGGAATAATAGCACTATAACAGGTTAGTGTGGAAATGGCCCATGTGTTCTGGTGTATATATACCCACATGCAAGCCCTGGTGGGGATACTGCATAAACGAATGTAGGTGTCCCAGTCTGTCTGAGTCATATGCAGCAGGATGTGTGAACAGAACACTCATACCAGAGGAAAGTTTGAAAAGACATTGAGAAAGATTTTAGAACAGCCTAAGCATGGCACGTGGCCTGTGCTTGCTCCCTTAAACTAGCCTCCTCCCCTCAGTTATGGTGCTGAATGTTGCCCCATCATCACCATCGGGGTAAAGTGCAACTGTTAGACCAATGCAGTTCTGACTGTGGAACGGGAGCAGAGAGTGACGTCCCGTCCTTTGCTTCAGACAAGAGAACCTCTTGCGACTGTGCTGCCGTGGGCCTTTGGAAACGGAGAGAGACTCTGGAAGCATAATAGCGCCTGGCTTTGTGAAATTTTATTCAGAACACAGAGACCGATGGCATGCACAAACTCATGAATTTCAGGAGTGTGCTCCACCTCATAGAGCCTAAGGAAGACATTCCCTTGTAGGTGAGAGGCTGCCAGCAGAAGCCAGGGTATTTATTGAAAAAAATTACACAAGTAGGAATCGATTCAAATCAAGTTAGAGCCACAAAGCAGTAAGTCCTTCTCTCTTGCCAGCCACTCATTTCCTCCGTTGCAATGCTTCTTGCGTATGAGAGAGTCTCCAATTCAGACACACACCACAAGGCCATCCTAAGGAAAGAGGGAGAAAGGGGAGAATTTATTTCCAGCATTTTGTTTGTACGCATCCCACCTCCGTAAGAAGGGGAAATGCAGGAGGAAAATTTCCTCCAAAAGATTAATACACTTTGATCCTTCTTTGCCATACCTATCTGTCCACATGGCCGAATTGCTCTCATTGAAACCCTGCCAATTTTATCACGTTGAAATATAGCCACCAGTGAAACAGGTTACCCCTCTAGATGCTTTCTTGTCAACTCCTATCTGTTGCAACACTCGGCGTCCTCATGCTACGTTCCTCCATCATCCCTAAATGGCCCCCAAGTCCCAAGAATTTTGAAGGTCCATCTGGTGGAGGAAGCCAGAGGCGACCCTTGAGTTGCTCGCTCAGTTTAGTTGGGTTTCTTTCCCTTAATTTTCAGGAATGTTGCTGAAGTAGTTTTCCCCATAGACTGAGGAAAAAGTAAGAGCAAGGACCCCAAGGGGCTGAGAGAACAGGGGATAAACAAGCAAGCAAGGGTGTGGTGTGTTCTCTCCTGGTAAGGTGCAGTCCCTCCCCTTAGTCTTGGAGGTCCACAAGGCCACAGTTCAAAAGGTTTTATTGGTGGTTTCAGCTGAGCTTTCCTTCCTCTGGGTTTACAACACTAGCTCCTGGCCAAGCACCACCATTATTTATTTCTTTATGCTAGGACGGGGTTAATTTTCCTTTGCATGTAAAAGCCCTCTGGCCTCTCATCTAAAGCCTCAACTGTTGCTCTGTATTATTTTAAAATGATTGGCTACGACATCCAAACCATGTGACTCAGGACACACCCTGGAGTCAGTTATTGGCCTTCCATAGAAGGCCATACCTCTCTTTCTCACCTTCTCCCTTTGCAGTCTTGCTTCTAGCACCTTCTCTCTGCTTTGCTAGCTCTCTCCACCAAGAAGTTGGTGAGTTAAGAATGAAGTTACTATGTTCACTAACCCTTTTTTTAGTAAGTTAGGAACTCGTTTCTCCAATGCATATGTAATTGTAAAGTTTATTAGTAAATCTCTTAAATTTGGAACCTGAAACTGCCTGCCTTGTTTTGCTTTTAAGTCAGTTTCCTTTCAGGGAAACCACACAAAAATTGGGACATGCTTTTTAGCTCTGCTAAAAGTAAGTTAATTCTTCACAGCTTTAGCTTTCACAGAATTTCCCCATAGGGCTAACACCCTGGGAAACTCTAATTCCCAACACTTTATTTATTGCATTTTATGCCACCTTTCTCCCAGAGTGGGAGCCAAGGCAGCTTCCAGAAAGCATCAGTTAAAAGCATCCACAAGAAAAATTTAAAAACAATTGAAAGCACCACATAAAAACAATGTAAAATCATTTTTAAAACATGCAAAAGGTTTTTTTAAAAAATTTCTCAATAGGAAGCTCTCCTGCTTATACGTTGACACCCTGCTTAAACAAAAAGGTATTTTTCCTCCTGGGGAAAGGAAAGCAGGAAGGGGGCCAGCTGAGTTTCCCATGGAAGGGAGTTCCAGAAGGTGGGGGCAGCCAGAGGCAGCTTCCTCCTCTGTCCTCACCAAACTTTCTTGGGTTGATCATGGGACCGAGAGAAACTCTTCCCCTGCAAATCTTCAGACTCAGCCGGGTTCCTATGGGAGATACAGTCTACGCTACACTATCTTGCAACTTTTTGCAAGTCTCTCATTTAAGGTTGTGAGCCCCTCTGGAAAACCTGCCCCAGTGCTCAAATCTCCTTCAATCCAGCTCTCCTCAGCCGCTGATCAAGCCTGGACTCTCCCAGTTCAGGGAAGGGTTTGGGGGACTCTGAACCAGCTGGGCCATTCTTCAGGTTGCCTGCAGCAATTCCTGGCATAACGGGCATCAGAGGGGTCGCTGAGCCTGGCCTGGCCCAGCCTGGTCAGTGTTCCTGAGAAGCCAAGCTGGCTCCTTCCCACCAAGCTGCCCTTAATCTCCTCCTCCTGGCCAGCTAGAGCCTCACTCGCCCTTTCCGATTGTTGCGGATGACCCTGCCGCATCCGACAGGTGGGCAAAGTGTCATCTCTCTCAAGCACTGATGTCTCTGCTGTTCCCTCCTGAATGACCCTGAAGGTTTTGCTCTTTCTCCAGCTTCCCTTGAGTTCACCCAGCACCGTACATAGCTACTAAGGGGATGAAGGCATTAACAGCCCCTAATAAGATCAATGACCTCCATGACATTTTCCTTTGGTCCCCAAATTTACAGCCTTGCGAAAGAGTGAGATACTGAAAATTATCTACACATAAATCTTCTCTGTTTGCCGTGTCTGTGTCCCCTCGATTGCTTTGCCTGCCCAGTTTCTTTGGGTGCCTAAACTGTATTTCTAAATGCTCAATGTTTTAAGTTACTACAGGCTAGAAATTTGGGGATTAAAGGAAAATTTCATTGTGGGGGACAGAATTCTTATTTGTGGGGCAGCACCCTGATTACTTCCCCCAGTGTCTTATAGAGAGATGCAGAAAAAGAGGTCTGTGTGTTGGCCGCCTCTTTTCGCTACACACCAGATTTCCCTGCCAGTATGAAAGAAAACCTTTCAGGAAGTCTCCCCAGACAGAGGCCATTTCCGCACTAGGCTGTTATAGTGCTATTATTCCACTTTCAACATCCTACGGAATCCTGGGGTTTGCAGTTTAGGGAGGGGCCTCAAAGGCCATCCTCAAAGGCCCCTCCCTAAACTGCAAAGCCCAGGATTCCATAGGATGTTGAAAGTGGAATAACAGCACTATAATAGTCTAGTGCAGAAATGGCTAAAGACTGTCTTCCAAATGGATCTTTTCAGCACGATGAGCATAAGATATATGCAGCAGGCAGTGAGTAACAAGAATGGAGGCAGAAGAATGGACAAGAGAAGTTCATCTCAACCTAAACAGTGAGTTTTTTTAAAGTCAAATTAAAACGTCAACCCACTCTGAGGCAAGATTTGGTCAGGCAAATCTTTGCCTTCCTCTGCAACTGAGAGAGTGTGACTTATCTATGTAGATTTTCAGGGTGGAAGGGGAATTTGAACCTTGGTCTTCCAGAGACATAGTCCAACATTTCAAACCACTGCACCACACTGGTGAATTATTTAACAGTAATTCAAAGGGCGTGCTGTTTAGAAGGCCATACCGTGATAGAGACAACTGCGCCAATCACTATATCAATGCCTAGGATTACAGTCACCGGAATTCCTATTTCAAGGCGTGCTGTAACAAAGAAATCATGTTATTTTAGGCATTACTAAAGATGCATTGTTGCAGGCAGAAGCTAAATGTTCCCACTCTAGTTGTGGACCTAAAATCAGTTTCTGGTATTGTGGAGCAAGTCCTGCATTCCTGGTTGGTTTGTGTGCAGTATTTTCATGTCATCCCTTATTAAACAAAATCTGAAGGGAATTTAGAACTACATAAGAAAAGGAATAGAACACGGCATTGAAATAATAGAAACCATAGAATTAGGTCATTTCTGCACTGGACTGTTATAGTGCTATTATTCCACTTTCAACATCCTATGGAATCCTGGGCTTTGCAGTTTAGGGAGGGCCCTTTGAGGATGGCCTTTGAGGCCCCTCCCTAAACTTCAAACCCCAGGATTCCATAGGATGCTGAAAGTGGAATAATAGCACTATAACACACTAGTGCAGAAATGGCCCTAGATAGGACACCAAAGGACATCACCAAAGAGCATTTTAAATTACTACAAAGGCTTCTGTCTGGCACCTGAGCATCAATCTAGCTGGTGCCAGGTGAGCCTCATTGAGGAGACCATTCCAAAACTCAAGCCTCATCATCATCATCAAAGGCATTCCTTCACTATCATCTCCCTCCCCTCTGATGAAGGAGGGCCGGCGGGGAGGACATCAGCAGAAAGTCTTACAGACCTAGACTGCTCCTTTCCTGGCGTCTTTTCTAGGACAGCGGGCTTCTCCTGCCACCACCACCCCCCAGCTCCAGGTTTTCCAGGGTGGACTGCTTCTCACCATGGAGGTTCCATGTTGCTGTCAAACCTAACAATGATGACTTTGTGTGACCCTCTTCTTTGTGAACTTAACCTCTGCCACATACCTCCATGAATTTCTCTAGTCCCCTCTTAGAGACACCTGAAGGCATGGACCCCACCAGGCTTCTCCTGCTGTTACCACCCAGCCACTGATATTTGGTAGTAGACTGAAGCACCAGGTACATCCTGTGACTTTTAATTCTGAGTTAGTCGAGAGAAGGAACCCATACCAAGTATATTATGCCCATCACCCTACAGAGACAGTCAACAAAGTACATGTGATTTTAAACTGCTTGGCTGTCCAGGTCACTTCAACTCCTGTTTCTGTCCCAGCCAAGCAGTAACAAGAGCCACAAGATAAAAGAAGTTCAAAGTTCTGTTCCTCCTCTGTGTGTTCGTGTGCATGTTTGTGCCTTCAAGTTTCCTGTCAACTTTTGGTGGCCCTGTGAATTTCAGAGGGTTTTCTTAGGCAAGGAATATTCAGAGGTACTTTTGCCAGTTCCTTCTCCTGAAATAGAGCCTACAGAGAAAGCTGAACAAGTTCCACCTTGGTTTTGAATATGAGGTCTCACAAGTACACTGTCATAAGAAGAATGATCATTGAGAAGGAAGAATGGTTGCAAGACTAGTCTGACGACTGAGCTCCAACTCACTGGTCCTATGGGTGGATTCCTGAGCATCCAAGAGACTTGAACTATATGTCCTACGCAACGCCACACCAGCCCTAAATGCTGGTGCTTGAAGTAGCCACAGTTCTCTTTTGGTCAAGAAAAGGGGAATTCTTCCACAGGCTTCACTTAGCAATCTACCATTGAAGGGAAGATCTCACATCCTGTAGATGATGAATTTTAGAGGACGGCAACCAGGATGGAAAGAGGTCAGGAAACCAAGCCCTATTTACAGTTTCTTCTAATTCTGTGATTCCATAAATTAATAAGTGATGCTTAGTCTATTTAGAATGGCTTTGGGTATCATTTTAGGGATGTGCTTTGGATCCTTGGCAACAGAACAGTTAAAATGATAAGGCCTGACAACTGTACTAAGCACATTAGATTTAGTGGTTTCTGTTTTCTTCCCAAAGATGTTTGCTGAGAATGCACAAGAATGTGCATTTTTTTGCTTGGAAAGAAAAAGCACTAAAATATAGATACTGATTTCTGCCCCCAGGTATCTTATCAGCTGGAAAAAAACTAGGTAACTTTTCTTGAACTTTGCTAGAAACTCATGAGATTGCACTCTGGAAATTATGGTTTGCTTTCTCTTATTAAAGGGGCACAGAAGATGATATCATTGAGATAGAGATACATGTATGCCCCTGCTCCCAGCTGCAGATGTGCCACAAGTGCCACCATCAATTTAGTGAATATCCAGGGAGCAGATTCTAGGCCAAAGGCTATTGCCCTGAACTGAAAATGCAGTGATGTATAAGCAAATCTGAAGAATTTCCAGCCCCCGGAGGCTATTGGAATGTGTAAGGATGCATTTGTTAAATATGTAGACATTAGAAAATTGTTGAGTACTTCCTTGATGGTAATAAGCATTTCCATTCTGAACTGCATATAGACCACAAAGAATTTATGACGTTGATAAACTTTGTGTCTAACACAGAACATCCATTGCTATTTTTCTTTGCCACCACAAAGAATATGGAGCAAAGTCCAGAAAAATGATCCTGAGATGGAATCAGTTTTCCCCAATGGGAATGAGATGTCTGTTTGCTTGTTCTCCATCCTATCAAGAAGCAACAAGCTGTCAGCATGGCTGGACAACATCATTGGTCAAATGGCTTATGCTCACTTTAGCAGAAGGTTAAAGCACAAAATTCTCTCAAATGCCAGACAACCCTTCCTTGTGTAGTCAGATGTTTAGAGTAGTTTTTTTTCCTGACAATTTCGGGGAGGAAAAAAGATGTCTGCTGTGATAACTGAAGCCCCTGTAAGAGCTGCTGATGACAAGCAGCAGCTGTTGGTCGCTGTGGCTCTGGCTGGAGATGAGTCTGCAGCTCCCCGTGCTGCCATGGACCAAGCAGGCGCAGATGTCCCTCTGCCTGCTCCTTTAGAGCAACAGGGATCCGATTCTGAAGAGGCTCTGGAGCCTGGTTCAATAAGCCCCCAATCAAGGTGGAGACTCAAGAGGGCTGTGCAAAGGGAGGCTTCCTTGGCCAAGTTTAAGAAGTGGTGACCAGACACACCTGTGCCTGGGGCTATATAACCGCCTGCCTGGAAGCTTCCTTTTGCTTGTGGCAAACTTCTTACAAGTCCTCCTTTTTCCTGTACCTTGCTCCCAGCACCTGGTTCCTGATACCTTGAATTGATCTCTAGACTCTTGACCCTTGGCTTTGGGACTCTGACTATGGCTTCGCTTGGCGCTCTGGTAAATGAACTTCCTTGAGTAAGTGCTTGCTTGTCTCCTCCCGGCCGGACTTTGCTGGCTCTCCCACTCTCTTCCCCGGGCTGGCTTGCCGCCCAGGTCTCTGACCTTGACATCTGCTGATCTAGACAAAGATGCTTTCAGTTAAATGCCTCACTTCCTTCTTTCGCAGGAGCCAAGACTGAAATCATTAAAACAGCAAAGGGATATCAATTCCCCTTACAGCTCTGCTATGGGCACATTAGCAGCTGTTCTCATTCCTTTGTCATTTGCTGAACCAGTTTGCTTAGCCATAGGGCGCTCAACCCAGTGGGGATCGGAGGATGGAGACTCAGAAGTCTTATTCTTTTTTCCGTTCTTTTTCTTTTCCTAGCAGAAAAATGGATTCAGTGGGGGCAGGGGAAGCAGTGGAAGAAGAAGTGGAAAGAAAAGAAGTGCAGAGAAATTATGTTTTTCGAAAGAGAACAAAAATGAAAGCACTGTAGAGTTTAAGTTGAAGAAAAAAGGAACAATTTAAAACAAGAAGAAAACTGGAAACAGAAACCATGAGAAGACTACTGGAAAGGAAGTCTCTACTCTACAGAGTGGAAGGGTAAATGCGGTCAGAAGGAACTGAGGTGACCGAGGCAGCCAATCCCTCAGAGTGGCAAGTTCTTCTCTGTGGGCTGGACAAAATCTATTGGGTGTCGATTCCTGCTGCTGGCAACTCAGTAAATGCTTCTGACCATGAAAGGTCTTCTGAATCACAGCGTTTCATCCTGTAATCTTACCATTAATAACAGGTATAAGGATTTCAGTCAACAACTCATTGCAGTGGGGTACCAGAGTGGAAACCTATGAGAGAAGGAATAAGTGAGTGGTACGGGTTTGCAATGTCTGAACCTGCGGTATGGTGAGTCAGATCTTGGGTCCATCCAGCCCTGTCCTGTCAACACAGAGTGGCGGTAGATGGCCATGACTTTCCCACCCCTATTTCAACATGACAGAAATCAGTCCAAGGAGCTTCTGCGTACAAAGCATCACCAGATACTGTGCTATGCCCCTCTTTGTTTACATAACTAAGCAGTAGCCATTGTTTATCTTGTTTTTCTCCTTATTTATTAATATATTCACTTTATGATTCATTTTAGCTGAAAGCTGGCATGATAGCCATGTTTAAGTATTTGTAAGATATCACATGAAAGAAGGGGCAAGCTTGTTTTCTGCTGCTCCAGAGACAAGGACACAGAGCAATGGCTTCAAACTACAGGAGAAGAGATTCCACATAAACATTACGAAGAATTTCCTGATGGTAAGTACAGTTAGACAGTGGAATAGGCTGCCTCTGAGTGTGGTGGAATGTCCTTCTTAGGAGATTTTTAAACAGAGGCTGGATAGCCATCTATCAAGAATGCTTTGCTTTGCTGCATGGCAGAATGGGGTAGAATTGGATGGCTTTTGTGGTCTCTCCTAGGATTATACAATATCCCACCTTTCTTTTAATATGGGACCCAAAGTGGCTAAAAGGGAACCATTAAAAACATCAACTTACCTCAGTAATTCCTTTACTGGTAGACACTACTGCAACAATATTACTAAGGGCAAGAAAATGCAACATCATCAGAATCTAAGTGCCAAAAATAACCTCTTTCCAGTAAATAAAATAAAATAAATTCCTGAGGAATTTTGCTTGAAAGTTATCTAGTTCAGAGTTAATAGCTTCAATCCAGATGGCCGCTGCATAGAGCAGTTGAATGTAATCTTTGTGTTAAATACCTGGGAACAACATTACATTTGAAAAGGGTATGTTCCATGTTGGGATGCCCTCCTTATTATAGTAATGGGATATGTAGTAGGTTTCAAGTTAGCTGCTTGCTTGTAACAAGGTATGGGAACCAGAGACCGTTAGATCAACAAAGCTAGGAATGCACTTGCACTGATAAGCACTGCCAGGCTCTCACCGCTTCAGGGTCTCTTGCTGGAGGGAGGGAAACGTCTTGAAATTTTATGCTTTGAATTTGCTAACTGCCTTTAGTCCTCTCACTGAAGTCCTGTACAATGTATCGCACCCCAAATAAATAGTGTCTCTACACTGTACTATTTGTGTGTGTGTATTCAGTTCCTGACAGAGTGAGAGGACTGTAAATTCAAATTCTACAACATGTATCAACAAACTAAGGAAGAACCCCTAGAAGAGGGGGCGGTCGGCGGAGCCACCGAAAATCCAGGTGGTGAACAAGCCAAACCGATGAACTGGACCCTGGCCAGGGCCCAGATGTACAAGCCAAAGTGCAGCCCTCACTTCCTTTGACCACCCCAATAACGGGCCAAACTTGGGCCTGGGGACAAAGACCTGACACGATTCAAAGACAACGCCGCCGGGCTACAAGATGGGATACTTCTATCAGTGAGACAAACCTGATGGAACAGCTTATAGCCAAAGAAGAAGAAGTGGAAAGACAACAAGAAGAGATATCCAGATTGAGGGCCCTGCTAGCCGACTGGAGAAGCCTGATGCCCCAGATCGGGCATGCCCTACAGCGAATGCCCACAGCGGCAGTTCCTGCAGCCGCAGCCCCTGCACCTCCTGGAATACAGGCACCAGCAGCAGGTCCTGGAGCCCCTGGAATACCGGTACCTCAAGCGGGGCCTAGATCCTTTTGAGAGATGAAGGCTACATATGGTGGAGATGCGGCAACCCTGACTTATTTCCTCAACGTGGCTTCCAACTACATGGCTGACTACGGAAACAGCTTCACCAATGATGCTGCCAGAGTGAGATACCTGAGCCAACACCTCAAAGTTGAAGCCACGGAGTGGGTCACCAGTCTGTTTGACTCTCAAGCCGAGGAAACAGCCGATCTCCAGCTGTTCATGCACCACCTCAGAGAGAGGTTTGAAGACCCCTTCATGCAAGAACAAGCCAGACACTAGCTCAAGAAACTATGCCAAGGGAAAGGAACCATCGGGGTGTTTTGATGGGTGCTTTGACGGGTGTTCCTGCATAGCAGGGTGTTGGACTTGATGGCCCCTGGGGTCTCTTCCAACTCTATGATTCTATGGGAATACGCCTGTGAATTCAGAAAGCTTGCTGCCAAGGTCCCAGAATGGAGAGATGACATACTCAAGCAATTTTTCTGAGATGAGCTGAACCCCACCATTCTAGACCATTGCCTTTCACACGGAGACCCGGTCAGTCTATCGGGATGGATGAAATTGGCTGGGGAAGCAGAAAGCATACTGGAAAGTGTCCAACTCTCCAGACAAAGACAAGCCCAAGAAAGTGGTTGCTGAACTCCAGGAACCAGAAAGTCCACTTTCCTGAGCAGCGGAGAAAAGAAAAAATGACTGTGTGAAGGAACCTGATTCTTGTGTGGAAAAAGGGGCCACATCGCCAGCTATTGCCAAAACCAAAAGAAAGCTACAGAAAAAAAGGCCACAATCCCTTCCACCACGCCTGCTTTCCAAAAAGCCAACACTCCAAAATCGCAGACCAAACGCCCCACTGGCGGAACCTCCACTCGAGCATGCGATGGCAAGGACAGTCCCTTGACTACCTCCGGCTTGGGCAGTGACAAGTGGGACACAGACCAATCTGCAAATGTACGTACTACTAAAACCCGTCATGTATATGTTACAGTGACTTTACAAGGAACAGATGGAAGGTTAAAAATATACAGAGCACTGGTTGATTCAGGCTGTACCACTAGCTTACTGAACCCCATAGTGGCCAAAGAATTTGCAGTAAACTTTGAACCCCTTAAGAAAGCCGTCAAATTATCTCAAATGGACAGCTCGCCCATGGCCGGGGGCCCCATACGGGAAAGGACCAAACCCATACCCATTCAGGTGGGGGATACATGGGGGCACTTGAAATTCCTAGTACCCAACAAAATTGGATTCCAAGTAGTTCTCAGGTACGATTGGCTAAAGAGACATAACCCCCAATTTGACTGGGCCCAAGGATTACTTAAACATGCTGCAAATGCCAACAAAGTGCCACCCTGCACAGCACTTAAATTAGACCCCAAAGATCTGTGGAAAATCTCACAAGAGTACTGGGACCTGCAGAAAGCATTTGAAGATTGTGAGGCAGACAAACTACCCCTACATAGGGATTTTGATTGTAAACTGAGACTGGTAGATGGTGCGAAAATCCCCAAGCCCAAAATCTACCCCATGAACAAACAAGAGCTAGGGGCTCTTAAAAAAATTCCTGAACAAAAATTTGCATGCAGAGTTATCAAACCTTCCTCCACCCCCACAGCCAGCCCTATATTTTTCCACAAAAAGAAAGATGGAGGAGACCCAAGGCTCATTGTGAATTACAACTTAATAAACCAGGCTGTATTACCTAATGGGTACCCGATTCCTTTAACTGCAGATATTATGAGTCAATTGATTAAAAGTAAATTCTTTACCAAACTAGACCTCAAAGAGACTCCAAAACTGCTGGCCATTTCAGGTTTCTTAAAACACTGCATGCAACCAGAAAACTTTTCCACTGGCCAGGACTCACCAAATGTATTCAGGATTACATAAAAAACTGTCCTGTCTGCAACACCTGTAAAACCCCTACCTCTAAACCACACGGACTGCTACATCCACTTCCTATACCCTCATCCCCTTGGGATGTTATTTCTTGGGACTTTACCATGAGACTCCCCAACTCCCAAGGCAACCATGTCATGTGGGTTGTAACAGACCACTTCTCCAAGCAATCTCACTTAATTCCCCTTTAAAAAGTCCCTACAGCTGAAAAACTTGCAGACCTTTTCATCACCAACATCTGGAAACTACATGGTCTGCCCTCCACCATCATCTCTGACAGAGAGCCTATCTTCACCTCCAAATTCTGGACCACTCTCCTTAAGGCTATCAGTATCACCCAGAAACTCAGCAGCAGTCATCATCCCCAAACTGACGGACAGACCGAATTTATTAATCAAACCCTGGAACAGTATCTTCGTCGTTTTGTTAACTCCAACCAAAACAACTGCGTGTCCCTCCTCCCATTCGCTGAATTTGTCTACAACTCTGCACTCTACTCTTCAACCAACAAATCTCCATTTGAGGTAGTCTACGGAACAGCACCTAAATCTTTTCCCCCACTTGCTGACACGGCCTCACAGAACACTCCACCTTCTGTTCTCACCTGGACTCACAAAGTAACAGAAAACTGGAAAGCAGTCCGTTCTGCCCTTATGTCCTCTAAAGCCTCCCACAAACATTTTGCCGATAGAAAAAGACAATCCAACCCTGCTTACAAACCAAGAGACCTAGTCTATCTCTCCACAAAGCATCTAACCTCTGATGGACCTTCCAAAAAACTCTCCCCTAAATACATCGGTCCTTTCCCAGTCAAACAGGCCATTAAGGATGTCAGTTTTTAACTTTCTTTGCCTGCAACTTATAAACTTATCCACCCTGTTTTTCATTGCAGCTTACTCAAGCCAGCCACTTTGAAAACTACTTCAACAACTGAATCCAAGATCCACGACACCTCCATGTTCACATCTGATTCACCTTCCTCCCCAACATAATTACTAAAATTGACAATATCATTTTTGGGAGTGCTTTGAGGGTGTTGCTGCATGGCAGGGGGTTGGACTGGATGACCTGTGTGGTCTCTTCCAACTCTACATTTCTATGATTCTATGATTTTCTGGTTTACCATTTTCTTTTCTCTCTGATCAATACTAACCTTCTTCCCTTTCCTGAACTACATTTTCAATTTTACCGCTTAATTTTTTTTTCGGGACAGGCAGGATGTCAGAATGCCCTCCATATTATAGTAATGGGTTATGTAGTAGGTTTCAAATTAGCTGCTTGCTTGTAACAAAGTATGGGAATCAGAGACCATTAGATCAACAAAGCTAGGAATGCACTTGCACTGATAAGCACTGCCAGGCTCTCACCGCTTCAAGGTCTCTTGCTGGAGGGAGGGAAACATCTTGGGATTTTATGTTTTGAATTTGCTCACTGCCTTTAGTCCTCTCACTGAAGTCCTGTATGATGTATCACATTCCAAATAAATAAGTGTCTCTACTATTTGTGTCTGTGTGTGTGTGTGTGTGTCTGTGTGTGTGTGTTCAGTTCCTTACCTTCCATTTAAGAGCAACATTAATTTGTTGGCATAATGAGCAACAGTTTTTAATCACGTTCAAAAATCACTCCAAACGGGATTGTAAGAGATATTTTGACATGATGTTTTCATGCTTTATGCCATTCTCTTATCCTAAGAAGGGTTAAAGGTTTGGTCTTGAATTATAATGAAAATAAAAAATTAAGATTAAACAAGGTAACAAGAAATAATGAAACAATAACAAATAGCACAAGAAGTAATGTAACAAATAGAGCTCATCATAGTGCATAACAGCAATTTCGTTAATTTGTTTTAATCCTATAATGATTAATGGAACAAACGACCTTTGAAAAGCAACTTTCCAAAACTGTTCTCCTTCTTATCCCAAATGTGCCTGAAAGAGCAGTGAGATATCCCCTGGCCAAGGGTTTCCTCTTCCTTCGCTCAGCTTCGCTCTTTCTCACTCACTCCTCCCCACTCTTGCACTGTTCTTCCTGAACCTTTGCAAACTGCTCCTTCTCGTGTTATTTTTAAATCTCAGTTTTAAAAACCTCCTTGTTTTCAAAAGCTTTTTGAGCTTTGTTTAATAATGCTTTTGTAGAGCTTGATTGCCTGGACTTGTCAGTTTATTTTATACTGTATTGTATTTTTTGGTCTGGATAATTTGTTTTACTACTGGAGGGTATAGTTTTATGATTCTTTCCGCGCGCACGCGCATGTGTGTGTGTGTGTATTTCACACCGTAAGCCTTTGGCAGGACACATTGTTTTTGGTTGCTATACATATATAAAGTGCCACGTTCATAGATGGTCCTATATAAATAAACAATCATCTTCTTCTTCTCCCCCCCTCAAAGGATTTAAATGAGTCAAAGCAGCCCCAAGCCAAGGAAACTGGACTGGGCTCGATCCCTGAGGCTCTGAACCCTCCTCCTGTGGTTGTATCAGAAGTGAGTAAAGAGCACACCATTCCTGTCCACATTCAAGCCCATGCACATGATATGTTCCCCAGGACAGCTGACACTGGCCCTTTTTGCAGGGCATTTTCCATGCGAAAGAGTGCCAGGAGCGTTGCACAATTGTGAGGAGTGACCCGCATGACACACTCACAATCGCGCGATGCTCCAGGGGCCGGCAGGCACCGATTGTGCACCTTTTCATATTCGGCTAGAAGCCGAAAATGGTGCGCTTTCGCACATTGCTCCTGGGCCCCACGCACACTTACCTGGCGTGAGGAGCCTCCAGAGCTGCACCGGTCACGCTTCCTGCCCCTGTGCAGCCTTCCCAGGCTGCACTGCGGAAGGAAGAGGTGGGGCTCTCGCGTGAGCAGGCAGCTCATGCTGAGCCGAAGGACCCTGGATGCGAGAGCCTCTCGCCGGAGGCTGCTCGTGCGATCCCCACACCCCAGCGCCGGAAGAAGGTAAGGTGCGAAAAGGGCCTTAGTCATGGGCAGTTCCTGTAGCTCAGCTGACCACCTGGAGCAGCCATATAGCACCTGGCAAATCAGCTACACACAGCGTGGCTCCACAACAAAGTAAGTACGTTCAGTAGTAGGAAGATCTACAGCACGGCCACATTCCCACATCTACCGATGACCACCAGCTGGTGTTATATTGACAGCTCTGGACATGAAGCGTTTTGTCATACTTAATAGCCACATCATGGCCTTTAAAACCACACATTGACATGGTCCTAATTGCCCGTGCAATGGCTTTGTGGTAGATTTGGACCTTTTCTGGAGGATGTGGCCATTGTGTGGTGTTATGTTTGTTTTAGCCATCTCTTCTTCACCTTCTTCTCACTCAGCTTTTCAGCATTGCCTTTGGGGCTCAAGAACAGAACTTTTCAAGGGAAGATGCAAGCCACACTGCCTGGCAATGTTAATTTAGGATTAGTAATCGGTATAACTGTTTCTCCAACAAATGTCCAGTTAAGAGACCAATTTATGGCAAACCCTGCAATCCACACACTATGTTTACATGTAAAGACAACCATGCCATTGCCTTCTCCTCTCCAGATGAAAAATCTGGGGACAGAACATAACATGGTACTTACCTGGAAATAGAAGCGTATAAGATCACTATGTTTCTAGCAACCGAAACCCCAAGATCAAGAGTCAGGCTCTGCAAATACAGTTGAGAAAGCCAAAAAGGTCACTTGGGAGCAAAAGGTGGTTGGACAGAACAGATTCCTATTTCTGATTGACACAGCAAAATCCTGCCAGGGTAGGAAGGAGTCAGACACCAACGAGAAAAGTTTCTCTTTTGATGGTGGTACTTACACACTTCACGATGACTATGGACAATCTAGAACCGTCTGCATTCTTGATGAACACCTCGATGTGGACAATGACAAGCAAGGAGACCTTGTTGTCTTGCAAACGAATCACTGGACCACTCAGAACAAGGAGTTTAAGGTGCCAAACTCTCTGGAGAAAAGATAAGAGATGAACATGATAGAATATTGCTCCAATTGGAGAGAAACCCAAATGCAAGGATGGCAAAGCTTGGCCCATTGGGTTCATGAGTCTCCTCAAGACCTCCCTCACTTCTTGGCTTGCCCCAATTCCAGCTGAAAAATTACAAATGGTGCCATCAGAAGGCTCAGGAGTGTCATTTGTCATTTTAAAGTCGTTTCTACCCCCCCCCAACCAGTATAAATAAACTTTGGTTGGCATCCTACCAGCACATACGTATGCCTTCTTCCACCGGCAGATGGATGTTTTGGCTAAAACTCATAAAGGCTCAGTTGAACGTTACAAGACAGAGTTATGCATATGGTTCCCCGTGAATGGCTTTTCATAGTTCCGTATTGCTCATTGCCTATCAAGGCACAGTCGTGCATTTGCTGGCACAATGTCACATTCCGTAATGAGGCAAGGTAACACAACTGAGGCCCTTTGTGCATGGACATGGAGTCTCAGCATGGGGAAGCGAGAGCAGCAGGGCCACAATGGCATTTCCACAAAACATTGTTGGAGTCCCGTCCCGCTCCCGTTGCCAGCCGGCACGATAGAGGTATAAATCGCTGACAGATTTTCTCCATCCATGACCCCCCCATCGCACAACACTCCTGCCCCAGCACAGCATGGGAAAGAGCCCGGCTGCACTGCAGAAGGAAAAGGCACCTCCTTCACACTCCCTTCCACAGGGATCTGGTCAGGTGTGGAGGGGAGCATTCCCATCGCACTCCCTTCCCATCAAAGGCACTGCCAGAATCACAACCGCAGGGCGACGAGATAAGGTAAGGTGCAGAAAGGGCCTGAGACGTATCCCAGTGAGTGTAAAATTCGGCTACAAAATTGCACTACCTCATCACCTCCCTCCTAGCTTTCCTTCTGTCAGCAAGTAGAAGCCTTCCTATTCCATCCAGCTTTTAGGAAATTACGGTGATGGAATCTTAATGAAATGATATGCTGTTTTGTTGATGGTTGATTTGTTTTTAAAAATGGGTTGCTTATTTGTTTGTAGATTAACTTGCATCTATATTTTTACTGATGTTTTTGTAGGGTTTTTAATCTGTACAGGCTTTAATAATTTGCAAGCCACCCATAATGGAGGAGGAAGAGGAGGAGGAGAATCTCATTGTTGCAGGTTCTTGGCCTAGAAGTAACTAGCTTTTTCTTTTTCTGACCTGAGACAGAATAATAACATTTCACCAGCTGCTCATAGTCTTGGAGTTTCTGGAGGTACAATTTGTGTATTTTTGCTGATTCTTTTCAGCACGGTGGGTCTAAAGAAGGCCAAGGTTAGCACCTCCCCAAAAGGCAGAGGGATGCAACAATGGCCTCAGGAGTCGTCCACTCCTGGTTTAGAGTCTGCTTGGCACCCTCTTGAGATTCATTAGCAGTGAGGTCCCCGCCAAGGTCCCAAACATACCGTGGAGATGCTTCCGGCACTCTGAAAAAGAAAAAGAAAAGGGTGTTTTTCAGGCCTGAGTCTTGGAAAGGCTTCCACCCTTGCTCTTTGGAATACTGATGGCAGCCAAGAGTTGGACCATTTCCACACTAGACTGTTATAGTGCTATTATTCCACTTTCAACATCCTATGGAAACCTGAGGTTTGCAGTTTAGGTTTGCTGAAAATTAATTGATTTGGGTTTTTTTTCCAGCAAATGGTGCCCTTTTCTAAGAGTTCAAAGTTCTCTCCAAAACAAGCACTCTCAACTTGCTCCTCCTATAAAAGTGGCAAATATATTTGCTCTGGTTTCACTGGTTTCCCCTTCCAACAACCTTGAAAAAGGACCACTAAAATAGGAAGATAGGTTTTGCAAAAAGCCCACCTACTCCACACCTTTCACCTTGGCTCCAAAGTATTGAGGTTTGCTGTGAGGAGAGTGCAGCTTATAGGATCATCTGGCAGGGAAACAGCCTCTGGCCTCCAGACAGCTGTCCATCCCTGATATAGGCCATTTCTGCACTAGACTGTTATAGTGCTATTATTCCATTTTCAATATCCTATGGAATCTTGGGGTTTGCAGTTTAGGGAGGTGCCTTTGAGGAATAGTGGAATAATAGCACTATAGCAGTCTAGTGAGGAAATGGCCATAATGTAAGGTGCATTCCTTCACATTGCCTGTCAACATTTGGTGACATCCTAGATTTCGTAGAGTCTTCTTAGTCAAGGAATATCCAGGTGGAGTACTTTTGCTTTCCTCTGAATATAGTCTATGGTATCTGGTATTCCCGGTCCCTGCTTAGCTTCTGAGATCAGACCAGGTCTGGTATCTTCAGGGTATTTAGGAAGACCATAAAAGGAACGCCAGCCAGATAAAACTTGGCAGCCATATTACAGGGATCATGGAACAGGAGATACTAAGACTCCATGTGTTGCTAGATTTTTAAAGATGCTACTTACCGCGGGCGGAATAAGATCCAAAATAGCACGCTTCAGTTCATCTGCTCCAGAAAACTGTTTTTAGGAAAAGAAGAAAGAACATGAAAGTTACTGACTCTGAAGAGCCATCTTCTTGGTGTAGAGTTGGCCCTCCGTTTCTGCGGATTCTGTATCCACAGATTTAACCAATCACAGCTTGAACATATTTTTAAAAATCCAAAAAGCAAAGTTTGATTTTTACCATTTTATATAAGGGACACCATTTTATTACACCATTATACATAGAATTTTGCTATCCACGAGTGGGGTCCTATAAGCAAACCCTAATGGATACCAAAGGCCCACCGCATATATATATGCTCAATGTTTTCAGAAGCATTAAGTATCCTGGATGGTTACAATAAAATGCCCGTTATAAAATTCACCCACTCACCCATAATCAGGTTTCCCTCTCTCCAACCATTCCGTCCACCCACCACCCTGCCCAGGGCCAGATACTACTCACTTCTGCAGGAGTACAGCTCAGCTCTAGCTCTATCTTGTGCAAGTAGGCAGATACTACGATAGCTATATAATCTGGATGGAGAGCCTGGCAGAACCGGAAGTGAAGCAAGGGGGGCACAAGAATGGAGACAGCCGTGCTGGGGATGGTGAGGGTGCCTTTTCCTGGTGAGACAACAACAACCTGGAAGGAGAAAGACATCAGCCAGTCATCAGACGCTCATAGAGCAGACGCTTGAGTTCTTGTCATGTTTAGTACCAATGGAAGAGAGGATAAACATGGTATGGATAAAGCTATAGAACAACACAAGAATCTTGTTGCAATTGTTAACCCAAAATGTGGGTGGCTCAGAGGTCCACCCGTGATGCCAGTGCCCCCATGAAACAATGGGGAATATTAGCTGAAAAGGGGAGGCCTGAGAGAGGGGGATAACCTAGCAGTACCTTTTACACCTGTGTATACCAGTACTAATTCAGGAACACCAGCTGGAGATTCAAAGATACTTGTTTTATTGGGAATTAGCAACCACATGCACACAAGATCCAAGCAATCTCTCAATCGCACAAGGCTAACTGAAGGAAAAGGGAGGAAAAATTGGATAGTGAGACGTTAGAGTAAAGTGGGTGATATTTACCTATCTGAAGAAAAGAGAAAAAGTGATGTGGCTCAGACTAAGGATCCAAGGGTAGTACAAGAACAGGAATCAGAGCAGCAGAGTCATGGCCTATGTCCAGAGTACTAAAGCTATCTGGTTCAGTGCAAGGGTTTAAATACTCTATTTCAACCCTGAGGGGGAAGGTGTTAATGGATCTCTGGCAAAGTAGACAATGGGGTCTGGAACGAGCTAATGGATTTAGCATCAGGTGACAAAGGACTGATGGGAATTATGATAGCTCCTTAATGGCACGACAGACGAGGAAACAAAACGGGAGTTCCGACGGGCGGAGAAAGAGGGTCAAAGAAAATCAGTTGCTCTGTGGAGGCAGTTTCAGGTACTATTGTTTCTAAATATCAAGTTGTTGAGGGACATTTGCAAGTCTGTTATCGTCGAGGCTTTCCGCACTATGACCTGGCCATGCCCTGAAGTCCCATCTGACCTACTTTTGCATCACATTTGTTCAGCCAGTCCTCTTTCGCCAGCATAGCATTGTAGCCACAGCAGTGTATAATTTATATCTCATGCCAATTAAATGATATTTGCCAACTGAACCATATCATGGAATGGGAACGTACAGCCTGGTAACATGATTTCTCACTGCCACTTACCGTTACATCTATCATAATAACATGATCACCTACTGCGGGCAAGCTCGCCAACTGACAGGATAGATTGCCATGTGTGCCCAGGGCAATAACCACTACGAGAAAACAGAATGGACAGGCATGTCAATTAAGACTCCAGGTTGCCCATTTTCAACCAACATTGGACACATTGTTTTCTTGGGCCTTTTGTGGGCATTTTTGCTTTCTGATATTCGCAAATATGACCCCGCAAAGTGATGTAGAATTACATCAAATCTCATAAAATCGAAGCAGAATGAAACAAAACACTTTAAAAACAGGGCAAATCAGTTTTAAGAGCCAAAGTCCTGAAAAACTACTACCCTTTTTTTTTTTAACTACCATTGGAGGCACTATTACAGACAAAGTCATTTCTTATGCATCTAACAACTCAGCTTCTTTTGGCAATGGGACACACCACAGGGCTTCTTGTGAAGGTAACAAATTATGGGCAAGCCCATACAGCAGGAGCGAATCTTTCACATAGAATCATAGAGTTGGAAGAGACCTCAGGGGCCATCGAGTCCAACTCCCTGCTATGCAGGAACACCCATCAAAGCATTCCCAACAGATGGCCATCCAACCTCTGCTTAAAAACCTCCAAAGAAAGAGGAGACTCCACCACACTCCGAGGCAGCATATTCCACTGCCAGACCGCTCTGACCGTCAGGAAGTTCTTCCTGAGGTTCAAGTGGAATCTCCTTTCCTGCAGCTTGAATCCATTGCTCCTGGTCCTAGTCTCTGGAGCAGCAGAGAACAAACCTGCTCCCTCCTCAACATGACATCCCTTCAAATATTTAAACATGGCTATCACGTCCCCTCTTAACCTTCTCTTTTGTAGACTAAACATACCCAGCTCCCTAAGGCGTTCTTCATAGCGCATGGCTTCCAGACCCTTCACCATTTTGGTCGCCCTCCTCTGGACACGCTCCGGCTTGTCGACATCCTTCTTGAATTGAGGTGCCCAGAACTGGACACAGTATTCCAAATGAGGCCTAACCAATGCATAATAGAGTGGTACCTGCTTCATATCCTACTTCAGAATTTACAGGTCAAAACTTTGATCTGAAAAACAAGTAGCAACCCAATCCAACTGGTTCAAGACCAGAGCTATACAGGCCAAAATCCTGTTGAAGGAGTATGCTGACATAAACTCCTGCTAGGTTTACATGCGTAGCTCTGTGGTCATTGTGGCAGGGGGCGTCCACATGCAGACTATTGGTCAGTAGCTGTATGGCCGGGGAGCTAGCAGATACACAGGCTGGAGGCAAAAAGAAGATAACACTTTTCCCATACAAAGAAGATGGGATAAACAACTGGGTACACTAAGACAGTATCTCCCTGACCTCCCAGAAATCCTCCAGAGGTCCAAAAGGATGGTGTCTCCTCTGTGTACCCCCTGCCCGGGCATCCCTTCCCATCACAGGGCCGTGGGGGTCACACACCAGCAGCTGATAGATAGGATACACATGGAGGGGAGGGAAGCAGAGTTCCTTTTGGTGAAACTTTACTCCCTGGCGAGCAAACACAGGATGGATCTCAGCTATTGTCCCTCCTGCACATTTTCAATTATCTGAAGTTTTCAAACATTTTTCAAGAGCAGCCTCACATAAAAACCATGCCCTGTGAGAAGCAGCTGAGGGAGCTGGGTGTGTTTAGCCTGGAGAAGAGAAGGTTAAGAAGTGACACCATAGCCATGCTTAAATATTTGATGGGATGCCATAGGGAGGATGAAGCAAGCTTGTTTTCTGCTGCTCCAGAGACTAGGACACAGAGCAGGGGAAAAGATTCCACCTAAACAATAGAAAGAACTTTCTGATGGTAAGGGAAGTTTGCCTCAATGAAGTGTGGTGAAGCATCTTTCTTTGGAGATTTTCAAAGAGAGGCTGAATGGCCATCTGTTGGTGATGCTTTGACTGTGTATTCCTGAATGGCAGAAGGGGGCTGAACTGGATGGCCCTTGCGGTCTCTTCTGACTCTAGGACTCTAGGATTCTAAAGGATGGTAGAAATAATCAAGGTATGAATACTGGCACCAGATTCTGGAGGAAAGGGCACGACATGCTCTCTGGGTGAAGCAAAACAAAGATGTTCCTGGCCACAGTAGGCATCTAAACCTCCATGAGAAATCCTGCATCCAAGATTACTTCTGATCTGTGAACTTGGTCCTTTAGAGGGAATACAAGATCACCCAGAATAGGTGGTGCTCCCAGGCCAATTTGTTTACTGACTAAGAATGCCTCCATCTTGTCTGGACTGAGCCTCAATTTGTTTGTCCACACCCAGTCCCCTCTCTACACCCAGACAAAAGCACCGAATGAACTCTTTCTTTCTTTTAAAAGGACGGAGATTCAAATTATGCATTTGGAAAATCTCCTGATGGTAAGAGCCAACAATGAAACAGACTCTCTCAAAAGCTGCTGCAGTCATCATTGGAGGTCTCTAAACAGAAGCTGGATGGCCATCTGTCAGGGATGCTCTAAGTTGTGGATTTACTGTGACAGTGGACTGTAACTTAGGCCCCTCTCTAAACTGCAAACCCCAGGATTCCGTAGGATGTTAAAAGTGGAATAATAGCACTATAACAGCGTAGCGCGGAAATGGCCTAAGTTGAACTAAATGACATTTGTGAGTCTTTCCAAATCTATGATTCAAGGACTTCCACAGCCTCCTTGATCTCAACTGAAAAAGAGCTTGGTTATCATCAGAAAAAGCAAGGAGATCAAGCCTTAAAAGTATGGATGGTTTCTCACAGCACCTTCATGCAAATAATGGAGGACAATACAGAGTTCTGATGCAACAAATATCCCAGATGGACAACTTAACAGATAATACTAAATGCTGCTGAGAGATTCAGTGGAAGCAACAGATATCTACTCCCTCTGGCCAGTTCCCAGTGTAGGTCATCCACCCAAGTGAAAGTTGTGTCTGCCTCCAAAGTTGGACTAAACATAGTTTCAAACGGATCCAACTCATCAGCTCCATCCAAAAAAGCCAACGGTTGTGCTTCTAGCCCTCAGTTTACTTAAGAAAGAAGCGGTGATCATGGTGGTTACTACCTTCCAGACCCCCATGTTCATTCCACAACACAGAGGAAGGTCTTCTCCATGGACTATTCATTCCTAGAAGAGTGTAAATCTCAGCATAGAAAGAAAAGCACAGAGCTAGGTGGTCTTCTTTGGAGTCAATCTGGGAAGGAAGCAGCTTTCAGTAGGGGAACTCCCCCTACATGCCTATGACACAGGTGGATGGAGATATCTTTTCAATATAACACACAGGTGAAGCAGACAAGTCAGGTCTGCAGAACAGGGAGAAGACACTGCATGCTTTGAAGGCCAGGAGTGATAGAAGTTGGAACAACTCAGTGTAGACACAATCCCTGAAAGCATTCAACATTCTGTGGTGTAGCTGCCTTTGAGTCACAGATTTCTGTGTGGAATTATTGTGAAAACTGATTGGTGGTTACAGGTAGAGATGCAAAAGAAATTCAGAGCAACAATTAACTAATTTGGCCAATTTATCCTCTGTGAATCTATTAATGAAAGTGCATACATTCTTGGTTCCTTGCAAACTGCCAGAAACGCTAAACACCAAAAGTTTCTATCCTTCTTCTTTTATGATTATCTAACCAAATTAACCAAATTAGTTAATTGTAAATTGGAAGATGCAGGAAGGGACCAGATGCAAAGATCTTACCATTTATATCATCCAGCACTGTTACTTTAAGCAGGTCCAAGATAATCTTTATAATGGGGCATAGCTGCAGGATAAAAAGTGAGAATAAGACCTTACAAAAAGCAACACCATTGATATGCTTCTCTCACTGACAAAAGAGTCCTATAGAGGCTTACAGTAATGCAAAACTATATTTTAAAAAACAAGGCATGAGCATTAAAAATAATCTACTGGGCATCAAGTCATCCAGTACGAAAAGCCTGGTAGATCTGGACTTGTGTTAAGGAGCTGGGAATGTCAATAGTTATTCAGATCCTCTTTTTTGCCCTTTTTGAAGATGGGAACAAGATTTGCCCTCCTTCAATCTGCTAAGACTGTTCTCCAAGAATTCTCAAAAACTATCAATAGTGTATCTGAGATTACATCTGTAAGTTCTTTTGGAACTGTTGGATACAGCTCATCCGACCCTGGAAACTTGGATTCATTTAGAATAGCGAGATATTTCTTTGCCAACTCTTTACCAGTTAAAGCACCGTTTCCCTTTTTAGGAGAAGACTGAGATGACAAAGACATTGAACAGTTCAGCCTTCTCTCTGTCCCATTAGCATTTCCCCATCTTCTCAAAGCAGTGGCCCTAGTGTCTCCTTGTCCTTCCCCTTCTTCCATTTCTCATACATGTCCCTTTTAAATCTCAAGCTCATCTGAAAGTTCTTTGTACATCCATCCTAGTTTCTTTAGACACCTCCTATTTTTCTTCCTCATTGGAATTATTTGCAACTGTGCCTTCAATATCTTATCTTTAATAAACTTCCGTGCATCATGAACTTCCTTCCCTTTGAGCATTTCTGGCCATGAGATCTCACTCAATATCTTCCTGAGCTTACTGAAATCAGCTTTCCTCAAAGTGTGTGTCTGGCTATGTTTGGCTTCCTCCTTCCTCCACATAACAAATACCGAGAGGCCATGATCACTGCTACCCAAAGATCCCACAGTTTCCACCCCACCGACCAGTTCTCTGTTGATTAGATCAAATCCAAAGTATCTGATCCCCTTATCTGTTCTTCCTCCTTTTGTACAATGAAACTGTCTGCAAGCCTAGTGAGAAATTTATTGGACCTTACACTATTGGTAGAGTGAGACTTCCAACAAATATCAAGGTACTTGAAATCTTCCATTACTACTGTATCTCTCCTTTTTAAAATATTTAGTCATTTGTTTAGGGAAGACATCATCCAAATCTTCAGTCTGCTTGGGGAAGGGGGGCTACAGTAGACCCTCGCAAAGAGGTCACCCTTGCTTCTCTCCACTTTAATTTTTACCCAAAGTGTCTCAGTCATGAATCACCACAAGTGTACACATCCTTGATGTATAATACTGCTACCCCTCCTTTCTCATTTGGTCTATTTCCTTGGAATAGGTTATAACCTTCCATTACTATGTTCCAATCATGAGACTCATCCTACCAGGTTTTAATAACGTCTACTAAAATCATATCTGCCTTCCAGTGTTAAGTGTTCAAGCTCATCTTGTTTATTTCCCATGCTCTGTGCATTAGAGATATCTAGGGCCATGGGTCATTCTCCGCAGCTGATTTCTTGGTTTTTTCCTTCCTGCTGTTGAGCTCTCATACTAACCTGACTCAGCAGTTTTATTGGGAGGCTTACCTGGGGAGTTATGTCTTCAATGAGATGATCCCGTATTGCAACTTGCAGTGACACTGTAAGTAAACTGTGAAGTAAAACAGAAAACAAATGATGGTTGAATTAATTATGTACGGGTTTCTTCAAGTACATCGAGCATTTAAGTTACTTCCTGATGGTTAGAGCTGTCCGGTAGTGGAATCTGCTGCCTCAATGGAGTGTGGTGAGTCTCCTCCTTCTTTGGAGGAGGCTGGATGGCCATCTGTAGGGAATGCTTTGATCGGCATTCCTGCATAGCAGGGGGTTGGACTGAATGGCCCCTGGGGTCTCTTCCAACTCTTATGATTCTATGGTCCTTTGAAATTAGCTACTGGGAACATGGGCTGCTTGGTGGAGATACTTTAAGTACTGAAGGAATGCATTCATTCTTTTCGCATACTCTGTTGTGTGTGTATCCATTTGTGTATCTGAGTGGTAGGTAAAAGCATGAACACAGATATGTCCATAATTCATGGAAGAGGGGGAACTTGAATAAAGCCAGCCTGAATAAATGCTAACCTGAACAAAGCTAGGATGGCAATCCTTTGTTCTTGAGTATTTCTGTGGTTTTTGCACATACTTTGTTTGATTGTGTGAATTGTCCTGAATGTACAGTGACCGTGTATGTCACTGGGACAGTTCAAATTGTAAAGAAAGGTAAAGTGGGTCCTGGGGCCAGTTTTCTGCGCCTGGGAACCTCAAGGGCCAAGATGGTTGCCAAAAATACCCCCAAACCCCTCAAAAATGGCCAGAAAGCTACTTCAGGTTTTGCAAAAGCAAGTATTTTTTACATTAGAGCGCCTTGCAGCCTATTTAATAAGTGTGTAGCTGTTCCTGATGTTTTGAATCTGTTCTTTTTTATATATTCTATAAGTACTCTTGAGTTCTGCTCCTGGGGAAAAGGCAGGATATAAATGAATAAAATAACAATAAGTCTTTCCTTTCCTTTGGCCTGAGAATCTGGAGGGGTTGAGGGGCCCTCAATAAAACTTGAGGTACACACTTTTCCCACCCCTACATTACAGCATAGTAATGTATTTACATATCATAGGTTGCAAACAAATGGCCCACAGTCAGTTCATTTAAACCAGAGAGGAAAGTACTCCCATAAATCACTTCAACACCTCAATGTCTTTCTGTATCTGCCCTTTCAGCATACTGTAGCATGCATCTGATAACTCGGACGACTAGGACCTGATAGTTTACCCATCAGACAGCACAAAAGAGATAAATAATTGTCTTCAAATAATACTTCTAAGAAATTCCTCAAAAGTTAATTAGGGATGTTTCAGTGGAAAGATCAGTAGCACCGTGAAAGCTGCGCGGGAGAGAGCTCACCCAACCACCTTTCCCATCTTCCTCCACAACGTAAAGCAGCAGCAGCATGAGGCTTGTGTTGTTCTATGGGAGCTTTCCCCTAAACTGATGACCTCTGTGCAAGACTACAACTCCCACCATCCATAGCAAGGGAGCTCCAGATTTGAGAAGCCTGCTCTAAGGATTGCAGATAGGGATGTGCCAAGCCAATGGTTTATGCAAACTAGAAAGAAACATAGGCAGTCAACCAGAACTTCTGACAACCATCAGAAATTATGGGATGGACCCTATGGTTCCTTGTGACGCAAAGAATTTGACAACAACCAGTCAACACCAAGTGAACACCCTTCAAATTGGAACTGCCCCAATACTCACCTGTCTACGATGTCGACAGTAAGATCCCCAAACACGTAAGAACAGTCCTGAATGGCAATATGAAAGGAGCCTCCTCTAAAATCTATGAATGTGCACGTGGTTGTGGTCTTCACATCCAAAGAGATGGTGATCAAATTCAGACCAAGCAATCTAAAAAGACAGGCACTTATACAAACATCCTGCTTCACAATGCAGTTCATACAAGTTTATAGATATATGTATGTAGGTATGTGTATGTATACATACATATATACCTATGGCTGAGTTTCTTGTTGTACTAGGGCCAAGAATTTCCCTTGGTCCTTTCCAGATGGCTCCCCTTCTGGAAATAGTGGTGGGAGGTCATAGGGTGGGTTGGGCTGTTACCATGAGCTAAAGAATGAGAAAGGAGGAAAGGACAAGGGGAGAGAAGGGAATCCCTTAATTCTTGCCAATGGCCTCTTCTGTCCCCACTTCCTGAACGGTGAGGCAAGAAATTTTAGGGAGTAGCTGCAGGGGCTTTTGAAGAGACAACGTCCATCTGGTGTGGTAGGGTGGGGAGAACCAGGACTTCTTCAGCTCAAACTGTGCCTGCTTTTGTGTGGTACAGTCGCAATACAGAAATAAAAATAAAGTCCTTTAGTTAATTGGTCAAGATCCTTACTAGTTTAATTGTCTTCTAGTGGCAAAATCTACTTGCTGTTGTTGTTGTGTGTCTTCAAGTGATTCCCAGCATATGGCAGTTCTAAGGAAAACCTATCCAGGGGTTTTCTGGGGCTGAGAATGTCCGGTGCACCCAAAGTCCCTCAGCAGAGCTCCATGGCTGAGCAGGGAACTGACCCTGGTCTCCAGAATTGTAGTCCAACACTCAAACCACTACACCATGATGGCTCTCAAAATCAAGCAATGGAGGCAGTGCAGGACGAGCTCCAGGAAATCTCAGCCACAAATACTCACTTAGCACTTATGACCAGCCTGATGTCCAAAGTCATCTCAATACCATTTATACCTGGTATAGTTATCAACTTGTAATGTTTAATTGTGACAGCCACAATTTTTAACCTGAAGAGAGAGAGAGAGATGGTAGAGAGTGAGACACAACAGATGGCCCCCGGCAACCTCGGAAACAAATCCACCCAAAGTTTGTGGCCAGAAAGATGATCACGTTGCTTGGCTTCCCAAAGGGTCTTTGTAACACTTTTGCATTCAAAGGAAACCTCAGGCCTCACCAGGCCTTCAACGCTGCATTGCTCACGGTACCTTCCATAGTCCTACTATCACTAGCACATGGGAGAGGTGTTCAAAGATAGCAAGCCAACAGACTTGCCACAAATTGCTATGGTTCTGTACTCACTCAACAAGTCTGATACCAAGCAGCACTCCAGTCTGAATGTCTGAAAGAATGATGGCTCCAAAGTGCTTCACAAGAACCACATCTTGCTCCAGTATGTTCCGAAAATCTGAAATAGAAATATCCATGAGACCAACAGAAGGAGGCAGATGGTTGAGTGTGGCTGGATCTCCAACAGGGAGAGGCTGTGCCGTGGATTTCTCTGATTTGCCAATATCACTCCTGCACTGAACTCCTTTGAACAACCTCATCCCATTTCTTTCCCACTGTGTGAAATTGTTCTTGCCTGTTGGTGGGAAAACAAGTGCCTCGGCTGAGCCAGAAAACGTGGAACCAGAGGAAGAGCTAAAACAGTCGCAAGGATGACCTTACCCCTGCTTCTGAACAGAAGTTAGAACCACTGGCACTTAGATTATGAGAGCATCACTTCCTGTAGTGTGTGAAAGGCACCATGGGTCAGGAAAAGTCCCTCCCATACCCTCAACAGGTGGGCTCTTCAACCTATTAGAATTTGCTCGTGGGTGTCCTATAGGGAGGGCATGTTCCGCCAGAAGCCCAGTTTTGAGTCAACCTTGGAGAAAACATCCCTAAGAGACAGGACACTAAAGCCATTTCCACACGATACTGTTATAGCGCTATGATTCCACTTTCAACATCCTATGGAATCCTGGGGTTTGCAGTTTCGGGAGGGACCAGCCGGCCCCTCCCGAAACTGCAAACCCCAGGATTCCAAAGGATGTTGAAAGTGGAATCATAGCGCTATAACAGTCTCGTGCAGAAATGGCCTAAGAAAGGAATAGGGTAGAAACCAATGGCTCAGACTTGAAAAACCACCGGAGGCCTGGAAGTCCAATATTCCCATGATCCTATATTAGACTCAGTCCCCTTTGGCTGTAGGATCTTTAGAAGGTAGACTGGAAAATATAGAATCACTGAATCATAGAGTTGGAAGAGACCACAGGGGCCACCCAGTCCAACCCCCTGCTATGCAGGAATACACAGTCAAAGCACTGCTGACAGATGGCAGTCCAGCCTCTGTCTAAAGAAAAGAAAGTTGACTCCACGACACTCCGTTGAGGCAGCAGCATATTCCTCTCCTGAATTGTTCTTACTGTCAGAAAGTTCTTCCTATGCTTTAGGTGGAATCTCTTCTCCTAGAGTTTGAAGTCATTGCTCCATAGTGTCCTAGTCTCTGCAGCAGCAGAAAACAAGCTTGCTCCATCTTCCATATGACACCCTTTCTAATATTTGAAAAAAGACTTCCATATAGCAGCTCTACAAACATCAAATAGTGGAGCACCTTTAGACAAGGCTTCCAAAGGAGTTGCAGTTCTGGTAGAGGGTGCAGAAACCCCTTGAGGAGACTTAGGCCAGCTTGTCTGTAGCAGAGCAAGATACAGGATCCGGACCATCTGGCCAGCATGCTCTTGGAGGCCTTATATCCCAGGGCTGCCCCTTGGAAAGCAACAAAGGAGGAGTCTGTTGCCCTAAATTAACTCATGTGCTTAAGATAGATCTCTCCTGCAACTTGTGCCACTTCAGGTCCTTGGACCTGTAGAAGGGTTCATCTTAGGGATAAATGAGAAGATTGCACCAATCAGCTGCACCAAGTCCAAGCGAACTCCGCACAGTTCTGGTCCTGCTGATGGAGCTCTTCGTTCAGAGACCCTGTGAGCGGAGGGGACAGCCACAAGGAAGTGCACCTTTCCAAGTCAGGAACTTGAAAGGAACCAAACACAGAGGTTCAAACAGAAAGTTAGTAAGGGCCAAAAGCACCACCCTGAGATTCCATGAGCAAATGTCTGCAGCAGCACTGCTGGCTTTAGTAAGGCAGGCCCCTTGAGGAATTGCCAGTGATATACTTAAGTCTTTTACTCCAAATCTCAAGTCCCAAATCTGGGAGCCAAGTTTAACAGAAGAAAAGGAAGTGCTGGCAGGGTGGGCTGGAGGTTAAGTTTCAATAACTAGAAAATCAAGTCCCACCCTGTCTTGGAGCTTTAGGCAGGCAGGAGAGAGTGAGGAGGTGGCGAGGAGGAAACTCTCCAGGAATGTAGAGGGTGGATTGTACTGCTTGCTCTTGAGGAAGCCACTAGGGTAGGTAGCCTGACTCTGCCAGCCATGAGAGAGTGGGCTGTAGATTCCTCTCAGATGGTGACCTTCCCCAACTTCCCCTCACCCCACCCTGCTTTAGTATTCTGTGGGTTTTAATCATAGAATCATAGAAATGTAGAGTTGGAAGAGACCACACGGGCCATCCAGTCCAACCCCCTGCCATGCAGGAACACCCCCAAAGCACTCCCGACAGATGGCCATCCAGCCTCTGCTTAAAAACCTCCAAGGAAGGAGGAGACTCCACCACACTCCATGGAGGCAGCAGATTCCACTGCCGGACAGCCCTGACTGTCAGGAAGTTCTTCCTGAGGTTCAGGTGGAATCTCCTTTCCTGCAGCTTGAAGCCATTGCTCCTCGTCCTGGTCTCTGGAGCAGGAGAAAACAAGCCCACTCTCTCCTCTACATGGCATCCCTTCAAATATTCAAACATGGCTATCATGTCCCCTCTTAACCTTCTATTCTGCAGACTCAACATAACCAGCTCTCTAAATCTATCCTCACAGGGCATGGCTAATGATGTCTTTTTTTGTTGTTGTAAGCCGCTCTGAGTCCCAACCTGGGGAAAAAACAAGATTGCATCCCACCCACTTCAGTAAGCTCAAGAGCACCAGTGTGGTGTTTCTCGGCTGGGGGGCACAGCCAGGTGACTGCCACCCGTGGCAGTTGGATTCTCCTTCTGGGTGAAGGGAAGGAACATGGAGTCCCCCCCAAAGATCCAGACTGCATGCCTCCCTCTGCATGGCCACATGGTCATCTAGGGAGGAGAGGACAGGTGGAAGAAAGAAAGTCAAAAGGCAAACAGAAAGGAGGGAAGAGACAGAGATGTAAAGAGAAGAGCAGGGTCGGAAATGCAGACAAAAGAGCTAGAACAAAAATCAGCTGATATACAGCACTAAGGTGAATGAGAGAAAGAAAAAACTGCAGTGGGGGCTCCCTGCGGGATATCTCTATGGAGGGGAAGCATGCAGTAAACTGGGATTCTGGGGCAAGTCACCTTGCTTAGAGTACCCCCACAAGCAAACCAATTGGTTGAAGGGCCTGCCTGCCTGCCTGCACCTCCCATCAGAGGATGGAGGTCTCTGCCACGA
Source organism: Cyclura pinguis (assembly GCA_030412105.1). Lineage (NCBI taxonomy): Eukaryota > Metazoa > Chordata > Lepidosauria > Squamata > Iguanidae > Cyclura > Cyclura pinguis. The sequence continues at coordinate 3,092,031 of CM059602.1, forward strand.
ACCTGTTCCCTTGCGTTTGCTCAGAGATCTTTCTCGGACCGGCCTTGTCGTCACCTAAACTTCCACAATCATAGAAGGCGGTATAGTCCAACCAGGCAAGTAAACAAGTACTTCCCACTTAAACATAACTGGACATTTCAAAACATTTGCAATTATTTTCCATGTAAAAGTACCTTCGGTACCTCAAAGAGCTTAATCTTTTCGCTGTTTTTGGTATAACAAGGATTAATATATTTGTTTATATAAGCGCGCCAACTGAAGGCGTCTAATGCATTCTATGAAGTTTGAGACAGCAGATTTTTTTATAAAGTTCAATTCATCTGTATTACGCATTATAATATGGTTATATTTTGTTTTAATAAGCATTCATCTGGCCTATCTGTGGCCATTTCCGCACTACACTCTTATAGCGCAATTATTCCACTTTCAACATCCTACGGAATCCTGGGGTTTGCAGCTTAGGGAGGGGCCTCAAAGGATATTGAAAGTGGAATAATAGCACTATAACAGTCTCGTGCGGAAATGGCCTTCGTTGCTGCATTTCGGACATTATCTAACCAGCGTTGAGTGAGACATGTAGGGCCAAGCCTCAGTGCCACTCAGCTCATGCAACAAAAGTCCCTCTGGCAGGCAGGCAGTCTCTCTCGAAACTGGGCTGAAAAACTGGTCATTCGCACAAGTTCTTTCCCCGGCTTCTTCTCACATGCAAACATCTGGCTCTAAACACAGCCGGCGCGTGGCCCTGAGCTGAGACCTTTCTACAGCGGTGTTCCTGATCGAGGACTAAGAGGCGTAAGATGATCCAGCGGGATTCCTTACCTCTCGTGAATTCTGAAATAGTGCAAACACCCCTCATTCCAGGCACTTGGCTTTGTGAAGGGCTCAGGAAGCCACAGAAGGCAAGAAGTCCCAGAATCTTCCACATCTCTTTCTCTTTTCAAACCTGCAGGAAAAAATGATCACAATCCATCTACGGTTTACCCAAGGAAAGAGGGCCACTCCCCACATCAGGTAAGGGTGGTAAACCAAGGGTTGTTGCTCACTCTGACAAGTAGAGGGCAAATTTTCCTTCTTTAGGATATTTCCTACCCAGTTGGATAACTTGTTAATGGACAGCAGCTTGTCCTACTTTACAAGACTGGTAGTACAGGCACAGGCCATTTCCACACTGGAGTGTTACAGCGCTATGATTCCACTTTCAACATCCTATGGAATCCTGGGGTTTGCAGTTTCGGGAGGGGCCGGCCGGCCCCTCCCGAAACTGCAAACCCCAGGATTCCATAGAATGTTGAAAGTGGAATCATAGCGCTGTAACACTCTAGTGCGGAAAAGTCCACAGTTTTACAGTCAGCAGTTTTACACAGAGTTTTATGCTTTGCTGGCTTTCAGTTATTTCTTCTGTGATATTATTGCACTTTAACTGTTGTAAAGTGCCTAGAGAACCAGTTGTATAAGTGGGTTAGTAAATAAGTACTATTCAGATCTTTCAATTGCTTTGAAACCAGAGTGTTAATTAAATTTAATAAATTTAAATTTAAATATTAAATTTAATAAAACATGCATAAACGGATGTCAGGCCCAAAGGAAGGAGGCAGCATGTTTTCGAAATTTGGTCTTCAACAGTAAGTAAAATACTAAATATGAAGTTCGATATAAAGCTTCAACTCGTTTAAAAAAAAAAACCTACACCCAATGTCTCCTTCCCTTGCCTTGCTCTGAATGTAGAAAACCTTGCTCAACGTAGATCCGCACCCCAGCCCGCTCCGGAACGACCCCAAGTGGTCGTCCAGCGTGCTGTTGAAAGACCGCTAAAAACAGGTCTTTCCAAAGCATCGGTGCGCGCCTGCGATCTGCCGGGGGCGGGCTTTAGGCTGGCGAGCTTCAGCGGTTGGTGGAGACGCTCCACCAACCGGAAGCCGCCGTTTTCGATTCCGGAGCAGTCCGGAGCGGCGTGGACCGGACCGGGGAGCCTTAAAGTCCGGTAAGCAGCGTCACGGGGCGATTCCCTCGCCCCGTGCGGAAATGGCCAAAGACTCATTTTGACTCAGCGAAAGATTTCAATCCAGGCGTGCATCGTGTGAAACAGAAAGCCCTCTGGTTTTGAAGTGCAACAAAAAAATTTGAGGCACAACAGGAGCCAAATTTTCCAACCCGTTGCAAGATACCCTTCTTTTTGGTCTGCCACAAATAACCAAGGTATGCTCGGCTGATCCACCTTTCTTCTTCTCTCTTGCTGGGAGTGCCAGGTGTGTTCCAGCAACTCTAGGAGCTCTGGACTTTACATCTTTTCCAATACCAAAGTTTTAGCTGGCTTCTGTTGCATTTAAGCAGAGAGGTTTCCCTAACCTGCTCTGTGGTAAGCAAGAGCTCTATACCCCAAAATGGAGTAGAAAAGAGTTAAGCTAGCACCGAGCCGGAAAGCAAGGCAAGTCTGGGGCCATTTCTGCTCTACACTCTTGTACCACGATTATTCCACTTTCAACATCCTATGGAATCCTGCAGTTTGCAGTTTTGGGAGGGGCCTTTGAGGACAGGAGGAATTGGAGGCCTTTGAGGTCCTTCCCCAAACTGCAACCCCTAGGATTCCATAGGATGTTGAAAGTGGAATAACAGCACTATAACAGGCTAGTGCAGAAATGGCCTGGGACAGATGATGTATTTCTCACTGATTTCTAACATATTTTGTACAAGGTCCTGAGAGCCAGTTAGCATCTTACTTCTTGTTTAAAGTACACATTTGGGAAGTTTCAGATAGTGTCCTTGAGTCACATTACCACGAGATAAGCAGGATGTAAATTCCATTTTGTTCTGTGTTGTTTGTTTTTAGACAATATACACCTATAAATGGAACATATAGATGCATCGAATGAATATATGGATGTGCACATCCCTGTGTGCATGGAACTGGTTACCTGGCTAAGGAGAATGCAATCTTTAGCGGGCCTGAGTTCATTGCCAGAAAATGCCCACAACCATCCAGAGCACTGCCCAACAACCTGTAGGTCATAGCTGTGCCCTTGCAAGTGGACGAGGGGAGCCCTGCCTCTCCACCCGGACAAAGGGTCCTTTCCCTCTCATACAGGCCCTATAGGGTAACACAGTTCCTCCTGCCCCCAGCCACCCCCATCTCCTGTCACTTCCCCAGCCTCCTTACCTGCAGCTGCTGTTTGATCCAAGCCAGATATTTGGTGGCTGGCTTGCCCCAGCCCTCACCCTGAGGAGGAGCAAAGATCATTATATAGGCCAGTAAACAAAGCTTAATGGAGCCCAAAATTGGGAAGGCGTGTCCGAGAAAACAGCTAGCGGAGTGCGCAAGAGGCACTTTGCTGCAACGAGACAAAACAAACTGGCCTGTGGAAAAGAACAGATAATGCAGAGCCATCGGCAGCCCAGTTGGAAGCTTTGCCAGACAGTCCCACCCGTGTGTCCCTGCAGAAGACATTTGGGGTATAGGATAAAAGGAAATTCAACACTTGGTTGATGTTAGGAAATTTGGAAACATTTCCCTTAGGAACCAGTACACATTATCCCATGGACAGTCAGCAGAGATGCCCCAAGTAATGAAAGTTCATGGCCTTTTCTGCACTAGACTGTTATAGTGCTATTATTCCACTTTCAACATCCTATGGAATCCTGGGGTTTGCAGTTTAGGGAGAGGCCGGCTGGCTCCTCCTGCAACTGCAAACCCCAGGATTCCATAGGATGTTGAAAGTGGAATAATAGCACTATAACGGTCTAGTGCAGAAAAGGCCCGTAAGTTAAACAATTCATATAAGACCTAGTTTTAATCAAGAGCATTTCAATGACTAAAAATGGAGTGGGCAGCTGTGACCTTCTGGGCGTATTTGGACTGAAACTCCCATGATGCCTCAGAACTGGTTATACTGGCTAGGGAAACTGGACATTGCAGTCCAGCAATCCAGCCGGAGGGCCACAGCTGCTCACCCCTAGAAGAAACAGTTTTGATCTCTAGGCTTAAGTGGAAGAAACATGGCTGTAGCTTTCTTGGGACATTGACCGGACCAAGGACATATGCTCCTTCCCTTGTGCACACTGATTTTACGTGTATGCTGAAAGCCAGCAGCCAACTTCACCCACAAGGAATGTGCCTCTTCCTCCAAGACCTCACATTCACACACCCTCACATTCATAAGTCTTCCCCAGAATTCTCGGATTTGTAGCCACTTCAAGAACAAAGCAGACATAATTGGAGCAAAGACTGCTCATAGCCAGACAACACCTTTTTTATATATGTATTTTATTTTTATTTTTAAAAAAGCAGATGTTTATAAACATTTTCCAGATTTTTACCTAGATGTTAAAGCATATTATATACATCACATACATTATATAAATATATATTGCACAGTTGATTCAGCAAAATAGAAAGACTATTTTCAACAAGTATAGGGAGCAGTTAACCACAAGGTTTATCAGTGTGTCTTTTCTTAACCATCTCATTCAAACATCAGTGCCCCTAGACCTCCTCTTGTTATTTTAAAATCTCAATTTAAAACTTTCTTGATTTGAAATTTGAATGTAACACTTTCTTGTAAAAAAAGTATTGCATATTTTGGTTATATGCATTTGTCAGTTTGCATTGGCTTTGTACATTGGCACTAACTGCTATAAAACTAGTTGTAGATCCATCTTGGGCCTAAATGCTCCAATGGTGGAGCATTTGTTTAAACCGGTGGAAGTGCTTTGTTGTTGTTGTTTTTCACTTTAAAGATTTAAAGCAGTCACGAAAGGACCTCTTGGGTTTGGGTCAAAAGTACGGTTGGTGTTGGAGAACAGAGTTAAACCCATGCCTCCGGCTGCTGTTAATGTAGTTCGTAGCGGCAGGGTGAAGTTTGCACAAAATGCAAGTACCCATGCTTCCCTTGTGAGGCTAATAGCAATGTCGAGATTGGGGAACATTTAGATTATAAAAATGGATAGGGCAGAAGGAGTTAACACTTCCCCACATGCCACTCCTGAGATCATAATCAGAGACCTGTGTGGCTGCTAGAAGTCTTTAAAAAGGTAAGCGAAGATGAGGAGATTTGATCAGATCTCTTACGTCATGTCTGTTTGGTCCCTGACATTTTTAACATACCCTTTTATTGGCTGGGCAGGCAGTATTGTGGTGGGCTGAATGGTGTTGGGCTGAAATGCAGTTCTGCTTCAAAGAACTGACGCGCTTCCCTGCCTGGCCTCTGCACGCCGGCCTTTCATTGGCGGCAAGCAACTCTCCCGCAAGGGATCCACCTTTGATCGCTTGAGCTTGGCCGAGCTTCTTGGCAAGCGGCAACGGCTGCAGGATAGATACCGTCACAATCAGTGAGATGTCTTGTGTTTGGTTCTGGGTTAGGTGGCAACAAAAAACGTCATTGGCTTCTTTGCAGAACAGCTGTTTGCTTGCTCTTCGCAGAATTCTTGCTCTTTGCAGAATGGCTGTTCGCTTGCTCGTCAAGAATGTTCTGGCTATCAGAATCAGGAAGAGGAGGAGGTCAGGATAGTGGAGAAAGGCACAAGACAGGCAGCGCGTGACTATTTTTTAAAGGACCAAGAAATTGATATTAACCCCTGTAGATCAGTTTTCTAGATCTGCACATTTTGTACATTTTCCCATTTTTCCTTTGTGTGTGCTTTCACAGGGAAAAACAGCATCACATGGGCAAGGGCACAATGCAAGTGCACAAAATAATGTGCAGTCGCAGATTAGGAATGGCCTAAAAACCCTAAAGGCACCAGATCCTGTCTAATCTTGGAAGCTAAGTAGGGTCAGCCCCAGTTAGTAGTTGCATGAGAGACCACCAGCCAATACCAGGTGCTGTAGGCTATATTTCTGAGGAAGGAGCTGGCAAAACCACCTGTGAGTATTCCTTGCCTAAGAAAACCCTGTGAAATTCATGGGGGTCACCTAAATCAACTGGGAAGTTGCCGTACCACAGTGAATGCCCCAGACTGTCAATGACACGTTGGTGGTTACCATCACTGTAGGCTGTGGAGCAGTAAGTGGCATACTCGAAAAGAAATTGAGAAGAGATGTCCATCAATGCAGTGATGCTGTCACACCATGTGGAACGGTTAACTTTGTCCATTGGTCACTGGTCAGAGGACTGAAGTGTCTGAGAAACCAATTTTGAAGAGGATGAAACTTGAGATGAGATAGGTGAGTAACAGTCATAGTGGCTGCCATAAGACCCAGGAACCACTGAATACGAAGGGCCAAACAACTGGGCTAATGAAAGATGTCTAAGACAGTGTCCTGGAGGGTGTGAGCTTTCTAAATTGGGAGAAAGGCTCTCCTGAGATGCAAGTCCAAAGTGGCTCCAATGAAGTCTATTAACACAAGTTGGTTGCAACACCGACTTCTTTGGGTTGATGCTGAGACACAGCCACTGAAGTGGAGACACAGTGAGGAGTAAATTTCCATATAACTTGTCCTTGCAGGACACAGGGACCGTCCAGTCCAACCCTTTGCCATGCAGGAAAACACCATCAAAGCATTCCCAACACAGGGCCATCCAGCCTCTGCTTAAAAACCTCCAAAGAAGGAGACTCCACCATGGTCCAAGGCAGCAGATTCCACTGCCGGACAGCTCTGACCATCAGGAAGTTCTTCCTGAGGTTCAGGTGGACTCTTCTTACATGTAGTTTGAAGTCATTGCTCCCTAGTGTCCTAGTTTCTGGAGCAGAAGAAAACAAGCTTGCCTTGTCCTTAACATGACATCCCTTCAAATATTTAAACATGGGTATCCTGTCCCCTCTAAACCTTCTCTTCTGCAGACTAGACATCCCCAGTTCCCTAAGACGCTCTTCATAGGGCTTCATGACCCACTTGAGTAGTAGGGAGTCAATCTCCTCTAATAAGACTGGGACAGGAGGGTGGGAATGAAATACTCAAAAATGCCATTGAAAACTCAATGGCATAGCCCAGACAAGCTATGCTAAGTGCCCCAGAGTCTGTGGTGATGTTCCCCCAGGTATAATAGCGGCAGAATGTGGCAGAGGTGGCATCCTGCTGGGCCAGTCAAAAAATGGAACTTGGTGGTAGATTTGCGGGTTTTTTTAGAAGACTGTCGATGTTGCTTGAAAGAGCAAAAAGCAAGAGAAGATGGCAGAGAAAATGAGTGAGGTGGTCAAGAAGGAGATTTGGAGTGGTAAGAAGTTGGAGAAGGCTGTCTCCAAGAGGAACGACTACACTGTGGTATTGTTGCTGGCTGAACTCCATCTTTTTGGTGGTAAGTCTTGTTGGGAATTGCATTCTTTGCATGCTCTGAATTCACCTCTAGTTAGGTGGCATGATCACTATAAGTCTAGGGGCAAAACCCAGATTAACTTCTTGTTTATTTGTTCATACCCACTCTGTTTCTCTTGCACATATGCACCCTTTGTTCTTGGGGTTCTTTGTCTCTCTGTTTGCTCTCTTCCCTTCTGACTGCCTTCCTGGAAGCATGTGTTCCAGGAATACTCCAAAGGAGATGCTCCAGTGAAAGCACGTAGTTCTCATCTTTTCTTACTTTTCTTTAAGAACATGAAGCTGTGTAGATTATGCACAAGTACCTGTAAGTAAACTATTTTTTATACTTTTATAAACAAAGCCAAGTTTGTGCTTACTGCTCAGCTACGGTTAAGTGTGTGATGGCGAATAAGGATAAGAAGATGGAAGAGTCAGGAGGGGAATGAAAGGGACAGTGCTCAATATGAACACACCGGCCAAAGTGACTTGTTCGGCAGGTGGAGAGAAACTGAGGGGAAGGCAGCTTGGCAGGCTGCATCATGTGCTGTGCATGGGAGGGGAGGAGGTTCCCACCAAGCTACTCAGCTCTGGAACATTCTGACAGGATATCTGCGCAGGTGTGAAAACCCACTGCGTGAGGCACAGAGACCCCAAGAAGACCCCAAGAAGAGTTTATGATTCTGTGAACTTTGAGAGCTTACCAAATGTCAGTGGCTGGATCAGTGAGGGTGGACAAGATCCCTCCTCACCAAAGACACCTGACTCTTATCCACTACAGGTGAATATCCACAGGAATGGGCACCTGCAGACTACTGTGGAGATGGTTCTGGATTTGGGCAGGACGGAGCCCGCTGGCGGCTAGCGGCTCTCATGTCAGCGGGACGGTGAATCTATTCCATGTTTTGCCTAGCTTTAAAGGAACTATCCAAGGTGCTGAAATTATTAAGGAACAGGTTTCAGCACCTTGCAGAGCTCCTTGCAGCGCAGAATTAAAACATGGAGTAAATTCACTGCCTCAGTGACGTGGGAGCTGTCTCCAGTGGAGCATAAAAGAAGGAGCTGCTAGTCTTTGTGAACAAGCCGCAGGTTTGGAGAATCAGCTTGTTATCTTCTGTTTTCATCTTATCCTTTTATGAAAATGGACCCTGTCTTTTTTTAAAAGCCCCTCACACTTCCCTGAAGGGAACAGCCCCAAAACCACACATCACCAATATCACATTTATTTCCAACCGCCGGCGGACAAAGCCCCGCTTTGTCAAATAGTTGCTCAAACACAAAAGATAATGAAGTCTGAATGGATTTTAAATCGCTTTTGGTCCGCCAAAGCCAACCTTCACTAGGAAAGCCTGAGTCTGTGCTTCCCTTCCGAACTGCCCACCCTCACTGCTGGCACCAGCTCATTCCTTGCCGACACTCTGAACCAACTTGCGCCGCAACATGTAGCTCTTCAAGGTGGGCTTGATGAGGAGGCCAGTGACGGCTGACCACTTCCTGCCTTTCTTTGGTCGCTGCTCTCCTGCGGTTTGCACCTGCTGGGACTCTAGCAAGACATCCGGGATTCTGGGGGCAATCATGGGATGGAGATCTGTATACTGGATACAGTGATAGATTCGGGGCTGGAGGGAACAACGAGAGAAAGTATCATTCAGCAAACCCATGTGTGTTCTGGGTTGATGTCTGACCTGCTCCATGACAAAGCCTTGCCTAGAGCCACACTTAGCCTTTTGTATTTTAGGGTCACATTTCATCAGAGACACCCAATTCCATCCCCCTGCCCCTCAGTCTCTGATGGATTCCATTGCATCTAACGCTCCTTTATTCCTTCATGCTCTTCAGTTTCTCCCTCACTACACAGTTGCAACATTTCGATAGCACTTGAGCTACCATAACTCCATCCTAAGGAATGGAGTTGTTGGGGTTTTTTTTAATCTATGAACTATTTATTAATTTTTTAAAAAACTTATTTTAATTTTGTAAAAAAAATACAAAAAAACAGAAGCAGAAAAATAAAAATCTAAAATAAATTAACAGTATAACATTCAACTTAATTGCAAGATCTATGCATTGTTACTGCCCTGGCTAGTCCGAGCTTTGGGGATATTAAAAAATATCCTCTTGATATCACAATTCGGCTTCACTTCTCTATTCCTCTCCACGCGCTTGCGAGGCCACCGGACAAGCACGTAAACAAGCTCGGCCGTTAATAGCCGTAATATTCAAACTATAATACAGGCAGGTGAGAAATAGCTGACTCACTGCTTTAGGAGACCTCCGGGCAAGTACTCTAATTGAGTTTGCACGCCACTTACAAAGAGCCTCTGCCCCGCGATGGCAGCTTGATGGGTTAACTATGTAATACCCAAGTGCTCTGCGTTTGCATACTGGCTACTCTGTTGAGAACCGCTACGATAACTCAATCATTCAGATTCTGACCTTTTGGAGTTTTTGTCTCAACTCCAAATCTATTGTTTTCCACCAAGTATGGCACAGCCCGCAGTCACAATTCTCCTTATAAAAACCCTCGATTCCGAGACCCTCCTCGGATCGCTCCCGAGTTTCCTCCCGCCTTGCTGCCGCTTTGCTTGGCGAGCCTCCCCTCGGCTCCACGCGCTGAGCTACATGGCACCCCAGCCTCGTTCTCTATTTTTCTGGGCTTCAGGACAGGTGAAGTATCACCCAAACCAGCAACCCCTCTAAAAATCCCTCTATACCACTCCAACCTTTATTTTCTTTAGTTATCTTGTATGAGTGTGTCGCATACACTGTTTTGCTTGTATTTAACAAACATCATTTATTATTTCAACTTCTGTGTTCTCCTTGACTCGACCCAACCCCGTAGACATAGGGTTCAAGATCTCGCTAAGTTACCCTGCCTCTTGTAATGCCAAGCGGTGCTCTGAGCTAATTTTCCCCAACTTCAGTGGAGCGCATTTTGGTGTCCCTCCCGGGACCCCCAGTTCACAGGGTAACAGCATTATCAGCAGGTGGAAATGTACTGATTATATGTCTGTGTTCTAATTTTATATGGCTAAAATGGGTTCAAATTTTCAAAAAAGTTCAAATTTTGTTCTGGATCTGTAGTTCTTGTGAGCTATTTCCAGCTGCGTTGGCTTATGTGTCTCTTTTAGAAAAGAAAAAGAAAAAAAGATGAAATGGGCCTTTGGGGCTGCAGAACTACATTTGCAAAGTTCAGAGAATCTACTGGACCAGCGGCAGCCGTTGTGGACGAACGATAGCTGGCTTCTAAGCCCCTGCTAGCAAAGCACTTCACCCCTGAGGTTGTCACGGGAGTGAGCCACTCCTGCTGGAAAAGAAAAGCACAAAAACGTCACAGCCGCGCCCCCGCGCCCTGCCTTCCCTCGGAGCCCACCGCCCTCACTTACGTGGTCCTTGTTGGCCACGTAGGCCTTCACCTCTGGGAGCTGCTTCAGCAAGGGGCGCCGCGCCTTCTGCTTGTAAGAATTGCCCAGGATTTCGCTTTTCTGCCCACATGGAGAGTGAGAACAGAGAAACTGCTCAGGTGGGCTCCCATTCCTCCAGCCCTTGTGCCCTCCGTACCTCCAGTCATCCTCCCCCTTCTGCCTGGAACAGCCTCGCGGAACCACGGCGCAGTCTCCCTTGTTAGCTCCACCTCTGCATCCCTCGCCTGTCTTCCCAAATTCAGGCTTGATTTAAGCCTGTAAGCTCCTTGGGGCAGATAGACGCCTTTCGCTTATCCCATTTGGGGTCCTTTCACTTTGCATTGTAATTCTATTTTAATTGCCATGGCTCCATGATGTGGTATCCTGGGATCTGTAATTTGGAGAGAGGCGTTTGGAAATCTCTGCCAAAGAGAGCTAGTGCTTCACAAAACTACAGATCCCAGGATTCCATGGGAAGCACCCATGGCAGTTATAGGAGAACCGTAGAGTCATAATTGAGAAAGTGAAAGGGGACTTTGTAAAGTTCCATTTACTAGTGAGCCAGCACAAACACAGTTAACTCATGCTTTTGCTAAGGTTCTGTTAAACTTTTCGGAGACCGATGATAAACACCCAGCTCTGTATTTCCCTGCTGCTGAGTGATGGATAGATTGACAACCAGGTTTCCCAACATTTCTGGGCATGGCCCTGAATCTCTGGCTCTGGAGGTTCTTCTCTAGTCCTCAGTGGGAGGGACAGGAATCTCAAGGCAAGAAAACTGCCTTACAAATCTTGTGTGTATGTGTGTTTTCCTCATTTGCTAGACTTTACGGAGGGGTTACTAGAATGGCATAGTCTGTGCAATTGGTGATTGATGCTTAAGGTATGCCACTTAACGATATTTGAAGGGCTGTCTTACGGAGCATGGAGCAAGCTTGTTTTCTGCTACTCCAGAGACTAGGATATGGAGCAATGGCTTCAAAACAGAGGAAAAGAGAGTCCACTTAACTAAACATAAGGAAGAATCTCCTGATGTTCAGAGCAGTTTAACAATGGAATCTTCTGCTGCCTCAATGGAATGTGGTGGCGTCTCCTTCTTGGAAGGTTTTGCAACAGAGGCTAAGTGGCCATCTGTCAAAGGGAGTGCTTTGATTGTGTATTCCCGCATGGCAGAAGGGGGTCCAACTCTGTGATTCTCGAGAGATGCCAGAGGCCCAGCTCACCTGCTTCCCGGATTCTTCCCACTTCTGAAAGGAGGCCTCGATCTGTTCGTCTGTGTACTTGGCCATCCGGGTCTCCTTCTGGATCAGCTGCCGCATCCTGCTGGCTGCGTCTCCCTTGCCGCCGGGCTTCACGTGCAGGAAATCCATCAGCACAGACTGCTGCCTCTTCTGCTGGCTCAGCATCTGGACAATGTTCCGGGTGCTCCTGGATTTGACAGGGCAGGGAAAGGAGGATGGGTAACGGAGCTCCCAAAAGCAGACCTCCTCTTCCCAGGCAAAATTGTGGTGGATTCTGGGGAGCGGCTTCAAAGTTTCGACCAGAAATTAAACAAGGATTTTCAATATCACTTGAGAACCATGCCATTACCACACGCCAAGACCATGAGCAGAAAAGAAACATGAAGCTGACCCTGTCGACCGGATACTGATGGAATCTCTTAATACAGGGTATCAGCACCATCTTTCTGCATCTCTTGTCAGCCATTTACTGTGCAAAGTGATTACCTTCCAAACCAGGCAAGTTCTGTTGTCTTTTTTTTTTAATTATTATGCCGCCAGTATTGATCCGTATGCATAATTTTTCAAGCAAACAAAACACAATCGTGAAAATATTTGGGGTGTGTTAGGGCAGCTAATAAGGAGATTTGAATCAGTTAGAGAGAGAAAGTTCCAACTCCATTAAAATCAGACTAAAACCCAGTCCGGATTCACTGCCCCCTGACATGGAAGTCATCAGCCACCCCGGCACTTAACCCTAACGTGGTTCTACACCAGGGCCCACCCCACCCCTTTCCAACAAGGCAAATATTTGATCCTGCCTCTTTTGTCAGCACGCCGAGTGCCTGCGCATCATCGGAGGGCCAGATCCGAAAGCAGCATGCCAGCGGCGGTGTTTACTCACTCCCAGTGGGGCTGTCGGCCTTCATTCAGGACCTTCATGGTGTGGAGGGAGCCCACCCGGCGGATCTCCTCCGGCACTTCGGCTGGGAGCAGGTGCTGTATTCCCAGCCTCCAGAGGGATTGTCCAAATGTCCCTGAGAGACAAGGCGGGAGGAAAGCTGGGTGGATGCTGGAAGGGTGGAGCTGCCGTCTCCCTGCCTCCTGCTGCTGGGATTCACTGTAGAATCAGCCCTGCAGCTCACACGACTCGCGGGAGCGTCCCCAGGCAAGCCAGATTATCCCCCGTCGTCTAAGACAGTGGTTCTTAACCTTTTCTTTACTGAGGACTCCCTGTAAATACAATTGTTCCTGGGGACTCCCTTAACCAACCAGGACATTTTTTAGTCCCTTAAATCCATTTTCCAAGATGAATGGCAACCCTACATAGACCCCTGGGAGGGCTCTGATGACACACAAACCCCAGGTTAAGAACCACTGGTCTAAGAAGATGCTGTGGGCATTCATAGAGTTGGAAGAGACCCCGGGGGCCATCCAGTCCAACCCCCTGCCAAGCAGGAACACACATCAGAGCACTCCCAACAGACAGCCATCCAACCTCTGTTTAAAAACCTACAAAAAAGGAGACTCCACCCCACCCCAAGGCAGCGTATTCCACTGCCGAACAGCTCTGACCGTCAATAAGTTCTTCCTGAGGTTCAAGTGGAATCTCTTTTCCTGCAGTTTGAATCCATTGCTCCTTGTCCTAGTCTCTGGAGCGGCAGAGAACGAGCCACATTCCACCACCGGACCCAAATGCAGAAAAGCTGCAAAGCTCAGCACCTGTGAATCTCAGCCACAATTTCCAGCCCTGAACGAGGTCTTTCCAAAGAAGCTCTAAATCAGGGTGGTCACCAACTGGCCCTCCAGATGCTGATAGGCTACATAACTCAGCAGCCCCAGCTGTCATAGACAACAGTGAGGAATGTAGCAGTCCAACATCAGGAGGGCCACATGATTCCCACGTTGTTGTTGTGACTCAAGTTAATTCCAACCTAAGGTGACCCTATTGCAGGGCTTTCTTGGCAGGACTTATTCAGAAGTTTACCTTTTACCTTCCCCTGAGGCTGAGAGAGTGTGACTTGCTCAAGGACACCCAGGGGCTTTCCATGGCTGAGTGAGGATTCAACTGTGGGTCTCCTGGAGACCTGCTCAAGATTTTGTACCATACTGGCTCAGTCGTCTTGGCGAGATTTATTCCTAGAAGAGTTGCCATTTCCTTCCTCTGAGGCACAGAGAGGGTGACTGACTTAGCCAAGCTCACCCAGGGGTTTTCTCTGGCCAAGCAGGGACTCACAACTGGATCCCACTGAGTCCTAGTGCAACACTTAGACTACTGCACCATACTGGCTCTTTTGCATGATTCCTGCCTGCTTGGAAGACATTTCCTTCACAAACACAAACACACCTACTAATTGTAGAATCATAGACCATTTCCGCACGAGTCTGTTATAGCGCGATGATTCCACTTTCAACCTCCTATGGAATCCTGGGGTTTGCAGTTTCGGGAGGGGCCGGCCGGCCCCTCCCGAAACTACAAACCCCAGGATTCCATAGGAGGTTGAAAGTGGAATCATCGCGCTATAACAGACTCGTGCGGAAATGGCCACAGAGGAGACCCCAGGGACCATCCAGTCCAACCCCCTTCTGCCATGCAGGAATACACCATCAAAGCATTCCCTTTGACAGATGGCCACCCAATCTCTGGTTAAAAAAAACTCTAGAGGAGGAGACCCCACCGCACTCTGGGGCAGCATATTCCACTGCTGAACAGCTCTTACCATCAGGAAGTTCTTCCTAATGTTCTGAACTGGACACAGTATTCCAGGTAGGGCCTGACACAAGCAGAATAATGACCTGCTTTGTAAAAGAAACACTTTCCAAATGGTCTCCCAACGAGAGAACAACAGAAGAGGAACAGTTATGCAGTAAGTCCCAGCTAATGCACTATTATTCTGCCGTAATTGTAATTCACCTGCCTGGTGTGATAAGCTCCATAGGTTATCAAGAATCTCTGACTTAGGGCATTTTAAATGTGGATGAGTTTTGAGGATCTGAGATATATTTAAAACTCTCTTAGTGACTAAGGTTTGGGGAATTATTTTTGTGGACCATCAGAACTCACCCCCAAACAGTGGTTATGCTGTCTGGGAATTCTGGGAGCTGTGATCCCCAAAAATGAACTTTCCCAACCTCTGATCTGGGCACGTTCTCCCCTGAGGAAAGAAACACACTCTCCAGTGAGAGGCCTTCTGTCATCATAGAATCGTAGAATCATAGAGTTGGAAGAGACCCCAGGGGCCATCCAGTCCAACCCCCTGCTATGCAGGAACACCCATCAAAGCATTCCCAACAGGTGGCCATCCAGCCTCTGCTTAGAAACCTCCAAAGAAGGAGACTCCACCACACTCCGAGGCAGCAGCAGATTCCACTGCCAGACAGCCCTGACTGTCAGGAAGGTCTTCCTGAGTTCAGGTGGAATCTCCTTTCCTGCAGCTTGAATCCATTGCTCCTCGTCCTGGTCTCTGGAGCGGCAGAAAACAAGCCCTCTCCCTCCTCTACATGGCATCCCTTCAAATATTTAAACATGGCTATCACGTTCCCTCTTAACCTTCTGTCCTGCAGACTAAGCATCCCCAGCTCCCTAAGGCGTTCTTCATAGGGCATGGCTTCCAGACCCTTCACCATTTTGGTCACCCTCCTCTGGACTTTGCTGTCTGGCCAAAACCAATCTCTATGTTGCCCTAAGATTCAAAGGACGTGCAGTTACCAATGTGCTTGCCGGCCAGCATCCAGAGCTTGACAGTACAATCATGGCTGGAAGTCAGAATTACTCGGTATCTCTCGACATATCTGATGCTGACCACATTCTTCAGGTGTCCCCTCCATGAGCTGAGGCAGTTTGGGGGAACCAAGGTGGTCACCCAACCCTGGTGGACCTGCCAAAGAGACAAAGCCATGGTCAGGAACAAGCCAGGCACAGTAGCTAGGGCCATGCAAGGGGCATAGTTTATATTTATTTGTCCTTTATTTATTTACTTTGTTTGTATGTCGCCTTTCTTCCAGAGTGAGACCCAAGGTGACTTCCAGAAAGACTCAGTTAAAATCCTGAGCAATGAAATTTTCTAAACAACGAAAACCCCAATGTAAAACAATATCAAATGATTCAAAAACTATAGAAAAATGTAAAAAGATGAATAGATAAAGCATCCCCAGAAAAACTGACTTGCTTATACCTTAAAAGCCTGCTTAAACAAAAATATCCTTTCATTGCTGGTGAAAGAAATTCAAAGAGGGGGCCAGCTGAGCCTCCCATGGAAGGGAGTTCCAGAGGTGCGAGCAGCCACTGAGAAAGAAGGCTCACCAAGACCATTTCCGCACTGGACTGTTATAGCGCTATGATTCCACTTGCAACATCCTATGGAATCCTGAGGTTTGCAGTTTCGGGAGGGGCCAGCTGGCCCCTCCCGAAACTGCAAACCCCAGGATTCCATAGGATGTTGCAAGTGGAATCATGGCCCTATAACAGTCTAGCGTGGAAATGGCCCAAGTGAACTGTGATGTTGGCAGGACGAAGAGAAAACTCTCCCCTGCAGATCTTAAGACTCCGGCAGGTTCAGACGGGGAGACGTGGTCTTTCAGGCGGTCCGGACCTAAGCCATATAGGGTGTTACAAGTCATGACCAGCACTTTGAACTGTGCTCTGGGCCAAGGAGGGAGGGATCCCTCTCATCCCTTTGAAGCATTTAACGTAGAGAATGGCTACAACCTACATGCTCCCAAATGGAGAAGAAATGCTTCACCCGTTTTCTTCTTACAGGAAGCAACAAGTCATTTTAGCCATTTTCTTCCTTTTGCAAGAAAGCCTTCAAAGGTATGCCGTTTTGAAAGACTACTCATAGCTCAGGACTCATTTTGCACAAAATCCACGTGTGGCATTTTTGCACGGAGAACAGCATTTTCTGTGCACGAAACAGAAAATAAGGTATCCTGCATAAAACAACAACCTGCGGGTTATACACAGCCTAAGTCCCACGTGACAAAGATTCTAATCAGTTCGAGATTCTTCTAGCCACAGTTTCTAAACATTCAAAGAGCACATTTTTCACCATTTTTTTTCAAATATTTTTTAATATTGTTTCCATCCCAGCTTCCCCAGCAGCAGAGCATTTCTTATCATGAGGCACAAGTTTCCCAAATTTCCACTGGGCCAAGAAAAAAGAAGGATGGCCTTACAAATAAATGTCTGTTCACTGCAATCGTCACAAAGACCATTTCCACCCTACACTGTTATGGTGCTATTATTCCACTTTGGAATCCACTACGGAATCCTGGGGTTTGCAGTTTAGGGAGAAGCCTTTAGAATCCTCAGCCGTAGAGCTCCTGGGCCTCTGGAAACTGCAAAGCTCAGAATTCCACAGGAGGGTGAAAGGGAAATGATAGCATTATAACAGGGTAGGGTAGAAAGGCCCAACGTTTGTGGATTTTGAATCACTCTATGTGGGTCTGGGGATTTATATGGGTGCTTTTTTAAACCTTTTTCTCTGTGTACTTCCATCGCACATTTCCAAGTTTCCAAGTCCAAGTCCATCGCACATTTCCAAGTTTCCACGACGGCACTTCATTTCATTTTGTTTCAATTTAACCACCCATTTAACTTGGATAAAATATTCCTGCAATGTCCCACAAAGGACAGTTGCCCGTTTGAAGCTCTTTGTTGCTTTTCATCTTTTAAAAAAACAATCTTTGGGAGGTGGGCCAATTGCCGCTATCCCCTCTTTCTCCGTTTATATTGTTTTAATGCTGCCTTTTTGTTTTCCTCTCCTTCTGCATCGGCTAGGCCTGGCTCGAGGCTAACCACCGGTTGATTTGCACGGGAGAGAGCGCAGCTATCTCAGCGATTCCCAATTTGGGGTACCTGTACTCTCAGGGGTACAAATGGGGTAAAAAAATGAATAAGGACAGGAAAAGGCATATGCATCAACGGTCAAAAGTTGTAAAATTAATTGAACATTATGGCAAGTGGTGAAGTGGGTTTCCTTTGTTATTTCCTTCGTTGTTTCACCTCAACAAACACTCCCTTCCCTCGCTTGTTGCAAACAGGCCACTGGGGCGCGCACGCTGGGCAGCACGCCCCTCATATGCTCAGCTTTCACTCTATTTCTTTACAGGGACAACATATGCATCTGAAACAACAGCAACTGTATGAATTGCAATCATTTTGCTAATACGAAGTGTACAATTTATGGAAAGGGGTTTCCAAGGGATACGCAAGCGAAAAAAGGTTGGGAACCACTGAACTGTCTGGACATAAACTTCTCCTTGAACTGCAAAATTTATTTGTGTGTGATGAGCACTCCTGGCCTAGGAAAACCGTAGGAAATTGATGGGGTTGCCATAAATAAGTTGACAGGCTGCGGGAAAGTACACACACACACACAAATTATTTATACAAAGGCGCCCTCATGTGATAGGAGCTGGTGTTTGCCGTATTGGGAGAACCTACTGACAATAATGGCCATTTCCACACAAGACTGTTATAGTGCTGTTATTCCACTTTCAACCTCCTATGGAATCCTGGGGTTTGCACTGTAGGGAGGGGTCTCAAAGGCCCCTCCCTAAACTGCAAACCCCAGGATTCCATAGGAGGTTGAAAGTGGAATAATAGCACTATAACAATGTAGTGCGGAAACAGCCAATGAAAGTTTAACCAAGAACAGGTACTGAAAAGTTGGTATTATAATCCACAAACTGGCTTTTCAACCAGATTGCATCAGACACCCTTGAAAGGCATCTCACCACAGTCTCGCAACCCTCTCTTTTTTTCTGACCATGTGCTGAAATGCATAAACGAATAAAAAGATAGAAGCCTAGTCCCTCCTTTATTGTTTAACCATTCAGTTTACAGAGGAGCATTTTTCCAACTCCAGAAATTTCTACTGTTGATGTATGGAATGGCACGTATATGTTTTTAATACTAGGTACAATTAATGTGATTTATCAGGATATTTTACGTGAATGTAACATGAACCTCTTCTAAGTTTTTCATCTTAATTTATTATTGATATCTGTGTTTGTTTCTGTTGTAGCTCCAATGAAGCCCGTTTACTTCAATCTACAGGCCACAATGAATATTCATCAAATACTTATTATTCTTAAAGAATAAAATAAATAGACCATCAATAAGCACGTGGAGACTCATCTCCTCCGTTGCTTGTGAATTATGAAAGCGTGCCTGTCTTCGACCACAATGAGGGGCCTTTTCTAAACACCGTTTTAAGCATGAAAAAATCATCTCAGCTAAATAATCCTTTCCTAATGATTTCAAGTTAAATATATACAAAACATTCTTAGCCATGTCCTGAAATATTCTACCGATTCTACTTGACATATTCTACTGATAGGCTAACAGCTAGAACATCAGAATAAGATAAAAAGAGCAAGTGTGATAACATATGATTTGGAAATAGCAGTTGTGCCTTATCGGTGGGGCCTCAGGTATCCAGTAGGGTTCAGTTCCAAGGTATCCAATGGGTTTCCATGGCCAAGTGGGGATTTGAACTCTGTTCCCCAGAGTCGTAGTCCAGCACTCAAGCTGCCACACCATTCTGGCTCTCAGAATTGTATATAAAGTTGGTTTAATTGCTTCGCTGGTGAGACGTCCTAGGCTTCCAAGCCAGAGTTCGCTTGGCACCGTGTCACTAAATAAACTGTTGAGTTCAATCAGGCTCCATTCACGAACCTTAGAAGGGGAAGAAATCTCCCTTCGCAGCATTTCGATTGTCCTGGACTATTTTTCTGGCAATTCCTGGCATCAGCTGCAACATTTTATTCCCACTCTTAGGCTGGTTTCTTTCTAATTTGGAGGCATATTGGAACAAAAAAAGTCTCCTTCGTTTTTTTCTCTTTTTTTAAGTTATAGAGCATCACTGCATCAGTGAAATTAAACATTTGTCTTATAACTCCATAACGGGGGGAGGTTTTTTATTTTTTCAAAGTCAAAATTCAATGAGGAGAAAATGGGCATTTCAAATCATAGGATCGCCTGAACAAACCGTGCCTCAGTTTAGAGGGGTGAACCTTGAAGAGCCCTAACACAGATCCAAAAAGCCGCTACAAGCAGCACCGACCCCTGCCCCTGCAAAAAGGTGGGAAATATGCAGCGGTGATAAAGTCTGGAAAAACCCAAGGAGAACTTATGCTTCTTTAGACCAGACTGGAAGAGCTCTCAGCAGCATTATTGCAAAGCTTCTGAATGAGAGCTTGGAGCAGTTGTGTTTTTTCCAACTACAACTCCCGGTCTTCCGGAGCCATCGTGGCCACTGCCAAAAAATCTCAAGTAATTTTTTCAAAGCTCTGCTCTGAACGTGGAAGGCTAATAACCGTTGGCAGACAAATTTGTCTAATTCCCTTTAAAACCATCTCAGTTACCCAGAGGTGATGGGTTCCATACACTGATCCTGTACAGCTGGCTTTTTCTCCTGCTATCTGGACAAAGATTTAATTAGAACACATCTGAATCAGTTCCTATGCCTGTTTGATGGTCACTGTGTATTTGCGCTTGCTGAAAATGGTAATTTCTTTCCAAGAGGCTACAGAGAGAACATCCATACGTGTTTGCCAAGATTCGCAAAGACACTTTGGCACACTTCCTCTTCCAGTGTCCCACTGACACAGTCTGGAACATTTTTTAGGAGCACGGAGTAAATGGCTGACAGTACTGACCTGCTCAGTTACTCCAAGGGTTTGGTATCTTGCAGGAACTCTGCAGTATTCAGGGATTAAACCACAAAAACTGTTCCCCTCAGTGGAGTCATCACGCGCCACCGAATCGTCCGCCTTTGGTGGGGTGCAGTACTTCATGATGTCCCAGATCTAGACCCAAAGGGAAGAACGGCACACATAACAAGAGCCTACCTGGGCCTCAGCCGGTGCCTTCGCCTCTTTGGGTTTTCCCAGGAAGGAGGAGGATGGCTGATTATAGCCACTGGTTTAAGCATAAACTCATAGTTGTTGCCATTATTGTTATTATTATTATTATTACTCATTTGTATCTGGAGTTTTCTCAATGCTCAAGATGGCTTGCAACTTATCAAAAACACTACCGACTAAAAACATCTGGAGGACAACCAAAATAGTCAAAGGCCTGGAAACCGTGAAGCCCTACGAGGACATTTTCCATCCTACAGTGTTATAGTGCTATTATTCTACTTTCAGCTTCTAATGGAATTCTGGGGTTTGTCGTTTCCTGAGGCCCAAGAGCTCTCTGGCTGAGAACTCTAAAGGCTCCTTCCCAAACTGCAAACCCCAGGATTCCATAGGGTGTTGAAAGTGGAATAGTAGCACTATAACAGTATAGGGTGGAAATGGCCTCAGTTTAGGATTGCTTGCCAGGAGCCAAAGGATGTCAGTGGACTGCCCTCTGAACCACTGAACAGAAGGTGGCATCTTTGCAGTGGAAGATGGCCCCCAACTCAGGGTAGCCATTGGCTATTCCCGGACAGGAGCAGAGTATAACAAGGGCCCCCTGTTCCATCTGAACCTTGACTGAATAATAAGGTCTTCATGAACTTTAACATCTTCCTGTATCCCATGGATTTCCACCACCACCAAAAAAATTCTGCAGGAAAAATCATTGCCCGTGGCAGGAAGCCTCCAGGAGCAGTGGTTTCAACATCATATGAGTTGCAGGGTCCATAAAATCCTGTCCAAAATCAGAAAATTCTTTCCAGACACAAGCAAGATGGACACGTTTTCTTAGTGGCGTGGCTTTTTGATCAACATGTTCCTGATCGACTTACACCCCCTCTCCTGCTTCTGCAGCTGGCCACCTGGGGCCACAGCGAGAAAATACACTGTAAGGATACACAAAATACACATCCAAGCAATTCCGTGGCTGCTAACACGAAGGAAAATGGGTATACTGACCTTAATGTAGCCCAAGGAATCCCCAGTGAAGAGGACCAAGTCCTTGTCATCCGTGCTCATGGAGCAGACCGCAGTGTCCCGGCCGATTCCGTGGGCCGCCCGGAATTTGCCCGTCAGCCCGCCTTTGTTGCCAAGGGCCCAAGCGTAGATATGCCCATCCGAACAGCTGGTCAGCAAAATGGCTGTGTCTGGAGCTCGCTCGCGCGTTTTGAGAAAGAGAACCTAGAGAGGCCCAAAACAATTTAGTACAGGTCCCTTCTCTGAAAAGTGAAGTGGGTGGTACTTTGGAATTTTTCAGATTTTGGAATACATGTGTTTACATAGATATAAGGTACTGTACTATATAAGAGGATCTCTGGAGAACTCTCAGATGAGCAAGCAGGAGCAGCGCAGCCACCGCTTTGTGCCAAACACTACACGTGGATTTCTGCCATTTCACAGATCCTTGCGTCTCTTTCCAGCCTCGCACCTCATTTGTTTGCTGCTTATGTCATGTTTGAGACTCGAGACGGGAGAGAGACTGAGGATCTGAGAGACAAATGAGCAGGAACACAGCAGCTGCCAGCTTGACGGCAGAAGTGAGCAGCCGGTGGCAAAACATTTTGGTTTGGGGGGAGTTCCAATTTCAGATTTTCGATGAGGGATACTCAACCTGTATTGTGCCAGGGCCCCAGAAACAGAGAGAAATTTTTGCACAGTGATAGCCAAATGACACATCCCATAGAAATTCTTTATCCCAGGCCGGGGCCTTTCAGATTGGTCTGCTGGCCCACTGGAAGAGATCAGGAGCCCCTTCAAGACTGATTTTGGAAAGCATAGGACCGGAGGGAAGACCACGAGCCCTCTTGTTCACAAAGCAGGCAAGGGTCAACCATCCTGAACCTTTAGGAAAGGTGGAATAAATGGTGTTTCAATGAATAAATCAGGGGTTGCAATATATTATTAATATTTGCATTCTTGACTACTCCCCAAAAAAGAGGATGCCTTGACATGTGAGACCCCCTACAAAAGCAAAGGAAACCAGCCTTGAGATTCACCACATTTTGGGACATTCTTGTAAGTCAAATGGCTGGAGAAAAAATGTACCCGTACATGCTTTCTCTGCACAGGGAACATTTTTAGACACAGAAAACAAACTTTTTTTTAAACTCCTACATACCAGCTACCATATACAAAAATAAAAATAAAATAAAGCCCGTGATGCAGTTTTTGCAAGCATAAACATTCACAACACACTTAGAAAGAAAAGAGGAATAGGGGATGTAGTGCCCATAATTAACTGTCCATGCAAATAGACAACTGAGAAGCAGCGGAGACAATTTTCACCAGGACAAACTGCTGCATGTTCTGAGAAATGTAAGATGTCTTTCTAGTTCTAGTTCAATGAAACCATTGTGGTTTCTGGGAAATTTCAGAGTCACAATCAAGTTCCCATAGATGCACTCCATTTTATTTATGGACTCATTATTACTGGCATATCGCTGAATGATCACTAGGACTTAGGGCTTTATTATAGGAGGCAGGTAAATTGCAACCACAGCAGGATAATAGTGTCTTTCTCTTACAAAGGAGGTCATAAATGGACTTTTTGTGTATGTCTGTGTTAATAAAAGAAACACTGTTCAAGCAGTCTCCCACCAGGAGAACAACAGAAAAGGAATGACATCATGTGGTAAGTCCCAGCCAAAGACACTGTTATCTTGCTATATTTGCGATTTATCTGCCTTGTGTGATAAAGCCCATGGTTTGCCAAAAATTGTTCTCCGTTACAAAAATTGTTCTCCATTAACACTCCAGGAACTTGCTAGTAGACTTGGTCAACTTTTATAGGCCACCGGTCTCCACTGAATTCAACTTTCTCCCAGATGGTTACACCGGACTCAGTTGGTCCAAAATTGTCTACTCCAACTGGGATCGATTCTCCAAAATCCTTTGGCGTACAGCTGCTTGAAATCCTTTTAAATAGAGCTGGCATGACCTAACTTTGTGGTTCTCACCTGCCTGAAAAGTATGCACTTTGCTACCAAGGAACAGCCTCTCCTCTCCTAATGCTAAGAACATAACAGAACCCCTTGCGCAATACAGGCATTATGAAATGGCTCAGTTCTGTTTCCCACAGACTAAGGCCCACTTATGTAAAGTCTGGCCATTATGTAGATTTACGTATATGATGTAGAATTGACACTCTTAACAGGTAACACCAAAACCTAAACCCACTTTTAATCCCAACTAGAACGGACCTACTCACTTACCTGGGTAAATCTACACCTACCCAAACTCCATTGCCTCAGAAGGTCTGCTCTAGCCAGATTAAGGCCCAGCTTTTTCCCATGTTTAAAGATCGCTTTTAAATAGTTTTTAAAAGTAATAATAGATTATTTTTGATACCGCTCTTCACTGTACAAGGAGCATCACCACTGTTCTCCTTTCCAACAAAGGTTTGTGGCTCACGTGAAGTGACTGATCTCCAAATTATGGCAGCACATGACTTGTTTGTTGCTGTTATGTGCCTTCAAGACAACTCTGATTTATGTCAGCTGTACCAAAGGATTTTGTCGGCCAAGTTTTTTTCAGAGCTTTGCTGCCATAACCTTCCTCTGAGGCTGATCCGAGAGTGTGATCTGCCCAAGGGCACCCGGTGAGTTTTTCTGGCTGAGGAGGGATTCGAACCCTGGTCTCCTGGAATCCTGTTCCAACACTCAAACTCCTACTGGACCCATTTCAGCAAAACCAGCACCACTGACCTTTTCCACAGCGACCTGGGGAGCACTGACTTCTGCCTGCCAAGTGGCTGCATCCTTTTTTGGGGTGCTGCTCTCACCAGTTCCCGGTGTGCGGGGAGGGTGGCCACTCTTACCACCTCTTTCAAAGCTCCACGCGACCTGCAGAGTCCAGAGGAACATTTGTCAGGAGCCTGAGCTGTTCTGACGCTGCACTCCCTCTCACGTTTGCTCAGAGCCGGACAGGGCCGCGCGGCATCCCAGCCTGGGAACACCTGCAGCATTGCTGTCCCCAGGCTCTAGACCAGGGTGGTCAAAGTGAGAGCCGTGGCCTACGCGGAAGGCCTGGAAACCATGAAGCCCTGTGAGGAGTAGCTTAGGGAGCTGGGTATGTTTAGCCCGGAGAAAAGAAGGTTAAAAGGTGACATGGTAGCTACGTTTAAATGTGTGAAGGGATATGGAGGGTGGAGCAAGCTTGTTTACTGCTGCTCCAGAGACTAGGACATGGAGCGATGGCTTCAAACTACAGGAAAAGGGATTCCATCCAAACACTGGGAAGAACTTCCTGACGGTAAAAGCAGTCTGAGAGTGGAATACGCTGCTTCCTGGGAGTGTGATGGAGTCTCCTTCTTTGGAAGCCTTTAAACAGAGGCTGGGTGGGCATCTGTGAAGAGGACTGCTTTGATGGTGTCCTCCTGCATGGCAGAAGGAGGTGGGTCTGGATGGCCCCTGGGGTCTCTTCCGACTCTGGGATTCAGTATATCATCATCAGCCTTTATTGCAGTTCACAAACCATATGGCACATCACTATCACCGAAATACATTTACATTTAAAATACATTTGAGGATTCAGTGCACAATTATCCCATGAAGAGTCAGCACAGATGCCCCACGTAATGAAACTTCATAAGTTAAACACCTGATACAAGACCTATTTTTAATCCAAAGCATATTAATGACCAGAAGCCTAGGAAAGGAACAGGCAGAATCACCCAGGACAGAAACAGCCTGGATCTCAAGGGAACGTACTTTTTCTGTTGCTAATGGAGTTGAAAAGTATTGCCTAAATTTTAAGGCTCTTTTCCTCCCAGACCCCACAGGGCCAAAAAGGGCCTCCACTGAGATCCCATCTGAACTGACGACGACGATAACAACAACCAAAACCATCTTGACAAAATGTAGGCCTGTGACTCTAACATCATCATTTTTTCTCTCTTTTCCTGTATGAATGTTAAGACCTTTGCCTCATGAAGAAGCCAGTGGAGCTTCAAGTGTGCGTGATGCATTTTGTACCTTTTAAGTTGGCCCAATAAAGGTATCACTGCTTTGTGGACTTGAGATGTTGTATTTTGCTGTATGGCCAACACAGATACCCCCAGATATGTTTTACGTGTGGGACTGGTTTTCTGTATGTATGAAAGGAACCAGAACTGAAGAATATACAATACAATTTTCAAGAGAAAAAGAAGACGTGCATCAGAATGGCAGAAGGTGGTTTTTATTAGCAAGACCAGGTTGGAGGGTGGGGGTTCAAAAATAAAAATAAAACAGCTCCAAAAGAAAGCTTTTCTCTCCTTCTGCACATATGCATACCTGCCAACTGTCCCAGTTTGTCGGGGACTGTTACTGCCCTGGCTAGCCCGAGCTTTGGGAATATAAAAAGATATCTTTTGATATCGATAATTCGGCCTCACATACCCATTCCCCTCCACGTGCTGGCGAGGCCCCCGGACAAGCACGCACACGGGCTCGGCCGATAATCGCCGTAATATTCCAACACAATACAGGCAGGCCAGAAATAGCCGACTCGCAGCTTCAGGAGACCTCAAGGCAAGTACCTCCATTAGGTATGCACGCAGCTTTCAAAAGATCCTCTGCCCCGCGCCGGCAGCTTGACGATCAGACTATACAACGCTCAAGTACTCTTCGTTTCCATACCGGTTATCCTATTGACAATTTGGCTGTAACTCAATCATTCAAATTCTGACCTTTAGGAGGCTTTGTCTCCAGCCCCGAATCCATTGTCTTCCCCAAGTCCGACCTAGCCTGCGGTCACCATTCTCCTTATAAAAACCCCTGACTTTGTGTGCTTCCTCGGATCGCTCTTGGCTTCCGTCCCGCCTTGCTGTCGCTTTGTCCAGCAAGCCTTCCCCTCGGCCCCACGTGCTGAGATCCACGCTCCCCGGCTCCTCCGCTTCCAACCGGGCTTCAGGACAGGTGGAGTATCCCCCAAACCAACAACTCCTCTGAAAACTCCTCTATCCCACTCCAACCTTTATTTCTCTAGTTATCTTGTGTGAGTGTGCCGCATACACTGTTTGATTGTGTTTTTAATAAAACCACATTTATTATTGCAACTTCTGTGTGCTCCTTGACTCGGCCTGACCCCGTAGACATTGGGCTCAAGATCCTGCTAAGTTACCCTGCCTCTGGTAACGCTAAAGCAGTGCTCAGAGCTAATCTTCCCCACCTAGTGTGGAGCACATTTTGGTGTCCCTCACGGGACCCCAAGCAAACAGGGTAACAGACCATCTCAATTAATCCTCTGACGTCCCACTTTTTCAGCTGCTTTTTTAAACGTCCCAGTGTCTCTCTCCTTCTCCCACCTTTGCCCTCAGCTTTCTTCAATTGCTGTAAACTGAGTTTAAAAGCAGTTTCCATTCCATTAACTCAGCAGCAGGGAAAGAGGAGAGGAGAGGAGAGGAGAGGAGAGGAGAGGAGAGGAGAGGAGAGGAGAGGAGAGGAGAGGAGAGGATCTTGTCCTTCCCTGTACAGTCAGGCAAAAGGAAACTGCTGCAGCCTCTCCTGGGTTATCTGTTCTTCCTTATAAATAACTTTGGCCATCCTGGCCACACTCTGATATTGCTTGGGCATCCATGTTCCAGTTTTCATCTGTGAAATGTTGGAGGGCATGTATGTGTGACCTCTTCTAGGCGGGATGAGTAAATAAGTAAACTGAGCGAATAATAAACAAAACAAAAACTACAGAACACAGCAGCACAAGCCCCCACCACCACCACCACGTATAAACCCCGTCTTAGCTCTGCAGCTTCTGTGAGACTTTGAACAGTCTGTTCCCAATGCATTTCTTTTCAATTACTCAAGTTAACAAAATCCATAAAACGTGAATGAGAAGAGAAACACAAGGAGATTCGAGAAGTGACCGGGGAAGTAGAGAAAGCAATGGAATGCCGTTTGCCTTCAGCCTTGGCCCCTAACCAGGGAAGGATCCACTGAAGCAATTGCACCGACCAAGCCATCCCTGTTTATTAGCTAAAAAGCCTGGTGTCCTTCAACCTTTGGATTCCCTGAGACTGTCTTCAGAAGTCGCTAAAAGTCGAGGCTGCAGATATTTCCAAGACAAAGCTCCAGCAAAATAAAAATCTCTCCCTTTTCTCTGTTGGATTTCTGCACCTACAGAAGGTATGAATTTTCCTTTGGGCCTCACCTGGGGCTGCATGACTTGGCTTCCAGGACGGGCAGAGCTCAGAGGCCGGTGGTGGACTGAAGATACAGGAGGCTGGTTTGCACTGGAAGGTCGTGGCGGGAGCGTGGGTTTTGAGGGGGCCGCCGTCCTCGAGTAGGCCCAGCACTTTTTGCCAGCATCGCCTGAAAAATCAGACACCTTCTTTGGGCTCCCGCTCAGTACTGGACCTTCCACGTCTACGGAGAAATCCTGATAAAACAAAAGATAATTTTTGCTCCAGAAGAGCTCACTGTAACTCTCTGGTACCCCCTGCACGGTGTCTGGGAACTGTCTGAGAAGTGGCGTGATGCTGGATTTACGATCCTCTCCAATCACAGCTGTGCACACCCTAAATTCTGAAATTGCAAGTACAAAAGGCGTGAGTGCCCGGTCTGTTTTAGTCTCCGCAACTTTGGAAGCAATGCACTGTGTTGCCTGCATTGTCTACAAATAAAAACTACTCTCAACCTCAGAGTGAAGTTTCTGGAGTGTGGGTTATCCAACACATGGCACTTCCTGTTGAAAAAGTGGCCTCCCCTGGGGGAAAAAGAGGGTGGGAGATGTGGCAGAATTGGCCCCCATCTGGAGGCCGAAAAATTGAAAAAATAATCAGGGATGACTCCCCCAAAAGGTGTCCTTTGACACTCCTAGGCAACAGTCGCTTGAGATAAGAAACACATGGAGCCTATTGTGCTCTGTCTTAAAAATTTCTTGGAATGTGCTCACCAAGGCCAACAGTGATAAAACAGTGGCCATTTCCGCACTAGCCTGTTATAGCGCTATTATTCCACTTTCAACCTCCTATGGAATCCTGGGGTTTGCAGTTTCGGGAGGGGCCAGTCGGCCCCTCCCGAAACTGCAAACCCCAGGATTCCATAGGAGGTTGAAAGTGGAATAATAGCACTATAACAGGCTAGTGCAGAAATGTCTAGTCACATATTGACCAAGTACCTGGAGCTTAATCACCAAAACACCAGCAAGAGGGCTGTTCCTCACCTCCTTATCCTCAGCCAACCACAACTGTAGAAAAGATAATGTTCCTAAAAGTATAAAATCTTTGTTTATGACTCAGAGACTCCCATCTTCTTATCAATGGTACACCCAGTGATGCTGTTCCTTTAAATACATTCCCTCGCTCTTTAGGCGTGTGGTCCACCACTTTTCTCACACCAGGAGGAAGGAAACCCCCACGACGTTACCCACCCCTACTTTAAGCAATGCCCTGGATAAAAGGACCCCAAAATCCCACTCCCTTGAACTGAATTGGGCCACATCTGGCAGCGCCAGACAGAAAGGTCCCTGCTTTCTGGAGGAGCGGGAGGTTTATCTTTGCGTCTAGCCAGACAAAAGCTCCAGTTAAAGGCGAAATTATGAAGAGACCACCCCTGGAGAGCCACTCCAAGCAAGTCCCCCCTTCTTTGCAGGGATATGTTCCAAGACCTCCAGTGGAAGCTTGCAACCACAGACAATACCAATCCCTACATGTACTATGTTTTTCCCTGTATGTTGTTATTGTGTGCCTTCAAGTTATTAATGGCAATTGACCTGATAACCAAGACGGCTGCTGAGCGACTAACAGGCAGTTTTCATATACAGGGCAGAAACACTGGACAAATGGGTGATTCACATCCTGGGTGGGACAGCATGAGATTTCATTGCACTACTCAGAACAGTGCACAATTTAAAACTTACAAATTGTTTGTTTGGGGGGATTTTCCATTTAACATTTTTGGACATTAGTTGATGTTGGTTAACTGGAAATGCAGCAAGTGGGGTGACTACTGTATACCCGTTTTGGCAGGAGCGCCAGGGGGCTCTCGGAGGCATTGAAGCGGCAGAAGGCCTGCCCAGAGTTGACGTTCCAGAGCACGATGTCCCCGTTGCAGGAGGCCGTCACCAAAAGCTTGTTGCTGTGACCGTCCATACAGAGGATGTCATCAGAGTGGTAGGACTTCCAGTGCTTGCATTCAATCACTTTGTCGTGTTCTTTGACGTCTCTGGTTAAAGAAAACATACGTACGTATATACCGGGAGACTCATGAAAGTTACACAAGGAATGGGAAAGGAAAGGAGATCCCGCCCTCCCTGAATAACAAATAATGGGAGGAAAAAAACAATTTATTTCTCTTGCTTAGGAGTCATATGGAAAGAGGCCATCCTAGCAGCAGTGGTACAGATTTAGGGAAAATATAGGATGCATCCACACTACATAACTCTAGCACTGAAGGACTGTATTATCCCTTATGAATGTGCCCTTGTTTTGAGATCTGCAGGGGAGGCAGATCTAACCCCTCTCAGAAGGGAGTTTGAGAAGGTGTGTCTGGTGGGAACACAGCAGACGGGGCCTTTTCGGTGGCTGCTCCCAGGCCATGGAACTCCCTTCCAAGAGCAGTTAGACTGGCGCTCTCCTGCCACCTTTCCGCAGGAAAGCAGATTTTAATTTTATAGATACTTTAATTATACTTTTAACTGTTGTTATTTGGTATTGTTGTTGCGTGCCTTCAAGTTGTACTATTTCAGGTTTTCATGCTTTGTTTAGGGACAATGGCTTTGCCCGGGCATTATGGGATTATGGGAGCTGTAGCTCAGTAGATCTTGTGGTCTCCACACTGAACTAAGGTTGCTCAAGAGAGCTTCCAAGGATAAAGTTCCTTTCTTTTCTCCTTCCTCCAGGCTTCTACCAGCAGAAGCGTCTGAAAGCAGCCTTAAATGGAGATAACTTGATGGTCTTCCAATTCTGCATTACATTTTCTGGCCAACTACAGTTCTTCAAAGCATCAGTCAGAAAGAGGGAATATCTGCCTGTGTGTGTTTCTCTCTCTCTTTCTCTTTCTCTCTCACACACAAATGTGCAAATTAAGTAGAGATGTTTGTGAAGTGAAAGTCTGAAAACCCACATTGCACAGATGTTCACCAGAGGTTACTTTCTACTTACAGGTACCACGTCACCCTCTTACTCCACCCTGACACAAAAATCTTGTAGTTCATGTAATAGATGCAGCTGATCTGTTGTGAAAAAAGCAAAAGGAGAAAATATACAAAGATGTTTACATAGATAATCAAGTTGCAAAAAAAAAAACCCCTATGTGACACACAAATTTATAACTATTATCACATGAGGCAAGTGAATTGCAATTACGGCCAAATAATAGGGCCTGTGGCTGGGACTTATCACTTGACCTCATTCCTCTTCTATTGTTCTCCCAGAGGGAGATGATGCGGAAAGCATTTCTTTTACAAAGGAGGATGTTAAGTGATGTGTGTGTGCGCATTAATAAAATAAACACTTCCTGTGAGAAGCTCCATAGTCCATATTGAATGTGGATGCTTGCTGGTAGATCTTAAGAATATTTAGGCCTGCAGGAAAGTGAAGGATTATCCTCACTTTTGTCATTTTTTTACCAAAAGATGATACTTACCAGGGCTGGAGCGTAGACACCCAAAGCCAGCTATGTGATAGTCAACCTTTCTGACGGTTACTGATAAATCTTAGATTAGAGGAGTTATCATGCCCCTCTCTAGATGCTCCTGAACTTCAAATCCCAGCATTACTTTGCTGGTTGGCGCTGCTGGGAGCTGCAGTCCAACAACATCTGGAAGACTGCATGATTCCCAGGCATGTCTTAGACCCTCCAAAGTTTATCCCTACTCTCAGCTAAATTACCAAGGACCCTTCCACACTACACTGTTACAGTGCTATGATTCCACTTTAACTGCCATGGCAAAATTCTATATGTAACACTGGAGTTTGTAGTTTGATAGCACACTAGAGCTCTCTGGATGATAATTCTCTGTATTCCTCCTTAAACTCCAAATTCCAGGATTTCTCAGGATTAAGCCATGGAAATTGAAGCAGAATCCATACTTTGATAATTGTGTAGTGTGAAAGAAAGTGTCACCCTTGTTTCCATAATTTTAATTTACCAATAAGAGATATCAAATACGACCAAAAACAGCCTTATAACGCCATCATTTCTGACGTCCCCTGATGTATCTCAAAACCAGCATGTTTTCTCATATAATAACCCATTGACACAAGTGATAAACAATCCAAGGAAACACACAGATCTCTAGCCTGCTGATATTGCCGCTTCCTGCTTAACACGGCAGTGGTATGCGGACGAGGAAGGAGACAGAATAAAGATCCAGCTTTCTGTTTGATACAGGAGCTGGGAGGCCTGCCCACAAGTTGGGTCTCCCTGCAAGCGTCTATCCTAGCTCTCCAGATACAACTGCGCAAAATATTAGGGAGCAACTGTTCCCCTTTCAAATTACACAGACTGCGCAGCATGAAAATCCAACAGATTCATGCAGGTGTATCCGTTTTCCATAGTCTGTCGAATGGGTTTTGTGGAAAAGGCTTGGTGCACAATTCCAGAGCTGCTAGCTATTCTCCCGTGCTGTTCGGAAGGAGGTGCAACGACGTCCCTCTTAGGCTTCACTACCCACGTCCCGTTCTTTCCACTCCACTGACCTCGCTCTTATCCTCAAAGGGCAGCTCAAACAGGCAGGCACCATTGTTGAAATTCCACAGCTTGATGGTCCCATTCTTCAGGGCTGTGATCAGTCGCCTCTCCGGTGGATCAAACGTCATGGCCGTGATTTCCACCGGCTGCTCCGGCGAGGTGGAGAACTCCATAATCTTCTGCCCAGACAGGATATCCCAAACACTGATGAGCCCGTTGTAGCAGCCGCTGACTGCCTGCAGCAGAAAGTTCCACCTGCTTCCTAAGTATCACTCCATTTTACAAATCAGAGCTAACCGGTTATAAATAGTGAATTGTCTGTAGCTGAGGCCTTTCTCCCAAAACTAAAACATAGCTAAGGGCTTTATCACAGGAGGCACATCAATTGCCATTGCAGCAGGAAAATAGTGGCTGTGAGTGGGACTTATCACATTTCCTCACTCCTTTCTTTGTTGTTCTCCCAGTGGGAGACCATTTGGAAAGTGTCACTTTTACAAATGAAGTCATTAACAGGTTTGGGTGTGTCTGTGTCTGTGTCTGTGTTAATAACAGAAACATTTTGGAAAAAGTCTCCCACCGGGAAAATGACAGAAGAGGAATGACATCACATGATATGCCCCAGCCAAGGACACTATAATCCAGCCTGAACTTGTTTTCTCTCAGCTGAACACTCTCCTCCCCGGACCTTCCCTCTGCCTGCGGAGGGGCTCACCTGCTTAAAGATCTTGTTGTACAGGGCACAGCAGAGCGGCTGGTCATGGGACTTGATTTCTGCATCAAGAGATTCGGCACCAAAGAAGATGCCAAGCTGCAGCAATGCAACATGAAAAAGCACGATTAAGATGTTTTCTAAGGACTGTAACATACATGTCAAACCAACATGACCCAAACCGGTGGATTCAAATTGGAAGAAGGGAGATGTCAACTGAACATTAGGAAGAATTTCCTGAGTGGAAGAACTGTTCAACAGTGGAATAGACTACTGTGAAAGGTGGGGGAATGTGGGGAGATTTAAAGAGAAGTTGGATAGCCATCTGTCAGGTACTATAAAAATGGATTTCTGCACTGGCGGGGGTTGGACTAGACGGCCTTTGGGGTAACTTCCAATTATGTGAGTCTGTGAGCACTGGACAAGACTATGAATTGCAGACCGCCAAAATTAGTTTTACATCTAGAGAGCTCAGCTGGCCAACTGCAGGAAACAGGAGGTACTTTGTTATAGACAGAGTTGCTCAGTGGAGCCTCCCATGAGCTCCCAGAGCCATCAGCTCTTCCGAGCTTTGCAAAAGAAAGAGCTGGTGCTATCTCTTCAAGCAGCTTTTGCAAGTGGGGCCTGCTCTGCCATGGAGGAAGGATGCTCTTTGCAAGGCGGAGAATCACCTGCTGGCATAAAGGCCATGTTATCGGCCGGTGCTTCCCAGTAATGCCAACTAAATGTAATTCTGGGCTGCGTCAGTACAAGTCTAGTGTCTAGGTCAAGGGAAGTAATGGTACCGCTCTATTCTGCTTTAGCCAGACCCAATCTGGAATACTGTGTCCTCCAGTTCTGGGAACCACAATTCAAGAGGGGTATTGACAAACTGGAATGTGTCCAGAGGAGGGTGACCAAAATAATAAAATGCCTGGAAACCATGAAGCTCCAGGAGGAGAGGCTTAGGGAGCTGGGAATATGTTCAGCCTGGAGAAGAGAAAGTTAACAGGGGACAAGATAGCCATGTTTAAATATTTGAAGGGATATCATACGGAAGATGGAACAAGTCTGTTTTCTGCTGCTCCAGAGACTTAATCCGTTTCCGCACTACACTCTTATAGCGCGATTATTCCACTTTCAACATCCTATGGAATCCTGGGGTTTGCAGTTTCGGGAGGGGCCGGCCGGCCCCTCCCGAAACTGCAAACCCCAGGATTCCATAGGATGTTGAAAGTGGAATAATCGCGCTGTAAGAGTGTAGTGCGGAAATGGAGATAGACTAAGACACTCTGGAGCTACGGCTTCAAGCTACAGGAAAAGAGATTCCATTTGAACATTAGGAAGAACTTCCCAACAGTAAGAGTAGTTTAACAGGGAGATACAGTGCCTGGAAGTGTGGTGGAGTCTGCTTCTTTGGAGGTTTTTAAAAAGAGGCCGGATGGCCATCTGTTGGGAGTACTTTGGTGATGTCTTCCTGCACGGCAGAATGGGGCTGGACTAAATGGCCCTCGGTGGTCTCTTCCAGCTCTATGATTCTATTATTCAAACGAGTTTAATAAATAATTTTAAAAAAAAAATACCAAACTGCTTGCAACTCAATGGAGGAGGTGTAAAATGAGTATCTCTGGAAATCTATCAAGATCGGGTTACGTTGCTGTTGTTGTTATTGTTGCTGAATTCACGCATTGTGCCTTAGCTGTGTAACTTGCCCCTGTGCAGTTTGCCATGAACCTGATGGTCTCTGAGCTGTTGCAGTCCTCAGGTAGAATGCATGCCATCAGAGCTACGAAAGGGGAATAGCTGTGGACGCTGAAGAAAGAATCTCATTTCTCTTGTACCACGAACCTCAGCTCCAAGCCAACGGAAGAGGTGTTTCTTCCGTTGTTCCCTGCCCCATGCCGTCCCCCTCCCAAATCCTCAGTCCTCCTGTTTCATCAAACCCCTTTACTCACCGTGTAAGTGGCGCAAATCAGGAAAATGCTAGGTTGGTGGTAGTAGGTAGCTGAGATGGGACAGTTCCCCAGGGGGACGTTCCGGCCATGGATTGACTGCAAACAAAGGTGATCCAGCAGATCCCAAATACGGATGTTCTGACAGAGGCAAGAAAAAAAGCCAAGAGGTAGCAGTGTTGGGGTAGAAGTCCAATTACTGTCTTATGATGTACCTGCTAGGGAAGTAAATCTTCGCAATCGTCTTTCTTGTTGTTTGTTGGTGAGAATGGACACTTTCACCAAGAAAGCCCTCAAAAAATGTGTTCTTCATGATATAAGCTGCTTGAGTCCCTTACGACAGAAAGATGAGGCACTAAATAAATAAATAAAGTTTGTGCAGGAAAATGACTCTTTCCTGTACAAAGGTCCTCCACGCATGTTTCATTCAGAATAAGTCCCAAGCGGCAAAGATCGGCATCCACCCAGGATTCTCCCCAGCAGCTTTTCCTAACATTCTGGAAACTGGAATTAGAATACGGTGGGTCCTTGTTTTTTTTGCTGGGATTCAGTTTCAGGACTCTACCTCACCCCTGTGCACATCAAAATCCATGGATGTTGAAGTCCAATTATATACAACGGTATAGTAAAATGGCATCCCTCATATAAGATGGCAAACAACTAACAGGTGCTAGAGAGAACCTGAAGATTTGTGAAATGATGGAAGGCTATAGCAGGGTATACCTACACACCAGTGTTGTGCTCAACATGTGGCAAAATCACAGTTTGCTTTTTGGAAATTTTTTTTTTTCAAATATTTTCGAGCTGTTAGTTGGTTGAATCCATGGATACAGACATATGGATACGGAGGGCTGATTGTCTTTACAAATATCCTTTCCACCCCTGGAACCTACATTTATTCAGCATATGTTCATGCATCCGCACCGTACATGATCGTGGAATAATCAAAACATAAGGCTTTCAACCTAAGATGAAAAATCCTTAAGTTGCCCACAAACAAAGATGTGAATATAAGCAGTGGCTAGATTTACGAGAGACTTTTGATTTTGATCAGCAATAGCAACAGTGATTTCCAATAAAGAAAGAGATGGTGCCAGGGAACAAATTTCAAGGCCTCAGGCTAAAAAGGGGCTAAGGGCAAAACAAGCTGATGCTACAACAGGATGGTCTCTTATATTAAAAGTGGCAAAAATCTTGTAAAAACCACTTGTCAGCAACAAACCACGAGGTGAAAAGATTTTTCCCTGTTATTCGCTCACAGTGCAGAAGTCACTAGTCTTGTCTTCGGAAATTATACAATAACAAGATACCAAAACAACCCCAGTGGAATCTTCATCTCAGATGATATCAACAGCAGCAACAGAGCATGTACAGAGGGCAGCCGTGCACAATAAGAGTCTCTTGCCTTCACCTGCCCTCTGCTACTCTAGTTGGCCACGGGCGTACATTGGCACATTTAAGTATACCCGGACAGAATTTAAAATCATTGAAAAACAT
Source organism: Cyclura pinguis (assembly GCA_030412105.1). Classification (NCBI taxonomy): domain Eukaryota; kingdom Metazoa; phylum Chordata; class Lepidosauria; order Squamata; family Iguanidae; genus Cyclura; species Cyclura pinguis. The sequence goes on from CM059602.1 coordinate 3,128,536, forward strand.
CTGCTAAAACTGCTGTCATAAAAGAAATGTTAGTGAGTATAACTAATCTGGGAAACCTTATTCTCTCCATAGCCACAAGTTCTTGTGGACCTCAAGCTGGTCTGATAACTCAACCCAGGACTGCATCAACAATTTGGCCCTCACAAAACAGGGCTGCAGGATCAGTGGAAGCTGTCATGGGGATCTCTGTCTTGTGCTGGAACTGGCTGTTAATTCCAGGCCTCCCCTAATCTTCTCTTGGTACTGAAAACTGACCCACATCATTGCTGTAAGATAAACTTTACTGATGCTATTGATAGCAGAGGAAAGCATTGCAACTCTTTAGCTCGTGGGGTCCAGGAGTACGTAGTAGAAGCGAGTCCCAAAACGACCTGATTCTATCCAGACATTGCAAGACCAACATTCAATATTCTCATAACTGGCTACAGATTCCATGCACCGGGATGCACCGACCCACAGGTGACGCCCATGAAGACGGAGCCCTTGGTATCTTCTGAGGTTTGGTTCCAGAACCTCCCATGGATACCAAAATCCATGGGTACTCAAGTCCATTATATACAACGGCATGGTATAATGATGCCCCGATATAAAATGGCAAACAACTCAAACGAGTGCCAGAGACAGCCTGAGGATCAGTGAAATGGCAGGAGGCTACATCACTGTGGTGCTTGGTGCACAGCAAAATCAAGGTTTACTTTTTGGATTTTTTTGTTCAAATATTTTTGAGCCATGGTTGGGCCAACTGTATACAGTGCAGAAGTTAACACAGGAAACTGAAGTGTATAGAGTAGCCAATCTTCCATCCTAATAGCTAAGGAGCAATGGATTCAAGCTGCAGGAAAGGAGATTCCACCTAAACCTCAGGAAGAACTTCCTGACAGTCAGGGCTGTCCGGCGGTGGAATCTGCTGCTGCCTCCATGGAGTGTGGTGGAGTCTCCGCCTTCTTTGGAGGTTTTTAAGCAGAGGCTGGTTGGCCATCTGTCCGGAGTGCTTTGAGGGTGTTCCTGCATGGCAGAAGGGGTTGGACTGGATGGCCCCTGGGGTCTCTTCCAACTCTACATTTCTATAATTCTATGATTCTATGATTCAAGGACTGTATAAGCAGTTTGCTAACACAAAGGAAGCAACACTCCAGAGCCAGATGCTCAAGCCTTTCTCTCTGCCAGCCAGATTCAGTTTAGGGAACAGCTTCCCCAGTGCCTGCCCACGAAGGCAGCACCAGATGGGGGGCGATGGGAGTTCTAGGCTCCAGGCCATAGAACTGCACTGTTAAAGCTCCCTGCAACTCACAGAGGGGGCAAAGCCTGTGGGGAGACGGGGCCTAATTGCATTCAGACAGGATAAAAGGGCTAAGATGGAGCAAAGAAGGGGCTGGAAGGAACTGTTAGCTCCTTGTGACCTATCCCACATACTGAAAGGTTCAGTCCCACCTGCCCTCCTTGTTCAGTCTGTGGGCCGCTTCCTCCTGGTGCCCTCTCACTTGACTCATTTATAGCGCTATGATTCCACTTTAACTGCCAAGGCTGCATCCTTATGGAATCCCGGCATTTATAGTTTGATAAGGCCATACAGCTCTCTAACTGGGGATTTTTGTGATCGTTGCATGCCTTCAAGTCACTGCTGAGTACCCGTCCCAAAACCCCCTCAGTCAGAAGCACTGACCTGAAGACGTGCAGCCTCCAACCCCCCTGTCCTGACTCCTCAGGGACAGAAACCCTCACGCATCCAGCCGGACACAGCAGCCCCCAGCCAGGAGCCTGGGGAGTTTTCCCTTCAGCCTGAGGCTGCCCCGTCCGGCCCCACCCCGCCGCCTACTTTGTCTTTCGAGACGCTGACAATGGTGGTTCTCTCCCCATTGATCATGATGTGGGTAACGGCCGTGACGTGCCCTTTCAGATGGGTGATGGGGCTGGTGGTGACGTACGGGTTCCAGATTCGGATCTGCGGCTCATATCCCCCTGTCACTGGCAAAAAGAAAGGGGGGGAAGTATAGCAGAATCGTGAAGTGACGTTGAATCTGCAGGGCACAAGTATTCAGGAATCGTTTCTCCTGTTCTTCAAGCAAAACCTCCCTCAGAGTAACTGGGAGAGTTAGAAAATAATCCTATAGTAATTATATAAAACCAAAACAATAGAATAAATAGTCACAGCAGAAGGATCGCATAAACCTAGGCCATTTCCACACCACACTGTTACAGTGCTATTACTCCACTTTCAACCTCCTGTAGAATTCTGCAGCTGGTAGTTTGCTGAGGCCAAAGAGCTCTCTGGCTGAGAATTCAAAAGGTCCCTCCCTAAAGTGCAAACCCCAGGATGCCACAGGAGGTTGAAAGCGGAATAATAGCGCTCCAACAGTCTAGTGCGGAAATGGCCCTAGAATAAAACCATGCCCAAAAATGTCATCATCACCTCACAGGCCTGTGCAAACAGGAAAGGTCTTCACCTTTACACACAAAGACTACAGCCGTGTTACCAGGTGAGGTCTCTTTTCCAGGGATTGGCTTTCCTAAGGTTGGGCACCGTGCCCTGAAAAGTTCTGATTCTAGGTTCTGACGGGCTCAGAAGGGGCCTCTTAGGGGGTCCTCAAACAGCTGGGCAAGTTTATAGGGGAGGAAACAGGCCTTGAGGTATTTTGATTCTTTTAAGGTCTTCAGAGATCCCAAAGAATATCTTGAATTGGGCATGGAAGAGAGCCAGTGCAGACGTTTTGGGTCTAGTGAAATGAGTTCCATCTCATTAGGAAGCTTACTAGCTGGTTTTTGTTGTTTTGTTTTGTTTTGTTTTACTAACTGCAGTTTCCAGGCAGTATTCAAAAGTACTCTCCTTTTTACTGTACTACAGACGGGATGTTACTAGACCATGCCAGCTGTTTCTTGTCCAGGAGAGGCTATAGCTGCCTCATCAGCCTCTGCTGGTAGACGATGCTTCCTGCCACAGTGAGGTCCCTTGCATCTCCAAGGGTAAGAGTGGATCAACCAAAACCCACAGGCTTTTAGGAAGTGCAATGCCACGCCAAAAGAAACTTTGGCCATTTCCACACGGGGTTTTTAAAACGGGGCAGAGCGTCCTCCTGGGAGGACGTCTGCACCTGGGAGCGGACTGGGTCGGACCTACTTACTGTATTCCACACCTCGGCCCACTCCCGAACTACCCGAAGAGGTCGTCCAGCGTGCTTTTGAAAGACCGCTTGAAACGGGTCTTTCAAAAGCACGGAGCACTCCGGTGCAGATTCGCAGGCTCGCCCCAGTGCGAGCCTGCGATCTGCCGGGGGCGGGCTTTAGGCTGGCGAGCTCCAGCGGTTGGTCGAGACCCTCGACCATCCGGAAGCCGCCGTTTTCGTCCCCGAAGCAGTGGGGAGCGGCGGCCATGCACTGCTCCGGAGAAGCGTCGACCAGACCGGGGAGCCCAAAAGTCCGGCGAGTAGCGTCACGGGGTGATTCCCTCGCCCCGGGCGGAAATTGCCTGAATTCACACAAGACCCAACCCTCCAAAAGCAACAAACCCTAATCCCGAAAAACAACTGGGAGTGACGAACATCATTTCCAATCACCCAAAACGGACAGTACGATTTTGGCCACAGTGTTGTCACCATCTGGAGGAGCCAAAATGTTGCAGCACAGCCAGCTGAGCTCCAGAACGTGCCTAACCCTTCTTTAACTTCCAAAGCCCTCCCAATCCCCTATTTTTTAAAAAAAAAATCAGCATGATTTTGGGGGCATTATTGCCCCACAGAAACAGGAAAACCTTCCAAACGTTTGAAAACACAAGAAAATAACTCCCACCATCTTCACAAGCATCCCCTTACTGCTAAGAACCCCTTACTACCCCTAAAACCTCTGTTTTTTCCTCTACAGTCCTCCTCAAAATGGTAGCAGGAAGTTCTGTAATGCCATTTCCTGCCACCATTTTGAGAGGGACTACAGAGGAAAACAGAACTATTTGGGCAGGGGGTGGACCCTGCAATGGGTCCAAAGGTAATTGGCCCTTGGTTCCCACACAGATGCCCGTCCCTGCCATAGAGGCACCAATATTTTGTCCTGGAACACCTGAGAAACTGTTCCTTGGTGGAGGGGGCGATTTTGTCTTATGGTTTGTGGAAGTGCCACAACTTTGCACAACAGAGGAGAAAAAGTATTTAAAGAGGAAAGTCAGGTCGGTGGTCTGGTCCTGCTGCGGCTATTCTGCAATCCAGCCCAAAAACTAAGTCCACGCCGTAGCATCCAGTTCATCCTGCAGAGCCCTGTGCAAAGGGGTAGCTTTGGTCAACCAATGGGACAGGAGCTGTCTTTGCTTTAGGTTGTATTGCTGCACCCCTCTTAACATCTCTGTGTCACCAATGAATCATCATTTCTTGGTACCCGTAGCTTTTTTTCATTTTGACACATCCTTAAGTTTAGCTGGCCTGGGACCTCAGTGGATTCGGACTCCAGGACGGTTACCCACACAAAACCCACCTGGCTGGTTCAGAAGAAACTTGCAGGGAGAGGGCCAAGGGTCATATTATCTCTGTTACCGTACCGGTCGTCCTTCAGGGTAACCAAAGTTGTTTGGGACCAGAAATGAAATCAACATGGAGCCAGATGACCAGCCTCATCCACGAGGATTTACTAGGTGCGGAGTCATTCCTGCTTGACCACCTTGCCCGAAAGATGAATATTATGCCCAGCAGGAGTTTCTAGCAAACGTACCAAGGATATTCAGTTCAGGGGAGTAGTCAAAGCAGAGGATGCCTTTCTTCAGAACAATCACAGCTGATCTGGAACCAACACAAAGACACGTTTGCTGTCCTCCCCCTTCAAACCCTTACAGTAATTTTACAAAAACAAACAAGTAGCAAAGCTATGTGGAGGAAAGGTGAGGAAAGGCATTTTCTGAAAACACAGTGGATTGTGGCACAGTCACTGGAAATTTTGGGCCAGGATCCAGAAGTGATAGAGCCACAATACTCGACTCACATTTTTGCAGCAAATCTACAAGTTATGCATTGTCTGTTTACCTGATAGCATCACACACCTGATAAGACAGAGGCCATTTCCGCACTAGCCTGTTTTAGCACTATGAGTCCACTTTCAACATCCTATGGAATCCTGGGGTTTGCAGTTTCCGGAGGGGCCAGCCCCTCTCGAAACTGCAAACCCCAGGATTCCATAGGATGTTGAAAGTGGAATCATAGCGCTATAACAGGCTAGTGCAGAAATGGCCAGAGTCTTGCCAAAGAAAGAAAGAAGAAAGGCCCCATAAGAAGCCCCCAAGATTGTTCTTTCTTTGTATTTTCTGTGTTCAAAACAACGGGTAACTACTAGAAGGCTAAACCACTTAGTAAAGAGCCACCAGAAACCCTACTGGAGGAGGAGGAGGAGGAGATGATGAAACTTATTTATATCTTGCTTTTTCCCCAAAATTGAGACTCAGAGCAGGTCACAATTTAAGAGAACAATACAATTAAAAACCATACAAAAAGTCAATATGAACACAGAATGAAATTATTTATAGTATTAGAACAATTTAGACTTCAATAAAAGAATAAAATGCAATTAAAAAAAGAGAAAAGGCTCTTAAAAGCAGCAGTTAGAACAATACGGCATCCCTTTGCCCATTCATTAAAACTTCCTGTTTTAAAAGTCTGTCACAATAAAAAGATTTATCCTGCTGATGGAGGGAGCTGTCTTTGCCTCCCTGGGAAGGGATTTCCAGAGTCCAGGGGCAGACACCGAGAAAGCCTTCTCTTGCATCCCCACCAACCTTGCTTGCAATGGCAGTGGGACAGAAATAAGGGTCTCTCCTGATGATCCCATAGCCCAGGCCAGCTCATACAGGGAGATACGTCCGCCAGATAGCCTGGACCTGAGCTGTACAGGGCTCAGGAGACTGGAGAGTGTGGTTTGATATTTGTAGCTGTCCCATGAATTGTCACAAGATTATATCCCTTTCATTATTGCTGTCCTGTGTAATACGCCATTTGAATTGGAGGAGAGGGGAACTTTGGCCTATGAATTTATGGTTTACTGTGGACTGGCTTCACTGAACTCTACTGCAAAGCCTTAGGCACTGGCTCTTTAGAATTCTTAGGCATTTATTCCATCTGAAGGAGAAAATGAGGCTCAGTAGAATTTGTCCAGGAGCCATCATAGTGCAGTGATTTGAGTCCTGGAGTAGAACTCTAAGAGACCAGAGTTCAAATCCCACTCAGCCATGGACACCCACTGGGTATCTAGGTCAAGTCACCCTCTCTCAGCCTCAGAGGAAGTCCAGGGCAAACGCCCCCTGAATAAAGCTTGGATTAAAAAAACTGTATGATAGGGTTGCCATCGATCAGAGTCAGCTTGAAGGCACGGAACAACAACACGAGAATTTGTTTGCCTCTTTATTGGTTGTGTTTTATTGTTTTAATTTGCTCTCAAATACCCTGCAGTCTTTCTGATGAACTGCAATACTCAAGTATTTTCAATAAATGAAAATGAATGAAGTGCAACACCTCCATCTCCTGTCCGTTCTCCTAACTGCAACCTTGACTCTTGCACCGAATCACACTTGACACTTCCAATGGGCTTTAAAGGACTTTACATATGTGATCTTGCTGCAAGCCTTAAAACACCCTGTAAAATGAGGTTTTTGTACGAATAATATTCCCCCTAGAACCATAAGTTTTTGCGTAGCAGATCTGGGATTACTCCCTTTTAACTGCACGGGAGGAGCTTGGTTTTCAAACATCCCTGTCACCATTAGGCCAAGATGTACTAATTTATCTTTGCTATTTAGCATCCCACTCACCAGTAAACTGTCTTTGCATGTTACCACTGCACAGGCGCAAGCGTAATTGAAGAATAAATATTCTATATGGGTTATATTTCTGAGCGTGCAGAAGTTAATGTAGGAACTAGTGAGTAATTTTATGAAATGAACTTTACGTTCGTACTGAGATAGAATCCCTGCCAGTTTGGGGTAGTTCAAAATTACTACTTTCTGCCTAGCCGGCACTAGTTTCCAAGTAGTACCAATGGTATTCTCTTTTGATAATTTTGTTCCCCTAAGTGCTGAGACAGACCAGGGATCCTGAAGTTCCACAGATTGATATCTAGAAAAATCAGTCTGAGAGTTAACTTCTCCCTCTATTTCCTCCAACGTAGCAAGGTGCTGTGTGACTGAGCTTTTATTAGTCTGGGATGTTGATAAAATTTCATTAGTTGTTGTTGAGGGGCTATCACGGATGTTGTCCTTAGACGTTATATTTGCTCCCTTAGTAAGATTTGTCTCTTTATTTACCTCTTTGGCTAGCAAGTCAAAAAGCTTTTCAAAGTTCACCTTGGGTGCATACTTTGGGTGTTTTACATTCTTTACATTTTTACTTTTTTTCAAATTTTTAACAACCTTCTTATTTGGCTTTTTCTTTGGGTAACATCTATGTGCTTTAACCGGATGAATAGAGTTGGTTAAATTAACCGGCCCCTAGAACCATAGAATCTGAAAGCTAGAAGAGACCACAAGGGCCATCTAGTCCAAGGCCATTTCCACACTACACCGTTATAGTGCTATGATTCCACTTTCAACATCCTCTGGAATCCTGGAGCTTGCAGTTTAGGGAGGGGCATTTAAAATTCTCACCCAGAGAGCTCTTTGGCCTCAGGAAACTACAAACCTCAGACTTCTACAGGGCGTTGAAAGTGGAATAATAGCACTAGAACAGTGTAATGCAGAAATGGCCCAACTCCCTCCCATGCAGGAGTACACAACTACAGCACCCCTGAAAGGTTGTTGTTGCTGCTGCTGCTGCTGCTGCTGTGTCCCTTCAAGTCATTTCTGACTTATGGCGACTAAGGGTGTTGTTACCCTGTGAACTGGGGGTCCCGGGAGGGACACCAAAATGCGCTCCACTGAAGTTGGGGAAAATTAGCTCAGAGCACAGCTTAGCATTACGAGAGGCAGGGTAACGTAGCGAGATCTTGAACCCTATGTCTACGGGGTCGGGTCAAGTCAAGGAGAACACGGAAGTTGAAGTAATAAATGAAGTTTATTAAACACAAGCAAAACAGTGTATGCGACACATTCACACAAGATAACTAAAGAAAATAAAGGTTGGAGTGATATAGAGGGATTATTAAAGGGATTGCTGGTTTGGGTGATACTTCACCTACCCTGAAGCCCAGAAAAATGGAGAGCGAGGCTGGGGTGCGATGCAGCTCAGCGCGTGGAGGTGAGGGGAGGCTCGCCAAGCAAAGCGGCAGCAAGGCGGGAGGAGACTCGGGAGCGATCCGAGGAAGGTCTCGGAATCGAGGGTTTTTATAAGGAGAATTGTGACTGCAGGTTGTGCCGTACTTGGGGGGAAACAATAGATTTGGAGTTGGAGACAAAGCCTCCGAAAGGTCAGAATCTGAATGATTGGGTTATCACAGAGGTTCTCAATAGAGTAGCCAGTATGCAGACGCAGAGTACTTGGGTATTGCACAGTTTACCCATCAAGCTGCCATCGCGGGGCAGAGGCTCTTTTGTAAGTGGCGTGCATACTCAATTAGAGTACTTGCCTGGAGGTCTCCTAAAGCAGCGAGTCAGCTATTTTCTGGCCTGCCTGTATTGTCCAGGAATATTACGGCGATTAACGGCCGAGCTTGTTTACGTGCTTGTCCGGTGGCCTCGCAAGCACGTGGAAAGGAATAGAGAAGTGAAGCCGAATTGTGATATCAAGAGGATATCCTTAATATCCCCAAAGCTCAGACTAGCCAGGGCAGTAACAATGTTCTGGGGCTGGGAGTGTGCGAGGTGCCCAAAGTCACCCCGTGGGTTTCCACGGCCGAGCGGAGAATCAAACCCAGCTCTCCAGGATCGTAGTCCAACACTCAAAGCACTACAACACACTGGCTCTCACCCCCTACTTCAAATAGTGGGCAGGACTGAGACAAAGAGTGAGTGTAAAGGGTAGATGGGTTTCAGCCTAAGGACTTCATTTTCAGAGCACAGTCTCTGACCGCTTGCTCTTTGCTTAACCCACAAACACAATCCTGCTCCACATACTTCGCAAATACAGTCTTCTCTCCACATTCACGGGTGTGACCTTCACAAATCTGATTATTTACAATGCACATGAGTGTCTCTTCCCCCACTCTCCTCTTCCCATTCCCTTGCCTTTTGCCCAGGCACATGGAAGGAAGGCACATGCCCTGGGCAAAAGGCAAGGGAATAGGAGGGGGGAAGGGAGAGGCACACGCATATCTTCCTTCTCTGTACGCAGGGCTCCTCACTCCCATTTACTTGCCTTTGCTTGGGAGTGAATAAGGAAGACACATGCACCCGGGCAAAAGGCAAGGGAATAAGAGGGGGTGAATATAGGGGAAGACCTGCAAGCACTGTGCCTTAGGGAATGGGGTATGTTTAGCCTGGAGAAGAGAAGATTAAGAAGCAACATGATAGCTGTGTTTAAATATTTGAAGGGATGTCATAGGGAGGATGGAGCAAGCTTGTTTTCTGCTGTTCCAGAGACCAGGACACAGAGCGATGGCTTCAAACTTCAGGAAAAGAATCACAGAATCATAGAAATGTAGAGTTGGAGGAGACCCCAGGGGCCATCCAATCCAACCCCCTGCCATGCAGGAACACCCTCAAAGCACTCCCGACAGATGGCCCTCCAGCCTCTGCTTAAAAACCTCCAAAGAAGAAGACTCCACCACACTCCATGGAGGCAGCACGTTCCACTGCCGGACAGCCCTGACCGACAGGAAGTTCTTCCTGAGGTTCAGGTGGAATCTCCTTTCCTGCAGCTTGAATCCATTGCTCCTTGTCCTGGTCTCTGGAGCAGCAGAAAACAAGTCCACTCCCTCCTCTACATGGCATCCCTTCAAAAGAGATTCCATTTAAACATTAGGAAGAAATTCCTGATAGTAAGAGCAGTTCAAGAGTGGAGTGTGGTGGAGCCTCCCTCTTTGGAGGTTTTTAAACAGAGACTGGATGGCTGTCTGTTGGGATTGCTTTCATTGTATCTTCCTGCATGGCAGAATGGAATTGGACTAGGTGGACCTTGTAGTCTCTTCCATCTCTATGGTTCTATGATTCTACTTTCCTCCCAAGTAGAGAAGAAAAGGAGCAGTTCACCCAATATTCTTCTGGCATGAGCAGGATCAGTTTTTGGGGAAAAGAACTCACCCCGTCTGCTCCTGCCCAGGTGGGGCTGGCTTTTCTCTCTCAGATTGTCTGCAAATATATAGGGTTTCTAACCAATCAGCATATGCTTTGAGGCAATAATGCATGCTAAAGTAGAAGACAAAGTCCAGACTACAAGTAGAGAGACTCAGTCAAGGAAGTCTTGGCTGCCCTGAGTCTGCAACACCTGAGCAAGGCTGTTGATGACCAGGGCTCTTGGAGATCTCTCATTTGTTGGGTCACCATAAGTCAAAATTGGCTCCATGGCAATGAACAACAAAATAATTTGACAAGTCGAGCCCAAAGTTCTTCATAGAGCATGCAGCTTAAGTTCCCCAGTCTCAGGATCTGGCCCCTCTTCTGCAGTCCTCAGGGCAAAGGAGAGGAATCTCAGAGTGAGAGCACTGCCTTGAAAACTGTGTGTGCATTTCTATATATGTGAGTGCATTATTTTCCTCATTTATTAGATTTAGTGTCTTGGAACTGAGACTGCAGTCGACACTTAATATCTCCTGCACAATGAATTAATTGATGTTACCCCAAAACATGGGTGACTCAGAGGTCCACCCAGGATGCCAGTGGCTCTGTGGAATGGTGGAGAATATCAAAGAGGAGGCCTGCGAGGGGAGAGTAACCTTATGAGATCTTTTACACCTATGTTCACTGGTACTAATGCAGGGAAGAATCAGCTGGAGATCTAAAAATAAGCTTATGGGAGTACTGCAATCACACATACAGATCCAATCACACAAGGCTAATTGAAGGAAAAGTGAAGAAAGTTTTGGATAGTGAGATTTTTAGGACAAAGAAGCTATTTACCAATCCAGTAGAGAAGTGAAGAAGTAACATGGCTTAGACACAGAGTCTAAGGACAGTACACAAACAGGAATCAGAGAGGCAGAGTGACAATCAGCAACCAGTGTTCTGTGAGTTGACTGGGCCAAAAACTGGGGTTTAAACACTCTTTTTCTGCCTGGAGGGCTACAGTACTAATGGCTCCCTGGCAGAGTAAACAGTGGAATCCAGAGAGTGGACAGTGGGGTCTGGAATGGACTAATGGCCTTAGCGTTAGGTGACAAAGGGCTAAATGGTACCCTTGATAGCTCTTTATTGTCAGAGAGGTGTGGGGATAAAAGGAAAATTTGCTGGTCAGAGGGAGAGGAGCTAAGACAATCAACCATCCTGTAGGAACCTCTCAGATGCTATTGTCGCTTAAAGGTTGAGTCATCGAGGGCTGACTGTAAGTCAATTATCACTGAAGTTTCCTGGTGATTTCCTAACTATGACCTGGCTATACCTTGAGCTCTTTCCTGACTTGATTTTGCAGCATGTGTGTGGCCAGATTTTCCTCTTAGCCAGAATGGCCATGCAGCCACAGCTGGGTATAATTTATATTTATGCCAATTAATATTTGCCAGTTAAATCATATATTTTGCCAATTAAGCCATATCAAAGCCTGGGGCGTATGGCCTACTCACTACTACTACTACGGGCATATGGCCTGGGGCGTACGGCCTACTAACATACTAAGATGTTCCACATAACGTCACCATGGCCCCTTTCCTCTGACATCACAAGAGGTCCTCCTAGGCCTCAGGTTTTGGCGCTGGAATCTCAGGGCCCGCATCGGGCAATTGTAGATGCTGCTCTTTAGGCAAGATCCTTAGAGACACTGGAGACCTTGAGCTGGAAGGGATGAAGGCCAAGAGAACAAGATGGGACGCCTTAAAACAGAAAGTGCTAAGACTACAACAGGGGGTAAACAGACTAACTGGGTTTTCTGAAGGTCAGTCCTTCATAGGGTCACCGTAAGTTGGAGCTGACTGGAAGGCATGTAACAAGAAAAAAATACCAAGGAGTGAACAGTATCTGACAGACTTGTAATCTCAAAAGGAATGGGCTCCTCTGGAGGATCACCGGGGGTGACAACACTAGGCTCTAAAGGTAACTCAGCACAGGGAGGACGCTCTCCTCTGCCTCACCAAAATGCTCAGGGGAGTCTCAAGACGGAGAAGAGAACCAGAGAGGCCTCAAAGCAGGAACGGTTGTAGTCATCAGCGACCTCGGCTCCCTTCCCAGAGAGGGGACGAGCACACGTCCCGGTTATGAAAAGGAGGTAAAAATGTGTAGGCACCCTAAATGACTATGCCCACGAACATAAAATTGCTGAACAATGGCTCATTATAGAAGGCTTATTATCACACACAGCATGTGTTAAATGAGCTCATCAGTGCTAGAACGTCTCTGATGTCACCTAACCACAGTTTTATGGATGGCTGCAGTGAAAGTAATTGTCGCCGGCGGTGCTTTCTGCATCTCAATTTGTTCTGGCCTCACCGTTTACAACCCCACCCTCCTGCCCAAACCACGCGTGTAGGAATCCGCCCAGAGGAGGAGAAGGCCTTGCGCGTTTGCTGAAGCGCATGAGTCCACAAAAGCTGATGCCGAAGATAGTTCTCAAGCCATTCCCGCACTAGCCTGTTATAGGGCTATTAGTCCACTTTCAACATCCTATGGAATCCTGGGGTTTGCAGTTTAGGGAGGGGCCTTTGAGGATGGCCTTCGAGGCCCCTCCCCAAACTGCAAACGCCAGGATTCCATAGGGTGTTGAAAGTGGAATAATGGCACTATAACAGGCTAGTGCGGAAATGGCCGTAGTCTATAAGGTGTTCCCAGGGTTTTTATTAGATGAAGAGAGAGCCAAGGCAGAAGAACGCTAAAGTAGCCAAGGGGCAAGGAAAACAGAAGGATAGGAAACTGGACGAGGAAGGACAAGAAACCTTATTCACAAGACCCCAAATTAGGCACACCACTGCTGCTCCATTGGGTGTGCACAGCTGAGGCTTTCTTATATCCATTCTGGACGGCATCCACCAGAGATAACCATGAAATTTCACTGACTCTCTTTCGCTTGATCCGGCAGAGCTCTGCTTATGTAAACACAGAAGGAATGGAGAGACACTCAAATAAATGGTCTTAGTTTTATAAAGAAGAGGACGTTGAGGATTTTAAGGGACAGAATGTTTTGCAGATGCCGTAGGTCTACAGTTAATTACATCTGCGTAATTACCGATCCAGCTGCCACAGGATACAGAAATGTTTATTCCTGCATCCGGGAGGTACGCCCACATTCGAGGCTTGGGTCTTCTGATTTTGCTGCCTGCCTCAAACTAGCTTCAAGACATCCTGCGCACGGAGGTTTGGTTTCTCAAAGATCTTTGAGAGAATCAGATGCCCCAGCACAGAAGGCTGCAGGGAAACTACTATGCGCGCTTAGAACATAAGTGGGCAACCCCTGGGGGGGGAGGCAGAGGACTGCGCTGGCTCTGCAGGTGACCTTGGAGGGTTACACACACACACACACACACACACACAGAGTTCCAGATCTTGAAATGACTTTGCCCCACAATGGCCCATTGGGTCATTTGCAAAAAAAGACCTCTCTGGATCATTAGCTGTTCGAGAAAAAATTCTGACTTACTTCCTTTTTGGAAGAGAATGAGAAGGCCAAAAAAATTTCTTGCTCATATCCTCAAAGGGCATTTGGAAGCCAAAAAAAATAAATAAAATAAATTTTTAAAAAATATTTGGGCCCTGTGGAACTCTAGGGGCCACATGCAGCCCATGGCCCAGACTTTACACACAAACACACACACACACATACACACACATAATTTACAGCTTCTGCCCCACACCTCTGACTGATCTTCCACACATTTTGTGCCGACGTGATCATCCCAACCCACAGTCCCTTCATCAGGGAAGAGCAGTAACCCCGTATTTTGCTATTGCAGAGCCTACACGGAGCTGTGAGAAAAAGGCTTTCCTTACTGGGTTTTGCCGCCTTTGTGCACCGGAAGAGAAGTCAGCATCATGGCCGTCTTATCTGCTGGCGTGCAGGAGGCGACCACATTGAGCTGGGAGAGGTACATGATCTGCTGACACCAGTCTTCGTGCAGACCCTACAGGGGAGGGAGAAGAAGAAACAGAATCGTTTTGCAAAACAAGGCATATGGAGCTATCCATTAATGGGTGAAGGATTAATCTGCCTCCGTGCCTGACAATTTTTGGAAAGAACAGGCTGTCTACCTGTAACTGTGGCTCTTCAAGTGGTCATCTGTGCACTCACACCTATGGGTCCTTCTTGACCTCCATGGAGAACTTCAGAAGCTTCTAGAACTGTGTTTTGGCAGTAACCTCACACACACACCCCAGCCACGTGCACATAAGCCATGCGTTCCTGCTGCAACCCAGTTGCAAGTCTGCCATTGAGAGACCAGGAGAAAGGGATAGCGTGAAGAGAGAAGGAGGGTGGGTTGTGTGGGTTCACAGATGTCCACAGGAAGGTAGCACAGACGTTACAGGTAGGCAAGCTGTGCTTTTTTTATGGTCTCTGTGACTCACACATATGGGAGAATAGCAAGCTAATAGCAAGACAATACGCGTGACTGTCAAAAAATGGAATCTTCATCCCCACTTGAAACACTTCTTAAAGAACGTCTTCAGAGCCAAAAGCCCCTTGTGACTGGGGAAAAAAAAGCAATGAACTAAGAAATATCAAAACACGGGGACCTCCTAACCATCCTACTAAGACGGTGGACAATAAGAAACTGGGTTTCGGCCGGAATACACGGCTCATATGCATGCGGGCAAAGGGACGGGGTTACCATCATACCATACTTGTATGGATGAAATAGCTCTGTACTTTCTTATTCTCCTGCTCTCAGTTTTGAAATATTCAAATTTAAAGGTTTAGGTAAATTTGAATATTTCAAAACTGAGAGCAGGAGAATAAGTAAGTACAGAGCTACTTCAAAGCTCTTTCTTCTGCTTCTTGAGATTGCAGCTTGTGCTTCAGTTCCATCTTGTTTCCTGATGATGGATCCTTTTACAATTTGGCCATTTCTGTCACAGTGGAAAGGAAAATGAGAGGGGCTTGGAGACAGAAGATGCCCCTGGGTCAGATTAACAATGGACTTCGCCACCATCACCATCACCGTCCTGTTAGCACGGAAGGTCCCAGTTCTCCAGCCCTCATTTAAAGCGGCGTACATTATAAATCTAGACCTGACAAGTGCATGGAAAAACTCACGGACACAGTGAAATTTCTGTATGACTCCGTCTTTGCTTTCATGAGGATGCTCACAGGGACCCTTGCCAAGCCACCTGTCAGGGCAAGACAAAAGGAATCACTTGTGAACTAGAAGTTTCCAGCTACTGGAAAATATTGTTTCACAGCAACTGGGTCTATTCTTTTGCTAACCATATTGCTAGCTAATAGTCCATACTGGCTGGCCAATGGGGAGTTATGGTTGGGAAACCACTGGCACTCTGTATGTGTGCGTGTGTGTTTGAACTGAAGAGCAAGCAAAACACCAGACTTTCCAGAGCTGATGGAATATGTCACATGTGTGCACACAGGCCCATAGGTATGAGTGAAGAAACAGCAACTGAAAGTTTTGAACAGACAAGTATGCAGGGAAAGAGGAAGGTAAGAGTTACATGAAAACACTTGGGAGTGATGGATTTTCTCTCTCTCTGGCTCGTAGATTAGTGGATTACAGTCTTATTTATTTCTAGCTTGTCCTTCTAGCAGCTGTGTAACGCACACAGCAGCTTGCAATAACTTAAAACCATAATACAATAAAAAGCCAAACATTCAATTAAAAAGTACAATAAAACAAACATACAGAGGCAGAGACTGTGCATAATGCAACTTTTAGCACAAAATTAACACATAGTGAGGTAAGATCTGACAATCAGTGGAAGACCCTCAGCAAGCGGGGACAGAGGTATGTACACTTCATAGGGCAAATGGTTCCATGACATGAATGTGTTTTCATTGTTTCCACTTATGCTCCAGAAACTAGGACATGGAGCAACAGATTCAGACTACAGGAAAAGAAATTCCACTTGAACCTTACAAAGAACTTCCTGATGGTAAGACCAGTTTGACAGTGGGATCTGCTGCTGCCTCCACGGAGTGTGGTGGAGGCTCCTCCTTCTTTGGAGGTTTTCAGACAGAGGCTGGATGGCCATCTGTCCAAGGGAGGGCTTTGATGGCGTCTTCCTGCATGGCAGAAGGGGGTGGGACTGGATGGCCCCTGGGGTCTCTTCCGACTCTAAGATTCTAGGATTTTAGGGACATGTGAGTCATTTTCACTGTTTTTGCCACCACCACCCCGACTGTCATTTTGCAGTTAGGTGTGGTGGGAGTATAGCCCTCCAAGGTCTCCTGGGAGCTAACGTGGTTCCCTGACTTCCCACAGTGGCCCACCCATGGAGTATAGCATTTGGCCAAACGCTTCTTAAACCTCCACTGATCTCTCTCCTCTAAAGGAAATTCGCCAGCCCAGGAAAATCCCACTGTCCAATGAAGCGGGGAATACCAAACTACAACGAATTAAACAGTTGATTATGTGTGGTTCAACATACGCATCAGCTGAGGGGGCTGCCTTCCTCCACCTCTCCTCCCCACCTTCAGTAACCATCAGCCTGCCATGGCTTACCTATATAGCTTCGGACATTGAAAAGGCCATTCATCACCACATCGGTTGAAGTAAAGATCAGGACGTTCCCTTTCGTGTCACCAACACAGAAAACTCCTTTGTGTCCATCTGTCCTAGTTAAGAGAGGAAAAGGAGAGGAAAGAGAAGAAACCAAACCCCTGGAGCCAGACTGCGGACGACAATGGAACCTGGGCTTCATCTCGAAAGGAACCCAGGCAGTCAAGATGGACGTGATGAGGTCTTACATTTCCTTGGAGGAGGTGGTAGATCAGAGTGCTGGAACCATGAATCAAGGGAGAATCACTTTGAAATTCCCCTAGCCCCCAGGTAGGATTGCCTGTCCTAGGTTTTTATTCAAAAACATAGCAATCTTAGGCTGTTTCAGCATAAAAAGATATAAAGGAGTCCTGTGGCACCTTCGACGAAGTGGACTGGAGGCCGCAAAAGCTTGTGCTAGAAATTTCTTTTTCTCAGTTTCAAAGGTGCTAAAAGGTTCCTTTATATCTTTTATCCCAGGTCTGTTCTATCAATAACTATATAAAACCTCTGGGTTCAGGGGCATTCTACCCCTGAATATTAGTTGCTGGACAACGCAACAGAAAGGGCAGTTTTGGATTCATGCCCTGCTTGCTGGAATCAGGTGGGCATTGTGGGAAATGGAAAGTTGTACTAGATGATCCAGCTTGGAAAATTTACTTTTTTGGACTACAACTGTGTTATTGTACCCAGCATGTTGGTAGTCTACAAAAGCAAATTTTCCAGGCTTTGATACTCTAATGCAAAACCAGCTCCTCTACACTGCAATCTGCACATCTGCAGCCTGCCACGTGCACAGCACAGTGACTCAAGCGAGTGAGCAAAGCTTCATATTGGGAAAGACAAGATACTGCTCTCTGCTGCCCCAGAGGGTAGGACCAGGTCTAATGGGTTTTAATCTGAGCTTTGAAGAGCTATTCATGGTGCCGGAAACCTCTTTCCAGGATAGATTCGGCACCTTGGATGTTTCCTTTAAAGCTGAACTTTAAAGGATCAGTGTCGGCACCACGGATAGCTCATTTGAAGACCAGGTTGGCCATTGCATTGACATTAGCACTACCAATGGTTCCATCCTGCTCTCAACTTCAAACAAGAGTCAAGGTTTCCAGGTCAAAAGCTGTGGCAGCAAGAGGTATCCAGTTGCTACACAATCCAGGATTCAGAAAGCCATAAATCAGAAACAGGCTTCTAGGGAGTCATTAAACAATCCAAAAGGTGTAAATCCACCAGACACACTTGCACAAGCCAAACTGTCAGGAAGAAGATGAAAGTTGTATTCAGCAAGGAGCCTGATGAATGTAACTTCCCTATACAAGCAGCAAGTTCAGGCAACACCTGGATCCCCAGCAGCATTTAGGGAGAGCATTCCTCAACCGTGCTCCTCTCAACGTCGTGACCTCAGCCTTTCGCTCCACCTGCTGAGACGGTCTGAGCCAGAGACCTGAGCCTCTGCCTTTCTCTGGGACTGGGGAGGGGGCTCCTCTTCCAGCTCCTTTCCCTGCTTGGAACCCAGTCTGGCCTGCTGACCCAAAGGAGGAATTGCCTGAGTATCTGCAGCAGCTTCTTCAAAGGTATGGCAGGTTTGTCTTCATCAGAAGACAAATTCTTGAGAGGAGTATGACAAGATTCCCGGCTAGGCACCCTCTAAATGCACGGACCAGGATTTATGCTGGGTGGAGCACTGTGCGTATTTTAGCCCAGCAAGGCTGCAGCTTGGGGAAGGTGACCTAAGGAAGCAACAGCCACCCTCGCCACCTTGAGAAGCACCTTTGGTCCTGCAGAAGGAAATCTTCACCTGTGATTTATGTCAACCTACCAGTAATCCATGGCTGTGGCACACCCTTCCAAGCCCACAAGGGTGAATATCCGGTCACATTTGTTGCCACCAATATCAAAGAATTCTGGAGTGGGAAGCAGAAAAAAAGGAGAATTATGTTCTTCAAGGGCAGCATAGACATCACTCAGTTTCCCAGCTAGATCAATAAATCTGATTCTAGGGATGCAAATTTTTGTTAATTTCATTCACCTAGGTAAGGAGAAATAATTCCATCGGCTCTTTCCCCACTATGAGAAAATCCATAAAATCTGCACAGTTTTTGAGGACTATTCACAGTTGAGATTTACTCTGCATAAAAGAAAATCCACGTGGTTTTCTTGTGCAAAACATACGAAAGTTTTTTTCTGTGCATAAAAACATACTAAACAGAAAACTTCATTTATTGTGCAAAGGGAACATTCTTGCAGAGAAAAATCATGTTTTTTTTGTTCACAAAAGCCTCTGTGTTTAAGTGTGGTCAAATTTTGCATACAAAAGTCCTAAACAGTTCAAAATCTCACAATTTCTAGATGTCCTTGGCAGGGCAGGGGAACTTAACAGTTTTCAAAATAATTTTTCAGTGAAGGTTGGTAAATGGTCAAATTTTTTTTCCATGCCTCTAAAAAGCACCAAGTTCTGTTTTCATTTATTGGATTTATTTATTCTATGGCCATTTCCACACTACACTGCTATAGTGCTATTAATCCAATTTTGACATCCTATGGAATCCTGGGGTTTGCAGTTTAGGGAGGGACTTTTAGAATTTTCAGCCAGAGAGCTCCTTGGCCTCAGTAAACTACAAACCCCAGAATTCCACAGGAAGTTGAAAGTGGAATGATAACACTATAACAGTGTAGTGCGAAAAGGCCCTCATTCTCACCTTTCTCCTAGTCTAGGAAAGATAACTGGGGAAGAAAGAATGTTTTCTGCAGCTCCAGTTAGACTCTGGGAACACTTCCAAAGGAGACCTGCCTTACTTCCTCACGAACAACTTTCCAGAAGCTGGTAAAGAGCTTCCTTTTTATTTACTGTCTCAATCCATCTTGCTTTTTAAATCTGAAATAAAACTTTTTTGTGTGCTTTGTGTCTTTTAATTGTTACACATTTATTTGCTGTCATGTACCTAAAACTCTTGGAAGAGCAGGTGAGATAGAAACATTTTCAGAGTAATTAGTTAATGAAAGACTTGTTAATGTCTGATTCCCTGGTGTCCCATTCACACATGCAAAGCAGCAATTGACACTTCAGTCATTCTTGTTCTCCCTTTTCCTCTCTCTGGGTAGAATACAAAATTAACCTGTGGAACAGAGTTTGGAAAAGTTATTGTTCAGTTACAAAATGGAGCAAGCTTGTTTTCTGCTGCACCGGAGGCCAGAACATAAACCAATGGATTCAAATGACAAGAAAAGAGATTCCACCTAAGCATTAGGGGAAAAAAACTCTTGACTATAAAAGCTATTTGAAAGTGGATTAGACTGCCCTGTGGAAGTCTTTAAAGAGAAATTGGACAGGCATCTTTCAAGCATACTTTGGTTGTGTATTTCTGCATGAGGGAGGTTAGGCTAGATGGCCTTTGTGGCCCCATCCACCTCTTTGATTCAGCGATTCCAAGATCTGATTTGGTAGATGAAGCCATAGCTCAATGAGTAGAGGTCATCCAGACATGCCAAGAGTCCCAAGATGATTAATAATAATAATAATAATAATAATAATAATAATAATAATAATATATTTTAAAAATTACAATAACAAGTAAATGCAACTCATCATACAAAAATAGCAATGTTGAAAGATTAAAATATAATAACAGTGCCCTTTATAGCGCAAAAAATAACATGGACAGATAGCATTGTTTCTTTTAAAGGCAAAGATCTAATCTGCCAGCATAATTACTCCAGGAGGAGGATTGGCAGCGGAGGCACAATGGTCACTCAGGTGTGCCGCAGTGACCGGAGGCAGGTTTGAGGCCAAGAAAACTATCTTGGGCCAGAGATGAATGAGAGTGCTCTCTCTCGCTCTCGCTCTCTTTTAGTGACTGTAATCCAACCACGCTGCAGCGTATTAATAGCCTCCAACAGAGTTACAGTTGTCTTGCCTTTCACCAGTGCTTCTTATGTTAACTGATGTGGGTGACTGGCAATTTTTCTCCCCAGTGTACCCGATACTGGTATCACATTTGCATCCGTTGGCGACCATTCTTTCTTTCTTTCCTGGAAGATCTCCAGAGTCTGGCACCAATCCCTGGGTCACCATTTTGAGTTGCGCTGCATTAAACAATCCCTTTACTGGGCACCACGGTCTCATGAGAGATGTGGACCGCTGCTAAATACATGACTGACAGCCCACTGAGCCACTACAATGTGCAATGTGATGCACATTGGTACATGTTCCATATGGGGCCTCTGCGCATTCTGCAGAGGGGCTTCATTCCCCGTTACCGGATGAGCAGAGCCTCACAGTTTGGATCACATACATTCTGTCCAGGGCTTCTTGGCATGAGTTCTGCTTCCATCCTGATCGTTTGGATACGGCCACTGTGCAGTAAAAATACTTTGTGTGCATGATGCAACTTATGCCTGCGTACATCACTAACAAGATGCCGGCTGACTTTTGCTGCTATCCCACCCCTACCGGTAGATCCTCCCACTGCCACGACATCCAATAATTTATGTCTTCTACCAGTATCAGTCTCTAGTGGGATTGCAGCCTATGTTAGACTCCAAGCTCTAACCTACAACTTCACTTCAGAGTAATGTCTGATTGCAGCATGTTGTCTGACCAATTTGTTCACTTATTTAATCAATCCTCCGATTTCCGAATTGTCTCGAGTGGCCAGTTCATATTTCTGCTTGGCACTAGAAGGTATTTTCTTGAGATAGAGAGAGTTCTCTCTGGAATGTCTGAAACAGGAAAATCAGCACCATCTGAGGAAGGTGTTACAACACATCCCGTTTTAGCTTAAGGGAGGAGATGGGTGTCTGTACATGTCTTTGACAAAGCCAAAAAAAGAGAGAGAGAGAGAGAGAGAAAACAGAGACAAAGTGAGAAAGTCTGTCTCCTGAAGGCTGGAAGTCCCTTGGGATGCAGGCTCCCTCTCTGTGGATATCAGAGAATGTGAGGTATTAAACACATAAGTGCTTAGACTGTCTGATCCCAGCTGCACGCTGGTACGTAAAGCCTATCTGAGACAAATGCTGAGATTTTATAGCACTGCCTTCTCCAGACAGAGCCCCCAGAGAAGCAGTGAAATACATAACTGTGCAAATCAGCTAAAAGCCCACTGGTGCTGTTTTGCAGACTTACCAATATCCTGGTCAGTGGTCGAAACTGCCAACAAGTTGATATTTGGCAGGCAGAGCATGTCGATCACCCAGAGTTTCAAACTGTGGCGTCGCTTGGTCTGGTCCAACTACAGAAGGAAAAGAAAGCCAAGGACATGACCTGAGTGTGCATTTAAGAGTCCCTAGAAATTCTAAGTCTGTGCGGGTGATATCACGGTCTGGTAGCTCCCGGGTGAGATTACTGCAATGCCTGGGCTGTCTGTGAAGACAGTTCAGAAAGTGCGGTTAATGCAAAATGCAACTGTAAGGCTACCACGCGAGACTGAGTATGACTGCCGTATCACGCCGGGGGTTAGCAACCACAGGAGCTCCTGGGCCACTTAAAACGCCGGTTGTGACTTCAAAAGACCTTCATTAGAACGTAAGACTGGATACCAAAATGCTGAGCGAGTACCGGGGAGAGGGCCTTCTCACTGATAGCGTGAGTGACTTCAATGAAGGTGCATACAGATACCTTTTCGAGGCCAGTATCAAATCCGGAGACGACCTATTTTGCAAAGCCAGCAGTCTTGCTCTGAGTTTCCCAGAGAAAAATTCTCAAAAACCAGCAGTCTAACATACATCTCACTGAGCAAAAAACATCCCTCACTTTTTGGGGACTCATTCTTTGACGTTCCGCTCTTTCGAGCATCGTAAATTATAGACATGTACCACTCTCTGAACGGGAGTCCGCTCTTTGGTCAGCTCGCTTGGTGAGCCTCCGTAATCCCTTCACATTCCCTACAGGAAGAAGACAAGAGGAGAACTGGCCAAGGACTGGGTTCCCCTTTTGAACCAACCCCACTTTCTGACTGTGCTCCAGTCCTTAACCCATCAGGTAAGGAGGGGATGCCTGTAGTTAATTCTTGCTTTAAGGGTTTCTTGCTCTGGGATGTATTGGAATGAATACAGCAATATGCGATCACCGAGAGACTGACAAAGCACAATGAAACCATAGGTGCACCTCCATAAAAACAGTTTGGTGTGTGAGTACGTAAGGAACAACCATATTGCTACAATAGCATCAGGCTGGTGAATGCTCACCCCAGACAGCACTCTCTCTTTTCCGATTTTGGATCTCGCTGCTTTTAAAGAAGACAACAAATCTTTTCTATGGGTTTCTTTACAGCTTCCAATTTTTAAAAGACTACACTTGTTACTTTACATTGTGAGCCAGAGCTGAATGGAACAGCAGAATATAAAACCAGAAAAGAACGTAACCATTATGTGTTCAATCGGCTAGTTACTCATGGCATTCAAAATCTTCCTTTGCAGCTAAATACCAAAGTGAGCTAACTCAATTTCAGTTAAGTTACTTCAGTGAAGTTACAGCAGCATAAAACTGTGGTACTTAAGTCCAGCATTATTGTCATTATCAATGAGTCACATCAGCTGGGTATGTTTAGCCTGGAGAAGAGATGCCTAAGAAGTGACGTGTTTAAGAAAGTGACAGAACCATGTTTAAATATTTGAAGGGATGTCCCATAGGGGATGGAGCAAGCTTGTTTTATGCTGCTCCAGAGACTAGGACACGGAGCAATGGCTTCAAACCTCAGGAAAAGATTCTACCTTAACAGTAGGAAGAAAAATCCTTATGGTATAAGCAGCTTGATAGTGGAATCCATTGCTGCCTGGGAGTGTGCTGGAGTCTTCTCTTTTGGAGGTTGTTAAAGGGAGGCTGGATGGCCATCAGTCAAAGGGAGTGCTTTGGTGGTGTCTTCCAGCATGGCGGAAGGGTGTTGGACTGGATGGCCCTTCTGGTATCTTCCAACTTTATGGTTCTATGATCTCATAGAACATAGTACAAAGGCACAGTTTAGTCATTTTGGCTTCTAGGGATTGCTTGGATGCATTTGCTCTTCCACCCAATTATTTCTCTTTCTGGTATTTCATGGCATGTGTACCTCCTCCTCCCCAATCTCTCGCGCCGCCAGGGCCACCTACATGAACCGTCCGAAGCATTTTGAAGGAGTCGCTCCAATAGTGCAGAATCCCGTCCCTGCTCACGGTGAGGAATCGCCCAGAGGCAGAACGGCCACCAGCTTTCCTGGCCTGCTCCTTCTTGTCCCTCAGCCCCCGGCTCTGGCTCGGGAAAAACTGGATCTTGATGATTTCCTCGGCGTGGGCCCTGGAGGAGAAGAAGAAGAGGGGGGAACAGCCCGCTTGCAACAGCGACAATCTGACCTTCTCCCTCGCTCCTCCCTCACTCTTTGCGCTCCTTCCTTTCGTCTTCATTCCTTCAGTGAACGTCCACAAGGGGACAGGAGGAGAGGAACTGGCCACAGATATCACAAGCAGTGGTTGGCACCTATGGAAGTCCTCTGGTCGCAATAATGCCCCCTTCTCTGCAGGGAATACATTCCAAGACCCCCATTGCGTGCCTGAAACCACAGATAGCACTGAACCTTTATATATACTACGTTCTTTCCTGTACTTACACGCTGACTGACTAACAGGCAGGTGGCATATACAGCCTGGATACGCACACATTGCGTCCACTGAAAGGAACACAAGCATTCACTTCTTTTGTTTCCTGGAACCCCCTCACATACAGAGCGTGCACTGTATTTGGAAAAATAAGCAAAGTATCTGAACGGTATTTACAAACGAAGATCTTATTTTATCTTGTCGTTCTTGTTGTGTGTCTTTGAGTCATTGGGGACTTAAGGCAACCCGAACGCAAACCTATCACAGGGTTTTCCAGGGGCTGAGAGAGTGTGACTCGCCCAGGGCCACCCAGTGGCTTTCCATGGCCAAGCAAGGAATCAAACCCTGAGCTCCAGGGTTGTGGTCCAGTGCGCACAGCACTGCACCACTCTGATTCTGTCAGCATTATTTTCTACGGCTATGCATAATCCACATTAGGAAAGCCGAAAGTCAATGTATATTCTTTTTTTCTTATCATTCTTTATTATCTCTTGTCTATTATCCTCTCTCTTTTTTCTCTTCTTGCTTGTTGGTTTTTTTCCCCCTTTGCCTGTATGTAACTTGATGCTTTATTGTGTTTGAAAATGTTGAATTAAAAAAGAAAAGAAAATTAACCTTGTCAAAGCGGGTCACTAGAGCACATCATCCTCCACCCTTGGCTTTAACGCTTCCCCTTCTGCACAGAGCGCAAGGACCCAAGGAGCAACCTGCGCACTTACTTACACTGGAACATGTTTCATGTTCACCTGGAACTCCGGGACCAACTTGCTTTTCAGCATGTCGTCCTTCCCTCGGTACTCACGGAGCATGTAATTCAGATATTCCTCCTGCAAGCAGAGCGGAGCAGAAGGAAGGCATGGTACTGCCACTCATCGCGGTTCCCAGTGATCTTCTGTTTTCGAGAGAACCGGTCCCTGCTCTGAAGAGCTTTCAGATGATAAGGCAACATTCAGGGAGCGGGGATGGCAGGCACCGCATTAAAGTTTGCTTGTTTTTTAAAGGCTAAATTGTGAGACGTTGGAGAAGAGGTTGACATTTATTCACTGCTAACATGTCAGATAATGTAGTCAGGCCAGTATGAAAAATTCCATAGGCACGCAAAAGAAACTCGGGAGGATGGGGCAGGATATTCAACTTTCTGAGGACTGGAGCTTTCATTTCAAGTGACGCAGGACCCATTTTCTATCCTAAAGGTGGGGAAAGGGTGGCCCGTGAGCCTCATACAGGCCCTGAACCCCAATGTTGAAGACCCTGTTGTGACTGTTCCCCCCAGCAGACCTCCAACACCTGGAACATTTTTAGATATGTTCTGCTGATCTTCTGGATATCCTAAAGCCAGACAGAATTGCCCAGACCTGCCTGCAAATGCAGCGGTTTGGGTCAACCGCTCTGCAGAAACTTGCAAAAACGCCCCTATAAAAGCAAAGCAAAAAGGAAAAAGAAAGCCAAAAATTAGCTAAAATGGCACCTGGAAGTGACATGACATCATTTCCAGCACACCCAAATATGACAATGCAGCAGCCTACAAGTGGGTTGCTAAGGTGAAAAGTTGGCCTCCACTCTTCAGGCACTTTTTCCTACCCCATATGACTGTAAAAATTTGCTGCCTAGAAAACAAAAAGCTGCAGAGGTGCTTGACTGAGTTTTCCAGTGGACAAGAGTCAGAGTTAAAACACCCTGCATTAGCTCCTTTCCCACTGTCTCAAAACCAACAGGCAGACCAAATGGCAAAACAGACGATGCAAGCTAATGGATCCTTATTATATCGACCGTTATTGCACTGTTACTTTTTGAAAGTACAAACGAAATTTGATGCATGAAGATCTACTCCGGGTACTCCTCAGGGCAGCTAGAACTGAAACTGCAAAAGTCTGGAAGATTTGCGGGGCCTTTTATTTTGCAGATCATCAGACAGAGTTGGAGGGTAACTCTTAACAGAAAAACTAGAACTCATAAGGCAAGCGAGAGGAAAATTTTGAAACTATATGGCTCCCTTTTTATCAAGTTTGTTTCAGAAATGAACTTCAGCTTTGGACCTCCGTCAAAAAACATGTCCTTAACTGGATCGC
The DNA here is from genome assembly GCA_030412105.1 of Cyclura pinguis. Lineage (NCBI taxonomy): Eukaryota > Metazoa > Chordata > Lepidosauria > Squamata > Iguanidae > Cyclura > Cyclura pinguis. The sequence continues at coordinate 3,154,842 of CM059602.1, forward strand.
TGTGCAAGTATATTTGTGTAACCGATAATAGTGCCTAAATCTGACTTCGAGCTGCTGTCCAAATGGCTCACATTTATGAATCAATAAGACTCACTGAAATCAGTGAGTTTTACTTCCAAATAAGCACAATCATTCGGGCCATTTCCGCCCTATACTGTTATAGTGCTATTATTTCACTTTCAACCTTCTGTGGAATTCTGGGCTTTGTAGTTTACTGAAGAGGCCAAAGAATTCTGGCTGAGAATTCTAAAGGCCCCTTCCTAAACTGCAAACCCCAGGATTCCACAGGAGGTTGAAAGTGGAATAATAGCACTATAACAGTGTGGTGCGGAAATGGCCTCTGCCTTTCTTTCTTTCTTTCTTTCTTTCAGGCTGCAATAGATTTTGTTTTGTTTTGTTTTGTTTTTGTTGTGGTGTGCCTTCAAGTCATTTCGGACTTACAGTGACCCTAAGGCAAACCTACCACTGGGATTTTCTTGGCAAGATTTGTTCAGAGGGGGTTTGCTGCTGCTTTCCTCTGAGGCTGAGAGAGTGTGACTTGCCCAGCATCACTCTTTGGGTTTCTATGGCTGAGTGGAGATTTGAATCCTGGTCCTGGATGTGATAACAACAAATAGTCATTTCAGCACAGAAGGGGTGGAAAACATCCAGTCCTTTACATATTGTTGGACTCCAACTCCTAGCAGCCCCAGCCAGCACAGCCGATGCTGAGGAATGATGGGAAATGCAGTCCATCAACATGTAGAGCGCCACTCAATTCTCACCCCCAATCTAAGCACCAAACTAAATGGCTCACAAAGCATTTGCCCACCACTTAACAATGCCCTTCAGGCCAAATGGTGAAGGATCCTCATTTGCAATTAAAAGGATGCTACAAGGTACTAAAATAAACGTGTTCTTTGGCTGTTTGGAGTTTATAGGTCAGTTTCTTTAAGCACAGAATTGTTCAGACTAACTTTGTTGTTGTGTGCTTTCAAGCTGTTTCTGACTTATGGAGGCCCTAAGGCAAAGCTATCAGGAGGTTTTCTGGGGCTGAGGGTGTGGGACACGCCCCGGGTCTCACTCAGCGGGTTTCCATGGCTGGTGGGGAATTGAACTCTGGAGTCCAGTGCTCAGACCACTAGACTACACTGGCTCTCATAGAACAATAGAGTTGAAAGAAGAACAGAATCCTAGAGTCGGAAGAGACGCCCGGGGCCATCGAGTCCAACCCCCTGCCCTGCAGGAACACCCTCAAAGCACTCCCTTGGACAGACGGCCCTCCGGCCTCTGCTTAAAAACCTCCAAAGAAGGAGGAGACTCCACCACACTCCATGGAGCCAGCAGCAGATTCCACGGCTGGACAGCCCTGACCGTCAGGAAGTTCTTCCTGAGGTTCCAGTGGAATCACAAGGAACCACAGGGCTGTCCAATCCAACATCCTTCTGCCATGCAGGACGACACAAGTACAGCACTCCCAACAGATGGCCATCCAGACTTTGGTGGATATACAATTAAAAGGATGTTATGAAGTACTAAAATAATGTATTCTAAACATACGGTATGCTAACTAAAATAAAAATATACTGTAAAAAAAAATCGTTTCTGCTCTTATATTGTATTGATCTCCTTCCAACTCTTGAGCAGGTTGGTCAGGCTGGAGAGGAGCCAAGGCTGCCTAAGATTGGCCTGAAAGAGTGTCCAGGTTCAGTTTCTGGCAGCATCTCCGGTTTCAAAGGTTCTCAAGTAGCAGGAAGGGTAGCGAGAAATGGGAAAGACCGGTCTGTGAGACCCTGGAGGGCTGCTCCCATTCAGTAGCCAATACTGGGCTGAAAGGTCCAGTGATGTAACTCGGTATAAGGCAGTGTCATATGACTTATACTACATAATTAAAATAATAAAAGAGCAGTACTGATGTAAAAAAATAAGTAATTAATTAAATGTTGGAAATGCAAGGAAAAGAAAATGCTATTAAAAGAGACAGCAAAGTAAGGTTTTTACTTTGAGAAAACCAGCATGGTGTAGAGGTTGAGCTTTGGAGACCAGGGTTTGATTCCTTGGCCAGCCATGGAAGCCCACTGGCTAACCTTGGGTGCATCACATACTCTCAGCCCCAGAAAACCGTGTGTTAGGTTGGCCTTAGCGTCACCATAAGCTGGAAACAACCTGAAGGCACATGACACCAAGAAAGCTGGGTATGCTCCTGAACACCGCAAGGGTCGTCTCGCTCATCCTCTAATTGAGGTGTTACTGCAGAGAAGCCAGGTTTTATTTCAAGAAAAAAGGAAACAGAAGCAAAGCAGCTCCTGTTAAGTTTTAAGGAGCACAGATCTAATGGTGTAGATGACTATGAACATGATCTACTCAGCAAGAACACAGAGACCTCTTTTCTAGGAAGACAAAATGCCTATACCACTCTGCTCATGGGGCTGGCAACAAGAGGCAAGAGGGCTATAAACAAAAAATAAACTCATTACCCAGTCCACAGCGCCGTCGCAATTGATGTCCACCTTCATGAAAATGACATCAATATCTTCATCAGAAATATCCCCCATGATTTTCTTCATTGCCTTCCGGAACTCTTCCATGTCCAGCCCTGAAAGGCCAGAAGTCACAAGTGAGAGGAGCAGCTCCTCTACACACAGCAGACTCCTAGGACGGGGTATGATGGGACATAACCAGGACTGGGCAAAGGGTCTTGTATTTCCAAAGCAGCACGGACCAGAAGGCCCACCAGTAATCTATGCATGACCACCTGATGGTTAACAGCTTAATAGTTTATCTGTCCCAGTCGACCCATCAAAGTTTGCAGCCTGCTTTATGAAGTGGCAGCCAGGAGACAGAAGAATGGGACACCCAGTCGTGGCCTCACCTCCTCCGCCATCAATGTCCGCTTCACGGAACATGCGCTCCAGTTTCCGTAAGTGGTCGTAGTTGATCTGATCTTCCAGCTGCTTGGTGCGAGCCTCGTCGCACGAGTCTGCGATCTTCATGAAGTGCTTGTGAGAGGAGCACTCCAGGCGACCGGCTTTGCTCAGAATCCCAGGGAATTTGGGCTAGGGGGAAAAGCACATCAGTCGGGGACATGTCACCATAGGGCTGGCATATCTGCCGGTACTCCTCTGCATTCCCTGATTCTCTGAATAGAGAAGGGGCAATGCCCTCCTCTTTTGCCTGCCCACCACTTAGCTACACTCTGCTCAGGTCTCTAGGAAATGCACTTACTGTGGGTTGTATACCTGGAGGCTGCGCACCGGCAACAAGGTCTCCTTCAGAGTCTGTGCCTCCCCTAAAAACATTGGAAAGGAATCAAAACCATCATAGCTTTAAGTATTGGAACAATGGTTTTTCCATTGTTTTTTTCTTTGCAAAAGGGAAGTGATCATAAACAAGGCTGTTATGAGTATAGAGACCTCCCCGATCCAGTGTCTCTGAATGTGCTTGCCCAAAACCCATCATCCCCACCCAACATGACCAACGGGGATGATGGAAAGTATATTCAAACCCGGGCAGAGGGCACCAGAGAAAAGCTGGCCTGATCAGTTGACTTGGCTAACATTCATTTTCCAGCAATAAAAAGACTGGTCACTGTAGGAAACAAGATGGCACCACAATCGCTACAACAACAACAATTGGCGTTTGCTTCTGTTTTACTGTATTCACTTTATTCTAAGCCTGCAAAGGGATCTCATAGCACCTTTGAGGCTGAGACAAAGAAGTTGGTAACATAAGCTTAAGCCATTTCCGCACTCGAGTGTTATAGCGCTATTATTCCACTTGCAACATCCTCTGGAATCCTGGGGTTTCCTCCCGAAACTGCAAATCCCAGGATTCCATAGGATGTTGAAAGTGGAATAATCGCGCTATAAGAGTGTAGTGCAGAAATGAAAGCTTATGCTACCAATCTTTCTAACAGTTAGTCTCACAGATGCTACATGATCCCTTCACGTACTAATCCAGACTAACATGGCTACATCTTTGAATCTTATCCTAAGCCTGTGTTTGGAATTCAATGCTTTTTGGCTCCTGTGGCCAGACTGCAGTTCTTAGCATTCTTCGCTATTTACTGGGGGCAGGAGAAGACTTCTGGGATTTGCATTTGAACAGTATTTGGAGGACTGCATTCCCAAACATAAGCTCAGCCTAAGCTTTCTTTAATAGTGTAATAGCCCTAATAATTTGAGGAATGACTAAAAGGGAAACTCACCATCATTGTCATGAATGCAGTAGTTACAAAACAAGGCATTTAGTTGTTGTTGTTTTTCAACTCTAGATACATTTACCTAATTTCAGTCTCGCAAGAAGATAGAAGAAGCAAAGTCCCTTTTTAAAGCTTTATATATAACAGTAAAGGCTTAACATATCTTATTAACTGTCACTATACGCCAAAGTCTAATCTAATTTATGCTAAAGTTGGGCATGACTTTTTTTTTAATACATTAAGATGCTATTATGTTGATCACAACGCAGGATGGAGGAAGAAACATGATAATGCTTTTGTTAACATTAACAAAAATAGCGTATTCTGTTGCTGATTCCTTTACAAGCGTTCTTTAGTGAATGTAAGTTGCCTTTCCCCAACTTGCCATTTTCCAGATGGGAACAGATGCCACACAATCTGATTCTTAGCTGGGGATTGCAGAAACACAGCTGGAAAGAACCAGTCTGGAAAAGTTTGCCCTAAAACATGGCATCTAGTGACATGAACAATTAAGTTTTGCCACTCATCTGGTGAATCAACTGCAGCAGGATAATAATGAGAAATCATTTGATGTCATTCCTCTTCTGTTTTCCCAATGGGAGACCATTAGAAAAGTGTTTCTTTTATTAGCAAAAAAAAAAAACCCGTTAATGACCTCTTTTGTAAAAGAAACACTTTAGAAATGGGTCTCACACATTCCCAACAACAGAAGAGGAAGGTGTTAGGTCCTCCCCATTGTTGTTGTTATGAGCCTTCAAGCTGCTTCCGACTTATGATTCAGACTCTAGGGAGAACCTATCCCGGGGTTTTCCAGGGCTGAGAGTGTGAGACACACCCAGGGTCCCCCAGTGGGTTTCCATGGCCAATTTGGGAATTGTAGTCCAATGCTCAAATCATACACCATGATGGCTCCCAAATACTCTATTACCCTGCTGTAATTGCAATTTACTTGCCTCGTGTGATAAAACCCTTAACCTACACACAGGCCTAAGCTATACATGCACTGTTCACTCACCTTTAAAACCATATTCAAGACTTTTATCCCCATCGTAGCAAACTTCCCCCATCTGGATTCCCAAAGGGGGGAAATTAGATTCCAGTCATCTTTGCATTGCTTTATAGACTTATCTGATAATGTAGTTGTCAATTTGTCTAATTCGACCAAGTCATATAACTTCAATAGCCACTCATCAATGTTTGGAATTTCTTTTTGTTTCCATCTCTGTGCAAATACCAGGCCATTTCCGCACTAGCCTGTTATAGTGCTGTGATTCCACTTTCAACATCCTATGGAATCCTGGGGTTTGTAGTTTTGGGAGGAAACCCCAGGATTCCATAGGATGTTGCAAGTGGAATCACAGCGCTATAACAGGCTAGTGCGGAAATGGCCAGAGAATTGGTTTTAGCTATATTTCCTTACTACAAGTCTCTGATCCTTGTTAGATTATTTTGTAAAACTAGACACAGAGAGAAATGTAAGGTCCTACACTTAGGTAGAAAAAATAGAATGCAGAAATAGAGGATGGGGGACATGTGGCTGGATAGCAGTACGTGTGAAAGGGATCTAGGAGTCTTAATAGACCGCAAGCTGAACATGAGCCAGTAGTGTGATGCGGCAGCCAAGAAAGCCAATGCAATTCTCGGCTGCATCAATAGGAGTGTGGTGTCTAGATGGAGGGAGGTACTGGTACCACTCTACTCTGCTTTGGTTAGACCTCGTCTTGAATACTGTGTCCAGTTCTGGGCACCCCAATTCAAGAAGGACATGGTCAAGCTGGAGCAGGTCCAGAGGAGGGCGACCAAAATGGTGAAGGGCCTGGAAGCCATGAAGCCCTATGAGGATAGACTTAGAAAGCTGGGTATGTTTAGTCTGCAGAAGAGAAGGTTAAGAGGGGACACGATAGCCATGTTTAAATATTTGAAGGGATGCCATGTAGAGGAGAGAGAGGGCTTGTTTTCTGCCGCTCCAGAGACCAGGACAAGGAGCAATGGATTCAAGCTGCAGGAAAGGAGATTCCACCTGAACCTCAGGAAGAACTTCCTGACGGTCAGGGCTGTCCGGTCGTGGAATCGGCTGCCTCCATGGAGTGTGGTGGAGTCTCTTCCTTCCTTGGAGGTCTTTAAGCAGAGGCTGGATGGCCGTCTGTCGGGAGTGCTTTGAGGGTGTTCCTGCATGGCAGGGGGTTGGACTCGATGGCCCCGGGGGTCTCTTCCAACTCTGCATTTCTATGATTCTATGACACAACTGTCAAGTCTGACAAGAAATGAGGTCAAGGGTGCAAAATGGAGCAGTACGGATGGTGCGGGGAACCTTCGGGAGCAGAGAGAAAGGCCTTTGTTATCAGAAAGGCCCTCAATAAATGGCTTCCTTTAAAAGATGAGCCCTGAGGAGCGGAAGGAAGGTCGTTGGCATGGCGCGCTTTGCCAGAGATGCTCAGAAGCGCTCAGGAACGTTATCCGTACACGGAAGGCCCAGGTCTGACAAGTCAGCCAAAGACACACAGGGGAAGGCGACACAAGGCCCAACTCCCTCAGGGTTGCTCCGGAGCAAAAAGATTGCTAAATTCACTGAGGGGAAAGCCTGTCACGGGATATTTCCCCGAGGAAGAACTGGAACGGTGTGCGGAGGGCCTTCTGCCTGCACGAATGAGGCGCCACAGCCCCATAAGCCAAATGGCGACCAGAGGCACGTACAGACATCAACACTCTTAGGTATAGCGAGGAAGTTTTGGAAAGAAATACAGGGTGAAATTCAAAGAATTTATCATGCAAATTTTGAAATGAAGCCAGAATTTTATCGGTTGAATATGCATGGGCAACAAAGAGAAACACGATGTCATCAGAAGACACTGTTACATCTGATAACCTCTGCAAGGCTGGAATACGCGCAATATTGGAAAGAAAGGAAATGTGTTGATACAGAAGAATGGAAATTGAAAGTCCTGGATACGGTAGAGAGAGAAAAGTGAACATTTTCTTTGAGAAATAAACCTATCCAGAACTTTGAAAGGGAATGGAGAGAAGTTTTGGATTGGATAAAGACATAATATAAGAAAAGAAATAAGAATAAAGCAAGATGGTAAGTAATGCAAAGTAATAATGTAGCAAGGTAAAATAATAAGGTAACAAGGTAGTAAGGTAACAAAGCAATTGTCTTAACAATGTAAGATGTAACAAATCGCTTGAGTAAGCAACAATTATGTATGAATGGAATGGATACATGCAGATTGAGCTGGAAAACAAGCTTGGAAGTGGGGAGGGGGGGTCTTTTATTTTTAATTAAAATCTTTAATAAAAATATTTTTTAAAAAAACACTGTTAGGTATTATGGGTTGCATGCATTGACCTTTCTTCTCTCACACAGGGGATCCTGGATACAGAGAGGGCCCACTGTATACGGCAATGAAATACTCCTTTGCAAAAAAAAAAAAGGTTGCCAGAGTGAAAACTAGATGTATTTCCTGTACGATTAATGATGGTGGCGAAGAAGGAAGTTCAGTAGGTAGAATCATAGAATCCTAGAGCTGGAAGAGACCACAAGGGCCATCGAGTCCAACCTCCTGCCATGCAGGAAAAAACTTCTGACAGATGGCCGTCCAGCCTCTATTTAAAAACCTCCAAAAAATGCAGCTCCACCACAATCCCAGGCAACAGCATATTCCACTGTTGAACTACTCTTAGAATCAGGAAGTTCTTCCTATTGTTTAGGTGGAATTTCCTTTCCTGCAGTTTGAAGCCATTGCTCCGTGTCCAAGTCTCTAGAGCAGCAGAAAACAAGCTTGCCCCATCTTCTGTATGACATCCCTTCAAATATTTAAACATGGCAATCGTGTCCCCTCTTAACCTTCTCTTCTCCAGGCCAAACATCCCTGGCTCCCTAAGGCACTCTTCATAGGGCTTCGTGGTTTCCAGGCCTTCAACCATTTTGGTTGCCCTCTTCTGGACGTGTCCCAGCTTGTCCATAGCCTTCCTGAACTGTGGTGCCCAGAACTGGACACATGACTCCAAGTAGGGTCTGAACAAAGCAGAATAGAGTGGTACCATCACTTCCCTTGCCCTAGACATTACACTCCTATTGATGCAGCCCAGAATCACATTGGCTTTTTTAGGTGCCGCATCACACTGCTGACTCACGTTCAGCTTGTGGTCTACTAAGAGTCTTAGGTCTCTTTCACACATACTGTGGTCAAGCCAGGTGTCACCCATCCTTTATCTGTGCATGTTATTTTTTCTGCCCAAGTGTAGCAGCCTACGTTTCTCCCTGATGCTTGCTACCTGGCTATGTGATAAGCAACCACTCCTGCACAATCATTAAAATGTATGGGAACTCTTTCTGTCTTTGAGTCTGGCAACCCTAAGGCCAAGGTGTCTTGCCCTCATGCAACACCATGAGCATTCTGGGAGACAACACAATCCTCAAACAAACACGGGGGTTCAAAGGAATGCATACGGGGAAGAAAGGCTTAAACTGGTGTTCTCTTTCCTCCGAGAAATTCTAGTCCTGGGCAGCAAAGTAGCCATGATGAATTTATCATCCTCTGTCTCTCTCATCCTCTGTGCAGACGACATATCCCAAGAGCCTTTGGAGGACAGCCTGACCGTTAAAACAGGTACAAAACCAGTTCAAGCCTGTCGTGAAGATACGCTGTGTTCATAGGGGGCCGGACTGTGGCATAAAGAGGGAAACCACTTCAGGAAGAGAGAGGCCATAATGCACGTGAGGAAGACGAAGGGAATATTGCTCAAGGACCAGAAAAGGGCAGAGAAGCAAGACGAGGGGTGATTTTTCTTTCTGGTCACTTGGCAGTCTTCATCTCATTTTCGCAACGCTCTCCTCCTGAAGTTGCTTTATTGATTATTTGATTCCAAAGAACACAAAGCACATCTTTACTGCAAACATGAATGGGATTTATCCTGTTTTAGGCCATTTCCGCACTAGACTGTTATAGCGCTACGATCCCACTTTCAACCTCCTATGGAATCCTGGGGTTTGCAGTTTCGGGAGGGGCCGCCCGGCCCCTCCCGAAACTGCAAACCCCAGGATTCCATAGGAGGTTGAAAGTGGGATCGTAGCGCTACAACAGTCTAGTGCGGAAATGGCCTTAGTTGCCACGTCTTCCATCGTGGTCTGCAGGCAATGCTTTCTCCACTCTCTCTGCATATGAATCGGAGAAGCAGGATGAACATACTTTGTTCCACAGCAAACCAACCGCCTTACACTGAGAGAAACATTACCACTTGCTAATGGCTGCAGAAGAAAGTTCTGTCAGAGGAACAAGGGCAGAAAGGGGCAGACAAAGTTGGCAACCCTAACAATAAGACAACAGTGAGGCCGTAACGGGGGAGGCTAGTTCTGGAAGGAGGAGAGATGGCCTATTTTAAAGCCCAGGTCTACAATACATACTTAAAGTCATGCACGGAGGAAGAGTTACAGGAGAAGGGCTAACGGAACCAAATCCATGGGGAAAGCAGATGCTGAAAAATAAGGATTTTACACAACAGTGGCACAACGAGCACCTTCTTGAAATGTACCGCTAGACCTTCGGGATGTGACGCCCCAGTTCCACGCGGAGCTGCAAAAGGCCGAAAGAATCAAAAGTCAAATTTCTTTAAGGTGTTCACTATCACCCAAGGGCATGTAGGATCACCAACACTGCTGATCTTAGCTGCTCTCCGGCCAGCAAAAACTGTTTTCTGTCGTGCACCGTCTTCTTTCATGTACAACCGGCACCTGAAAAGCCAGTAAACTCCAGATTCCGTCCCCCGCAGGCTACGCACACACACCCCCGAGACCCACCTGCGCTTCCGTGATAAGAGCTGCCAAGCCTCAGGGCCCGGGGACGAGCCTCCAGCCCACAGGGCAAGGGGGAGAAATCTCAGGGCAAGAACGCTGCCTCGAAACACACACGTATATTTGATATTTCCTTCATTTGTTAGACTTCATGCTTCACATTTCAATGGCATACTTTGTACAGTTTTCTTGTTCGCTTATTGTCCTTATTATTGTTGCTATTTATTTAAAGAACTTCTATATTGCCTCCCAGGCAATACAGTACAGCTTTAAAACGGTCGTGGTTGGCAGTTAACGTCTCATTTTTAACGACATCATTAGGGCCCACCCCTTGTGACAACACTCTGGGGCTCCGTAATTCTCCAGTTTTGACCCCGACATGTTACAGCTGGGGACGTCCTTACGGGTGTCCTCCTCTTTTCTGGGCCTTAAAGCAAAGGGGAAGAATCTCAGCTTAAAGGATATACATATGGACCATAAACATATTTTTCCTCATTAGCCTGACGTGATGCGTCCTCTTTGAATGACACGCTCTGTGCAGCTGTGGTTGACGCCTAATGTCTCATGCTTAAGGATTGCACCAAGGCTGTCCCTTGTAGGAGCACTCTTGTTAACATCACCAGACTTCACTTCTTGTGATTTCCCAAAAGGTCTTTCCTAGGCTTCAGCTTCTGGTCCTGAAACCTCAGGGCTTGGGATAGGAATAGCAACAGTGCCGTTCTATTTTGGCTTTGGACAGAACCCACCCTGACTCCCACGTCCAGTTCTGGGTACCACTGTTCATGAAGGATACGGAAAAGCTGGAAGGTGGCCAGAGGAGGGTGACCAGAATGGTCAAAGGCCTGGAAATCATGAAGCCCTGTGACAAGGATCAAATTTCAGTACGATCTTGACAGATTGGAGAGCTGGGCCAAAGCTAACAAAATGAATTTCAACAGAGAGAAATGTAGGGTCGGAAAAAATGAAAGTCACAAGTATAGGATGGGGGACGCGTGGCTGGATAGCAGGACGTGTGAAAAGGATCTAGGAGTCTTGGTAGATCACAAGCTGAACATTTATTTGAATATTTGAAGGGATGTTATATGGGGGATGGAGCAAGCCTGTCTTCTGCTGCTCCAGAGACGAGGACTCTATGGAGCAACAGTTTCAGATTTCAGGTAAAGAGATTCCACCTAAAACCTTAGGAAGAGCTTCCTGATGGTAAAAGCAGTTCAACAGTGGACCATGCTGCTGCCTGGGAGTGCGGTGGAGATTTCTAAGCAGAAGCCATCTGTTGGGATTGCTTTGGTTGTGTCTTCCTACATGGCAGAAGGGGGTTGGACTGGATGGCCCTTGGGGCCTCTTCCAGTTCTATGGTTCTTCTCCTCACCTGGCAACCCTATTGCCCACCCAAATCCATCTGCTTTACCCCTGTCAGAAAGTCAATACTTTATTGATTTGAATCTTTGCTTCCTACCAGTGAGCATGTTGGTAGAGGCAGAGGTAGAATTAGAAACCCTGCTTTAAGGTCAACCTTCTCCCAACCTGGCTACAAAGCCCATCATCTCTTACCAGCAGTCGGACACCAGGATTTGTGTGAATGCAAAAAGTGTCAGGCTGGAAAAAACAACTTTGAACTCTTGGAGGGTAACTTCTGAAGGAGCCAACAACAAACTATGCCACTCATAGGCAAGTGGGTCAATCAGGGTGCTACATGCCATTTATTCCATCAATACCATGGTTTCTAACATTAATGTTAATTACCCACATAATGTGAACTGAATATACTGAAGTTTCCTCCAACCATCATTAAGAGAAATGGATTAGGTTTCTGAGTTTACCCAAAAATTACCAAAATGCATTAAGCCTTTTTGTCTGATGTTTAGCTTAAGAGACAAAACCACTGAGAGGTGATCCTTAGCCATCTTTAGATAACTGAGGTGACATCATACAGAAGATGGAGCAAGCTTATTTTTGGCTGCTCCAGAACCTAGGAGACAAACAGATGAATTCAAGTGGCAAGAAGAGAGATTCTAAGTAAACATCAGGAAGAACATCTGGATGGTGGGAACTGATGGAGAAAACTGGTGGTCACTCCTTCTTTGGAGATCTTTGGTTGGATGGCCGCCTGATAGGAGTACTTCCGCTGATGCAGAGCAGGGGGATAGACCAGGTGGTTCTTGTGGTCCCTTCCAACTCTAGAATTCTTTTTTTAAAGTAAATTTTATTAAGGGTTTTCAAAGCACATACAAACAAGACAAAAAAAGACAAATTACAACAAAAAGACAAATTACAACACCCAACGGACAGGAAAAGCAAAGAATAAATTAAAAGAAAATACTAATACAAAAGAAAAGTAACTAGATGATAAAGATTATTAAATAAAGTCAATAAAGATATTAAGAAAACAGAAATACACATTAGCTTCCAGCTTTCCTAACACAGGTTACAGATTATAAAGTAACTTCTCTAATTACAAATACCACTCAAATGCTTCAACTGATACTTTTCCAAAAATATTGTCAAAACCTACAGTCAGCACATCATACTCTTTTTCTTGCAAAAAGCCTTTTAAAGGTTCCCAGTCTTTTGTAAAGGCCACCACTTATTTTTCTCTTATCAATATCATCTATTTATCCATTTTAGAGAAGTCCAATTGCTTTATCAGCCAGTCCTCTTTCACCGGAACATCTTTGGTGCATAGAGCCATTGTGCTCCAGTGGTCACACACTGTAGAATCTTGCCATAGTTCCTCCCCAGTTGATCTCCAGCTCCATAGATTCTCATCTCTGCTCCATGTGGGGAGGGGGACGGCCAGGGGGACACGAACTATTCGTCAGCAGAACTCCATGTCCCCTGGAACTTCCTTGCTGCACAAACAGGTCATAGCATGAGGGGAAGGCACATGATGCAGCAACTTTGCCAAAGCTCAACGGTTCTGGCTCTAACGATTGCCGAAGAAGAAGAAAGGGGGGAATTACTGCATACATTGTGCAATAACAACCAATAATGTAAAAAAGCATCCGGAAAATTGTTTCTGGCTCTGCCTCTGAACTTCCAGACTCTTGCTTTGCAGGATGTGTCTCCTCCTCCTCTTACTTGTCAGGATCAGAAGATGCCCTGCCAGAGAGTTTCCAAATGAGCCAACGTCTGGGGATGGGTGAGGTGTCACAGCACACCCACGTGCTTTTAAGTTTCATACCTGACACACACACACACGTGCAGACATAGGGGCCGTTCACTGTCCCGACTAGCACCAACTTGCTCTGCAAGGTCCCAAAAGAGATTCCTCCCCCTCCACAAGCTCTGCTAATTGGAAACTTCCTGGGACTGAATGCAGAACTAGATCCTCTCCTGCCATGCAGGAGCAGGGAGACTGTTTGCAAAGCTGCACTCTTTCTCTCTTCTCCAACAAAAATGGAGGACACTCTTTCTTCTCTCTCCCTCACAGGCACACACAGCCAAAGAGTCTTTTACCCACAGTCTAAACTCTGTTATTAATCACCCCTAATTGCTTCTCATTTCTGCTCTAATTTACCCATGTCAGTCTATTGTAGGAAAAACAATAGAGCCTTGTGACACCTTATATAAGAACAGACCAAAAGACATTCACGTCCAGCATCCTGTTTCCATGGGGGCCATTTAGATGCCTAGCAAAGCCAACCCACAACCCAGACAAAAACAGCACTGTCCTGCTTTTTTCACAGTTACTCAGAGGGCCCCTCCAGATGGGGCACATCCCTTAGCAAGTTGTGGTGTTTGTTGCTGCAGTTCTGGGGAAGGTGGGAGGGTAAATTTCAAACAGACGATTGTGCTGTCCCAGGATGTTTTCTGGCAATTCGTATTAATTCTCAAAACCAACAGTTATTAAATCGTTCTCTTTTTGTCCTCAAAAAGTTTATCAGGGGTTTCCAATCTTTCAAAAAAGTCTAATGATTTTTTTTCTAATCAAACTCAATGATGCCATTTCAGCTAAGTCGTTCAGTTTTTGACAGCCATTCTTCCACCATAGGAATTTCTGAACTTAAAAAGCAGCGTACTTGACGGTAGGAACAAAATATTGCACCTGGTGACAACGGAGAAATGTGAAGTCCTGCACCTGGGCAGAAAAATGGAATGCACAAATATAGGATGGGGGACACCTGGCTGGACAACTGTATGTGTGAAAGGGATCCAGGAGTCCTGGTGGCCCACAAGCTGAACATGAGTCAGCTGTGGGATGCGTCAGCCAAGAAAGCGAACGCGATTCTTGGTTGCATCTATAGGAGTACAGTATCTAGATCAAGGGAGGTAATGGTACCACTCTATTCTGCATTGGTTAGGCCTCATTTGGAATACCGTGTCCAGTTCTGGTCACCTCAATTCGAGAAGGATGTCGACAAGCTGGAGCGTCTCCAGGGGAGGGCGACCAAAATGGTGAAGTGTCTGGAAACCATGAAGGCCTATGAGGAGTGGCTTAGGGAGCTGGGTAGGTTTAGTCTGCAGAAGAGAAGGTTATGTGGGGACATGATAGCCGTGTTTAAATATTTGAAGGGATGTCATGTCGAGGAGGGAGCAGCTTGTTTTCCACTGCTCCGGAGACCAGAACAAGGAGCAATGGATTCAAGCTGCAGGAAAGGAGATTCCACCTGAACCTCAGGAAGAACTTTCTGACAGTCAGGGCTGTCCGGCAGTGGAATCTGCTGCTGCCTCCATGGAGTGTGGTGGAGTCTCCTCCTTCTTTGGAGGTTTTTAAGCAGAGGCTGGATGGCCATCTGTTGGGAATGCTTTGATGTGGGTTCCTGCATGGCAGGGGGTTGGACTGGATGGCCCCTGGGGTCTCTTCCAACTCTCTGATTCTATAATTCTATGACAGGAATTGCCAGAAAACATTCTAGGAGAACACAATTGTCCGTTTGAAATTTAGCTACCCACCTTCCGGAGAACTACAGTGTTCTTAGAGGGTGGAGCAGGGCTCTCCTATGTATAGCAATATAGCTGCTAAAAACAATAATAATAATATTGTCCAGCTTGGCCATACGATCCCATCAGGGTACATTTTATATCAAAGCCAATTAATATATCTTGCCAATCCTATTTTGCCAATTCAACCATATCAAAGCGTGGGGATGTACAACCTGGTAACGCTACTCCCGATCCATCAGGGCTTCCAAGGGCTAAGGTGGCCCTCAGATTCTTGAAATGGATCCAGATACTCCAAGAAAATCTGCAACTGACCTGCTCCACCTTCTCAATCATCTTTTGTCTAACCAAACCAAAAAGCAGGCGTCACAAACCTTCAGATCCAACGAAGGGTTTTTTTAAGAAGTGGTCACCCAATTGTCTTTCTTTGTGAGTACTGCTGTAGAGAAGTACTGGAAGCCAAGATGACTCAACTGAGTCTATCAGGACTTGTCCTATTTTAACAAAGTCCAGGAACCCAGAGTCCGTGAGCTGTGGTCTGCAGGAAGGAAGCCAAATTTCTGTAATCTGAGGGGCACATTGTCAGTAGCAAGAGGTAAAGCAGGTCAAGAATGCTGTCAAACAGAGCCAGAGAAGTTCAGGGGTTATCTGTAGTCAAGTTCTTAAGTAATCCAGGAGCCATAGATCTGTCAGGAACAAGGGAATCATTCCAAGAGCTGAGAGCCCGGAAAACACGCTGGTGTTCCAGTGTGCATGTATGTGCCGTCAAGTCTCCTGTTGACTTATGGCAACCCATGAATTCCTTAGGTTTTCTTAGGCAAGGAATACTCAGAGGTGGCTTTGCCAGTACCTTCCTCTAAAATATAGCCTACAGCACCAGGTATTCATTGGCAGTCTTCCATCCATGTACTAATCAGGGTTGACTCTGCCTAACTTCCAAGATCAGACTGGATCTGATACCTTTAGGCTATTTTATGGGCAGGGGTGTCTGGCCAATGCTGGTCGTATTTAATGATTGGCATCCCTCAGCTGTGCCCTTGCCAGGGCCTTGATGGCCGCCTCCGACTGCAACTGAGGGGAAGAGCCTGGGCCAGGTGTCTGAGCCTCGACCTCTCGCTGGGACTGGGGGGCACTCATGCTCCTCCTGAGCAGAAGGGGGGCTTGGCTGGTCTTCAGGCATCTTCTGGGTTTCTTCAACTGGTTAAGTCTGCTTCTTCTTCAGAATAACAACTCCTCTAGGGGAGCATGACAATACAAGCTGAGCATGGGAACCCAGCACAGATCTGGGAACTGCCTGAGAACGATGGTAGGATGTTAGATTTATGACCCTCTCCAAGCACAGCTTTGCATGCTGAAGTTTTGGAGTTGTACCTATAAAAGGTGTAAGCTCCATGCATCCTTTTAGTGTTAGCAACTCCGGAAGAAGTGTGCTATGCTGCCTGCATTTCTACAAAGAAAACTACTGTCTGCCTCAGAGTGGAGTTTGTGGAGTGTGGGTTACCCAGTACATGACAGATAGTAGATCTTATGCCGCACAGAAATACCTCTTTGAAAATAGGATAGAGTCAGCAAAATAAAACTTTTCTGCTGCTTTCGCCATCAAGCAGTAGGCACAATCATGGAGGGATTTTGTGCATTTTTGGTCATATTTGCCACAAGCACTATGCCAAAAGAGATGTAGCTGTCCTTTGATTCATCACCAGAAGATTCTGCAGAAAACCATAAACCCATTCAGGTTCCACAGACCCTCTTCCTTCTCACGCTGGTGCTGTTCTCCTCTCGTTAAGCCATGGCACCAGTAGGGTTAACAATAGCCCAGGATGCCATCGACAAAGCAAATGGCATCAGATCTGAGATCACACACACAGTCTTCAAAGCCATGGCCCTCCAGATGCTGTTGGACCTCAATTCTCATCAAACGTAGCAAGCGTGGCCAGTGTTCATGGATGATGGGAACTGTAATTGACTATCATTTATGGGGCCGGAAGAATATTGACAAACTGGAACACGTCCAGAGGAGGAAAACCAAGATGGTAAAAGGTCTGGAAGCCAAGACCTGTAAGAAATGGTTTACAGTGCTCAGTATGTTCAGCTTGGAGGACAGAAGATGGAGAGATGACAGGTAAGTATCTGAAGGGATGTCATATAGAAGACGGAGTGAGCTTGCTTTCTGCTTCTCCAGGGGATAGGACCCAACCGAATGGATACAAATCACAAGAAAGGAGATTCTGACTAAATATTCAGAATAACTTTTTTACTCTAAGAGCTGTTGGACAGTAGAATAGACCACTTCAGTGGGGGTCTCCTTCCTTGGAGCTCTTCAAACAGAAATTGGATAGCCATCTCTCAGAAGTTTGTTTTATCTAGCTACCCCTGCATGGCAACAGGTTGCGAGCTGGTGGCCCTTGGGATTCCTTTCACCTCTATGATTCCACCAGCCTGCTAGGATGCTACTAATAGACATTAATATAGATAAGAATCCTTCCTATTCACACACAGATGTACTTTAGAAAGCTGAGCAGTTGCCACATTTGAACCATGCAGGAAAGCACTGCTCTGCTTGAAGTGATCTTGACGGTGAGCCTACCTCTCCTCTAGACAGAATCTGCAGGACTGAGGAGCACATCCAAAAGAAGTAACCCAGCACTCAGCAGTAGGAAAAGAGGAAGACTGCATTACAGATGGATAGATCCAATCAAGGAAGACCCATCCCTGAATCTGCAAGACCTGAGGACAGGGTGACCTGGCAGTCTCTCACCCATAGGGTTGACCTAAGTGGAAGTAGGCCTGACAGCAGTCAACAACAACCACCCAGCACTCACCAGGTTACAGAGGGGTGGATGCTCAGCCTCCGAGGTGTGCTTAGCGTAGAACTTAATCGGGAGCTCCTTTGGGAGCTCTGTCTGGAGCTGTTGGGCTTCCCAGGGGCAGACAAGTTGGCCTCCATATTTGCATCTCTTGCTACGGACTCAACAACCCAGTCAGGAACATCTTATCTCCAGAGTAGCAGCAAACTCAACTGTGATGTCAAGCTTTGGAATAATGACCTCATTTAACAGAACCTCGGGAAGATGTCCAGGCCACAGAGCTCTCACTGGTAGAGATACCAATAACTCTGAATTTATAAGACTGGGTTGGAATGAGAGGTGTGGGAGAAGGACAGATCAAAAGTTAGGAAGTGAAGAGAGTAAACAAACACTAGATCGGGGCGGTGGAGGTGTAGGCAGAGGCTGGCATGGTTCAGAGAGGGCCACAGTTAATAAAGTTTGGAGATTGGTACGGACCAATTTCCTAAGTACATTTTAGGAGAGTGTCCAAGGCAGGAGTGGATCAACTCACAGATGGCTGTTGTGCTGTTAAGAATGCAGTAGCACCTTTGAAACTAACTACGAAAAAGAAATTTCTAGCATTTAGGACAATTGTTGTGCCATTGGTTTGGGTGGCTTTGCTGAGAGACATCAAGAAGTATGGGTGGATTATCTGCCGCTTTCTGTTCCTACACTTCCCCATTCATCTAAAACTGAAATGTTTGCATTTTGTGCAAATGAAGTTGCATGGTTCAACTGACAGTAGCAATCTATGAAGGAAAAAAAAAGAAAAATGGCTCTGTATAGTCCTTTCCCAGCCCAAATACCTGAGGTCTTCATCATCAACCTTTTCTCCCTCTGGGACTCAAGGTGCCACACAAAAGTTAAAACAGATATAGCTTTTCAATTCACATCATACAAAAATTTTTAAAAAATACAACTAAACTAGTAACACAATTCAGAGCAGTGAAAAGCAGACTTTAACTGCAGAGGCACAGCTAGGACTGAACCTAGACACACTGTGTGCAAAGGAGGCACTCTCATTTATCCATTTTGCAGAGATTGTGGATTAAGCAGAATAAAGTCATGTGAAGGTTGTTTCCTCTGAAGCTCTTCAGTAGAACTGTGGAGAAAATAATTCTAAACAATTTCCTCCAGCTCCTCCTTTGCCTTTTTACCAGTCACTCATTCTGACCTCCTGTCCTAACTTTCAGCACTTAGGGCTTTCCAAATGGTGTGCCAGGACACGTTAGTCTGTCGCCTGAAGTGTGTAGGTGTGTTGCCTACAATCTTGGAAATGTATGTTATTTATAAATCATATAGTTTTAAAATATATGAAAGGTTTTCATGAGGTATGTTGTGTCCCCATACATTTTATTACAATTTATGTGTCTGTATCTCTTATAAGGGGTTAGTTTAATCTCCGGTTTGCTAGTAAAACTGAATTACTGTGTCACGAAATGATGCATGTCTAAAGAATTGTGTCGCCAACATGAAAAGTTTGGAAAGCTCTGGTTTAATGTATCTACCTCTCTCTCAATCTGTTCTGTCAACTGGCTTGTTCTCTTCTGTCTTCCAGCTAGATGACTTCTGTAGTGCTCTTTCCCTCTCTAATCCTTCCGTGCAACATTCTGCATGTTCAAAGAAGACCTTTTTCCTTTTCTATGAAGGAGCACCTCCCCACCCCAAAACCTACTTCTAATATTCCATTTCTATCTCAGCCTGGCAATGACCTGTTTGTCCTTGCACCCAGAATCAACATCAGTACATCTCCAGTCCTACTTCCTGCAGTTGCACGTGTGAAGAAGCGTAATCATATTTACCAGCCTGAGGAGTTAACCTCATCCGTGGTCATGATGTCCTGTACAACCACTGTTTAGAATTTTGCAGATCTCTTAATATGTATGTGCATCCCCTCATATTTCCTAGAGTCAAAACTTTCTGTAAGAAAGAAGCCTTCGTAGCCACATTAGTCTCACGCTTGATGGACAGTAGTCTCCCAGTGCAACAACAAATTAGTCCACAGGTTGCTATAGGATTCTTTGTTCTAATGAGCTGTTGTTGTTGTGTGCCTTCAAGTTATTTCCAACTTACAGCTACCCTAGGGTGAATCTATCAAGGGGTTTTTTTGGCAGGATTTCTTCAGAGGTTTGCCCTTGCTTCCTCTGAGGCTGAGAGAGCCTGACTTGTCCAAGGTCACCATGGCTGAGTGGGATTTCAACCCCGGCCTCCTCGAGTCCTGGTCCAATGTTCAGACTGCTATACTACACTGGTTCTCATAAGCTCTTAACAAGGTCCTTCTGTTCTTAGTTGTCCTTTTCTAGCCATGTTAGTCCTGTTTAGGGTTGTTGTGGGTCTTCAAGTCATTTCTGACTTATGGCAACCCTAAGGCAAACCTGTCACCAGGTTTTCTTGACAGACTTTGTTCAGACAGGGTTTGCCATTGCCTTCCTCTCCCCGCCAAGGTCACCCGGTGGGATTTCATGGCCAAATGGGAGATCTGAATCCTGGTCTCCCAGGGTCTTACTCCAGCACTCAAACTGCTAATCCATGCTGGCTCTCTGCTATTTAGGATAAGCCCAGCGAAAGGAATTGGACTGGTCACAACTCATTTAAGTCCCATTTGTTTCTATGAGTTTATTCTATGTAGGGCCACATTGGTTTTACTTGTATACATACTACTGAAACCAG
Organism: Cyclura pinguis; assembly: GCA_030412105.1. NCBI lineage: Eukaryota > Metazoa > Chordata > Lepidosauria > Squamata > Iguanidae > Cyclura > Cyclura pinguis. Next base: position 3,175,192 of record CM059602.1, read on the forward strand.
GTTGGCTAATTACAATTACTCCATACACAGCCTTACCCTTTGCTAGCTACATAAATACAGAAGCGTGGGCTTTGAACACTAGAAACAGGAGAGCCGCGTTAGATGCAAAAGGAGAAGGAACGGACAGATCAGGAGCGAGCAGCCAACGCATGGCTCCTTGTCAAATAACCTGAACATAAAGTCCACGTAAAAATATTTTGAACTAATTTAAATAAATTGCCATCACCATGCTTTACAGGAGTATATTCCACGAATAACGTATGATCTGAATACAACCTCATTTATATTCCAAATCAACTGCCTATCTCATTGAGCAAGTGAGCCGTTTTCTCTATTTAACGCCAAACTGCAGACTTCAGTCACCCACTCCTCTCATTCCGTGATCTTACCCTTCCTCTAGGGTGTTAAGAGCAGCAGTTCTTCCTCCCACTTTTTTCAAATTGCCCGTTGGCCTCAACCACGCATGCATCAATTCAAGCAGCTTCCTCACGAGAAAATTTCCAACCCATGGTTTTTCTTCAGCCTTATTCTTTGAATTGTTCTCTCCTGAACAGAAACATTTCTTTGAGAGAGCAAGAAAAAGCTCTATAGCTCATCCTCACCTACAGCCGGTCTCATTTCATTGTAGAATGCGACTAAGTCAGCAAACAGAAACTGCCCTCTTGAGAAGCAATGAATTTTTGAAAATTTGAGAGTGAAGAGGCATTACGTTGATCCCGTACCTGAAAAGATATGCTTCCAAGAACATGATTTTGGCAAAGCAGCAACCCATGTCTGGCTTCTGCCTGAAGCGACCTGCCACTGCTGATGCCACTTACAAGATGTGGAATTACGTCAGCAACCGTGATCAAATTTGCGAGGCCAGGTTGTTGTCCTGTGTGCCTTCGTTTCCGACTTACGGCAACCCTATCACGGGGGTTTCTTGGCAAGATTTGTTCAGATGGGGGTTTTGCCCTTGCTTTCCTCTGAGGCTGAGAGGGTATCACTTGCCCAAAGTCACCCAGAGAGCTTCCATGGCCGAGCAGGGATTTACATTCTGCTTTCCAGAATTATAGTCCAACAATCAAACCATTACACCACTCTGGCTCTTGATCTACAACTAGTTTTATAGCAGTTTGTGTCAATATTCCCCCTAAATAATCTTAGGCACTGAAATTCTCTTTTTGGTAGCAAAGGGGTACAGGCCTCCAGCTTTATCTATGTCAAAATTACGTGTTTGAAGTGCAATGACAATTTTTAGCTGGGGTGGGGGAACTGTGTTACCTGCAAGCTTCCTCAGTCCCCACTCCAGCACAGACAGCTTCTTTTTGAAAGAGGGCCAGAGAACGGTGGCTTTTTTAGATGAAATATACAAGGGGGGCGGGGGGCTTTGCATTTAAACCTTTTTTTCAGCCTGCCAAGTCTCATCCCAAAATGACCTGCGCAAGTACAGAAGGAGCGACAAATGTTCTTCTGAGCCTCAGTAAGACTGGCACAGAGAACAGAGCTAGTGCACTGCTGAGTTTTCAAAGTTTCTTTTTCACCTCTGGGCATCATGGAGGCCACAAAGAAATACAGCAGTGAGTTGGAGAACCCCACCACAATTACAGTTGTTTTACTGTCACTATTAAGCCTTGGGTATTGTGAAGGGTTTTCAGATGGCCATGAGCAACCGTCCCCTGAACCTGTATAGCTCAGATAGGTGGGAACTGTCATCCCACAAGTCACTCCATTCCTAAAGCAAGAGGAGTCACAACCTCCATCAAAGTCTCATTGACCACAGTCTGTAAAAGGCTTTCGACACTAGAAGCTTTCTTTAACAAATCCTGACTCAGCCAGAAAAATCACAATGCTGTTGAGACAAGATTATAATGGAAATTCTTGTACTTTTATTGTTTAGTCTTTAGACACTTACAGTAAGAATTGTCATTGTAAGTCAAAAGGTTGACAAAACTGTAGCGTTAAGAAAAGATTTCCTGGAAGCCCACTCTCAAGATATACGCTGCTGAGTACACACCTTTTGGTTTTGGCAGTCCTATTGTCTGCCTTCCAGATACCTAAAAAATGCTAAGACTAAGAAAAGCTGTTTGTATTTTTATTTTTCAACTATGAAAGGATCTGTTCAGCAGGAAGGTGGTTCACACTGGACACTGTCCCAGATGACCACATTAAATGCTATCCTTTTGGGAAGGCCAATCATTGTACTTCTTCATCCAGAAGACATAACGAAGACTCCTGATCTATTACTCTAACATCCTGCACAGGGCAATCTTAGCTTTAGTCCCCGGCTTCTCTGGTCACAAAATGGATTTCGACAATCAAAGCTGCTGCCTGACTGATTGGTTACTACTCTGTTTGGGTGAAGTGCATCCACACAGCAGATTAGTGCCCAAAAAGCACAGCCTCTAGAACAGCCAACTCTTGCTTGCTCACAGTTTTAGTTCAACTGGTAACTGATCTAAATCTCTCTCATCCTCTACCCCTTTAGGTAAGACAATGAAGTGACACAACCACAGAACATACAGAATTTTTTTTTCTCAAAGAATATAAGGTGTGGTACAGCCTCTTGGCCTGGGAGCTTCATACATGCTATTTTCCTCTACGTGCACAAGAAACAGCCTTGTGCTACACTTGAGAACTGAAGAATTTCAATCAAGTCAAATAGCAAGAAGATTTTGTGCATCATCTTAAAATTCTCAGTTACATTCAATACGCTAATAGACAGTGAGCAGAGCTGTTACTCTTCTAATATTCTCTAGAACTGAAATACTCTGGGAAGTTTATCACTCAGAGAGTTGCTATCTTGTCCTAAAGGTATCCATTCCTCGTGTTTGCTCAGCTCTGCAGGCACTGAGATGAATGCTTGAGCAAGACATCACAGCAGTTAGCAACTCCAACATAAGACTTCTTGCCGAAGACACGGACAGCGCACGTGTATGCGCTCACATCCATATGCAGAGAGCTAGCTGAGTGACTAGGCAACTCTGTGTTCACAGGAAGCAAGACCCTACAAAGCAAACACGCCAAGTCACCACAGACTGTGCAGTTGTCCAACCCTGTTACTGGCAATGGAGAGCAGGAAGGCCACAATGAAGTTCATTCTCCAGATGTTCTCCCACAACATCAGTATTTGGATGTATCCAGAGGCACGGTGCATTTCACCTTAAAATTATCTGGAGCTGTGAAACCTCCACAGTGAAGACAATGGGAAATTTTGGGGTGAAGCACAGAGCCAGTCCCACAAGAACATGACACTCCAGCAGACATAGCATTCTTGAAATAACAGAACTTTATTTAGAAACGGTTTAGAAGTAGAAAAAACCCTGTCAAGAGGAGTCTGGGTGGAATATGGTTTAGGGCAACAAGTTATCTAGAAGGCCACAAGAGAAATAGCACCTCTGATGTTTTTAAATAATGGCTTGCTTTTTTTGGCATTTGTTGAATTTGGGTCTTCCTCTGAATTTTCATAGGGATTCATGCACTACACAACAGTAACCATAAAATGCTTTGCTTTCTACACACACTTAGGACACGTAACCACCGGAAGCGAACAAACAAGAGCACACCAAGCTCAGAGGCTTAGCCGTGGCTGTGGGCTACATCTTGAAAAGGCCCTCCCAAAGAGCAGCAATTGGATGGGGGAGCGAGGGAAGGGTTTGTCCCCCGCAATACACACACACGCGCAGGAAAGGGGCAGGGTCAAGGAAGGAACACTTTAATAATCAAAACCCACGAGAGCACTGAGTCTTCTGCAATATGGGCCCTCCTATTTAATGTTAATCGAACTCTCTCCACCAGTGGGGCTGGGGCACTGGCAAAGGCTAAGGTAGGATGCACGCAACAGGACAGAGGCAGATCAAGGGTGGTCTCAGTGCAGCGCTACAAACAGTTGGATCCAATGGAGTTTAGTTAGCAGGCTTGGAGGAGAAGGGAGGAGTGCAGAAGGGATCAGAAGGACCCACAAAATTCAAGGGACCATTAACAGGAAAGCAGGCCGTCAGGGGTGGGGCAACTAGATGCAAGCGGTGAATCTGGAAAGAAATTTCAACGTGATAGCCTTATTGCTTTGGAGGATCGCAGGTGCTCCAGACCCCTCCCCAGTCAAAACCGAGAGGCCTTCAGGCATCTGCGTCACACCCACCCTGCTCTCACAACGGGACACAGCAAGGGCCCCCCCTCCCCTGTGAAAGTCAGTGACCCTGTGGACAACTTCATACAGCAACCGGGCGTCTCTAACGGCTCCTCTTAGAGCCCTCACTGATTTGCCAACCGGTTCCTTCCAAAACAAGAAGGCCAGATGCTCTACACCCCCATTTAGAGCAGATAACATCTCCCACCACATTACTTTAATTTGGCATCTGGAAGCATACTTTAAGCCCCCTTAAGGCATCTCTTTAATTGTACAACACACTTCCTACTTGCTCATCCTTCCTGCAGAAAAGTCAGGCCCGAAACTGCTCCACAACATACTTCCTCCCTCAGCCGCCCAAAGAAGCACAACACAGCAAACTCTCTACAAACCAGTGCCTCGCCAGCAAGCAAGCAACTCTTCAAACTCCAAATATTCAACCTCTTGCTTCCAAATTACACCATTTAGATGTTAATACTGCTCTGCTACAAGAGTGAGAAAAGAGCTCTCAAATAAAACCCTTTGGAGGGGGGGGAAAGTAGTTAAACTTACGCAAAGTGCACTTGAAGAGGTACTTTTTTTTTACTTATGAAAAGAAACCAGTGAGTCCTCTAAGAATAAAATGGAGTATTTTACAGATAAGCACATGATTGGGGCAAAGAATTCTGATTTCTGAATTCTGACGCTTCTGCTGCTCTGCTGGTAGAGTAGGTGGACCGTTAATACTCCTCTTGCTCTTCCGGTGGTGCTCCTTCATCTGGTATCACAAAGCCTTCCTGGAAGGGAGGAGAGGAGACACAGACCGCTGCATTACTACACAGCTCGAGGGTTTGGACTAACAGCCACATTTTGATTCAGGTCAGCAGGAACAAAAGGAAACGTACTCAAACTGGTCCACAATTAAAAGTTTACAGGAAAGGGAGGATTCTCAGCCAAGCACAACAACACAGGAAGACTTTGGCTAGCAGAAAACCTTATAGGCCACAGTTTACGGCAAAACTTTGGCACAGCTAAGATCCATTTTCAGGGGTACGTTTCGTCTCAGATGCTACTTCTCTCATCAGTTAAGATGCTCTGGGGGGTATCAATGCAGCACCTTAAAGTTCTTCCAGAGCTAACAGTATAGGGACTTCTTGAGAAATTCAGTATTCTCTGCCTAAGAAAGGGGCAGTTAGTTGTGAATAGGAAAGGAGCAGCCTAGATCTCAAGAGAAATTACTTTTTGTTGCTAGTGGAGCTGAAATGTTGTTATCTCTCTTTTATTGCCCTTTGTCCCCAGTCCCCATACGGCCAGGAAGGGGAGTGGCCCCTGCCAATGACATCCCTCAAGACCATCTTAACTGACAACAAAACTAACATCTGACACAAAATGGAGGCCTGTGATTCCAATGTCATCCTTCTCTTATATGATTTTTAACATCTTTGTCTGATGAAGAAGCCAGCAAAGTTTTGAAAGTTTACACGGTGTATTTTCTGCATTTTGACTAGCCCATAAAGTTACAGGCATGTCTCAAGTTAACAAAGCCTCTGACAAGCTCCTTTTTGCAAAATCTTTTTAAAAGCCCAGCAAAGCCTTCCCCCTACTTTTGCTTGTCTTCTGTTTAGCTGGAAGGGTTTGGGTTTTTCCCCAGAATGGGAAAAAATGGGAGAATGGTGAAGAAGGGAGTGGAGAAAGGAAGACTTTTGGTGCTGGGCTGCAGCAGTGTGTACGCAGTAAACAGTGCAGTAAAGCTTGACCTTGAGAAAGCAAGGGATTCTGCTCTAGGTGATCCTGCTGTAACTGTGTGTGCCTACCTACAACAGGCAAAGTAAACAGCAGCTGCCTCCAGAATCACTTACTGAGCATGTGTGAACAGCAAAACAGAAAAGAAAGCTGACAGCAAATTAGCCTGCCTCACCAGCTACCCCCGCATGTTGAAAAAAGCACAGATCTATTAAGTTTTGCCAGCAAAATGGAAATCATGAGAAAAGTGGAGGCTAAAGAAAAAAAAATCCCAGGATACATTTTGGAAGTAGCTTTTAGGTGGTCTCTAGAAGATGCAAAAGGTTTTTGTTCACTTTTGCAAGTCTCACCCACCCCGGTTGTTTCATTTCACATGTCCATACTGTTAGTTTTGTATAGAAAATTTGCTGAAACATGTTGGAACTACTACTCTTTTTTGTGGTATAGGAAGCTACCCCTGTTCTTTTCATGTTGTTCCTACCTCTGGTACCAAAGTTTCTGTCAAAGAAGTAAGCCCAGGAACACATCTATTTTGTTAACTGGGGAACGTGTATATCACTTTTTTATGGATTTTGTTGTATTTTAAAGCACAGTTGGTTCATTCTGTCCTCTGCCTCCCAATATGCTTGCATTTTAGAACATGGGCATACTTCAACAACTGAACAAATAACCAATTTTGTTATTCTGAGAACTTGTTAGAAATCCAGCCTCTCAGCTTTCTGCGTTGAAAAAGCTGCTTCACACATTTTTCCAAACCCTGTCAGCAACACATCACTGTTTAATCCCATGCACACCCTTCTGGGATCATAGCAAGGCTTCATTTCTGAGTCAACATGATTTGGCTGTTAGAACTGCTGAGAAGAGCATGTCAATGTGATAAACACAAAGAAAAACAGAAACACATTTTATGCAAGGTGTTTACAACATTTGTTCACTTAATTTATAACCTGCCTTTCGGCTGAAAAAACGGCACAGAAGGCAGCAGCAGGAATAAAAATAAATACAATTAAAACGTAACATACTCAAACACATTTTTAAAAACAAGGAACAGCCTTGAGTTAAACCTCTTTCAACAGCATCTCAGCAGAAATGCCCAAGTTAATTATGAGCTATTTTATGATCCTGTGTTTCATAAAATAATGTACAGATGACAAAATGAAAGGGTAATCATATTACTTTAGACATGCTCCAAGACTCAATTTCACTGCAACATGGCAGCCCATTGGATCCCTAACAAACTGATATTCTTATATAGAAAACACCAGCAAGAAGAAGTCTAGATCCAGAAGGAGAAAAGTAGGATGAGTGAGCAGCAAACTTGTGAACAGGTGGTAAGACACCTATCAAAACAATTCAAAATTATGAGAGGCACCGTTCAGTGGCTACTGTCTGGCAAGCTCTCTCTCCTTCAGCCCCATTATGTGGGGATAGTACCTGCCCCCAACTTCTGGTTCACACCCCCAGCAGCTACAGGATATAGCATGGCAAGGGGTTGGACTCTATGGCCCTTGTGGTCTCCTCCCATTGTAGGATTCTATAGACCAATTGCTATTTGTGTCCCTGGGGCTTGGACACTGTGTCTCAGGTACTGTTGTGGAAGTAAGCAAAAGCACCATCTGGAAGGTCTGAGACAGGAGGCTTCCCCCCACAGACAGGAAGAAGGCAGACAGACTTACATCGGTAGCATAAAGAATCTCGACAATCCTCTGCAGAACTGGGTCACTCTCCCCTTCATTCTCCTGGCAAATCAGCTCAATGTTCCTCAGTTTTCCAAAGTAGAAGTCTCTTTCCTTCTCCAAATCTTCAACTGTCATCTTTAATACATTGATCTGCAAAAGAAAGTTCCCCTCACAATGTTTCTTTCTGAGAAACTTCTTGCATCCCTACAAAAAAGGGGTTACCACAGAGCAAACTGCAACTGTACATAAGCTTATCTGGGGACATGCCTTACAAAAGTTAGTAGGGTTTACTTTTCCAGCAGACAACACTGAAAACGCTGCTCAGACAAAAACACAAAAGACCAAACCGCAAACACACAGAGTGACTTGTTGCTTTAATGGAGCACCATGGCAAGGTGGCCAGGGGGGAGCAAGTACAGTGCGCCCTCAGTATCTGCAAGGGGTTGGTTCCAGGATCCCTCGTGGATACCAAAAAATGTAGATACTCAAAACCCTTACACAAAAGGACTTTATATAAAGAGACACCATTCTCACAGATTCAGTGATCCCTTCCACTCCACAACCCTCTCCTGCACACCTCAAAAGCAACTGCTGTGCGAGGCCGAGCCTCTTTCCCCTCCCTGACAACCCATTTCCTCTCTTTCTCCCTCCCACCCTGCCTCACCGGCTTCCTCGCCCTCAGCGAAACACTGCAGAATGACCTCCACCACTGTCCTTTCTCAAGGGCACCGGGGGCAGTGGAGGAGAAATGAGACGTCTCACATTCTTTTTTAAAAAACATTTTTAATGCTGGTTTGTTTTTTTTAATATGTGAATTTACCATTGTTTTCAATCTGTGGTGGGTTGAATTTTCAGATGGCAAACCCAGAGATACAGTGGGCCCACTGTACAAGAGAAGCAGCACTTTCCACCATCTTCTATATCTCATTATCACCATGTTACCACCCTCCCAAAACCAAACTGAATGCAAAAGAGTCACCCAAAAAATCTCAAGGGCCCTTCCAATAAACTCAGACTCAAAAAAGAGGGGAGTTTATGCAACCTTCCTGCACTGAAGACAGCCACTGATCTGTCCATGGTATAAGGAAAGCAGGGCTCATGGCTTGCACGTTGCCACTGACCTCTCCCCATTTAAATTTTTGGCATGACTTTGGGTAATTTTGCCCCAAACCATAACAAAACTGCAATCAAATGGCCTCCAGAATTTACCAGCAAGTACTTGCATATTCAGCCAAAATGTCTCAAGCAACATTAATACAGTATCATTTCCAGGGGCCATCATGGCAAAACTACAACCTATACTTGCTCTTTGGGGACTGAACAGGTGGCACTGCTTGTAAGGTGGGGGGTCAGAGGAAAATCTGTCCCTGCTCTATGCATTTCATCCCTGCAGTGATACAAAAGGTACCAGGGCTCTTCTCTGTCACACAAAGCTAAGGACCAACAAGTGGCAATATTTCTCTGGTTAATAAAAGCAGGCACATTTAATCCATACTGTCTTCTTATGCCAGATCCACTAATTCTACGCAATTGGGAGGCTGGACAATTTAAGCAGTGGTCTTCACACCAATTTGCGTGGTAGTGTGGAACTGACTTCCCCTACTGCTGCTACTGTTATATGTGTTCAAGCTAACTCCTGGTGAAGCTATCATAGACTTTTTATGGCCAGGTTTACTAAGAGAAAGTTTGCCACTGTCTTCCTCTGCCACTGTACAGCTTCCTCTGAGGCTGAGAGAGCATGACTTGCCCAAGGTGGACTTCCAAGGCTGGGTGGGGATCCAAACCCTACTTCTTGGATCCCTAGTCCAACCTCCAATCACCACACTTCTCTCAGCCTAGCCTCCCATACATCAACCCCTACCTCCCACAGGAAGGAACCATGTGGGCCGCAGAAAGTTTTCGCTCCATTAGCCCAGCTAAAACCAAACTGGAGAATGTGCCTGACACTGACAATTCCCCCTCTGCAACCACCTCCTGTAGCTGACAAATGCAGACCATGCCACACAGTAGTGTGCATACTTCTACTACTTTCAAAGAGAGGCATGATCAGTATAAAACTTTGGTATTTCAATTTCCATTACAGTGTAACTGTGGGGTGGGACCCATAAGGGGGGCACAACAGTTGCTCATGGGGGGGTGCAAGAAAAGTCAACCTGCAAGTACAGCAAATGTGAAGGGCAAGCCTGTTCGTGCATGCACACATCATTGAGGACTGACTAGTCTCTGTGAAAGAGCAACACAAAGCATCTTCCACTGTTATGCCTTCCTCCAGCTCAGAAACGGCAAAAATTGGCTTTTTTTTTTTTGCTTTTCCCCACTCAGCTTCTCCAAACATTCTGCTGTTTGTTGGCTCAGGAGGCACGCGCCCCTCAGCAACCACAAGGCAGCTTCTCGTTGGGAGGAGGAAAGCGAGGAGAGGAGACGGAGAGCGCAAGAGCCCAGCATTAAGACAGAGGGCGTGCACAGCACAAGGGGCCTGAGAGAGGAAGGCATCAGAGAGGACAAGAGGACGATGCGGAGTGAGGAGGGGTGCAGTGTCCTCATGCAGATGTAAAGGGGGTCACGGGGACAAAAAGTTTGAGAGCCACTGATTTACAGTATTTATGACAGCACAAGACAGCAGACACCACTACATCCCCGCTGAGCAGTTCTCCCTCCTAGAAACCCACCTGCTGGATCAATTCAGCAGATTCATCCTCCCCAATTCCTGCAGGAGCCTTTTTAACCATTCCAGGTCCAGTTTTATTAGCCACCGTTGTTCTCTGTGCAACCATGGGTCTTGTCGGAGCTGCAACACAGAAGTATATGAGTTGCAATCTGAAAAAGATGGCTCCACAAACCCATGCCTCTGTGCATCAGCCACCAAAGTGAAAGACACCTGAAGGGTGGAGGCTCCCATGTGCTGCAGCAAGGAAGTACAGCCCCAAGAGGACAGTTCAAAGAAAGCCTTCGCCCTGCAAGTGCTTACTACCAATCACAGCAGTTTTCTTTAAAGAAGCAGTAGGCTCTGCTCTTGCAGCCTTCAGCTCTGACGCTTGTACAAAACTGGCATCTACAAAAGGAACATAGTTCTAGTTGTTACACAGGGAGCAGGGGGAGAAAATTTCTGCCCTCGTAGTAGGCTGCTCTACCGCATTTCTGGCCAAAAACGAGCCCTACAAAGAACAAAAAAAAAGTCCATTTCTGGTCAGAAGGGGCAGTTTTCAGGACACAGGGGACGGGTTGGATAATTTTCTGAATGTACACTGTTCCTGGAAGCAGCTTGGGACATATACAAAGCAACTTTTCACTTTTTGTTGTTTTTTTTAAGCTTGGGGCCTTAGGACTTTGGGAGGCACAAAACAATTGGGAGCTGTAAACTGGTGGGGAGGTACAATTTCCCCACTTCTGTTTCATACAATAACCCAAAACACCTCACACGTCACTAAAATAGAAAAACGAGGTCCCAAATGACACACAAAGACACGCCGTCCTCTCCTTGCCAGCTCCGTGACTAATGAAGATCAGAATTAAAGGGCCGTCTCGAAACTATGACATTTCATTTCCTCTTCTGAGGCTAGAGTCCTCTTGCAACAGACAGGAAACTACCAGTGTCAACAGCAGCCTCAGTTTCAAAAATGATTCCTTCAAGCTGATACACCAAAAGAACCGCACAAGTGCAAGAGAACAAGCATTTTCTCTCCATGTGCCATGAGCGATTAGACAGGGGGCGTACTGTGGTGCCAGGTATTTTGACCATTTCTGCGTCTCTGGCTAAAGAACCTCTGCCTCTCCCTCTGCAAGGTCCTTAACACTGATCTCCAGCAAAAGCAACTGGAGCATCTAGCCCTGCACAACTCCTTCTCTCGCTGCAGAGCATCAGAATGAGACCATGGGCGACCTGAAAAGCAAAGTGAGGGTAGTTCATTTACCAAACGTTCGCATTACCTGTGCCACCAGAAGTAAGGTTTTTCTTAGGTTTATTCAGAAGGGGGACAACCAGAGGTGGTGCTGGCGCTGTCTCCTGACCTTGCCGCGCGGCCACAGGATCATAGTCCTTCCCATCATAGTTTGCATCAAAGAATTTTTTGAACCACTGGACAAATTCAAAGTTATCCTGGAATTTTCCTTTCACTAACTTGTCCACAGGAATTATCTGAGGAAAGAAAGTTGAGTACATTTAGCTGAGATGGCAAAAAAATTGCACTCAAGTAACATACCCAAAGCAGAGAAGTTTGCAACAAGTACTCGGCTCCTCAGCTCAAGGTCAGAAAGAGTCCTCCAAAAACTTGAGCCAGAGATGAGGAGACAGGTAGAGCCAAGGGTCGCAGCACAGGAGCAGAGGGATCATATTGCAACAAGCTCCCTGGCCGACAGGCCCAGGGTCATGGCCCCTCCTGTTGTCATTTGCATCAAAGAATTTTCCGAACCACTGAACAAATTCGATGTTATCCTGGAATTTTCCTTTCCCTTGTTGGTGCAAAACGAGGGTCCAAGAAGGCAACCCGGACAGCTAGAATATCAAAGAAACATTCCTTCCCCTGATCAACAAATACAGCCAGGTATTCTGAGAAACATCCAAATGGTACAAAAGTGTTACTGTTCCAGAAAAATCCCAACTAAATGGATACTCTATAACTGTGGGCATTTAAAAAATGAAAAAAGGACAAGGTATCAGGGCAAATTAAGCACTGTGGGACATCTGTGGACAGGATGGGTTGCAGTTTTTAAAATAAGCAGGGAGGAATAATTCTGGGGAACTGAGGAAAGTTTAATTGTCCCCTCCACTGCTTTACCAACTGGTCCATCTCCTTATTGCTGGCATTTATCTTCTTGATATCTCCCACATCACATTCAATGCGGCCCATAAAAAGACACCAGCAGACCTACTTAAAATGTGGCATTCCTCCTTTCAGTCAATATAATAGTTTCACTCTAATCTGGCCAGGACAACCTTGTTCTGCCAACCTGAAATTATAGAGGGCTACAAACACATTACAGATTGGAGTAGGCTCACTGTTCTGACACTGTTAGCTTTAGAAACAGGAGCACAGAATCATTAAAAATTATTCCTGCATGTCTGATTGCTGAGCATGTTTCATCAGGCTATTCTAATCTAGGCAGAATTGTCTGCCCTTGATCCTGAGAGGTCCAGAAATCTACTTTACCTAACCCTGCCACCCGCAAAAAAAAAGTTCCCAAGAAAAACTGACTGGCAATTAGAGGGAAATAACAGGAAAACGCACGTGGAACCTGAATGAGTGGTGAGAGCTTCCAAGCAACAATCCTGATACAAAAAAAGACCTCTACGAAAATCAGGCAATGGAACATCTTGCCTAGTTGGTGGAGATAAAAATGCCACAAGCCACGCAACTCTCCTATGGCAGCTTTCCCACTTGATAAAGGAAGAATCCCTCCTTGCTATTTTCATCAGTGTACTAAAGACCTACAGGACAGGCTAACAGGAGTCCAATATTTGTTTTACCCAGGGAAAAACAGAATCAAAAGTGAGACATTCTGAAGAGTATTTATGCAAGTCTCCCTCACCGACCATTTTGGTGCTTCAGTCTTCCATCCCTGCATTGCTTTCTAGCCTTCCGGGCACCAAACACATTTGCCCTCACTAACATCTTTTTACACCCCACAGGACAGTTTGGACCCGAAAGCAATCCAGCAGGATAGAGGATAAGTGTCTCCTTTCCCTCCAGTAAAGAGTGCTCTCCAAAAGCTGTTCTCCCTTAACAGGCTTGGGCACATTTCATCCCAACAAATCAGTTTGTGCAGCTAGATCCTGGATTGCAGGAGGAGCCCCCATGTTCAGAAAAGCAACTCTAAACTTCCTCTATTCACATCTGCCCTATACCTGATGAACTACACACAGGAGGAACTGGAATGTTGTGGCTTCTCCTGCACCAAAAGAAACAACTTCAAAAAAAAGGGGGGGGGGTCTTTGAGAGGGGAAAACAAAGAAAGGTCCCCCCCCTCCCCCGAGGCTGGGGGATACAATTCTATCATTTCTTTGTATTTTCCGTACACTTCTTGTAGTTTAGCTCAATAGCTGGTCCTGTATTAATACATCTTAACTGAATAAATTAGGGGAAAAGCCATAACTTAAATAAAGATGGTCTCCAGTCTTATCTGCAGAAATCCATCTAGTTGAAACCAAGCAAAACTGTAGGTAGCAAATTAAAGTACACAACTCTGGATTTCTGTTGGGGAACTGGAGAAAGCAAATGGCCCCTGGGGGCTGACAGGAACCCAGATTAAGTGGAAAATACTATATCCATTTGAGACAGCACAAGGTCCAGACCAAACATTGCCAAAAGGAATGAACATTCCAGACCACTATCCTGAGAACTGCAGCCTTACACTGAGGATGAAATCAAAAGATGTCCATGCAAAGGCAAGAATGCTTACCTTGTCAACACCCATTCGCTTAAAACCTGCTTGTAGGACCTTGAAATTCTGAATGTATTCATGTTCCAACTTTGCCTGGAATTTCACCTTTTTGAGTGTTACTGAACCAGGGAAGAGCATGTCCATAAACTGACAATAAACAGCACCTGCCAAGAAAAGAAAAACAACATCTTCGTGATAATAAATCCTTACAAACAGCACATAATAGGAGGAACACTTTTCTAAAGCCATCAGTAGGGAATGCACAAATATAGGATGGGGGACACGTGGCTGGATAACAGTATGTGTGAAAGGGATCTAGGAGTCTTGGTAGATCACAAGCTGAACATGAGTCAGCAGTGTGATGTGGTTGCATCAATAGAAGTATGGTGTCTATATCGAGGAAGGTAATGGTACCACTCTATTCTGCTTTGGTTAGGCCTCATTTGGAATCCTGTGTCCAGTTTTGGGCACTTCAATTCAAGAAAGAAATCGACAAGCTGGAGCGTGTACAGAGGAGGGCGACCAAAATGGTGGAGGGTCTGGAAGCCATGAAACCCTCTGAGGAGCGGCTTAGGGTACTGGGGATGCTTAGTCTGCAGAAGAGAAGGTTAAGAGGGGACGTGATAGCCATGTTTAAATATTTGAAGGGATGTCATGCCGAGGAGGGAGCGGGCTTGTTTTCCGCTGCTCCAGAGACTAGGAGCAATGGATTCAAGCTGCAGGAAAATAGATTCCACCTGAACCTCAGGAAGAGCTTCCTGATGGTCAGAACTGTCTGGCAGTGGAATATGCAGCCGCCGCAATGGAGTGTGGTAGAGTCTCCTTCTTTGGAGGTTTTTAAGCAGAGGCTGGATGGCCATCTGTTGGGAACGCTTTGATGTGTGTTCTTGCACAGCAGGGGGTAGGACTGGATGGCCCCTCTGGTCTCTTCCAACTCTATGATTCTATGAGTATGCTTTATAGAACCGCTACCACCTTCACAGCAACACCAGTCCTGCAGCCAAATTTTAATGATCCTGCAGAACTGCAAGGCCACAAAACATCGCTTACAACTATGTCTGGGACTGCACAATTTGCACAATCACTTCTGTAAGAAAAGTCATGCATTATTCACCAAATTAATCCCGCACCCTGATTTGTTGGATACAACAACACAGATTGTCAGTCTGACAGCCTTTACAAACTGGGCTTGTCAGTACTGAGCCACTGACACATCCATGCCGGCGACCTGCTTGTTTCGTCATGGACAAACACTCCCTACAATTGCCAGAGACCTGCTCTCTCCAGTATGCTGCCAAGAACAGTGTATATTTAGAAGCTTCCAAGTATCTTCAGATGCTACAAGCACTAAATATTGATAATGAAAAGTTGGCTTATTGCTGAGGAAGAGTTATGTGGGAAAAAGGAAGTGTTTGTGCTTTCATCTCTCCTCACCCTTAAATCAAATTAAAGTTAAAATGAAGGTTAACAGTAAAACTACAACAGAAAAGCAGTTCTTTGCAGGAAGAGGGAAGGGTGCCTTAACATTTCAGACAACATTGTTTTCGGCACCTAAGTGCACTGCATACACCCTACCTGACAGAAGCAAAAAACTTTAATGGATTACTGCTTTTCAAAAGCTGGCAATAGAGACTAAGAGTGCCTCAGTTCCTGTTTCCTTCCATCATAGCTAACAGCTCCTTCAGTCAAACTCACTGACTAACACTACCAGGTTTCTGCCTGCTGTGCACAGGTCTGCCTACTGCATACGCCAGCCATCCAACCAAGACAATCCCCTGTATTTTCCTAGTCGCTACAAGCTCCATTCCCCCTGTGCCTAATATATTCCTGTTCTGAACTCACAAGGGCCCCCAAATAACAGCCAAATAGCTATGGATGACAGTAACAAGGTTCCCCATGGCTGCATTAAACAGGTGTCTTGATCCTAACACTATGTTTGCCATGCAGTATACCCTCATTTTCCTTAAATCAAATTCTCGTATTAACCACCAGCACCTACTCCATATGTTTCTGACTCACTGACTTATTTAAGAACCTTTCATTTACTGTTCTTCTGCAGTAAGATTTAGTTCAGTCTCCTTCTGCTTCTTCCTGATTGTATTTTACATTAGAACAAATTCAATATTAATCCTTTTAAAAGGCACAGCTTCCCTAAGCACAACATTTGCTACCATCACTATGGATGCATTCCCTCTGAGGTTTAGTTCCATTTCAGAGTCTGAACATTAGCACAGCTTACACAGCACAGCCTTCCGCTGGGACCAATACAAGACTTGCAAAAACAGATCCAAGTTTTATCTTCTACTAAACTCAAGAGGGCTCTTTTAAAGGGTCCCTGTTGGCACATGCTGGGAATCAGGTGTAGAACTGCGCAAGATTCTGTCTGCTATCTCTCCGCCAGCCTGCCCAGAGAATATGCTCTAGGGACTGCACAGCACTACAGAACCAGCAGCAGCCTTAACTCACTCTTGCTCCTTGACTTTCACCCAAAAATTATTCTAACAAATTGTGCCACAAACAAAGGACTCAAGGCTCAACATACCTGCAAGACAAGGAGAGAGAGCAGATGGTATGAGCAAGCCAGAGAAATGTTTGCTGCCTTCTACTCATTTTGGTGTGAAAAAACAATTCCTAACCCCAAACTGGGAGAACAATTAAGTCACAAATCAGCATACACCTAGGCTTTATAGAGAAAGCGTTCTTGTGACCTCCACTCGATTCTTCAAAAGAAAAAGAAAATGACGTTTTGAAAGCCTCAAGGAGCACTTCTTCTCCCCCACAGCCCACCACTTACCTGAGCAAAGCTGTTCTATCTTTGTCAAGTTCAACTGTAACGACTCGTTAATCCAGGCAAGCATATCATGTCGACTCAAGTTGTCACTTGTCACTGAGGTGGAATAAACATTAACTGCCATTTTCTGGAGAAAAACAATCAAGAAGATATTTTGTTTACATGGAGGCTAGTAAAATGAGCCACCACCACCGCACCTTACGCTGTCCTATCACACACCCCACGTCAAACAATGAACTTTCCCGGCCACTGAGTGCATGGTTGCATGTTGGATCTAGGTCATCTCCTCAGAGTCCGTTAACCACAGGCAGTCTGGCCGCCCATCTGAAACCCAGCACCTCTATACATGTGCTACGCCTCTACTCTTAAAGAGCTGAAATGAGATGCTGCATTCACACACAGACTCAGCAAGTACACCTCCCCTACTGCATCAGAAAACATACTGCAACAGAGAGGAGGAAAGTAATCAAATCAGTTCAACAGCTGCTTGAAAGAAATTTTCTATTAGCAAGAATATGAATGAGCACACTTCACTGCCACATGAAAGGAACATCAACTAACAAGAAGAGGGATTCAGGATTAAGCCTAGAATGAACAAATTAGATACTCAGGAATGAACAAATTAGGAAAAGTGAGGTGAGAAGTGATAGACGTCAGTAGAGCAAAGTTCGGAAAAGACTCTGTAGAAGTATCTTCTGGGGAGGAGACTTCAGGCCCAGCAACACAGCAGAAGGCACAAAAGTGGAAGAACAAAACAAGAAGGGTCAACAACAAATAAACCTGGGGAAAGCAGGAAAGCAAAAAGGGAGAGCTATTATAGTGCTAGACCCTTCAGTTGATGGAAGGAACAGGCAGCTGTCATGACCCCAGATTCTGAAGGCGGAATACAGACTTCCTATTCTTTTCCAGGAGCAGGTTTTATGATACTCTCTGTGAAAGTCAGCTCCAGCCATCTAATACTGTGGGGACCAGATTAACTGAAGGACTGACTTATCCTGTACTTCCCTAACTGTACATTAAACACCTCCCTCAGGGGTCCTTTGCTTGCCATTCAGTTCCAGCAGAAATCAGGCCTTCTTGGTAGCGGCCACAAAATCAAGTGATTCTCTCCCTATAGATTTGGGCCTTGCTCTTTTGGCACACACATTCAGACAAGGCCTGCAGGCCAGTCTCTTCAAAGCTGCCTTTAAGCTGAGATCCCAATAATTTTTCATACATTAGAGCAGCATCTCAATGAATTCCCTTTGCTTGCTCTTGTGAAGTTTTAACTATTTCCTGTATTTCATCCTGATGGTACTTGACCACTTTGCAAAAAAGCAACTATAGACCATGGGGGAGAACTAATTGCTTGTTCATGTTTTACTCAGAATCAAATGAGAAGGTTTTTACAGTATTAGACTGTATGGAAAAAAATAAGCCAAGTTCTCATAACGGAAAAAATACTGTAGCCTGATTCAGGAAGACCCAACAGCAGACCCAATGGTAGATTTCACATCATTTTAATAGTGCCAACAGGACCCAAGGATTTGTCAAGTGATTTTGTTTTAACAAGCCCCATTCTGAGATGGCACCTGCTGCTATTGTGCAGGCTTCACACAAATGGTTATCGTATTACGTTAAGAATGATACACACTTTATGAAGAGGACAACACTCCCAAATTGAGGCTCATGGTCCACACCATTAATTACATGAGGCTATCCCAGGCAGCTCCTGAGCTCTGTTTTCCAGCAAAAAGACACTCCTAAACATAAACTTCTCCCTCTCTTAGCACTGCAAATGAGATAAAAGTCCAATAAGGTTCATGTCAGACATTCAGGAATCTATATTACTGTTTGCTCTTCCTTTGCTGTCTTTTTAGAGGAGAATTACCCTGCCCCCGTTCATTCTCAATGCAGAACTCAGGCATGTGAAGGTCTGTAAAACTCAAGGAACTGATGGCACGTAATAAGTCTTCTTGAAGTGTGTGCCAAAGAATCTTTGCTTGACAAAGCAAAGAAAGCAGCCCTTATACTACCAGGCTGATAAGCTACCAGCAGCATCCCTGCCACTTTCCTGAACAAAGTAGGCCAAGGATGGAGGAAGGACAAAGGGAACAGGGTGTGACTCCTGTGATAACCTTTGCCACGCAAACTCGTCACACACAGGATCCTGTCAAGATGAGAAGTCTGCATTGGACAAATCAGGGCTGCTCCTTACAGCTTTGCCCAAACTAAACACCACCATGCCATCGGATCCCGTCCAACAGGGGAAACTAAGCAAGGTCAGGCCATATTCATCATTCACCAGGGAGCACCAGGGAATAATAGGAAGATCTCTAAGCGGGGCTGGGAAAGAATTATTCCTGAAGCCACACAGAACAGTTCCTACCGGTCATCAGCACGGACACTGCAGACTGACCAAGGGTCTTACTCAGAGTAAGGCAGCTTCCCGAACCTGAAGTAACACCGCACCACCCTGAACACACCCAGCCCTATCTGGTTTTGGAAGCTAGGCAGGCTTGGGCTTGGCTATATTTTGGATGGGAGACACACGCGCGCCCCTCCTTCCGGTGAAGGAAGACCAGGAGGAGCTCAGGGAGGCCCCCTGCCTAAAAGAAATCCGGGACTGCTCCTGCTCCTGCCGGTCAGGGTCGCCACGCGCTGGAAGGTTTCGAGGGGAGACTGGCCCCAGCTCTGGCCCTCCACCCCGCCCCATACCAGAGGGGGCTAAAGTAAGGGCCTTCCCACATTAGACTGTCACAGCGCTATTATTCCACTTTCAACATCTTACGGAATCCTAGGGTTTGTAGCTTCGGGAGAGAACTGCAAATCCCAGGGTTCCACGGCATGCTGAAAGCGGAACGATAACACTGTAACAGTCTAGCGTGGAAACGGCCGGAAACCGAGACTCCCGCCCCTCGCTCGCTCGCTCGCTCCGTGCCCGGCTGCGGACACACCTAGCAGCTGGGCCCGACCGGGCCAAAGGAAGGCGGTGGCGGGCAGCTATTTCTGCCGCCGCCGCCGCCGCCTTCCTTCGCCCTCCCCTCCCCCCGGAGAGCTCCACGAGGCAGCAGCTGCTCCGGGCGCTGCCGGAGGGGGCGAGGCCGGGCCGAGGCAGGGGGTTCCCCCGGGAAGTGGCGGGGACGCCCCGGCAGGGCTCGCCCTTCTCTGCCCCGAGACCCGGCAAGGAGGCGGGGCGGCGCCCGCGGGAGCAGCAGCTTCCCCGCGTGGGAGCCCCGTTTTCTTCCTTCCGCTCCTGCAGCCGCTCCCGCCCACCCCCGCGGGGGCCTCATCTGCATAAAACGGCCGCTATTAGCATATTCAAAGGCCTCGCGACGGCTCCCTCAGGCCGCTGCCGGGGCCGCCCGGGAGGGGAGGGGAGGAGGGCGCGGCCCGCCGTGCCTCGTCTGCCTCCTCACGGAGAAGGCGTCCCGCGGAGCGAGGAGGGAAGGGGACGCGCAGCCACGGAGCCCCACCGGCACCGGCCTCGAGCCCCCGCCTCAACCGCCGCCGCCGCCCGTCGCCGCCTCCGTCGCTTACCGTTCAAACCGGCCCCGCCTGCGCCAGCCCGGGATCTGACGTCATACGCGCACACCGGCGCCGCTGACGTCGTCACCGCCGCCGCCGCTGAGGGAGGGTGGGAAAAAGGAAGAGGCGCCACCGGAAGGACCGCCCCCGTCGCCTTTGCGGCCACGCCTCCCAGGCATAGAGAGGAAGAGAGAAAGAGAGGCCAAAGAGAAGGTGGAGGGCCGTTTCATGGCTATCGGTCACGAGACCCACTAGAGTCCAGCCGCCATCTTAGACGCCCCAGGCATTAGGACTACATCCCCCAGAATTCCTGGCAGTTGGCCATGCTGTTGGGGGTTTCTGGGAGTTGAAGTTTCACCGGGCGGAAGACCCAAGTGGGAGAAGGTGCCCGCTGACTTGCATCATTGCTGCACTACGCTGTTATAGTGCTATTATTCCACTTTCAACATCCGCTGGAATCCTGGGGTTTGCAGTTTAGGGAGGGGCTTTTAGGATTCTCAGCCAGAGAGCTCTTGGGCCTCGGGAAACTACAAGCCCCACACAAAATTCCCCCAAGGACGTTGAAATCATAGCGCTATAACCGTGTAGTGCGGAAAGGGTCTGACTTGGTCAGGTGAGCTTCCAAATTCGTGGGCGACAGGGTAGCTTCCATCTCTATTTGGCAGGGACAGCCCTTTCTTTAAAAAAGAAAACTTCATAAGCGAAAATCCAAAAAATTAATCCATAGTAACAGTTACAATGTACAATGTATGTTAAACACTGAATATAAATACAAGAAACAAATGTTACCACATAATCTAAGTTCTTTGTATCTGCCAGCCTATATTCTACATTTCTAAATATTCTCTTCTTGCTGTTCCTCTTGAGGTCGCTTCAACTGATTTTCCTGAGTATAAATAAAACAATATTTGCAATATAAATAGGTTAACTTCCTTCCTACCCATCACCGGAAAAACAAAGCTGTCTAATTATGTCCTACACTTCCCTTATTGTGTACATCGAGTTTGTTGCACTGCACACAACCCTCCTGTTCCTCTTTTTTACTCTGTTTCTTTCGATGAAGCAAAAAAAAAAATCACTGTAACTTAATTTGTTTAACCCTAGAAACAAAAGAAGCCACTGTAACTCCTTTAGCCAAAGTTGATGGCAGTTTAATAGGGACGCTGCTGAGTAATCCTCTTTTCTCACTTTCTCACTTGCTTTTAAAGCGTCCCGGTTTCTTTCTCCTCCTCCCACTTTCTCCCTTTGTCCTCAGCTGGCTTCAACTGCTGCAAACTGAGCCCAAAGAGAAAAAGTAGTTTGTCCCCATCAGTTCCTCCGGAGGGGGAGGAAAAAAGGGAACGGAATCTTTCCCTTCCCAGGAGGCTCAGGCAAAAGCAAAGCTGCTGGAGGGCCAGCTTCTCCAACCTTGTCTATCCTTCCCCATTATCACTTTTGCCGTCTTGGCCACATTGACCTTGCTCCTCCTTGTTCTCGCCTGCTAAATGTTGGAGAGTATTGGGGGGGAGGTATGGGGGGGAGATTGAAGGCATTCCCCAATATCCCCAAATAATAATTTTTACCCAATAACGAGTTTTCACTTCTCACTCCAAATTTCTGGAGGGTGAGACGTTACAAATTGCCCACTCTTGGAACTCTGCTGTGTTCACCTTCTCCTGGATCACTTTGCCCTCTTTCTGTGGATGCCTAAACTCTATTTCCAAACATTCAACTTAATTTTAAGTTATTACAATGCTAGAAATTTGGGGACTAAAGGACAGTTTCATTTAGGGAGCGCAGATCTTTTGGAGGAGGAGCAATGCCTTTACTTTTTCCAAAGGAAGCCCCGCATAGAGTACATGACAGTAGTATGTCCCAGGTGGCCTTTCTGTTTTCCTTTTGCATTCCCTTTTACCTCCCATTGCCATCTTTTCGAGTGAGTTGTGTCATCTCCTTGTGACTATCCTTCTGTTTAAACATTTTAAAGGATGTCACTTTGCAAGCAGCATGAACAAAGTCAGTCCCAAATGATCTTCTGTAAGTCCTTCATGCTCCCTGCAGTACAGTCCATGGGTTCTACTTGCCAACCAACTCTGTTTTCTGGCAGTGCTCCGGTCCCTAACCCATCAGAGAGGCGAGGGAGGCCTGAAGTAGACTAATTCCTGTTAAATTATGTGGTGTGGAATTACTTCCTATTTGATCTCCTCAATTTCCCACAATGTGATTTTGATAGATGACTCTGACTCAAGGTATTATGGGGGAAAAAATTTCTCCCGCACCACTTTCTTCACACCATACAGCATTTCATATACCTCCATCAAGTCTCCTCTTTGTAGCTAAATACCAACAAGTTAGCGTCAACTTATAGCAAGCACCCTTTCAATGAAGAATATCTCCTTGGGTGCTGCAAAATACTGTGCCCAGTTCTGGGCATCTCAATTCAAGAAGGATATTGACAAGCTGGAGTGTGTCCAGAAGAGGGCAACCAAAATGGTGAAGGGTCTGGAAGCCATCCCCGATGAGGAGCGGCTTAGGGAGCTGGGTATGTTAGGCTGCAGAAGAGAAGGTTAAGAGGGGAGATGATAGCCATGTTTAAATATTTGAAGGGATGTCATGTTGAGTAGGAAGTGGGCTTGTTTTCTACCGCTCCAGAGACTAGGACAAGGAGCAATGGATTCAAGCTGCAGGAAAGAAGATTCCGCTTGAACTTCAGGAAGAACTTCCTGATGGTCAGAGCTGTCCAGCAGTGGAATCTGCTGCCTCCATGGAGTGTGGTGGAGTCTCCTCCTTCTTTGGAGGTTTTTAAGCAGAGGCTGGATGGCCATCTGTTGGGAATGCTTTGATGGGTGTTCCTGCATAGCAGGGGGTTGGACTGGATGACCCCTGGGATCTCTTCCAGCTCTATGATTCTATGAAATCAGTGCAGCCATGGCTTTCTTGACTGTATCAAGCCATCTGCAATGCAGTCTTCCTTTTGTCCTACCGCCATGCTTTTTTCCTGACATTATCTTCTTTTACAATGAGTCATGTGATCTCATGATGTGTTGCAGTGAGCTGTATTTGCTGAAGGTTGGAGAGTTTCTAGTAACCGGGCTCCTCATCCATTCCACCCATTTATGCATATGGGTCTTCAAGTTGCCTGTTGACTTATGACAGCCTCATGAATCATGAATACGCCAGCTGCACAACTTTCTGGAGCTGGAGCACCTAAAAACAGTGCTGCATGTGCTGGTAACTTCGCGGCTCGACTTCTGCAATGCGCTCTACATAGGGCTACCCTTGTGCTTAGTCCGGAAACGTCAATTAGTTCAGAATATGGCAGCCAGGTTGGTCACCGGTAGACCTAAAACTGACCATATGACACCAGTTTTAAAATCTCTTCATTGGCTGCCTATTAGTTTCCGGGCACAGTACAAGGTGTTGGTCATTACCTTTCAAGCCCTTCATGGCTTGGGGCCAGCCTACCTGCGGGATCGCCTTCTCCCATATAATCCGCCCCGCACGCTAAGGTCCTCTGGGAGGAATTTACTGCAGCCAGTCAGAACTAGGCTGGCTGCGGTTACCCGGAGGACCTTCTCTTCTATCGCTCCCCAGTTACGGAATGGCCTGCCGGAGGAGACCCGGCATGTTACCAGTCTGGACTACTTTAAAAGAGCGGTCAAGACTGATCTCTTCTGACAGGCCTTCCAAGATTAGCATTTCCATTGCCTCCCATCAATTGTCTTCTTGTTTTGTTAATAGTCAACTGATTGACTGTTAATTGTGTGTTTTAAGGAGTTGGTTTAGGTGGGTTGGTGGATGGTGAGGATTGGGTATGTTTTTTAATCTCTTTTAATGTATTTAATGTATTTTATGTTGTTCGCCGCCTCGATCCTTGTGGAGAGGTGGGATAGAAATAATAATAATAATAATAATTATTATTATTATTATTATTATTATTATTATTATTATTATTATTATTTAATAGGATTTTCTTAGGCAAGGAATACTCAGGGGTGGTCTTGCCAGTTCTTTCCTCTGAAATATAGCCCACAGCACCTGTATTCCTTGGTGGTCTCCCATTCAAGGGCTAACCAGGGCTGCCACTGCTTAGCTTCCAAATTCAGATGGGATCTGGTACTTTTAGGGCATTTAAGCAGGGCTGTGGTTGTCGTGTGTGTGTGTGTGTACACTTGCCTTCAATTTACCTGTCAACCCCATTTTCTTACGCAAGAAATAGGGGCAGTTTTGCCAATTCTTTCCTCTGAACTATATCCTACGACCGTGGTTCTTAACAGACCCCATTTAAAAATCTTTCTGTTGGTGTGGACCACCAAAACTTAACTCAAAATTTAAAACCCTGAAGTGTGTCGAATATTTATTTAAAGTTGCTCATCAAGTGTCTTCAGATTTGGAGAGATGGGAAAAATAAGTAAATGCACACTCTCCTATTACAGTGTTTGTATTGTGGACTATAGTGAACAACACTAGTGCTCAGTGCAGCTACGAAGGCAATTTCTGGCCGTGTGTGCGGAACAAGAAATGGCATGTCCTTTTTCTTAGCCATTCTGGATCATACACTTCCATGTTTTCACCGCATGCAGAAGAAGCAAGTGTTGAGTACATTTTTTTTGCTATCATATAGTTATTTTAATAACTTTTCAATGGTTTGAGATACGGTGATGAAAATTTTGCAAATCATAGACTCATAGTTGAAAGAGATGATGAGGGCCACCCAGTCTACATCCCTGCCATGCAGGAATATACCAACAAAGCATTCCCATACAGCAATTTTTAAAAACCTCCAATGGAGACTCCATCACAGTCCATTGAGGCAGCAGTGCATTCCACTGTAGAACTGCTCTTACCATCAGGAAGTTCTTCCTGATGTTCAGATGGAATCTCTTTTCCTGAAGTTTGAAACCATTGCTTCATGTCCTAGTCTCTAGAGCAGCATAAAACAGGCTTGCTCCATCCTCCAGATGACATCATGTCAAATATTTAAACACGGCTACTTTGTAAGCCGCTGCTCCAAGGGCTTCATAGATTCCAGGCCTTCTATCACCTTCAGGTCGCCTTCCTCTGGACACGTGACGTCTACCACTGGCCAAAGATCAGTCGAGATCAATGTATGGCTCTTTCTTACTTTTTCTTTCTTTCTAACTGCAAAAGCTTCTAACATTTCCCAAGCCTTCACAGACCCCCGGGGTCCATGGACCACAGGTTAAGAACCTCTGACCTACAACACCTGGTATTCATTGGTCTCCCAGTCAAATACTAAGCAGATCTGACCCTGCTTAGCTTCCATGGTCAGAGAGGATCTGTTACCTGCAGAGTATTTCAGGGGTCCCCCGTACGCATTTATTATATACTACACACATATGTACGTACATGCTTGCTTTAAAGCCAGTGTTCCATAGCTTCATTGCATTGTGTTCGGGCTACTCAGTAAAAGAGGCCTTGAGCCTAAATGTAAACAGAGGCACAACCTGGGTGACCACGCCAGTCCCAGTGCTGATAAGAAGCTCTCTCCATGAGAGCTTGAATCTTCCCCCTTTTTCAGTTGGGAAGGGGAAACTGCATACTTCCCAAGCCTTTATCATCCCTAAGCCAGCCTCAACTAACCCCCACCCAGGAGCGATTTCCTTTGTCCCAGTCTTGGGAAGGAGAGGTGCCTTTGCTTTCCGTAAGTGCTTGAAGTCCCACCTGGAGCTAAGAGACCAACGCGAGGTCTAGCGGCGCAGACCAGGAACTTTCTCTACCGGAGGCTGCATGAACTGTGGGCCAAAGAGGTGTGAGGATGCTTTGCTTGTATCTCCTGCATCCCTCTCTTTGTCACCAATAAAGCTACGATTTATTGAGAGCCTTACTAAAGCATTTCCTGGAACCTTAAATAAGCAGAACCTAAGTGAATCAGGGCCCCCCGAAGAATGCACGTGTCCAAAGTACGATAGCCTCCAGTTAGTCATCTTGGCTACTACAGTCGGCCCTCCGCATCGGCTAGGGTTAGGAGCACAGGACCCCCACAAAAGCGGGGAAATTGCAAACAGCAAAAATATGTGTCTTTGTCTGTGGGAAGGGGGCCACGGCATGGTGGGGGAGCGGACGCCCAGGGTCCAAAGCAGGCCAGGGAAAGGAGAGGGAAAAGAGGACTGGCATGGTGGCCGTAGGCTTCCCCTCTCTTGCCCATCTTCTCCCTTGGGTGTGTGGGGGGCACTGAGAGGGGGGTTGTCAGGCTGAGAAATCAGACTGTAATCTGTCCTTCAGCTGGCTAGGCAACAGCCGGTGGACGAGGAGGAGGGCCAGAGATGGGTTTTTAAAAGGCTGCGCTGGAGTTGACAAAAGGGAAGGCTCCCCTGGAAATCAAGTGCTTGAAGTGGGAGCAAGGTTTGAAGAAACTCACAAATAACCCAATCCATGAAAGTCAACCCACAAATGCGGAGAGCCAATTTCAATGGGAGGGCAGACATGATTTGCTCTGAAGACCCATTTCTTTGTCTCTCTGGCAACCCAGGCAGATCTATGGAACCCTTCTCCACGGTCCCTTAATTTTGGGCAACTCTGAATAATCATTTGGTATCATCCATTCACTTTTCCACCTCACTACTCAGCCCATATGCCAGCTCCTTTATCAATAAGTGTGAAAATCAGCTGGCTATTTGATAAGCATTTCTCTCCCGGTGATGCTAGGAAATCCCTGGTCTTAGGGTTGGACTATTTTTTCCCACTTCTTCCCCACGAGAATGAAACCTGTGTGCATTTGCTGTGCACTCATCCCCACGAACCACCACCATTTATGGACAGAAAGGATTATAAAGAAAGAGGAAACAACACAGAACTATAGAACAACACTGACTTTAATTAAACAATGGTAAATGTTCTAGGTAAACTTTGTAGAAACAAATTCTTTTTATTTCCAGTAAAAAAAAAAACCAAGCAACAATTTCTCCTTAAAGGCTCAGTTATCATTGTTTGCTTTGGTATTAAGCTTCTGATCCATGAGACTCATAAAACATTGGGGAAAAAAGAAGGTATGTCATAAAAAAAAGTTATATAAAAACATCAAACAGTTTTGACATTAAAAAGTCTATAAAAAAAATAGCACCAAGAAAAGAAGGGGAAGCAGGCCTTTTAAAACAACTTCACGGTATTTCCGAAATGCATTGTGGCCCATGCTGTCTGTTCTTCTTTATCCCCCTTCAGCTGAGGGTCTTCAATTATTGTTATTAGCATTTTAACAATAAGGAATTAAAACAGCCTAAATCTTGTCTGTCGACCTGGTGGCGGCGGATCTCCTGTCTGGGGAAGTGGGGGACAAGCAGAAGGCACCTACAGCTGACTTCCTTTCTTGCGTTATAAACCCTCATGTTTCTGCCCCGGCCGCATGACAAAGCTTGGTCAGGCTCGCTGGATTCTCTGTGGTTCCCATTTGCACGCTGGCCCTCAAGTCCACCAAATTCAACATACTTCCAGAGTTAACATCCCAGCACCATGAGAGGGTTTCAGGCCCAGTTATTTCAGCAACATCAAATATAGGAAGTCACAGTCTCTGCAACATTGCCATCAACTGGGTATCATTGTCCTCTAGACTAGGTGCTCCATGTCAGTGGGGCCACTTATCTGTCCCAGGTTCCACCCAGAGCTTCAAAGGAGCAGTCCAAGGTGATGAACCAATGGAGGGGACACAATTCAGCACTGTGGATAGCTCCTTCAAAGTTCTCACTGAAGCCCAAAGCAGATCCACAGCCTCACTGACATCTAAACCACTAACTTTCTGGGTGTTGTGACCAAAGCACTCATGTGGACACATTTAAACAGATTTCTACAGGCCCCTTATTCAGCTCAATAGACCAGCTACGAACATCTTCTCTGTTCTCGGTTACTGGTATTAATTGTCCCTGAGAGTTATGATGAAGGCAGTGGTTGCCTGTGGAGTAGGACTAATGAATTAAATGGAACTACTCTGCACTGGAGAACCACGATCGTGACATTGACGGGTGAGACATGGCCCAAGTCGAAGAAAAGGTGAAGGGGCAGAGGAGTTGGCAAGAGACAGATGTGCCATGGGTTGGGTTATCCTCAATGCTTTGAAATCTCCTACGTTCTTACAAGCAGAAATTCTTCTGATCTGAGGAGACTGTGCCCTATGAAGACTCCAATTAGACGGCAAAGAATTTCTGCAAAGAGCCGAGACCTCCCCATTTGAGGCCATACTCTCCTGAGACAGACAAATAAAAAGTTCTACGGCATGGAAGAACGTGTCCTGTGCATGTCTACTCTTAATAAGTTTCCAGATAAATGTATTTTTGGAATTTGTTCAATCAGCTCAAAGCACAGCTCTGTCCCGAATACTGACAGTTCAACCAATTTCGAAGGGAATCCACAGACAGTTGCCTCCAGTGGCTTCCATACGAGGGAGACAGTAAATCCACTCCAAGTCTTAGTTGAAATTTACAAGAACTGTCCAAGGTTATGAACCTATTTGGGGAGCAGGATTCAACCTTCAAGAGTGTCTTCAAAGTGTGGACTAAAACCAGAAGACTGACCACCTCACTGAAGTCAGAGGCACCTGCCATGCCACTGTCCAAAGTGGCCATCTCCCAAGGCACGTGTGGTTGCACGGTACAACCAAAAACCCTCCAGACAACATAAGGCAGCAAATTAACTTGGTTTTGAGAAATCCCTTTGTTGCACAAAACTGTCCAAGAGAGGAAAGGCTTGCTGAATTGTGTCCCCCACAAAGGACCCTTTAAACTTGTTAATCATAAATGACACCATATAAAATTACACCCCAGATCTTTTTCAGGTAGATATGCAAAAGGGAGCAGCAACCGTTGCTTCAATGCTACTTACTTGCACATGGCAGAGGTAAGAAAAATGGAGGACGATCACTGAAAAAGAACAGGAAAAGTCTGCCCCACAGAACCTACAGAAGCCAAGGGTTGGCTTTATCCTCTAGCAGAGGGGTCCTATTTCCACACAAGTCTGATCTTTTGCGTAGAAAAGGTGGCAGTAAAGGTAAAAAAAATGAGCTTAACATTCATGATGAAAATAGCAGCATCAATAGGGACCAGGCCGACAGTGGAATGTGTTTTCCAGGTTGAGAGAACTCAAGACAGTTTTCCAGTCGCTCTTTCTGGTAAGGCGATTGTGCGATCTGTAGAATTTCTGAGGCAGGGAAAAAGAAGAGTCCTTCTTGCCAGTCTCCAGCATAAACCTTGGTAGAGTTTCCTTTTGGTGAATGTTATTTCCCTCCGCTTGACCTTGAAAGCTGAGAGCAAAACTCCATCAAGAGCTGTTCTACCTAAATCCCTCTGAAATGATGAGAAGCCATATAAATATCTCAGGGAAATTCTTCATAAACAGCTCCTTCTCATTTAGCAGGGCGTATGCAGAAGAAATCCCAAGTGAACTGTACATTAAGTTTCTCTTTTGTAAAATGTCCCTAAAATCATGCATTTTTGTTATAGATTAGTGTATTTTTAAAAGGCACATCCCAATGTATGTGGCAAAGGTGAGGGGGGGGGTTTCTGTTCCTTTTTCTCCAGTGATTTATTACTCAGTTGTGTTTCAGTTCAGTTGTGTTTCTGTGTGAGAATTTCTGCATTCTCACACACTACGTACAGCAGCAGCCAAAAGTCCCATTTTTTCCCCCAAAAATTATTTTGTTCAATTTTTAAAAAATATAAAAAGAAAGAGATACCTGTCTCCTTCTTTTGTCTTTTCCAGTGTGTATAGTGTACAAAACACAAGACATTTGGCTCTTTGCTACACTGGTGGTTTCTTAGTGACTCTTCCCTGAAAGCTCTTTTTTCCCCTGTTGATTTCAAGTTTGTTTGTTCTTCATAGACTAAGCAGAAAACTGTCTTCAGACTCAGAGAGACATGGAGTAGCTGCTTCACGTCAATACAGAATGCCTGATTCACGTTGCTGTCACACTTAGGTACACACAGTATTTTGCACGATGGATGAACGGAGGTCTGCTGATCCCTGATTAAAAGAAAACTTCTGCTAAGGTCTCCTTTGAAGGCTGTCCTTTCTTTCTGTACCCATGGGAGAGGAGATGTCGTGCTGTGGATGGCACACAGAGGAAAGTAGCATTTCTGGTTCATTATAGTCCTTCCCTCCCAGGGCCGCATGTTCAACCCAAAGTAACCCCACTGTCTAGTCACAGGCAAAGTAGTCTTTGAGTGGGGCAAAGAGGTGGCGGATAACTGGGACGCTCCACGACCTGCCCAGCAGCTTCTGGCGAGCTCCGCGGCCCATGTTGGACACATCGGTGTAGTGGCGAGGGAAGCCAAAGATCCTGAAAGGAGCAGCAAACAGATTGGTTAGCACAACGAATCTTCAGGAGCAAACATGCATCTTCCTTTTCTAGGGAAGAGGAGCACAGAATCATAGAATTAGAAGAGACCAAAAGATCCAGTCCAACTCCATTCTGCCATGCATAAAGACACAATGCATAGCACTCACAACAGATGCCCATCCAGCGTCTGTTTACAAACCTCCACAGAAGGAAACTCCAACACACCCCTAGACAACAGCATATTCCACTGTCCCACTGCTCTTACCATCAGGGATTCTTCCTAATGTTTAGATGGACTCTCTTTTCCTGTAGTTTGCAGTCATTCCTCCATTGTGTCCTAGTTTCTGGAGCCACAGAAAACAAGCTTGTCCCATCCTCCACATGACATCCTTCAAATATTTAAACAGGGCTATCATGTCCCCTCTTAACCTTCTTTTCTGCAGACTAAACATCCCCATGGCTTCCAGACCCTTCACCACTTTGGTCACCCTCCTCTGGATGTCAAGTTGAGGAGCGAGTGGACCTGTTTTCTGCTGTTCCAGAGACTAGGACAAGGAGCAACGGATTCAAACTGCAGGAAAAGAGATTCCACCTAAACCTCAGGAAGAACTTCCTGACGGTCAGAGCTGTCCGGCAGTGGAATGTGCTGCTGCCTCCATGGAGTGTGGTGGAGTCTCCTCCTTCTTTGGAGGTTTTTAAGCACAGGCTGGATGGCCATCTGTCGGGAGTGCTTTAATGTGTGTTGCCGTATGGGAGGGGATTGGACTGGATGGTCCCTGGGGTCTCTTCCAACTCTATGATTCTATGGTACTGTGATAGATGATGGCTCAGAGGTTGATGAGCAATTGATTGTGTCAGAGACAGAGCCAGTGACAGAACAGACTGCCTTGCCAACACCTCCACCGGCTGAAAGACAAGTGAAGACGGAGTTGTTGCAGCCAGTGCCAGAAGGAGAAGGGGTCGGCAATGATTTAGAGGAATTAGATTCCACCTTTGCCCCCCAGCCCTCAGTCACGGAGGAGACAAAAAAGAGAGGCTCAGAAGGAAGCCGTTTTGCTGAGACTGAGAAAAGAGAACAATGATGAGAAACACCTGTTCTCCTCGGCTATGTAAGTCAGTCAATGTGGCTTGCTCTTTGCTTGTAGCAAATCACTACTCAAGCTCCCACAACCCTTGTATTCCAGCTGTCTTGACTTTTTTGGAGCGACCATTAGCATTCTTGGCTTTTTGGATTGACCTTGACTTTGGCTCAACTCAGCATTTCTACTTAACTGTTAGCACTGGACACTCCCCACTGCTTCCTCCTCTTGGGCAAGTACTATTGCTTTCCTTCCCTTGCTGGCAGATAAGCAAGGGCTGGGAATTGAGCTCTGACAGGTACTGTCTGCTGTGTCAGGTATCTATGGCAGGTGCTGGAATGTATCCTCTGCGGATAAGAGGGGGCTACAGCAATAGCGAAGCCTACTGTAGCTGTTTTGATTGTAAGCTTAAGCAAATGGCTTAAAGAGTGCTAGGAGCTACTAGTCCCCAGCAAGTGAACTTAATACATATGCACCCAGGTAAATATTCATAGCTGCTCAAGATACACAGGCCAGACTTTTTCAGAAGTCCCATCTGAGACTGCTTACTCATTACCATCTCCACATCCAGCACACAGACACAGACACAGAAAGACACACAATATCCTCCCCTCCCTTTCTCTCTCCCAACGGTGCGTCTCACCTTTCTAGCTCAGTGCACCACAGATTGTCGTCTTTGCCATTCATGTGCACAGGGAGCGTCTGGGCCTTGCCCTGCTTGATTGAATTGGACTTTGTGGTGATGGTCTGGACCTTTTTCAACTGAAGAAGAAAATCAGACAGAGAGAGAGAGAGAGAGAAAATTTATGAGCACCTCAGGTTGGAGGGATCACAGCCAGCAGGAGCATGAACGACACAGATCTGAGATGGAGCACAGTCGTGGGAATTGTGAACGGGGTAGGGGGGCAGGACTGCTAAAGCGAGGAGTTATTTCAATCTTCTCACTTTGCAGGGAGGAGAAGGAGCTGTTTGGAAAGAGTCGTTCCCTTTAGAGAGTGGCAGAGAAGCTCCCCTACTCTTAATGCTAAAAATAATCCAGGCAGTATCCAGAAGAGGAACCACCCCAGCAAGGTCATTGCTGAACCCTCAGGAATGTGGGTCGTCGGATCCGTGTCCCCCTCCCCGACAAGCATCTCTCCATCAAAGGAAACCCTGTGGCTTTTTGCATGATGTTTCCATGTCCCCCAGTCAGCCAGCCAGCCAGCAGAGCTGCTTTCGGCTTCGTTTTGTAATCATCACATAGACGGAATGTTTAACATTTTTGCTCCTAGGGCAAGGGAAGCATAAATGTTACCAGCCTGCAGACTTACTGGGGAGAAATGCACGGGTGGGAGGAAAGGGGCGCGAAGGAGAGGCAAGGCTGGGGGGTCCAAACGGAGGGTCTGGAATGCGGCGGGGGGAGGAGGAGGACTCTGCAGCAGCTGAGGCAGGGCAGACGATGGAGGGGGCTGCAAGGTCCTCCAGACAAGATGTCCCACTGTTAATTACATAATTATCAAGATACAAGACAGAGAGATAGACAGGGGTAAACCACAGCCCTTCTTCCCCCAGATCTCAGAGGAAATGCTTGGAATTGCAAAGAGTTTTGAGCAGCGAAACAAACCTTGGCTGTCCTACTGTACTCCAGGCAATCCTGCAGTTCAAGTTTATCTGTCTTTGAAGCCACCAGAGGCCTAAGAACAGGAAAAACTCATTAAAGGCAACTCTCGTGTCCTGCCACCACTGAGCTTACAGTTTTACAGGACATCTTGAATACACCCAGGGGAAAAAAATAACACCTTTATCAGCCTTTCTATTATTATTATTATTATTATTATTATTATTATTATTATTATTATTATATAAAATTATTGTTATTGTTATTGTTATTATTTTGTTTTTGTTACCTACCTCTCCTCAAGGCTTGAGTTCCAGTGTAGTTCCAAGGCTTACTGAAAATTAATAATCTCGCCAAGACTGGGAGAATGGAACGCAGAGGGTGAATGGATTGCGTACCCTTTGCTATACCTCTTTCTTTGTCACTGGACTACATTTCCCAGAATCCACCAGCCAATATGGCCACTAAACAGGATGGCTACCACATTCTGGAAAAGCACAGACCAAAACACGTAACTTTTCCAAGCCCTACAGACGTAGGCTGTGATCCTAAATCACAATGATGGACATTAATGCTCCGAAAGCATTAATGGGATTGCTGCTCTGCCCTCCCTGCAGGGTGGCTTTTCAGTACCATAGCACACCCCCATGAGCACTTAGTGGCCAGGGGAATAGTGGCTGCTGGGGCAAAAATAATAATAATAATAATAATAATAATAATAATAATAATAATAATAATAATAAAAAAATCCAAATGTTGCCCTATAGCATCCGCTTGTTGGATAAGTACTACAGAAGAGTAGCTGGATATTCGCCACTTGCCTGCAGCCAGTAAACGCTCAGGGGGCTGTTCCTAGAACCGACAAGCTGACTCGATGGGAAGGGAGGGAGAAAACTAATACAGAGAAGCCCTGCGCAAGGAGGTACTGAATATCTCCTTCTGCAATGTCAACAAAGTTTATACACGCTGGTGTATCTCTAGTTACATCAGCACATATTGCCAGTATATCTGATCTCTGGTCACACAGAATGTGTCCAAGGGAGGGCGACCAAAACCGTAAAAGTCCTGGAAAACTTGGCTTATGAGGAGCGGCTTAGGGAACTGGGCATAGTTAGCTGGAGAAGAGAAGGTTAAGAGGGGACATGATAGCCAGGTTTAAATATTTTAAGGGATGTCATATGGAGGATGGCACAAGCTTATTTTCTGCTCTTCCAGAGATCAGGACACTATGGAGCCATGGCTTCAAACTACAGGAAAAGAGATTCCATATAAACATCTGGAAGAAATTCCTGAGGGTAAGAGGAGTTCAACAGTGGAATAGGCTGCTGCCTGGGAGTGTGGTGGAGTCTCCTTCTTTGGAGGTTTTTAAGCAGAGGCTGGATGGCCATCTGTCAAAGGGAGTGCTTTGATGTGTGTTCCTGCATAGCTGGGGGTTGGACTGGATGGCCCTTGGGGTCTCCTCCAGCTCTAGGATTCTATGATTCTATCATATATCAGAGCATATCACAACAAGGTTCCAGCCACAATGTGTCCTGTGAGATAAGAGATGGAGAACTAAGAGAAAAACAATGCATCCTAGATTACCTGTTCATGCCTGGCAGGTTGCCCCAGAAATACCGCGCTCTGTGTGCAGCTGAGACCTTGACGGCATCAATCATAACGGGGTTACACTAAAGAGAAAAGTTAATACAGTGAAGGAGAGACAAGAAACAATGGACCACGCTTCCCATAATTCCTGAAATATCATCTACACTAGGGATGGGGAGGCCATGGCCTTCCAAGAATTGTTGGAATACAGTTCCTATCATTTCTGGGTCACGCTGGCTGGATCTGATAGGAGTCAAACCTCTTGAGGTCCATAGGTATATTTTATACAAATAAAAATAATATTAAATGTGAGCAAGTACAATTTAGATGTATGGATCGCAATCATCAGAACACAGCCCAAGTCCCGCAAAGTTGTCAAGTGGTAGCTGCCATAACTCATGGAAGGAGGAAACTTTGCAGTGAACACCTTTGCTTAGCAGAAGAAGTGGAAAAACATGGTACCCATAAGATTTTGGACACAGACGGCAGGTAAGGCTGGCACACCAAGTAACAGGCATCCATCCCTTCTTTGGAATGCCCCAGAAGTGTTGTTCTGCTTTCAAAACTCTAAAGTTTCTAAATGCAACCTCAGCCAAAGATGGGAAGCCGTCCTTATTTCAGGAACGGTAAGCAATTTTAAAGAGGGAATGAGCATTCTGAAGCCATTTCCGCACTAGACTGTTATAGTGCTATTCCACTTTCAACATCCTATGGAATCTTGAGGTTTGCAGTTTATGGAGGGGCCTCTAAACTGCAAACCCCAGGATTCCATAGGATGTTGAAAGAGGAATAATAGAATTACAACAGTCTAGTGTGGAAATGGCCTGAGTCATCTTCTTCTAAACTTGTCTTTCCTTTCACTTTCTGTTCTTATTTCTTGCCTTTCTGATGACATATTTTTAATGATTTTCAATTCCATAAAGAATTTAACTACATTTTAACAACATCTTTTTATTGTTTTTACCATTTCTACCTACATTTATTTTTTTGTTATAAAAGTTTTACATGCAATAATGATATGACTCTTGAAAAGCAATCAAAACATTAAAAAATCCATTGGCTAATACAAGGTATTTCTTCAAAAGAGGGCAATATCATCATTGAATCTGCTAAACTTAAAATTTTGTTATATTTGTATTAATATTTCTCCTTTAAAAAGTTCTTCCAGAGTCTTATTATTCAAATCTAACACTATTGATTACATTATTTATATCTCTACATTCTCTAATTTACAAAAACAAGTCACTCTGTCACATCATGTCATATCATTACGTCATTATCCTTAATAACTGACAATCATGCCTCTATACTTACCGCCAACATTTTGCCCCATTTCTCCTCTAAACAACTAATTGGCCATTGCTAGTAATTCTTAAAGTTATCTTACCTATATCTATTTTTATCTGTATTTGTTTTAATTTCTGAGTCCCAATTCTAGAGAAAAGATGAGAAGAAGAGGAGAAAGAAGGGGAAGATGAGTGAGATGATAGCAGTTGTGGTATAAACTAGTGGGGAAACTGATGATAGCATCAAATAATGGTTTAAATTTGCACTGAGCAATGGCGGGAGGTCAAGTGGTGAGTTTCCTCCCCAGGGACCTTCCACAGACTGGCCAAAACAAGAGCTTCCAAGGTCCCAAGGTCCTTCGTGAACTAAGTCTAAAGCCATCTAAGTTGTTGGATCCATGGCCGTGTCCCTCAAGTGTTGATATGGTCAGAGACTGGCCAGCATTGATAGTTTTTTAAAAGCCCTAGAAGAAATCATGGAAATAATGGAATGATGCTCTTTTTGCCACCAGGTACTGTAGACTAATCAGTGCCATTGCTTTTTAGTCGTTATCATTCATTCATTCATTCATTTACCTCAAGAAAACGAGAGATGTCCCTCTTGTCGTTGACCCTCATGGCTACAACATTCTCAAACAACCAGAAGAATGGGCGTTCTTCTCCAGCCTTGGGACGCGAATAGTTGAGCAGGTGGTAAAATTCGAAGAAAAGGCGGCCAGTGCCTTCTGCAAGAAGGACAGGAGGGTTGAGCTCAAAGAGAGCAACTTACAGCATCTAATAAACACATACACACAAAGCCAGAACTGGGATGGGATCCAGGTGGATGGTCCCCATCGCTTTATGGACACAGCTTACCGTACAGGCCCTTCCTGGCTGGATTCACAATGGAGAGGTCATTGCAGGGACTTCCCCCAATCACCAAATCAAACGGGCCCCATTCATCAATCTAGAAAGAAAAATGGGAGGCAGTTAAGCCTGCTCCAGTGCAAAACGGCAGCATTCACGTCTCCGTTTCTTTTTTAATCCCAAGTTTCAAATGCCCCATGCCTGCCAAAGCAACTGTGTCACAGATCTTGAGTATTCATCTCACATTTCTCTTGATCATCTTTAAATATTTGAAAGGATGTCATGCGGAAGATGGGGCAAGCTTGTTTTTTCCTGATCCAGAAACTAGGACATAATGGAGCAATGGCTTCAGACTTCAGGAAAAGCGATTCCATCTAAACATTGGGAAGAACCTCCTGATGGTAAGAGCATTTTGACAGTCGAATCTGCTGCTGCCTGAATGGAGTGTGGTGGAGTCTCCTCCTTCTTTGGGGGAATATTAAACAGAGGCTGGATGGCCACCAGTCAAAGCGAGGGCTTTGATGTTCACAGACCTCCTGAAACTCCTTTTTAGCAAGTTCAGTTCCTGTGGAGCTGCACTGACTTGTGGATAAGTTGACCCAGGTGTTTACGCTAGATTTTTTTACCTACATTTTTCAACAAATAGTCAAGTATACATGGTACTCCCAAATTAACTTCTGTGTATTTTCTCCCTGTTGACTGTCCCATAGGAACTTTCCTCTCCCCATCTGGACTCAGTGCTGAGGTTCATGGTAGTCATCAGGTCAAGGCTAGCTCCAGAAGAAACAACGTTCAGGCATTTGCCTGAAACCAGTTGCTCAATGTCACCTCTGCCCCAAATTCCCATTTTGCTGGAAGCAGCAAATGACGTCCACATGGGAGACATCTCACCTCTTCCAGGGGTCCTTTCACACTAGACAACCATACCTTCACTTTAGTAGCCATGGCTGCATCCTTTGCAATCTTGGGGAGTGTAGTTTGGGGAGGCACTGGAGCTCTTTGGCTGAGAATTCTAAATTCTCTCCTTAAACTGCAAATTCCAGGATTCCACAGGATGGAGCCATGGCAGCTGAAGTTGAATCACAGCACTGCAATTGTGCACTGTGAAAAGGACCCAGGTGAATCATAGAATCATAGAGTTGAAAGAAACTGCAAGGACCATCCAGTCCGACCCCCTTCTGCCAGGCAGGAATACACCACATGCAGGCGTTCCCAACAGATGGCCATCCAGTCTCTGTTTAAACGCTTCCAAAGAAGGAGACAGCATATTCCACTGTCAAAAAGCTTTTACCATCAGGAAGTTCAAGTGAAATCTCTTTTCCTGTAGTTTGAAGCCATTGCTTCATGCTCTAATCTCTGGAGCAGCAGAAAATAAGCTTGCCCCCATCTTCCATATGACATCCTTTCAAATATTTAAATGTGGCTATCATGTCACCTCTTCACATTCTCTTCTTTCCTTAGAATCCACCCTCCTCAAAAGATCTGGAGCCGACACTACAGAATACACCCAAGATCTAATTCCCACCACAATGTGGTAACCTCCTCTTCCATGAAGTCCAAGCAAGACCGTTAGGTACACACACATCATGTGTTTCCTTACGTTTCTCTTGGTGATGTTCCTGACGTCATGGACGTATTTGATGTTCCCTTCATGCCGTACAGTTCCCACAGCGATGGAATCCTCACAAATCTCAGAGGCAACGTATTTCTCCACTTTGATACCCAGATCCCGCAGCACCAGGTAACCTATTGGGCAGAAGATCTCAGGTGAGAAAACCATCAGGGGACCCATTTGGATCCCTGTGATTCCCCCACCAAGTGTTGTGGCACCCAAAATATCCATCCCATGTGTTGTGTTCACATTCCCTATCGTGAAAAAATAACCCACAGGAGCTGCAGGGTTTGTGCGCACACTTCAACATTGGATTGGAATGCACAATGCTTGCTCTATTGTACATGCAATGCACAGATCCACTCTCTCTCTCTCTCTCTCTCTCTCTCTCTCTCTCTATTTCACACACACAGACATATACACAAACTCAACATCACCGGATGAGTTAATTACACCCAAAAACAAAAATATTCATGGATGTCACGCTGTGATGGGACAAAGGACACATCATGAATATTGTGGGGATAGTCTAGGATGGGACACAGAGAAGAGAATGGACAGAAGCAAAAACGGTATGAAATTAACCAGACTGGCCTTAAAGGAGAAGAAATACAGGCCATCCAGATAGTTGCCAAACTCTGTGGAAAGAGAGGCCGACCACCACTGTGGGGTTGAGCTGTCCTTAGCAGTGATGATGAACGTTCTGGTCCATCCGCACCAGGACCTAGCAAGGCAGAGTAGCAGTTTTCCCAAGAGTTATCATTTCACATTCTTTTTCTCCAAAAAAAGCATCACCATTATGCTCTGGTTTGCGCACAACACAGAGCCATTGCAGGACAGACAAAAAAAGCTTATGCTGAGAAGTGGTAATGGATGGGTTGTGTGAAGGATGGGAGATTCAGAACAGATAAAAGGAAGCATGTCTTCACTGTGAGCTTAAACTGTGGAATTGGCTGCCACAAGGACACTAGCAAAGGCCATCAGCTTGGACCGTTCTCCGAGGGGGTTGGACAAAATGGACGGAGAAGGGGGCAAGGATGAACAACTACCAGGCAGGATGGATAAATGGCCAAAATTCAATTGGTAATCCTAAACTAGAGGAGGCCCACTGAACCTATGGATTTTACATAACATCCATACTCAACAGGAGGGCCTCTCCCTATACATGTTTGCCCAAGGACTGAGATGTGCAGGAGTGCAGGACCAGGTCAAGACACGGTTTTTTATCCAAGCCTTTGGGCATGTTTTTTTTTTTTAACGCTCAGCCTTTTAAAGTTGTCCTCACTTTCTGAATTTTTTTATATAATTTTACCTTGCCCATTAGTTGGTTTTTTTAACCTGGAATTGCTTCTTTGTTTTACCTACCTGCCACCTTGAGATCTCAGGATAAAAGGGTGGGATAAAAACTTTTTAATAAAATAAAAACAAAATTGGATTCATGTCGGCTTTCCATTCAGCAACCGATCCAATGTGGCTTCTCTAGCTGAGACTGGCAATTGGATTTAAACTGTGGCATGAATTGTATGGCCCTCTAGATGTTGTTGGACTGCAAGTCCCAGCAGGCCTCTGGCCAATGGTGAGGAATGCTGGGAGTTGTAGTTCACCAAGAGTGACAAGGCTACATGATTCTCATCCCTCATTTGGCAGGATCTTCTCTCCAGTACCAAAGGCAATTATGTCTCTGAACGCCAGTTGGATGGTGAGGGGACGCCGCCAACATTGCCGTTCCGCACACGACTTCCAAGAGGAACCAGGTTGGCCGGTGACGGAAGCACGTGCTGGACAAAATCAAGCCTTGGTCTTCAGGCTGATCCAGCCCTAAGTCTCCTCTGGTGTTCTTAAATGGCCAACCTGCCGGCCTGTATCACATCTTTTGACCATGACACTTTGGAAGGGGGCCTAAAACATCAATGGTGGAGCACCTGATGCTCAGTCCGGTGACAACTGTCAGGGTTGACCCCAGGATTTGATCATAGCACCCACAGCCACACATACTGGTTAGGTGGCCTTTGAGTGAGCGCAAATTCAGAGCTTGCTCAATGCTGGAGCTGGCCTTACCTGTAGCTATGCCGTCAAAGAGAGAAAGGACTCTAATCGGCCGCCTCTTTGCTGCTGGGATGGCAGGGTAGATTTTGGGTGCTTCCTACGACGATAAGCAGAATAAGAAAGAGCAATGCATTGTCACTACCACCACCAACACCATCAGGTTTATTCACAGGCAAGGAACCATAAAACTTTATATTAAAACATTTGTTTTGATTTTAAAAAGCATATAATACATATTAATACGCATACAGCTTGAACCTCCCTTATCTGTAAGCCTGAAATCCGAAACATCCAAAACACCTCGAACTTTTTGTTACCAGCTGCTCGCTTCAGATCCTCAGCCTCTCTCTTTTTGCTGCCAGCTGGTACCAAAAGGCATGTTGTAAATGAATACGTTCGGTCTTTCCTAGTCCCTTAATAATAAAACAGTGAAATAATATTTGTGAGATGGACTCTACTTCAAAGTTATTACACTAACACTCCACAGGACCCATTATTCACACGTCAAAGTCAGTTGTTACCAAGGAGGTGTAACTCTAACTCAAAGGACTTGATGACATTAGGGCGTCTTCTGGCTATCCTCAGAGCTCTGCTGGCAAAGCAATTTGCGAACACAACTGCTCTGCTGGCTAAGATTTGCAAGCAGCAAAGCCTTAAAGAGGGCAGAGCAGAAACTGAATTCCACCAGATCCAAACCTCTCCCAGCCTGGAAACACAGGCACAAAGTTAGGCCAGGGCAAAGGTAGTCCTAAATGACTGCAACACTCCTAGGCCAGGAGGTGTTTAGGTTAAGCACAGATTCAGCTGGCCGAATATCAGCTCAGCTAGCCCTGGGCCAGCTTAACCCATTTAGGACCGCAGCCATAGGAAGCATCAGGTAAGCAATGCAACGTCACCATATCCCAGACCTGGAAACTGGAAACAAAAAACACGCCCGATAAGAGATGAGCGGATTCTAAAATGGATCGCTATGGCTATTATGGACAAATGGACAATTTTTATACAGAAAGGGAATATAGAGACATTTATCAGAGAGTGGGATGTGGTAATTAACTATTTAAGAAATACTTGGGGTAGAAAAGAAAAGAAAAAGAAAGAAAGACAAGAAAAAAGAAAAAAGATCTGAACCTCTGACTGATTTTTAATAAAAAATAATTTTAAAAAAGAAAGACTTGGGGTGATTTAGTGATAGCTAACTTTACAGATTGAGGGTAACATACTTTTCTTCTTTATTCTGGATATAGAAGGTTAATGTGAAATCATGGCATTAGCTCTCTTAACCTATCTAGCTAAATGTATTATTATTTAAAACATCAAGAATCTAGAATCGCAATTACAGAAGATTCTAGGATACAGCTGAAAATTAGTTACAATAACCTCATTTGGTATGAAATGGTATAATTGTAATGGAAAAGATTTACATATAGATATAGATATATGTAGATATAGATATATGTATAGATAGTTTAAATAACCGATAACTTGCCACGGGGAATTCAACATGGGATTTTGCGGGTGACGAAATGCATCTTGAATATGGCTGTATAGATGTTGACTTTGTTTTTTTAACAATATACTAATTAAAGAAAGATATTCTCCTTGGATTGTTTGACCACAAGAGACAATCAACCGCTCCTAAAACTGGAGAGACCGCCGTGCTTCTCGCCCCCGTCCCACGAACGTACGTATTCCTGCCCTCTTTCGCTGGTGAAGAATTCCTTTAGCCGCGTGTTCCAGTCGTGCCGCCGGAGCAGCAAACCGTAGCGCCTTTGCGGCTGGCACATGTAACAGCTCCAGGGTTCCTCCTTGCGGGCCGCCTCGGCCGCTCCGCGCCCCACCAGGGCATTCAAGCAATCCACGCAGAAGCACCTGCCAAAAAGAACGAGGCAGAGGGGCCGAAACATGAGGAGCGCTTCCACAATCACTAAAATTATGCCCAACTTTCTCCCACCCTACGGCTCCAAACCGTTTACAGCACAGATTAATACAGGACGCAGCTCTTAAAAAGTACCATAAT
Source organism: Cyclura pinguis (assembly GCA_030412105.1). NCBI lineage: Eukaryota > Metazoa > Chordata > Lepidosauria > Squamata > Iguanidae > Cyclura > Cyclura pinguis. The sequence goes on from CM059602.1 coordinate 3,217,711, forward strand.
AAATAAGCTGGGAAACAAAGAAGCCGTCTATTTATTTTATTGTGTTTCTTAAAACATTGATATCCCAGCCTATACTACCAGATCTCTAGGGAGCGTACAATAAAATCAGTTCAAGCAATTTGGAATGTAAAAAGAAAACGTAAAAATGATCTAAGCATTCTTAAAAAAAAAACACATTGAACAATCGGATAAGTTATACTGAGGGAAGCTCCAGTCTCCCTGTCTCCAGTTTAATGCCCTTTTAAATAGAAACTGTCAGTTTTTACCTTTATGTGGCTTCGCCTGTATTTCTTTTTATCTTACAAGCTGTCATCAATCCCAGCTTTGGGGAAAACATAGCATGTGAATGAACTATTATTATTAAAGTACTACTATACATTATATGTACAATAAGACAACCAAAACTGCAGCGAATATGTGCCAGGGTAGCAAAAAATGCAGATACCAAATGCTCCCCCACTGCTAAGCCTCTCTCAGTTGAAAAGGTGTGTCGGTCTCCTTCCTTGGTGGAGAGAGGGGCACGGCTTGGGACAGCTGAACTTTCCATGCTTCTCTCACCTGAGGAAGGAGTGTCATAGAATCATGGAATCCTAGAATTGGAAGAGACCCCAGAGGCCATCCAGTCCAACCCCCTTCTGCCAGGCATGAACCCACATCAAAGCCCTCCTAACAGATGGCCATCCAGCCTCTGCTTAAAAATCTTCAAAGAAGGAGGAGACTCCACCACATTCCATGGAGGCAGCAGCAGATTCCACTGCCGGACAGCTCTGACCGTCAGGAAGTTCTTCCTGAGGTTCAAGCGGAATCTCCTTTCCTGCAGATTGAATCCACTGCTCCTTGTCCTGGTCTCTGGAGCAGTGGAAAACAAGCCCACTCCTTCCTCTACATGGCATCCCTTCAAATATTTAAACATGGCTCTCATGTCCCCTCTTAACCTTCTCTTCTGCAGACTAAAGATCCCCAGCTCCCTCAGCCGCTCCTCCTAGGGTTTCATGGCTTTCAGACCCTCTCCATCCCGGAATGAGAGAGGCACACAGCTCTCCCCTGCCATCGCGTGCCTCTCTCCACCAAGGAAGGAGACCTCAATGGAGAGGAGCACGTGGCTTCGTGCAGCTGAGCTTTCTGTGCTTCTCCCTCCTCAGCCAAGATGGGTGCAATGGGTCAGGCTGCACAGAAGTAGGACTTTAGGCAGCAGCAGCAGCAGCCTCGGCCCTGAAGTGGATTGTAGGTAACTGAAATCACCTATACTGGTCACGCAGTTATGGGAGACCTACTGTATGCAATACCATAATACCAAAATATTGTAACCATATATGCTTTCTCTGCTTATGTGACAAGTTAGGGACTGGAGCACAGTCAAGAAGTGGAATTGGCTGCAAAGCAGAACCCATAAAGAGAGCATGAGGGAATTATGGATGCTCACTTGGGACCAGCCACACGTGCACGCACAGTGCCACTTGCAACGTCTCCCAGTCACTGTTTTTCCTCTCTCAGCTTGCTTTGAGAGCCGTGTGGACGTGCGAGCACTCCCAAGCAAGCCTCTCTTAGGCAAGAAGGGCTAACAAAAAGAACAGAGCCCCTTCTCAAATTAACAGAACAGGGCTACGATTTTCAAGCATTGAAAGAATGGAACATCGAAAAACAAGCCAATGTAAAGTATGGAGACACCTGCATTAATAGTATGCTACTATTGAAAACAGCATTAATATAAAACAGTTTAAAAGCATTTATGGAAATAAAAATACAGCACCCTGATTAAACGACCCTTCTACAACAACCAGGGAAAAAGCAAATGCCTGTTTTAAATAAAGATTATGACAATGATATATAGAAAAAGTCTGTGGTTGATGGTGGAAAGAGAATACAGAAGGGCCCAGGCTAGCTTTCTGCTGAAGAGAGTTCCAAGGCCCACTCTAGTAAACAGCTGCAGCTCCAGCGTGGGAGAGAAGAAGGAGAAGGAAGCTGAAACAGCTGGCACGAGGGGTGACCCACCTGAAACAACTGGCATTATCACAGAGGAGCAGCTCAGTCCCCTCACAACAGATGGCACAGTAGGTCTGGTACCCGTCTTCATCGTACATGTAGAAAAGCTCCAGGAACCGATCCTAGGAGAAACAGGAGACAATATGCTGAACTCAACCCAACAGCCTGTTCCAACTACAGTAGAATCAAGAGAAGGTATGCTGACTTATCTCAAGTTCCTGCTGTTTCTACTAGAGCTGGTACTAACAGGTAGATTTAGGCCCTGCCTAAATACTCCAGAGGCACTAGATCCCACCTGATCTGGGACGCTAAACAGGATCAGCCCTGGTGAGTACTTGGATGGGAGGCCATCACCAAATACCAAGAACTGGTAAAAGCACCTCTTAGTATTCCTTACCTAAGAAAACCCTATGAAATTCATGGGGTCGCCATAAGTCAACAAGCAACCTGAAGGCACGTATACACATGTACACATGCCTGTGGCAAAATGAGAGTTTGAGATTCCCTGAACAGCACTAACCTCATATCAGGTATAAATGGACACCAAATGGCATCATGGCCCTACTTGAGATAAAATCTTGCTGTTAGGAAGGAGCAAGCTGCTACCTCACTTACTCCCACTTCTGTGTGTCTTGAATGGCCAAACTTTGGGTTCCTCTTACAGCAGGAATGGGGAACAATTCTGGAGCGCTCAGATCTCCCTTCCATGTGGACCAGATGACATCAAGGGGGTGGCCATCTGGGGGGACGCTGGCCATCCCGGGGGTGATCCTGATGACACAGGTGTTACATTGGCTACAAAAATGCCAGACCAGTTTGGGGATTCTGAGAGTCGTAGTCCAGAAAAGTCACCTTTCCATATATTAGACAACAGCCTTCTGGACCATATCACCAGCAATACATACTACAGCAAAGATTATCTTCTATACTTTACTATGATATGCAATCACAGTGAGTGTTTTGTGCTGCAACTCATTATTAATATTTCCTACACAGAGAGGTAACAACCAATCTGCCAGATACTGTGTCAAAACTGTTTGGCCATGTGTGACGTGGTTCCTTCCAAAAAGTTTACAACTACTGTAGGATTGCCATAACGTTCAGAATGCTGGGTATTAGCCTGATTCTAAGGCTGCCACCTGGTGCCCACTTGGATGATTATTTCTCCTGGATTTCAAGTTTTGTTCTAAAGAAGTATGCTTCCAGGCTTTCTAGAAGCTGAGATATGGGGCAAAATGTTGAGGCACTCACCTGTAGATTGTTCTGCAAGAAACAAGTCCTCCTGCCTTTCAAGCGTAAGGTAAGCATGAGCAAGTGGTAGAAAGCAAGAAGCAAGAAAGGAGCGCATCGTGAGGATGCGGAGGTGAAGCAAATTTCGATTGCAAGGCTAAGGGCAGGGAACCATCAACTTAACAATTTGTAAGCTGCTCTGAGAGCCTTTGTGGCTAAAGAGCAGAGAATAAATACTCTAAATAGATAAATATGGCCAAACAAAGGACTTGATCCTGTTCCCAGCTCCTTTTCCAGTTCATTTCTCACAAAGAATGGGATTCGCGGCATTTGACCACTCACCTGGCAAGTTGTGCAGAGTCCCCCTTCAAACAGCGGGTGGAAAGTGACTGGATTCTTCTTCCCACATGACAGACAACTATCTGTTCCATAACCAAACAACAGGTCATTTGGCTTCCAATTCACACCTCGAAGGCAGCCTTCCCCAACCTAGCAGCCCTCCCGATGTTTTAGATTACAACCCACCTCAACCCCAGTCAGCATGGCTATCGGCCATGAGAGTCGGAGAAAATGGAATTGGAGCTAATAAATCTGGACCAAGTCACGAACTACACACCAGCAAGATGACAATTTTCTCAGATATTTTGATGTACAGGTGAGTCTCGTACCTATATAGTCGCACGTGGTGGTCACAATGGCCTTTTCTACACGGGGTTTTTGAAACGGTGCAGTCCGTCTTCCAAGGAGGAGATCTGCACCTCGGACCGCACTGGGTCAGACGTATTTAAGGTAGATCCGTACCTCAGTACGGTCCGGAACGACCCCAAGTGGTCCTCCAGCGTACTTTTGAAAGACCTGGTTTTTCCAGTCTTTCAAAAGCACGCAGTGCGCCACTGCGAGCCTGCTCCCTTATGCAGATTCGCAGGCTCGCACCAATGCGAGCCTGCGATCTGCCCGAGGGCGGGCTTTAGGCTGGTGAGCTTCAGCAGTTGGTTGACACTCTCGACCAACCGGAAGCCGCCATTTGGGACGCCGGAGCAGCGCGTATTGACGAGCGCGCACTACTCCGGAGCGCCGTGGACCGGACCGGGGAGACGAAAGTCCAGCGAGTAGCGGCACGGGGCGATTCTCTCGCCCGGTGTGGAAAAGGCCAATGTTAGCAAAGGTAGTTAACCCCATCCTTAGTTTTAATCCAAATTTTAAGTGTAGAGGTTTGAGCGTTGGATTACGACCCTAGACACCAGGACCTGATTCCCTGCTTGGCCATGGAAACCTACTGGGTGTGTCACACACACAGCCCCGGAAAACCCCATCATAGGTTTGCCTTAGGGCTGCCATAAGTCAGAAATGATTTGAAGGCAAACAACAACAACAAATTTTCAGTGTGAGAGGGTCTAAAGTACCCATCTGATCTTGGAAGCTAAGCTAAGCAGGGTCACAGCCCTGGTTACTACTTGAATGGGAGACCACCAGTGAAGACCAGGTGCTGTAGGAAGTATTTCAGCTATCAGCTGTCACCGGATCTGCCTCGTGTCTACTAAAAGAGAACATTTGTGGGCCACCAGATCTGACACAAACATGTATTTTTGATGCCAAAGAGCCACCTTACCTTCCAGGCTCTTCTTGTTATTCCTGACTTCGGAAAGCATTCGCTCTGGAAAGGAAGAGGCAACAAAGAAAGGAATGAATTTTTTTTTCTGAGGCAGACATCTCTCAAGGAAGGAGAACTTGCATCCTGCATAGCAGACCCTGCAGGGAACGGTGGTTCCAGGGCTGAAAGGGGTGATGGGGACAATTCCAAATGGACAGAAAAAACACCTGGATGAAGTCACCAGAGACAGAATCCCACTGGCACAGGGAGAAAGCGCAACACTGCTCGGAATGCGCCACATTATCTGCTGTTACTGCACTGACTTCTAGACTCTTGGATCAAATCCGAATCATTGCTGGTCCAAATTTCTAACTGGTAGATCCTAGAAGACTATGAAACTGACAGACGGCGACAACAATGATATTACGACGATATTATTAGAAGGTTAAGAGGTGACATGGTAACCATGTTCAAATATTTTAAGGCATGTCCTATGAGATGAAGCCAGCTTTGTTTTCTGTTGCTCCAGAGACTTGGACACAAGGGAATAATGGCTTCAAGCTACAGGAAAAGAGATTCCACCTAAACATTAGGAAGAACTTCCTGACAGTCAGAGCAATTTGATAGTGGAAAATGCTGCCTGAGACTGTGGTGGAGTCTCCTTCTTTGGAGATTTTTAAACAAAGGTTGGATATCCCTCTTCGATTGTGTTTTCCTGCATGGCAGAAAGGGGTTGGACTGGATGGCCCTTGCAGTCTCTTCCAACTCTTGGATTCTATGGTTCTGCTTCCCTTGGTTTCACAGTCCACAAAGTGATTTGAATTAAAGAATTCAGGAATCAAAGACGCGTTGTCAGAAAATGTGAAATGTTTCAAGTAGTGTCACTTGTTGAAACTGCTGCTGTGATCCCATCTACGGCAATTTCAGTCACGTGCTTATGATAACGATCACACAGTTAGAATGGGCTGCTTGGCCCATCTTGTCCAACCCTTGCCATATAGGAACACACACTAAACCAGAGCTTTCCAAACGGTGTGCCGCAACACATTAGTATGTCAGCTGAAGTGTGTAGGTGTGTTGCCTACAATCTTGGAAATGCATGTTATTATTTATAAATCATGGATTTTTAAAAATATATGAAAAGTTTTCATGAAATACGTCGTGTCCTCATATATTCTGTTATTACAATTCATGTAAGTGCCTGTATCTCTTATAAGGGGGTCAGTAGTTTAACCTCTGGTTTGCTAGTAAAACTGAATTACTGTGTCACAAAATGATGCATGTCTAAAAAAGTGTGTCGCCAACATGAAAAGTTTGGAAAACTCTGCACTAAAGCATTCCTCAAAAATGCCCATCCAAACTCTCTTTCAAGGAGTCCACCACCTTTCCAAGGCAGTCTGTTCCACTGTTATTGATGTTGCAGATTTAATTACAAATAAAAATTAATTTTTATTATTATTATTATCATTATTATTATTATTATCACCATCATCATTATTTACATCACAAGGAAGACAGAAAACAAAGAAGAGGAAGTAGCAGCGACATTAATCAGAGAGATCACTGTCTGGGACACAGTCACCCACAGACAAACACCTCTTACCTCTGCTTTGGTTCTCCTCCGTCTGCTCCTTGTTGTTCCCATTGCAGACATTCATCCTGACCCGCTTCGGTGGCGGGGCTGGTTCAGGCTGTGCCAGCTCTTCCATGCTGTCTTGTTCTCTGTCCTCTTCTATAGACAATGACAGCCAGCATAAGCAGCAACAGAACATCATTTAGTAAAATAAAAAATCAGAAGCATTCTGGCCCAACAACATCAAGGAGAGAAGCTTTCTCTACTGCAGCAGTTTCTGTGGTCCATGGACCCCTGTGGGGCTGTGACATGCTCACAGGGGGGTCTGTGAAGGCTTGAATAAATGTTATGCGCTTTTATGGTGAAGAACAAGAGAAAGAGAGAGAGAGAGACAGATAGACAGACAGAAAGAAGGATGGATGGACAGGCAGATGTGTGGTCATGCACTGATCTCAAAGAGCAAAACTCTTCTGTTCATGATAGACATAATTTGTACAAAAATTCATTACAATATTCCAAACTGTTCAAAAGTTATGAAAACAACTATTTGACAGCAAAAGATTTACAGCCAAAAGCCACCTTCGTAATAGGAGCATGTGCACTTACTTACTTCTCCCTCCTCTCCAAATTTGAAGACCCTTGAAAAGCAACCTTAAATAAATATTTGAGGCACTTCAGGGTTTTAAATCCCAAGTTGGGTTTTGGTGGTCTGCAGCAACAAAAGGTGTTTAAAAGGGGGTCCATGGTAAAGAAAAGGTTAAGAACCCACTGATCTAGTGCACAAGAAAACAGTTTGTGGGTAGGGGCACCAGAATAAAAACTGGAGAGGGCTCCTGTACCTTGTTGTGTAGAAGAAGGAATTTCAGCAGGGACGGCTTCTTACCTGGTTGGTTGAAGAGAGTGACAGAGGAGTACGGATGGGTCACCTGAAGTCCAGGGGCTGCAAGTGGGCCATAGAGAGCAGCACTTTCTCCACCCTTAATTTATAGCTACTTTTCCAGGCATACCCTATTCTTCCCTAGTCAGTCCACACTGCACACATAAGGAAATATTGCAATAATAGGAGAAGAGACCATGCGCGTGCTCCTATTCATCTCTCAGACCCTCATTCTCTCTCAGGCGGCTGGCAGCAAAAAAGAAAGAGACTAGGAATATGAGAGACAGGCAATTTCTGCAATAGGCTATTATAGTGCTATTGTTCCACTTTCAACATCCTATGGAATCCCGGGGTTTGCAGTTTAGGGAGGGTCCAACTGGCCCCAGGATTCCATAGGATGTTGAAAGTGGAATAATAGAACTATAACAATCTAATGCAGAAATGGCCACAAACAAGCAGGAGCATCACAGCCACAGCCTCGAAGGCAGAAGTGGATGACTGGCAGTGAAAAGAGAGGGCCAGAGGATCTGTGAATTGACAGGGGGAGTAGAATTGCACCGAGCACTTTGCACCATTTCACAGATCCTCAGTCTCTCTCCAGCCTCACATCTTACGCACAACACAAGTTGTGAACAAACAAGACATGACACTATTCCAAAAAGGTACTGTGTTCAAAAACTCCAAAAAAAAAATGAAATACAGGAAACTCTTGACCCCAAGCATTTTGAATGAGGGAGGCTCAACCTGTACCTACTGCTACCTATTTAAATGGTGATCTGCTGCAAGAGGAGGCAATTCTACCCTTTTTAGTGGGAAGGGGCGAAAAAGCAGCACTCTAAGGAGTCTGGATGGACTGAGGGCCACAAAACTAGCTTATAGGCCCCAAGGTCGTTTTTTGCCCATCACTCCCACAGGTAATTTGCCCCAGGGTCAGAGGTCATACAGAAAGTAATACTGCAGCATGAACCCTTCCTACTTGGCAACCACTTCCAGGGCATGGATGGCTCATGACAAGAGCCTCCTTGCTGTGTTATCAGTTGCTGGGAGCATGAAATGCCTCTACCTTCATGTCTCTATTGATGGGACACTATGTGGATGAACTGGACCTTTGGCCTGATCCAATATGGCTCCTCCTATGTTCTGATGTTAATCCCTAGTAGCATCTCCACAGATTTTTTTTAAAGGTATTTCAGGTTGCAGTTAAGAGGAAAGACCTCTGCCAGAGATCCAGAAGACAAAGTGCTGAGGAAAAGGGACTTGGCATGAATGAATGAATGAATGAATGAATGAATGAATGAATGCAGGCAGCACTGCATGGTCAAATTGGGCAAGCATCCTGGGTTGGCGTGGCATAAGCCCATTTCCACTGATTCCTGGCCACCAAATAGCAATAGCATGCGTATTTCTATACCATTTATCAGCTAAGTGCTCTCTAAGCGGTTTACAATGTATTTAGCTAATTGCCCCCAACAAACTGGTTACTCATTTTACCTACCTATGGAAGGATGGAAGGCTGAGTCAACCTGGAGCCTTGCAGGATCAAACTCACAACCTTGTGGCTGCAGTACCGGCATCTAACCCCTGCGCCACCGGGGCCTTCCCACCGTAAACACAAAGGTCTTTCAACCTAATCTCAGAAAGGCAAACTCCATACCTGGGCTCTTGGGTGGCTTCAGTCCTTTACCCCCCAGGGGCTTGAAGCCGCTGAGGGCCCAATCCACCATGGGCTTCAGCTTCTCTTCGAGAGAATCCCCCGGGGGACTTGAGAAAGTCTTGCCAGCTCGATTGCTTGCAACCTGCGAGAAGGAAGAGGACTTATGAAAGAGTCACAACAAAACACATCACAGGGGGGCAGCCCAACATGAGGGTGAAGAGGGCTTTTTTGTATTTTGTTTTTGCTAGCTAGCTACTGTCTCGCTCAGAGTAGTGCAATGTGTAAAACTCGATCAGACTCACAAGAAATATAGCCAACTGACTGCAACATTGGGAGTGGAAGCCAAAATACAGACTTTGCACTACCAAAGCAGCGGATGACCAAGCCATAGTAGTCCAGGTTAGATTCTAGAATGTGCTTTATGAGATAGCAATGGTGTAGTAATTTGAGCACTGGGCTACAGCTCTGGAGACCAGGGTTCAAATCCCAACTTAGCCATAAAAACCCACTGGGCAGCCTTGGCAAGCCACACTCTCTTAGCCTCAGAGGAAGGCAAAGGCAAATCCCTTCCAAACAAATCTTAAAAAAAAAAAAGAACCCTTGTGATAGGGTTACCTTAGGATCACCATAAGTCAGAAGCAACTTTAGGACACAAAGCCACCACCACCAAATGCTTTACATCGGGTGGCCTTGAAGAAAACCTGGAATCTACATCCAGTGCAAACCACACCAGCTAAACTCTTAATCAGAATTATACTGAAAATGCATAGGGCTGGAGGGGCTCAAGTTGCTATGGATGACATTCAAAGCCCAAATGGCATGGGGCTTCCAATAATTGGAAAGAATGCCTCTCCTCCTATATCTGCTTGCCCAAGAACTAAGGTCTGCTGGACAGCCCATCTGTTTCCCACTGGGGAAAGCAGTATCCTGTGGGAGGATATCGAAGCAGGACTTTCCCTTCAGTGAAAGACTGGTTGTGGAATAACCTCCTAAAAGAACTGGCAGAAGTCATTTCTGAACCACTCGCAATAATCCTTGAGAACTCTTGGAGAACAGGAGAAATCCCAGCGGACTGGAGGAGGACAAATGTCGTCCCCATCTTCAAGCGGGGAAAAAAGAGGACTCAAATAATCATCGCCCAGTCAACCTAACATCAATACCAGGAAAGATCCTAGAGCTGATCATTAAACAGTCAGTCGACTTTACATTAAACAGTCAGTTTGTAATTACTTGGAAAGCAATGCCGTAATCACCGAAAGTCAACATGGATTTCTCAGAAATAAATCATGCCAGACTAATCTTATCTCTTTTTATGATAGGGTTACAAGCTTGATAGATGAAGGGAATGTTCATATCTTGATTTCAGTAAGGCCTTTGACAAAGTTCCCCATGACATTCTTGCAAAGAAGCTAGTAGAGTGCAGGTTGGACAGGGCCACTGTTAGGTGGATTTGTAATTGGTTGACCGACCGAACCCAAAGGGTGATCACCAACAGCTGCTTTTCATCCTGGAGAGGAGTGACCAGCGGGGTGCCACAGGGTTCTGTGCTGGGCCCAGGGCTATTCAACATCTTCATCAATCACTTGGATGAAGGAATGGAGGGCATGCTGATCAAATCTGCAGATGACCCCAAGTTGGGAGGGGTTGCTAATACCCCAGAGGACAGGACCAAAATTCAAAATGACCTTGACAGATTGGAGAGCTGGGCCAAAGCTAACAAAATGAATTTCAACAGAGACAAATGGAAGATCCTACGCTTAGGCAGAAAAAATGGAATGCACAAATATAGGATGGGGGACGTATGGCTCCATAGCAGTACATGTGAAAGGGATCCAGGAGTCTTGGTAGATCACAAGCTGAACATGAGTCAGCAGTGTGATGCAGCAGCCAAGAAAGTCAACACAATTCTTGGTGGCATCAATAGGAGTATGGTGTCTAGATCGAGGGAGGTAATGGTACCAATCTAATCTGCATTGGTTAGGCCTCATTTGGAATCCTGTGTCCAGTTCTGGGCACCTCATTTCAAGAAGGATATCGACAAGCTGGAGTGTGTCCAGAGGAGGGCAACCAAAATGGTGAAGGGTCTGGAAGCCATGAAGCCCTATGAGGAGTGGCTTAAGGAGCTGGGGATGTTTAGTGTGCAGAAGAGAAGGTAAAGAGGGGACATGATAGCCATGTTTAAATATTTGAAGAGATGTCATGTTGAGGAGGGAGTGGGATTGTTCTCTGCCGCTCCAGAGACTAGGACAAGGAGCAATGGATTCAAGCTGTAGGAAAGGAGATTCCACTTGAACTTCAGGAAGAACTTCCTGATGGTCAGAGCTGTCCAGCAGTGGAATCTGCTGCCTCCATGGAGTGTGGTGGAGTCTCCTCCTCCTTTGGAGGTTTTTAAGCAGGGGCTGGAGGGCCATCTGTTGGGAAGGCTTTGATGGGTGCTCCTGCATAGCAGGGGGTTGGACTCGATGGCCCCTGGGGTCTCTTCCACCTCTATGATTCTATGATTCTCCAGACTGGAGTCCACAACAGTATCATTCCAGTACCACAGTTTTCTTTGCAGTCTGCTTGATTTTACCCACATCTGTACAAGGAGGTCTAGCTGGCCTCTTCGCTGCTATATTTCTGCCAGCAGGGAAAGACCTTTTTTTTTTTTAATTAAAGGAAGTATTTAGTTTTCATTCTGTTGCAGTAGACAAAGCTTTTAATGGGGGCTGCTGTGTTTCTGTTTTGTTTTAAATGTAACTAGTCTTCTTAGTTGTATTGTGCTTTTTAAGAACTTGCACACTGCCCTGAATCCCATGCTGCGAGAAAGGTGAGATACTAAATAAATAAATACATAGACAGAAATAAGGGTTATTGGTTTTAAGTGTCTTAACTGATTTTAATGGTCTTGCTTTAACAAAGTTTAATTTGTTTCCTGTATGTTCAGTTTGTTTTTTACTGTTTTATATTGTTTATGGCAGCTAAACAGATTCTATTCTGCAGCACGCTGAGACCTTCTGACATCAGGTGGGATATAAGCATTTTAATAAACGAATAACTGTGGTGGAATGTAATATATCCATCCTGAAGTCAGAGGAAGAATCTTAGAAATGCTTCCGTCATCTTTCTTGGAAGATAGAGAAGGAGGAATCAAGCAAAGACAGAGACCACTAGCCCTTCTTGTTTGTGAATTAATACTTGGCGTGTTTATGTGCCTTCAGATGTCCTGTTGACTTATGGTGACTCCATGAATTTCATAGGGTCATCTTGGGCAAGGAATCCTCAGATGTGGTTTTGACAGTTCCCTCCTCTGAAATATAGCCTATGGCACTTGGGACTCATTGGTGGTCTCCCATACAAGTACTAACCAGGGCTGTCCCTCCTTAGCTTCCAAGATCAGACAAGACATGTTGCCTTCTGGGTATTTAGGCCCTTTAAACTGCTGTTCCTTCACTGGATGAAAATGGTCACTTCTGATCACCAGGCACAGACACCTTGGCCAAACTGGTTCTCCTTCTCTCTCCCATTACCTCTAAAACATGGAGAATGGCTTGTCGGTAGGACACCATCTTCCGAAAAGTGGCAGTGTTGAAATAGTCCTGGAAGGCCTCCAATCCCACTAGTTTGTCAGCGGACACCTGCAGTGGGAAACATCATTGCTTAATTAATGGAAGATGGAGTTGTCCTCAAAGTAGAAAAAGCACAAGGTCACGTGACTGCTTTTGAAGCATCCAAAACTCCAGCAAAACTCACAAGATTTTAACAAGCAAAAACTGAGCGTTGCCAGCCCATGCCAAAGCAGAAGACTACGAACTTTCTACGATGCCAGCAAATAGGAAGAACGCACAACATTTCAATAATACATAGAACGATACTGTCAACATTATCTGCATGCTCTATACAAAATGTAAGCAACTTGGGTAGAACGGTGCAGAACTTGGGATTAAAATTCAATTCAAACTTTGAAAGAGCCGTGGATGGATGACCCTGGTCTAGCCACTCTGTCTCAATTCAATCTACATCACTGGATTATTGTGACAATATTGATGATTGAAAAAACACAAACACACAAATAAACTGCACCTTCAGCTTTTTCTGAAAAGGCAGATATAATGTGTAGGGATGGGCCTAAAACTGGGGCACCTATTGATCAAGACCTGTCATCCCCCTGGCACTGTATTCTGCATTCTGCCTCCTTGCCTACTGCTCTCCAATTCCTTTCCAGTCCCATCTAAGTTTTAAATGGTTTTGTAGAGAGACAGCATAGTGTTGTGGCTTGAGCACTACACCAGACAGAAGGGAAGTCATGTCAAGGAGGGAGCGGGCTTGTTTTCTGCTGCTCCAGAGACTAGGACAAGGAGCAATGGATTCAAGCTGTAGGAAAGGAGATTCCACCTGAACCTCAAGAAGAACTTCCTGACGGTCAGGGCTGTCCGGCAGTGGAATCTGCTGCTGCCTCAATGGAGTGTGGTGGAGTCTCCTCCTTCTTTGAAGGTTTCTAAGCAGAGGCTGGATGGCCAGAATCTTTCAAAGGGAGTGCTTTGACGTGTGTTCCTGCATGGCAGGGGGTTGGACTAGATGGCCCCTTGGGTCTCTTCCAACTCTATGATTCTATGAGCACTGGGCTATGACTCGGGAGGCCAGGGTTCAAACCCCCAGTCCACCTCCAAGCCCCATGCTTCCCACAGGACATTGCCCTAGCAGCTAAAGGGAGATCATAATGCTGTAACTGCGTAGTGTGAAAGATCCCCTCCTTTGACCAAGCAGCCCAGGCCCTGTAAGGTCTTCAGGGTCTCAGTTCCTCTCTTCTCTCACCTCTGAAAACTTTCCATCTCCGAACCACTTGACCCACCGCATCCCGGGAGCTGCGGGGCGATTGGAGGTGGCCTTCCAGGTAACAATGATGGCGGGCCACCAGGCAAAGCCCCGGATCTTCCCCCATACGAGCTCCCCAGTTTTAAAATCCTTCCCATCCTGTAAGCCAAAGGGGATGAAGGTGAACAAGCAAATCATCATATTCATCATCATCACACTCATCCAATCAAAACTATGTACATGCATGGCCCCAAGTGAGCCTCCATAATTCCTTCACGCTCTCTGGAGGAAGAAGGCAAGAGGAGAAGAAATGATGAAAGACTGGGTTCTGCTTTGAACCAATTACACTTTCTGACCATGCTCTGGTCCCAAACCCATGAGATAAATGGGGGATGTCTGTAATGCCTCCAGTACACACCTGTGGCTATGAGGTTACCACACCAGGGGAAGGGGGATGCCTCCAAGATCTGCCACAGAACTTCGAAACATTTTTATTTGGACCACCAAGATTCCCCAGCTAGCATGGCCACTGGTTCCTCAAATTGCTGAAGGGTGACTCAACATGTAGGTAGAAGAGTGACTCAACGTGTTGGATCAATGGCAGAACTAACAACAAGATCTATGAAGGAGAAGCAGCAGCTGGAACAAGCCACAAGAGGGTCCTTTGTCCATTCCTGTTCCAGGCAGGGATATCTGTCTCTTCTCTATGGGAAGCACAACATGGAGAATTTACTTTTTTTAACTTCCAGCACTGGCAGCCAGTTCTGCTGGTTATCTACTACATAAATGTCAAAGTTTGTGAGTTTCTCTGTGTCACGCAGGCCAAGACCTCATATGATTACCTGTGTCAGGCGAGAAGACCTCATATGTTTGGCTACCTGTGAAGACGCTATGGAATCCTGGGGTTGGCATTTTAGTCTAAGGGCCCTTAGAATTCTCAGCCAGAGAGCTCTTGGGCCTCAAGCTGGTTGCTGTGGAGACCAGGCCTAACAGCAAGAAGGAGGAGAAGGACAGTGTATTCCCTCAGAAACCGAACCTCTGTACGCTGACAACTCTGAATACAGATTGGATTGGGGACTATGGGGAAAAGTTATAGGCACTGGACAAGGTAGTTTGAGGAATTATAGACATAAGGGTCTCAAATCCATGTGTATTTCAACCGCATTTAATTCCTAAGGTAAGGTAATTCCTAAGGTATTTCTAACAAGTGTTCTCTATAAGAAAAGAAAATCCCGTACAACGCCAGGTAAATATGCTAGTTATCTATAAAGCCCTATATGGCTCAAGTCCAGTCTATTTGGCAGACTGTATCTCGCTGTACAAGCCAGCCTGGGATCTGAAATCATCAGGAGAAGCCCTTCTCCCAGTCCCATCAGCATTACAACCATTGTTGGTGTAGAGGCTTGAGAGGGCCTTCTTGCTGGCTGCCCCTGGACTCTGGAACTCTCTTCCCAAGGAAGCGAGAACGGCCCCTTTCTTCTTGTTCTTTTGGTGGCAGGATAAACCTTTTTATTCTGAGAGCCTTTTAATACAGAAAGCTTTTAAAGAATGAGCTAGGATTGATGTGTTATTTTCAGTATTGTTTTAAAGAGCTTTTTTTTTAAATTGCATTTTAGGCCATTTCCGCACTAGACTGTTATAGCGCCATTATACCACTTTCAACATCCTATAGAATCCTGGGGTTTGCAGTTTCAGGAGGGGCCGATTATACGGCCGCTTCTAAAACAGCCCTCCCTAGATCCCCTGGATATGAATAATTATAGACCAGTCTCCCATCTCCCATTTTTAAGCAAGGTGATCGAGAGGGCTGTTGGTCTTCAGCTCCAAGCTGTCTCGGATGAAACAGATTATCTAGACCCATTTCAAACTGGCTTCAGGGCAGGATATGGAGTCGAGACTGCCACGGTCACCTTAGTGGATGATCTTTGCCTAGGTATCGACAGGGGAAATGTGACCTGCTGGTACTCTTGGACCTCTCAGCGGCTCTCGATACCATAGACCACGGTATCCTTCTGGAACGCCTGAGAGGGTTGGGGATCGGGGGCACTGCACTTAAGTGGTTCCGGTCCTATCTCTCAGGTAGATACCATATGGTGATGCTTGGGGACAGTTGCTCCTCGAAAAAGGAGCTAATTCTGGCATCCCTCAGGGCGCTGTCCTGTCCCCAATGCTATTTAACATCTACATGAAACCGCTGGGAGAGATCATCAGGAGGCACGGAGCAAGGTGCTATCAGTACGCTGACGACACCCAGATATATCTCTCCATGCCTCGGATAACAGCATCAACTAAGGATGGCATCTCGCCTCTGAACGAATGTCTTGAAGCAGTAATGGACTGGATGAGGAAAAACAGACCGAAGCTGAATCCAGATAAGACGGAGGTACTCGCTGTTAAGGGCCCTCGCCCAGGTATGGAGGTCTGTCAACCAGTCCTAGACAGGGTCCCACTTCCCCTTGAAAGACTGTGTTCGCAGCTCGGGGGCGCTCCTGGACTCGTCACTTCAGATGACAGCTCAAACAGATGCGGCGGCCAGGAGTGCCCGTTATCAGCTTCAGCCGATACGCCAGCTGCGCCCCTTCCTGGAGCTGGAGCACCTAAAAACAGTGGTGCACGCGCTGGTAACTTCGCGGCTCGACTTCTGCAACGCGCTCTACACAGGGCTACCCTTGTGCTTAGTCCGGAAGCTTCAATTAGTTCAGAACAGGGCAGCCAGGATGGCCACCGGAAGGCCTAAAACTGACCATGTAACACCAATTCTAAAGTCTCTCCATTGGCTGCCTATGAGTTTCCAGGCACAGTACAAGGTGTTGGCCATTACCTTTCAAGCCCTTCATGGCTTGGGGCCAGCCTACCCGTGGGATCGCCTTCTCCCGTACAATCCGCCCCGCACGCTAAGGTCCTCCGGGAGGAATTTACTGCAGCCAGTCAGAACTAGGCTGGCTGCGGTTACCCGGAGGACCTTCTCTTCTATCGCTCCCCAGTTACGGAACGGCCTGCCGGAGGAGACCCAGCACACGACCAGTCTTGACCGCTTTAAAAGAGCGGTCGAGACTGATCTCTTCCGACAGGCCTTCCAAGACTGGCATTTCCATCGCCTCCCATCAATTGTCTTGCTGTTCCTTCAATAGCTGATTGATTGTTGTGTGTTTTAGAGGGTTGGTCTTAGGTGGGCATGTTTTTTAATGTTTTTAATGTATTAATGTATTTAATGTTGTTCGCCGCCTCGATCCATGTGGAGAGGCGGGATAGAAATAAATTATTATTATTATTATTATTATTATTATTATTATTATTATTATTATTATTATTAGTTTGGAAATGGCCGTACTCTTCTACTGAGGTATAATTGTTTTAATACTAGGAATAGTTGAATTCCGATTTAAAAATCACTTTTTGTATGTTTTTGGTTGTATTCTTTTAAATCCTGTGTGGCTTTGAGTCTCAATTATGGAGAAAAAGCAGTATACAAATTATTACTATTAGTATAATTATTACTATTATTACTAGAGGCTTGTTAACGAGTGGAGAAAATGTGATAAAAATTAGAGCAGGATTATTTTCTTGAGAAAATACACAAAACAAATCTGAAACTTGAATTAAAAACAGCATTTAAGCAAAAGAAAAAGAGGAATAAAAAAGCAGATTGAAATACAGCAGCCTGGTTTAGAGAACACATGAAGGAAAAGTATTGCTTTAGTTGGAATGATTTTAAATAAAGTTGAGACAGTCTGCAAACAGAGCCATGCAGGAGCCTGACCTCTCCCTGACTTTTGGCCTCCGACTTTTCGAGGTCGAGAGAGGCAGCCCGGCTGCGTTCCTCAGTAGCAGTTTGTTAGTTCACCTGAGTAAACCGGGGGGAATAAAGCACCTGGAGATGCTGTATGAGACCAAATCGAGGTCCACCTAAGAAAGAGGAGGACATAGCCTATAGGCTTCTTGTAGCCTCCCCAAAAACTGTTTTTGGGGGCCAAGGGGCTCCCCAACATCCACCATCCCCAAAAGTGTCAAGAAAATCTTTTCTTGGCCAAAAATGTTCCACCTTTTGCCATCTTTTTTGAACTTCCCCGGCATACTTTAAGCCCAGAAGGAGCCCTTTTTAAAAGCAGGAGGTCAACTAGAACGCCATTTTGGGCCTAAAATGATCCACAGAAAGGGGTGAAATTGGCCCTCCGTCGTAATGCATCTGAGGAATATTCCCTCTCACATAATAAAAGTTTAAAAATTTTCAAGGGGTGCAACAATGTGACCTAAATTTTGACCACAATTTTCCAACATCCTGGTGGCCTTAGTAGCTGGGGAATTGTCGTGTTGCTGTTGTTGTTATGTTTATTTATATAATTATGCTTGCAATGGTGGTGGGTTTGAGAGAGGAGTCTCTCCTGACCCCAGGCGGTTCATACAAATTCAAATTACAACACAGAAGAAGAAAGATTGGTAAATTCACGAATCAGGTTTGCTCTACTAAAAGTATACCATTCTGGAGACGATTGGACAGTTAATTTATCGGACTTTAATACCCAGAATCTCACAACTAGAATAGCCAATGGTAGTGACCACTGGGAGCAGTAACCCAAAGCAATAACTGTTACAACCCTTCCTCCTACCCGGTATTCTTCACCACTCCTAAGTAATGCTGAAAAATGACTTCCGTTTGAGATGCCGTTGCTGCTCCTCCAGCTGAACTCAGTGGATTCTTCCTCTGAGAAACTGATCGGTGCATTTGCAGAAATTCTCCTGGAAAACTAAAGGTGAGGAAAACAAAGGAGCTGAACTTTTACCAAGACTTTAGTGGGAAAAATGCAAAAGGAGGCAAATGAGAACCAAAGGGGGATGAAGCACCACCATGAAACACAGCATGATTCCATATTACAGTCCAACTAAACTCGACATTACTCATCCAATTCCTCCCAGTCTTCCTCATGAGGTCCAGAATGATTGCTTGTGGCATGCACAAACCAGTTCGGAAGAAGGAAGCCACGCTGGGTTCACCTCCCTGATCTAGCAGTGCAAATCACTACTGGCCAGCCCAACGTCCCATCTGACGAGGGAGAGTGAAATCTGTGGCCCAAGAGCAAAGGAGAACTTCCTGAGGGCAAGAGCAGTTGGACAGTGGGATACGCTGCTGTCCAGGAGTGTGGTGGAATCTCCTTCTTGGAAACAGAGGCTGGATGGCCACCTGTCAGGAGTGCTTCAATTGTGTTTTCCTGAATGGAAGAAATGGGTTGGACCGGACGGTCCTTGCGATCTCTTCCAAATCTATAATTCTGTGATTCTCGGTGTGGAAGAAAACCGTCAAAGTGACACTTTCCGGAACCCAGAGTACAAACTCTTGCGTTATCGCCTGGAAAAGTTGCAGTTGGCCACCTGACTCCTTAACAAATCATTAAGCGCAGGCATGGCCAACTGTGCCAGCGTGGGTGCCCATTTTCATCCCCACAACCTTCCAGCGGGCTGCAAAGTGCAGACAATGTGCTGGAGCAAGAAATGATGTCACGTCACTTCCTGTTTCAACAAAAAGCCGGCCAATTTTTTAAGTCTGCGGGGTGATGAGGTACATCCACCAAAAGTGCAACATTTTGTGCACTTTGAGCCCCTGACGATGTTTTTCTCACCAATTTTTTGGCCAAAAATATATTTGACAGGGGTGCTGCCCCACCTAGAAAAATATGCCCGGGGGCCACAATTTCCCCACCTTTGCCTTAAGAGGAATCCTACCCTGATTTTGTGCCTTTCTTTGAACCCTTCCACACTCTCCACATCATCTTTGGGTTTCTTCTCCTGCGAGGCTGGTCCTGCCTGGAAGACAATACGGGGAGCAGGTTTCTGACGCAAACTGTTCTCCCAGCCAGCATTTCCACGGGGCCGTACCTGGAAAGCAAAACAAAGAGACAGAAAGGCAAAACTGACATGTGCACGGACGCGGAAGAGTGAATTAATACCAACAAAAGAGGACTGACTGTTAAAATTCAGTGATTTGAAATGGACAAATTATCTGCTTTGATCAGAGAAAAATCATTGGTGACATTTCTGAAAGGCTGGGAACCCTTGATTGCCCTTTTGCAGAAAAAGAAAACAGAATAGTAGGATAACTGTAGGTTTTGATAATTAGTAGGTTTGAATTACAGGAAGAAGTGAAAGAAATATTGATTAGTTTGTTGGATAAGTAACATTTTCTATATTAAAACCACCATAAAGAAAATTGGAAGTCATTACATCTTTCCTTTTTATCTTCCGTTGTTTCTTTTTAAATCCTTTGTCTTTTTCTTTCTCTCTCTCTCTCTCTCTCTTTTCTTTCACAAACACAGACACACATAGATTTAACACTGACGTAAATGGGACCAAGAAAGAGGTTAGGCCAAGCCTCAGGTCATCAAAAGTTGGGGACAGATAATGGACGGGGAGCGTGGAGCAGCCAGAATGGCCCCACTCTGAGTGAGCATGAATTGCATTACAGTTGAGTATCCCTTATCCAGAAATCTGACAACTCCAAAACCCAAAACTTTTTGCCCCCCGCTGCCCTTCTGCCTTCAATGTGGCACCGTGATTTTCCTGTCTCTCAGATCCTCAGTCTCTCTCCAGCCTTTCATCTCATATGCAACGCAAGAAGATGTGAGGCTGGAGAGAGATGCAAAGATCTCTGAAATGGCAGAAATGCAAGCGTAGTGCTTGGCATGAAATGGTGGCTGCAGCGCTCCTGCTCATTCCTTCAGGGGCTTCCCAGAGATCTCCTGCATAGTACTGTATTGTATGTACAGGCAACTATGGGAGGTTTTCCAAAATCCAAAAAATAAAAATAAAAATACAAAACACTTCTAGTCCCAAGCATTTTGGATAAAGGACACTCAATCTGTATTTACAATTGTTTTAAACAGTATGGTTCTAAGCGATATACGATTTATTATTTTTAAAAATCTTAAATTGTTGTCATTTACAGTGTTAAACTGATTTTATTGTATGCTGCCTTGAGATCTTCAGATGTAGGGAGGTATATAAATATTTTAATAAAGAAATATCTATGAGACAGAGGCCATTTCCACACTAGAATGTTACAGTGTTATTATTCCACTTTGAACATCCTATGGAATCCTGGGGTTTGCAGTTTATAGGATGGGGCCTTGAGAATTTTCAACCAGAGAGCTCTTTGGCCTCAGCAAACTACAAACCTCATAATTACAAAGGATGCTGAAAGTGCAATAATAGCACTGTAACCGTGTAGTGCGGAAATGACCCGACTAGTGTCTGTCTAGTGGTGACTACTGGTTACCATCTCAGAAAGCAATGGAACCACTCTGGCTTTGAATCCCAACTGCAAGGGAGCCACTTTGATAAGTTGGGCAGAAGACACAGATCCACCACCTCATGACACACATTGGGAGAAAAGGCAGAATGCAAAAGGAAGCCCCGTGAAAAATCACCGCCAGGTTGCTTTGCTTTCCCTGCCATGATCTCCTAATGACATGTAGAGTCACTAGGGCATGGTGAGTGGTAGGAACTTAAGGTTGGAACTGCGGGGCTAGCCTGGCGAGGGGCTCGGTCACAAGCAGGCGTCAGAGAAAGTTGTGACCAACAAGAATGTGTTTTTAATGGCTCCCATTCACTCTGGCTTAATGCACAGAATCTGGTGTGGAAGGAACGTGGTCTGATTCTCCAGCAAACCGAGCTTCTTCCCCAGACCAGACAATCTGAAGGCAGATCCCTAGCCATGCTTTGGTCTTCAGCCAGGTGACTGAGAGACCCCTTGCTCACCACACCCCAGGCTTGCAAAAGAAACAGAAATCTTCTCAAGGGAAGGTCACAAATGGTGTAAGACTCTTCCGATCACACAGATGAAAAGAGAGAGAGAGAGAGAGCACACATGAGCGAGCTTTGGCAAACAGGCTCCTTCTCGCTGGAGGAACGGGCTAGTGCTCTGGGAAGATGGAGCCAGGGCATTTCCTGCTCCTCCTGAGGGCAGGACCTGAACCAACAGATTCAAGTTACAAGAAAAGAGATTGTATTAAGAAGATCTTCTTGCTAGTAAGAGCCGTTTGTACATTGGAGCATCCTGTCTCAAAAGGTCGTAGTCTGTCCTTCACTGGAGACTTTTACACAAAAGATTCAGTGGTCTGCTCTAATGGGTACTCGTGCTGTGGGTTTCCTACCCTGGCAGGGGCTTGGACCAGATCACCGTCGAGGTCTCTGCCAATTCTCTGATTCTATTATGCTTATAGCAAAAGGTACAGGAGAGAATACACAGAGTTTGGAGACGTTATTTCTTGAAATACAGCTCCCACAATACCCCGCATAGCATGGCCGATTATCATACTGGCTACTATTTATTATTATTACAGGAATCCCTCCACGTTTGCTAAGGTTAGGGGCACGGGACCGCCATGAAAGTGGGAAAACCGTGAATAACTTTAAGTGCTCCCAAACCATATTTAACACACAAAAAAGGATGACCACCACAATTCAACCCACGGTGGATTCCTCTGAGGCGTCCGGGCTCCTCCACAAGGCAGAAGTGGGGGGCTGGTGGGGCTCACTGCCACCCCCACTGCTGCCCCACACCAGTTTTAAGAGGGACTTACAAGCCTTGTTCACAGTTTCTCAGTCTTGCGAGGCTTGCGGCCCCTATTAAACACGGCCTCAGGAGGCAGCAGATGGGACAGTAAATAATCTGTGAATAATCAAATCCGCAAAAGTGAAACCTGCAAATGTGGAGGGCTGACTGTATTATTAACATTATTATTATCATCATCACCATCATCATCATGATTGTTTTATTCATTTATATCCCACTTTTCTCCAGATAACGTGACTCAAACTGGTTAAAAACATATTTAAAACAATACAAACCAAAACAATACAGAATATTCACAAAAATATAAGATTTAAACAAACAAGCCTGAGAGGATGGTGGGACAGAGAGAAGGGTCTCTCCAGATGAACTCAAAGCTCTCCTGGGCTCATAAAGGGAGCTACAGCTCTCCAAATAACCTGGGCCCAGCGGTATAGAGCTCGATAGGTCAAAACCAGCATTTTGATTACGGAAGCTGCGGTCCCAAGAAAGGACCTGAAATCTGATTATGGGAGCTGTAGTCTCAAGAAACAACTCTGGGACAAAGAGGACCTTTTCTTCCTGAGGAAGTAATTGGGAGGTAGGATCACTCCTCCTCTTCCTCCTTCCAGCAAGAGGTTGGATCTGATAATCCAGTCTGGTGGCTCGACTACGATTTGATCTCATGAATAAGTTGAGGGCAGGTTTTGGGCCCCAATGAAGGAATTGGCTACGATCCATAAATAAGTCAAGGGCAGAGCTTTCCAAACGGTGTACCGTGACACGTCAGTGTGTCGCCTGAAGTGCGTAGGTGTGTTGCCTACAATCTTGGAAACATATGTTATCATTTATAAATCATATATTTTTAAAAATACGTGAAAGGTTTTCATGAGATATGTTGTGTCCCCCGACATTTTGTTATAACAATTGATGTATGTGTCTGCATCTCTTATAAGGGATTAGTTTAACCTCTGGCTTGCTAGTAAAACTGAATGACTGGGTCACGAAATGATGTACGTCTAAAAAGTGTGTCACCAAGCGTGTTTGGAGATCTCTGCCTTAGGGGTATGTAACGAAGGATATAAAAGATGAAGCAAAGGAAAATGATGTCAAGTATTCCAGCAGGTATAACTGCTTGTGTTCACCCCAAAGGCTGGATGCCTGAGAAGGGAACTAAAGAGAGACCGCAGAATGCACGGCGTTGGCTGACCGGCACGGGCCTAAGAACACACCCGTTGCTATTGGTGTGGGATATATTCTGTGCACATGTAACAAAGGAAGTAAAGGACGGAACAAAGAAAATGGCAACTACATTAAAAGTGATTCCAGCCTTTAAATTTAATTTGAGAATTTTGCCTGATTGTAACCTGGAAAACCTGACAAACATACGAAATATCTTACTCAAAAGTAAATTGTTTTTATCTTAACACAAGCTTTCGTGGATATAAATCACCTTCTTCAGATGAAGCATTGAGTGGTATTAAGGCTTTTGCATCTGAAGAAGCAGGTTTATATCCACAAAAGCCCATGCTAAGATAAAAGCAATTTAGTCTTAAAGGTTCTGCCCCATTTCTTTTTTCCTTTTCCTCACCTTCCTCCTTTTTATGATGCAAGAGACTTAACACAGCTGCCATTTTCCAAAACAACATCAACATTTTGTGTTTTAAATAAGTAACTTAAATCAAACTGCAGGAGTTCAGGCTGTTAAGTTTTACACAAGTTGCAGAAAGCAACTTCATACAAGAAGGTCTTGGTGGCACTGTCTTTGAGACTTTCTAAGGCCATTTCTGCAGCAGCCTGTTATAGCGCTATGATTCCACTTTCAGCATCCTACAAATGTTCGGAATTGCAAACCCCGGGATTCCATAGGATGTTGAAAGTGAAATCATAGCACTATGACAGGCTAGTGCGGATATGGCCTAATTCATTCACTATACCACTACACTGAAAACAGGTCACAGAGAAAGTGCCCCGGTTTTTGGAATTGCTCCAGGGAACTCCCAAGCCCCTTGCCCCAAGTTGGGCCCCTGGTGTTGGACAGGTGGGTGAATTTCAGAGTCCTGCTGACATCTTAGCCAGATACTGACAGCTGCCCAGTGGCAAAGGAAGGAGGTTCATTTGTCCTAGTGATCCTGTTGGCTATTTTTTGCATCCACATGGCAGTTTGAGCCTGGGAAAAGATATGAAGGCTGGGAACAGACTGGGGGAGTGAATTTTCCTCTGTCGCTAAGCTATCTGCACAGTACCCAAAGCTATTAGCAGGGAGAGGGTGCTTCTGCTATTTCTTCTGCACCACATAACACTAGTCTCGCCTTGGGGATACATCCCACCCCAGACTTCCTACAGGTCCAGCAGCAGGGATCTGATTTGATTGCCAGTCAAGGGATAAGCCTGGATGCAATTTGTTTGGGGGGCCAGTTCTACCACTGGGTTATGAGGGGACACGCACCCCATGAGTAAAAAGGCTGGAAGCCTTCTCTGCCATGTACCATATCCGCTGCATCTGTTACCACCCATAAAGCTTATGCGATAGCAGTCTTTGGCACCGAAACAACCCCTAGAGAGGCCTGGAAACTACACACAGTTCTGGAGCAAGAAACCCCATAACTCATCCTTGTATGCTACACAGTGGGCACTGTGTTCCTCCTATACAAGATCCATCCACACTTGCATTCTGGGAAGGAAGGAACAAGAGGACACAGCCCAATGACGGATGCGTGGAAGATCTTACCTCCTGCCCTTCCTTGGGGGTCTCAGTAGTCTTTTCCCTTAACTTGGGGGTCACTTTCTCTGCATTGTCAGCATCTGCACAAAGGAGAACATTTGCCTTCAGCTGGCAGAAATCAAAAAGGAAACCTTGCTGTTTCTTCTCCTCCCAAGCTGACTTGGTCTGGACCAAACCACAAGCTCGGGAAACCTTTTTCAAAACTTCTGTATCCAAGACAGTTTACTCCACTGGTAGGGAAATGCTGGCCCACCTGACATTTTGGACTGCAATGCCCTTAATACCAGCCAAGGGGCATAGTGGCTGTGGATTCCGGGAACAAAAATCTAAAACAGATAGAAGACCAAAGATCTCCCATATGCCTACATTTTTCACAGCTGTCTTCAAAGCATCAGTGGTGAACTCTAATTTATTAATGCACTGATTGGTTGGTTGACTGGGGGAATCAGTCCCACATCATTTCAAATGCTTATCAGAAAAGTTATATGGAACAGCTGGTCATCACTTATCCCGTGCTTTCCATGTCATTGTTTCAGGTTTTAGTCTCAACTTTTTAAAGGAGTTACCATCCAACACTGGCCCTAAAATGGGCTCAGCACCTTGGCTAAAAGTTCAGAGTAAAACCCAGAGCAGACGAATCATCCCAATGACATGAGACCCACTAGCCACCAGTGCTACAGCTCACGGGCTTGTGAAGCTATCTAGTTAACTCAGAACCGCCAAGAAGGCAACCAAGTCCCAGCAATTTCCAAAATAGCCATTTTTTTGCTACTCTGCATGTCTAAAAAAACACATCTACTATCATAGGCAGCATCCCTCCGTACACAAGAGAAGGGGAATGTGAGACAGAGGGTCCAGTTGCATTTATGTCCTGCTGGAGAGCTTCCACTGCCCAGTGCATCTCCATCTATGTGATGTGGGGATCACAGAATCACAGAGTTGGAAGACACCCCGAGGGCCACACACAATAGCATGTGTGAAACTGTTCCAGCAGCAGATGGTTTTGAATTGGTTTTATATAATGGATTTTCTCCTTTGAGTGCTTTATCATTTTTACCCTACACTTGTAATGCTTCGTGCGGCTTTAATTCTATTGATATTTTAATATCGCACTAATCCAGAAACCAAGCCTTATGTGAAATGACTCAGAGAGTTGGGTACATTTACCTTGGAGAAGAGAAGACCAAGAGGTGACAAAACAGCCATCTTTAAATATCTGAAATGTTACGTAGAAGGTGGAGTGAGCTTGTTTTCTGCTGCTCCACACATTAGGATTTAAATTAATGGATTCAAATTACAAGAAAAGAAATTCCACCTAAACATTAGGAAGAACTGATTTACTGTAAGAAGGGTTCCAGGGTGGAATGAACTGCCTCAGAGGGGCAGTTGGAGGTGTTTAAACAGAGGATGGGTTGGTATATTTTAGGGGTTCCTTAGTTGTGTATTTCTGCGTGACGTGGGGTTGGACTAGATGGCTCTTGTGGTCTCTTCCCACTCTAAGACTCTATGAATCTGCCATTCTTACTTTTTGTATGTTTTTAGCTATATGTTCTTTCACTTTTATCTCTTTTTATTCTGTACGCCCCATTGAGTCACACTTTCAGGAAAAATACCAGATATTTTAAAAAGCAATTGATTGATTAGCTTTCCTCTGTTCAGAAGCTACAACAACAGGAAACGTGCTCTCTGCCCAAGGGGTACCTGGTTTCTTCCTCTTCCCTTTGACCTCCAAAGCAGCGTCAGCCTTGTCCTCAGCTGGGTCGCCACAGCTTCCGTTGACCAAGACCAGCTTCTCCTCGCTGTCCGTCTCCCAGCGAACTGGCTTTTCTCTTTTCATGTTAACCTGCAGGAGAGATTTTTCAGGATATTTTGCTATTCAGCAAACCATCTGGCATGTTGTTGCTGTGTGCTTTCAAGTCACTTCCAAATTATAATCACCCGAAGATGAAGCTATCATGGATTTTCCTTTGCAAGATTTTTTCAGTGGGGGTTTGTCTTTGCCTGAGAGACTGTGACCTGCCCAAGGTGGGTTTCCGTGGCTGAGTGGGGATTCAAACTCCGGTCTTCACAGTTGTAAGTCAATGCCCAAACCACTACACCACACTGGCTTCAGCCTCCAGCATACCATGCATGAATTAATGCATTGCCCTTTATATGAACTTACCTTGTTATTTTGATTGGGAATTCTCACCATTTGATCAAGAATCCTCACTTAATTGTCCTTTCAGAAAAAAAAAGAATTTGGAAAAGAGACCTCCTTGGACTCCATTTCCCAGAATCCCCTAACTACCATGGTGATGGGGATTCTGGTGGTTGTAATAATTAAACAAATAACTTACCCAGCTTTTTTCTAAAATGTGACCTATGAAATGAAAGAGAAGTGTGTGGTCACACAGTGATGCAACCACACTAACTTTCTAGACAAACAAGTCCTACTGCTGTGTTCAAATGTCATTCTATTGGGAGACATTCACAAAATCAAGCATCAATGGAAGACGTGGAGAGCTTTTGTAGCCTCAAAAGGTTGTACCATCCTCTAGAGGGACCCTGAAGACCCCAAAGGCACCCAAAGATCCTGTCTGATTTTGGAAACTAAGCAGACCCAGCCCTGGCCAGTACTTGGATGGGAGACCGCCAACAAATCCTAGGTGCTGTGGACTGTATTTCAGAGGAAGGAAGTAGGAAAATCGCCTTTGATTATTCCTTGCCTAAGAAACCTCCCCTCTGAAATTCGTGGGGTCTCCATAAGTCAACAGGCAACTGGAAGGCACATGTGCACACGCACCCACGCGGAGGAATGTTTTTTACCAGGCAGTTGAAAAATGTAAACACTCAAACAGCCAATCAAATATTATGTCTGCTAAAAGTGATGCCCAAACTCCTCCCCTTCCCCCTCCCCAAACCTGTCCCCCGTTCATGTCCACAGTTGACTGCAGAACAGAAATACAGATGCCCTGGTGGGTCTCTATAAATCTGCCCCCTCTTCAGCTTCTGTATTTGATGCTCTAAGGTGGGGGCGTCGTTTAGCCAGTGGACTGTATGTAGCCCATAGACCCCACTTTTGTCACCCTGGAAGGGTCCCATCTGTCCCCCAAATCTTCCCCAACATTTTTTAAAATACTGGGTGCAAATTTGCCCCAAAACCACGTAATAAATGCCTCTAAATGCATGAAAACATGTGAAAACAGCCGCCCTACTCCCACAAATACCCCAGACCCTGTACTGCCCCTAAATACTCATTTGCCTCCACAATCCTTCTCAAAATGACAACTGAATGGGACATGCTTTTCTTCTTTTTTAATCCCAATGTGCATACACTCCATCCCCTTCCTGCCATCTCATATTCTCTTTTGCTTTCATTTTT
The DNA here is from genome assembly GCA_030412105.1 of Cyclura pinguis. Classification (NCBI taxonomy): domain Eukaryota; kingdom Metazoa; phylum Chordata; class Lepidosauria; order Squamata; family Iguanidae; genus Cyclura; species Cyclura pinguis. The sequence continues at coordinate 3,246,044 of CM059602.1, forward strand.
TCTGGTGGCACAGCGGTTAAATACCAGTACTGCAGCCACAAGGTTGTGAGTTCAATCCTGCCAGGCTCCAGATTGACTCAGCCTTCCATCCTTCTCTAGGTCGGTAAAATGAGTACCCAGCTTGCTGTGGGCAGCTAACACATTGTAAACTGCTTAAAGTGCTTGGTCCTATAAAGCGGTATACAAATGTAAATGCTATTGCTAACACTATTAGAATCATAGAATCATAGAAATGTAGAGTTGGAAGAGACCCCAGGGGCCATCCAGTCCAACCCCCTGCCATGCAGGAACACCCTCAAAGCACTCCCGACAGACGGCCATCCAGCCTCTGCTTAAAAACCCCCAAGGAAGGAGACTCCACCACACTCCATGGAGGCAGCATCTTCCACTGCTGGACAGCCCTGACCGTCAGGAAGTTCTTCCTGAGGTTCAGGTGGAATCTCCTTTCCTGCAGCTTGAATCCATTGCTCCTTGTCCTGGTCTCTGGAGCAGCAGAAAACAAGCCCTCTCCCTCCTCTACATGGTATCCCTTCAAATATTTAAACATGGCTATCATGTCAACTCTTAACCTTCTCTTCTGCAGACTAAACATACCCAGCTCTCGAAGTCTATCCTCATAGGGCATGGCTTCCAGGCCCCTCACCATTTTGGTCGCCTCGTCTGGATCTGCTCCAGCCTGACCATGTCCTTCTTGAATTGGGCTGCCCAGAACTGGACACAGGATTCAAGATGAGGTCTAACCAAAGCAGAGTAGAGTGGTACCAGTACCTCCCTCGATCTAGACACCATACTCCTCTTGATGCAGCCGAGAATTGCGTTGGCTTTCTTGGCTGCCGCATCACACTGCTGACTCATGTTCAGCTTGTGGTCTATTAAAACTCCTAGATTCCTTTCACACGTACTGCTATCCAGCCACGTGTCCCCCATCCTATACTTCTGCATTCCATTTTTTCTACCTAAGTGTAGGACCTTACACTTCTCTCCATTGAATTTCATTTTGTTAGCTTTGGCCCAGCTCTCCAATCTATCCAGGTCATTTTGAATGTTGATCCTGTCCTCTGGCGTATTAGCAACCCCTCCCCATTTGGTGTCAACTGCAAATTTGGTGAGCATGCCCTCTATTCCTTCATCCAAGTTGTTGATGAAGATATTGAACACCACTGGGCCCAGGACAGAACCCTGTGGCACCCCGCTGGTCACGTCTCTCCAGGATGAAAAGCAGCCATTCGTGATCACCCTTTGGGTTCGGTCGGTCAACCAATTACAAATCCAACTAACAGTAGCCCTGTCCAGCCCGCATTTTACTAGCTTCTTTGCAAGAATGTCATGGGGAACTTTGTCAAAGGCCTTACTGAAATCGAGAAATGCTACAGCCACAGCATTCCCTTCATCTATCAAGCTAGTAACTCTATCATAAAAAGAGATAAGGTTAGTCTGGCATGACTTATTTTTGAGAAATCCATGTTGACTTCTAGTGATTACCGCATTGCTTTCTAAGTGATTAGAAACTGACTGCTTAATGATCTGCTCCGGAATCTTTCTGGGTACTGACGTCAGGCTGACTGGGCGATAATTATTTGGGTCCTCTTTTTTTCCCTTCTTGAAGATGGGGACAACGTTTGCCCTCCTCCAGTCTGCTGGAACTTCTCCTGTCCTCCGAGATTTCTCAAAGATTATAGCAAGTGGTTCCGAAATGACCTCTGCCAGTTCTTTTAATATCCTAGGATGCAATTCATCTGGCCCTGGAGACTTGAATTCATCCAGTGTGGCCAGGTATTCCTGTACCACCTCTCTACCTATTACGTGCCGCATTTCCCCTGCTTTCTCACCTGCTCCCCAACCGCCAGGTTGAGTGCTCGTATCCTTCTGGGAAAAAACTGAGGCAAAGAAGGTGTAAAGTAGTTCTGCCTTTTCTCTTCCCCCTGTTAGTAATTCACCATCTTCTCTATTGCTCTTCTCTTTCTCCCTCCCTCTCTCTCAAACATACCAGTGGCAGCTGCTGAGCGTGGGGCACTGAATCCACTCCATGTCTTAAAGAAAAATTTAACAGCTCTCTCCAAGGGACTCAGGGTATTTTCACCATAAGGTTCTGCATCCTGGATTACCCCCGAAAGTCTGCACTAAAACCTGGAGCAGACTCACTGCCTTACTGACACGGGAGCCCCCATCTGACGTGCACGCCCCAGATCCTGACTCTCTTTTCTAGTCTCAGTTAGTCACTTAGCCTGGAGAAGAGAAGCTGAGAGGTGACATGACAGACAAGATGTTTAAATATTTGCAGGGATGGCATATGGAAGGTGGGGTAGGCTTGTTTTCTTCTGCTCCAAAGACTAGCATGCAGAGCAACGGCTTCAAGCTATAGGAAAAGAGATTCCACCTAAACTTTAGGAAGAACTTCCTGATGGTAAGAGCTGTTTGACAGTGCAATACTCTCCCTGGGAGCATGGTGGAATCTCCTTCTTTGGAGGCTTTTAAACAGAGGCTGGATGGCCATTTGTTGGGAGTGCTTTGATTGTGTTTTCCTACATGGCAGAGTGGGGTTGGACTGGATGGCCCTTGGGGCCTCTTCCAACTCTACGATTCTACAAAAACCCTGTGCAGCCCTCATCCAAGCAAGCCTGGACCACTCCAGAGCTGAATTGGTGGTAATATTAAAAAAAATATATCTTTGCTTTTTTTGAATATTATCTGGATGGTAAGTAGAAGAGAGAAGCAAAGGAGAAGAGGTTGTCACTGGAGTACAGCTGGCTTCCTTCCTTCCTCTCAACCAAAGCAACTGCTTAATTTGTCAAAGTCCAAGGCTAGGCGGCACTTCTATGCCATTGTTTACCAGGGAGAGCTGACGGGGGGCTGCAAAAGAGGCTGCTCTGGAAAGGAGAGATGAAAGGGATTCTCGTTTGCAAGGCCAAGGTTAACGGTGACACAAGGCTGAGGGCCTCCCATGTCCACTGCAGAATCGCTGCCATGCTTTCCTCCAAGGACAGAATGAGGTCACCTTTTCAGAAATCCTTGGTTACCTGGAATCTGCTAGCCATTTCCACACCATTAATAACTGCATCATCATCATCATCATCATCATCATCATCATCATCATCATCATCATCAGTCACATTCCAGGAAAAAGGTGAGATAAAAATCTGCTTTTGTTGTTTTCTTTCTCAACTGCTCCTCCAGGCTTGGCCACCAAACTAGGCAAAAATCTCAGGCTTCCCAACTCCCTCGAATTGATTAAAGAAAGCCACTTCCAAGTTTATGAAGGCACGGAGATCAGCGCACGGAGGGTCCCCTGAAGGTGGAAAGACACGCACGAAGGGAGAGCCAGTATACAGGTGCTGCTCCATCTTTATATCATAGGAGCCATACCAGCTGGGGGAATCTGGGAGCTGCAATCCAGAAAAATAACTTTCCCCTGCTCTGCTCAGATTCAGACAGTGACGGTCGTTACAAGACAGTTCTTTGCCGCAGGTGCTCCTAAGCAGACCTTGAGGAAGTTTAGATGATCAGATAACAGGGCTGGGAAGGAGGGGACCTTCCAGGTAAGGTTGGAACTCCCTTCCCGACATTGCTTGTAACTGGCTGGGCTGCTAAGAGGCTGCCGGGGCCACAAAGCCTGGAAGGTCGCAGGACGCCCTAGCGCAGTCTACTGACGTTCCCCCTGAAAAACACAGCAGGCAACGGAACATAGCAGCACATCCTGATGGAAAGAGGCAGAGCTATGTATCTCTGGTTGCGGAGCTTGGGAAAAGTTCCTTTTTTTTTTGTAGCACAGCTCTCAGGCTTCCTCATCCAACATGCCCAGAGGTCGGGTGGCTCATGGATTCTCAGAGTACTCCAAGAAAGCAGATTCTGAGAGGGCTGTGCCCCCAAAAGAGCCCCTCTCTCTGGTTCTGACTTGGAAGACTCAAGCCACCCTTTCCAAGCTCTACGTTGCCGCCTGGCTTAGACACAACATCTGCCCAGAGCACGGCCTTTGGGGTCTCTTCCAGCTCTGGGGTTCCGTGGAGGGACCGTGTGGTCTGTTTCAACTCCACAATTTTATGGAGGGCCCTTGTGGTCTCTTCCAACTCTATGGATCAACCCACAAAATATTCTGTGTTCAAGGAACGCCACTGTGAGCCACAGACTGCTACGACAAGAGATGAAGGGTATTCAGGGAGTGACTGTGATTATTCATTTCAGGTCCTCTTGCCATCGACCCCCAATTGCCACCATCACCATCTTTATTTATACCTTGCCTTTCCCCCCAAAAATTGGGACTCAAAGCAGCCTACATGCCACATACTGCTGAAAAGACAAATGAATGGGTCCTAGAGCAGAGCAGGCCTGCTCTCCCTAGAGGCTGAAATGAATATACTGAGGCTGTCCTACTTTGGACATATCATGAGACAGTGTGACACAACAGGAAAGAGGATAATGTTTAGAGAAGTGAAAGGCAGTGAGAAGTGACCAGCGGGGTGCCGCAGGGTTCTGTCCTGGGCCCAGTGCTGTTCAATATCTTCATCAACGACTTGGATGAAGGAGTGGAGGGCATGCTGAGCAAATTTGCAGATGACACCAAATTGGGAGAGGTTGCTAATACGCCAGAGGACAGGATCAACATTCAAAATAACCTGGACAGATTGGAGAGCTGGGCCAAGGCTAACAAAATGAAATTCAACAGAGAGAAGTGTAAGGTCCTACACTTAGGTCGAAAAAATGGAATGCAGAAATACAGGACGGGGGACACGTGGTTGGTTAGCAGTACGTGTGAAAGGGATCTAGGAGTCTTAATAGACCAGAGGCTGAACATGAGTCAGCAGTGTGATGCGGCAGCCAACGAAGCCAACGCAATTCTCGGCTGCATCAATAGGAGTATGGTGGCTAGATCGAGGGAGGTACTGGTACCACGCTACTCTGCTTTGGTTAGACCTCGTCTTGAATCCTGTGTCCAGTTCTGGGCACCCCAATTCAAGAAGGACATGGTCAGGCTAGAGCAGGTCCAGAGGAGGGCAACCAAAATGGTGAAGGGCCTGGAAGCCATGCCCTATGAGGACAGACTTAGAGAGCTGGGTATGTTCAGTCTGCAGAAGAGAAGGTTAAGAGGGGACATGATAGCTATGTTTAAATATTTGAAGGGGTGCCATGTAGAGGAAGGAGAGGGCTTGTTTTCTGCTGCTCCAGAGACCAGAACAAGGAGCAATGGATTCAAGCTGCGGGAAAGGAGATTCCACCTGAACCTCAGGAAGAACTTCCTGACGGTCAGGGCTGTCCGGCAGTGGAATATGCTGCCTCGGAGTGTGGTGGAGTCTCCTTCTTTGGAGGTTTTTAAGCAGAGGCTGGATGGCCATCTGTCGGGAGTGCTTTGAGGGTGTTCCTGCATGGCAGGGGGTTGGACTCGATGGCCCCGGGGGTCTCTTCCAACTCTACATTTCTATGATTCTATGAAAACAGAAAGACCGCACCGCAGATAGATTGGATCAATCAAGGACGCCACAGCGGCTGCTGCTGCCCTGACTTTGCAAGACCTGAGCGGGGCTGCTGAAAAGAGAGGGACTTGGGAAGGTGTTTCATTCATAAGGTTGCCATACATTGAAACTAACTTGAAGGCAATTAACAGCAATAGTATAACTATAAACATATACTCATAGAGTTGGAAGAAACCCCAGGGGCAGTCATCCAGTCCAACCCTATTCTGCCATGCAGAAGCACACATCAAAGCACTCCCTTGGACAGATGGCCATCCAGCCTCTGCTTAAAAACTTCCAAAGGAGGAGGAGGCTCCACCACATGCTCTGAGGCAGCATATTCGGGACAGCTCTGACCGTCAGGAAGTTCTTCCTGAGCTTCAGGTGGAATCTCCTTTCCTGCAGCTTGAATCCATTGCTCCTTATCCTAGTCTCCGGAGCAGCGGAAAACAAGCCCGCTCCCTCCTTGGCATGACATCTCTTCCAATATTTAAACATGGCTATCATGTCCCCTTCTCTTCTGCAGACTAAACATCCCCAGCTCCCTAAGCCGCTCCTCCTAGGGCTTCATGGTTTCCAGACCCTCCGCCATTTTGGTCACCCTCCTCTGGACACGCTCCTGTTTGTTGATACCCTTCTTGAACTGAGGTGCCCAGAACTGGACACAGTATTCCAAATGAGGCCTAACCAAAGCAGAACAGATTGATACCATTGCCTCCTTTGATCTAGACACCATACTCCTATTGATGCAACCAAGAATCACATTGGCTTTCTTGGCTGCCACACCACACTGCTGGCTCATGTTCAGCAGTGTTCAGCAGCATGATGCGACATGGAGAGGTCAAAAATAAAATATTATATCACAATATCAAAACAAAATAAAATATTTACTTAAGGATAAAACGCAGGATAAAACACAGTTAGAAATGGTTCCTTAAAAACAATACAGCACTGTCTTAAAAGCTGGACAAACTGAGCCCCCCAAACTAGAGGGTTTGTTTGTTTGTTTTTTAAGCTGCATAGCCACACCTGCTTTTTTGTCCCCAGCGTTCTAACTCCTGGCAAGTCCAGCCCTCAGACGGCTCTTGCAAACTGTAGCACTCGGCAAAAACATTCTGCATTCCAGTCCCTTTCCTTGAAGGGCAAAACAAAGGGATGAACAAAGGGAGGAGGAAGAAAGTGGCGTGCTTTATGTCCGGCTGCCTGTCGAAATCCCACTGATCCCGCACATCTGCCGTCGGGCCCAAAGACACAACCTGCCGGGAGCCTGCCCGGGCATGCTGGAGTCTGCCTGACGACTCGCGGACCGGGAAGGCCTGCCCAGCTTCCAGGCAGGCAAGACGCTGTGTGCTAGTTCTTGGGCCAGAGGTGCCTCACGTGTAACACACATGTGTCGTGCGCGAGGCCAAGCACGGACCCCTTGTTGGCAATGGCCTGGATTCGGCCAGGCATCTATGAAGGACTCTGGGGAGAAAGAGGCTTCCTTAGATAGTTCAGGAGAGCAAGCTTACCATTTTGTACAACACTTTCCAGAACTCCATCACCAACACAGTGGGAACCATCGTCCAAAAAAACTAACGCTTCCAAATTTGTGCACATATGTAGCCTGTGCCTTGTCTTTCTCCCAAGGTTAGGGACAAGTAAGGGTCCCAGACCTCAGAGCAGTGACCTTCTTTCTACAGCCCCTCAGGAGAAATCTCAGGGTAAGAACACTGTATTGGAAAGTCTGTGTATCTACATTTGTTCGGTCCAGCTCAGAGGCGTTTTTTATTTGAATGGCACTCTCCATGCAACAGGAGTTATGCTTATCAGATCGTGGTTTATACCAAGTCAGACCGTTAGAAAATCCAGGCTAGAACTGGACTGGCAGCAGTGGACTTTGAAAATTTCAAGTAGAATTCTCTCTCTACCCCTCCTGGAGATCACTGATATTAGAATCATAGGGTTAGAAGGGACCCTAAGGGCCATCCAGTCCAACCCCCTTCTGCTATACAGGAAGACACCATCGAAGCACTCCTTTTGACATATGGCCTTTCCACCTGTCTAAAAACCTCCAAAGAAGGAGATGCCACCACATTCTCAAGCAGCAGTGGATTCCATGGTCAAACTGCTCTTAACCATCAGGAAGTTCCTGGTAATGGTTAGCCAGTAGTTTTGTTCCTGTAATTGGAAGCCATTGCATTCACAAAGAATCAAACCCACGAATATTAATCCTGCAGGTGTGGAGGGCGACTGTAGCAAGAAAACCCAGCATGCAAGAGCCCTGGACTGGCAAGTCAGAAAACGGGACCCAGCCTGCCAGGAACCAAGCTGTGCGACTTTGCCTCATTCGCATCCACAGACACTTGTTGAGCTTTCTCTGCTGTGTGATTACAATGCACACAACAGCAAGCGGCAGTCTGCACAAACCTTCTGCAACAAAGGTGGGTAACAGATGCACCGGCTGAAAGGACCACCAAAAATACTTTCCCTGCCAAATTACAATCCAGAGGTGCCCAGAAGGCTGCTGCTGAGTTTGAAAAACAGGCATTTTTATATGCATGCACATGCGCACACACTCAAACATCCATCTATCAATCAGTCAATCTATCTTTCTATCCACCTATCTATAAACAGTACAGAGAGAACCAATTTCAAAGTGATTTGATTGTCTTAGAACCTTCCAGGAGAGACAATTCAAAAGCCCATTTCTGCACTGGACCGTTATAGCGCGATGATTCCACTTGCAACATCCTATGGAATCCTGGGGTTTGCAGTTTCGGGAGGGGCCAGCCGGCCCCTCCCGAAACTGCAAACCCCAAGATTCCATAGGATGTTGCAAGTAGAATCATCGCGCTATAACGGTCCAGTGCAGAAATGGCCAAAGTTTTGGGCCAGAAAAAAGAGCAGTCAAGGGACTTTGTTGCACCTTGATTTTCAAGGCAAAAAACTTGAACCTGAAAATCCTCCCCCTGGAATGTTCAGCCTGGGATGACTTCTTCACCCACACAAGGCATCACTTGATGTTTGGTTCACCAGGGGGTGAACACACCTGCCTACACCTGCCCTTGGACTGTACATTGTGCATCAAATGGCCCATCCTTTTTCATCTGCTAAATCTGTCAAACCCTGTGGGTTCCAGGATGGAACAGGGAACAGGTGCACAGCCCAGATGGTAAGACTAGCCCTTTGCCGGTTCAAAGAATGAATCACACTGGAAGAAAGAGGAATAAACAGCTGTGTTTGCACTCTGAGAAGAAAGAATAAACCACAGGCTTCAATGGACAAACCAATGGACAAACCAATGGGATTCCATTGCTCTGAACTCCCCAGAACTTGGGGATAAAGACATTTTTCTCCTAGCTCTCAAATTACCTAATTTGTTAAATGGGAGAATGCAGGAACAGTACAGTATTCCAACCTGCTTTCTTTCTTCCTATTCAACCATTTACCCACAAAAAGACTTCTTAACCTCACAATTCTCTTTGGAGAAAACTTGCAAAGAACTCTGGGGAGAACACTCCATAACAGCTACCTGTGCTGTTCCTCCTTACTTCTTGTTGTTGTTGTCATTTTTGACTTGCAGTGAACTTATTTCTGGGGCTGAGCGCAATGCACCCAAGGCCGCCCAGTGGGTTTCCATGGCTGAGTGGGGAACCGAAGCTTGCCTCCAGGGTCACAGTTCGACACTCAAACCACTACTGGCTCTCTTGGTTCCTTACTCCTCCAATTTTCTATAGAGATAATCCCACGCTTTAAAAACTGGGGGCAGGAATTGGCGGTCATTCCAAAACCAGGGATGCAAAAATAATTGATTTCACCAGATCTGTCTGAGTTCATTTTAGTTGGAGCTTGCACAGAAGGAAAAAAGTAGATGTCCATGTAGGAGCTGTGGTCCAAAAAAAGAAACTTTTAAAAGGAGGGGGCTTCCCACGGGCTGTACAGCTCCCTGGAGATATGGCAGCAGCATTAACTGGCTGCTGAGTTATCTTAAAGCCTCCAGAGAATAGCAGCATTAGAGAGGCTGATAAAAGTCTCTGCTAGCCATGGTAGCCAGCTGTGAGCTCACTGGCCAGACAGCACGGACTACTGGACTGGCACCATTAAGAGAGGAAAACTATACAGGTTGAGACTCCCTTATCTGGAAAGCTGCAAACCTTAAAAACCCAAAACTTTTTGCTGCCAGCCACCCACGTCTACTTGAGGCAGTAGCTGCAGCAGCCCTCCTCGGAGCAGAAAAGAGGGTCAGGCCTCACCTGGAGAAATCCTGTGTCCAGTTCTGGGCACCAGAGATCAGGAAGGATGTTGACAAAACGGAACGGGGCCAGAGGAGGGCGACCAAAATGGTAGAAGTTCTGGAAATCATGAAGCCCTGTGAGGAACAGTTTAGGGGGCTGGGGAGGTTTAGCCTGCAGTGGAGAAGGTTAAGAGAGGACACGATAGCCATGTTTAAATATTTGAAGGGATGTCACCTGGAGGATGGAGCAAGCCTTGTTTTCTGCTGCTTGAGAGACTAGGAGATGGAGCAATGGCTTCAAACATCAAGAAAAGAGATTCCACCTAACCTTTAGGAACAACTTCCTGATGGTAAGAGCAGTTCGACAGTGCAATACACTGCTACAGAGTACAGTGGAATCTCCTCCCTTGGAAGTTTTTAAACAGTGACTAAGTGGCCATCCGTCAGGACAGCTTCGGTCATATCTTCCCGCATGGCAGAATGGGGATGGACTGGATTGCCCTTGGGGTCTCTTCCAGCTCTATGACTGATTCTGTAAGGACTGAGGATCTGAGGCCATTTCTGCACTAGACCGTTATAGCGCTATGATTCCACTTTCAACATCCTATGGGATCCTGGGGTTTGCGGTTTCGGGAGGGGCCAACAGGCCCCTCCCGAAACCGCAAACCCCAGGATCCCATAGGATGTTGAAAGTGGAATCATAGCGCTATAACAAACTAGTGCGGAAATGGCCAGTGTCTAGCAGGGGCAATAAAGAACCAAAGCATAGAGCTGAAACAGTACATTGTTCCAACCCATAAAGTCATAAAGAATTCACTGGGTCACTTAGCCACACCTTAATTCAGTGGGTCAAGCTCTTGACCACCATGTGGGTTATTCAAGAACTAAAGCAAGCCAAAGTTCTTCTAACCACCTGTTCAAAGCAGGGATTGGGAATGTGGAGTAAAGAAAGAGTTGCTGAGGTCCCACCATCCTTCAGCACTGAAGATGCAGGCTAGGACTGATGGGAACTGTAGTCCAATGACACCAGAAGGGCTACAGGTTGTCCTCCAGTGTTTCAAAGGGTTGGAAGGAGAGCCCACAACTTTCTGGCATGGTTGCTTTAATTGATGGGCTGTTTCTATATTTAAAAACACCTCCAATCCTCTGACGTTTTTAATATCCAAAATATAAAAACAATCCACCAACTAAACCTAGAATTCCAGAAAGTTGCAGAATCTCCTTCCTAGAACACTAGGCACAGCCTAGGACAGTCACTCTTCTGGATTATATTTTTCCACATCCTCCAACCAAAATCCACAAACATTCAGAATTCTGAGATTTTCAAACCCCAAAAGGGACTTTTCCAAAACAATATAACTAAACATTTATTCCACCATTATCTTACTCAGATTGGGCAACTGGATGTCTACCTACTAAGCTAGCAGGTGGGTCTTTGTATGCCCTCTTATCTGTATTTGTTTTAATTTTGTAAGCTGCTTCAAGTCCTCCTTTTGAGAAAAAGGTAGGCTTTACATTATTTATTTATTTAAAATATTTCTGCATCGCCTCCCAGCCCACAAGGGCTTCTGGGGCAATAAATAAAAACAATTAAAACAATTCAGAGATTTTTTTAAAAAAAGCATTTTTAAAAACACATTAATATGATCTTTAAAAACTCCTCAAAAGAATCCCAAAATCCAATATTTATTTAAAGTACTTTGGTATGTATGAGCCGTTGTTACTCCTAGTTGTTAAAAAGCATCTCAACGGTGAAACAATAGAGGTGCAGTACATAGACATATACACTATATAGAGATGAGTGAGGAGGAAGAAACGAACTTCTAGCGTTTCTAACAAGGTTGGGAATCATGCAGCCCTCCAGACTTTGCTGGACTGCAACCAGTGGTGAGGAAGGCTGGCAGTTCCAGTTCCACAACGTCTGCAGGGCCGCGTGATTCCCACCCACCACCACCACCCGGATTCTGAATTTCCTAGTTCTCATGAGGAAAGCGGGCTCCCTCTATGAGCACACTGGAAACAACTGGGGCCATCCAACTGAAAACACACGGTGGGAAAGTCAGGAAATCATGCCTTCATGTAGCAGGTATTTAAATCATGGAACTCACTACCACATGATGTAGAATCAGAGCCACAGAGTTGGAGGAGACCCCAAGGGCCATCCAGTCCAACCCCATTCTGCCAGGCAGGAAGACACCATCAAAGCATTCCTCTGCTAGACGGCCATCCAGCTGCTGTTTAAAAACTTCCAAGGAAGGAGATTCCACCACAATCCATTGAGGCAACAGCATATTCCACTGTCCAATTGCTCTTAATGTTAAAAAGTTCTTCCTGTTGTTTAGCTGGAGTCTCTCTTCCTGAAGTTTGAAGCCATTGCTCCATTCTGTCTGAGTCTCTGGAGCTACAGAACACAAGCTTGCTCCATCTTCCATATGACACCCCTTAAAATATTTAAAACATTGGTATCATGCTGCTTCTTAATCTTCTCTTCTCCAACCCAAGCATACCCAGATCCCTAAGCCACTCCTCACAGGACTGCACGGTTCCAGGCCTTCTACCATTTTGGTCCCCATCTTCTGGACACGTTCCAGTTTGCCAACTGCAGCATCCAGAACTGGACACCATATTTCAGGTGGGGTCAGATCAAAGCAGAATAGAGCGGTACTATCACTTCCCTTGACCTAGACACTCTACTCCTATTGATGCAGCTTGGAATCACATTGGCTTTTTTAGCTGCTGCATGACTCATGTTTAGTTTGTGGTCTACTAAGATGTAGTGCTGGCTGCCAAGTGGAATGGCTTTAACGGGGACAAATTGGACAAGAACATAAAAGAAGGGGCTGGCATCCATGGTTATTGCTTATCACAGCTACATATGATCACAGAAGCTTTCAAAACTGCTTGCTGGAGAAGACAAGTAGAAGGTGCTCTGCTCTCCTTGCTTTCCTGTCCCAGAGGATTCGGTTGGCCAGCCATTGGGAAACCAGGCAGACAGGCCAGACAGACCTTTGGCCTCATCCTGCCCAGCTCTCCTGATATTTTCCTCTTCCAATAAAAGAGTGACATGGCGGGGAGAAGGGACCCTGTCCAGCTGTCCTTCGTCTTCCTGTTTCTCACTGTTACTCACTTGTGGCTACACCACCACTGGCTACCAGTTTGCTTTGCGGCAGAATTCAAAGTTCTGACTTTCAAAGCCCCACACAGGTTGGGTCCAAACTAGGTGAAGGGCTGTATCTCCCTACATGAGCCTGCCCGGGCAATCAGATCTTTGGGGGAAGCCATTCTCTCAGTCCCACCAACTTCATGAGCCCATCTGCAAGGAATATGAAACAGGGCCTTCTTGGTGGCCAGTCCCAGGCTCCAAATGCCCTCCACAAGGAGAGTCCTTCCTCATTGTCCCCCTGTTGGCTAGTGCAGGCAGGGTACGGATGTTGATCAAGCAGGACTGTATTTTATGCATATGCAAATGGAGATATTCCTAAATCCAAAAAAAGCTGAAATTGCTTCTGATTCACAGGCCATTTCCACACTAGACCGTTATAGCACTATTATTCCACTTTCAACATCCTATGGAATCCTGGGGTTTGCGGTTCCGGGAGGGGCCAGCCGGCCCCTCCCGGAACCACAAACCCCAGGATTCCATAGGATGTTGAAAGTGGAATAATAGCGCTATAACGGTCTAGTGCGGAAATGGCCACAGTGAGCCTAAAGTGAACCTATCACAGGGTTTTCTCAGCAAAAGATTTGTTCAGAGGCGATTTGCCTTTGCCTTCCTCTGAGCCTGAGAGAGTGTGACTTGCCCAAAGTCATCCAACGGGTTTCCATGGCTGTGTCATGAACTCTGGTCTCCAGAGTTGTAGTCCAATGCTCAAAGCACTCAAAGCACTACACCACGCTGGCTCTCCCATTTTAATTCTACAGATAATTTGCATTTTAACAACAACTTTCCGCATGTTTGCAATTATATCTTTGTATGCGTTTTTATCTATCTGTTTTCCTTTTTCAAGGGTGCCTGAAGTTCCAATTCTGGGAAGGATGCAGGTTATACACTAATAAAAAACCACCACCATCTGCAAGAATGCCATTTGCCCAAACCTGGAAATGGACTGTTATTCCTGATCTCACCTAAAAATCAGGAAGAACTTCCTGAGGGTAAGCGCCGTTCAACAATGGAAGATGCTGCCTGGAAGTGTGATGGAGTCTCCTTCTTTGGAGGTTTTTCAACAGAAAATGGCCATCTGTCGGGAATGCTTTGATGGGTGTTCCTGCATAGCAGGGGGTTGGACTGGATGGCCCTTGGGGTCTCCTCCAACTCTAGGATTCTATGATTGTATATTAAACTCTTGCCCAAATTGCAAAATTAACATAGATTTTAAAAGACAGACCAACTTAAGGTTTTTTTTTTAATGGATTTATGGGGGGGTTTTTTGAGCAATGTAATAGTCTGTGGATATGATTGTTGAGAATTCTAGTAAGTTGAATATATTTAAATCTGTAATGGCAGGGTAAGACACAGGATATTGATCAATTTTTCTTTTTCATTACAGTTGGTACAGAGAGGTCAGAGCTTTTGTACATGTCAGCGTAGGTAGGATGCATTTAGTGTAACAGACGGGTCTTTTCTGCACTGGACTGTTATAGCGCTATGATTCCACTTGCAACAGCCTATGGAATCCTGGGGTTTGCAGTTTCAACTGCAAACCCCAGGATCCCATAGGATGTTGCACGTGGAATCATAGCGCTACAACAGTCCAGTGCAGAAACGGCCATGGATTCTTTTAGTAATAGGTTTGTTAATATGTTTCAGTCTTTATTTAGTTTAGTTTCAGCCATATATGTATATTACTTATGTGCAGTTTGTTTCTTTTTCTCATCTTTTGTTACAAATTTGCATCTTCTATTTAAATTAATAAATATTATATCTCTTTTGAAAAGAGGAAAGAATAATAACCACTATCACCACATTCCTTGTCTTTTCTTAAGACTCTTCATCCCATTATAAAAGCCCATCATCACCGGGGCCACTGAAAAGGAAGCACAGTGTCCACTGAGTGGAAAGGTGGCAAGGGGGGGGGGCTGGCTCGGACCCCATCTGTGGTCTGAGGCCTGAGAGGACTGCGGTGGGACCCTCTATGGCTGCGCCCACCCAAACACACAGCATCTCCCATCAGCTCAGACAGCCCTAAAGTTTAAGCGGTCCGAGCCCACAATTATTTCTCCATTGCAAAGGCCAGAGAGATTTTTTTTTTAAAGCTGCCATCTCCCTAAATCATGCAAATCAGCAACAATTCTGCACACAGGATTTGCCCTGGAACCAAGTTAAATTTGTGACTTAAGGCTCAAATTTCTGGACGGATAAGCCAGACTTTCATTTGCCACCCCACAGCAGCCCATGACCCCAACTAGGTGGGATTTCTCCTTACAGTGACTTAGTGATAGAGGAACTCAGCACATGCTCAGAAGCACTGCCTTCTGAAGCATGACCCCCCTATGATTTTCAAAGCAGATTCTTGAGGTGTAGCTCTATGTCGTGTTAAGCACTGCTCAGCCCCAATCCACACCTGATGTCTTTATGTCTTTACAAGAAAGTATAGTAATTTTAGAGTCGGACTAGGGCCATTTCCGCTCTAGCTTGTTATAGTGCTATTATTCCGCTTTCAACGTCCTGTGGAATCCTGGGGTTTGCAATTTAGGGAAGGGCCTCAAAGGCTATCTTCAAAGCCCCAGGATTCCATAGGATGTTGAAAGGGGAACAATAGCACTATAACAGCCTAGTACAGAAATGGCCTTGGAGTCTGGAGAACGGGGTTTGAATCCCAACTCAGTCACAGAAACCTACTGAATGACTTTGGGCAAGTCACCCTCTCAGCCTCAGAGGAACGCGAAGGCAAACCACTTTAAACAAATGCTGCCACGAAAACCCTGTGACAGGGCCACCATAAGCCAGAAATGATTTGTCCGCAACAAGAAGCCCACTGTACAAAAGCATCACACGAGACCCTAAATCCTTTCTGTGACCTTCTCTGTCCAATTCTTCCCCAGCCCCACGGCTACCAAGGCTCACCAACAACAATGTCCCACCCACCTACCCGTGGCAAGCATACTTCCCCCTTGTTCACCCCCTTCAATTTCACAGCCTCAGTTCCTCGCTGGCAGTGGAAGGTCCCAGGCAGGACAGGAAACTTCTGCTGTACAGCTTAGCATGTGGAGAAAAGGAAGAAAAAACCTCCACTTCCTTCCCCCGGTGTACGAAGGGCTCCGAAGCCCCTAACCGCAGCCGCTATCTACAGGAGACACATGCTTTTTCCACGCAAATGGATCTCCCAGGAGAGATGAGGATCCCAAGTTAAGCAGAGCCCAACCTAGGCCCGGGCCACGCTTGCGACACCGTCACAGGCAGTGCTGGCCACCATTTTAAGAAAGACTAGGAAAAACTTTCCAGATCAAAACAGGCCTCATCTTCATGCAGCGATGTGCGCACATTTCTATGTGCTTTCACGTCGCCTGCCAGTTTACAGCAACCTCGTTAATTTGATAGGGTTTTCCTAGGCAAGGAATACTTGGAGGGGATTTTGTCAGTTCCTTCCTCTGAAATCTAGCCTACAGCACTTGGCGATTATTGGTGGTCTCCCACGCAAGGAGCAATAAGGGCTGATCTTGCTTAGTTTCCAAGCTCAGACGGGATCTGGTGCCTTTAGAGTATTTATATGACACTGCTAAGCAACTGCAAAGCAATTAAGTCCAAAAATGGGAAAAGGGGATCACCAAGCCCTTTTGGGAGAGTGGACAGTAGCCGTAGGTCAATGCTACTCGAAGTGGTCACCAGTGGAGCGATGTCGGCCCATGAGCCAGAGATTTAACACCGCATATCAGGAAAATGGAGCAGAATTCTCCAGCAGGGAATTCAAAGTAACCCATGAAAGTGCAAACTCCAGGATTCCATAAGGTGGAGCCATGAAAGTTATAGCGGAGTCATACCGCTACAGCTGGCTAATGTAGTGACCTGTAACAGAGCATTCTAGGTCCCTGTCCAAACTACAAATCCCAGGATTCCATAGGGTGAAGCCATGACAGTTAAAGAGGTGTCAAACTGCCATAAACCATGCTGTGTGGAGCATCTGGTGCTGACAACACGCTCTTTGCGTGAAGTCACTCGACAGGCCGATTCTGCTCTCCTCCCACAAAGACAATCCCACTTTCTCAAGCTTTCTGGGAGAGTGCAGATTGCATCATCTCACTCACGTGCTGGGCATGAAACACTTACAATGGGAGAGGGTCATTTATTTTGCCAACACCGCCAGCAATACACGCAAATGTGCCACACTCACTGCAGCACACAGCTCCCCCAAGGTCTCAAAAGCAAGTTCTTATTATTGCTGCTGTTGCGCAGACGGGGTGCCCATATACCACTATCAGTCAAGTACCCTGGTGGTCTTAAGAGCAGAGCAATCCAGTTTGCAAACCAAGCTGTAGCATGGAGTCATATCTGCCCACACAACTGCATTTTGAGCAATCACCACAAGGCGCATCAAATTCAAAGCACTGATTACCACTACTACCCAGGTTTTGAGATCTTCGGAAAGGACTTTCTCCCAGTTCCACCACTGTCAGAGTTACAGCTGGCGGTGACACATGAGAGGGCCTTACTGGCTGATGACCCAAAGGTATGGAGTTCCCTCCCATGGAGGTTCAGTTGGGCCTTTCTCTCCTCTCCTTCCACCGGCAGGCAAAGGCCATTTCCGCACGAGCCTGTTATAGCGCTATGATTCCACCTTCAACATCCTATGGAATCCTGGGGTTAGCAGTTTCGGGAGGGGCCGGCCGGCCCCTCCCGAAACTGCTAACCCCAGGATTCCATAGGATGTTGAAAGTGGAATCAAAACGCTATAACAGGCTAGTGCGGAAATGGCCAAAGACCTTATTTAGCAAGGCCTCTGACTGTTAATTGGCCAATGAAGAAGGTCTCTTAACCAGGATGCATTATGCTGCCAAAATATCCTAAAGGCACCAGATCCCGTCTGATCTTGGAAGCTAGGCAGCATGGAAGACTGCCAGCGAACACCTGGTGCTGTAAGCTATATTTCCGAGGAAGAACTTGGCAGAACACCGTCTGCGTATTCCTTCCCTAAGGAAACTCTAGGAAATTCATGGGATTGCCGTAAGTCAACAAGCAACTTGAAGGCTCAAACACACACACACACACACACACACTGTATTGTTACCAGCATTGTGTTATGTTCTAATTGCCTTTGTAAATGTTTCACGTTCATTTTTTAAAAACGTGGTTCCTTCTTTAATTGCTTTTTAACTTTCGTACGACCCATCGTTTTAACTCTGGTCTCAGCTTATATTGTGAGCTGCCTCGGGTATCACAAGGGATATAACTGAACTCAATCACAGATCCCACAAAAACTGAAGAGTTCTCACGCAAGTCCCACCACAGCCAGAACACGTAAAAGGCTGGGAAGAGGAGAGACACATTCTTGCAAGCAGTGTACAAGTCACTTCCTCTCCCTTTCCTTCCCTCATTATAACCTAAACTGCAGACCTGTAACAACTCTGTTGCAAGCCCCTGGGCTGCCACCTTGCTTAAAAGAAGCTTAATGCTCACACAGAGAGCAGAATCACACAAGCCATGTGCAAACAGCTAGCCTATCAAGGACCCCAGCGTGCGAGGCAGCTCTGCCCTTTGAACCAAAATGGCAGCCACCTGAAACTCCTCCATGCAGCCTCAGCAGTTTTAAATCAGGCTTTTCCATTGTTTTGCAGACATCCCCCCTTCCTCTCCATTCACAGAACATTAAGAGCAATTGCTCAGATGAATGAATGGGAGGGATCTTGCAAAACAAGGGTGGGAATGCAGAGAGGGCCCCGCTGGATTTTCCCCAGGGTCAACAGGGACAGCAGGGGCCCCTTCCACACTGGATCGTTACAGCACTATCATTCCACTTTCAACATTCCATGGAATCCTGGGGTTTGCAGTTTAGGGAGGGGTCGCTCAGGACTATACCAGACTAGTGTGGAAATGGCAACGGTGTGGAAAAACCTAGGAAAACCATGGGGCTGCTATAAGAAGTTGGCATCTAACTTGAACACACATACACACACATACAGAGAGGCAGTGTGTTGTATTTGGATTGAGTGTTGGGACTAGCACCCTGGAAGTTCAGGGTTCAAATCCCTGCTTGGCCATGGAAACACACTGGACGACAATGAGCAAGCCATACTCTCTCAGCCTCAGTGGAAGGCAAAGACAAAACCCCTCTGAACAAATTCTGCCAAGAAAACCACAGGAAAGGTTCACCTTAGGGCTGCTGTAAGTTGGAAAGTCACACAGCAACAACAACAACAAAAGAATCTTTACTGACAAAACAAATCACTTTGGGACAACTTTCCGTGCCTACTACTTATTTCTTGATCCTGGGCAAGACTCTGCTCAGCAGCTTAATTTCAATGGGGGCACATTTGGAACTGAGGGCTGTATGGGAGGCAGACAGAAAGTGTTTCTGAATCTTGTCCCTCCACCATCACTGTGCAGTAAAGGACATTCCCACTCCCCCTGCTTTAAGCACAAGCACCTTCGCCTCCGTTCCTCTCCGGCTTCTATCTCAGGTCTCCTAAGAGAACTCAGAGCCTCCACCAACCTTCATCCTAGAAGAATTAGTTAGAAAACTCCTGTGTCTTCAAAGAAAGTGGGTGGCACTTTGAACCGGGAGGGGAGAAGGAGCTCAGGCAGCAATACAGGAGCAGGAATGACAAGGCCCTCCAAACCATGTTGGACTGCAACTCCTAGCATTCCTCATCACTGGCTAAACTGGCAAGGAATGACGGAACCTGCAGTCCAACAAGATCTGGAGAGCCACACTTACCTGCCTCTGTGCCTGTTTTGCCTAAAAAGACACAAGATCCGTCTTAGCTACCCAGTGGTGAGTAAATATGTGGCTAAAAGTATTCCAAGATTAACCAATCCACATTTAAGAGTAAGGGAGAATATGACCCCAAGAACACCGTGATGGTTCCAAATCTACTTATTGGTTGCTTACAATGCTGTTGTTAATTAATTGCTTTGTTATTAATTATTCTGTAATACATCACTAATGATACATACGCTGTAAGTTCCAGCGTGTGAATTCCACACATTCCACCCAAGTGCATAAATTTCTCAAGTCACCCGCTGCATGGGAACGCTCGGTGGAAAAAGATTTAAGGACAGTGCTCAGCCTTTCTGAATAGGATCCATTCTGCTCTTGAATTTCTTCCCACAGTGAGAAACCAAAAGTTCTGGATGTCCCAGAACACCATCAGCCAACGATTATGCCACGTGGGGATAATAGGGATTGTAGTCCGACAAGTTGGATGAGTTCCTGGTGTGACAAATAACCCAAACCAGGCTTGGGAAGTAGCAGTGGCAGTAAAAATACCAGCGTGGGCAGCACGGGTACAGCCAGGAGAGGGGCAAAATGCCCCTCCAATGAAATCCCATCTCCAAATTACTAGAAATATTTGCTGTGCTTGTATTCTGTTCATCACTTTGCCTGCACTGTTTCTTTAGATGCCTAAACTTTACAACTAAATGCTGAACTGATGGGTTTAAGTTACTACAATGCTAGAAATTTGAGAATTGGAAAAAAAATACTATAGGAATTTATTTATTTATGGGGCCAAGGTCCTTGTTTTGCCTCCCCACCGCAAGCTGCATCCCTCTGTGGCCGCCTCTATCACACACTTAAAGAAGTTAAGACTTTTGCAGAGAGACACCACGTGGAAAATACCCAACACACGGCAACGTTATAGTGTGTCAAAAGCAGACACACTTTTTAAATAAAGTACAGCCTATGAAATTCACAGGGTCTCCCTAAGTCTACAGGCAACTTGCAGGCACACACACACACATGCACACAGTGCCGGCCAGCTCTCCTTTCTTTATAAGAAAAAGTCTTGTGGGACCTAAGAGGCGAACAGATTTATTGCAACTGCTGGAAAGGCGGGTCAGTTCACAAAAGGCTCGGCCACAATAAATCTGTTTGCCTTTGACATGCCACAAAGGTGCTTTGTTGGTTTTGATGTCAAGGATTAACAAGAAATTAGTCTCTCTCTCTCTCCCTTTTTTGTTGTTTATGGAGTAGCCAAGATTGTTTCTGGAGAGGCCATTGAAAGGAAAGCTGGGGAGGGCTGCAAAAGGCAGAAACGAATCCGGTAGCGACTTGGAGACCAAGAGCTTTGCCACACTCCACAATTACAGCACAGTGATTCCACTTTAACCGCTGTGACTGCATCCTAGGGAATGCTGGGCTTTGCAGTTCAGTCGGCAACATGTTAGAATCCCCACTCAGAGAGCACAAGTGCCTCACCAAACTACAAATCCCACAGGAGGTGACCATGGCAGTTAAAGTGAAATCACAGCGCTACCATTGTGGAGTGTGGGAGGGCCCCATCCTAACTGGGAAGAAATTTCTAGCAGAAGCTTTTCTGGATGCAGTTCAGGGGGTCTCCGACTTTGGTCCTCCAGACTTCGGCTCCCAACAGCCTCAGCCAACAGGGTCACCCCTTGGGGATTCTGGGAATTTGAGTCCAAACCATCTGGAGCAGCAAAGGCTGAGAACCACTGGGACTTTTAGAGCGTTGATTGAGACTTGGAAGATCAGGATTCTAGACCCCGTGGTGCCATGAAATTCACTAGGCAACATCTCATCCTCTCTAGCTGACCCACCTCACAGGGTTGTTCTGAGGGTCAAATGGGGGGGAAGAACCAAAAAAGGCTAGACAAAAAAGGAAGACACGAGGTTGTCTGTAACCAAGACCGTTTCGGCACTAGACCGTAGCAGCGCTATTAACCCACTTTCAACATCCTACGGATGCCTTCGCCCCTCCCGAGACTGCAAAGCCCAGGATTCCCACAGGCTGTCGAAAGCGGAATCACGGCACCCTAACAGGCTAGCGCGGAAACGGCCCCGGCGATGCCCACCTCTGCCCAGCGAGGGTTGCCGCGGCTGCGGGGACGGCGGAGGAAACGGCGTCCTACCCGGCAGGGCTGTCGTGACGGAGACGGCCGCCCAACAAACCCGGCCACGCGCGCCCGCGAGAGCGAAGCCGGCAGCCCGGCCCGGAGGGGAGTCCCTCCCGCGCAGGGCGCGACCGCGCTCCCGCCGAGCCGTCCTCCCTCGGGGGCAAGCAGGATCGGGACCCCGACGCCCCCGGGGAGAGGGGCCGGCCGGGGTCCCTCGGCAGCAAGCGCCCAGGGGGGCCCGCTCCCGGGCCGGCCGGGCCCTCGGACGCGGGGACCAAAGCGGGCGGAGGAGCCGGCCCCGCGGCCCCGGCGCCCCGCGCCCACCTCCCCCTTCCCCGGCAGGGCGCGCGAGACCCCCGCGCCGCAGCCCCGCGCCCCGCGGAGGCGCTGCCGAAGGGGCGCCCGCTCACCTCCCCACCGCCGCCTCTCCTCCTCCTCCTCCTCCTCCTCCTCCGGCGGTTCGGCTCCCGCTCCGGGCGCGGCGGCGGCGGCGGCGGCGGCGGCACCTTCTCCTCCGCCCCTCTCGCCTCGCCGCTCAGCCGCGGCTCCTGCTTTTTTCCCGGGTCTGGAATCGGAAACTGACAAACCCCGAACGCCGCTTCCTTGGGCGGGTTCAACCCTGGCGCGCCGCGGGACGGGACGGGTCGGGCCGGCAGCTCCCGCGCGCCCTCCCCCGGGGCAGGCACGGGCAGGGCGGGAGGGGAGGGCGGGCCACGCCCCCGGCCACGCCCCCGCCCCGGGCCCCCACGCTCCCTAATCCCCCCCTCCTCGCCCCCCTCCTCCTCCCCCTCCTCCCCGCTTCCTGGGCCGGGGGCGGATCTCCAGGTGGAGAAGGCGCTTCCCCGGCAGGCGGGGAAGGCATGGCGTGCTTTGGGGTTTTTTGGGGGAGGGGGGTCAGATGAGGCCCCTGCCCAAAGGCTCCAGAGGCAGCAGGTCCCCTCCGATCCTGGAGGCTAAGCCAGGTCACTCCCGGCGAGTCCTTGGGTGGGAGACCGCCCCCCAACCCCAGGCGCTGGGGGCTCTGTTTCAGAGGCAGGAACTGGCACCGAAGCACCTCTGTTAGGACTCCGTGCCTGGGAAAACCTTCTGAAATTCGTGGGCGACTTGAAAGCCCCCGCGGGCGCGACATAGCACAGGGCCAAAACACCTGGAAGGCACCAGATCCCCTCGGAGGTCGCGCGCTGAGGCCGTTTCCGCACGAGACTCCTATAGCGCTGTGATTCCGCTTTCAGCCTCCTATGGAATGGAGGTTGCCCCTGCCGGCCCCTCCCTAATCTGCAAACCCCAGGATTCCATAGGAGGTTGAAAGTGGAATCATAGCGCTATAATAGTCTAGTACGGAAATGGTCTAAGTAGAGTCAGTCCTGGTTAGTCCTTGGATGGGAGACCTCCAAGGACTACCAGGTGTTGGAGGCTATATGTCAGAGGCAGGAACTGGCAAAACTGCCTTTGAGTATTCCTTGTATGAGAAAACGCTATGGAATTCAGGGGGTCCCCGTGAGTGGACAGGGAACTTGCAGCCAGGCATGGATGCACACACACACACACACACCCAGCATAATTACTGCCCAGGGGTTTGCTTTGAGCCAAAAAGCAAAAGGTGGAAACCGAGTTCCCATTTTAATGCTCACCACAGAGAGCCTGGAACGCAATCAGAAACCTGCACATTCCCAAACTTGTGATGCGCTCTGTGAAAAACAGCAGCAGTTACATCTTTGTGGGAAAGGTGCTCATGTGAAAAGTGCGTACCCAAACGCCTTCATTGAAAAAACACAGACAAGCACACACCTACTTTGTCAAAGCGTGCAGGGAAATATCACACAAACTTCCGTGTAGGGAAAACAAAGGCTCATGTGGACCTCAGCTGGAATGGGCTTGCCGCTGGAGAAAAAGAGAACCTCAGCGAAACTAAGCAGACAGATTCGTGCATTCCTAGAAGTGTTTTGCTCACAGTATCATTCCCAGGTTTCCACCAAGTGCCTTTCCAGGGGCTTAGCTTGGGTTGATGCACTTTCCCCATTGGTCCTTACTGACATTTGACTTCAGAAATACTCGCTGATTTACTGCAAAAGACCCAGACCATTTCCTTACTAGACTGTTTTAGTGCTATGAGTCCACTTTCACCACCCTATGGAATCCTGGGGTTTGCAGTTTAGGGAGGGGTGGAATAATAGCACTACGGAATAATAGGGAAAGTGGAATAATAGCACTATAACAGTCTAGGGTGGAAATGGCCACAGGGATAGAAGACGAGGCTGCCCCCTTGCCTTCCCTTTTCTGTAAAGAGCAGCCGCCTACCTTGCAGGGCTGTTGCATCTAAGGTGACTTAATGGTCAAGTAGTTGAAGCGCTACTCCCTGCCCCCAGCACTGACCTTGCAGGCCCCCCAACTTATTCTGTCCCCACCCCCCAACAGGAAAGGCCACTCAGATGACAGGGGGAATCTCTGCCCAAAATTAATTAATTCCTTATCACTATGCATTATTAATTAACTATTAATTAATTATAATTATAAATTATATTGTAAATATACTTATTCTATGCTAATATCAGGATTAGTAAAGAATTATTTATAGTTGTTGATTAATTAGAATTATTTAATACCCCACTTTTCTCCTGACGGGGGACCCCAGCAGAGCAAAAGCTAAGCAGGGGGGTGGAGGAGGGGGTGAGAGAGAAATGAGTGAAGGTGAATGGGTGCAGAAGGCCAGGGAAAGGGGGCTCCCCGCTCCCCTCTCCCCCTGGCCCCCTCCTTGCCCGGGTTGGGTGGGGCCTTATTAGCTAAAGAAGTCATGGAGCTGAAAGAGACGCCCAGGGCCATCCAGTCCAACCCCCTTCTGGCAGGCAGGAAGACACCATCCGAGCCCTCCCTTTGACAGAGGGCCACCCAGCTTCTCTTCAAAAACCCCCAGAGAAGGAGACTCCGCCACGCTCCCGGGCAGCAGCGGATTCCAGTGTCCAACTCTTGGGAAGTTCTTCCTCATGTTTAGGAGAAATCTCTCTTCCTGAAGTGTGAAGCCATTGCTCTGTCGTGTCCGAGTCTCTGGAGCAGCAGAAAACAAGATTGCTCCATCTTCCGCATCACATCCTTTCAGCCCTTTAAACATGGCTATCCTGCCGCCTCTTAACCTTCTCTTCTCCAGGCTAAATATCCCCAGCTCTGAGAAGACTATGACCTGCCCACAGCCAGCCAGTGGGTTCCCGTGGCCAAATGGGATTCAAACCCTGCTTTCACAGAGTCCTCATCCAGCAGTCAAACCGCTACACCATGGCTGCTCTCTTCAGTTCTAAAACAGACCCCACGGAGAGGCCCTTCTGGGGCCTGCAAACCAGGATGAGAAAAGGACATCGGGGAGCAGGTACAGGGCCACAAGCCACCCGCAAGGCCAAGGCAGTGCTTTTAAACGTATCAGTGAGGGAAAAGAAGCATTCCTGAGCCCAAGTTGTCCCTTGAGCATCCTCTGTGCCTTAAGAAGACCTCCAAGGATGGTCCCAATCCTATCAGAATCTGCAGTTGTTGAGGTTCACAAAAAGCCTTGGCAAACCTTGCCCGTGCGTGGACAGCGTCATTTCCCATTTCTCCTTCGGTGCGGCTAAGCAGAGAGTGGCCCTTTCAGTGCTGCCTGCTAATACGCAAGAACATCTTCTGCACCCCAAGGACCCCAACACCAGCCCTCTGAAGCTAGCCAGAATGTCTCTGGGAAGCTCACAAGCAGAAGACAGTTGCATCTTCTCCTACCTTTTGGGACCCTACATTTTGGAGATATATTATCATGGTAAGTACACAGACAACTCTCCTGGCTAGTACATTACAGGCCGACTTGCCTTCTCAGTCGAGAAAATGGGAGTTGGAAGAGACCTCAAAGGCTGTCTAGTCCCAGTGGAGGAACCCACAGCTAAAGGACTTTAGAGAAATGGCCATCCTTTCTCCATTGAAAAGCCCCGAGAAGACTCCCCCACCACCACCACCACCACCACCTTCTGCTGGAGTCTGCTCCAATGTCGAGCAGTGTTTAGGCCAGCGCACGGCACCTAGTGTTTAGTTGGAAGCTCCTTTCTCATAATTGGACTTCACCTGTTGGGTCTTGCCCTCTGGAGCAGCAGAAGGAGAGCTTGTTCCTTCTTCTCCATCAGTGCCTCTGTTGCAGAGGACAAGCAGTTCTGGAGAGGAGGAGAGTTAAGGGGTGACGGGATCACCATATTCACATATTTGAAGGGCTGTCATACAGAAGGAGGAGCAAGCTGATTTTCTGCTGCTCCAGAGACTAGGACACTATGGAGCAATGGATTCAGCATTCAGGAAAAGAGATCCCGCCTAAACTTTAGGAAAAATAAGGGCAGTTCCACTGTGAAATACATTGCTGCCCGGGAGTGTGGTGAAGTCTCCTTCTTTGGAGCGTTTTAAGCAGAGGCTGGATGGCCATCATCTGTCAGGAATGCTTTGACTGAGTCTTCCTGCATGGCAGAATGGGGGTGGACTGGATGGCCCTCACGGGCTCTTCCAACTCTAGGATTCGATGGCCATTTCCGCACTAGACTGCTACAGCGCTCTTATTCCACTTTCAACCTCCTATGAAATCCTGAGATTTGCAGTTCAGGGAAGGGCATTTAGAATTCTCAGCCAGAGAGCTTTTTGGCCTCAGGAAACTACAAACCCCAGAATTCCCCCAAGGATGCTGAAAGCAGAACAACAGCACTGTAACAGTGTAGGGTGGAAAGGCCCACGGTCAGGGAACGGAGAGGGAAAGGGTGTGGGTTGGCATGGTGTCCTTCCTCTCTGCCATCCATCTGCTTCCTTGGGGGTGGGGGGACATTGGGAGGGGATCTGTGGTGCTGAGAAATGGGGCTGCGAGCCCACCTTAGCCGGTCAGGTGGCGGCTGGTGGAGGAGGAAGAGGTCCAGAGGTGGGTTTTGAAGGGGCTACGTGGTGTGACTGATGCCGCTGAGAGGGGAGGGTCCCTTGGAAAAGAAGCACTTGAGGTGGGAGGGCCGTGCATTGGGGAAACTCGCATATAATCAAATCCATGAAAGTGGAATCTGGAAATGTGGAGGGCCAGTTGAAACAAGGGAAGGAGGAGTGCCCTGCTATTCAGGGAGGCAATTCCTAGCACACGGAGCAGCGAGTGAAAAAAGGTGAAGCCAAGCGAAGGAAGAGGAAACCCCTGGTTGGGCAGGAAACCAAGAATTCCGAGAGCGCAGATCTTGGGCAGGCTAGAAAAAGAAACAAGGGATGACAGATGGAGGGAAGCGAGGTTGTGGAGGACTTTGAATGCCAAAACAAGCAGCTTGTACTGACTCCTAGAAGGAGCAGGTAACCGATGCAGAGATATAAACATCAAGATGGCATTATAATCAGTCTTGGGCCATTTCCACACTAGATTGTTACAGTGCTATTATTCCACTTTCAACCTCCTATGGGATCCTGGTGTTTGCAGTTTAGGGAGGGGCCTTGACTGCAAACCCCAGGATTCCACAGGATGTTGAAAGTGGAATAATATTTATGCTATGATAAAGCAACGGTAAATAAAGAGTTTAACAACCACTGTATTCGAAAGACATTATTGAAAGCGTGGTTACAAATAAAGCATAAATGTTATAGAAGACTTCCAACGTGGACTTCACCCCAAGAAGCCTATAAAATTGCCCCAACAAAACAAGGGAATTTTACTGACTTATCAAGAGTTGTTAAAATGGGAAGGAGACAAGTTAAGAATGCTTACAGAAGAAGAATTAAAAGCTTCGGGGCACAAATTTAATTGGTTTCCATGGAGACAACTAAAAGAAAGATTTAAGATGGACCAAAAGTTGTATGGATCTGAAAGAAAGGAAAATGAGCTAGATGTATTGATGAAAGAGGACCAGAAAAAGAGAATTTCTAAATTATAGAAAATATTGTTGCAAAGAGAAATGGAATCTGAGACTGTAAAAGATAATATGATAAGATGGGCACAAAATATTGGTCATCCTATAGAGTATGACACATGGGCGAAGGCATGGAAGATAGATATAAAATTTACACCAAATTTAAAACTGAGAGAAAATTTTTACAAAATGCTTTGTAGCTGGTATATGACACCTGAGAGACTGCAAAAAATAACTAAAAAGGGAAATGCAAGGTGATGGAAATGTGAGCAAAACGTGGGGTCCTTTTTTCATATGTGGTGGACCTGTCAGATAGCAAGGAAATTTTGGAAAGAAATCCATGACGAAATTCAAGGAATTTACAGATTTAATTTTGAAATGAAGCCAGAATTTTATTTGTTAAATATGTTAGGACAACAAAGAGAAATAAGATGCCACCAGAAGATATTGTTATATATGATAACTGCTGCAAGATTGACATATGCGCAATATTGGGAAAAAAGGGAATATGTAGATATAAAAGAATGGAAACTTAAGGTTATGGATATGGTAGAAACAGAAAAGTTAACATTTTTATTGAGAAATAAGCCTATCCAGAACTTGGAAAAGTTGGAGAAGTTTTGAATTGGATAAAGAAATAATAAATAATGTAAAAGATACGTATTAAGCAGCAATGTAGCAAAGTAAGAATAACAATGTATGATTATTGTTAAGTTGAAAATATGTATGTATTATGATAAACAAGCAGATACAATTGGAAAAAAAGAAGGAAGTGGGGAAGGGGGGGTTTTTTTTATTGTAAAATTTAATAAAAATATTTCAAAAAAAAAGAAAAGAAAAGAAAGTGGAATATAACAATCTAGTGCAGAAATGGCCTTCATTTCACATTCCAGCAGGTGCTACTTAGTGTGTTTTTCTACCATCAGTCATTTGGGTTCCATTCAAAAATGTAATGTGTCACAGTCCAAGCAGTGTCCCTTTCCAAATTGGGCTCCTGTGATCCTCTCTATGAAGATTTCATTCAGATGATGATCGCCATCCCCGCCACCACCTTTATTTATACTGGCCTTTTTTCTCAAAACAAGGACTCAAGGCAGGCTTACAAATGAAAATAACACAGTTTAAAAAAAGAAAATAAAGATTGCCATTAAAGTAACAGTAAGCTATTAACAACACTAAGAACAATTTAAAGCACACAATTAAAATGTTAAGAAGCCATTAAAAGCAATTCAGTTAAAACAATACAGCAGGCTCTTAGAAAGACCTTCCTTGAAAAACCTTGTTTTCAAAAGCCTATCGGAATGAAAAAATAGTATTTTGCCGATAGGCAAAAGGAAAGGAAAGGAAATCCCGTCTTTCTCCTTGTGGCAGGTGCCTTGCCCCAAAGAGAAACACTGGATCAGAGGCTGAGCGTCTGTCCACACTGCACTGTTAACCCTGGATATAGCAGAAAATCGGCACTACAAAATTATAACAGCTTGATCATTGACATGTCTCCATCCTGTGTAATCCTGGGGATTGTTGCTTGATGAGGAACTTGGGCCATTTCCACACAACACTTGTTATAGTGCTATTATTCCGCTTTTAGCATCCTATGCAATCCTGGGGCTTGCAGTTTAGGGAGGGGCCTTTAGAATCCTCAGCCAGAGAGCTCTTTGGCCTCAGGAAACTACAAACCCCAGAATTCCACAGGAGGTTGGCAGGGGAATTATAGCACTATAACAGTCTAGTGCAGAAATGGCTGTTGTCTCCTTGCTTTTCCCAGGATTGAGTTTTGGCCATAGCACTGTTGCCCAGGGAATCTGGAGACAGGGTAATTTGTAATTTTGTCTGTCTAGGAAGCAGGCTGGGTGATGCCCGTGTGATGCCCTCCAGGTGAAACCTCTGGAGTATGTATGCAGGCTGTGCACAATCTCTTAGGTCTTCTTACTGTTTGCAGTTTTGATACCCATAGATATCAGGATTATCATCACATCCAGACACTTTCAACCTCCTGTGGAATCCTGGAATTTGCAGTTTAGGGAGGGGCCCTTAGAATTCTCAGCCAGAGAGCTCTTTGGCCTCAGGAAACTACATATTCCACATATGTTCAAAATGGAATAATAGCACTAGAACAGCATAGGGCGGAAATGGCCTAAATGCAGTCCTTCTCAGACTATCTGATGTGGGAGACTTGAGCAGCACTGACTTAAAGAATTTACTGGCCAAAGATCACAAGCCAGGAGGTCCTCGCCACAAGTTTCTACCTGACTCGTGTCTGAAGATCATCAGAAGACCAGAGGCTAGATTAGATCAGAAGGCCGGAGAATTCCAATTAGTCCAGCATCCTGCTTCCTACAGTAGCCAACCAGCTAGTTCTGGGAAGCCCACAAGAAGCTCATGAAGGGTACCATCTCTCACTTCCCCAGGGATGCATGGTCAGTAACCAGCATGCCTCCAATTCTGGTTCGTCCATATACCTATCATGTTGTTCCATCAATAGATGAACTTCACCTCCTTCTCTTTCATCATCATCATCACCACCACCACCACCACCATTTCCTTCTCTTCTTCCTCCTCTAGTTCCATGATTTTTTTCTGATCCCCTTTTAAAAGCATCAGTGCGTAGCCATCGGTACATCTTGTAGCAGCGAGCTCCACAAATGTTTTGTGTCTTGTGTGCTCTCTGTCCTTTGCATGCTTTATTCTTGATTGCTAAACTACCTGCTTAGACTCGGATTGCAAACCATCTGCCATTCATGGAAGAGATTTTGGTCTTTCTACCCAGATCCTGACAACAGTACCAGAACCTTCTACGTCTACGTAAAATATGGAAGACCTGCTCTGAGTCATAATAAAGTTATAGAGTCATAGAGTTGGAAGAGACCCCAGGGACCATCCAGTCCAACCCCATTCAGCAATGCAGGGACACCCATCAAAGCACTCCCTTTGACAGATGGCCATCCAGCCTCTGCTTAAAAACCTCCAAAGAAGGAGGAGACTCCACCACATGCTCCGAGGCAGCACATCCACTGTCAGGCAGCTCTGACCGTCAGGAAGTTCTTCCTGAGGTTCAGGTGGAATCTCCTTTCCTGCAGCTTGAATCCGCTGCTCCTTGTCCTAGTCTCTGGAGCGGCAGAGAACAAGCCTGCTCCTTCCTCAACATGGCATCCATTCAAATATTTAAACATGGCTATCATGTCCCCTCTTGACCTTCTCTTCTGCAGACTAAAGATCCCCAGCTCCCTAAGCCGCTCCTCATAGGGCTTCATGGCTTCCCAACCATTCACCATTTTGGTTGCCCTCCTCTGGACACACTCCAGCTTGTCAATATCCTTCTTGGATTGAGGTGCCCAGAACTGGACACAGGATTCCAAACAAGATCTGACCAATGCAGAATAGAGTGGTACCCTTGCCTCTCTTGATCTAGACACCACACTCCTATTGATGCAACCAAGAATTGTGTTGGCTTTCTTGGCTGCCGCATCACACTGCTGACTCATGTTTAGCTTGTGCTCCCCCAAGATTCCTAGATCCCTTTCACATGTACTGTTACCTAGCCATGCGTCCCCCATCCTATATTTGTGATTTCCATGTTTTCTGCCTAAGTGTAGGACTTTACATTTCCCTCTGTTGAAATTAATTTTGTTGAAATTAATTTTGTTCTGATCTGGCCATGAGACACATGGATTTATGAGACCTCTGCCATGAGATGGCTGCATCCTATGCAAATCTATTTAAATTGGTGCAAAAAAAAATCTTATGAAAATCTGTTCACAGAACAAAATCCCACATGGTGTTCATCCCACGTGGAAGTATGCACGCAATGGCGAGGATCCTATGCATATTTACAGGAGAGCAAGTACCATTTATGGGAGCCAGCATAGTGTAGTGGTTTGAGTATTGCAGTATTGGACTACAATCAAGGAGACTAGGGCCATTTCCACACTATATGGTTATAGTGCTATTATTCCACTTTCAACCTCCTGTGGAATCCTGGGGTTTGCACTGCAGGGAAGTCTCAAAGGCCCCTCCCTAAACTGCAAACCCCAGGATTCCATAGGAGGTTGAAAATGGAATGACAGCACTATAACCATATAGTGTGGAAATGGCCTAGAGCTTGATTCCCCCACTCAGCCATGGGAAGCTGTTGGGTGATCTTGGGCACATAACAGCCTCAGACCTTATATGAGCTCTGAGACTAAAGTGTAATAATAGGCACAAATTGACTCAAGCAAAGCTCATCATAGGCAAAAAAAAAAGGAAGTTACAGATGGCTTCCACAGACTCAGTGCAAAAGAGTTTCTGATGTTATAGATATGTTAACCCTTTTTTTAAACATTGCCAGTATTTTAAAGAGGATATTAAGAATTATCTTAGCTGCATTTTTTTTTCCAATTTGTGCTCTGAGCTGCCTTAGGCCGCTTATTGGCAGAAAGGCAGGATATCAATTTCAAAAATGAAGACCTTTGAGCTACAGGCTAGACAAACTGTTCCTGTGTTATTTTGCTCCCCCAGCAGGGGTGAGCTGATTTGGGAGTGCAGGGTGGGAAGATTTGGTCAAACAGGCCTTGCTTGTTTTGGAGCAGAAGCCTCCCTGTCTGGCCTCTGAGCGGCTGGAGTTTCTCCATCTCCCTTGCGGGGTCAAGAAGGCTTCTTCAAGGCAATTGCTCTTCAAGATATTTAAGACCCTCTCTTTTTTCAGATAACTCTTTGGCTGCCTTGGCTTTAATTGCTGGCGTATTTATTTTGCTTAACAATTATTTATTTTGCTTAACAATTATTTGTTTTGCTTCACAATGCTGGGCTCAAGGTCACTCAGCAGCAGGGATTACTGATTCCACCCAAGAGACTCTCAACACAAAATCTCCAGTTTCTGCTTGGTGCTCCCAATCATTTTGGGCTGCAGGAGAAGCCTCCAGGGTGGAGTGGGAAGACCTGCTTTTGTTTCTTCCAGGCTTAGAGGGGAAAAAAATTCTCCTTCCTTGCAAAAGACTTAAGGTTGCTTTGCTTACCCTCTTCATTCCCACTTCCTTACCAGAAATGGCCCCATTGGGCTCCGGATTGATATTCAAATTACAACCCCACCAAGGCCTTTCAGAGGGTGATTTCCTGCAGGATCACCCTTGACAAAAGGGAGATTTGAATATGTAAAGATTACCAGAGAAATTCTCCCCCATTTCAATGTGCAATATGCAGGCCATTCCTCCAGTCTCTGCCCATCATCAACCTGCAGACATAGCCGGGTGTAAGGTAGATTCATCCTTCCAGATTCCGGATTCATCCTTCCTTGCAGTCAGCCTTTTTTTTTTTTTTTTGGCTCCTTTTTCTTTATGTGCATTTATTTCACATATAGTTGGCTCAGTAGTGTAGTTACAGGGGAGACAAAATTAGGACCTTGCTGCCTAAAAACCCCCCCGCCTAAAAAATTGCTTCAGTGCCCAAATTGCTAGCATTATAGTAAATTAAAGCTTACAGTTGAGCAATCAGAAATACAGTTTAGGCACTCAAAAAGGCACCCTGTGAAATTAATGGGGTTTCCATAAGTTGACAGGCAACTTGAAAGCACATACACGCAGACACACACACACACACACACACACACACACAGTGATACCAAGGGAATGAGAACACAGCGAACAGAGGCGCTCTGGAGCGGAGAGGTTTTTGATGTCTCACTCTCCACAATGCTAGAAATTTGGGGAATGAAGAAATATTCCGTTGGGCCAGAATTCGTATTTGGTAGGGAAATGGCCTCTTTTTTTCCTGCTACCATAGCTATTCCCCTGAGTCCTCGTTGTTCCCCAAGGGACTCCTGCATGCAATTTCCTCCCAATGGTATCTTTAAAACATCCTTCCAAAGTTCCACTGAGGAAGAGCTCTTACTGCCAGGCAGTTCTTCCTAATGATGAAGGAGATTCTGGACAAAAATTAGAATGAACCTCTGGCCAGGATAAGCTGTTTGACGGTGCAACAGGTTGCCACAAAAGACTCTGGTTCATTGGAGGTTTTTAAACAGAGGTTGGATGGTGACCTCTCAGGGATGCCTAAGCTGTGGCTTTCTAGGCTCCCTCAATATAGGAGTAGAGTGCCTAGGTCAAGGGAAGTAATAGTATCGCTTTAATCAGATTTGGTCAGACTCCACCTGGAATCCTGTGTCCAGTTCTGGGCACCACAATTCAAGAAGGATATGGACAAGCTGGAAGGAGTCCAGAGGAGGGGGAGCAAAATGGCAGAAGGCCTGCAAACCATGAAGCCCTATGCGGACAGGCTTGGGAAGCTGGGTATTTTAAGCCTGGAGAAGAAAAGGTGAAGAGGGGACATGGTAGCTATGTGTAAATATTTGAAGGCCTGTCATATTGAAGATGAAGCAAGCTTGTTTTCCGCTGCTCCAGAGACTAGGACACTAAGGAGCGATGGCTTCAAACTACAAGGAGAGTCCACTTAAATGGGAGGAAGAACTTCCTGAGGGTAAGAGCTGTTCAACAGTGGAAAATGGTGTTACCTTGAAGTGTGGTGGAGCCCCCTTCTTTGGAGGTTTTTAAACAGAGGCTGGGTCGCCTTCTCTCAGGAACATGGTAGTTGTGCGCTCCTGCATGTCAAGGGTTTGGACCAGATGCTTCTTATTGGCCTTCCAACTCTAAGATTTTATATGCTATAAGTGTAGCTCCATGCTGAAAGCCAGCATGTCGTAGTGGTTCGAGCCCTTGATGATGGCTCCGGAGACCAGGATCTGATGCCCTGCTCAGCCATGGAAACCCACTGGGTGACCTTGGGGGTATCACCACACTCCACTGAGGCAGCAGATTCCACTGCCGGACAGCTCTGATCGTCAGGAAGTTCTTCCTGAGCTTCAGGTAGAATCTCTTTTCCTGCAGCTTGAATCCATTGCTCCATGTCCTAGTCTCTGGAGCAGCGGAAAACAATCCCGCTCCCTCTTCGACAAATATTTAAACATGGCTATCATGTCCCCTCTTAACCTTCTCTTCTGCAGACTAAACATACCCAGCTCCCTAAGCTGCTCCTCACAGGGCTTCAGAGCTTCCAGACCCTTCACCGTTTTGGTCACCCTCCTCTGGACATGTTCCAGCTTGTCAACATCCTTCTTGAATTGAGGCGCCCAGAACTGACACAGGATTCCAAATGAGGCCTAACCAATGTAGAATAGAGTGGTACCATTACCTGCCTTGATCTAGACACCACACTCCTATTGATGCAACCAAGGATCGCGTTGGCTTTCTTGGCTGCCTCATCACACTCCTGACTCATGTTTAACTTGTGATCTACCAAGACTCCTAGATCCCTTTCACATGTACTGCCATGGAGCCATGCGTCCCCCATCCTATATTTGTGCATTCCCTTTTTTCTGCCTAAGTGCAGGACCTTACATTTGTCTCTGTTGAAATTCATTTTGTTAGCTTTGGCCCAGCTCTCCAATCTGTCAAGGTCATTTTGAAATTGGATCCTGTCTTCTAGCATATTAGCAACCTCTCCCAATTTGGTGTCATCTGCAAATTTGATCAGCATGTCCTCCACTCCTTCATCCAAGTCATTGATGACAATGTTGAAGAGCCCCGGGCCCAGGACAGAACCCTGTGGCACCCCGCTGGTCACCTCTCCCCAGGAGGAAAAGCAGCCATCGGTGAGGAGCACCCTTTGGGTTTGGTCGGTCAATCAATTACAAATCCACTTAACAGTAGCCCTTCCCAGCCAGCATTTTACTAGTTTCTTTGCAAGAATGTCATGGGGAACTTTGTCAAATGCCTTACTAACTTACTAAAACATGAAAGGGCTATGAAACTCTCCCTTACCAAATGATAATGAAAGAAAAAAAGGGAAAAGTACAGATCCAGCTAAGTAATCCTACTGGAATTCCAAGTGTCCATTGTTGTTATTGTGTGCCTTTAAGTCATTTCTGACTTATGGAGACCCTAAGGCAAAAGTATCACAGATGGTTTTGGAGGCTAAGAGTGTGCGATGGACCCAAAGTCACTCAGATGGGATCCGGGCAGGGAATCGAACTCTGGTTTCCAAGGTCATAGTCTTGTGCTCAAAAAACTAACCCTCACGGGCTCTCTGCTAGTGACTATAACAACAGATAATTGTATTGTTAGACCCCTTATTGCTCAATAACCCCATAATTTGCTTCCCATCTTTCCAAAAATCTTCCATTGGCTTTTCCAAACTTCAGGAGAAGCGATTCCACCTAAACTTTAGGAAAAAATGTCTGACAGTAAGAGCAGTGTGACAGTGGAATATGTTGCTGCCTCAGTGGAGCAAGATGGAGCCTCCTTCTTTGGAGGTCTTTGGACAGAGGCTGGGTGGCCGCGAACGCCTAGTAACTTGAAAATACCGCAGTAAGGTGCTTCACTGCCGCTTCTGAAATCTGTGCCAGATCGGGCTACGTGTGTGCAGCGCAAGAGGGCCAAGGGGAGGAAGCAGCCTGTGCCCAACGGCTCCTGGTGGGTGCATGGCCGCCGTAACCTGACAATAAAGCATCCTCAAACTGTGTACGAAGATCAATATGCATCAGCCCAGGAGAAACCCTGACTTGTTTCTAGTGTGTGCTAAAGTGGGGCTTTGGAGAACCTGCAAGGAGACAGGACATTTTCTCCTTCGGTAGAAGCACACTCAGAATCCCTGGCTATTTCCACACTACACCGTTATAGTGTTATTCAGCATCCTACGGAACCCTGAGGCTCGCAGTTTAGGGAGCGGCATTTAGACTTCCCAGCGAGAGAGCTCTTTGGCCTCAGGAAACTACAAACCACAGGATTCCACAGGAGGTTGAAAGTGGAATAGGAGCACTACAACAGTGTCGTGTGGAAGGGCCCTAGGACACAGAACAGTGGAGTCAAACTTCACGCAAAGAGATTCCTCCTAAACATTAGGAGGAATTTCTTGATCGTAAGAGCAGTTAACAGTGGAATACGCTGCTGCCTGGGAGTGTGATGGAGTCTTTTCTTTTGGAAGTT
This sequence comes from Cyclura pinguis, assembly GCA_030412105.1. Classification (NCBI taxonomy): domain Eukaryota; kingdom Metazoa; phylum Chordata; class Lepidosauria; order Squamata; family Iguanidae; genus Cyclura; species Cyclura pinguis. Next base: position 3,282,526 of record CM059602.1, read on the forward strand.
TTTAAAGAGAGGCTGGACGGCCATCTGTCCAAGGGAGGGCTTGGATGGTATGGCGGCATGGCAGAAGAGGGCTGGACTGGGTTTGGCCCTTGTGGCCTTTTCCAACTGTAGGATTCTAGGATTCTATGATCCTTTGAAACCCAGCTTGGTTTAACAATTTGTGCTAACTCAGTATAATTGAGTATTATGAGAAACATAATGAAAGAAAATTGGCAGTGATATTTGTGGATGCAGAAAAGGCCTCTGATATGATTAATTGGTCATTCTTGAAGACGGTCATTCAACAGGCGCAAGCTGGCGACAAATTTATCTCTTGGATTGAAGCAATATACAGTCAACAACAGGCACGATTGATTATTAATGGAGAGAGAACAAAACAGATTGAATTGCATAGGGGAACAAGACAAGGTTGTCCCCTATCTCCGCTGTTATTTATTATGACATTGGAAATACTTAATAATGCCATAAAGGAAGATAAAGCAATAAGAGGACTTCAGATAAAGAAATATCAGTACAAACTTAAAGCATTTGCAGATGATTTGGTTTTGTTTCTGGATGATCCTCTTAGCAGTATTCAAAGGTTGATGGATATTGTTCAAGAATATGGAGAATTTTCTGGATTCAAGATAAACAAGGAAAAAACGGTGCTTATAACAAAAAACATGAGAGAGAAAGAAGAGAAGGAACTTGAGCATTTAACAGGTTTTAATAAAGGTCAAAAAGCAAAATATCTGGGTGTCTGGATTACAAAGAGAAATAATGAACTATTTCAGAATAATTATGAAAAAAAATGGAAAGAGATAATCAAGGATTTGGAGAAATGGACTAGAATGCGACTATCTTTGATGGGAAGAGTGGCAGTCATAAGAATGAACATACTTCCAAAGATGAATTACCTTTTCCAAAATCTTCCAATTATTACAAATACTAAGCCTTTTATACAATGGAAGAGAGATTTAACCAAATTTATATGGCAAGGGAAAAAACCAAGAATAAAATGGAATATCATGACAGACTCAATAAGAAGAGGAGGGTTGGGTCTACCGGATTTACAGATATATTTCAAGGCAGCGGCATTTACATGGATAAAAGACTGGATGAATCTTCAAAATACGAGAACGCTGACATTAGAGGGAACTGATTTAAGGATGGGTTGGCATGCCTATATGTTCTATGGGAAAGCTGCAGTTGACAAAGACTTTGTTCATCATTTTGTAAGAAAATCACTACTTAAGATATGGACTGACTACAAGAATAAGAACATTAGGCAACTACCTACATGGGTCTCCCCTCAAGAAGCCTTCTTTGGAAGATGGTCTGATTCAGCTAAGTGGCTGTGTTATGATGACATATTAGAAATGACAAATCTGAATCTTTTTAAGATGAAATCTTTTTAAGATGAAATCAAGAGAAAAACTGGAATCAGAAGGAATAAAGTTAAACTGGTTCCCTTACAGACAGTTAACTGAGAGATTCCAGATGGATGTGAAAACTTATGGAATAGAACAAAAAGAGCTAGGAAGAATGTGGAAGTTACTGCGGGAAAACCCGCCTCATTTACTATCACATGTATACCAGGAGATTTTAAATCAAGAAAGAGAAGATGAGACAGTCAAATCAGCAATGATATTGTGGGCTCAAAATCTCAGACATCCAGTTCAATCAGAGCACTGGGAACAGAGCTGGCAACGAACACAAAAATTTACTGCAGCTCAGAACCTAAAAGAGAACTATTATAAGCTTTTTCATAGATGGTACATGACGCCAGAAAAATTAAAAAAGATATATAATACGGGAACAGGTCAGTGTTGGAAGTGTCAGGAGAATGTTGGAACACTATTTCATACATGGTGGTGATGTCCTAAGGCTAAAAAATATTGGAATGATATACATAATATGGTATGTAAAATATTGAGGGTTCAAATTGATAGGAAACCTGAACTGTACTTATTAAATATGACACGTGTTAGATGGAACTGTTGCAAAGAAATATTGGCAAATAATGCTGTATATGATTACGACAGCACGTATTGAATATGCAAGGCTATGGAAAACTGAGCAGATACCTACAATAGAGCAATGGTGGGCAACTTTTATTGAAAATCGGAATGCAGATATAGTCTCTCAGAGATTAAAAGGAAAATCAGATGATGACATTAACAAAGAATGGCAAATTGTTCTGGAAATGGGTAGGGTGTTGACAGGTAATAATTCTTAATTCATGGTAGCATGAGTAGTTAGAAGTAAAAATCGGTGGAATATCATGGAACATGTAAAGTAGGGTCGAAGAGCAGGATCTATCTTGTATGTTAACAAATGCAGTGCGATGCATAATGTTGATATGTCAATGAAATAACACGACTGAAATCCAGAGAGGAGTGGAAGATAGCAGTAATAGTTCGGCAAAATGTACAATGAGAAATGTTGTTTTATACGATGTAATCACAATAAAATTAATTAAAATGAAAACAATTTGTGCTAACTCAGCAGCCTTCATTGTTGAAATCCCTCCTGAACAGTTGTGCCGAGAACTGGACACTGGATTCCAGAGGAGGTCTGACCAAAGAATAGCCAGAATGAGTGGCTACTCTGTATCATTTTGTACTATTATGTATTATCATGTATTTGTAGTTTTATGTATCATTATATAGTGTTGTTGTTTGTTTTTATTTTTCTATATGGTTGGGTTTTTTTTCAGTTAGATGCTGCCCTCTTGAATTTGTCTGTCAGTGATGAGTAAATAATGGGCAGGGAGATGAGTGTATAGAATTAGGCACAAGTTGAAAAAAGTTAACAGGGACAAAAGGTTATGGGGCACCAGCGGTGCAGGCTGGGTGGGATGAGACTGAGTGTTAGAATCCCCATCCTCTGACACTGCGTGGCAGAAGATTCACAACAGAGAGAATGTACTGGTTTCATTTCCTGTTAGAAAGGACTTGTTCGTACAGCGCAGAGTTAAACGACAGAATCCGCTGCCAGAAGATACCGGGATGGCCACCAACTTGGAAAGCTTTAAAAAAAGATTTAAGAAATTAACATAAAAACATGAGAATCATAGAATCAGAACTGTGGAGTTGGAAGAGACCCCAAGGGCCATCCAGCCCAACCCTATTCTGCCGTGCCGGAGGACACCAGCAAAGTATTCCTGACAGATCGCCATCCAATCTCTGTTTAAAAACCTCCAGAGAAGGAGACTCCACCACACCCTACGGAAGCAGCAGCAGATTCCACTATCCAACTAATCTTACCCTCAGGAAGTTCTTCATAAGGTCTAGGTGGAATCTCTTTTCCTGAAGTCTGAAGCCATCGCTCCGTGTCCTAGGCCATTTCCGCCCCACTCTGTTATAGCGCCATTATTCCACTTTCAACCTCTTGTGGAATCCTCGGTTTTGTGCTTTCCTGGGGCCAAAGAGGTCTCTGGCGGAGAATTCTCAATGCCCCTCCCTAAACTGCAAACCCCAAGATTCCATAGGAGGTTGAAAGTGGAATAATAGCACTATAACTGTGTAGTGCGGAAATGCCCCTCACCTTTGGAAGAGCAGAAAACAGACTTGCTCCATATCCCTTCAAATATTTAAACAAAGGTATGTTGCATGAGACCAAAGGCCAAATTTGGCCATTTCTGCATTACACTTATAGCATGATTATTCCACTTTCAACCTCCTATGGAATCCTAGGGTTTGTAAATGAGGGAGGCAAACCACAGGGTTCCATAGGAGGCTGAAAGTGGAATAATCGCGCTATAAGAGTGTAGTGCGGAAATGGCCTTGCTGTCTACCAGGAACCAATCAATTGGTCCTGGGAAGCTCACAAGCATGGCTTCAGTGCAACTGCGCCCTCTATCGCACACTTCCAGCAATGGGAATATATAGAGTGTGCCCCTGTGTCTGTGTGTGTTTTTGTGTGTTTGTGTGTGTGTGTTTTCCACAGGGCAGAGACATGACGGCTAGAAAGAACTTCCCCTTTGCACTATACCTAGTAAAAGACCTTGGAGGCCATTTTGCACTGCAGTTCCCGGAATCCCCAGCCAGAATGGTTGCTGCGCAGTGCTTTAGGCCACACTTGATTGGGATTCTGGGTGCTCAGGGCTGTCCTGGCTTGGGGAGTCTGGGAGCTGTAGTCCAAAAGGTAACCTCTCCAGCCTTTGCTTTTGAATAATAGTTGAATCCCAGCCCCCTCCCACTGCAACTACAATTCACACTGGCCATACTGGTTGTGGGTGATGGGGTTCAGACTGGACTTTTTTTTGAAAATTTTGCGGATGACTTATAAGTATGGAGTTTTAAAAATTATTTTCATTAGTGTTTCAATAACTTACATAATTTAACTGGTATTTCGGTGCGTGTTATTTATTGTGCAGTTTTTAACTATAACCTGTTTTAATTATGTTGCAAGCCACCTAGCATCCCAATTCTGGGAGAAAAGTGGCATTTTAAGTCAAATAAATAATCATAAAATAAAAAAGCCTGACAGATTGGAAGGTATCTAGACAGAGGCCATTTCCGCACTACAGTCTGATAGCGCGATTATTCCACTTTCAACATCCTACGGAATCCTGGGGTTTGCAGTTTTGGGAGGGGCCGGCTGGCCCCTCCCAAAACTGCAAACCCCAGGATTCCGTAGGATGTTGAAAGTGGAATAACTGTGCTATCAGACTGTAGTGCGGAAATGGCCAGAGACGCGGGTGCACAGGCCTGATCCAGCCCAGCCAGTCCTTTCAGACTCCTCTCGAGTAGGAGGCAGGCAACCACAGCAGCCACAGCACACACACACACACACACACACACACAAAAACCCCCGCAAAACACAACCCACCCTCTTATCTTGTCCCAAAGGAGGCAGAACTAGCCTCTGCCGCTTTTCAGCAGGCTTACTCTGAAGTAAGTCAAGAGGCCAACTGCTCACTAGGTTCTGAATAAAGGAAAGGAAATGCTACTTGGACACTACGCTGATACTCCTTAGTGAGTTGGAGGGGCTTCCTTGCAAGTAAGCACTGGCACAAGATCAGGGCTGTGGCATGTGAAGCATCTCCCAGCAAGGAAAAAGGAAAGGGAATTTACTATTATTATTACTACTACTATTAAACAATAATAATATAATTATAATATATAATACTATAAATAATATTATTAAATAATAATGCCACTTTTCCCCCAAATTGGGACACGAGTGGGATTTATATCCTGCTTTTTCGCCCAATTGGGACTCCAGTAGGATTTATACCCAGCTTCTTCCTGGACTTGGGACTCCACTGGGATTTATACCCGCTTTTTCCCAAACTTGGGACTCCAGTGGGATTAATATCCCGATTTCTCCAAACTGAGACTCAAGTGGGATTTATACCCTGCTTCTTCCCAAACTTGAGACTCAAGTGGGATTTATACCCCGCTTTTTCCCAACTTGGGACCCCAGTGGGATTTGTATCCCGATTTTCCCCAAACTGAGACTCAAGTGGGATTTATACCCCGCTTTTCCCCAACTTGGGACTCCAGTGGGATTTATATCCCGATTTCCCCCAAACTCGGGACCCAAAGCGGTTCACAGTTCGAAAAACCCACCCGCAAGGAGAGCCGCAAAGCGCGCAGAGAGGCCGAGCGGGCGGCCGCCCTCCTCCCCGGCCGGACCCGGCGCGGCGAAAGTGCGGCGGCGGATCTTCAGGCGGGGCCGGCGCGGCGAAGGGCGGGGCGCGGCGGCGAGGCGGAGCCGGGGGGCCGGACGACGGATCGGGCCGGGGAGCCGCGATGGGGCTGCTCAACTTCACCCGGGAGCCGGTGCCGGAGGCGCTCCCCGCCGACATGCAGCAGCTCAACCAGCTGAGCGCCCAGGTGCCCCACGCCGCCGCCGCCGCCGCCGGGCTCGCTCGCCGTGCGCCCAGGGCGCGCGAGGGCGCACGGCCAAGGGAGCGCCGCCGGCCCGCCCGCCCGCCCGCCCGCGTTCTTTCCTTCCGTGATGGCCGGGCTCGCCCTGCCCGCCTTCCCCCGGCTTCCCGCGAGCCCTGGGTTGCCCTGCTGGGCCCTTAGCGCCCGGCGGCGAACGTCGGGAAAGGCGCCCCTCTCCCGTCCCCGACGCGCTCCGTGGCTCGGCGGCGGCGCCAGGACCGTGGAGGCAGGGGCGCCGTTCCCGGCCTTCGCCCCCTGGATCTGCGGGGCCGGAATCCCCCGGGGGCTGCAGAGGGCGAGGCAGGCTGGCTCGCCCCTCGCAGTTGCTGTCGCCCCCACGCTGGCCCCGCTCACCGGACAGGATTGGCCAGCAAGTTGGCCAGCATTCGGGGGAGGCGCGCCCCCGAGGGCCCCCCGCTGTTACTCCACTTCCAGCCTCCTAGGGTATCCCGGGGTTTGCGGTTTAGGGAGGAGCCTTTAACATTCTCAGGGCCTTTCTGCACTACCGCGCTGTAATACTATTATTCCGCTTTCAACCTCCTATGGAAGCCTGGGGGTTGGAGTTTAGGGACGGGCCTTTAGGATCCTCGGCCAGGGAGCTCTTGGGCCTCCGGGAACTACAAAGCTCCGCGTTCCACAGGAGGTTGAAAGTGGAATGATGGGGCCATGACGGCATGATGCAGAAAGGCCCTGAGAGAGAAACTTTCTTACCTGTCTCTCCAGTATGAGCTGGCCTTGCTCAGCCTGCTGCAAAGAATACAACTGCTCAAAGCAACATTTACTGTTTACTGTGGGTGGTTGGAATCTGAGGGCATTTCCACTCCACTCTCAACCTGTGGAATTCTAGGGTTTGTAGTTTCCTGGTGCCAAAGAGCTCTCTGGCTGAGAATTCTCAGTGCCTCTCCCTCAACTGCAGACCCCGGGATTCCATAGCATGTTGCGAGTGGAATCATAGCACTATTAAGGGCGCCCTGCAGAAAGGCCCCAAGTGCTCAGTGGGTGGGATTGTATTGCGTTTATTTTAGAAGAAGCCTGACAGATTTTTGCATGTGTACAATATTTCAGTAGCCTTCTTCAGGCAAAATACATAAAAACAAATACAAATTTATTTATTGGATTTATATTCTGCCTTTCTACCAAATGGGATTCCAGGCGGCTTACAAAACCAAAGAGAAATGTCAGATTAAAAATTGAAAGGATGCGTTGGTAAGCAGTATATAAAAACTGAAACGTGTTAACGATGCTTTATGTAGATGGTATGGCATGGTATGTATATATGGTATGTAGATATTATGGTATGGTATTATGGTACAAATACATGTTGTTCTTTGGGTTTTCCAGTTGGCATATCTGTTTGTGTTTGGTTTTGTGTAGCCCCTGAAGAAGGCCACTGAAACATAGGCATAGCTGAAATGCACTGGGTGTGTTCTGAAATGAAAAATAAAACTGTCCATTGATCACTGGGAGACAGTCTCCCCTTTCTTCCTCAGATTCTTGCTAGCCAAATGCCAGCCACATTTCCTTCCATTGTTGGGGACGGAGTGCACTTGCCCTGCTCCACTGTAGAGGTTTCACGGTGCTTGCTTGTGCTGACCCTGCACATTTTTACTTAGTTACTTAACACACAGAGCAGAAAAACCAGGAGATTCAGGAAGTGGCTGTGGCATGAGAGGAAGAAAACTACACCTTTCCCCCTTCAGTGCAGGCCACCACTAGCCGGGGAGGGATCCTGACCAGTTGCCACAGGTGGACCACTGATAACCTGGTCCTGGGAGAAAGACACACATGGGCTGTTTCTTGCTCGACGCTGGAGAAAATGTTACTTCCATGAGATACCACATTGCCTGGGAAATGTATTATCAGAGCCCAGCTTATTCATTTAGGATCTGCGTGAATTCACACTGCACAGTTACGGCACTCTGATACCACTTGAATCACCGTGGCTCCATCCTATGTAATCCTGGGATATGTAGTTTGGTGAGGCCCATTATTTATAATACAGTCCTTCCCTGTGCTACAGAACTCTCCTGCTACCCGAAGTACCTCAAGCAAACCCCTGTGATAGGCTTGCCTTAGGGATGCCGTAAGTCAGAAATGACTTGAAGGCACACCACAACAACAAAGGATTGATGGATGAACTGATCACATTTCACTGCCCAGAACAGCTCCTAAAATATTTCACACATGCTCACAAAGGGGGCTGTCTTTTTGGAACTGCTTAAGGGGGCCCAACCACTGTTACCCTGTGAACTGGGGGTCCCGGGAGGGACACCAAAATGTGCTCAACTAAAGTTGGGGAAAATTAGCTCAGAGCACGGCTTAGCGTTACGAGAGGCAGGGTAACGTAGCGAGATCTTGAACCCTATGTCTGCGGGGTCGGGTCGAGTCAAGGAGAACACAGAAGTTGAAATAATAAATGGTGTTTATTAAATACAAGCAGAACAGTGTATGCGACACACTCATACAGGATAACTAAAGAAAATAAAGGTTGGAGTGGTATAGAGGGATTTTTAGAGGGATTGCTGGTTTGGGTGATACTTCACCTGTCCTGAAGCCCGGAAAAATGGAGAGCGAGGCTGGGGTGCCATGTAGCTCAGCGCGTGGAGCTGAGGGGAGGCTCACCAAGCAAAGCGGCAGCAAGGCGGGAGGAAACTCGGGAGCGTTCCGAGGAGGGTCTTGGAATCAAGGGTTTTTATAAGGAGAATTGTGACTGCGGGCTATGCCGTACTTGGAGGAAAGCAATAGATTTGGAGTTGGAGACAAACCCTCCGAAAGGTCAGAATCTGAACGATTGAGTTATCGTAGCGGTTCTCAACAGAGTAGCCAGTATGCAGACGCAGAGTACTTGGGTATAGCATAGTTTACCCATCAAGCTGCCATCGCGGGGCAGAGGCTCTTTTGTAGGTTGTGTGCATACCTAACTAGAGTACTTGCCCGGAGGTCTCCTAAAGCAGTGAGTCAGCTATTTCTGGCGTGCCTGTATTGTAGTTTGAATATTACGGCTATTAACGGCCGAGCTTGTTTACGTGCTTGTCCGGTGGCCTCGCAAACACATGAAGAGGAATAGAGAAGTGCAGCCGAATTGTGATATCAGGGGATATCTTTTAATATCCCCAAAGCTCGGACTAGCCAGGGCAGTAACACCACCTTGATCTGGCCTTGCTCCATCTTCCTGTTTCGGAGTCCGTATTGGTGTAGTATTGATGATGGCAGGAGAAACCCCATCTGCTTTCTCCCTAGGGTTCCATTCCAGTCACTTTAGGAAGGGGCGTGGAATCACCACTCCATGATCTTTCAGCACGTTCTTTGGTGCTCTTGCATCCTCCTGTAGCACAAGAGCTGCTGCAGGAACTCAGGCCATTTCTGCACTAGGCTGTTACAGTGCTATGATTCCACTTTCAACATCCTCTGGAATCCTGGGGTTTGCCGTTTCGGGAGGGGCCACGCGGCCCCTCCCGAAACTGCAAACCCCAGGATTCCAGAGGATGTTGAAAGTGGAGTCATCGCGCTATAACAGGATAGTGCAGAAATGGCTTCAGTGAGCGTGATACACCATTTTCTTTATAGGTGCACCCAGCTGAATGCTAAATGCTTAGAGGACTGGAGAGAAATATTAGAGATTGTTGGCTTTCGTAAAAAGTAGAGATTTTGCTTTGTAAAAAGGAAAAATTGTTGTGGGTTGAACTATGACTCCCAAAAGACCTTAATCGGCTGGGGAGATTCTAGGAGTTGCAATCCAAGTTTTTCCAAATTTTCTCGTTTATAGAATGAGTAGGAGAGGAGGAAGAAATCCCTGGCAAATATTATGTGGTTGACATTTAATTACTCTGTCTTTTCCCAGCAATTCTCCGCTCTAACTGAAGTGGTTTTCCGATTCCTCCAAGAACCTAAAGAGGTAATAAGTTGTCTACAGGGATGTATGTCAGATAACATTAGGGAATACAACTCTGACTACTCTAACTATGTATTTATAAGAGGTGAGGATTTTAATATTACTAGCCATAATTCACAGTTATTAGCACAATATTTCCCACATGAGAGAAAATTAGATAAGCCCCTGCTTGCAACCTCAATCTTTGCAGATGTCTGTATTTTCTTTAGGGACTTGTTCTATAGTTTTTTAAAATAATACTGATACTGTGTTATGAGAAGACATGTCTCACTAGAAAATATAACAATGCTTGGCAAGGTAAGAAAAAAAAACAGTAAAGAAAAAACAGTAGGGCCATTTCCACACTAGCCTGTTATAGTGCTATTATTCCACTTTCAACATCCTATGGAATCCTGGGGTTTGCAGTTTAGGGAAGGGCCTCAAAGGCTATCCTCAAAGGCCCCTCCCTAAACTGCAAACCCCAGGATTCCATAAGATGTTGAAAGTGGAATAATAGCACGGTAACAGGCTAGTGTGGAAATGGCCTAAGAAAAAAAGGGGACCATATTACAGATCTGAATAGCTTGAAGTACAATCTGCTCCTTTTGGATGAAGGAAGTGAGTCTGTAGAGGGGATCACATTTCCTCTGCTTCTCTTCCATTGCAGATCGAAAGGTTTCTGGCTCAGCTGTCTGAATTTGCAGCCGCAAATAAAATCAGCCTGGGTCCCTTGAAGAACATTGTCAAAAGCCTCCTCTTGGTGCCAAATGGTGAGTCTGAGCTCATGAGGTTTTTGGAAGTGTTGATTCATGGTCCAAAGCCAGCCAAAGAGAGAAGTGCTGGCTAAAAAGAGAGCCCTCTTCTTCCCAAAAGATGGCTGGAGCCAAGAGATGCACAGTGGAAGCAGACAGCATTGGGTCCAGGGCAGGCAAAGGGGAGTTTCCTTTTGTTTACCAGCATGAATTCAAAAATGTGTGTCTGTGTACAGTTGGGATTGAGATCTCCTGGAAGAGCCCTTCTCTGAGTCTCAGCGATGGGAGCAATATCCTGCACTAGTGGTTCTAAACCTGGGGTTTGGGGACCCCTGGGGGTCCATGGAAGCCCTCACAGGGGTCTGCAAGGAACAATAGGAACATGAGCAGTGGCGGGGGGTTGTGGGTGCTGAAGCTGCTCCCTCATTTGCAAACAAGGGAGCAGTTTGGGCAGGCACACACATACTCCCGCTGCCACGTCCTGACAAAAGGGACATGGCAGCAGGCGTGCACATGTGCCCAAACTATGACTTTAGAGAACAGGGTTTGAACCCCATTTGGCCATGGAAAGCCTCTGGGTGACCTCAGTTAAGTCACACTATCTCAGCCTCAGAGAAAGGCAAGGCAACAAATCTCGCCAAGAAAACCCGCACAATAGGCTCACCTTAGGGTCACCATAAGTCAGTTTTCAAAGGGGAGAGACATGATGGCAGGAAAGAACCTCTTCATGTCAACAACACTTTATTGTTGTGTGCCTTCAAGTCATTTCTGAGTTATGGCAACCCTAAAGTCAACCTATCACAGGAGGGTTTTTTTTGCCAACAATTGTTCAGAGGGGCTTTGCCTGTGCCTTCCTCTGAGGCTGAGAAAATGTGACTTGCCCAGGATCATCCAGTGTCTGAGCAGAGATTGGAATCCCCGCCTCCAGAAGCTGTAAATAAATAAATAAATAAATATTTGAGTATTTAATTCTAAATTTAAATATTTAAATCTTGACTTCAGTCTTGTGGATCTCCAGCAAAAAATTCCATTTCCAGGGGTTCCCCAGTAAAGAACAGGTTAAGAAACCTGCCCTACATGAAGATGTAAGAGAGCTGCTGTGGAAGGCTCTCCCCTCACAGGCCTGATTGATCTTAATGCTAACTTCATTTTTGCGCCAAGTTTGAATATGGCCTTCTATTGAAGCTTATGAGGCTTAATTGATGCCTTCCAACATGAGCATCTACGTTGTTCAAAACTGTCCCAACATTTTCAGCCTGTTTGATTTGCTCAGGGGTTTTGCATGCTTTTAGTTTGCTGATTATTTTAAATTTTGTATTGTTCCAAATTCTTGAATGGATTTTCTTTGTACACTGCCACTCTCCAGTTGGTAACTCTCCAACTGGTACCAACTCCAGTTAGTAACCCCTAGCACCCTGTGAATCCAGTGTAATATAAATACTGTTTTATATAAAGCTGCAGAAACCTAAAAGCACGCGTGTGAACTGCTTGCGTGTGAAAAAGGGCCAAACATCCAGATTGCCTCTTGCTTCCGGGGTTTGATTGTGCAAACCCTTTCACAGGGGCCCCCCTTTGCTCGTTCTGGTTTTCAGTCTGCTGTTTATTTTGTGCTCTGCCCCTTTGTGTGCTTCATTCAGCGTGCTACCTTGCTCACCTTGTTTGCTCTTTCGGTTTTGTTCTGCACGGTAGCAATGCTGTGCAGCGGGGTGGCTTCGCTCCCTCCGGCTGACCCCTTTCTCTTTTACACAATGTTTGTTCCAGGTGCCCTGAAGAGGGCTCTGTCGGCGGAGCAGGTCCGAGCAGATCTTATCACCCTGGGTAGGTCCCTTTCATGTGACTCCGATCTTTCTGGCGGCGTCCACAGTCCATTCTCCTGTTTAACCGTGTCGGGTTTCTCCCACAGGGCTGAGCGAGGAGAAGGCCAGCTATTTCGAAGAACAGGTACTGATTGCGTTCCTTCCACTCTGGAATTTAAAACTGGGGGCAGAGACCAGAGAATCATAGAGTTGGAAGAGACCGTTCAGTCCAACCGCCTTCTGCCGTGCAAAAATACAGAAGCAAAGCCACAGATTGCCATCCAGCCTCTGTTCAAAAACCTCCAAAGAAAGAGACTCCACCACACTCTGAGCAGCATATTCCACTCTTGAACTGCGCTTGCCCTCGTTCCTCCTAATATTCAGGTGAAATTTCTTTTCCTGTAGTTTGAAGCCACTGCTCAGTGTCCTAGTCTCTGAAGCAGTAGAAAACAAGCTTGCTCCATCTCTCATATGACATTCCTTCAAATATTTAAACGTGGCTACCCTATACCATTTCGGTCGCCCTCCTCTGGACACGTTCCAGCTTGTCGATATCTTTCTTGAATTGTGGTGCCCAGAGCCGGATGCAGTATCCCTGGCAGAGTCTGACCGAAGCAGAATGGAGTGGGACTGTTATTTCCCTCAGCCTAGAAACCATCCTCCTGCTGATGTAGCCTAGAATCGCACTGGTTTTTTAGGATGCAAGTTCTGAGCTGCCCAGTCACCCGTTGAGACTGGTTAAAATACAACTAAAGCAATTTGTAGTACGAAATTTAACAGACAAATAAGCAATCCTATTAAAAACGCTAATTGAAAATAGCTGTAGAAACATTTGAAACATAGGAAGATCAGAGTCCAGAAACTCCCTTAAAAATACACTTTTGCTACAACCAGTTAACGAGGAAAGCCTGTCTGAATGAGGAGGTCTTTGCTTGCTGCTAGAAGGAGAGAACATAGAGGTCTCCTTTAGCCTCTTGTGGGAGGGAGTTCCACCGCCTGGGAGCAGCCAACAAGAATGGCCCTGTCTCACACATTTTCACTAAACGGGCCTGTGTTGGCGGCAGGACAGCGAGAACTCACTTGCCAAGGATGTTACAAATCAGGCAGGATCATAGAGGGAGGTACAGTCTTTCAGCCTTGCCTTCTTCCTGATCTGCTAGTTTTCTGCATGCAGGGTCAGGGTAAAAATACAGCATCCTCTTCCCCTCATTCATCCCACTGAGAGCTAGCACGGGAGAGGATCTGCACGGCAGTGTGCCCTGACTGTACTTTGATTCAGGCTTGTATAGTTCATCTCACAAGGGCCTTTGGAAAGGTGTTTGGTAGATCTTAAAACAAATCCGATATGCAAAATTGGTTGATGGTGGAACAAAATGCTAAGTTGATTACATGGCCAGATCAGACCTTAGTTTTGCTTTTACTAGGGCAGTACTGAAACAGAGAATGAAAAGCCAAGTATTAAAACTGACACTTTAAAAAAAAACCCATAGTCCTAAGAACTTAAATTAAAACAGTTTGATTTCAATCAAGTCAGCCCTAGATGGAATGGCCACATGAATACGGTATTCTCATCTGAAATCCAGTTCTGGGCATCACAATTCAGGAAGGATATTGACAAGCTGGAATGTGTCCAGAGGAGGGCGACTGAAATGCTGGATGGCCTGGAAACCATGAAACCCTAGAAGGAGCAACTTAGGGAGCTGGCTGTGTTTAGCCTGGAGCAGAGAAGGTTAAGAGGTGACTTGATAGCCATGTTTAAGTATCTGGAAGGGTGTTGTGTGGAAGATGGAGCGAGCTTGTTTCCTGCTTGTCCAGAGCCTAGGACATGGAGCAATGGCTTCAAACTTCAAGAAAAAAGTTTCCATTTAAACATTAGGAAGACCTTACTGACAGTAAGAGGCATTCAGCAGTGGAATACGCTGCTGCCTTGGAGTGCGGTGGAATCTCCTTTGGAGGTTTTTAAGGAAAGGCTGGATGACCATCTTTTGGGGATACTTTGTGTGTTCCTGCGTGACAGGATGGGGTTGGACTGGATGGCCTTTGAGGTCTCTTCCAACTCTAGGATTCTAGAATTCTATGAATAATGTTTTGGAACTGTTGCTTTGTCTTAGTGGAAGAAAAGCGCTCCCACCCTCTCGCGCCTGGCTGTGGGACAGACCCTGATGATCAACCAGCTCATGGACATGGAATGGAAGTTTGGGGGTGAGTGGTTTTGTCCTGAGACCTGCCTCGGTATCTAGGCAAGGAGCACCCTTCCCTGGTACTTTGCCCCCTGCACCAGCATGAGAAAAGCCTCATGTTGCTTTTTTCCTTCTCTCCAACAGTTACGGCTGGAAGCAGCGAACTGGGGAAAGTGGGTAGCATCTTCTTGCAGGTGAGTCACCCTTTCAACAATGGAGAAGAATTTGGGAGATGCAGCAGATGGAGATGGTGGCAAAAGAATCAGCTGCTGGCCTTGGCACAGGCTGGGAAAGGGTGGCGTGTATACAGGAGTCATGGCTGGGAAGCAAAGAAACGGCTCTTGGGCCTCGTTCAGCATTCTGAGAATCTGGTTTAGTTTCGATTCCCAAAGCCAAGTTCCCAGTCCCCATGGTAGCAACAGGTTTAACATTTCTGGCCTGTGGAAATGGGAGAGCTGGCTAAGATTTGGAGGGCTTTGGAGACAATGGGCTCTCTTGAAAGGTTGCGCTTTGCTGTGAGTAGCTGAAGAGGGAAATAATTGAAAAAATCATATAATCGTAGTGTGGGAAGGGACAGCAAGAGTTGTCTGGTTCAAACCCTGTCATGCAGGAACACACAACTAGAACACTCCTGGGAGATTACATCCAACCTCCACCACTTTAATGGCAGTCTGTTCCTCTGTTGAACAGGTCTTGCTGTCAGAAAGTTCATTCTAATATTTAGACAGGCTCCCTCTGTTTGCAGTCTTAAACCATTGCTTCCTATTCTCTGCAGCAGCAGAAAACAAGCTTGCTCCGTCTAATACATGACAATGTTTAAAGACAGCTATCATACCTTCTCTTTATCAAGCTAAATGTAGCCAGCAACCATTACAGATATAACTAAATTCAACTTACTAGAATTACTAGTAATCATAAGCACAGATTATTACATCGCTAGGTTTCTTTTTGCTCAAAAAAATCCATAAACAGTTTCCAGACTTTCAGGAAGTTTTCTGTTGGTTTATCTTTTAAAAAATAAGGGGGATTTCTCTCTCTAAATGAACCTGCCCTTCTCTGCGGTTCCTAGCCTTGTTCCTCCCACCGTGCGTCTCTCTCATTTTTTGCCTTGGATCCAAGCCTCTGGCTGCACAGTTGACCATTGGCTAGGGTTGCCACAGTGAAAGCAGGCAAGGCTCCTGTGCCTTTAAAAGTTGCGTAGAAAAGGAAATTTCAGCAGGTCTTGCTTGTTACCTGATTGCATGACAAGCAACGCCTGTTGAAATTCCCTCTTCTACAACCATTAAAGGCACAGGAGCCCCTGCCAGCTTTTCTGTCTGGCAACCCAACTCTCGGACTTCGGTTAGGAGACAGTCTAGAACCAAAGCCTCCTTCTGGTTGTCGCATCTGCCAGCTTCTGAAATGTTTGTGGTGAAGCAATCTGGATTTTCTGTTTGCAGAAGTGAGATCTTTTAACTTTTTGTGAGTCTCATTTCCTTTGCTCAGACTGAATAATTTTTTAAATCTGATTTGTTTCCAGCTGAAATTGGTGGTTAATAAAGGAAATCGAATGGAGCCTGTGTATATGGGTAAGTGAACACTAACTGCAAATTTTAAGGGGGAAACTGCATCCCCAGGAAGGACGAAATTGTGTCTCCAGAAAAATGCCTTAGACCTACCTTCTCTTTCTGTCTGTCTGTCTGTCTGTCTTTCTTTCTTTTGTTCAACTAATTCAGAGGTCAGTGTTTCATTGCCTAGATTTAGAGGGGCATTTTCACCCCCTTTTTGCCCTCTTGGGCATTTTAGGCCCAGGAGAGGCCTTTTTCTAGAACAGGAAGTGAACCTGCAGTGATGTCTGTTCACTAGCTGTTGCTTTTTTATTTTTAAGGCTTCTTCTAGATCTAAAATGGCTCAGTTGTGCCCCAAAACCTGCCAAAATATCCTCCAGGGAGCCATTTAGAGGCATGGGGGTTGGAATTGTTTGGTTCTGGGTTTTTAGTAGGGCATGGGGATGCAGCTTTCCAAAATCTCCTGGGGCAATTTTCAGGTAAAAGTCCTCACAAAATTGTGCCCAAATGATCTGAGCCAAAAGAGGCTTTGTGAAGCATCGGGTCCAACCACCTGCTGGATGCACGGTCTCCAGGCGGAGCGGCCCCCACAGGGAGCTGTCCAGCCTCTTTTTGAGCGTGTCCAAAGAGGGGGACCCCTCCACCTCTCCAGGCAATTGGTTCCACTGCCAAACAGCTCTCACTCTCAAGAAGTTTCTCCTGAAGTTCAGTTGAAATCCCCCATCCTCTACCTGAAATCCGTTAGGCCAGGTCCTCCCTCTGGGGCAGCGGAGAACAGGGCTGCCCCCTCCTCTCTGGGGCGGCCCTTGAGGTATTTGAAGAGGGCCCTCGTGCCGCCCCTCTGGCTTCCCTCCGCCGGGTTGATCACGCTCAGCTCCTCCGGCCTCTCCTCGTGCGTTTTGTTCTCCATGCCGCTTCTCATCCTTGTTGCCCTGCTCTGAACCTACTCCAACTCGTCTATGTCTTTTTTAAAATGAGAAACAAGCTCTTCAGAACCCCAATCCCATCCCAAATGACTTTATCTCCCCTCCAAAATGGTGACAGTCTCCATTTCGGTGGGGAAACTGAGGGGAAAGAAGTATTTTTGGGGCTGTGTGACCTTCAGAGGAGGGTTGGGGACTGGAAAGCTGGCCTCTGCCTCCCCCAGTGCGCTTGCCGGACCTGAGCTGCAGCAAAAGTCTGTTGAACCCACTGAAATTCTGAATGCTACCGCGGTTTGTTTACTTAGGAGGACTCTGGGATGCCAGAGTTCAAATCCCTGCCCAGCTGTGGAAACCCACTGGCTGGCCTTGAGCAGGTCACAGTCTCTCGGCCTCAGAGGGAGGCAATAATAATAAATCTGACCTACAAAACTGAGCCAGAATGGTGCAGCAGTTTGAGTGCTGATTGTTGGACTAGATCTCCAGGAGATGAGAGTTTGAATCCGTGCTCAGCCTTGGAAACCCACTGGGTGACCTTTGGGTAGTCACACTCTCCCAGGCAAGGAAGAATGCAATGGCAAAACTTATCTGAATAAGTCTTGCCAGTGAGAGTGAGTGTAGTGCAGTGGTTGTGGCATTTTTCTGAGGCTGAGAAGGTGTGACCCACCCAAGAACACCCAATGGTTTTCTATCGCCGAGCAGGAATTCGTACCCTGGTCTCAAAGTCCTAATCCAACGCACTACACCGTGCTGGCTTTGCTTTCTTCAGAGGAGGGAGGTTGCCATTGCTTTCCTCTAAAACTGAGAGAGAGTGTGATTCACCCAAGGCTTTGGCTGAGCAGGGATTCAAGCCCTGCTTTCTTAAGAGGCCTAGTCCAATGCTCAATAACCAGACTGTGCCGGCTCTCTCTTTAATGTGTTATATGGAAATGCACGTTTCTTGTTTTGTTAGTCTTATGATACAGGTTGAGCATCCCTTATCCAAAATGCTTGGCGCCAGGAGTGTTTCGTATTTCAGATTTTTTTGGATTTTGGAATACAGCCCTCCCTCCACATTCGTGGGTTTGACCTTCGCAAATTTGATTGTTCACAAGGTACCCGTGCACCCTGCAATTTTCCTCTTCCCATTCCCTTGTGTTTTGGTGGTGTGGAGAAAGAAGGCCAGGCCAAAGGTATGGGAATAGGATGGGAGGAGGAAGATGGCACATTGCTTCTTTCTCCCTCCGGAGCTCCCCTCTCTCACTCCGTTACCTCTGGACCCAACACAGGGAAGACAGGCGTGCGTGCCAGTGCAAAAGGTAAGGGAATGGGAGGAGAACATGAGGGGAGTCATTCATGATATTTCCAATTTTATAAGGGTCCTGCACCCTCACGAATGTGGAGGGGCCGCTGTACCTGTATTGCATAGTCAGATCTCCGGGAGCGCTGCAGCCGCCACTTTTGCACCAAGCCCTGTGCGTGGATTCCCACCACTTCACAGATCCTTGCGTTTCTCTTCAGCCTCGCCTCTCTCTCCAGCTTCACAGCTCGTTTGTTCACTACTTATGTTGTGTGTGGGACATGAAGCTGGAGCGAGTATCTGAGAGCGCAATGAGCAGAAGAACCTCAGCTGCCTCTTTGAAGGCAGAAATGGGTGGCTGGCAGCAAAAAGTTTCAGGTTTTGGAGGTTTGGAGGTTTCCAGATAAGGGGTACTCAACCTGTAGCAAGTTTGGTGGTAGTGGTGGTCATGATGATGATGATGATGACGATGTTTTCCTTTCATCAGAGTTGACGCTGCCCCAGTTTTACAGCTTCCTCCATGAGATGGAAAGAATCAAAACCAGCCTAGAGTGCCTCAGCTGACTCTCCTGTCGGAGCTGCTGCTGCTTAAACTGCAGAGAAATTTCATAGGGACCAGAGCAGGCTGGACAAGAATCCCTCCGCCCTTCATTTTCGTCTCTTTTGAAATGGTTTAATTCCAGAAGTGCAGCCAAGTCATCTCAGTATAGCCCGCTTGTCTTCTGAAAACAGCGAGAGGGAAGGTGTTTTGTAAAACCCCTTGTAAAATAATCATTTCTGTTGTTGGTTGTGCAAAAGGTTTGTTGGGACTCTGATAACATTCATGTTGAGTGAGAATTTTTGAGCTGAAACCAAGCTGCAAGAACTGGAGGGTTCAGTAAATAAAATGAAAAAATAAATGTTTGTCTCTCGTGAAACAAGGAAGGAGGGGTAATCTCAAGCCAAAAAGGAGAGAGATCCTTTGATGAAACAGCAACACTGGCTGGTTTAACTCTCCTCAGGTCCTCAAAAAGGCGTCGTAGGGTCTCCCTTCCTTCCTAGGCAAATGAGCCAAGGCTTGGTCAGACTAAGAACTCATAGCATCCTAGAGTTGGAGGAGACCCCAAGGGCCATCCAGTCCGATCCCTTTCTGCCTTGCAGGAAGACGCGATCAAAGCAGTCCTGAGAGATGGCCATCCAGCTTCTCTTTCAACACTGCCAGAGAAGGAAACTCCACCATACTCCCAGGCAGAAGTATATTCTACGCTGTCAAAGAGCCCTTACTATCAGGAATTTATTCCTAAGGTTTAGGTGGAATCTCTTTTCCTGTCGTTCGAAGCATTGCTCCGTGTCCTAGCCTCTGGAGCAGCAGAAGACATCTTCTGTATGACAGCCCTCAGATATTTAAACATAGATATAACCGTCTAGTGCGGAAATGGCCTCGGTGGAAGAGCGCCGCCTTGAAAGATAGAAGTGTTTCTCTCATATATTAGACCCGGTGCCTTCCATTTGAACAGTGTGCCCTGTGCATCCTGGTTGGTGCTTAATGCATCCTGCTTGGCGACATCACCCCAGCAGCGCCCTTCCCAAAACGTTACAAGGGGTCATTCCCTAGGTCTCAAGTTTTGGCCCTGAAAACTCAGGGCCTGAGATAGGCCTGACCTGGCAACCCTACACTGAAATAAACAGCAGCTCCGGAAAGCATACTCTTGTGTGCAAAAGAATTCCACAAACTGGGCTCTGTCCAAGAGCAACTAGCGAGGTTGCAGGAAACAGCAACACCCACATTTAGCTAAGCTTGAGGATGCCCCAAATGCCTAATATAGAATAATATTGCTGGAAGAGACCCCAGGGCCATCGAGTCTAGTCCCCTTCTGCCCTGCAGAAATACGCAGTCAAAGCACTCCTGACGGATGGCTGTCCAGCCTCTGTTTAAAAAACTTCCAAAGAAAGAGACTCCATCACACTCCCAGGCGGCAGTGTATTCCTCTGTCAAAGTGCTCTTAGCATCAGGGTGTTTTTCCTAATGTTTAGGTACGACCTCTTTTTCTGGAGTTTGAAGCTATTGCTCCGTGTCCAAGCCTCTGGAGCAGTAGAAAACAGGCTTGCTCCACCCTCCACATGACATCCCTTCGAATATGTAAACATGGCTATCATGTCACCTCTTAACTTTCTCTTCTCCAGGCTAAACGTTCCCAGTTTCCTCAGCTGCTCCTCACAGGGCCTCGTGGTTTCCAGGCCTTCTGCTGCTTTGGTCACCCTTCTCTGGACATGTTCCGGCTTGTCCATACCCTTCCTGAACTGTCGTGCCCAGAACTGGCCACAGGATTCTAGGCGGAGTCTGCCCAAAGCAGAGTAGAGTGGTGCTATTACTTTCCTTGACCTAGATACAATAGCTTTTTTGATGCAGCTAGATGGTTTCAGAATCTGGTAGATGTTACTGACTGGAGTTTTGGACCGTTAATTCAGATACTGCTCAAGGATCTAGGAAATACTGAAGTCTCACCAGATACCGATGTGGCCTCTTCCAAGTAGTGTTACCTGTTGCAATCGTGCTGTTGTGATCCCATTCATGGTAATTTCGTTCCGGTGTTTTCTCAATCTATTTGGGATTTCACCCAGAGCACCTCTCGCCGATGGAACCACAATGGTTCCTTTTGCCAGGGTCGCTGAATCTCAGTTGTTGTAGGCATTGATATTTCAAAATCCTTTCCCTCCCTTTCTTTTTGATTCTGCTTGCCCCTGCCCCACGATTATAACCCAAGCCTTATTTTTCTTTATGTCTGCAAATGATTTTCTGTTTATTAGTTGGAATCTGTTACTGTTGTTTGTTCATATATATCCATGCTTTTGCCCAAAAGTGGGGTTGAAGACAACTTACAAAAAAGAAATAAACATAAAGGCACAAATACCTAAGTAAAAACATACACTTATTCTTAAATTTGCAAACTGTCTACATTAAAATCATTTAAAACAAGTGCACTAAAAAGGCAAAAGGGGAAAAACAGTGGAACAAAACACTGTTTAAAAAAACCCCTTGCAATCAGTTCTTAAGAGCTTGCCAGACAGAAGAGTTATCACTTCCCGATGGAAGAATAGGAAGCCCTCCTAGTGTCCCTACCTAAGGAAGTAGTTTCGAAGTCTGGAAGCAGCCACTGAGAAGGCCCTGTTTCCCATATTCCCATCGGATCTGCCTGTGAAGGTCGTGAGACTGAGACAATTGCCTCCTTTGAAGATCTCAGGGCTGAGACAGTCCTACAAAAGCGGTGAACTAGATCGCAGAGCCAACTCCATGTGCTGAGCAGACTCCTGCTTGGATGTAGGAATGTATGGAACTCGTCCCTTTATGTTCGTGGAATTTTCCGCTTTGCATTCCCATGTTTTGGATAACTTTTGTGCATGCAGTTCAAGAGAGAGAGAAAAAACAGTTGCACAATTTACAACACCTTGTAGTGGCTCTCCGCTAGGATGAGGAGCTGTGGTTTCAGAATGTGCTTTGCAGGTTAAGAGTTATCCAGCGCCCGGGACCATTCTGCATTTCCGTGGTCCTTCAGCCTGTTCCTCCTGCTCTCTCCACCCAGCTTGAGCAAGAAGGAGTTTCCATAACTGGCCGCTGATTAGTCCCCCGATCTGCCCCCAACCCAAATAAAAATACAGCTGAGCATACGGAAGGTTTATGGGGGGGAAACTAGCCAGACAAGTGGAACAGCAGTGTCAGTGTTCTGAAACTGAGCCTGGAGGTCCGGCCACAGCGCCCTGGGTCAGACGAGCGGCCAGTCTGGTTCATTCAGTTTCATTTAAAGGACCTACTTGTCCCCTAACAGCATTCCGCATGTCCTGAGGCAAGGTACAGCACCTAAAAATATTTAAAAACAGCCTACACTATTCATTTTTAGAAGCAGTTTAAAAACCTGGGCAGGTCAACATCCAGAGCAGTCCTTACTACTACAGTTATTCTGGGGTTTGTAATTTGTATTCTGTTTGTATTCTGGAATTCTGGGGTTTGTAATTCACTGAGGTCCAAGAGCCCTCTGGCTGAGAGTTCTAGAGGCCCTGCCCTAAACTGCAAATCCCAGGATTCCATAGGATGCTGCCATGGCAGTTAAAGTGGGATCATCGTGCTGTAACAAGACCACAACAGCCTTATCACACTAGAGTTCACCCTCTTGTGGTGCAGCCTCAGCATGCGGTAATCCAAGGTTGTATGAAGTGTTGCGTCCATTATGGTCGATGGATGTGACAGACATCTGCCCGCACTGCCGCGGGCACACGCATGTTGCATCCATATAACAGACATTCACTTCTTTTGTTTTACGCAAGGGCTCCTGGAACTGAACTTTGGCATATACAAGGGCACGCTGTACACTGTTATAGTGCTATTATTCCACTTTAACTTGTTTTAAGAACTGGAGGCCACGTGAAATTGTGCAGGAAGTTCAAAAGGACTGGAGCCATCCGGCCTTCCTTCGGGAAGCAATTCCTTAGTTGAGGGGCTGCTGCCGAAAAGGTGCCGTCGCACCTATCCACCCATGTAGCCTCATGGAATGGTGGGACACACAACAGGGCCTCCACTGAGGATCTCAAATTTTGGGCAGGCTCCTTTTCAGATATCCTGCCCCAAGCCCCTTAGGGCTATGTAAGTGAAAACCAATACAAATAGTCAGTATTCTGAGGCCGTTTATCATCATAGAGTTGGAAGAGACCCCAGGGGCCATCCAGTCCAACCCCCTCCTATGCAGGAACACCCATCAAAGCCCTCCCTTGGACAGATGGCCATCCAGCCTCTGCTTAAAAACCTCCAAAGAAGGAGGAGACTCCTCCACACTCCACGGAGGCAGCCAATTCCTCTGCCGGACAGCCCTGACCGTCAGGAAGTTCTTCCTGAGGTTCAGGTGGAACCTCCTTTCCTACAGCTTGAATCCATTGCTCCTTGTCCTGGTCTCTGGAGCAGCAGAGAACAATCCCACTCCCTCCTCGACATGACATCCCTTCAAATACTGAAACATGGCTATGGTGTCCCCTCTTAACCTTCTCTTCTGCAAACTAAACATCCCCAGCTCTCCAAGCCACTCCTCATAGGGCTTCATGGCTTCCAGACCCTTCACCATTTTTGCCGCCCTCCTCTGGACGTGTTCCAGCTTGTCGACATCCTTCTTGACCATCCATCCTTTCCACACTAGAGGCTGTGGTACGCTATACCGTTATAATGGCGGCATCGCAATTTGTGCAATGCCGTTGGGGTGGGACGCTCCTTTCCACACCCTTCCCCCTTAAGCGGATGGGTAGCAGCGTGGCCACCAGTGTTCCTTCTGAATTACAGAGCCCTTGGCTGCCCCGCCTTCACCCTGCCCCACCGGCCCTGATTTGGTGGGGATTTTGTGTTTTTGGGATGCTGTAACATTTGGGATGCGACGATGCAATGTTGCAACAGCATGACACGCCAGTACACTATTGCACTTTTGCCCTGTACTGTTTAAAAATGTATTTTAAAAAATAAAAAGTTTGGACTCAAAGGAGAGGTTTTTCTAAAAATTCTTTTTATTATTAAAAAGAAAAAAACAAAAGTTAAAAGTAAATATATTTGTGTGTGTGTGTGTGTGTGTGTGTGTGTGGAACTTCAAACAAATGATATATCCATAAGCATTCGTATAACAACAAGAAAAGCCAATTTCAATACAATAATAATAAAGACAAAATATTAATAGAAAATAAAAGAAATGTAATACATAACCAAATCTTCATTTACAGCATAATTTCAGTGATATAAAATAAGATATAAATATATGTTGAAGTATATTGAAATAAACTATAGTGAAATCAAATATAAACACGTACCTAGTAATCTTCCCTTATTTGTACTCCTTTTTTCGTAGTCAGTTATAGCTTATCTATCTCATGACCAACAAAATTTACCATTTACTTTGTAAATCAATATAAACCTCTACCTCAACTAGATATTTTACAGTTATTTCAAAAGATTCTTACCTCTCAAAGTTTCAAAACCCAATTTTTTTTCCTTTCATTATATTATTTATGAGTGGTTCTGACTTTTAAGCTTAGCTTCAATCTTTTAATTTTGACCCAATCGTAGCTGTTTTCCCCCATTTGCATTCCCAAAGAGGGGAGATTAGATTCCATTCTTCATTAAATTGTTTTTTAGATTTATCTGAGAATATACATGTCAATTTATCTAATTCGTATAAATCATACAACTTCCACAACCGTTTCTCAATGTCTGGAGCTTCTTTTTGTTTCCGTCTTTGTGCAAATACCAGTCTGGCTGCCGTGACCGTATAAATCATCATTTTCCGCAACGAATTCTTTTGGAAGTATTTCGTATCCAGCATATTTAACAAATACATTTCAGGGTTCATTGGGAAATTTAACTGGAGAGTTTTGGTAACTTTTAAAATAAACAGGGAGAGGTGACAGGAAGTTGCCAGGCCACGGGGGTTGCTGAGAGAGGGCCGAACTGGGCAGCCCGCCGGCCGCGGGATCTGCTGTAACAGGAAGCGCCGGCAAGCGCTATAACGGTACCGCACTACGACGGCTAACGGGATCGAAGCGCTGATTTTTTCAGCTGCGTAGCGACGGGAGGGAGGCGGTTCACCCCCGGCAGCGATGTTTTTGGGGCACCCTGGCCACGCCCCCACATGTCCTGGCCACGCCCCCTGCGCGGTGGCCACGCCCCTCGTGCTGTAGCCCCGCCCCCTCCCGGTCCCCATCCCCAGACTCCAAGCTCCACCGCTGGATTTTTTTTCTGGAAATGGAACGTGGTAACTTGGCAACGCTTGGGGATGGGAGAGCAGCCGGGTAGCGATGATGTTATGTGGAAAAATGGCTCCTGGACCGGTAACAACCCGCCGCATCGTATATCGTTGTAGCGACATCGTGCGGAAATGGCCTGAACATTGCCTACTCTGACAGCTTTTGTCATTGTTGGATTCACTTACTTAATTTTACTGAATTTTTTTTTCTACCCAGAGAGAAAGACTGTCCGAATATAACAAGAAACGTTGCTGAGAAAATGGACAACTCCGCTCTGATTTTTCACATGGAACTATTGTTTTGTTTAAATAAATTGTTCAAATAAAGGAACTTGTTTTTGTGCAAGCCACTTGGTTTTGGAACACGAAACAGCCACTTTGTTCAGGAAGCGGTACATTTTGCACACAATGTTCAGTTTTCTGAGCAAAACTTAATTTTTCCACACGCAGAACAAGTTGTATTTTTCATCAAAATGGGCTGAAATATGAATAGCCATTTAAAAATAAATAAATAAATAAATGCAAACAAACTATTGTAATCTCACCCAGCAGAGAGAAAACGTGGAAATTATTTGTTCTTGCTTTCTAGAACACAAGAAGGAAAGATTTACATTCCTTTGGTTTGCAGCAGGCCCACAAGATGACTGGAAGTATAAACATGCATTGTTAAAAAAATAATAATAATAACAGCTAACCTGACAAAAAGATTTCTAATCTTCTTTAAAAAAAACTTTTTAATTCAGTTGCAAAACCACAGCGAGATCAGCACCGCCCTTTCAGAAACTGGAAGATAGCAAAACTTGTGAAAAACTGTAGCTCATGCAAGAAGGCCTTCCAAAATAGAAAATACTCGTGAGGCTAGAATCTGACATGCAATCCTTGTGGGAAATTCCCAGAGGATGAGGGCAGGACCACTATCAAAAATAAGGAAAGCAAGCAAGCAAGCAAGCAAGCAAGCAAGCTCATTTCCTTACAGAAAATTTGCAGCGACTTTCCCACCCTCATGAAGGGGAGGATGGTTTGCCTCCTAGCAGAGGATTTAAACTTTTCAGGAGGACTGAAGTCGCAGCAGGGACATAACTATTTGGGAGGAAGGAGACGACGGCACTGCCCCTTCAAATAAAACATCTGCCTCCCCAATTTAAATCTTCCCTCGGTCTCCAAATTTCTAGCATTTGCAGTAATTTAAACTTCTGTTGAGCCCTTACAAATACAGTTTATGCATCCAAAGCAAAGAGGCAGTCAAAGCCACCAAGGGAATGCCGACCCAGCAAATGGAAGAGGTCCAGATGCTAATATTTTTCAGTGTCTTGCTCTCCGCGATGCTAGAAATTTGCATCGCGTTGCATTAAAATGTTCAACGGCACGGAGGCAGAATTCTTATTTTGGGAGCTGATGTGGCTCTCGAATCCCCTTGGGCCGTGTAACCCACTGGCTGATCTGGGCAAGTCACACTCTCTCAGCCTCCTCGGGGGAAGGCGAGGGCGCACTCTGAACAAGTCTTGCCGAGAAAACCCTGTCGTAGACTCACCTTAAAGTTCCCATAACTTGGCAACGGCTTGAAGGCAACACAACCACAACTCCGTCCTGTCTTCCTTCCTCCTTCCCTCCAAAACCACAACTCGTTCTTCAAGAAGTGTGTGGCATGCGTGCTTAGACGAGGTGTGTGTGTGTGTGGTGTGTTGAAATGCAGGATGGGGCCGGCGACTAGCGTGAGAAAAGGACCGAGCCCACCCGAGCAAGTGGCCACCTTGCTCGGGGGGGGGGGCAGCTGGCTAGCTGTGGGGTGGGGCCGTGGGCCAGGGGCCGTGGGCCGGTTTCGGGAATGTTTCCCTGGTGGGGAGAGTCGATGTTTATTAGTTTTAGCAAAAGACGCAACCACAGCAATCCATAACCACAGGAAAAGAAAAAGAGAAAAACGAAAACACAGAAGAATGAACAGGGGAAGTGAAACAAACCATGCGCCCACGAACGTGGCACATGCATAACAAGGACTAAAAGTAAACTAAATTAATTCGTACCAGACTAAAGCTAAAACACAATAGCACAATCCCTTCCATTAAACCCTATAGGAACTCTTAAAGGAACTCTAGCCCCCATACTGGCTATAACGTAAAGAAAAACCAATTCCTGTGCCACGTCTTATTCTACCATGGCAAATCTACGCAAATTCAATGTACCAGAATTACAAAACGTCATAACGACAGGTTATCACATTGTTAGATTTCTTATTGCTCAACGAATATCCGTAAATGGTCAGTCAAAAAATCTACAATTGGTCTCTCTGGGCTGTTCTTAACCTGGGGTCCAGGGACCCCGGGGGGGCCATGACGTCCTCACAAGGGGTCCATGAAGGGTTGAAGAAATGTGATGAGCTTTTACAGTTAAAATAGAGGCCGTTTCTGCACTAGACTTTTATAGCGCTATGATTCCACTTTCAACCTCCTATGGAATCCTGGGGTTTGCAGTTTCGGGAGGGGCCGCCTGGCCCCTCCCGAAACTGCAAACCCCAGGATTCCATAGGAGGTTGAAAGTGGAATCGTAGCGCTATAAAAGTCCAATGCGGAAATGGCTAGAATACGAAGGAAGGTAGGTTGGTTAGTTAGTTAGTTGGTGGACAGACAGAGGCCATTTCTGCACTACACTGTTAGAGTGCTATTATTCCACTTTCACCATCCTGTGGAATTCTGGGGTTTCTAGTTTCCTGAGGCCAAAGAGCTCTCTGGCTGAGAATTCTAAATGACCCTCCCTAAACTGCAAGTCCCAGGATTCCATGGGATGTTGAAAGCAGAATAATAGCACTTTAACAGTGTAGTGCGGAAACGGCCGGAGAGTGATACATCGGTTTCAAAGAGCAGGAGTCCTTTGCCAGTGACAGACGTCATTTGTACAAATTGTCATTGCAATATCTCAATCTGTTCTAAAGCAACGAAATGGTTTGATAGCAAAAAAAAAAAAAATGTGCTCAGCACTTGCTACGTTTGCACGTGGCAAGAACATGCCAGCGAATGACACAGAGTGCTGAGCGAAAGCATGCGAAATTTCTCGCTACTGCACATAACAGCCACAAGCCTCCTTAAGTTAAATCTTGGTGGTCCTCAGCAACGAAAGATATTTAAAAGTGGTCTGCGGTACAGAAAAGTTTAAGTACCACTGCTCTGTCTTTTAAAATCCCTGTCCGTTTTGCAAGTTGGGCAAGACCGGGGACTCTAAGGCCATTTCCGCACTAGACTGTTACGGTGCTATTATTCCACTTTCAACATCCTCCGGAACCCTGGGGTTTGCAGGTTAGGGAGGGGCCTCAAAGTCCATCCTCAAAGGCCCCTCCCTAAACCGCAAACCCCAGGATTCCAGAAGATGTTGAAAGTGGAACGATCGCGCTATAACAGCGTCGTGCGGAAACGGCCTGAGCACCCGTGAAAAGGCTGTCTTGAACAGGCACGGGGAGCATGAGAGAGAAAACGAGAGCGAGAAAGAGCCGTGCAGGCAACCCCGCAGCACAGAGGATGGCCAGCCGGGCGTTTCCTGCTGCCGCTCAAGCCTTCCGAGCCAAGTGCTAATCTCCACCGAGCAGAAGCCGCAGGAGGGAAGTCCGGGCCTCTTTCTCGGGGCGGCTCGGAGCAGAGGTGTCAAAGCCGCCGAGCCCTCGCGGTCCCTGGGTGCGCCTGCTTCCTTGTCAAGCCCCCCTGCGGCTCTCTCCCCCACCTGCCCACACTCGCTGTTCTTGTGTGCCTTCCAGTGGTTTCCAACTCACGGCCAGCCTAAGGCAACACTGTCACAGGTGTTTTTCGGCGAGGTTTATTCCGTGGTGGTTCGCCTTCCCCTGAGGTTGAGGGAGGGTCATTTGCCCAAGGTCAACCAGTGAGCCTCGACCCTAGTCTCCCAGTGTCACAGACTATTTCCGCACTGGACCGTTATAGCGCGATGATTCCACTTGCAGCATCCTCTGGAAACTGCAAACCCTCCCGAAACTGCAAACCCCAGGATTCCAGAGGATGTTGCAAGTGGAATCATTGCGCTCTAACGGTCTGGTGCAGAAATGGCCACAGTCAAACGCTCAGGACACTGAACCACATGCGAAACTACCCTCCCGTATTTCACACACGAAAATCAGAACGTGTGTCACCAAGAGTAGGGCTGGAAGAGAGCGCAAGGGGCAGCAACACAATCAAAGCGCTCCCTGTGACAGACGCCCATCCAGCTTCGGTTTAAAAGCTTCCGAAGAAAGAGACGCCACTCCCTGGCAGCGCCGTATTCCACTGGCAAACTGCTCTTATCCTCAGGAAGTTCTTCTTAATCTTTAGGTGGAATCTCTTTTCCTGAAGTCTGAAGCCATTGCTCCGTTGTGTCCTAGTCTCTGGAGCAGCAGAAAACGAGATTGCTCCATCTTTCATATGATATGCTTTCAAATCCTTAAACGTGGCTCTTGTGTCCCCTCTTCACCTTCTCTTCTCCAGGCTAAACTGTTGCAGCTCGCTAAGCCACTTCTCACAGGGCTTCATGGTCTCCAGGCCTTCTACCATTTTGGTTGCCCTCCTCTGGACACGTTCCAGGCTGTCCGTACCCTTCCTGAGCTGTGTTACCCAGAACTGGACACAGAATTCCAGGTGAGGTCTGACCACAGCAGAATTGAGTGGTGCTATTACTTCCTTTGACCTAGACGCTCTGCTATGGATCAGCCTAGAATGACATTGGCTTTTTAAGCCGCTGCACCACACTGTCGGCTCATGTTCAGTTTGTGGCCCAGATCCCTTTCACATGTATTGCGGTCGAGCCAGATGTCATTCATGCTATAGTTTTTACTTGGTGCTGTGATAACAACATCGGTGCCAACCAGACCTCTGAGAGGAAGACGTTCCACAACTGGGGGGTAATGGTGAGAAAACCTTCTCCCATATCTTCCCACAGCCTATTGCCTGCTACACCACCCAGTCTTCAGTTGCTCTGCATGCCTGAACAGCAGTGCTATTGCAGCCTACTTTGAGGATGACGAGAAGCGATGTTCATCCCTTTCTTTTCAGGAGCTGCTATGCTGTTAATTAAAAAAAAAAAATTCCCGAAATTCATCCTGTGATGACACCTTTACTGGGCCAACCAAAAGATGCAAAACATATTGTGCTGACTTTCGGAGCTTCACAGGAGCTTCATCAGGTAAAAATAATAAAACGGTGTGGAGTGGAAAGAGACATTTGTGTGGTCCTAGGCCATTTCCGCCTCAAAGGCTCCTCCCTAAACTGCAAACCCCCAGACTTCATAGGATGTTGAAAGTGGAATAATAGCATTATAACAGTCAAGTGTAGAAATGGCCCTAGTCTCTGTATTTTGGGTGTTAACACCAAGGGAAAAAAAGGGAGTCCCCTTCCTCTCCAGCTGCAATATGAGTGGGAACAAAGGCTTGTGAAGCTCCAAAAGCCAGCGTCATCCACTTTGCCCACCCTGGTCCTCTGTCTTCAGTGGTTTTCCTGGGGGAGCATGTTGGCCCTTTCAGGTTGGCATGTCCCCCCCCAAAAAAACCACCATGAAATCGCCATGCAAAGGAGTCCCCCTCCCAGTTGTATATGTGCTTTGGAAAGCCAGTTTTAGAGGGACACGTCCTCCTCGCCCCCTTAATCCAGATGCAATCGTAATCTCTCTGGAGGCAGGGACCTGCCTAGTGCCTCTGTTTGTGGAAGTCTCTCAGACATTGGCTGTTACCCCCAATTTTCAGAGTATCTCGAGGACATCCAAACAGACTTCAAATTAAGGGAATTAACAGGGAAACTCAAAGCTTGCAAGAGGTCAGGGCAAGGGATCTTTAACCCTATGTCTACGGGGTTAGAACCACGCAAGAGTCAGAGGAACGGTCTAAAGTAAATTTATTAAAACCAACAGAAACAGTCACAACACACGTTAACAAATAATCCTACAATCACACAAGGGCTACAGAAATGAAGTTGGAAATAAGAGACGGTCGGGAGGGAGGGCATACGGACCTTAGTCTAGGCATCCTGGAGAAGGAGAAGATTAGCCAAGGCTGGGCGTAAAGCCCCAAGGTGAGGCTGGATCCCGGGGCTGGAAGGCTGGAAGCAGCGGGGTTTCGCGGCGAGTCGGATACGCGAGCCGCATTTAGCTCTCAGCAGCGTCTGAGAGGCTTGAGTGGGACACCTCGGTAGCAGCGAAACGGGCCCTTGCCCGGTCTGGGAGGCTCTCCGAAGAGGCTCCAAAAGTGAGGATTTTTATACCCAATTTCTGTCCTCAGGCTGTGTATAGGCTAGAAAAGCGGCGTTAACGGGCGACGATTGCAGAATATAATGTTAGGCAAATATCACGACCTCTCCTCGGTATTGTTTCTCCCGGGAAAGTCCGGGTACATGATAGGATTATCATTCCAAATCGATAGACTTTGATTGTCTATCCTCGCAAAGTTCATCAGCGTGGCTTGGGGCTGAGGCAACCTTTTTATTAATCAAGGAGAGAACCTATTGTGGCTGCCTAGAGATACGTGATTGGGAACAATAGGTCGTTGTCTTTTAGCCTAAAGGACATTGTCTACGTTCCCATACAGCAGCAAAGGCGTTGTTGGTCTTGAGAATTCAATTCAAAACCAATTTTACTTGCAACCGACCTTTGCTAGCCAATATCCAATATGGGGGAAGTCATGCCAGTTTAGGGGCCCTCTCTTAGGGTTACTCTGGGGTGTAACATGTCCATTTCCACGCTAGACTGTTATAATGCTATTACTCCACTTTCAACATCCTATGGAATCCTGGGGTTTGCAGTTTAGCGGCGGGGGGGAGGGCTTTGAAGCATCCATAGGATGCTGAAAGTGGAATAATAGCACTATAACAGCCTGGTGCAGAAATGGCCACTGAACGCACCAGTGGTGTTGCGTTACAACATCAAGCAGAAGAAGAGAAAGACAAGAGGAATTCCCCCTCTTCCTGAAAAGGCAGCAGCCATAGCAAGGAAGGCTCCTTTCTTTAGATCGGCCCTTTCACTGTTCCCCTTCCCACGCTCTCCACACTCCACCAAACGTTGTTTGGCAGGTTGTGCAACCTCATGAATCATGTTGAGTTTCCTTGTCCTTTTCCTCCATTCTGCTTTGCCTTTACCCACTCATTTCTGCAACACTTGCTTCGGCAAGTAACACAAAACTCTGCTAGCTAGTCCTTTTCCTTTAGAAGGAAGAGAAAGACCAGCCCGATGTGGACTGAAGGAGGGTTGTAGCACAAGGACAGAACATGCAAGCATTCCTTCCAACTGTCCCAACATGGCATTAATCCTCCACCATCTCATTTTTTCAGCTGGTTTTAAAATGTCCCAGTTACTCTTTCCTCCCCCCACCTTCCCCTTTAATGTGATAGATGACAGCTCAGAGGTCAATGAGCAATTGACTGTGTCAGAAACAGAGCCAGTGTTAGACCAAACTACTTTGCCAACACCCCCATCAGCTGAAAGACAAGCTGAGACAGAGTTGTTGCAACCAGTACCAGAGAGAGAGGGGATCAGCAATGACTTAGATCCACCTTTGCCCCCTGCCAGTCCCCAATCACATAGGAGACAGAAACAAGCAGCTCAGAAGGAAGCCTTTTGGTGAGATTTTGAAAACAGAACAATGATGAGTAACACCTGTTTTCATCAGCTATATAAGTCTCTCGGCTTGGCTTGCTGTTTGCTTGTAGCAAATCGCTACTCAAGCCCTCACAACCCTTGTGTTCTGGCTTTCTTGACCCCCTTTAGATGGATCTTAGGCATTCTGGATTTGGATTTGACCTTGACTTCAGCTCCACTCAGCCCTTCTACTGATTTTTAGCATTGGACACTCCCCACTGCCTCCTCCTCATGGGCAAGTACTATCGTCTTCCTTCGCTTGCTGGCAGAAAGGCATGGGCTGGGAGTTGAACTCTGACATTGAACTTCGGTTGCTGCAAACTGAGTTCAAAATATGAAAGCAGTTGTGTTCAATTAACTCGGGGGGGGCAGGGAGGAGCATTTGTCCTTCCCAGAAGGCTTTGGCAAAAGCAAATTGCTGCAGTCTCTTGTACCTTTTACATTCTTTCTCATTAATCTTGCCTTCTTGAACACATTCTCATGTGGCTTGTCCACATGTGCCCTAGTTTTCATCTGATGAATGTTGGAGGATACATCCGTGGGTTTTGTTTTGTTTTTTTGCACGCCCTGCCTCCCTGCTTTTCTTCGTCATGCTCTGTGTAGCTGGAAAACTTTTCTAGCAGCATCACTATTTTATTTATCTATTTATTGAATTTATATGCTGCCTTTTCTCCCAAAGTAGGACCCAAGGCAGCTTTGAAAAATTTTAAAAAATATTAAAAACATTTAAACAATTAAAAACATATAAAATTATAAGACTTACAATAAATTTTAAGAACAACTGATAAATAAGTAGAAACTCATCTGCTCACTCCTTAAAGGCCTGCTTAAAAAGACATGTCTTTGCTTACAAAATGAGAGCAAGGAGGGGGGCAGTCTAGCCTCCTGCGGAAGAGACTATTATGTTAATTGCTCCCTCCCTTCTGGAGGAGGAAGAGACTGGCATATATATTCTCCATTCCACTTCCAATTCACCATTCCTCTGAAGATGCCAGCCACAGATGCAGGCGAAACGTCAGGAGAAAATACAACCAGAACACGGCCTAAAAGCCCGAAAAACCCACAAGAACCAATAGGCCAACTGTAACACATGCAAAGTGCTCCCTCCCACCCGGGGGCTACACAAGTAGATAGACTCTGTCTCACTTCCGTGCCACCAGATCCTCTGAAGATGCCAGCCACAGATGCAGGCGAAACATCAGGAGAAAATACTAATAGAACACGGCCTCAAAGTCCGGAAAACCCACAACAACCTACAGACTTTCAGCATTGGCTTGCGGCCATGTGTCTGCAGTAAGCAATGCAATAAAGCTTGAACTGGAAAAGAATGGGATTCTGCAGTACTCGTTCGTGTTGTAGCTACCGACAACTGACAAGCTACACAAGGGCTGCCTTTAGAATCCCTAACTCCGCAGGCATGAAGAGCAAAACAGTACAAAAGGGAGAGCAGATAAGCCTGCCCCGCCAGCATGTTAAAAAAGGAAAAAAAGGCTTAGAGCTACAAGTTTGACCAACTTCCCTTTGAGACTGCAGTCCAGCTCTGTTTCACATTTGTCAGGTTTTTCTTCTTTTCAGTCTTTAAGTTATTTAAATCATGAATGCAGACAAATATATTAAACGCCTTTTTTTTTTTTGGTGTTCATAGCATCTTAGAATCATAGATTAGAAGAGGCCACAACAGCCATCAAGTCCAGCCACGGTCTGCCATGCAGGAACACACGCTCAAAACATCCCCGCAAATGGCCATCCAGCCTCTGGTTAAAAACCTCCTAAGAAGGAGACTCCACCACACTCCCAGATAGCATATTCCACTGTTGAACAGCTCTTACCACCAGGAGGTTCTTCCTCATGTTTAGGTTGAATCTCTTCAAAGCCATTGCTCCATGTCCGCGTCTCCGGAGCACCAGAAAAAAAACTTGCCCCATCTTCTATGTGACATCCTTTCCAATATTTAAACAGGGCTACTCTGTCCCCTCTTAACATTCTCTTCTCTAGGCTAAACATCCCCAGCTCCCTAAGCCACCTTTCATAGGGCTTCATGGTTTCCAGGCTTTTGAGCATTTTGGTTGCCCTCCCCTGAAAATGTTCCACCTTGTCCATGTCCTTTGGTTTTAAACTTTAAAAAAAAAAAAGAAGAAATCATTCCTGGATGCACTGGGGAAGAAGCCTTTAAGTAGTCACGAAAAGATTTGATTTTGATTTTTACTTTCTAAATACTTATTTATTTAATGTAGGCAAGGGTTACCTGACTCGGGTTGTTCATTTCACATGTGCTTTTATTTTATTTTATTTTTTAGTTTTGAATAAAACTGTTTGCTGAAACATGTTGATCCGCTGTTCCTTTTTGTGGTACAGGAAGCGGCCATTTCCGCACTAGCCTGTTATAGTGCTATGATTCCACTTTCAACATCCTATGGAATCCTGGGGTTTGCAATTTCGGGAGGGGCCATCTGGCCCCTCCCGAAACTGCAAACCCCAGGATTCCATAGGATGTTGAAAGTGGAATAATCACGCTATAAGAGTGTAGTGCAGAAATGGCCAAGGTCTCTCCATTCTTTTCACATTACTTATGCCTCTGAGACCAAACCTCCCACTGAAGAGGTTATGCCCAGGAACACCGTGACTTTTTTGTTAACGGAGGTAGACCTCTGCAGCAGATCATTTTACATGCTTACAATAAGGAAACCATACAAAGTACAAAGTACTTTACAGTCAAAATGGATGTTTTCACCTGTGAAGAGATCCATGA
Source organism: Cyclura pinguis (assembly GCA_030412105.1). NCBI lineage: Eukaryota > Metazoa > Chordata > Lepidosauria > Squamata > Iguanidae > Cyclura > Cyclura pinguis. The sequence goes on from CM059602.1 coordinate 3,317,835, forward strand.
CTTAAACCCAGAAAGCCAGGTCGAGAGCATCTGGGTAAGAATTAAGTGAGCGAGAAACAATAGGGATATTTACTACAGACCTCCAACCCAGGCTGAGGACCTTGATGACGCCTTCCTCAACCAAATGACCGCACATTCAAAAAGGAGAGATGCAGTAATAATAGGAGATTTCAATTACCCGGATATATGTTGGCAGTCAAACTCTGCCAAGACAGCAAGGTCCAGCAAGTTTCTTGCTTGTCTTGCAGACAATTTCATGGTCCAGAAGGTGGAAGAGGCCACAAGGGGATCAAATATTCTAGATCTGATCCTGACCAACAGGGATGACCTTGTTAATGAGGTAGAAGTGGTTGGATCTTTAGGGGGGAGTGACCGTGCCCTGTTGGAATTTGGCATTCAGTGGGAAGGAGAAGATAAGTGTAGCCAGACACTCATCTTAGATTTTAAAAAAGCAGACTTCTGTAAACTTAGGGAGCTGCTGGCTGGAATTCCGTGGTCAGGAATAGTGAAAGGGAAAGGAGTTCAGGAGGCATGGGAGTTCCTTAAAAGGGAGATACTGAAGGCACAGTCTAAAACTGTGCCAATAAGGAGGAAAACTGGAAGGCATCTGAAGAAACCAGAATGGTTGACTAAAGAACTCTCAGCTGAGCTAAGTGTTAAGAGAAACTGTACAGGAAATGGAAGAGGGGGGAAACCACCAAAGAAGAATCTAAGCAAGTGGCCGGGAGATGTAGGGAGGAGGTCGGAAAGGCTAAAGCACAGAACGAACGTAGGCTGGCCAGAGACATTAACATTAAACACAATAAACACAATATTAAACACAATAAAAAAGGCTTTTTTAAATATGTCCACAGCAAAAGGAAAAAGAAGGAGGCGATAGGGTCGCTGCGCAGAGAAGATGGCGAATGACTAACGGGGGGAAGAGAAAAGGCAGAACTACTCAACACCTTCTTTGCCTCAGTTTTTTCCCAGAAGGATACAAGCACTCAACCTGGCGGTCGGGAAGCAGGGAAGGAAGCAGGGGAAATGCGGCACATAATAGGTAGGGAGGTGGTACAGGAATACCCGGCCACACTGGATGAATTCAAGTCTCCAGGGCCAGATGAATTGCATCCTAGGATATTAAAAGAACTGGCAGAGGTCATTTCGGAACCGCTTGCTGTAATCTTTGAGAAATCTTGGAGGACAGGAGAAGTTCCAGCAGACTGGAGGAGGGCAAATGTTGTCCCCATCTTCAAGAAGGGGAAAAAAGAGGACCCTAATAATTATCGCCCAGTCAGCCTGACGTCAGTACCTGGAAAGATCCTGGAGCAGATCATTAAGCGGTCAGTTTCTAATCACTTAGAACGCAACGCGGTAATCACGAGAAGTCAACATGGATTTCTCTAAAATAAGTCATGCCAGACTAATCTGATCTCTTTTTATGATAGAGTTACTGGCTTGATAGACGAAGGGAATGCTGTGGATGTAGCATTTCTCGATTTCAGTAAGGCCTTTGGCAAATTTCCCCATGACATTCTTGCAAAGAAGCTAGTAAAATGCGGGCTGGACAGGGCTACTGTTAGTTGGATTTGTAATTGGTTGACCGACGGAACCCAAAGGGTGATCACGAATGGCTGCTTCCTCTCATCCTGGAGAGAAGTGACTAGCGGGGTGCCACAGGGTTCTGTCCTGGGCCCAGTGCTGTTCAATATCTTCATCAATGACTTGGATGAAGCATGCCGATCAACTTTGCAGATGACACCAAATTGGGAAGGGTTGCTAATACGCCAGAGGACAGGATCAAAATTCAAAACAACCTGGGCAGATTGGAGAGCTGGGCCAAGGCTAACAAAATGAAATTCAACAGAGAGAAGTGTAAGATCCTATACTTAGGTAGAAAAAATGGAATGCAGAAATACAGGATGGGGGACACGTGGCTGGTTAGCAGTACGTGTGAAAGGGATCTAGGAGTCTTAATAGACCACAAGCTGAACATGAGTCAGCAGTGTGATGCGGCAGCCAAGAAAACCAATGCAATTCTCGGCTGCATCAATAGGAGTATGGTGTCTAGATCGAGGGAGGTACTGGTACCACTCTACTCTGCTTTGGTTAGACCTCATCTTGAATCCTGTGTCCAGTTCTGGGCACCCCAATTCAAGAAGGACATGGTCAAGCTGGAGCAGGTCCAGAGGAGGGCGACCAAAATGGTGAAGGGCCTGGAAGCCATGAAGCCCTGTGAGGATAGACTTAGAGAGCTGGGTATGTTCAGTCTGCAGAAGAGAAGGTTCAGAGGGGACATGATAGCCATGTTTAAATATTTGAAGGGATGCCATGTAGAGGAGGGAGAGGGCTTGTTCTCTACCGCTCCAGAGACTAGGACAAGGAGCAATGGATTCAAGCTGCAGTAAAGGAGATACCACCTGAACCTCAGCAACAACTTCTTGACAGTCAGAGCTGTCCGGCAGAGGAATATGCTGCCTCGGAGTGTGGTGGAGTCTCCTTCCTTGGAGGTTTTTAAGCAGAGGCTGGATGGCCGTCTGTCGGGAGTGCTTTGAGGGTGTTCCTGCATGGCAGAAGGGGTTTCACTGGATGGCCCATGTGGTCTCTTCCAACTCTACATTTCTATAATTCTATGATTCTATGATTCTAAAATGCTACATCAAGGTGGGCTGTGAGCAGCCCCCAGGGCTGTTGCAGTAAAAAAAGAAAGAATTTAAGAAAAGGTTTCGGCTGCAAATAATTTCTAGAGGAAGCACTCCTGCCACTTTAAGGGATGGATCCTTTTAGGCCCTAGAGAAGCCCCTTTTTGAAGCGGGGGGGGGGAAGAAGCAACACTCCTGATGCCAAACTTTTAGCCACTTCCAGTTTTGGAAAAGGCCTTTCTTGGACCAAAACTAAGCTGGGGAGGGGATAAGAAGATGGGAGAAATATTCCCCATGACCCTCTAGAGGGGAATTGGTGGCACGGGGGATGGATGGAGGGATGGAGGGAAGGATATATGCACACATGCACACATGCACACACACACACAATTTGTTGTATTTCTGTGGAGAGGCAGCCCTCCCAGTGGTTGGTGGGGGGCTAACGCAATCCTGCACGGAGGAGGCAGAGCACAACTTTACCCTCCTGGAGTCACGTGGTGTTTGCACAAGGCTGCCTCACTTGCGAACAGCAACATCAACTGAACAATTAAGCAATTAAATCCGCATCTCCATGAGCAGCACATAGGGTTTCCAGAATGAAAACTGGAGAGGGTTCCTGTACCTTTAATGGTTGCAAAGAAGAGGGAGCTTGAGCAGGGGTTGCTGTGACCTTTGTTCCAATTAAAAATACTATTATGTGCATGTGGAAAGCACCTGGGAATGACTGTGCAAGTATGAGGTAATTCCCATGTGACAATAAGGCTGAGTCGTAGTGATATGAAACCTGGGCAAGGGGTTTCATCAGCCGTGGTGATATGTAATCCAGGCTGGGGTTACATCAGCTAGTCTCTGTGTATATAAATGAGGTGAGCTCTGGCAGGTCTTTCGCTCGGTCTCCCTGATTCTGGCCGGAGGCTTTGCCGGAGCGTATCTCTACCTGATATGGTGATGGAACGCTGTACCTGTGTTGAAGGATCTGCAAACCTGTACAGATGTATATATTGGAACTGAAGAATAAAAATCCCCCAGGTATATTTTTGGATGACAACACTGTGTGCTAGTGTTCTTAGTGGGCAGCTTTTGGGGTCAGAGCAGTGCTGCATGATATACTCTGCTGCACACGCTTCTTGTTGCTGTGTTTTTCAACTCCGCTGTATGTTTGTTTTGCTTGCCTCTGAGCCACGTTGGTCAGAGTGCAGCGTTATGAGGGAGGATTTAGTGCTGTCTGCCTAAGTCCCATCATCCTTCTTCCCTCCACACATCAGGCAAGCAAACAACAAGTGACACCTGTCTGGAAGCCACAAAGCCCGAGAAGGAGCAGTTTCTGGGGGTGTTCGGCCTGGAGAAGAGAAAGTCAAGAGATGACATGATAGCTATGTTTAAATATTTGAAGAGATGTGATATGGAGGATGGAGCAAGCCTGTTTGCTGCTGCTGCTGAGACTAGGACACGGAGCAATGGCTTCAAACTTCAGGAAAAGAAATTCCCCCAGCCTTAGGAAGAACTTCCTGATGGTAAGAGGAGTTTGACAGTGGAATCTGCTGCTGCCTCCATGGAGAGTGGTGGAGTCTCCTCCTTCTTTGGAGGTTTTTAAGGAGAGGCCAGATGGCCACCTGTCAAAGGGAGGGCTTTGATTGTGTCTTCCTGCGTGGCGGAATGGGGTTGGACTGGAGGGCCCTTGGGGTCTCCTCCAACTCTAGGAGTCTTTGGCCATTTCTGCACTACATTGTTATAGTGCTCTTATTCCCCTTTCAACATCCTATGGAATCCTGGGGTTTGCAGTTTAGGGAGAGAATTCTCAGCCAGAGATACCTGAATAAACTACAAACTCCAGAATGCCACAGGATGTTAAAAGTGGAATAACAGCATTATAATGGTGTGGGTCAGAAATGGCCTAGGATTCTAATTCTCTCTTCCCTCTTCATTAGATGTACAGGAACTCTGGCCATTTTCCACTCTGGCAACCCTGCCTGCAGCCATGCGCTCTGTGTGCTTTGAAGTTTCCTTCCCACCCTTCTGTGACCCTACACATTTTCTGCAGACACCAGCACTTTTCAAAGCCATCCTCAAAGGGGAAAACTGCTCAGCAGCCAATCCTTGGGTGAGGAAGGACACAGTTGCATTGTATGCGTTGCCAATATGAGGCCAGGGGTGCAAATCCACTGCTGGCGGGTCTGTTTGCTTTTGCAATTTAAGCTTCATAGGAGGAAGACGAGGGAGGCCAGGAAAGGAGGGAGGTCTCCCAAATGCAGAATGTCTGATCCCTCCAGCCGTAGAAGTAAATCCTCCAACACAAAAAGGGCAGGAGGAAGGGCAGTAGCACTGACCGATCAGCAGGAGACCATCATGGCTTTGCGTGACTAATTGATGGGGATTACTTCTCCGCCTGGCATCTCTGAAAATCTGGTGTGCACTCAGAAAAACCAAAGCCAGTCGCTCGTATCCAGCCGGCATGCTTTGGTCTAGGTGTTCAGAGATTCATAAAAGTCCAGGGCTGTTTCTGCACCAGACTGTTATAGCGCTATGATTCCACTTGCAACATCCTATGGAATCCTGGGGTTCGCAGTTTCGAGAGGGTCCAGCCAGCCCCTCCCTAAACTGCAAACCCCAGGATTCCATAGGATGTTGCAAGTGGAAACATAGCGCTATAACAGTCTGGTGCGGAAATGGCCCAGGTTATCACTTCCAGCACCACCCCATTTTAATAATAATACTAATAAATAGTTGCTGTTATATTGATTGGTTTCCTGCTTTTTTCCCCTAAATTGCAACTCAGGGTGGCTCCCAATTAAAAAGCACAGAACAGTTGAATTAATGATCAGTTAATATGTCGAATTAAGGCCAAAAAAGGAATAATGAAGGGGAATGATTTCGAAGCAATACGGAAGATATTTGTGGAAAAGGTTTTAATAAAAGAGGAAGGTGTCGTACCTCCACAAGAAGAATTACAATTCTGGAACGTGGAGTAAGTTGAAACGTAATTGGCTCTGGGGAGTGGGTTTACTTTTAGGAATAGTTTGATATGTTTAGTAATAAGTTCATATTTAGTAATAGAAATAGATTAAATGTAATTGAAAAGTATAGAGTTAAGAATGAAATTATTATAATGAGTATAATGAGAATGATATCTAGATATAGGTAACAAAAGTATATAAGTAGTATGATATATAATATGTTGAATAAGTATATGATTGTAATGGAATTGGAGAGAAATAATGTAAGTCTGTTTTGGTTGAAATTCCTTTTTTTTTTCTCCGCTGTTATGTGTATCACGTGGTGTTTTTCTTTTTTGTTCTGTTCATTTTTTTCTTTATAATCAATTAAAAAAATTAAAGAAAAGCACAGTACAATTTAAAACATACAAAAAGGGAATATTACAATAGGAATAAACTATATCAACCTAAAACGATAAACCTCAGTAAAAGAATCAAATGCAATTTAAAAGATTTTTTTAAAACTCCTAAAAACAACAGTTAAAATAATACAGTACCCTTTACTGGTCATCTTTACCTTTCCGTACACTTTACCTTGTCATCTCCAGTTACTGGTAATCTGAATTTGACATCCCATTTCCTTTATCTTCTTTGCAGGAGGTGGTGGTGGTAGGTTGAGAGAGCTGAGTTGTTCACCTCATTTATTGCTCTTTGTCAGTACTTTGATGAACTAGTGCTTTTAATAGTTTTAAATATACTTGAAAAATATTTTTTCCTGTTTGTAAAATATGGGTTATTTCACATGGAAAACTCATACTTTGCTCACAGAATGATTGCTTGTCAAACAGTTCGAAACAACAGACTGGGAAAGAAATGGGCCTGATAACCTGGGCCATTTCTGCACTAGACTGTTATAGCACTATTGTTCCACTTTCAACCTCCTATGGAATCCTGGGGTTTGCAGTTTAGGGAGAAGCCTTTGCTGCCCATCATAGTGCCAGCCAACCAATTTACAGCACATGAAGCGTTAAACAGAATGACAGTAATTTTCTTTCCGTGTGGATCTTGGGATTCAGACTTGGAAATCATCCATTTACAACTTTGCAACCAAGGGCCGTCCCAGATCTTTGTGCTTTGGTACTCGGTGGTGTTTCCCAGTTTTAAGTTCTGTTCCCCACACTGCTTTGCAAAGTAGCCAGGAATGCTGGCACACAGCTCTTGAGATCATGCAGTGATTCAGTACAGCAGACAATGGCCCTTACTGACTTAATTTATGAGTTCATTTAGATTCTTACCGTCCTCCTGTATTCCCTAGGCTCAGGATTTAATCACTAGCACTGAAAAATACAGAATCTGAAGGCATGGCAGAAACCATAGGACCAAAGTATGGAGATAAATGCTTGACTAATACACAGTACCTGCTCCGTCTTATGTTTGTTCAACCTTAAAATCAGGGTTGGAATTTGCAGCCCTCCAGATGTTTTTGGACTGCACCTCCCAACATTTCTCACCACTAGTTGTGCCGGCTAAGGCTGCTGGGAGTTGCAGTTCAAGAACACTAGGAAGCCCCTACAGTTCCACCAGCTGACTTAAGCTAAATATTTGCAAACCAAAAAAAAGAAAGGTAGAACAAAAAGGCAATGATTTCCACTAATAGAAACGTTAACATATAGGTAATGACTGACGCATTCCTCCAAAACATTCTTTTGTTTTGTGCTGGATTTCTCCCAAGCTGACAACTTCCCTCAACAAAGTAATTATTCTAATCCATTCTGATTTTGTTTTGTCTCAGTTTTGGTTCCCACTGTTACCGTACTCAAGAGCCATTGTGGGGTATTAGTTGCTTTGTCCAACGCAGTTCTCTTCCAGATGAGTTCAACTACAATTCCCATAATGCTGACCGGACATAATGGGAATGGCAATCCCACATGTTTGGAACGGACCAGCTCATACTTGCCTAACTTTCATAGATGAAAATCAGGACAGACGTAGCCAAGCACCATCAGACTGCGGTCAAGATGACAGAAGCTATGAATGAGGAAGAACAGAAAAGCTGGAAGAGGTTGGAGACTTTTGCTTTTGCCTGAGCCCACTGGGAAGAGAAAACTCCCCCCGCTCTCCCCACCCCTGAGTTAATTGAGTGCAACCAACTTTTGCACTTGGAATTCAGTTTGCAGCAATTGATGTCATCCAAGGACGGAGGGGGAAAGTGGGAGGAGGAAGAAAGAGAATCCGAGACATTTTCAAAGCAGCTGAAAAAGTGGCGTCTTCATTCATGAGAGGTGAGAAAGAAGAATCAGCGAGCAGATTTTCTTGCTGCTATTTGCCATCAAGTCCGCTTAGAATTCTTAATGGAAGTCCCCTAAGTGGGTTAAAACAAGGTGTGGTCCAAAAATTTAAACCAATTAAAAACACACTAAACATATATTAAATATTTTTTAAAAAGCAGCACATCCTTTGCACTTCCTTCTAACCCAACCAGTTGATGGCCGAAGGACTGTTTACATAAGGTCTTTGCCAATTGACAAATCCAGAGCAGAGAGGGGACCAAGTGAGACGTTCTTGGGAAGGAGTTCCTAGTCTAGGAATAGCCACCAAAAACACCCTCTCCCGTGCCCTCACCAGACCAGGCTGTGAGGATAGTGGGAGTGAGAGAAACCCTAAAATTCAGCCAGGCTCATTTGGAAAGGTATGGGCTTTCAGATAATTTGGACTGAAGCCATATAGGGTTTTATAGATCAGAATTGGCACTTTTGTCATCACCAGCCCTGCTCAGGACTTGCAAACGCAGGGCAATTGTGGACTCTTTAGAATCATAGAATCGTAGAGTTGGAAGAGACCCCAGGGCCCATCGAGTCCAACCCCCTTGCTATGCAGGAACACCCATCAAAGCATTCCCAACAGATGGCCACCCAGCCTCTGCTTAAAAACCTCCAAAGAAGGAAGAGACTCCACCACACTCCATGGAGGCAGCAGATTCCACTGCCGGACAGCCCTGACCCTCAGGAAGTTCTTCCTCAGGTTTAGGTGGAATCTCCTTTCCTGCAGTTTGAATCCATTGCTCCTTGTCCTGGTCTCTGAAGCAGCAGAAAATAAGCCTGCTCCCACGTCGACATGACATCCCTTCAAATATTTAAACATGGCTATCATGTCCCCTCTGAACCTTCTCTTCTGCAGACTAAACATCCCCAGCTCCCTAAGCCGCTCCTCATAGGGCTTCACGGCTTCCAGGCCTTTCACCATTTTGGTCGCCCTCCTCTGGACATGCTCCAGCTTGTCGATATCCTTCTTGAATTGAGGCGACCAGAACTGGACAAAGGATTCCAGATGAGGCCTAACCAATGCAGAATAGAGTGGTTGACTGACTCAATCTGCCTTTAAGGTGGTCTCCCTCTTTTTCTACTGCCTTCCACTTTTCCCAGAAATTATTGTTTTTTCCAATTAATCATGTCATCTCATCCATGCAGCCAAAATATGATAGCCTTGGTTTAGTTATTTTGGCCTCTAGTGAGGATTAGCCCTAAAAAAAACCTTGAGGCAGCCCCTAGCAATTCTTGAAGAACACCCCAAAGATGCCTGAGGGTTCCCGGTGGCCATGGGAGGCTGAAGGATTGCTGGGGCGGAAGTGGAAATCAGAGGGGAGAATGGAATGGAGTATCCTGGAAAAAGGCATAATTGGCTGGCTGGGGCATGCACATTATCTGTGGAAGAGGACGACTGACTCAGCAGAGGCTCCATCTTCTGTGCTTTGCTTTTCGGGAGTGCTGTGATGTGGGTTCCGGCATGGCAGGGGGTTGGACTGGATGGCCCCTGTATTTATGCCACTTTATTCTGCTTCGGTTAGACCTCATCTGGAATCCTGTGTCCAGTTCTGGGCACCACAGTTCAGGAAGGATCTGGACAAGCTGGAACATGGTCAGAGGAGGGCCACCCAAACGGTAGAAGGCTTGGAAACCGTGAAGCCTTAGGAAGAGTGGCCTAGGGAGAGGGACACGCTTAGCCTTGAGAAGAGAAGGTAAAGAGGGGACATGACAGCCGTGTCGAAATGTTTGAAGAGCTGTCATATGGAGGATGGAGCAAGCTTGTTTTCGGCTGCTTCAGAAACTAGGACACGGAGCAAAGGATTCAAATTACAAGAAAAGAGATTCCACTTAAACATTTAAGCGAACAAACTTTTTAAAGGTAAGAGGTGTTCAACAGCTTTGGAGGGTGATCGACTCTTCATTTTTTGGTGCTCTTAAAACAGAAGCTGGATGAGACATCTTTCAAGAGTGCTGTAACTAAGTATTCCTGCATGTCAGTGGGTTGGACTGGATGACCTTTGTGGTCCCTTCCAGCCCTGGGATTCAGTTCCCAGCTTCTTTGACCTGGGGCCTTTCCACACTACACTGTTATAGAGCTATTATTCCACTTTCAACATCCTATGGAATTTAGGGAGGGGCCTTAAGGATTCTCGGCCAGAGAGCTCTTTGGCCTCACTGAACTACAAACCCCAGGATTCCACAGGAGGTTGAAAGTAGAATAATAGCACTGTAACAGTATAGGGCGGAAAGGCCCCAGTTGTTTTATTTTAGATGTGTATATTGTTAGCTCTGTATTTAAAGTTCTCTGGAACATGTTAAACTGCTCTTATTTTTGTGGTGGAGCAACCTATCCCTACTATATCTGTACTATTTGCACTTCCAGTACCAAATTTTCAGTTATGGAAGTAATGCCTCAGAACACATGTACTTTGTTAACTAAGGTATACCTGTAGTTACTTATTGTTGTATTTACAATTTCTTTAAAAAAACAACAACTTACTTCTCTGCTTGCCTGTTGGTCAGAAATAACTGTAACTATTATTCTGTATTTTTTAAAAAAAATCTGAATTACTCTTAAACTATTGTTTCTTGTTAAACCTTTTGTATGATCTATATTAAGATTTATACTATGTTATGTAATATAATATGTAATGCATTTGCCCATGTTAATAGTTATTTCTCTATATTGAATTTTGCTGTGCATGTTTGCAGATGCCTCTGGCTTTAAGCAATAACATTTTGGACTGGATAGGACTGGAATACTACAAGCTGTTGGCCTGTGGTAGGAAAGATGTCCTCATCCCATCCTCTTCATGGTCACCTCAGCAGTCAGGAACTAGCTGAAGGCCTCCACCCAAGCCAGCACTGGAACCATGTGGTCCTCCTCCTCCATCATTCAGTGAGGCCACCTTACCTTATGCTACATAAGTTACTTCAAAATTTACTTACACCGCAAAAGTAGTCCATTGGTGCATCTTTAAGTTACAATTGCACATCCATTCATCATAAGTTATATTGCAACTGTAAAGTAATGTAGACATGGCTTAGGCCATTTCCATACTACAGTATCCTAGTGCTATTATTCCATTTTCAACATCCTGTGAAATTCTGGTGTTTGTAGTTTCCTGAGGCCAAAGAGCTCTCTGGCTGAGAATTCCAAATGCCCCTCCCTAAACTGCAAAGCCCAGGATTCCATAGGATGTTGAAAGCGGAATCATAGCACTATAACAGTGCAGCGCAGAAATGGCCTTCGTCACTGGGGGAAAGGATTAATTGTACCTAACTAGGTATTTTTCATGACCTACTTCCCAGCGATACGCACTCATAAACACAACGTTTGCACCTCCATGCTGTCACATTCACCAAACACGCTTCTAGTGCAAGCAGTGCAAGTAGACAGACAGCAGAGGGCACCAAAGCTCCATGTTCCCTGCAAAACCTTTCCATGCAGAACCATGCGTGGGTTGGTCCATGGGTGGGGGGGGAGTGGGTGGGACGGCAGGTCATAGTGCCCTCAAACGCAGGCCCAGGTGAACTTACTCCAAGCAGGCCTCCTCCTCCTCTACATGGGCAACCAGCTGCACCAGTTGCCGATGAAGTCTAAACAATGCAAGGACGCAATTCATTTCCAGTGGCTAAAAGTCTTGCATTCGTCTTTTTTTCATGCCTCCTGCATAGCTGCTAGAATTAGTGGACCATATGGGAAACAGAACAGCAACAAATACATAAAACAGATAAATAAATGTTCAAAAAGTGGGTTGATTCCATCCACATCTACTCAACTGCATGGTTTTAAAGGGTCTTACACTATTCTAACTGGTTTTCAAGTATCTCACTTCAATTTGCCAATTTTTAAAAAATATGCTTTTGGGGGGTTTAAATTATTCTTATGGTTTTAAACTGCTTAAATGGGTTATATTGTATTGTATTGTATATTGTATGCAGCCCTGAGATCTTTGATAATGGGTGGGATACAATTGCTTTTTAAAATGAGCACATAAATTAAAGGGTCCACAAAACAAGTTCCTAAGCTATGCATTCTTGTTCCCCCAAATCATTGTTCCACATTTCTCTGAGAACTGGGATTCGTGGAAGCCGAATGTTATTGGATGCCCACCTATAAGGGATGCTTTACATGTACATTGGCAGGGAGTTGGGCAGGGGTTTTTTTTAACTTTTCGGAAGCCACCTAGGGTCCCATTTTGGGGGGAAAAAAGCAACATAGAAATTCAATAAAATAAATGAATAAAATATAATAATAAATAGATAGCTCTTGGTTTCCCTTCCAACTCTGTGATTCTCTGATCCTGTAATATTAAGAACAGGTACAGATAAATATAGACCTACAAATATAGACAAACAAATTATTTTATTAAAACTGTACTGAACTAACAAAGCAAGTTAAAAACAGAAGTGCAAGCACAATCGGTTAGAAGCCAGTTTTGTGGTGTCCAATCAGCTGCCCCAAACCCACCTGACTAAAGCAGTCTTGCTTGCTTTATGTAATTTTCTTCCATTTAATTTCTTCCAATAGGAGAAACAAAAGGGGCCAAGCCTTAGCAGGGGGTTTAACAGCTTAGGAACAACTGCCAAGAAGACCGTGGCCATTGCCGCACTGGCCTGTTATAGCGCGATGATTCCACTTTCAACATCCTCTGGAATCCTGGGGTTTGCAGTTTCGGGAGGGGCATTTGGAATTCTCAGCCAGAGAGCTCTTTGGCCCCAGGAAACTCCAAACCCTGGAATTCCACAGGATGTTGAAAGTGGAAATAATAGCAATAGAACAGCGTAGGGCAGACAGTCCCCATGCTAGGAAACGGAAGAAGCAATGGAAGGAGAGGTCTAAGGTCTAAGCCAGCCCGGGTCTGCCAGGATGTTTCTCACGACGCAGGCGCAATGATTTGACTCACGCAATCATCGAGTGAGAGGGATACAGGAGGTCATTTAGTCAAACCCAGTGCTGTGCAGAAAGTACTCCCAAAAGAGAGCCACCCAGCCTCGAGACTCCGTCACTTTCCACTGAGGCAGTCTGTTCCGCTGCGGAGCGGCTCTTACTATCGGGAAGTTTAGGTGGAAACTCTTTTCTTGTGATTTCTTCTGATTTGAATCCACTGGTTTGCCTGATAGACAAGGATTTTTCGCATCACTTTTTAAGAAAATAATTATTGAGAGTATGGAATGAATATAAGACTAAACACATTAGGCAGCTTCCCTCACGGGTCTCTCCTCAAGAAGCTTTTTTCGGACGACGGACTGAAACAGATAAATGGCTTCGATAGGAGGATGTAATAGAAAAGTCAACTTCAAAAATAATCAAGATCAAGACAAGAGAAAGACTGGAAGAAGAAGGAATATCATTGAATTGGTTTCCCTACAGACAATTAAAAGAAAGATTTCAGATGGATCTAAAAACTTATGGAATAGAACAGAAGGAGAATGAAGGAGTGTTAAAATGGCTTATTCAAGATCCCCCGTATTTACTATCCCATATATATCAAGAAACCTTGCAGCAAGAAAGAGAGGAAGAAACAACAAAGACAACAATGATTTCATGGGCTCAAAACCTAGGCCATCCAATTCAGTTAGAGGATTGGGAGAAAAGTTGGAAAAGAACACAAAAGTTTATTGTAGCCCAAAATTTAAAAAAAAAAAAATTTAAAAGAATCCACTGGTTTGCATTCCTGTTTCTGGAGCAACAGAAAGACAAGCTGGCTCCCTCTTCCGCATGACAGGCAAAGTCTTCGAGGCTTAGGAAGCTATGGCCCCGCAGGGCTTCAGGCACGGACCCTTCTTAGTTCAACCTGAGCCATTTCCGTGCTAGACTGTTATAGTGCTATTATTCCACTTTCAACACCCGATGGAATTCTGGGGTTTACAGTTTAGGGAGGGGCCTGGCTCTGGAGATTCCTAGTCTGCCCTCCTGGTGTTCCTAGTACTAAATAGGACTTCTGGTATAATCCAAATTTCTGGAACAACTCTTCAGTGAGGAAAAGTTGCATCATCTGGGGCCCTTGCACACCACACAGTTGTAGCATTAAGATATCTCTTTAACTGCTATGGCAACATCTTATGGAATCGTGGGACTTGTAGTTTGGCAAACCACTAGAGCTCTCTGGCTGAGCATTCTGAATGCCCTTCCTTAATCTGCAAATCCTGATATTCCATAGGTAGTTGCCACGGCAGTTAAAGTGGAATTGTAGGGCTGTAACTGTGAAGTGTGAAAGTGCCCTTTTGTTGTTGTTTGCCCATCATGTTGGCTTTGACTTATGGTGACCTTATGAATGAGAAACCTCAAAGGACCTCAGACATCAGCTGTAGTCTCCCTCTTCTTCTCCTGCCTCTTGGAGAACAGGAGAAGTCCCAGCAGACTGGAGGAGGGCAAATATCATCCCCATCTTCAAGAAGGGGAAAAAGGAGGACCCTAATAATTATTGCCAGTTCAGCCTGACATCAATTCCAGGAAAAATCCTAGAGCAGATCATTAAACAGTCAGTTTGTAATTACTGAGAAAGCAATGCTGTAATCACTAAAAGTCAACATGGATTTCTCAAAAATAAGTCATGCCAGACTAATCTTATCTCTTTTTATGATAGAGTTACTAGCTTGATAGATGAAGGGAATGCTGTGGATGTAGCATATCTCGATTTCAGTAAGGCCTTTGACAAAGTTTCCCATGACATTCTTGCAAAGAAGCTAGTGAAATGCGGGCTGGACAGGGCTACTGTCAGGTGGATCTGTAACTGGTTGACCGACCGAACCCAAAGGGTGATCACCAATGGCTGCTTTTCATCCTGGAGAGAAGTGACTAGCGGGGTGCCACAGGGTTCTGTCCTGGGCCCAGGGCTATTTGAGATCTTCATCAATAACTTGGATGAAGGAGCAGAGGGCATGCTGATCAAATCTGCAGATGACACCAAATTAGGAGGGGTTGCTAATACCCCAGAGGACAAGATAAAATTCAAAATGACCTTCACAGAATGGAGAGCTGGGCCAGAGCTAATAAAATGAATTTCAACAGAGAGAAATTTAAGGTCCTGCACTTAGGCAGAAAAAATTGAATGCACATATATAGGATGGGGGACACATGAATGGATAACAGTACGTGTGAAAGGGATCTAGGAGTCTTGGTAGATCACAAGCTGAACATGAGCCAGCAGTGTGATGAGGCAGCCAAGAAAGTCAACGCGATCCTTGGTTGCATCAATAGGAGTGTGGTGTCTAGATCAAGGGAGGTAATGGTGTCACTCTATTTTGCTTTGGTTAGAACTCATTTGGAATCCTGCGTCCAGTTCTGGGCACCTCAATTCAAGAAGGATATTGATAAACTGGAGCGTGTCCAGAGGAGGGTGACCAACATGGTGAAGCATCTGGAAGCCATGAAGCTCTGTGAGGAGCAGCTTAGGGAGCTGGGGATGTTTAGTCTGCAGAAGAGAAGGTTAAGAGGGGATGTGATAGCCATGTTTAAATATTTGAAGGGATGCCATGTCGAGGAAAGAGTGGGCTTGTTTTCCGCTGTTCCAGAGACTAGGACAAGGAGCAATGGATTCAAGCTGCAGGTAAGGAGATTCCACCTGAACCTCAGGAAGAAACCGGACAAGCTCAATCGAGAGGTCTGCTGTCTTCCTGGGGCCAAGATCAACCACATAACGGAGAGGCGAACCAGGCTGGTCAAGCCTACTGACCATAAGCCCCTCATTGTGGTTCATGTCGGAACCAATGACACTGAGAGGAGCAGCTTTCACCACATCGCAAAGGACTACGAGCTTATGGGGACGAAGCTTAAGGACCTTGGCGCACAGGTGGTCATTTCATCTCTCCTCCCTGTTCAAGGATATGGCGCACGTAGGGAAAGGGCAATAGCAGAGGTCAACAACCGGCTCCGCACATGGTGCCGCCGGCAACGGTTTGGGTTTTTGGAACACGGCCTGAATTTCCATGAACGTGGCCTTCTGGCAAGGGATGGGCTGCACCTCACGAAACTTGGCAGGAATGTTTTTGCAAACAGTCTTGCAAGGAGGATTCAGAGGTCTTTAAACTAAGTTCCGCTGAGGAGGGAGACAATATTATTCAGGGCAAAGACACGGCGAGCGCAGGGGGGAAAGGCCCAAATGATATTGGACAAGTAGTACAAGCGGCCAGTGGCAGTAGGAGTAGAAACTATAGTACAGCACTTGCAGGAAGGGCCCGGGGACTTAAGTGTCTCTACACTAATGCACGGAGTATGGGAAACAAGCAAGATGAACTTGAACTCCTAGTACAACAAAATAAATACGATTTGATAGGCATCACTGAGGCCTGGTGGGGTGAGTCTCATGACTGGAATGTAGGAATAGAGGGGTATAGCCTATTTTGTAGAAATAGACCAAACAAGAAAGGAGGAGGAGTAGCCTTATATGTCAAGGATGTTTTCACCCGTGAAGAGATCCGTGACTTAAACCCAGAAAGCCAGGTGGAAAGCATCTGGGTAAGAATTAAGGGAGCGAGAAACAATAGGGATATTCTGGTGGGGGTTTACTGCAGACCTCCAACCCAGGCTGAGGACCTTGATGACACCTTCCTCAACCAAATGACCGCGCATTCAAAAAGGAGAGATACAGCAATAAGAGGAGATTTCAATTACCCGGATATATGTTGGCAGTCAAACTCTGCCAAGACAGCGAGGTCCAGCAAGTTTCTTGCTCGCCTTGCAGACAATTTCATGGTCCAGAAGGTGGAAGAGGCCACAAGGGGATCAAATATTCTAGATCTGATCCTGACCAACAGGGATGACCTTGTTAATGAGGTAGAAGTGGTTGGGTCTTTAGGGGGGAGTGACCGTGCCCTGTTGGGATTTGGCATTCGGTGGGAAGGAGACGATAAGTGTAGCCAGACACTCATCTTAGATTTTAAGAAAGCGGACTTCTGCAAACTTAGGGAGCTGCTGGCTGGAATTCCGTGGTCAGGAATAGTGAAAGGGAAAGGAGTTCAGGAGGCGTGGGAGTTCCTTAAAAGGGAGATACTGAAGGCACAGTCTAAAACTGTGCCAATGAGGAGGAAAAATGGAAGGCATCTGAAGAAACCAGAATGGTTGACTAAAGAACTCTCAGCTGAGCTAAGCGTTAAGAGAAACGTGTACAGGAAATGGAAGAAGGGGGAAACCACCAAAGAAGAATTTAAGCAAGTAGCCGGGAGATGTAGGGAGGAGGTCAGAAAGGCTAAAGCACAGAACGAACGTAGGCTGGCCAGAGACATCAAAAACAATAAAAAGGGCTTTTTTAAATATGTCCGCAGCAAAAGGAAAAAGAAGGAGACGATAGGGTCGCTGCGCAGAGAAGATGGCGAATGACTAACAGGGGGAAGAGAAAAGGCAGAACTACTCAACACCTTCTTTGCCTCAGTTTTTCCCCAGAAGGATACAAGCGCTCAACCTGGCATTTGGGCAGCAGGGGAGGAAGCCGGGGAAATGCGGCACATAATAGGTAAAGAGAGGTGGGACAGGAACACCCGGCCACACTGGATGAATTCAAGTCTCCAGGGCCAGATGAATTGCATCCTAGGATATTAAAAGAACTGGCAGAGGTCATTTCGGAACCGCTTGCTATAATCTTTGAGAAATCTTGGAGGACAGCAGAAGTTCCAGCAGACTGGAAGAGGGCAAACGTTGTCCCCATCTCCAAGAAGGGAAAAAAAGGGTACCCAAATAATTATCGCCCAGTCAGCCTGATGTCAGTACCTGGAAAGATTCCGGAGCAGATCATTAAGCGGTCAGTTTCTAATCACTTAGAAAGCAACGCGGTAATCACGAGAAGTCAACATGGATTTCTCAAAAATAAGTCATGCCAGACTAATCTTACCTCTTTTTATGATAGAGTTACTAGCTTGATAGATGAAGGGAATGCTGTGGACGTAGCATTTCTCGATTTCAGTAAGGCCTTTGACAAAGTTCCCCACGACATTCTTGCAAAGAAGCTAGTAAAATGTGGGCTGGACAGAGCTACTGTCAGGTGGATCTGTAACTGGCTGACTGACCGTTCCCAAAGGGTGATCAGGAATGGCTGCTTCCTCTCATCCTGGAGAGAAGTGGCCAGAGGGGTGCCACAGGGTTCTGTCCTGGGCCCAGGGCTGTTCAATATCTTCGTCAACGACTTGGACGAAGGAGTGGAGGGCACGCTCATCAAATTTGCAGATGACACCAAATTAGGAGGGGCTGCTAATACACCAGAGGACAGGGTCAACATTCCAAATGACCTGGATAGATTGGAGAGCTGGGCCAAAGCTAACAAAATGAAATTCAACAGAGAGAAGTATAAGGTCCTACACTTAGGCAGAAAAAATGAAATGCAGAAATATAGGATGGGGGACACATGGCTGGATGGCAGTACATGTGAAAGGGATCTAGGAGTTTTAATAGACCACAAGCTGAACATGAGTCAGCAGTGTGATGCGGCAGCGAAGAAAGCCAATGCAATTCTCGGCTGCATCAACAGGAGTATGGTGTCTAGATCAAGGGAGGTACTGGTACCACTCTACTCTGCTTTGGTTAGACCTCATCTTGAATCCTGTGTCCAGTTCTGGGCACCCCAGTTCAAGAAGGACATGGTCAGGGTGGAGCAGGTCCAGAGGAGGGCGACCAAAATGGTGAGGGGCCTGGAAGCCATGAAGCCCTGTGAGGATAGACTTAGAGAGCTGGGTATGTTCAGTCTGCAGAAGAGAAGGTTAAGAGGGGACATGATAGCCATGTTTAAATATTTGAAGGGATGCCATGTAGAGGAGGGAGAGGGCTTGTTTTCTGCTGCTGCAGAGACCGGGACAAGGAGCAATGGATTCAAGCTGCAGGAAAGGAGATTCCACCTGAACCTCAGGAAGAACTTCCTGACGGTCAGGGCTGTCCGGTAGTGGAATAGGCTGCCTCGGAGTGTGGTGGAGTCTCCTCCTTCTTTGGAGGTTTTTAAGCAGAGGCTGGATGGCCATCTGTCGGGAGTGCTTTGAGGGTGTTCCTGCATGGCAGGGGGTTGGACTGGATGGCCCCTGGGGTCTCTTCCAACTCTACATTTCTGTGATTCTGTGATCCTAGGAACTTCCTGATGGTCAGAGCTGTCTGGCAGTGGAATCTGCTGCTGCCTCCATGGAGTGTGGTGGAGTCTCCTTCCTTGGAGGTTTTTAAGCAGAGGCTGGATGGCCATCTGTTGGGAGGGCTTTGATGGTGTCTTCCTGCATGGCAGACGGGTGTTGGACTGGTTGGCCCCTGGGATCTCCTCCCACTCTAGGATTCTATGATTCTATTTTCCCCAGCATTATTGTCTTTTCTAATGAGTCATCTTGTCTCATGGTGTGTCCAAAGTATGACAGCCTCCATTTAGTCATCTTGGCTTCTAAAACCCATCCATTCAGCCCTCCATGGTATCCATAGAAATCTCCACTACCATGCATCAAAGAGCCCCTAGCTGTGCTCAAAAAGATGTGGCAGAGCGTGAAAGAACCGTATAAGAAGTGAGTAGCATTACACAGGTTTTGAAGGAAGTGCACGGGGAGATGCTTCATATTTTTCCTCATATTTCTTGAATCCGGTGAAGCTGAAGGACAAGATATTTCAGGACAGAAAGATGTGCACCTTGGCTTAAGGACATGAACATCTCTTATTTCCACTTCCTCTGACTTTCCATGTTCTTCCTGAAGAAATATGTGTAAATTTTGTAAATTTTTCAAAAACTGACTGAAATGAAATTCTCCCCAGTGTCTCTGCCAAGCAAAACAAAGTGAGTTGTGTGTGTGAGGACACCCACGCTGGTGTGTTGGTAACAGATTGAGGGCTTCGCTGCTCTTGTCTGTAAGATAGGCTATTTCCACACTGGACTGTTATAGCTCTATTATTCCACTTTCAACCTCCTATGGAATTCTTCAAGGTCCTTCCCTAAACTGCAAACCCCAGGATTCCATAGGATGTTGAAAGTGGAATGATAGCGCTATAACACTCTAGTGTGGAAATGGCCTATGAGGCCTAACTGTATGACGACGGAGCCACGGCACTGACACACTGTGCAAGCGTGCCACTGAACTGCGACAGGACACACTGCAAAATTCTCCATTGTATAACAGGTGATCCCATTGCCCAGTGTCACCCGAGGCACAACCCTGTCCCATTGTGCATCGGGACACACGTTGTGAATCGGGACCATTAGGTAGCAGCCTCACTTCTGGCTCTGTCCTTGCAATTGTCCCAGAGATGTGACACAATAGCCAAGTCTAAATATTTGAAGGGATGTCGTGTGGAGGACGGAGGCAATCTTGTTTTCTGCTGCTTCAGAGACTAGAACATAATGGAGCCATGGCTTCAAATTACAGGAAAAGAGATTCCATCTAAATATTAGGAAGAATTTCCTGATGGTAGGAGCACTTCAACAGTGGAATAGGCTGCTGCCTAGGAGTGTGTTGGAGTCTCCCTCTTTGGAGGTTTTTAAGCAGAGGCCATTTCCATGCTATAGTGCTATTATTCCACCTTTAGCATCCTATGTAACGCTGGGGTTTGTAGTTTAGGGGAAAGCATTTAGACTTCTCAGCCAGAGAGCTCTTTGGCCTCAGGAAACCACAAACCCCAGAATTCCACAAGGTGTTGAAAGTGGAATAATAGCACTATAGCAATGTAATGCCGAAATGCCCCATAACTGGATGGCCATCTGTGCTTTGACTGTGTGTCTTCCTGCGTGGCAGAATGGGGTCGGACTGGATTTGGCCCTTGAGTTCTCCTCCAGCTCTAGGATTCTATGATCCTAACATGTAGCACTTCGTTGTATGTCTGTACGTGTGTGTTTGTGCATATACGTATTTAAAGCAGGGATGCGAAGCTTCTGCGCTGAGCCGGGTGTCGGACTCAATGTCTCTCCTAACAGCTCTACGATTCTGTGTAGCTACATCCCCGTTCCCCTCTTGAGAACACGAGTGTTCTGCAACAATGCAGTTCAAGTGAGTGCATAAGGCATTTAGCAATGACATAAACACCTAACAGGATGCGATGCGAATAAATAACAAGAAAGAAAAGAGGGCGGGCAGAGGAGGAGAAGAGCCTGGCATGGCCATAACATGCGTTTATTTGTGCACGTATTTACTTGTGGCATCCGGCTTCCACGCTCCCTTCTGGAGTGTTGTTTCCATTCCACGCCTCCCCTGCATAGAGCACCCTCTCAGTCTCTCTGATGGTAGCGTGGCCTTGCTCCTTAGCAACCCACCCCTACTCTCTCCTCCTGCGCCGGCTGCCGCTCTTGCAGAGTCAGGGCCTCCGGCTTATGGCACCGCAGGGGCGATTGCTCCAGAGCCGTCAGACGGAGTCAGGCCAGGGACCCGCCGAGGCGGCAGCCCCGCCACCTCCCTCGCCCGCCACCACCTGGATCAGATGTGCGGGGGCCGGAGGCGGCAGGCGGCAGGCCGGGCAAAGCCCCTTCCTCTCCTGCCCGGCCCGGGGGGGCACCCACCAAGGATGGCAAGCACAGCAGGGAGGCTGCAGGGATTCAGGGGCAAGTCTCTGCTCCCAGGGATCCTTCAGAGAAGGCACAGAACGCCCAAACTGTCAAAGAGCAAATGGCCAGCGACCGGGCTTCAGTATCGTTGTCATCTTCACCACCGCCACAATAATTATTAATACTATTTCCCAGTTTCACAGACTACTAGGTGTTACTGAATCTGAAAAGCTCATAAACCAGATCAGAAAGAAATAGTATCTTCTGTGATTAGGTCTACAAAAGGTGAACTGCCTCTGCAGCTGGAGGTTCCATTTAGCTATCTGCCCCAGTGTTAATAGCTGCTGGTGGCCCTGTCTTCCATGGATGTGTATGAGCTACTATTAAAGCCAAGGAAATAGGTGGAGACATCTAGTCCACCTCATAGAATCATAGAACAATAGAGCTGGAAGACTCCCCAGGGGCCATCCAGTCCAACCCCCTGCCCTGCAGGAGCCTACATCAAAGCCCTCCCTTGGACAGAGGGCCCTCCAGCCTCTGCTTGAAAACCTCCAAAGAAGGAGGACAGTCCACCACACTCCATGGAGGCAGCAGCAGATTCCACTGCTGGACAGCTCTGACCTTCAGAAAGTTCTTCCTGAGGTTCAGGTGGAATCTCTTTTCCTGTAGCTTGAATCTATTGCTCCTGATCCTAGTCTGAGGAGAAGCAGAAAACAATGTTGCTCTATCTTCAACATGATATGCCTTCAAATATTTAAACATGGCTACCATGTCCCCTCTTCACCTACTTTTCATCAGGCTAAACCTACCCAGCTCCATAAGCTGCTCCTCACATGGCTTCAGGGCTTCCAGACACTCCACCATTTTGGTCACCCTCCCTGGACACAGTCCAGATTGTCAATATCCTTCTTGAATTGGGTGCCCAGAACTGGACACAGTATTCCAGTGAGGTCTAACTAAAGCAGCACACAGAGAGTTGCATGGTGACTGATTGATTGATGCCACAATTTGATCTTCATAGCAACCCTGCATGGTAGGTAAGACCTAAGGGTACTGACTTGCTTGGAGTCATCTTGTGAATATCCTTGCTGTGTGGATGTCACTGAGCATGGGGATTTTTAAATTGTGATTTCAATATAATATTCCAATTAACACTGATGGGATGTAGCCTTTGTTGGGGTTATAATTTCCGCAGTTGTTGTAGCATATGTCATTGGATTAAACATAGCCTACCAAGGAAGGAACTGGCAAAACCATCTCTGAGTATTCCTTGTCTAGACAACCCAAGAAATTCATGAGTGTGCCCTAAGTCAACAGGTGACTTGAGGGCACATACACAAAGACACCAGATCCCATCTGATCTTTGAAGCTAAGCAAGGTCAGCCCTGGTTAGGACTTGGATGGGAGACCACCAACGAATACCAGGTGCTATAGGCTCAGCTCTGTTTCAGAGGAAGGAACTGGCAAAACTACCTCTGCGCAGTTGTCACAAGTCAATGGGTAGCTTAAATGCACAAATGCATACACAAGCATCAATATACTTAGAAATATACAAAGGTTTAGAACACATTACTTTTTTGGACTTCAGATTGCACATCCGTCATGCTAGGGCTGGGGGATTCTTGGAGTTTTAGCTCCCAAAATACCTTTCCCACAGCTGTGAGATCCACTGCTCTTAAATATGGAAGTTCCATTTAGGCACCTTGGGCACTGAAAGAGCCGCTCCCACTCCATGAATTTGGCTAATTATGGAGACGCAGCAGCAAAGGCTGACGGGGAGATTTCTAGGCTAGGAAAAGAAACCAAACAGCAAGAGTTCAGCTCTCAGTCCTTTCAGTTAATAAAGAAGGTTAAAACAGGATTACTGGGTTTCCTGGGGAGCAGAATTCTCTGCCATAGAGACACACTCACACACACACACACACACACACACACACCACGGGGGCGTGCGGGGAGGGGGAAGAAGGGTTGACTTGAGCAAAGGAGATAAGCGCTGCATAATAATTAACAATAAATAAATAACTGGGTGCTGAAGGATTCTTTAGAGCAACGGGGGAAACACCCAGAGGAGTGAATTAAAAGCCAAGCACCGTCAAGACAGAAATAGCAACGTGCTTTAGAAAAAAACAAAACACAGAAGTCGATTATCTACCAACACACGCGGCCCAGTTAAGAGGGTGGGTTTCCTGCTTGTTTTCTGTTTCTAAAAAGACAGATATGCAGCTGGAAAAGGCAAAAAGCCTATCAGGCGGGATTCAACAAAGAAAGCTGGCATGGTGGATGCTTTAGCTGCTGAACTTCGGCCTGCTGAAGACCCAGAGCATCAGCCCGGAGAAAGTGCCTGGAGTTTCCCATTAGAGAGACAGACCCGAACCGGTGATGCCAGAGTTCAGAATCCTCATGAATCTTGGGGCAGCGAACCTGGCTTTCTCTCAGGCTAACCGACCTCACAAGGTTGTTGTGAGGATCAAAGGGCAGGGAAGAAGAAATTCATGCCTTCCACTTGGAGTTCTCTGAAAGGAAAGAAGGAAGAGTGGAATTAAAGACCCATTGCTACTATGCCACCACATTTACAGAACTGTGGATGATTCTGCACTAGGCTGCTATAGCGCGATGATTCCACTTGCAACATCCTATGGAATCCTGGGGTTTGCAGTTTCGGGAGGGGCCGGCCGGCCCCTCCCGAAACTGCAAACCCCAGGATTCCATAGGATGTTGCAAGTGGAATCATCGCGCTATAACAGTCTAGTGCGGAAATGGCCTGTGACATTGCACAAGCCAAAATGCCTTGTGCATGTACCCTCAATATGTATCCACGTGGAAACCTACGAGCAATGCACAACTGTGCAATCAATGCACAATGGGCAAGGGGGCACCACGTATATAACTCTGTTGTCCTAATCTTCAATTGAGTGCAGCCAGGACGCACTGGCCAAAAATGCCCACCCGTTTGTGTCGTCCACCCCCACTTTAAATGCCTCGAAGGTTGTCAACAGAGAAGAGGTGGCAGGCTTGTTCTCTCCTGCCCCAGAGGGTAGGACCGGGTCTAATGGTCTGAAGTTACAGGAGGGTAGATTACAAGTGAACATGAGAAGGGATTTTTTTTACCCTCGGAGAGGTTTGGCAGTGGAAACAGCAGCTTAGAGAGGTGATGGGGTCCCTGCTCTGGATCTCTTTGAAAAGAGGGTGGGCTGGAGACCCTGCACTGAGCAGGGGGCTGGGCCCCATCCAACTCTTTGGTTCTGTGATTCTATGTAAGGAAACATATGTATGCATAAGAGACCGACAGGATGCCATCTACAGCCTGTGTAGTGTGCAAGATATAATTCTCGTGCCAGCTTTTTGCCTTCCTGTGTCTCACCCACCTCTCCTTCCTTCCTCTCCTGTAAGAACCCCTGTTTCTTCCCCCCGCTTTCTCCCCGTTGTCTCCAGCCATGCCTCAAGGCCTTCCCCCCGAGGCAATCTACCCCTCCGAAACAGAACACATCTTCCCCAAATAAGCAGCAATTTGCAGAACATTCCCTTCGTACGTGCCAGTTTCAGAACCAGTAGGCCCCCGTTATCTCGGCACAGAATTTGGGAAGCTAGAGCCGCCTTCCTTGGGTCTAACAGCACCCAGAATTTGGGCCACAGCAGTCTTATGGGGTCGTGGCCCAAGGGATGGGGAGGAAGGGAAATCTGGCAACAGTCTCTCAGCCCTGCTGGGGAAGGAGGAGAGGTGGGGGAAGACCATGGTGGCGGGGGTGCATCAGCTCCTTCTCTGAGCCAGCCCCCATCTGCATGGGCTGCTGCAGCTGGCAGGGAGGGAAGAGAGGCAGGCGAGCCCAAAGATCAGGTGTGTGACGGACCGCCAAGCCAGCTGGACTCAGCGTTTTGAGGCTGGCCCTTCTGCGACTCAGTCCCGCTGGACGAAAAATAAAATGCCGGGCAGCCTAGACCTCTGTATAAAATCCGACCCAGCTGGCAGTGCCTCTCCAGTTCTGAGTCGGGCCGGACTGATGCTTACCAAGCAAGGCTATCTGTGTGTAGACCCTAGAAAGGGCAGGGAAAGAGAATCCTGATGACCTCAAGACTAAACTAGGAGGGCTGAGATCCCCCCCGAAATGATCTGGCAAAATTGGATCACCAAGGCCATTTCCGCACTAGCCTGTTATAGCGCGATGATTCCACTTTCAACATCCTCTGGAATCCTGGGGTTTGCAGTTTCGGGAGGGGCCGGCCGGCCCCTCCCGAAACTGCAAACCCCAGGATTCCAGAGGATGTTGAAAGTGGAATCACCGCGCTATAACAGGCTAGTGCAGAAATGGCTCAAGACTCCAAAGTAGTTGAGCCTCCTCTGTGATTTTTAATCCAAATTTGACTGAAGTCCAGTAACAGCAATTGTTGTTGGACTGAAAAAAGGCTGCCTGCTATCAGCCCTATGCACTCTTACGTGGAAGTGAGCTGCACTGAAGCCACGGAAGGTCCTTCCGAGTAGACATTTGTGCTTGCATGCAAGGATGGGGGAATGGACGGGAATAGCAGTTTAGCCCCCCTCCTCACTGCGATCTGCAAGGTCTTGCAAGGAAGCCAGACTACTGCCAATGTTGAGCACCCTACCTTAAAACAGTTCTGGGGGCCCTCCCTTTGTGTGTGTGCCTGTTGGCCTGTTTGCATCTGTGGGAGGAAAGGTTGCATTTGCCAGGTGAAAAAAACACACTTATAATGCAATATTTTCATATTTTTGGAGACATCAATAAGTCACGTGAGTAAGCACCCCATCGCCTGTAAGCATGCAGCCCAAAATGGCACCTTTAACTTCAGAATGTGTATTTCCCTCTCTCCTACTGAAAGGGGGGGGGAATGTCCTCTTCATGTTTTCCTCTCCCTCTTTTTCATTACATTTAGCATCCATTAAATGCCAGCTGGGATCCCTGTCGGTATCTTACGCCTGCCTCGGTTCCCCCGTGGAAGCGGTTTGGCATTTTTGTCCCATACGGCATGGCAGTTCAAGGGGATGGAAGCTGAGTTTTGCATTCGGTGCCATTGTGCACGGATGAACATTTCCCACGGGACGCATTTGCATTGTGCCTGGGTGCACACTTGTGATTCATATTTTGTATGATGCGCTTTGCACACGCAGACATGCACGCCCAGGGGGTTGTGCAGTATTGCAGTTCACTAATAAAGCAACACATAGTGCACTGTGTGACTCCATAAGCATAAGCGTACACTCCATATCTTTGATATAGGATCGTCTCTGAGCAGCATACAAATAAATAATGGTAATCATGTATGTCCGTACAATCTTAGCTCCCAAACAGTGCTGGTGTTGGTAAGAATCATGGAATCCTAGAGCTGGAAGGGACCAGAAAGGTCATCCAGACCAACCCCATTCTGCCAGGCAGGAATACATCAGCAAAGCACTCCGAACAGGTGGCCATCCAGCCTCTCTTTAAAAACCTCCAAAGAGAGAGAGATTCCACCACACTCTGAAGCAGCATTTTCCATTTCGAACTGCTGTCAGGAGCTTCTTCCTGATATTTAGGTGGAGTTTATTTTCCTGTAGCTCAAATCCATTGCTTTGTGTCCTAGTCTCTGGAGCAGCAAAAAGCAAGCTTGCTCCATTTCCCCTATGACATCCATAGAATCATAGAATTGGAAGATACCCCAGGGGCCATCCAGTCCAACCCCCTTCTGCCGTGCAGGAACCCACATCAAAGCCCTCCCTTGGACAGCTGGCCATGCAGCCTCTGCTTAAAAATCTCCAAAGAAGGAGGAGACTCCACCACACTCCACGGAGGCAGCAGAAGATTCCACTGCCAGACAGCTCTGCATGTCAGGAAGTTCTTCCTGAGGTTCAAGTGGAATCTCTTTTCCTGCAGCTCGAACCCATTGCTCCTCGTCCTAGTCTCTGGAGCAGCAGAAAACAAGCCACTCCCTTCTCAGCATGGCATCCCTTCAAATATGCAAACCTGGTTATCATGTCCTCTCTTAACATGGCTATCAAGTTGAGTGAGAGCCAGTGTGGTATAGCGATTTGAGCATTGGACTATGGCCCTGGAGACCAGAGTTCAATTCCCTGTTCAGACATGGAAACCCAGTGGACGACCCCAGGGTGACATACTCTCAGCACACGACATACTCTCAGCCCCTGAAATCCCTGTGATAGGGTCACCTTAGGGTTGCCATAAGTCAGAAAACAACTGAAGGCACACTACAACAGCAGCAGTAGCAACAACGACAAAGTTGAGCGATATCTACTGAATCAATTACTGAATAGTGTCAACATCCAGATATATCCCAAGCATTCAGTAGTTCTACTCAAGCTGGGGGTACCAAGAGGTCCCAGCTCTAGGAGTAACAGGCATCATCATTAGCTGCCCAGTATTATTAACTGGCTTGTCTTCCACCGAGAGCTATTCAGCTGGAACAGAGCAGAAAGGTCTCTATCCTCCCACACCAGAGGAGGGGAGCCGGATGGGTTTGTGGCTCGTGGAGCAACACGACCCAACCAGTCCCCAAGGGCAGAGGTGTCCTGGCACAGACCCGGTGTAGTGTGGCGGCTTGAGGGTTGGACTAGGACTCTGGGAGAACAGGGTTCCAATCCGTGCTCAGCCATGGAAACCGACTTGGTAATTTTGG
The DNA here is from genome assembly GCA_030412105.1 of Cyclura pinguis. NCBI lineage: Eukaryota > Metazoa > Chordata > Lepidosauria > Squamata > Iguanidae > Cyclura > Cyclura pinguis. The sequence continues at coordinate 3,345,749 of CM059602.1, forward strand.
GCACGTCACACTCTCTCAGCCTCAGAAGAAGGCCATGGTAAACCTCTTTGGAAGAAATCCCAGTGATAGGGTGGTCAAAGAGTTCCTGGAAACAAAGGCATACAACAACAACAACAACTTGAAGCTTGGCAGGTAAGAGAGGAAACAAGGACGAGAAACAAATATCTGGGCATTTTCCCCAGCCCAACAAGTACACCTGGGAAAAGGCGACATTTTCCAGCGATGGGTATAAATTTCTCCCTGGATGCGGGAGGAGAAAACACTCTGAAATGGGTGCAGAAGGCGAAGGCACGGGGGGGGGGGCGGGCAGCAGAAGAGATGCCCCGCATAAAACCAGCTCCCTCCTGCTTCCAGCCTCTCCTCCCTTCTGCCGCCCTGGTTTTCCCGCTCCCCTATTTTGCTAGAGAAGCTGCCCGGCTGAGCCGTCACGCCTCCAGCTGCTGCGCACACATGGCAACCTTGTCTGAGCTTAACATGTACCCTTCTCTTTCTTTTCTTTTTTTTAAGAAAAAATGCGCTCTCCTGTTCTGCCAGAGAGGGGCTACGTGGCTACTGGAGTGGCATTTTGCAGGGGGGGCGCAGCGTGCTGGGTGGAAAGGCCTGGAGGGAGCAAAGGCAGGAGAAGACAGAAAGAGGGAGGGCGGGTGGGAGGGAGGGAGGGATGCTTGCAATTATGCCCCAGCCAAACCCTTCCAGCAGATTGCAGCCATAGCAACCGCGATGGGTTGTCCCAGCCGGAGTCTGCAGAGCAAGGAAAGGAGCGAGAGAGTGGGACAGACATACACACGCACACACACCGCAGGGAGAAGGCAGCCTCGACTTGCGTCGCTTGGCCTGGCACAGGGCACCCTCCTCGGGGGCCTGGCACTGGCAAAAACAAGCAGCAACTGGCGGGCCCTCGGCTCCGGCCCTCCCTCTCTTTCCCTCCCCACGCCACAACCTCCCGGTTTTATAAATGCTTCCTGACACACATTTTATTCAAGCCAGGGCTGACTTTGCAAATTTCCCCGGCTTGCTCTTGCCGTCTTCCATGCGACTAAATTATACACGAGAGGAGGAGAGGCAGGCTGGGAATTGGAATACCAAACCATCAGCAAGTCTAAGAGCTGGCAGCGCCGAGCGGCAAAGAGGCTCTGCCGGGAACCAAACCACACCAAGGCCATTTCCACACTGGACTGTTACAGTGCTATTGCTCCACTTTCAACATCCTATGGAATCCTGGGATTTGCAGTTTCGGGAGGGCCTTTGGGCCCCTCCCTTAACTGCAAACCCCAGGATTCCATAGGATGTTGGAAGTGGAATAATAGCACTATAACAGCCTAGTGTGGAAATGGTACAAGTTTCAAAGCGTGTTCCCCATACCCCCCAGCTGTCCCTATGTGGCAGGGACAGTCTTGATTCATCTTCTCACTTTTCCAGCTGCTTTCCAAATGTCCCAGTTTCTCTTTCCTCCTCCCAATTTCCCCCTTTGTCCTCAGCTTCACTTGGAAACCATGAAGAGCAGCTTAGGGAACAAAATATGATTAGCCCTGAGAAGGTCAAGAGGGGACATGACTGCCGTGTTTAAATATTTGAAAGGATGTTACGTGGAAGATGCTGCAAGCTTGTTTTCTGCAGTTCCAGTGTCTAGGCATCACAGATTCATAGAATCATAGAATCGTAGAGTTGGAAGAGACCCCAGGGGCCATCCAGTCCAACCCCCTTCTGCCATGCAGGAACCCACATCAAAGTCCTCCCAACAGATGGGCATCCAGCCTCTGCTTAAAAACCTCCAAAGAAGGAGGAGACTCCACCAGACTCCATGGAGGCAGCAGATTCCACTGCCGGACAGCTCTGACCATAGAATCATAGAATCAGAGAGTTGGAAGAGACCCCAGGGGCCATCCAGTCCAACCCCATTCTGCCATGCAGGGACACACATCAAAGCAGTTTGACAGATGGCCATCCAGCCTCTGCTTAAAAACCTCCAAAGAAGGAGGAGACTCCACCACACTCCATGGAGGCAGCAGATTCCACTGCCGGACAGCTCTGACCATAGAATCATAGAATCAGAGAGTTGGAAGAGACCCCAGGGGCCATCCAGTCCAACCCCATTCTGCCATGCAGGGACACACATCAAAGCACTTTGACAGATGGCCATCCAGCCTCTGCTTAAAAACCTCCAAAGAAGGAGGAGACTCCACCACACTCCATGGAGGCAGCAGCAGATTCCACTGCCGGACAGCCCTGACCGTCAAGAAGTTCTTCCTGAGGTTCAAGTTGAATCTCCTTTCCTGCAGCTTGAATCCATTGCTCCTGGTCCTAGTCTCTGGAGCAGCAGAAAACAAGCCCACTCCCTCCTGGACATGACATCCCTTCAAATATTTAAACATGGCTATCATGTCCCCTCTTAACCTTCTCTTCTGCAGACTAAACATCCCCAGCTCCCTAAGCTGCTCCTCATAGGGCTTCATGGCTTCCAGACCCTTCCCCATGTTGGTCGCCCTCCTCTGGACACGTTCCAGCTTGTCGACATCCTTCTTGAATTGAGGTGCCCAGAACTGGACACAGGATTCCAAATGAGACCTAACCAAGGCAGAATAGAGTGGTCCCATCACCTCCCTTGATCTAGACACCATACTCCTATTGATGCCACCAAGAATCACGTTGGCTTTCTTGGCTGCAGACATGGAGCAAGGGATGCTAACTACAGATAAAGAGATTCCAGCTAAACATTAGGAAGAACTTCCTGACGGTAATTGCTGTTCAACAGTGGAATATGCTGCTGCCTCGGAGTGTGGCGGAGTCTCCTGCTTTGGAGGTGTTTAACCAGAGGCTGGATGGCCATATGTTGGGAGTGTCTTCCTGCATGACAGAATGGGGTTGGACTGGATGGTCCTTGGAGTATCTTCCAACTCTAGGGTTCTATCATTCTAACTTCAGTTGCTGAAAATTGCATTCAAAGTGCCAAAATCATTGGCACTCTACTCAGCAGGGGGAGATGTAAGGGGGGAGCAGCATTGTGTCCTTCCCAGGAGGTACCGGCAAAAGCAAACTGCTGCAGTCTCTCTTAGCCTGTCTGTTCTTCCTCATTAATTTCTTTTGCCATCTGGTGACATTAAAATGGTGCTTAAGATGCTGAAAACTATTGGAGAGAAGCGTTACTTCCCAAATGTGTAGAACAAAGTGTTTTTGTGCTTGCCCAGCTGCATATTTTCTTCCTTGTTCTCTGTCTAGCTGGATGTTTTTCAGCAGCACTGGAACTGGGAGGATGGGGAAGGAGGGCTGGAGAAACACAGACTTTTGGTACTGGGTTCCACCAGTTTTTCTCCAGTAAACAGTGCAATGAAGCTTGATCAGAGAAAGAATGTTATTCTACATTTTGTGGCTATGTGTGTTTGCCTACAACAGGCAAGGTAAACAGCAGCTGTTTCCAGAATCCTTTACAGACAGCAACGGAGTGAGCAGAGAAGGCTGTGAAAAGCATGTGAAAACAACATAGATCTATGAGTTTGGCCAGCAAAATGGAAGAAGAATGGAACCAAGTGAAAGAAGAAGTTGTCGCTGAATGCATTTGGATAGTCTAAACAAGGCTGAAAAATGTTTTTGGTTCCATATACAAGGCTTCCTTAAACAGATTGTTCCATTTCACATGGGTCATTCCTGCACTGGACTGTTATAGCGCTATTATTCCAAACTGCAAACCCCAGGATTCCATAGGGTGTTGCAAGTGGAATAATAGCGCTATAACAGTCCAGTGTGGAATGGGTCATGGTCCTCCCGTTAGTTTTGGATCAAAAGTTTGCTGAGACCTGTTGAATGGCTCTTCTTTTTTGTGGTGCAGGAAATCATCCCCATTCTTTCCATGTTAGTTTTACCTCTGGTACCAACGGCCATTTCTGCATTAGACTGTTATAGTGCTATGATTCCACTTTCAGCCTCCGGTGGAATTCTGAAGTTTGTAGTTTACTGAGGAGGCCAAAGAGCTCTCTGGTTGGGAATACTAAAGGCCCCTCCCTAAACTGCAAACCCCAGGATTCCATAGGATCTTGAAAGTGGAATCATAGCACTATAACAGTCTAGTGCGAAAAAGGCCAAAGTTTCTGTTAAAGAAGTCGTGTCTGGGAACGTGTCTGCTTCATTAACTGAGGCATACCTGTATTTGTTCTGTTTTGTTTTGAAGAACCAGCCAATGTTTTCCTCCTCCCAGGGCAATGCCCACAAAATCCAGGGAGAAACTGTACCTTTTTCTTCCCACTCGTTGCAAGCTTTCTCCACATTCTTCCCCATTCTTCTACACCTCTGAACAGGTGATAGCAAATTGCACCTACTTCTGCTCTGGCCAGAGAAAAAAAAGGAGCAGGGGATGATGGCACCAGCAGCAGAAGCCTGAGATAATCTGTCCTGGGGCATTCCACGTCTCTTACCAGTCTGTATCCACCCTGAGATCATAGCTGCCTTGTAGTTTGGACATTCAAAAAGCAGGCCATGAATCCCAGCTTTGGAAAACCTGAACTGGTGTTTCCTTTTGCCCACTAGATGTTTAGAATCATAGAGCTGGGAGAGGACCCCGAGGGCCATCTAGTCCAACCCTTGGACAGTGCAGGAAAACATCCCTGAGGGGTACCCATTGCTCCTCGGTCAGCCATGGAAACCTACTGTGAAAGTCCCATTCTCTCAGCCTCAGGGGAAGGCAACTGCAAAGCTCCTCTGAAAAAATCCTGCCTAGAAAACCCAATGACAAGCTCACTGAGAATTAGAGTTGACTTCAAGAGACATACAAACAACATTAACAACCACCAGGTAGAGCCAGGAAATCTGCTGGAAATCTGCTGCTGATCCAAGCTGGCAATGCTGGGCCAGAGGGACCGCTGGTCTGACTTGGTGTGAAACAGCTTCTGATGTCCTTAGGAGCAACAGCTGCATAGGAAACCAGGTCACGGGTCCAGGGATTTGCAAACTCAGTAGCAGAAACTTGCACTCTTTGAAGACTCGGCTATTCTTCTGAGTGGAGGGTGTTTTTTCCCCTCTTGTCGAATTAGTCTGAGAGTTAGAAGTACAGTCAGCCCTCCACATTTGAAGGTTTGGTTTTCACATATTTGATTATTTGCAAGTTTCTCCAATCTGTGCTCCATCCCCTTCTGGTGCTCCATTTCCAGGGGAAACTTCCCCCTTGGCAGCCCCAATTACGGCCTGCAGCTGTTTAAAAACCCACCTCCGGTCCTCCTTATCCTTCTCCACCAACCACTGCCTGGCCAGCTAAAGGCAGATTGCAGCTCAGTTTCTCAGCACTTCAAACCCTCTGATTTCCCCAACACACCCAAGGAAGGAGATGGGCAAGAGAGAGGAAGTATAGGGCCACCATGCCAACTCTCCCCCTTTTCCTCTCCTTTCCATGACCTGGGGAACATTTCCGCACGACACTCTTATAGCGCGATGACTGCACTTTCAACTTCCTATGGGATCTTAGGGTTTGCAGTTCCCGGAGGGGCCTGCCGGCCCTTCCCGGAACTGCAAACCCCAGGATTCCATAGGAGGTTGAAAGTGCAGTCATCGCGCTATAAGAGTGTCGTGCGGAAATGTCCCAGGTTTGGATTCTGAGTGCCCGTTCTCCCCGACATGCTTCACCCTCTTCCCACAGACACGCACTTTGAGATTTGAGATTTTCCCACTTTTGTGGGGGCCCTGCACCCATAACCCTAGTGACTCTGGAGGGCTGACTGTACCCTAGTGCCAACAAGAACAGGGACAAGCTCCAATCAGAAGCAAGAGAGGTGAGGAGAGAACTCATATCTTTCCTTCTAGGTTGGAATATTTGGAGCACCTCTGAGATGGTTGCAGTTCAAGGGAAAGACCCCACCTTCCCACCCAGTATGTTGCTGGGAAGGTTGACAAAAAAATGTCCCCCTGATTTTCACAAATGAGAACCAGGAGAGGTGTCACCAAGCAACGTCAGAGGCCATTTCCACACTACAATATTATAGTGCTATTATTCCACTTTCAGCATCATGTAGAATCCTGGGGTTTGTAGTTTACTGAATCCCAAGAGCTCTTTGGCTGGGAATTCTAAAGGTTCCTCCCTAAATTACAAACCCCAAGATTCCATAGGATGTTGTGAGCGGAATAATAGCACTATAACAGTATAGGGCAGAAATAGCCTAGTGTGGTCAAGATGGCACAAGTTATTAAAGGGGAAGAAAATACAAGCTAGGACAGGCTTTAGCAGTTTGCTTTTGCCCGAGCCTACAGGGAAGGGTGAAACCATTTACACACTACGCTGTGCTAGTGTTATTATTCCACTTTCAACATCCTTGGAGGAATTCTGAGGTTTGTAGTTTATTAAGGCCAAAGAGCTCTTTGGCCGAGAATCCTAAATGGCCCTCCCTAAACTGCAAATCCCAGGATTCCACAGGATGCTGAAAGTGGAATAATAGCGCTATAACAGTGTGGTGTGGAATGGCCCAGAATGCATTTTGAAAATTTAAATTTTAGCACCAAGGCACTTGAATGAGGATTTAGAGATAAAAAAATTAATACAGTATAATAAATTCTAGAAGGGAGAGTCATAGACTGAGCAATTTTTTCAGCCCATTGCATCAAACAGATAAAGAAAAGAGCTGAGCAATTTTGGGGACAGATTACATCATATGCCTTTTCACTGGCTATGTTTGATGGAGCCATCTATGAAAATGTATAAATAAGAATCCAATGGTAGACCTATTTCCTTTCTTTTGATATTCCATAGTCCACTTGTATAGAGAGAGCTTACTCCAGAAATTTCTGTGAATTGGTATGTATATAACTATATGTATAACAGAAATTACCGTACTTTAAGAAAATGTTTTTTAAAGATTTGTCATAAGCTGTCTTAAATATTATGTAGTAAATGTTTTTCTGTTTAATTTTAGAATATCCCCCGAAGAAGGTCTATTGATGCTAAGGCTGAAACACTTTGGGGTTTTTATGAAATAAAGTTACTGACCGTCATAGAACATGTGGAACTTCATCTCCTTTCAATCCTTCACAGAAAATGTGTGCTTTCCAGTTATTTGTTTTAGTTCCTTTAAATTTCAGAGCCAAAACTTGAATCTTAGCCATCATTCCTCCCTTTTGATATCACAGGGTGGGCTCTGGTGATCTTACAAGAGTGATGTCATAGGGAATATGACCTGATGATGTCATCAGCCTTACGCATCAATCACAGTGGCACAAACTTGTTATAGTGCTATTATTCCACTTTCAACCTCCTATGGAATCCTGGGGTTTGCAGTTTAGGGAGGGGCCTTTAGGGTTCTCAGCCAGAGAGCTCTTGGGCCTCAGGAAACTACAAACCCCAGAATTCCACAGGATGTTGAAAGTGGAATAATAACACTATAACACTGTAGTGCGGAAATGGCCTTTGCCAGTCAAATAAAAAACAAGACCAGCAAAAGAGAAAAAACACACACAATTTCAACTAAATATTAGGAAAAACTAAATAATATCTCTGTATTTATCTCAATATAGATATATCTCCCCACATGTTTTCCCACTAAACATGAGGAAGAACATCCTGAAATTGCTGCTTGACAGTGAAATACAGGTGGTGATGGACTCTTTTCCTTCGGAGGTTTTCCAACAGAGGCTGGATGATCAGGAATACTTTGGCTGTGGGTTTCCTATATTGGTAGGAAGTTGAACTATTTTATTTATTTTATTATAATATTTATCTCCCGCCCTATACCATGGGGTTTCAGGGTTCCATACAAGTAAAATCCATTTAGCAGTTTGAAATTATTTAAATTTTAAAGCAAGGGAAATCAGTTAAACAAACGGAAGCATATTTGAAAATTTAACAAGTAGAAACAGCTTGAAAGGTTAAAACAGTTTAAAACCATGGCCAGGTATATGGGATAACTTCCAACTCTGCTGATAGGATTCTATGATCATAAGTCAAAGTCAACATGACTGGTATTTGCCATAAGTCAAAGTCAACGTGAAGGGCAAATAACAACAAAAGCATGCTTTCACACTTCACACTTCCTTTCTGCACTACACTGTTATAGTGCTATTATTCCACTTTCAGCATCCTTTGGAATCCTGGGGTTTGCAGTTTAGGGAGGGGCCTTTGGAATTCTCAGCCAGAGAGCTCTTTGGCCTCAGGAACCTACAAATCCCAGAATTCCACAGGATGTTGAAAGTGGAATAATAGCACAATAACAGGCTAGCGTAGAAATGGCCCAAGTTTCTCAGCATCTTTGAGGCACAGCTCCAGAGCCGAGGTACGTGGAGGGTAAATGGAAATAAGAACAAGCAATCCAGGGAGGAGGACTGAATAGGTTGCAAAATACAGGGGGGATAAAGACTGAAGCTGGATTGTAGATTGTACATGATAAACGTTTGAAAGCCAGTTGGTGTCACAGTTCGAGTATCGGAGTAGGACTCAGAGACCACAGTTCAAATCCCTGCTCAGCCGTGAAAACCTACTGGGAGACCTTGGGCAAGTCATACTCCAATGGCAAATTTCCTCTGAATAAATCTTGCCAAGAAAGCTCTGAGCCAGTGTTGTGTCACAGTCCAAGTATTGGGCGAGGACTCCGGGAGACCAAGGTTCACTCAGCCACTGGATGACCTTGGGCAAGGCCCACTCTTTGAACCTTAGAAGAAGGCAACGGAAAATCTCCGAGTCCATTTCCCCAAGCAAACTGATAGGCTTGTCATAAGTCAGAGTCAACGTGAAGGCACACCACAACTCCAACAATGATGAAGAACCAGTGAGGTACAGTAAGTCAAGTTTTGGACTAGGACTTTGGGAAACCAGGGTTCAAATCGTGGCTATGCCATGGAAACCCACTGGTTGACCTTAGGCGAGTCACACTTTCTCAGCTGTAGAGGAACACAACCCTCTTCTGAATAAATCTGGTCAAGAGAAGGTGACCATAAGTCAGAGTTGACTTGAAGGCACATAACAGTGGAAACAGCATGGTATAGAGGTTGAATGCTAGATTAAGACTTTGAAAGACCAGCTATGTTCTGTTCAGCAAATGCTCCTCAATATCTCCTCCTTCTTTCCACTCGCGAATCAACAGACATGTTGGGAGGGGACGGCTACAGCTAAAAGTCAGGGTGTAGAAGGTAAGGAAGGATAGGTACCTCCATCTTACTTGAAGGTACCCAGTCCCAGTCCAAAATCTGTTAAGGATTAAAGTTACAGGAGCCCTGTTTTGGATCCAGTCTGGCATCTCTAACCCTCTTCCTATTTCCATGCTGCAGAGTGAAGAGGTGGGCAGTGCATGGAAAGTGCTGCAGAAACACTAACTTGGGTCCACACCAGATGGGACACATGCGCAAGAGAGATGGCTAGAGACCCCGCTGAGCCTGAAGGGTGTTGTTTCGAGGCACAGTTCAAGTGCTGGTTATAATCCATAAAGCTCCAGATTACCTAAAAGACTATATCTTCCCGTATGTACCTGTTGGGGACCTGAGTTTCTAGGGAAAAGCCCTTCCCTCAGTCCCTTCACAGGCACATTGAGTGGGAATAGGAGACTGGGGCCATTTCCACACTAGCCTGTTATAGCGCAATGGTTCCACTTTCAACATCCGATGGAATCCTGGGGTTTGCAGTTTCGGGAGGGGCCACGCGGCCCCTCCCGAAACTGCAAACCCCAGGATTCCATCGGATGTTGAAAGTGGAATTATCGCGCTATAACAGGCTAGTGCGGAAATGACCCGGGTCTTCTCAGGGGCTCCTCCCAGACTGTATAATTCCCTTCTGGTAAGGCCAGCAGGAAAAAAAAACCCACAACAAAATCGTCTTCAGAGCCAAACCCTCAGACCCGTGATGCTTCCTTGGTGATAGCACAAAGGATGTTCCTGGTGATATCATTAAGCAGAAGACATTCAGTATCCACCACTGTCGCTCTGAGTATGCCATTCAAATGTGAAACGCTAAGTCTAACAAATGAAGTAAACAGATACACACAGCCTGCACTTTTCAAGGCAGCGTTCTTGCCCTGAGATTCTTCCTAGCGGCAGCCCAAGGAACATTTCCAGCCTTGACGCTTAAGGGCCAAAACTGGAGACCTGTGTTTCTCCCTTGATATTTGTTCCTGTGATGTCACAGGGGCAAGGCTAGATGATGTCATTAAGCAGGAGACATTAAACATGAATTACAGTTGCTCAGAGCAAGCTGTCATAGGATAACCACCAAGTTTTTTGTTTCGTTTTGTTTTAAAGGAGAAGACATTTCTCTGGTTGGAAATCTCATTTTCCAACTTCTTGCACTGAACAGGCGATACAACCTAGACCTTTCCCATCTCTGTTCTAACACCTTTGCGCATACTGCTTGTAAGAAAATAGACGCATGAACTACACACACTTTCAAGGCAGTGCTCTCGCCCCGAGTTTCCTCTGCCTTGCCCTCAGGACCAGGGAAGTGGGTCCAGGCCATGAGATCTGGGAATGCCTATAAGCAAAAGGTGCCACCACAAAATACAGCCACTGGACATCCAGAATGCAAAGGACGCTGCAAAACATGCCCTGTGGGTGGGCATCTAAGCATTTGCAGACTCGGGAGACTGGCACGAGAGAGTTAATCGCACATTGCTGGGCTAGCTGGAGCTGGCAGGATGCCTCCCCCTTTATCCCCCGCTGGGGGACCCTGCGGATGAATCTGGCATCTTGCAGCACACAGAAGAGAGCCTGGCGCCCGGCGTGTGTGTGTGTATGCGTGTGCCATCTTAGCATTCAGTCCTGCGCTTGGCTTCCCCGGGGCATTACCGCCCAGGCCTGGGTAATTATGCAGCGAAAAAGGTGCCCCCTGACACTCCATGGCCCGGGGCAATCTCTCTGCAAGTATCGGAGGGAAGGAGCAGGGGTTCTTCCTTTAGTGCCCCCGTGGTCCCGAACCTTCTGTCCTTTTGACTCTGGTTTGGGAGAGAGAGAGGAGGCCAGGAACCAGCAGGATAGATGCTTGCAATAATTATCCAGGCAACCCCTTCAAGTACAGCGCAACCATAGCAACAGACACATGTTCTGTCCCAGCCAGAGTCCGCAACCCAGCCAGGGAGAGACGCACAAAAAAATTAACCTCTTCGGCGCTTCACGTATCCAGAGCACTCTTTCTTGACCCTGGTCGGACTCCCAGGCTCTCAGCGACAGGGAGCCAACATGGCCACAGGAAATTCAGGGCGGTTTCAGCCGCATCGCCTCACCTTTGATGTGCACCCAGAATTCCCTGCAGTGGCACAAGGAGATTCTGGGATGCAGCTTTGGATGCTCCCTAGAATTCCCTGCAGTGACACCAGGAGATTCTGGGATGCAGCTTCTCCGCCCCCCCACCCATCCTGAATTAGGGGTTGGCATTTTGACAAGGCAATTTGGCATCCTGGAAAGGATGGAAGAGATGTGGACTTTCAAAGAGAACACGGCTGCTCGCCCCAGGCTCGCAGGGCTGCCAGATCTCAGTGCCCGGCCCCGAGCCTCCAATTTTTGTGGGTCACATCCAGGCATCGGCCTGGGGACTCCCTCAGGATTCAGTCTTGTCCCCCGTGATATTTTAACATCTACGTGAAATGCTTGGGAGAGGTTGTCTGGAGTTTTGGGATCAGGTGTCACCAATATGCCGACGATACCCAGCTCTATTACTCCTTTCCATCTAATTCCAGGGAAGCTGCTTCTGTGCTAAAGTGGTGCCAGGCAGCCGTAATGGCCTGGACGCAGATGAATAAACTGAAGCTTGATCCAGATAAGGCAACAATGCTCCGGGTCAGTCAAAAGCCAGATCAGGGAACAGGGGTCCAGCCTCTGTTAGATACGGTTACACTCCCCCTGAAAGGCAGGTTTGCAATTTGAGGGTACTCCTGGATTCAAACCAGAGCTTGGAGGCCGGGGTTTTGGCAGTGATGAGGAGCGCATTTGCACAGTTAAAGCTAGTATGCCAACTGAACCCGTTCCTGGAGAAGTCAGATCTGGCCACAGTGGCACATGCCTTGGTTACATCCTCTTTGGATTACTGTTAACGTGCTCTACATGGGGCTGCCTTTGAAAAGTGCTCAGAAGCTTTAGTTCATCCACAGTGCTGCAGCCAGATGGCTAACTAGGGCTGGCAACAGGGAACATACAACTTCCTGCTTGCAAAAGCTCCACTGGCCACCAGTTTCTGGGCACAGTCCAGAGCACCTGGTGATGACCTATAAAGCCCTATAGAGCTTGGGCACAGGCTGTTTGAAGGACTGTGTCTCCTTTCATGAGCCCAGTAGAGCTCTGAGATCTTCTGGAGAGGCCCTTCTCTCTGTCCCACTACATTCTCAGTCTCACTGGAGGGAACAAGAGAGGCAGGGCCTTCTCGGTGCTTGTTCCCAGACTTTGGAACTCCCTCCCTGGGGAGGCCAGGGTGGTCTCATCCTCCTCTCCTTCCATCAGGAAGTCAAAACATTTTTATGCCATCAGGCTTTTAGAAACTTTCCACACTAGCCTGCTATAGTGCGATGATTCCACTTTCAACATCCTCTGGAATCCTGGGGTTTGCAGTTTCGGGAGGGGCCGGCCAGCCCCTCCCGAAACTGCAAACCCCAGGATTCCATCGGATGTTGAAAGTGGAATCATCGCGCTATAACAGGCTAGTGCAGAAATGGCCATAGGGTGGGGCAACTATTAACTCTGCGTGGTGCTGTTTTTAAGGTTTGTATGTTTGTTTTTCAACGAATCTTAATTTTGTAATGTTTGACATTTTTAACTTTATCGAATCTTTAATTGCTTTATAAATCATTGTTATACTGATACTGTTACCAAAGTTTAGTATAGTTTTTAAGCTGTATTGCTTTCAAATATGCTGTCAGCTGCCTTGAGTCCAATTTTTGGAAGCAAGGTGGGATATAAATGAAAATCTTCATCAAACAATTCTCTGCAGCTGGATTCTCAAACTGTAAAACTATTTTCAGCACCCACAACCTCCTGGTGTTTGGCTCACCAGCATCTCTAAATTGTCATAGAAGACCATTGACAAGAAAGCCCACGACATATCAATGTTTTCTGTGTGTCTGTCTGCATCTCCGCGTTCCAAGCACTTTGGAAGTTCCTTAGTATGTAGGGGCTTTCCTTTGTTTACAAGATAAATACTCCGGAGGTGAGGGGAAACGTACCCTGAGGACAGGACGGGCACCAGCCGCAGAGCCGGGTGAGGTACGAGTATGCCATGGTTCCCTGCAGAGCCCTGGCAACAAGGCGTAGAGCTGTTTGCTGCTCCCTGCTCCCACACGGTTCTGGGCACAAGCTGCCAGCCATTCAGAGAGCCTCCCAAATTTCAGCTCTGGTAACCCTGGGTGCATTTTCAACCAGCCAGACTGAAATGTTTGCTGTGCTGTGGCTCATACTCCGTCTTCGCTCACCCACAGAACCAAGCAGGAGCGCTGCTACAGCGGCGGAGACAAATAAGAATTCTCCTCTCCGGTGAATTTCTGCTCCTGTCCCTCATTTCCAGCATTGTCGAGAGTGATACACGGAAACTCATCCTTACATAGAACTCTGCTATTTGTTGGGCAGCATTCCCTCGATTACTTTCCTTCTCCTTTGCTTTGGATGGCTAAAGTCTTTTTCCAAACAGCCAAAAGGCCAGGAAGCTATGAAGCCCTCCGAGGAACAGCTAAAGGAGCTCGGTAGGTTTAGCCTGGAGAAAAGAAGGTTAAGAGGGGAGGAGATAGCCATGTTTAAATATATGAAAGGACGCCATGCGGAGGAATGGCTTGGTTCCAGTGGTGAAGCTACGGGGTAAGGGGGCTGCAAAGTGAGAACATTGTCACTTGTCAGAGTCTTGATAAAAGGAGATACGGGACATTTCCGCACTACACTGTTATAGTGCTATTATTCCATTTTCAACATCCTGTGGAATTCTGGTGGGGGAGCTTTAGTTTGGCTGAGAATTCTAAATGCCCTTCCCTAAACTGAAAGTCCCAGGATTCCATAGGACGTTGAAAGTGAATTAATAGCACTATAACACTATAACAGTGTAGTGTGGAAATGATTACAGTTTTTTTTAGATAATCTGGACTTAAGCTGTATAGTAACAGCCTTTGCTACTGTGATAAAGTGGAACATGTTCAGAGAAGAGTGGCCAAGATGGTAAAAGGTCTGGAAGCTAAGCCCTGTCAGGAATAGCTTAGGGGGCTGGATGTGTTTAGATCTGAGAAGAGAAAGAAGACTGAGAGGGGACATGATAACCATCTTCAAATATCTGAACAAGTGGCATGTAGAAGACAAAGCCAGCTTGTTTTCTGCTGTTCCAGAGATTAGGATCCCATGGCTTCAAACTATAAGGAAAGAGATCCCACCTAAACATTAAGAAGAACTTCCTGGGGCAAGAGGTGATCAACAGCAGAACACATTATTCTTGAAAGCAATGGAGTCTCCTTCTCTGGTGGTTTTTAAGTGGATATCGGGGCTAAATTTTGGGAGTTTAGAGTTTCCCAGGGTGTTAACCCTTTATGGGAAATTCTATGAAAGCTAAAACTTTTAGGAATCAGCCTTCTTTTAGCAGAGTTGCAGAAAAGAAGCATGTCTCAATCTCTGTGTGACTTCCCTGAACTGAGACTGACTTAGAAAGCAAAACAAGGCAGGCAGTTTCTGATTACAAACTTAGGCCCTTTTCGCATGGCATTTGCCACGTGAAAGGGCTCCTGGAGTGTCGTGCGACTATGAGGAGCAGTCCACACGACGGACTTGCAATTGCGCGACGCTCCAGGGGCTGGCAAGCGCCGATCGTGCACTATTTCACTTTCGGCTTTGAGCTGAAAATGGTTCGTGATCGCACATCGCTCCAGGGCCCCACGAGCACTTGCCGTGCACGCGGAACTCCAGAGCCACTGCACTCGCGCGTCCTGCGCCGGCACAGCCTGGGGCAATCCCAGGCTGCACTGCAGAAGGAAGAGGAGGGGCTCTCGCGCTACCTGCTCACGAGTAGGCAGCAGCCGCGGAGCTGAAGCGACGGGGACGCGAGAGCCTCTCACAAGAGGCTGCCTGCACGATCCCCCCACCCCAGCTCCGCAAACAGGTGAATTGCGGAAAGGGCCTTACATTTGCATTGGAGAGCCTAGATCCTAAGTAGCTAACAGAAAGATTAGGTAAGATAGTAACTTCATTCTTAACTCACCATCTTCTTGGTGGAGAGGCAAAGCATGGTCAGAGAGAAGGTTGTAGAAGCAAAAATGGCAAAGAGAGCAACAAGAGAGCACTGAGCTTTAGTTGAGAAGGCAAAAGGCTTTGACATGCAAAGGGAAAAGAAACTAAGCTAGCTAAGCCCCATATGCCCTGAAGCAAGAGGGACTGGGGAAAGAATGCCAGAATTTTCCAACAGTAAAGCTGCCAGTTCAGGAGCATCTGAAGCCTTGAGGTTTCATTGAGTATCCCTGCATGGCAGGGGGTTGGATTTGATGGCTCTTGTGTTCTCTTCCAGCTCTACGATTCTATGATTTCATGGCGTGAACCTAAGACCTGGGGCAGTGCCAGGTGATGTCACTAAACACAAGACATTAAGCACCAACTACAGTTGCTCAGAGCATGTCATTCAAATAATAAACATAAGTCTAACCAGTGAGACAAGGGAAGGAGGAGAGAAGAAAATGAAGTCTACAGCACCCATTTTGAAGCAGTCTGCAACAATGGTAGCTAACAGCATACATTTAAAAAAAAAATATTTTCAAGGCAGCGCTCTCCATCTAACATTCTTTCCCTTGCTCTGGGTTTTGCAGAAGAGGCCCAGGCCATGAGATCCAGCAACTCTACTCAGAGGTGCTTTAGGTGTAGACTTCTGCATGGCGTAGTAAATTGGGCTGAAATTAATAAAAAGAAATTTAATAGAGGCAAATGCAAAATTTTACATTTAGTCTACAACAAATAAAGGCGCTGGTATAGGATGGGGGATACTTGCTTAGCAGTACTACAAGTGGAAGGGACCTTGAGATTATTGTTGATCAGAAGTCGAACATGAACTAGCAGTGTGATGCTGCAGCAAAGAAGGCAAATGCTATCTTAGCCTGCATTAATGGAAGCATAATTTCCACGTCAAGGGAGGTAATAGTTCCACTATATTCTGCATTGGTCAGGCATCATCTGGAGTACTGTGTTCAGTTGGGTACCTCATCTTAAGAAGGATACAGAAAAGTTAGAGCAGGTTCAGAGAAGGGCAACAAGGATGGTAAGAGATACGGAGAACAAAACACTTGAGGGGAGTATTGAAGAAGTTGCGCATGTTCAGCTTGATGAAGAAAAGATTCAGGAATGACATGATCACACTCATTAAATACCTCCAGGGCTGCCACAGAGAGGAGGGGACAGCCTTGTTCTCCGCTGCTGCAGAGGGTAGGACCAGGTCTAAATGTCTGAAGTAACAAGAAGGCAGATTTCATAGAATCATAGAATAATATATCTGGAAAAGACCCCGGGGGCCATCCGGTCCAACCCTACTCTGCTACCCAATAACATACATCAAAGCCCTCCCAACAGACGGACTTCTAGCCTTTTTTTGAAAACCTCCAAAGAAGGAGGAGACCCCACCACCCTCCACGAAGGCAGCAGCAGATTCCACTGCCGGACAGCCCTGACCGTCAGGAAGTTCTTCCTGAGGTTCAGGTGGAATCTCTTTTCCTGTAGCTTGAATCCATTCCTCCTTGTCCTCGACATGACATCCCTTCAGATATTTAAACATGGCTATCATGTCCCCTCTTAACCTTCTCTTCTGCAGACCAAACATCCCCAGCTCCCTAAGCCACTCCTCATAGGGCTTCATGGCTTCCAGACCCTTCACCATTTTGGTCGCCCTCCTCTGGACACACTCCAGCTTGTCAATATCCTTCTTGAATTGAGGTGCCCAGAACTGGACACAGTATTCCAAATGAGGCCGAACCAATGCAGAATAGATGAGGTCTGACTAATGCAGAATAGAGTGGTACCATTACCTCCCTTGAGCTAGACACCATACTCCTATTAATGCAACCAAGAATCGTGTTGGCTTTCTTGGCTGCCACATCACACTGCTGATTCATGTTCAGCTTGTGGTCCGCCAAGACTCCTAGATCCCTTTCACAGTACTGTTATCCAGTACATGTGAAAGGGATCTAGGAGCCTTGGTGGACCACAAGCTGAACATGAGTTCGATTGAACATGATTTCAATTGAACATGAGAAGGAACTCCTTGACAAAAATGACAGCAGTCTGGCAATGGAACCAACTGCCTAGAGAGGTGCTGAGGTCTCCTTCTCTGGACACTTTCAACAAGAGGCTGGACAGGGACCCGCTGGGGATACTCTGGCTGGAAATATTGCACTGAGCAAGTGTTGGAACTAAGGATCCAAATGGTCCCTTCCAACTCTATAGTTCTTAAGATCTACAGGGGAGGGCTTTCTCTTGGTCCCGCCACTGTCACAGGTCTGCTTGGTGAAGACATGAGACAGAGTCTTCTCAGTTGCTCCTCTCTTCCAGGGGAGGCTCGGCTGCCTCCTTCTTGAACTCCTTTTGCAAGCAGGCAAAGATGTGGACCTGAAATTAAATAAATAAACAGTCAGGTTAGGGTCACTGAACGGCAATCTAACGGCCTTTCCACACTACACTCTTACAGTGCTATTATTCCACTTTCAACATCCTATGGAATTCTGGGGTTTGTAGTTTACTGAGGAGGCCACAGAGCTTTCTGGCTGAGAATTCTAAATTCCCTTCCCTAAACTACAAACCCCAGAATTCCATAGGATGTTGAAAGTGGAATAATAGCACTATAACAGTGTAGAGCGGAAAAGAGTTCTGCTCATTTGGGGGTCATTTTAGGGATATCTTTTATAACAGAATTATCCCATCCTTGGTCTCCAAGCAGCTCATGGAAGGTTGCCTGATTATCTTCTGCCACAATTTTGAGTTTCATAGCAAACCTGCATGGTGATACGGCTGTATTTCCACCTCTCAGCCTTCTGTTCTCCAGTATTCAGCTCCCTAAAGCTTAGTTTTCGGGTCTTTTACCATCTTCGTCGCCCTTCTCCAGACACGTTCCGGCTTGGGTCAGTATCCTTCCTCAGCTGTGGGGCCCAGAACTGGACGGAGGATTCCAGGTGAGGCCTGACCAAAGCGGAACAGAGCAGGACTGACTTTCTTCAATCGAGAGACTACAGCCCTGTTATGACGGCTGTCCCCAATCATAAAAAGAGAGTACAGTGTGATCTCAGGGAAAGAATGCTAAGTTGGGATTTGTGTCCCAATTTAGGCACTGACTCAGCCAAGAGATGACCTTCAGCAAATTTGCAGTGCTTAGAAAAGTTGCTTTTCTGAGCTGAAGCTATTAGAATCCCCCTGAAGCTGAAGTCCCAAAAAGCAGATTTTTGAAGCTCTGAAAATTTATCATCAGCTGGGATTCTGTTTTCCTCATCTGTGAAATGGGAAAAATAATAAGTAGTGGGAACAACTGTGAAAATGTCTTGGAAACCACTTTTGGACTCTTTCGTGTGACAGCATAGAAACTGTCATTTTTCATATTTTTTGTTTTTCCATGCTTTTTCATGTTTTATGATTAATAATTGTCGTAGGCTGAAAGCTGACTTGCCAACACACGAGAACAACATTTCCGTACGTGTGATTTACAGGTGCCTGTTATGTTCCAGTGTTGTGCTAATAGTCTTAACATTTGACATTCTAAATGCTGGCCTTCATAGCAAGTTAGAATTCCTAATCAATAGATACTGTCCTGATATATAGTTCCAGGATTCAACGCATTTCCAGATACCTTCTGCACTGATAGGCAATTATATTCATTATTAAATAATAATAATAATAATAATAATAATAATAATAATAATAATGTGCTTTAAGCTAATATTAAGTACAGTTAAGAAATCCTTGACAACTAGAGACTTGCAACCCAAGCTTTACCAGTTTTGTTTAAATCCACACGTGAAATTCAGAGCTTGCCCATCTTTCCATTTAATTGTGTCTTCTTAAAACCCTGCCCTGCCCTCCCTTTACCCAAAGTTCTCTTAAATGTAACTTAAGCCTTGTTTTCCCTGCCTCCCCCAGAATTATTTACTTATGTGTTTATTTATTTTTCTATTCATATCCAGGCTTTCTCCCAGTAAGGAACCAGAACCAGGGCCATTTCCACACCAGACTGTTAGGGCGTTATAATTCCACTTTCAACATCCTATGCAAACTGCAAACCTCAGGATTCCATAGGACGTTGAAAGTGGAATCCTAGCGCTATAACAGTCTTGTGTGGAAATGGTCCAGAACTAGGAAATATGACTTTGTATTATTTTAGTTACATATTTATTAACTCATTTCTTTTACACTCTGCCTTTCTCTTAAAATCACACCCAAAGTGGCTTACAAAGATTTGAAATAAAAGTTTAGCTAAAATGTTATGCTGCAAAAGTTAAAAAAAAAATAAACAACATCCCTGTTAAAAGTGCATAGTTAGAATAAATTTTTTAAAAAGTGCATAGTTAGGAACAGCTTAAAATATGTTTAACACATAGTTGAAAACATGGAAGAGAAACACACAGAACACCTCTTTCAAACACTGTTCTGTCGTGCGATTGAAAATCAAAGGCCAGTGTAAAGGAAAATGCCCTCACCTGCTTTTGGAAAGAAAGGAAGGAGCAGGCTACTTGGACCTCCTGTGGCAGGGAGTTCCACAGCCTGGGAGCAGCCACTAAGACAGCCTTGTTTAGGAGTGGGTGGGAGTGGGTGTAGGTGGCCCCCTCCCAACTTACTAGCTATCGTCCTGTTGTAATATGGCGGTGACAAAAGAAACCACGCGGTACGTGGAATGTTCTCTTTGGGGGCAGTTTTTAAAGGCAGGGGATTCACTGGGGGAGCCTGTATCTCGTAATCCTGCCATCTCATTTGTGTGCCGTTCACTCCTTTCTTTCAGGGTCTTGCTAGCACGGGATCTCTCCGAGGTTTTATTCCAGTAAGACAGATCTTTAATTTCTCTCTGAGAATCTGATCTGTTTGGTTAACATTTTTCTGCTTCTGTATTTTGCCCTCAGAAAGTTAGACTGCTTCTCAACATTCAGTGGCATCACAGCTACTCAAAAGAGGAAGAAACCAAAGCTGAGGCAAGCAGCAGGGACGGTATAAACATTAACTGCATATGCAGTATTCTGTATTGTCCTGAAACGGTATTCAGCACCTGCACCAACAATTAGGCCAAAGCAGAGCAGAATTTTTTTTTTAAAAAAAAAAGCACAATCAATGCTCCAAACAGCTGACCAGTTTTAAAATTCTCTTCTTCCCTGTGCATCCCAACCGTGCCGTGATGCTGCTGTCATTCCTTCCCTTTTATTTCTAACACCTCTCCCGGGCATCCCAGCTTCCATCTCGCCAGAGAGG
The DNA here is from genome assembly GCA_030412105.1 of Cyclura pinguis. NCBI lineage: Eukaryota > Metazoa > Chordata > Lepidosauria > Squamata > Iguanidae > Cyclura > Cyclura pinguis. The sequence continues at coordinate 3,366,071 of CM059602.1, forward strand.
CCCTCATTCTTCCTAAGGTAAAGCCTTGAACCCAGCAATTAGGAACAATAGATGAATTCCACCTGTCCTGTGGGGCAGCTGGTAGGGCCAACAAGCAGGAGCAACGAACAAAATGGAGCCAGATGGAACTTTGGAAACGGCAAGAGTGGAGGGGGGGGGGGTCTGGATTTTAAAATTGTAAGCAAAGAAAAATAACAAAGCCAACAGAATCCTTCAGGTGTGGCTGGTTTTTCGACAAAGGTCTAGCAAAGGGCATTGCAGCAAGAGATGCCTGTAGTTAGCAAGATGGTGTTTGAATGGACGGAGAGTTTTATCCTGTTAACGTCTTCTCAGACACTTTTTATTTCGGAGGGCCTGTTGCGGAGACGAGCGAGCCGGTGTGGAAGAAGCGCGTGGCACGCAGGCGTATCCCACCCACAAAAGCAGTAAACAGACAGGGCTCCGCTTTCTTTCTGGATCTTGCCTGGCAGTGGCTCTCTGTGTGGGCAGCCAGTTCTCTGAATCATCCATGACAAGCACAAATTGGAGTTTGGCAGCCCCAGAGGCGCATCTCATGTGGAGGCAGGAACCTCATGGAAAAGATGTCCGGGCTCAGTCAGAGAGGACCGGTGTGGCGTTTGTGCGTTTTTTTTGGCTGACGCAGCTGGGCATAAACAGACCTTTTTTTTCTTTCCCATGAGCTGGCAGCGGACATGGGAGAAACAACATCCCCGGTCCCAGCCTTCATGGACATTCATGATCTGTATGTGTTTTATATCCTGCCTTTCCGCCCCCAAATGGCCATCCAGTGGATAATACAATTCACATGGAAACAAATGCAATTTAAAACAAAGCAAATTAAACACATGCACCAGCGAAAACAATCAAACAAACAAAACAGCATCCAATCAGTTGAAATTCTGCAGATTATGGCAGGGAACTGTGGTGAGTCCAAAGGCCAATATTTTGCCACCTGGAATCCTCAAAGGCCACACGCCACAGGATTCTGTTAGTGACATACACACGTGCAACAGTGGCTTATGCATGTCTGTTTGGACAGAGCGCAGGAGCAATTTTCTGGCCAGTCCTAAATTTCCCTCTACAACTGAGAGGTGGCTGCTGCTTACTGGTGAGGAAGGGAGGAGAGGGACATTCAGATGATGACTACTGCAGCTGGTCTGGGCTCTGAAGGGAAGGAAAACGAGGGTGCCTTCTGTCTGTGAATGTGCCATTTCTTCCTTCACCGAGCCAAGACCAATGGCTTCTTTTTCGTCTGAATTGCCTGCCCCTTTCCTCTCCCCCCCACAGGTAAGTAGCAGCAGCCCCTCCAAGGGCTTGACAACTGCTGGATTGGGGGTAAGACACGGAACTACACAGGTGGAACCTTAGGCTCCACCTGCTTGATGTAAGATCTTGGCTGCAGACTGCTAAAAAATGTTGTTACCCTGTGAACTGGGGGTCTCGGGAGGGACACCAAAATGTGCTCCACTGAAGTTGGGGGAAATTAGCTCAGAGCACCGCTTAGCGTTACGAGAGGCAGGGTAACGTAGCGAGATCTTGAACCCTATGTCTACGGGGTCGGGTCGAGTCAAGGAGAACACAGAAGTTGAAATAATAAATGAAGTTTATTAAATACAAGCAAAACTGTGTATGCGACACACTCATGCAAGATAACTAAAGAAAATAAAGGTTGGAGTGGTATAGAGGGATTTTTAGAGGGATTGCTGGTTTGGGTGATACTTCACCTGTCCTGAAGCCCAGAAAAATAGAGAGCGAGGCTGGGGTGCGATGCAGCTCAGCGCGTGGAGCTGAGGGGAGGCTCGCCAAGCAAAGCGGCAGCAAGGCGGGAGGAAACTCGGGAGCAATCCGAGGAAGGTCTCGGAATCGAAGGTTTTTATAAGGAGAATTGTGACTGCAGGCTGTGCCGTACTTGGGGAAAAACAATAGATCTGGAGTTGGAGACAAAGCCTCCGAAAGGTCCTAATCTGAATGATTGAGTTATCGTAGCGGTTCTCAATAGAGTAGCCGGTATGCAAACGCAGAGTACTTGGGTATAGCATAGTTTGCCCATCAAGCTGCCAGCGCGGGGCAGAGGCTCTTCTGTAAGTGGCGTGCATACTCAATTAGAGTACTTGCCCGGAGGTCTCCTAAAGCAGCGAGTCAGCTATTTCTGGCCTGCCTGTATTGTAGTTTCAATATTACGGCTATTAACGGCCGAGCTTGTTTACGTGCTTGTCCGGTGGCCTCGCAAGCACGTGGAGAGGAATAGAGAAGTGCAGCCGAATTGTGATATCAAGGGATATCTTTAATATCCCCAAAGCTCGGGCTAGCCAGGGCAGTAACAATGTGAAGAACAAAACAAAAAGCCCTTGGAAGTTTGCTTCCGGTTCTGAAAAATTGATGATTTTGGGTGCTAAATGATGCAGAGATTTTCTGAAATCTATTTGAAAGGTGAATTGCCACACTGGTATGCTTGCAGGAGAGGCAGTTCACACACACACTTTCTTTTTTTGGCTAGAAAAAGAGTGGCCTGTGAAGTCTGAAGGGGTCAACGTTTGCAAAGACAACCTTAGGGGGTTGCATGGAGCCCCACGGTTTCATACAGCCCACCCCTGCCGTACAGGTTAGCTGATGACAATTGTGGTGGCATTTACTTATACAATGTTTATTATTCCCATGCTATGAAAAGCATCTCCAGATGTCTTCTGCCTCTCAGGTTACGTTAAAGGCACAAGAAGAGATGCAACTTTTTTCCTGGGCAATCCCACCCAGATGGCCAAATAGATTACGTATTTCTAAACGGGGTGGGGATGGAGACAGCCGCACACATTTTCTATTTCTCCAACTTCTTTCCTTTGAGTTGTGACTTGTGGCTGCTTCTTGAGAATCTTGTGGGGTATCCACACTGTACATTTATAGCAGTTTGATCCCAGTTCAACTGCTGTGGCTCCCTCCTTTGAAATCCTGGGATCTGTAGTCTGTTGAGATGCTTAGAATGTCCTAGTATCTAATTAGAGCTACCTAGCTAAACATTCTGAATACCTTATTAAACTACAAATCCCAGCATTCCATAAGATGGAGCCACCACTGTTAAAATGGAAACCAGCTGCTGTAATTGTATAGTGTGGACATATCCCTTTCTACCTTTGGTGTAGAAAGTGGACACACCTTGTTGAGCTCCATCATCTCCAAATCTCAGGTGTGAATTGTTGAACAGACTTGTGCCTCTATCACACTGCACTGTTATAGCACTAGTATTCCACTTTAACAGTCATGGCAACATCCTATGGAATCCTGGGATCTGCAGTTTAGGGAGGGGCACTTAGAAGTCTCAGCCAGAGAGCTCTCTGGCCTCAGTGAACTACAAAACCCAGGATTCCACAGCATGTTGAAAGTGGAATAATAGCGCTAGAACAGTATAGTGTGGAAAGGCCCTAGGACACAGAACAATTAAGTCAAGCTTCAGGCAAAGAGATCCCTTCTAAACATTAGGAGGAATTTCTTGATCGTAAGAGCAGCTTGACAGTGGAATACGCTGCTGCCTAGGAGTGTGATGGAGTCTTCTCTTTTGGAGGTTTTTAAGCAGAGTCTGGATGCCCAATCTGTCAAAGGGAGGGCTTGGATGGTGTCTTCCTGCATGGCAGCAGAAGGTTGGACTGGATTTGGCCCCTGTGGTCTCTTCAAACTCTAGGATCCTGATTCTATTCTATGATTCTATGGCCATTTCCACACTAGACTGTTATAGTGCTATTATTCCACTTTCCACATCCTATGGAATCCTAGGGTTTGCAGTTTAGGGAGGAGCCTCAAAGGCTATCCATGGACCTCAAAGTCCCCTCCCTAAACTGCAAACCCCAGGATTCCATAGGATGTTGAAAGCGGAATAATAGCACTAAAACAGTCTAGTGCGGAAATGACCTATGTCAGTGACATAACCCACCATTGTAAAGCTATGCATTGGAGCCCATGTTTCTGAATCTGGGTGTACTTCTCTCCACCAAGGACTTTTATCTCAACGTACTCTTTTTTTTTAAAAGGCTATACAGCCATGAGGTACTGTATTCCCTAGCCACCTCCAAAACTCCACGGAAAAAAGATAACTACAAGTTGCTGTATTAATTGCAAAGCTGTGGCGGTGTCACTGATGTGTTATGCGCTGTACATCAAGAAACCATGATTTAATAGAAATGAAATATGGCTCCTTAACCTGGTTTCCTATTTCTCCTTGGAGCTGCTACTCCCCAATGCCGGTTCACATCACTTTGCCATACCGTAAATATATGCAGAGTAAAAAAACACAGGTTGGAACCATTGTGGGATCGTTTCAGGACACACTCTCAGCATCCATCCGCATCCATCACGAGGGCACTTGGGGCTTTCTACTTTTTTTGTTTGTATGAGAAGGTTTACGTTCCGCCAACCTGTCGCTCAAATCAGCTTTGGGGGAAGGCAGGTCGCATCAGGTGTGCACTGAAAACAACGCACAATGGTAACAACAAATCCACAAAACAGACAATTGCAGCAGATTGAAGTCATGAAAAGTAACAGGATCAGGTTGAAAAATGGCAGTGGGGTAAAGCAGCGGATGTGTGGGGGAAGAGACAGAGCTTTTAGAGCTGCAAGCTAAGCAGATGTCAACAGCATTGCTCCATTGCACTCAGAGTAACTTCAGAATCCTGGATCAACCATATCTATAATCCAAACTATTTTTCTCAACCACAGTTAAGCCATTTCTGCACTAGACTGTTATAGCGCTATGATTCCACTTTCAACATCCTATGGAATCCTGGGGTTTGCAGTTCCGGGAGGGGCCAACCGGCCCCTCCCGAAACTGCAAACCCCAGGATTCCATAGGATGCTGAAAGTGGAATCATAGCGCTATAACAGTCTAGTGCAGAAATGACCTTAGGCCTGCCATATTAGGTTATAATTGTTTCAGTCCAAAAATTAAAGCCCCATAAGAAGCTTCCTTCACCATTTTGACATCGCTTTCAGGCTTAGGTTCCCATTGGTTCTTTGCAGATGGTAAATCAATCTCTCTCTCTGTCTCTCTCTGGCCATTTCCACACTACATTGTTATAGTGATATCATTCCACTTTCCCTGGGATTTGCAGTTTAGGGAGGGGCATTTAGAATTTTCAACCAGAGAGTTCTTTGGCCTCAGTAAACTACAAACTCCAGAAGTCCACAGAATATTGAAAGTGGAATAATAGCACTATAAGACTGTAGGGCGGAAATGGTCTCTCTCTCTCTCTCTTTTTTTCTGCTGAGATTTGAATGTACCATGTATTAGAAACACACACACACACACACACACACACTCAGAAGAGACACCACTAGCCACATTATCTGATGCTACCTCACTGAATCCTAGATTTCTTGGCTCGAATCCCAATCATGGATGGCCCAAAACTTGCAGTCAGTAACATCTGGTAGACTATGACGCTGAGAATCATCGCCATCGTCTCTGATTGTAGGTCTCAATATTTCATATGTTGCTTTCTTTGTCCTCAAACAAACTTCCCATGTTATCCAAGGATAACTCACTAAATTTCTAGATTTTTGGACAGAATCTGGATCAATGATGGTCCAAAATTCCAGTGAGTAACATCTGGTAGACTGAAACCCGGAACAGCATTAATAGCATTACATAGCAATAACGTTATTTCCCTCTGAGCCCTGCTCTCCCGCTGAACAACCATAGCCCTCCTATGGATGATATACAAACCCTCCCCTATAAAATATTCCCATGCAAATAGAAGAGGAGGCCAGAACCCTTTCCCCCAAAGTGGTAGCGTTCTTGCAGCTGGAAGATGCCTTTGTACAGAAGAGACTTTCTCCCTGTTTCTTTACATCTGTGACCGTTTCATACTGCACAAATATAGCACTATGTACTATGATTCCATTTTAACTGCAATGGTGGCTTTCTGGAAAAGGCTAGGAAACCATGTCCTGTGAAGAGCAGCTTAGGGAGCTAAGTATGTTTAGCCTGGAGAAGAGAAGACTGAGAGGTGACATGATAGCTATGTTTAAATATTTGAAGGGATGTCATATGGAAGATGGAGCAAGCTTGTTTTCTGCTGCTCCAGAGACTTGGACAAGGAGCAATGGATTCAGGCTTCAGGAAAGAGTTTTCATCTAAACAATAGGAAGAATTTCCAGATGGTAAGAGCAGTTCAACAGTCGAATACACTGCCTCAGTGACATGTTGCTTGAATCTCCTTTGGAGGTTTCTAAACAGAGGCTAGATGGCCAGCTGTTGGGAATGCTTTATTTGTGTACTCCTGCACGGCAGGAGGTTGGACTTGATGACCCTAACGGCAAGCTTTTATTCATTTTACTGTACTTCCTCGAACCTAAAAAAAGACTGGTTCTTCATGTTGACAATTTCTGCTTTTTAACAGTGCTCTGGTCCCTAACCTGTCAAATAAGCAGGGGACTCCTTATTTAATATTTTCAGTAACGTTGTTTTTTTCTTACACATGGGGACCCGTTTGCACTGCGAGGTGGTAGACAAATGCCATACATAAAATAAAAGAGAATAAAATAAAATAATAAAATACAAAAACAGGTTAGTCTTAAAGATCGCTAGAAGACTCCTTTTTCCTTCTGCCTCTCTCTTTGACTTTGAAGGCACGATGAGATAATGTCTCTCCCTTGCAACTGTCTTTACATTAAGCTGTTTAACCACAACCTGGGGAAGCAGTAAAAAATTCTGAGCCCCAGAACTTTTGGCAACCACGTCTTTTTCCCCCCTATACTTCCAGCTACTGGGAGTAGGAACCAAAGTGTTTTGTAGTGGGTGCATGGAGGGAAATAGTTCTGTGGAACGCTAGACTGGAAAGTAGGAAGGGAGACATTTTGTGATCAAAAATAGCTACAGCTCTTGAAAATAGTGCTTGAAAGTACCTGTGACATCAGCTTGCAACCCACAATTTGGATCTTTGGTCCTAACTAGAGTAGAACCATTGAATGAGTTGGATTTACTTATCAATTTGCCTTTTAACAATTGTTGAAGTGAGGCCATTTCCACACCAGGCTGTTTATAGTGCTATTATTCCACTTTCACCATCCTATGGAATCCTGGGGTTTGCAGTTTAGGGAGGGGCCTCGAGGCCCCTCCCTAAACTGCAAACCCCAGGATTCCATAGGATGGTGAAAGTGGAATAATAGCACTATAAACAGCCTACTGTGGAAATGGCCTGAATCTACTCTTTTAAGTGCAACTAACCAATAAAATGCAAGCCAAAGTATTAATCTTCATAGTAGTTACTTAAAAAAGTAAGTTGAATTCGGCATAACTTTTAAGTGACTGCAGCTGGCTCTAACAGCTACAATGAAAACTGCCATCCACAAATTTAATGCCAAATAAAGCCCATTAAGTTTTTAAGATGCCACCAGACTTGTTCGTGTCTTCCTTGCAGCAGACTATAATGGCTGCCACCCGCCGCCTTGAAATATACGTTTGTGCTGACAGCGAAACAAACGTTTTCTGAGTCTCATGTTGGCAAATGCACTCTGCCTAATCCAGCTGTCTTGCCCACAGGGCAGGCTTGGGGGCCTCTAAATGCAATAGGTATCTTGTTGGCCACTGGAAAAGAAGTCCGCGAGATGGACACCGGGCGTGTTCACACTGCACAGTTATAATGCTGTGGTTCCCCTTTAACCGCCACGGCAACATCCTGTGGCATCCTGGGATCTGCACTTGGGGAGGGAAGATGTTTAGAATTCTCTTCCAGGGAGCTCTAGTTGCCTCCCCAAACTACAAACGCCAGGGTTCCATAGGATGCAAGTGTGACATTTAAAACATAAACCCTCCAATATTTCACAGATAAAAAACCAGAACATGTCTGGCCAAGCAACATCTCAATGTGGTCAAGATGGCAACAGTTATTAATGAACAGACAAGTTAGGAGAGGCTGCAGCAGTTTGCTTTTCCCTGAGCCTCCTGGAAAGAGGAAAATTTTGTCCCCTCGTCCGCTCTTCCCAATGCTGAGTTAACTGATTGCAAAGTAATTTTTCAACTTTAATTCAGTTTGCAGCAAGGGGAAAAGTGGAAAGAGGAGAGAAGAACTGGAACTTCTTAAAAGCAGCTGAAAAAGTGGGATGGCAGAGGCTTAGATACCCTCCAACTATCCATATTTGGCAGGGATGATCCCGATTAATCCTGTCATTTCACTTTTTCAACTCCTTTCTAAATGTCCCAGTTATTTTTTCTCCTTTTCTCCCCTTCCCTCTGTGTCCCCAGGTTATTTCAGTCCAGAGTGCAAAAGTACTTTGCGGTCAGTGAAGGAGAGGATCCAGCAGAATCTTGCAGTTCCTAGCAGATTCATGAAAAGCAAACTACTGCAGTTTCTCCTAGCTTGTGTCCTCTCTGTCATTAATAACTTTTGCCGTCTTGACCACACTCTGATGCTCTTTGGACATAGGTGTCCTGGTTTCTATCTGGGAAATGTTGCAGCATATGGGATCATTCGGGACATTACCTGCCAAATCAGGACAGTTGGAAGGTATGAAATTGGAGCATACAGTTCCTTGTGTTGTGCAAAAGTCCCCCTCCAAAAAAACTGATTCTGCCCAGCTCCTCTGACGTTCTTTAGAGATCTGTATCACACAGCAGATTTACTGGGGCAAGCGAGCGCGCAGGCGGGGGCCTCTCATTGCAGAAGAGGTGGATGTTCTGATTAAGCAGGCCATTGCTTTGTAAACATTTGTGCTGTGTTACTCTTTAGGTGACCCCACAAAATTGGTTGGTGGCTTCTGCTGCAAGAGACGTCATGCAGCTCTGCTGTGGAATAGTCTTTCCGCCGGAAACCAAAGGCTTGAAGAGTGTTGCCAAAGAGTCGGTGTAGCACTTCTTCCCCGTCGTACTAATTTTCTTTGTAATATGCCTGGCCTGCTCTGTTGTAAAAGCCAAGAAGGTCTTTGGTCCTACAGTCACCCTTTTAAAGGAAATCCCACTATAATGTGAAATAGTAGGCTGAGTATTGTTGTTTCTTAGGCCATTTCTACACTGGACGGTTATAGTGCTATTATTCCACTTTCACCGTCTTGTGGAGTCCTGGGGTTTGCAGTTTAGGGAGGGGCCTTTGAGGATGACTCCATAGGATGTTGAAAGTGGAATAATAGCACTATAACAGTCCAGTGCAGAAATACCCCCTGTCTATAGTATTCGGCTTAAAAGGCCGCCATAGTGATTTGTAAGATGTGTACTATGACAATTAAGAGCTAGGGTAGGATAGTGGTTTGAACAGTGGAGACCAGAGTTCAAAACCCTGCTCAGTTATGGAAACCCGTCGGGTGATCTTGGGCAGGTTACACTCTCTCAGCCTCAGAGGGAGGCAAAGGGAAACAAATCTTGTGACAGGGTCGCCTTAGGGTTGCCATGACTAGAAAACAACTTGAAGGCACACAGTATCAGCAGTATGACAATTTCTGCCCTCGGGCTTTCAGTTCTAGGCCATTTCCGCACTAGCCTGTTATAGCGCTATCATTCCACTTGCAACATCCTATGGAATCCTGGGGTTTGCAGTTTCGGGAGGGGCCAGCCCCTCCCGAAACTGCAAACCCCAGGATTCCATAGGATGTTGCAAGTGGAATGATAGCGCTATAACAGGCTAGTGCGGAAATGGCCCTAATGTCTGAGACACAACACTGAAGGTATAAGAAACATAAAGGGAGAAAAGAGGGAGGGAGAAAATTATGTCCAGGGCTTATGTGGTGTTGAGTGTCTTGGGTGTGATGACAACTGTGGAAGATGAGCTTGCCTGAAATTAGAGATCTTCAGCAGGGCTTTTTTGGTGGCGGCACCCTGACCGTGGAAGTCCCAGGCAAGAGCAATGAGGGTGCCTCCATCCGTTCGGAGCTTCCAGGAAAGGGCAATCACAGTTTTGTTCTGCATGGTCTTTGCTGTCTGAAACTGCTGTGTTAATTACTTTTTTCAAAACTGCTTCAGAGGACTATTTTTAGATTGTTTTAAAACAGCATTTTCCAAACAGTTTTTTAATTTGTTTTCAAAGTCTCTGTCTCTGTTGTGTTCTGAATTTTTTTTCCTGCTGTGTATTGCCTCAGTGGCCCCAGTGGGCTAGCAGGCAATAGAGCAGGGCTTTCCAGATGGCGTGTCGTGACATATTAGTGTGTCGCCCGTAGCGTGTTGGGTGTGTCGCCTCCCTGGCCAAGAAAGACCCCTCGGCCACGACTGGCCCACCGCCGTCACTCTCCCGGGGGCCCTTCCCTGGCAAGAGTGACGGCAGCGGGCCAGGATGGAGGGGGGTGCCTTTCCCCATCCTAGATACACCCTTGGGTACCTCCGGTTTGCTAGCAAAACTGAACTAGTGTGTCACAAATGATGCATGTTGAAAAAGTGTGTCACCAGCATGAAAAGTTTGGAAAGCTCTGCAATACCGAAATACCCTCAGGCAGTCAATCGGGGCTTAAGTTCAGCCAGATGAAACATTTTGGGTAACTTGCTGCATATTTTCTGCGAGTGGGCTGTGCCGAAGGAGGAAGACAGAAGCATCTTCCTTTCCTAAACGTCGTTCTTCTCTTCTCTCGCTGCTGTGTGTCAGTAGTCACGTAATCACGGCCCAAGATTCCTTGGCATCCCTGAAACTAGACTTACACAGGTGTGCATTACAGAAACGTGGGCACACACTGTCCGAGGAAACAAGAAGAAAATGGAGTATGTGGCTTTGGACAGTACACCCTCCAACATTTCACAGATGAAAACCGTGGCAGTAAGAAATAAAAAATAGCAGCAGTAGTAGTAGTGGTGGTGATTTGGCCAAGCAACGTCAGTGTGTGGCCAAGATGGCAAAAGTTGTTAACATGGAAGAACAGATCAGCTGGGAGAGGCTACACAAAAGGCACCACATCCTATCTGATCTTGGAAGCTAAGCAGGTTCAGCTCTGGTTAGTACTTGGATGGGAGACCACCAGGGAATTCCAAGTCCTATAGGCTCTATTTCAAAGGCGGGAATGGACAAAAACACCTCTGAGTACAGTCAGGCCTCCACATTTGCGGGCTTCACTTTTGCGGATTTGATTAGTCACGGATTGTTTGCTGTCACCTCTGCTGCCTCCTTATGCCATTTTTAATAGGGACTGCAAGCCTCGCGAGACTAAGGCCTCTCCCTAAACTGCAAACCCCAGGATTCCACAGGAGGTTGAAAGTTGAATAATAGCACTATAACCGTCTAGTGCGGAAATGGCCTCGGTGGAAGAGCGCTGCCTTGAAAGATAGAAGTGTTTCTCTCATATATTAGACCCGGTGCCTTCCATTTGAACGGGGTGCCCTGTGCATCCTGGTTGGTGCTTAATGCATCCTGCTTGGCGACATCACCCCAGCAGCGCCCTTCCCAAAACATTACAAGGGGTCATTCCCTAGGTCTCAAGTTTTGGCCCTGAAAACTCAGGGCCTGAGATAGGCCTGACCTGGCAACCGTACACTGAAATAAACAGCAGCTCCGGAAAGCATACTGTTGTGTGCAGAAGAATTCCACAAACTGGGCTCTGTCCAAGAGCAACTAGCAAGGATGCAGGAAACAGCAACACCCACGTTTAGCTAAGCTTGAGGATGCCTCAAATGCCTAATATAGAATAATATTGCTGGAAGAGACCCCAGGGCCATCGAGTCTAGTCCCCTTCTGCCCTGCAGAAATACGCAGTCAAAGCACTCCTGACAGATGGCTGTCCAGCCTCTGTTTAAAAAACTTCCAAAGAAAGAGACTCCGTCACACTCCCAGGCGGCAGTGTATTCCTCTGTCAAAGTGCTCTTAGCATCAGGGTGTTTTTCCTAATGTTTAGGTATGATCTCTTTTTCTGGAGTTTGAAGCTATTGCTCCGTGTCCAGGTCTCTGGAGCAGCAGAAAACAGGCTTGCTCCACCCTCCACGTGACATCCCTTCGAATATGTAAACATGGCTATCATGTCACCTCTTAACCTTCTCTTCTCCAGGCTAAATATGACCAGTTCCCTAAGCTTCATGGTTTCTAGGCCCAGATGGACACTAGAAGCAAGCCCAAGGGTGTGCCCCTCCTGAAACTGCAAACCCCAGGATTCCATAGGAGGTTGAAAGTGGAATCATCGCGCTATAAGAGTGTCGTGCGGAGATGGCCAAAGAATCACCAAATATTCAGATGTTGCAATTCAAAGTTTAAAAAAAATTTTTGGACTCCCTATGCTGTTTTCACACTTAAAAAAACCAAACCAGACTTTTGACCACTTCTGTTCATATTTTTTTGTACAAACGAGACAGTTTATCTAGGCACGCATTTGATCGATTTTTTATAAATTGTAAGGTGTAATAATGTTGATAGTGGTGCGATGCATTTTTATCCTCTGTTTTTTTAATGATGTTTCAAATTTATTTTATACGGCTTTTTAAAACTGTCTGTTTTAAATGCTATTCTGAATTTATTTACTTATTTTATTTTTGCAACGTATATTTTGGCCAACTTCTATTTTCAGTTTTGTAAGCCACTTTGGGTCCCTCGGTGAGCGAAAGGCCAGGTATAAATTGAATAAATTAATAAAATAAATACTTTGGACAGCTTGTGGGTAAGGATTAGAAAACCGCCCCCTGGGCTTATTGCAATTACCCATCCCTTGTTTACAACCAAATCCTGCAATACAACCATGCCTGAGTCCATCAGAGAGTCAGCAGTCAAAGATTTGAATTTGCATTTCTCAGACTCTAATACCTGCCCAAGGAAATGGAAACCAAACAACAATCTTTGTCACCATTATTTGCCATCAAGTCGACTTTAACTTATAAGTCGCCCTCTGAATGAGAGAGCTTTGGGAGCTCTGGTCGTTCCCAGCCCTGCTCAGGTCTTGCCAACCCAAGGCATCGGTGCTTCCTTGAGGGAATCAATACACCCTAGAGTTGGCCCATTTCTGCACTACATTTTTATAGCACAATTATTCCACTTTCAACATCCTATGGAATCCTGGGGTTTGTAGTTTCGGGAGGGGCCGGCCAGCCCCTCCCGAAACTGCAAACCCCAGGATTCCATAGGATGTTGAAAGTGGAATAATCACGCTATAAGAATGTAGTGCAGAAATGGTTGGTGCTCCTCTTTTCCTACTGCCTCCCTCTTTAAGAGCATTGATATATTTCCCAACATGTTGTATTGTTCCAAGATGTGTCCAAAGTATGAGAGCCCCAGTTTAGTCATCTTGTCTTCTACTCACTAATAGTCTACTGTAGGACAAACTTGGAGCAAATCACAACAGATCATTGCTGGCTATCACCTACGCTTCTCAGCTTAAAACATTCAAATGTTTGGTTGTTGTTTTTTTAATAACCCACGCTTGACAATTCTTCTCTCTCCCACATCTCAAGTGGGGATCCTGTATTTGCTTTATAGACAGCCATCCAACCACAAAAGATTATTGATCGCTACCAATGGTTCACACAACAAAGTATACAGGCACACCAACCAGATCCTGCTGCAGATCCAGATGTGAACCAGAGCCCCACAGTTGCTCCGGAAACTTCATGACACGATAGAAAAATGCCAGCAATAACATCAGGGTTTCATACACCTGCTCATCTTTCGGCGTTACCCCTTACCAGAAACGAAACCCCCTTTTTTGTCCTTACCTGGTGCAGTTTCTAGGAATAAAACTACCCAGTTCTCATATTAGAAATGGCACTATTGCAAAAGCAAAGGGGGGAACATTTCTAGTCTCCCAGGACACTCTGATCCAAGCCCCAAGGTGGCCATTTCTGAATAATTTCAAAGATAGATTCTAACAGGAAACAGCTGCATTTGTCAAGAGATTCAGTTCTATCTCCTGTGGCCTAAACAGAGATAAAAGTTTAAAAAAAAAATCACATGTTAATCTGCTCATTTAACCAAGACGGCTTATGTTACCACCCAGTTAATGTTTGTTAATGATCACTTTTGTTCGTGATCACTCTTTGTACTTCCCACATTTCCATTCCTTCTGACCCCACTGATTCCAGTCCTCCCCATGTACGCATCTTACGAAGTTCATAGTCCGTAATAAAGGTTGTTAGTCTTTAGGGTGCCATAGGATGTTGAAAGTGGAATCATAGCACTATAACAGTCTTGTGCAGAAATGGTCTTAGGTTGGGGCAGGAGCCAGGATGTAATTTTTTTCCCCCAAGAGAAAAATCAAAGCTTATGCAGTTGTCCCCCCTAATCCAAGGTCTCACTTACTGTGATGTCCGTTACCCAGGGTCAATCACGGTCAGAAAATATTAAATGGAAAATTCTGGTGCGGAAGTGATGACATCTCCAAGGCCGTGGCTACCCACACCTTGCCTGCCCGACTGCCCGTCCCTCACTTTCGTGCCCCTCCGCCAACGCGACCACAAGAAATGGCTCTAGCATCACCGGAGGTAACCCTCTAGCTTAGCAAGGTTCTGTGTATGATAGCGGGGGTTCTTAATCTGGGGTCTGGGGACCCCTGGGGGTCTACAGAGCCCTCGTGGGGGTCCCCAAAGCCCCGCTGCTGGATGCTACCAGCAACAGCAGCAACAAGGATGTGGCAGCAGAGGCAGGTTTGCAGGGGCTGAAACTGCTGCCCCACGTGCAATGGAGGGAGGAGTTTCAGTGCCCCCCCCCCCACACACACACACTGCCACATCACTGAGGAAGGGACATGGCAGCAGGTGTGTGTACATGCCCAAACTATCACCATTCCTGCACTAAGCTGTTATAGCACGATGATTCCACTTTCAACATCCTATGGAATCCTGGGGTTTGCAGTTTCGGGAGGGGCCGGCTGGCCCCTCCCGAAACTGCAAACCCCAGGATTCCATAGGATGTTGAAAGTGGAATCATCGTGCTATAACAGCTTAGTGCGGAAATGGCCCAAGACTCCGGAGACCATGGTTTGAATCCCCACTCAGCCATGGAAACCCACTGGGTGACCTCAGGCAAGTCACATTCTCTCAGCCTCCGAGAAAGGCAGAGGCAGCAAATCTTGCCAAGAAACCTCTCACAATAGGGTCGCCTTAGGATCGCCGTAGGTCAGTTTTCAAAGAGGGCGGACAGGATGGCTAGAAAGAACCTCCCGCTGCCAGCAGCACTTTGTTGTCGTGGCCCTTTGAGTCACTTCCTGAGTTATGGCAACCCTAAAGTGAGCGTATCGTAGCTTTTTGGGGGGCAAGATTTGTGCAGAGGGGGTTTGCCTTTGCCTTCCTCTGAGGCTGAGGGAATGTGACTTGGCCAAGGTCACGTGGTGTCTGAGTGGGGATTTGTAATCCTATCTCCAAAAACCTTTAATAAATAAATATTTGAAAATTTAAATCAATATTTAAATCTGAAGTCTCGGGTTCCTCGGCCAAAAATTGTATTTGCAGGGGGTCCCTGGTAAAGAAAAGGTTAAGAACCCCTGTACTCCACTATCTGCGGTTTCAGGTATCCATGGGGGGTCTTGGAATGTACCCCCCACAGATAAGGAGGTGTCTTCTGTGATAGCGGCGGGTATTCTGCTTGCTATTTACGTCTTCATAAATGGCCTTACATGTACTTAAAGCAGCACTGGATAGTTTCACAACCTCCATATTCTGCTGCTGTGACATAACAAGAGGGAGTGACTGACGCCGCACGCCCTGATGTGCAATAGGCACCGATGTGCATCCGGCTAGGAAGTGCCAGAGCACAGCATGAGGGGCCGGTGCGTATCGGAAGTGTCCGAGGCCCGTCGGAGCGCTCTTCCCATGGCCCGGGTGGGCATCCTCGCAATTCACTAACAGAGTTTCATTGCGTTTCTGCAACGTAGCTACGGATTCATTAAGTTAGACGGCGATGTAGGGTCTTGGTCAACCATAGCAATGACTGGAAAAAGAGGAGCAGCATTTCCGAAGGATAGAACGGGAGGAGCACATTCTTAGAATGAAAGCATGGGTCAGGAGGAAATATTTTAAAGTGGTTTTCTCCCTTCCCCAGTTAAGAAGGAGATGTGTAAGCCAAGTAGGAAGATTCACTCTCCGTTTCAACATTTTTCTCTCTCCTTTTTTTTTTTAATGATGCACTGTTAAAGGGACCTTCTTTGTTCCCTCCCTTTACCGTGCTGCCTCACTTGGCTTGGCCTGGAAACCATGAAGCCCTATGAGGAGTGGCTTTGGGAGCCAGGTATGTTTAATCTGGCGAAGGTAAGAGGTGACATGAAAGCTATGTTTAAATATTTGAAGGGATGTCATATTGAAGCTGGAGCAAGCTTGTTTTCTGCTGCTTCAGAGACTAGGACGTGGAGCAATGGCTTCAAACGACAGGGAAAAAAACCACACACACACACACACACACGGAGATCACTCACTATGTTGAGGTATACCTCCAGGAAATGTAGATGCTTGTGTCCGGTTCTGGGCACCACAATTCAAGAAGGATCTAAATTGGAACGTGTCTTGAGGAGGGCAACCAAAATAGAGAAGGGTACGGAAGCCATGCCCTATGAGGACAACTTAGAGAACTGGGTATGTTTAGCCTGGAGAAAAGGTGAAGAGGGGACATGGTACCTATGTTTAAATATCTGAAGGGATGTCATGTTGAAGATGGAGCAAGCTTGTTATCCCTTGCTGCAGAGACTAGGACATGGAGCAATGGCTTCAAATTAGACCTAAACATTAGGAAGAACTTCCTGAAAGTAAATGCTGTTTGATAGTGGAATACACTGCCTCCATGGAGTGTGGGGGAGTCTCCTTTTTTGGAGGTTTTTAAACAGAGGCCGGACGGCCATCCGTTGGGAGTGCTTTGACTGTATATTCCGGCATGGCAGAAAGGAGTTGGACTGGATGGAGTCTCTTCTGATTCTATGATCCTATGCTTTATGCTTACAGGGATCATATTATTCCCCTGGTCCAAGAACTCCTGCGGTACGGGCCTCTTTTTGGGCTCAATCCAAAGTCCTGGTTTTGACCTCTAAAGCCCTGTATGCCTCAGGTTGAGGCTATCTGGCAAACTATATCTCCCATATGAGTTGGCCCTGGTCCTGAGATCCCCATGGGAGACTCCTGTCTCAGCCTCACCACCTTCACAGGTACATGTGGTGGCGAGATATAGCAGGGCCTTCTCGGTGATAGCCCCTAGACTTTGGCCATTTCCGCACTAGACTGATAATAGCGCTATGATTCCACTTTCAACACTTTCTGAAGAAACCAGAATGGTTGACTAAAGAACTCTCAGCTGAGCTAAGCGTTAAGAGAAACGTGTGCAGGAAATGGAAGAGGGGGGAAACCACCAAAGAAGAATCTAAGCAAGTGGCCGGGAGATGTAGGGAGGAGGTCGGAAAGGCTAAAGCACAGAACGAACGTAGGCTGGCCAGAGACATCAAAAACAATAGAAAGGGCTTTTTTAAATATGTCCGCAGCAAAAGGAAAAAGAAGGAGACGGTAGGGTCGCTGCGCAGAGAAGATGGCGAATGACTAACAGGGGGAAGAGAAAAGGCGGAACTGCTTAACACCTTCTTTGCCCCAGTTTTTTCCCAGAAGGATACAAGCGCTCAACCTGGCGGTCGGGGAGCAGGGGAGGAAGCAGGGGAAATGCGGCACGTTATAGGTAGAGAGGTGGTACAGGAACACCTGGCCACACTGGATGAATTCAAGTCTCCAGGGCCAGATGAATTGCATCCTAGGATATTAAAAGAACTGGCAGAGGTCATTTCGGAACCGCTTGCTGTGATCTTTGAGAAATCTTGGAGGACAGGAGAAGTTCCAGCAGACTGGAAGAGGGCAAATGTTGTCCCCATCTTCAAGAAGGGAAAAAAAGAGGACCCAAATAATTATCGCCCAGTCAGCCTGACGTCAGTACCCGGGAAGATCCTGGAGCAGATCATTAAGCGGTCAGTTTCTAATCACTTAGAAAGCAACGCGGTAATCACGAGAAGTCAACATGGATTTCTCAAAAATAAGTCATGCCAGACTAATCTTATCTCTTTTTATGATAGAGTTACTAGCTTGATAGATGAAGGGAATGCTGTGGATGTAGCATTTCTCGATTTCAGTAAGGCCTTTGACAAAGTTCCCCATGACGTTCTTGCAAAGAAGCTAGTAAAATGCGGGCTGGACAGGGCTACCGTTAGTTGGATTTGTAATTGGTTGACCGACCGAACCCGAAGGGTGATCACGAATGGCTGCTTTTCCTCCTGGAGAGAAGTGACCAGCGGGGTGCCACAGGGTTCTGTCCTGGGCCCAGGGCTGTTCAATATCTTCATCAACGACTTGGATCAAGGAGTGGAGGGCATGCTGATCAAATTTGCAGATGACACCAAATTAGGAGGGGTTGCTAATATGCCAGAGGACAGGATGAAAATTCAAAATGACCTGGACAGATTGGAGAGCTGGGCCAAGGCTAATAAAATGAAATTCAACAGAGAGAAGTGTAAGGTCATACACTTAGGTAGAAAAAATGGAATGCAGAAATATAGGATGGGGGACACGTGCCTGGATGGCAGTACATGTGAAAGGACCCCAAGCTGAACATGAGTCAGCAGTGTGATGCGGCAGCCAAGAAAGCCAACACAATTCTCGGTTGCATCAATAGGAGTATGGTGTCTAGGTGGAGGGAGGTACTGGTACCACTCTACTCTGCTTTGGTTAGACCTCATCTTGGATCCTCTGTCCAGTTCTGGGCACCGCAATTCAAGAAGGACATGGTCAAGCTGGAGCAGGTCCAGAGGAGGGCGACCAAAATGGTGAAGGGCCTGGAAGCCAAGCCCTATGAGGATAGACTTAGAGAGCTGGGTATGTTCAGTCTGCAGAAGAGAAGATTAAGAGGGGACATGAGAGCCATGTTTAAATATTTGAAGGGATGCCATGTAGAGGAGGTAGAGGGCTTGTTTTCTGCCGCTCCAGAGACCAGGACAAGGAGCAATGGATTCAAGCTGCAGGAAAGGAGATTCCACCTGAACCTCAGGAAGAACTTCCTGACGGTCAGGGCTGTCGGGCAGTGGAATCTGCTGCCTCGGAGTGTGGTGGAGTCTCCTTCCTTGGAGGTTTTTAAGCAGAGGCTGGATGGATATCTGTCGGGAGTGCTTTGAGGGTGTTCCTGCATGGCAGGGGGTTGGACTGGATGGCCCCTGGGGTCTCTCCCAACTCTACATTTCTATGATTCTATGATTCTATAGGGCTTGTTTTCTGCCGCTCCAGAGACCAGGACAAAGAGCAATGGATTCAAGCTGCAGGAAAGGAGATTCCACCTGAACCTCAGGAAGAACTTCCTGACGGTCAGGGCTGTCCGGCAGTGGAATCTGCTGCTGCCTCCATGGAGTGTGGTGGAGTCTCCTTCTTTGGAGGTTTTTAAGCAGAGGCTGGATGGCCGTCTGTCGGGAGTGCTTTGAGGGTGTTCCTGCATGGCAGGGGGTTGGACTCGATGGCCCCGGGGGTCTCTTCCAACTCTGCATTTCTATGATTCTATGATTCTATGAACATCCTATGAAATCCTGGGGCTTGCAGTTTCGGGAGGGGCCTGCCGAAACCCCACGATTCCATAGGATGTTGAAAGTGGAATCATAGCGCTATTAACAGTCTAGTGCGGAAATGGCCAACGGAACTCCTTCCCTGAAGAGCCCAGAACAGTTGAGCTGGTGAATATATATTAATAATAACAATAATAATAATTCTGACCACATTTATGAACTGAAGGCTTTTAGGAAAAGATCTTTAGTTGGGTGTCGTATTAAATCACGCTGTTTATAGACGGCTTTAAAAAAACCATTTGTAAGTTTATGGTCCCATTGTTTTTAAGGCTGTCTTTTTGTATGTTTTTAACTGTAGGGTAATGATTTTTTTAATGGGTAAGCCACCTTGAGCCCCAATCTTGGTAAAAAAGTGGGGTGAGAGCGATCATATAGGCTCCTCCCTTTTCAAATGCTTGTTTTTCAACATTCTGTTCTTTCAACTGTTGTAAATTATAGACGTGCGCCGTCGTTTCCATGTGGTGTCCACTCTTTCGCCAGTTTTTGTCCTCTTGCCTTCTTCCTGTAAGGAAGAAAGACAAGAACTGACAAAAGACTGGGGCCATTTCTGCACTGCACTCTTATAGCGCGATCATTCCACTTTCAACATCCTATGGAATCCTAGGGTTTGCAGTTTAGGGAGGGGCCGGCCGGCCCCTCCCTAAACTGCAAACCCTAGGATTCCATAGGATGTTGAAAGTGGAATGATCGCGCTATAAGAGTGCAGTGCGGAAATGGCCTGGGTTCTGCTTTTGAACGAATTCCACTTTCCAGCCATGCTCTGGTCCCTTGCCTGTCAGATAAGCCGAGGAAGCCTGTAATAACAGCAATAATACTGAGAAGGGCTGGATAGCCCTGGGGAGAGGAATATTTTGGCCTCCGCCATCCCACCAAAAGAACCCGGGCCTGACCAGTTCCTGATCTGATCAGGACGGCTGCAAATGCCACATCCTCCACGCTGCTCAAGAAGGAACTCAAAATGGAGACCAGACTGCAAGCGGAGGACAAACAAGGCCGGCCGCTGTCCTACCGCTTGACCTTTGGCCGGTTTAGACTTGCGCAAACCATTCAGACGAAGGGCTTTGAACGGGACAAATGCGCCGTGAGGTTGCAGCGTCTCTTGCCGTAGTGTTCCAGTTTTTATTTTACATTAAATATCCAAATGAGCATCCAGAACTATTTTTTCCCCCTTGCAATTCCAGAAATCAGGTGCAACATTTTATTCCCACCCGTCAGCCGGGTTTCTTTCTTTCTTTTTTGCAAGACAGATCAGAACTGGGTGTTCCTTTATTTTTTATTTGTTTAATATAATTATATTGCTGTAGTGCTTCAGTGCCATGGTGCTTGTGCAGGGTAACTCTGCAAAGAAAACTGTTAGCAACTTCAGAGAAGGCAACATTTGCCTTCCAAACCATAGGGCCATTTCAGGAAACTAGCCCCAGATTTTGAAGAACATTTAAATAATCCTAAGGAATTGTAGCACGCACCCACCCCCCAAAATCACTAAAAAAGAGGATCCCCCAAAGAATGGGAGGAGCAGACTTGCAAGGGACAATAACCAGCAAAATGAAATCAGCTACACTGCGAGAACTCACACTGCTTTAGGATCCCATTGCTCGTCATTGGGGGTGGGGGGGAGTTGGGGGGCAGGGGAGACACCAGTAGGTCCCACCAGGGAGAATAACGTCAACCACCGTCTTCCGAAAAATTAGAGGAACGGTTGCAGTAGTCCTCTATTCCAGGTCCACTTGTGACAGCTAAAAACTCTGCACATGTCCAGAGAAACGGTGCTGCCGTTATGACTCACAACAGGAGCCTCTGCAAGATTCCTTCGAAGGAAATCCCAGAGATTTTGGGGGGATTTAGTAACTGCGTATAAGATTTTACTTCACATAATCTGCTGTGGGGATCCGTGATTCCAGCGTCAGTGTTGGAAAGACACTCTGCGCATGCTCTGGGCCACCGTATACGTCCTTAACCTTTTTTTGAGGCAGGGCAGCTGCAATCTCTTCTCTTCGCATCAGCCTGAGAGATCAGGGAGAAGAACTCTGTACACGTGCTAGGGCACTGTTACTAATTTACATCTTCCAGGATGGGCCCCACTCCCTTCAACCCTTGCTCCAACCTCAGGGGTGAAAGCAAAGCCCCTTGCAAATTGGCCCTAAGGTGAACCTATCACAGGGTTTTCCGGGGGCTGAGAGTGTGCGACTTGCCCAAGGTTCCCCAGCAGGTTTCCCTGGCCAGGTGGGGAATCGAACCCCGGTCTCCAGGGTTGCAGGGGAACACTCCGACCCCTACACCAGGCCGGCTCCCAAGGCCTCAGTACCCTAAAGGCACCGGATCCCTCGCTTCCTGGACGCAGGGTCAGCCGTGGTTAGTGCTTGGATGGGAGACCACCAAGGGCTACCGAGCGCTGTCAGAGGAAGGAACTGGCAAAACCACCTCTTGGGTGTCCCTTGCCTAAGAAAGCCCCATGCAGTTCGGCGGCCGGGCTGCCACAAATCCACAGGCAGCTTGAAGGCGCCCTACGCTGAACCGGGCAACACCCCGCCCCCCAGCGTGTGGGGCAAGGGCAGTACTCTGCACATGCTCGGAGGTCACGGCGCGTCTCCCGCGCTAATTCCTCCAGTTCCCCTTTCGGCGGCTCTGGGGCGCCCTGGGCCCTCCAGCCATTTTTGGCACGACGGGGGGAGGGGGGGCGCGATCGAGGGACCCCGCCCGCCTGCCCGTCCGCCGGCGGCCACGTGCAGCCCCGGGCTGGGCCGAGCGGAGGAGGAGGAGGAGGAAGGCGGGCGGCAGGTGGGGCGGGGGCGCAGCGGGCGCCTCTCCCTCCCTCCCGCTGCCCCGGCGGCGCTTTGCCCGGGCAGGCCCCCTCCTGGGCGGCCGCCGGGCCGCCTTTGTCGACGCCTCCCCGGCCAGCCCCGCCAGCCAGCCAGGCGGCCGGGCGTCCTCCCCGGCCGGGCGGACTCGGGCTCCCAGCGCCCCCTCTGGCCGCCGCCGCCGCCGCCGCCGTCTCGGGCCAGGCCGGGCCCGACCCCTCCCTCCGTCCCTCTCCGGCCGGCTCCTCGCCTCCCTGCCCGCCCGCCCGGCCGCCCTGGCTCGCCTTGGCCCGACCCTCCTCCCGCCGCCGCCGCCGCCGCCGCATCCCGTCCCTCGCCCCCCGCCCGCCCGCCCGCCTCCGCCTCGCTGCGCCCCGCCCCGCCCCAGTCCTCCCGGGGGGCGGGAGCCGGCGGCGGCGGCGGCGGAGACAGCAGCAGAAGCCCCCGCGCGGCCGCCCCTCTGCCCGTCCTTGCGCGCTGCGCCCCGGGCACAGGGGGAGGAGGCGGCGAGGCGGCGGCGGCGGCGGCTCTAACAGGTGGGATCCCGCGGCGAGGGGGCGGAGGAGGAGAGGCGGGCGGGCGGGCGGGCGGGCGAGCCAGGCAGCCAGGCGGCCAGCGCGGGCGGGGGCCCGGAGAGCGAGAGGAGGGGACGCGGGCGAGCCCGAGGAGCCGCCGCCGCCCGCCCGTGTCACCAGCGCCGCCGCCGCCGCCGCCTCCCGTCCCGCCGGTAGCTCCTCGCCGCCGCCGCCGTTCCTCCTGCTTCGCTCGCTAGCTCGCTCGCCGGCCGGCCGGCCGGCCGGGCATCCGCCGCGGGCTCCTCCCTCCCTCCCGCCCGGCTCGCCCGCCCGGCCGCCCGCCTTCCCCGCCTCCGCCGCGCCGCGCCAGGCAGGGCGCAGCCGAAGGAGCAGCCGGCGCCGCGCTCCCCGGCTCCCTCGCTCCGGCCGCCGGCCGGGACAGCAGCGGCGGCGGCGGCGGCGGCGGCAGCCGGGGCGCTCCCTCCTCGCCCGCCATGCCGAAGCCGCCGCCTCCGCTCCTGCTGCGCTCGGCCAGCAGCGGGAGCCGCCCCGGGGACAGCGAGCTGGGGCGGCAGTTCCGGGACTGGTGCCTGCGCACCTACGGCGACTCGGCCAAGACCAAGACGGTGACCCGGAGCAAGTACCAGCGCATCGCCGAGGTGCTCCAGGGGGGCGCCGGCGGAGGCGGCGGCGGCGGCGGGGAGAAAGGCAAGTTCCAGTTCTGGGTGCGCTCCAAGGGCTTCCGCCTGGGCAACGGCACCCACCGGGAGTCGAAGATGGGCCAGGTGGTGGTCTACGTGCCGGTGAAGACGGGAACGGTAAGGGCGCCCGCGCTGCCCCCTCCCTGCGCCGGCCCTCTGCGTGTGCCGCCCTCGTCCCCTTCGCCCCCCTCCCGGCACCGCGGGCCCCCGCCGAGCGAGCGAACGAGCGGGCGGGCGGGCGGGCGGGCGGCTGGGGCTGTCCCGTCCCGTCCGGGGGCGCCTGGCGAGGAGGGCGCGCGCCGGCCGGAGGGAGAGCAGAGCCCCCCTCCGCGCCCGGGAGGTCATTTTGGGATGGGTGGCAAAAAGCGCCGCCGCCCGTGGATCATTGCGGGAGGGGCATAGCAGCTGACCCGGAGCCGCCCCCTCCCCGATTCGGAGCGCTCCCTCCGCCTCTGGCGGGACGGCCCCTGCGGCCCCGTCCCCCCAGTCCGGCCGCGCGGCGCGCGTGCGGGGGTGCTCTCGCGCGGGGTGGGGGGCGCCGGGCAGGGGCTGCCCCGTGCGCGCGTGGGCGCCTCCCTTCTCCCCCTCCTGCCGCCCCCCCCGGCGCGCGTGTGCCGGTGCCCCCCCGGGCCCGTTTCTCCCCGGAAGCGTCCCGCCCACCTCCTGCGTCCCACTTCTTCCAGGCTGAGCCCGGGAGAGGGGGTGGGGTGGGGGTCGCCTTGCGGGGGGAGGGGGCGCTGGCCGGCTGCCCTTTCCGCCTCGCGGGCCGCCCGGCGCTCCAGACGCCGCGCAGCCCCCTGCCCGGCCGACCGGCCCCCCTCCCCGTGGGGGGCGCGACCCCCCCTCCCGCCGAGGTCCGGGAGCAGCCGCCGCGGAGGGGGCGGGGAGCGGGAGAAGCCCCGCCAGGCGGCGGACCCTCGTCCCCGCCCGCCCGCCCGGTGGGTCATGCGGGGCTCCCCGGGGCGGCGGGCGGGCGGGCGCGGCGCCTCCTGCGGCTGCCTCCCCGTCCCGCGCCTGGCTCCCCCGGGGGCGAGCGGAAAGGCAGGCAGGCAGCCAGGCAGCCAGGCGGGGAAGCGGGGAGGAGGGCGGGCCCGCCTGCCGGCCTCCCCCTCGCCTCGCCTCCCCTCCGCTGCCGGCGGCGGAGCGGCCAAGGGCAGCGCTGGGGGCGCCGCGCCGCCTCCGCTCCAAGGGAGCCGCGCCGCGGGGCAGGTGGGCGCAGGTTGCCGCGGCCCGGGCGGGGAGCGGAGGGAGGCAGGGAGGGAGGCGGGGCCGGGCCGGGCCGGGCGACCTCCCCTCCTCCGGCCCTCCTCCTTCCCTGTCCTGCCGCCGCCTGGCTCCCGGGCCGCCCGCTGCCGGAGGGCGAGGGAGCGACCCACCGGGCGGGCGGGCGGGCGGGCGGGCGCGCGCGCGCCAGAGAGGGCGCCCCCTCATTGTTCCGGCCGCGGCGAGCGGCGAGCCCGGCCGGGCGGAGAGGCGGGAGGCTGCTCGGCCGCGGCCCCCCGTGCCAGGGCTCCACACCCCCGCCGCGCCTCTCTCCGGCCACGCCGCGGGGCCGCCCCGTCCCTCCCTCCCTCCCTCCCGGCCGCTCATTGTCTCCCCGGCTGGCCTCGGAAGGGAGACCCCCTCGACCCTCCCCGGCCGCTTAAACTTTCCGCCCGCCCCGGGGGGCGCGGGGGGGGGCGAGGAGCGCCCGCTTGGCGGCGGGCACGCGGCCTCCCGCTTCCCGCGCCCCGCTTCCCCTCCTCCTGCCCGGTGCCTCCCCGCTCCCTCCGCCGGCTGTGCCAGGGTGGGGTTTGGCACGCTGGGAAAGAGGGGAGGGGGCGGCGCGCGCTCCCTCCCTCCCTCCCTCCCTCCCTCCCTCCGGCTTGCGGGCCCGCCTCCCCCCCCCCTGCTGGCGCGCCCGTCCTTTGCGCCATCTGCCCGGGAGATCGGGCGCGCCGGGCGGGCAGGCGGCGGCTCGAGGTGGCCGCCGGCTCCAGCGAAAAAAGTCCACTTCGTGCAATGATGGGGGGGCGGAGGAGGAGGAGGGAGAAGGCGAGGAATGAAGGGAGGCTGAGGCTGACCCTGTGCCCGGCCCCCCCCCGCGTCGCACCTCCCCCTCCCCAGGCGGGAGGCACCGGGCTCGGTCTGTCGGAGGCGCAGCTCGCCCGGATGGGCAGGGAGGGGAGAACGGGCTTCCCGGCGGAAGAGAAGTGGCCGGCCGCCCCCCCCGCCCCGCCCCGCCGAGGAATAAATAGGAGCGGGGGTACACATTTATTTATAGCCTCCCTGCCAGCGGAGCCATAGGGATGCCCTCCCCCAGCTGCTGCCAGGAGAAGAGGGCAGGATAGAGATGGGGGTGGGCTGCAGCCGTGGTGCCCCCCCCACTCGGTCGGATGGCCCATCTGTGGCCCAGGGCTCCAACCAAAGTCCATCTGGCTCCCTGGGTGGGGGAGGGCCGTTCATTGCCCCCCTCCCCACTACCGGGAGGGCTTCGAAGGGGCTTTAGGGTTGCGGTTGTCCTGTCTTTGTGCCCTTGTTTTCGGATAGAGGGGGGATTCGACACCCCACTCCAGACACAATAAACTGTTTTACTAAGATGTCTGGAGTCCTGGCTTTGGAGAAAGGCAGGGTATAAAACAAAGTCAATCATCCTAATACTATCCTTCCCTAAATTATTATACTTATTGTAATATTATCCATGCCCAATCCTGCCCTCTCCCACCCCTGCTGCTTTTGCATGTCCCATTTTTGTAGCAACGCATGTCTGGGGGGGGTGTCGCCTGTTCTCCCTCCTTTCGGCTTGTTGTGAGTTTCGCACCCGTGTCACCCTCCTCTTACCAGTTTGTCACAGTTGGGACGTCCAGAAGGATGTGCCTGTGCACCTTTTCCTTAGACCTGTTTTGCAGAGAGACAGAAACCAGGAAAACCGGTCCACGTGATGTGTGTGTGTGTGTGTGTGAGTGAGTGAGTCAGTGTGTGCAGATTTGTGTATATCGTGCCCTCGGGTCCAATACTGGCTTCTGTTTTCTGCAGGAGCTGCTACCACCCGAGCGAACCCCCCCACAAACTCTACTCCGAGCTCCTGTAAATCAACGAGCGCTATGGGGAGGGGGGTGTTCCGGCCAGAGGAGTTGCTGGAGAGGGATGGACCCCCCCCAATACTCCTAGGGGCCCTTCCACAAGCCCAGTCGGAGAGCAGGGAAGAAAGAAGGAGGCTCCGAGTGGCTTTAGACCCCCTCCTTTCGCCCCGATCGCTTTGCCATCTACGCGTGCTCTTGAAACCACCTGACCAGTATTTCGGCTGGCCCCGGGGCCCTCTCCCAATATTTGCTTTGCTGTAGTTACTTTGCTGTTGGGTGCCTTCCAGTAGACAGAGTGACCCCATCTTTCTTGGCAAGATTTGGCTGGGTGGTGGGGTTGCCTTGTGCGGAGAGTGCAGAGAGACTGAGAGAGTGTGACTCGCCCAAGGTCACCCTGCAAGTTTCCATGGCTGAGCGGGGATTTGAACTCTGGTCTCCAGAGTCGTAGTCCAACCAGGAGGTTTGCTTTGGGCTCAGTTTTCAGCATTAGTGGGGGGGGGGTCATGGAACCCCTCTTTGCAGGCGCCGATAGATTACGTTGGCATATGCAAGGGAGCCACCCTAGCCCGGGGCTGTCCCCCGAGGGATGGGGGATCTGAACAGCACTCCCTCCCGAACCAGGGGGCACCCACTTCGTGGTGCTCTCCCACCTTAGCCCCATAGATGGGAATTGTGATAGTCAGTCTTATGTTTCCGTTCAGCCGCTGCTGATACGGGAGTGATGCCCAGTTGGCTTGCCTGAGTGAAACGTTGATATTTATTTATTTAATTTATATGTCTCCTTTCTTCCAGAGTGGGATCCAAGGCTGGCTGTAGCCAGCCAAAACCAGAACGTTTAAGTTTAACACTTAAATTTTAAAACACAACTAAAATGACATTATAGACAGTGTAAAATCATTACGAAGCATACAAAAGTTAAAGTGCAGAAGGAGATGCTTTAGTGTTGCTTTTGGTAATTTTTCCCCCCTCTTTTTGTTTGTATCCCACCTTTCTTCCAGCTTGGAATGAAGGCTACAAAAAGCACAGATTAAAACCAAATACAGCTTAAAAACAAAAAAATGACCACACACAAAAAAGAACAAATTAACTGTCCTGTTGAAAACAGCATTAATTTAAAGCAGTTTTAAATGTGTTTCAACCATAACCTTGAGAAAAGAGTACTCTGTGTTCCTTCTCTTACCATTGAAAAGAACCTTCTGGGACAACCAGTTCATAGTCAGTTGCTGGGAGGGGATGGTTCTGCGGGGGTATTCGTGTTTGGGCACCCCCCTTCCCTCGGTTTTGGCCGTCCCGCCGGGGAAACCGGAGGCAACTTGTGGCTGTCCTGTAGTTGCGGGCACCCCAGTTGTGGGGCAGCTTCTCTCTTTCGAGGCCCACTTGACACCAACATTGCTGTTGTTTTAGGCACCAAATGAGGACACCGTTGTTCCAGAAAGATTTTGGGGTTCGATTGGTTTTGCCGAGTACCCTCCCAAGGACCTGGTTTTAATTCACTTAAAACTCTCTGAACTCTTTTAATCTGCGTTTCATTCTGTTGATTGCTTCCTACGTTCTTAGCTTTTTAAGATCATTTTGCCTTTTTCGTACCGCGTCAGATTTGTTAAATTAGTTTTATTTGTGTGCCACCCTGAGATCTCTGGAATAAAGGGCGGGATCCCTCATGTGGACTATGGTGGCCAGGACTGATGGGAATTGCATTCCCAGTGACAGCCAGAGGGCTATCCAACCTCTGCCTTAGAGGATCAAATGCTGTGGTTTTTAAAAACTCCTAGACTTGGTTTGGTTCCAGCCTGCCTCCGGATTTGGCTGCCTGCGTTCTTGTTTGGCCCCTCTCTTAGCTAAGGTCCTTCCCTCCTGCTCTTTTTGCCTTCCTTCCTTCTCCCAAATGCACGCGGCTGCCAACATAATCGCCTTGCCGGGCTCTTGCCTCGGGCTGAGCTGCTGGCTGGACCTGTTGGCACTGGGGTGCCCCACGCCGTAACTTGTTGGCATAGTTCCTTCTCATCTCTTTTGCTTGCCGGGGGCGGGGAGGCGGGTCGGCAAGGAGGGCAGAAACACTGGGAGGACGGCCGCCCACCCGCCTGCCCGATGCTAAGCGGGACAGTTAGCTCTCCCAATTAGCAGCACAAACGGTACCTCGTGCACGAGGAGGTGGTTGCCATGGTACTTCTCTGAGCCGGGCTCTCTTCTTCTCCCTGCCTCCCCGTCCCCCCGCAGTCCGCCCCCGGCCGGCTGAGCGTTGCGGCGTTGCTCCGGGGCAGCCCAGCGTCCGGCGGCGTTGCCGAGAGCGAACGCCCTTGGGTGTTTCTCTTTCTTTTGGCAGACAAAGTCTGCGCGCGTGTGTTTCTTCTTTTTCTGCAAAGGCAGCCTGTGCGTCTGAGCTGGGGAGGGTGGGGGTGGCTGGGAGCCGCTCTGCAAGGTGCCGGGGGAGTCTGCAGGTTGTCAGGAGAAAGCAGAGAGAGGAGCGGAGGAAGAGTGCGCGGAGGGCGGAGGACAAGATCTTTGGCTCGCAAGCGGAAGAGGGCAGGCTGTCCCTGTGTGTCTGCCCGTGTGCGTCTGCGTGTGGCCGCTTGGGGCACACAGCTCTTGTTTTTGGCCCCAAATGGAGGCTCAGGAGGATCCCTGCCTGTCCTGGTCTAACTTTCCCTCCCTCCCTCCCTCCGCCTAATCGGCTTCAGGTGGATTGGGATGCCACGAAGGAGGGCGCTTTCGAGCTTTCCGCCCGTCTGGCTGAGCGCTGAGGGCGGCAGATGGCCGTGCTTTGGAGAGCAGGCAGGGCGGGACGGACGGGCAGACGGGGCTGCCGCGTCTGGCTGGGAGGGCTCCCTGGACGTCCCTTTCGCAGACGGAAGGGCCGCGCGACGGAGCTTTAGACAAAAAGCCCAGCCGTGCCCTCGTTCTCTCCCTGCCCCTCTGTGCGCGGGATCTGCCGCAAAGGGGGGGCCCGGGAGGCCGTCACCCTCCCCCGTGCAGCTCAGAAAAGATGGGCGGCCATGGCTGTGTGTAACCACAGGTTTCTTGCTCCTGACAGAGCACGCTGTGTAAAACCCCAGACTGGTAGCCACCAGCTGCAGTTAAATTGAGGCTAGATAGGCACATTTTACTTGGCGTGTGCTCAGAGGTACATGTTTCCACGTCCTTGCACTGTGATGCAAAATAACGGTGCGCTCAACTATGCTCTGAGAGGTATTCATCCTGCTGTTGTGGGTGAGTTTGAGAGAATTTGGAGCTGAGCACTTAGAACAGGCTTCAGCTCAGTCCTGTGGCGCATGCTCAGAGGCAGGAGTGCTCAGCTCGCTTAGTGCGTTTAGCTTGGTCTTCGGTTCAGACCCAGCCTTTTGTTGTTCAGGACGTTGCTACTAGTTATGGAAAGTCCAGATGGGGTTGATACAGTTGTCTGTGTGAAGAGAGTGGGAATCCTGTGGCCTTCCAGATGTTGGACTGCAACTCCCAGCATTCCTTACCATGGGCTGTGTTGGCTAGGGGCTGCTGGGAACTGCAGCCCAGCAGCATCACACCCACACGGTTGCATCCCTGGGGCTGAGCCAAGCTTTCTGAAAATCCTGGATCCATTTATTTGTTGGCTGGCGGTTGAATTCTCCCAAGCCTTCGTAATGGCGGAGGCTTCAAAACGCTTATTGTTTTTCCGGGAAAAGGCTTTCCTCCAGGACACGCTCTGTTGCCCACCTCCGTCCTCTGCTTTGGGAGCCAGGATGGCTACGGCGCAAGGCTTCCAGGTGGATGCCAGAGTTCACCTGGCGAGGGTGGGCGTGTGGTAGAATGCAGACCGGCCGAGCCAGGGAGAGATTCCTCTTTCTGGCAGCCGGTGACGCAAGCTTGCCGGGTGAGTCGAACCGGGCGGCAAGGAGGGGCCCTGCTCCGTCCCAGACCCCATGGGCGCCAAGAGGGCTCCAGGTCGTGGGCTTTGGCCTCTCCGTTTGTTTCTGGCTCTTGTCTTTGTGGCTTCAGAGCGCTGACAACGGCTGTCAAAGGGCAGCCGGGAGTGGGAATCGCGGGCCCCTGCGGGTGTTCGTTCTCATCTGCTCCCTAGCCGGTGGGAAGGGGTACCGGGAGCTGCAGTCAGAGATGGTCTGGGAGGGGCCACACAGTTTGGGGAGAGACGGTGGAATAGGCTGCCTTGAAAAGTGGCGGACCGTCTTTTTGAGTTAAGCAGAGGTTGGATGGTCGCCCTGCAAGAGCACGGTAGTTACTTATTCTTGCACGGCAGAAGGTTGGACCTAATGGCTCTCGGGGTCCCTTCCGGCTCTGGGATTCTGTAGTTCCCCCCCTTTTCGTAGGGGATTTGGGGCAGCTGGAACTGGGGCTGTCGAAGTCATAAGGACCCATTTTGACATTCCTTCAGATATTTAAAGATAACTGTTATGGCACTTCTGAGGCCATTTCCGCACTAGACCGTTATAGCGCTATGATTCCACTTGCAACATCCTATGGAATCCTGGGGTTTGCAGTTTCAAACCCCAGGATTCCATAGGATGTTGCAAGTGGAATCATAGCGCTATAACGGTCTAGTGCGGAAATGACCTGAGTCTCCCCTTCTCCAAGCTAAACATACCCAGCTTCCTAAATCAGTCCTCCCAAGGCTTGCCTTCCTTATCTTTGATCATCTTGTTCTCCCTTCGTTGGACTCATTCCAGTTTGTCAGTATCCTTCCTGAACTGTGGTGTCCAAAATCAGACACAGCATTCCAGGTGGGTTCTAGCTAAAGCAGAATAGAGTGGCATGGTTACTTCCCTTGGCCTGGACACTGTACTCCTATTGATGCAGCATAGAATTGCATTGGCGTTTTTGGCTGCTGCATCACACTTTTTGTGCATGGTATGGAGGAGATAAAAGGTGGTGTGTCAGGGGACTGGCACCTTTCCTGCAAAGCAGTGGCCACCAGTTGCCTTGCACATCTCTTTTCATGTCCCTTTGATTTGGCAAATGAGGTGCAGAGCCATTTTTTTTTCTTGTCATTTGCCATCAAGTCAACTTTGACCCTATGAATGAGAAACCTCTAAAAGCCTCGGTCATTCACTGCCCCACTCAGGTCTTGCAAACTCAATAATTCACTTACTTTTTTTTTTTAATTTAAAGCCCTCCTTTCTCCTGACATTTTGAGGTTTGTAGTTTACTGAGATGAGAAAGCTCTATGGCTGAGAACTCTAAAGATCCCTCCCTAAACGGCAAACCCCAGGATATCATAGGATGCTGAAAGTGGAATAATAGCACTATAACAGTGTAATGTGGGAATGACCTGTGTGTGTAATAATAAGGATGAAAGTGCAACACACTGTTCTGCCCAACCACTTAATTATCAAATGGCTATTGAAATAAAAAGGACTTTATATGCCAGGTGAGTTTGTCAGGTGTTCCTTTATTATAAGGGATGTCCCTTATTCGAGGGCCAGAAAGTGTGCCCTTGTAAGGTTGGCAGGTATCCCTTATTATAATTAGAAATGTCGCCTGTTTGAGAGTTGGAAAGCTCTTCTTTTTATATAGACTGAACAAGAGACCAAAATTAATTTGAGTGTTGGGGCCTTCATAAATACAGAAATGTGTGCATAGTGTAACTAATGCATGTGGACAATATGTTAATTTTACAGAGACACCTATGGCTAGGTTAACTGAAATCTGTATTTTTATCTGGCATTTAGGCAGAATGCAAACTTGTTAACAGCTACGTCCTGATTGTCAACCCTGCATGTTCTGAATTGTGACCGTCCCGTATTGCTGTTTTGAAAACCTGACAGGAGTCTTGCCGGTGGAAGGAGAGCAGAGAAAGGCCAGCTTGGCCTCTTGTGGGAGGGAGTTCCACAGGCTGGGCACAGGCACTGAGAAGGCCCTCCTGTGTTTCCTCACCAGGGGGAGACCAAGAGAAAGCTGTCTGCTGAGGATCTTGAGACTCGGACCATTTCCGCACTAGCCTGTTAGAGTGCTATTATTCCACTTTCAACCAATCCTGGGGTTTGCGGTTTAGGGAGGATTGGTTGAAAGTGGAATAATAGCACTCTAACAGGCTAGTGCGGAAATGGCTTTGGGCAAGATTTGTCTTTGAATGCCCACTTGCTGCTCCCTTGCAGGTTGGGTGGTCAAATTTGGCCTTTTGATTCCTCCAGGTTCCCTGGCTTTCTGCCTTTTCTGGCCGAAACTGGAGAATGAACTGACTTTCCTAGAAGTCTCTAGGAGAGGCCATTCACCTTTTAAATAAATTGCAGAGCCCTTACCCTGCACTGTTTCCACATTTGAAAAGCAAACAACCTTTCCCCGCCCCACTTTTTTCAAAACCAGAAAGTCAGCTTCTGGATACTTCTGGCTTGGGGCTTGTTGTTTGGGTGCAGCCCGCCAGGTCCCAAGGCAGAAAACTGGTCTCTGGACCTTCCTTATTTGTCCATGAAGGCTGTCCTTCCTTTTTTAAAAAGTGAGTAAATTTAGGAGATAGTTCCTGGAACGTTTGGCAAGGTAGGGAGCAGTTCTGTCCAGTCTCTCCTCCCCAGAGATACGGAAATGTCGTGTGCATTTTGCCACAGAGTTCGCACTGTAGAAATCCCAAGAGTATTTGCATAAAAACAAGGGAAGGCCTCTTACCTGCCACAGAAGGTTCACTTTCTCTTTCTCAACGCTTTTGGGCCTGGCTTCCCTGGAATGCTTTGAATCGTAGAATCCTAGAATCCTAGAAATGTAGAGTTGGAAGAGACCCCAGGGACCATCCAGTCCAACCCCCTGCCATGCAGGAACACCCTCAACGCACTCCCGACAGATGGCCATCCAACCCCTGCTTAAAAACCTCCAAAGAAGGAGACTCCACCACACTCCATGGAGGCAGCAGCAGATTCCACTGCCGGACAGCCCTGACTGTCAGGAAGTTCTTCCTGAGGTTCAAGTGGAATCTCCTTTCCTGCAGCTTGAAGCCATTGCTCCTTGTCCTGGTCTCTGGAGCAGCAGAAAACAAGCCTGCTCCCTCCTCAACATGACATCCCTTCAAATATTTAAACATGGCTATCATGTCCCCTCTTAACCTTCTCTTCTGCAGACTGAACATACCCAGCTCTCTAAGTCTATCCTCATAGGGCTTGGTTTCCAGGCCTCTCACCATTTTGGTCGCCCTCCTCTGGACCTGCTCCAGCCTGACCATGTCCTTCTTGAATTGCGGTGCCCAGAACTGGACACGGTATTCAAGATGAGGTCTAACCAAAGCAGAGTAGAGTGGTACCAGTACCTCCCTCGATCTAGACACCATACTCCTATTGATGCAGCCGGGAATTGCGTTGGCTTTCTTGGCTGCCGCATCACACTGCTGACTCGTGTTCAGCTTGTGGTCTATTAAGACTCCTAGATCCCTTTCACACGTACTGCTAACCAGCCACGTGTCCCCCGTCCTGTATTTCTGCATTCCATTTTTTCTACCTAAGTGTAGGACCTTACACTTCTCTCTGTTGAATTTCATTTTGTTAGCCTTGGCCCAGCTCTCCAATCTGTCCAGGTCGTTTTGAATTTTGATCCTGTCCTCTGGCGTATTAGCCACCCCTCCCAATTTGGTGTCATCTGCAAATTTGATGAGCGTGCCCTCCACTCCTTCATCGAAGTCGTTGATGAAGATCTTGAACAGCCCTGGGCCCAGGACAGAACCCTGTGGCACCCCGCTAGTCACTTCTCTCCAGGAGGAAAAGCAGCCATTCGTGAGCACCCTTTGAGTTAGGTCGGTCAACCAATTACAAACCCAACTAACGGTAGCCCTGTCCACAGGATACGGTGGAAGTTGCATTTCTGTTCTGTTTCCCAGGTTCTGGGAGATCACACAAACAAAGACAAATTGCCCGGCGTGGACAATAAGAAATGAATTTGGAAGCTTCTTTCTAGAAAGCAAAATTGGAGCCAACAAGCTTTGTAAACATTTTCCACCAACACATTGTGTAATTACAGTAGAAGTTGTTAAATGGGGTAATACAAGAGGATACCATAGCAAATGAAAACGAATACGCTAGATGTCAAGACAGAGGCCATTTCTGCACTAGACTGTTAATAGCGCTATGATTCCACTTTCAACATCCTATGCAATCCTAGGGTTTGCAGTAACTGCAAACCCCAGGATTGCATAGGATGTTGAAAGTGGAATCATAGCGCTATTAACAGTCTAGTGTGGAAATGGCCAGAGTTGTGAAGGAAGAGGGTTGGTTAGCTCCTGGAAGAGAATGCCAGGGACTTCCAGGAAGAGTTAGGAAAGAATCCTGCCTGAAACCCAGGAGACCTACAACAGTGTCAAGAGTGATGCAGCAACTAAAAAGGTCAGTATGATTCTGGGCAGGATCGACAGGAGTGTAGTGTCCACATCAGCAGAAAGTGATGGTACCACTCTATTCTGCTTTGGTCAGACCTCACCTGGAATCCTGTGTCCAGTTTTAGGCACCATAATTAAGGAAGGATATTGACAAGCTGGAACATGTTCAGTTAGTCATCCCAAAATCTGAAATGTTCTTTATGAAATTAGTAGAGCCCAAATAATGGGAGTTGAGATTCTCCTTCTCACCCATCTCAACTGACCTCTTGAGTCCAGGCTGTGGGTCCAGTTCTGGGCTCCACAATTGAAGGAGGATATTGACAAGCTGGAAGGAGGGCAACCAAAATGGTAGAAGGCCTGGTAAACCATGAAGCTCTGTGAGGAGCAGCGTAGGGATCTGGGGCTGTTTAGCCTGGAGAAGAGAAGGTAAAGTGGTGACATGATAGCTATGTTTAAATATTTGAAAGCGTGTCATATGGAAGATGGAGCAGCCCTGTTTTCTGTTGCTGCAGAGGCTAGGATGTGGAGCAATGGCTTCAAGCTATGGGAAAAGAGATTCCACCCAACTAAACATTAGGAAGAATTTCCTGATAGTAAGAGCAATTTGGCAGTGGAATACGCTGCTGCCTGGGAGTGTGATGAATTATCTTTTAGAGGTTTTTAAACAGAGGTTGGATGGCCATTTGTCAGGAATGCTTTGATAGTGTCTTCCTGCATGGCAGAATGGGGTTGGACTGAATGACCCTTGGGGTCTCTTCCAACTCTATGATTCTACTGGCTGAGTGGACAGTTCTGGGTTAAAATAGGTTGATTTGGACTCTTTTCCATTTTGGCAGGGTGGAGAAGTTAAATTTGTGCATTTGCTCATAGATTGGGTGCATTTGAGGTCCTTTTCAGGCAAAAAAAATGGTCCAGAAATCTGCCTGGAAAATTATTTTGTGGGGGTCAGGAATCTTTGGGGCCACAAAAGAGGGGCTCGGGGTCCCTGCATGGCCCCAGGGCTGCACTTCCCCACCTCTATTCGAGATGGTTGCAGGACTGTATAGCTCTTCTATCACCTTGCTATAAAGCTCATCTGTGATTCTGGCTCACTAGGTATTTTTTTTCGATGGTGGTGGAGCACTTTTGAGATGCTGAGCATCCAGCCTTGAATGTTAAAACTCATTTCTCTCCCATATGTTGTTTGGGAAAAATAAAAGGCTGAAATTGCTGTGTTTGTGTGTATAGAAGTGGCACTGGTGGAGCAAGACATGGGATATAGCTAATTAATACTGAGAGCAGGCATGCTTTCATGTGTTACATCCAAGGGTCAATTCTGGGTATGTCCAGTTAGACTGGAAATGAAAAAAAGATTGATTTGATCTATTTATTCAGTTTCTATCCCACTATTATCCCACAGTAGCTTACAACAGTTTTAGATCAGCTAAAAATCTGAAGTTAAAAAGCAATTATACAAACAAATTTGTTTAAAAAGCACATAGTTAAAATAATTTAAAGCACATTTAAAATATAGACCATTTCCGCACGAGACTGTTATAGCGCTATGATTCCACTTTCAACATCCTATGGAATCCTGAGGTTTGCAGTTTCTGACCCCTCCCTAAACTGCAAACCCCGGGATTCCAGAGGATGTTGAGAGTGAAATCATAGTGCTATAACAGTCCTGTGCGGAAATGGCCGTAATTAAAAAGGGAAAAAGACAAAAGCACAATATACCATGTTGAAAATTTCCTGCTGCCACCTGAGTTAAGAGCCAAAGGCTTACCTAAATAAAAAGTTATTTTGCTGCCAGTAGGAAGATAGCAGAGAGGGGCTACCTAGATTTCCAGTGGGAGGGAGTTCCACAGCCTTTTTTTCTCCCGTAACCCCAAATCTGTGGACTTCATCTAGGACATCACCAGAATTTAATGTTGACTCAAAGGCTGTTCAGTACATCAAAAGATCTCAAACCTTCAGAAGCCAACTGAAAACTGTTAAGGGAGTTGCCCAGACAATAGGTGGAAAAAAATCCATATAGTCACATTTGCAAGTGTTAAAGTCATTCATCTATACATGCACACATATGTTTATAAGATGAGAGTTGGGATTTTTCCCCCTATTTTTGCATACGGTTGGGCTCACTTGCTTGAGCTATCTCTTCCATTGGGTGAAATTGTCTTTCCATTCATCAAGGTCTCATAGCATGGGCAACATGCTTTCTGCTTTGTAGCAGTATTTAGGAAGAGAACCAGATCTGTCACTGTTTGGACTGGATTGATTGGAATGGATTGAGGCTTGGGAGCAATGGATTAGACAGATGATCTTTTGCATCTCTTCAGGTTCCTACCAGCGGCATTTAAGGCCATTTCCGCACTAGACTGTTATAGCGCTATTATTCCGCTTTCAACGTCCTATGGAATCCTAGGGTTTACTGTTTAGAGAGGGACCTCGAAGGCCCCACTCTAAACTGCAAACCCCAGGATTTCATAGGATGTTGAAAGTGGAATAATAGTGCTATAACAGTCTAGTACGGAAATGGCCTGAGTCTCTCTTGCAGCTTTTAAAGCCATGGCCCCTGGGATACTAACCCTTTTACCATGCCATGCAGAGCTGTAACATTTAGCAGGTTAGAACTGATTAAAAAATCAGTTAATTGGGCAGACGTCGTCAACATTTTAGAGTATTCAAGAATTCCTGAATTAATGAAGTTGCTGTTTTCCAGGGCATTAGCTTTTTTTAACAGAAAATTTGGTATGAGAGGCACAAATAACATGGAAAGCCTAGGGATTGGTTCCTACCCCACAAAAAAGAGAAGAGCAATTTAACATGTTTCAGCCATTTGATTATCCAAAACAAAAGTTATGCACGTGGGAAATGAACAGCCACACCTGTGAGCTTTCCATAAATGAACAAAAACATCTTGAGCCTTCCAGGGACCCTTGGATGACTTCTTCCGAAATGCATCCAAGGACATATATTTGTTTGTTGGTTGGTTTATATGCCACCTTTCTCCCCAACTGGGACTCAAGTCAGCTTCCAAAGAAAGTTAAAAAAAGTTAAGAAGCATTTAGGTCAATTAAAAACATTAAAAACCTATAAAATGATAAAAACCTACAACGGTTTTTAAAAACAACTTGATAAATAAAAAGCTGCTCTGCTGACACATTAAAAGCCTGCTTGAAAATGCATTGGAAAATGCATTCAGTGATCATTTTTCTTTCACTGGTCTCCACTTTCCTTATGACTTCCATTTTGGTATCCATAGTTGAAGATTTATGCTTCTTTAAAATGCTGGGGAAGGGGGATTGGTGAGACAGGCGCATCTACTCTCCCTGTTTCTCTCTGTTTTGCTGTTCACATAGTAAGAGATTCTGGAAGTGGCTGCTACTGTGGC
This sequence comes from Cyclura pinguis, assembly GCA_030412105.1. Lineage (NCBI taxonomy): Eukaryota > Metazoa > Chordata > Lepidosauria > Squamata > Iguanidae > Cyclura > Cyclura pinguis. The sequence goes on from CM059602.1 coordinate 3,404,229, forward strand.
TGCTACTTACCTTGACTGTCGTACGCAGGTGCACGCAGCTAGGCTATTTCTGCACCAGGCTGTTACAGTGCTATGATTCCACTTTCAACCTCCTATGGAATCCTGAGGCCCCTCCCAGAACTGCAAACCCCAGGATTCCATAGGAGGTTGAAAGTGGAATCATAGCACTGCAACAGCCTCGTGCGGAAGTGGCTCAATACAGGGCAAAACCTTTTCTAAGGAGAATCATAGGCAACTTCTGTATACAAGGTCAAACTGTTTTTACAAGCGGCCCAGGGTGGGGACTTCTTGGTTTGTTTGGACTGTATCTCCCATCATCATAGCTCACGGGGAATTCTGGGAGTTGCAGTCCAGCAGATCTGGAGGATTCTGGGTTAGGGAAGGTAAAGTGATGGTGGATTTCATTCCTTGAGAATGATATTGTTTAATCATTTGTTACCTTGATCCATTGTCTTCAGTCCAGAAAAGCCAGGTATTGAACCTTGAATCCTCTTGTAGGGGGGGAAAAAAACAGAAAAAAAAGGCAGGATTTCTTCTTTTTTACCTTTCAGAATGCCTGTTCTAATTGCTATGCATATTACACACTTTAGTCTATTAAAAGGCAAAGTCCTGTTTGTTCAAACGGGTTTTTGGTTATTAAAAGGTTGGTGGAGAAGGGGCCTTTAATGAGAAGAGTGCTGTACTTTTTCCCATTGTTATGTTTTAAGTTCTTCTAAATTGTTATAAATTAGTCCTGTTTTCCATAGGGACTTTTATTTAATTGTTTTTAAAATCTTTTATTATAGAATCATAGAAATGTAGAGTTGGAAGAGACCCCAGGGGCCATCCAGTCCAACCCCCTACCATGCAGGAACACCCTCAAAGCACTCCCGACAGACGACCATCCAGCCTCTGCTTAAAAACCTCCAAGGAAGGAGACTCCATCACACTCCATGGAGGCAGCAGATTCCACTGCCGGACAGCCCTGACCGTCAGGAAGTTCTTCCTGAGGTTCAGGTGGAATCTCCTTTCCTGCAGCTTGAATCCATTATTATAATCAAAGTTAGCTGTATTTTGTTTTAATGTGTCGATGGGAGAAAGGTGGGATATAAATTAAACAAATAAAACTGCTCAGATTGAAAAGTCACCTGTGGCCATTTCTGCACTACTGCAGTTTGTCTGCATCGTTCCTAAAATTAGGAGCCTAGAACTGAACACAGTAGTCCAGATGAGGCCTGATTAGTGCAGAATATAGAGGTGGGACTTCCTATGCCCTAACCAGTAGGCAGTGCTGTTCTTGTGTTCCGCGTTGCTCATTGACCTTCCCGTGGTGAGGAAAGCAGAATAGGTTGGGGGAGTGCAAGCAAAAATGGCCAAATCTGCTCCAGTTTCACCATCTGCTGAGATAGCCGAATTCATTCCTGGTTTAGTAGGCAGAGTGTAGAAACCATCCTTCTTAGTTGACTGTTTATTGTGTTTAATGTGCCCATTTGCAAATCATGCAGCCAACGTTTTCTATCTGCCTCTGTCTGTTTGTCTGTCTACAGATACAGATCTATGATTGTTCTTTGGCTTTATTTATTTTGCTGTGTTTCGTTCTCCTGCTGTTCTTATTTTATCACATGTTTATTGCATGGTGCCTTGGTGTGTGTGTGCGCATAGTTTTGTGTGTATCTGCCCACTCCCACTCATACATGATAAAGCATTAATAAGTTGATTATTCAGACGTTTGAATTTTGGACCAGTAGTTCATATGAAAAGTGGAAGTGGTGGAGCTCGTGGTGGCACATAGAAGGTCCCAGGATCAAATCCTGAGATCTCTAGTCTGTGAAGATCTGGGTAGAAGAAGATAGAAAAAAAAATACCCTTTTTCTGAGATCTTAGAAATCTGCTCCTAGACGAAATGGGCAGATGAGTTTGATTTGGTGTAAGACGGCTTGAGAGCCATTGTGGTGTAGCGATCGGAGAGTTGGGGCAGGGCTCTGGAAGACCGGGATTCAGATCTCTGCTCACTGTTCCACTTAGGGGACCTAACTGGACATCCCTCCTGCATTAGCCCCTGCTCAGTGGAATGATAGGAATTATCATCATCATTCCATCAATGGGACTAATGTGGGAGAGTACAATGAACTCTGTGCCCCACGGTTCAGTGAGGAGAGGAAGAAGGAGGGGGCACTGTTCACATTTCCCATCCCATCTGGACAGCCCCTGGGTAGGGTGGCTTCCTGAAGGAGAAGATTCCTCCCTTACGTATGCCAATCTATTCTATCAGTGCCTTCAAAGAGGGATTCTGTGACCCTCTCACTAAGACTGAAGACTAAATCCAAAGCAAACGTAGTGGTCGGACTATGACTCCGGAGATCACAGTTCAAATCCCTACTTGGTTGTGGAAACCCAATGAGTGACCTTGGGCAAATCACATTCTCTCAGCTTAAGGCACTGGCAAACTTCCTCTGAATAAATTGGACGAAGAAACCCTAAGGCCCTTTCCGCACCTTACCGTTTTCCGGCGCCAGGGTGCGGGGATCGCGCGAGCAGCTTCTGGCGAGAGACTCTGGCGTCCAGGGTCCTTCGGCTCTGCACGAGCTGCCCACTTGCGCGAGAGCCCTCCCTCTTCCTTCCACAGCGCAGCCTGGGAGTTTCCCAGGCTGCGCTGGGGCAGGAAGCATGACCGGCGCAGCTCCAGAGGCTCCGCACGCCAGGTAAGTGTGCGCGGGGCCCGGGAGCAATGCACGATCACGCACCATTTTTGGCTTCTAGGCAAAAATGAAAAGGTGCGCGATTGGCGCCTGCCGGCCCCTGGAGTGTCGCATGATTGCGAGTGCATCATGCAGATCGCTCCTCACGATCTCGTGACGCTCCAGGCCCTCTTTCGCGTGGAAAATGCCGTGCAAAAAGGGCCAAAGTCTGTAGCGTACGGTGGACCCAAGCCTTGTAGTGTGGGTACTTTGGCATGTGAGGTGTGGTTCATAGTTTGAATCCTAGTAGTTTATAGTGTGGGGCTTGGTTTGTAGTTTGATGCTCTGCAGTTTCTGGCGTGTAAGGAGACAGTGTGTGGTAGGACTCCGGAGGACCAGCCTTCCGATCCCTGCTTAGTCATGGAAACCCACTGTGGGACCTTGGGCAAGTCCTTTTCTCAGCCTCAAGGGAGGGCAAGAGCAAACCCCCTCTGAACGAATCTTTTCGGGAAAGCTCTCAGCGAGTGTCACTCTAAGTCGGAGTTCATTTGGAGGCACATCATAAAATAACTTCTGAAGTGCGGAAAACCAGAGCTTGGTAAAGTTGTTTGTTAACTCCTAAATCCCTTTGTCATTTCCATGGAGAGTAGACCCATTGGATCATTGGGAACTTGATAAAGTCAACATTAATGTAGGTTATTGATTCTGGAGCCAGGGTCCTACACTGCGGTTGTGTAGCTTAAAACTCTGCGCGTGGAGTTGCGTATTAATTATGCGATGCGTCTCTTCTGCCGAATGGCAGCATTGAGCATCTGTGCCAAGATAGGTCAAGGGTAACTGAATGTGCAACTAAATGTCTGTGCACATCCATGCTCAATGTTCATCCACATGTGATGGCGTCACAGGTAGAACTCTGCTTCCCCGACTTTCTGTTGAGCGGGAGCATTGCGCCTTGGACAAATATTTCCAGTCGCTTCTGTAAGGGAACTTAGGAGACATCAACCGGTTTCCAGGCATTGTGTCCATTCTGGTTGGGACGGAAGAGCTGGACGTAGGCCTCGGGCTGCAACGGCCAGAGTCACCCCAGAGCAGCTTTTGCAACCTCTGAGGAAAACAGTTGCCAAGGAGGAGGGAATTGCGTTGGTTTAAGCTTGCGTGTTGGTGTGCAGGCTGCTTGTCTTTTGCCGAGGTGGCAGTCGTGGTTCTCGTGAGGTGGACTGGCGTGAGCCGAGAGCTTCCTCTGTATGGACGGCTCAGATATGCATCCCTGCCCAAAAATCTGAAACTTTCTATATGCAGTTGGAAAAGCCTAAATGACAGAGGGTTGAGATTTATCTCCTGACTTCTTGGGTCCAGGCTGTCTGAAGGGCTGGAATCCTGTGTGCAGTTCTGGGCACCACAATTCAAGAAGGAGATGGACAAGTTGGAAGGTGTCCGGAGGAGGGCGGCCGAAACGGTAGAAGGCCTGGAAACCATGAAGCCCTGTGAGAAGGGGCTTAGGGTACTGAGTAGGTTTAGCCTGGAGAAGCGAAGGGTAAGAGGGGACATAATAGCCATATTTAAACAGATGTCATATGGAGGATGGAGCAAGCCTGTTTTCTGCTCCTGAGACCAGGACATGGAGCAATAGCTTCAAACTTCAGGAAAAGAGATTCTACCTAAACTTTACGAGGCACTTCCTATCTCTTGACTGTCTCTTCCTCTGTGGGCCTGCCTAATCTCTGAGGTCTTTGAAGGAGATTCTTTCTTCAGTCCCTCCACCATCACAGAAGCCATTTCCGCACGAGATTGTTATAGCGCTATGATTCCACTTTCAACATCCTATGGAATCCTGGGGTTTGCAGTTTCGGGAGGGGCCAGCCAGCCCCTCCCGAAACTGCAAACCCCAGGATTCCATAGGATGTTGAAAGTGGAATCACAGCACTATAACAGTCTCGTGCGGAAATGGCCAGATATGTCTGGTAGGGACAAGGAGCAGCGTCTTTTGGGTGGTTGCTCCTAGGGTCAGGAACTCGCTTCCTTAAGATGGCTCCTTCCTTGCAGTTCTTGCATGAATAATTTTCTGTTCTGTGTCTGTTTTAGGAATTAACTGTAGGGATTTTTAGTAGTATCCTGTCTTCCTGAGAGATATTTCTTTTGCCTTTTAAAGGGATTTGTTTTTATGGTTTTAATTCTATAGATAGTTTCATCGCATTTTAACAAATAACGTTTTGTAAGCTCTTGTTTTTGTGCGCCTTCATTCGGTGTAGTTTTCTGAGAAGGTCTTATGGTTTGAAGGGCCAATTTTCGCCCCAGTAGTCAAAGGATTTTTTTAAAAAAAGAGTTACAGTGCTATAGTACAGGAGTGCCATTTCACCAATGCACTATAGCTCTGTTTTTTAAAAAATACAGAGTTTATTATTCTGCTGTTCCTTGGAATTCCCACTCGAGGGTGGGAATAAAATGTTGCAGCTGGTGAGAGGTTTTGCCAGAAAGTAGTCTGGGACCATAGCAATGTAATTTAGGTTTTTATTTCATTTTATTTATTTATTTTTGCAAAAACTGAGAACTGCCGCAGTAGATCCTGCAACCTACAAACCCATCTGGAGGACCCCTTAGAGAGAGATGGGGAAATGTACCGGAAGGCTGCGGTGTGAATGTTTTCTCTCGCTCTGCCTGGATGGTATGAGCTGGCTTCCTACGAGCCTCCCTGCCTCAATTCTCCCCTCTTCAATATGCAGAGACTTTGCAGGGCGGAGGGCATCTGTAAAGATCACTGAGATAACGTGGGCAAAACACTAATTTTTTAAAAAATGCTGAGCTGTGGTTGAGTGATTCCTTATTGAGACCAGGGTGTGCATTTCTCCTGTTTGCTTTCCCTCGTTCCCCATAGCGTCTCTCCTCCCCTGGAGAAGTTCAGGGGGGTAGGCAACAGTGGTTTTTCAGGTGGTGTTGGACTGCAGTTACCATCATCCTCCATAATTGGCTAGGCTGGCAGGAACTGATGGGAGATGCAGTGCAGGAATATTCTGAAGGTTGCAGTTACCCACCTCTGATGGTGATGATGTAGGTAGTAGTAGTAACAATAAAGTCCATCTATATTGATGGATTCAACCAACCAAGGCTTGAAAATATTTTTTAAAAAATCCAAAAAGCAGACTTTGATTTTGCCATTTTATATAAGGGACGCCGTTGTACATAATGGGACTTGAGCATCCATGGATTTTGGTATCCACGGGAGGTCCTGGAGCCAAACTCTGGTGGATACCAAAGGCCTGCTGTACTGTGATATTGTTAATAATAGGGCTTAAATACCCTACTGGTTTTGGAAGCGAAGCAGGGTCAGTCCAGGTTAGCACTTAGATGAGACTGCTGATGAATACCAGGGGCTGTAGGTTATATTTCAAGAGGACGGAACTGGCAAAACTGCCTTTCAGTACTCCTTGCCTAAGAAAACCTTCCGAAACTCATGCGGCCGCCATAAGTTGAGAAGTGACTTGAAGGCACGTACGCACATTGTTAATAATAGTAATAGTAGTAATAGCAAAAGTTACAGTTGGGAAGAGTTATGCTAAATGGAACAGATCACATTATCTGATGAGACCTCGCTGATTTCCTAGATTCTTGGTTAGAGTCCAAATCATTGCTGACCCAAAATTCTGGTAATGACATCTGTGGAATTGTGAGTAAGAAGGATGATGATGGTGATGATGATGGTGATGGTGATGGTGATGATGATAATAATAATAGTAATAATATCATTGTCATTATTGCCATCCTGTCTTTTTCCCATTTCTTGAACTCAAGGCAGCTTACAAAAATTAAAACACATACAGATGAAAATGTATCTGTGGAATAAGTTACTGCCTTAAGAGAATGTCGCGGACTCTCGTCCTGCTTTGGAGGCTTTTCGGGAGAAGCTGGATGGCCATTTTTTGGGAATGCTTTTATTATGTGTTGCTGCAGGGAGAATAGGCCGGGTTGGCTGCTCCTTTGGGTCTCTTCCAACTCTATGCTCCTGTGAAAAATTAAACTATAATTAAGATACCATTATAATTTAAGGCCACTTGAAAGTGTATCCACTGAAAAACTGATATTAACAATATAGCACATTATTGATAACCCAGTCCCCGTCAGCTGTTAGTTTCCAAAGGTCGCTTGAGACCAAGGCTTTGCCTGCTGCCAGAGGGACCCCATAGGGTGACAAGACCGGCTTCTTTTGGACAGATATTCCAGTGCCCGGGAGCAGCCCCTGAGAAGGCCTTGTGTCGCGTCTCCCCCAGTCTTGCCTGTGAAGGTTGAGAGAGTGAGAGAAGGGCTTCCCCAAGTAGGAAAAAGCCTTAGATTCAAAACGTGCAGAAAGGGTAATGTTTTGAAAAAGGTTGCAGAAGAAAGAGAGCCAGCGTGGTGTAGTTGAAACCTTGGGTGCGTCACATACTCTCAGCCTCAGAAAACCCTGTGACAGGTTTGCCTTGGGAGACATTTCTGCACTGGACTGTTATAGCGCTATGATTCCACTTTCAACCTCCTATGGAATCCTGGGGTTTGCAGTTTCGGGAGGGGCCGGATGGCCCCTCCCAAAACTGCAAACCCCAGGATTCCATAGGAGGTTGAAAGTGGAATCATAGTGCTATAACAGTCTAGTGCGGAAATGGCCAGGGTCTCCATTATGAAATTCAGAAATGACCTGAAGGCACAGAGCAGCAGCGATGTTAGAATGCGATTAATGTAGCTACAGAATTAAAACCAGTTAAATGAAGTAAGATAAATCTGTGAAGCTGCAGATCACAAAAAGGACCTTGCGGTCAGTTCCTAAAAGCCTGTGGGAATAGAAAAGTTTTCACGGGCTAATCACAAGGAGGTGACCATCCCAGCCTCCCCTGGGAGGGAGTTTTAAGAACCTAAAAGCAGCCATCAAGGATATAAGGTCCTCTTTTTTTGTCTTCACAGCAACCTTGTGAGGTAGGCAGAGAGATAGTAACAGCCCTAAGAACTCCCTGTAAGCTCTGTGTAGCCCAGTGGCGATTCGAACCCAATTTTCCCCAGTCTTAGACCATTTCCACACTACACTGTTACAGTGCTATTATTTCACTTCCAGCGTCCTGTGGAATTCTGGGGCTTGTAGTTTCCTGAGGCCCCCTGGCTGAGAATTCTAAAGTCTCCTCCCTAAACTGCAAACCCCAGGATTCCACAGGATGTTGGAAGTGGAATAAGAGCACTATAAAAGTGTAGTGCAGAAATGACTTTAGACCAATGCTCTAATTATGACCGCCCCCAGCTGTTTTCTAATGAGGAATCAGTGTGGTGGCAATCCTGGGGTTCACCGGATGTTGTTGGACTGCAGCTCTAACCAGCATAGATAGTGGCGAGGAGTGATGGGAGTTGCAATCCAACATCTGGAGGGATCCGCAGGATTCCCACCTCTGTTTGGTGCCAGGTGCTTCCAGATGCAAAGAAATTCCAGGTTCTGTGATTTGTGCAGATCGTAACTGCATTGGTGTTAAATTAGGAAGGAAGAAAAGCGGTGGGGAGCAGACTCTTGGTAACATGTGCCCTGCAACCCGGCTGCTCTCCCTGTCGCTTCCGTTCTTTGTCTCATTTTCTGCGGCCGGCCAGCCAGCCAGCCAGCCTCCCTCCTCCTCCTCCTCCTCCTCCGTTGTGTTGCTGCTGCTGCAGGCATCTGTGCCTTTGTTGCTCAGATGCCAAGGATGGGCAGCGGTGCCATTCGGTGTCCCCACCCAGAGGCTCTGCGGCGAGGCTGCCTCTGCCCGCCTCTCCCTCCGCCCTCCCTTTGTGCCGAAAAAGGATCTCAAGGTGCCTTTACGATTGCTCCGGATTCCCGCGGGGACATCTCCCCCAAACGGAGGCTGTGCAGTGGCAGAACCTTTGCTCGTGTCGCTTCCCTTTACCTGCACGCCAGCATCACACGCGCACAAACACGTGTGTGCAAGCGCACACGCAGACAAGCAAGGCACTGGCGCTTGCTCCAGCAGAAGCCCTGGAGCCGGTGGAAGTGACAAAGGTCAGTGTGGGCTGGGAAGCCCAGGCGTGTCTCTTAGCAACCAGACCCCACCGCCGAGCCTTGTGTGCGGGACACATGGGCCGGCCGGCCAGCCGGCCAGCCTGCCAGCCGCATCCATCACAGACTGCTACGCCAGGGAGAAAACACTGGTGGCTGGGACAAGGCAGGGGAGGGACACAGGATTAGACCAGCTCCCCCTCGCTGCTCTCTCCACCTTCTCCTCCCTCATAGTCTTCCAGGCCCTTAAGGAAGCTCAGACCTGTTTCTGATCCAAGCAGAACTGTCAGCCGGAGGAGACCTGGTCAAAGCTGCTGTTTAATTGCATTTCTCTCCCAGGTAAACAGATAGGCCGCTGGCTGGCAGGGGGAGGCCCGATGCCCACTACCTGGAGAGGAGCCGTTTGCATTATTGATGCTCCAGGACCTACCATGTCGGGGAAGTCGCTGCCTCTATCTTTCCAGAAAGCTCCAGCCCAGCTGATAGGGAGAGAGGTAGAATTTCTGGAAACGTTGAAACCGTGAGGGAAAAAAACAGGTTTCCTTCCTTTTGAGGGTGAAAAATGGAAATTTTTTTTTTAAAAGCTTTATTATACCAGAATCATAGAACTATACAGTTGGGAAGAACTGCGCGGCCATCTAGACCTACAATCCCAGTCCCATACAGACTGATAATCACTTTATAGGAACATGAAGATATATCGTGTCTAACATGTTTTGGCAAAAAATCATGTGTGGAACATTAAAAGTACAGTTTATTCAGCCAATAATTACGAGTGGAATATACTTTTTTAAAAACGTAATTTTTTGTGACAAACGGAGCTTATAAGGTCGTGAATGGCAAGGAGCTCCTGAATTCTTTGGTTTTGCCAGTTCATGAGAAGCAAGGGAAGAAAAGCTCTTAAAATAACAGAAACCTTCAGCAATACCAAAACAAAGGGAACTATTTTGTCTCCTCTAAATACCCAAAGGCACCAGATGCTGTCTGATCTTGGAAGCTAAGCAGGGTGAGCTTTGGTTAATACTTGGATGGGAGACTGCTGACAAATGCCAGGGGCTGTAGGCTGTATTGCAGAGGAAGGAGCTGGCAAAACCACCTGAGTGCTCCTTGCCTAAGAAAATCCTATGAAATTTGTAGGGTTGACAGGCAGCTTGAAGGCACACACACAATTCTCCATAGAGTCAAGCAGATATAAAGATATTGAAAAAAGGAATCCTAGGTAAGGAATTGCAGTTATGTAAGATTGTCCGTAGTGTCTTGCATAAAAATCTTCCTGTGACCTAGCTTTTAGAAATAATTTTGGAGGGAGTAAATGTATCAATACCTTGCCTTCAATATTTTCTTGTATTCTGCGAGAAAATACTTGGTAATTGTTTTTTTCCCCACGCTTCTCAGAAAAAAAGGCATTGGAAAAACATAGGCGGTTTCCGCACTAGACTGTTATAGTGCTACTATTCCGCTTTCAACATCCTATGGAAATCCTGGGGTTTGCAGTTTCGGGAGGGGCCTCAAAGGTGCAGAAATGGCTGTAGGAAGCTCTCCCCCTCCCATTTTTCCACCCCCCCACCAGCCTTCACATCTCCATTTACAGGGTCATTCCCCTGACCTTTCCTGCCCCTTTGTGTGTTCGAGAGGGAGGGGTGTCGGTCTTTCCCAAAGCCGTTTGCTCTGGATGAGGAATTGGGTTGGTCCCCCCCTCTCCGCCCCCAGCAAACAAGGCCTCCGTTTTAGAACCTCCTTCTTAATCTTTTTGTTTCTTTGCTTCATCTTCCTAATTAATATCCCAGCAATTGGTCCCGCCGGAGGCTCCTAGCTCCTGTTTGTGCAAAACCGTAACCTGTCAGCTGCCGGCTTTTCCCCTTGGGTCGGACGAGAAGGCTGATCCCTGGGTCTCCGTCTTGTCTTTCCGGACCCCCTGTTCTCTTGAAGCTACCTGCTTCTTTCTTTCTTCCAGCAAAGTTCAACGCAGCTTCGCTGAAGCATCACCTGCCGAGTGAGATACGGGCCAGAACTTCCTGAATGTTCGGGATGGGCAGTTTTAAAATCCAGACCCTGCAGGCAAATAGCTGCAAACGTCAGAGGAGAACTGTCACCAAAACAAGACTCTTAAATTCCCAGATCAATTCTCAGCTGCTCGGAGAGGTGCACAAACAAGAAAGGGTGTCCACAACATTTTTGTTTCCTGTTAAGGCTAGCATGGTTTAGTAGTTTGAGCCTTGGGCTATTTCTGCACTAGGTTGTTACAGCGCGATGATTCCACTTGCAACATCCTATGGAATCCTGGGGTTTGCAGTTTCGGGAGGGGCCAGTCGGCCCCTCCCGAAACTGCAAACCCCAGGATTCCATAGGATGTTGCAAGTGGAATCATCGCACTGTAACAGGCTAGTGCAGAAATGGCATTGGACTACACCCTGGGACCAGGGTTCAGTTCCCTGCTCGGCCGTGGAAACCCACCAAGTGACCTTGGGCATCCCGCAGACACTCAGAAAACCCCGTGATAGGTTTGCCTTAGGGTCCCCGTAAGTCAGAAACAACTTGGAAGGCACACAGAAGCAACAACAAGGCCCTGATCCCTTGAGCAGCTGCAGGAGAGGCAGAAATTTAACAGGTGCACTGTTTAATAGGTCCCCGAGATCCATCCCGTCCGTTTGTTTACTAGCTGGTTCAGGAAAGATTTGAACTGGAGCCTTCCACATCCAGCTTCTGTGCATTGCACCGCATTGCTCACCAGTATGCATCAGTTTTCCTAGTACATGGTACATCTGTCTCACAAGAAACACCGGAACTGAGCCTGCTTTTCTGTTTTTGATAAATCATACATGCAGCATCCTGGTTTGTGCTTAATTGGGAGTTTAGAATCCCCAGGGGTAGGAAATGGAGTTGCCAACTGACCTGTATTTCTCCGGATTGTGCTGTTACCAAAGGCACAGAAAGAGTCCAGATCTAGTTGGCTTAATTTTATTTTTTTAAAAAAAAATTGTTCAGTTGGCATCCCTTTTAAATGCTCAAAGCAGAAATGTTTTTGGGGAATGGGGGAAAAGAGAAACAGTTGTCCTATTTATTCACTTTTGAACTTTTCTTCAACTCTCTTTTGTGGGTGGCTGTCCATTTCAAAATTATTTCCTCCTTTGTGTTTCTAGGGCATAACTGCCTCCTTACTTCCAGGCTCCATGGCAGCTTTAGCCTTCATAACAGGGAAAGTCTGTGTCAGAATGAGCTGTGTTGAATCAAAGCGATGTCCTGTTTGGGACGACTTCTGGTGTTGTGGACTGACGGGCCAGCAGCAGTCATCTTCTCCTAGTGATGGCTTGAGAGTAGTAGATGTGGTGAATCCACTCTGGGTTTTAGTCTGAACTTTAAAGGAGAACACCTTGTCTTGCATGCAGGCCAACCAGATGCATTTTCAACAGCATCCTCTCCAAGTGCCAGTGTCTGGCTGAATTTTAGGCCCTTTCCACACTGCACTGTTACAGTGCTGTTGTTCCACTTTCAACATCCTATGGAATCCTGAGGTTTGCAGTTTAGGGAAGGGTGTTTAGAATTCTCAGCCACAGAGCTGTTTGGCCTCAGTAAACTACAAACCCCAGAATTACACAAGATTTTGAAAATGGAATAATAGCACTATAACAATGTAGTGCGGAAATGGCCTTAGTCTGAATTTTAAAGGAGCTATTTAGAGTGCCATATAGGGTCACCATGAATTGGGAAGGCACACTGCAACAACGATTCATACCCCCCTCCCCGCTAAAAAAAGGTTTAGCATCTTAGTCAGCTCCATGATTCAGACTAAAAACTGAAGCAGATTGACTAGCCTCACCACCATCATACAATCTTAGAACTGAAATGGCTTACAGGGGAGGTATCTAGACCACCCCCTGCCGTGTAGAAATTCATTGCTACGGCACCCCTGAAAGTTGCCCATCCAACCTGTTTAAAAAACTCCCAAAGCAAACTGTTGCACTGTGGAACAGAGGTACCACCCACCACTGTCTTCTCCCAGTGTGGTCCCTTGGCACCCAGTGCCTCTGGTCTTGGAAGCAATATGTGTATTTGTATGTATTGGCAACCCTTTTAAGCCTGGTGTTCTCTAATGTCTATATGGTATTACAGCCAGGAGTAGAGCAGTTACCTTTTGTGCTTGCTGAGTTGTCTTCAAGGGCAGCCCCATGTAAAGTGCATTACAGTAGTCTAACTCTGTGGTTCCGAATGCATTAACTACTATGGGTAGATTGTGCAGGAAAGGCTGTAGCTGGCAGGTGAATCAAAGCTGACCTCTAGTTACTGATGGGGACTTTACTGTTTGGCGCAGTAGAAGAATACTACTCTGCTGTTATTAAAAAGAAATATATATAGACTTGGTAGGTTTCACTAGCACTAGCTCTAGGCTAGCCCAGGCTTGCAAAAATTATTTTTACAGACTACAATTTGCATAACCTTCCAGCTAGCACAATCCACGCTGGATAGAGGATTTGGGGAACCGTGGTCCAAAAGAGTAACTTTCTCTAGCTGTATACCTTGCTGACGTTTGCTTTTCCCAGAGTTTGGACTTCTAGTCTCTTAGCTAGCGCTCTGCGTTGGCTTTTGTTAATAGCTAAGAGCTATGACTTAATGAAAGATTTTAAATCAATTCACAGTCTGGCTTTCAGCTGATTAATTGATTAAGTGAATTTAAATTTTACATACTGGAGGATTTCAGTGTAAGTGCAGAAATACCTTTACCTTTTAGGATTACAATGCTTCATTAAAAAAAAAAACTTTTTGGTCTGATAGATGCAGTTGATCCTCTGGAATACATTTGATGAAACTTATTCTTGGCCTTACATTAAAATTGGCCAACATTCTCTTAGAGTGTGTTAAAAATGCATATATCTCTTTCTGCTGCTGAAGGCTACTTCTATGATAAATAGATGTATACAAATGTATAGAGCATAGATGAGGAAAAACTGTGTAAAAAGATGCTCAGGTAGGAGATTTGACTAGCTTCCACGGGGATGGAGGTAGTTGTACCCTTGCCTTAGGGCCCCACTCCACCCCAAAATCAAATTTCCATTGCTTCAAATGCCCTGTGGAGAATGTGGCTGAGCATTTTTGCCATTCTTTTAGGAATAGGAAGTGAGACCATTTCCACACTAGCTTGTTATAGCGCTATGATTCCACTTTCAACATCCTATGGAATCCAGCCAGCCGGCCCCTCCGGAAACTGCAAACCCCAGGATTCCATAGGATGTTGAAAGTGGAATCATAGCGCTATAACAGGCTAGTGCGGAAATGGCCTGACTTAGGGCCTCTCTGTTATTGTGCTATTATTCCCCTTTCAACCTCCTGTGGAATTCTGGGGTTTGTAGTTCACTGCCAAGGAGCTCTCTGGCTGAGAATTCTAGATGCCCTTCCCTAAACTGCAAACCCCGGGGTTCCAGGGGAGGCTGAAAGTGGAATAATAGCAGTAGAACGGCGTAGTGTGGAAAGGTCCTTACTGTTTACTTCCTGATTTAGGAAAAAGCATTTTCTGGGCCTAAAGATGGTTGGGTGGGTGAGCAAAATATGGCAAAAATTTCACACACACACCCCCGGCCTCCAGAGTGCATTTGGGTGCAACCAAAAAATTGAGAGTGGGTGGGGCAGCATGAACAAAATCCATCACAAATAGTAAAGAAGCATTGTTGTTGTTAATTTCTATCCTATTCCCGTGTGTTGAAAGCCGTTACAGTCGCTTTTGGAGGTTCAGTGTAGGCAAGTTCTAACCATTCAAAAGTTCAGGACTCAGCTGGCACCTTCTAACACCAAGGAAGGGAAGGGAGGCAGAGCGGATGTGCCTTTGATGCACAAAGTGGGACTTTCTTAGCTACACGGCCTGCGTAACTCCCCTCCTGGGAGCACAACACACCCGAGTCTCTCTGCTTTCTGCTGCTCCCACCAAGATGACCCCAGGGGAAGATGATCTCATAGCTCATATTTTCTGCAAGGATATTATGGGGAATGTGTCAAAACCCTTATCGAAATCAAGATATACTACATCCACAGTGCTCCCCTGATCCACCAAGCTTGTAACTTCTACTAGAAAAGAGAGACGAGGTTACATTTGACCCTCCACGTTCGCTAGGATTAGGGACGCAGGACCCTCGCAGAAGTGAAAAATGCGCAAATCACAAAATTTGTGTGTCTGTGGGAAATGGGCTGAGGCACAGGTGGGGAAAGTGGGCATCCAGGGTCTAAACCAGGTCAGGGAAAGGAGATGGTTTTCCTGTACTTCCTCTCTCTTGCCCACCTCCTTCTGTGGGTGTGTGTGGGGCAGGGGTACGGGGCTTAGGGTGCTGAGAATTTGGGCAGAGAGCATCCTCAGCTGGCCAGGCAGAGACTAGTAGAGGAAGAGGAAGACCAGAGGTGGGTTTTTAAAGGTCCTGATTGGAGGTACCAAGAGGGAAGGTTCCCCCCAAAAAGAAGCACCTGAGGTGGGAGGGCAGGGGTTGGAGAAACTCGCGAATAATCAAATCCGTAAATATCAAACCCACAAGTGTGGAGGGCTGATGTAGTTTTGGCATGATTTATTTTTGAGAAGCCCATGCTGGCTGTTAGTAATTAGAGCATTTGTTTCTAAGTGTGCACAGACAAACTGTTCAATGATTCAGTGTGAACAAGTTTTAACTGCTCAGAAATGCAGAAATGGGACTTCCTGATTTACCCAGGCTGCTTCGTTCCCTTCCCTGGAGCACAGCACACCTGAGCCTCTCTGCTTTCTGCCTCTATCACTGTGTAACCCGGTTGATCCCAGGGGGACAGTCATCTCATAGGACTACTCTGAGTAGGAACGATGCTACGGAGGGCAGCAGTTTTTATTTGCTATTCCTGGTAGAGTTATTCTGGAGGGGAGCAGTGAGAAGGAAGGACTGCTAAACCAGAGTGAAAACTGGTTTGTGTTTTAAATACCCATGCGGCCCAGACGCCTCTTGCTTTCTGTCATCAGAGAGCTACTGACTCTGCCCTTACAGGTCTGAATACCTCTGTTGATGTGTGTTCTGTGGTCAGAGATGGCAAATAATAAAATACAGTTGAAATGCGCTGTTGCATAAACTCCAAGTGTCACGATTTGGCAGGAACACTCCCAGTTAATCCTCTGTCATCCCACTTTTTCAGCTGCTTTTAAAATGTCCCGGCTTCTCTTTCCTCCTCCCTCTTTCCTCTTTGTTCTCAGCTTACTTCAGCTGCTGCAAATGGAGTTCATCATCAAAGTAACTTCACTGTTGGTGTCTGGGGCAGGGTGCTTAGAAATGTCTGACCTGTGTTTCTGGCATGAATCGCCAAAACCGGTGTGTGGTTGCATGTCTACATGTATTTGTGTGCATGTCGGTGAAACTCAGCACTGACTCCTGTAGAAAGAAGAGACAAGGGTGGAAGAAAATAATCCTTGAAAGGATTAAGTAAGATCAGTTGGAGTTTGTTACAAAGAGGCTGAACAACAGCAGGCCCAAGACACAACCCTGAGGCACCCCACTTCTGTCCAGGATGAAGAGCAACCATTAGTGACTACTCTTTAGGATTTGGTTGGTCAACCAGTTTTGAAGCCACTTAACAGTAATTCTGTACAGCCCGCAGTTCACCAGCTTGCCTGCAAGAATTTTATGGGGACCTTGTCAGAAGCCTTACTGAAATCAAGATATATAACACCCACAGCACTCCCCTGATCTACCAAACTTGTAACTCCTACCAAAGAGAGAGATAAGATTAGTTTGGCATGGCCTGTTTTTGAGAAGCCCTTGCTGGCTCTTGGGCCATTTCTGCACTACCCTGTTATAGTGCTGTTATTCCACTTTCAACATCCTGTGGAATCCTGGGTTTGCAGTTTAGGGAGGGGCCTTTAAAATTCCCGGCCAGAGAGTTCTTTGGCCTCAGTGAACTACAAACCCCAGAATTCCACAGGATGCTGAAAGTGGAATAATAACATTATAACAGTGTAGTGTGGAAATGGCCTTAATAATCACAGCGTTCCTTTCTAAGGGTGCACAGACTGACTATTTGATGATCTGTTCTAGAACCTTTCCTGGCATCAGCATCAAACGGATCGGTAGTTTCTCAAGGCCTCTTCCTTACCCCTTTTTATTTTTTTTAAATGGGAAAAATGTTTGACTTCCTCCAGCCTTCTGGGGGCCTTTCCTCTTCTCTCCTCCAAGAATTAAGATTATCGTTGACAAGGGCTCTGAGATTCCGTCTGCAAGTTCCTTTAGTACCCTTGGATGTAGTTCAGCCAGCCCTGGAGAGCTGAATAGGTGAATAGGTGAAGCTTTCAGTGGGATAGAGAAGGATGGAAAAGTTTTATTTGATCAGGTTTCTCTTACAGGCGCAGGTTTTTCCTCCCTTCCAGCCCTCTTTCGTGAAGATGGAAATCCATACTGGACAACCCTGGAGCGTATGCAGAGTGCCTTTTTTTAACCACCGATGTCTGCATATGTTTCTCCTCTTGCAATTGGGACTAGCAGTAAAGCATGATGTTAAATATCCCTGGTTACCGTTGTGGTTGTTTTTTAGGGAGGTCACGAAAACGTTAGTGTCGTCGTCTCTTTTCGGAGAGAGAGGCTTGGAGACGCCGTCCTTTCTGCGGGTGCTTGGCGAGCAGAAATACCGGTCCAGGTCCCCCTCCCTCTTTCGGGATGGTACCCTTGCGGGGAGAAGCTGTGCCTGTTGACTCTCTGCCCGTTGTGACCCTGTTAGAAAGGCAGAGAGCTGTTGTCACACGAAAAGGTGACAGGCCCTTCAGCGCCTCATTTATCTCCACGGGACTAATCAAGGGTAAGTACTTTTGGGATGGCAGATCTCCCGTGTCCCTGGGGTTTAATAATAGCTGCCTGCCCTCCTGGTGGGTGCGGCGTTGATTAATCGGTTAATACCTTGAGCTCGGTCCTGCTGTCTCAGGTCGGATTTTAGCAGAGGCGTCGTTCCCGCAGTCCCTTGAAAAGGTTTACGTGGCGTGTGCTTTAATAATACTGGAAATTAAGGTACGGGAGGGGAGGTGGTAAACAGAGTGGTTTAAAGAAGCATGAATTCTTGAGGTAGAGCTCCTTGTTTTTTGCGGGTTCTTTTTCGATATACTTATTTATTTAAACACAAAGGAATGTGAACACCAACCGACGTTTTTAATGTAAGGACAAACTAAAAACGTTAAAACAGCGACCTAAAACTAGCCCTAAATGCTAACTCGCTAAAACGCTGATTTACCACCTAACTGCTCTCAGCCCTCCGCATTTGCGGGTTTCACTTTTGCGGGTTTGATTATTCACAGATTATTTGCTGCCGCTTCTGCTCTTCGCTGTGCCGTTTTTAATAGGGGTGGAAAGATTGGTAAGAAACTGCAAATGAGGCTTGTAGGTCCCCATTAAAAATGGTGTGGGGCAGCAGTGGGCGGGGGGCGGTCCGCCCCACCGGCCTCCCACTTCTGCCTTGTGAAGGAACCCTGATGCCTCGGAGGAGGAATCCACCGTGGGTTGAGTATGGTGATCGTACTTTTTTGTGTGTTAAATATGGTTTGGGAGGGCCGAGAGTGGTTCGCAGTTTTTATACATTCACGGAGGTCCTGTGCCCCTAACCCTAGTGAATGTGGAGGGTTGACTGTATTAACTTTGGTCTTGCTCTTTCATTCTGTATGATTCTTCCAGTTTTCAAATCTTATACAAGTGTGGCCGTTTCCGCACTAGGCTGTTATAGCGCTATCATTCCACTTTCAACATCCTATGGAATCCTGGGGTTTGCGGTTCAGGGAGGGGCCGGCCGGCCCCTCCCTGAACCGCAAACCCCAGGATTCCATAGGATGTTGAAAGTGGAATGATAGCGCTATAACAGTCTAGTGCGGAAATGAATATGTGTTCTACTTGCCATCCATTTCTTTTGGCAGGTACATTGTGTTATCATAGTATTTTTATTTTTATTTTGATAGACCTTGTGCCGTGGACAAATAAGACGGATGTGACTCACCTTGGGGTCTTCCAGATGGGTCTCAGGAAGGGTGACTTCCAGTGACAGAGCTCCTTGGGTTTTCTTGATTTTTGTCACCGCCACCTCCATTTGTTCCATTCTTTTGTGGGGGCCATTTGTAGGGATTCCTTGGATACCTGTACAAAAGTTCTTCCAAAGATTTTCTTTTTCAAACAGCTGGCATGGCTTGCTGAGGTGATCCTATGGTTTGAAGGGGAAATCTTCTCACCCTTTGTATATATTTTTAAGAGTCTTAGAATTATAGTGCTAAAATGGTATGTCATTATAGCACTATAACACTAAATAAAAATAAAAACAAAGGAGGAAGTGAGAAGGAAACAAATTGCTTTGATGTGCCTTGGAATTCTAGTACATCTCAGTCAAAAAAATGGGAATAAAATGTTGCAGCAGGTGCCAGGAATTTCCAGAAAATAGTGAGGGAAAATAGGGGCATATTAGGATCGCCTTCAGTTGGAAATGACTTAAGACTTGCAAAAACAAAGCAGAAATGTCATTGGATTTTTTTTTTTAAATGAGTACAGTGGGCCATTGGTATCTGCTGAGGTTTGTCTCCAGCACACTCCCTCATGGATACCAAAATTTATGGATGCCCAAGTCTGCTTATGTACAGTGGTGTAGCAAAATGGCGTCCCTTACATAAAATGGCAACATCAGAGTTTGCTTTTGGGAAGTTTTGTCTTTTTGGAATATTTTCAAGCCATGGTTAAATTCGTGGATGCAGACTCCAAGGATACAGAAGGCCAACTGTACTACGGCAGCAAATGCTAGTTTGCCCTGCCATGAGGAGTCCAGAATTGTTTCTCAAAGAGCCAGAGGTGTGGGAGGAAAAGCTGAGCTAATGCACTCTGACCCTAGCCATTCCTTTTTATTTCCATCTGGCTAGCATCTGCTATGCCGGACTTGAGTCCTAAAGCACAGCTAGTTTGAGTTGGTTCTATATTCAGCTTTTACTTTGCTTCAACCCAGGGTGGGCAAAACCTGATCTGGGGCTGCGTGTAACCCCAGCTCGTCCAGGTTTCCCAGACTGCCACCTTTTTTCCCCTCCAAGGGCAAATTCTGCTATTCATCTATTAAGGTTGCAGTTTTCCTTCTAATGGCGTTAAAAAAAAACCCCACTGTTTTTCAAAATTATAAATGGGCTTTGCAGTATTTTGTTGGCTTGCTTGTTTGGGTGGTCCATGTGGCTTGTAGAGGGTCCCTGAGCAGAAGACTCCCCTTCCACCTGGAATCCACTGGATTACTCACTCCTGCTTTAAACTAAGCTTATGGCTGATGTCCTGTTTGTGACCTACATATGCATAAGTTCCTTCATATATATATTTGTACTTTTTTAGCTGTGACATACCTTCACATTCAGGTGAAAGCTGCAGAAGCATTAGTGTGCCTGTGTTACCATTGGGCATGAAATGATACTGTTCACTGCACATGGAGGTGCCCGTTGTACATCGTTGTTGTGTGCCATCAAGCTTTTTCTGACTTGTGGTGACCCTAAGGTGACTCTATCTTCAGGTTTGCTTGGCAAGATTTTTTGGTTTGCCTTTGCCTTCCTCCGAGGCTGAGATAATGTGACTTGCCCAGTGGGCCTCCACGGCCAAGCAGGGATTCGAACCCTGGGCTCCAGAGTCGTAGCCCAACGCTCAAATCACTATACCATGCTGACTCTCTCTGCATTGTATGTACAGATGTGCATGCCGCAGTGCTCTTCTGCGTTTCAGATTTGTTTCCATGATCAGTTGCACAGGATTGCAATCCCCTAATGCACGGTGGTTGCAGAATTCTGCCGGTGTAAAGTCGCGTTCCATCTGCTTGAAGCAGCTTCTCAGCCAGCATCTGTCAAACTGGATCTCACCTTTTGCAAGATTTGGCTGCTGCTGTTGTCCTCTCTTGAATATTTTCCAGGATATCAGTGTTCCCCTTTAACTGTGTAGTACAGAAAGGTGATTAATAGCATTCTCACAGAGATTACAACTCAGTTTTAGTTGTGGATGGAGAGAGAGGGAAGGGATGAGAGGAGGGGAGAGGCAGGAGTTTGTTATTAATTGCTGTCAAGTTGGCTTCAGCTTAGGGTGACCTTATGAATGAGAGACCACCCTGTTATCAACAGCCCTGCTTGGGTCTTGGAGACTTAGGGTCGTGGCTTCCTTGATTGAATCTATCTGACTGTAATGCCGTCTTAGGGCCTTTCCACACTGCACTGTTATAGGCCATTTCCACACTACACTCTTATAGCGCGATTATTCCACTTTCAACCTCCTATGGAATCCTGGGGTTTGCAGTTTCGGGAGGGGCCGGTCGGCCCCTCCCGAAACTGCAAACCCCAGGATTCCATAGGAGGTTGAAAGTGGAATAATCGCGCTATAACAGTCTCGTGCGGAAATGGCCATAGTGCTATTATTCCACTTTCAACGTCCTGTGGAATCCTGGGGTTTGTAGTTTACTAAGGCCAAAGACCTCTCTGGCTGAGAAATCTATATCCCCCTCCCTAAACTGCAAAGCCCAGCATTCCAGAGGAGGTTGAAAGTGGAATTACAGCACTATAACAACACAGTGCAGAAGGGCCCTTCGTCTTTTCACATTGCCTTCTACTTTATCAGTCATTATTGTCTTCTATAAGAAGTCCTGCCTTTCGTGATGCGTCCAAAGTACGACAGCTTTAGTTCAGTCATCTTGGCCCTGGAAAGAGTTCAGCCTTGATTTGCTCTAAGATCCACGTATTTGTCTTTTTGGTCGTCCAGGGTGTTCGCAGAACTCTTTTCCAGCACCACATTTCAAATGATTGGATTGTCTTCCTAACAGTTTTCTTCACTGTCCGTCTTTCGCAACCATACATAGAAATAGGATGGCATGGACAATTCTGACTTCAGTGATATATCTTGAGAGTAAGAAATGATAAAATAAATGATGCAACGAAAATTTGCTTTGTCAAGGGGTGGATGGGAATAAGCATGAGAAGCAATCTCTGTATTCCCGAGGAAACGTTACTTGAAAAACAAAGAATGGTAATATTGCTTTTTAATAACTGGAGACAATTCTGTTCATGCTGCCTGAGACAGCACTGACCTTTACTT
The DNA here is from genome assembly GCA_030412105.1 of Cyclura pinguis. Lineage (NCBI taxonomy): Eukaryota > Metazoa > Chordata > Lepidosauria > Squamata > Iguanidae > Cyclura > Cyclura pinguis. The sequence continues at coordinate 3,425,933 of CM059602.1, forward strand.
TCATGAGATTGTCACCTGAGTTTCGGTAGGAAATGGTAGTGACTCTGGATATTTCGTGCTTGCAAATGAGAGTCATTTCAGGCTGTGGTTCTTCGGAGAAGAGGTACGTGGGTGAGGTTTAAGAGTGAGCGCAGCTGTGCTTTTTATCTGGCACCTAAAAAGTAGGAGGAAGAAGATTCCAAGAGAAGTCTCAATAGATAAAGCACGCAAGGACTAACTTCCCAGGGGATGCAGAAGAAAATTGAGGACTGTTTCTCACTCTAAACATCCAGATGTTTCCTAGCAAAGTTGTTTCCTTGAGACTAGATAATGTCGTTCTGTTGGGAGGATACTGTAGGTATAGGGCTGGAGGGGGATTAAAAAAAAACGGGGGGAGAAATAATTTGCTGGCATTTTAAGGAATGGTGATTACCATCCTAAGGATTCCTTTTATAAATGTATTTTTAATTAACAATTTTAGAGTTATGAGTAGGGCTGCTGCATTTTTTTAATGGTTCCTAGATAAATTGCTGAGTGGTTTTTTTGTCAAGCAGAAAGTACCTGTCTGTACTTTGGGTATTTCATATTTTATTGTTGATTTTTTAGATTTATTTTTCTTTTCTATTGCCATTTTATGCCTCGTGGCTAAAACAGTAAAATTAAACTGAACAAAACTCCCATGTGGTCCATGGACAAAGCTGGCCTCAGGCAGTGCTGCTAGCTGACTGACCAGCCCAAGTAAACTCTGGCTTTTGGGAGGTTCCTAACGGCTTGTTAAATAGCTGCCATTGCAACTTTATGGTCTAAATTAACGCCAGTGGGACTTGGAAGATTTAACGTTTTGCTTGTTCCCCCAACCTCTTGTGTCTTCCTGATTTCTTTTCCCACACAGGTTCTGTTTTGGTAAGCCTGAAGCTTGGCATTGTCCAGTGTCGGCATGTTGAGACAAGCAGGTAGAAATCAGGTTTTAATTCTAAGGTCAGTGTAATTGCCGTGGTGGAATAGAGTAGATCCTTGGATCCTACTCTGCAACCATACCATCTAGTATCCTGTTTGGTTAGGGGCTGTGGGTCTGTAATGTCTATTAAATCAAGAGTTGGGAGGGGTTGCTAATACACCAGAGGGCAGAATCAAATTTCAAAACGACCTTGATGGATTGGAGAGCTGGGCCAAAGCTACCAAAATGAATTTCAACAGAGAGAAATGTAAGGTCCTGCACTTAGGCAGAAAAAATGGAATGCACAAATGTAGGATGGGGGACACATGGCTGGATAACAGTACGTGTGAAAGGGATCTAGGAGTCTTGGTGGACCACAAGCTGAACATGAGTCAGCAGTGTGATGCGGCAACCAAGAAAGCCAACGCGATTCTTGGTTGCATCAATAGGAGTATGGTGTCTAGATCGAGGGAGGTAATGGTACCAATCTAATCTGCATTGGTTCGGCCTCATTTGGAATCCTGTGTCCAGTTCTGGACACCTCAATTCAAGAAGGATATTGACAAGCTGGAGTGTGTCCAGAGGAGGGCCACCAAACTGGTGAAGGGCCTGGAAGCCATGAAGCCCTATGAGGAGTGGCTTAGGGAGCTGGGTATGTTTAGTCTGCAGAAGAGAAGATTAAGAGGGGAGATGATAGCCATGTTTAAATATTTGAAGGGATGTCATGTCAAGGAGGTTGCGGGCTTGTTTTCTGCTGCTCCAGAGACTAGGACAAGGAGCAATGGATTCAAGCTGCAGGAAAGGAGATTCCAACTTGAACCTCAGGAAGAACTTCCTGACGATCAGAGCTGTCCGGCAGTGGAATATGCTGCTGCCTCCGCGGAGTGTGGTGGAGTCTCCTTCTTTGGAGGTTTTTAAGGAGAGGCTGGATGGCCGTCTGTCGGGAATGCTCTGATGAGTGTTCTTGCATGGCAGGGGGTTGGACTGGATGGCCCCTGGGGTCTCTTCCAACTCTATGATTCTGTGAGTTCTTTTGTCCCTCAGGTTTTTGGACTTCAGTTCTCAGAAGCTTAACCGGTTTGGACAGTGGTCAAGCATCTTGGGGACCGAAGTCCAAAACACATGGAGCTTCAAACTCTGTACTAGACTACAACTACCTGCATGCTTTTGGATGCTGCTAAAGAATATTGCAGGCGGTTGGGTCAGGATTTCACTTTGGCATAGCCATACTGACTTTGATCAGCATATTCTCTGCACTTCATGCTTCTTGCATTAACTGTGTAGCTTTTCACCCATTTGCCTTCGGATACGGGCGAGAATCAAGTGTCTTGTCAGATGATATTGGAATGCAGCTTCTGGTACATTTCACCGTAGGCTGAACTGGATGGGGCTGATGAGAGTTTCAGACCATTTCCGCCCTATACTGTTATAGTGTTATTGTTCCGCTTTCAACATCCTTGGGGGAATTCTGGGGTTTGTAGTTTGCTGAGGCCAAAGAGCTCTCTGGCTGAGGGTTCAAAATGCTCCTCCCGAAACTGCAAACCCCAGGATTCCATAGGATGTTGAAAGTGGAATCATCGCGCTATAAGAGTGTAGTGCGGAAATGGCCTGAGTTTTGCAAGATTGCGTTCTGGGGGCCAGTTTGGGTTCATGGTAGAGGATGCGAAGGGCACACAGGTGGGTCTTTTAAGGTTTGTCAGGATGTGATTCTTTGCCATTTGACGGAGCCGTCTGTTCCCGTGGCCTCAAAGCTGGGCTTATGACTATTTCTTTGTTATCTGCTTCCATTCTTATTGCTGAAGCAAATGAACTAGCAGCCAGCTTAGATATTATAGGGGGAACCCAGATACTTGTGAGCTGAAAAATGGTTGAAAGAGTCATCTTTGTGGATTTGCACGGGTAAAGAAGGACATTGTGGATGTGTTAGCACATGGGTTTTATATTTCTATTATTTGAATTATTTACGAGAACTACCTTGTAAGAGTCTCTTCCACACTACACAATTATAACAGTTTGATATGGCTTTCACTGCAGTGGCTCCATCCTATAGGAGCCTGGGATTTTTAGTTTTGTGGTATCTTGTGGAAGCCTGGGATTTGTGGTATTTAGAATTCTCTGGCAGGGAGCTCTAGCGCATCCCAAACTACAAAGGTTCAGTATCCATGTGCAATCAAAGGGACATAAAACAAAACTTGTTAGACGCTAGAATGATTCACATTATGTTTTGGTTAAAATAAACCCCAACTCATTGTGCTTCAGTGATTAAAAGAGCATTTCTCCATGCTAAAAAGGTCCTCTTGTGGTTGCAGGTACTTTTTGAACAACATAGTAATGAGGTAATGAAGGTGGCAGTTCTCACTCCTGCAAATACCTTGAGCACTGATGACTTCTGGCAACTTTTTAAACTTATCTAGGTATCTGTATGATTTACTTTGCCATGGCGGTGTAGTAGTTTGTTGTCCGAGGGCTCGAGAAAACCAGGATTTCACAGAATCATAGGATCATAGACTTGGAAGAGATCCCAGGGGCCATCGAGTCCAACCCCTTTCTGCCATGAAGCAAGACACAACCAAAGCACTCTCCAGAGGTGGCCGTTCAGCCTCTGTCTAAAAACCTCCAAAGAGGGAGATGCCACCACACTCCCAGGCGGCAGCATATTCCACTGTTAAGCTGCTCTTAATGTCAGGAAGTTCTTCCCAATCTTTAGATGGAATCTCTTTTCCTGAAGTTTGCTCCATTGCTCCATGTCTTAGCCTCTGGAGCAGCAGAAAACAGTTTTGCTCCGTCTTCCATTTGACATTCCTTCAAATATTTAAACATAACTATCATATTGCCTCTTAGCCTTCACTTCTCCAGGCAAAACACAAACATACCCAGCTCCCTAAGTTGCTCCTCGTAGGGCTTCATGGTTTCCAAGTGTTTTACAGTTTTGGTCATCCTTCTCTGAACACACTCCAGCGTGTTGATATCCTTCTTGAACTAGCTCATAGTTTAGGTGTGTCTGTACTGTCCATTTATATTAGTTTTCTTCTCTTTTATCTTTTATGGAATCCTGGGATTTGTAGTTTTGGTGAGGGACTTAGAATCCTCTGCTGTTGTAGAGGGCTTTGTTGTTGTTTTCATTGTTGTTATAAGTTGTTTCCGACTTATGACACCCTTAAGACAAACCTATCACGGGGTTTTCTTGGAAAGACTGAGAAACAAGTTGCCTTCCTCTGAGGCTGAGAGAATGTGAGTTGCTTCTCCAGGTTAAACATACCCTTATCATTCATCACCGTTGACTATGCCGGGTAGGGCAAGTGGAAGCTGCAGGCCAGAGTTGCCCGCTCTTATCGTAGACGTTGCAAACCGGGAAGCCATCGGTTGCCTGGCTGGTGGCTGGAAGCCAAAGGGCTTCTCTCGTCAGCTCTGCTGTCCCAGGGCAAATGGCCAGAAGGCCGGAGCGGGGCTGGAAGGGGAGGGGGAAGCCGTTTCTCTGCAGCCGCCTCTCCTGCTTCTGCTGATGGAATAATTGTTAATGGAATCAGGGCTGGGGAAGGATGAGCTCAGTGCCTTTACAAGAAGAATTTTCAAAGGGTTGTCGGTGTCCTTCAGCTCTGGGCACAGAATAGATGTACCTATTCTGTTAAAAAAAAAAGAAAGTATTTTTGCTCCTAGCTTAACTATGGCAGTGTGAATCAGAGCCCTGGCTATTCGGAGAGGAACCTCAATTATGGAATCGACATTCGTAGAACAGAATCATGGAATCGGAGAGTTGGAAGAGACTCCAAAGGCCATCCAGTCCAACCCCCTTCCGCCATGCAGGAAGACACCGTCAAAGCATTCCCTTTGACAGATGGCCATCCGGCATCTTTCGAAATTTTATGTAAGGGATACCATTTTATTACACCATTGTACATAGTGAGATTTGAGCATCCACACATTTTGGTATCCATAGGGGGTGCTGGAACCCAACCCTAGAAGATATTGAGGGCCCACTGTAGTCATCTATTTATAATTGTCCCATGTTTTCTATGCTACTTCCATTTCTGTCCTCCCCATCGTACGCTGGAAAGTCTCAGCTTATTTGAGAACACCAGAAGAGTAATGAGGTCTCCACAGGTGTAGATGCCCCCGGCACTCTTTTTCTGTCTTTTTAAAGATGTGTGGTTTTGACATGGGCAGTGAACCTGCCGGAACTCAGCACATATGCAGCGTAACCTTTATATGCGGTGGCATTTTTATCACTCTTTTAAAATCAATCTTCAACGCAGCTAAAATTCTTTTCTGGCCACATTAAAAACAAAACTGAGAGAGACTGGGGTGAGAGTGGAGGAGATAAGCTCATTTTTTTGGTCCAGATCCATCCAGGCGTCAAGCCAGAGCTTGGAGGGGTTGCTGGTTTTCATAGAAATATAGAATCCTAGAGTTGGAAGAGACCCCAGGGGCCATCCAGTCCAACCCCCTTCTGCCGTGCAGGAACCCACATCAAAGCATTCCCAACAGATGGCCCTCCAGCCCCTGCTTAAAAACCTCCAAAGAAGGAGGAGACTCCACCACACTCCATGGAGGCAGCAGATTCCACTGCCGGACAGCTCTGACCATAGAGTCATAGAATCAGAGAGTTGGAAGAGACCCCAGGGGCCATCCAATCCAACCCCATTCTGCCATGCAGGGACACATGTCAAAGCACTTTGACAGATGGCCATCCAGCCTCTGCTTAAAAACCTCCAAAGAAGGAGGAGACTCCACCACGCTCCATGGAGGCAGCATCAGATTAGACTGCCGGACAGCTCTGACCGTCAGGAAGTTCTTCCTGAGGTTCAGGTGGAATCTCCTTTCCTGCAGCTTGAATCCATTGCTCCTTGTCCTAGTCTCTGGAACAGCAGAAAACAAGCCTGCTCTCTCCTCGACATGACATTCCTTCAAATATTTAAACATGGCTATCATGTCGCCTCTTAACCTTCTCTTCTGAAGACTAAACATACGCAGCTCTCTAAGCCACTCCTCGTAGGGCTTCATGGCTTCCAGACCCTTCACCATTTTGGTTGCCCTCCTCTGGACTCACTCCAGCTTGTCAATACCCTTCTTCTGTTGTGCCTAGAGCTGGACACAGGATTCCAGATGAGATCTGACCAAAGCAGAATAGAGTGGTACTGTTACCTCTCTTTATCTAGACACCATACTCCTATTGATGCAACCAAGAATCGCGTTGGCTTTCTTGGCTGCTGCATCACACTGTTAAGTCATGTTCAGCTTGATTTTGGACTACAGTACCCTCGATAGTGGGCCAAGTCAGTTCTTGTTCTGCTTGTAGCTTGCCCTAGAAAAGCAAGGATTTATTAATGCTAGGAGCTTTCTGTCTGTCAGCATCCCATGGGATGGAGAAGGAAGGAGATGAGATGGACCACAGAGTCGGTGCAAACAGGATTTGCCGCTCTGTTGCTAACCCCCAATCATTCAGTCTCCTGGCCAGTTTTATAGGCATGGCGGTTGATAGTTCTAAAGATTCTGAATTTTTGAGTAGGCCTGGGCAACTTTAAATTGGCATGCACTGAAATAAATGGCAGATAGAAATGGGCATGGTTTTCTCTCTTAGGGAAAGAAGCGATCATGGGCTTGAGCTCTAACTACTAGTTCAGTTTTTTATTTTAGTGGTTTCATTCTCACCCTCTACCCTATCGATCTCAGTTCTCTATCTATAAAACTGGGATTAATAATGCATACTACTAAATTTGTTAAATGTATATAAGTTTATTAATATGTATTATGTGTTAACATATGTGTAAAAATATACCAGTGGGTGTGGTGGTTTGAACGTTGGGCTAGGTCTCCAGGAAGCCAGGGTTTGAATCCCCGTTTGGTCATGGAAACCTACAGGGAGACTATGTGGGAAAGTCGACGTAGACCCATTCCGCACGGGACTGTTATAGCGCTATTATTCCACTTGCAACATCGTATGGAATCCTGGGGTTTGCAGTTTCGGGAGGGGCCGGTACTATAACAGTCCCATGCGGAAATGGCCTATGATTCTGTTTTTCCATCTCTGCTTGATGAAGAAGCTTGTGATGCTTTGAAAGCTAGTGTATTTCACGCACTTCGATAGGCCGAATAAAATGGCCATAGTCTCAGCAGCCTCAGAGGAAGGCAATAGCAAATCAGGATTGATTTGAAGACAAATAAGAATGAAACCAGTGTTGTGCAATAATTTGAGTGATGGACTAAGGACTCTTGAGGAGCATGGTTCGAATTCCCTCTCAACCAGGGAAACACACTGGATATCCTTGGGCAAGTCATGTACTCTCAGCCTCAGAGAAGGGCAATGGCAAACTCCCTCTGAACAAATCTTACCAGAAAATCCCATGATAGGTTCTTCACCTGAGGGTTGCCATAAGTTGGAAATGACTTGAAGGGACACAACAACAGCCACAGTACCCTACTTTCTGGACCTAACAGGAGCGCTAGGTAGAATCATGAAGCTAAGATGTCATGCTTGTAGCCAGATTAAAAGGCACAAGCTTAAGACGAATGGTCTGAGAATCAGAAAACGATTGTACGCATTTGATTATACACGTTACCGCTCTGTTTCCAAAGCCTCCAATAGCATTGGTTTGATAAGTACCTGTTTCTTGCAGTGTGTATGAGATTGGTGAATACAGAGACAGACGATCAAGCTATCTGTATTTGTACCTCTTCCTGGAGTTTCAACATTCCCTGCTTCTATTTTGGCCCGGTGCATTCCAGATCTTCCGCTGAGATGCGAAGTTGCCAAATCATCTTTCGGTGTGCGATAAGGTCACCGTGGGAACATGCACCGCCTACTGTTTTTGTTCCATTCCTAAAAATGCTGGAAGAGGGTGCCTCTGAGGGTGTGCAGAGTAATTCCCCTTTGTCTCAAACAAGCAGGGATTGGGGCAAAGATTCTTTGGCTCAGAGTCTGCTGGCCTTCTCGAGCTAGAAGAGGAGGAGAAATAAAGATCCGTCAGGATGAGCAGGGCTGCCTCTCTCCCGCTCCTGTTTGGAAGATTAACCCCCTTGGGCTCTCATAACGGAGAAGGAGATTCTGCGGAAGAGCCAGGCAGGCTGGGCGAGATGGGTGGCTTTCCTCTCCCTCTCTCTGCCTCTCCCCGGCACCGCCGTGGGAGTTTAAAATGCGGTTAGGAGACAAGAGGGCCTGTTTACTGCCAGGAAGCGGTGTGTGTGTGTGTATCGACAGGAAGCGGAATCCAGCTGGTATCAGCCTCTCGCCGGAGGGCCAGAGAGACCTGTTATATCTGGGGCTTTGCAGAGCAGAGGCCACGGATGGGAGAGCCGAAAGACCCCCCTCTCCCCCGCCCGCCGTGTCTTAACCCGTGCCCTGGCCCTGCTAAGCCTCTTACAGACCTATCCTCCCAGCCCTGCAAGTTGGCTTCTTTTGTGTGCGTATGAGAGCGCATGAGAGCTGGCGGAGAGCGTCCCGTCGCAGTCCCTAGGGAGAGTTGCCATCTGTGCCCCGAGAAAGCCCGTGTGTGGCCGCCTGCCCCGGGCGTGGGGCCAGGACGGCACCCTCTCTCAGAGAGCGTTCTTAGGGGTCTGATTCAGTGTTGCTGGGGAGGACGGGATCTTGGAAAGGCTGCCGCCGGGAGAGCAAAACGCTTGGACTGACCGTTCCCAGAGGGTGCTCCTCACCAATGGCTGCTTTTCCTCCTGGAGAGAAGTGACCAGCCGGGTGCCACAGGGTTCTGTCCTGGGCCCAGGGCTGTTCTATATCTTCATCAATGACTTGGATGAAGGAATAGAGGGCATGCTCATCAAATCTGCAGATGACACCAAACTGGGAGGGGTTGCTAATACGCCAGAGGACAAGATCAAAACTCAAAATGACCTGGACAGATTGGAGAGCTGGGCCAAGGCTAACAAAATGAAATTCAACAGAGAGAAGTGTAAGGTCCTGCACTTAGGTAGAAAAAATGGAATGCAGAAATATAGGATGGGGAACACGTGGCTGGATGGCAGTACGTGTGAAAGGGATCTAGGAGTCTTAATAGACCACAAGCTGAACATGAGTCAGCAGTGTGATGCGGCAGCCAAGAAAGCCAACGCAATTCTTGGCTGCATCAATAGGAGTGTGGTGTCTAGATGGAGGGAGGTACTGGTACCACTCTACTCTGTTTTGGTTAGGCCTCATCTTGAATCCTGTGTCCAGTTCTGGGCACCTCAATTCAAGAAGGACATGGTCAGGCTGGAGCAGGTCCAGAGGAGAGCGACCAAAATGGTGAAGGGCCTGGAAGCCAAGCCCTATGAGGACAGACTTAGAGAGCTGGGTATGTTTAGTCTGCAGAAGAGAAGGTTAAGAGGGGACATGATAGCTATGTTTAAATATTTGAAGGGATGCGATGTAGAGGAGGGAGTGGGCTTGTTTTCTGCCGCTCCAGAGACCAGGACAAGGAGCAATGGCTTCAAGCTGCAGGAAAGGAGATTCCACTTGAGCCTCAGGAAGAACTTCCTGAGGGTCAGGGCTGTCCGGCAGTGGAATCTGCTGCCTCCATGGAATGTGGTGGAGTCTCCTTCTTTGGAGGTTTTTAAGCAGAGGCTGGATGGCCATCTGTCGGGAGTGCTTTGAGGGTGTTCCTGCATGGCAGGGGGTTGGACTGGATGGCCCGTGTAGTCTCTTCCAACTCTACATTTCTATGATTCTATGATTCTATGGACGAAAGCTGTTGCGTGCACGTAGGGGAACCCGCATGAACCTTGGCTGGCAGATCTAATGGCTTCTCATCAGAAGGGAAGTGTGGGCACCGCGGCCCAGGGGTGGCTCACCGGCACAAAGGCTGGCGGGGCTCATCCCACCGGTCTCTTTCTGGAGATGCTCTTAGCTTGGGGAATAGGAGGGGCGGTGGGTTTGTTATGACCTGGAGGGGACGCAATCTCTGGATCTCTGGTGGAGAAGAGAGTCATAAAGAGAGAGGAGTGGCCGTGGCAGGCCTGATTCGGGGACAGAGAAGCTTTACTTCTCAAGGTGTCACACAGTATTTGGAGACTGGGAGCCAGCGTGGCAGGCGGTGGTGGTTGGCCTAGGACCCCGGGAAATTGGGCTTTAAGTCCCTGGTCAGCCGTGGCAACCCACTGGGTGACCTTGGGCAAGTCGCACTCTCTCAGCCTAAGAGGGTGGCAACGGTGGCAAGCAATCCTGTCAATAATTTCTAGCCAAGAAAATCCTAGGAGAGAGTTACCATAAGTTGGCATCATGCAGTTTGTATGCTTTGATGGTGGCTTCCTGCGTGGCAGGGGATGGACTCGATGGCCCTTGTGGTTGCTTTGAACTCTGTAGCCATTTCTGCACGAGGCTGTTATAGTGCTACGATCCCACTTTCAACCTCCTATGGAATCCTGGGGTTTGCAGTTTCGGGAGGGGCCGGCCGGCCCCTCCCGAAACTGCAAACCTCAGGATTCCATAGGAGGTTGAAAGTGGGATCGTAGCACTATAACAGCCTTGTGCGGAAATGGCCTATGATTCTGTTTTTCCATCTCTGCTTGATGAAGAAGCTTGTGATGCTTTCAAAGCTAGTGTATTTCGCGCGTTTCGATCGGCCCAATAAAAGTATCCCCAAAAGATGGATTTGGGATTGTATTCCTCAGTGGCCAACACAGCTGTGTAACGTCAATTCCCCACAAGGAACGCATTCTGTGAAATGGAAGGGGGCGCGTTTTTCTGAACTTCTTTCTAGTTTGTAGGCAGCCCTTCTCTTTTCTCTTCTCTCACCAGACAGATAACGAGGAAAAGGTGAAGATACCTGTGCAATGAACAAGATATTCAAGAATAAAGGCTGGGCAACGAACAGAATGCAGGGGTTGCCGTGCACTTTTAATACGAGTCTCCGTTCTTCTTTCCGCCACCTGAATTTAATAGCTCCTTTGGCAGGGTGGGTTTAGAGATTCTTCCACTGCCTCCATGACAGTGCTGCCCAAAATCACCTCTCCCCGTCATTAGTGATGCTGGGCAGACGGTTATGAATGGGGTGTGAGGCATGCCCAGTTGGAAACATCTCGTGGCCAGGTCGATTGAAAGGAGCGAAAGTTGCACGCTCGGCCCGCGTTCGTATCAACGTGCGCATAGCATTGGGGGTTCCCAAGGGAAAGCCCATAAAATAAGTATTTCCACGCCAATGTATTTTTAACCAGCTTTCATTGCTGCACAATGGTAGTGATTAAAGAACCCTTAAGGAAAGGTTAACATCTCCTGCTCTTTCCAAGATATATAAAAAGAGAATTGATGATTCACATCAGAGATAGTGCTCCAAATTCTGAGTAAGAGCAGACACTATTATTAAGGTTAATACTGGCATTGTTGTGCTGTTAATTGCTGTCAGGTCAGCTTCAACCTGTGCTGGCCTTACGAATGGGAGACCTCCAAGACACCCTGTTATTCACGGCCCTGTTCGAGCCTCACAAATTCAGGTCAACCGTGGCTGCATTGATATAGGCCATTTCCGCACTACACCGCTGTAGTGCTATTATTCCACTTTCGACCTCCTACAGAATCGTGGGGTTGCACTTTAGGGAGGGGCATTTTGAATTCTTAGCCAGAAAGCTCTCAGGAAATTACAAACCCCCAGAATTCCCCAAAGGATGTTGAAAGTGGAATAATAGCACTCTAACAGTGCAGTGTGGAAGTGGTCATTCGCTCTTCACCTATACTGTGGTCTTTGTTTTTTGCTAATGCTTTTGACTTTATGGAGCATTATTGTCTTTTCCCGTGTTATCTCATGATGTGTCCAAAGTATGATAGCTAAAGTTTAATCCTCTTTGCTTCTAGGAAGAATTCAGGCTTGGTTTGCCCTAGAACCCTTTGTTTGTCCTTTTGGTCAGCCCATGGTATCTGTGGAACGCTCTTCTGGGGCCACATCTCAAATTAGTTCCTTCTCTTCCTGTCAGCTTTCTTCCTTGTCCAGTTTCCACAACTGTTCATAGAAATCAGAAATAGCGCGGCATGGACAATCCAGACTTTGGTATTCAATAATAGCGGGATGCATCCGTAAAAACATATACACTAAAAGCAATGGGAAAAATACTAGTTTTGCCACCCTCATACTATCTTTACCTACCTGTACTGTGAATAAGTAAGGTTATTTAAAGTCTTTTTATCCAGTACCAATCATAATGAAGGTAGTCAGGGAACGGAGAACAGATTGAAATGTTTTTGTCAGATTGGGATTACTTAAAAAAACACAGTTGGACATGTGGATTATTTTGTTTGTTGTTTGTCTTCACATCATTTCCATCTTAAAGAGACCTGGGGTTTTCTTGACGAGATTTGTTCAGAAGGGGTTTGCCAAAGTATAGGTTCCCTGCATGAGAACACACATTTATTTTTATTGTATTTGTTTATTTAAAATATTTCTGTATTGCCTTCCAGCCCACCAGGGCTCCTGAGGCAATGAGCAGATAAAAACCAAGTAAAAAACCACCAAAGTAAAAACATTTTAAAACATTTAAAATACTCTTTAAAAACTCCTGAAAAGCTGTCCGAAAAGAATCCTAGAATCCAGTTTTGAAACCGTTAGGAGAGCAATTTCAAACACAGAATAGCATGCAGAACAACCCTGTTTTGGCTGCCCGCCAGAATCATAAACGATGTGGCCAGTCCTGCTTCCTTGGGCGGAGAGTTCCGCAGTTGTGGTGCTGCTGCAGAGAAGACGATGCTACATTTACCCACCAAAGCTAGCTTCGTGAGATGTTGGGACATACAACGGGGCCTCCTCTGAAAATCTCAGATTTCCAGCAGGCTCATATGGGAGGAGGCAGTCTTTCAGATATCCTGGCCCCAAGTCATTTAGGGCTTTGTAGGTCAACACCAGCACCTTGAATTGAGCTCGGAAGCAGATTGGAAGCAAGTGCAATTCTTGCAAGACGGGTGTTATATGGTCTCTAAAATGCACACCTGACACTGATCTGGCTGCTGCCTTTTTGCGCGAGCTGTAGCTTCCGAATGTTGTAAAGGATTTGGCGGAACAGGAATGGCCCAACTCATGTGTGATCTCCAGGGTGTGAGCCAGAAGCCGGTGTGAAGGGAATTTGCTTTGGGCTGGAGGGCTCGGGAGGGAGGCAGAAATATACTTCACCTGTGTCAGCTGTAAGGATATTGCTGTCCCATAGTATGGTGAAGGCTGACCACAGAGCAAAGAATCATGGTGAAGAAACTTGAAAGATCTTACGTTTAAAGTCTGCATGAACAGGATATATTTAGCTGAGATAAAAGATGGTGAAAGGGAGATAAAACTGACAATTTTGAAAGGTACACACACATGCGTGTCAAGAAAAAACAATCCATGGAAAATAGGACAAGCAGCAGTGGGTTTCACTAAATAAAAACCAACAAGAAATTCTGTGAAGTTTGCCTTCCAATAATATAGTGCATTGATTTTACCAAGCTGTTGAAAGGAGCACATAATCAATAACATGATCATTTTACTACATTTGTATGTGAGTTTTGTGGGAAAAGAGTTACCATTTGGCTTCAGTGTGCTCCCAGGAATCCTGGGTTTGTGGTGGCTGATTGTGGTTACTCACTGATGTGAGCTAAGGATGTATGGGAGAGGTGGGCTTTCTCATAGGAAGTCTTACCTCTTTGCTGGACAATAATTTTACAAAATTTGCATTGGTTAAAATGGGAGCGGAGGGGAAGGGAAGGAGGAAAACAAGGGGAAGTGACTTGTAAGCCGACATCTAAGCCACTTTCTGTTGGGTTAAAAAAAGGCTGGTCTTGGGCTTGGAACAGCCCAAGGAGGGGACCAAAATGTGACCAACATCCTCTTAGGGAATGTTTGGTGGTAAAAATTGCAGTGGTTGAAGGGACACAAGAAAAAGCAATGGGCGACCCGTAGCCCTGGCCCCACTTTCTCCATTATGGGGACCTGATGAAATAGGTACTCAAGGGTTTTCTTTATTGCAAATGTTTTGCATGTTCCTTGCCTACCAACAGAAGGACTGCAAGGAAGTGGCAGTTATAGCTTCCTAGGAATGGGATTTCAGAACCCGGGGCTGCCACCATGCAGGCCCCATCTCTTGTCTCTGGCCCTTTTCGCACCTTACCCGGTGATGCCGGCGTCGTGCAGGGATTGCGCGAAAAGCCTCTTGCGAGAGGGAATCGCGTCCCCTGTGCTTCCCTCCGCACCAGCTCCGTGCTGCACGGAAGGAAGCGCGATCGCTCTGCCCCTTCCTTCCGCAGCACAGCCGGGTACTTTCCCAGGCTGCGCTGGGAGAGGAAGCGCGGCCGTCGTGCTTCCCGAGGTTCCGCACGACAGGTAAGTGCGGGAGGGGCGCGGGAGGAATGCGCAATTGCGCATCGTTTTCAGCAAAGAGCCAAAAATGATATAATGCATGATTGCTGCGGGAGCGACACGCGATCGTGAGAACATCGTGCGGGACCGTCCTTGCTTTTCTGCGTCGCTCCCGTGGCCATTTCGCGTTCAAAGTCGCGTGCAAGAAGAGCCTCTGTGTTGTGCCTATGAATATAGACCGAGGAAGGGGCTTCTTCTGAGTATCTTATAGCAGCCTCATATGTGGAGATATGGTCTGTCAGTGGACCTCATGGGGTTGGACTCGATGACCCTTATGGTCCCTTCCAGCTCTGTGATTCTGTGATTCTAAGCTGTGGAGAGCTTTATAGGTCATAACCAGTACTCTGTGTGTATCCATTGGCTCTGTGGACATCTCTTCTCGTGTATAAAATGGAACCTGGCTTCCCTCCCTCAGTGGTGGGTGTTGGAAGAGACCCCAAGGTCCAACTCCATTTTGCCATGCAGGCAAGCACAATCAAAGCGTTCTCAACGGATGGCCTTCCAGACTCTCCTTCCAAAGAAGGAGGCTTGCCACACTCCACCGAAGCAGCATATTGGACTTCTCTTGCTAGCAGGAAGTTCTTCCCAATGGTTAGGTGGAATCTCTTTTCCTGGAGTTTGATGCCACTGCTCCATGTCCTAGTCTCTGGAGCAGCAGAAAACAGGCTTGCTCCATATGACATCCTTTCAGATAGTAAAAGGTGGCTGTCATGTCGCATCTTAACCCACTCTTCTCCGGGCTAAACATACCCAGCTCCCTAAGCCACTCCTCACAGGGCTTCATGGTTTCTAAGTTTTTGACCCATTTTGGTCACTCTCCTCTGGGACATGTTACAGCTTGTCAGTATCCTTCAAGGTGATCTTGTAAATGCCATCCCCTATGTAACATCTACATTTCTAGGAGAGTGCCCAAGTAGTAAGATCCTTAGGTAAAGGACGTGTGTGATGGCCTTCCTAGCTGATGCTCCAAAACTCTCGAATTCCCTCCCACGGGAAGCTAGCTTGGCCCCCTCTCTGTTCTCTTTCCACTGATAAACAAAGACCTTTTTATTCAGACGGGCTTTTGGCTAGTAAGGGTTGTTACGAAAAGGAGATGTTAAGGGGGCAGGGCGTTTGCGGAACCTTTATTTGTGATGTACTTTAAGTGCCTCAAAACTATTTTAGTAGTCTTGTTTTTAGTGGGACAGCTTACTCAATATAGTTAAACTTTACAAAAAAAATCTTAATTGGCTTTTCAAGCTGTGTTTTGTTTTAACCTGTGTTGCGAGCTACCGCTGGTCCCCGACTGAGAGAAAGGTGGGATATAAATTAAACAATTAAGCAAATTAACTCTCGCCGCCCTAAATTTGAAACTGCGTCCCGAGCTGTCTAGAGAGAAAGGAGGGTTATTTTCAGTGTTTGTTGTTCTTGTGTGCCTTCAACTCATTTGGGATTTTTGGTGAACCTGTCACGGGGCTTTCTTGGCAAGGTTTGTTCAGAGGAGGTTTGCCATTGTCTTCCTCTGAGGCTGAGAGAGTGCAGTTTGCCCATGGTCATCCTCTGGGTTTATGTGGCTGAGTGAGGATTTGAATCTGGGGCCATTTCCGCACCAGCCTGTTATAGCGCTGTGATTCCACTTGCAACCTCCTACGGGATCCTGGGGTTTGCAGTTTCGGGAGGGGCCGGCCGGCCCCTCCCGAAACTGCAAACCCCAGGATCCCATAGGAGGTTGCAAGTGGAATCACAGCGCTATAACAGGCTGGTGCGGAAATGGCCCCAGATAACCACGCTGACTCCTGTGTGCAGTGCCCCTTGGATTATCTCCCCTGTGGCAGATCTAGGTTTGCTTGTCCCTGGGTCGCATGTGAACGTGCCCGTTCCAGGTTCCCGCCACAACACCTTGCAAATAGCAATCCCGGTTTGGCATCCCTTTTGGAATAATTTGCCGGAGGGGGAGCGATAGGGAAGATATTTGGGAGCGGGGCAGGAACTTGACAGCCCCACCGGAGGGGGTGTGTTTCTGGTGCGAGGCTTGGAGAGGAGAGCTCACAGAAGGCAGGTGGCCGGCGAGCCGGCCGGGCAGGTGCGCCCGGGCAGGTGGGTGTGTAATCGGAGCCGCCGGATGAAGGAAAGGGGTCAGGGAGAGCGGGAAGGGGTCTCCTCCCCGCCTCTCTCTCCCGGGCTGGCTGGGACCCCGAGCGTCTGCCCCGTCAAAAGAAGGGCCTCTTGCAGCTGTCTCCCCTCCCCTCCCCGCGCCCTGGCCTGCTTTGGCCCTGCTGCCCTGGCGCTGCCAGCTGGCGGGTGTCTCCTTCCTCCTTCCATGGGGGAGGGAGGGTCCGCTCGCCCGCCCGCCCGCCCGTCTTGGTCTGGGATGGCCGGAGGAAGGAGGGACGGCTGCCAGGGAGGGCCTCTCGCTCTCTCCCTCCTCCCTCCTCGCCGTTCCCATGGTTACCCTCGTTACCTGGAGCTCGGGAACGGTGGCGCGCGCGTGCGCGGTACCGACCGACCGCCCCCCTCCCCGGGCTCCGTGTGTGGGTTTGGCAGCTGGCATTCTGAGTGGCGTCGTGCCTCCCTTCCTCTCCCCCGGTCTCTCCCCCTTTTCTTTTTCACACGCACCCCCCCCCAAATGTCGTGTTGCCGCAAGCATCTTTTGCACTGTTCCTTCCCAGGACCTCCTGCTTCCTTCGCCACTTCCTCCTCCAGCCCGGGCCTCCGTTTGGGATATAGGGCTGTTATAGGGCTATATTCCACTTTAACTGCCACTGCAACATTCCGTAGTGTTCTGGGAGTTGTAGTTTAGTGAGGCCCTGAGAATTTTAAATTCCCCTCCCTAAACCGCAAACCCCGGGATTCCATACGACGTTTCCGTGGCAGTTAAAGCGGAATTGTAGGGCTGGGATTTTTTTTTTCCCCCTGCAAAAGGGCCCCAGGGTGCAGCCTGTGCGGTGTGGGCGCTGATCCCAGGGGAAGAACTGTCCCTGAACCGGGCCCCAAAAGGGTGGCCTTTTTGTTCCCTCTCTCTCTCTCCCCACCGCAACCCAACTGCCTCCATGAGTCTTCTGGGACTCAGCCCCATCGGTTGGAAGAGGGCAGCCCGAGTCTCTTCCACACTACACAGTTATAACAGTTGGATTCTTCTTCAACTGCCATGGCTCCCTCCTTGCAGAATCCTGGGGTTTACAGCTTTGTGAGATATTTAAAGTTCTCTAGTGGCTCCCCTAGCCAGCATGATATAGTGCTTTCAGCACTGAGTTACAATCCTGGAGACTAGGATTCGATTCCCTGCTTGGCCATGGAAAGCCGCTGGGTGACCTTGGGCACATCACGTACTCTTGGCCCCGGAAAATTCTGTCGACAGGGTCACCTTAGGGTTTGTGCCGTAAGTTGGAAGCGATTTGAAGGCAAACAACACCAAAGTGTCTCCCCAAACTACAAATCCCAGGATTCCGTAGGGTATAGCCATGGCAATTAATGTGGCATCAAATTGCTATATCGTACACTGTGAAAGAAACCTGAATGTTCAGGGCTGTCCTGCCACCTCTTTACTTTCTCTCTAGAGTCAGAAGAAACTGGGTCTTATTCATAAGGTTGTTTTTAGTTGTGTTTTTACCCAGTCCTCCTTCCAGTCTGCTCAAAGCACAGTGCACATCTTTTACTTTTCTCTCTATTTAATCCTCGCAACAACCCTGCGAGGGAGGCTGGGCCGAGAGAGGGAGTGAATGGCCTACAGTCACCAAGCTTTCATGTCTCAGTGGAGGCTGGAACCTGGGACAAATCCTAGTCCAACACTTTAACCGCTAGACTAGACTGCACTTGTCTTTCTCATCTGTTGAAATGGCTTCCAAGCATCTGGGCAGATGTTGACCAATTGAGAGAGATACAGTGGCTGGGTAGCCATTGAAAGGGGTTTGTAGTGGATGGGGAATGGAGTAGTGGCATTCAGGTTTTAAAGGTAGGTGGGCTGTTTTGGATTTAGAGACCCCTAAATCCCAAGGCATAGGGTCCCATAGCGTTCCCTCATTGGCAGGTTGCGTTCTCTACATGGCTAGAGGCACTATTAATATTTTCATGTCCTTGAGATGCCAGCAGGCAATTTGGACGTTTTTAACCCAGCTTCCAGAAAATTTGGGCCATCATGGCTCCCTCAGTTCCTTCTTAGCATCATAGGGTTAGAAGGAACTCTAAAGGCCGTCTAGTTCAAACCCCTGCCATGCAGGAACCTACAGCTAATGTACCCCTGAGAGATGGCCATCCAAACTCTGTTTACAAACTGCCAGCTTTTGATATACTGTATGTGCTGGCGTATAAGACTCATTTTTTTTTCTTGAAGAATACTGTTTGAAAATGGGGTGCATCTTATATGCCAGCATGTCTCACGTGCTGGCAAATAGTACTTTCTGGTGTACAAATGGGGTGCATCTTATATGGCAGTGTATCTTATATGCTGGCAAATACAGGAAGTTCTTTCTTTCTTTCACTGTCCTGGGAGTTGCTAGCCTGTATAGAGATCACTGAAGGAACACAAGACATTGACTCGCCCTGAACCATTGCTGGCTAGTGGCTTCCATACCAGTGGGAGTTCTGAATCTGCTGTGAGATTTATTCTAAACTTTAAGAGACCTGTGCCAGGTACCAGATGTAGTTTGGGAGTACAGTTCAACATCTGGGATAGTTCCTTTAAAGTTCAGACTGGAACTGGAATGGATTTGCCGCTCCACTGGCTGGAACACCCCCCCCAATGCCACTGCCGTTACTCCTGTTCTTCCACACACCTCTTTTTGACCACCTGATCCTACTTTTAGTAGAGAGTTAAGTGCCACTAAATTCCATGGCGCTTGCACCCACCCAAACCACACAGTATTGCAGTCTTAAATACACTGGTGCAGTGGAGGAACAGCCAGCAACTGGTGCCCCTCCTCACTTGGGGGGTGACATCTTTCTTGCCACGGGGTCCCCTTTCATTATCCTGCCCACGTGCTCGCTCCTGAGATGGTGACACGTGATGGAAACGTTTGAAGCACGGCAGGCTTGCGCTAGCTTGGGAAGCCCATATACAGGTTCAATCATGGAATCATAGATTCTTCTTCGTGGTCTCTGTGACTCACACGAATGGGGTATCTGCACCTGTGCAGTAGACACAGATATGCCATTTGTGTGAGATCACAGATGACCACTCGAAGAGCTCCAGTTACAGGTAAGTTACAGGTAATCTCGGAGCTGGTACGGACCATAAGGGAGGCAATCCATTCCAGTGTTGAACAGCTCTTACAGTAGGCTGCGTTGCTGGATGGAACCGAGGCCCTTTCCGCAGCTTACCATTTTGCGGACCTGGGGTGCGGGGATTGCGCCGGCAACCTCTTGCGAGAGGCTCCCGCGTTCCCGTTGCTTCAGCTCTGCAGCTGCTGCCTGCTAGCGAGTAGGTAGCATGAGAGCCCCTCCTCTTCCTTCTGCAGCGCACCCTGGGATTTTCCCAGGCTGCGCTGGGGCAGGAAGCGCAAGCGCCGCAGCTCTGGAGCTCCGCGTGCACGGTAAGTGCGCATGGGGTCCCGGAGCGATGCGCAATCGCGCACCATTTTCGGCTCAAAGCCGAAAATGAAATGGTGTGCGACGGGCGCCTGCCAGCACCTGGAGCATCACATGATTGCGAGTGTGTCGTGTGGACCGCTCCTCACAATTGCGCGACGCTCCAGGGGCCCTTTCACGTGGCAAATGCCGTATGAAAAGGGCCTGAGTGTACACATGCTGACTGAACGGAGTCTCCAAATCTTTGGCTGTAATAGGTCCTTCTTTATTTTCCATTGAGTGCTCTGTGCTTGCATCCTGGGTTGGAGCAGGGAGGGCAGCCAGTGGATCAGAGAAGTACAGGGCTTGGCAGGAAAAGCACAAGGCTCCGGAGAGACGAGGCTGTCTACCTGACTCAATTTTCCTTCCTTGCTTTCTCCAGCCATGGAAATTTGTTCTGGCAAGTGCTAAAAAAGACTCTTGCTCTCTTAGGGACTTGGGGATTTATACTGTGGTCCTGTCTGCGCATGTACCTGGGGGTTGTTATTGTTACTGCCCTTTATTGTCAAGTTGGCTTTGAGTTTTGGCAGTCCTGTGATAGGGAACCTCCAAGAGCCCCAGCCACCAACGGCCCTGCTCAGGTCTTACAAAGTCAGGGCAGCTGTGGCTTCCTTAATGGAGTCTATCTCCCCATAACGTGGCCTTCCTCTTTCTCTACCATCTTCCACTGTTTCCAGCGTTACTGCCTTTTCCTATGAGTCTTACCATCTCAAAATTCATCCAGTAGCCTCATTTTCCACCTAGAATAGTGCATCCAGTTCTGGGCACCACAGTTCAGGAAGGATATTGACAAACTGGAATGTGTCTAGAGGAGGGCAACCAAAATGGTCAAAGGCCTGGAAACCATGAAGCCCCGTGAGGAGCGGCTTAGGGAACTGGGTATGTTTAGTCTAGAGAAGCGAAGGTTAAGAGGCAACATGATAGCTATGTTTAAATATTTGAAGGGATGTCATACGGAGGATGGAGCCAGCTTGTTTTATGCTGCTCCAGAGACTAGGACATGGAGCAGTGGCTTCAAACTACAGGAAGAGAGATTCCATCTAAACATTAGGAAGAACTTCCTGATGTAAGAGCTGTTTGACAGTGGAATACGCTGCTACCTTGGAGTGTGCTGGAGTGTCTTTGGAGGTTTTTAAACAGAGATTGGATGGCCATCTGTCAGGAATGCTTTGATGGTATCTTCCTGCATGGCAAAATGGAGTTGGACTGGGTGGCCCTTGGGGTCTCCTTCAACTCTATGACTCTAGTCATTGGAGCATTCAGGTTTAACGTGCTTGTCTGACCCATTCAGTTGTCCTTTTGGCAGCCCATGGGATGATCCAGAAGACTCTTCATTCTCCCAACACCAGCTTTCAGATTATTTGATTCTCTTCTTGCCAGCTTGCTTTACTGTCCAGCTTTTACTGCCATACCTGAGAATGGGTCTCATTGAAAGCTGGGGGAACTTGTTTCTTAATAGATGTATGTAGGATTGATCTGTTAATCATGGCAGAGGCTTTTCTGGCCTAGAACAGCTATTCTCGGTTGTTTTTTGGCAACGGCCTCCTTAGGAGCTCTCCTCAGGTTCCAAAGGCCCCCATCAAACAGGGATAAAACATGAACAAATAGAAAATAATTTATTGTTGAACACCAAGAAAACGTGAATATTCTGACATACTGGATAAAACTTTAAAAAGACTGTATGAAATTTAACATTTATCAGACCTAATGTGATCCTTGAGCTTGGTGCTTTCCTGCACATTTCGTGATAACGGGCTCCAAATTAGACAATGACAATTGGAGGTCACCTCTTCTCATGATACCAGTTCTGTTCTTGGATTTTGTCAAGGAAACTGGTAAAAGGTGTGTTGGAAAGATACAGTCCTCCCTCCATGTTTGTGGGTCTGACCTTTGTGAGTTTGATTATTTGCAAGTTGTGTGCATGCCTTTCCCCCCAGTTTCCTCCTCTCATTCCCTTGCCTTTTTGCCCGGGTGTGCATGCCTTTTTTCTCTGCACCCGGGCAAAAGGCAAAGGAATGGGAGGAGGAAGCACTGTGTGTGGAGAAGGAAGGCGCACACATGCCTTCCTCCCCATTCCTTTGCCTTTTGCCCAAGCGCAGAGAAGGAAGGCAGAGATGCCCAGACGAAAGGCAAGAGAAGTGGGGCAGGCACACATGCCTCCCCTCCGTATCCTTCGCTTTTGCCAGGCGCAGAGAAAGAAGGTATGCGTGCCAGGGCAAAAGGCAGGGGAATGGGAGGGGAGCACAGGGGGAGTTCTTTGCAATTTTTCCACTCCTGCAAGGATTCTGAATCTAAAGCCCTGCGAAAGTGGAGGAACCACTGTATTATTATAAATGGGAGGGAAACTATTGACTTCTGTTAAGATTGCTGCTTAGGTATTTCGTTGGTTCAGTTACCAGGTCCCCCATAAACACTGGGGGCTTCCTTTCTCATAGTTTTCAGTCTATGACCCCCTTCTAATTTTCCAGGGCCCCCTTGGAGGCCATGTGGTTTTTCTTGAGAATGGCTGGCCTAGAGCATGATGCATCAGTGGCACAAAGCCAGTATTTGAGTTGTATCTCTCGTCCAACGTTGGTGTAGTGCAGCTCCCAGCATTCCTCATCATTGATTATTTCAGCTAAGGCTGCTGGGAGCTGTGGTTCAACAACATCTGGAGGACCACAAACTTTTTAGCATATATATTCTTAGCCGGCAGGTGGGTACAAAGAATGTTCTCAAAACACAAATGCTCAAAAGCCATAAATTACAAGGCATTTCTTAGAACCCAAATGCACATGAGGTAAGAAGAAAGGGCCCATTCACCATGGCAGCAATTGGTGATAATGCGTTCTTTTTCTTGCTGAAATATGCTAGCTTAGCATCAAGTGAAAGAGATGGAGCTGTTTGTGCTACAAGGGATGCCAACAGTGGAAGGCACTGTTATCATGGTGTAGGGAAGAGCATGGGCATGGAAGACTGGTATTTTCTTGTGGAGGTAAATGTGTGTGGTTTTTGGGTGTAGGGAACAGGAGAAGGAAGTGGGTGATAGCACCAGGGAAGAGCAAGAAAGGCACTGGTATTGGACGTGGTGGTTCTAAAATGGTAGAAAACTTGGTTTGTGGACTGAAGAACTAGAGATGTAAGCAAGTGAGACTTGGTGAACTTGTGTGAAGTTGCCAAATTTTATAACCATACTCTGATCGTCATCTGAATGATTTTGAGTATGAATGTGCAGAGCTTTGCCTCTAGAGAGGATTATTTAAAAGTACTGTGAGAGCAAAGAGACACTGTTGATGTGTCAGGAAGCTGGTGGGTGACTTTGTACCAGTGACTGTCCCCCAGCTTATCTTATTTTATAGTGTTGCTATGAGGTCAAAACATTGGGTAATCTTGAGGAAAGAGTGGGAGTCCAATGTGCGAATTACTTAAATAGCATTGAACATGGGCAGAGCGCCACTTCTTTCCTCTTCAGGGGCAAGATCCCCTGTCCAGCAATAAGGAGAGCAATAAAGAGGTACATTTGCCAGTGATACTGCAATGGGCACATACCTGCAACTCCAGAGGTAACCTTTATGAAACATGACTGCGTATGAAAATTCCCAACTGACCTGCCAGGATATGACACTTTAGTAAATTCTTACATACCCACTGGGAATTACCTCTTCAACACAAAACATGGAAAGAATAGGGATAGGTTTCTGCTCCCCCCAGAAAGAGCAGTTCAATGTTTTAGAAAACTTTTGTCCAAAACTAACAATATGTACATTATGAAATGAACCATCCAGGTTAAGTGTGCCTTACATAAGTAAGCAAAACCCATTTGAAGTTTCTGTAGAAGGCTTGTTCCAAAATGCATCCAGGACTGTTTTTTTTTCTTTCACCAGCCTTCATCTTTCTTACAATTTTAATTTTGATGATCACACTTGTAGATATATGCTTTTAAAACATGCTGTGGATAGCTGGTGAGGCAGACTTACCTGCTTTCCTTTGTTCTCACCATTTTACTGTTGATGCATGTTCACTAATGAATTCTGGAGGTAGCTGCTTACCTTTCCTGTTGTAAGCAGGCACAAACAGCTACAGTAAGATCAGTTTTGTAATATTGCGTTGTTTATTGAGGACACGCTGCTGTAATCTGAGTTTAAAAGTCCTCCTTGCCCATTTTCTGTACAGGCATCATCTGCTTTTGTCAACTCATTTTTGATGTTCCCCTGTTTCAGAGCATGCAAATTACAGACCAGTTCCATTAATTCAACAAAGGCTCTGCTCTTTCATCAATTCTTCTCGCTTACAAAGACTTGCTTGGGACTGCTCTTGCATATGGGTGTTGTCCCAAGTCTTGCATACAGAAAAAGAAGACCCCTCATAAAATTAATGGAATTAGTCTATAATTTTCAAGCATTGAAACAGTGGACTTCTGTCAGCTCTTCTTGCCTACAGAGGCTCATTTGGGACTGCTTGCAAAGCAAGCTGAGCGGGGGAAAAAAGGTACCGAGCCAGCTGAGAGACTTGGCAAACAGCACGTGGTTGTTCCCGAGCAAGCCTCCATAATTTCCCCATGCGGGTTCTGCTTTTTGACCAGTTCTGGTTTCTGACAAAGCTCTGGTCTGTAAACTGTGTACGGTAAGTGGGGGAAGATGGACAGGGGAGAAAACTAATAGAGAGTCCACTCATTTGAAATGTGGTGCTGTGGGAGAGTTCTGTGGATACCATGGACAAATAAACGGATCCAAGAGCAAATCAAGCTCTTACTAGAAGCCAAGATGACTAAATTGAGTTTGCTGTACTTTGGACATATTATGAAAAGAAATGACTCATTGGAAAAGGCAGTGATGCTTGGGAAAGTGGACAGTGGTAGGAAAAGAGGGAGACTACAGCCATTTCCGCACTAACCTGTTATAGCGCTATTATTCCACTTTCAACATCCTATGGGATCCTGCGATTTGCAGTTTAGGGAGGGGCCTTTGAGGATGACCTTTGAGGCCTCTCCCCAAACTGCAAACCCCAGGATTCCATGGGATGTTGAAAGTGGAATAATAGTGCTATAACAGGCTCGTGCAGAAATGGCCTACATTACAGGTAAATAGCCTCAATGAAGGAAGTCATGGCCCCAAGTTTGCAAGACTTGAGTGGGGCTGTTGGAAACAGGGTGAGCTGGAGGTTTCTCATTCACTAGGTTCCCATAAGTCAAAGTCTATTTGAAAGCAATTAACAGCAACAGACCTTCACTATCCTCGCAACATTGATCTGGCTGAAAAAAACCCTCCAGCTAGACAGAGGATAAGAAGGAAAAGGGGGGGGCTGGATGGGTGTACAAAGGAGCTTTTTTTTGCAGAGGCTTTTTAAACTGAGGTGTGCCTGTGTAATATAAATATGATGGGTTGCTTGGAAGTTCTGTGTTCAGAGATAGCATTGCATGCCAGTTGGCTTCATATCTTGCTTGTAGGCTTTCCAGAGGCAACTGCGGAAAGCTTTGCTCTGATGCTGCACGGCCACGTTTAGGTTGTTAATGGAGGAAGGGGAAAGAGGTCAATGACTTTATGGTGAAGGGATTAGTGGACCAGAGGGGAGGGTGCTAAATATGCTGCTGCTGGAGCACTGAGGAGGGTCTTTGGACTGCAACGGGGATTTTCAGCATCGTGGAGGCAGAACGAAAAAGGAGGATTTGGGGAGAGGAGAGGCAAAGCGCTTAGGACAATAACGATGGAGGGAAGGCACTCCTAAGTAGGAAAGAAGTGTGTCTGAGGCCGTTTCCGCACTAGCCTGTTATAGTGCGATGATTCCACTTTCAACATCCTCTGGAATCCTGGGGTTTGCAGTTTCGGGAGGGGCCGCCTGGCCCCTCCCGAAACTGCAAACCCCAGGATTCCAGAGGATGTTGAAAGTGGAATCATCGCGCTATAACAGGCTAGTGCGGAAACGGCCTGAGAAGGGCATTAGGAGAAAGGAAGTGGGAGGGGAGGCGAAGAGGCACTTGGAGAAATGTGGAATGACATGAAAGGAGATAAGGGAAAAAAGGAGAATATATGTCATGCGGGTGACGGAAGAAGACATTATATAGGAGAAATATGCTGGGAGGAGAGGCTGTTCAAAAGGGCAAAGAGGTGGTGGGGCCCGAGCGAGGGAAATGACTGGAGAGAAAAAGGTCGGCAGAGTCCTAATGTCACACACACAAGACGACATCCGTTTATTTCATTTTACTTTAAGCACATGCGCATTTTATTTAAGAAGTTCAGAGTGGCCGAGAGCCTCGCTGAACCTAAAACACACCAGCATAAAATCGACAGTAACCGCCTTTGAAAACTTAAAACAGGTCAGATCTTGGAACTCGGATCGTATGATCCATCCTTATACGCTTGCATTCGTTGACTAGGGTTGCAGCCCTTCCTTTGTGGGTTCAACGTCCCGTTGTTTTATTTTGCTTCAGCTACCCTGATACTTCTCACAGGGGAGCAATGAAGCCATGTTGATGGGCGACTAAAAGAGTTATTTGAAGAATGTTCCCGTGAGAAGTGAAGGCCTAAACAACATGTCTTTTGGTTGGGCGTCTTTGTCTGTAGTGAATATTATTCTCCTTTCAAAAAGCCAGAGGGAGAGAAATAGTATATTGTCCACAGTTTTTGGAATGGGTTGCTCCGTTCAGGCTGAGGTGGGGGCAGAAAACAAACGTGGCTGCTCTTGCTTCACAGGCCATTTCCACACTAGGCTGTTATAGTGCTATTATTCCACTTGCAACATCCTATGGAATGGATGGCCGGCCCTTCGCGAAACTGCAAACCCCAGGGTTCCATAGGAGGTTGCAAGTGGAATCGTAGCGCGATAACAGTCTAATGCGGAAATGGCCTTGCTTTTGTTTCGGTCTAAAAAGAAAGAAGGGGTGTCGGGACACCTTTAAGAGTAAATAACAGATTCGTACAAAGGGATTTTGTAGCGCCTTTGAGACTGAGAGAAAGAATTTGGTAGCATAAGCGTTTGTAGACTTAAGTCTGCTTCATCAGGTGTATCTGATGAATCCTCATTAATATTATTTTTATTTATATCCTGCTTTTTCACACAAGTCAAAGCAATTCACAGTTTGAAAGAACAATGCGATTAAATTAGATTTAATGTAAAGTTGAAGGCTTTCACGGCCGGGATCCGTAAGTTGTTGTGGGTTTTCTGGGCTTTGAGGCCATGTTCTATTAGTATTTTCTCCTGACGTTTTGCCTGCGTCTGTGGCTGGCATCTTCAGAGGAACTTCAGATTCCTTCAGTTCCTCTGAAGATGCCAGCCACAGACGCAGGCGAAATGTCAGGAGAAAATACTAATAGAACACGGCCTCAAAGCCCGGAAAACCCACAACAACCTAAAGTAGATTTGAGTTTACAAAAGCTTATGCTACCAGCTTCTTTCCTTCTCAAAAGTGCTAGTAAGATCCCTTTGCATATATATTCAGACTGACATATCTGTGTCTTTGAACTGTAACTTTTATTTCATGGTAGCTTCCCACAGGCCCAAAGTCAAAGCATAATTTTTCAAAATGGCGGCTGTGGGTCCCTACGTGGGTTGCCCTGTACGCATTGGCCTGCCTGTCTATTATGTTGGTAGCAACCAGTGGAATTAAGCCTATTCTGATCCTCACAGAAGGTCTGTGAAGTAAGATAGGCCAAACTCACTGATGGCTGCTTTTCATCCTGGAGAGAAGTGACTCGGGGGGTGCCTCAGGGTTCTGTCCCGGGCCCGGGGCTGTTCAACATCTTCGTCAATGACTTGGATGAAGGGGCGGAAGGCATGCTGATCAAATTTGCAGATGACCCCAAATTGGGAGGGGTTGCTAGTACCCCAGAGGACAGATCAAATTTCAAAATGACGTTGGACTGATTGGAGAGCTGGGCCAAAGCTAACAAAATGAATTTCAGCAGAGAGAAATGGAAGATCCTACACTTAGGCAGAAAAAATGGAATGCACAAATATAGGATGGGGGACGCGTGGCTGGGTAGCAGTACGTGTGAAAGGGATCTAGGAGTCTTGGTGGACCACAAGCTGAACATGAGTCAGCAGTGTGATGCGGCAGCCAAGAAAGCCAACGTGATTCTTGGCGGCATCAATAGGAGTCTGGTGTCTAGCTTGAGGGGGGTAATGGTACCACTCTACTCTGCTTTGGGTAGAACTCATTTGGAATCCTGTGTCCAGTTCTGGGCTACTCATTTCAAGGATATCAACAAGCCAGAGCGTGTCCAGAGGAGGGCGACCAAAATGGTGGAGGGTCTGGAAGCCGTGAAGCCCTGGTGTGATAACTGAAGCCCCCGTCAGAGCTGCTGATGACGAGCGGCAGCCGTGGGTCCCTGTGGCTCCGGCTGGAGAGGAGTCCCGCAGCTCAAGAGCCCCCCTGCTGCCGTGGACCAAGCAGGCGCGGACGTTCCTCCGCCTGCTCCTTTAGGGCAACAGGGATCCGATTCTGAAGATGCTTTGGAGCCCGCGTCAATCAGCTCACAAACAAGGCGGAGACTCGAGAGAGCGGAGCAAAGGGAGGTTTCCTTGATTAAATTTAAGACGCAGGGACTGGCCACACCTGTGCCTTGGGCAATATAACCACCTGCCTGGAAGCTTTCCTTTGCTTGTGGCAAACTTTCTGCAAGCCCTCTCCTTGCCTGTTCCTTGCTTCTGGCACCCAGCTCCTGATACCTTGGATTGATCTCTTGGCTCCAGACCCCTGGCTTATGGAACTCTGACTATGGCTTTCGCTTGTCGCTCTGGCTTAGGTAACTGGACTTCCCTTGAGTAAGTGCTTCCTTGACTCCTCCCGGCAGGACTCTGCTAGCTCTCCCACTCCCTTCTCGGGGTTGTCTCGCCACCCGGGCCTCTGACCCTGACACCTATGAGGAATGGCTTAGGGAGCTGGGGATGTTTAGTCTGCAGAAGAGAAGGTTAAGAGGGGGTGTGATAGCCATGTTTAAATATTTGAAGGGATGTCATATCAAGGAGGGAGCACGCTTGTTTTCTGCTGCTCCAGAGACCAGGACAAGGAGCAATGGATTCAAGCTGCGGGAAAGGAGATTCCACCTGAACCTCAAGAAGAACTTCCTGACGGTCAGAGCTGTCTGGCAGTGGAATATGCTGCTGCTGCAATGGAGTGTGGTGGAATCTCCTTCTTTGGAGGTTTTTAAGCAGAGGCTGGACGGCCATCTGTTGGGAATGCTTTGATGTGGGTTCCTGCATAGCAGGGGTTGGACTGGATGACCCCGGGGATCTCTTCCAACTCTGTGATTCTATCATTGTGTAAACCTCCTCTGTGGGCAGGAGTTTGTTTCAGGGCCTTTGGAAGCCCAGGTTTAATGCGCTATCCATGGGTTTAACATAGCACACTTGACAATTGAATGGAG
The DNA here is from genome assembly GCA_030412105.1 of Cyclura pinguis. NCBI lineage: Eukaryota > Metazoa > Chordata > Lepidosauria > Squamata > Iguanidae > Cyclura > Cyclura pinguis. The sequence continues at coordinate 3,455,029 of CM059602.1, forward strand.
GGTAGAAAGGACTGTCCGTTTGGAGTTTGGTTGGTGGGGGGAAACGTGACAGTGAGTAAAAGCAAGAAAAGAAGGCCTGGTGGCATGGTGTAGAGAAGAAACAGGGAGATTCAGGACGTGTCTAGACTCAGTAAATTGAATCTGGTTCACTTGTTAGCTGGGTTAGGGAACCTAGAAAATCGTAACTTTATGGTAAAAGTTATCTGTGCAGTCCTGTGCCAGTTAACTAATTTCCTATTATGTTTAGTGGGTTTTACTCCCAGGTTAATACTAAGTAACTGACAAAACCAGCTGAGTATTCCTTGCCTAAGAAAACTCCTGACTATTCCTTCCCTTAGAAAATCCTATGAAATTGATGGGGTCACCATAGGTTGACAGGCGACTTGAAGGCAGATCCCCCTGCTTATGGATAGAATTGAACCCTACAGTTAACAGTAACAAGTCCTAAACACACTTCCTAAGCAGCAAGTTCCACTAAACTCATTTGGATTAACTTCTGTGTAAACATGCTTAAGAGCAAATTGTAATGTTTCAGAGCCCGGTATTTTCCTGAGGAAAACTGTAGTTGTGAAATGGGTTGAAAGCTAATTTAGGTTTGGTGCTGTGCAGTTGGAGCCTGTGGATGGTGACAAGAAGAGTATGCAGTGTTGGACATGGAATATCTCCAGAAAAAAATAACCAACTTGAGTGTGCCCGGAAAAGAGGAACACATGAATGACAATGGTGGTGGAACAAAAGAAAATGAGGAACTGGCAGTGTTGCTAGATTATCACTTTGCTGTTTTTGGACCAGAGCTCAGAGATGGTTATGTTTTTGTTGTTGTTGTTTTGGAGAAGAGGAGAAAAAGGAAGAGGGAAGAATAGGGTTCCTTGATCTCAGGGCACGGTCCAGAATCTTAAAGCTTGAACACTTTTCTTCAGTCCTCAGGATGTAGGGGAGGAATCTCAGGGCTAGAGCACTGCTTTGGAAAGTGGGCCATATATCTGTTTTCTTGGTTTGTTACGCTTGGTCTTTTTTATTTGAATGGCATACTATGTAAGATTGAGGTATCATGCCTAATGCATTACCAGTGATGCCCTTGCCCAGCGTCATCATGGGGGGGGTGTCCTCCCTAGCCTTCACATCGGGGATAGTCCTGATCTAGCAACACTAGCAATGGCAAATCGTCCAGACCTTAGCCTGCTTCCATACTCATTATTTCAAAATTCCATCATAAGCTGTTCCTCAAGCAGCTTTTCCTCTTTGGCAGCAGAGAACGTAGGGTTTATCCACTATTCTGTAACACCGAACCTAATTTAAAGTGGTGGCAGGATTCCATGCCACCCGTGCCCCTTTAGTCTTTTTCACTCCACGCTTCCAGCATGGTACTGTAAGAAGAGCAGGCAAGCTCTGGGAATGGCCATTAACAAGCTAGTTATTAAATTTAGGTAGAGGAAAGAAGAAAAGAAACGAATATTAAAAGGGCAGGGCAATCCATTGCCTTTTTCTCTATTAGCAAAAAATGCCTATCTATCCTGATATAGGGAGAAGGGAAAGCAGAGAAATTTCTCCACCTTCCCAATTTCCTGCAGACACCTAGCAGATTTGCAAACAAGTTTTCGGTGGAGTCATGCTGGTTTACCAGAACTTGCAGTGCTGCCATGGTTCTGAAATTGGTATAAAATTTGATGCCAAATCTTTTGTATTTGTATGTGAAAGTTTGAAAGCTCTTACGGTTGAAGAAGGAAGCTTATGTTGTTTTACATCTAGCAACATTTGGGAGCTGGTAAGGAAGCAAAACATTATATAGAGAAACGGAGTTGCATACAGTAAGGGCTGCCTGGGTGTGATGACGGAACATACAGAAGCACAAGCAAATTCTCATTTCGGGTTGGATTAAGAAAGCGTTTGTGCCGTGGGTGGTGGTTGGTATATTGTAAGTCTCAGTAGAAATACTGCTTGTGTTGCATTTGGAGGTGGAGGCAGTAAATTGAAGAACGTTATCAGATGTGATAGTGGACTTTTAGAATATAAAAGGCTGCAATGAAGAGTAGAGAGCACAGCTGTTTGCAAAGGCTAGTTGAAGGAAGATTAATAGGTGCAAATTCTAGCAAGGGGAGGTACCTTTTTTTAAAAAAAAAAATGGCCATACTTTAGGAAAAGCATGATGTGCAGAATTTTAACAGGTGAAATCCCCACTGCTTTTTTCCGTGCCAGGAAGACTTCTACTTGTTAAATTTATAGGTTTGGCACTCTGCTAAAGGCAGGGAAGCAGGGCTGTAAAACTGCTGGCGGGCCTAACTGTGTCAAAGAAGATGAGGTTGGAAATGGAGAAGCATAGTTGGGCCACCATGAAACAGGTTGCCTAGCCCCCTTGGCTGGTGCTGATTTCCGAGCTATTGACTACCGGTCTCTGGTGAGCTTCCAGGAAAGGAAGAAAAAAAAATTGTAGTCAACAGGCACAAATATGGTACTGATCCCTGATGCGCTGGGAAAAAATAACTGCTGACCCCTGACTTCAGATAGCCTGAGAAGAACTGGCCTAGAGCAGCTAGGAATCGCTACTGGAAGCTTTTAATGAGAGTAGATAAGTACCTTCAAATTATGATTTATGACTAAATCAAAGTTGTGGTGGTGGTTACAGTAAAACATTCTTCCTTCCCTCTCTACAGCCCTCTGTGAACTGGTTTCAGGAGGATACTGGGGAGCTGCAACAAGGAGGAGGGGATTGCTTCTCCTGATTCTTAGCAATAGCAATAGCGTGTGTATTTCTATACCGCTTATCAGCTAAGTGCTCTCTGAGCAGTTTACAATGTTGTAAGCTAATTACCCCCAACAAGCCGGGTATTCATTTTACCGACCTGGGGAAGGTTGGAAGGCTGAGTCAGCTCGGACCCCGGCAGGATCAAACTCACAGCCTTGCGGCTGCAGTACACAGACTCATCCCTTTAATTGCGGTTTAGGAATAGCAGTTACTTTTCTATACCGCTTATCAGTGCTAAGCACTCCCTTAGCAGTTTACAATGTGTTTGGCTAATTGCCCTCAATAAGCTGGGTGCTCATTTTACCGACCTATGGAAGGATGGAAGGCTGAGTCAACCTGGAGGCCGGCAGGATTGAACTCACAACCTTGTGGCTGCAGTACCGGCATTTAACCGCTGTGCCACCAGGGCTCTTAACGGAAGAGATCCTGCTCATTTTGTGGAGAATCCAGATATTTTACATGGCAGGGCTAGATAAGGTCTACATTTTCTGAAGCACGTATCATCTTGTATGAGCCTGCCTGTGTCTTGAGATCTTCCAGAGAGGCCCTTCTCTGTGTCCTGCCTCCCTCACAGGTATATGAACGTGTCCAGAGGAGGGCGACCAAAATGGTGAAGGGTCTGGAAGCCATGAAGCCCTATGAGGAGCGGCTTAGGGAGCTGGGTAGGTTTAGTCTGCAGAAGAGAAGGTTAAGAGGGGACACCATAGCCATGTTTAAGTATTTGAAGGGATGTCATTGTCGTGGAGGGAGCGGGCTTGTTCTCTGCCACTCTAGAGACTAGGACAAGGAGCAATGGATTCAAGCTGCAGGAAAGGAGATTGTACCTGAACCTCAGGAAGAACTTCCTGATGATTAGAGCTGTCCAGCAGTGGAATCTGCTGCTGCCTCCGTGGAGTGTGGTGGAGTCTCCTCCTCCTTTGGAGGTTTTTAAGCACGGGCTGGATGGCCATCTGTTGGGAATACTTTGATGGGTGTTCCTGCATAACAGGGGGTTGGATTCGATGGCCCCTGGGGTCTCTTCCAGCAATATGATTCTATGATTCTGTATCTGGTGGGAGCACGGGAGAGGGCCTTCTCGGTGCTACCCCCAGACTCTGGAACTCCCTTCCTGAATAGATTAGACTGGCACCGTTCTTCCTCTCCTCTTGAAGGCAGCTTTTTTTGTTTCAGAAGGAGTTTGAGGGATGTTTGCTCAAGGGAGAATGCAGTGTTGTTTATATTTGTTGCTGTTCTTGTTAATGGTTTGTTTTTAACTGGTTTTAATTTCATTGATAGTTTAATTATATTTTTAATCTTTGCATGATGTAATATTTTTAGCTGTATCTGTTTTAACTTTTATAACCTGGCTTGAGTCCCAGATTGGGGAGGGAGAAAAAGGGGGAGATATAAATAAATTGAGCCAGCGTGGTGTGATGATCTGAGAGTTGGATTGCAACTCTGAAGACCAGGTTTCAGATCCCTGCTTGGCCATGGAAGCCCACTGGGTGACCTTGAGCAAATCACACTCTCTCGGCCTCAGAGGAGGGCAAAGGCAAACATGTTCTGAATGAATGAACAAACAAAAAACATGATAGGCTTGCCTTTGGATTGCCATAAGTCGCAAACAAGTTGAAGGCACACGCAACCACAAAAATAAATAAATAAATAAATAAAATGAATGCCATCATAATCATAGTAGATAGTAGTTCCAAAATTATTAGAATAGGAATGATAGCTTTCATGGGAGGCAGGTGATGTTGATTCCCTTCCAGTGAGACCGTCTGTGCCTTACAGGAGTACATAAGCAAGAAAGAAAATGGTTTCATACTCCAAGGAGTTTACAGTCTGTACACTGACTGCTATTAAAGGAGATTCTTTTTTGATGGCTTGTTTCTCACTGTTGATTGTTCACTACATCCCCTTCAACTTCATGGCATAATCCAGGTGTATGTTAAAAACAATAGAGTAATTAAGTCTCCCCTTTTTGCATCCATTTCTTTTCCTTCTGTGATGTGTCATTATTTCTCTCTGGGTGAAATAACTAAAAGGGAGCAGAATGAAAGCTTGAGAACCAAGAAACAGACCTTGAACGGGAGAAAGAGAAAGAAAGATAGAGGATGAACAGAATATACTGTTCCAGAACTTTAATGCTATTGCGAAATAGTGAACACAACGGACAAAGCCCGTAAGTTTATGCCACGGCCTAGAAACCTATCAAAATACGCATCCCTTCCTCCTTTCTCCCTTCAGTCTTGAGTCGTAGTATAGTGTCTAAGAAACTGAGCAGTGACCCAGGAGGTTCCTGGTTCCAATTGCTTCCCCACTGAGAAGGGTTCAGTTGTCGAACCTTGAGGCAAGCCCACATTTGCACTAAGGGAATGGTAATAATAGTTATCCACATAGAATTCTTGCAAGCTGTGCTGAAATAATGGTCAAGAAGTGCTTTAAACGCTCGGAAGCGTTATGTTTAAATAGTAGTATTTTTTTTAAAAAAAATCTTTCAATTGTTATATTTTGCACTTGTCACTGTTGAATTTTGTCCACCTTCAGAACACAAGATCAGAAACAGGACAGTGACATACATGTACGATTATACTGCATTGCTGGAAGGCACAGGCAAATTAGGGAATGAGGCTAGGCTTCAGCTCCTCTATTCCATAATAAAATAAATTTAAAATCTTAGAATAGTAATAGTGTTAGAATAGAATAGTGGAATAATAATAGCATTAGAACAGAATAATAGCAACAGCGTTTTATTGCTGTACTTATTTAGAAGCAGAAGTATTTTTTAAAAAGCAAATCAAATGCACAAGCTTCTAGTTACGCCAAACTTTCCATCAACCACAATGTAAAGGTAGCAAAGATGGCAGTTTAGTGCAGAATTAGGCGTTTGTGAGTTCATTGAAATCAGTGAACTTGGTTGTGGTCTGAAAATCTCCTTCACTGGAGCAGAGCTCCTAAATTTACCTTTGAGGAGAGAGAAAATAGGGCATGCTGCATCTTTCCATAAAGAGCAGGTCCCAGAGCATCTTTCTTGCCACTTCTCAGTTAGAGATGGCTTCCATGTGCCAGTATATTCATTCTCCTCAAGAATAACTTTACAAGCTCTGCCCCAGAGTTCATAGAGAGTTAATAATGTCTGGAGACATTATTAACTTTAAGACACGTAGTAGGATTAGATGACCTTTACATCTTGCCCTTATCTATAGCAAAATTGCTATATGTGGTATAAAATGAAAGACATCTTGAATTAAATTCCTGATTTTTTAAAAACAAAAATCTCTCAAGGGGCTGCTTGAGCCAGGTGTTCGTTAAGTACATAAATTATGAATGTACAGAGGCCTGTTAAGTCAACAATTAAATATGTGCTTGTGTACACAGTTTGCATGTGTATGTAAGAATAGCTGTCCTAGATCAAATGAAAGGTCTAGTTAAGCCACTATCTAGTAGCTCAGTGCCATTGGAAGTTGCACAAATAGGGTGGAAATTTGGCTGTTCATCCTTACTTTTGCTTCCAGCCTCTGATCTTCAGAGGTATACGGACTCTGAACAGAGAGATTCTCTTTGGCTAGCTTGCTTTTGAATCATTGGTTAACATCCTCCGTAATTTTCTCCAGACATTTTGCCATCTAAGCAAGTGGTCATCATCACATCCTGGCAGTGAATCTGCGTGTCATTTCTGGGAGTGAGTAATTTCTGCAAATGCAAACAATGGCGTGCAAATTCTGAGCCAGGCGTGAGCGACAGGAGACAATTACACCTTAATTGTGGTTTTAACTTGAGCTCTGTAACACCCTTGCCTGGCTGTTGGAAAGATCAGTCCCATGGCGGTGCGATTTTCATTCTGGGTGCACAGAATCGCTTTCCTCCTCCTTGAGGGTTCATGTTTTCCATCAGCTTCTCTGCCTCGGCAGCAGTGTGGGTGGGGCCGAAGTTGTTGGCTGCGGACCGAGGGATGCCTCCTCTCCCTTGGCATGGCTTGCCGGGATCAGCCAGCGACCTTTGTGTATTTGCCTCCTCTGCCTCTCTCTGCTGCCATGTGGATGCTTTAGAGAATCCTTGGGCTTGCGCACTCCAGGCTTAGCGGCAGTGCTGCTGCGCGACTGCTGTGTCTCGGGGCACTTGGGGAGAGAGAGGATAAATGTGAAACCTGGGAAAAGGCCAGAGCCTGGGAGGAGGGAGGCTCACTCTGTTCCTTCGGTGATCCAAGCCTCAAGGTTAAAATCTGCCCTCTTGATGGGTCTAAATCTAGATACGGTGCGTTTGTGTATTTTGAGGGCGCGCCCTGCTAACATGTTCCCTGTCTTACTGCTGGTTTGCAAGTAGAAATATCCTTCTAGACAAGTGCCGTGTTTGGAAATCAGGTGTGCTCACTCAGTGCATCGGAATAAACATTTGTAAGCCAGGTCCAGGTTATCTGAAAAAATATGTTCTCCTACACGAGCCTGCCCGTGTTTTGAGATCTTCTAGGGTGGCCCTTCTGTTCGTCGCACTAGCCTCACAGGTACATCTGGTGGGAATACAGGAGAAAGACCTTCTCCGTTGCTACCCCCAGGCTCGGGAACTCCCTCCCTAAAGAAGTTAGACTGGTGCCCTATTTGTTATCCTTCCTTTGCCAAGCGAAGACTTTTAAGCTGGTTTCAGCTTCATTTATCTTTAATTACGCTAGTAGGTTTTGTGTGATGTGAATTTTTACCTGTATTTGCTCTAAGTTTTGTTAGCTGCCTTGACTCCTGAGCTGGAAAAAAGGCGGTGGAGGGGCGGGAGAAGCAGCCACCACGGCGGCCGCTTGGGGAATATGGAGTCCAGGCTGACCCAGACGGCCGGTGGGCGGGCAGTGAGCGGGGTCAGAAGAGCAGAGGCAGGATGGATGTCTGGACGTTTTTCTCGGATTTTCAGGTCTCCTTCCTTCCTTCTTTCTTTCCTTTTTATAGTAAGTTATTAGCTCCATTCTGTCCAATGAATGCAAAGGTTTTAGAAGAAAGCTGTGGGCAGTTGGTATGCATGCATGTAACACACACACACAGAGAGAGAGAAAAAGAGAAAGACAATGCCTTTTGGGGATTTACTGGTTTTCCTCATTGGGTTTCGTATATAGTTGGCGCCCTCTGTGACAGGACAAAATTTTTAGCTTCCTCACTGTCAGTAGGAATAACATGTTTTGGCATGAGAGTACAGTGACGTACCTGCGATTTAGGGCGGAACGGTTATATTTAAAACATTTTAGTTGGTAGATTAATCACGCTTTAGTTTATTAGTCAGTGGACATCAATAGAAATTTGTAAGGTCAGACTTTTAATCAGCGTGGTTTTGATTTAAGGGCACCCATTTATTTCTGCTATTTGTGTGAGACCTCATGAAGATACCATTTATCTTCTAATGAGAAATGGGAGGTTTTTGCTTATTACCATCTACTTAATTTTAATACCTCCTTCTGTATCTAGAAAGGCTTTTTTAAAATCAAAGCTGAGAAGAAGAAAACGTTTTTGGACCATAGCTCTCAGAATCTTTCAGATAACACAGATGTGCTGGCTGGGTGATTCTGGGAGTTGTAGTCTGAAACATGTAATCTTTTCCCAACTCTGGATAATCTGTAACTTTATTTAAATGAACCAATTGTATGGCCAGTAGTGTACAATTAAAAAGGGCCTCTGTGTGTGTGTGTGTGTGTGTGTGTGTGTGAATATCCTCAGTCTGTTGATGACTGTTGTGTAAAAGTGGGTTTTCTTGGTTCTGTTTCTGCGTCCTCCAACCACCCTTTTGGCTCTGAATCCTGGCCGGCAGGGCAGCGAACGCCGCGCTTCTTTCCCCGACCAGGACCCCCTGAGAGCGTTGCCCCCCTTTCCTCCTCCACGCCGAGTCGTTGGCACCGTGGCGGGAGTAGCGGGAGATGCGTTTTCCTCCTCTGTCCTTTCCTCCCGACGGCCCCCTCCGCTCGTATAATCCCGCAGCCCTCCCCGTCACCCCGGTCACCCATTCCTGAGACTAACTCGACTTGCCTCGTGCGGTTGCAGGGGGCAGACGGTCTGTCGGAGCCCGAGGGCATCGCTCTCAAGCGCGTCGCCGTGGTGGAAGATTTCTTTGACATCATCTACTCGATGCACGTGGAAAGCTCGGCCGAGCCAGGCAAAGCGCCCAAGCACGCCGGGCAGAAGAAGACCTACCGGGCGGTGAGACTCTCTCCTCGTATTCCCCCGAGAGGCCGAACGGCCCTGCGGGTCGGCTCCTTCTGTACCTGCGCCGGCCCCTTCTTGGCAGCCCGGCGTGGCAAGCGCCGTTCCGAGCGTGAGGAGGCAGGGACGGGAGGGCTGGCTAGGAGGGAGCCAAGGGGGGCCGTGGCAGATGTCCTCGGAGAAGGGAGGGGAGAGCATGAGTCGCAAGGCGCGTGGGAGGCGGGGGCCAGCCACACGGAAGCAAAAGGAAATGCTTTGTGTCATCAACAAAGGACACACAACGCACGCTTGGCCCAGATGAGAGGTGGGGAGAGTAGGATCCCCGGGCCACACGCTGGCCCCGGAAGGTCGTTCTGTAGGCTCCCTGGACCTCTGTTTAGAAAGGAAAAAAAAGACAAAGAAAAAGTAAAAAAAATGCACACACAGAACCCCCACTCAAACAGCTACAGTTGGGGTCTTTCGTCTCACACTATTTTGCCAAAACCATAAAGGTTGGCCTTATTTTGACTGATTTCCTGGAAGCGCATGCTCATCAAATTTGCCGATGACACCACATTGGGAGGGGCTGCTAATACACCAGAGGACAGGATCAAAATTCAAAACGACCTGGACAGATTGGAGAGCTGGGCCAAGGCTAACAAAATGAAATTCAACAGAGAGAAGTGTAAGGTCCTACACTTAGGTAGAAAAAATGGAATGCAGAAATATAGGATGGGGGACACGTGGCTGGACCGCAGTACGTATGAAAGGGATCTAGGAGTCTTAATAGACCACAAGCTGAACTTGAGTCAGCAGTGTGATGCAGCAGCCAAGAAAGCCAACGCAATTCTCGGCTGCATCAGTAGGAGTATGGTGTCTAGATCGAGGGGGGTACTGGTACCACTCTACTCTGCTTTGGTTAGACCTCATCTTGAATCCTGTGTCCAGTTCTGGGCACCCCAATTCAAGGAGGACATGGTCAAGCTGGAGCAGGTCCAGAGGAGGGCGACCAAAATGGTGAGAGGCCTGGAAGCCATGCCCTATGAGGATAGACTTAGAGAGCTGGGTATGTTCAGTCTGCAGAAGAGAAGGTTAAGAGGGGACATGATAGCCATGTTTAAATATTTGAAGGGATGTCATGTAGAGGAGGGAGTGGGCTTGTTTTCTGCCGCTCCAGAGACCAGGACAAGGAGCAATGGATTCAAGCTGCAGGAAAGGAGATTCCACCTGAACCTCAGGAAGAACTCCCTGACAGTCAGGGCTGTCCGGCAGTGGAATACGCTGCCTCGGAGTGTGGTGGAGTCTCCTTCCTTGGAGGTTTTTAAGCAGAGGCTGGATGGCCGTCTGTCGGGAGTGCTTTGAGGGTGTTCCTGCATGGCAGGGGGTTGGACTGGATGGCCCCTGGGGTCTCTTCCAACTCTACATTTCTATGATTCTATGATTCATATCACTTCTGGTCATGCTTGGAATGGTCCATGTTGCCCATGGAGGAGGGGGAGTGGTCCCAGCTCTCCCCATGATGGCCAGCCCCCAGGTACATGAAACATGTGGCCGCAGCTTAACACTCATTAGGCTTATACGGAGCACTTTCTGAGTTCTGAAAAATACTGGATTCAGACACTATATCAAACCGGGTGTGGGTAGCCTTGGAAGGCCTGGGGGCTCAGTAGCAGTGGGGGCAGCAGGTAGGATGGGGATGGAAAGCGCTTGCAGTAGCTTGGGCTGCTTCAGATTTTTATTTTCATTTATTTCTTAAAACATTTGTATCCCACCTTTTATTGTAAGATTTCTGGGTGTCTTGCAATAAAATCAAGTCAAACAATTTAAAACAATTCAACATTCAGAACAATGGAAATTAATTTAAACATCCTAAAAGCAGACCATTTAAAAAAGTTAAAATCATGAATGTATATAAATTTGAATGAACTCAGTTAGGTCCAAAGGCTGTAAGAAAATGCTGAGTTGTAGCTTGGCACCAGAATTATGAGGCCATTCTTGGATCTCCAAGGGGATGGCATCCCACAGCTGGGGTGCCACAGTATAGAGGACCCTCCTCTTTATCCTCCCCCAGTGTGTTTTCCCCTCCAGCAGACCTAAATTCACAGGCAGCCATATTTTGGAAGAGATGTTCCCTCAAATATCCAGGTCCTGGACATAATGCTAAGCCAGGTGTGGGTAACTTTGGGAGACTTCTCTGCAGGCTGCAGGTGGCTCCCAAAATGCTGGGAGGGAAATCTAAACCAGACGTTGTTTGTAGTGCAGCTTTGTTTTTTTAATGTTTGAGAGGCCTGCAAGGCTCCCCAGGGACAAAACTCCTGGAGTCCTCTGGGAACAGAAGCAGAGCATTTTAAAAGAGAATCAGAGACTGCCTGCTGAAAAACTAGACAGGATGCGAAATCAAAAGGACTTGACAAACTGGAGTGCTGGAGTGGGTCAAAACTAACAAAATGAATTTCAGCAGGGATATATGTAAGGTATTACACTGAGGCATAAAAACCGAGATGCACAAATATAGAATGGGTGACATCTGGCTTGAAAGCAATGCATGTGAAAAGGATCTAGGGTCTTAGTAGATCACAAGCTAAGCATGAGTCAACAGTGTGATGAAGATGACAAAAAAGCCAGTGCAGTTCTGGGCTGCACCAATAAGAGTATAGTGTCTCAATTGAGGGAAGTACCAGTGCCATTTTGTTCTGCTTTAGTCGGACTTCACTTGAAGTGCTGTGTCCATTTCTGGGCAGCACAGTTCAAGAATGAGATTGAAAAGCTGGAACGTGTCCAGAGGAGAATGAACAAAATGATCAAAGGTCTGGAAACGAAGCCTTATGACGAATGGTTTGGGGAGTTTGATTTGGAAAAGAGAAGACTAAGAAGTGACATGGTATCTGTCTTTAAAAATCTGAAGGGATATCATATAGAAGATAGTGCACATTTGTTTTTTGCAGCTCCAGAGACCAGAATATGAACCAGTAGGTTCAAATTACAGGAAGAGAGATTCCATCTAAACATTAGGAAGAATGTCTTTACTGTAAGAGCTGTTTGATAGTGGAATAGACTATCTCAGGTGGGGTGAGCTTTGGGAGACTGTGGCCATTTCCGCACTAGCCTGTTATAGCGCGATGATTCCACTTTCAACATCCTCTGGAATCCTGGGGTTTGCAGTTTCGGGAGGGGCCGGCTGGCCCCTCCCGAAACTGCAAACCCCAGGATTCCAGAGGATGTTGAAAGTGGAATCATCGCGCTATAACAGGCTAGTGCGGAAAGGGTCTGTGTGCGGCTTGCCAGCTACACTTTGCCTGTCCGCATCCCCAGTCATAGCTTAGTCTTACAAAAACCACCCTAGCTTTCCCTCAGGTTCTTGGGCTGTGTCCTCCCTTCATCTGGTGAAGATGAGAACTAGAGTAGAGGAGCTTCCACTTCTCTTTCATTATTTGTGGCTTTCCTCATTGTCTGAACGCAGACAAGCTGTGGTTAGTCTGATGCAGAATCGGGAATTACGACACTCCGAAGGTTGCTGGTGTTGTCGCTGTGTGCCTTCAAGTCGCTTGTGACTTAGGATGATCCTAAGACGAACCTACTGCAAGGTTTTTCTCAGCAAGGTTTGTTCAGAGGGGTTTGCCATCGCCTTCTTCTGAGGCTGAGAGAATGTGATTTGCCCAAGGTCGTGCAGTGGGTTTCAACGGCCAAGAGGGCATTTGTACCCTGGCCTTTGGAGTCATCCAACGCTCAAACTGCTACACCATGCTGGCTCCACAGAGGTTGCTGGATTGCATCTCCTCTTCTTCCTCACCCTTGGTTGCATTGGTTAGGGGCTACTGGGAGTTGGAGTACAACAGTATCTGGAGGGCTACATGATGCCCACCATTGAATCTCATGTATAGTTAGTGCAAATAAGCCTGCTCAAACCAGTTTCTGAGAACAAAGTGGGGAAGATCATCCTCCTATGCTCTCCTGCCCCTGCCGCGGGCGAGAGAGTAAAGGGGGAGAAGATCTTCCCCCTCTCTCCTGCACAGCTGCCTGTGATTATTTGTGGCTTTTTTGACTTTTGCAGGGGTTCTATTTCCCTATACCCTACAAATGTGGAGGGCCTACTGTAATTTGGAAGAGAGACTAAATTGTCGTTCTGTCCCTCCAAATCGTTTCTGCCTTACGGCAATCTTGAGGTGACCTTGTCGTGGGGTTTTCTGGAAATGACGTGCCCAGGATCAGCCAGTCGGTTTCGATGGCTGAGTGGGGAATCGAACCTTGGTCTCTATAGTCCGGCACTCAAACCACTATACTGTGTGGAGGTGGACACTTAGGATCTTCTCCATACAAGTGTGCCACTTAGCACGGAAGTGTGTAGCTAGCATTTCAGGCCCTTAGAGAAGCCCTGTAATGGAGATCCATATTATTCAGGGACGTAGACTCAAGTCGATAGACTTGGACTCAAGTCAGATTTAAGTCGCTTCAGTGACTCGAGTCGGACTTGGCTCGGCCGTAAATGAGGCACTGACTCGACTCGACTTGAGACTTGTATATTTTTAAAGGCTGACTTGCTGCCCTTGGTTCGGTAACATAATGCATTCATCCAGAAACCTTGCGACTTTGAACAATGCCTCCATCTCTTTTTGCCTACTGGTCATGTGATGATCTGTTTCAAGCCCAAAGTGTGGTTGCATTTCTCAGAGGGGAACAGCAAACAGATTAGGCAATGAGCTTGAAGCAGGCTTGAGGTCTGCTCGGCAGCCTGTCCCCACTGCATATCGGAGGAGCCTTCTAAAATTTTTCCTAAGATCGGAAGACAAGACTCACCCCTAGAGTGCAGGGTGCATTTCTCAGAGGGGAACAGCAAATGTGTAGGCAACAGCTTGAGGAGGAAGGATCCTTCTTTCTAAAGCTTTTGAATCTTCAGTAATGGAGAGTAAGAGGATCCTATTCCCTACTTCCAAAGCTGCAGATGGCAAAATTGCAAATGTGGAGAGCTGACTCTGCTTAAATTGTTAAAACTGGCTTTATTTCACTCTGTCCAATAATTCTGAAATACAGAATGGGGTATAAAGTTGGCCTCCAGACTTGAGACTTAACTCGAAAGTATCTTCAAGGACTTGAGACTTGACTTGAAACTTGGAGTAAAAGACTTAAATATATCACTGATATTATTATTACCGATATGTTGCAGACAAAGGAGGGTAGAGGACTAAGCCTGAATGGGCTGCAGCTTGCCATAAGGTCATAGTGAGTTCATGCCACACACTGGCATGTGTTCATAAGTGGCTTGACTCAGTAGAAGACAGTTTCTTAACCCTTGGGAGAATTAGTAGGTTGGGACTTCATCATCCCCCAAATTATGCTAGAGCTTGGAAAAGGTACAATTGTCCATACTGGTTGGGATATTCTAGGAACTGTAGGCCAAATAAATAACTTTCCAAGCTCTGCTTCCAGCCCACCTTTTTTCCTGATGACATCCAGTAGATTGACTTAGTTGACATTTTTTGTCTGAATTTGGCCTAAATCCAGTTGTAAGTACCAGGTGGAGTTGACTCATTAAATCAATGGGTACTTAATAGGTCAACTCATGTAAATTTAATGTGTCTACCTGAGCAAGGACTAAAAATTGGACTTAGCCCTTCATTTTTCCTTGGCCCAAAATTTTAGCTACCTTAAGATGGAGGAAGTTGACCATGTTCACAAAAGCATATGCTGGAAATACCTTTTTCTTTACTCTCAGAAGCTGCTACTGGATCGCTCTATGTCATTTATACTAAAACAGACTAACGTGGATATCTCTTCGAATATTAGGAGACAGAGTTCTCTCTGTTGCTATTCTTCCCGAGGCATCTGGTTCCCATAGATAACTGACCTAGAAGCAGGGACAACTGGATAGCATGTGTTGAAGTTTTGCTCCTGTTCTTCTGTGCTATCCTAGAGGTCTTTAGTGTATAGCATGACTGCCACCGCACAGAAGCCTAAACCTTGGGGATGGGAGTGGAGCTCAGTGATTCGCAAGGGGAACATCCCAGGATCAGCCTCTGGCATTTGCAATTAAAAGGATTAGGCAGCAGGCGATGCCAGAGACTGAGGAGAACGGCTGCCAGTCAGAATACTGGGATGGACGGACCACTTGGTGCCTTGTTTGGTGAATCTGAAGGCTCCGTGGAGCCTTGTGGCACAGCAGGAATTAGTGAATGAAACAGATTTGGACAACAGAAAGAGGGATTCTGCATTTTAAACTGGATTTTTTTTCACTTGAATTTTGGTGGGAAATGTAATATTTGTTTCTTCATTTCCATCGCTAGGCTGACCCGCTGTGGTGAGCTATATATTTTGAAATGAATGGTTTCCATTAAATCTTCCCTAATGCCAGCGGCACATGCTATGTGGTCCCTTCCCATCCAGTATCCTCCGTTTCTGCCCATCTCTCCTTATTTCAGTCACATTATATCGCCTGGAGCCCTCGGGAGCGGCCAGGAGTAGACTGGGGCGGCTTCTGCCTCTCTGTCCTCTTTGGACGCATTTTCCACTGGAGGCCTAGAGTTTCTCGCTCTATTCCTGCTCTGTTGATTCCTGGGGCGCAGAGGAGCTTGCTGTGGCTAGTGAAGCATTCCTTGGCCTGTACAGCTTGTGGCGTTTGCACTGTGGCTTCCTGTAACGTTTGGATTTCCACTTGGAAAAACAGCAAGACCATCAAGGGTCCCCTCCGCCAGCACCCGGGCTGCTGCTAGAGATCTGTTGGGGCTTTATGTGCAGCTGGAGCCTTTCCTTCTCTGTGGGAGGGGGGGAAGAATCACTGCGTCGGAGCGCGTCCTCCACAGGGAACATGGCCGCCCGGCTTCCTGCGTTGCAGGCCTGTCGTTCCCTTACGCAGACGGCTTCTGCTTGCCCCTGGCATCGCTCCCAGGGAGCTTTTGCACACCGCGTCTCCCCCCGTCCCAGAGAGCGGGCGCAGGTCGGACGGCCTGGAGACCGCCGGCCCCCCTACGCCGGCCGTCGCGGCCTTAGCTCGGGGCTAGCAGAGTGGTGTGAGCTCCGATTCTCCCTGCCGATTGGCAGGTGACCTTTTCATAATGGAGGAGGGCAAGGCCACCAGCAGAACTACAATTCAGAGAATTTTCTGCTTGTTTCCACAGCAGACTGCCTCCCCTCATCCCCCCTCCCCAGTCCTCCCTCGATTCCTTCAATTTGACTCCCAGGAGTGCTAATCTATGCCTTGCACGACCTCAGGGGGACAGGCGGGATCCGTCTGCTTTTCCCGGGCCTGCCGGTCGCAAGGCTGCCGCTGCCCCTCTGCGCTCCGCCCCTCTGCTTGAGCTGACCTCATCCCATTAGCAGACCAGCATCCCCTCCTGGTCTGGCTGGACTCTTAAGCATCGACCCTCCTCAGTGCCCTCGTTGATGCTAGTGGTGGACCAGAATTAATCGGAGACTTCAGCTTCAGGGGGCAAAATTCCATGTGTTTTCGTTGCTGCCTTGAGAGCGCAGAAAGTGGTGTATAAAGGGAAATCCTGTCTTAGTGGGAGCGCCTTAGGTGCCATCTTTTTGGTGCTTTTCCCCCTCATCAGAGAGTCTAATTCTCAATGAAATGGTACCACTTCAGAATCATAGAGCTGGAAGAGACCACAAGGACCATCTAGTCCAACCTGCTGCCATGCAGGAATACACAGTCAAAGTACTCCCGCCAGTTGGCCATCTGCTTTCTGTTTTAGAACCTCCAAAGAAGAAGGAGACTGCATCACAGTCCTTGGCAGTGTATTCCACTATCGAGCTGCTCTTACCGTCAGGAAGTTCTTCCTAATGTTTAGGAAGAATCCCTTTTCCTGAAGTTTGAAGCCAGTGCTCTGTGTCCTAGTCTCTGGAGTAGCAGAAAACAAGTTTGCTCCATCTTCCATATGACATCCCTTCAAATATTTAAATATAGCAGTTATGTCCCCTCTTAACCTTCTCTTCTCCAGGCTGAACGTACCCAGGTCCCTAAGCTGCTACTCTTATAACACCATGGTTTCCAGCCCTTTTACCATTTTGATCGCCCTCCTCTGGTCACATCCCAACTGGTCACTTTAGAGGTTTCATATAATGGTTTCCAGGGAAGGAGGGGGAAATAAATTAAAATATTCTTGCAAACCGAAAGTTTGAAGTCATGGAGGAAATTTCTAGTATAGCTTTTTCCCTGAAATGCTGCTTTTCTGTATTGCAGTGTTTTTCTTTCAGACCACAAATTTGAGATGGTACAGTGCAGATACAGGTTTCCAGTTCTGTGAGAACCGGGCTGAAGGCACATCACCTCTAGGGAGCAGCCATTCAGGTTAAAATTTTGGAAAGAGAGCTAATTTACTGTTTGCTAGATAGAAAATCAGAAATAAACTCAGTAACTGTTTTCTAGGAGTGTGTATGTACTCTGCTGGAGAGAAAAGGTAAAATGGAATTGCTTTTCATTCTGGTTTCCCTAAAATGGGGAAGTGTCAGAAAGAGACTTCTTTGAAATAAGTTAAAAAAAAAAAATTCCGTGATTCCAACTTCTCCTCCTGTGGTAAGTGGCATGGCTGTCTTTGCTCAAGAACAGACGCACAAAACTTCATTCCTAGGCATGCGGTTTGGTTATCAGCTAGATGGTTTTACAGCCACTTAGTGCTTAGTTTCTTTAAAGTGGCTGTTGTGAGTTGTTTGGGGTGGAGCTGGAAGATTTCCAGAGGTTTGGCCTTTCTCCCCTGTTCCAGATGTATGGGGAACAGTGCTTATTCAGAGAGCCAGTGTGATGTAGTGATCTGGGTGCCGGACCAAGGTTCAAGTCCCTTCCAGCTCAACCATGGAAACCCATTGTGTGACATTCAGCAGGTTACACTCTCTTACTCTCAGAGGAAGGCCATGGCAAATCTCCTCTGAGCAAATTTTTCCAAGAAAAGCCTGAGCCAGGATGATACAGTGGTTTGAGTGGTGGGATGGGGACTCTAGAAGACCAGAGTTTGAATCCCTGCTCTGCCATAGAAACTGCTGGGTGACCGTGTGCAAGTCACACTTTCTTAGCCTTTGAGGAAGGCCATGGCAAACCTGTTCTGAACAAATCTGGCCAAAAAAGCCTGGGGTAGGTTTGCCTTAGGGTCGCCATAAGCTGGAAATGACTTGAAGGCATACAGCATAATGTTTGTGTACAACTTGAAGGCATATAACATAGTGCTTATTCACTGATAAGGTTAAGGACTCTGCACACGTTCAAAGGCACTGTTGCTGCATATGTTCCAGGATTCTGCCCTGGGACTGAGAATGAATTCTGAGCCTTAAAGCAGTGTGAGATCTGACCTATCAACTGTCTACCCCTGTTTGTTGACAGACATTTTGGGGAAGTAGCATTCTCAGCACAAAAAGCCATTCAGTTGATGGAGTAAAACCACTTCCTCATTTTATCTTCCTACGCTCAAAACACAAAGGTCGAGATCCTTTTGGGTTATTTCCGCTGGCGCAGGCAGCAGTGGGACCAGCAGCCATGAGGGAAGTAAGACAGAGTCGCTCTCTGCGTCACCAGGGCAAGAAGGCTGCCAGCTTTGTGCAGCCTTGCTTTCCCAAAGCCTGGCTTCTGGAGGGGTCCTTGGTTGCTTGGGAGGGGTGGTTTGGACCATCGTCTCTCCCATGGCAATTGGAGAAATGATTGATTGATTGATCGAAATATTTATGTCCTGCCCTATATCCAAAGATCTGAGGGCAGCTTATAATAAAATCCATTTAAAACAACAAATAACAACAATAGTTTTGAAAGTTTGAACATATATATATTAAATTATCAGTTAAAAACCAGATGATTTGAAATAGGCTGCTTGGAGCCCACAGCCTTCTCTTGGTGACAAAGATGAAAACTTTGTGGCTACTGTATGGAACAGGCAAAAGTTCAATAACAGGATTTCAGCCCAAAGTGCTACTCTCAGGAAGTCCTTTAGGAGCTGTCAGTGCAGACAGCCAGGTGAAGGAGGAGGAAGAGTCAACATTATTGTGGTCAATCAGAGGAACTGCTTGTTGTTGTGTTCCTTCAAGCTATTTCTGACTTATGATGACTTTATTTATTATATTTATATGCCACCTTTCTCCCAGAGTGGGACCCAAAGGCAGCTTCCCAAAACAGTTAAAAACATTAATAAAAACATTTAAAAAATTAAAAACATTAAAAAAAATATAAAATTATAAAAACCTACAATCATTTTAAAAACATCTTGATAAATACAAAGGTTCCGGCTCATGCATTAAAAGTCTGCTTGAAAATAAATGTTTTTTGCCTGTTGGTGAAAGGAAAGCAGGGAGGGGGCCAGCCCGGCCTCCCATGGAAGGGAGTTCCACAGGGTGGGAGCAGCCCCTGAGAAAGCTGTCTCCCATGTCCTCGCTGGGAGAACCTGGGACAGTGGTGGGACTGAGAGAACGCCTTCCCTCATGGATCACCTTCCCTAAGGAGACTCTTGGTTTTCTTGGCAAGGTTTGTTCAGAGGTGATTTGCTTTCCCCCAAGGCTGAGGGAATATGACTTGCCCAACGTCTCCTAGTGGGTTTCCATGGCTCAACAGGAATTCAGATCCTGGGCCATTTCCACACAAGACTGTTATTGCACTATGATTCCACTTTCAGCATCCTATCGAACTGCAAACCCCAGGATTCCATAAGATGTTGAAAGTGGAATCATAACGCTATAACAGTCTCATGAGGAAATGGCCCTGGTCTCCAGCATCATATCCCAACATTGAAACTACTATACTACACTGGCTCTCTAAAGAGGAACTAAAGGGTAAATGCACTGCCTGTTTAGAGAGTCACTCTGCCAGTTTAAACACGCAGACAAAGGAGCTCCCTTAAGTTAGACCATAGGTTTTCCTTTTCGTGTATCTCTGACCTATGGTGGTTCTCCAAGAGATCATGCAACCTCTGCTACTCCTCCTCCCTGGTTACCATTTCTGTTCCTTGAAGTCCTTTTAGCTGGAAATGCCTGGGAGTGAGCCACAGAAATCTCTCCATGTAGAGTGCATGCTCCCCACCACCACTGGTCTTATCAGATACAGGGTTGAAAAATGTTAGGATAGAGCATATAAATTCTTCAAATAAATGGAATAACATAAAACAAAATGGAAACAAATGATTGTGAGGGCAGAGAACCTGCCAGGTTCAAGACGGAGCTGGTCACATTCAGGGATGTCCTGAATGGATGTGGTGCTGCAGGGACAGCAAATGCCACTTGGATTCTCTCCCTCGCTTCTCTCTCTGTGTGTGTGTGTGTGTGTGTGTGTGTTTGATCAGGCTACCGAGCAAAGTGTTGTGAACTGCATCCTGGAGATCCTGGATTCATCTTCTCCCACAGTCATGTAGGTCTGTGAGTGATTGTGTGGATCAGTCATCCTCTCTCAATCTAACCTACATCACAGGTGGGTTGTGAGGCTAAAAAGAACAGTACACTCACAGATGTGGTGCTCTGAACTCCTTCGAGGAAGAAGGATGGGATAGAGAAGCGTTGAATAAATAGCAGCTGGACTTTCCCTGCTGGAGAAGGAGCAAGATGGATTTTCAGGCAATTCAGAATATCCCTTGAGGGAAATTCAGTAGGTTGAGCTTCACACTTGGGGGAATAAGGGCCAGTTCATACACTGATGCTGCTTGTTCTCTTTCCCTATCACGTGAGGAGTCTGTTCACAGCAGGAACTGGGTATTAATGAGCTGGGAATCGGAGCATTTCAGCCGCAGCAACGTTTGTGGTCGATTAAGTGCATTTTTGGAGTTTTGCTCATTGTGGACGTTGCTACAGGCTATAGCGTGAATAAGTCAAATTTTGGCTGATGCCAAAGAAGAGAGAACTCATGTGAGAGAAAAGAAAGAGGAGACGAGCGGCTGAAAGAGCATGTGAATTTGCTCTGACCGACTGCCGCACTCGGGATCACAAGGACAGCGTCTGCAGGTCAGAGTGGCCTTTCTGGTGGTTCATAAAACACTGCTGCTTTTGTGGCGCTTTGAACTAACGACTGGAGGAAGCAAGAGGAAAGCACAGCTGGGATGCCGTTCTCAGCTCATTTTCTGATTAGCCAAGCAGCCTCTCCGTGTTCTCTGAGCTGAATCTTTTCCTTGGGTTGCTCCTGAAAGGGAATTGCTGACACACGGACTCCTTGAGAGGAAGAAGGTTAGGCAAGCTGATCGCTCAGCCAAAAGGTGTGAGGAGCAGCAAGAGGCCTTGGGATAAACGGCCAAGGCCCAGGCAACCATCTTGGCATCCTCTGACAGTGTGGGACCAGGTCCCTCTCCGTGCTCTTTGCCCTGCTGCTCTTCGCTCGCCAACAAAAATTGGGCTTTGCTGCCACTTAGTGGAGGCACATCTCTCCCTCTCTCTCCCTCCCTCTCTCCCTCTCTCTCTTTTAATTCAGGAGGATCTTTTTCTTGTTTGTAGAATTCCTCTTTTTAAACCAGTGTCTTCTCTGTGCACACATTTTCTCTCTTCTTTAACTATTCAGGCTTCTCCTCCACACCAACCCCACCCTACTTTATTTTGTATCTTTAAGAGCAATCCCATTGGGTTTACATGCTGCTTTTTCGTTTGTTTGTTGTGACTGCTTTGCTGCTGCTGCTGCTGCTGCTTTTTTTAAAAAAATTTTTCCATAGCATGCAAAGTGAAGAAGGCTAACAGAAGCAGAAAATAGAGAGTATGTTTCTCCAGTGTTTCTAAGGATGTAATTTGGTCTCTAATTGGGTTCTTAGTCCTCCCTCATTTTAACTTAGTGGTATGATTAATGCTGCTCGTCACTTGAGAAACAATGGTTTGCGGGGGGGGGGGAGCTGAATTGTGATTCATTCACAAGTTCCAATCTGTTAGCAAAGGTATAAACAGAGATCATAGTTTCATGGCAGACTGCATATGATTTATACACAAATCCCACAACTGTGCATATAAAAAAAGGAATTTCCTCCTCAGACGCCAAGGGAACTGACTTTTGGTAAGCAGATTTATCGTTTTCACGCATCAATACTAAAAGACTACTTTAAAAGCTGCAAAATGACACTATCTGCAGCCAAATAAAGGGAAGCCTCAATGGATGAATAACAGATGTAACTCTTCAAGCAGTTAACAACAGATGAGAAACAAAAGGAAAAGGTGACAGAACTAGGGCCAGAATCCTATATACAACTGTTCAGCAACTTGTGTGCAGGGACAGGGAGAACTACTTTAATAATCAATGCAGAGAAATACAAGATGACAACAACAACAACAAAAAAGCGACCTCTTCTACAAGATCCAAGAAATCAAAATGAATTTAAACCAAGAGCAGGATGCTGTGCAATCGACAGAGGAATGCATTACATGACTGAATACAACTAAAAAGATGACGGTAACAATACACTGAAGAACTATATAAGAATTGCATTGCATTAATTTCCCGTATGAGCAAAGTGATACTCGAATTTCTACAACAAAGACTGATACAATATGTCCAAGCTGGGAGCAGAAAAGGAAGAGGCACTAGGGATCATATTGCAAACATATGTTGGATAATGATGCACATCAGAGATTTTAGAAGAAATAAGTCTGTGCTTTATAGATTATAACAAAGCCTTTGATTGTGTAGATCATAAAAAACTATGGATTGCTCTTAAAGAAATGGGTGTGCCACAACATTTGATTGTCTTGATGCGTAACCTGCATTCAGGACAAGAGGCTACTGGCAGGAAAGAATAAGGAGAAAACAAATGGTTTCCAATTGGCAAGGGGACTGGGCAAGGCTGCATTTTGTCATCTTGTTTGTTCAATGTGTACGCTGAACATATCGTATGTAAAGCAGGATTAGACTCAGAGGAAGGTGGCATGAAAATTGGAGGAAAGAACATCAACAGCTTGAGATTTGCAGATGACACCATACTGCCAGCAGAAAACGATTCCCGAAGAAAGTCAAGGAAGAAAGTGCAAAGGCAGGTTTATGGTTGAACTTAAATAATGTCCACTGACGATTTACGTAACTTTAAAGTAGAAGATGAAGCCCTTGAAATAGTTCAAGATTTTCTATACTCAGTCTTTCATCAGAATGGAGACTGAAGTCAAGAAATCAGAAGAAAACTAGGATTTGGAAGGAAAGCTTTATGAAAGAACTAGACAAGATCCTGAGATATAAAGACATATAATTGAGTACTAAAGTTAGTTTTGTTCATGCTGTCCTATTTCCAATTTCTATGTATGGTTGTGAAAGTTGGACAGTAAAGAAAACTGATAGGTTGAAAATCAACTTCTTTGAGATGTGGTGCTGGAGAAGATTTCTGTGGATACTATGGACTGCTAAAAAGACAAATGAAAGGTCCTAAAACAAACTAAGCCTGAACTCTCTTTGGAACTTTGGACATATCCTGAGAAAATGTGACTTACCAGAAAATACAAAAGTGTTTGGTAAGATAGAAGGCAGTAGAAAAAGAGGAAGACCTCCTTACAGATGGGTGGACTCCATCATGTTAAGCCACGGCCCTGAGTCTGCAGGAGCTGAGCAGGACTGGCGATGACAGGGTGACTCGATATCTCTGATTCATAGGGTTGCCAGAAGTTGAAGTTGACTTGATGACAGTTATCCACAACAAACTTAAAAGCTACTGCCTGCCACTTGCAAGACCTGTATCATCTTACAGCTCTTTGAAGAGTTATGGCCGGGGGCACAATTTACCAGTTTTTCTATCCTATATACATTCAGTGACACTCCTACAACTGTGTAACTATGCTTTAAAAACTGTGGCTTTAACATCACTCCATCAAGGAGTGGGTGATATCCATAAAAGTTTATGCTAAAATAGATTAGTCTTTCTGGTGCTGCTAGATTTCTCTTTTTATACTGTGACAGAATAACATGGCTACTTCTTTGAAATGTATTTATTTATGCATTTACTGGAATGATAGGCCTCCCCGTTCTCATAATTATTCTATTTAACCTGAGTGAACAGGAGGAAGGGACTGATTTTTGTGGTGTATTGAAACACAGACAATGATGCATGTCATCCCACAATGATGCATGTTATCCCACACGATGCCAGTTTTTGTCACAGGGAGATAGGTTGCTTGTGAGCTCTCTTGGGGAAGGTGTGACTCTCCCAGTCTAGAAAATAGGACTTGGTATTTCTAAGTCTGCAGCCTGAAGTTTGCAGCCAGCCTAGACGGAGTCAGACCATTGCCATATCTAGGTCAGTGCTGTCTGCTCTGATTGGCAGCAGCCCTCTAGAGTCTCAGGTAGCTCCTCCTGCCTGAAACCCTTTTAGCTGAAGACGCCAGGGAGTGAACCTTTCACATTCTGCTTTCAAAACATGTGGCCACATTCCCCCACAACAAGAATAGCTTTTCTTTTTTGTTGTTCCTTGGCATCTTTCAATTTGATCTTAGGAGGTACACTTACATAAGAAGCTACTTTAAAATGTGAAGCACAGATACCTAATGATAAGTGCTTCTCAATAAATAGATCATAGAATCTTAAGAGTTGGAAGGGACCACATGGGTCATCTAGTCTAACCCACTGTCATGCAGGTATTCACTGTGAAGCCACCCCTAAGAGATGGCCATCCCACCTTGGTTTGAAGACCTCCAAAGAAGGAGGGTCCACCACCATCCAAGGAATAGCTCTTACGACCAGGAAGTTCTTCCTAATGTTTAGGTGGAATCTCTTTTCCTGCAATTTGAATCCATTCTGGTTTCTGGAACAGCAGAAACCAAGCTTGCTCCTTCTTCTACATGATGTCCTTTCAGATATGTAAAGATGGCTGTCATGTCATCTCTCCTTAGCTTCTCCAAACTAAGTGTACTCACCTCCTAAGCTGATGAGAATCATAGAGCTTAACTTCCAGACTGTCATCCTCTGGCTACCTTCATGAACAGGGTGCATGAGAGTGAACATGCTAACGTGGAAAGATGCCTGATGTGGATTGGTGTGATGTCACACAGAAACAGGAAATGCTGTGAAGGTATTGACTTAGGACCCTTTTGTGATACTTGATTGGCAGTAAGTTCAGAACTGAGACGCGCCTTGCATTTTGACATACAGAAATGCATTACCCTAGGAACATATGATTCTCCAAGAAAAAATGGTGAACTTCTGGGAAAATCTATTCTGAACTCGGACTATTGAATGGACTTGACAATTGGATTACAGTGGATTAAACCTCTAAATCATGGTTTCAGTGTTACTGTGTTTGTTTGGATTTTTAATGCTAATAAAAATAATTCTAATAAAAGAAAAGAAACTAGAATTACTCTAAGAGATCAAGAAGCCATCTCTTTTAGAGAAAGATTTACAACATTCATGGAAAACAAGGGCTATCACTGGCAATTTGCCATGGCAACTCTGATGGAACCTCCATCTTCATTGGTAGTATGCCTCTGAATATCCGATGCTGGGAGACAGCGGGAGAATCTGTGCATTCCCCCAGGGTTCTAGTGACTCACAGAGCTAATAAGGGACTTGATATTACACCCTTGGTCTGATCTTGCGTCAGGACCCCTTTGGCTTGTGAAATTAGGCAGAAATAGTCTTGTCTCTAGGTTTTGTTCTTGACACTATTTCTTGAACATGATTTAAGATCATTCATGCAAGTTAATGTTTTCAAATCTTTACCAACTTGACTTTCTTCCAAGGTGCTGAGCATTTGCGCATTCTTTAGTGGAACTAGTTGGTATTTATTGCAGCATGGAAAGGCCACTTGGGCAGAGAAGCGGGGGCAAAGCAGGTGAGCCTGATCAGGGCTACACAGCTCAGTGCATCAGAGGACATGGTTTGTGTGCCCGGAGTCCCAAGTTTGGTGTCTAGTTGGAATGGAGATCAGATTGCCTGGGACCAAGGCGACAGCAGGCTATAGCCAGACAGAAGAAAGTGATACTGGGCTGCCATCATTGGCCAATAGAATCAGAATTGTAGAGCTGGAAGTACTCATTGGTCTTCAAGAAGGATATTGAAAAGCTGAAACGTGTCTAGAGGAGGGCAGCCAAAATAGTCAAAGGCCTGGAAACCATGAAGCCATATAAGGAGTGGCTTAGGATCCTAGGTGGGAACGTTTAGCTTAGGAAAGCGAAGGTTAAGAGGTAGCATGATAGCCGTGCTTAAATATTTAAAGGGATGTCATATGGAAGATGGAGCAAGTTTGTTTCTGCTTCTACAGAGACTAGGACACAGCGCAGCAGATTCAAACTACAGGAAAAGGGATTCCACCCAAACATTAGGAAGAGCTTCCCACATGGTTCTGGTTCAGCTGACTTTCCTTATCAGCCTTGGCAGCAGAGTCGCATCTCTTTGGCTCATATTTCTACCTCTAAAATTGGGGAGAAAGAAGTATGCACAGCTTTGGATGGTGTGAAGATGAAAAGAAGGAAGTCCATTTGTGATGAAAAATAGTATATGATCTAACAGGCTAAGCACAGGGTTGTCTGGATGGTATGGGACTGTAACTCGCTGATCTCTCCATTTGCTAGTTGACCAGGGCTGGTGAGATTTCCACTCCCCAAACCACAGAGTCCCATCATTTGTTTATCTTGTTTAATAACAACAATAATAGTAGCAATATTAGAGGTAGTAGTAGTGGTAGTAATGGAATGGAGCGATCTCCATGGCTGTTTGTAGATAATTGGCACTGGAAGCTTGACTTGAAGTGAATCAACGTCTTCCCTCTTAGCATTTTAGTAAGTCAGCCAGTCAGTACTGGAAGTCGTAGGGCCAAGCACAGGGAAGAAGATGTCCTAGGGCACACAAACTAAAACCTCTGGGCATAGCTTTAGTCCTGTGGCTTTCGTCTCCGAGCAGCAAGGACTCACTGCCACTTGCATCATACAGGTTTCTTACACATTTAATTATGCACAGCTCAGCATCTGTACTGGGTTGTGCATAATTAAACTCATAAGAAGCACATAGGATGTGAGTGGTAGGTGAATGCATGAACCTTAGCTTTCAGTTTCTTGCTAGGAATAATGGGGTTTCCCTTTATTTCAGGAACAGGCAGAAGTATATGTTGGGAGGGGGTGAGTTAAATATGTGTGATAATCTCTCATGGGGCTGCACAGAGTTGGAGTGTGGAATTTTGAAGATGCTTTGCATAAAGTCACTATTTCCTTAGTGAGGTGTATGTGTGGTATGAACCACATTATCTCTTATTACTTTAAATGCATTTGCAGTTCCCTGCAGAAACTTTGTCATTATTAGCTGTAACTTTGGTAGGGGAAATAACAAATTGTTCCTAGAGAAATGAGTAGGTTGCAATGATGAGAGAGAAAGAACAAAATCTGAGCCAGTCTGGAAAGTCCCTTCCTTTGAGGCTTTCCAGGCTGTTGTACTTATTCAACTTGAGGGAGCGTCCAGTGTTTAGCTTCGGAGGTCTTGTCTCTGCGGTTCTCATGAGGGACGTCCTGTGATGTATAGCAGAGCATCTTAGGAATGTTGATTGTGCAAAAGTGGTGACAGGAAAGAACTGTTGTGTCTCAGGACCACTGCTCACTGCCTCAGCTGTTATGTTGCCTTTCATCAAAAGGCAAGGTACAAACTAATGTACAGTCTTCCTTCTATATTCACGGGTTTGACCTTTGCGAATTTGATTATTCATGAGTGTGGGCATGTCTCCCCCTGCTGTTCTTCCTCCCATTCCCTTGCCTTTTGCCTGGGTCTGTTTGCTTGCATCCAGAGAACACGCACTGAGCAAAAGGCAAAGAAATGGACCTCCTCCCATTCCCTTGCCTTTTGCCTGGGTGTGGAGAATGTGGAGAAGGAAGGTACGTGTACCAGGGCAAAAGGCAAGGGAACTGGAGTGGGGAGCTCTGGAAGGTAATGGGAGGCAGAGCACAGGGGACAGTTATTTGCAGTTTTTCCACTTTTGCAAGAGTTCTGCGTCCCGAATCCTCACAAAAGTGATAATAAATTAATGTTAGGTATTGCAATAGTTTGCCTTTTGGCTTTCTACAAAAACTCTATTCAGAGTGGCTTGTTCTTGTTCTTTTTACACATGGTAGTGCTGAGCCACATATCCCCTATCCTATATCTGTGTATTTGGTTTTTGTGGCTTAAATGTAGAATTTTGCATTTGTCTTCATTAAATTTGTTTTTATAAACTTCTACCCAATTTTCTACTTTATCTAGGTCTTTCAGGATTCTGTTCCTATCTTCCAATGTGTTACCCAGTGCTCCCAGTTTTGTGTCATCTGCAAATATGATAAGGATTCCCTTTACCTGTCATCTGAGTCATTGATAAAAATGCTGAAGAGTAATGGCCCTAGTACAGAACTCTGAGGTGCTCCACTTGAGAGACCTCCTTTGAGTTCAAGCACAGTCATTGATGATGGCTGTTTAAGCAAGGTTTTCCAACCAATTATGGATCCATCTTATGGTGTTTTCATCTGTTCCATATTTAGTCAGTTGCAGTTTCCAATATCATGGAAGGACTGTATCAAATGCTTTGCTGAAATCCAAATAAATGACATCCCCAGCATTCCCACCATCTACTAAGCCAGTGACCTGATTGAAAAAGATAATAAGATTAATTTGGCTGGATTTGTTCTTGACGACCCCGTGCTGGCTCCTACTGATCACTGCACTGTCATCAAGATACTTGCAGATAGGCTCCTGAATAATTTGTTCTAATATTCTTGTTCAAAGAAGGATGGAATACAAACATAAGATATACTGATGTCAATAAGATTTGCAATTAGTAAATGTCTTTTTGGATAGTTAAATTAGCAAGTGTCAGTCAGATTCAACTAATCTCCCTGGTATGCATGTATATCTAGAAAGGGTTTTTAAAATAAATATTTGTTTTGGTCTGAGGAATGTGTACTAGAAAAACCAAAGCAAATATGCTTTGCTGGTTCTTCATGTGGCACTGACTCTTTTATCCAAGATACACACAGATATCTTCTTGTTCTCCCCGCCAGATTGCTGAAACTTATGCTTTCCTACCAAGAGAAGCCGTGACCAGATTCCTGATGAGCTGTACGGAGTGCCAGAAGAGGATGCATTTTAACTCCAACGGCGTGGAGCCCAAAGGTAAAGCCCCGGAAGGAAGTTAAACAGTTGCCTGCAAGTATTATACAGTGGAGCGCCTATATCATGTAGCACAAAGTAACTATAGCTCTTAATACCTTTGCTTTGTGCTCCTCTGCTTGTTATCACCTAGAGCAGGGATGGAGAAACTGGGTCAGCTCTCTGGATTTTGGCCTACCAGATGTCTCCTTCAACCCACAGGTGCTACTGTAAGGGCCTGTTGCCCCTCCCTAAACCTCCCATACTTAATGAGAAAGGAGAGGAGATAGGAGAGACAAATGTGTCACAGGCTCAAGGAGTATCGGCTGGGTGACTCAGTCTCTGTCATTCTGCCCTCACTTTTCCTGGTCAGGAAACTGTCCTCACCTCACCCTCACTTTCCTGGCAAGGAAGACATGGGCAGAGAAAATCACTTCCCCAATTTGAGTTGCTGGCTGGAGGACTCTCCAGCCAGTGCTTCCCACATGGAGGCTAAGGTGGCCCTTTGGAGGAGGGCAGGGTGCGACTCCACTCCCGTGACATCGTCCAGCTGCCGGGAGGTGTCCTGGTTGGGGTGGCCGTTCGGCAATCCCCCGTCTCTGATTGGGAGACTTTAACCAAAGGTGGGCAGTTGTCAGAGGCTGGGGTCAGATTAGTCATTTAGGGGCCCTTGGGTTTATAGAACCAACTTTGGGTTTATTTCATCACCTTTGCTGGGGCCCTTGGGTTTATTTGACAATCTTTGGCATGTTACTATGTCTCAGCCTCTTTTCTTATCTAGAAAACAGGCATTGTAGATGTTACAGGGTGCTGCAAGGAGAGAGCAAATAGAGCTTGTAAACACTTTTAAAAGGAGTGTATAAATGATTCATGGAACTAATAACACTGAAGTTTCATTTTCCCAAAAAGCTACCGTGAGAAGGGTGTGAGAGGATAGCGAGCCTACACCCTAACCTCCGTCGCTGAAAATAGCCTGCCATAAAGTTCCCTTTCTCCATTTTTTCTTTTTGGCATTCCCTGGCTGGTACACCATGTAGACTTTCCACAGTGAATAAAATGGGGTTGGTTAAACCCCAGGGCACTCACTGAGGCCAGATGGTACCCACCAAGTGAACTTGGCCAGTGCCACAGACTGGAGAATAAATGGGAATCAAAGACAGAAAACGACAGGCTGCATGGCCCGCATGGTTTTAAACTAAAGCCGTACCCTGGAGCAAGGAGGCAATTTCCCCTTCCAGCAGCCCCCAGGGGCCACCTCCTGACGGCGCTCCCAAATGCCTCGATCTTCACCAGAGGCCTTCCCAAAATGATGAGCAGAAGTGTCACTGTGTCACTTCCTGTTGTCATTTTGAGGATTCTGATGGAAACACAAGCTATCGGGGATTGTGGGTGAGGCCAACAGTGTTTTTTGTATATTTTGAGGGTTTTCTGACTGGTCTTTAGACAATAAGAACACAAAAGTCGCTGTTATTTTTTAAAAGATTGGAGGGCTGGTAGGAGGCTGCAGGGAGGGCTTTGGGGGCTGCAAAAGGGGGGCTCAGGGGCTGCATATGTCCCACAGGCTGCACTTTGTATCCCCGAGGCTGTGTTCTCAAACCGAGGGTGTATTGGTTTCAGTTTATAGAGTAGGGGTGGGCAACTGCTGGGGGTTAAATTGCTGCATTTTTTCTAAAATAATAGCTTTTGCCCTCCCAGTGCCCCCAAGGAGCCTTGCTGGCTCTCTGTCGGCCATTTTAAGCTGAGAGTCAATTTCAGGTTCACTTCTGTCTGGAAAATGGCCTCTCCCAAGCCTAAAATGGCCTGGGGAAGGAGAAATGTGGCAATGCCTTCTCATAGCCTCCCGTAAAATGGCCTGGGGAAGGGGAAATGTGATAATGCCCTCCCATGGGGGTTTGTTGGGGTATTTGGAGGCAAAAAAAAGGGGGGGTTGCTAGGGCCTGCACGTTCCCCACCCATGTTATAGAGCCTGGAGGATAATGGGAAAAGGATACTGCTTTGTTGACTATACAGGAGGAAAGGCCAGGACCCTAGTACTTAGAGCAGCCCCAGCCGATCCCAAAGCTTTACACTCCCTGCCAGTCTCAGGGCTGACGTTGCACACCCCTGTTCCCTTCCTCTCTGGAAGGTGGGTTTCCTTCCTCAGCACCTACTGTAACTCACTAAGCTTAATTCCAGCCCCAGGCTGTGGCTTCATGTGCCAGAGTCCCACACTGGCATCAGTTGAAGAGGAGAATGCCACCGTGCACTGGCTGTTGACTCTCGTTTAGATGGTCCATTGTGCTAATTGTCCACAGTGCATTTTAAAAGTATGCACGGAGAGGTTTAGGGGAACATTCAAACAAAGGAAGAAGGGAGGCAAACAGAAGAGTTGTCATGGGTGCTGTTGCGTGAAACCTGAATGGAAGCCCCGTTCTTCCTGTTTGCCATGTTCCCTTTTGTTCCTCGTTTTTTGTTTTCTTAAGCGATAAACATCATAGGAAGCTGCCTTATGCTGAGAATCAGATTCTTGGTCCTTCTAGCTCAATATTGCCAGCTCTGACTGGCAGCAGTTGACTTGCAAGGACTGTTGGGGAAAGTAGTCAAAGTGGAAAGGGAATGTTAAATTTGAATATTAAACTTGAATACTTGAATGTTAAACTTGAATATTAAGAAAAGGAAAATAAAAACCACAAATTGTTTCCATGACTTGAAAGTGGATGATGAAGACATTGAAATAGTTAAATATTTTCCATAGCTTGGCCCAGTCATAAATCAAAATGGAGACTAGGGCCCTTAGCGCATGAAGTAGTCATCCCAACAAAGCCACACGTTGTTCCCAGTCCAGGACTCATCCTACAGCATGACATCGTCCATGACCAGCTGCTTTCCCATCCCTTTCTGTTGCTCATCAGCGCTTTTCATTACTGGAAAAAAATCCAGTGATGGCCTCCTTTCCTACCGCAAGTCCATCACCTCGGTGGGTGCAGTTCCTCATTTGTGCTTGATAGCACTTCCTGTGTGATAGAGAGTGTTTGGAACCCAGAAGCCACATGGAAATGGCAATGCTGGAGTGGACACAGAACAACATGATGTTGAGGCGTGGTGCCAGTAAGGGCCTAGGACTTGCAGGGGCAGCGATGAAGGAACTAGACAACATCCTCTAGTGTAAAGATGTATCCTTGAACACCAAAACCAGAAACACCCATGCCGTAGTATTTCAGATTTCTATGTATGGGTATGAAGGCTGGACAGTGAAGAAAGCTGACAGGAGGTGCTAGAAAAGAGTTCTGCGGATACCATGGACGTCCAAAAAGACAGTCCATCCTAGAGCAAACCAAGCCTCAACTCTCCTTAGAAGACAAAATGGCTGGCCTTCGAAGCGGTTTGAGATCTTCCAGGCGAGGCTGGAGAGCGCTAGGTTTTTCCTCTTTTCGTCTCGAGTCCCTGTAGGTATATAGAACTTTTCCCTCCTTTCAGTTCCCGGCGACATAACGTGGTGGCTCGGCCGATTGCTGTGCTTCGACTTGTTACGAAGAGAAACGGTGCGTTCCCAGGGTCCTCGAAGCTTGATGGTTGTTCATTTTTTTTGTATGAGGTGTATTAACTTTGCGTTTTCACTTCCCTCCGCTAACCATTTTCCTAACTTAACTTCCATTGCATTTTAAAATCTCGGGGAGGCAGTAGTAGTAACGTTTTATTCGCGTTTCGTTCCATTTCTTTTTAACGACCAACGAGAAATTGGAATGGGATGCCTCACTGCCCTGTTCAAGAGTACTTGGAAAACATAGCACGAAGGGCCTTTTGCACTCTTGTTTGGAGTTCTCTGGCGGCTCACCTCCATCGTCCTGGTTCCTCACAAACAACTTGCAACAGAAGCAATAGCTTACACCGTAATGGTTATGAATGGTTTGGAATGGTCCTCCTTTGTTTTTAACGTAGTAACACTTTTTGTTTTTTTTACTTGTTGCTTACCAAACTCCATTATCTCATGAAAAGAAAATTACATACGCTTTAAAATTCCCTCTTGAAGATGCATGGTGACCAAAATTAATTGAATTTTGTTTTTACAGATGTTCTGAGCCAATATGTTTCCATGAAGGAATTTTAGCTACTGCATGACTTACTGTTAGTTGGCCAATCTTTCAACTAGTAATAACAGGACAGTCAAAATTAACGACATGCAAGGTTG
This sequence comes from Cyclura pinguis, assembly GCA_030412105.1. NCBI lineage: Eukaryota > Metazoa > Chordata > Lepidosauria > Squamata > Iguanidae > Cyclura > Cyclura pinguis. The sequence goes on from CM059602.1 coordinate 3,488,013, forward strand.
AAGATCAGAAAGCGGCTATTAACAAGGTTGTGTTCTACCTAACTACCAAATAAATGTATTGAGTTCAATTAAAAAAAAAAAGAAGACGACAAAATGGCTAAACTGAGGCTATTGTACTTTGGGCATATGAGATGGCATGACTTATTAGTTAAAATAGTAATGCTCAATAAAGTGGAAGGCAGCAGGAAAGATGGACGACGGCATGACAGGTGGATAGACTCAACTGAGGAAGCCACAGCTGCCCTGAGTCTGCAAGACTGAGCAGAGCTGTTGAAGGGTTGTCATAGGGTTATTGTTAGCCAAAGCTGACTTGATGGCAATTAACAACAACTTCATCAAAATTTTCTGAAGCTGGCAAACAACAGTTTAAATGACACAATAATATTACAGTAGTTCACAATATAGTTTAAAAATAATATTTTAAAAAGAACAGAAGTAAGCAGAAATACTTCTGAAATGTAGGGTTCCATTCTTTAAAGCAGCCTAAAAAGGATTTTAAATAATAAAACCCAGCAAGCTGGGAAAAAAACCCAGCTGCCTGTCCAATAAAAGAACATCTCTTGAAACCTACTTGAAACAAGGAGACTTCTAAAAAAATCTTTTTTTGAATGCCAGGACCTTTCCCTTCAAAGGAAGCTTGACAGAATAGGAGTCATTATTAGAAAGGCCTGTCACCAGTACCTTCCAGTCTAACAGGTCTCAAAATCAGCTAAGGAGCCAGGTCTCTGATGCTCATCTCAAGGCACAGTCAGGTTTACACAGGCACAGCAAGTCTCTCAAGGTGGTCCCAAACTATTAGGGCTTAAAGATCAAGATCACAGTTTCAGTGGGGGTCAGAAACATGCTGGTGACCAATGCACGGGGCAAAGCATTGGTATAAATTGTTGAGACTGCCTAGACATAGAATACTTAAGCAGCTGAAATTTGTGGATCAACCTGTACAGCACCGACCACAATTTTGAGTATGCTGTACATAATAATCTTGTGAAGTGAGTTTACCTGAGAAGGTAATTTGTTAGGCACCCAGTGAGTTTTGTAACTGGGCTCTGTGCCTGTTAAAATCCTTGAGGAGTGGCCATAGTTGACTGATAGAAGACATGATTGCATACAAGAAGATCTTGGCTTCACTCCAGGGCATCTCCATTTAAAATGGAAGGATCAAGTAGCCATTGATGGGAAAATGCTCATCACTGCCAGGCAAAGCAGACACTTGTGAGATAGAGAGATAAGTAGTTTGAGCTGGTATAGTGCATTTTACTGTGTCCTCTTTGCTACACATTGTGCTGGCCTTCACCATGATATTTGGAGGCAAACTAGATGCAAGAGATGTAGTTCTCTTCGTTATTCATGGGATCCCTGTTGTACCCCAAGTCTCCTTGTGTAGAAGTGCAGCAGGCCAGAGTATGGTTCAGGGTGCCAGGCCCCTCTTCTCAGGTTGATAGAACTGCTCTGAAAATGTGTTTACGTGTATTTTTTGTGTAATCATAGAGTTGGATGACACCCTAGGGCCATTGAGTCCAACCCCACTTTGCAACCAGAGCATTCCAGAAAGACAGCAATTCAGCCTCTGTTGCAAAACTTCCAAAGAAGGAGACTCCACCACAGTCCCAGGCAGCGTATCCCACTGTCAAACTGCTCTAAGCCTCAGGATGTTCTTAAGGTTTGCTGGAATCTCTTTTCCTGTAGTTTGTCCTAGTCTCTAGAGCAGCAGAAAACAAGCTTGCTACATCTTCCAGTTGACATCCCTTCAAATATTTAAACATAGCTACCTCTCTTTCCCAGCCTAACAATACCCAGCTCCCTATGCTTCCCATAGGGCTTCATGGTTTCCAGGCTTTTACCATTTTTGTCAGCATTCTCTGGACATGTTTCAGCTTGTCAATATTCTTTTTGAAATGTGGTGTCCAGAACGTATTTGTCAAATTTTGCGCTTTTTTTTTTATCTGAGAGGTGTACTCTGTGTACCTGAGGTTGATGCTTAAGATATTATGTTTAATGACATCTCCCGGTTCTTTCTGCTGTGACACCACAGGCGGTTATCCTCAGGTTCTGGCCCTGAAATCTCAGGGTAGCCAAGATGGCTGGATAGCAGTACGTGTGAAAGGGATCTAGGAGTCTTAATAGACCACAAGCTGAACATGAGTCAGCAGTGTGATGCGGCAGCCAAGAAAGCCAATGCAATTCTCGGCTGCATCAATAGGAGTATGGTGTCTAGATCGAGGGAGGTACTGGTACCACTCTACTCTTCTTTGGTTAGACCTCGTCTTGAATCCTGTGTCCAGTTCTGGGCACCCCAATTCAAGAAGGACATGGTCAGGCTGGAGCAGGTCCAGAGGAGGGCGACCAAAATGGTGAAGGGCCTGGAAGCCAAGCCCTGTGAGGATAGACTTAGAGAGCTGGGTATGTTTAGTCTGCAGAAGAGAAGGTTAAGAGGGGACATGATAGCCATGTTTAAATATTTGAAGGGATGCCAGGTAGAGGAAGGAGAGGGCTTGTTTTCTGCTGCTCCAGAGACCAGGACAAGGAGCAATGGATTCAAGCTGGAGGAAAGGAGATTCCACCTGAACCTCAGGAAGAACTTCCTGACGGTCAGGGCTGTCCGGCAGTGGAATCTGCTGCCTTGGAGTGTGGTGGAGTCTCCTTCTTTGGAGGTTTTTAAGCAGAGGCTGGATGGCCATCTGTCGGGACTGCTTTGAGGGTGTTCCTGCAAGGCAGGGGGTTGGACTGGATGGCCCCTGCGGTCTCTCCCAACTCTACATTTCTATGATTCTATGATTCTAAGATCTGGCAACCTTAGGAGGGATGTAGCTCAAGTGCTGGAACCTGCGCAGGTTAAGCAGCAAAGGAGTTTCATTCTTCTTGTTCAACTTTTCATGCAAGACTTAGACCTCATTCCCTTCTGCACTTTCTACATGAACAGAGAAGATGTAAGAATAAATTGGCTACTTAAGGTGTGCTGCTTTGGGACTCACACTTGGGATAAAGCTGCTAATAAAAATATTGTTTAGCTCTCAAATAACATTTTTTTTCTTTTCCTGCTGTTGACTTACAGAAAACGAACCTCCCTCCTCTCTGGTCTCTGGCATCATTGACTACAATATGCCCCTCACCTCTACCTACTTGAAGCAGATGAAGCTGCGAGTTATGAATTCCCAGGAGCAGGTCAGCTTCTTTTTCCTCTTGTTTATCAGATTAATCTTATTCTGTTCAAGCAGTTATGTGCAAAACCTAGAGCTTGGGAAAGTTATGTTTAGGTACTAATGTTTGGCAAGAATAACCAATGGCTGTGCTGGTTCCGGAAATCTGAAAGTTGTAGCTCAAAAAGTAACTTTCCCAAGCTCTGGCAGATCAGTCAGTAGCACTTAGGTAGGTATAGGAGCAAACTCTTTGTTTCTGAAACAGTATGAAATGTTTGCATCCTGCAGATTTCTGTTTAAGGTTGGGTGTAGTTTATCGGTGTGACTTTGGGTGATCTTGGGCTATTAAGCCTTGTCTTAAGATGGGAACAGAAGCAACCCTTGGAAGCTAACTGGTTTGCGCCTTGTGCAGAAGATCTCAGGGTCCACCACGAAAAGAAACAGGTGGGATTCCTTCTTTTGGAATCAAGAAAGCAAACAGGTAGGCAATTCTGCTTGTAGCAGTGTGTGAAACTCACACTACCTCATAATTTGATCTCTACACAGGAGGCAGATGTATGCTAGGCTGGATATTAATGAAGCTAGAAAATAATTTTAGAAGACTTAGAAGATAGTGAATGAGTTGGTAGTACGAGGGTTGAATGTTGTTCTCCTTTGGACTGAGTTCCATCTATGTATGTGGTAGAAAGTCTGGATGGTGTATTCTTATTCTTATTATTCTCATCCTTATTAGTTCTTCTGTAGCAGTTCTGCCCTGTTAAGTGCAATTAGACTTATACTGAAGCTCAGTAGGAAGGGACTGAAGTTAGTAACTCTCTCAAAGTAGCTGTTGGTGGAAAAGATCTCGTCATTATCAGGCAAAACTATGCTCGTGAGCTAGATGGAGTAGTTTGACCTGATATATTGTATTTTACTATGTCCTATTTGCTGAAGTGGAAAGAGCAGAGAATAGCTACATATCTGCGTTGCAGGAAAAAACTGCAGAGTATTGTAGCACCCAAAAGACTATCAAATATATGAGGGCATGGTGTGTGTGACGCAGGGGGCTTGTTATAACTGGAACTTGTGTGAAAATGAACAGGAAGGAACTTCTATGTCTTATTTTTTTATTTTTTTTGGATTAAGGTTTTCTGGGGGGAGGGCAGGTGCCGGATTAGCATGAGGTGCATAAGGTATGCATTTTGAAAGGGTCTTCAAAATTTTCGTGAGGCTTCATATTTGTAGGAAGAAAAAGAACTTTCACCTCTTTCGAAGCCCAGAATAAGCCAAGCAAGGCTTAAAGAGGATCAGTTTGTTTAGGATGAAGAGAGCAGAAAGTGTTGGAGGGGTAATCTGTTAAAATGGACTAATCCCCTTCAATCTCTTTGGCCTGAGATCCCACCAAATGTTTGTTGTGTTGTTGCTTTTAATCATTGGTTGGTAACCTGTCCCCAGTGGTCTCTGCATTTGAGGCTCTGAAACTGGTTCTGCCTGAGGGGTGCAGGGTCCAGGACCCTTTGAAGCATCCTCACCTTTCTCGGCTGCATCCTGATGAGGGGGATTTATCCCACAGGAACCAGTAATGGCTACTGGCTGCGATTTGCTGGCAGGAGGACGGGGAGATGTTTCAGGGGCACACATGTTACGCTTGTTTAAATTACCTGGAAGTTTTTTCACTGAGCATTGGAGACTTGATTGGGCTGTGCTAAATCTCATCTGCTTGCCTGTTCTGTTCTTACAGAGGTATATTTCGGTTAACAAAGTAGATGTGTTCCTGGGCATTGTTTCTTTAATCAGAAACCTGGTGCCACAGGCAGAAGCAACATGAACAGAATAGGGATGGGTTCCTGCTTCACCAAAAAAAAAAAAAAAAAGAGGGGGGCAGTTCAGCATGTCTCAAAAAACTTTTTATCCAGAACCATATGCCCATGTGAAATAAAACGGACAGATCAGGTAAGCCTGATAAGCAAACAGAAACAATTTGATTCTTCTAAAGGTCAACTGAAGGCGTCATCCAAAATGCGTCCCAGGATGACATTTTCTTTTATCAACCTCCACTTCTGTTATGATTTCTGTTCTGGTGGCCAGACTTATAGATCTGTGTTGCTTAACAGGCTGATGGTAGCTAGTGAGGCAGTGTAATCTGCTCTCCTCCTTCCTCTGTTTTGCTGTCATGCATTCTCCATAAGGGATTCTGGAGGCAGCTGCTGTTTGCCTTGCCTGTTGTCAGAAGGCACACAGGGCTGCAGTACAATCAGCTAGAGCAGAATCCTGCTTTTTCCCAACTCAAGCTTTATTGCATTATTTATCATAGACACAGTGCTGCAACTGAACACTAAAAGACTGTGGTTCTTGTGGGTTTTTCAGGCTTTGAGACCGTGTCCTGGTTGTATTTTCTCCTGACGTTTTGCCTGCATCTGTGGCTGGCATCTTCAGAGGAAAGCTACAGATGCCAGCCACAGATGCAGGCCAAACGTCAGGAGAAAATATAACCAGAACACGGTCTCAAAGCCCAAAAAACCCACAAGAACCAATGGATTCTGGCCATGAAAGCCTTCGACTCTACACTAAAAGACTGTGTTTCTTCAGACCTTTTATCATCTCCCCAATGCCAATGCTGCTTGAAATATTTCAACTAGACAGAGGATAAGGAAGAAAAAGGGGTTCAGCAGTAGTAAAAAGCTTTTGTAAAAAGAAACTTCATTGTCAGAGGTTTTATTACCTGAGGTATGTCTGTATTAGAATCACATTTAGGGTCCCAAGTCTGGGTGCAATAAAGATAAAGTCAAATAAGCCTTTAAAAAAATAAGTGACACTAATTTCTGCAGGCCTGTACTATTAGTCTGTCCAAATATTATACAGATGCCCTTTTTTCCTTTTTCCCTCACCTCCAGGATGTGTTTGAAATACAGTATTTATCGTCAAAGTGTCTGCACCATATATGCCAAAAGGGGGGAATTATAAGATAGAGGGACTTTTTAGTGGTGGCATCCTGTAGAATGATATTGGTTTAAATGTGTGAGTTCTGTGCTGTAAAATGTTGTTCTCTGTTGCTTATATTATTTGGTTTTATGTTCTGCTTTGTTTGGTCATTGTATTAACTCTTATACTTTTATCAAGAGTCAGTACCACCGGCTGACTCTAGTTAGTGGAGAGTTTAAAAGGATTATTGCTGTTATGTCCCTTCAAGTTGTTCGCAACTTATGGCAAACCTAAGGTGACCCTACCACAGGGTTTTCTTGGTAAGATTTGTTCAGAAGGGGGTTGTCTTTGCCTCCTTCTGAGGCTGAGAGTATGTGACTTGCCCAAAGTCACCCAGTGGATTTTGATAACAGAGCAGGAATTTGAACCCCGTTCTCCACAGTCACAGTCCAACACTCAGACTGCTACACCACACTGGCCCCTGTTTAAAAGGGTAATAAATAATAAAACTCAGGCCTGCATCTTCTCACAGTCTATTACTAGGCACAGGACAGAACTGGGAAAATAAATGAAGATTTTCTGTCCTGATGTTTGAATTGAAACCCCACAAAGTGAGAGATACTATATGATACTAGGAGTTTCCTCTCACATACATTACTTAATTCCCAATTCCATAAATTTAATTATATGCAACAAATAATTAACTTAGGGAATTGACTTCTGTAAGATGCAGTGATGCATATGGGCTTAGATTGCTTTAGAAGTGGATTAAACAGAGTCGTGTGGGAGAGCTCTCAAATGCGTGGCACTCACGGTGAGTGGAATCGCAGAATCCCAGAGCTGGAGGGGTCATTTATCCAACTGGCCACTCTCCCTGTTAAGACGTTTGATCTGATGCTCAACCCTAATGACTTCCATGCTAAATAGGCCTCTCTGCTCAGAGGTGGGAGATGGGCATGACAAACGGTAGGGAAGGGCTGTTGCCATCACACCCGCATTTGGGGCTTCCTGGTTATATCTGACTGGTCTTTGTTGAAAACAGAACTTGGAAAAATCAACTTTTCTGAACCGCGTCTCCCAGAATCCCCATGCTGGCTGGAAGTTTCTGGGATATGTAGTCAAAAGAGTAACTTTGCCTGACTGGGAAAAAAAAAAAGCATATTGGGCCAGAGGGATCTTTGGTGCAATTCTATTTAACTCTCGTGTTCTTAGGGCCTTTCCGCACTACACTGTTCTAGTGCTATTATTCCGTTTTCAACCTCCTATGGAATCCTGGGATTTGCAGTTTATAGAGGGGCATTTAGAATTCTTAACCAGAGAGCTCTTGGGCCTACAAACCCCAGAATTCTACAAAACTACAAACCCCAGAATTCCATGGGAGGTTGAAAGTAGAACAATAGCGCTATAACAGTGTAGGGTGGAAAGGCCCTTCGGGTGACAAGAGCATAACAAAAGGAATTTTTTTTCATCAGAAAGCTTTTACTTCCGCCCAGAGTCTGACTGAAAGATCGTAAGAAGAATGCTTCATTGATCCCCCTTGTGGCACGTCCCTTCTCAGGCTTATTTGCCTGAGACATTGGGAAACGTGCGTTGTACGATGTGCCTGCTCTTGGTGGGTTATGACGCGCTGCTGGTCGGATGGTTCCGTCTCTGTGCGCGAGAATGAAATCAGTCTTCATCCGTCATCCGTTCAGTCCCGTGTCTTGGGATCTTGTTCCGTTTCTTTCTCAGGGGCTTGCGTAGGACGAGGCCCGTTCTTGTTCTCGTGGCGTATTAGCTGCAGTCCAGCTTTCGCTTCGGAAGTCAAAGTTAAAGTGAACGCCAGAGTATTTCCGAAACCTTTGTAGGTGGCAGCCAAGATGGCTGAGATCCTACGTGAAAGAGGCGGCGTGTAACTTTACATTCGTGGAGTTACGCAACGGTTGCGCAGTGTTCCCTGTCAGTGAACTGTGACATTGCACAGCCCAGTGTGCCCGTGCAGATCCACTTCTGCTCCCTCGAACCGATGCAAATGTTCCTCTGTCCAAAAGCAAAGAGACAAACAAAATCCACATCCGCCCGTTTCTGTGGGGGAGCGTTCGCGTGCACGAGACGCCACCAGGATTCCGACCGATCTCTGTACGCCAGTAGCTGCTGTGGGAACTCACATACCTCATGTGTCCCTGATAGGCTTCCCGCTGGTTGCTATGGATTTGCAAGCCCCGTCTGTGCTATTTTAAGAGGCAGAGTTGCCACAGCAGCGCCAGCCCAGCCCTTCTCCTTTTGCACACCTTAAACTCTTTGATAGTCTCTGTAGAAATTTGGGACGTGTGTGGAATGGAAGAGTGCCACACCTGGCGTAGGTGCCACATTTGGAAAATATCTCCAGGAAGCATTTTTCTTCAGCCCAGAGGCACGAGGGTGGAGCAGGTAGCGTCTGAAGGCCGGCTGCAGTAGACGGTTACGGAAGTGAAGCGGAGCTGCCTGAAGGTTGCCTTGTGCTGGTGAGGATTAATGCCTTATGCCACCCCCTTCCTCCAAGTCTAAAGGTTATTGTGTTGTGTGTGTCTTAATTCTGTATCTCCTGGAAAACATTTATTGTACAGGTTTGTGCTGGAATGCTCTCCCTTTGGAGTCCTGATTGGCACTGATGCTGGTTTCCTTTGGCAAGCAGCTAGAACTTGGCTTCTTATGAGGGCCTTGGGGGGCCTGATGATTTCATTCCACTCCTAATTCATCCCTCCCCTTTCTCGCTCTCTCTCTGATTTTACACTATTTTAACTTTTTAAATTAGTCACTTTTAAATTATTCAGTTTAATATGTTTTTAAATTAAGCTATTTTTCTTTTTTAAGTTGCTTAAACAGACTGTTTTCCCTAAGCCACCCACAGCTCTTATAGTGAACAGGATATACCTACCTACCTACCTACCTAAATAAATAAATAAATGATTACTTGACATTGCTGGAGCCAGAAATGGTAACTTCGCTTTCCCCTTAGATTGTGGCAGACAAACTGCAGGCTACACACGACCCCTGAAAACTCTTTTGCATCTTGTACCCCCAGCCCTCCCACTCAGCACTAGAAGAAAAAATATTGTCAGTGGAAAATTATATTATGAGGTTTGGGGCTTGTTCAGGTCAGTGCCCCCCTAGGCTAGAAAAATCCCTCAAAATTATCATCTTTTTTTAAAAAATCATCTGGTCACTTCCATTTTTTTTTTACCATTGTCCCCAAATTTAGGGTCAGGTGCAGCTTGCATTGGGTGCTAGTGATTTCTTGTTTAATCTAATTGTTTTTTGCTTTATTTTGTTTTTGTCTACAGTCTTTTTTTAATCTTAATAAAATAAAAGGGGGAAAATGCCCCTGCCTGCCCCAGCAAGACAGCCACCCCCTGCCTTGCACTTTGCTGTGGTCTTTCCTACAAATGTTTATACTGTATTTCAAAGTTGATATTTATGTGCTAGCCTGTCTTTCATATTCAAAAGTCCCCCAAGGCAGCAGCGCACATGTGCGCGCGCACGCGCGCGCACACACACACACACAGAGAGTCAGTAAATATGACAGTAAGCCCATTGAAGTGAGAGCTGAATTCAGGAAATACACTAGTGCCTAGTCTTCCATACAAAGGGGAGAACTAGCACTTTATTAGGGGAGTCAACTGATGAAAGTTGTCTCAGCCAGTTATTAAGAGTCCACTCTTACACATCTCTGCTCAAAAGTAAGCTCCACTGAGCTGAATGGGACTTACTTCCTGCTAAGTTTTTAACTGCACACAAATGGACACCAGACCATAGACTGCCACTTTCAGTAGCACTGCCCGAGATCCCTTCTCTTTCTGAGCTACAAGAGCCGGAGTGACACTCAAGTAGGGGTTGCACATCCCAACCAAGAGCTCCATGTAATGTTGGTGGAGGCTCCAGATACTTTAGTAGCTCACCTTGGGTGCAAGAAAATAAAAAGATCCCCCTGGGCTACTTCTTTTTCCTGATTGCTCCTGTGCAAGGTGATTAGCATTTGCAGGAATCGTTAGTTGGGAAAGCTGTTGGTTGATGTATAGCCTCATTAGCCCTCCTCCCCTAAAAAGGAAGAGAGAAATAAAAGAAATAAACTCAAAAGTGTCCAGACATCAACATTTTGAGGGATTTGTGGTGAGTGAGGGCAGAGTTGCTGACTGTCTGACCTATAAAAACCTCTTTGCTGGGAAACCCTGAGGAGCATTAGAAGCATTTTTCTGGGGCACAGGGATGGGCAGCATGGCAGAAGGGCCACAGGCTGCAAAAATGGCCATGGGAGACACATGCACTACCTCTGGACTGGTGGTCCTTCGTAACTACTGAGATTTCATGCCATGTGGACCTCTAGAAGCCCAGCCACTTGCAGCAGAGGCACAAATGCAGGACAGGACAAATATATCTGGCCTCTAAGCATTTTCTCAGTGTTACCATGGCCACAGTCATGCCTTCATCCAAAACTTTGGTTCAGGTGCAGGTATTTCTCCAACATCTTCTTTCCCAATGAAGACTAAATGACTATAGAATTTTTATGATAGTTGTTACAACAGTATAATAATACAGCTAGCATGAAAGTAAAGCTATTATATAAAACAAGAAATAGTGAAATCCAGGACAACCAAAATGAATATGAAAACAGTAGGAAAAAATAAGCAAGAACAACTGAGGAGTATAAAAATAACACCAGTCAGGCTGTTGCAAGAATTCATATTGCTGTCTTTAAAATCTCTCTGCTTTCCTTCAGTAATCTTTTTGTTTCTTTGTCATCCAGTGACTCTTACTGGCTTCCTGGATGGTTCTCTGCTTTTGATATATTTCAGGTTATTTTTAAGCTGTTTGTTGTGGTAATTCTTCATGTAATATGTGTGCCACTGTACACAAACATACACATATCTGTGCGTGCACAGTTTGCTTCACTTGGGCAAGACTTCCAGTTTTCAAAGGAAGCTTTCTTGGTTTTTACAGTTGCTCTGAATCTGCTGTATAATCACCTTGGCATCCTTTGGAGATCGTTATGTAGTGTCTTTCATATGCGTTAAATATTTTATCCAGATCTGCATTCTTGTAATTTTATGTAGCTACCAACCATCCGGCAGGGGTGTGACCCTTCTGACTTTTCCACTTATCTTTAAACTAATACCCTCAGTTTTGAGACCTCTCCCTTTTTCTAATGTCAGTTTAATGTGGCATTTATGAATTGAAATTTCAGCCCAGACGGTGGTAGGTGGTGCCTGGTAACTGGATACTCCTAACCAATGGGTACCCAGGCTGCAACGTTCAGAAGGCTTTACAAACTCAGTTTAAGACTGTGTGTTCACAGGATGTAATCATTTGCATTAAAAACCCTTATTTCTAGGGACCCTTGTTCTAATAAAAATGACTATTTCTCATATGATATGCTTTAGCCCTATTCACAGTGGCATTAAAGACGGGGAAAACATTTCTAGCGTCAACTGTGAAAGCAACCACCAAGCTTGAAGCTGCAGAACATGTCTGAGGGAAAGTGTCTTTCTTCCTCCGTAAAGCCAACAGCCCAAACTTGGGTGGTCATGTTGAAAAGTGTGATGCGAAGAGAAGCTATCATCACCCCCACCTCCATCATAATAATCATACACTTTATAAATATCCTGAGTTTTATCTCCAGAATCACCATTCAAAATAAGAAGTCTAAAATTCTTAGTACAGGTATACCTAAGTTAACAAAGTAGATTTGTTGCTTGACTTTACTTCTTTAACTTTGGTACCAGAGGCAGAAATAACATGGAAAGAATAGGGGTAGCTTCCTATACCACAAAAAAGAGGAGCAGTTCAACATATTTCAGCAAACTTTTTATTCAGAACTTAACATTATGGACATGTGAAATGAAACAACCAAGTCAGGTGAGCCTTGCAAAAGTGAACAAAAACCTTTTGAATCTTCTAGAGACTACCTGAAAGCTACTTCGAAAATACATCCTGGGATTTTTTCCCCTTTCTTCAAGTCTGTGCTTTTCTAACGATTTCTATTTTGCTGGCAAAACTTATAGATCTGTGCCTCTTCAGCATGTGAAAGTATCTAGTGATACAGGCTAATCTGCTTTCCTCCTTCCTTTCTGTTTTGCTCTTCGCACATGTTCAGTAAGTGATTCTGGAGGCAGCTGCTGTTTACCTTGCCTGTTGTAGACAGGCACACGCAGCTACAGCAGGATCACCTAGAGCAGAATCTCATTCTTTCCCAGGTCAAGCTTTACTGCATTGTTTACTGCATACCCACTGCTGCATCCCAGCACCAAAAGTCTTTCTTTCTCCAGCCCTCCTCTACCATTCTCCCAGTGTCAATGCCGGGGAAAAAAAACCTTTCCAGCTAGCTAGATGGCAAACAAAGGCAGCGGGAGGCGGTGCTGGGCTCCTGTAAAAATACTTTGTGAAAAGGAGCTTCTTTGTTTGTTAACTGAGGTATGCCTCTGTTCTAACGCTTCCTTTTGACTAGTTTTCCTCAAAATTTAAAACCACACATCCTGCCATAGTTTCCATCCTTCCAAAACATCATTCACTATACTCTCCTGACTCACACATCCCTATGATAATTTACTTCCTCCTTGGCCCCTAAAATTTTCTTTTTACTGTTGTGAATAATTGCACTTCCTCTGCAAGCTGCAGTACCTGTGTCTGCTGCAGCCAGAGACATGTAAGCCCTCACCTTCTCTTCAGTGAACATTGTTTTGGGGAATCCTGAGCTTTGACCCTTTGCAAACCTGTAGGGAACGGGCAGCAATGGTGCAGACACTTTGCATGTAAAAAAAGTGGCTGTGCTGTTCCTGCTCTCTCATTTCATCTTAATACTAAAAACTTTCCAATGAGGTTGATTAGCAAAAAATTCTAGAAAGTAATTCTTCACATGCAGTACAAGAGTAGAAGATGAGCTGATGAGCCTTACCCTAGATGACTTTTAAAAAGTTAGGGAAGTTAACCATGATAATTAAATGGAGTCCGAACTACTTTTCAGATGCAATCTCATTTCTGAATCAAGTATCGTGGGAAAAGGGGGCAATTAGAATGTTGCCTTCAAGCCTGCCTGTGAGCTTTCAGAGGCAAATATCTGGACATGGGGCTCATAGAGAGTGGCCTAAAGAAGCATGAGTTCCTGCAAAATACAAGCATCCCATCCTTACCCGATGGGTTAAGGATCAGAGCAGTGTCAGAACGTGGTTGAAAAACAGAACCTAGCCTTTCATCGGTTCGTCTCCTCTTGCCTTCTTCCTGGAGGGCAGAGCTTTCCAAACTTCATGTCGGTGACATACTTTTTAGACATGCATCATTTCACGACACAGTAATTCGGTAAGTGGAGGTAACCCCTCTACCTGAGCCTCGCCCACCGCCACCACCCTCGCTGGGGTCTTCCTCGGCCCGGGGTGGCGGTGGTGGCGGCGGCAGGAAAGACAGACCCTCCACCCAGGCCTGGTCCGCCAGGGTGGCGGAGAGGCAGCCTCTCCACCCATTATATTCACACAATTTGGGAAGCTCTACTGTAGGGAACATGAGGGGACTACAGAGTCCCTGCTAGCAATAGCTGTGCTCTTGTAAACTCAGGGTAGCTGCGGGAATGAGTCCACTTCTAATGGGCTCTTCCTCTTTCATAGTGCTTTCTACTTGGTTGACCATTATCATCTATTCCAATGAGTTGTGCTGTCTTGTGATGTATCCCAGCCTTTTTGTCACAATTGGAGGATTTGGCTCTTCCCTTTTTACTTTTCTGCAGTTCCCACACTGTTCAGCTAATACATGACCTCAAGCAGAGAAGTTTGTTTCCCTCTCCCCTTCCTTAGCCAAACACTGAAACCGGTAGAGTGGCTGCTGCCAGTTAGAACCAGGAAGCAAGAGATGACAGCCCATGACTCCAGTTCAGAGCTGCTGCCAGTGGCAGGAAGCCAAAGGGAACGGCTTTGCCCAGAGAAGAGCCCAGTCGCACTCCTTGGCTTCTACCATCGGAAAAAAGCCTCAGCTTAGCAGGTGCTTGGAGAAAGACTGCTGCAAGAGAGAGAGAGAGAGAGGAGATGGATCAGCAGCTAGGTGACTGTGCAAACCCTGTGCCGAATTTTGTCAGGTGATGACACCTCCCCCAGGAGGTCAGGGGACATGCTGGGCCTCCCCAGCTTTTCCTCCATTTCACTGCTGAGCCCCTGTCGGTTCCTCTCCTTAGGTCTCTTCTTTTGGGCTTATTTCTCATCATCAAGTCTCCTTGGTCTTCTCCTTTTGTTCCCTTCTTTCCGCCTTCTGCCAAACTGGATTCCGTGCTCCCTTGTTGCTCCTGGGTCATCTAGGGAAACAAATATCTCCCAACTGTAGGTCTCCGTAGAGAGAACAGCGGCTGGTCGATCTTCCCCTTCTATTAGTGAGCAGTCAGGTTCCCGAAGAAGGGTCACCCATCACCCCTTTCCAGAAGAAACACTTGGCCCCAGGCTGATTTTTACAAATACAGCTTATCCTGGTTTTTGTTTCTCGGTACGTGCCGTCATCTTTGATGGCGCTATGAAAGTGAGACCTCGTTGAGCTCCGGTCATCAGCTGTCCTGCTCAGTCTTGCAGACTCAGGGCTTCCTTGATTTAAATCGGTCCAGCTATTGTGCAGTCTCCATCTCGGGAGAAAGATGGGGTACAAATTCAATAAATAAAAGTAAATTATCCTGGAGAAGATTATGAATGGTCGGGTAATTTTCCGAAAAGGAAAATGAACATGCAAGGTGGCAGCTGTTCACGTAGGGATAAGTGTATTTCTCTTTCCCTAGTCAAGAAGCGGAGACTCGCTATTGGCAGTAAATGTGAAGCTGCTGCGTACCAAGTCAGAACGTCTGGCCATAGCTGGCCGTTGCTCTCTCAGCACTCACGCAGAGAAGGGCCTTTTCCCAGGCCTGCTGTTACTGTCTGCTGCCAATTCACCTTCGAATTACTGTGACCCTGTGAATGGAGAAAAGCCCTGCTCATCATCAGCCCGGGCGGCCATGGCATCCTCGATGGAATCAATCCACCCGTCATGTGGCCTTCCTCTTTTCTTCCTGTCTTCCACCTTACCAAGCACTGTCTCTTCCAGTGAGTCCCACTTTCCCATGGTATGCCCAAAGTACGAGTGCCTCAGTATAGGCATTTTGGCTTCCAGTGACTGACAGCCTAGCTTCTCCGGCCATTTCCACACTACACTGTTATAGTGCTATTATTCCACTTTCAACATCCTATGGAATCCTGGGGTTTGCTGTTTAGGGAGGGGCCCCCAGGATTCCACAGGATGTTGAAAGTGGAATAATAGCAGTATAGCAGTCTAGTATGGAAATGGTCTCTGTCTCTCTCCTCTCTCCGTCCTGCCCCGCTCAGACCATCTCTGCCGACAAAACAGTCAACGATAGGATTCAGTGTTTTCTTAGCGTACTAGTGCAACATGAGTTCCTCCTTTTCGCTTCCCTTGCATAACCTTCCAAGTGGCCCACATCTGCTCCAGAGTGTTTCCTACTCCTCTGTAGCAGTTCTGAGGATGCAAGAGGTGGGGGAGAGGGAGTGCCCCCATTTCCTCCTTCCCTTGACACAGCTGCTCTTTGGATAGTGAACCAATGCCGGATCGCGGCCAATATTTACAGAAAGCCATGGCTCCGGTCACAGGTGCAGACTTGTTTCAGTGTTCCTGTGCTTTTTGTTGGCCTGCTTCGGGAACAAGTTAGAATCGCCTGGACCTTAATAGCAAGCTGTTCCCCAGTTCTTAGCTTTTAGCACCACCTAGAAGAGGCTCGCGTTTCCAATCTCCACCCCACCCGCTCCCAAAGCATACTGTCTTTAGATTTTCCAAACCTCACTCCTCTGCTGTTGGGTAGTTACTTCAAAAATTAGTTACTAATAAAAACCAACAGTTAAAAAGCAGATATTTCCTTATGTAGAGTAAGTGACTCTGTTGGCGCACATGAATCTTTATCTCGCTATTCCCCAAGGAAAAGGTTATTTTTTAAAAATGTCAGTTTATATCATGTTTGTTCTTCTGTTTTTCTTTAAATGCTCAAGTCAGTTTTCAACACATAATCAAATAGTATTAAGATGAAATCACATCAGTAAAGACAACGAAATAATAAAGAACCAACCTTGTACCACTTTCTTGTCCAAAAAGTGCATGACTTTGCACTGGCATTGATCACTCGTCACCCTTCTATCATCTGGCTGAGAGAGAGACCTTTTCTCGCTCTTCAGTTTTCTTGGAAGGCTCCAGCCTTGAATCATTCCAGGGACCTTCTTTCTTGCCTCGAGAAGCAAGGGTGGGGGGCGGGATTAAAGTAATTTTCTATTTGGGATATGCTATATATAGGAGGAATATTTTACCTGTACTTAAAATCCGCAATCTGTTAGCTAACAGTGTTGAAGAAAGCAGCTTTTCCAAGTGTAATCTCTTTGTGGAAGACATACTGGCTGCAGGAATCCCAAGGGAGCAGATTTGGGAAGTCTCAGCAATAGGGCAAAACGGAGGAGAGTGGTGGTGTTTTCGCTTAACTTTAAAAAAAACTGCGGAGTTTTGAGCGACGAAACGGGACTCAGCGCCGGAGTCCTACTTGGCTCTTTAGCAAGCCTGGCTCACATCGCAGGGATCCTGAGCCGTTTAAAACAAACAAGTGCTTAAAAAGGGAGCAAGTGCCCACCTTTCCATTGCTGCCCCCCCTTTTTTTCTTTTTGGTACATCGGTGCTTCCTTCTTCCTATCTGAGATAAGTTATTGAAATGAATTCGCGGGGAGCGACCGGCGTTAAGGCCCCCTCCAGGCAACCCGCTGCTCTCCGATTCCACCTGGGAGGCGGCGGAAGGGGGGCAGCGGGGGGGCCGCCGCATCCGGACCCCCGGCGCGCCCCCCTCCCCCCGGGCCAGGCTCCGGGAAGTCGTGACAGCCCCGCCACCGAGGGGGCGGCTTGGGGGCCCCTTCCGCGTCGCTCTCGCCCCCCCCGAATCCCAGCCGCGGCGCCTTACTCGCGAGGAAGCCGGAGGGCCCGAGCGGGGCCGCTCTCCGCCCCGGGCCCCCGGGCCCCCTCCGCAGAGCGCCGTCCACCGCCCGGCGGGCCTGCCCGCCGCGCCTTTCTTCTGGGGACAGTCCGGCCGCCGCTTCCCGGGCCGGAGGGGGTCTGCCGTGCCCGCGCCGCCGCCCGCCCTTCCGGCCGCCCTGGGGAAGACGGACGGGCTTCTCCCTGCTTCCCGCCCCTCGCCCTCCGGCGGCGGAGAGCGGCCCCTCCCGGCGGCTCTCCCCTCCCGGCGCCCCCCCCGCGCTTGCGGTGCGTGCGCCTCCCCGCCGCCGCCGCCTCTGCCGCCGCCCCCACGGCGGGGCGCGCGCCCCTCCCCTCCCGGCGCCCCCCCCGCCCGCCCGCCCGCCCGCCCGCGCCCGGGGCGCCTGTGGGAGGCTCGCGCGGGCTGTGCCTCCCCGTCCCCGAGCCCGCTCCGCGTCCCCGGCGCTTCCTCTCCCCGCTCGGAGCTGGGAGTGACGCGCTCCGCAGCGCCGGCCCTCCCTGCCTCCGCCCCCGCTCCCCTCCCGGCGGGGCGCTCCTCCTCGGGCAGCAGCTGGCTGTCAGCCGCCGTCTCCGGAGCGCCCCCCTTCTCCCTCGGCCGGGCTGGCGCAGGCCGGCGGCGGGCCCTCGGCGCCGCAGCGGGGCCGCGGCAGGTAGGGACGGGGGAAGGCGGCCGGCCGGCGGGCCGGCGGGCGGGCGGGTGGGCGTGGAGGGGCCGGCGGGGAGCGGGCGCGGGGGAGCCGGCCGGCCGGCCGGCCGGCCGGTGGCTTTGCTCGCCGGCTGAGCGGCCGGCCGGCCGGCCGCCCGGGCCGGGCTGGGGGGGAGGGCCGGGCGTCGCTGGTCCGCCGGCATCGGAGGCGAGGAGGAGCCGGGGGTGGGGCGGGGGCGCGTGGGGAGGGGGGCAGCCGGAGGGGCGCGCCGGGATGGGGGCCGTGGGAAGAGCCCCGGGGGCGGCGCGCGCGCGCTGGGATGGAGGATCCCCGGAGGGGGAGGAGGAGGAAGGGAAGAGGGAGCGCGGCGGCGGCGGCGCCGGGCTGGGGAGAAGGAGGGGAGGGCGGCCTTCTGGAGCTCGCCGCCGCCGCTCGTCACTTTCTGGCAGGCAAAGCGCTGTACAACCCGGGGCGCTCGCGCGGCCAGGCTGCGCCGCGGGGCGCGGAGCGGAGCGGGGCCCCGGGCGCGGGGGAAGGGGCGGGGTGAGTTCGTGGGCGCCCTGGATGGAGCGAGCCCGCCTGCCCCCCGAGGGAGGGCGCGTCCTTTATTGCGGGGGGGGGAGGTGGGGTGGGAGGAAGAGGCGCTTTTGTCTGCCGGCCGTGGCAGGGATCCCGTGGGATCGTTGGAGCGGGGGGGGCAGGGGGGAGGGGAAGCCGCGGCCGGTCCCGGGCGGGGGGTGTGGCGGCGGCGGCGTGGAGGAGCGCGCCGATGGAAGCCGCGGGGGGGGTCCCTCGGAGTTGGCCAACGGGCCGCGGCCGCCGTGGTTGCGCTCGGAATGCGCGCGGGGGGGGCGCCGCCGCTGCCCCCGCCGTGTGGGAGGGGGCGGTCAACGGTAAGGCGAGCGGGAAGGAATGTTGAGCGGGGCCCGGACCGGGGCCGGCGGCGGCGGCGGCGGCGGCGGGAGGGCGAGGCGAGGCGAGGCGAAGGGGGCGTGTGGACCCGCCGGCCTGAAGTCGCGGAGGAGCCGCCGCGCGTCCGGCGGTGGTTGACAGGTCGCGCCTCGGCTCGGGGGCGCCGGGCGGGGGGGACCGGCGGGCGGCGGGGCCCCTCTTGTAGCGCCCGCGAGGATACAATAGAGACTCGGGGAAGTCGCGCGGAGGCGCCCGGGGGGGGCGCGGAGCGGCGCTTTGTGTGTGTGTGTGTGTGTGTGTGTGTGTGTGTGGGGACACGCACGCCTGGCCCGCGGCGCCGTGACTTGCGCGCGGCGCGCGTGTGCGGACGCACCTGGGAAGGCGCCCCGCCGGAACGGGCCCTCCCGCAGAAGGGGCGGCGGTGCGTCGCCACTCGCCTTGCGGGTGGGGGGGGGCGGGCGTGGGGGGGTCGGCGGCCCGGAGGGGGGCGGGGGGAATGGGTGCTCGGGGGTCCGGCAGCCCGTGTGCGCGGGAGGGGGCTGGCAGGAGAGTGGGGGGCCGGAGTCGCCGCGCCGGCCGGGCGCGGATCGGGGCCGGCTGCCTCCCGCGGGCGCGGGGCGGGCGGGGCGGGGGCGCGGCGGGGCGGAATCTCGCCGTTTTTTGAAAACTCCCTCGCGCGTTCGGATTCCAAGCCGGCCCCCGGGGCGGCCCGTCTCCCCCGCGAGCCTCCCTCGCCCGGCTGCCCGGACCGACCCGGCTCGCCTCCGCGGGCTCGCCGCCCGCTCCCCCGCGCGCCCCTCCCTCTCCGGGCACCTACACCCCCCCCCCCGAGCGGCCTCTCATTAGCGTCTCTAATGAGCCCGGTGCCTGCAGAAAGGTTAAGGTTAGCGCGTCCTTCCGCGGCTCGCCGCTCCTTCCCCTCCCCGGAAGAGCACAAAAGCGCCGAAAGAAGAAAGTGGGGGGGGGGGATGGCGAAGGCGGATCAATGGGGAGCTCCAGACCCATCGATTCGCCCCGGGAGTTGCTTCTCCTCCTGGCCGGCATCGATTTTCCCTTTCCCACCCGGGGCGCGGGGAGCGGCGCCCCTCCCCCGCCCCCTCCTCTCTACCTGAAGAGGAGGAGGGGGCGTGGAGTAGTGGCCCCGCGTGCGTGCGTGCGTGCGTGTGTGTGTGTGTGGCGGGAGGGGGGCTCCGCTTCTCTCTCTCTCTCTCTCTCTCTCGCTCTCGCTCTCGCTCTCGACTGGCGCTGCCTCTCCTGGCGCTGCTCCCCCCCCACCCCAGATCTTCTCCCCTTTTGGGTGGGGGTGGGAGGATTGGGCTGGAAATAGATTTCTCCCCGGAGGTAAAGCTGGGCTTTGTGGGTCAATCCCTGCTTCAGGCTGCAACCTCCGGGCACCAGCTCCCTGCAAACGCCGTGTTAAGATTTGCCTGCCTGAGTTGGGGGGGGAGAGAAAAGGGTTGGTGCAGAAAGAGAAGCGGAAGGGAGGCAGAGGAAGAGAGAAAGCTGGGCCAGGGAGAAGGGGAGGGGGCGTCATCTCTGGGTCGGAAAGTTTTCCCAAAACAAGCCCGGCGTTCCCCGATCTTCTGCTTGCTAACAGTACTGTACTCCCCCCCTTTCTTTCTCTCTGAATTTCTCTCTCTTCTTTTGCAAACCTTTTTTTTTTCCCCTTCTCAAGCCAGATGTTTACTTCCTGCATTTATTTTTCCGGTGGGGTGGGGAACAATGGAACTGGCGTCACTGGGTAATAGCTTCTTGGCAGTGTCACTTCCCCGAGTCTTTGGTAGGGCGAGGAGTGAGCGGAGGGTTGGCGGGTGAGCAGGCTCCACAAACAGGGAAGGGTTCGCCCGCCCTCGAGTCGACTCCGGTTTATGGCAGCGCTCTCGCGGGGTGTTCTTGCAAAGGTTGCTTATTCTGGGGGAGTTTGCCCGGGCCTTCTCTTAAGTCTAGGAGGGTGTGACTCGTTTCCGTGGGAGACCGTAGATTTGAACCCTGGTCCTCCCTTGTCCTGGTCCAGCACTAAAACCGCAACACCAGAGAGCACTTCATGCTCCCTTTTTATTCTGTGCGTAGGGACTGTAAAAAGTTGAAGGCTGCAGTGCTGTATACCTGAGTCTGAGTCCAGTTTGAAATCAGAGGGACTTATTTGTGAGTGAGCTTTGCAACATTTTTGGTTACCAGCCACCTGTGCATTTTAGAGCAGCCCGTTTGAAGTTTCAGGACTTGGCGGTGGTGAAGTATATGGACTGTGCCCTTGTTGTTTGCTGTTACAACAGTCCCTTGAGGTGGGACATTTGCTGTTCTTGTTTTCCTAGGGGGTAGTGGAAGCTATGTGGTTGTGCCTTGCCCAGGGGCACTTGGGCAGTCAGTGGCAGAGGCAGGTACATTGACCCAGACTATTCCTGGTCCTAATTGGATTGTGTGGCATTTTGGTGTACAGTACTAAAAGTTATATGCACAGCCTCACGGTCTTTTGGGTCTCCCAAATAAATCTGCTAGAGAACCAAGTTTAGACAGGAGAACAGGTCAAGTATTTTTTCCCTTCCCTTGCTCTAGCCCTGAGCTGCTGTGGGGTAGATGATATGATTCTTTTGTTTCTCACAAATTAAATTTCAGGCATCCAAATTGCTTCTGAACTGGCTTTAGGTGGCCATGCTTAAGCATCATACACACTGTGGGTATAAAGCTCTTGCCTTATTTTGCCTGATTGTTTTTCAGATTGATTTTTAGAATTTTAATCTGTCCCAAGCTTCAGGGGTGTGGAGAAGTTAGCAATCTAAATAAATAAATCCATCTTTCTTGGCTTTAATGGACTTTGGAACAGACTGGCAGTTTTCCTCCTCCAAAGGTGGAGCAAAGCTTTGCTCACCTCAGGAAGCGTGTTTTAAAAAGCCTACCTGAAAGCAATTTTCAGTTGCTTGGCAGAGTCCTGCCTTTTCTCCCTCCCACAGCGCCCTTTCTAAACAAACCTGGAGGCAGAAATTTGGAAACCTTTTTCTGTAGAGCTTGCTCCTCTCTTTGCGTAGAGGAGCGGCATATGGAGTGCACTGCCATGCTTGCAGAACTGTCTCTTTTCGATCCTGAAAAGAACAAGAACTGAGGGTGGCAGACTCTCTAGTGGATATCAAGGAAATGTTATGGGGCTCCTGTGTATTTAGATTTCCCCTCCTCCCTGCATAGGATCATCAGTTAGGAGTTTTCAGGTTTCTTGCTCATGACTCTGTTTGCATGGAGATGTGATCACGGGGCTAAATAATATGCACTTACCTGGAAGTAAGCCACACTGAATGTAACAAGAACATATGTCTGAGTGTGCATATATACAGGTCTGCATTGTAAAAGTATGTGACAGTAAGTTGAGTTGCCCAGAATGGATATTTTAAGGAAAACTTTTCAGGGTCAAGGTGTAATTGCCTTATTTTTAAGTAATTAATCAACTGTTAATGTTAAGCTGATTACGACAGTTAACAGCCATTCAGTACAGGTGGCATTTTTAAGCATATTATTTATTGAAAGCATTTTTTATGAAGAACAGAAGACGTATAATGTATTGTTTTAAAAATCCTTTCAGGCATGCTTTTCAGTCCAGAGATTTTTGCAGCATCTCACCCCCAACAAGGCTATCAGCACTGAGCATTCTTTCAGGGCTGACAGCTCTGATTAAAATACATCTGCAGCTAATGTATTGTAATTGATTAATCAAGTAATGCTTCCAGCTCCATTTCTTATATTTTAATGTCTTCGCTGGTACACCGTTTCTGAGCAGCTTCTCTCCAGTTACACCCAAGAGGGGTACAGTTTCATGCGGTGGATAATGATGAGAGTGAAGGCTTGCTGTGAAGAGCAAGAGCACATTAGCCAACCTGTCAGAATGGGTTTCACTGCAAGTGATTTGTATAGTATGAAAGCAGGTAGCCTCTTTTGTCCCTTTGTGTGGTCCTGGGGTCCAGCCACTGGGTTTCACCAGGGATAATGGTTGGAATTCCAGGAGAAACACTCGTTGGTATGATACCCTCTGGCACTTAGAATGGGAAATATGTCCCTTTAAATACATACTTTGCTGTGAGCTTGAAGTAGATCTTTCCAGTGATGCAAAATTTCAGGAAATTATGAAGTGGGTGGAGGAACACAGAAAGTTGTTTTCCTTTTTTTCTATTGAAAACCAGAATTCCTCCCCCCCCCAAATAAAAACATGCAATTTTAGCACCATTTGTCATGTTTAGTGTATCCAAAGTACAGATTATTCAGAAAATAATTACAAATTGCATTTGCTTTTTACCCCCCACTCCCCTGCCTTTACAAATGGAGATGCAAGGTCCTGAACTATAAAGGATGTCTTAATTTTTGCCAGTTTTGGAGAGTCAAGGAAAAGGGAAAAAAACCATTCAGGAACAGAAAAAATTGTCAGCATTAGCAAAACAACAAAAATTATTTTGTCTGTTTCAGTCTTCCGTAGCAGTCAGCAGGGACCAAGCACCCATTTCCATAAAACAAATTCAGAAAGGGAAACTAGGATAAGGAGTTAGAATGGTCTGCTTAGGCACATCAGTGCTCCTCAGGCTATCCGATGTTGGGGACTGGCATTTTTCCCTCCAATATGCTGAAGACCAGTACTGTATTTGGGGGGGTCCATTGGCTACAACTGTTGTTTCTTCCCTGGAAACTCGCTGTGGACTGGGACCCCATGGGTTGAGCACCAGCACTGGTCTACAGACCACAATTTGAGTAGCACTGCTATATGTAATCTTACGTAAAAGTCTACTTGCTACAGAATTTTTAGAAATAATGCTGGGGAGGGGGAGGGACCCAAAGATATGAACTCTTTGTCGCCATCATTTTATTCATCATTCTAAAAGAAAAGACTTGATAATACAATCTTTCTATTTTTTCCCAAAAATCCAAAACCTTGAGAAAAGAGCCTAAACAAATATGTGGGAGGAGATCCTATTTTCCCTGTCCCCACCCCCCAGCCTACTTATATTTGCTTCAGCTGTGGTCTGCCACGTTCTAGGCATGATCACACGCAAAATCTGATAATTTGGAGGCAGAGTTGTGGCCTCCATTTAGCCGACGTGCCCCCTGGAGTTACTTCGGCCCCTTGGTTAATATTCTGAGGGCTACATCTGTTGCGTTGCGTTCCTGCATGACATTCTACTATATCAGGATTTTTTTTGATTGCACCCCTCTCATGCCCTGGCCAGGCTAGCCAATGATGAGGAATGCTGGAAGTTGCAATCCAACAATGTCTGGAGGCCCGCAGGTGGCACAGCTGAACCCTGTGAGACAGAAAATGTACTCAGAGTTTAGGAAGGCCAGGTTATCCAATGCCGTGTCATTCTGCCTAGTGTCAATTTGGTGCCATCCTGGTTTTGTTTTAAAGCATCAGTGGAGTTCTGGTACAGGTATACTTCAGTTAACAAAACAGATATGTTCTGAGCATTACTTGTTTAACAGAAAATTTGGTACTGGAGGAAGAAATAACGTGGGAAGAATGGGGATAGGTTTCTACACCACAAAAAAAGAAGAACATGTTTCAGTGAGCTTTTTACCAAAAACTAACAACATACCCATGCGAAATGAAGGCAGCCGGCCAGGTAAGCCTTACATAAGTAAGCACAAAAATTTTAACCTTCTACTGACCTCCTGAAACCTTCCTCCAAAATGTGTCCAAAGATGATTATTTTTTTATTCATCAGCCTCCATGTTTCTGGATATCCATTTTTGTGGCCAAACCTGTGGGGTTTTTTTATAGTTTTTAACACGGCATGGGCAACTGGTAAGGCAGACTTACCTGCTTTCCTCTTTTCTTTCTGTTTTGCTGTTCGTACCTGTGCATTAAGAGATTCTGAAGGCAGCTGCTGTTTTCCTTGCCTGTTGTAGGTAGGCATACACAGCTACACAGTGAGGGTAGAATCCCATTCTTTGCCAGAGCAAGTTCTATTACATCATTTGCTGCAGACACACTGCTGTAATCCAAGACTAAAAGTCTGTTTTTCTGTAGCCTTCCTTCAACATCCTGCCAATACTGATGTTGCTTTAAAACAAAAAACTAGCTAGACAGAGGACAAGGGGGAAAAGTGGGGACTGGGCAGCAATAAAAAGACTTTGTAAAAAGGAGCTTCTTAGTCAGAGGTGTTGTTAACTGAGGTTTGCCTGTACTCATGTTGGGACATCTCTCTCCATTTCCCAAACTGAAGTTTTCAATACTTTTTTTTAGATTGTGCATATATTTTTCACAAATTTCTCTCTGCCTCTTCTTAAGACTTGCTGCACTCTATTGGAGTCACCAATGTATAGTAGTCAGTAACTTAGCGTTTTATTTTTTGCCTTAGCTTACTTTTTAGGAAAGGTATTGAAGCTATTTCATTTTAAAATCATGCAGCAGAGCGTGCTGTGATACAGTAGTTAAGAGGCAAGGCTTAGAAAGAGAATGTCCCTGGTCTTCATCCATGAACTTGACAGGTGGCCTTAGGCATACCCCTTAAAGGCAGCACAGGGGTGTGTGGCCAGTTCTTATTTGTGGGACTACAAAGAGGAAAGGAGGAGGTTCTTTTAACAGGAGGAAACTCGGCAGGGCTGCAGCTGACATATTTAGACAATATCTGCACTGCACTGTTCTAGCAGTTTGCGGCCACTTTAATTGCTGTGGATTTGTAGTTTGGTAAGAAACTTTGTCTTTTTTTCTGCTGCTAGTTAGCTCTAGTGGAGTCTCCTGAAGAACAGCAGTAAACTCTCTAGGAGAGAAGTCTAAATTCCTCCCCAAACTGCAGACTGTAGGATTCAGTGAGATACAAGTAGGGTTGAAATCTTACATTATCTTGCTGCTCTTCCACGTATCAAGCGCCCAGCCCCCAGCCGACCATCACACTCTGCTGTTTGTTTGAGGAGCAGAGCCCAGGCTGGGAGGATGCTGGCGAAGAGCTGTGAGGATTAACCAGATTAAGGAGCTGGATCTTGCACCCAGATCCAGTGGCTGGGGTTGCAAGGAATCACAGTAGGGGCTCACCTCAGTTCCCAAGCTTTGGTCTCCTGCATAGAGGCAAATTCCAGCCAGTCATTCCTGAAGGAAAACGTGAAGCCCAGCACACAAGGACAGTCTTCCAGCCAGGAGAGGTCCGGTTATGAGCCGTCAGCAAAGAGACAGTGAGGATCAGGAGGGAAAAGAGCTGGAATCTTTCTCAGTGGGGCTGAATGATCTAAGTTCATTCTGTGCAGTTGGTTCAGACTCCTCACTATCCAGGC
Source organism: Cyclura pinguis (assembly GCA_030412105.1). NCBI lineage: Eukaryota > Metazoa > Chordata > Lepidosauria > Squamata > Iguanidae > Cyclura > Cyclura pinguis. The sequence goes on from CM059602.1 coordinate 3,513,838, forward strand.
ATCTAGTGCCGAAGGGAAAAGGCATAGCGTGATTCTTCTTCTTCCTCAACCGCTTCTTGAATCTTCTGTTGCTTCTGTCAACATGTTGCAGGTTATTTGTTCTACCAAAGTTACAGGGCTGAAAACAGGTTCATTCCTATGCCACCATTCCTAGAACTGTTCACAGCTGTGTTCAGGGTGGCCTCCTGTTTTAGGAACTCTTTTAAGTCACCTTAATTCTGCCTTACCCGTCTCTGGTGCCAGGGCTGTAGCTGGGCAGACGTGGCCAGGTGATCTGGGAAGGCAAGCCTGGCTTGCTTAGTTTGTTTGGCCTGTAGCCTTTCCATTCTCAGTTCATATAGACTGACTGTCATATTTGGTGGCCTTTTGCCTTACAGTAAACGCAGTTAAATTTTACAGTGAGGAGAAGAAGTGGCAGACGCTCGGGTTTACTGTGGACAGAGAACAATATATACGTTGCACAGCAAAAGTCCGTATTTAAGAATGACAGCCAGGCTTTGGGGCTACCTTTCTTCAGCAGCATCTCTCCCCCATATGAGATATTTGAAACACTGAGGAGGTAGTCACAAGCAGCACCTTGGGGCTATCACCTGAATCAAACAAGTTTTCAAAACATCCCACTTATTTATTGAGTTTTGTTTTATTTTATTTTTTTAACTTGGTGTGCCCAAGCTCTTGACATAGTTAGGGGAGCTCTTTAGATCTTCATCCCTATCTATCTATCTATCTATCTATCTATCTATCTATCTATCTATTTAAATTGGAAAAGCACCACCACTGATAACAGCCCAGTCCAACTTGAGTGGTGCTGACCTATAGCTGGAGAGTGCCAGTGGAAGGAACTCCATTATTGGGCATTGTGGAAAATAAACCTTGTTGTGATGTGGGCTGGCTATACTCCTCCTGTCTCCTTAACCTATAAGAGAACTGTTGTGCTAATGGAAACATAGGTAACAGGTATGTGCATTTTAAGGAAGCTGAGCACCTAAATCAGAAGGGTCAGACGGGACAGAATTAAGAATATTCTGTGGTTCGGTGGGGAAAGGAAAGGGGTGGGGTCGTTGACAACTTTGGAATCACATACGAGCTAGCCTGGAGGAGCTAACACTAGCCAGGTTTATCAATAGCCTTCATTGTTTCGGTGTGCCAGCAGGGTCACACCAGGACCTTTCTGATTTGGCGTTGGTAGCAAAATTGTGTCAGTGATGTTGGTTTTAGGAAGCTCTGTATTTCAGAAAGAGAAAAGGGAGGGGTTTTGAAGAAATGGCTAAAGAACACTGGAGTACTAAGTCCTAACTTTGGATTTTTTGGGAGGCGTTAGAGGCAGAGTTTGTGCTGTCTGTCGTAGTCCCAGTAGCGTGTTTTGAAAAAGCAATTAAATAGTGTGTAAATTCCTCCCGCGCTTTTTTTTCTTTTGTTGAAAAACTTGACAAATGTTTTACAAAGCTCTGTGCCACAGCGAGAGGGGAGCGTCTTTGAAAGGCGCTGCTCTGCCATGACAGGCGTCTTTTCTGCCTCCAGGCGGGACAAGATGGGGCTGCCAGAGCCAGGTGCAAGGTGCGTGTGTCCTTGTGCTTGCACCAGCAGAGTCGTGCATGGAGCGTGTTCCCCATTCCTTGGGTGTTGGCTCGTGAGCGTAGGGAGCTCTTTCGGAAAAGAAGCTGAGTAAATATTTTGTCGCCCTAATCGTTGAGTCGGTTGAACGGTAGCGGTGAAACTTCCCTACAGGGCCGCGAGAGTGGATCTCTCCTCCTGCCGGCTGGAAGCGGGCGGGCGCTGGAGGAGGAGAGGGGAGGAGAGCGGAGGAAGGTTAGGCTAGGAGGGAGAGATTGTGCTGGCTGATTAGGGCAGCGGCTGTCGCTTTCATCTGTGTCATCCCTGGCGTGGTGGTGGTGGTGGTGGTGGTGGTGGTGGTGGAAGGGGGGGGGGGGCGGCCATAATGGATTTGTGCTCGGTTTTCTAATGAAAGTTTCATTTGTAGTTTGTTTACAGGAAAGAAGAAATTAGTAGAGGGAAATCTCCCGAGGCCTGGTGGGAGGGGGGGTGGGGAGGAAGGGAGAGGTCTGCTGGGCTCTCAAGCTGAAAGGAAGTGGAGGGGGGGCAGGCTGGACCGAGCAGCCCGTGGCTTTGTAGCTGATTCGTTCATGTGACGGGAGATGCCTTCCTTCCCGGCCCCTCTTCGCCTGTCGAAACCACACGCGGATCTTCCTGGGGTGGACCCTTGCTGGCTGTGACGGGGCACCCCGAGTGAAGCCGGTGGCGGAGGGGCTGACTTCAGCCGGTTTTGGGACAGTGTCCAAAACATGAGTCCCTTGGGCCACTGTGTGGTTTTAGGACCCTGCGCGAAAAATAAGAATGCAGTCAAATACGATTAGCTTAGCAAGCAAATGTTTGTTTTCAGACTGGAGGTGAGGAGCGGATAGGTGGCAGAATTAGTAAGGGGGTGAAATATTTGAAGCTAAACCCAAAACCCAGCTGCCAGTTTTCTGATCTTCGTGTGTGTTTGGCGTACGTTGATCCTTTTCAGATATTAAAAATGATCTCAGTTGTGGGTTGGTGTGGAAGAGACAGTTCCCTTATCTGCTGAGGATAAGGGAGGGAGCAAAGGTTTTCTCAGCCAGGTGTATGGATGGCTGTTTGCCAGGGGTCCATAAAGATGGGTGAGAGTGGTGCCAAACAACCAGGAAGCAACCTCTTGGTACGAGTGGAAAAGGCAGGTGGTTTTCTGTTTCTTCCAGGCAGCTCACATACCGTAAATATCCCACACAAACGTGTTTGGGCAAGCGATTAGTAAATATAAGTGCCAGCTGGTAGTCTTTGCAGGCTGGCTTTTTGAACCCTGAGTCTAGCGAAAGGTTAGGAAGCCCCTCCTGACTTCAGGAGCTGTTTGGTTGGAATGTGCAGCACATCAAGGGAACGCTTGTCCTGCACCTGCCAAGGAGGGTGCGATAAAAGGTGTCCTTTCCCAGGACCCAACGGGAGTTTCTTCAGAGTCTACCGTCTTGGCTGTTTTTATGTGTTTTCTAATTTTCTGATTGCACGAGGCAAAGCTGTGCCTCTCCACATGTGTGAGGGGTGGGGTTGGAAGGGGCACCAGGGCGCACAGCAGATATACTTCCAGCCTTGGTGGTCTGTGTGGGTACACCTATTTTTTTTTCCTCATACAGGTCCCCTGGTTTATACTACACAGGGAGTTGCCAATACAAATCCAGCACAGGTCACTGTGTGTGAATAATGGGAGCAAAATGACAAACCGGGGTCTGTGGGAGAAGGGTGTCCTGCAATGCTCCTCCCCTTGCACTGTGTCTTTAGCACATCAAGGCAGGAGTGTGGAAAGTTGCTGAGCAGTTCTGCCATCACAGAAGTTGCTCTGCAGATGTGCCCGTAATATTGGGCCCTGTCAGCTGCAGCCTCTTAACTGCTGGAATCCTGTGGCATAAAAAAGGCACAGCCAGGCTGGCACAGAAAGGCAGGCTTCCCACCAGATCTTCTTGGCGTAGGCTCTTGCCCATTATGATGAGACACTGTGGTGAAGCTGTTGGTAAAGAGGGAGTTTAGCTGGTAGCATCAGGCAGCTCCTGGAAACAACAGAGAAGCTCACAGGGAGAGGGGAGCGGGTTTGGTAGCTGGCTTCTGAGCTCATTCCTGGGCAGCATTTTCTGGGAGCCTCAGATGCCTTTCTTTACCACTTCAGCTGGCTGTCAGTGGTTTGGCTAAAGCAAAATATGGTACAGGTTTCGTCAAGGTTGTGCTAATTTTAGCAAGCAATGCATTCCTCTTTTTCAGGATTTGCTTTTACCTGCTTCGTGTTCTTCAGTTCGGGCAGACTAAATGCTCGGATGAATGTGTACATATGTCAGTGTTGCCCATTCACAGATGGTGAATGGGAAAACATCAAATATGAAGTTTTGTGTCCAGGGAAGATTTCAGCATTTGGGGCTTTTTAGTTTACAAAAAGATAAGTAAGGGAAGGGGCACTTGATTGTCCTATTGAAAACTCTGCCCAGGGGGTCCAGAAAATGGATGTTGACAAGTTTTTTCCCCTTGCCTCCTAGTGTTTGAACCCAAGAAAACTGAGAGTCAAGTCCAACAGACACACATGTTCACTTAATGCATACTCCAGCTGAATTTTCCTACCGGCCTAAGTGGTTTTAATGAGGGTTTACACATATTCTTGGAGTGTGAGGCTATTAGTGACAGCAAATCATGAGGGCTATCACACTGTCTCAGCCTCAGAGGGAGGCATCGGCAACCTCCCCCCAACAAATCTTGCCAAGAAGGCCCCATGATACTTTCGCCTTAGGGTCACCATAAGTCGGAAACAACTTGGAGGCACGCGACAGCAACAAAATGGAACCTCTTCCCTCTGAATGTCAGTTTCTGGGCAGCGACCACATGAAAGGGGTGTTGCCCTTGTGGAGCGGCAGTGCTGGTGGGATTCTTGGAGGCATCTTGTTGTCATTGTGGGAACTAGGATGCTGGCCTGGCAGGGCCTTTGGTCTGAGAGGGCAACAGGCCTTCCTTCCCACTCTTCCCCAGTGACTGTGAACACTGAGGTAGTGCATAGCTATCGTGAGTATTAGTCCTTGGCAGCCTAATCCTCCCAGAAAGTGTCTGATCCCCTTTTAAAGCCTTTTGTGGGGTGCCACCTGGTTGTCAATGCCAATCTCTACCTGTTTGGTGGGTGCAACAAGATCGCTGAAAACCACTGCAGCCAGAGAACAGAGTCGGTGTGTGGAAAAGGTTGTGAGGATGAACCTGAGAGCAAATTTGATAAAAACATCCAGCCACCAGAATACGCAGTTGAGGAAAAGCGTTGGCAGTTCCTCTTCCTTGCCTGAGGAGGACAAGGACTGTTCGGCATAAACTACAGTTGATCCTCCACTTCTGTGGAGATTAGGGAGCAAGACCTCCATGAAAGTGGTAAAAATGCAAATATAAATAAAAATCAGGAACCCTTTTTTTTTATTTACCTGAGAGAACACTTCTCTAGGAATCTCTAGATCTTCCAGCATGACTCAGTGGTCAATTTCTGGTAGAAGTTGACCATAGAATCACACTAGAGGACTAAAGTTTTCCTAGAGAGAATGTATTAATCAGGTCTGTGGAAGGGAAATCACTGAATGTGTAAGACTGGATGTACTATAGAAAATATTTAGGCAGGATGTTAGGAAAGGCCTTTCTAGGATTTCTGGGGGATTGGGGTGGAATCGCTGTCCCTGGAGCCTTTTGAGGACGGTTTAGGCATGGACCGGTTGCATAAGTTCATGTCCCTTTGACGAAGCTTGGTTTCTGCGATTCCTTTAGGAGCCAGATTGGTCAGAGTACGAAGGACATAGCTCAGCAGAGTGAGAGGTGTTACATAGGCCTCTGGTAGGAATTTTCTGGTCCCAGTGGATAAAATTCAGCAGTACTTGTAGCCGTGTTTCAGCCACAGAATTTGAGCATGTCTTTGCACCAGAATCTAGAATCTGGGGACCTGTCCAGGCTTAACCTTTCTTTGGAGAGCACATGAATTTCTGTATACCAGGGTCCTCACTCTGCATATTGTCATCCCAGACTGGTCTCTCCCCATCGGTTTGACAAATGTAGGTAGTACGAAGGTAGTGTGGACCAAACACACTCCCTCTGTGGTAGGTCACAGTGATCATCCAGGGATGCCTCTAATGAATCCATCTTTCCTTTTTCAGTGGAGCTTTGTGGTGTTGTGGAGGCTGAAGGTCAGCCACTGAGAAGTTTCTCTTTCAGATTTTATCCTTGGGTGTTATACCATATTAGGAGAAAAATGGACCACAAAATAATAATAAAAAACAAGTAAATAAATCACCACAGACTAGGCAGCTGGACTGAAAGAATGCATACTGCCAACCTTAAGGAATCATAATTATTGCACTCTTCTAAGGCCAAGATTCTAAATAGCCAAGTTTTATGTTTGTCACAGACTCCTTGAGTAACCTGAAGCACCCTGCTCAGGGAATAGTAACTGACTACTTCACAGAGTTGTTGTAAGAATGGAAGTGAGACAATGCACGTGAGGTGCTTTGAAGATTCGAAAGTGCTATAGAAATGCTGAGTGCTGCTCAGATATTGGGACACCGAAGCATGAATACTTTCCGGTTCATCACGGGCAAAGGCAGTCATGGTGGGAGCTTCTCTTTCCTCTGCCTGGGAGACAAGAATGGCCTGCATTTGGCAGGAGATGATCTTGAGGTGCATTGCTTTTAGTTCAGTTTCCAGTGCTTCTAATTTGCATTATAGTTTACAATTTGGGGCATGAGGGGAGAAATGGAGTTGTCCCAGCTCCAGTGCCATATGAATGGTGCCAGAACTTGATGGGGGTGGGTGGGGGGAGGAATCATAGAATCATAGAGTTGGAAGAGACCCCAGGGGCCATTGAGTCCACCCCCTGCTATACAGGAACACCCATCGAAGCATTCCCAACAGATGGCCATCCAGCCTCTGCTTAAAAACCTCCAAAGAAGGAGACTCCACCACACTCCATGGAGGCACCAGCAGATTCCACTGCCAGACAGCTCTGACCGTCAGGAAGTTCTTCCTGAGGTTCAGGTGGAATCTCCTTTCCTGCAGCTTGAATCCATTGCTCCTTGTCCTGGTCTCTGGAGCAACAGAAAACAAGCGTGCTCCCTCCTTGACATGACATCCCTTCAAATATTTAAACATGGCTATCGTGTCCCCTCTTAACCTTCTCTTCTGCAGACTAAACATACCCAGATCTCTTAAGCCGCTCCTCAGAGAGCTTCATGGCTTCCAGACCCTTCACCGTGTTGGTCACCCTCCTCTGGACACGCTCTGGCTTGTTGATATCCTTCTTGAATTGAGGTTCCCAGAACTCGACACAGGATTCCAAATGAGTTCTAACCAAAGCATAATAGAGTGGAACCATTACCTCCCTTGATCTAGACACCATACTCCTATTGATGCCACCAAGAATCACGTTGGCTTTCTTGGCTGCCACATCACACTGCTGACTCATGTTCAGCTTGTGGTCCACCAAGACTCCTAGATCCCTTTCACACGTACTGCTATCCAGCCACGCGTCCCCCATCCTATATTTGTGCATTCCATTTTTCCTGCCTAAGTGTAGGACTTTACATTTCTCTCTGTTGAAATTCATTTTGTTAGCTTTGGCCCAACCCTCCAATCTGTCAAGGTCATTTTCATTACCTCTTTTGGACTATAGCTCCCAGAATCCCCCAGCCAGCAGGGACATGATGTTTTGGGGGATTCTGGGAGAAGCTGCCCCCAAAAATGAACCATCCCAAGCTCTTACTGGCGCTCTCTGTTTCAAGTTTAAATGCAGCTCTTTGGGTGGTGATGAATGTTAGCCAAAGTGGGTGTGCCCCCTCAGGGGTGTATCTCCTGATCTCCGGCATGGGTAACTTTGTTAGGTCTAATAGCAGGTTTTCTGCCCGTACAGTTCTCTGCTGGCCACATGTACTTTAAAAAAAGGCCAAAATCTGAAGCGGTAAGAGTAGAACAGAGTAGGCCAAAAGTCCATTTCTGGCTTTGAAAAGCTATTTTTAAAAAATATTTATTTTTTTATGTGGGTGAAGGCTGTGAGTGAGTTAAAAGATGGATTGTCATTCATGAAGGATCTTACCCAGAACGTTTCACTTGTGGCCATTTTGAACCCTCCGTGAACAAAATTGCACGTGGCAGCGGTCACATTTCTGTAGCTTTTCCCTTTTTTCTTGGACTGGGTGTTATCACTTCGTTGGGTCACTAGGAGAAAAACAGCAGGAGGAAAGTGGCTAGGGAAAGGGGAGAGAAGCAACACTAAATAGCTGGGATGGAAATTTGGCACCCCTTTCCTGCCTTCTTCTGTTGCATTTGTCATGCATTCCTCTCTGACTTTATAGGAATTCAGTCAGTTTCTGGAGTCCAAAGGTATGGCCCTGACACCGTCAGGTCTGGTTTGATCTCACTTCTTCAACTACTGAAATGAGAAGTCCCAAGGGAGCTTAGATACTGTGGTGTTGGGAATTGGGTAAATGGTCATAGCAATTTAAAGTTTGTAAGTCTCTGGCCTTGAGAGGATTGGCAAAATGTGCCAGTCTGTTCCCTGTGAGGATAGGGAATGGATCTCCTCCTCCTCCTTAGACTAGTAAAGGCTGTTGGTGGTATGCTAGAATCCCGCTGGGCAGTTACAAACACGCAACCTGCAATTATGCATTCATGACTGTTATGTATTCATGAACCCTAGGTAGTCCCTCGTGTAGGGGCTACGTAGGAACTGTGAAAGTCCCCCAAACCCCACTCATCAGTAAGTAGCTGCTGGGACTGATGGGGGTCCATTCCCCTGTCGAGCATCGGCTGCCTGATATTCCCACCCTTAGCAACAGGTCCTTTTTCTGCCTGTCACATTGGAGATTGCTCACGGAAGGGGGTGGGAACATTAGGTAGATGCTTCTCAATTGACAGGGAAATGGACCCTTGTTGATCCCAGGTGCTGCTAAACGGGATTGGGGCCAGTCTGGCTGGAATCCACTACCGAGCACCATAGTTGAAGTGCTGCATAGTACATAATGGTCTTTTTGAATTTCCTTCAGCTTTCAACATAAGGAGGGAGTCCTCTTTTGTCCATTTGTTTGCACCCACTATGTGCATCCTTGTGAGGAAGGTCATTATTTATAGTGGGTTTTCTAGGTGAAAGCTTTTATATGTGCATCAAGAAGTGTGAACTCCAGCAGTCATTTTAAACTTGTACAAATTAGACACATTTGCATGCTTTCCCCTGTTGGTCTAATTTAAATTGTGGCTCATTGAAATTGTTTTTGCAATTCGTTGGAAGGGGCAAGGACCTAGCAGGGTCCGGGAACTCCTGCTTTGTGCACCAGAAACCCTGAGCTTGTAAAAGGTAGTACAGCTCCCAGAATCCTGTGGTCAGAATCATGCTGCCTGGGGGAATCCTGTAGCCAGAATCATGCTGCCTGGGGGACTTTGGGCATTGTATTCCAAAAAGCAATTTTTCCTAGCTTTGCTAGGGACACTTCAGACATAACCTTTAGAGCTATAGAAGCTAGAGACTTGTTATAATAAAAATGGAGATTATCAAGAAACCAGATGATGCGGTCAATGCTAGTTATGGGCCTCTTTCCATTTTCTTGGGATTTCTGTGTAATTGCTTTAACTACTTTTTAACTGGCATGTTTTTAAGTCTTAAATGGTTTAATATGCTTTTAGATTTTAAAATTATTTTTGTTGTTTTAAGTAACTCTCTCTAAACTGTTCTAACTGATATTGTTGTGTGCTGGCACAAGATTCTTGGATGTAGGGTGGGATATAAATATTGTAATGAATAAATAAAGGGTCATAACTCAATTCTTACTCCTCTTTTCCAAGACAGTGGACTTGAGGGCTGAGAGATTTCTTTTTGCCTACGAGTGCCCTGGAAACGCACGCCTGAGAAGGATTTTGGACCTGGTTCTCCAAGACTCCCTCACAGGGCTGAGGAAAGTGCCTGAGCCCGTAGCCTTGCCTGTCTCCTCCTTGCGGGCTCTTGCCCATCTTTGCCATGGTTTATTAGTCCTGTTGTGGAAGCCCCTAGGGGTCTCAGTCCTTTTGCAACTTCAAGTCAGGAAGGGCTCCTTTCTGTCTGTTGTGTCCTGCATCCCGTTTTCGTAAGCCAGGCTGTCTTGAGGTTGCGCAGAAGTCATAAATTTCAGGAAACTCCCTGCAAGGCCCATTCCATTTGGGCTGCCGCAGCAAGGGGGTTGGGGGAGGCAGGATGAAGCCGGCACTTCCTGCCCGGTGTGAGCAGAGCGCTTTGCAGCCGTCAGGACGGGAAGAGGAAGAGCGAGGACTTGGGCCTGTTCAGAAGATGTTTGTCCCTTTTTTCTTTTTTCTTTTTTTAAATGGGGTTGGGATTAGAGTAGCTTTCCAAGGCGAAGGTTCCTGTTTGGGGAAGAGAGGCTAAAGCCAGACTGTCATTGTTTGAGGCTTGTTTTGGGATGCGGCATCGGACACGAAAGACTTGTCTAGAAGGAAATGGGAAAGGAGAAATGAGCCTATGGTGATTTTCTGTTTTGGAATGAAGTTTTCGTAGCCCCAGAGCAGTAGAACCGAAGGCGCAGAAGGGGTAACTCAGACGTTTGGGTCGGGTGGTGTGTGTAATTTTCTTTGTGGCAAAGGGGGGAGGACTCGAAAGCATTCAGCCTTCTCAGCTTGGAATGAATGATGAATGAGGCAGGCTGTGTTGCAGGTTTGTAAGTCACGAGCAGCATGAAGTGAGTGAACAGGGAGAAAATAACTCGTCTTCCAAAAGGCAGCTTTTTAACTTGTCTGTTTTGCTCCTGGAAGCAATAGGTTACAGCTGGAAAGCAAGTGAAAAAGAAGCGTTTGTTTAGCTAATTCATAGAAGACTTGATGACTGGGCTCATGAGAAGGGGGGAATCAGTTTTCTGAGGTTAGTGCCTTCAGTTTATCAGAAGCCAGCCTAGTATAGGGCTTCAAAAACTTTCTTCATTTTTGTCTGTTCTTACGTGCCTTCAGGTCCACTCTAAGGGGTGACCCCATTCTAGGGTTTTATAGGCAAAATTTATTCAGAGGATTGTTTGCCATAGGTTTCTTCTGAGACTTAGCAGAGTGAGTTTTGACCAAGGTCACCCAGGGGTTTTCTATGGCTGACCCGAGATTTAAACTCTGATCTCCCAGGGTCCTAGTCCATGCTGGCTTCATTATCGTGTGCCTTTGATTCAACTCTGACTTATGGAGAGTTTTGTTGGCAAGCTATATTGAAAGGAGGTTTATCACTGGCTTCCTCTGTAGCTGAAAACCGCGACTTTCACAGAGTCACTTTTTGGGTTTCCATGGACGCGTAGGGGATTTGAACCCTGGTCTGCTGGGGTGTTGGTCCAACACTCAGTCCACTACGGTATGGTGGATCCAAAGATACAGAGTTTGCTTGGCAAGATTTATTCAAAGGAGGTTTGCCGTTGCCTTCCTATGAGTCCAACACTCAAACCACTGTGCCTGAAAATTGCCCTTTTCTTCACGGCGTTACGGATCAATTCAGTCGAGCAAACCACAGCAGTCCTCAGTGTGCAATACCTGAGCAGAGCTGTGGATGACTGGGCTCTTGGAAGTCTCTCATTTGAGGGTCTCCATAATCAGGGGTTGGATGGCCATCTTTCAGAAGTGCTTTAGTAATACATTCCTATATGGTAGGGGTTGGACTAGATGGCTCTTGTATTTCCATCCACCTCACTAATTCTGTGATTCTGTGACTTAATGACAAACAGCAACAAACGTGAATTCTGGGGTTTTTCTGTGGAACTCATTGTCACAAGACTTGAGGATGCCACTAGCTTTTAGAACAGGATAGGTCCATAAACAGAGCATAGGTTCATTCTTGGCTGCTAGTCCTGAAAGTCAGAAGATTGTCTTAGGGGCCTTAGGTATAGGTGCCATGCCCAACAGCTTGCAATAGTCAGTGGATCAGGGTGTCTGCGTGTGTGTGTGTGTCTTGTTCTGTATTTTGAGCTGGCTTTTGTAATGTTGTTCTAAATGCAAGATGAGACCCAGCAGAGCAGAAAACTCTCTCTCTTCATCTGCCCAGTGGCTGTAGCCCATCATTAGGGACGTGGTCTGTCTGTCATTTCAGGAGGCAAAAAAAAAAAGGGAGACAGAGAGCCCATTAAACCAAATGCTTTGGAACAGGGGCTCACATGGCGTCCCGCTCTGTCAGCCTTTGCCGCAGGGGCCTTGTAGGGAGGGGTCCCCCTGCTTTTCCGTTCATTCAGCCTCTTTAACAACTGCCTTTATGGCGATGCTGATGATTTTGAAATCTCGTGGCTGACCTTTCCGGCTCTGGAAGCCATCCAAGGCCTGTGTCTTAAAGCACAGTGAAGGTTAGGAAGGAGGGAGGGGGTGGAGAGAGGGAGGGGGAAGGAGTGTGCGCATGAGAATGTCCTCTTGAGCGCGGGAGTGGGAGACAGGAATGCGATCAATGCCATAGGAAGTGCTGCGGAGATGCCAGGCGAGGTTCTCTGTGACCTTTGAGAGGGTGTGTTTGTTCCCCATCCAGCAAATCAGGATCTGCAGATGGAAAATGGTGTCGCTGAGAGGGTAGCAGGAGCACCTGCAGGCCAGCCACCTCTCAGTGGTGGTGCCGTGGAGGAGAGAATAGATAAGAAAAAATTGCCCACTCTGCCTGTACAAGACCATCAAAATAAGCTGGTAGTGCAAAAGAGTATAACTCTTGCTCATTTCAGCAGAGCTTGTGCAGGAGATGCTCTTAGGAGGCTGGCACCCTACCAATTCACTCATCTTTCATCCCATTTTTGAAAAAATCAAGTTGCTCTCCTTCTGCTTCTCACAGGGCTTCCCACAAGCTTCAGAAAACTTTTCAGCCCTTCTTTTTCCTTGGATTGTGTTAGTATCCAGGGTTTGGGTACATGAGAGTGGGTGCTCTCATAATGAGAATAGAAGCATGACTTTGGAGATCAAACCACAGGGCTGTCTGCTTCAAGAGACAATATCCCAATAGTAGAGGGCCTTGAAGCACCTCTGAGTTCATGGTGGCCAAGTTTCATTTGTTTGTTTTGGTCACAAGTCCGTTCTGAGTTTGCTGGAACACCACAGTGTATATGACAGGCATCTTTGGAATATGCAGGTATAGGTCCCTAGGACCAGTAGTCCAGCCATACAGAAGGTGGCATGATGTCATATGTTCTTTTGCAACACTCACTCAACCGATAGCAAGCAAATCCCTGTGTGAAGTGTGGCCCACTTCTCACCTTCAGGCTGGAATGGTGAGATGGAGGGGTGGTTGCAGTGCCAGCTGTTATCTGCACCAACATCTGACACCTCTAAGTTTACTGGGGAAACAAACTTCTTGTGGAAAAGAGCCTTGGTAGGTTAGGTAACCAACAGCTGGTAATATCTTAGTGTCTCGACTAACATTTCTGGCAGCAGAAGCTTTCTTGAGACTGTTCTCCACTTGACTGGATGCCTGAAGTGGGCAAATGATCTCAGGAGACCCCAGCTGAAGTCTTTTCTCTGTGCCATGACTCACTCAGTTCCCTGAGGCAAGTCACACTCTCTCCATCCCTTTCCTTTCCTGTCCTTTCCTCTCCCGTAATACTGGGACAGTATTATTCAGTAGTGCTAACCTCTCTTAACAGAGTTGTTGTAAGATTATTATGATAATGTATGTGAAGTGCTTAGAGCAGTTGGAAATGGCATTAAATATTAGTATTACTATCAGTAAAAATAATTTGTTGAATTGGATTTTAATGGCATTTTAATGGGATCATTTTACACACATTTTCTAATTTTACGTTAGCTGCTTTTCTTTCAAGGTTCGGTGTTTACGTTAGACCCCCTGTTGGGTGCCAAGGTCATCTTCAGGCTTTGGGGCTTATGGCTTGACCAGGTGTGCTGAGCTTTGGTGTGAAAGGTATTACCTGCCGTGACCCTGCGCTGCTTATCAGTTTGAGTGCTCAGTCTTTGCCTGCTGGATACAGAGTCTTAATTGATGGGCAGAAGTGGCAAAGATCAGTTCTCTTTTCCTAGAATTGCCTCTTGCCCTTCTTATTGCCAGGACTTTGGCCGGTCTGCTTTTTAGACCTGGAAGAGTCTCTCTTCCATATCTGCCCCAGAGACCTAATTCTCTAAGGTGCAGTTTTAGTGGTGGTGGGGGTCACATTCCTCTCCACCTAATTCCAACTCTCATGAGACTGTTCTCTTTGAAAGCACTGATGCTTGCTCGTTGATTCTTTAGCGAGCAACAGTTGTACCAAAAAATTGTGGGAAAAGTCTCTATATTTGGCCTTCGTGCCAGAGACGTGAATCTGTTTGCTACAAAAGCTGTTGAAATCATCTGCCTGGAGTAACCCCGAACATTTTGCTGGGAATCTTGTTGTCCCCCCCCCTTCCTGCCCCTATTGAATTATGGCAAGGTACTGTTGCTGATTCTTTTCCATGCTGGTTGAGGAGGACTAGGGGTGTTGTAGTCAGATACATCCCAAGGGCACCAGGTTAGGAAAGGTTGGAGTAGAGGCTGCCTTCACACCAGAACTCAGAACAGTTCCTATTTGGGAGCTTCAGCATGAGAAATCCCCCGGCTGTCATGGGTACTGGTCACGTTGGCTGGGGCGTTCTTGGAGCTGTAGTCCGGAAAAAGGAACTGCTCCAAGCTGTGGTCCAGAGATGGGAGATCCTGGGGTCAGATTCTTTCCTGGCTGACTGGGAAGCACCCTGGTGTCCTTGTGGAGGTCACGCTTCCTTAACCTGCCTCCTGTGAGGGTAAATAAGATAAGACGACTTAGGCTTGAGTCCTGTCTAGGCAAGGTGGGGGTGGCGGTTAAATGCCGAGGAGAATCTGAAGGAGTTGTAAGGGCCCAGGTTCTCCTGCCCCTCAGCGCATGCACTGGACTCTGTTTGTAGCAGTGAGCGTTTTCTTCCAAGTCTTAGCATTGTCTGCCACCTGCTTCCAGAAACTAAGCTGAGCCCGATCTATTAAATAGCCAGTATGAGCCACAACCAGTGGCGTGGCCTATACAGCCAGGCTGGTGTGGGTGGCACTCTGCCACGGAGAGGGAGGGGGCGAATGTGAGACAGGGCAAAAGCCATCTGTCCCTGGAAGCTGGCCTTGGTTAATCGTCCGTAATTATGGTCTGTGCCGTTCCTCATCTTCACGACTCCAAACAGGAAGCCTGAGCAGGAAATAAGGCGCTTCCTTGGGGAAGTCTGGAGCCACAATTTAGGGGAGAGGAGGAGGGGTGGTAGGACTGGTCGAGAGGGAGAGGCATCCTTGCCCCATTCCTTCCTTTTCTTGCATCTTTTTAACTCTTTGCTGCCTCCTTCTAGGATGAGACATCGGTGAGCAGTGAGGATTTTGATATGAGTGACTCCACATGGATGTCAGCTGACCAGCATCTTAACTCCAGTTTGAGCCCAAGCCAGGAGGAAGGCATGCGGAGTCCACAGAACATCCACAGCCAGGAAGACGGTGAGTGGTTATTGGGGCCCTTCTTCAGCATGGGGCAGGGAAGGCTTCATTTCATTCAAGGGACTGAATGTCAACCACACCCAGGACACAGTTCATAGGACTTGGGCTTGAATCTTTCATTTCTCTAGCCCTTTGGGCGCCTTGGGTGAGAAGTATAAATTCTGCACCTCTGATAACAGCAAGTGCTCTTTGGTCACGAGTAGGTTGTGGCTAACTCTCAGCCGGTGACAAATACCACCCTTGCAATGGCATCATTTTCTGACTCCATCTCTGGTGGTATTTGAATCACTCTTATCCTCCAGTAACAGCCACTAAATTATACTTTAAACTTTCATATATTTACCTGAAGAGGTGAATGGTAGGTTAAAGTGCACTGAGAGATGCGGGGAGCCCAGCTGTATCTGAACTTGACACTCTTCAGTCTGCAAGAAGGAGGTGCATTTCCAAAGTTCCACTTCCCCCACAGCTCTTCAGAAGCAGACTTCCTGATAGGCTTACTGTCTACTTGCCGATATTTTTTGAAAGTACATTTGGCAGGACATTCAAAGTATGGTTTCCTCCATTTGCAACCTGAAGTGGTACTCTCCATATCACCAATGCAACAGCCTCTTCATCCTTCCGTTTGTGTAGGTCAGGCTAAGCTTGTTGTGTAAGCTGGAGGGGAGCAAACTAAAGATGTGGCTCTAAGATGTGGTTTATCTGGCCCTAGCGGCTCTGTGAAATTTTAACTGGGATGTGATCTACTCTCTTTCTGTCTGTCTGTCTGTCTCTTTCTGTGAATAAGTGTGTGTTCCTATATTATCATTTCCTAAATTACAAAACTAAAAATTACCGAAAATAAGGCAATGTGAATTTTACACAGCTTTTCTTACCTTGCTCACATGGGGCAAAGAACTGCTGTTGAGCTGTGTGTTCATGGAATCTTTTAGTGAACAACTTGTGTCCGTCTGCCTCCCACTCACCCACCCTAGTTAGAAGGCTTCATACTATGTAGGTACATTTTTTCTTAATACCAGACAATGCCATCTTTCCTAGAGACTCCAGCCATTTTTGAGAAGCCCCAGTATTTTCTGGTTAAGAGAATAGAAGAGAGAAGAGTAGTAGCATGACTGTATATTTCTGGTGGACTGGAATCACGTGATTCCAGAGAGAAAACGCAACATGTGGTTTCCAGAGCACATGTTGAGCACTTTGAATGGAGAGTGCCTTTGGTTCAATCTCTACCCTCCAAAATTAACAAATAGTGAGGGTGAGGGGAGAGACAACCCCTCCCCCATGCAGACTTTGGAAAGCTAACTGTCAAATATTCTGGGCAGGAACAGGCCAGGTTAGCCAACAGCCTGACTTGGAATGCTTTCAAGTGAGGCTTTTATTTGTAAAGATTGTAGAGCTGCCCCACTTCAGTTATGGAATTTGCATAGAATCATGGGATCTTAAGTTGGAAGGGGCCTCAGTCCCAGAATTGCAGTCCCCTGCTTTGCAGGAATACCCAGCCAAACCACTCTTGAAAGATACCCATCCACGCTCTACATGGCAGAATGGGGTTGGACTGGTTGGCCCTTGTGGTCTCTTCCAGCTCCATAATTCTATTATTCTAGGGGATGGGGGATATAGTAGGATTTGGATCAGGGCTGCAGCTTACAGGTAAAGGGCTTCCCTTGGGCTGCTTTCTTTCTGCTAATTCCCTTCCCCCAATTCCAAAAGTACCACTTGCCTTCAGTGGCTTCAGAGGGAGGAGAATTGAAATTAGGGGATCTCCTTCCTCACAAGATGTATTTCAGGCCCCACCTCAACTTCTGGTGGTGGTAAAAAAACAACAACAACAGGATCAAAAACGTATACTTGAGAATGACATTCTCTGAGAGGTCAGGAATTCTTCACTTTGCTTGTGTCATGGGCCCCTTTGGGTATTCCCTGAAAAATGTACTTTGACCCAGTTTTCAGAGTAACAGGAAGGAAACAGAAGTAAAGCAAAATTTATGCGTGCCTGATTCACCCCCCCCCCCCATTCCATCCATGGACCCGCTCCATCCAGATTGAGGCTGAACGAAAGAGGGCAGGGGAGACTGAGCAGCAGTGGTTCTGTGTCCCCCTTAAGCCTCATTATTCTCCACAAGCTGCCATGAAGAAATCTGGTATCGTCTTTGAGACTGATTTATGGCAGAACGAGCTGAAATCCACAAAAGCTCCTGCTGAAATAAATCAGTTACTAAAAGGTGCTGCTAGATTCCTTCATTCTACCCCCAGCTAATTTTCACAGGCTTTGTGATTCAAAAATGTGCATTTTAAACACTCACTGCCTGAACGCGTAAGACACATCCCACCAAAATAATGTTACTTTTTCTCGTCGTGAGTGCTACGAACTTAGTCTTGAAGGTTCCTGCTCCCCGGATCTATTGCCGGCTGCTCATTTCAGGGCAAAAGCATCCCGAAGGTACTGTAGTGTGTACTCTCCCTCCCACCACCAACTTTTTACAAGCACAGGTGGAAGTTGGGAGTTTTTCCACCTATATAGGCAGGAGCGTTTCACCTGTCTTCGCATCTTCGCACCTGCCCGGGCCGTAGTCTACGTGGGGCCTCGACTACGACCGAGAGCACTGTGTCGAGAAGTTCCTCTAAGCGGAACAGATCTTGAGGCGGCGGGCCGACTCTTAGAGGGATGGAGGAAGGTATTCTGCCCTGCAGGACGTGCAGATGGGAAGTTGAGTTGATGGGGAGTGGCAGGGGGAGAGGGAAACCCTTACTCCAGGGAGGGGAGGACAGGTGACGAAGGGGTCAAAGACAAGCTGCTGGGATAGGTAGGAGGCAGCAGGGCTGGGAAAGGCAGGTGTTGGGTTAAGGCTGCAAAACTTGTTAGCTCTCAAGAGTAAATAAGGGGGTGGAAGTCGAGTTTGGGTCAAAGTTCATCTCCATGGCATTTGGGCAGAGCGGGTGGATTGACTCTTGTGTTCTGGTTTCCTGGAGTGCCTGAACCCTTCGTTGTGCCCCAGAGGCCTCTGCACCGAGGCAGCTGGAGGAGCCCGAGAGGAAATGCTTGCTCCCCGAGAGCACCCAGAGGCTGGCTGGTGCCGCTCTGAGACGGGGTGGAGAGATGAGGGGGTGAGTACGAGGCACACACAAAAAATCCCCCTCTGTGGAAAGCAAGAAAGGCCCATTGTCCTCTGAGCACCGCTGCCCGGCCGGAGGAGGAGGAGGGAGGGGCCCTCCGTATTCTCTCGGCCTGCTGGGACGTTGCAAAATCTCCACCGTGGACCAAAGGCTGGTTGGGGTGGAAAAGCCTCCTCTACTTTTGGAGAACTTCCCAAGCAGAATTTGCTTTTCTTTTGCACGTCACCCAGGGAACGACTATTACGGGATGACCGATTGGATGGATGAATAATCGAAGTAGCCGTGAGCTCTCGGCTAACGTGTGTGATTTGTGAGCCACCTTACTGGATGTGGTGATGAATGGTGGCCTCCCGGACACGCGATGCTCTCTCCTGGTTTCGCTGTCCCAGACAGGTGGCACAAGTGGGGGGCTTTCTGATCCTGCTGTGGCTTATGCTGAGCGCTGGAACAGAACATCCCCTCTCCAGCTGCCCACGGGTCCACTTGCCGTGGCAGGACTTGAGGGCTCGGAGCTGAGGAGGGTTTGGGGCTTCTCCTGTGGCATTAAGCTTTCGAGTATTGGGAGGGTCCTCCCTGCCCTCTCCTGCACGTGAGGAGCTCAGAGACCCTCTGCTACTTGGCACAAAAAAAATACAAGCTTTCTCTTCAGCTCAGAGCGGGAGACGGTGGTTTCAGTGCTTTGTGGCAGAGTTGTTCCAACCAAAGCCTCCACCCCACATTTGGGGCTTTGGGTAGAAAGGTAGGAAACACGCCCAGAGTAAAGCTGGCCTTCCGAGACTCTCTGAGGCTCCGTGGCACGGCAAGTGCTCCGCCCGTCCGTCTTCTGCTCCAGACTTGAGGTCGGTGGGAGGAGCATGGAATTGTTGCTCATGCGGAGATGGAGTTCAAGATTAGGGACCACCAGTCTAATTCTAGGCATAGTTGAATTGGATGGAACTTACTTCCAAATAAGTGTGTGGATGATTTTAAGGAGAATATGGGAAGGGGTGATAGGTTAGAGGGGATGATTTGTCCCTATTGTGGCTGGAGCATTGTTCTTCACAGTGACTCCTTTAATCCCTTGCCAGGAGGTCACTGTTACGACGTGGGGATTGAGAGGTCCCTAGGATAGAACTATAGAATACAAGAGGATCCTGAAGGCCATCTAGTCTTAATTCCTGCCATGCAGAGATACACACCTAAAACACTTCTGAGAAGTGGTCATCCAACCTCTGATTAAAGACTTCCTATGAAGGGGAACCCACCACTTTCTTTCTTTTTCTTTTTTTAATAATCTCTATTACAAATGTATTGAAAAAGAAATTAAAAACAATATTACATAAACAATCTGTATGTATGCCAACAAAACTGGACATAAAGAAAAACACATAAGAGAAAAAAAGAGGAGGAAAAGATATATAAAATGGTAATCGAAAAAAGAGAAGAAGAAGAAAAAAGAATCACAAAAGGAAAAAGAAAAATTTGCATCTAAATTAGTTAAACTGTGAACTGTGAGCAAAAAAAATTAACAAAAATTAATAAAACTACACTTAAAATATTACAAACAACATGACTTCCAAATTTAAAAACATTTGTAGGGTAATAATCTTAATAATCTTGGTTCTGAGGGATCTGAGTTCGAGTTCCATCTCTAATAAGGTGTTGGATTGTACATTCTTCCCAGGTTCACTATCGCTCTTTCTCTTAGGCCATTTCCACAGTACACTGTTATGTTGCTATAATTCCACTTTCAACATCCTATAGAATCCTTGGGTTTGTAGTTTAGGAAGAGGCCTTTATCATTTTCAGCCAGAGAGCTCTTGGGCCTCAGTAAACTGCAAATCCCAGAATTCCACAGAAAGTTGAAAGAGTAATAACGACACTGTAACAGTGTAGGGCGGAAATGGCGTTAGCCTCAGTTCTACAAGATATCTTGCTCATGAAGTTGTTTAGAGTACAACCTAATAAACTATGTCAGCTGCTAGGTGTCAGTGAATCTTTTAAAAGTTAGTGACACGTTTTAGAAATTAAAAGTTGTGTTAGATTTTATCGATAATTCTGTTTGATTGCAGATTGTGAAGCAAGCGGCTCTAAGGGCTAGTAAATAGAACTTGATGTGTTTGTGTGTCTTCAAGTCACCTGTTGACTTATGGCAGCCCTATGAATTTAATAGGTTTTTCTTAGACAAAGGAATCCTCAGAGGTGGTTTTGCCAGTTCCTTCCTCTGCAATACAGCCTACAGCACCTGGTGTTCCCTGGAGGTCTTCCCTCTGAATATAATCAGGGCTGACTCTGCTGAGCTTCTATGATCAGGGGTGATCTGATGCCTGTAGGGTATTTATGCATCCAAATAGGATTTAAATCTTACATTAAATAAATATAAATGATTAACAGCAATACAGGGAAATGGTGGGAAAATAGCGTTCTCTGAACAGCATCTGCAGGGAAGCAGTTCTCGAGCTGGTGGCAGAGCCTGGAAGAACAGTCTGCTGTTCTTGATGCTGTGGAGCACTACCGCGGACCGTTCTCGCCCACCCCCTTTCCCAGGCACACTGGAGCAATTGTGGAAGAAGAGAGAAAGGGCTGCTCCGAGACCTTTCACCTCCTCAGAATGCCTCCATTGCCTTGTTTGAGAGTTTGCTCCCAGCATCCATTGACTTGTTGCAGTCCTTGGAGAGCACATTGCAGTTGAGCTGGCTCGGGACCAAAGGAAAGATGCCTCTCCGTAGCATCTTGAAGGGTTGTCATGAACTCAGGAGACTTTGAATAATGCTGGGAGCCTAGAGGAGAGCCCAAGGCTGGCCGTCCTGAATTGTAGCTTGTGCTAGGACTCCAGTAGTACCAGAACTGGTGACTACAGATGGAGCCTTTTCAAGGCAAGATATGGCTTCTGGATCGAGGGGTTGGTGTGTGTATTGTGACACAATAAAATTGTACAAAACTTAAGGTACATATTCCACGAGTAGTGGCAATGTTAGGAGTACCTGACATTCCACTTGGATTAGTTCCAGGAGTAGAGGATCTAATCAAGCTTGCCTGTGATTTGGGTGGAGAATATTTATTGATACATTTTCAGTATTAATGTACTTGCCGGATAAAAGTAGTTCTCTCACTGTTTTACAATGTAAAGTACAAAAATATAACATGAAATTAAAACCTGAAACAGAGTGAAATCAACAGTAAAGTAAAAAACAGAGACATAATATTGACAAAGAAACAGTCACTTTTGCTTCCCACGGAACAAGCTCTGTGAGAAAGTTCTCTTGCTTTCTAACGTAGCTCACCTTGCAACAGGAACAAGCCAGCCATGGTGGTACCTCCTGACTAAAGCTCATGATCTCAGCCCCACTGCCAAGAGTCCGTGCACCGCCCACGCACCCATGACCATAGTCCTTGGAGCAGGCTTACAGCTGGTTTAGAATTCTAAAAATCATTTCTCCTAGCTCAGGAGTGAGCCAGATGTGGCCTTCCAGATGCTTTTGGGCTGCATCTCCCAGCATTCCGCACTGTTGGCTGTGCAGTCTAGGACTGATGGGAATGACGGCCCGACATCATCTGGAGGGCCACATAATTGTACATTATGCTTTTTGTTGCCAGCTGAGGCAAGGACTCGGGTTAATAAAATGGCTTAATTTGATACTTCTTTTTGAGGGGGATGTCCTCCCCACCCCACTGCATAGGGTAGTTTTTCTGGAAAAGGAGAAGAAGGAATGGTGACAGCCTGTTAGTTCTTGTCCTGACTGCTGTAGGTTTCCCATATCCAGTGCAGCCCAGTGAGACGGGCCATCAGCTTCCAGTCGGAGTGCTTTCAGACAGAAGATTCCTGGTAACATCATTTAAATGCCATTGTGGAGCTGTTCCATCTTCTTAACAAATTTCTTCTTTGCCATTATCCAGAAGCACCCCAAATCATGTCTTCAAGTAAAGGAAGAAAATGCTTTTTGAGTGGCAGAGCATATCAGCTACAGTGGTAACGGAGGAAATGTAAACACTCCCATGGCTTTTTTCCTAGCCATTTTAATATCCCCACTTCCCAAAATTGTAGAGGCTCATTCTCAAACAAGTCAGAAATCAGAGAATCACAGAGTTAGGGAGAAGGGCTATTCAGTCTAGCCCACTATCTTACAGGAAGCTGATTTGGTGCTCTCAGAACCTTTTAGGTATGGTGATTTTCTTTTAAAAGCCTTCTCCCCAGAAGTCCTCAAGAGAACCCTAGAAATCCCAATTGAAAGTGATTTCTGGTGGTGTCTGAGTTGGAAGTTCTGGCACTGTGACCCACCACAGGTCTGCAAAGGTGAAAAAGGGGCCTCGTACCCACCACAGGTGCCCGTCCTGGCTTAAAGGGAGGGATAACTCTGGACAAATACTGTTCTTGCTATTCCCACTCCTTGTTTAGCAAGAGTTCTTGCCTCTCAAGACCAGCTGCTGGTAGATCCCAGTGAAAGAGTCTGACTGTCATCCTGCCGCAAGAATTATAACAGAAGTTCATAGCAGTAATGGGAACCAATTAGGGCTAATGGTTTCTGGCACAGAAGGTAAAACAAAAGGCATGGGGTGGGGAAGAGAAAGTTGGATTCGTCAGGGCAGGTAGAGTTCATGTCAGGTGAAGAGAAGATTGGGATGTGGGTACCACTGCAGGAAGATCAGCATTTAGCGCACTCCGTGTTCAGGAGTGGGTCATTCTGTGTAGTTGGCCAGTGTGGCCTCTTCTCACCTGGGAGGATGTGGCACAAAATGTGCCCGGTTTTGCTGAATGTTGATAAGGACAAGAGAAAATGGCCCATTTGGGGACATCTTCTGGGCAGGGAGTCTGGTAGCTTATTTGTTTTTCTTTAAATAGTCTTTATTAATTTCAAATTAGCATACATTGACATACATTTGTGAAACATAATACAAGATACTCATGACACAAAATAGAAAATACAGGATATGCAAAACACAAATATATGAAGAAGAAGAAATGGGAAAAAGAGAAAGAGAAGGAACAGAGCTAGAAAGAAAGTTAAAAGAGTTAAAAAAGAAGAAACAAAAAACGTAGACATTCACAATTCACTCCTAACAAACATTTAACAAAAAAAGTAGCTTATTTGTTTAAGAAATATGCATTCTGCCATTTGTGGGAGCCAGCATGATGTAGTGGTTTGAGTGTTGGTCTAGAATTCTGGACACCAGCTGTAATGCTCTGTCTTAACCTAACTCAGTAACCAGGCTTTGTGGATAAATCCAGAAAGTTTTTTTTATCAGTGATTAGATGTAGCAAAGAGGCACTACTTTTGCTAGAACTGAAGATACCGCACAGGTTTCAGTTTTAAGAACTCCCTGACCCCCCTCACAGAGGTTTCATGTTTGCATTCTTTCCCACACAAGACCAGACTGTACCAGCTTTCCAAAATGACTTTGGTTCCCAGATTCTGGCCTCTGTACGCCTTCCAATACCCAAACAGCAAAGCAGTCAAAGCGATACAGCAACAGAGCAGCAAAGCAGTCTAACTAGCGTGGCGGAGGAGCCTAACTTGGTGATCCCTCCGAGGACAAGGTTCGAATCCCTGCTTGACCATGGAAATGAACTGGACGATTTTAGGCAAGTCACACACTCTCAGACTCAGAGGAGGGCAGTGGCAAACCTCTCTGAACAAATCTTGTCAAGAAAATCTCATGACAGGCTCGCCTTAGGGTCACCATAAGTTGGGAACAACTTGGAGGCACACAACAACAACCACCTGCCATTTGAATAAAATGTTGAGGCACATAGCAAAAACCATTTTCAGAGCAATAAAACCTACAAAGTTTTAAGAAGAGTAAAGGTGAAAGCAAATGAAACATCTCTTCACCACTTTTTGGTTCTTTGTTGTTGTTTCTTCAAGTTATTTCTGACTTACAGCAACCCTATCATGGGGTTTTCTGGGACCCAAAGTCCAGGTAACATTGAATCCAGGTAATATTGAAGCCATCATATGCTAGTAAAAGCTAGGTGAGTGAATAGCAATGGCTAAAAGATAAAGATGATGCCACCCAACTGAATGTGCTTAGGAAGAGAGTGCTCCAATTTGGGCACCACTACAAAGAAGTTCTCTCTCCAGGTTTCTGAAAACGAACAGGCCTGGAGAAGGCCCCCCCAAAAAGAATTTAACTGCTTCCCATGCTCATAGGGAAAAAGACGTTCCTCCACAGAGCGAGTCCAGACCATTTGGGGTTTTAAAGCCAGTTCCCGTGCTGTAAATTGAGCCTGCAGATGAAGCAGTAGCCACTGACAAACTGCTTCATGTGTGCAGAGCATGTTCATTGCAGTGGATTCTAGTAATCATCTGGCTGCTGCCTTTTGTGGCTGTTAAAGCTTCCAGGTGTTTACCAAGGGCAGCGCCATGTGTACCGTGCATTCAGTAATCTAGCCTGGATTGTACTGGGGCATGGATGCTTGTGGCAGGTTGCCTCTTTGCAGGAAGTGATGTAGCTGCTGGATGAGATGCACTGAAATGCCTCTGGTGGATTAGCTTTCTCCAGTTCCTCACTCAGCCCACAAATTCACCCTTCCTCTAAATTGCACATTTGGAATCCCATGGCATTTCTTGATGCTAGTTAACTCTTGTGTGTATAATACGCAGCAGTATTCAGATGATTATATTTTAAAAAACAAGTAAGATCGAGGCTAATTTTTTAAAGAATTTTGTACGATTGGGAAGCAATAGAAGGAGTATCCCTGTGAATACTGGTTGTGTAGTGCGTGTTGGGATCTTCAGGTACAGGGAGGCATCCCAGTGAAACCCAAACCAGGACCCGCATTCCTTGCTGCGGCCGTAGGTCTATCTTTCCTCAGCAAGCTGGGGTGTTTTGTTTTTTCCACTCAGAGGAAAAGCCCTTTCCAGTCTTCCCAAAAGGCAGCATGGAGAGGTTGAGCACCCAACCACTTCCTGCTCTCTTTTTGTGTTGACAAAGGTCTCTTGGCTGCCTGGATTCAGTCATTTTCTCTTGATTGCAACGGGAGGGTTGCTCTTTGTACATTGCAGGAAATACTCTGAATATAGTGGCTCCAAGTGTCCACATTCTGGGATCCAGATGAACCAAAGTTCTGTCTTCAGCGTTAAGAATGTAAAACAAGCTCATTTGCTTTGAAAGCCTGCTGACTGATGTGAGCGAAATAAATTGCACAGGAGATTATGAATTTTTGGCACTGTCGAGGGTGAGAAAGGGCGTCGAGGGCACTGAACTGAGTTGTTGTCTCTGAGCAAGGAATAATTTTCCTTAAATTTAAAGTACTTCCACTTTTCCAGTAAAAGGAAGTTTGTCCAGCCTAGGCTTACAGCAAGGTGCTGCATGGAACATGACCCCCCTCCATGTGTCTGTGTGTGCTGTAGGTTTTGGTTTGTGTGGGATGTTGCATACACCAGGGCAAGAGGCTGTCCTGTTACTAATATGGGAGGTTCTCTCCAGTCTGTTTTTAATTGCAGATCTTGCTCCTGGAACATAGAAATAATATCATTATTGACAGCTGTTATTTTGTACTTTCAAGTAGATGCCAACTTAAATGGTGACCCTCTTTTGGGATTTCCTTGGCAGGACTTATTAAGAGGAGATTTCCTCTGGCATTCCTCTGGAGCCCAAGGTCCCCCTGTCTGGTTCCTGGGAATTCAGACTCTGGTCTCGTGATGTCCTAGCCAAACAGTCGAATCATGACATCGTGCTCGCTCTTAGTAATAATGTGGTGGAGGTGATGGTTATGGTGGTGATGATGGGTGCAATACAGGAGCAATCTCTAATGGACCCACAAATCATCTGAATGATATCTTCATAGACAGGGTGACAGAGGTGCAGTTACAAAAAATGCAGGCCACATTAGCGAACAGTGCCTCTCTAATGGTCAGATTCTTGGATAGAATCTGCATCACCGATGGCCCAAGACTCTGGTCGGTAATGTGTGGTGTACTGTGAAGGATAAAAATAATGCTTGTATATAGCTCACCTTCTGTGCAGTGCTGGACTCAAGTTAGCTCACAGAAATTTTTAAAAATAGAGATTAAAACACTTACAAAGACGTGGCTAAAATATATCAAGGTTATTTTTTAAATTTGTTGTTGTTGTGTGCCTTCAAGTCATTTCTGACTTAAGGCAGTGAGGTTTTCTTAGCAGGATTTGTTCAGAGAGGGTTTGCCTTTTCCTTCCTCTGAGGCCGAGAATGTGTTGACTTGTGCTTCTCATGGCCGAGTGGGGATTTGAACCCTGATCATGGTCCAGTGCTCAAGCTGTGACGGCACACTGCTGATCTTGAAATTTTTGAAATCTAATTAGGCAATATATAGAATTACAAGCATTGAAAAATCCATTGAGAATCAGAAGAGAAAAAAAGGAAATAGCATGCCATTAAAAACCCTCTGCAGTCAGTTCCTGAAGGCGAGTCAGGGCAGAAACATTTCTTCACTCACTGACCTGGAAGGACGGCAAAGAGAGGAACCATCCCAGCCTCGCCAGGCAGGGAGTTCGAGAGCTTGGGAGCCGCAGCTGAGAAGGCCCTGCTTCTTACGTCCTCACCAAACGTACTTAGGGAGGCAGTGGCGCTGGCGGGGGGATAGGGGAGTCCCAGCAGGCTCCCCTGGGAGGAAAGTGATAGATGAGAGGACTGTGAGCCACAGGTGGACCTCTGCCCTGAGGAAGTGCAACTAGTCCTTTCAGCTGCCGGGGCAAAAGATGTGGCTTCCCAGCCGGGTTGGGTCTCTGCAGGTTTCACCCGCTTACCTGACGGATTAGGGACCAGAGCACTGTCAGAAAATGGAATTGGTCAAAAAGCAGAACACATGTAGGGAACATGAGGGAATTGTGGAGGCTCATTGGGGACCGGCCACGCGTGTGTGTGCTGCTCGCGAAGTTTCTGGGTCAGCTTGGTGCCTTTTTCCCCCCCTCCCCCCTTACTTCGCAAGCAGCGTGTGCGCGTGGTCCCAAGCGAGCCTCTGTAGACAAGAAGAACCGGCAAAAGGGCAGACCCGTCGTCGGAATAACGGAACGGGTGTGTAATTTACAAACGTTGAAAGAGCGGAATGTCAAAAAATAAGCCTACAAAAACCGGGGAGGGGGCGATGTACATAATTATTCCCCAGTACGGTGTGTGTGCGTGTGCGCATATGTGTTCACGTGCCCATGTGGGTAAGGGGAAGGTGTGGCATGCAGTGCTGGGCAGAAGACCAGACTCCGCGTTGGAGCGCTGCCTTGTTTTAATGGGAACGTGACCGTCACTCGCGTTAGGGACCGGCCACTGTCGCGCTCACATCCGGCCTTTGTCCGAGCGGCAGGGCACTGTTGGGCTCGGCGACTTCTGTGCTGGGGATGGGAGGGAGGGGATGGGGGGCGCTGGTACGAGGAGACACCTTTCATACGCAGCAGGCAGCCCCCGGAACAGTGCTACTTTGTCCTCCCCACTCCCCCGCCCCACCCTCGCGTCAGTCACGCTGCAGGCACGGTTGCCAGCTTCCTGTCTCCGTGGTGCCCACGGACTTCCGTGCGGGGAGAGCGCTGAGGTTTTGTCCGCCAGGTAACGAGGTAACACAAGAAGTCAGGAAGGAGCCGTCAGCTGGGCCTCTGTGGTCTCGAAGCACCTACAAAAAAAGCGGCGTGGGTCGTGTGTGTGTGTGTGTGTGTGTGTGTTGTGGAGGCGGCGCTAGGTGAGGTTGGCCTTCCGGTCCTCCCTCGCGGGTCTCCCTCTCTTCATCTGGGGCAGCGGCTTAGTGGGTCAAAGCAGGCATCGGTCAGGATTGGTGTAGGCGTATAGGTGTGTGTAGCTATTTGTCTGTCCCTCTCTCCATCCTTTTGTGCTTCTCCTTCAAGCTGCCGGCCCTCTCTGGTGTGGCTTCTCCGCCCTGCTGGAGGCCTTGCCTGGCTTTGCTCTCCCTAATCCGTCCTGAGCCGAATGTTCCCTCGCCCCTCCCTCCCGCCCTGCTCTCATCCCTTCTGCCAGTGAATAATTTATGGCACTTTGCATCTTGCCTGGCTGCTGTTACAGCAAGAGAGAGGGAGAGGACTGTGGGATGCTTTAGGAGCTCCCAGCTGTCTGCTCCAAGCGCCAGACAATGTCCTCCACCGTGCTGGGAGAGCATGAAGGCCAAACATTCCTTGGTGGAAACCGTTGCACCTTCGGTTTTCTCCAAGTGGACAGGGCCTGTCAGAGGTGGCAAAACAGCTCCTGAGGAGGGTGAGCGGCAAGCAGAGGGCGACTAATTCCTCCCCCACCGGGGTTGCCTGCCTGCCTGTTGTCCCAGACAGGACAGAGCCCGCGTTCCTCCACAGGGCTGCCCAGAGGCAAGAGGAGAGAGATTCGGGAAGAATTCTCCCCCACCCGCCCTGCAACCAGAGATTCTCCCGAGTGATGATTGGTGGATTATTTCTGGAGCCCTTGAGAACCCTGGCTGGCAATAGGTGGGGCTGCTGCTGGGAGGAGGGCCCCGTTGCTCTGCCTGGGGGTTTTCCGTGGGCCACAGACTACCGGGACGATGCTTGCAAAAGCTCATTGTTCTTTGGAGTCAAAGGAGGTTTTTGTCTCCCGGCTTGCAGCGGGACAGAGTGAGGCACAGTTTGCCCCATACATATAATTTGGCTTTCCTCTTGAGATGGCAAGTGTGTGCTGGCCTCCCTCCCTCCTCCCTCCCTTTTTCCATTCTTTTCTATTCAAGCAGGATCCTGTAGTAGCAGCAGCAGTAGCAGCAGGAGGCATCCACAGCCCTTCTGCCAAGGTGCAAGTGCTGCAGTCCCCCAAAACCTGCCCCATGGGAAGGAGGACAGACCAGCCCGAGCAGCTTGCGTCCTCCAGTCTCCCTGTGCCACCACCGCAGTGGCTTCCAAGAGCCAAGGTGCAGTGCTTCCTGCACATTTCCCCTCTCATCCATCAGCATCCATATAGGCAAGGCAGAGCTGCAGTGGGGATGCCTCTGCCAGCTGCTGTCCCCCAGGCAGGCCAGGTTGGACGTTGTTGCTGGCAGGAGTTTTGCGTTGGCTTGAACAAAAGAGTGGCGTTCCAACCGGCCCCCCATGGCTACACGGGTACCTCTGGTGTTAAGGACTGCTTCTCTCCACCATCACTGTGCAAAAGGCAGCATGAAGCCTGTTTTCTGGAAAGGCAAAATTTATGGGGCTTTTACATCTCTGTTTCTTGAGAGTGTCTGTTACCTCTCAGTCCATCGGGGGCCCTGAGGTGATACACAGTGGGTGAGAACATTTCAGGCATTAAATACATGGAAAACATTCTGAAAATATTAAAAGAACTCCCTAAACATTCTTTAGTAACCGCAGACAAAACAGGAGTCGCTGTTTTAGGGGCTGAAGGTTGTGCAAGGCAAGAAGTCTTCGCTGCCCGCTGGAAGCTTAAACAAGGTGGAGCCTGTCTGGCTTCCCATGGGGGAGAATTCCACACTCGGTGGGCTGCTACAGAGAAGGTCCTCTCACGCACTCAGTCTAGTCTCATGAGGTGATGGACGTGGAATAGGAACTCTGCGAAAGATGATAAATTTCATAGGGCTCATAGAGGAGGAGGTGGTCTTTCAGTTATCTTGCCAGACCTCCAGTGCTTTCTCAATTTCTGGTCAGTCACAGAGTGTTGTTTTTAAAAAAAGAACCTCTCCTCACCACTTGCCAGGACAAGAAGCCCAGTGTGTGGCCTGTGAAGTGTGGCAGAGTGGGGCCGCGCTGGTGACTTCCATTCACTTGTCTCTACATAGACAGGCAGAGCAGCAGATGAAGGTCCTGGGGCAAAGACCCACTGGGACAGGATCAAAGTGGCCAACTGGAAAGTCAAAATTTATGGGGTTTTTACATCTCTATTTCTTGAAAACATTTATTACCTCTCAGTCCATAGGGGCCTCTGAGGTGATACACAGTGGCTTTTGAGATCAAAACCAGTTTCCTGAATTGGGGTTGGAATCTTTTTGGAATGTCCTCCTCTCCCAATTCTGTGCACAACTCCAGTGATGCTCCCGGTCTGTCCTTCTTCTGCCTCCCAAACTGGGATTTCTGCAGGTTCCATCTGAAGGAGCTGTGTCCCCTGCGTGTGGTACGACCCAGCTGCTGCTCACATACAGATTAATGGCGTGACTCTTTCTTGGTAGTCGGATGGTGTCCTTTTGGGGCTGGTTTGCCTTGTGAAGTTCCTCACTCAGCATACCTAGAGCCACTGTTTTGTTCATTCTCAGCCTGGCTTCAGTTGCCCACCCTGATCCTGTCCCAGTGGTTCTTTGCCCAGGACCTTCATCTGCTGCTCTGCCTTGGTCTATGCGGAGATGAGTGAATGGAAGTCACCAGTGTGGCCCCACTTTGTCACACTTCATAGGTCATGCACTGGGCTTCTTGTCCTGGCAAGTGGTGAGGAGAGTTTCTTTTTTTAAAGGCAACACTCTGCGACTGACCAGAAATTGAGAAAGCACTGGAGGTGCAGCAGGATGATCTCCATCTCATGGGAAAACAGATGAATGCTAAGCTGGCTGCAGTAAGCAAAGAGGGAGTTCACCAGAGGTGTCCATCTTTGAACCTGGGGCTCTTGAACCTGCCGTCTGCCCCTGCCATTTTTGTTGCACCTGTTCATAGGGTGCCTGATCATTCCTTGTTCTTCTCATCATGTGACAGTTTCAGACAGGAAAGTTAGGGAGTGAGTGCTGCTGAGAGGGACCTGCTGATATCCTGGCTGGAGTTGGGGAGGTGGACCGGGGGTGCCTCATGAGGGGGCCTGAGCATTCTCAAGCTCCTGTCTGCTTCTGCGCTGTTTATTTTAGATCCTGCCTTTCTCCAAATACAGGGCCCACAGCAGCCTGTAAGCATCATTTAAAACAAAATACAGCTAAAATAGTTTATAATGCAAGTATTTTTTTTAAAAAAACTAAATAAGCAGCCTTGTTAAAAACACCAATTTAAAGCAGTTTGGAAATGTTTTAAACATGACAGAGGGGCTAAGAGCACAGCCTACCCTGTCCCCTGCATTCAAAGACCCTTCTGCAACAACCAGTAAAAACTCAGAAGTCCTATCTAGATAAAAAGGCCTTTCTTTTTTAGGGGAACAAGATCAGAGAAGAAGGCCACCTCCTGTTTTCGTATTAAACATGTTTGTGGTAGTGGTGGGAGACAGCCGGAAAGCCCCCCTCAAGGATTTTAAAATGGAGGCAGGCTCATATGGGGACATGCAGACTTTTAGCTGGCCTGGACTGTATGTCCTGGGCTAAAGCAAAATTTTGGGAAATGTTACTTTTTTGGATGACAAAACCCATAATCCTCCAGCCAACAGGGCCACTGAGGGATGCTGGGAGTTCTAATTAAAAAAAAATACAACTGTGTGACTGAGTGACTATTTATGCAGAGAAGTTGTGTGGTGAGGTGATACCACTTAGAGACAGTCCTGGTATAATCTTGAGACACCAGGGCTGCCCATCCCGGGGAGAGAGTCCAAAATACGGGTTGAATTGGGAAGGTTGGGAGCCACACTTCTCACCCCACGTTAGTATACAGGTGTCCTCCTATGCCAGAGATAGCTTCAGAGCTGTCAGGATTGTGAAAAACAAGGTTGCCTCAGTGCCCATTTATTTGGGCCATTTTCAGGGTGGATGGATCTTAGGACCGGCGGAGGCACTGGACTTCCGAGTGGATCTCACGGGAAAGCAGAACTGGTTTCTTTTGGCTTCACTGAAGGTGGAAGATGGCAGCAGTAGCAGGCACGACTGCATTGTTCACATAGGGACGTATAATGGAAATGCAAAGCCATCGTAGGAGGTGAGGAGCGGGATGTAATTCTTTCTCACTCTAAATCACATCCGTCAACCACTCCCACCCCTTTAGGATTCCAAACCCATGTGGCACAGAAGTTCATTTGAAAAGCGGTCTGTTGATACACCCAGGACTCCTAAAAGCTGACTCATCAGTTTGAAAGTTACCAGGAGAACTGAAAGTAGGACACCTGAGACGTACAGTGCAAAATCTTAAAAGATTCTGAAGGTTGTGCTCTCTGCAGCCCAGGTGTTTGTGTGTGAATCCACAGATGACCATTCAAAGAAGGTGAATTACACGTTAGCCACCCTTCCACTCTAAATCCCATGTTCCAGCCACTCCTCTGTAGAGAATGAAAAACTCTCCTGTGGTGCCAAGGGCAGAGGCAACGGGGGTTTGGAGCACTGAGATGGTGGGTGGTGCTGTCTGCTTCTTAGGTCTTTCCAAGATGCTGTATCCTTAAAAAAAATAAAAATAAAAAAAATAAAGAAGAAGCTACTGGCTTTTGGATTCATGCATTTGCTCACCTTCTCATGAACCAAAGGCTGGGATGACTGATGTTGTGGTTCAGTTAAATTGATTGTAGATTCAGAACAGATAGACACACCTTGTCCTTCACACAAGATACAAGTAAGTAGTGGAACGGTCACTAAATTAGAAGGCTTAAAAACAAAAGGGAAATCATGGAGACTAGTACTGTCAATGGCAACAGCTGAATGGATCCTGCAGGACTAGAGTCAGTGTACCTTTTAAATTTTGGAGGCCAAAAACAGACAGTAGAAGGATTGTGCTGCCTCCAAGCACGGGTCGGGAGGTTCCTAGAGTCATCTGGCTGGCCAGTCCAGGAAGGTGGCTTGTGATCCAGGAGGGCCCTTGATTGCAGTTCCCACTGGACATGCAAAGCCACGCAGTGGGGTGGTCAGCTGGGCTTTATGGAGAACGGTGGGCTTCTGGAGCTGAGGGATGGGATGGAGTCAGGCTCTAGCCAACCAACATCATGGATAGAGTCACAGAGCTGGAAGGTGCCTCCTGGGCCGTGAAGCCCAACTCCCTGCTCAGTGCAGGCTCTCCAGTGAAAGCATCCCCAGCAGGTAGCCATCTAGCCTCTATTTGAAGATGTCCAGAGAGCTTCTGGAGTTTTTTTTTTCTGTTCACCCCAGTTCCAAGTGTTTAAAGATCAGTTCTCTAAGACGAAGAAATTAGGGAGAGGAGCACACAGCTTCCTCATTTTGCGTATGTCGTGTTTGCTTGATCAATGGGAGGAAGCAGGGACTGTGTGGGGACACACGCAAATATGGCTTCTGGGCCTGAAACACTTATTTCACAGTAGTTGGTCTGAAGAATTTAGTGTGGTTTTAACATCTGAGAGTGTACTAATTTGCTAGGGTTTAAGAAGGAAGAAGAGATGCGGCGTGTGCATCTCTTTTAAATCTTTTTCTTCTCCTTGTCCTGCGTAATTTTAGAGTCTGAGTTCAGCTGGGCCACAACCTTTTCTTCTCTTGATGTTTGTCTGTATAGCACCGTATAAATAATGTATAAAATTTAACATTGTGCAAATACTCATCAGTGGGACTATAGAAAGGGTGACGATGTATGGATTGCCACGGCAAGAAATCAGTGTTCCCCAATGGTGATTTTTCAGTTAATTCAGAGCGAACAGGTCTTCCAAAAAAACTTCCCTCCCACTGTCCCTCCATAGCTCCGTGCAACCAAAACAGGATTTAAATTTCCTCCTTTGATATTAAGTGTGCCCTGAAAGAGGCAGAAGGCACAAGACCCTTCCTCTTTGTGTTCTCTTCCCTGTGTATGGCTTCAAGGGGCAACAAGAGGTAAGGGGGTCCTGGCACAATCTTCCAGCAAGTGCCGCCCCCGGCCTTTTTTCCTTTTGTGGCTTCTGAGAGTCTTTGCTCTGAAACAGGCTCACCTTGTTGTCCCCCATAATCTCCTGATGGGCTCCGGCGGCAGAGGAAGCTGGCTCCCAAGGGAAGGGGGCCTAGCGCATCTTCGCTCCCTTGGCGACTCGGGCCTGCACAGCAAAAGGATCCGTTGTCCTCGTGCCGCTGCCAGGGCCACGCCGCTCCTCTCGCGGCGTCCCGTCGGCCGCAGCAGCCGCCGCTCCCTGGATTAGCAGGGAGGAAGGCGGGGAGCAAGGTCTTGTGGGGAGGGGGCCGTCTGCAGCAGCAATTAGCAGCACCGGCCCCGGCCCACAGGCTCGCTCTCCCTCTCTCATTGGCCTGTGGGGCGGCCCGCCATTGGCCACACGCAAAGGGAAGGGGGTGCCTCTGTTGCTGTGGCGATGCCTGGGCCGGCCGTGCCGCCACCGCCGCCGCCTGGCGCGCAGCTCGTGCCTCCCTCCGCGGAGTAATTCGCCTTAATCCTTCGGAGAGGCATCGTCGGATAAAGCTCGGAGCCTCCCTCCGGGAAGGAGCTGAGCGGCGGGGATGGGTGGGAGGGAAGGAGGGCCCCCCGGGGCTGCCAGGCCGGATCATCTTCTTCCTTCTCACCGGAGGAGCTCTGCCCCCGTGCAGTGCTCAGGTTGCGTGTGGGTGTGTGGCGTGTGTCCCGCAAGCGTGGCTGCCGGGTGCGACGGGGCAGTCGTTGCGGGTGGGACAGGAGCTCTGCCAGAAGCGGCAGGACGGGCTAGAAGGTGTGCATCAGAACCCCGGGCAGGAAGGCACCTGCCGTCTGTTTCGTCTCGCTTGCGTGTGCGCGGGGGAGAGGGGACGCTTAAAATGCACTCTCGACATCTGAGCAGAGGGATCTGGCCCGGCCCTCTGAGCCACAGCCGTGGCTGGGAGTCAGGGCGAGTGGCAGCTTTTTAACCGATGGGGGAGGCGGGCGGGTGGAGCGGGACCGACTTCGCCTTTTGCTGCTTCCGAGGGCACTCCTGTGCCTTCGCCCCCAGCTCCGGGCCTGTGCAGTAATGGATGCCACGCACACGTGCGTTTGCTCCCCTCCTCCAGCCCGTGATTTCTTTTGATGCGTGGCTTGGCTTCCTTGTAGGAGCCCTCTCTCCTCTTTCCGTAGGAGTGCCCCGTATGCTGCTCCTCTTGCTGGTTAGCAAACCTTTTGCGGGGCTGGCGAGCAAACTCTCTGACTCGAGGTGCAGCGGAACGTCAGTTTCCAGTCGGAAGCTCCATCGGCGACCCCACCTGACCCCGTCGACTGCCGCCTCTCGGCCTTCCTCTCAGTCAGGTGGCTGCCGAGCGGGTCTCCGTTGAAACCCACATGGGCCACCCTGAACCTCTGGGGAAAGGATGCTCAGTGCATAATGCAGACAAGGGACATCGTCTTTCCCGGTGGGGGCCCGTTTGGGGCACTGCCGGTCGCAAACGGGCTTTCCTGTGGAGCAGGGAAGCCGTTATCTGCTCCTCCGGCCTCGGCCGTGTTTAATCCCCTTCCCCCGGCTCGCGGGCCGGGGAACGAGGGCCCGGGTGAGCGGCCCTCCTCCGCCTCCTCTTCGCCCCGCCAGAGCACGTACTCGGGATCGCTTAGCCCGGCTTAGTTACCTTCCAAGTAGCCTTTAAACCACCCTCTTAAACTCACAATCTGAGTGGATTTTCTCTCCGGCGACCTGACGGATGGACGGGATGGGAATTCTCATCTGTGTCTGTAATTAGTCCAGAATAAATAGCGTGGAGCGGACAAGGGTATGCGGCACGTGACCCGAGGCGAAGGAGCCGAAGGACAGGGGGATCGGCCTTCCCCGCAGGGCCCTGGCCTGGGCCTTAAGAATGGAGGTGGCGGGGGAGCGGCGAGAGGAGCCGTTTGGGAGGCGCTTTGCAGATGGTGGGTCTGGGGCGAGGAGGGGGCAGAGCGAGGGAGAAGAGAGAGCCGCGCAGCCCCTCCTTCCCAGCCCTCTTCTGTCACAAGGACGCCCAGCTTTCTCTGGGGCCGGCCGGCCCGCCGGCGGCCTGACCCCGATTGTCCCGCCGCCCGGGCGAGGAAGCGGCGAGAGGAAGCCGGTGCCTGACCTCCCCGCCCCACCATCTCCGGCTCCCTTTGTTCAGCGCCCGGCTCTCCGTGCGTGCGGGAAGCGGCTCCAGGCAAACCCTTCTCCCTCTCCCCCTCCCCGCAGCACCCCGTGGAACCGAGGGTTTGCTGTGGCACGGGAGGCTGGGAAAGGGGGTGGGTTGCGTGGGCCTGGAGGCCTTGGTGGAAGGAGGCTTGTGTCGCAATGCCTCCCGCCCACCCGTCCCCTGGGAGGAAGGCTCCGCTCTGCGCGTGTTGCGCTCAGCTCGGGGAACGGGCCGAGCGGCGGCGGCCGCGCAGAGAGGGCAGAGGGGTTCTCCGCCCGCTCGCGCTTCCCTCGGAGGAGGGCGGGAGTCAGGCGCGTCTCCCGGTTGAGAGGTGAAGGGAAAGGCCCCTCCGTCTCTCCCCCGCCGCCGAATTTCCCTGAGGACGTGCACCGGGGGGCTCTCTTCGGGCTCCTCGGGATGCAGCCACGCGGACTGGAGCCACCGGGAGGCAGGGGGCGAGCCGTGCGTGCGCACGCAGGGAGGCAGGGTGCCGCCGGGAGACCTGCTCCCTGTGATGGATGCCAGGGCTGGAACAAATGTGTCTTGTGGGGGGAGGCAAGGCACGTCGGCAATCTCCATGGGAACCAGGGGAGCAGAGCCTGGCAACGGTGTGGAAGAGGGAGAAGGAGGTGGCTGTGGCGGTGGTACATCGTCCGCAGGCTGGCTGGCCAGGAGAGATGGGGAAGGAAGAGAGCTGTGGAGGAGGGCCGGGCATCCGTGGTGGAAGTTGGTCCTACCCTCCTCGTGCTGCGGAGGGGGAGCTGAGGCTGAGGGAGGGCTTTGCTCAGGGCCAGGCAGGGGGAGACGGGGAAGGACCCGATCTCTTGCCTCTTTCTGCAGGACAAAGGGAGCTTTGCCCAGCCGGAAGGAGTCCAGCATCAAGAACCTGCTGTGCTCAGCATGCTTGGTGCCCCACCTTCTTGTCAGGCTCTTGACTGGCTGTCAGCTAAGCACACCTTAAACACGCAGCACTCAGGTTCCACTTCATAGCAGAGCAGGCAGGAGGCTCTCCAGAATCCGGTGAGTCCGTTACGGCGGTGCAACTACGTGGTGTAGGAGGAGAAAAACCACGACCGCTGCAGCTGTGGAGGAAGGCAGGCAAGCAAGCAGGTGGGCGTGCACTGAAGAAATAGGCTGCTCAGAGGGGGAAGGTTTTGTCTGCCTTCCCTCACCACCACCATATGACCCTGGAGAAAGTGCCATCGCTGGCGGAGATCGCAGGCGGGGTCCCGGCCTCTGACTTCTGCTCCCCTCCCCTTCTCCGCTCCTCCGCTAAATTTCCATCTATTGATCATTTAACCTTGGTAGTCCCTTGCATTAGAGGAGGGCAGGGCTGCTTTTGGGCTAAAGCCAGGATGGGGAAAATTGGCCCATGGGGCCCAGGAGGGAGGGGGACTGAAAAATGGCTGCAAAACACAAAAACCCACCCAAATCGCTCCAGAAGATGGAAGCTTGGTCCTCCTATTGCCCACGACATCTGCCCACCACACACCATGAAAACCAGTCATACTAGGAATGGCCCTGTGGCCTCTGGGTGGGGAGAGGTGGGAGAACGGCCCCCACCCCCTCCATCGTTGCCCACACTCAGCTTAAAGTCGGTGGAGAATGGGACATTTCCCAGTGGAATTCTCCCATCTCCTCCGTGAGCCATCAGCCACTTCACGACATTCCCAAGAAAGAGGTGAAGCTGCTAAGAGTTTCAAGTCAGACAGACACAAGATTGAACACCTAGGCACTGTTGGCAGCGTGACTGAGGTTGGTGCCTCCCTGTGCTCAACTCTGACGTGCGTGCAGACTGGCACCCTGTTGTTTATTGCCAGCTAGAGTAGAGCTGTTGAATCAACTGTTGAAAGGTGAGCCTGCATGGACTGAATGGGTCTACTCCAGTCAGGACTAACAGGACTAGACTGACAACAAGATTTAGGCTTTTATTTCCCGGAGCTACAAGTAACATGTAAGGAAGGCAGGTACTGTGATGCTGCTGCTGTACTTCTGGGGCTAGGGTGCCAATGCTGAGAGCAGAGTGAACGTGTGGCTGTCCTGAATTTTGAAGTAGCCACTTCATGACACCAGCTTTCTCCCACACAGAAAAGAGACTCCAGATGGACAGCAGCCGGCCAGCATTGCTGGAGAGGCCAGGCTGTCTGTTTTCTTCCAGGAGGAGGTTGAGGGTAGGTAGGAAAGATTTGGTTGCAGAGTGGAATGCCGCTACTTGTCTGCGCTTGGTGGCGCTGCAGCGATTTCTGCTGTGTGGACTTGTAAGTAACCAAGATGCTGTTCTCCTTGCAGACGATTCTTCATCGGAGAGCTGCAGTGGGAACGGCTCCTCCACCTTGAACCCGTCCACCTCGAGCAGCACGCAGGGGGATGCTGCCTATCCAGAGATGAACGGGAATGGCACCGCCGCCCCCATGGATTTCAGCACCACCTCTGACGACCAGCCCATCAACCTGTGTGACAAGTTGGCACCTGCCCACATCACCCCCTCGTACCCATCGGACAGTTGCAGCGCCGATGGCCTGCGGAGCCGTGCAAAGTATGGAGCCAAAAGCACAGCAGAGGTGCGTGTGGAAGGAGAGGTGGGTGGGAAAGTGATCATGGAGTGGGCAGCAGCAGCAGAATCAGAGTAGTGGAAGGGGCCACAGAGAAATACATGCAGGAATATACAGTTAACACAAAGATGGCCCTCCAACATCTGTTTAAGGCCTCCGGAGAAGGGAGAGGAAGTCTGTCCCATTGCTGACAAGCTCTTGCAGTCAAGAACTTTTTCAAATATTTTCAGATATTTTCAGATATTTAAAAATAGCTGTTGTCCTCCAGAGAGTCAGCATAGCATAGTGAGTGGAGTGTTGGACTAGGACAGTGGGAGACCAGGGGTTATATCTCTACTTGGCCATGGAAGCCCACTGGGTGACCTTGGGCAAGCCACACATTCTCTCAGCCTCAGAGGAAGGCAAGAGCAACCCCCTTCTGAAGAAATTCTGCCTAGAAAACCCCACCTTAGGGTTGCTGTAAGTCAGAAATGACTTGAAGGCACACAGCAACAGTCATCATGCCCCCTTTCGGTCTTTTCTTTTCCAAGCTAAACATTCCTAGCTCCCTAAGCCATTCCTCATATAAGGTTTGGTGGTTTCCAGGCCCTTCGTCATTTTGCTCATCACGTTGTAAAGGGAAAAGCCTACAGAGAAGTGGCAGTGCAAACGTGTAGCCAAGGCCTGGTGTACCTTGCCCGAGCTGTGGGAGGAGACTTTGGTCAGAATCATACAGTCACAGAGCTGGAAGAGACCACAAGGGCCATCCAGTCCAGCCCCGTTCTGCCATGCGGGGAGACACAACCAAAGCATTCCTGTTAGATGACAATTCAGCCTCTGTTTAAAAGCTCCAAAGAAGGAGACTCCACCACACTCTTGGCAGCAGCCTATCCCACTGTCAAACTGCTCTCACCATCAGGAAGTTCTTCCTGTGGTTTAGGTGGAATCTCTTTTCCTGGAATCTGAAGCCATTGCTCCATGTGTTAGTTTCTGGAGCAGCAGAAAACGAGTTGCTCTATTGTCCATTTACCATCCCTACAAATATTTAAATATAGCTTTCACGTCTCGTCTTAACCTTCTCTTCTCCAGGCTAAACATAGCCAGCTCCCTAAGTTGCTCCTTATAGGGCTTCATGGTTTCCAGGCCTTCTGCCATTTTGATTGCTGTTCTCTGGACGTGTTTCAGCTTGTCAATATCTTTCTTGAGCTGTGGTACCCAGAATTGGGCACAGTATTCCAGGTGGGGTCTGACCAAAGCAGAACAGAGTGGTACTATTACTTCCCTTGACCTAGATACTATACTTTCTTTTTTTGTGCAACTTATAATCATGCTGGGTTTTTTAGTTCCTGTTCAGACATGTTCAGCTTGTGGTCTACTAAGACTCCTAGATCCCTTTCACATGTACTGTGGTCAAACCAGGTGTCACCCATTGTATATTTGATTTTTTCTTCCCAGGTGCCTTACATTTCTCCCTGTTGAAATTAATTTAGTTTTGGTCTAACTCTCTAGTCTGTTAAGGTCCTTTTGAATTCCTTTGGGGTGCTAGCTACCCCTCCTAATTTGGTGTCATCTGCAAACCTGATAAGAGTGCCCACTATCCCATCATCCAGGCTTGATGATGGAGCCACAAGGAGACTCGAGGGAGTTAGAGGTGAGAGCTGGCAGACCGCTGGGAAACGTGGAGCCAGTAGGCTTGCTGAGGGGCAGCTTTTTCCAGCATGGTGGCTTCAAGATGCGTTAAACTGCCATCTTCTCAGTAGGCCCAGACAGACACAGATAAGTTTCTGGAGACAGGAGATTCTGGAGGACATAAGTATGGGACAGTCCTCTTGAGGGCCTTGCCTTGATTGAAATCCAAGCCATTGCTTGTTTTACTACCTTCTTTGCCAGACCACCCAACCATTATGACAAGGCACGTCCTGGGGCATCTTTCTAAGCCTTAAATGCCACCCCCCTAAAGGCAGTTCATTTGGGGGCAGCAATAAAACAAAAGTGTTTGAACTTGGGAGATGTTGACCTCATCCCCCTTTGCTTCAGCAGTTGGAGATATTTGTGAAAATTAATAGGATAGCAGATCTCCCAGAGCTACCCAGGAGCCATCTGGAGCCTTTAAAGCAGGGTTGGGGAAAGTGTAGGTCACACAGGGCCCATTAATTTTTTTTTTAAGTGGGGGGTTGCCCCAACATGCTCCAAAGAACCTCTGAGGTTGTAGGGGACAATATCTCCATGCTGTTGGCTGCTTTGGGCCTTTTTGTACCTAGGAGGTAGCATTTTTCCAGCAGAAGGGGAGTCAGAGGTTAACTTTCCTGTGCTTAAAATATCTCAGAGAAAGCCATGAATGTATTGAAATTGCCATCCTCCACAACCCCAGAGGCCATTTGGGGGGAAAAACTGTACTTATTTTAATTTTTGCAAGCCACCTTGAGCCTCAATACTGAGTGAAGGGCGGGAAATTAATAGGCTTTTTAAGAAGACATTTCTGGGGGTGCA
Organism: Cyclura pinguis; assembly: GCA_030412105.1. Classification (NCBI taxonomy): domain Eukaryota; kingdom Metazoa; phylum Chordata; class Lepidosauria; order Squamata; family Iguanidae; genus Cyclura; species Cyclura pinguis. The sequence continues at coordinate 3,554,661 of CM059602.1, forward strand.
GCAGGGGGGTGCCTGTCCAAAGTCCCCTAGAGTGGCTAGTCTGGCCCCTAACCTCCGAGAGCTGCCAGCCCTGTTTTAACAACCGAGCGGTTGACTTGGGCAGGAGATTACCCAGAAAAGCACACAACTGCAGCATGAGCCTCGTGGAAGATAAGCTTCTCTTCATGCTTGCAGACCTATCGTTGCAGTGGCTTTGTCTCCAATTGGCTGTTGGTCATGAGGGTGAAGTGCAGACACTTCCAGGTTCAGTGGCAGGCTGACTCTGCTTTAAAAAAACTGCCCATCCAGATGGCACAGAAGTTGCATTGAATGGCCCGCCTTGAGAGCAAGCCAAAACTGGATGAAAGGCCAGTGCTTAGCCTGTGGAATTTGTGGGATCTGTAGCTTTGCAAGGGTGTGAAGAACTCTTTCTTGGATGTAGCTCCTTCCAATAATAGTTATTGGTCCGAAGCCTATGGTGATGTAAATATTTTTAAGTGCATGTATCCCCTTTTATAATCATTGTGCAAGAAGGTATCCACAACTTCTTTCCACAGTGCCTCCGTTCACTTCATAACCTTGTTGCGAAGAGCAGGAACACGCTCCTGCGGGCAGTTTCGTGTCCAGAAGAGGGTTGGTGGCTGTTCAGTGGCTGAGGGAACAGCTGGTTGGTCAAACAGCAGCCAGATGATTCTCAGCTGTCCCCTGCCTTTCCCTGGCCACTCAGTGGCCAAGGTAGTGCACACACCTGCCATTTCAAGCAGGTTTCCACACGTTGGAGATGGATGGCTGACCAGATGCAGTGTAGAATTGTAGCCAGTCTGCAGGGTTGTAGCCATTCGTCTTGGAGACAGAGAGCAATTATTACCATCAATGTGAAAATTCATGAACAAGAATTAGAATTATATGCACTTATGTATAACTGTATTTTACAGAAGTAGATATCATTTGGACATGAGGTTCTCCATGCTGTAGAAGGAGGGAAAAGGGAGTTGATCCTGACAGTGTGTGCTTGAGATCCTGTCCAGTGCTGATGGAGCGTGAAGTTCCTCCATTGCGCTTAATGTGGGGTGGTTGTAGTGCCAAGTACTGCCTGCCCTCTCCCAGCAACCCATGACTGCTTAGGCTGGAAGATGGCAGAATGCCCCAGCACCACCTGGCAGCCGTGATGCAATGGGGAAAACCATTACACATGGGGGCACTGGCTACTGTGTGTGGCACAACATCCCAAAAAGTACTTGTGTTCACATTAGTCACCAAAAAGATTCCAGCCTGTATTTTCCACACAGTGCAAACAATTTGCTACCACAAGAGCTGGTGATGGCCACCAGCACAGAAAGGGACTGGACCATTTCATGAAGGATAAGGGCACACCAGTCATGACATCATACACTGCTCCCAAAATCCAAGGAGGAATGTCTCTGAAAGCCAGTCTCTGGGGAGTGGTTAAGGGAGCAGCAGCAGCAGCCGAGGGCTGTCCACCGCAGAGGTCGTCTTGGGGACTTCCCAGAGGCACCCATTTGTCCATTCTGGGAAACGGGATGCTGGACTCTGGGGGCCTGTGGTTTGACACAGTCTTGGGGGGTTTGCTCACATTCTCTCAGGAAGAATCAAAGGGGTTTGGGGAGACAGTAGGGCTACCACCAGTGTAACCCATCATAGGGGATGGTCAAGTGACTCGGTGGTACCCACAGAATTGTCCCTTTCCTACCCAACTCTTCTTCACTTCTCCTGCCTGGGGATGCCTTTCTTGCCACTGTTGTGACTGAATAAGGGCTGGATTGCTCTGTTTATCAGCTAGACATGGTCTGTCAGGTGGAGCCTTTGCCAAAACTGTCTGCAGAAGCCCAAAAGTGTGGATGAAGGGGGAGGAGCAATGGGTCCGTCTTCCGGGAGAGACACAAAGGCCAAGTAAAGGTGGCTGGGTGGATAGCAGGTACCGAGTGGTGATTCCCTTTCTCTTCCCGCAGTCTCCTCCGTACAGCTCTGGCAGTTATGACTCAGTCAAGACTGAGGTCGAAGACCTGACCGTTGGCAGAGCTCCCACCGCCGATGACGACGACGATGACCACGATGACCACGAGGACAACGACAAGATGAACGACTCGGAAGGGATGGACCCAGAACGGCTAAAGGCCTTCAATGTATGGGCACAAAGCCTAGGTTGGGGCAGGGGGCTTCATCCAGGCGGGACTTGAGGGGTGCCTCCCCATGGGTGGAAACCAGAACCCAGGGCCACAGCAGAAGTAGAAGGCCCCGGATTTAGTCCCTGGCAACTTCTGCACGTGACCCCAATGTGACAGATGACGAAAGAGAGCCTCCTTTTCCGGACATCTTGGAAAGGTGACGCCCATCAGTATAGACCAAGGGCGAAGGAAGTGCAGTCCAGGAGCCACACTGGGCCCTCAAACTCCATTTTTATGGTCCCTAAAGGCCCCTGGACACTCCCTTCTTAATTCTATTGCCATTTCTGGGCAATTTCCCCTGAAAACTGAGCCAAAATGCCTGAGACCATTTGCCTTCCCCTCACCAAAATCTGTTGGTTTTTTCTTTTTCAGTACAAGATTAGTGCCAAATGATGACCAAAAATATAAATACAAAACCAGAAGTGATGTAATGTCACTTCCAGTGCACTCAGGAGCAACACTGAAGCCGACGGGAAGTTGATGGGGGCAAAGATTGGCCCCCAGCCTCATCCCCCAGCCTCATGCTGTTGCTCACCCTTGGAGCTAGCTGACTTGGGGCCGTGGACAAGCGGTCCAGTATAAGGCAGCCTCTGTGCTTCTTCTTACATATCTGCAGATGTTTGTCCGCCTTTTTGTGGATGAGAACTTGGACCGCATGGTTCCCATCTCCAAGCAGCCCAAAGAGAAAATCCAGGCCATCATTGAATCCTGCAGCCGGCAGTTCCCCGAGTTCCAGGAACGGGCTCGCAAACGCATTCGCACTTACCTCAAATCCTGCCGCCGCATGAAGAAGAACGGCATGGAGATGGTGAGTGTTTGGCTGGCTCTACGGCCCCCTCTTTTCTTTCGTCAACACCCTTACTTCCCACACAGCTGGGAGCCCCAGTTTTTACCACCATTTCTCACTCATGTTTTCCCCACTGTATTAGGGCTTTGTACTGTCCTATGGAGTGGAAGATTCATTTTAATCTGTTTTTGGCATCAGAAAAATCTGGCCACCAGAGTCCAGTTCTCTGTCCTTCTTGTTCAATCTGGCATTTAAAAAAAAAATGGCTTCCATTCAGTTTCTGGAGGCAGTTACTGGAGATCACCTTTGAATGCCTGAAGTGTTTTGGGATCACGACACGGGAAGGACTGGCTTTCTCCATGAAGCACATGGGCTGCTCTGAGTTTGGGAGGAGCTCACCTGGCAGGGAGGAAGGAGTTGTGGAACTGCCTGGCCCCCTCTGATTGGCTTTTCCAGTATATTGCTAAGGCCTTCTCTGAGGGTTCTCCCATACTCTTTGGTTGGTTCAACCTTTTCTGTCTTTTCGGAGGCTTAGTTTGATTGTTGACATGACCTTTTCCGTTTTGCTTTGTAAAATGTTTATGGAATTTTTGTAGTTTTAAATATAAATTTCCCTAGAGAACCAAAAGCTGGGAGAGAAATATTTTGTTAAACATTCTCCTCTTTAGCTGAGGGACTGTGCTCATTTTGAAGATTCCTGCACTGATCTTGCAGTCAGATGGCGTTGTCTGAATGACCGCTAGGATCCCTCCGAGCTCTAAAATTCTGTGGTGGTCTGATAACCTGGATTACCATATACTTGGGATCTGTCTGTTCCATCGCCCCTCTCTTTGCACCACCTTTGTTTTGTGTCTGTTAACATTCCTGGCTGTACCTGTGTCTCCAGACCAGGCCCACTCCGCCCCACCTGACCTCAGCCATGGCCGAGAATATCCTGGCAGCTGCTTGCGAGAGCGAGACACGGAAAGCGGCCAAGAGAATGCGGCTGGAGATCTACCAGACGTCACAGGTAGGGGTCCTGCAGTTGGCAGCGGCAGGATTTGGCCTTGGGAGTGGCGTGACAGGTGTGGCTTGGAGCGTATGTTCTCACCCTGGCCGTGTCATTTCTGTCCACTAGCTGCGCAAGTTTCTCTGGTGGTTCAAAAAGCCTGCCTTGCACTGGCTGAACCCATAGTCCCCGCCAGTCCTAGCTGACCAGTCTTGACAGCTTCCTAGGGTTAGTGCATCTGCTTTGCAGGCAGGTGGTTTCAGGTTTATTCACCAGCATCTCCAGGTGAAAGGATCCAGGTAACAGGTGATGGGAAAGACTTCCTTCTGCTGGACACTTTGGAGAGCTGCTCCTCATTGAGGCTTGAGTGTTGGACAATTTTTGTCCAATGCTGATGTACAAAAATTGCACTAGAATCAATCACTTTATTTATATCCCCCCCCGCATTGCCCCCAGACAACTTCACTCAGGACTGCCAACTTTAGATGAATCTTGTGGGTATTCAGCTAAAATTGGGGTGGGCACCCTGTGGCTCATGAAAGGTACATGTCCCACCACAACAGTATTTCTGTTACCACCTCCCATCTCGCCAGGGCTCCCGAGGTGACAAACAAATAAAAACTGATTAAAATAATACAGAGATAAAAACATTTTAAAAACACATTAATATACTGTGTAAAAACTCCACAAAGCAGTCTAAACAACCCTAGAATCCAGTTTTGAAACGCTTCAGAGAGCAGTTTCAAACAGTTCTCGCATCCTTCCTGGTTTCCTGGCAACGCCACCAAAGTTGCCGCTGCAGTGGTCATGGGAGAAAGTGGCGTCGCCTTTAAGACGTGGAAGAGGCTCTCCGTGCGTTGTCTTTGTAAACGTAAACCCGTTCTTCGCCATCTCTAGAAGCTGTAGGTACACACGTTGCTCTGTGGGCGTGGGCCTGATGGGAGGGCAGACTAGCAAGGGAGCTAGACTTTGCCCACTCCTGGTTTGGGGAACGGAACGCTAGAAAATACAGGTTGAGCCTCCTTTACCCAGAAGGCCAAAATCCTCAGAGCCCAAAACTTTTTGCTGCCAGCCACCCGCTTCCGCCTTTGAGGTGGCAGACGTGGTGCTTCTGCTTGTTCGTCTCTCCTCAGTCTCTCTCACAAAACTCCGTGGGGTTGGCAGGAAAAAAAAAAAGAGACCGAGGAGCTGAGAATGAAACAAGCAGAAGCATCACCTCAAAGGCAGAAGCGCATGGCTGGTGGCAAGAAGAGAGGGAAGAGAGGGACTGGGACTGGGGGACTGGGGGTCCGAGAGATGGATGAGCAGGGGCACTGCGGTTGCCACCCCAAAGACAGAATCGGGGGGGGGGGGTTGGCAGCAGAAAGAGAGAGACTGAGGATCTGTGAAATGGCAGAAGGCACGGATCTGCACTGAGCACTGTGCTTGGGTTCCCAGCCGTTTCACAGATCCTCAGTCTCTCTCCAGCCTCGTGTCTGATACACAACACAAACAGTGAATGAAGGAGACGCGAGGCTATGGAACACTTCTGGTCCCAAGCATTTTGGATAAGGAAGGCTCAGACTGTAAGATTACAGTCTGTAATCTTACATTCTAGCAACTTCACTTTTTTATATTAAGTATAAACTAACTCCCCCCTGCCAGGAACCTATACTGTATCAGTGCTTTCTGTTCATTAATAAGAGAGAGAAAGAACATCCTGTCCCTGCCTTGTTAGGTACACTGTTGTTGCGTGCTGGAAGGTCGTCTCCAACTTACGGCAATCCTAAGGCAAATTTGTAATTTTCTTTTTTTCTTGGCAAGGTTTATTTGAAGGAGGTTTGCCCTTGCCTTCTTCTAAGGCTGAAAGCACGTGACTTCCCCAAAAGCACCCACTGGGTCTCCGTTGCTGTGTTGAGATTTGAACCCCGTACTCGTTGAGTCCTGGCCCAGCGGCCAAACCCCTGTGCCGCGCAGGCTCTCGGTACTTCCGTACACGTGTAAGATTGAGTCGATTTTGGTGCCCAGAGGATGAGGGCCCCGGAGGATGTGCTCTTCCCCCTCCCTGCACTCGGGGTCCCTGCCTTTTGGCACCCTGGTGGGCCGATGGGACTTCGACCCCCTGCCGCGCCCCGCCGGGCTCTCACCTGGGCTTCCTCCCCTGCAGGACGAGCCCGTCGCCCTGGACAAGCAGCACGCCCGTGACGCAGCCTCCGTCACCCACTCGTCCTACTCGCTGCCGGCCTCCTCCTTCTCCCAAGACCCCGTCTACATCAACGGGAGCCTCAACTACGGCTACCGGAGCTACGGGAGCCTGGGGGGCGGCCTCCAGCCCACTCCTCCGCTCCAGGCGGGGAATCACAGTAACGGTAAGCCCGGGTTGCCACGTGGCGCACCTGAGCGGGAGGGGGATGCGGACGGGGGGGCAGGATTGGGGAGGAGGCGGACTACGCCCCCAGGTGTCGGGGGCCCCACTGCGCTCAAGCCTAATTTTTTTTGTCAAAGTTACAATTACAGTCAGCCCTTCGCATTCACTAGAGCTGGGGGCACAGGACTCTCGCAAAAGTGGGGAAATCGCAAATATCAAAATGGGTGTATCTGTGGGAAGGGGGCTGAGGCATGATGGGGAATTCAAACCCAGGATTCAAACCGGGCCAGGGAAAGCAGAGGTAAGAGAGGTGGGTCTGCCGGGCCAAGGAAAGCAGAGGTAAGAGAGGTGGGTCTGCGTGATGGCCCGCCCCGTGCTTCCTCTCTCTCACCCATTTCCTTCCGTGGTGCTGAGAAATGGAGCTGTGGGCCATCCCGAGCTGGCCAGGCAGTGGCTGGTGCTGGAGGAGGAAGACCAGAGGTGGGTTTTTAAAGGGTTACACGGCCCGATCGGAGCCCCTGAGAGGGAAGGTTCCCCTGGAAAAGAAGTGCCTGAGGTGTGGGGTAGGGGTTGAAGAAACTCGCAAATAATCAAATCCGTGAAAGTCAAACCTGCAGATGCGGAGGGCCAGCTGTATTCTTTTAACACTGATAAACACACACCGTCCTCAGTGGCGCAGCTTCCACAGACCTTGAACAGCCTAGGCACGCTTCTCATATAAAGACCCTCACCTCTTAAAACTCCAGCAAAGCATTCCCATCCCTCTCCTAGGAGCTATGCTTACAATTCTCTTTCTACTGGCATTTGTGCAGCAGCAGTGAGAGGTGGACCAGCTTTGCCAGGAGCAAAAATCATCAAGCCTTATTTTTATTTATTTATTTATTAAAATATTTATATTGTGCCCTAAGTCCAAAGATCTCTGGACAGTCAACAGTTGCATCAGTTTAAAATAAATAATAATAATGATAGTTGAAAAGATTAAAAATACATTAAAAATAAAAGAAATAGGCAGTTTAAACACAGGTTAAAACAATTTAAAACAGTACAACCGTAAGACTTGTGTAGCCTGGACAGAATCAACTAGGCCCAAATGCTTTTTAAAAAAACCCAAGTTTTGACTTGGTGCTGAAATGATCCCAGTGTTGGTGCCAGTTGGGCCACCGGGGGAAAGAATTGCACGGCCGTGGCTTCGAGGGGCTGGCCAAGGGAGAGCGGGCAGGTTTGCCCCGAGCAGAGCCGAGGGATCTGTTGCTAGTAAGCCAATAGCAGAAATCTTACTTGGGAGCGGCGTAGCGTAAATCTAGAGAGCCACTGTGGTGTAGCGGTTTGAGCGTTGATTTCCGAGCCTGGAGACGCAGGTTCGGTTCCTCGCTCCGCCATGGAAACCCACTGGGTGACCTTGAGTGCACTGCACACTCTCAGCCCCAGAAAATGCTGTGATAGGTTCACCTTAAGATGAAATCAGAAACAACCTGAAGGCACACAACAGCAAAGTGTAAAATTCTGTGTTCAAAGGTATGTGGCTCTTCTGTGCCGTGTGACTGTTCTATCAAATGGCAACCATGTGCAAGTGAACGCCTGCCCAAATGCGCCACTGACTGTGCCTGTGCATCTCTGTGTGCGTACACGCCTCTGCAAGCAGAGCGCACCCCTTGCACACCCACCCTTGAAGTGAAAGCAGGCGCTCTGCAACAGACTGAGCCGTCCAGCCGCTTCCATGGGGGAACCTGTTGTCGTGGCCCTTCAAAGCACTTCCCCGAGGCAAACCTATCGCAGGGCCTTCAGGGGAGGTGGGACCTTGCCTTTGCCTCAGGCTGAGAGCACGTCCCCCAGTGGGTTTCCATGGCTAAGGAAGGATCTGAACCCTGGTCTCCCAGAGACCTACCCCAGTACTCAAAACCACTACACCCTGCTTCTGTCTTAGACACATGTAAGACACCAGCAGGACTCCAGCCAGCGTGGGTTACGTGAGTTAGGACAGGCCCCCGAGTTGCCGGTCTGCAGGCCCCCATCTGTGCTTCGGTCTCTGCCCAGGATGACAGAAACCGCTGGGTCGGGCAGCTGAACCCGGGCTCGGCTGCAGCCTCCCACCTGGGTCTCCTCCCCATATCCCGCAGTTGCCCCCCCCCAACAACTGGTATTTTTAGGTTTGCTGCCTCCGGCCCTGGAGGCAGCCCATAGCCCTTCTGGCTTGTAGCCCCCGAGTGGCCGCCCTGAATCATGACTTCTGCCCCGGAATACCGGAGAGCCAAAGGGCTCCCTGCTCGGCTCTGACTCCCAGCCGGCCCTGGCTGGAAGGACGGGATTTCCAGCGTCCTGAAAGATGCCTCGCCGGGATTACGGCTTCTCATCCCTTCCTAATGCCTCTTAACCCTGAAGTAAGATCCCACCCTGGGCTCCCGTCATGGAGACCTAATCCCCAAGAGGGCGATGCATTTCCCTCCCTCAGAACTACAGGGCCCTCTAGAGCTTCCTCCCTGTCTCGGCGTGCTGGGGAGCAGGGGTTTTGGGTGGGGTAGGGAAGCGGCAGCATCTCGCTGGGGTCAGCAGAGAGATCGCCTTCAGCCCTTTCTCCTCCTCTGTGGTTCTTCGGTCTGAGTTTGACTCCTGCTGCTCCTGCCTTTTAATGCCCAAACTGGGACACGAAGGAGCCCTGCCAAATAGCCAGGGGTCCTGGGAACTGTACCGTCCTCCCTCCCCTCACCCACCCACCCTCTGCAGCAATTCCAGGGCCAAACTAGCCCTGCATGGCTTCCTGCCGTCTCTTCTCCAGCCCCAAGGCCAGCCTCTGCTACTTCAGGCGGTATTCTGGTGCCCCCACCTTCCTTTTAAAATCAGCTGTGAGCTTTGCTTGACTACATACCGCATGCTTTGACGCCCTGCTTCCTGCTTGGGGTGCATACGTGGAAACCGGAGCAAGGCTTTCTTTGTGTGTGTATATGTGTGCGCATGCACATGCCTATCAAGGGGTGGCGCAGCCCTGCTCCCACAGGGCTCCTCAAACAGCACATGTACCTGTCTTCACAGCTCAGGCTGAGCTCTTTGCCCGTTTTGTCCCACCACTCTTCACGAGGACTGCTGTCCACCGTTCTCTTCGTCCTTCTGTGAAATTCTGCTCATCTGGTGGAGCAGTCCCGGTGTTACTCTTTCTCATCAAGCCATCTTCCATTTCTGGCGACCCTCTAAAGGAAAGAGACCTCCAGTGACCCTGGTCTTGCGAACCCAGGGCAGCCATGACTCCCCGGATGCAGTCAATCCACCCGTAACGGGGTCTTCCTCTTCCCCTACTGCCTCCCGCGTCATCAAGCGTTATTTATCTGTTCCCTGGCTTCATGTCGTCTTGTGCTTGGCCCAAAGTAGGACGGTGTCAGTTTAATCATCTTTGCTTTCAGAGCGAGTTCAGGCTTGATGGCGCTTTGCTGTCGTTCGCTGCTCTCTGGTTGATTTTGGCTTATGGCGACCCTCCAGACGAGAGACCACCGTGTCACCCATTCCTCAGGTCTTGCAGACTCGGGGATCCGTCTTCCTCGACTGCGTCTGTGCCGCTTTTTCTACCGCCTTCTACTTACCAAGTCTTTTCTAGCGAGCCGTGTCTCCTCGTGGCACGTCCAAAGCGCAGCAGCCTCAGTTTAACCATCTTGGCTTCTGGGGAGAGTTCAGGCCGGATTTGCTCTTGGGCCCGTTCATTTACTGGATTTGCTGGTGTATAAGATGCATTTTTTCCCTGAAAAGTACCCTCTGAAAATGGGACGTGTCTTATACACCAGCAAATACGTTAACGCTAAAAGCATAGGGAAAGGAGGGGGAGTGAAAGGCGTTCCCCGTGCCCAGGCAAACCAGGAAGGGAGGGGGGTTTCTACAGCCTCTTCCTACCTTCCCCTCCTCTCTTGTGCATTTTGACTCTGCTGGGAGTTTCTGCCCAAGCAAACAGGAAGAGCGGGGTGCAGCACTCCTTTCATTCCCCTCTTCTCCTGGTGCAACACTCCTTTCCTTCCCCTCCTTTCCTGTGCGTTTTGCTCACCAGAGAACTAAAAACATCTTTTCCTGAAAAATACCCCTTGAAAAGTGGGCTGCATCTTATGTGCCGGTGCGTCTAATATGCCAGCAAATACAGGATCTTTTTAGCAGTCCAGGGAGTCTGCAGAACTCTGCTCCAGCACCACATTTCAGAGGGGCTGGCTTTCTTCCTATCGGTTCTCTTCACAGTCCAGCTTTCACAATCATCCATAGAAACTGGAAATACAATGGCATGGACAGTCCTAACTGTAGCATTCAGTGATACATCCTGACACTTCAGGATCTTGTCCGGTTCCTTCATAGCTGCCCTTCCAAGCTCCAGTCTTCTTCTGATTTCTTGACCGCGGTCTCCATTCTGACAAGCGACTGAATATGGAAAATCTTGAACTATTGTAGTGTTTTCACCCTCAGTTTTAAAGTTATGCAAGTCATTGGTGGTCATGACTGAAGTTCAACTGTAAACCTGCCCTGGTGCTTTCTTCCTTGACTTTTTTCAGTAATTGTTCCAAGTCTTTGCTATTTTCCGCTAGTAGCATGGTGGCATCTGAATCTGCATATCTCAAATTAATAACATCCCTTCCTCCTGTTTTCGTGCCTCCTTCCTCTGAGACTAATTCTGCTTTCCATATGATACATTCAGCACACTATTTAAACAGATAGGGCGATAAAATGCAGCCTTGCCTCAAGCCCCCTTCAGGGTCACTGGCGGTCTGTTTCTCCATATTTCTTTCTTGCAAACCTCAGGACAATCAGATCATGTGGCACATCCATTTCTTTGAGTACCGGCTGATTTTCTTTTGCAATTCTTTGGTGCACTCCATTACTCAACGTATGTTTGTAATACGATCCCTAGTGCCTCTTCCTTTTCTGAAACCAGCTTGGACAATTGGCATTTCTTGCTCCACATATGGTAGAAACCTTTATTGTAGAATTTTGAGCATGACTTGGGACAGCTCAGCTGTCTGCCATAAGCAGGAAGCACACGGTGGCATGTGCCCTGGCAGCCCTCCTGGTGTGGCTTCCAGGGAGCCCAGTCGGCCATGGGGAGCCAGCTCCCCGTATCTGTTAACCACAAATGCCAGAAAGGAACTCCGTGACCAGTTGCTGGGTGCCTCTGAAAACCAGTGGCTGCAGGACAAACCAGCAGAGTGTGGAAATCACTGGTGGGAAGCGGGGGGGGGGATTGCTGCCCTAGGGCCGAGAGTGTGAGAAAGTCCAGCTCCTTTTTTTCCCCAGCGCTCTTGATGGCTCCTGACCTGCCTCTCTCGCTTATTCTGCCTGCAGGTCCTACCGACCTCAGCATGAAAAGCAGCACGTCCAGTACCACCGTCTCTGCCACCGCCGCCGCCACCACCACCACCCCTGCAACCCCTGCCAACAGTACGAACCGGGGGGTGCCAGCTGCCCAGCTCAGCCCAACGGAGATCAGTGCGGTGCGGCAGCTGATTGCCGGCTACCGGGAGTCGGCCGCCTTCCTGCTCCGCTCTGCCGACGAACTGGAAAACCTCATTTTACAGCAGAACTGACTGCTGCCCCCCCCACGGCCCCCGTGCCAGGCGGCGCCGCCACCTGGCGCTCCGCGCGGCTCTCTCGGACAGTCTGCTCAGGACAGGCCATTCCTTTGCCTACCAACTGCCTCCCACCTGGCACAGGCTCTGGCTTTTTGACGCGGTGGGGTCCGTTCCTTTTCTGGCCGGGAGCCCTGGGGCCGGAGGAGCTGCCTTTGGAACTACGACGCGTCAGCGCCGGCGCACGCTACCAGCCGGAAGGAGCCAAGCCTGCCACCTGGGGAGACGTAGGACTCTTGTTGGGGCGGGGAGGGGGGTCTGGGTGGGAGGGAGCTTCAGGCACAGTCAGAATTTTCCTTTATGGCGCCCAGCAATGGTAGACTCTCCCACCCTCCCTCCCTCCCTCGCCTCTTCCATGTCTTAGGAATTGCGTATTTATTGAGAAATGGACCCTCTCCCCAGGATGCCCTCTCCTCTTTTCCCCTTCCTCCTCTCCCACTTCATAATTTATTTTACTCTTTCCCTTTTCTGAAGATGGATTCTTGAGGTCGTACAATTTGCCACTTTCGTGTCAGTCAGAGAAGGGAGAGGTTTAGCCCAGACTCCCGTGCATTCCGTCTGGTGGTTCTTCTCCCCGGCGATGCCAGGGAGGAGGGGAGCCAGCCGTGTTCTCCCATGGGGAGGGGGCACAGAACACCTGACCTTCTGCCAGCCTCTCCCACCTCCCTGCCGAGCAGCCCGGCGGGCGACCCCCCCCCTCCGCCCAACGCCACACCGGCTGCTCCCTTGCTCCGAGATGGAGCCCGCTGGGACCCGAGCCGCTCCGAGGACTTGCTCTGGTCACTTTAAAGGAAAAGCCACTGGGGGCCAAGAGACAAACAGCTGCCTGGCCTTCACCCTCCACCCTCTACCTCACTCTGAAAGGCGGTGCCCCCCTCCTCCCTGAAACGGGCTCCTGGCTGGAGAGCCCGGCCTTGAACCGTCGGGGGCCTCTTCTGCGGGCAGCCCCCGCGTGTTCCTCCCTTTGGCCAGCCTGTGGAAGAAGAGTCTAAGGAGGAGGCAAAACCAAGCTTCCTGTCCTTGTTGTTTCCGCAAAGTGTGTTTGTTTTTCCTAAAGGGCCTCCTTTTGCAGCCTGATAGGCAAGGTCCTGCTGCAAGAAGCCTGCGGTTTCTAACGTCCAGAAAGAGGCTGAGCCGCTTTTGTCCTCCTTCAGACTCCCTCCCCCCCGCCCCCGCCCTTGTGGTGCACTTGCTCTTTTGCTCCGTGCAATAGTGAGCCATGCTACTAAAATCAGGAACAGAGGAGAGTGGCCAGCCAGAGCCGGAAGGCCGCGCAGCCTTTTCAGCAGCCGTCGCAGCAACCAGACACTCCCCAGCCTGAATGCCTGGCTGAATTCTCTTTGCCCCGTCTCCGCTCGTAGCTGGCCGATTTTGACAGCTCCCGTCTCCCCACTACACACACCACTTTCTTTCCCCGGGGAAAGGACCGCAGAAGACCGGCTTTGTTAAAGGCCGAGAAACTCCTTCTCGGCAGCCACCCCGCTCCAGGCCTCTTTCTGCCTTGTTCCGCAAGGCGAGACGCTGCTAAGGCTCCCCTCCTAAAGCCTTGGTGATAGAAGCCGGTTTAGTTTCTTGAACCTGGTTTTCCTGCCACATCCGTGTCTGTGGGGCTGTCAGTCTTAAGCCACCTTTTACACCCAAGAAGCTCTCAGGAACAAATGACTGCAGACGCTCTCGTGAAGAAGTTTTTAGTCATTGCTGCTGTCCATACCCTGGCTGTGGTCCAAGCTCACCTCCTTTGTTATTTCTTTATTTGGAAAAGACTAAGAGATACCCTAGAGTTTCAGGGGTCTGCTGGCGTTCGCCTTTGGGCGAGCCATCGAGCCTGCATCATCCCCTTTCCAACTTGAATTTTTCCCACATCCTGGGTGCACTAAGCCTGCTGTTCTTCCTCCCAAATTTGGTTTTTGTGTAAATATTTATTGTTGGGTAAGGCACCAGCAAGGAATAGCCCTGTTATTATTATTTTTTTTTTAAAAAAACCACCTTACCGCAACAACAACCCTTTTGTGAAAAACGTAGCATTAGAAGAGTGGCAGAGACAATCGCTGTCCTTAAAATCCTGTTGCTTAATTCCGCAAGTCCAGCCTCTCCCATTGCCAGAGGCAGCACCGCCAGGAAGACATAGCCATGAGACGGGATGGGGCGCACTGGTTGTGAAGAGGCGCACGAGGGAACTGACTGCTTTGGGAGAGGCCTCTCGGTGCAACTGGAGTCCTCTTCGCCAGAACACTTTGGGACTTAGCACGCGTAGATGGCTGCTTGTGTAGTTTAAAACACTGGCAAAAGAGAGGTCAAAGAAAAGGGCCAAAGGAGAGAAAAGGACCACGGGCAAGAACACGGGGGCTCATAACCCACATCTGGCCCGTTGGATTTCTGGCGAGTTACAGCATCTGTGACCGGCTTCATATTTGGGTCAAAGAAGCCATTTTGTGAGCCGTAGCTCTGATAAATCCGAGGCCATCTTTGCTCCCACTGAGTAGACCCCGTTTTCTTTTCTTTTCTGCCAAAGGCTGGTTGTCTTAAAAGCAGGAACGTAACCCAGAGGTTCCCCCTTGTAAACCTACGTCAAGCCATTAACAAAAATTGGTGAAGGGAAAAAAAGTCATCACCCTAGTATCGTTTTTCCCTCCTCGCTCTCAATGTTTTTTACACAGCAGCGTTTGGGTCCAAGCAGAAACGACCTCCCCTCCCTGTTCGCACCCCAACCCTAAGGGCCATTTCCCCCTCACAGATGGCTGTAACAGTTCGCACCAGTTCATATACAAGAAATGCTGCTTTGAACTCAGAGGGTTAAAATATTTAAAAAAAAAAAAGTTTTGATTTCTAACTTTTTGTAAAACTTTTTACAAGGTAGCCTAGCAATTTCACCAGATTACCGACTACAATTTGTCCATGGTCTGATTTTTTTATATAATTTAGTGGTGCTTTAGAAAGTTTGGTTTGGTTGTTGTTTCAGAGCTGTACGGCTCAGTTCTTCGCCTGTATGTACCTAAGACCAATGTGAACCTTTGTACTTTTTGCTCCTGACTTTGGACTCAGTGAAAGTGTACTGTTTACATGTACAGAACTCCCAGTACCCCTATTCTGTGTTCTGCAAGACCTGCTTTTGGTGAGGAAGAGAAGCCTCGCCCTTGTTCATCTGCTTAGCAAAAGCCACTACTCTGTAGCCCATCCATCTCTGCACTCAAAAGACCACAGGTGGGTGCGCATACCTGTACACGGCACCTGGGATGTATGCATGAAAAAAGGGGGGGCACACTGAGACCCCCCCCTTGTTTTTCTTGAGGCTAGTTCAGCATCAGCCTCTCAACAGAAAGAGGTAAGATGAAGGCAAACAGGTAGGCTATCGCTCCTCAGTCAAATCACAGGATGCTACGATCCGACTCCGCATCTTCTCCCCACAAGAGGCAGGCTCTGAAGTGTGACCAAGGGGGGGAAGGCAGGCCGAGGCACTAGAGGCCCAGGGCAATTTAATCAACGGGTTGCCGAGGCCCAGTGCTTTAAGGTCCAGAAGAGACGCCTGCATTTTCCTAGAGATGCAACACAAGACGCCAACGGCACTGAAAACCAACTACAAAAGTGACACTTTCATTGCTTAAATCCGTCTCAATTCTTTTGAAAAGACAGGCACCTATGCAACTCACGTGGCTCTTCTAAGCAGATGGGCACTTCCTCCTCCATGTGCTATGGAAAATACTTTTTGTGTTCTATACAGTGGATCTTTTTCCAGTAAATGTGGCTTAATATTTTAATTCTTAGAACGTGTGTTTGTTCTACGTGATGCAACTTAATTCTGTTTCTGTTTGTGAAATGAGTAGCACAGGCCAACTTCCTTGTCCCACTCACTTTTGAAAAAGACCAACGAGCTGTTTAAATCAAGCGGTTCCTTCCATCCATGGTATTACTTGCGCAATGCACTGATTTCATAAGTATGTGGAATTTTTTTTGGAGTCTGTATATCATATTATAAGACTGAATCTACTTAATAAACACCGTATAACAAACAGAACGCATTTCACCCCTTCCAGCATGGCTGCCCGTGGCATCTCTCTTCCCTGTTTTCCCAGGCCCCACACCAAAGGCCCACCGAGTGTCTGTTGGCCCTTCCAGGCTAGGGGACCCCACTACTCTTCCCAAACATGGCGGGAACAGCAACGGGTCCTGTTGCGCAGAGCAACCCATTTCCGAAGTTACCGGGGGCAGCTCACCACAAAGTTGCAGCCTCAGTCATAATCCCAGCTCTGTTCCATTAACGGCTTTCTCCTGCGACCCACCCGCACCACCACCGCTTTCCACACTGTCCGCAATAAACCCGTCGCAAGGGCAACAGTGCACCCGGGGCCCTCGTCTGTACGGTGGCTGCAGAGACACCACGAGGGTAGAGAGCGCCTTCCTGGTCGAGAGAGAGGAGCCCCGCCAGTCTTTCCCCTGCAGAGAGGCAAAGCGGAAGTCCAAATACCGCCGGGGTTGGGGCAGGGCCACGTAGCTGCCGGGGCGCAAGAGGGCAGCCCCACGCCCTGAGCAACTCGAGCAGCTGCTCCAAATTGGCACGGGTGGCGGTGGGGGCTCATGGGTACGGAATCTGTGAGGCAGGAACAGCAGAGGGGTAAATGCGGCGTCTCATGATCTCGAGCAACTCCCAGCGTGGGACTCCAGAACACGCGCCCTGCCTGCCCGAAGCTGGCCCTAACGCCCTGCCAAATGCCACGGGGGGGGCACTCCCGCCACTGGTCCAATGAACTGCCTCAGCGGGCAGCTGACATCGCCCTTCGCTTTGGAGAGCCTCTCCAAGGAGATGCGTCTCGCCGTGGCCTCAGAGGCCAAAGCAGTTCCCTTCCCCACCAGCTGCCACTTCACCTGGAACTGAGGCCATCCCAGAGGCGCGAGTACAATAAGCACGTGCTCAGCTTTTCAAAATCTTTTTATTTTTTTTTTCCAATACCACAAGGGACATACAACATCAGGGGTCATCAGAGAAGACTCCCCCCTCCCCTCCCCAGACCAGAATCAGTCTGTACACAATAGTGGCCCTGGAGGATGCAGAGCGAGGGGGGCCCGACTGTGCACCCCCCATCTTTGGTAAGCAAGTTTCAGACCGTCAGCTCGGTTGCCTCTAACGAGCGCAGTGAACTTCGCCTTTCTCTCTTTTCCACGTTTCCTACTAAAAAGCCGCCACTGATTAAGAACGCGCGCCGGTTTGGAGATGAAAACCAGTCTCCTTCTTAAGAAAACACTTCTACGGCACTCGAGCGGGGAGGCCGAGACAGCGAAAGAAGAAAAGGAGGAGCCTGGTCACGGAAGAGGTAGGTTGGGACCTGCAGGGAGGGGCAGAGAAAGTCGAGACGCCGAGGCTGTCCATTTGTTTTAACAGAAACGGAGGCCTTGCTTCCTCCTCAGAGGGAAACCCCAAAGGCGAGTCACCCGAAGGTTCGCCTACTCACCCCAGCGAGGGGTACGACACGCCGCCCGGGGACTGCATCCCAGCTCCCCCGGGGGTAGGGTGCGGAGAGACAAAAGCCAGAACTTTGAAGCCCAGGCGGCCGGGTGGAAACGCTGCCGGCCTCCCCGCCGCAGCGGGAACGGGAACGGCAGCCTTGAGACACGAGGCGGGACAAAAATACAGCAGCTCTGACTATGGATAGCGATTAGTAACCAACACCACTTTTAATG
This sequence comes from Cyclura pinguis, assembly GCA_030412105.1. Lineage (NCBI taxonomy): Eukaryota > Metazoa > Chordata > Lepidosauria > Squamata > Iguanidae > Cyclura > Cyclura pinguis. The sequence goes on from CM059602.1 coordinate 3,572,206, forward strand.
CAATACTGTTTCTGCCTGAAAAATAAAGGACTTAAAAAAAACCTGTATGTACATAACATCAATTTACAGAATTGGCCAATACTGTGTACAACATATAAATACATGATCCAACAGATGCATAGAAGGGTACATATAGGAGCCAAACATTTCACTTTTTTACACCCAAGAACAAAAAAATTAAAATTATATATAATATATATTTATATATTTATATATACTTCTTTTTATTAAAAAAAATGACACTGCTTAGAAATTAAAAAGTCGTACGTGGCCTCAGTGCTCGCCGATGGGCCACATTCTCCCACCGAGAGGCTGCCGACAACTGCCGCAGCCTCTGCCCAAGGGACCCCAGCGCCCGGGGACGGAAGGCGAGAGACGCGCGCCTTTCCAGGGGCCGCCCCGCTTCAGGTGCCGAAGCCCACGGCCGCTCGCCTCCCGCTCTCCCTCGATGGCTCACAAAAATGTCCACGACCACAGGGCAGGGGATGGAGATGGCAGGAAGCGAGAATGGAAGACAGAATTCTGCAAGCTGGGCCTGATTCACTCAGCCTTTAAATGGAGATGGAGCTTCCTCTCAATGGCAACAGGCAAACCCTCCCTGCCCTCCCAAAGGGCTCCACGTGGGACAAGACAGCCCTCCCTCCCACTGCCAGGGAAGCCGTCCAAGCAGGCGAAACGGTCAACGGTTTCTTCAGAAACTGGACTCCGTCCCCACATCCAACTCCAGCCCAAAAACCGAAACATACAGCGTTACACTTTGCCTCTATTATGACCAGAATGACAGTTTGTGTACAAGTTCCAGGATTCTTGTTATCAAAGCAAGACACTCTAAATATACAGCTTTCCTCCTCCTCCTCCTCCTCCTCGTCCTCCCCCCGGGACGGTTAATTCATCATCTTACCACAAGGCACAACACGCACAGCTTGGAGGGGCCGATACAGTCATCGTGGCAGAACGCCCCACAGCCTTTACACATGATCATGGCTTTAAGGCTGCACGAACACTTGAGGGAAATTTCCTCCACGTGGCCGCTCTCGACGAACATCTGCGCCGAGAGGGAGACGCCACGGGACGCGGCAAAGTTGGCTTTGTGGCCCAGGGGCATCATGCTTCCCACGAGGCTCCTGGAAAAAACAGGCGTGGCAGAGCTGTAGCTGAGACTGGGGGGGCTCACCTGCAGCTTGGAAAGCTTCCCGTAAAAGGACTGCTTGATATTGAGCTGGGAAGGGATGGAGGAGGGCTCCAGAGGCTGAGCGAGGCCCTTGCCGGGCTCTCGGGGCAGCCTGAGGAAGGGCAAGTCGCGTGCCAGGGGAAGGTTCCGCGCCCGCTCCGTCAACTCCGCGGGGCCGGGCGGGGCCTCTTTCCTCTTCTCGCCGTTCCTCTTGGCCGGGCGGGGGCACGCCAGGACGCGCCTGTTCTCCGCTCCTCCGCTGCCGCCCACGTGGAGGCGTGGCTTGGCAGGCCAATCCTCCCTTACTGGCGCTACGGCATCTTCCGACGCGGCGCCCCTGGCTGGCGGAGACACCGGCTTGCTGTGCGAGAGCATGCTCTGGATGGGAAAGGGTTCCCGCCCTTTGGGGTGCTGGGCTCTCCCAGCGGCACTGCAAGGAAAGCCAGGGCCGAAGACCTTCTTCCCACCAGCGCCCTGGTTCTTAGGAACGGAGTCGGCGCTCGGCTGCGCGGGGCCCAAAGAGGTTACACTGGAAGAGAACGGGGTGATGGCAGCTGCCTTCGGCTTCCCTTCTGGGTTCCCGCCGGCAAGAGATTTGGCCGGGAGAGCGGCAGACGAGCCTTTTGGCTCTTCCCGAGCACCAGAAGAAGGTGTTCCCGCTTCCAGGCCCAAGCTCTCTGACTTCTGGGAAATGTTCACAGCTTCCTCCAGAGCGCTGGAGCTGGCACTCAACTCAGGGCTTTCCTCCAAGTCCTCAGGTTCCTTCTCCAGTCTTTCTATGGGCAAAGGTGTCGGGCCAGGAGTGGACTGCCTCGGGGGAGAGTCCCTCAAACAACCGGACACGTCACATCCGCTTCTGACTGTGCTGCCATTTGCGTTCACATCTTCACCCTGAAGGGTCTTCTGGGAAACACAGCTGCCGTTCTTGCTCCCAACCAAGGAACAAGCCTCTGAGGAGAAATTATCCACGGAGGAAGCCACCCGTGCCACCTGGCTGACACTGCAAGAGCCCGGGAGAACGGTTTGCAGAGGCAGACTTCCCCTGAGCAACTGAACCACCAGAGGGTTGCTTGCTTCTACAGACAGAGGCTTGGGGGTCACCTGCACTGGCTGTTCTGGGCTCTCCAAATCAAGACAGACAAACACTTCGTGGCCTTTCTGGGAAAGAGAAGGCCGCGGTCCCCAGCCCTGTGGTGGACACATACTGGCGGTTCCAGCTTTGGAAGGCAAATTATCCATGTGCGTAGAAGTCTCCGTTCTTACAGAACATTCAGGGTTGACCTCTGAGTGGCCTCTCCTAGGAGCAGCCTCTTTCTTCGCAGCTTCCTCCTGGTTCACCTCCACATTTTCATCTGTTAGCTCAGCTTCTAGGTCAGACGCTGTCTCTGTCGTCTCACTCAGCACGCTCCTCGTTTCTTCATCACTGAAGGAATTCGTGCCTGTTGCTGCTTCTGCCGGCTGCCCGGCTGCCCCCGTTTCTGCCTTCAGCAGTGTCTCCCATGGCAGAAGGCAGCTTTTGAGGGCAAATCTCTCCTGCAGCGGATCTGAATCCTCGGCGTGCAGCTCTGGCTTCCACAGAGGGGATTTGCCAGCGTCACTGCTATGCAGCCCGCTTGGCGTTTCTCTGCTGTACCACTGTGTGGCCTGCTGACATGGTGATACGTGGAAGGGCTGGGTCAAATCCCCTGCCCCTGGAGTGCTAGGGTTCTCAGGTGCAGGGAGATGTTCCTGCCCGCAAGAGCTTAACACCTCCAATGCCTTTTCCTCGCTGCTCTCTGAGGCCAAACCTGTGGCATAACTGGAACTATGAGAGGTTCCCTTCACAGTAGAGTTGCAGTTCAGAATTATGGGCTTAGCACCGTCACGTTCTTCTACAATGCCTGTGTCTCCAGGGAGATTCGTGGGAGACTCCTCCTGCCAAAAGCAGCTCAGCTGACTATCCGAACGCAGTTCCCTTTCCTCCTGCGAAGCAGCACCCAGAGATTGGTCGCTACTGATATCCTCCAGAAAAGGCTCAGATCTGCCCACCTGTGCCTCTCTCGTACAGCAGTCAGGGGTCAGTTCGGTCCTGGTGCCACCAAAGTGAGTGCTCCTGCACGCCTCTGAAAGTTGGACGGCATTTTCAGACCCAAGCGACGGAAGGCCAGTAACCGGTCCGAACACACGCTCACCTTCCGCCACAGGAAACGAGGCCTCACCCGTGCAAGCAGGTGAGCTCAGCTTAGCCGGCTTGAAGATAGGCTGCCCTTCTAGCTGGGAAGGCGGCAGTAACTGTGTTCGCTGTAAATCTGACATGCACTTCCCACGAGTTCTCTTCGACCTCCAGCGCCCGGGGCGGCGGCCGGGCTGCCGGACCCTCCTCCGGCGGCGGCGGCAGCGGTGGCTGTGGCTGCTGTTACCACCACCACTGCTGCCGCCACCTTCGTCTGTGCTCCGTCCACCTCCTCCTGGCCCACCCCCACCTCCAATGGCGTTGGCGGCGGCGGCAGGGGTGGCGGCGGCAGGAGCAGCAGCCTCTCGCCGGAGCCGGCCTTGCAGAGCACAGGCCTTAAAGTCAGCAGCGGCCGGGGGCCCGCTTCGGTCCTGGCTGGGGGGCTCTGGATTGGGGATAATCCGAGGACATATCTGGTAGGCTGGCTGACCTTTAACCACCCAGGGTGGTTTGATACGGGAAAGTTGAATCTGGAAAAGAACCAAATGAGAAAAATCAAGACTTTTGCACAATGCTCTGGCGGGCTGCAGAGCAACAAGACCCTTCCGTCTCTGCTTCCGAACTATAATAGCTTTTGAACACTAGTCAATGGCCATTCTGACTGGGGGACAGGGTGACTACAAGAATCTCCAGTTTAACTATCACAGGCTTCTCCCAAAGAAATCTGGGCAGTCTAGCTTGCGGTGAGAGCTCTGAGCATTCTCTATTAGAATCATGGAACAGACCACAGGACCAACCCCTTGCAATGCAGGAACACCCATCGAAGCGCTCCCAACAGATGGCCATCCAGCCTCTGCTTAAAAACCTCCAAAGAAAGAGCAGACTCCACCACACTCCATTGGAGCAGCATATTCCACTGCCAGACAGCTCTGACCGTCAGGAAGTTCTTCCTGAGGTTCAGGTGGAATCTCCTTTCCTGCAGCTTGAATCCATTGCTCCTTGTCCTAGTCTCTGGAGCAGCAGAAAACAAGCCTGCTCCCTCCTCAACATGACATCCCTTCAAATATTTAAACATGGCTATCATGTCCCTTCTTAACCTTCTCTTCTGCAGACTAAACATCCCCAGCTCCCTAAGCCACTCCTCACAGGGCTTCATGGCTTCCAGACTCTTCACCATTTTGGTTGCCCTCCTCTGGACACGTTCCAGCTTGTCAATATTCTTCTTGAATTGAGGTGCCCAGAACTGGACACAGAATTCCAGATGAGGTCTTACCAATGCAGAATAGAGTGGTACCATTGGCTCCCTCGATCTAGACACCATATTCCTATTCATGCAACCAAGAACTGCGTTGGCCTTCTTGGCTGCCTCATCACACTGCTGATTAGGACTATTAGGACAGAGCATTCCCAACCTTCTCTTCAGCAAACTACAACCAGAAGAACACCCTGGGAGCAGGGGTCAGATTAGTTGCTTCCCATTAATATAATGCATTTTAATCCTTTTAATCACTGTTCTTCATGCTACAGAGCAGGAACAAGGAAATGCATCTGGAATGTGGAATGCCGAGAGAATATTCTAACAAAAGTCCACTGCTCAACCAGCAGGAGCAAGGTCAAAGTTTTTCCAAGCACAGAGCTGAAGTGACCACTCTCAATCAGACCAGTGTGGGGAGGAGAATAAATTTATCCAAAAGGAGCATGTTAATGGGAAACGCGCATGATGTTACGTCTGAAACGATGGCTCGTAATGGGAATTGGTTCTGGGCATCACAGGTCAAGAAGGATACAGACAAGCTGGAATGGGGTCAGAGGGTGGCGAGGATAGAAAGCCCTATAAGGAACAGTTTAGGGACCTGAGTATGTTTATCGTGGCGAAGACTGAAAGGTAGAAACAAGACAGCCATCTTTAAATATCTGATGGGATGTCACACTTGTTTTCTGCTGCTCCAAACTGGAACACAAACCAATGGATTCAAATGACAAGAAAAGGGATTCCACCTACACATTAGAAAGACTGTCCTGCCAGTAAGAGCAGTTTGACCCTGGACTTTCCTTTATCGGAAGTTTTTAAACAAAGACAAGATGGGTATCTTTCAGGAGTGCTGTAGTTGTGTATTCTTATGTGGCACGGCGTCAGACTAGACGGCCCCCCTCGGAATCCCTTTCGACTCTGTATAAATCCTTCTATCTACAGATGAGTAACATGAAGATTGTGGAAGTAACCTATCTGTCAGGAAGGAAAGAACCGAAATGAACTGAAGACAGCCCTTTCTCAGCCCATTTCCTTCCTCCCAATAAGAACATCAGGAGAGCCTTGAAGCCAGGTCAGGCCAAGGGCACATCTAGTCCAAGATTCTGCTCCCTCAATCTCTGCTGCCTATGGCGGGTGGGGGGTCTCCAGCAGGATCTGAGCGCCCCTGCACCCTCTACCTTGCTCTCCCTGCCAAATGATTTACAGAAAACCACTGCCTCGGGAGGTGATGATGAACAGTCAGTAAGGATGATCCCATCCTCCTCCTTGAATTCATCCAGTCCCTCTTTAAAGTACTGTGAGTTATCAGCCATCCTGACATCTTGTGGCAGCAAATTCCACAGTTATCTCTGCACTGGGTGACAAACTCCTTCCCTTTCTCTTTCCTGAATCTTCCACTATTTAGCTGACGCCCTAGCATTACGAGAGGAGTAAGAGGCTTCTCCCTACCCACCTTCTTTACATCAAGGATTCTTTTACACACCCTATCACGACTTCTCTTTAAGCTAAACAACCCCAAACTTTGCAAGTTTTCCTCATGGGAAGTCTCACAATCATTTTGGTGGCCCTTTTGTGCACCTTTTCCAGTCTTCCAGTATCTTTTCTTAGGTGTGGTGTCCAGAAGTGTACACAGCATTCCAGGACAGACACATCACAGATGCATGGAAGGGCAATATGATAGTGGCCGTTTTATTTTTGATTTCCTGTCTAATTATGGAATTTGCCTTGCTCATGGCAGCTGCCCACTGGGCTGAGATTTCCATTGCTTTATCTGCCTACCACAACATCATTTTCATGGGCAGCTGCTGGCATCTCAGAGCCCACCAATGTATACATGAAAATGGGATTCTCTGCCCAATATTGCACGTTTGCTTACAGTAAATCTCATTTGCCATTTTAATGCCTATTTTTTGACGATGAGAGATCATTCTGGAGCTCTCTGAAAATCTGTTCTTGCTCTCACTCCCCTAAATATTTCTCTGTCCCTCAGCAAACTTGGCCACTTCACTGCTCACCTTTAACTCCCAGTGATTTACAACGTATCCCCAGCCTGCATCCCTCCAGCCCACATTACAGGGGCCAAAGATGCCAGGTCTTAGTGTGAGGCTGGGCACTAACACACACACACACACACGCGCACGCACCATCTCACTCCCCAACTCCTGCCTGGGCCTGGACTTACTACTGCTGACCAAAGCTGCAGTGAGGCAGCCCCTTCCTCAGGTAGCTCTAAGCTGCCCTGGGAAAATCTAGCTGCGCGTTCAGGGAGCAACCGCCCAGGACGAGCCGCTCTCCTACCCGGATGGGTGGGACTTTGGGTTCCTCTTTGGTGGGCTGTGGCTTTTCTGGGTGAACACTTTCAATTGTGTTACGAAAGGACTGACGATCTTCAAGCCGGGGCTTCTTCTCGGGGAAGGAGGCAGAGGCTGCCTGCTCAAAGCTCTTCCTCTTCTGCTCCTTAGACTCCTGCTCTTGGGGCTCCAGGGGCAGGCTGGGAATCCTCTCCGCTGCGGCCGCCGCCGCCGCCACCATCACGTCTTCTACCTTGCTTGGGGTCCTGGTTGCCTCGGGCGCAATCTCTCTCTCCGGAGACGCCTGGCCCCCCTCGCGCAACTCCGCCTCCGGTTTAGCCTCTCTGCTGTCGGCTGGCTCTGGCTCCACAGGTGACGCCACCTCTTTGGCCTCTTCGGCTTGCTCCAGTGGCTCATGCAACTTACACAGGCTCCTCCGTGTCCGGCATCGAAGGGAGCGCTTCTTGAAATGCCCGTCGCGCTGGCGGGTGACGGGACCACGCTGCACCCTGGCGGGTTCAGCTTCTAGGGAGGCAGAGCCACTCTTCTTTTCTACCTCGCTGGGCACAGAGTTTTGCTGCTGAGGATCCTCTCTGGTCAAGCCCAGCCTGTGGGTCAGCAATGCAATTTGGGTTAGCAAACGGCATACAGAGGGAGGCATCCCACTTTTATGTGATGGTGATGATGGGATACTCAGATCATCATTAGATGGACCAAAGCCTGGCTGCTGAATGATGTCTTTCCTGGGCCATTTGGCCAAAAGGAATTCATTCTACACAGGTGCTCCCCTGTTTGCTTCCAACAGCTCTTAACCTGTTAACAGGAGCTCTGTGTGCACAATCCCTGCTGATACCCATGCCAGAAGAAAGGTGGGATGTTAACTAAACAAACAAATAAGGTACAGAAGGGGGTCTCATTTCTCTTCCTGTAGCTTACACAGGAGAAAATGTTAGTGGATTCCACTGCCCTCACCTGACGACTGTCACAGGACAGCAGGCCTGGGCCATGAGCTAGAACAGTCCACCGGCATGTGCACAACTCAAAGGTACAGGGAGGTGGATGTAAGTGTTTTAAGGTTTACAGCTTGCCAAATCATATTACTGCACTAACTTATCAAAACACTGGAGCTGGGAGAATGTTTGCTTCTTACAACACAATGGAATCAAGAGTACTACAGGCCTGCCTTTCCCTCTCAGTAAATAAGAAGCTTAAAGACTGTTTTAATTTTAAAAAAGAACATTGAACTTGGGGGTATGGATGGGGCTCCCAGAGTCTTCCTAAGGGGGGGGGGTTAATCTCTACAGCCCTGCTAAGGCTACATTCCTGAAAGACATTAACTGCTACTTAATAGGCAGGCAGACTTACTTTTGCCCATAGTAGTCCTCAAAGAACCTCTCCTTCCACTGTTCCATTTTCTTTTCCTTCTCCATTTCCTGTCTTATGCGAACCTGCATTTCATGAGTGAACTCCCCTGCAAAGGAAACAACAATCTTAAGCTTTTCAATACAGGAGGAAGCTTGCAGAAAGCCGACTCAACAGGATTCACATAAAGGACAGGACAAATCCAAGGCCTAAATTTCTGCTTTCTGTCCAATGGATTGCGAGGGCCTTGGCAGGCATTTCAACATCTAAGGATCCATGTCTTTTTAAGAAAGTATGCTCAACATTTCCCCTAGAATCTTCAGTGTTATTTACAATACAAATAACTTTCGCTTCATTTACTTTAGAAAGAAAATATATATAGTTGGCTCTCCATATATGCAGATTCTGTATCCAGGGATCCAAAGACCCATGTTTTGACAATATTAAAAAAAAATATCCAAAAAGCAAACTTTGATTTTGCTATTTCATATAAGGGATGCCATTTTACTACACCATTGTACATAACGGGACTTGAACATCCATGAATTCTGGTACTCGCAGGGGGTCCTGGAACCATACCCTAGTGGACTGGGTCCACTGCAGTCAAAACTTTAGAGCAGCTGTTTGAAACAGTGCCCCAGGAATTCCTGGTGATTTTGAGGAGGACAAGTAAGGGCAGGCAAACTTCTTCAAAAGACAATTGTGCTCAGTTTTGAGAATGACCAAAGAGGGTGCCACAGAATATAAGCCATAACCCAGAATCTTTGGCAACACAGACACTCTCCATGGCAGACATTCTTAACACCAAACTAAAGTGGAAATAATTCACTGAAGGCATAATATTAGAGAATGACTGCTTTAGTTTCAGAACTCTTTCTTCCTGGATTTCCCAAGTCAAACAGCAAATCACAGTCACGAGCACTTTCTCTTCACCAGGACAATATTATACCCAGCTTTCCCACTAAAAACATAGCATTCCAAGTGGCTAACAGTATGTTCACCGAAAACAATCACAGGTTATTTAGATTTAGACTGGCTTTTTGGGTCAAGACGTGAAACTACAAAACATACAGACCATTAGAAATGTACAATAGCATCTATGATCAGAAGCAACTGCCGTGCCACACAGTAGCACACATAGCAAAGTAGTAAACACATAGTCATAGTAAACAGCCTGCTGCATTTGCCCTGAAGGAGCAAGTGCGTGACTTGGGAGTAGCCCTGTCTGCAATGACACTTAAAGCCCTGAGGGAGTTGAGAACTCGGTAACTGCGGGGACGGCTCTCCCCATGCGTGCTTGTCCAACTATTACAGTCTGCTTGGGGGGCTCCTCTGGGTTCACTAGTAAGTTCAATACATTGTGCTGGGACATGGGAGAGGGACTTCCCAGCCGTGGCACCCCTATGGTGGACGGCCTCCCCCTGGAGGCTTGAATGGCACCAACACTCGTGTCATTTAGGCAACTTCTTCCCAAATACACTTGTAAATCATTTTCAACTTTTAAATCTTTTCAATCTGCTTTTAACTTATTATTCTTGTTTAATATGTTTTTAGTTTAATTATTTTATTGTTTTAAATTGCAAAAAAAAATGCTATCTGTAAGCCACCCTGAGATCTCTGATACAGGGTGGGGTAGAAATATATTAATAATAATAATACTTTTTTACTCATTTTTAAATGAACGTATTGGAAGTTTTCTACACGTTTTTCAAGGCACTTCTTAGAACTTAGAGAAAAACAGGCAGCTCTCAAAGGCTTGTGCCCCAATACTCATGATGGCGAACTTGAAGAATCAGATTTTATTGGTACTGTTTATTAGTCTGTGGACCTGAATGAAGGGTGGCATAAGAAAGAGGAGCTAATACATTCTGCTTTTTTTATTTTTTACATTTATTATTTTATCATCATTTATTTCTTATTTTATATTATATATTTTATTTTACTCTACTTTATTTATTGCTGATGGTAATGGTGGGGCTGTGGAAACCATACTCTCAAGACAGAAGGCAACCACTTCATACATTTATTCAAACCGAATGCATGTATACTGCCAACCTAAAGGAAAAGGAGCTGAATGACTTCCCAAACCTGGATATGCAACACAGCAAGTCCAGTTGTGTTCTACCTAAAGCATGTTGTCTGGCTTGCTACGGAGAGATGACAGCCACCAAGACCTGCCCCTGAAAGCTTCAGAGGAGGAGGCAAAATCAATGCAGAGAAGGGACTCCTGCTTCAGAGCTGCAGACACCCGCCTTCCTTCCAACCACAACCCCCAGCTGCTCGACAAGTATCTGCTTCACCCACCATCCGCCAGCCGCTCTCTCCAGCTCTGGGCCGCAAGGGCAAAGAACTCATTGTTCAAGGCACTTCCGCTAAGTCGCATCAGTCCATCTGTCCCAGCCTAAAGGAAACAAACCACAGCAGGTGGAAAGTGTGTGCAGTGATTTTGGTTTCGGGGGGAGAGAGGGGAAAGGACTGGGCTCATGGACATCCCTACCTGTCTGTCCACTTCAGGGAGAAGGAGGAGGAGCTGCTGCTGGAAGTGGAGGGGCAGTGCGTTGAAGGTCCTGCAGTTGATCAGCGCCCGGAGGTTGGTGTTGACAAGAATCGAGCCAGGCGTCTCAAAATCTATCTCATCACCCCTGTTCCTCTTCATCTGCCCTACAGTAGCCGGAGAATCCCGTAAAACCAGAAACATGACATAAACAATATTCCAGAAAACAAGCACCTACCTTCACACACAGCTGCAGTGCTTCAGCACAGAGAAGAGTCACTCTCAAGGAGATTTCTGAAGCTCAGTACAGCCCAGTAGTGACACAAATGAGAGACAGAAACAGGCCGCTCAGAGGGAGACCAATTCTGCTTTTGGACAGTCTAACGGACTGGATGTGGGATCCTTTCAAAAGGAACCACCACCCAAATACCAAAAGCATCGCTGCAAACATACCCAAGTCTCCTTTCTAAAGTTTTCTGTTCCAGGAAAGCAAAAGCTGGAGCATACATGGAAAGATGTGCCCAAGGGCCACTGGTAACACCCCCAGGAGTTGCTTAGCTACACACGAGCACATGTACGACCCCCCAGAGACCCCTGGCTGACAATGGATGCAGCCCTCTGAGTCAAGATGGCTGTGCACCCCTGCCCTAAATACTTCGGGAGTCAGTTAACTGAAGGAGTAGTCACCAGCCACATGAGACAGCTTACGCTTTAAGATCAGCCCTGAGGCTGCACTTTCTGGTCTTCTAATGATAGCTATAAGACTGGTAAAGACAGGGCTGTCTTTATCATGGACCCATGTCTTTGAGATACCCTCCAGAGACATGTGGACCTTTCTTTGCTGGCCTTTTAGAGATTTAAAATATTGTGCTTCCACTCACATTTTAATTGCCTTTATTATGTGTTATTTTATATACTGAATGTGGCTTATTTCCTTAAGAGTTTCATTTTTTTTGTCATACCAAGACTGGAGTTAGTCACAACTAACTTCAATCCCACTGACTGCTATGGGTCTAGTCTGGATATGACAAAATCTGGATCCAACTCTTTGTATTTTAAGACATGCTACAATATACTTTCACCCTAAAATGGAGGGTAGAAGTCTATTAAAATAATAATGGCAGTGATGGTGTGGCGTTCTGTCACCCCTGCACACACCACCCATTATGGAATTCTGTTTATTTACAGGACTGCAGAAGAAGGTTGAATTCTTCAGTATTCTGAACACCATTTCTCCATTTAAAGAACACCAAGAGCACCCCACAACACAGAAAGCAACAGAACTAATTCCCAAACCCTCATCTCATATCAGCCACAAAACCTGAAATAAGCTAAAGCACAAATCAGTTTAAGACAGTTTTCCAACCACACATCCAAAGCCTGCTCCCACCTTCTAGATAGGAGAGGAAGACTTTTGCGTTTCCCATGGGAGGTCTTCCAGATGGGCCACCTATCACAGAGCAGGACCTGTCTTCTGTGCTGTCTGCCTAATGGTCCAGATGATGGTGCAGAGAACGGGGATGGTAGGACAGAGCTTTAGGCCATTTCCACACTACACTCTTATAGCGCGTCAACATCCTATGGAATCCTGGGATTTACAGTTTAAGGAGGGGCCAACTGGCCCTTCTCTAAACTGCAAACCCCAGGATTCCACAGGATGTTGAAAGTGTAGTAATGGCGCTATAAGAGTGTACTGTGGAAATGGCCTTAGAAACGGGCTTTTACAAAGGCTCTGAGCGCCATTCTTCTCAAAGGGGAAAGTCCAAATAAGGACACTGGGATGTGGCTGCTTACCGCCTGAGGGTTTACGGAATCCTCGGAACAGCTGAGGAGGGTCCCGGCCAATTTCTGTCCTGCTACGTCCTGCAGTGCTACAAAGGGCTGAGGAACTGCTGCTACTGCTACTCTCACCCCCTGTTTGTCTCCCTGGGAACCCTGCAAGAGAGACAGACAGACAGGCACTCACCAAATGAGAGCAGGAGGAAGTGTCCCACAGGACTATACCATCAACTCCCCTCCTTCTCTCCCTTGGAATCCCAGTACTACCAAACACACCCCTGTCGTATGTTTTAAGCTTCAGCTGAAACCCCGGTGTTGGCATGCAAGATACTGAGTTTACACAGCTTATCCTGAGAACAAGGGCCTGGGCTTCTGCAGATGAAGGCAGCAACTGGCCTCCCACAGAAACCAGCAGACAGGAGTGCCTGTCGAAGCAGCCTCGTAACTGCCTACCTTCTGCCTCATCGCAACGTTTTATACTGCCTGTTTCCCTGTGGTCGATTCATCCTTGCCTCCATTTCTGTTAGAGCCTAAAGCAGGCGTGACCATGCACCATAGCCTGAAAGATTCCACTGCCAGATTTTCTGTTCCCCTAGAATTCCAAAAGACTGGAATTTTTTAAAACAGACTTAGAACATGTTCTATGTAAGAGAGAATGTATCTCTCTCTCTCTCTCTCTCTCTGTGTGTGTGAGAGAGATAGGGAGAAAACACTTACAGCACTTTATGCTTTGATGGCAAATAGCAGTTCAGTGCTGAATGGGTTTTACAGTTCTCTCTTAGTTCTTGCAAAAATATTATTGAAAGGTAAAGACATTTTTAATAAAAATAATAAAAAAAAAGAAAGGTAAAGACAGCAAACAAGGTAAAGACAGCAAACTGCTCAAGATCTTCCCTTGAATGAAATACAGTCAGCCCTCTATTTTTGCAGCAGCTCCACTTTTGCAGCGGTTCTCCTGCAAAAGTGGAAAAGTGCAAATAAAAATAAAAAAAACTACATTTTTTTTAACCTAAGGAATCTCCAGAACCTCCAGAGCAATTCTATGGTCAATTTCCAGCAGAAGTGAGGCACAGAGTCACGCTGAAAGACCTGCCAATGTCTAGAGAAATGTTCCCGTTAGGAGTATCCAGCTCAACTCTGCAGTCCACTTCCACCAGATGCAGAACTCAGAGACTCCTAAAAACATGTTTCTTCCACAGCAGGGACAAATATTTAAGGTTTTTTTAAAAAAACAGCCTACAAATAATCAAATCCACAAAAGCGGAGGGCCAACCATATGTCGAAATAACAGTCTGAACAAGGACCTCCCAAGTCAAAAGCCCATTTGTTTTTTTTTTGCTCTTCTTGTTGTCATTTGATGAGAGCTGTGTTTAAAGTTCATTTTACGAGAAGCAACAATATGCTACAGCATAAAGCATAGAATTTGAAAACCAGAACAGCAAACCATTAGAGAACTGGCAAATTGGAAAAGTACCAACGAAATCTCCACTGATATGGCTCTGGGTGGAAATGGGTGAGCCTGAGGCAAGAGAGGTAATGCACCAATGTTGGCCCATAATGGGGTCGGGGTGGGAGAGGAGTCCTGCTCACCTGATGAAGTCTCCATATGAGCACCATTTACTTTCAGAGGAGTCAGAACTACACGGGGAAGCATCACACCTGTCTTTTTCTTCTGTTTGCTGGCCTGTATTTTAGAAAATATCAAATGAGCATATTGGTTGGAAAGAAGCAACACATTCTAAAGGGAAAAGCAGCCTCTCATCTTGGCAAAGGGCTCAATATCCTTCACATAGCAAAACCATTCACAACCCCAGAGGCCAGCTCAGCCGTGAAGACAACAGGTCATTCCTGGAACTGATCAGAATTCTCTGAAGTATAACAAGCAGCTTGTCCAGAGGCCCACAAAACCAATGGTTACTCCTGTTTGAATTATGATGGCCAAGTCAACAATGGGAAAAGATACTTGGATGAGTTGTCAAACTTCCACTCTTGGAGGTTTTCAGCAAGAATCTGGAGAGACAGCTGCGCAGAAAGCTGACTCATGTGCTCTTTCAATGCAACAGGTGGAATCCAGTTCTTCTCAGCCTATATGACGTCGGGGACCGGCAACTACTTTTTTTCCACTGTGCCAGGAAACAGGACTACATTTATGCCCATTTCCTTAAGTTGTTCCTTTCTTTCTTGGAAACCTGTCAGGGATCGACACTTTGACCAGGACACCCCAACTGGGAACCCACACCAGCCCACGGACCACCATTCTAAGCAGCACCTGTCTACCTCCCCTATTTCATACCCCTGCTGTTCAGAGTTCCACAGGCAGTTGACTAAAGGTGATTCCCATCTGCTCAGCACTGCCCTATCACAGACTTCCTGAAGGCCCCAATTCTATCCGTGACCCCTGCTAAAGGCCAAACTCCTTAGCATACTTAGGAAATGCTGCAGTGATTCAGCCCTCAGTGATTCAGCCTTCTTCTATTCACCTGGTCCCTGTTAAAACCATCTTTTATTTTTATTTCTTCTTTTACTTAAAAAAGGAAAGACCCTTCAGCAGTATCTTCAGAGCCATTTATGAAAACAAGACATCTGGGAAAGTGAAAGGAGAGGAGAAGCTGATACATCATTTCTGACCCACTCTGCCTCTAACCAGTCTTCCTACCTGTGAGGTTGCTCTATGGCTCTCCCGCACAGCAGACCCACTCTTGCTCTGGGGCTCAGTGGAACAAGAGGCATTTGAGGAGGTTTCATCTAGAGATACTGGGAAGGAAAAATCATGCCATCAGCATCCATGGAAGCAACAAGCAGCTGAAGATCTGGGCAGGTAGACACTTACCGTCATTATCACCACTCACAGTGCTGGCGGCTTCATTGGACCCACTGCTTTCGGCATCAGCGGCATCATCCACCTCTTCTCCTTCAGGTGCAGACAGGCTGCGAGACCACTGCACAGCATCCTTCTGGAAAAAACAGGCACAGTTCTAAGGCCTTTCCCCCTTGTTAGCCGAGTGAAGAACTGCATGGATATTACCGAACCAGGGGAACCCCAATGTCTGGGTAAAAATACTCAGGTTAGCTCGTATGAAAAGCAACAACTGTCAAGTGCTTACGGATGTTGGGATAAGTCTTCTGGACCTAATAATGCGTGAACCATCATCATCATATTCCATGATTACCATGCCAGATGAATGGCAAGTTCAGATATATTGACTGAACAGAGCCTATCTGCCCACAGGCTGTGTACAGGAAATTCTAGACCTGAGATGCTATCATGTGCCAGGTACTGAGCTCATGCAATATACAACAGCCAGCTAAACCATCACCCAATCCCTGGACTGGAGGAAGAGCAATCTGGTCTTACCTTGAGAGTGAAAAGGCTGATGCGCCCAGGGAGCTTATAAAAAAGGCCGTCACAGCTCCTTGAATTGGAGTGCAGCATAGCATTCAGGCAGGCCAGAGGGGATGTGCCACTAAAGGGAGAAACAGGTCTTATTGCATCTGTGGGCTCTGACACACGCTTCTTCACCACCAGTGAAAAAACTGGCAAACACTGGCACACCGTCACCATGACTGCCACAGCAAAGCTGTCAATGGACTTTCAGATTGACTTGATGTGACAAAAGACTATCTCCTCTTTGTCACCCTCCTCACTGAGAATGATTGTGATCAAGCCAAACATCAGAGTATACAAAGGAATCTTGTAGCACCTCTGAGACTAATAGAGAGAAAGACTTTTGCGGTATAAGATTTCTTAGACTCAATCTATTTCAGAAGATGCATGGAGTGCTGCCTCTAAGGACAGATGTTTATACCAACAGATGGACAGGGAGCACAGCTGGGCATTTTTTTTTAAAGTAAACTATCAAGATATGCAATTTGGTCTCTCTTTTTTTTTTCTTGACAAGTAATTTCCAATAATATGGCCAAGACCCCTTTTACAAAAGGAATTCTCAAATACAGTTTTAACATTTGATGCAGAAGTGCAGAAAGTTCACTACACCTCACCCCTTCAGTTCTCGGGAAAAGAAAAGATCCCATGGTCACCACCACTGCGAAAAGTCTCCATACACTACAACTATGCCCTTTGATTTTTCCCTAATAGTGTCTAGGATTGCTGAAACTTGTAGTGAAATCAAGATTCTTTATTCCACATTCTTCTGCATCACTGCAGACAGACAGCATTGCATCTGGGAACCAGAAGAAAACTCTAAATTGAAAGATGAGACATGGTTAATAAAAACAGAACAGAAAGCTCCTCTGAAGCACGTTCTTTGGTCTTGCATACAAAACCCTCATGATGTTTTGCATTTCAACTTATTCGGAAAAAAAAAAGGAAAGAAGCCTGAAAAAAAACCCATTACTCTACCTTCAATAAAATTTGTTTACTGGAACATTTTTTTTTTCAAGAATTCCTTTGACTGCCACTAAGATAATCCAAGTGGCTTCCGTGGATATGCAGTATGAAAATCATAACCTGCATCTTTTACTAGTTATAAGAAACTCATCTCCTGTCTAAATCCAAAAGGAATGCAGAAGGGAGACTGCCGGCCACAAAACCATGCATTTTGGTTCCTTAGATGACTCATGTACAACTCCCTCACAGACATCAGTGTTTTTATGAGGTAGGAAGAACCCCAATATCCATGCTGTCCTTTGTCCTTAAAACCTCTCAGCTGCTCCTCTTATTTAAATAAAAATTACTCAGGATAAACAAACAAACAATACTATTTTGAAAAGTTAGTTGAAAAACAACAATCTGTTGCTCTGCAATTTGTTTATTTCTTTAACCAAAGCCCTGGAATAATTTGACTACTGACAAAGTAAAGCAAGATAAACCAGCAAGGGCTGAGTTGCTAAAACAAACAGAGCTGCAGCGTTCTGCCTGCAGAGCTATTCTGCTAAATAACCAAAATCTGACCATTTAAAGGGCTATTTGGATATGGACAGAAGTAATCTGGTAGACACTGTTTACTTGAATTCCCAAAGGTTTCTTTCAGAGTGCTTCACCAAAAAGACTCCTGAATAAAACTCAGCAGTCATGAGATGAGATGAGAAATCCTGTTAGGAATGGAAAACGAAGTAATGAGGAGGAAGCAGAAAAGAACAATAAAGAGAGGTTTCAGCAGTGGAGGGATGAGTCCATATCTGGGCCAGTGCTTTTAAACTTCTTCACAAATGGTCTGAGCAGCAAGGGGGCCACGTTTACCAACGACTACTATGCTGCTGGAGCTAACCTATACACAGATGCTGCATAGTTCTGGTCACCACACCATGACAGGTTTAAGGTATTGCTGGAAAGCTACAGAAGAGGGCAACCAGAACGACCAAGAGGCTGGAGCAACATATGAGGGAAGGACTGGCTTAGAAAAAAGGCTGAAAAGACACCATGGGACAACATGAAACGATTCACGGTGTGGAGAAATATGGCAAAACTTTTCTCCTCCCCTTGTAATACAAAACACTATGGTTATCCACTGATGTTGAATGGTTGGGAGACTCATGGCAGATAAAAGAAGTACTTCACCACAAAGTGAGGACTGGCATGATGCAAGAATGAAGACTCACCTTACCAGGGCTGCTCTCACTAGAGGGCACTCTTCAAAGGTCTGTACCATTCCTGCCTATCGAGGCAGGAGGTAAGAGCAACCCATCTCATGTTCAGCCTTTCGTTGCTCGGAAAAGGAAATACTTTGCCACAAAGTGTACAGTTAAACTGTCTAATTCCCTGCTGGAAGAGGTTGCAGTGGTCACCAAGTTGGACAGTTTTAAGAGGGCACTGTAAAAATTCGGGCTATCAGAGGATCCAAACTGTGACGGAAATATATTGTCAGAGGCAGCTGATGTCTTTAAATCAGCTACTGGTAAGCATGACAGTGAGGGTACTATTGCATTCACGGTATGTTTGTGGGCTTTCCCTGAGCATCTGGGCTGGCTGCTGTGTGAACAGAATGCTGGCTAGATGGGCCTTTGGTCTGATCCAGCACAGCTTTTTCTTGTGCTCTTCAAAAAGGGAGAATATAGTTTTTGCATTGACTATACTACCCTTTTAGATGCTCAGCCTCAACAGCCTGCCCCGGCACAGCATTCTCTGAGGAACTCCTTCTCCTGGTAGACAGAGATATAGCTAACTCTCCTTTCATTTTCCACTGCTCTTAGTCAGGAAAGACAGAGAAGGAGCAAGGCTGTCACTGCCAGGCCTTTTTTTCCTTTTAGTTTCTATGGAGTCTCTTTGCCAGATAAAGAGGAGAGGCCAAAAAATAACTAACAAAAGCAAGCAACAAGCCAGGAGGTTCTTTGGTACAAACAACATATCTAGGGAAGATGGTAAGAGAAAAGACTCAAAGCTCACCTGGAGACTGTTTCTTAACCAATACAGGATGGCGGCTTTGTCAAAGGGAAACCTAAATTGATGTTATGCTTTATAATACAACCTTGTATTGTACAGTATTGTATCGTGAAAATCTAAGCTATCAACTTCGGGGTCACCAAATGTAGGAAAACATGCTCTGTACTCATAGGCCTGCGATCTGCATTGTGAGCAGACTGGGAACACCCCTGCCCTGCAAAAGCAGTCCTTCAAGGAGACTTTTTGTAGAGGCTCCATCCTTATTCAGAAAGTCATTTACCTTCTGCGCACATGCAGTGGTTCCACAGCAAGGCCGGTTACATGTGGGGGAGAAAACAGCCCATGAAAAGAAATGGGAAAACAGAATGAAATTAACACAAAATGAAGTGTTCAGACAGCTGTTTAGGACAAAACAGGGACTAGTCAGTCTGTTTGGGCGTTTTATTTTGGAAGCAAACATCGAATAACTTTTGCTGTCCTGCATACACCTCTTTACAGTCCACAGGGCTAAATGTAGGGAGAAACTACAGGTACCTCTAGTCTATGTTCTCTCTCAAAGCACACATTTTCATTTCTATCCCAGTTAAACGTGTAAAAACTGTAGAATTACATTCTGAACATTTCTTCAGAATCTTAAATGGTCTCACTCCAAGATGAAGCACTTGAGACTACAAGGCTGGTGGCTCTAATGCTCTTTGCAGGCAGTATCTCCATAAGATAATTTGGTCTTCTCTAGAAGATCCTACAACTGTTAGCACACTAACTCGCATAGAGCCTTTTTTCATAATCTACTGAGCACATGTGCAGTGCCTTGCAGAAACACAGTCTCCCTTTGGCTTTGGTGTGTTACCATCTGGAACTGAAATGGATTTTACTGGCATTCTTATTACTTGAAGTATACAAGACAACACTGAGAAGTTGCAAAATATTCATATTATGGTGCAAACAAAAACAGACTATCATCTGCAGCTTGCAAAAATGTTCTCTTTACTACAACATGCCTAAATCAGCTCTTGTATAAACCACTGCCTCCAGAGGTCATATGAATAGCTGAATGGAGACCACCTGTGGGCAATTCTGATGCTACATGAGCTCAGATTACAAATGCATCTGTTTCTGGAAGGCTCTAGAGTTTGTCAGAGAACATACCTAGGCAAGCAGCATCACAAAGAACTACCAAAGCGAGTCCAAATAAAGTTGTACAGAAACACCAACTGGGGCTGGATTATTTTAAAAAAAATCACAAACTATTAACATTTCCCAGCACGCTATTAAATCCAGTTACAACACGGAAAGACTATGGCGCAACCACAATTCTGATTTAGAGAAGCCTGTCCACGAAAACTCAGTGACTGGGTGAAAGGGCCATTAAGTCAGACAAGCAAACAAGAAGCCAATGGGTAACTGTGAAGAAATCTGTTGCCAAAATGGAAGAAACTGTCTATGGGATAGCTATCACCCAGGCACTTCATAAAGCTGGATCAAGCCAATTGGGGGGGGGGGGGGACTGCCTGTGTTGAAACCAAACAGAAGTTTTTGGCTACACCACAAATGCTGCATGAGGTGCAAATTTAATAGTGCCCATTGCCCTAACAACACCATTCACACAGCAATGCACAGTAGTGGCAGCATGATGCTGTGCCACTATTTCTCTTTGGTGGGGACTAGGAAACTGGTAGTATTGAGGGCAAAATGGATGAAGTCAACTCTAGAGCAAGATCTGTTTCAGTATGGAAGAGACTTGGAACTGAGCTTAAGACTGACCTTCCAGCAGGAAAATGACCCTAAACATACAGCCAAAGTAATACCGGTTTCAAAACATGAACCTGGCTGTCTTAGAATAGCCCAGCCCAAGCCCAGATGTCAATCCAACTGAGAATCATCAGCAAGACTTGAAAGTTGCTGTCCACCAATGGTTCCTATCCATCCCGATGGAGCTTGGAGCACTTTTCCGAAGGAGGGGAGGAGGAGACAAAGAACACAGGATTCAGATGTGCAAGGCTGAGAGAGACTTACCCCAAAGACTCACAGCTATAACTGCTGCCAAAGGTACTTCTACCTAGTACTGACTTGGAGGGGGGATACTGAATACTTACTACTTACTCACTGATCAGTGCAAGCTTGTTTTTGTTCATCTATCTTTTGTATTTTTGTAGTATTGAGTACCTCCTGTTCACAAAATGGTAACAATGCCAATGAAATCCACTTCAGTTCCTGGTTGACATATAGAAAATGCAGAAAAGTCAAAGGTGGGGAGGCACTGCGTGCTTCCCAATGCATTTCAAGTAAGGGGCGGGGCCTGCCACTATAGCTTGATTTACTGCCTGAAAGGGGCTTTTAGACATCATTATCCTGATCAACCACTTCTGCACACAATCCTCTGCCTGACTAGATTCTTAGAGCTACAGGGCTCCAACAAATTCTGGCTTGGATTGCTCTATTTTTAGCTCCCAATGAAGCCACTATGTCCTGAGTCCTTTGATATATGCAGGAACCTCAGAGGACACACATAAACTCAGATGTGGAAGCAGGTAGAATCCTTCAATGGTTCTGATCTTCCCTCATGTCTGGCATAAACCAATGGAGCCACACACTGCACCAGAATCGGGGAGCCTAATGCTGCGAGATACCTGTGCCATGTTTGCATATCTCATAGCTTCTGACTTCAAAAATCTAGTGCAACATGGCTGCTGCATCATACCAGGCAGAAGAGAAGATCAGAGGCACTGTCAGAGCTTTGTACTACTGTGATCACACCTCTCTGCATGCACACAGGGGTCAAAGAACTAGCCAAGGAGATGGGTGCAGGTGGTTTCATGGGCTGGGAACGAAGTGGGGGAGCTTCTCCTCTTCAGATTGTTTGTGATTAAGACAATTCAAGGAGAGATGCTGGTTGTCTGGGCAGGGAGGGGTATTTGCCACCATCAGATCCACACTACCTTGAGAACATAGGTGGACAAAGTACAGCCTCCCTCAGAGGCTGCTGAACTGCAACTCCCAGCATTCCTTACCATCAGCTATACTGTAAAATGCTGATAGGAGTTGCAGTCCAACATCACCCGGACAGTTGCACTTTGCTCACCTCTACTTTAAGATATTTGCATCACTAGAACTCAACAGCACTAATACTGATACATGAGATAATACACTGTGTTAAAGAGGAAAGAAATGAGGCTATCCCATAATCCCCTGGGAAAGACATGAAGGTGAGTGCTGAATGAGAGAAGCAATGGTCATACAATATAACAATGCCATATAACATATGACAATATACAATATAACAATGGGGGGCAAAACTCACAACATTCTGCAAAACACCATAAATCTATGGAAATTTCAGAATAGGGAGTTAAATGGCCATGGGATGAGGTTCTGTTATTTTCACCTGTTTCGGACATGGTATGTGCCTTTTTCAAGCAAGAGAAGTTACTGTTGTGTTAGGAAAACAAAACAAGACGCACTTGCAAAATCAGTCTATGCAACATGTGGGACAAACCAGTGCTACCATCTTGCAAATGTACACACGCTTGCAGCACTCTCCATGACAAAGGCACGCTTGTAGGTGGCAACTGAAGAAAAGGCTGTATTAAAGAAAAACACCATGACTCCAACTAAGAACACAGCTGTCCGCAGAGGTTCAGGAAATCATTCAGCTGAAGCTAAAGGATCACATAAGGGCATTTTCAAACTAAATTCAGCCTTTTAATGGAAAAGGAAAAAGCGTGTTGGGAAAACAATGGAGCCAACTTCATCCCACCCCACACTTTGATCCTGATAGGAAGATCAGAACTGACCTCATTTCCTTTAGGCCCTCTGTTTCTATGACCTGCAGGATCTGTTTTGGGGTCATGGGGCCATCAGAATAGTTTTCCAGTACCTGAAAAGACAAAAAGATCCTAGGTTGAGTGTACAAACTAAAGTCAACAATATTCAGCTAGAAATTGAAAGTGGTTAACCTTTCAACAAAGCTATCAGTTCTGAACGTCAAGCACAGCACTCCAAGCACATGGCCACATCTACTCAAAATGCTAAGTGGGCCAGGAGATTCATTCATTCACTGCAAAGCTAAGTGCCAGGCACAATGAAATACAGGAGAACCTTGGGGGCAGATCCCAGGACACTGAAATCATTGTCATCCTACAGTCACAGCAAGGAATGGAATAGGTCTCACATGGGGCCAAGGTTCTTGATGGGGAAAGGTCACATGGAAGGATGTCTTAATAGGGGTGTCTGATGTATCTTTATTGTCATGTTTTTTTAAAAAATCTTGTTTAAATCACTGAAATCAATAACAAATATCATATCATAAATACAGTATTTATTTAATTTTTAATCAGCCGTTTTGGTTGTATCTTATTTTAACACTATTATAAGCCACCTCAGTCGAGATAGAAATAAAATTAAATGAATAAATAAATAATATTCATCCCTTTCCAAATCTAAGCTTAGAATCTCATTTACTCTTGCAAGTAAAATATCAGCCTAGTTCAATCAGCCTATCTGGTCATAGCAAAAAAAAAAACCCATTACAGAATACAGAACTGTCAATGCTTCCTACAGAAACAACTGACTGCAGGCAACAACCGTGAGCCACCTTTTCTATGGGATGGAGGAACCAACAGCTTTTTTCCATGTGCCTTCCAAACACCCAATAACATAATCTAGCACTGCTGAATTAAACTGCCAACAACAAGTCCTGTTTTGGTGTGTGATTGATTTCCTCCTGAACCCTCTCATAGAATCTTTCAGTTTCTTCTTCTGCCTCTATAGTTGGAGCATACACTTGGATTACAGTATATGGACGGGTTTTCCTTGAAGTCTTATTGACATTATTCAACCAGACTTTGCACGACTGCTTTTGCTACATCTCTTCTCAGTATTCATGCTACTTCATTTCTTTTTAGATTTTCATTTCCTGAGTAAAACACTGTGAAGTTGCATTACTCAAAATGTCTCATTCCTATCTACTTTAGTTCGCTCACTCCAAGTACTGCAATACACATTCCATTTTTTGTTTTACTATGTCTCGCTTCCCTCGATTCATGTTTCTCACATTCCATGTCCCTATAGTATGTGTTGTGCAGCTTTGGACTTTCACCTCTGAGCACATCAACAACTGAACATCCTTTTGGCTTTAGTTCAGTTGCATCATTAGCCACAGTGGTACCTGTTCTCTGCTGTAACCCAGTATCTAGCTAAGTGTCTGCTGACTTGGGAGTCTCATCTTCTGGCGCTATCTCGTTTCATTTTGGACTGTCTCATAATAGGGTTTTCACGGTAAAAGACATTCAATAAGAGTTTGTCATTGCCTCCTTCTGTGCAGTACTAAGAAGCATGAGCTACGGTGCCGCCGCTGTTGTCTCCGAGATCCTCTGCCAATGTCACACCCTCCCCACCACGCGGACTTTTGCTACTGCCCAGTAACTATTTCCAACAGCTTGGCTCCTCAGCTAAAGCCTGTCCAACATGAGAGACTCTACC
The DNA here is from genome assembly GCA_030412105.1 of Cyclura pinguis. Classification (NCBI taxonomy): domain Eukaryota; kingdom Metazoa; phylum Chordata; class Lepidosauria; order Squamata; family Iguanidae; genus Cyclura; species Cyclura pinguis. The sequence continues at coordinate 3,596,528 of CM059602.1, forward strand.
AGCAGCACTGCTACTATCTGCACAGGTTCTTGCCTCACAGAACCACACAATCCCACCACTATGGAAAGGCAGTGCCACAGCCGGATTGGAGAAAATACAGAATATATACTTAAGACCAAATGGCTACAATGCCTGGCACCAGTGGTGGAGGCGACAGTGGGGCAGTCAGCTTCTCCATGACAGTCCACTTGTTAAGTCTCCATTCTTTCACCAGCATCAGCCCTTCCCACTTTAGTCCCTGATGATGACAAAGAACAGTATACCAGCCAAGGTCTGGTGAAAGAGACCATGCTGGTGAAATATTGAAGTGGGCCTGCAGATGCCAGACAGTTGTGTTGGCACGTGAGGCAGTGGGTGTGGGCGACATGCTCATGCAAGCACTCCACCCCAACCAATCAATGGTGCCCACCACTACCCACAGGCACAAGGCCCACACACAACCTTCTTTGGCACCTGTACAAAGACTTGAGACTGCAGAATTCAATCTGCCTGCTCTCCATGCCCCATTCCTCCTTGTCTGGATTCTTCTTCCACCCTTGTTCTGGAATCTTCTCACACAGCTCCCTGCAATCTTTTCTGACAGTGCAAAGAAGAGATTCCTCACTTCCATTTCAGACATGACACGGAAGAAGAGAAGCAGACAGGAAAAGGGGCCATATTTGTCAGAGGAAAGTAAAAACAGGAGGTGTGGTGAAGGTGAAAGAAGTGGCAGGTGGGGAAGGAAATCAGTACAGCAGCTAGAGATAGGAGATGGGCACTGGGAAGGGACTGAGGCAGAGGAGAGCTAGCTGGAGCAAGGGAAGCACACAAAGGGCACCACACGGCGCACACAGGGCCTCCATGGAGTTCTTTGGGCCAGCCAAAGCAGAAGGGTAGGCTTAGCTTGTGTGAGGCCCCTGAAGCAGTACAGCACTGGGCCAGGCTCTGCTACTCTTGCGAAAACAGTGGGCAAGGAATCCAGACAGGGAACTTGGCTGCCTGGCTAGAACCAGGGCACTCTATGAAAACCTAGCAGAATTGCTGCTCTGCTCATGTGCAGCCTCCAGGGAGGGTTCTGAATGCCACTTTCTCTGCAGCAGGAAGTGCCAGAGAGGGTAGCTAGGAAAGAGGTAGAAAAGCACCACTGGATTCAGTGAGATTTACTTCTGGGTAAACATGCACGGTAGAAAACATGGAGGTGTAGGCAGGCTCCACTGTGAGGCTACGAGGCCTTGAATTCTGTTCATGGATCCCAACATGTTACAACTGTCTTCAGTTTCCACCCTCTCATGGTTCATAAAATGCTCTCACAATTTCAAGAGGAATTTAGGGACTCCTGTTCTAAGGACTGCTACTCAATATATGCAAGGAGCTGGAGATATGCTGACCCTCCAGATACCTCTCGGCTATACCTCCAGCCATCACTGACCACGCTGACCCATGGCAGATGGAAATCAAGAGTCCAGTAACATCTAAAGGGCCTTAAGTGTCCCCATTCTTGATCCATAGAACAGTACAGATGTGACAGACTGAGAGCTTCTGTAATCACGGTATGGAAAGCAAGTGAAATTCTGATTGTAACATTAAATACATACAAGCTACTTTCTCAAACAATTTATAGAAATGATATGGAACAGAAAATTCTCCCATTTCTTAAGACGGTTTCTTACATAAATTAATTTAAGAATGTGATGAACATTCTGTTTCAAAGCTGTAAATAACTTTCGTACATGAATATATTTGTATGATCATGTTTTTAAAATACTTGTGGGCTGCAGGAAAACCCTGTTATCTTTACATCGTGTAAAATTAATACAGAACACTTTCAATAATTAATAGACTGTTTAAATCTAACATTAAAATCAATTTAAAACAGGAAAGTGCACTTTATTTATCTGGAATCTTGTGACAGAGGGCTAAACGTAAATAAATAACCACCCCAGTATTAAATATCAGCCAGACAGACACATTAAACCAGATCCTGATGGATTTTAAAATCAGAAAACTTTCAAATGCAAAATGTTCCAGAAAATCCACATAACTGATTCATATTCATCAGACACTGAGGACACATGACTCCTAAGCATGGGTAGAATAATACCCAGATGGCAACAGTAAGATGCCACTAGAAGCCATTAAAGCCTACAAGACCATTTACTATTTGGATTTTAAAATTTATTTCTGAAATGCTATAGTTTATGAACATCTTCTTACTATAGAGTTCCTGATCTTTTGTTGTCTTAAAAACATATTATTCATTCTAAAAGGAGAGGGGAAAAATTAACAAGAACTTCATTCTGCCTTCCCAATGTTATATTTCAGCTTTTCTATTGGAAAATTTCTCCTTTTTTCTCCCTTTGAAATCCCCCCCCCCAGTTTACATCTCTAATGCAACTTTAGATGCAGTCCAGAGAAAGTGATATATCAGGCAATATTAATTTAGTCTGGTAGGTAGCTGGAAACAGGAACTAGCAAAGCATACTACTAACTGTAATAAAAGCTCCCAAGTACTCTAAAATAATCTTTTAAAAAAGTGTTAAGCCACATGACACCAGAGTAAGATGTTAATTCTGTGAAAAGACAACTGCTAAGACAGACCCAAGCAATGCAGTCTTCTATGAGGATAAAAAGTGGATGCATGTTCCTTTTTATAAAGAGCTAGCTTTCCTCACTGGGAAAAAAGGAAGCAATGTTTTGAGGAAAGATCTGAAGCTGTGATGCAAATTACAATTGCCCAGCCATGACACAGTAATACACTCAAGCAACCTGGACACAAATCATACTTGGAATATTAACCCCCAAAGAAACACTGCTGGCAGCTACACATTCATGGATCATATGAATCATCTTTTTAAAACTTACACAAGAGATTAAGTTGAAGCTCAATTAAAGAGTATTTTAACAGCATGTAATTCAAGGTAAGAAGATACATTTCTAAAGGGCACCATTTTTACAGAAACACATGTGTCATACTTAGCCTCATAAACGTAAAGACATCTACTCTTAGAAGTATTAAATGTACCGCACAGCAGGCCTACAAATGTGCGAATAAACCCTATGGGTGTTGGAAGCTAGTCAACAGGCATAAAGAACACAGGCAACAATCTGCGACTATCATGATACTTCAGTGAAAATGAATACTCAGCTGTGTACCTCTGGTTTGCTCTCTACAACTTAAGGAAGAAACAAGAGTTCAACACTCCAATGGAAAATGGCTCCAACTATGTTCTTTCAGAAACTGCTTTTAGCAAAGCACCTAAGAGTAAATGTTTGAGATTTCCTCATGGGATATAAAATGTCATATCTGTATCAACAAGGAATTACATTTGTACTAGCATTCCTGTTATCAAGGCACATTCTACCCTTGCACAGAACTGTCTGTAGCAGTTCTCTGATCAGTGCAAAAGGGGTATTAACTTCAGGTGCTGCCTGAAAACACTTTCAGTTTATGCTGACCCAGACACCTTGCAATCCTGGCCCGCTTCTCCTTCAATTAATTTTCTACTAAGATTAGCAGTCTGACCTTGGCATGAATTGAGTATCATGCACACTGTGTATACTTAAAAGTCTCTTCCCTACAATTCACATAGCTAGAAAGCATCACACACTCAGGGGACACAAAAGCTACCCTGACAACTGAGGTAGTTAACACTTCAAAAATTATGATGAGGAATATGCACAGCTTAATTGGAAATAAAGATCTCCTATGCATGGATTTACATTCAATTCAAGAAGCAACCCACAAACCAGGTGCAGGGCCAAGAAAGCCTCTAAGTACATAATCCAACCTGAAGTTGAGCTAGCAACAAACCAGAAATAGAAAATACACTCCAGGGATATGAACAGGCCTTGAAAAAAAGGGATGGTGGAGGTAAAACAGGCATCACAAGGCATTTCACTCTCAGATCAAGAGGAACCAAATCTCACCCAAGAAAATAGTTCTTGCGGCATTAAAAGGCCAAAAAGAACAGGGGAAAATGAACTCAGACTCATCATCTGATCAATCCTCAGTGTTTTCAGTGGCAGGCCAGGAACATGCTATATTCCCTGCAATCTTCCCCTGTGCCCTTCCTATCACCTCACTGCCCTTTGCAAGGTGCAGGCATCTGATGAAGGTTAAACAACAGCCAAGTATGCCAGGTGTCTTAGCAAAGTGCTTGACCCACAAAGACTAACATTCCCAGCTCTAAGGTGCACATGGAAACATCTCCATGAAGGAGCCTGCCCTGCTGGCAGGGAAGAGTCAGAAATCCAACTCGGAACTATCAGAACCTGCTTTGCTAAGTTCTCATGTTCCATCATATCAGGAACAAGAGTCAAATGAATTCTTTAGGAAATTTTCAATTCATTTATGTGCAGTTTTAGAGCCCATACTATGGACTTTGGATGTGTAATCAATCCAGCAACATCTTCTACAGAAGCAGTTTAAAAACCACTACTAATGGAATATGCTAAGCATAAGAACAAAACCCAAAGGAAAGTCTCCAAGACTATGGGGCGAACAACAATAAAGATAAAACCACCAGTAACCATACAAAGGTGATCACTGGTATCAGCTCTTGCTAGTTGGCATTGTAAGTGCTCTTGTAGTTAACAATAACCATTTAGTACTGGGAATACTCTATTTTAGCAAGCAAAGTATACAGTTCTGATAATGCAGATGTGGTGTCAGATTCCAATGAGGTAACACTGGAGATAATGCAGGTAGATGGGGCCACCAGAAGCCTATCAGCTTTGCATCCCATTCTTTCCCTGACTGCCAGGGCTCATGGGCCCAATGAAGGCCCATATGTATCTCTTTCGGCATTTTAGGAGTCACATTTATATTTTTAGGCCTGATCGGATCTAAGAAAGGTGAAGTGAAGGGAGTGGGTCTAAGAAAGGTGAGGGGATTCCCCCAAACATGGAGAAAAGGCCCACAGTACCCACACCAGAAGTTTGGGGGTATTATGAGCCAACTGGGAGACAAAAAACATATTTGGATACCCGCACATTTTGGGGACGGGACATAAGGACTCTATTACATCACACTCACTCGAATAGTTAGTATTAATATAATACAAACTAAATGTTTTTGTTTTATTTGTCTTCTTTTAACCGTTTTTTATTTCAGCCATGTGTTACTATCAGATAAGAAGGAATCAAAAAATATCTGGCTAGCCTTCATAAGCAACCATATTAGTTCTCCCTCCTCCTCCTCCTCCTCCAAGCCCGCTGGAACCTATGGACCATTAAGGAGGGGAAAGCATCTCATTCCTCCATTCCATCAGGTTTTTGAGAAAGGTCAAGTCAACACAACAGCTTCTTGGTGCTTCCAACATCCTTAATGCCACGAACAAAGCAAGAGATCATCACTTTGCACTAGTACAAGAAAAGTCAGAAACAACAAAGCAGAGTCACACTTCTCTTCTGTGCAAAGCCTGATATGACGTGAGACAGCAGCGCCTTCATGTCCACATGCACATTCTGTATGACCTCTGAATATGCAAGAGGATATGGGGAGGGGACTTGACATAAAATGAGAATGCCCTGCAAGTTCTCTATGGCACAGAGAACTCACAATAGAAAAAAGTGTCACATTATACTGGGCATCCATGAGAGCATCAGAGAAGTCTCCAGAATCGTCCCAAACGCAAATTGATGACCATTTCTGTGCATCCCTACAGAAAGAAAAAAATTGCTACATGAAAACTTTTACACTACAGCTCTCATTTGTCTGCCATGAACTATGCAAGACACACTGTTTGGAAAGGAAACCACTACTTAAGAACAAAGTTTCATCCTCAGTCAAGCAATAAGTAAAGGACAGATCATCCAGAGAGAACGGCCATATATGATTTGCACAGCTTTTTTTTAAAGTGGAAGAGAAACATTACTTCCTGAAACCAGCTTCTGAAAGCAGCATGAAAAGCAGACAGCTGCATAACCCATAGTCTGCAAAAAGCTGAGCACGCCATTTGCAATGTCAGTCTTCCTCTCCACTTTGCATGCTATCCAAGGAAAAGTATTAATACACTCAGAAGGAGAATTTACCCTGTAATTAGATCTAAACACTCTCCTATTCTTTTCTCATGCCTCTCATTTTAATTATTGGATATCAGAAGCCCAGACACTACCATCCTTTAAATCCACTTAAAATTTCACAGTTCAAATGCCAGAGAGGTCTTTCCAACTGCAACCACTACAGAAATTACTGAAGCAAGCACTCTTTGGTCTGATCTCAAGAAGCACTGGAAAGTCCCAAACAAGGGCAGTGAATTTTCAGATACCTGCAGAGCAATACTACGCGTTTTTGTTGTTGCTGTGTGCCTTCAATTCATCTCTGACTTCTGGCAACATTTATCAAGAGGTTTCCTGGGGCAGAGAGTGTGTGATGTGCCCAGTGTCACCCAGTGGGTTTCCATGGCTGAGCAGGGAATCAAACCCTGGTTTCTACGGTCACAGTTCAACACTCAAAGGACTGTACCACGCTGGCTCTCACTATGCATGTTTACTTGGGACAAAAGGGCCACCGTGTTCAGTGAGACTGCCGCCCAGGTAAAGTCTCACACTAGGATTACAGTTAAGTACATGCCTTTGGTTCAGAGGTAAAAGGCGGCTCACTTGTCTTCTCCTAGGGACAGCACAAAATTAATTCCCTATGCCTCTGACAAAGCAAGCTAGCAATTCTGTCCATACCTAGAGGGGAGATATTTTAGTACAGATACTGAGAAATCTAATCAACGCCTACTAGCTGTTGGCAGCTTTTTTTCAGGGAGAACGCCTTCTCTCACCACCATAAATGGAAACACACATTTTTCCACGTACACTTGCCTCTAAGATCCTACTGCCTCACTCTCTCAACCATTATACGACATTCTTTTATATTCTTCACAGGCTGCTAGAACTATGAATAAGGATAAGGACCTGAGCAGTTTTCGATTCTGAAAAGTAACCATGGGCCGTGAAAGCCTATTTAAAAAAAAAATAACTAAGCAAAACAGGACAGGAAGTTTCCTTCCTATCTGAAGGATTCCTCTCTTACAAATGCAAACAACAAAAGCCATCCTTCAACCACAATACACCAGCCAATCTATTTCAGTATATGCCTCACAGAAAAAAAGACTTCTTCTCCTGGTGTTTCTTCTTATAATGGGGAAAAATGCTATCCTGCTTGAAGAAATAGCCCTTTCCATTTAAAAACATGGGGTATAATTCACAGCTTTTGGCATCCTGCAGTTTACACTTAGAAGCAGCAAAATGGAATGACCAAGTATGCTACTAGGGTTTATTCCCTCACCCTTCTTCCTCAACTCCTGTGAAGCTGACCTAGTGTTCTTTGCTAGAGTTGTTGGGAGACCAACAGTGGGAAAATATCTTGGACAGGAGACAACTTTTATTTTAAAATTACTGTCATTGTCAGCAACCTTCTGACAATCCCATCTTTTCCCCTAACCCAAGACTTGAAGCAATCTGAAGCCCGGCTGTTCATCTGGGATAAGAGCAGAGAATCTAAATGGGAACAACAGACTGAGAGTTGCCCCTCCCACTCGTGGGTAGTTTAACATGTGGAAACACAGATGCCTCTTGGTCAGTCTACATGCGCAGTGAATTTTGCAGCCACAGTTAGAAAGGACATATTAAGTAGCTCTGAAGAGTTCCTCACTAAGCTGCTTTGCCAATTTTTTTGAGTACAAATCGCTAACAAATTGCTAGTTTCAGGGAAGACACAATTCTTTCTTGGAAGACTACTGGATGAGTGGGATATTACAATTTTTAGAATGAACTTCTCCCTACAATAAAATCCCAAAATCTTTTCTGTCCAGCAGAAATTTGGCAAATGGCTTCTCTTTCCATTAATTACATATGACAACTTGAGATCTGATAATACAGAGAAGAGCAGCTAACCTTGTAGACAGCACTATCTTTATGATCTTGCTATGCTCACCAAAGTTGAAACAGGACATACTAATATACCACATTTGGGAGGATCTCTACCAACTTCTGAACAAGCCTGTTTGGAAGTTATCAGGTGCTTCCTCCCATTTTCTAGGAGTGCTTTTGTCATTCCTCCAAGAACATATTGGGATGTGATACGTTACTATTCAACATAATTTTACAAAGGGGTAGGAACCATGAGGCCCTCCAGATATTATTGGGGTGCAGTTCCCAACAGGCCTAGCCAGCATAGCCAATGTTGAGGATTGCTGAGAAATGCACCATTGTTGGAAGAGGGTCATGCGATGTACAAGATAAGGCAACTCTCTTTTACTTGTACAGATAACATTTTTTCTGTCGCAGAAACCAAAAGAACTTTGTATTTGGAAGTTCATTTTCACATACTGAACCAGAAGTAACAACCCCTTCTTCAGCCTTTCTCCAGCTTCCTTCTATCACATGGTAACTTTTCTCTGCTGTGGTCAACTGTGCTATCTGCCACCCTCCAAAAGTCTGGGCTACAAACCCCATCCCTGATGACTGGCCATGCTAGCTGGGGCAAGCGAGTCAGAAGGCTGCCAAGCCAGAGCCATGGATAATTCCAATGTAGTTCACTCTAAGTGCTTCAAGAAATGGCAACGCACATTGCTGGGTAAGCTTTCCTTTTACTTTAGCTAAGGAAGAAACTCTAAATCCCTAACACTGAGGAATTTCTCAATATATTAGTCGAATTCCAGGCCAATGCTGCAATATTTTCTGTAACACTATCTTCTCTTCCCAGTTACAGGAGTGCTTTCTGGAAGCTAGCGTAGCCTAGCAAGGCAAACCCTGGCCCAGGAAGCCCTTTGCCTTTGGAATTAACCAACAAGGTGGTACCAGGCAAACCCTTCTTTTCCAGCCCCTGTTCCCTCACATCTACAATAAGGGATAACACTGAGGCAACTTACAAAGTTGTTTCAAGGGTTGCAACTAATAAAGGCATGGAAAGCTTACACTATGCAATATTAAGTGTTGTTATCCCTACGCCATGGAGAAGTGAGCAGTTATTTGTCACATATTTGTAGTACAGTTTGTGCACTGCTAGCAACAGCTTCTGCAAGAACCTAAGAAATCCACATTACCCAGTCTCCCAAAAGTGTCATGCTTCTAGCTTAGAAAACTTAAACACTATGTTCTCTGGAGCAGTGCTACTCAAAGGGGAAGTCATTGGACTGGTGCCTACCTGTGAGCCATCAGCTGCTGGTCCACAGTTTCCAGAATGAAACAGTTGTAAGCTAACGGACACAATTATGGTGCCACTCTCTGACATGCTGCAGAAAAAAATTACTGACCCCACATCAGAAAACCAGAATAGAACTACTCCAGAGGACCAGAGCTTACGGAACTGTTGTTGCTTGGCTTTACAGAGGCTGTGTCTAGAAATTCAAATGATGAACCCCTTGCCCAGGCAGCACCCACGTTTCACCGTATGTCTTCATCATATGCTTGTCACTGTACTGGTCCTCACAGGAGAAACTGAGATTATAGATGCCCCATTCCAACCTTCCTTTTCTTCAGAACTGTGGACCTCAAGCTACCTAATGTGGAGCAACCAGTAATTCCACCACCACTACCACCAACTGCAGGGACCCATACCCACAGGCTGTAACTGCTTCCTTCTTTCTTGGAAACTCACTAGAGACCAGAAGTCAATGGTTCAAGGGCAACAACTCTAAGTGGTGGCCCCTGGACTGCTGTCAGTCCCTGACAAGTTTCCAGGAAAAATAAATAAACATAAACAATTATGCCGGAGGGGCAGAAATCCAGTGCCAGTCCTTGGCATATTGTGGGAAATTCAGCTACTCACTCCCCACATCAAACAGCCCGAGAAACACTGCTTCAGAGGGCCCTGCATTAAGGCGCTTCAGCAAACAAAGATAAAAAGCGCGTTTAGACCTCTGCATGCAGAACCCGCTTTGCTCCGCCGTGCAGCTCCCGCCCGCCAGAAAGGGCTACAACTACTCCACACACACAGTGCCTCAGGAAAGCGGAGACCACAAACACACACAGGCACCATCACCAACCTTTCCACCGCCCGACGTCCCTCCCCCTTCTAAAAATAGTGGGGGGGAGGAGCATCTCCCCACTCCCACCGGCGCTCCCCATCAGCAACAAAAAACATCCACGCAAGGGAGGTCGCGCGGGGGGGGGGTCGCGTGAGGCCTGTCCCTGCCCCCTCGCCGCTCACCAAGCGGGCGGCCTCAGCCCACGTGCGCTCCTTCTTCCTCCTCTGCTTCATCTCCTTCATCTTCCTCCTGGCCGGGCGCGACGCGGTCGCTGCAGCAGACGAGGGAAGGGAAAGAGCGTGGCGGAGGGAGAACAAACGCGGCGACGCGGCGGGCGGGCGTGTGAGCGCGCTACGACGGCGGTGGGCCGAGGAAAGGAAGTGAAGAAAGAGGCCGCGAGGAGGAGGAGGAGGAGGAAGAGGACGAAGGCGGCGGCGGCGGGAGCGCGCGCGTGGCGTCCGGGAAGGGGGAGCGACCGTTACTCGGGCCCTGCAATGGTGGAGAGAGGGAGGCGGCGCCGCGCGCGCGTGAGGAGAAAGGCAGCGGCTGAGGCGAAGCAAAGCGGGGTGGGGGTGGGGGTGAAGGAAGAAAAACTACAAGAGGGGAGAAAGGCCAAAAAAGAAGGAAGAAAAAAAGAAAGCCCGCAAGGTGTGGGGGAGGGAAGGAGGGAGCGCGCGCTAAGGAATGTTGCTGCTACGGCGGCAGCGTCGGCTCCTCAGGCCCAGCATAACAACGGAGAGAGAAGGGAGGGGTCAAAGGTCTTCGGAGGGGTGGGCGGGAAAGGAAAACGGAAGGAGGGAGGCGGAGGGCCGGAGCCGTAACTCAGAGGAGCAGTCCTGAAGCGGGGGATCGAGACAGAGGCGGTGCTAGGCCCGGACGGTGGCCGCAGAGGGACAAACCCAGCCGAACACCTTAAAGGCAGGGAAACGCGCGCGGGGGCGCGGAACGAAAAGAAAAGAGAGAAAAGGAGGGAGGGGGGAGTTCGAAGGAAAACAAAGCGCTCGGGGCGACGGGAACTGTAGTCCCGGACAGAATGGGCGGGAACCGCTCTGAGGGGTTGGGGAGAGGAATGGGTGCGCCGGAGCTACTACTCCCAGAATGCACTGGGGACGGGGAGCTGAGCCCCCCCCCAGGATTCGAGAGAGAGAGAGAGAAATCGCCGCCGCGGTGCATGATGGGTGTCGCAAAAATGAAAAACCTCTAGCAAAGCCGTATGGGGAGGAAGGGAGGGCGTATCCGGGGACCGCCGAGGGGGAAGCGCTTGTCTTAACTGAGGCCTTTGAGGCCCCTCCCTGAACTGCAAACCCCAGGATTCCATTGGATGTTGAAAGTGGAATAATAGCGCTATGACAGCCTGGTGCGGACATGGCTTGACTCCAAGTCTTTAAAGCCGTTTAGGTTCCCTTGGGGGGGGGGGAGATCTGTTCTCTCGCTTCCTCTGAGAACACACCTCCAAGCTGTGTTGGGGCGGGAAGACAAAGTACCCCCTCCAAATAATGTTGAACTGCAAGTCCCAGCATCCCTTACCATTGGCGATGCTGGATGGGTATGATAGGAGCTACAATCCAACGGGGGGGAGGGACACATTCCCCTGCCTTGCTTGAGGAGGAACAACCCAAACGCCACACAATAGCAAGCCTTCTCCTTCGAAAAGCTTTGTCCTGCTCAGCTGTCCCCAATTAAGCGTCCTTGGGGGGGCTGGACTACAGTCTCCAATCTTCCTGCTAGATGGGGGGGATTATGGGGTTGTAGTCATCCCGTGCATCTGAAGGGTGATGATGGGGAATGCTCAGCAGCATTTCTTTTGCAGGCATACATCGATTACCTGGCAAAGGCCCGGATAGAGTTTTGTCGACGAGGAGGAGTGGGTCCAACACAATAAAAGCAAAAAAAAAAGGTATTATGCTCTTTGAGAAGACTCAGCGATCACCGTTATTAGGACCTCAAGCTGAAGGGGGAAAGGATGTTCTCATGTCTGTGGAGGGGGGAGTGTAGCTCTTCAAAGGCCGATGGAATGCAGCAACTCCTATCATCCCCTAGTCAATGGTGAGAAGTGCTACGAATTGCAGTCCAATATCTGATGGGTGGTACTTTCCCTACCTGCTAGGGGGCGGGGGTGGCCGGCTTTCAACCTCAGTCTCTTGAACAGGACCAAGTAGATCAATAGGAATAGGAAACATATCTTGTGATGAAGGGAGCTCCTGTCTGCCAGAGTACACAATGCCAGGCTTGAGATAAACATGAATTGGCACAAAGCAGTTTCTTGTAACAGTTGGTGTAGAGGTTTGAGAATTGGTCTAGGACTCAGGAAACCAAGGTTCCAATTCCCGCTTGGCCCCAGAAATCTATTGGGTGACTTTGCGGGCAAGTCACACACCCTCAGGCTTAAGAGAGGAAGGCAAGGACAAAACCCTTTGAACAAAAACACTTTGCAACAGGGTCAGGTTGTTGTTGTGTGACTTCAACCTCTCAAGGGGTTCACCATAGGTCAGAAAACCTGATGGCACACAACAACAGTTTCTTACAACACAAACTCATCTTAGACTTTCAAAAAGCGGACTTCTGTAAACCTAGGGAGCTGCTGGCTGGAATTCCATGGTCAAGAATAGCGAAAGGGAAAGGAGTTCAGGAGGCATGGGAGTTCCTTAAAAGGGAGATACTGAAGGCACAGTCTAAAACTGTGCCAATAAAGAAGAAAAATGGAAGGCATGTGAAGAAACCAGAATGGTTGACTAAAGAACTCTCAGCTGAGCTAAGTGTTAAGAGAAACATGTACAGGAAATGGAACAAGGGGGAAACCACCAAAGAAGAATTTAAGCAAGTGGCCAGGAGATGTAGGGAGGAGGTCAGAAAGGCTAAAGCACAGAATGAACTTAGGCTGGCCAGAGACATTAAAAACAATAAAAAGGGCTTTTTTAGATATGTCCGTAGCAAAAGGAAAAAGGAGGAGGCGAATTACTCTTCTGCGCAGAGAAGATGGCGAATTACTAACAGGGGGAAGAGAAAAGGCAGAACTACTTAACACTTTCTTTGCCTCAGTTTTTTCCCAGAAGGATACAAGCATTCAACCTGGCGGTCAGGGAGCAAGTGAGGAAGCAGGGGAAATGCAGCACATAATAGGTAGAGAGGTGGTACAGGAATACCTGGCCACACTGGATGAATTGCATCCTAGGATATTAAAAGAACTGGCAGAGGTCATTTCGGAACCGCTTGCTATAATCTTTGAGAAATCTTGGAGGACAGGAGAAGTTCCAGCAGACTGGAAGAGGGCAAATGTTGTCCCCATCTTCAAGAAGGGAAGAAAAGAGGACCCAAATAATTACCGCCCAGTCAGCCTGACATCAGTACCCGGAAAGATTCCGGAGCAGATCATTAAGCAGTCAGTCTCTAATCACTTAGAAAGCAACGCGGTAATCACAAGAAGTCAACATGGATTTCTCAAAAATAAGTCATGCCAGACTAACCGTATCTCTTTTTATGATAGAGTTACTAGCTTGATAGATGAAGGGAATGCTGTGGATGTAGCATTTCTCGATTTCAGTAAGGCCTTTGACAAAGTTCCCCATGACAGTCTGGCAAAGAAGCTAGTAAAATGCGGGCTGGACAGGGCTACTGTTAGTTGGATTTGTAATTGGTTGACTGACTGAACCCAAAGGGTGATCACGAATGGCTGCTTCCTCTCATCCTGGAGAGAAGTGACTAGCGGGGTGCCACAGGGTTCTGTCCTGGGCCCAGTGCTGTTCAATATCTTCATCAATGACTTGGATGAAGAAATAGAGGGCATGCTCATCAAATTTGCCGATGACACCAAATTGGGAGGGGTTGTTAATACGCCAGAGGACAGAATCAAAATTCAAAATGACCTGGACAGATTGGAGAGCTGGGCCAAAGCTAACAAAATGAAATTCAACAGAGAGAAGTGTAAGGTCCTACACTTAGGTAGAAAAAATGGATTACAGAAATATAGGATGGGGGACACGTGGCTGGATAGCAGTACGTGTGAAAGGGATCTAGGAGTGTTCATAGACCACAAGCTGAACATGAGTCAGCGGTGTGATGCGGCAGCCAAGAAAGACAATGCAACTCTCGGCTGCATCAATAGGAGTATGGTGTCTAGATCGAGGGAGGTACTGGTACCACTCTACTCTGCTTTGGTTAGACCTCATCTTGAATCCTGTGTCCAGTTCTGGGCACCCCAATTCAAGAAGGACATGGTCAGGCTGGAGCAGGTCCAGAGGAAGGCAACCAAAATGGTGAGAGGCCTGGAAGCCAAGCCCTATGAGGACAGACTTAGAGAGCTGGGTATGTTTAGTCTGCAGAAGAGAAGGTTAAGAGGGGACATGAGAGCCATGTTTAAATATTTGAAGGGTTGCCATGTAGAGGAAGGAGAGGGCTTATTTTCTTCTGCTCCAGAGACCAGAACAAGGAGCAATGGATTCAAGCTGCAGGAAAGGAGATTCCACCTGAACCTCAGGAAGAACTTCCTGACAGTCAGGGCTGTCCGGCAGTGGAATATGCTGCGTCGGAGTGTGGTGGAGTCTCCTTCTTTGGAGGTTTTTAAGCAGAGGCTGGATGGCCATCTGTCAGGAGTGCTTTGAGGGTGTTCCTGCATGGCAGGGGGTTGGACTGGATGGCCTGTGTGGTCTCTTCCAACTCTACATTTCTATGACTCTATGATTCCATGATTCTAAACGTCAGCGTCGTTCAACATTAAGGATTTACTTTTAACTCCCAAGTTGCAACACTGAAGTCACATACTTACTTTAGATTTTTTTTAACCTCTGAAGATCTGTTTTAACCTCTAATGCTTTTTTTTCTACCACCCTCTAACAAACATCCTAAGCAACAGTGAGTCTTCTTGTCCATCAACCAAATGTTGGCTTACCTGACCTTTTGTCGTGTAGGAATCCATCTCTATTATTTCCATGTTGCTTCTGCCCCAAGTATCATTTTTTTCTTAAAGTAATGCACAGGAGCACATCTGCTTCATGAACTGAGATATTCCTGCAATGCTTTGTTCTAATATCTATTTAATACAAGATAATCTCTGTACAGGGGAACTAACCCTCAAATGCCACCCTCTTATACTCAATTATGAGCAGTAAGAGCAAAACATATTATGTTATGAGCAATTCAGAAGTTCTCCTTCTTTGCAGAACAGAGTAAATTTAAGTCTTGTGAGCCAGTTATAAATCTTTTAACAGCTTTTTAGAACCAAAGTTCATAAATTGACAAAGCAAACAGGTTAGAGTACAGAAGAACCACAAATACGTATCTTCTCTGCTTCATATGTCACTCCGTAAGGGCACAGACCCAAAATGTGGCAAATGAACTGTTTCAAAAAGGAAATACAGAGGTAACTACAAATAAAGAGGGAAAAGAGGCTTTATTATTATTATTTTACATACAATAAATCCAATTGATTTTATTACACTTCTTTAGGAGCACTTTTACATTCCTAGACAAGAGAAATGATTACAGATACAAGCTGCAAATGTTATGGACAGAAAAGAACTATTGACATGTTTGTTCTTTATGTACAGACCAAAAACAGTGTTAGGCAGTCAAGGTATATCCAATGAGCTGAGAAATCTCACTGAAGACTGTTGTGCCCATTTTGTTCAATACAAGACACAAGGCTCCTGTGTGAGCCCTGCTGAAACAAAGAGGAGCCAAATTTCTGATTGCCTTGCCTAGAAGCTGTGTCTGAAGACTGGGCCTTTGCTGTGAAAGCCATACAGATTCAATTGAATAAATACAGCAGTCTTTGGAGCTGAGCCACCAAGTCATAGTTCAGAAGTTTCTGAACATCCACAGAACGGACAAGGATGATGCAAGCACAGGATTGTGGCTCTCCCATTAGCTTTTCTTCTAGTTTGCCTGCAAGATGATTTGTCAGTGAAAGAACATTTTGAGATGGGTGACTTCTTTTTTAAGCCTGAGCTAAACAGTCAAATACTACAGGCAGGGCACACATATCTGCAGAGAGATTTTTAAACAGTGGTTTTTCTGAATATGAATGACCACATCTATGTTAAGGGGTGACAAGTAGATGCTGGAAAGACTCTCTGTACAATGTCTCCTACCTGTCGTAACAGCTGTCATGGAGAGATGTATTCTGTGACATTTTAAAAGCTGCATTCCACAGTTTTATGCTTCCATGGAAATAGCTTCAACTGCTCTGTCACGTAACATCTGGCTCTGAACCTCAAAAGCATCTTTTTACTGAACAGAGCTTGGGAAAGAGAATTAAGATCTAATTACACAGATCAAGGCAAATATATTGCGAGTAAACTCTTGTGGGAAGGCCCATTGTATACATCCTTTCTTAAGCCTTGAGGGAACTCTCTGATGCTCCAGTCCTCAGACAGAATAGGCAAGTCTGATGCATCAGCTTATCAAGGCAAGTTTGTAAGCGCATTTAGTAGCTTGCTCCTGCACGATGCCTTGAATTATAATTAAAGAAGCCTTTTGCTCCCACTTCTCTTCCATCTCCTCCAAATCCTTGCTGAGAGATTTCTCCAAGTTTATGGAAACAAGCAATGCACTGATCTGCCATTTCTGTTCACACTAAAATGCAGCTGCTAGTCTGCTTCTCAGGACTAAGTATTCTTCCACAGAAGCCCAATGGGAAAACAGAATCCACAGATTCACAGTTGCACCTTTGCCTACCTTACTGTCTTTGGAGTCACAACCATAGTACCTCAATACATAAGCCATACAATCCTTTTCTCTCTTTCTTAACAAAGGAAAGTGGATTAAACACCAGTGGGACTTGAACGGGAGTAGGGTGGATAGGAATAAACAGCTCTTTTATACTGTGAGAGCTAAAGAAAAAGGCTCTTTCTCAAGAAAAGCCTTTTGTCTTACCCAAAAGGGGAAGGTAATGCCTGGATCCCCCTAGGAAATAAAACAGCAATAACCAAGGAGACCTTCCTTGCTCAGAGGCATACACACTCCTCCAGGCCACAGAAAAAGAGGATTTTTTAAAGGCAGCATACCAGTCCTGTTCCAGAAACTCCATGAATTCAAAGCAGCAGGGTCTGTCTGCATGGCTCTCAGCTTCCTGAGGCACCGTGCCAGCAAGATGCCTTTTGGGGTGTCCTTAATCAAGGGAGTGCCACAAACTATGGACATAGTTTGCTCTGGGGAAGGCTGCCCAAAGAACATTTAACGAGGACACAAGGCAGAGGTCAGGTGTATTCAGAGTTTTTCTAAAAACAAGCATGCTCTCATTCATACATACACACATGCGTGTGCGCACACACAGCAAGGCTTGGGAAGAGGAGGGCTGTTCAAACATTCAGAGAGGAAGCCGGTGGAGAAAAAAAAATATTCACATTACAACAGCCAACATCAACCCGCTCCCCACAAAAATATTAACAACTGAATTCTCAATATACAACCATTTTAAACTTACAACAGAACTGCAAAAGTATACACAGGGAGGCATCTTCTTCAGCCTTTTGACTCTGCCCAGCTTAGCAGCATCTCACCTTCCACACAGTGCTGAGTAAGGTACTTTACTCACAGGGGAACTCTGAACCAGGGAGGGCTTCAGAATCTTTCTAAAACAGGAGCTCCCCTGGAGGTGGAACAGTCCTTTCCTCTCCAAACTCTGCTCAAATCTAACCCCCATCTCCATCTTACTGGGTGGATTCATGACTCCAAATACTCAAAGATCTTAACACTTAGGACAGGATGAAAAGAAGAGGCAACTCTGGTCTCAAACCATTGTGTTTCCAGAACAACATTCTGTAGTTGCGAGAACAGCATGATCCCACATGACTTCATGTCTTTTTTCTTCCCAAGGGAAAGGAGAACCAAGTTTCAAGGAGGCACACAGGCCATGCTGACAGTGGTAGGCAACGAAGCCATGCCCTTGACAATATACTCCAAAGCAGAGGTGTCAAGTGGGTCACACTAAAAGTGGGATGGTGAGCAGAGGAAGAACACTAACATGGAGCTAGAGACTGGTATACAGGCTGACTGTTGGACAAACAGCCCCTTTCTTGGTCCTCGGTGAGCTTTCTGGGAATCCAACCTACAACAACTCTTACCAATCCTTGTAAACAAGTAAAAGGATTAAGCTCCTATTGCTTCTATTCTAGAGGAGGGAAATAGAGCAGGGTTTCAAAGCCCTCCTTTGGTCTGCATTTCTAAAAGGAAACACATGTCTAACTAGTAGTGTGATGCATTTCAAACTCATTTCTTTTCTGTTTCCTAGACATCCCCATCCTGCCTCTCCCAAAGAGGGGGAAAAATAAGTGCCAGTCTTTTGACAGAAAGGAAAAAAGCAGTTATGATCTGCCATGGCTGGGTAAATCCTCTCAATGCTTTTTCAACCTCCCTAGTTTGGTGGAGGGGTGTTTGTTTGTATTTTGTATCAAGAATTCCTACAGAATCAGTCTGCTGAGATGACCTTTGACTCCAGTCCAAAAGCGCTGCAAGTGGAGGAAGAGGAAGCGGCAAAGATGAGGAGGTGACTGCGCTCCCTGCCATGGCCCTCACTGCTTCTAACACACACTAATGTACCTCATGCATTTCTGAATTCCTAACTAAAGTCTCTTTGCCTCATAGAGAGCACCAGGGGGAAAATAATTCCTGTCATGCAGGGCAGAGAAGTCCACCTGGAACTCACCCCGCCAGACACCAATCAGTCCAGTTCCAGAGCAGGGAAGGTGCTGCTTCTGCTCCAAAGGAATCCTTGGTGCGTTTGGCCACGAAGTCCCCTGCTGCAGGTTCTTATTTGCCTCAGTTCTCGAAAGGCAAAATGTTAGCCAGGCCCGGATAAGGATCCACTGGCTTTATTTGGGCACCAGCCCACGAGACTGAGGGTAGAACTGAGCACCCGAGGTGCTAGAGGAAGCGCCTCCAGATTTTCTTCCAGTTTTCGGCCTACCAAAAAGAGGGAGAAAAGAGGGAGAAAATCAGAAGAATGTCTGGTTTTGTTTTTATTTTTAAAGCAAACACTTCTTAGAAACATTGGCAGGGGATGTTCTTGGAAGCCCCCAAAATGAAGAATACAAGCAATGTTGCAGATCAAAATAATGAATTACTCATTTATTACAACTGAGGAAAGTAATCTTGCAAGGTCCAGGGGCCACACGTCTCCCTCAGGCAGGCGCGCGCGCACACACACACACACACACACAATTTTAAAAATCAGTTTGAAATCCCCCTCACAAACTCTGTGGGTTGTAAAGGACAATCCTGCAACATCTTTTGCCTACTGCCTGGCCAGTTTTAGGCTCAAGAAAGACCTGTCTTCAAAACTGTTTTTGGCCAAAGGGCAGCAAAATTACCCCTCCCTGCCACAGCTCCTAGATGGCATGTAGCTTTTTAATTTTTTAAAAAATTGAGTTGTTTGAAGCATGCTGGGGAGCACTGTAGGATACTTCTTTCAGTGTTCTCCTGTTCTACAATTGCTACTCCCCTAGAAAATTATCCACCTCATGCCTTTGGGACAGCTGCCTGTGCCTTTTAATAAAAATAATCATATTCACTATTGATAAGTCAAGAAGATACTGCAAACATTTGAGCTTCCCTCCAATGACTGCTTTCAGAGAAACAGGAATTAAGCCTATTTTCTCTGTGCCCAAAAGATACGTGAAAACTCTACATCTCAACCATGTATCAGTTTCTATGCAGAAATTATTCCACCAATTTTTATGGACCAAAGCTTCTGTCTGAACCTGCTCCTTCAAGGTCTGGGCTTCCTGAATCACACATTGTCTCCTTCCTCAGAATAATCAGAGCTCACCTGGATTTTGACTTTTTGTTTGATGTACTCTCAAAAGAGGAAGCATCCACTTGAATCTCATCTTCATCCTGCAAAGCTGCTTCTAGTGCTGCCTGGACTTTGGGAGCAATGGCTGGGCCTTCGTAGTCTCGGGTCGTCCGGCTAGGCATATCCAGTTCCAACAGCACGATGTTTTCAGCCTAAGAAATCAGAACCCCAAGAGTTTGGACAAAGACACACAAACCACAGTAGGCTATTTATTATTTATCAACACTGCCCAAGCATGTGATGCTTTAGAGGGCTATGGTCATGTCTGAAACATAATCCCTACTCTAAGGAGTTTCCACTCAATAATTCAAGACTATAAGAGAACGTGAGGAGAAAGAATGCAGGAGTGGCACAGCAAACCAATGGCTGGAATCTTGTTAGAGCACTATGCTAGAAATGCATGTGCTTTTAGCAAAGGTTGTAGAAGCATAGTCCTTAAGTCAATCCTTCTGTAGGCACACCCACAGCCCTCTCTCTCGTTTTTAAAATGGTGTGTGGGTGGGTGACTCAAGTATGCACTGCAGAGTAACTATAAGAGCATGCATTTGTATTATGCTAAAAATGTACAAGATCAAGGGATGAAGCTACAGGGAGGAGCAAAATGAGAACATACTACCTCCCAAATAAGAATTCTGCCCTACAAATAGCAGTACACCTTCTTTATCTCAGTCTTCTCCTAAAAGGAAAACAGTGTTCAACCTGAGGAAAATGGAGCAGATGATACAGTGGGGGAAATGCAGCACAGCATAACCAAAGAGGTAGTACAGGAATACCTGGCTACTCTAAATAAATTCAAATCTCCAAGGTAAGATGAACTACATCCAAGGCTGTTAAAAGAATCAGCAGAAGTAATTTCAGAACTCCTGGCAGAATTTCAGAATTCCTGGGGAACAGGAGAAGTTCCAACAGACTGAAGGAGGGCCAATGTTGCACTCATTTTCAAAAATGGAAAAAAAAGGGGACCCAGCCAATTACTGTCCAGTCAGCTTGACATAAATACCAGGAATGATACTAGAGCAGATCATTAAAGCACAAAATGCTGTGAATGCCAGGATCACAAAACGTTAGCATGGGTTTCTCAGAAACAAGTCATGCTCAATTAATCTTATGTCTTTTTCTGACAGAGTTACAACCTTGGTAGATGCAGGGAATGATCTGGATGTAGTATATCTTGATTTCCGTAAGGCTTTACAAAGTTCTTCATTACATTCTTGCAAACAAGCTAGTCAAATGTGGGATGAACAATGCCATTGTCAGGTGGATTTATAATTGGTTGATTGAGCAAACCCCAAGGACGCTCACCAAGGGATCCTCTTCATCCTGGAGAGAAGTGACTAGTGGGGTGCCACAGGGTTCTGTCCTGGGCTCAGTGCTATTCAACGTTTTTATCAATAATTTGGGTGAGGGAATAGAAGGCATGATTATCAAATTTGCAGAAGACACCAAATTACGAAGGGTAGCTACTACCCCAAGGGGACAGGGTCAGAATTCAAAATGATCTGGACAGATTAGACAGTGGACCAAAGCTACTAAAATGAATCACAACAGTGAAAAATATAAGATACTACACTCAGGGAGAAAAAATGAAATCCACAGATACAGAATAGATGACAGCTGGCTTGACTACTGTACATGTGAAAGAGATCTAGGAGTCTCAGCAGACCCCAACCTGAACGTGAATCAGCAATGTAATGCAGCAGCAAAAAACGCATACAATTGGATTTATTGTATGTAAAAAGGCTGCATCAACAGGAGTATAATATCTAGGTTGAGGGAAATAACAGTAGCACTCTATTCTGCTTTGTTCAGACCTCACTTGGAATACTGTGTCCAGTTCTGGGCACCACAATTCAAGAAGGATACTGACAAGCTAGAATAGGAAGGTGATCAAAATGGTATAAAAGACCTTGAGACCATGAAGCCCTCTGAGGAGCAACTTAGGGAGCTGGGTATGTTTAGCCTGGAGAAGAGAAGGTGAAGAAGGGACATGATATCCTCGTTTAAATATTTGGAAGGATGTTCTATAGAGGACAGAACAAGCTGGTTTTCTGCTGCTCCAGAGGCTAGGACACAGAACAATGACTTCAAATTACAGGAAAACAGATTCCACCTAAACTTTAGGAAGAACTTCCTGACAATAAGAGCAGTTCAACACTGTGATACACTGCCTGGGAGTGTGGTGGAGTCTCCTTCTTTGGAGGTTTTAAACAGAGGTTGGATGGCAATCTGTTGGGAGTGCTATGATTGTATATTCCTGCCTGGCAGAATAGGGTTGGACAGGATAGCCCTTGGGGTCTTTTTCAGCTCTTTGATTCTAGGACTCTACAGTAATTTAAAATCTTATTTGAGCCTTTAGAAATAACAGTTTAGGTTCCCCAAGAAACAAGCAAAGCAAGGGAATGTGAACACAGCAAGTACAAGCATTCTCTGTGTGAACAATTTTCAGCGTTACACTCTGCAACACTACAAATTTGTGGATGATCTTGGCCTTTATATGCATTCCTGCACATCACACTTGGGCTTTATGTGAATAAGGGTTGAAAATGAGAAAGTTATGCACCTAATGCTTCACAGAAGAAGGTATATTTTTGACAAGGGATTTGGAAGAATGGAGGGTACGCCACATCAGATTAGACTTTGGGAAGGGTGTTGCTGACATAAGATTCAGAAAATGGTAAAAAAGAGGAGTTTCTGAGAGTAAGAAACTTTGAATGAAGGCAGGCTGTGGAGCTGAGAGACTGAATGTAATTTCCATTCATTATACCATAAGATTATTAATAGATTTATAACAATATCTGAACCTCCCCTTTTTAAGGCATGTCATTCTAAGGTACAACTAAGTAAGAGTATTGAAAACATAAACTGAATAATGACAGAAGCAACAGTCCAAACAAGTACAATCCTGCCCTGGAAAAAACATGCAGTCATCAATGAAGTGTGAATTCTCTCCCCACATGGTTCATGATTTTATGTAGATCCTCAAAAATTCTATCTAAAATAACCTAACATTCTGAGTTGCAGCTCACCCTGTACCGGGCCTCTGGGCGGACCATCATGGATATTCTAGCATGTTGGCTTAAAGGTCTCTTGTACCCCACCGCTGACACCGGCCTTTTCATCATTTGTTGGTTCCTGATAAGAGAAAAAGGAATAAAGCCTTCCTTCACAAGCAGCCCACTTCAAATCCACCAAGCCTTATTGGACAGCTCAAAGTTCATCCCTCCAATATACAATAACAACCATTATATCCCCTTTTGGCCAGCGTTCCTCTTCACACAAAATGAAAGAGAATGACAAGACATCTACATTTTATTGGGAGCAATGCTTGTATGAACACAGACACATTTTATGTATTGAGAAATAAAGTAAGGAGCCGGTGGGAGGAGGATACTGAATGGAATATTGAGAGTGGTAACTGGTGGAATGTTTGAGGGGATTTGAATAAACCTGTGGAATGAAGATACAGTAAAACAGTTTGAAAGTGGTGATGTGGTAAAGTGAGAGAATGTGCAAGGATTTGGGTTGAGAGAGTCAGGTTTACGAATTAATGATTCATGTTTAAGAGTCTGAGTTAGCAGAGGAGTGCGAGTGAGAGTGAAATATGTATTAAATATATTACATTGTTAATCTATTTTGTTATGTTAAACTTCTATTAATAAAATATTGCTTTTCTGTATATGCTTTTGGTCTCTGGGAATGCAAGTTTATATATAAAGACTGGGTCCAGACACAGTTTCTGTTGTGGGAGCACGGAATAGAAAGAGTTGGTGTCCAGCGAAGATAGAAGTTGAGTAATATCCTGCACACGAATCTGAAGGGCATCTAGTAGGTCCCCACAGTTGGTGGCCACAGCAGTGGGACAGGAGGAGAGCTTTACATTGGTGGCAGAGGTGGGGATAAGGGAAACCCTTTACTCTTGATGGTAGCAGTGGCATTTGTGGAAGTCTTCATGTATGATCATTGTTGTTCTTTTTGTGTGCCATCAAGTCAACTTACGGCGACCATAAAGCAAAACCTATCACAAGGTTTTCTGGGGGCTGAGAGTATGTGACACGCCCAAAGTCACGCAGTGGGTTTCCATGGCTAAGCGGGGAATCAAACCCTGGTCTCTAAGGCTGTAGTCCATTGCTCAAATCACTACATTGTGCTGGTGGCAGTAGAGATTTAGGGAGAACCTTACATCTGGGCGGAAAAGTGGTGGAACAAGGAGCAGAAGCATCCCATCATTCATTCATCTTTTTTTAGCAGTCCTTGGTATCCACAGAAGTTACCTCCAGCATTGCATTTCAAATTAATGCAAAAATACTTGCATAGCGTTCATAATTAATAAAAAGGATGTTCAAGAGATCCCATGCTGGGCCCACTGCTTTTAATTATAAAGCATCTGCAAAATTAGCAGAGAGAAACTGCCAAAATATCTTGGATAGACACATGTATTTTCTGTGCTATATATTATATAGTGAATATGTCCACTGAGCAAATTTAGGTCTATTGATAGAGAAGGCAAAGTCTGCACTCTCATATCTGGCATAGAACAAATCTCCCAGTAAAGGCAAGAGCCAGTGTAGTGTAGAGACTGAGGCTTCAAATTTGTGCTTGGCCACAAAGCTTGCTGGGTGCCCATGAGAGCCTAAACTACTACCTTGGTGTTGTTTTTCTTCAAGTTAACTGCACAATCCTATCCTAGGGTTTTCTTGACAAAAATTCTTCAGCCGTGGTCTTGCTCTGTGGCTGAGAGTGTGACTCAACCAAGGTCACCCAGTGGCTGAGCAGAGATTTGAACTCTGTTCTCCCATATCTTAGTCAAACACTGAAACCACTGCACTGCACTGGCAGTATAGTTCGTGGAGAACTCTGTATGCCACCTTGAGCAACTTAGGGGAAGGGTGAGATATAAAGATGAAATTAAATTAAATGTTGGGAACCATTCTGTTTCCCAGTGGCCTTCCTGGTTACACCTATCTTCACTTTCAGTTTAGCCTTAATGGCTGATTGGAGAATGACATTTTTTCATAAAAAGTTCATTACATCAGAACTGAGTCCAAGAGCAAATCACGCAAGAACGCTCCCTAGAAGCCAAGATGACTAATCTGAGCCTGTTGTACTCTGGACATATCATGAGAAGACATGACTCATTGGAAAAAAAAATAATGCTCAGTTAAGTTAAAAACAGTAGGAGAAGAGGAAGATCACAGTACAAGTGGATTAACTCAATCAACAAGGCCACAGCCCTGAGGTGGTCTGTTAATAATAAGGTCTCTTGGAAGTCTCTCATGCATAGGATCACCATAGGGGACAGCCAGCCTAATGACATTTAAGAACAACAATGCAAGAGAAGTAATTTGTACAACCATAGAAAAAGATGGTGTGTGACACAAAGTAATGGTTCACTCTTCATAAGCCTTCCATTCTCAGTCTATTCACACTTTTTGTGTCTTGGGCTGTGCACTAACTGTATCCTGCCACCTGGAAAGAAACATCCCAACCAAAAGGATCCATTTAAGGCCTTAGCGTAATGCAGCTGTTGTGCTAGGTCAGCAGATATTTTATCAGCACAAGAGGCTGAGCACTCAGCAACCTGAGATATCTCCCACACACATGCACCGCAAAAAAGTTCTTACTCCTTTGTACACTGCAGACATTAAGACAGATTTCTGCACACAAGTTTTTGTATGTCACTGTAAGTAGTCCTCAGGTTTCAGAGGCATAATACCTTTCAGTTTCAGTTTCTGGGAAGGCAAAGCGGGAGAGAGCTCTTACTGTCAGGTCCTCCTTGAGCGCTTCCCTAAGAAATCTAATCAGTCACTGAGAAAAGCAAGATGCTAGGGAAGATGGACCTTTGGCTGGGTAAAGGAAGACTCTTTGTACAGTCTTGCATTAGTTCTTTTGTTAAACTCTCAAATCCTGCATTTGGGGTCTTTTCTCCATGCAATAGTGCCCAGCTTGGTGTTCATTCACACATTACACAACAGCTAGAAATCATAGTTATCCCTTTCCACAGGATCTTATATAATTTAGGTTTAAAACCTCTTAATTGCAATTAATATTAAGGAGGTTTAGAATAAGAAACTCAAAAAGGAGATCGGATTGGAGAAAACGTGTAACAAGGAAAGTAAGGTTAGAGGGAGGAGGGGGAAGGGATATATAGAAAGAAGGGAGGGAAAAGGATGAATTGATAGCATATAAAAATACACTATTAATATGGGAGGGGAGGGTAGAGAGGGAGAAGGGGAAGATCGAACAGCATATTTATGGAAGAAAATAATGATTTAGTATTGCATTGAAAATATTAGTAAAGTTATGTAAGAGATGACTGGGAATGATATGGATAAAGGTGGTGTAACATGGAAACTATACTTGATATTTGCTAAATTTAAGTTTATATGGAATTTTAATAAAAATAGTAACAAAAAAATTGCACCTACAAGACTACTACAGCAAAGATTGGGTAGTTTTGGGGGGAAAAAAGCAGGTCCCACAAACAGGGCTATAACAAATGGAGCTCTGCTCAGGCAGGGCAAGAATCCAGCAGAAGGGGAGGTGCAATCTCTCTACCTCACCCATAGAGCATCCCTAAAATGTTCTCCGGAGGGCTGGAAAACCCTCTAGAGAATGATTTCAGTGCCCAAGACAGCTGCAGATGGAAAGAGTCAAAAATTCCGGAACGACAACTACTGTTACATTGAATTTAGACCCTAAAACAAAATTTATTTATTTATATTAAAAGCCCTGAATTGTAGAGCTCTGGAAGAAAAAAAAAGGAACAGCCATCTAGTCCAATCCCCTGCCATACAGGAACACACAGCTAAAAGATTCATGAGTGATGCCCATCAAAAAAAGGAGAGCCCATTATCTCCTGAGGCAGCCTATTCCACTGTCGAATAGTTCTTAACAATCAATAAACCCCTCCTAATGTTTGGGTGAAATCTCTTTTCTTGTAATTGGCATCCATTGGTTCATGTTCTAGCTCTGGAGCAGCAGAAAACAAGCTCTTTCCTTCTACACGATGTCCCTTCAGACATGTAAAGATGGTTATCATATCACCTCTCAATATTCAGCTGTTTTGCAGGTTAAATACACAGCTTCCTAAGCCATCCCTCATAGGGCTTTTCATTTCCAGACCTCTTACAATCTTAATAGCT
Source organism: Cyclura pinguis (assembly GCA_030412105.1). Taxonomy (NCBI): domain Eukaryota; kingdom Metazoa; phylum Chordata; class Lepidosauria; order Squamata; family Iguanidae; genus Cyclura; species Cyclura pinguis. The sequence continues at coordinate 3,623,401 of CM059602.1, forward strand.
TCTTTTGCACACAATCCAGCCTGTCAATATCCTTCACAAACGCTGGTGCCCAAAACTGAGCAGAGTATTCCACATGAGATCTGACCAAAGCTGAACACAGAGGTATGATAAATGCCTTCTGTCTGGAACTTATATGCTTGTAGATGCAGTTTAGAATTCCTGCATGAGCTTTTTTTCGCTACCCTGTCACATATTAGATTTGAGCAGTGTTCATATGAGAGTGAGAAAGGGAAGGAAAGTCCAAGAGAAGAGAAGCAGAAAGAAAATGAATTGTGATGCAGCTGGATGGAGGCAACAAACACTGAAGTCAATGTGCTGTGGTGATTAGAGGAGTAGCATAGACAAAAGAGAAGCAACCAGGCTGAAGGGCCTGTTCCTGGGCCCTCACTGAGTGACTCAGAAGAAGAGAGGGACATGTACATTACTCTAAGTTTCCAGGCGGAATGGTGGTATAAAAATTTGTATTAGAACTAGATGTAACTATTCCCCATTGCCAATTATCTCTGGCTTACTCCTGGTGAAGGGACAAGTTGGACAAGCCGAGCTGAAGGCAGCCAATCACAGCTGAGGGAATGCTGTGAAGGGAGGGCCTGCAGGGAGGGAATGTTACAAAACTGAGGCTTGTCTCTGTCAGAAGGCAGATAAGGAAAAGCTGACACAGAGATAAGGACAGATGTCACAGAGATAGGGACAGTTGGAATAGACACAGGTGAGTCAGACGGAAGAAAGGATTGACTATGGTTTTGGGAAGCTATAAATGATTTAATAGTTAAAGGGTTAGTGCATTATTTAGCTGTGTCTTAAAAAACTTCCACTAGTTTGATTTTTACAACTGTTTCTGTCTCTTCATATTAAGTTGGGTAGAGGGCCTGGTCACACCACAATGAACTCACCAAAACAACACAGCTACTGGTCCACAATAGGTGGTCAATGTGAGGCCCAAATAACCAATCCAGGATATGATTGGGATGGGGATGGCAAGGTGAGGGACAAGAACCCAGGGTTGGAACTGCGGGGCCAGCCTGGCAAGGGGATCGGTCACACTCCTCCAAAAGCATTTTTGTTTTCAGAACCTTCAGCAGACATTGATCAGTATTTTCAAAACAGTATGCCCACACGTGAGAGCTTTAAAAAATATATTTTTTGAAGAACGCCAAGATTCACAGAATAACCAAAAGCTAAGCTGATTTTTACATTTTATGTAGTGGAGGACAGAAAGATACACGAGTGTGACGTTTTGATCTGGAACACATAAGCATGGTGTTTGCTTCACAGTATTTCTGCTGTAAGACCTAGGAGTTTAATGACTTCCTTGGATGACTAAACCCAGAGGTCCAGCCAATCAGTGTCCTGTCTTAGACACATTGAGCAGCCAAGCAGAGAAGGCAGGAGGGAGAGCACAAAAAAGCAAGGGAGGAACAGATACTCAGCCGCCCTGAAGTGGTCCCCAGCTCACTACCTGAGGAACATGGGAATACACTTGGACTTAATATCCTATTATTGATCCACAGCCCTCAGGAATGGATTGGACAGACTGAAAATCGAAACACCTAAAAACTATCCTGTTCCTCTTTCCCCAAATCCTACAATTAAGATCAAAAAGACAACTCACTCCAAGCGAGTGATTGGGTGCAGTTTCCATTGGTCTTCTTCCTCATCAAAAAAAGATCTGTTCATGATCTTGTTTTTCTCTTCCAAGGGAATAAAATTTTCAATAATCAGATGTCTGTGGAGATCAACAAAGGGAAAGATAAAACCAAAAGTAGGTTATGGTTAGCTGTTAGGACACATCCTCTTTGTAAGAGAAAGGAACAGCCATCCTGTTGTATTCATTCTCACCCCACACTCAGTGAGCTTTGGAACCCATTTGCAAGCTCTGGGCTTCCACAGGGGACCTACTTTAGCTTCAGCTCCCGAGTGAGCTCATTCTGGGTCTGCTCCAGTTCTTGCCGTTCTTTGATGTGCTCTTCTTGAAGGTCATGGATTTCAGCCTTCACAGCCTGCAGCTTAGAAAACAGCTGAGAGAGAAAGAGCAGAGTTACAGGGTGTGGTACAAAAAGCCCTGTCCTTGCCAGGTTGGCTGATGAGGCTCAAAAGGGGCAAAGCATCTTTTACAAAGCAGCAGCTGAGGAAGGACTCAACATCTTTCCTGCCAGGGGGAAAAAATGGTAGGGAGCATGACAACTCTGGCTGATGTAGAGTGGAAGTGCCTTGAATGCCTCTGCTAAGCAACAGCCAAAGAAGCCTGCTGCCTTCCTTTTGTTACTCCTAAACAGAAAACAGAGATCCACTAAAGCCCCTGGCACACAAACAACCCCAAATCTTTCAGCTTAAAATATCTTTGAGCTGAAGAAACAACTGGATTAATTTAATTAGACTAACTCATGCTGTTTTGCCACATACTCCTAAAAGGAGGGGGGGTACCTAAAAAAAAGTTCTAAAAAGATCATTAAGAGTAATGTACCATCACTTCTGGGTATTCAAAATGGCAGCTGTGGTGGGGCACAGTGGTCCTCTGAGGTACATTCAGCTCTGCTATAAGCCCTTAGGGCAAAGAAATTGTATGCCATTCATGGCAATATTCTCCTGAGCCAGCAACTTTGAAAGCAAAAGTGAGAGGCTGTATGGTCTCACTGTCTTACCAGCTGCCACTCCTTTCAAAGAGAACTTCATGCCAGAGAACACCCCTCTGCCCATATTTCTGCCGGTGCAGCTTTTACGAGCATACACTGTAAGCCAGATTTTGACTTCTATTATACAGTTGACCCTCTGTATCTGTGGGTGTTCCATCTCAGGACCCCCCATAAATGGTGAAAAATGCAAACACTTGAGTTCTACATTATTAAATGGCAGCAATGTGCACACTGACACTTCAGCATGTCCATGTTCACGTCATCACCGGTTTACATATGGGATGCCAACACTCCACAATCACTGGACCTCGGAAATCCAGAAGTCACAAATACATAGGGTCATTCATCTTTAGGAAGCCCACTCACCTTTTTCAATTTTTTAGTTTTAATGTCCACCTCCTGCTGTAGGGAGCTGTATGTCTCCTTCAGTTCCAACGTCTCTTCATCTCGGCTTTCCATCTGCTGTTGAATTTCTCTTTCCCGTCGTTTCTACAGGAAAATAGAAAAAACACTGCTGCATCCAGACACTGCCCTACATCAAAGCCTCAAACCACCTTTGTACAAAATTCAGCACTGTTGGGCTACATTTGAATAATTTAAAGGCAGGGAGAATATTGACCATTCCACAAAAGGTATTCCACATTTCCATACACTTGTACACACTTATTTACTCACTTTAATGAAAATTTATGAGACTCAATTCTGGGGGAAGGATTTTCTTAGACAGGATGAATAGAATTATTCCCTGGACATTTTCTTAGACATTGTAATGGTTAAAGTGGGATTACTGGCAGGCAACTGTACACACTGGACAGCAGCCTCACCTTACTAACTCTCATACCAGAAAATCAGAAGTGTGAATATCAAAAGAGGGAATTCTTTTTCTACAAAGCATATTTGTGTCAAAGAGATTTTCAATGAAAAACTGAGAAACAAAGCAGCTAGGATACAGCACTCAATGAAACAGTTTTTCTCAAGTTTGGAGTACTTGCAAATTTTGTTAAGATTTGTATTTTACATATATTTTATTGCTCGCAAAGTGTTCAAATACAGAATTCAAGACCCTCGCACTAGTCAAGCAAACAGGAAGAAAAGTAAGTTATTATTCAGTAGGATCATCCTTGATCCTTGATCATTCAAATTTAAGGGACACCCAAAGGAGCAACACAAGTAAATGAAACCACAATGTTCAAAGGAAGTGTAACTTTGAATACCACAGACAGAGAAAACAATGGGAGAAGGCTATAATCATCCTGCTTTGCTTGTAGACTTCCTGAAAAAGCATCTGGTTGGCCACGGTTGGAACTCGGAAGGGCTAGACCTGTGTTTCTCAAGCTATCTGTTGCAAGGACCAGCAAGGACTCATCCGCACGTGCCAGGGACCAGGACCATATTTGTACCCATTGGCCACAACTGATTCTTTCTTTATTGAAAACTCAACAACCAATGGCTCATGGTTTGGCACCAGTCCAGGCAGCACACTAGGAACTGCACTGAAATAGAAAAACTGTTGATCTGACCTATCAGCTACAGCAGACAGAATGTGGTCTGATCTCTCAAGGCCCTTCTTGCATCCACAGTGCTCATTCATTTCAAAAACCATTACCCTAAAAAAGTTCCCAATGGATTCCGTTCAAGAGGCACAGAGTTGTGTTCTTTGATCCACAGAAAGACAACAAAAGATGCTAACAGTTTCCTAGAACTTTTCTACACACTCCAGAAGCAATCCCTTCAACAAAGAACTCATTCTTCTGTCTCCATCTCACCTGCTCAGCAATCTCTTGGCGCTTTTGTTCTAAGATCTTCTGCTGCTCATTTGTGTGATCAACAATATTTTTCCCTCCGACAAGGAGTTTGCTTTCCATTGCCTAAAAAATACAAAGGCAGGTCAACGAGGGATCTTCATAACCTGGATTAGAGACCTTCACAGCTCCTATTTTCCTCTATTTTTTTTTCTCATACAATTGTCACTGACCACCAATTCACTTTGACCAGAAGCTTCTATTCTGGCTCAAATTGGCTCTCCAAACTCTCAGGTAGAGGATTTTTCCAGCCATGCTTAGAAAGGCCTTTTTTAAAACTGAACTGACAAGAGACTGAACCTAGAACTGTGTATCATACAAAGCCTCATATGATCTACTACTGAGCTAGGATTTCAGGGCACTGTACCTGAAGGGTGTAACAAAAACAGCCTAAAACAAAGTGTATCTCTTTTCTCAAATGAAGCTGCCAGTAGTTCGCCCATAGCTTAAAAAGGAGCTTTTGAAAAATAATTAGTTATAATTTTTGGGGAGGCCGCAGAAAGAATAATTCTTCTACTCGCAATTTTAAGAAGTAATTTGTTCCCATTTCTCAAAGGTAACTTTAAGCATGTACTTGTAGTTACTTAAATAAACCTTAATGCAATAAGCAACTGGCTTGTGTTACAAAGCCTCCCCGCCTCATCCTGTCCACTTCACTGGTTGCCTCAACCTCTACAATCGAGTAAAAGACACAGCACAGATCTGCACTGAATGAATCATGTGACTTTCCCCTTCCACTATTAAGGGACAACACACTCCTGTAACCACAGCAGTAACCAAAAAGTACAGTTACATGGCCAAAGGAGGGAAGTCATCCCTCATTAAGTTATGACTGTAAGGTAAGGTAGTTATACCTTCATCATTAGAAGAACAAACTGCATACAAATAACTTGTTCCTTAACACTAATTATTTCAAAACTGTGCATCTAAGGGCTTGTATAAGGTTAATACCTGCCTATATTCCTTTCTCAAAAATCAGGTGTTTCTGTTAACCATCCCATTAAACTGAAAGTCAGAATACACCATTTCCTGCTTACTCTAATTATCTGTCTGAAACTGCTCAAAATGGGAACTTGTTTTATACTGCTCTCACGTAGCTGAGTTGGACATTTCTGGCTTTACTGAGTGGCTAGATAGTAAATAATGTGGATGGTATTATGGGAACTCCAGGACAACACAAGTAGCCACCCACACTCTGTTTCTTTTAGAACTGTTACTTTAAATAATTTGAAAAGAAAAGCTCCTAAGAGAAAAATGTCACAACTACCAAAGCTGGGCAGAACTTGGGGATCTTCCCAGCCTTTACACGCCCTGTGTTTTTCAATCTGTAAATCTCCCCTAGAAAGTGTGCTCCTGCCCCAATTTCTTTGAAATGACAGAGGTCAAGAAAAGGTCTCTTACCTTGATTTTGGCTCCCAATTTTTCAGCTGCTTCTTTCTCACGTCTCAGGTCTTCCATCTTCTTCTCCTTCTCCTTCAGCAGCCTCATCTTCTCCTCAGCAACCAAGCTGTGATCCTCTAGGATTGCTTTCTTCTCTACCTCCAGCTTTTCCTGTTGCTCCTTCCAATAGTCATCTTTGTCACCCCCTTCTTCCTCCCCGTCTTCACCATCCTCGTCCTCTTCCTCCTCTTCCTCCCCAGCAACACCTCCCTCCCTCCTCCGCTCTCGCTTCTTCCTCTTGCCAACAGACCGCCTCTCCAGCTGAGCCTTGAGTCTTGCAATTTCCTCCTGGAACTCCCGCAGCAACGCATCTTTGGGATCTTCGTTCACTCTTGGTTTGTTCTTGATGTTTTTGGCACGGTTGGCGTACCGTAGGGTGGTGAGGGTCTCATCCACATTATATGAGGCGGGGCCAATGTTAGCCACCATCACAGTCTTGGCATTGCCACCTAAAGAGTCCTGGAGGAGCCTGGTCAACTTTGAGTCCCGATAGGGGATGTGAGTGCTTTTGCCATCCACAAGGGCGGATATGACGTTGCCCAGAGCAGACAGAGAGAGGTTAATCTTGGTTGCTTCTTTCAATCGCTCACCTTGGGCTCCGGTTTTAGACTGCCGCTCGCTGCCTGCAAGGTCCACCAGGTTAAGTTTCCCAACACGAATGTGGTTCTCCCCGTCAAGCCCAACCTCGCTGCATTCAATGGTGATGACGAAAATGGCATGGGAGCGAGAACTGTGCTCGTTCATATTTGTAGCTCCTACTGAACGGTTCTGGTTCCCCACATTCATAACATGCTCTATTTCCTTCACGCTCTTTGTGACAAAAGAGGACAAATCTTTTACGTACACTCCTGTGTCCGGCCTCTCCTTCAACTCCAGTCTCTTGGACTGATCTTTTGATAACAGGTCCCTGATTTCTTCTTGGTAGATCTCCAAATAAGAAGCTCTTACCAGGTACTGCTGGTTCTGAGACCGGGAGATGTGTGTGAAGATGTGGTCGAACGAATTGGGGATGACTCCTCGCTTCTCAGGGTCACCACGCACCCCTTCCATTGTGTACGTTTTCCCAGTCCCAGTCTGCCCATAGGCAAAAATGGTTCCATTGAACCCCTGCAGCACTGAGTCCACCAGAGGCCGGAAGGTTTCGTCGTAGAGTTCAAACTGTTTGGAATTCCAGTCATAAACAGCATCAAAGGTAAACATCTTTGGCAGCTCGTGAGAAGTTCCCTTGGGGTTTTTCACTGATACCTGTCCCAGTTTTACATCGACCTCCACCACTTGTTCATAGGAAGCTGCTTTCTCTTTGCTGTTCATTGGCCGGCATCGCACCACCACTCTGACTGACTCTGAGCACTTTAACTTCGACATGACCACAGGTGGACCCTAGGGCAAACTCAACTTGCTGTGGAACCAAGAAGGCCAAGGTTTTTTCCAAACCTAGAAAGGATCAAACACAAAATTTGATCAACACGATAGGCAGCAAAAAGAGTTCTATGGCTGGATCTCGGCAAGTTATAATCTCAAAATTCTGAAGTATAATAGTCCCACCACAGCATTATCTTACTGTGGCAGTGGGACTGCATCCACCTGTGAGGAAATTGGCTATGCTGATGGCAGCAGTGCCGCTAGTAGGGTGTCCCAGGCCAGTCAGGCTTTTGCAGAGGAGCCAGACTCAATGGGACATACAACTACTGGGCTGCAGCGATAGCTAGTGGGTGACATTGGCAGGGGTTCTCTCAGAGATAACAGCAGTGGCACCCTACCTAACACTTGCTAGCACTCCACAGGAGGAGGCATGGTAAGTAATAGGGAGTAACCATACCACCTTGGAAAATAGCAACATATAAGATAGATTTTTTTATCTAAGTTGAAAAACAATTCTCTTGTTCTCTTCTGATCATTATTTTGTGACATGCTTTTTAATTTTTACACATACATATTTACTCGCCATCTCTCCAAAATTTTTCATCAAAAATTATTATAAAAGCTGCTCTTGAAAATTTAGATCAACCACAATGCTTTACTTGTTTCAAAACACACAGATATGCAAATACTTGCTCCCACCTGCTAACAATAATAATTTCTGAAATAAATCTAACTGTACTAAACTGTCTGGTGGACTAAGACTGCAGTTCAAACATACACAGGGGAACAGGTGTGTCGGCATGTACATCAGGGCTGAGAGTACACACCTTTATCTATAAGAAAAGAGATTCCACCCAAACATTAGGAAAACCCACTGACAGTAAGAAGTGTTTGAGAGTAGAACAGACAGGCTCAGAGTCTCCATCTTTGGAGGACTTTAAACAGAGGCTGGACGGCCATCTTTTGGGGGTGCTTTAGTTGTGTATTCCTGCTTGGCAGAATGGGGTTGGACTGCATGGATGTTGCAGCCCCTGCCAGCTGTAGGATGCTTCTGAGATTCTAGACAATTCTTCTCATTGTTAGGGGGTTGTGGCATGAGCAAATGGTCACATGGTGATCATCACAGCAAGCAAAAGAGTATTAGCTTCCGCCCTGTATAAGCAGAATAAGCAGGCACAGCTAAGCGCAGTGCACTGCCACTTTTAGGTGTTGTTATAGTTTACACCACTCAGTTTGGTCTCCTTTAACCAATTCACATGAGGCAGGCATGGGAATCTTTGGATGTTTTTGGACTACAACTCCAATCCCTAGCCCAGGGCCAATGGTGAAGAACACTGGGAACTGCAGTCTAACACTACCTGGAGGGCCCTCTGATTCCTACCCCTAGCCTAAGGCAATGTGCAACATGTTAAAGTGTGTGAATGTCCAAATAAGGAGAGAATTATCTGCACACCAAGAGAGTGGCGGACCAAAGTCAGGGATAACGGATAGAGCAGGACCTCCTACAATATCTAGGGAATGACTGAGAAATATCCTCCAGATATTCTGGACAGCAATTACCATTAGTCCTAGTCAGCACAGCCAACTGCGAGGGATGATGGGCGTTATGGTTCAACAACACCCAAGGGGAATCTTATGTTTCCAGCCCTGACCTGCAGACCGCCAAGCTCACTCAGGGCATTTTGTGCATGTAATACAAAAGTCAAAGTGCCTTTCCTAACCCACCCTCCCTTTTCAGGGAAGCAACTGTACAAATCTAACAAGCCTTTCTTGGCCATCTCGCTTTGCCCTAGGGCAAGAACAATGTCGCAGTGAAAAGTAAGGTCACAGTTCTCCCTGCATGGATGAACGACAGTGAGAGCCATGCTACCTAAACTTTTAGCTGGCCAAAGAGTAACCTTGTTCATTTGTGTCCCCCATTCCCCCGGCCAGCTTAGAGACTCAGAGCCGCACGCAAGTGACTGCTCCACTTGGTCCTCAGTGAGATGCTGCAGGACTAGAGATGATACCAGTAATAGAGATTACTGTATCTGAAGAGCACCCAATTAGGGCAAGTCTGCTCTGAAGCAACATGGCATTTCTTATATTCATTCTTACTGATGGACCGAGAATCCCAGTGTTCCTCATCACTAGCTATGCTGGTAGCTGCAGTTCAAGAACATTTGGAGGGCTACTTGATTCCAACTCCTCCTATGTACCAAAAAATGTGAGAAAAGAAGGTGATGGTTGTTAGCAGGCATCAGGGCAGCTAACTTTTTACACCTGCAAGCAAGATCTTTGCTCCATATTGTTTCTTCTTTCCTCACATGGCTCAGGCCATGCCCCAACTGTAGCTACAACCCCGATGCTCCCACTGTTTTCAAACATTCACCACCTTTGTCCTCTGGCTCGAGTGCACCAACCAGCCCAACCTCTACGAACACTTCCACCTCAGGCATGAAGACTGGGTTATATGGTGACAACTGGCTGAGTTTCAAAAAGACCTACCACCACATTATTCAGAACTAGGTCTCCTTGCAGAGGGTGCCAAAAAGAAGTGGCACCTTTTCCTGACGCAGCAATTTAGTATGCTGACCAGGGTCTCTTAAGCATTAGACTCTGGAAAACTGCCCTGATAATGCCTTGTCTTTTCTTCCCTCTTAACAGTTTAAAGTCACCTTTGTTAGTCCTAATTAACAGCATAATAAAACTTTGAAGGGACTTACAATTGCCAGGGAACTGCAAACCCTGGCCAGAACAATGCTGGCATGAAAAACAGAATCACCTTGATGCTTCTTCCCCTTCCTGTCTCAAATAACATGTTGTAGGCTCTATTTCAGAGGAAGGAACCAGGAAAACCACCTCTAAGTATGCTTTGCTTAAGAAAACCCTAAAAAATTCATGGGGTCTCCAGAAGTTGGCAGGTGACTTGAAGGCTCATACCTTCACGTCAGGAAATGCATGCAATGACATCCACTCCTTTCAAGTTGTCCCACTGACCTCTTCATTCTTCACTGGCCACCACCTGGAACAGGGCAACTCAAAAGTATGAGGACCTCTCACTCATTTTGTAGCAATGTATGTCATGCAAGACAACCATGAGACTGATTCCTTTCTTTGGAAGCATTAACGGAGAAGACAGAGAGCACAAGCCAAGGCTGCTCAAGTGGGCCACAATGCACCATTCCAATCCACTCAGCTGCCTTGTAGAACTCCATGACACTTTGGGGCCAGGGTCCCCACAGCGATCAGGTCTCATTTACGGAACCCTATAAGGAGTGGCTTAGGGTGCTAGGTATGTTTAGTCTAGAGAAGAGAAGATCAAGAGGTGATATGATAGCCATGTTTAAATATCTGAAAGGAGGTCACGTGGAGGATGGAGCACGCTTGTTTTCTACTGCTCCAAAGACCAGGACACAACGCAGAAGCTTCAAGTTACATGAAAAGAGATTTCACCCAATATTCTTTTGTGGGCTAGACAATGCTACTGTTAGGTGGATTTGTAATTGGTTGACTGACCAAACTCAAAGGGTGCTCTTCACCAATGGCTCCTCTTCATTCTCGAGAAAAGTGACTACTTCAGTACCACCGGGTTCTGTCCTGGGCCCAGTGCTATTCAACATCTTTACCAATGACTTGGATGAGGGAATAGAGGGCATTCCTATCAAATTTGAGGAGGACACCAAATTAGGAGGGGTAGCTAACACCCCAGAGGACAGGATCAGAATACAAAAGTCAAATTTCAGGAAAAGAGATTCCATCTAAACATTAGGAAGAACTTCTTGTCAGTAAGAGCAGTTTGACAGTGGAATACGCTGCCTGGGAGTGTGGTGGAGTCTCCTTCTTTGGATAGTTTTTAGACAGAGGCTGGATGGCTACCTGTCAGGAATCCTTTGATGGTGTATTCCTGCATGCAAGGGGTTGGACTCAGTGGCCCTTGGGATCTCTTCCAACTCTACAGTTCTATGATTCTAAACCTCAGGTAGAACTTTCTAACAATAAGAGCAGTTTGACCATGGAATCTGCTGCCTGGGAGTGTGATGGAAGTCTCCTTTTTTGGAGGCTTTTAAGCAGAGGCTGAATGGCAATCTGTCAGAAGTTATTTCATTGTGTATTTCTGCCTGGCAGAATAAGGTTGGACTGGATGCCCTTATGGGTTCTTCCAATAAAGTTATAGATATAAAAGCTCAGCTAGCCTTTGGATCATATTCTATATCCTCCCTAGAAACTCCCCCTTTCCCACCACAGTTATAGTTCTTTGATTCCACTTTAATTGCAATGGCTACATTCTGCAGAATCCTGGGAGTAATGGTTTGGCAAGGCACAAAAAGTCTCTGAATACCTCATGAAACTCTAAATTCCAGGATTCCACAGGTTGGAACCATGGCAGTTAGTGGAATCAAAGTGCTCTAGTTATGTAGTGTGAAAAGGCCTTAGCTAATAACACGCAGTCTGATCCTCCTGTCTTCTTGAAGGCCAGCCCTTCTCAACCTTCAGCCTTTCGGATGTTTTGGACTTCCAATTCCCAGAATCCCTGTCCATTCACTACACCAGCTGGGACTTCTAGGAATTAAATTCCAAAACACCACAGGTTGAGGACTAGTGGTCTTAGGCCTGGCCAGGCAAACAGCCTGCAGGCAAACAGCCAGTCAGAAATAGAAAGACACTGGCAAAGACAGACATTGCTGGATGAACTGCACTGGCTCACACTACTGACCCAGAGCAAGGTTACGTTGGTTCAGCAATCACCACGCCTGTTAGGTAAATTACATTACATTCTAAAAGTTAAGTTTCTGCCTCATCCAGTTACAGGATCAGGCTGCATGCAGAAGTCACATTTTGCCAGGATATCATCAGCATGCAGTACAAACCTTAACCTTGTAAAATCTTGGTAAATGTGGGTGAAAGGATCCCCTGGACTCCAGCAGAACAGGTACTGAGTGAATTGTTGTACCTTAATAATTAGGACCTAATCCCTGACATATGACAGCTCCCTGCAGTTACAAGGATTAGCACGAAAAAGCTCCCAGATCAGAGAGAAGAGGTTACAAACAGACCTGAGGCCCATTCATACCACAGAACTATAGCACTATGATTCCACTTTAACTGCCATGGTTCTGTCCCATGGAATCCCAGGACTGAGAGCTCAGAGAGGGGCATCTGGAATTTCAAGAGGGCTCTAGTGCCTCATCACGCTACCAATCCCAGGATATCACAGAATACAGCCATGGCAGTTAAAGTGGAATAACAGAGCTATTTCTAAGAGGGTTACTTAATGCACTTGAATGTCTGGCTAGGACTCTGACAGAGCTGGGTTCAAACACACATTCAGCATGGAAGCTCACTGAGTGACCTTGGGTAAGTCACATTCTCTCTGCCTCAGAGGAAGGCAATGACTCCTCCTCTGAACAAAGCTTGCCAAGAAAATCCCATGATCCAAAGGCAAACCTAAGTCAGAAATTACTTGAAGCCACAACACAACAACAGTGCTGTAATTGAATAGTGTACCTGGGCCCCTGGTATCTCTCTTCCTAAGTATGGCCCATATAGATCCACTGATGGAAATCTTGATTCATCTTCTGATTCTGCTTTTGACTCTTCTCTTGGAGGGTCTCTATAAGCAAACCAGTGAGCAAGCTAAACAAAAGAACATTTCCATTCCAATACTTTCTACTAGAAACAGACAACAAAGAGATGGATTTCTTCAGATCACCAAGTAAACATGTTAGGCAAGGTCTACTGCAACTTCAATAGACAAAAAAAAATCCTGTCTATTTACCTTCTAGCAGGACATGCTGCTGCCTGCCTGCAGCCTTACAAACAGGCCTGATGTTACTGCAGAAGAATGACATAAACTATTATTTTTAAAAAAGGCAACTAAGGTGTTACAGCCTTGGAGGGTTCAGCAGTGACCTCAATACAGATGACCCACACTGGTCCACATCCATGTGCAGAGAGCACAGCCAAGGAACGTATAAACACAAGAAAAACTGGACTGGATGATGCATGGGGTCCCTTTCAACTTTAGACACACACTCAAGAAAGTGGCACACAGATTAAATCCCATCCTGGGAGAAAGCAGAGATATTAAATAAGTAAGGAGAGATAGGAGAGAAAAGAGAGATATTAAATCATTACATAAATAAATAAATAAATAAATAAATAAATATGCCTCCCCCATCAATATGTTCAGTGCTCTGTCATGCTAAGAATAAGCCTGGATAAGGATTTTCTTCAAAAATACACTATCAAGTCAGAGAAATTGTGATCCTGTTACTAGAACCCCAACAACTATTAATACCCCTGGCCATAGCATCATTCTGGACCATCTCCCTGAAGCAAGGACATGGTTTTAAAGTGGCTTGGGCCTACCTGTATGATTAATCCCAGATAATAACACTGGTTGAATGTGCCTTAGTTTATAGTAGTTGAACTAAGGGGGACTACAGGGCATTACACTTTCTCTCTTGTTGCTTCATAGCTACACAAAGAGTGTATCAACATTACAAAATGATAGCACTTTGACACCACTTTAACTGCTGTGGTTCTATTCCGTGGGACCGTGAGATTTGTAGTTTGGTGAGACACTTAGAATTCTTTGCCAAAACAATCTAATGCTATAGCTCAGGGACGGGTACTAGAGAATTCTGAAGTGTCTCATCAAACTACAGATTCCAGGATTCTGCAAGACACAGCCATAATGGTTAAAGTGGTATCAAACTGCTACAGTTTTGCAGTGTGGATACAGCCAAAGCCATTAGGACCATTCATTAGGAGATCTGAAGCCAGACGTCAAAGGGCGGAGGTCACTTACAGAATAGGCATGCCTCAAATGTGGCTTGGTACCCAGTAAACAGTCAGTGTAACTCTTCCAGCACAGGTAAAATATGTCCATAGCTCAGTACTCCACTGAGCATCCCAGTTGCCGCATTCTGTTTTAGCAGCAGCAGGAATGTCATGTCAAGGAGGAAACGAGCTTGTTTTCCACTGCTCCAGAGACTAGAACAAGGAGCAATGGATTCAAGCTGCAGGAAAGGAGATTCCACCTGAACCTTAGGAAGAACCTCCTGACTGTCAGAGCTGTCCAGCAGTGGAATCTGCTGCTGCCTCCACGGAGTGTGGTGGAGTCTCCTCCTCCTTTGGAGGTTTTTAAGCACAGGCTGGATGGCCATCTGTTGGGAATGCTTTGACGTGGGTTCCTGCATGGCAGAAGGGGTTGGACTGGATGGCCCCTGGGGTCTCTTCCAACTCTATGATTCTATGAGTCAATCCAAGCACATGGGCATCTCACACAGGGCACAATACAGTACCACCTCTGGACCAGGATACCTAGCAAACTGCCTTCCACTGTTATATGCCAAGTTAATCCCAAATATATTTTCCAGAGTGCTTATGGCTTGCCTCAAGACCAAGAGAATGCTTCCAGTAACGATTGCAAAGGCAGGCCTGTTCAGTGGTGACTTCCACCCTTTGACACACTCTCTCATGAGTAATTTGAGAGGCAGAAGCAATGACCAGTTTTCAACACTTTTTTAGAATGTACTTATTTATTCCCCAGCTGGCAAAAATCATTCTCTTCAATCAATTTTCATATTCATAGAATCAGAGAACTGTCAAGCAAGAAGGTCATCTGGAGTACTGCACTCAGTTCTGGGCATCTCATTTTAAGAAGAATATAGACAAGTTGGAGCAAGTTCAGAGAAGAGCAACCAGTATGATAAGACGTATGAAGAACAAAACATATGAGGAAATGTTGAAGGAGCTGGGCTTGTTCAGCTTGGAAAACAGAAGACTGGGGAGTGAAATTATTGCATTCTTTTACATATCTGCCACAAAAAAGGAGAGGGCAGGTTTGTTCTCTGCTGCCCCAGAGGATAGGACTAGATCTAATGGTCTGAATCACAGAGCTGGAAGAGACCACAAGTCTAGCCCCCTGCCATGCAAGAATACAGTAAAAGCATTCCTGACAGATAGCCGTCCACCCTCTGTTTAAAAAGCTCCAAAGAAAGAGACTGCACCACACTCCCAGGCAGCAATGTACTTCACTGTCAAACTGCTTTTACTGTCAGGAAGTTCTTCTTAATGTTTACGTAGCATCTCTTTTCAGAGGCATTGCTCTGTATCCTAGTCTCTAGAGTAGCAGAAAACAGGCTTTCTCCATCCTCTATATGACATCTCTTCAAATATTTAAACATAGCTATCATGTTGCCTCTTAACCTTCTTTTCTCCAGGCTAAACTTACCCAGGTCTCTAAACTCCTCCCCACAGGCTATGGTTTCCAAGCCTTTTACCATTGTGGTTGCCCTCCTTTCAATATGTTCCAGCTTGTCAAAACCCTTCCTGAACTGTGGTGCCCAAAACTGGACACAGTATTTCAGGTACAGTCTGACCAAAGCAAATTAATGTTGTACTTTTACCTCCCTTGACCTAGACACTATATTCCCATTGATGCAATCCAGAATCACATTGGCTTTTTTAGCTGTCGCATCACACTGCTGATTCATGTTCCCCTTGTGATTTACTAAGACTCCTAGATTCTTTTCTAGGTCAAGCCAGGTGTCATCCATCTTATATCTGTGCACTTCACTTTTTCTGCCCAAGTGTACTACTGTTACTGTTTGTTAGTTTTGGCCCCGCTCTCTAATCTGTTAATGTCATCCTGAATTCTGATCCTGAATTTAAAGGAGAGTAGAATTTTGACCAAATATTAGAAGGAACTTCTTGACTGTAAGAGCACTTCAGCAATAGAACCAATTGTTTAGAGAACTGGTGGGATCTCTTCTCTGCTGGACAGCTACCTGCTAGGGGTATTTTGGCTGGAGATTCTGCACTGAGCAGGGGGTTGAACATGATGGCCCATGAGACCCCTTCCAACTCTTATGATTCTATGAGTCTAGAGTATCTGCAAAGGTCATCTAGTCCAACCCTCTGCCAAGGCAGAAAATTGCACAGAAGAGGCAGTTGCTCAGTGGTAAAGAACACTGCATGCAGACGGTTCTGACTTTACCCCCACCAACTCCAATTACAGGAGCTCCAGAAGAAGGGGTGAGAAAGATCTCCGAATTAAATTTTGAAAATTTGCTACCATCCAAAGCAGATGCTATTGGATTAGATGGGTCGGTGTTTTCACTGCACATATGGCAATTCCTTGCCCTCAGTAAATGGAGGTTTTAATCTCTTTTCATAACTATGAGGAAAGAAATAAGGAATAATAACTATTGTGGGTCAAAGTACACAAGCATAATCTTGTATAGATAAAATTGTATTTTGTGAAGCAAATAAACTATTGACAGCTGCTGAAGAAATGGAGGACAACAATTTTTTTAGGATGTCTGATTTCCTACAAGCTCTAGAAGACACTCTGTTGGAGAACAGAGAAGCAAAATTCCTGAAGGTTATTAATAAAGTATCTTTAGTTTGGCCAAGAATTTCTCCAAAGCAAGTCCTGACACTTCAACATGGCACACACCCACATATTCAAATTAACTGCAGCCCACAGCTCCAGAAGCTGATGCAGTTCACAGTACTGAGTATGCCGCCCACCCTACTTTAG
Source organism: Cyclura pinguis (assembly GCA_030412105.1). NCBI lineage: Eukaryota > Metazoa > Chordata > Lepidosauria > Squamata > Iguanidae > Cyclura > Cyclura pinguis. The sequence continues at coordinate 3,640,170 of CM059602.1, forward strand.
ATAACCCTTTATGTCACAGCCCTGTCCAGAAACAGCACTCGCTCTTATAAAATCCAATGCAATCTGGCCAGATCCCAAATTGACTCTAATCCACTACACTTGGAACTTCAAATTGCATTTTCAATTGGCTGCAGTACAGAATACGGGAAGCAAGTCAAATCCTGTTTTCTTGGAGTACAGCATGAAGTCATGCCTGAAAAATAAGTCTTGGTACCGTTTGAAATTAAATTGATGCAGCAGTTCAATCATCAGAGAATTTCAGATGTCAGAAATGGAGAACACCAATTAATCCAACCAGTCTCTGCCTTTACAGCTGAGGAGATAACCAAAACTGCTACCCAATAGATATATTCAAGATCATCGTTAATTTCATTCCAGTAGCCCAGATAAGTGAGCCAGCCTGGTGCAGTGGTCTGAGTGTCAGACTATGACTACGAAAATCTGGGTTCAAATTCCTGCTTGGCTATGGAATCCCACTGGATGACCTTGGGCAAGTCACATCTGCAGCCTTAGGGGAAGGCAAAGGCAATCCCCTTCGCTCCACAAAACAAACCTTGCCAGAAAACCCCACGACAGGTTTGCACCATAAGTCAGAAAACAACTTGAAGACACACAATAACAACAAGCCCAAACATGGAAACCACGCAGCCCCTGCAAAGCAAATGCAGAGACTTAATTTTTGAAGGACTAAACCTGGGAGGAATAAATCCTTGTTACTGAAACCTCTCAGATATATGCAGATAAAATGGTTCCTTTTCACCATGCTACATTCTTTCAATTATTTCATCTAGTAAGTGGATAATTTGTGTTTTTTTTGTTTCTCTCTCAGCAGATTCCCCTCTCTGAGCTGATTCTACTGCCTGCTCTTAATTAAATCTCCAGCTAAAATAATGAGGTTTTTCAAATATTACATTATCTGCACTTTGATCTAAGAACTTCCGTGAAATCCAAAGAACTAGAAATACAAACATGCCTCAGAGAAATGTTATTCTTTTGAGATTTCGTTTTGAAGAGGGCTACAAACACTATAAAAAAAACCAAAGCCTTAGAATTGTCCTTTGCCGTCTCCTAAGGAAAACAACCTTTAATGCCCTTCAGCCTTAATATAGCTTGAGAAAGCTCTGCAGCTCTGATTCTCTCCACAGTTTCACTTTCCCAGTGCCTCCCTATCATTCACAAATTACAGCCAGCTCCATAAAACCTACATATCTATCATATTCTATATGATTACACACAATTCTTCACCTGTTAGAATTTTAAATGCATCCACACATAAATTTGTGTTTCTTGACAGAATGCAGATTTTTTTTCAGCTACACTACTGAAAATCTTACATACTGCTACACCAATGGAAAGCCAAGGAGGAAAAAATATAAACTGAACCAATTTTGTATGTCTTTCTGCCAAAATCACATTGCCTGTATTCTTACCTGACCTCTTCAAACTCCAAACATTCACTGATAGCTAAAAAAGACAAGCTACAGAGCAACTCCCAAAATCAACACTTTTTTTCTCAATGTTATGAGAAAGGGCCAGTGATGACAAAGGATCAAAAACTGGTAAATATAAATGATGATACTGAACACAACAGCAAAGCGGAGAAACTTATAGCCAGCCCTGTAGAGAAATACACAACAGAAGAACACACAAACAATCAGTCCTAGGAGTATACAGATGAAAGAAACTCTTCATTTTTAGAATGCTCTTTCTCCTGTCCAAGGAGGAGGCAAGAACCTTTGTGACTTTAATGGAACCATTTTTTGCAGCAGTGAACGGCAACAGCTGTGGGCACAGCGAGGCCAGCTGACCTGTAAGCAATGGGGATAACATTATCTTCCTATCTGCACCAGCCTGTGTAATAACAGGGCTTCCCCTTCAACAGCTAGGCAGGTGAAGCTTTCCTCTCTTTGTATTTCTCATTGTGCCTACACAACTCCATCCTACTCAAAGACATAGCCGTGTTCATGTGGATCAGTATGGAAAGGGATCTTGTAAAACTCTGTGAGAAAAAAAATGTTGATAGCAAAAGTTCATCACAGACTTAAGTCTGCTTCACCAGATGCATAGAGTGAAATGTTTAGGAACAGATCTTTAGAGATATGAATGAGGAGGTAGCATGTGTGAATAGCAACAGAAATGCAAAACTTGTGGGTACAGTGATAAGGTGACAATTCACCTGCTCATTCGTAGTTCTAAAGGTCTGTTCATAGACACTTCACTCCATGCCTCTGATGAAGGACACTTAAGTATATGAAAGTTTATGCTACCAATTTCTCTCAGTCTCAAAGGTGCCACAAGATCCCATCCTTTCTGCATTTACACAAAAGAAAATCCCATGTAATACAATATTGAGTGCCTGGGGTTGCACTAAACTTCCAAACTGCATGCCTGGGATTGCAATCTGAGATGTGTGTGCACACCAGAAAGTGTGTGTGTATGTAGGCATGGACAAAAAACTTCTGCTCCCCCTCCTGACATACTGATGCACAAGATGTAAGGAGCATACTGTATTTACTGGCACATAAGACTCATTTTTTCCCCCTGAAAAATACTGTTTGTAAATGGGTGCATCTTATACGCTGGTGTGTCTTATACTATATAAATAGACAAATACTATTTGCCAGTGTATAAATGGGATATGTTCTATATGCCAGCAAATACAGGGAGGTGGTGCCAAAAACCAACAGAAATCAAACACTTAAGTTACTGGATGGTTCCAAAATGAAAAAAGAGATAAAGTACAATAATAAAGTACTGATCCACTCAGCCCTATATTGCCTCCCCTAGCAGGGCTTCCAGCACAGAAGTCCCTTCCCCATAATCTGCTTCTATCTGATCTGTTTTGGGTTTGTTTTTTAAACTGGGAGTATCAAGGATTAAACCTGAAACCTCCTGCACAAGAGTAGGTTGCTAAGGGAACATCCTCACCTAGGACAGACTTTTCCCATCTCACTTCCATTTTCAGTCTCAAAGTGTTAGGAACCACTATCGTATTTTGACCATATTCTACCTTGAAACATGGAGGATTGAGCCTGGAAGCCCTTGCATCAAAAACACGTGAGCTATCAAGTGAACAGTCCTCGTGTGAACTCTGAAGCAATTTGATGCAAAGGAATGACAACTTTTGTCCCCACGAAGTGCCGGGGACCACTGCCCTGTTTGTAACATATTATTACTAGGTGTTTTGTTAATTTCCTGGAACCTTGTTGTAGACCACCAGCTGAAGGCTCACAGATCAACACAGGTCCATACGCCACCACTTTGAGTAATGCGAGCATGCAGGAATATGTGTCTTCTTTTCCCAGCACGCTTGGCTCTCCCAGAAACCAGGGCCATTTCCACCCTAGACCGTTATAGCGGCCGGCCCCTCCCGAAACTGCAAACCCCAGGATTCCATAGGATGTTGCAAGTGGAATCACAGCGCTATAACAGCCTAGTGTGGAAACGGCCCAGGTACTAACAACTCTCCCTTATGCAGTCGAGACAGTCACACAACCCCCACAAACACGACTGGAATGAAACTCCCAGCAAACCTAGCCAACACAACCAAGGAAGAACGTCGGGAGTTGTAGCCCGCCGTAATAAACTGACGGACCAGACGATTCCCGCCTCGGCCCATCAAAGCGGACACATCAGTCAGCAACCAAACCAGCACATCCATGACACTATACCAGTGACAAAGTGTTGGCTGGCGGGGGATGATGGGATTTGTAATCAAACACACAGGGAAAGCAACAGGCTGAAGAAAGCTGCTGGGGGGAAAGGCGGGTTTTCCACACACACCCGGTTACCAATCTCGAACTCGCGCACGGCCAAAGGGAGTGCCAGCTGACGCTGGTATTATCACCATTACTACTGTTTCTATAATTCCTATAATTGCTATTAATCTTGTTTCAGCTCCTGACTCAAGACAGCTTCGCCCTGGGATGCCATTAGGCACACGGAGGAAGGGTCTCTCCCCTTCCCTTTCCACAGACACACACAACACACACACACACCCTTGGCACGCATCCATCTCTACCTGCGGCGCCCTGAACGTGCAGGGGGGCGGGGAGGGAGGGGGCGGAGGAGCTCCCCCTCCCCAACATACACACGCCAACACCCACTCGGGGCCACCCGGGAGCGCGGCGGGCCGTGGGCCTCGTGCACGGCGGCGCTCGCCCCCACAACTCCTCCTCGGTTCCCTCACATTTCGCCTTCCCTTCCTCCGCCCCCCCCCGCCGGCGATGCTTCGCACGCTCGACCCCGCCGCGCACGCGCACGCGCACACGCGCTCCCCTCCGGGGAAACGCAGCCGCCTCGCGCGCGCACCAGAAAGGCGCGCGCGCGCACCCACACAGGCGGCAGGGAGCGAGAACGGAGGGAGGGGGTCCGTCCGTCTGTCCGGCCGGCCGGCCGGCCTCCCACCCCCGCTGCCGCTTCTCTCACCTGAGCCGTCACCATGGGGCCGCCCCCCTCCCCTCCTGCCGCCTCCTGAGAAGCGACATAACAGCAGCAGCGACAGCGGCAGCAACGGCAGCAGCGCCGGATGCGTGAGGGGAGGGCGGCCCCGCCGCCGTCGCTCACTTCCTTGGCAACGCCGCCGCCCTCCCCCAAGCCATCACTTCCTTAGCAACAGGGCTTGTCCTAGCAACGGGCCTGGCTTCCTCCGCCGCCTTTCGCTAGCAACCGCCCCGCCCCTCTTTCCCCTCCCAACACGGAGGAGAGGGGGGCTAACATCCGGGGAATGGGGGGCTGGGCCATGGCAACCTACCTAATCTGTTAAAGTCAACCTTCCTTTGGCCCTGTGAGGCGAAGTCCTCGTATGACTGGCTGCCTAAGAAGATTCTGTGGAAGCCTGGGATTGGCAGTTTAGGGAGGGGCCTTTAGAATTCTCAGCCAGAGAGCTCTTGGGTCTCAGGACGGTTGCTATGGAGATGAGGCCTAGCAGCAAGGAGGAGGGCAGTGTATTCCCTCAGGAATCCAACCCTCTATGTTAATAACCCTGTGGAATATGGGGAAAAGTTACAGGTACTGGACAAGACAGTTTGGGGAATTAGAGAACCGGATCTCAAATCTTTCTAACAAGTATCACCTATGAGAAAATAAAATCCCCGGCAAAGCCAGGTATGTACGCTAGTAATAAAATAAAACAAAAACATGGGAAAGGGCTTCATTATTTGTATGATGCCTTTCGTATAAGAAGAGCGGAGGAGTCTCTGTTCCTTCCCATCAATGATCCTTCTCTCTCTCTCGCCTCCATTTTATCCACCGTGACAGGATAGGGTTAGACTAGAGCTTGGAAAAGTACAACTGTGGACTACAAGTCCTAGAATTCCCCAGGCAGTAACCTCTGGTCCTGTCCATGGCCCGCCTTTCTCCCGCCTCAGTTTCAGTCTTCCCACAAGCACTGGGTGAGATTTGTCAGGTTCGGAGCTTGGAAAAGTACTATTTTGGACCACAAATCCCAGAATCCCCCAGCCCTGAAAGGCAGGAACTTTCTCACCCACAGTCCTTCTCTTTTGTGCCTCCATTTCATCCTCCCCACAACAACTCTGTGAGACTGGTCAGATTCAGAGCAAAAAGGGAGCAAAGTACCGTTTTGGTATTTGGAATTCCCTAGCCTGGAAAAGTACAAGTTACACTACAACTCCCAGAATCCCCAAGTCAGCCATTGTACTTTCCCGACTTATGTCAAGTTGAGTGCCTATAGCTCCAGATTTGAAACTAGAAACTGCTCTGAGTGTGTCTTTTGTGAAATATCAGCCTCCCTAAATGGAGGCCTATCTGACGACAGAGAGCAGCCACAACTGTTCTAGTAGTTGGAAGCAGCCGTTTTTAAACTTCCCAGCATTTCTCACTGCAGGAGGCCTTTTTCAGGAAAGAATGGGTTAAAAATCAGAGATGGTTGGTTTATGATGACCTCTTGTACTTTGAAAAAGATGGATGGGAGTTTAAATCAACTGGGATGCTTCTCAAGGAAGGCAAAGATTTTAATTGGTTTGCTTATATGCAACTCAAGGATAGATTTAATCAAGATGAGAGAGATCTAGACACAGAGGTTAGAGAAAATGAGTTTTATTTAGTGCTGTGTGAAGATGATGATTGTATAATTTAAAAAAAAGTATGCAAATACCTTTTGAAACTAGAGAGAGAAGATGAACCTGTAAAAGAATATGTGATAAGGTGAGACCATAATTTTGGGAACAGTGTTCAAATGGACGCACATGATGGGAGCTTCTTTTGAGCCAACAGAAGGCATAGGATCTCACTGCGAGAATGCTTCTGCACATCTTCCATGGAGAAAACCTTAAGAGGATCTTACTTCTGAGTAAATATGCATAGGAATGAATGGTTGTTGTAGCAGAAGATTTCATGCTTTAGAGGCCACTGCATCAGAAGTATTAATGCAGCTATATTCTGTATATAGAGGAGAAGGAGACAAAGACAGTTAAATGGCATCCTGGTCTGTCTGTTCTACAAGCTTTACTCAATTAATGGATTGAGATACAGTATTGATAAAATTTGCACAGAAGGAGAGACAGCCATTATGAAGCAAGGAGCATTGCTGCTTGTTCCTTTCAAAGATGGCACACTGGCTCCACTGTTTTATATTCACAAGAACCCATTTCATTCTCAGTTTTCTTGCTATTCAGAGAAAGAGTCTGAGGGCATTAGGGGGCAGATTGGGATATGTACAATCCAAGCAACTTGGTTTTACTTTTTGAACTTTAACTTATTGACCTCTTCAAACCAAACATTTCTCAATAATACCCAACATACCTAGCAGAGTACTTACTCCCCTTAAGTCCTATAAACATCCCTCTTGGTCTGCTAAGGACATCCTCCTAGAAAAACCACTACCGTGTCCAGACCAATCATTATACTGTACAGACAAATAGAGACACATCTGCTGCCTGGTGGCTAGTCTAAAACATTACAACTCTCCAAACCCTGAGATGTCTCCAGGTACGTAACAAAAAAAAGAGAATGCTGTAGCACTGTTAAGACTACCAGTTTCAACGCAGTGTGATGCTTTTAGGGATGACAATTCCTTTCCTATAACACAAGACACTAAATGAGACTGTCGGTTTTCACCCTGGTGGTAATGTTGGCAATTTTTAAAAAAACAGAACTGTTCATATATGTAATATTTAGTGCATTCTTATAGGATCATAAGTTGGAAGGCGACCCATAGGCCACTGAGTCCAAAACCCTGCTCACTACAGAAACTTCTCCTAAAGCATCCCCAGCGGGTAGCTGTCTAGCTATTTTTAAAGACATGCGGAGAAATGGATCCTACCAACTCCCTAGGGAATTGGTTCCATTGTCAAACAGCTCTTAGTATTACAAAGTTCCTTCTGATGTTCCTTTGAAAGCTACCCACCTGTAACTTAAAACCATTAGACCTGACCACCCGGCTGGGGCAGCAAAGAACAAACCTGCCCCCTCCTCTTAATGATTGCTTTCCAGATATTTAAATCATGTCACACTCATGTCACCCTTCAGGCTTCTCTTCACTGGGTTTAGCATGCCCAGCTCCCTTAATCTTTCCTCATATGTTTGGTTGTCCACACCTCTTTATCACTCTTGTTGCCCTTCTCTGAACCCCTCCAACTTGTCTGTGTCCATCTTAAAATGAGACACCCAGAATCAATCACAGTTTTCTAGATTAGGCCAGACCGGCACAGAATATAGTGGAACTATTACTTCCCTTGTCTTGGAAACTATGGTTCTATTAATGCAAGCTAAGATAGCATTTTCTTTCTTTGCTGCCGCATCACATTACTGGGTCATGCTCAACTTATGATCAACAATTACCCTTTTCATATTTATTATTGCTAAAGTCAAGCATCCCCCCATCCTCTACTTGTGCATTTGGTTTTTCTGGCCTAAATGTAGAATTATTCATTTGTTTAGGCCATTGTAAATGTATTCACTCTGAGCACATGAGAGCACTTTTTTTTAAAGAACATTTTTAGGTAGAACTTCAAATTCATGCTAATGAGTTTAGCTATCAATGGCTTGAACATTAAGACTATAAGGAGATTTGCACACAGTCTTTTCCTCTTGCCTGAAGCCAAGCCTTCAAAAACTGCACTGTTGTCCCCTACCTGGAGATGACCCATGAAAAGTGGGGACTCTGGCAACCCCACTCACCTCCTCTCCCGGTTCAATACAAAATGTTATAACCTTTCCTTGTATGGGAATGGTTCCAGCCTCTGGATCATTTGGCTTCTGCCTTCCAGCTGTACCATGCCCTTTTGAGATTTGGGATCCAGAAGAACTCCAACATCCCATGTACAGACTCACCATAAATTTATATATGGACAGTTTGGTATTAGCAGTTTTATTTTCAATTCCCTTCAATAACAGCCAGCTCAGAGTTTCATCAGTTTCTATGGGGTTGGGAATTTTGTTTTTATCCCCAGACATTTCACTTTGAAATTTCTTATACTAAATTGCACATCATTTTGTTGCCTAGTCACTTAGTTTTGGGAGCATCTTTTAGAGTTCTTTGTAATCCCTGCATAATTTGATATAATTTACAAACTTGGTTCCTTCATTGTTCATTCCTAAGTCCATATCTTCTGTACAAATTTGTCCCCAGTACAGACTTCTGAGGTACTTCACTTCTTGCAGCTTTACCCTTTTAGCTCTTATTGTGTGCCAAAATGGAGGTTGCGGTCAAGATTAAGAACTGGAAGGGCAGTCTTGAAGGAACTAAATAAGATCCTCAAATGTAAAGATATGGCACTGAATACCAAAGACAGAATATATGACTATGATGGCCACAGTACTTCAGTTTCTATATGTGGCCATGATATTTGGATAGAGGAGAAAGCTGATAGGAAGAGAATAAATTTATCTGAAATCTGGTGCCATAGAAGTGATGCTAAAAAGACAAATGAATGGGTCTTAGAGCAAATCAAGCCTGAACTGTCTTGAAAAGTGATGATGATGGAACCAAAGCTTTTGTGCTTTGGACGTACCATGAGATTATGTGACTCACTGGAAAAAAACAATAATGCTCGGTAGGGCGGAAGGCAAGAGGAAGATCACGTAACCACTGGACTAATTCAATCAAGGAAGCCAGAGCTCTTGAGTCTGCAAGACCTGGGCAGAGCAATAAGTTGAAGTCAACTTAATGGCAAAAAATAACATTTATAACCATTATCTGGGCTTTTCAGATGCCAGCATTTATTTTGTAATGTATTGTCTTGTTCTTTCACTGTCTAGAGGCCTGGGCCTGCCAGTGGTCGGGCCCCCAAGGATTTTACCCACCTGCAGGTAGACTAGCGACCTCTCTAAAAGTCACAACCTGGTGACTGAGATGAAAAGCAGAAGTCTTCCACAAATTCTGATAAAAGACAACATCCCTTTACACATTTTCTTCTGGCCAAAGACACTTGCTTTCCTTCCTCCACTTTCTTCTATGTCCTTTCTTAAATTTCTCTGGTCATGTCTTCTTGTTTAGACTGTCAACCTGCAAAGAGCGGCTGTTTTGTTTGTGACTGATTGTGTGTAAATTGTGCTGAGAGCCTTTCAGGCTGAGGAACAGTAGAATAAAAAAGCTACCAATGATTAAATATTTGGCAATTCGAGCAATGGTGTTTAATAGCTGCATTGTCATGTGATCCTTCTGTAAAAGGATGGGCTTCCATGATCTCAGTCTTATGAGGCGGACAAGGCTTCTAGGAATTCAAATTTGGCACTGGTGCCTGCTAAGATAATTCTACCACAGTGGATGTGGAAGGAATCAACCTAATTTATGTGAGGCCTGGCCAAGAAAGCATATAAAATGAATGGAAGTGCCAAGGACCTTAGGAGAAACATATTGAATGAAAATGCATTTAACTGTGATTAACGAGTTTTATGGGACTTTTTGAGAGGATCAAGGAAATTGCTTCTGAAGCTATAAAGCTATCAGTATTACTTTCCTCATCCTGCATTTTGCTTGTTGTATGCTATTTCTCCTCTGCTTCAGCATCTCACTGCACACAATTTCTCTCACCCAACTTGAATAAAAAGCATTATTACTGCTTTTGGCCTCTTACCCACTGCATTTTGCTTGTTGTATGCAGTTTCTTCACTACTGAAGTATCATATCACACACAAATTATTAATTAACACCCTGCCCACACTTTAATAGAAAGTTCTGGTCATTTCTAATAGGGAACAGGGGTATTCCACGGCAGTGAGGTGGCTAGGAAAGGAGAAATGGGCTAAATGCAGATCAAGAAAAGATAATTAAGTTATGACAGGATTAAGAAAGAATTACTGAATCATGCTTCAAAAGCAGCTTCCAGTGTGGTCAAACATTTTACAGAATAATATTAACAATAACCCAAACACAAACAGCAGTAAAAGGATATTTGCTTGGGGAAGAGAGTTCCAAAATTGGGATGCCCTCTGTCCCCCGTTGCCTTCTGCTTCATCATAAATAGCAGGTTCACCTGCGGGATGGCACTGGCAGAGGACCACGGCTCACAAGCGTTTACAAGGAGCAGTAATCCCTGTATCCCAAACCATGCATGGAATTTAATGAGTGAACATTAGCACTTTGAGCTGAACTTAGCAATAGATCGAGACCCAGCAGAATTCTTTCAAGATTGCTGAGAACTTTACCCACTGACTCACTGCCCATTAAGACTGTTGCAGCCCCATTCATTATTAACAGCATTTTCCAGGCTGTCTTCAGAACCCATCCCATAAACAGCACATTACTACAACCTAAATTACTGCTTCTCAAGCTCTCTGACGTGCAGGACCAGCAATTCTCTCCCCGGTGCGCCAGGGTCAGGTGCCATATTCACGCCCATAGGCTATGACTCTTCCTTCTTTCCTGGAAACTTACTGTAGCCCAGCACTGGCCTGTGGACCACTACGTTGAGTAGCACTGGTCTGATGGTGCTCTGTATCACTGAGGACAAAGAAAACAATGCCAAAATTAACAAAGCATCCTCAAGCTACGGGCCCGATCCTTAAATCAGAGTGCAGACCCATCCCAGACGAGTTGACCATCAGACCCCAGCACTTCTGTTGTGTCAAGATGGAGCTTCACTTTGGTTGACTGTTATCCAGTCCACAGTCAATTCTAGACGCTTTCAGCGGCCCTCCCCTAAAGCACAGGTCAAAGAAAATTAGTTAGGTGCTGACTTTACTCCAAATCCTCACAAAATGTCTGCCAGAGGCTTTAGGTAGATACTGGAAAATAAGGGGGGAATGAATGTACTGGATATGTTGTGTTAATTTGTTTCAATTATATGATGGTTTTATTGCTTTTTAACTTTCATATGCTGTTAATTTTTACCAGTGTTTCACTTTTGTAAGTCACCTTGAGAAAAAAAAAGGGGTGTTAAATACAGATATTAATAAAAGAAGTGCCACAGTGATGAGGAGCAGCCTTCCCTTCTGTACACAGCACAGGATGTGAATTAGAGGCCAGAAAAGGAAACTTTTCTGAAAAGCAATGTGAATAGCTACACTGATTTAACATGAAACGGCGTGGTTCCCACTCTAGCTCCCCACAAGTTGCTGAGCCATTCACAACTATAGGAATTACGCAGCCTGGGTTTCTCTGTATTTTCAGCTCATCTTTGCTGAGAGGGAGGGAGGGAGGAAGGAAGGAAGGAACTGTGGCAGAAGCTTGGCTCAGCTGCTACATTTGCCCCCAAGGGTTGCCAGGATATGGGGAGAAAATGTCCTCTTGCTTGTCTTCACTAACAAATCACAGCATAAACAATGTTTTTAAGAGGTACGTTTCCATTCACACAGAGAGGCGAGTGCTCTCTTCCACGACAGTGGCAGATGCACAAGCACAGTTCTCAAAGGAATAGCATTTTGTAACTTCAAAATGAGGCTCCAAAATGTTTTTGCCACCATTCCCATTCAGGTTAAAGTCATGGGACGGGGGAAACATCATTTTTCATCTATATATGCTTCCTAAAACATCTCACATAAGGATATATGTGCTGTGACCACAACACTGTTGCCCCCCCCATTTACTGTTTTAACATTTCTGCCTGATGAAATAGCCTGTGAAACTTCCAAAGCTAGCATGATGCACTTTGCCCCTTTTGGCTGGGCAAATAAAAATATTACCACAAGATGGAAATGGATTTTGTTTGGCGAGTGTTGCTATGCAGACAATGAGATTCTCAGAGTATCTGATCAAAATCAACAGCCACTGACAATATTTAACAGGGCAATGACCCGCATGCCAGTCTTAGGCTACGGCCTGTAAAAGCTACAGCTCTAAACCCCTTACGTACAAGTAACAGAGGTCGGTGGAACTTACCTTCATGTATTGCATTTAGAATTCTATGACATCCGTCTGGGACAAAATCCCATTGTTTAAGATTTGTTTTATTCAGTTATTATTCTTGCTCAAGGTAACAAAACTGTAGCTGTTCTTGCACAGCAGGATAAACTCTTTAACCACACAACATGCCTCTTGCCTAATCCACTCCGAATGAGAAGCTGCTGCTTCAGAAAACAGATGCTTGGAAGTACGTGTGCAGCCTGTATTGAAAGCAAGAGCCCATGAGCTCACTGCTAAGCCATGTCCCTCTGCCAATGGCACCGGACTAATCAGATCCACAGAACTGCATTTCTGTGCCTGGAGATCCCTAAATTGAAGGAAGAAAGGTGGATATCTGGACCAGCCACCAGAAAGTATTATCCTGTGTCTTACTGGCAGAGAAAAGAGAGAAATGTTTTGAAATTAGACAAACACAAGAGGAAAGCTAATATTTTATTGGAAAAAAAAAAGAGAGAATACAAAGTTGTTTTCTGTACATTTGTTGTTTTTTTAAAAAAGTACAATATGGCTTCTGGTATCATACGTAGCACACATACAACCCAATTTCTTCCAGGCAATCAAATACACGGTGATGACTGAAGTGCTTGTGGAACCATACCCACAATCTTCAGGGGGGAAACATTATGGATGAGTAATTCTGACCTCACGGCACAGATGCAGTGACGCCGCCCGCTCCTTGATTTTAAGGGCTTACTCCCAACAGCAGGACTTGAGCCTGGAGGCCCTGCTCTTTAGGGTCTGGGATGTAAAGTCCTTACAAACAGGACGCGCCCGGACGTTATGGGCCTCTCCGAGGCAGAACGGGCACTCGGAGTGACCATCCGGCAACGCGACTTTGCGACCACAGGACGCACAAAGTTTAAACAATGAAGACATAGAGGAAAGGGGGGAGAGTTCTTACAGACTTTCTCTAAAGAAAACGAACAGTGAGGAAAAAGAGGCGAAGCAAACTGCTCGGCTAGGAGAAGCCTTTCCGAGCTGCTGACAGGTTGGTGGATGAAAAGAAACTGAGGAGAGACCGTTAGCTTGGCGGGACTGAGCGTGCTCAGTACCGGATGGGGGACGGGTTCCCGCCAAGCTGCTCAGCTCTGGAACTTTCCGAAAAGCTCCTGCGCGTGCGCGAAGATTCCCATTGTGTGAGGCACAGAGACCACGAAGAAGCAGCAGTTAATAACTGTACAGAGCTTGTAGGTGGTCATCATTAAAATAAATGCAATTCATTAACAACTGATGAATGTAGACCTCATGATTTTCTTCCACTTGTTTAACACCTTACAAACACATGATATTTAATGACAAACCCAGAGACTCTCTTCTGCTTCAGCAGAACTCTCACATCCAGAACTGAGCGGATAACTATCCAGACGTCTGCACTAGACTGCTATAGCACTATTATTCCACTTTCAACATCCTATAGAATCCTGCGGTTTGCGATTCTATAGGATGTTGAAAGTGGAATAATAGTGCTATATCAGTCTGGTGTGGAAATGAGATATGAGTGTTTATACTTGAGAGCTGGCTAAGAGGTAATGTGGTTATGCCAGTGTATACCTCAAAAATCCAAAGATGGAGGTTCTAAGGTATTAAGAAACTTACAAAATTATAAAGATATGAAGATATCAAAGAAGAGAATTTGCATGGTTTTTCATAATGCCAGAATTCAGGCTCATGTATGTACTAAAAGGTTTTCAAGCAGGGTTGGGATGACAAGACAATGATGTCTTTCACACTCTACCTAGCTTAAATTTATAAAGTTTGCTCTCACAAGATGTAAAACTGCCTGCTTGTTTAATAGGCCTTAAGCAAGTTATTTGGCAAATTGACAGAGGACAGGCCTCTCAATGCTGTTAGGTAAGACAGCTAATCAGACTCTCTATTTGCAATGGCAGAATAATTTTATAAACAAAATGGTGTGAACAGATATATGCCTACATTTGGCCTGCTTATGGCTGGTCGTTGCTGGGAATAGAATGTTGGGTTACAACAGACCTTTGTCTGATCCATCAAAGGAATTCTTAACAAAGCTGCTATGCTTACAGGAAAAAAAAAGGCAGAACAGCAACTATTTGTTCTTACTGTTCATTGCTGACTGAACTACGGATGGCACTTGAGATATTCTTGTTTCTAAGCTAAAGAGCCAAACTACTGTAACAGGCTGATATTACCTGCCATTCCTATGTTCATTGCTTAAATATTTATTAACAGAATTGAGGGAGCTCATCTCTTCTAGGTTGGCTGGTAGGAAACACAATCTAAAAGCAGAATGTGCTTAGGAAGAGAAGTAATCAGCTCAGTGAAGTGTTTTCTTACCAGTGCTTCACGCAAGAATTACATGCAGAATTTCTGGATTCCAGAATTTTGTAAGATAATCACTTGGCTGGCATTTTTAAAGGACAAAGCAAGAAATAGCCACAAGTAACTTCTGTGGGCATTCAGATTTACAGAAGAGGGTCTTTGCAACTTAACTCTGCTCTATGCACCATCCAATCAAGACATGAACTTCAAGTAATTAAGATGTGGATTTGTCTGATTTCAGCATTCATTCTTTCTTCTAAGGCCAAAAGTGTGCTGATATTATATAAAAATGGACCTTGTGATTTGTGAAGTTGTTAGCACTTGCAAGATTGTGTAGCACTAAACGAAAGCACCGATGCTGTGATGCTTTCATGTTGTTGTGTGCCTGTAAGTTGTTTCTGACTTAGGGCGATCAAAAGGCAAACCTACCATGGGGTTTTCTTGGCAAGGTTTGTTCAGAGAGGGTTTATCTCTGAATTCCTCTGAGGCTGAGAAAGTGTGACTTGCCCAAGGTCACCAAGTGGGTTTCCATGGCTGAGCAGGGAGCTAAACCCTGGTTTCCAGAGTGCTAGTCCAGTACTCAAATCACTATACCATGCTTATGCTAACAAAGAAAAAATTCAGTGGCAATGCAACATCTTAAAAAAAATGATACAGGGATACTAAAAATGCTTATTTATGCGATTTACATGAAATAAAGCAAGTAAAGAGCTCCAGCAAAGAGCTTTCTCTACGCACAAGCTATCACTGCAGTCTTAGCGCAGAGACTGTGACACAAGGGAAGACTGTCAATGTATGTATTCCATAAGCTGGTTAGTTTGCCAGGCAATGCTCAGAATCAGAGAATTTGTAATGATTTGCTATTGGCATAACAAGAAGCAGACAATTTGCCAGATTGCAAATCTCCTGGCTGCCTTTTAATCTGTGGAAAGTTTTACAGATACTTTATTGGACATAGCTCAGACGTAGAGAGAAACCTGGGCCAAAATTTCTGAAACAGTTCCATTTTTTTTTTAAAAAGGACAGTTTTAAAATAGACTGTTCTAAGAGCAGACTGAGTGGTTCTTTATTTTGTAGCCCTTTAAACATTCACAGTGTTTAAACAGAAAAAGGATTCTGAAGAATGTGGGTCGAGAGAAGATGAATGATAACTAAAAAGGTGATCTCCCTGCTCCTGACTGCTCCTAAAAGAACAAAATTGTTTCAAGATGGAGGGCAGATTGGATTTGCAGGTGACAGACGAACTGCTGACCCACAGCAGCAATTCAAATTCTAAAAGATATATTGCATATGCTCTACTAAAAGGTGTTCAATAAAGGTGAATAATATTTTCATTACGTTATTTTAAGGAGATTACTTGTTGGCTGCTAGCTTTCATTTTATACAGTATTTAGACTGTCGTTACTGTAATGCTAAAATCGATATCTCTTATAATATGCATTGTTTTCTTTTTAAGTAATTCCGTGCACCCAAGGATGAGCAGTCTTGTGACCTGGATTGCTGCAAACACAGCTGCTACTCCAGAGGGTACCAGTGTTATTTGGATTAAACAGTGCTCTGAAGATCCTAAAATGTTTCACACATGATAACAAATTTGTTCTCTACCTTCCCAGTCTCAGCAGAGGAAATGAGGACTGCATCCATTTTGTACATTGTTAAACTGAGCCATAGAAGGCAAGTTAGAGTCAGTGAGCTGCATGATTTTTAGAATGAGTGTTCTTATTCTTGGTTCTGAACATTTTCTTTCTTTCTTTTTTCCTGATTTCTCCTATTGTTAATGAGAATACTGTGCATAAAAAAAGCAAGCACCAGATGAGCCACCAGTTCCAGAAGAGGTAGTAAGATAGCATACAAAAGGGAATCGTCGTGAGTAGACTGGCCAATTCAGGTCGTCGTGAGTAGACTGGCCGATTCAACCACAGAAGCGAGAGAAGGGAAAATGATGGGAAGTCACCCTTTTCTCCTTTTGGGCTGTACATTAGTCATATACCAGTAATTGAACTCAGGATGAATCAGCAGAAAATAGCATCAAGCGCACCCAAATACATACAGTGCCTGCTTCCAATGGGGCCTTGCACTGATCCAAGTTGTGTGTCAGCTGTAGATCCTGCCGCATTTCTTTCCCTGCCGGCTATAGTTCATCTCGCAGCCTGGGTGGGTAATCCATGCCAAAAAATGAGGAGGGTCTCCCATGCATGTCACGCTCTCGTTTCACAAAGGCCGTAAAGGAGGAGACACAGTTTCCAATGAAGTGGTCAGACTGACCAAGGATATACAAGTCTATTTGGGCCACTTCAGGTTGCAAATAAACCACTTTTATCTGAAAAGAGGAAACAGGGTAGAAGTGCCATTACATAAAAGCGCCAAAGGACAGAAGAGAATGCAAATAAGCAGCAGAGGTAAGGAGTGGCACTAATTCTCTGCCTGTCCACCACCTCTGAACTTGTTCCCTCATGTTCCCGGAGTACAGTTAGAACCTACCCTAGTGGAAGGAAATGTGCTGATGTAGTGTATGGCCATTCTATTTTAGTTGGATTTCATGGATGAGCACATCTTTTGTATCTCCTGCCTGGTAGGTAGGAGGTCACCTGAACGACATCTGAATTAAGAGTCAAATACATTTAATGCAGCTCTACTACATAAGCACAGGATGTTCTATGTGTGTTCTATGTCACCAAGAGATATGAGATGGTTCTTAATTTCATGGACACCACATGGGTTTCAACATCAGCCGCTCTGCCCACGTGCCATATTGTGATGCTCACTGCATAGACCACCCAAATTGTCTTCAAAATCTTAATGCTACTCACCAATAGTGGCAATTGCTGCCCTTAGTACAGAGACCCTCCATATGACAGAGAGTGCAAGATATGAATCAGCCCAAATGTTGAAACACTTCCAACCTGTTAATGCCTCTGTTTTCCCGCTGCCATGGATCTTCATGCAGCTGTATCAGAGTACACAAGGTCATTTAATTCAGAATTTAATGGCCTCAACTGAAGCCTAGAATGCTTTTAGCAAGGAAGGCATTTACATTCTTCCAATGGATGATGCTTAAGTTAATCCAACAGAATCCAGAGGTTTCCAAAATACAGTGATAACTCAGTTCCTTATGTGAATCCTCGGGCTGTCATCAGAGAAAACTGGGCCTTAAGCTCATACCACTCCTGCAAGAGTTTTTTGTGGACATCTCACAATATGCTGTGACTGAATTCTTTCAAAAGAGGTTCTGTTCACCTAATCAGTGTAAACTCCATAACTTCTTAACACAGTCAAGTACCTGAAAGATGGCAGAAGCAAGGAAATAATCCCTGTATAACTAAAGAATACCAAATCTCCATATTTCTCTGTTGGTACTAAGTGGAACCATGAATGGTGTAGTATTTTTCTTGACTTCTGCCTGTCCTTTCACCACTGCCAGCATCCAGTTGAATAGCAACCAAAGCTAAGTGTGAATAACAAATGTGGAGTCAGTTTCTGGGAACAATTTAGGAAGATTGGACATTACTTCTGAACCCCTAAGAAGTTTAGGGGCATGATATTTTGAAGATCATCTTCTCCTCCATGATCCTATTCATCCCCCACAGTCAACTGTAAAAGCGTTCTGCATGTTCTGTCACCAACAGAGATACCATCAGTGGCAATACTGTGGGATTTCCTGCTTCCCATTTTCTCCTTATCCCTTATTAATTTCCAGTAATTTGGGGCAAAGGTTTGGTTTCCCTTCTTGCTGACATATAGTTCTGACTTTGCTATAGGTTAGTTTTACCGGTACTTTAACTATATTTTTGTGTTGTTTTTATTCTGCTATAGTTGATAATTCATGGTGCCAATCCACAAACCATCAACTGCTGATCTGGAACAAGTTTCCCAGGAAGAAAGTAAGAACTGCAGTAAATAAGCACAAATAGTACCACTTGTAGCACATAAACGCACAGCACAGCCAATATGGGGCAGTGGTCTGAATGTTGGGCCAGGAGTGTGGGAGACCAAGGTTTGAATCCCTGCCTAGTCACAGAAATCCACTGGAGGACCCTGGGCAAGTAACACTCTCTCAGCCTCAGAGGAAAAAAATGACAAACCTCCTCTACATAAATCTAGATAAATCTAGATAAACCACTGACATGATACTTATAACTCAGAGTCGACTTGAAGGCACACAGCAACCTGGCACATTCGAGGGAAAAACTGTGTGATGTCCATATCAGAAAGCCCAAGAAGTATTGCTGTACTGCACCTAGTGCGGTCAGTGTGGAAAGATAGGACAAATCTTTAAATAAATACACCTCCAACTTTTCCCCTGACTTTTTCCCTGGTTGATCCAATAATGAAAGGATATTACCTTTTGTTTAAAAAGCTCCTGTATCTCATTGGTGTAAGGTTCAGAATCACTGGCAATGTACACAGCTTTTGCATCTATCTTTTTCACCCAGAGTTTGAGGGCTCGCTTTATCTCCTTCAGGCCTGGCAAACACATGTCCATGGTGAGTGGTGTGGCGGTGTTCCGATCGTAGCCCACGCACTGTGGTGAAGCCATTAAGTGGGACCCAGCTGTGCCATCCTTCAACATATTGCATGCATTTTTCTAAAGCAGAAGCATCACATATAGTTAGAGAGATTTTGGGTAAAATCCTACTTCCCATGCCACCATTAGCCGTGGTGGTGGTGGTGGTGGTGGGAATTTGAAACTAGTACTCACAGAAGCTTTTTTCCACCAAACCTAAATGGGCAGGGAAGGATTGATTTTTGTCACAAGTGCAATTTGGATGTCAAAGGTTTAATGCTTCCTCACCATGTGCTGCAGTCCCAATCAAAACCCCACTCACCCCATGCCCAATCCTGTTAATTTAAAAAAAACAAACAAAACGCATGTGGAGTTTCAAGCTAGGCACTTAGTATAATGCATAGTTTGGCTCTTAACAGCGAGGGAAGGAAGAATTCACAACAGATGACCAAAATATGCAGACAATGTTTCTAATATCTCTATAATCTGGGTATGTTCCAATCAAATCACCATCCAATTTAACTGTGTGCTACAGTTATTCAAAGTTACTAGTTCTGATGGCTATGTACTACCTCTAGGATAAGAGGGTGACTGTCTATGAATTATTCGTTGCTATGCACCAGCGTCAGGAGAGAGTTACTGCCCTCAACTCCTGTTTGTAGGCTTCCCAGAGACATCTGGGTGGCCAAGGTGACAAACTGAATGTTGGAAGAGACAGACTTTTAGTCTGAACCAACAGGGTTTTTCTTATGTTCATAATAGTCACTTTCTGCTTCATGGGAGTAGGGAGAGAAACTTCCAGTCTACTGCAGCCTAAGGGAGTCTATATAAGAACCATACGTAAGAATCATACCCAGTCTGAACCCACGCGCAAATGGATTCCCACATAAGGTCTGACCAGGAATGAACTGATGTAAGACTCTCCTTTCTCCACCATTTCATCCGACCACACCATGTACTGATGCAAAGATCGGTACTCCTCCAAAACTGGGAATTGGGCTGGTGCACCCGGAAGGGCAACAACAGGATGTTCAGCAGGTGGAAACCTAGTAAAAGACATAACAAATGGACAAAAATAAAAGAGGCATGCTGTCAACCATTCAGGAAAAATGAAGGGAACAGTTGGGCCTGTCTGAAACAAGGACAGAGAATTCTGTAATACTAAAAATGGAGCTGTCCTGATCAGCTGGTGTCTAGTATGCAAGGCTACTGCAGAAGCACACCAAGAACACTACAGATCAAAGTCAGGTCACAGTAATGCCAATGGCAGTAATACCTGCACAACTTGCACTAGGAATGAAAAGGAGAAAAATCTTCAAAGCTTCACCCATAGAAGAGGACACTTGAGTGATGAAAGACTCTCATATTGTTACTGATTTTGTCAAGGGTCCATGCAGCAGTCATCTTCAGGCGGAGATACAGAGCACTAGATGCTTCACTATCACTCTTTTAAAAGGGATTCCAGCATCTGGTTCAAACCCACATGATGATATCCTGAACCCACATATCGCTAAAGATACTAAAGACAGAGAAGCTGCTATAGGCCAAGGCTGCCTGCTCCTGTGGTGTTCCCCTTTTACTCCTAGGAAATTATCCCTATGATTTTGTCTTGTTGGATACCCTGCGTTCTCAACATAAAACAAACCCTTGCTGAACATTCATTTTCATATATTAAACACACTCAGTGAAGGCCTAAGTCTCGACTACAAACCTGTTGCAATCGATATTTTGACCAAGGTAAAATTATTTCCCACTAAATCTATGTTAACTTTGTTCTCAAAGACAAGAGTAAATGATTTCAATGTTTTTTTTCTTGCTTTGCAAGAGCAAAAGGGTTTTTCCACAATTTTTAAAAATCATTATTCAGGAAAACTGGCTTGCACAAAAGTGCATCTGGCCTTTCTATGCAGCAAAAAAACAAAACAAAACAAAAAAACAACCAACAGATCTTTAAGGGACTGAATTTGAGACATTTGTGCAGGTAAAGCACATAGCCTGCTCCTGAGTGATGCCTCTCCTTCTAGCATGTTAATTAAAAAGAAAATATTAGACAAAATCTATCCAACCCATCCAAAAGTTGGCTTTAAAAAATTAACAAGGAATGGCACATTTAATTAAAACCAAATTAAAGTGTGGGTAATATGTAATCTTATTTAAAACTGATGATTAATTTGAGATGATTAACTACCTAAAAATTGTTGGAATCGACTGGTTGAAAACTCTCTGATTTTTTTATATTGTGATACTCTTCCTGTTAATTCTGTATATATCTTTTATCATAGTAAGCAACGCTGGAC
The DNA here is from genome assembly GCA_030412105.1 of Cyclura pinguis. Classification (NCBI taxonomy): domain Eukaryota; kingdom Metazoa; phylum Chordata; class Lepidosauria; order Squamata; family Iguanidae; genus Cyclura; species Cyclura pinguis. The sequence continues at coordinate 3,661,570 of CM059602.1, forward strand.
ATCATTTGTGCCAAACAGCTAGATACTTGTTCTCTCTTCCAAGATCCTTTTATCAACTAGAAAGGACATTCCCCTTGTGTCCATGGATGCATTTCTACCGATGATGCCCTGCAAGTGGCACTTGTTACCTTCGGATCCAGTGGTCCTTGTAAGATGCGCTGAAGGCAAGGCCTCCAATCAGCTCCGACCTATCAAAATCCACCGCAAACTGATCCCAAAAGGGGCCAAAGGGATTTCCATCCTGCAAAAGCAAAGGCAGCTGCTCATTCAGTGGAGTGGGTAGAAGAACACACAGCTCTGCAATGACTGACTGAAACAGCCAGAAACGCCATCTTGACATGTCCCACAGGCTCTCACCCTGAAATTTATATGGGCTCACTAAAAAAATATCCTAAGGACAGAAAGAGTGAGAGAGACATAAACATAAAAACAAGAAACAAGAGTAAATAGTGCCTGAAACTATCCACAAAGCATGTTTGCAACTGCCAGAGGATCGCAGACACCTATTAAAGGACTTCAAACCCTCACCCCAAGGACATACTGGTTGTGCCTGGTTTTGGGGAAAAAAAGACCCCCACATACCTCAAATAGACTGAGAGGGGAATGTAATGGAATCATGTTTTCTGAGGGAGGAATTTTTCTAATTAAAAAAGAAAAAAGGAAGCCCTATGAGTGCAGGAGGGTACAGTGGGGTCCCGGTGGGCTGTTGTTTCTTAAAACAAAAAGTGGAAAGGGAGGGAAAAAAGGGGATCCAGAAGCACCTTTGATTTATATTTTATCATGAGCTTTTGTGGATATCAGTCCACTTCTTCAGATGCAATATTTGTCAGATTTAATGTCAGTGCACCTGAGAAAGTGGACTGGTATATGTGAAAGCTCGTGCTAAAATATAAATCAGTTAGAACTCTTGGAGACCAGGGTTCAAATCCCCACTCAGGCATGGAAACCCAACTCTCTGAGCCTCAGAAGGCAGCAATGCTGGCAAACCCACTATGAACCAATCTTGCCAAGAAAGCCATGTGTCTTAGGGTTGCTATAAGCTGAAAGCAACTTGAAGGCAGACACCACCACCAAAAACAAAATTTAAAGGTGCTGTTAGATTCCTTTTTCCTTACCATCCTTCTTCCACTTTATGCTACAACACAGCTATTTCTCTGAATACTCTTAGAACAAAGTGTTCTAGGACATGGCACAAGGTTTAAGAGTGACCTGAAAGATACCAGATTTCCCATGAAACCATAGCTATGTCAGAGACTACCCAGACTCCTACCTTCATGGGGCAAGTCTTTTTATCCACGCTCCTCTGAGCTGCTGCTTCAAAGCAGTATGCCACTCTCTTTCCAGGAGGCCAGTGAACAGGTGCCAGCTTCTCCATAAACTCCTCCAAGGCAATGACCCGGTGATACTTCAGCAGAGGTGCCAGCTTGAAGTATTCTTTGTAAGGGACATGCAGCTACAACAGACAGAACAGACATAATTAAAACCAGCTTTCTACATATATCAAGTGAACACATCATTGCTCAACATAACTAAATCAACATGAGGATAAAGGAACAGAAACCTGCCTACTGATACAGTGATTCGTAAGTTTAAAGCACCATGTGTTAGGTTAGCTTACACGCACTGCTGGAAGAGAGCTTAGCATGCCAAAAGCATAGAGGCCAAATATCTAAGAACTACTCACATTTGTGTAGGGAGGCCTGTGATACCGGTACTCAATCCAGGGGGGCACAGCTAAGGTCCGATTCACCATCCTAGCAAACGCCAAAGAGCCCAGAAAATGGTCTGCTTGGTTCCCAAATCTCCCTTGAAATAGAAGATAAAGCACTATTTCTCAGTCATCAGACTGGGGCAGAGCAACATGCTTTGGACAGCTTCATACTGGAGGCGACACAGCTTCTTCTTGTTGTGTGCTTTCAAGTCATTTCTCACTTACAGCAACCCTATCAGAGGGTTTTCTTGGAAAGATTTGTTCAGAGGTGGTTTCCCTGAGACTGAGAGAGTGTGACTTGCCCAAGGTCCCCTAGTGGGTTTCCATGGCCAAGCGAGGATTTGAACTCTGGTCTCCAAGCTCCAAGTACAACACACTACATCATGCTGGCTCTGTCATGCAGCTGCTAAACTCTAAATGGTACAGATCTACCTTCCTTACGCTGAGTGCAGGGACTCAGTGTGACTTGGTAATCATTGCACCGAGGTGTAAACTTGAAGCTTACGGAAGATCCCCCACAAACCATCCCCACCCACTGCAACGGCTTTCAGCAGCTACATTTCCTTTGAAAAATAAACTCCTGAAACAGACCCAACGGCCAAAACAATAGAACATGTAGCTTCCCAGGAGTCAGCAGCAAGCAAAAACTGCCTTCAAACAACCAAGAAAGGAAGATTCTAGTGCTTTATGTCACAATGGACAAGGGAAGGGCTGCCTGGAAAGGAAGCTGTTGACCTTTCACATATTTATTCGCAAAGCTGGAAGAAAGGAGCATCAAAGCAAACAAGAAGGCAATAAGGAATCTGCTGGCCTGGAGACTAATAATCCAGGGCTTGGTTACAAGGTTGTAACAAAAATCACTGTGCCTGTTGTCTCCTTTGAGACCTCTGTCATGGATTTTACTCTATGCAGTTTTGCAGAGTCTTAAGCAATCATTTTTGCTTTATGTATTTATTGATATAAATGTTTATTTTCTTATTTATGCCTTCCAAATGAAAGTGATGTAGTTTCAAAAAAATAAAACATACGGACATAATTCTAAAAGGACAGAAAAAGGAGAAAGAAGGAGCTGAAGTGGTACATGGGAACCCTAGTAAATTTCCACAGATTATTTGCTAATCTACAGAGTGAACCTATGCATGTTTTAGACAGATGTGCAACTCTGTTCCAAAGGACTTTCCCTCCCCTTTAAGGATGTATTTCTACACCCATTAACTTAGGACCAGACCCCAGTGAAATTATTGTCACTTACTTCTGAGGAGACATGCAGAGGACTGTACTCATGGTTAGGCTCACCGTCCACAACATACAGTACCATAATCATATTTATTATTGTTTTATTGCTAACATTTACTTTATGTTTGAAGGGTGTGGGTATAGACTGGCATATAGACAGTGAAACAGTGAGAAGAAAGTACATTAGTGTTACTAACGGGCATGGCACCCTACTAACTGGTACCAAAAAAACCTGGATTTTTAAAATGTTACATTCAGGACTATAACGCCTGGAATTCCCCAGCCAGCATATTAAAAAAAAAAAAAGATGAAATGAAAACAGCTGCATGATTGACACAGAGAAACAAAATTTAGGATTCTGTAATAATTTTATTAGGATCATGCTTTCGGATTCTCCAAAATCCTCCTTCAGTCTGAGTGGTACAAACAGGGAAGAAAAAGAAGAGAGTGTAAAAATGTGGCCGAGATGTTCCAGTTATACTGGCTTGGGAATTCTGGGGGCTATGGTCCAAAGAAGTACTTTTCCATTCTGAAAAGAATACGTCGGGCCAGCATGATGCTTTAATGTCGTCCTGGTTAACACAGAAGGGGGCTGGGGAAAGGGTGGGAGCAAAGGCAGCCAGAGGGACGTTGTGGGGCACTGAGCAGAAAAATGGAAGCACTTGTGCGTGTCTACACTTGGCCATCGCTGGAGGGCGTTTTAGTTGGGCGTTCCCCCATGGCAGGGGCTTGAACTAGATAGCCCTTAGGTTCCTTCTAACCCTGTGAGGGCTGTGACACCTATTAAGCATTGCCTATGGACACAGCAGACTTCGGAACAGTTACATTTTTGGACTACAGCTCCCAGAATCCCCCAGCCAGCACTGGGAAAAAGACAAGAGCTTTATATGGGGAATTCCACGATGCACATGAAGTCAAAATTTAAGGCGCATTGCCTGTGGTGCGCAAACCTGAGCTCGGAAGTTACTTTTTTGGCCATGCTGTTTTGAGGAATTCTTGGGAATTTTAGTCCAAGCAAGTAATGTGCCCAAGCTCTGAAAAGAAAACAAGGAATGAACGGATAACGAAATGCCGCAAAACCCGCGGTGGTTTAAGCGCGTATGTGGGGTGAGTATGGCCATTTCCGAACTAGATTGTTATAGCGCTATTATTCCACTTCCGATATCCTACGGAATCCTGCGGTTTGCAGTTTAGGGAGGCGCCTTTGAGGGGCCCCTCCCTAAACTGCAAACCCCAGGATTCCGTAAGATGTCGAAAGTGGAATAACCGCGCTAAAACAGTCTAGTGCGGAAACGGCCTATGCATCTTGAAGTAACTGCTATGAAGGATTCGTCCACAGAGTACAGAAAGGTGAGCGCCGGAAAAGAAGAGGGAGAAGGAGCGGGAAAGAGCCTGGCCCGAATCGCGCCCCTGAACCGGGGAAGGCAAGGAGGGATGCACCGGCGCCCTGCCTCTCTGCCCGCTCGCCCGCCCGCCCTCACCCATGCAGGGACAGTAGAGCAGGTATCCAGCAGGGTCCCAGCCGCTCTCTGTGCTGCTGCTGCTGCCGCCCAAGTGAAGCAGGACGAGGAGGAGGAGGAGGAGGAGGCGGCGGCGTAGCATCGGCCGCGAGGCCCCGCCAGGCGCCGGCTTCCCAGAAGCCGCCATGCCTTCCCAGGCGAAATGAGAGGCGACAGCACTTCCACTAGGCCCCGCCGGCCCCGTCTCCATGGTGACCAGCATCCCGGCATGCCCAGCGCGCACAGGGGAGGGAAGCATCAGCGAGCAGGCCGAGTTGACTTCCGGCCTGGGCCGGAAGTGGCGCCATGGAGGCCTTCAGGGGCGCGAGCAAGCCCGAGAGTGAGGAAAATAAAGGCCGCTGAAGCGCTGCCGCTTGCCTTTCCTCCTCCGCCGGGTTTTTCTTCTTCCTTTCGCCTTTCCCCACCGAACTGTTCTTCCTCGCCGGAGCCTCCGGCCATGGGGCCTCTGCCGTTCCCACAGTTACCACAGCAGCAACCGGGCCCTCCTCCTCCTATTCCTCTTGCGCCTGAAGGCGCCCGGACGAGACAGCGGAAGGGAGCGACTCGCGTGATGGGGGTGAGACGGCGAGAGACGGAAAGTGACGGCGGTCCCGAGGGGACCCGTTGAGGGGTGGTCGTTGGGTAGGGGGAGAAAGAGAGAGGGCTGCCGAGAGAATGCGCATGCGCGGGAGGTTAGGCGAGGAGGGTGCCTCGGTAGCGCTCCCCCCTCCAGCCGTTGCGTTGGGGTGTCAGCGGGGCACCCCGAGGTTGGGCTAGGGCGGTCTTTCTGTTCGCGCCCGGGTAGCATTTTAGCGATTGCGTAATAGCTAAGTTCCCGGCCCGAGGAGCTTCCAGTCGAAGGGTAGATACAGAGAAGGCGATGGAAGGCAGGGGACTGTTATTGTGGTTATCTTTATTTATACCCCGCTTTTCTCCTCGAAAGGACTCAAAGCGGCTTATAACAACTTAAAAGAAAAGATAGTTAACACAGACTACAGCAGGTTGGGAAGAGAAAGGCATGAGTCTGGTTTCATGGCCTTAAGCTTTTTTTCAGCTGAAGCCAAGGGCTAGAAAGACTAATGTGTTGCAGCCCAGTTTGAGAATTTAAACTCGTGTTTTGAGGAAGGCACAGATGGGTGCCCTGGGAAGGAGCTACAGTCAGGAGTGAACCCTGCCCAAGAGCAAGGAAAGCGGGCATCTGACAAGTCCAGTTGGCAGGTGATGGGAAATCATCCCTTCCTCTCTGGCTAGGACTCTGGAGGTTCACTGATCATCAAAGTAGACCATCATGTGTTAGGTAGCAAGAAGGCTCCCATCGTGTAAGGGGAATTTCTAAGGAATTTCCAGAAACAGGCCCCCATCGGCCAAGAAAGTGGTTATCTAGCGGTGCCCCCCAGATAATTCCCAAAAAATTCCTATTGTAGATGGACATATGGCTTCCATTTTGGCAGGAGGTGTGAGTGGTATACCATGAAATGAGCATGTGAACTTTGGTTTTTTTGAATATGTAGTGTTGCCATACAACTACCATTAAGGCACTTTTTGTAGATGCTTCCTCATGGATGGTTCTCAGATTCTTAGTTTTTGCAGAAAGCTACTTAGCTGCTTGGCTGATGTTCCCAAAGCCAGCCTAAATCTTTAAGTTATGACACTTTGATACCACTTTTAATACTTTCTTGGCACTTGTTGGTCTTCAGAACTGCTTATGTAGCTAAGAATTGTCCTTAGAAAAGTATCCCAGCCTTAGAGAACTGATTTTGTTTATCACTGTTTTTATACTTTTCTAGGGTATTGTCTCAGATATTGTTTATCTTAGGCGTCACTTTCACGTTTCTTCAGTTACAAGTATTCCTCAGTTATCAAAGCAGATGCATTACTGGGCATTGCTTCCTAATTGAAAATTTGGTACCAGAAACCAAAATAATATTGACTGAATAGAAATAGGGTCCTACTACACAAAAAAGAACTTTAAAAAAAAAAAAACCTTTCCTTCAAAACTAATAATATCTGCATATGAAATGAAACAAACCAGGTCCGGTAAGCTTAGCATATGTAATCCCTCCATGGAAACCTGCTGGGTGACCTTGGGCAAGTCACACTCTCTCGGCTTCAGAAAAAAGCAAAGGCAAACCCTCTCTGAACAAATCTTGCCAAGAAAACGCAGTACAGTCATCTACATTTGGTAGATGTACACCACTACATTTGGTAGGGATAGGGGCACAGTAGCCCTGTGAAAGTGAAAAAAAAAACATGAATAACTTAAGGCCCTCTCAAACCATATTTAACACACAAAAAAGTATGGTCACTATATTCAACCCACCATGGATTCCTCTGAGGCATCAGAGTTCCTTCACAAGGCAGAAGTGGGTGGCTGGTGGGGCTTTCTGCCACCTCCATTGCTGCCCCACACCATTTTTAAGAGGGCCTTAAAAGCCTCAATCACAGTTTCTCAGTCTCACAAGGCTTGCAGTCCATATTAAAAATGGCAGAGAGAGGCAGCAGATTATATTCACAGCAAATAATCTGTGAATAATCAAATCTGCAAAAGTGAAACCCACAAATGTGGAGGGCTGACTGTAATACATTTGCATTAGGTTTACCATAAGTCAGAAATTACTTGAAAGCATACAATAAAAACAGCACACATGGATATATAACATCAGCTAGAGTAGAATCCTGCTCTTTCAGAATTCAAGCTTTATTGCATTGTTTTCTACTGACACTCTTGTTACAATTCCACACCAAAAGTCTGCATTTCTTCAGCCTTCACCATCTTTCCAATGCCAGTGCTGCTAAAAAAACCTTCCAGCTAGACAGAGGAAAAGGAGGGCTAGGCACTTGTGAAAAGGAGCTTCACCGTCAGAGGCTTTGTTCACTGAGCTATGTCTATATTGGTTTAAGTATTGACAACATCGTTTTAAGTATTGCTTTCACACCTTAGAACCAGAGACCAGCTACTTGACACGCCTGTATCATCTCACACAACTCTTTTAAGGTTTATGACATGGCTCATAATTTGCATCTTTGTGTATTCTGTTACAGTTGGACACCCTGCCCACCTAACTCCAGTATATCTGTGGCTATACCTCCATCAGTACGTCTGAAGCAGTGGGTTGATAATTCACAAAACTCATGCTAAACTGAACTAGTTAGTCTCAGAGGGGTTCCTTGATTTCACCATTCTCGCCCTACATGCCAAAATAGATAGGTAGACACAGTTAACTGGACAGTTAGACACAGCTAAATTTCTATGGAATTTGTTGTTTTCTGGGGCATTCAGATTTCTTTGCCAGAGAACTCTAATGCCTACTCAGACTATAAACCCCATGATTCTGTAGAATGCAGCTTTGAAAGTTAAATTGGTATGGAAGTGCTGTAATTACGCAGTATGAAGGAAACCAGTCTCTCACTTTTGGAAGCTCGCTGTCCCAAGTGCTGATGGCCAGTTCCATTTTTGCTGAGAGAGGGGAGGGCATGAGAGGAGAGCAGTGCTGCAGCTCTGGCTGTGTGCCCACCTCCCTGAGAAGATCATTTGGCCTTGTCCTGTTTGACCTACTTGGATGGGAACACTTGGCCCAGCTGAATGGCAGTCTGCCCTGTTAGCTTGCCAGATTCTTAGGCAGATGTGAAAGCACACAAATCATATTAAGAGGGGGGAAAAATCCCTGACAGGTGATGCAGTAGAGAATTCCACTTGAATAAGGATCAAGAGTAAGCTTTATAAATTAAAAAAACAACAGTGGTAAAATGCAGGATTTGGATTGAGAGGGAAGCATAAGGTATTAGTCAGAGGGCTGGTTCAGTCTCTTACTCTGGAGGGATGTTCTTTGTTTCATTGGGCCTACTTCAGCTTATACAGAGTTTTAGTCTGAAAGATGACTGTGTGTTTGCAGCAGGAAGCTCTGAGATAACTCTCTTCTGAAAACAACATGTATTTGGTATATAGAGCCATTGGTGCACCTTCTGCTTTGTACAGTGCCCGAGGAGCTTACAACAGAAAGGGCAAAAGCAGAGGCATATTTCAGTATCCTGGCTGTGAAAAGGGACAGTGATGATGTATCTCATAGCCAAGATGAGGAGTTTAACCTCCTTTCTCATAGTCATATAGAAATTACAGTGTGGTGAAATTTAACTCCAGTCTGTTCTATACTCTTCTGTTTGGAAGTAAGTCTCATTGAGCACAGCAGACATATTTCTGTGCTTAGAATGGCAGTGTGAGAGTATGGTTCTAGCTATTCAGGCATTTCTGTTCTCTGAATGGCTCTCTTTATTCTTCATCCCATTCTTCAGGAATGCCAGAGCAGCTCATATGGGCATGCACAGAGCGGCTTGTGTGGTCTTTAAGCTGAACAATGTTCTGGTCTCCCCCTAGCTTCACCATTGCTATAGGATTCAGCCAGTTTCCCCTGTCAGTCATTCCTGTCGGAAAATACATTTTCTCAACAGCAGGAGTATGATGCAGCATCTGCCCTCAGGAGCCTATGATCTGCAGAAGGGGGAGTAGGTTTTCCATGCTTCAGTGCTTTCTCTTCTTCAGAACATCTGTAAGGTTTCAGCTTTAGAGATGAAGTCCGATTGTAAACTGGATTAGAAGAACTAGAATCCAGTGCCTCGGAGGGGGTATTTCTGCTGAGTCCTAAATCCTCCGACAGTGTTTGCAAGGCTAAGGGACTTTATTACGTGGAATCCGAACTTGTTTCAAACAAACAAGATAAGCAAGCCAGAAGTATTTGTTAAAATGAAAAGATGACATTTTGCTTATGCTAATAAAAGAGCCTTGATGTGTAAGAATATGACAACAAATTTCCTTCACAATTTTGAGAGCAGCAGACTGAAGACTCAAAGTTCCAGGTGTGTCTTAAAATTTGATTCTGATGTCTAGGAATTTAAAACACTTTCCACTACCCTGTATGGGAATGGAATACTGGATAATGGGTCCTATTTTCTTTCTTCCCTCAAGTATTTGTTTATTGGCTCTCAGCCCACCAGGGCTCCTGCAGTGGTGTACGATAAATAAAAATACATAAAAGAAGTAAAGGCAATCAGAAACATTTTTTTTTAAATATGTGCACACAGTTAACCACAGTTCTTAAACACAGTTTTTCATTCCTGTGCAATGAAAATGTGGGCTGATTTCTCCTGTGGAAAAATGTTCACATATTTGAGCATGTGTGTGTTCATTTTCCTTAAGCATGTTGTTGGCCTTTCTAGATGAAGACCTCTTCCTCTTGAAACTTCTGAAAAGTGTTGGTGGATGTAACCGTACCAGTGAGATGCCCACGAGCAGGAGTTCTACTTTGTGTGGCCCTCCTCTAGTAGGCCTGCCATGACAGCCTTCTTCACCAGCGTCCCCAACTGGATTCAAGATGCAAAGAAGGAGGAGGAGGAGGCAGGCTGGAAATTAGTGCCCAGACCCAAGGGCCGAGAGGGTGAGAGTCAGGGAAGATGCCAGTATGAGCTGTCGGGGGCCTCCTTTCCCAGCGTGGATAAGCTGAGAGGAAACCCAGAGCAAAGGCCGTACTGCTGCCCACAACTGCACTGCGGCAAGGCCTTTGCCTCCAAATACAAGCTCTACAGGTATGTGGGCTAATGGTATGTGATATACAGTCCATGGATGGGCTCTGTCTCCCCATATTTTTTTCATGTGTTTATTTATAAGCTGCCTTTCTCCTGGAGTCGGACCTGAGGCAGCTCACAAAAAAGAATCAGCTAAAATCTAGTAATAAAAACCACCACATTAAAACAGCATAAAAACATTAAAAGGCATACAAAAGTTAAAAGAAAGCATCCCCCCCATTTATCTGTGCGAACATTTACTCATTAAAAGCCTGCTTATACAAAAAAGCCTGTTGGCGAAAGGAAAACAGGAATGGCCAATTCAGAGAGTGTGAGCAACCATTGAGAAGCCACCAAGTGAGCCTGTGATGATGGTGGGACTGAGGGAGAGCCCTCCCTTGTAGATGTTAAGACTGGCTGGTTTGTATAGGGAGGATGTAGTCTTTCAGATATGAGCCTACCCCTGTTTTGAGATCTTCTGGGAAGACTTTCTCTGTGTCCCACCACCCTCTTGGGTACATCTGGTAAGAGTGTGGAAAGGGTCTTCTTTGTGTCTGCCCTCAAGGCCTTTCTGCACTAGACTTATAGTGCTGTTATTCCACTTTGAACATCGTGTGGAATCCAGGGGCTTGCAGTTGAGGGAGGGGCCTTTAGAATTCTCAGCCAGAGAGCTCTTTGGCCTCAGTGAACAACAAACCCCAGAATTCTGCAGGAAGTTGAAAGTGGAATAATAGCACTATAACAGTGTAGGGTGGAAAGGCCCTCAGGCCCTGGAACTCCCTTCCTAAAAGACTAGATTGGTGCCCTTGTTATCTGTCCACAAGCACATAAAGCCCTTTTTGTTTCTGCAGCCCTTTGAAAACTGATTGCTCACAGGAAGGGGACCTTGTATTTATATACTGTATTGTTTGTATTGTTTGATTTTCTTTTGAATGCTTAAGCTTTTCATTGCTTTTAAATGTATTCACAGTTTATTTGTATTTAATTATATTTTGACTTTCCTATATTAAGTACTTTTAGAGCAGCTTCAGCTTTTGCTAAAGAGTAATGTAGCTTTTGCTACACTAATCTCAAGGAAGCACTCGTGAATTATAAGATGAGACTGGGATTTGGAAGGTAGATGCAGAGTGTTGGCAAGAATCTGGCTGCGTTTATCCAGTCGCAGTACCTCCATGAATCTCAGACTCTGTACATTGCATTGAGCCCCTTGGAGGAAGGCATGATAAATCCAATAAGTAGACAAATCAGAATCATAGAGTTGGAAGAGACCACAATGGCCATTGAGTCCCAATCCCCTGCCATGCAAGAACAAACACTCAAAGCACTGCTAGCAAATGGCCATCCAGCCTTTGCTTAAAAACCTCCAAAGAAGGAGACTCCACCACACTCCAAGGCAGCAGATTCCACTGCCAAACAGTTCTGACCATCAGGAAGTTCTTCCTGAGGTTTAAGTCGAATCTCTTTTCCTGCAGTTTGAATCCATCGTTCCGTGTCCTAGTCTCTGGAACAGCGGAAGACAAGCTGCTCCCTCCTCGACATGACATCCCTTCAAATATTTAAAGGTGGCTATCATGTCCCCTCTTAACCTTCTCTTCTGCAGACTAAACCTCTCCAGCTCCCTAAGCCACTCCTCAAAGGGCTTCATGGCTCCCAGACCCTTCACCATTTTGGTCGCACTCCTCTGGACACGTTCCAGCTTGTCCATATCCTCCTTGAATTGGGGGGCCCAGAACTGGTCACAGTATTTCAGATGAGGTCTAACCAAAGCAGAATAGAGTGGTACCATTACCTCCCTTGATCTAGACACCGTAATCCTATTGCTGCATCCAGGAATTGTGTTGGCTTTCCGTGTTCTGCTGGACACCTCTGTTGGCAACTCCAAAGAGGCTGCTCGTAAGAAACAAATTGTCTGAGAATCAGCTGCTCATCTGGGCCAAGCAGTGCCTTTTCGCTTGAGAATGTTACATCTGTGTAGCTCTGCAAGAAGACATAATGCTTTGGGATGGTGTTTGAGACCCTTTTGTAGTACAGTTGAGAGATAGGTCTTCAGCTCCTTAGAGGGCTGTAATTTTTTGTTTTTATTTTTTTTGTTACTATAGGGAAACAAGCAGCACAGATGGAAGAATCAAGGAGGATCATCTCCTTGTAGATATTAGTTGGGAGGCATCTGAATTTAGGTGAACAACCTGCCCTGCCTTTCCACTGGGTTGGGGAGGCCTACAGTGCAGATCATAGGCTGCATATCCCACTGGCCACAAGCGATGTAAGATTTTCCACAGTGTTTTGCTCTAGGTTAAGGGTGAATGAACCTGAAAATTGGACACGTCCCTCAGTAAACATGAGAGCAGATACGGTGGTAGTAACAAAATATGGAGAAAAGTATTTGGTAATAGGAGAATAGAAAGAGTGTCAGTGCAGTGTAGTGTTTTGAGTGCTGGGTAAGGATTCTGCACAACCAGATTTTAAATCCAGCTGAGCTGTGGAAATCCACTCAGGTGACCTTGGGCAAGTCAGATTTTCTTAGCCTGAGAGGAAGGCAATGGCAAACCCTGAAGAAATCTTCCCAAGAAAACCCTGTGATAGGATTGCCGTAAGTCTGAGTTATAACTCTTCAGAATATGAAGAGCAGATAATCCTGTCAGAAAAGATTAAAAAAAAATTGTAAGAATAATGAAAAAAAAATTAGCAGAGTCAGCAGTCTGATCTTACCATACAAGCTTTCATGGCTTTTTCTTTGTGCCTTATTTATGATTTAGATGGCCTAAGAGGAGCTGTCCTGGATCAGACTGGAGGCCTCTCTGATCCAGAGCTGTCTTCATGCAATGTCCAAGATGCCTTTGGAAAATTCAAAGAAGGACATGAATGCAACACATTTGCACTCTCTTGCCCACATTTTCTGGCAACTAAAATTCAGGGGAACAGTACCTCTGATACTGTAGTTAGTAGCTACAGATATTGTAAATAGCAGCTAAAATGACCAGCAGTCACATACGACTTGAGGCTGTCTGAGGGTAGGAGTGGTTGTTCAGTAGCATGTCCTTTGGTCTCCTTCAGTCCTGTGAGTGGCTATCATATACACACACTCTCTTTGTCTTTCTCAAGAGGAGAGGAGAGTGACCAAAATGGTGAAGGGTCTGGGAGCCATGAAGCCCTATGAGGAGTGGCTTAGGGAAATGGGGATGTCTAGTTTGCAGAAGAGAAGGTTAAGATATACATGGTAGCCATGTTTAAATATTTGAAGGGATGTGATGTTGAGGAGGGAGCGGGCTTGTTCTCTGCCGCTCTAGAGACTAGGACAAGGAGCAATGGATTCAAGCTGCAGGAAAGGAGATTCCACTTGAACCTCAGGAAGAACTTCCTGACTGTCAGAGCTGTCCGGCAGTGGAATCTGCTGCTGCTGCAATGGAGTGTGGTGGGGTCTCCTCCTTCTTTGGAGGTTTTTAAGCAGAGGCTGGAGGGCCATCTGTTGGGAGGGCTTTGATGTGGGTTCATGCCTGGCAGAAGGGGGGTTGGACTGGGTGGCCGCTGGGGTCTCTTCCAACTCTGTGATTCTAAGAGTGAGAGCTGTGTTTGCACAAGCTGAATCTGTCCAGCTTTTGTGGCTGGGAGTCATTTGCAGACTTTTGCTTCATTACTCTTTTTTTCCCCTTTTTTCTTGCAAGGCACCTGGCCACCCACTCTGCCCAGAAGCCTCACCAATGCATGTACTGTGAGAAAATGTTCCATCGCAAGGACCACCTCCGCAACCACCTTCAGACGCACGACCCCAACAAGGAAGCTCTTCACTGCCCAGAGTGCGGGAAGAACTACAACACCAAACTTGGCTACCGGCGTCACCTGGCCATGCATGCTGCTGCCAGCGGTGACCTCAGCTGCAAGGTGTGCCTGCAGATGTTTGAGAGCACCCAGGTTTTGCTGGAGCACCTGAAGGCCCACTCCAGGAGGCCGTCAGGCAGCGTGAAGGAAAAGAAACACCCGTGTGACCACTGTGACCGGCGCTTCTACACTCGCAAAGACGTGCGGAGGCACCTGGTCGTCCACACGGGCCGGAAGGACTTCCTGTGCCAGTATTGTGCCCAGCGCTTTGGCCGTAAAGACCATCTGACCAGACACATGAAGAAGAGCCACTCTCAAGAGCTGCTGAAAATCAAGACAGAGCCAGTGGACATGCTGAGCCTTCTAAGCTGCAGTTCAGCTGTAGCCGTGAAGGAAGAGCTGAGCCCGGTCTTGTGCATGGCCTCCCGGGACGTGATGAACAGCAAGAGCTTCCCCGGGATGCTACCCATGGGCATGTATGGTGGGCATGTCCCTGCCATGCCCAGCTCAGGGATGCCCCATTCTTTAGTCCCCAACCCTCTGCCCATGGGGATGAGCTATCCTCTGGAGTCACCCTCCCCACCACAGCCTCCCCCGAAGTACCAGCTCGGATCTACCTCATACTTGCCTGACAAAATCCCTAAAACAGAGGTGGACAGCTGTTTGGCAGAGCTCCCTGGAGGCCTCTCTCTGGTACCTGGGGAGCCCTCCTCATCCTCTCCTCAACCTGTCACCCTCGAGGAGTCGCTGCTCTCCAAGAGTCCCGCTTTGCTTTCTGAGGCTCTCTGTGCTGCTAACATGGACTTCTCCCACCTTTTGGGCTTCCTTCCCTTGAACCTTCCCTCATGCAACCCTCCTGTCTCTTCAGGGGGGCTGGTCATGGGCTACTCACAGGGAGACACCCAGTCCCTCCTCACCACTTTGCCGCCTCAAGAGTCTTCAGGAGGCGCCGGTGCCGCCACTGCCGCCTCCCTCGGCTTTGGAGCCCTTCATTCGTTGCCTTCCGTCTTCTCTTCTGGCTTAGGTGCCACCACCTTGCCCCGTTTCCACCAAGCATTCCAGTGAGAGGCAGAGAAAGTGGAGCTTCTCTGAGTGTGCGTGGATGGAGTGCGGGAGAGGTGCTCGTGTTTTGTTGTCCTACCTACCCAAGGGCTGGGAAGGCTTCAGGAAGGGGTGCCTGTGGACTGGAACTGCCATGTAACACTTCGGTGTGTGCCCCAGTCCTGGACAGTGAGTAGGTTGCAGCAAATAGAATTTCAGGTATTTTTTTTCTCTCCCAGCTTCTCTGATAAACCAGGAGCCACCCGTCTCAGTGACTTTCCCTGGGGCTTCCAACCTCCTGCTTTAGAGAGGAAGTTGGCTCAATGCTTTCCCCCTCAAATTAAGGTTCTGCATTTCAGTGTCTCAATCCACAGGGCAGGCTAAAAGAGTTGATCTTGCCACCCTCCCTCTTCCGTCTTCTCTGCTGGTTATCCCACAGTGCTCAGTCTGTGACACATACAGACCCTGCACTGCTTTCTTCAGAGCCGCTTCACAGGACTCGTTCCAACCGATAGTGTTTACACAACCCACGGATCCTTTTCCCCCATTGTTACCAATCAGGAAGTGCCAGGAACACAGTCTCTGTTTCTGGCCTAGCTCGTACACTGTTTACACAGTGAAATTGGGTCATGCCGATTTCACTTCACTACTACTTCCATTTCTTCCCCTGTGGGGAAAATAGAACTGACTTTGGACTGCTTCACCTTTTGCCAGTTTAGCAGTCTGCTCTGTGGATGTTTTCCCTAAGATGTCAGTATGGGCCAGAAGGATCCTGCAATGCAGCTGATCCGGCTTGCTTCCATTTGTCTGAAAGCATTGTTCCCCTAAGTGCGTGTAGGGACAGAGGTGGGTGGATGGTAGCCTTGTCTGTTTTAATGGAAGCTCATTCTTTAGGTTTTCATTTCCTTATTATCTAGCACTCTTGTCTTGGGAGATGACACTTCATCCCTGAATATTCAAGCACAAAGAAGCAAATCTTGGAAAAATGGCAATGGGTTGAGTGGGTGGGGATTCTGGGAGTTGTCATCCCAAAATATAGCTTTCCCAAGCTGTGCAGATGAGCTGGCAAAGGGGCACTGACATTACAGCCCAGTGGCTACGTGTCCCAAGAAGAAGCTGGTTGGCTGTACCCTGCAAGCTCCTGCTTGCTGTGGGAAGCCATCAGGCCATGCTTGAAAGAGCCACGCCACTCCTGGCAAGTCCTGCCCACAGGGCATATTGTGTTTGCCCATGGGCACAGTGGGCAGAGTCTGGATAGACTGGACCGGGGCCACAGCTAGTGTGATGCAGCCTCATTTTTTCCCCCCACTGCCTCGTAAGAGAATGCTGATAATATGTGTGGGTGGGCAAATTTAACTCACCGGGGGCCCCCATCCCTGCAGTGTTTGTCAGCCTCGTGCAGCTTCCAGGTCCTTGTGCTCTCTTGCAGCCCTGTCGGTCATCACAGCCTGTTCTGAGTCACCTATGCTTGAGGACTTCTGTCCCTTCTCTCGCACAGCCGCTTTCTAGTGTTTTCTGTGTATTTGAGACGCTACTGCTGTAATTGGGGAAGTGGTGGAGGGGAGATGCTGCTCTTGGAAGTTTTGCTGGGAAGAGCTAGATGTCTCAACTGTGCAAATCAAGGGAAGCCCCCTGACTGCCCTGAGCTCCCGCTGAATGTTTTCCTGTACCAAGAGCCCTTCCTGGCCCTTATCTTTTTCTGTCAGCCGATAATGTCTGGGGGATATAGAGCTGGCTCCCACTCCAACGCCTCTGCTTCTCCATCATACATACGTGGCCTCTGCTCCTCTTCTCTCCCTCATGCTGTAAGGTCTGCCTCATTTCCCTGCTGCGGTTTCCTGCCTTGCCTCAGTTACCCATGTGAACTGTTCCATATCACAGTGAATACCTCACGATGTATGTTCCCTCCTTCCGTCGTAAGGGCTTACACTTGGTCGCTTGTTGACATCCTTTTGGGTCAGCCCACCCTGTGTTCCATGGTGGGCTATCTTTGCAGGTCCCAGATATGCAATTCTCTATACCTCATATCCGGTAGGGGGCAAACAGCCCCCCCCCCTTTGCATGCCCAGGTATCTTAAGCCTACCTCTGCACTGGTTCCTCCGATGGTCCCTTGGGATCCCTGTCTTTGGCAGATGAATGGAAAGTTTGTCTATTAATCTGGGTTAATTCCAGCTTGCTTTAAAGTCTAGCCTCTCCCTACCCCACCCCCACTGAGTTCTAATATTTTGATATTTTGTGTTCAGGATTCTCCTCTCCCTAACAGACATGCCTTGTAGGCTTAGCTTAGCTAGCCACACTTTAGTCGTAGTGGTTTTCATATCAGTTTAATGTTTGGTATAATTCTTACCTCAACAGTGGTGTGTGGTGGTGAGCTCCACAGACTCTGCTTCTTGACCTGTTGTAAGAGTTGCCTTTCTGATTTCAACGTGTGCCTTGTGCTGAGTAAAAAGGAGACTGCCTGGGCTTCTCCTTCAGTATTTTTAATTACCTCACTTGCATTTCCTGTTACTCACTTTTTCCAGAAATTGTTGCACAGCCTCCTCTTATGCAATTCTCTCATCACATCCCTACCTCAATACGTCGATGCTAAATTTCCACACTTTATTTTTCACCAGTGGTACAGCAGACTTCAGAACATAGCCAATTAAAGAGACTGCATGAGCCGAGTTGCATTATTTTTCCAGCTTCTGGCCACTGCTGCCTCTTATGTTTCCTATTTTACTGCTTGCAGTTTTGTGTTTTGGCCAGATTTTGGCCTGGGAGACAGTTCGTACTGGGAGACACTCGTGCTTCTGAATGTTTCCGTCATCATTAGTTGTCTCCTTCATTGCTCATCCTAAGGTATCCATAAATTTTTTAACAAAATATTCATGAACAGTATGGGCCCTCAAATATTACTCTGCTAAGAACTGGAAAGAAATACAGTGAATAGTACTCTGCTAAGAACTGGAAATAATGCTTTGATGGTGTATTCCTGCATGGCAGGGGGTTGGACTCAGTGGCCTTGAGGTCTCTTCCAACTCTATGATTCTATGATAATGGGCCCCAACGCAGCCATAATGTGTTAGTCACTTGATCTGTCTTGTCTGCTCATCTGTTTTCTAGCAGAGATCAGCCACCTGTTACTGGACATTTATAGGAGCAGGGCAGACTTACTCACTGAAATGGCAGCCAGGTGGTAACCCACAAAGGAGATCTCATAGCTAGCCTACACTTTCTCCCTCTGTTCCGGTACAGAAAGAAAATTGCAGCAGGGATGTGAAACCCTTTCAGTCTCATAGCATTTCTTGGCATCCCACCAGCATTCTCATGACATCCTAAGTTTCATAGACTTTTGAGCTTTTTCTTTCCTGTACAAAAAACCATGCGTGTTTTGGAGTCGTTTTTTTGAATATATGGAGTTTTATATGCATTTTTATGTTGACTAATCTGTGTTCAGGCACATTTTTCCCCCCAAATGTGTAGATTTCCAGAATGAGCACGTGTTCTCATTTTTCTGAAAGACACCTCAAACCTCAGAAGTTTACAGACCTCTGAGGGAAGCCGTATTCTGTTGTGTTTCCATATGGAAACGTGAAGTCAAGGAACATCCACACCTAAATCTTAGTAACTTTCAAGTTCTTCAAAGTGAGACATCTTGAGTAACGTGAGCAGGGGAGAAATGTGGGGAGAGCATGTGAGGAGAGGGTCTCTGAAGGCCTCTCCAACCATTTCAGGCAAAGGCAGTAGATGCAAATAGCATGCCGTTCTTGTAGGCCTCATTCGAGTGTCAGGATTTCAGGGCTGTTCATAGGAAACACTTTCCAGAGGAGGTGGTAGAGTGGTTTTATATAGCTGTACCAGTCGGCTTTTTGCTTTGTTGAATGATGTGCAGAGGAAACATCATCTTTGTTTCTGGAAGGCTGAATTTTTGTCCATGCAGCGAGACTAATAGCTTTGTAAGAGAAAGGGAGAACAAAGCTACAAATGCTACTACCTCTCTCAAAGCCAATGATGTGTAGTTGTGCTTTGCTTCCCATAATCCTTTGCGGCATAGGAATTCTAGTGAAGAGACCAGCATTTACCCAAAGAAAATAACCACGTTCTGGCTGGGATCGTCCATGTGTACATAGTTCTGTCTGTGCAGTTCTGTGGTTGTTTCACTCCCTGGTAGCTGTCAGAGTCCAGGAGAGACCCCTGCTGTTGTCACTAAGAGGGGAGGGAAGGGGAGGTGGTTAAGGGGAGGGAAGGGAGGAGGTGATTGAGACCGTAGGGAAGCGGCTGGTCTCAGCTTGGCTGGGAGGGAAATTAGGGTGCGCTCTCAGGTGGAGCGCGCTTCTCTTTTCCTTCTCCGAGGAGCTCAAAGCAGCTGGACATTCATGGCCTGAATTGCAAGGTGGTAGCCCTCTGCCCCACTCAGAAGGGGACTTAACGTGCACATAAGCCGCACTTACCTGCGTGGAAGCCACTCACAGGATGCCAGCCTTCGTTTCTGATAGGTATAGTTTGCCACTGAGGGGTTCTGTTATCCTTTGGCCAGGGTGCTTTTCGGAGGAGGAATGAGCAGGTCCAAACTGAGGGGTAGCGTGGTGTAGTACGGAGATTTCCAGGGCCGTTGGAGTCTGGGCTGGTGGTGTTTATGGTGGGAAAGAAGGAGGCCAGTGCTCTCAATTAAGATCTCATTAAGCCAGGAGGGAGGAGGGTTTGGCGGATATTTTCTAGATTCATTCAGGTGAAATGGACCGGCTCTGAAGCTGCCTGCCAAGGGCCTGATCAGTTTCACCAGCAGGACCAAGGAAGGGCAGAGTCTGCTATTCCTGAATTGCTCCCAGCCATTGCCTGAGCCAGAGCGGGAACTGAGCTCAGACTAGGGGAGAGAGAACACCCTTGTTACTGTTCAGAAACAGCATTCTTTGCGCGGCCTCAGTTATTTGGCCTGGTGACAGCGTCAAGTGGGCTGGCCTGAGAATCTGACCTAGTAGCTGTTGCTTCTTCCATGGACTTGCCTGACCCCTTGCGGGGTGACGGGTGTATTTTAGTGGCAAATAATTCCACAAGTTAACAGTATACTGTTAGGTATGGGTATGTGCTTGCATTTTCCTTCATTTTAAGCTACTGTACATTCATTTGATTCAGCCTGTGGCTACATGCACAGGAAATTACCTGGCCCTACTTTCAAAGAAACCTTTCAATCATGTTCTTGCGTTTGATTCCCAAATGTAGCATGTAGAAGTATGTCGTGCTGGTTCTCCGGTGCTTGATCTCATGTGACCTGTTTTCATGCTGGGATGTCCTTCGCACAAATACTGTATGAAGTGGAAGAAGCCTTGGGGGTTAAAGGGATTCTCCTCCCTTGGTTTCTGCAAAACCATTCTTCAACTCCCGCCTGTTTTTCTGGATCACCGTGAAGTGATCCAGACAGATTTGCAAAACCTGTTTGTATTCTTGCCTGGTGCAGACTGGTATCTGACACACTTTAGTGAACTTTGCTGATGACAGAGGTTGCCTCTGGTGTGGTCGATGCCGGCTTGGCCCCGCATGAACTGGTAAGCTTGCCATCTAGAGACTGAAGTTGCAGTAAGGTGGAATTGGTGTAGTTGACTCCATTTCCTTTTGACAGGCTGATCTTTTCCTTGGTGTACTTTTTTAATCTCTCAGTTGAGAGAACTGGCCTTGAGTTTCACTGGAGCTGGTGTTACACGGCCTGTTCCTTTCCCCAAATACTGCTCTTTCTTCCTGGAGAGAGCGAGAGAGTGTGTGTGCGTGTGTGTGTGTGTCTTCTAATGTTGCTGCAACAGCTGCTGTTTCTTGCTGCACCAGTGTGCCCATTCTTGTCTTTTGGTTCCTCATATTCACAAAAACATGTTGTCACTCTGTGGCCAAGGTCTCATTCAGTTTTAGGCTCTTTAGTCCAATTCTTAGCTATTTCTTACCTTTGTTTTACAATATACCCAGTGACTTTCTTTTGGTGGTTTCAGTGTAGCACTTTTCTCGTGGTATGTAGTTAAGCGTTCTCTTCCTTTAACTGGCACACCTTAAAGGTCTTAACGCAAACACCCCAGCACAATTATTCAAATAGGAAGCTGCTTGAAACCTGAGAGTAAAATCTTCTATGTTCTCCTTTCCTTGGAATCTTCTCTACCGTTTCTGTGCGCATTTCTTGCTGTATTTCAGATAATGCCCTCCCCAAAGGAGACAGGCTCTGAATGCTTCCTTCCACAGTCAGTGGAATTAACTCCAAAAATAATACAATAACTAGATGTGCCCACAAAAAAGTGGAAAAGGAGCTGAGGGGAGAAATCTCTGTTGAATTGTCCAGAAGAAAAGGTGACGTCGTTCTGCAGAAATTTATTTTTAAATAGACAATATGCCAAAGTTAGGACAGCTTATTTTGGATGAGCTCTGTACTAACAGTCTGGCATGCGTTGTATTGGCTGTGTGTTTCCCTCCTTCTCCCCACATCGGTGGTTATGGGAGTGAGAGTAACTGGACCCCAGTATCTGAATAATAAATAGTATATAGTAACAAAAGTGGAGTTTGGGGAGGAGTGAGAGGTCAGATGCCAGAGAGAATACATTGACCCCTCTGTGGTTCTGATCCACTTTATGGCTTTCTGTGTTTTGAATTGCCACAGTTCATCCCTTGAGCCGCTCAGAGTGCCCCCTCTCTTGAGCACCCGTACGCAGAAAGTAGATATTTCCTTTGGGTCAGTGAATTCAGCTTCCCGCCGCTGTTTGGCAAGCTTGTCGACATGTTTGGGTCGGGATGTCAGACAAGTGCAGGAATGATAGGAGGGAGAGAAGGAGACACACAGCTTTCCAGAGCTCCCCGCCACCGCAGCTTCCCTTTAATCTAGAAAGGCTGGTGTGGCGACTTTTTCCAGACTGATTTTCTAGCGTGCTCTCTGTGTCTAGCCGAGGTCTCATTAACTCTCTGGGGTGTTGTTTAGTTGTCTTAATATCCAAGAGATTTTGTTTTATTTTAAAGAACGTTTTAAGTGACGTGTTTAACCAAGGATTTTATTTTTTCATCGCTCCACCCGATGCCCCCTTGCCTTAGGGGAGGCGGGGACGGCCCACCCCTTGCGACCTGGTGCCTCTCCCGTGTTGCGCCGCCCGCTTGCGACAGGGGCTCTGTTTTCTTAATGCGTTAGACCACACACCTGTGTGGGCATGCCGAGGATTATAAGGGAATAGAGCAACAGACCGACCTCTGAAAAAGGGAGCGTTTGGGTCACCGGAGGGTCAAGGCAAGGCTTATTGGCTTGCGGTCCCCGCACCCTTCCTAAATGCCTTCGGGTACGTGAACTCGGCCTGGGTCGGCATACGCTCGGGGCGGAACGGCCGAGCTCTTAACTCTGTTCTCGCAGCAGCCCCTGGGCCTCTGGGGCATGCTCTTTGCCAGCGGGTGTGTAACCAGAGGACCGCGCAAGTCTGCCTTCGGTGGGCAGCCGGGTCTGGCTTTGCTTTGGAGGCCGGGCTTCGGAGAAGGAGGGCGAGCGGGGATTCTGTCCGTTGGGCCGCTCTTTCCGTGGCAGCTGCTGCTTTGTCGAGCAGAAGGTTTGCGCCGGTGACCGCTTTTGCAGGAGGGCCTCACTTTGTACCAACACCAGTTCTCCCTTTTTACTGCATCGAACATTTTCTGTCCCTCGAGAGAGGAAGTGTGGGGGGGGCTCCTTTAGAGCTTTTTTCCCCATCGCTACGCCATCCGCACGGGAGTCGATCCCTTCGGCCCACCCGAGCCATTCCGGCTGTCTCTCCTGAGTCCGCCTGCCTGCCGGCCTTCCCTTCCTCTCCTAGAGCTCTGGAGCCCTCCCGGCCTGAAGCTGGACTTCTCAAACAAATCTAGCACTTTTTTCTAAACACAGCAAATAACCTCCTCTTTTATCAGAGTATTATAGGACTTCTTACAAGTCCCAGATTTCTAAAACTGTAAAGATTGAAGTGCCATTAGGAAATGTGCAGCTTGTCATGGCTCAGTTAGCTTTTTTTTTTTTGTCTTAACAGAATTAAGTCCAAAATGAAAAGAGGGTGTGTGTTTTTGTTTTTTAAATGAAATCGCTTATTAAAATTGTTTGAAGTTCTCAGCTCTTCTCTTTCTTTGTGGGAGGGCAGTAAGATAGATCTTACCTGACTATATCTATTACAAAGTTATTTGGAAATGAAACCAAGACATACACAAATGAGTGTGTGTGTGTGTGTGTGTGTGGGGTGATTCATGCATATGTGATTGACACAAATTTAAATTTCTGAATGTAAAAAAGGGAAGAAACTTCAAAGCAGGCCAGGGTAGGCTGAGCATGTTTAGTGCAGTTTTAGTAGGGTGGTGGCAGCTTACTTGAGATCTTAAAGCAAGTGGGTGAAGGGCAACCCCAAGCCAGTGTGGTGTAGCAGTGTAAGTGTTGGAATATGACCCTGGAGACCAGGGTTTGATTCCTTGCTTGGCCATGGAAACCCACTGGGTGACCTTGGGCGCATCACGCACTCTCAGCCCTGGTAAACTCTGTGGTAGAATAGGGTTGCCAGAGGTCGGAAATGGCTTGAAGGCAACCAACAACAATGGCAATCCAAGAGGTGTTGTTCAACCTCTGTAGGACTACATGAATCCTGTCCCTGTTTGGAACTGGAGAACTATAACAGTCCATCTTTACCTTATATACAGGCCCTCCAGAGATCCAGGCAAATGGCCCTCTAGATGATGGTGACAGGAAGAAGCTTTCCTCATAGCCTTCATCCGTGGTGGCTTGAATGGGATCTGGGTGGAGCTGTGCCTGGTATCATCCAGGTGTCATTGCGCAAGGAGGTGCCAGGTACCTCCTGGTTCGGGGCCTGAAAAAGTCAAATCACATGCTGCCACTCCCCAGGTTCTTTGTGCTGCACAGGAATCCTGCCCCAAGACAATCCAGTTAAAGCCATATTGCTATCAGGGATTTGTACCCAAGACTTCCCAAGTCCTAGTCAAACCCTCTAAGCCCTACATCATCCTGGTGATCCACATTGTTCTGTCTGTAGCCTGCTGTAGCAGTCAAAACAGGCTAGAAACAGTTGCTTACCTACTAGCCACGATCTGAAAAACCAAACTTCTCGTATTGCAGCCATGATTCACGTAATATACACGAGGGCAGCTATGTCTGTGTTTGGTAATAAACTGGCATCCTGAGAAGCTTCAGTATCCTTGGCTGCATTCCCAACATTCGAATATGAGGACAGTGCGCAAGTCAGGCTTTTTACTACATCACAGCCATTTCCTCTGAGGTTGTTCTGTGAGCTGGACTTGCACTGTTGTAGCTCACTTTTTTGCCATTGCAGAGGTTGGAATTCCCTGCTGACCCTGCAATGACCAACCCTACCCTCAGCCATTTTGTGGTGAGGGGGAGCGACATAGAACACACCCATCCAGCTATCTTCCCATAGCTGAATATGCAGCAATATTGTCTGGAAGGACACACCCCACCAAAATCCACGTGGATGCCTCTCACTGTTCCACCAGCCAGGAAATGGAAGTATTGGATTTGGATGGCAAGTGAGTCTACAGTGTGATGCAGCAGCTAAGAAAGCCAATGTGATTTTAGGTTGCATCAACAGGAGTACAGTATCTAGGTCAAGGAAGGTAATAGGAGCACTCTATTCTGCTTTGGTTAGACCTCACCTGGAATCCTGTATCCAGTTCTGGGCACCACAGTTCAGGAAGGATATTGGCAAGCTGGAACATGTCCAGAGGAGGGTGACCAAAATAGTAAAAGGCCTGGAAACCCTGAAGTGCTATGAGAAGTGGCTAAGGGAGCTGGGTAAATTTAGCTTAGAGAAGAGAAGGTTAATAGGGGATGTGATAACCCTGAAAATTTGAGTGTATGTCCTTTGGAGGATGGAGCAAGCCTTTTTTCCTGCTTTTCCAGAGATAAGAATACAGAGCAATGGCTCCAAACTACAGGTAAAGAGATTCTCCCTGAAAAAGTACTGATGAGAGCAGTTCAACAGCAGAATATACTGCCTCGGAGTGTGGTGAAGTTTCCCATTTTTGTAGGTTTTTCAACAGAGGCTGGATGGCTGGCTGTCAAAGGGAGGGCTTTGGTAGTGTCTTCCTGCATAGCAGACTAGGGTTGGCCTGGATGGCCCTTGTGGTCCTTTCCAGCTCTATGACTGTGTGTCATAGATACGTCTTTGATCTTGGTAGGGATTCTTGGTAGAGTAGGATTCCCAGACCAACTCTTTATTAAAACCTCATTACCCCAAATCTAAACAAGATGAAAGTGTGAGGTGTGCCTGGGAGGCCTTTAAAAATGAACTGATCTACATGGTCACAAGCCCACTGATCTGGGGGCTGCCTCTTACCAATTACTCTAACAAGAAAAGCAAGTTATCCCAGTACTCCCAAACCAGAACAAGGCCAGGTGGGGAAAAGGTGAAGTAAGAGCTCCCTTCACCAGCTCAACTTGTAGCACCTTTTCCTCAAAGCAGCGACTAAGGCAGCCCTTGCGAAATCTGGCAAAATTTTAATTCCAACAGTACCCTCTGCCCCCAGATTGACGGGTGAGGGAGACCGAACGTTGTACCTGCAGGGCAGAAGCCGGAGTATGAACTGTACCCTGGAGGTCTGAACAAAGCACTTGTGGCAAAAAGTTGAAAGTGGCTTAAGCAAGGACATCTACAAGAGAGACAACAGGACAACAGCATATTTATTTACAGTTGGGCTCAAACAATACATTAAAAAGTATGGGGAATATGGTGGGAGGGTGAAATCAGCAGGGTGGAGGGGACTCATTCAGATATCCTACATCTAGGTCAAATCAAAAGTTCACCAATGAACCCACAGCATAGTAACAAGTGGTACCACAGTGTAGTAACAAATACCACGGTTCCTTTTTGTCAGGCCTCAGTTCTTGGCTGGCGTGGCTTTGGCATGATGGACACGGAGGGAACTGAAGAGGGAGAGAGATACAAGGGATGAGCCCCACCAGCAGCTGAGAACTCATTTTCCACGTTGACGGAGCTCAACCCAATGCCCCTCCAAAGGTGTTGGCTGCGACTCCCTGGCCATCTTCTATTTCTGGATGGTCAGCGTTCTCCTTGGGGCAGGTTAAGAGAATATAGGTGAGCCAGTACTGCTGAGGAGTAGATGGGGACTGAAGAAACACTTGTGGGAACAAGTAATTCCCGTTTTGAAAAACCAAGCAACTGTGCAGAATTCATCCAGTTCCCTTCCTTCTCTTACGCTTAACAGCAGCAGTTCCCAGAGTCACGGACTCCTTGGCACATGAGCGGTGGAGTGAGTTTGGATAGGGGCTGGAACTTCACCCCAGTCCAGAAGTTACTCGGGAGGGTTGAGGAGACTCCCAGGGATGATTGCCCGGCCTTTTCAAGTAGCCTTTCTCCAGCTTGCGGGCCCATTCTGCAGTGAAAAGTGACAGGTTCCACGCTCTTCTTTTATTGTCATTCAGAGTAAGAGAGCTTCCCGAGAGAAGCAGTTGTCGCCTCTGAAACCTCCAGCACTGAGCACCTGGGAGAGATGCAAGGCAGAGCGTGAAGAGTCTGAAACTCCTCCGGGAGAAACTGCGCTTGCCTTGTTCTGCAATGGCACCACCACAGCACCAGAAGAGAGAGCAAGGGAGCGCAACAGCTGCTGAACTAGGGCACCGCCAACTGTCAGCAGACATTTCCAGGGATTTCCCCCACAGAGACTGCAACTTCCAGACTTCTTCCTAGGGCAGGCACAGCAAAGGGCTATTTTGCACAGTAACAGAAGAATGTCTCTCCCTGAATTCAATAGCTGCTTCACAAAAACTGAAACCGTTGCAGTCTAATGTTGTTGCCATGACACAGAAAAATTGGACAAAAGAAAAAAAACCCGAGAGGGATGCTTCAGAGCTTTAAAAAGTCCCTTGCAACCAGAAGAGAGTAAAAGTTAAAATGCAAAGTATCTACACACCCCTCCCTCTCCAGGAGATTCCCCCAGTTCCACGGACACTGTGCCAAAGATTACATTCCAAAAACTGAACTTTTTTTATTCCTTGTGTCCCACTCCCACCAAGTTTTGTTTCCTTGGGAGAAACAGGAGATAGTTCCCCACTTCTGTCCTAGGAGGAAACCAAGAAGAAGGCTGCTTTGTGCTGTATGATGTCAGAGCCCCTTCAGTCTATTTTCACAGCAGCGTAAATCTTGCGGACGAACATGTAGGCTGCATAGAAGCCAATGGTCCCCGTCAGGAGCCAGAAGGACAGCACCATGAGGGCTGTGTAGCCAAAGTACAGCAAGGAGGGAATGAACTCCACAATGTCCAGCTGGAAGAGAGAGCCAAAATGAAGTCAGGCCGGAAGAGGAGAGGATGGAGACAAATCCCCGCCCCTGGCCGCTGCCTTTCAAGGCGCGTGAGCAGGGTAATAAACTCCTGCATACAATACCCCTCCAGTGCCACAGAACTGTGGACTGAACCAACCACTGCTTGGGTTTCCCACCTTAAGGATGGGACAAAAAGCTAGTGTTTTGCCCTGACAACACTTCCTAGATACCACTCCCTAAACACCCCTGAGTGGATAGCAAAAGCAACATTCTAAGCCGGTGCAGCCAGCAACAGTACCTTGTTCACAAAGTAGAAGATTGCATAAATCAACACATAGAAGGCAGATCCTCCAGACACGAGGAAAGTCCTCCACCACCACCGATAGTCCTGTCAAAGAGAGTGGAGAGAGATGCATTCTGTCAACACTCTCAACGTCTTCCCTGTTAGGACTCCAGCCAGGTTTGGACCAACGCTGTGCGTCCACACAAGCTCTGCCTGGGACGACATCTGTCTGCACGGCAGGACCTGCTTTGCAACAGAGGTGTAAAACCAAGCCGGTCTCCCGTTGCTTCTAGGGCTGCTGTTCTTACACATTATTAGATTTGCAAAAGGAAGATTCTCCGGACAGAGGGAAGTCTGACTACAGCGTGACCTTGGTATCCAACTGTGGTTCTTAGGACCCCCCCCCCCTGTGGATTCCAAAATCCATGGATGCTCAAATCCCATTAAATACAGTAGTGTAGTAAAACGGCGTCCCTTATATAAGATGGTGATCAATTTAAGTAAGTGCTGGAGAGGGCCTGAGGATTTGTGAAACGGTATGAAGCCAGAGCAGGGAGAGCCTACACAGACCCTATAGTGCTCAGGGTGCAGCAAAATCAAGGTTTGTTTTATGGATTTTTTTTTTTTTAATATTTTTTGAGCTGTGGTTGACTGAATCTGTGGATGTGGCACTTTTGGGTAGAGAGGGCCACCTGTACTCTCTCATGGGGGAGTGGGGACTCTTCCGAGTTTCTTCTCCCTAATTCACATGCTTTGCGTTGGGAGATTTTGTGCACGATTTTTAGCATAAGGCAGTGGTTCTCAACCTTTTCTTTACCACTGACCCCTTTAAATATCTTTTGTTGCTGCAGCCCCCCAAAACTTAACTCAAGATCTAAACTCTTGAAGTGTGTCAAAGATTTATACTGAAGTTACAAGGGTCTTCAAATTTGGAAAGAAGGAAGTACATGCATACAGTATTATAATATTTTTATTGTAATGATTCCGTACAAATTTGTCTTCCTTCCTTCTGTCTTTCATTCATTCATTCTTTCCATTTTAACTGTAAAAGCTCATAACAATTTTTTCAAGCCTTCAAAGACCCCCTGTGAGGACACTGTGGCCCCCTGGGGGTCTGTGGACCACAGGTTAAGAACCTCTGGCATAAGGAACATCTAAAGAAGCAAGATGAATTCAGACATTCTGTTTCACTCAGTCTGCTAAGTTTGGCTAAATATATTAACTTGTGTGCCTGTCTAACTCTGTCTAGATTTGACCCACATTTCTTTCTGGCCACAATCTGTGTACCTGGGTCTCCAAGGTCAAGGAAACAGCACGTGCCTATCAGAGATGAGAGTGAGGAGCACATCCAGTTCTAAATTCCATTCCCAAATCCCACCCACCCACCCACCCTCTGAATGGTCCTTGAGATGCGCCTGGCTCCTTACCTCGGCACAGAGCTGGAAGTATACCATGACAATGCTTATCTGGGAGCAAGAAACCACAAGAATGATGAACACCAAGAAGAGGAAGCCAAAGAGGTAGTAGAACTGGTTTTCCCAAATTGCCTGAATCCAGGAGACAAATAAAAAAGACACCAAGAATAAGCTGAGACAGCTTTTGAGAACCAGACAAATATATATTGAGGCAACTCTCCTTCAAACATTCTAGAAGCCACTGTGGGAATGGAGGTCAAGCAAGGTTGCAGGGAATTCTCCAGCGTCCCTATGCCATACGCATGAAAGACAATCCTGAAGGTTTCACAGGAAAACAGAATGACACTCAAGCCAGTTTCAGATGTGCACTGAAGACCTTCCTAAAGATTGCTGTGGCACAGTGGACTTTTAATAAGTGACACCTTTCTTAGCTCCATGCCATAAACGGATTGAAAAAAGAACTGGCATATTTTATGTTGATTTAACTATTTATATCCTGCATCTACATTGAAGGGTATCAGGATGGCGTACTATAAAGTCAATTTAGAATACTTTAAAACAGTAACAATAATTTTAAATGCCTAAAAGCATATTAAACCATTTACTACATGCAGGGAGTCAGAGGTATAATGGAAGATCAGAGCAGATTTACTATCTGGCGACTGAAAATGATGGGAACGGAGACATTACATCTTCAGAGCTAAGATGTAAAATAGGTGTGCCACATTTTACTATTATTAATTATCCAGCCAATTTAATCACGTAATACACAACCAACGCTTCAGTAACGGGTGTAAGACCATTTTATGGAGGAAGTGCCACGTACAGTCCTCACTTAGGCGCTGTGCATTGCATTTGCTAGTTTCAGTTGGCTTTGGGGCTTGAAAGCATTTTCTCAGCAAGCCTTTCCGGCGAGCTGCAGGCGCCTATACTGACTGCTCAAGCCAGAATCCACTTGGGGCGTTACGCTTGTGTAAAAGCAGCTGTGCAAGAGGTGGCGCTTTCTCAGTAAGCAAAGTCTCTCCTGAAGTCAGTCCTTTTGCAAACGCGCACACATACGCACGGGCCCACTTCTGGCTTGGCAGCTGGGGACATCATTGGTAGTCGGTCAGTGTGTTTGCTCAAGGATACAGACTGCGTGGCTGTGGGATCTAGAGGAACTACTCTAATATATATTGATACTATGCCCAGTGTTCAGGATCAAGGTCTCTATCTCAGATGACAAAGGACCACCTCATTCATTTGTCCTAGGAGTAACTTTTCACCCTACAGTTGGGAGCCCATATGGTTATGATGATCCATAAGGAATAAGAACTCCCGGTGGAGAGAGATCTAGTGTGTCAGGGAACAGATCCCATCCTCTTCCTTGGCAAGCTTGTTTTCTGTGCAGGCAACCCTTTTCTTTGGTGGGGGGGAACACTCCGTCAGGAGACGCCCAGCTGCAGTTCAAAGTGGCCTAGCTCACGCGCAGACCCTTAGTGAGCAACCGGCTTGAATTGGCCAAGAATTCTGCCCTTCTGCGGCTGCTACGCACTAACCCTTTTCTCCAAAGGATTACAGGCCTCCTATCCTACCGTTATGTGGAGGCCTTGAGATCTGCGGAGTGATTTGCTGTCTTCGGCACAGTCCTTTTCACCACTCTACCTGCTGCTATTCCTCTTCCCCCAAGGCTGAAGGCTCACAAGGCAACAAGGATGGACACCATGGAAGACCCACATGAGCACACTGTCACCCAAAGTGGCTGCAATGCATTCAGAGAGAGAGACATGCTCCTCTAGATCAGTGGTGGGGAAAATATAGCCCATGGGGTGCAAGTGGCACCTGCGGTCCCCAAACCCCACCAAATTTAAGAAAAATATTTTTGACTGGAAAACATGCTAACATAAAAACACTCAACCCCGCCATGACAACTTAGTGGCTTGGTTCACCTTGCCCCCTCTGTCCACAACCCTCCCCCCCGAAAAAGCTCTATTCAAGCCAATTCTTAGAACAGGAAGTGACATGACATCTTGTTACACTGGAACTGGCTGTGCAGCCGCACATAGGGAAGAAATGGTCCCCTTTCCTTCTGTAGTTGTGTGTGAGAGGGAAAAAGTGCAATGGGCAGCCGTGGAGAAGCCCCCTTACCAACATCTCTAGAGTCACTGCTGCCCTAGGCAAACACCGGGGTAGTTTGTGTAGTGAAGGTGACTCCACTCAGGCCTTCCAGAACCAAGTTCAGTGTTCTATTCAGCCAGACCATGTTGTTTCTCAAAAAAACAGCCTGAGGAAGCAAGAGATCTCAAGAAAATGAAGATGCTCAGGGACTCTTCACATCCTTGTGACAGGTACCTCTGCTCTCCACTGCAATAATTACTCCAAAGGCATTTCTTGGGAGGAGACAGAGCCTGACAAAGCCAACCTGGAAGGCTTATTTATTCGGCTAGAGGGAGAAAGCACTGGCTTATCCCTATCCCACACCCACATTCTTGTCCTGTATGACTTGATCCAACCTCAAATGCCACTGCCTGCAATATACCAGGGGTGAGGCAGAGAAAGAGCGGTGATGGTACTTACGCTGAAGATGAAGAAGAGTTCAATGAACATGGCTCCAAAAGGCAGAATGCCAGCCATAAGGATCCTACACAGGAGAGAGAGAGAGAGAAAGGAAGAGGTTGTGAGGGAGAAAGAGAGGTTTACTACGTAAGCATACTGGTTTGCTCTACGGCATCCCCTGCTTATCTGTTGGGTTGGGCACTAGAGCACTGTCAGAAAGTGAAATTGGTCGAAAAGTGGAACCCAGCCTTCCTCCTATAGGAAACACAAGGGAATTACAAAGGCTCACTTGCGACCATGCACGTATGCTGCTTGCAAAGTCTCTTGGTTGGCTTGGTGCCTTTCCTCCCTCTCAGCGCACACTGCAGGCAGTGTGTGTGTGGTCCAAAGTGAGCTGCAACAGGGAGAAAACGGTGCCAAGAAGACCGAGAGGCTTCCCAAGTAGCAAGCTTGCAGTCCCAAGCAAGCCTCCATAATTTCCCCGTGTCTCGTACAGGAAGAAGGCAAGAGGAGAAGAACTGATAAAAGCATGGTTCCCATGCCGAAAGAAGGGTACATGTCTATAATTTATAATGGTCAACAGAGTGAAATGTCAAAAAACGAGTCACTGAAAGTGGGGAGGGGTGCCTGTACTTAGTGGGTTTCAACTCACACATCCGTGATCTCGACAACTCTTAATATCTGCCTTGTGGAACTCCCCCACTCCAAATGGTTGAGGAGCTCTGCTGGGTCTAGTCAAGGCAAACCAGCATCCTCCTTCTGACAAGAGCCAGTCTCAGGGCTTCCAGGAAACCGACAAGCATGGCATGAGAGCAATAGCTTTGTGGTGTTTTTTTTGTCCCCCTGAAACTTATTCTGCTCAGGAACTCAGCAGCCACTGAGGGCCTCTTGGCTCTCATCCCCTCAGATGGTTGCAAGTGGTCCACCAAACTGTTTAAGGAGGAGAATGTTCTGTCTGCACCAAAAACAAATTGCAGGGGGGAGCTGACAGGTTGAACATTAAACAAAGTCCAGAATGCACACTGGTGATAAACTTTTATTAGGCCAACCAGGAGGAGCAAGCAAATAGCCTCTGCCTTGGCCTCTGAGGGAGAGAAGAGCAGCCGGGCACAGCTCTATAGTGCCTTGGCCCCAGAAGCAGATGGAAGGCCTTCCCTCCAACTTGACTGCACTGCTCTGGTCTCTGAGGGAGAGGAGGAGAGGCAGTATCTGCCGGGCTTCATCCCCCCTCCCCACCATCCCCTTTTCCTTGTGCGTTGTGTCTTATTTAAAGTGCGGAGAGCTGTCAGATTAACAACTGGGAAACCACTCTAGGTTCCTTTTGGCTGAAGGGTGGAGTATAAAAACACTAAATCTCCCAATGAACAACATGCAGAGCTACAACTCAAGCTGGATGAAGAAGGCAGTGAGCTTTGAAAGCTAGAATTTAGCACTTAGCTAGCTTTCAAAGCTCACTGGCTTCTTCATCCAGCAAAGAGGGTACAGAGTTCACGCAGGAGAGGAAGAGGTCATTCTGTTGGAGACGTAAGTTGCAGACCAACATGTTGTTTGTCTTGACAGAAGTGTTAAACAGACGAACAGGTTCAGACCTCCCCCTGCCCCCCAAACAAAAGAGACATAGAGAAGCAACAGGAACAAGAAGGTCTTGCCATCCAGAGTCAGAAGGTCAGTGCTTCTGGAAATAATCCCACTCAAAAGGAGCTGCCCATTAGATACAGGGCAGGTCAACAAGTCATCCCCCAAAGCCAACTGGAACAAACCTCAAAGTCACTCTGGGCCCAGGGCCTGACCCAGGGCCCACAGGATGGGAAAGGGGCCTAGAGTTCTTGCCAAGTCCTTCTGCACCCATCATCTCTTTGCTGTCCCCAAGTGGCCCCCCAGTCAGACTGGAAAAGGTCTCTCTCAACCACTTACCCAACAAATCTGTTCATGTACCACCTCTGCTCCGGGATCTGCCTCGGAATCTGATTGGTTCTCACGGGATTGTCGTACGGCTGCTTGCGGAAGCCAAAGTAGTAGCCCAGGTAGACCAGGGGCAAGGAGATGCCAAACCACATGCACAGGAGAGCCACCATGGTGGGGAATGGGACCTGCAAAAGGTAGACCGCGCCCCTCTCAGAACCGCTGACCAAGGACAGACCCATGCCAAGTCAACTGAGGAGTGGCAAAAGGAGCTGAAACTCACATACCAACACCCCAGACGTGTCACCATGGGGGAAAAAACTCTACAAGGTCACCACTGTAGGTGGATCTTGACAGAGGTAGTGTGCAAGGCACACCCTTCACAAAGCAGCACAAAGGTCTCTGAATTTAGACTCTCAAGAAACACATTACCCACCGTTTTTGAATATTCTTGCTAGCCTTGCAGTGTGTAGGGCAGGGGTGGGAAAGCAGGGATAAGTGCGTGTAAAGGATATTCCTGCCTTCTGTTGTCATGCAGAACATCTCAACAAAAATAGAAATTAATATGTAATTAAGATGAGTAATACGAAAAAAAGCTTTATCAAAAAGGTAGCACAAAATGAGAATGAACTACTTAAACTGTGGATGGGCAAAAAAAAATCAGGTTTGTCTTGTAAAGGGTAGGTAAGAGGCAAAAGGTTAAGGCAACGTATGACAGGCACAGATTAGGAGGGGCTTGGGAAGCAGACAGCTAGCTGTTCCAGGGCTGGTAATTCTGACAGTTCCCTAACAGATAATACAGGCAGATTACATGATATGCAATCCCTAATGATCAAAAATACATTATGTTTAGATTATTAACAGAATGTTCTGGATAACCAGGTTGAAAAATTATTATATATTATGAAAATTATTACATATTATAATTTATTATTACAAATAAAACTATTATATATCTTTTTAGTGCATGGCAAAAATTTAAAATACTGTCAGGAGGTAAGAAACAATTTCTTTCCTACATTTTCAATCTGGTTTCACAGGCGGTGGGATGGCCTTATAATGCTAACACACTGGGCAATTTTATAACAGAAGGTGAAATGAAGGGCCAGACAGCTGAACAGAATTAACCAAGATCTGTTTGAGGTCAGAAGAAAATCATATATCATGACACAAAAGAAAGCCAGGAATATGAGACTGCGGCATTCAAACATCAAATTGCCCTCTGAAACTACATTCATTTTAGAAAGGATGATTTTAACGATATTTCAGTATAGTGGCAATTTTATTAGGTTTATTGCGTCATTTGTGTTCTGGTTTTGCTTTGCTGTTTTTAAAAGCCTCTCGGCTTCCTTCTGCGCTTTTTTTTTTAAAAAAGGGAATTAAGTCTTTTTAAAAAAGCACAGTAAGCAAGTAAGTGAATAAATAAATAAAAAAATTTAAAGGTGAGAGTAGACCAAGAGAGTCTGCAGAGAGAGCAAGGGGAAGAATGTGGGAGGCAGGAAATGGCGTACCGCTCCCGTTGAGTGTTTGCCCCAGATGAAACAGTTCAAGACGAAGCATATCCCGAAGACAACGCCTGGGTACAGCGTGGCTGTCTGCAAGGAAGGAAGCAAAATGGACTCAGTCAGAGCCTGTGGGGAGAAAGAGAATCGGCGCACCTGAGGGCAATGGATCCTGTGGGACTGGAGCACTCCCTTGGTCAGAGAATCCTTCTAGTGCAGCGGCACCAGCTGACATACTGAGCAATAAATCAAGAGGTCCCCAGTTCAAATGTCACCTTTGGCAAGGCTCGGCCAACTTCCATCTTTCTCAGCCAGAGGACACACACAAGATCTCACTCAGCAACAAGAGGGAAACCATTTTTAAAAACTAAGGCCATTTCCACACTAGACTGTCATAGTGCTATTATTCCACTTTCAACATCCTCAAAGGCCCCTCCCTAAACTGCAAAGCCCAGGATTCCATAGGATGTTGAAAGTGGAATAATACCATTATGTCTAGTGCAGAAATGGCCTAAGTGTCATCAAGGTTATCTGCCTCTCTGTGTGCATCCCCTACCCTACCCTGCCCTGAAGCCAAAGAGACCAACCTGAAAGCATCCCAGCCATGCACAGCCAACTCTCCGTTACCAGAGAGGGCCATTAGCAAATCTGTGGTGTTCAGAAACTGAGAGCCCCAGCCTGCAAAGACTATCAGCAAGATAACTGTTTGCTGCCTTGCTTCGTTTTGACTCAGAGCTGGTTTCTATGATGCAAGATTTATTCTCTTTTTAATATAGATGCCTGCTGGCTCTTTCTCTCCAAAATTATGCCAGAGCTATCTCCAGCTGTGAGAAAGCCAGCCCAGTGTAGCGATTTGAGTGCTGGACTTAAGACTCCAGGAGACCAGGACTTGAATCCCTGCTCAGTCACTGAAATCCACTGGGTGGTCTTGGGGAAATCACACTCTCCCAGCTTTAAAGGAAGGTAATGGCAAACTTCTTCTGAATAATAAGTGTTTCCAAGAGCATCCTAAGATAAGGTTGTTGTAAGTCAGTGTGTGCCCTGAAGGGACATAACACCACCCCCAAACTTTTTACTGTGTGTCTTCTCCTTTTAGAGAACCTGCTATCGTTATGACCACCAGCAGGAGCAAATGAGACTCCAGAGCAGGAGTAGGCATAGCACAAACTTCCAGATATTGATGAACAGCAACTCCCAGCATTCATCACCACTGATTATGGCCGCAAGGGCTGATGTGAGCTGCAGCAGTATCCAGCAGTATCCAGAGAGCTGCATTTTGCCCATCTCTGCTCTGGAGTCTAATGGAGTCCATCCCGCCTACTGAACATACACCACATGTTCCCACATCTCTAGAAGTGGCACAATCACTTACACAGAAAGCTCCCTTCTTCCACCGATGGCCTTTCAGTGTCCGATATAATCGGCCAGCAGAGAAACCACCAAAAACCCTAGAGGAAAAAGTAGAGGGTGGGAAAAAGCAGAGGGTTATTGTCTCCCGTTACCTCTCTTGGCATATTGACTGCTAAGCTGCAGGCACACATCCCCTGCCAATACGCTTCCAATTTGAACTCAAGACACTGGAGATGAAAGCCAAAGCCTGAATCATCTGGAAATTCCAGTACTGGAAGGAGCACCTCTTCTTACACAGACAAGCCTGCCCAAGCACTGAGGTCTTCAGGCCCTCCTCTGTGTCTCACCGGTGGGGCAAACGTACTGCGGGAGGACAGGGGAGAGGGCCTTTTTTTGCTTGGGCACCCTGATGGCAGCATTCCTTACAGACCCGATTGACACCAACACTGGTTTCATTCCAGCACCAACTTAAGGCAATAGCCTTTTAGTACAGCCCTTGGGGCCTATTTTATTTTTCAAATGGACATATCCATGGTTTTAACTTTCTATATTGTTTTAACTTGTTAAATTTTCTAACACATCTCTGGCCTGCTCAAATTATCTTTATAGTACTGTAGTTTTAAATCTGGATTCTATGCCCCCGTTACCACCCTGCTATCTATGTTGTTTTACCTGTATGCTGCCCTAAATTCCCAGGATATACGGTGGAATATAATTATTTTAACAAATGGATAAATTACCCCATAAACATGAAGAGGAAGCAGGCAGTGGTCATCAGAGCACCTCGACTAGATGGAGAGAGCATCCCCAGCATGGCCACAACTGCAAGGCAAGAGAAGAAGTGTGAGAGGCGCATAAACAATACCATGTTCAGAACACAAAGCCAACAGACATGCACAGCCTCAGCTTTTATTTTCCTGGGCAGCCAAAATGCAGACATATCTCCCGTGAACTCAGAGAGGGACTGAGTCTTCAGAATACTGGTATACCTCACTTACTGAAGCAGATGTATTCCTGACCATGAGTTCTTTAACAGAAAATTTGCTACCAGAAGTAGAAATAATATGGAAAGAACAGAGATAGGATCCTGCACCACAAAAAAGAAGAACCATTTAACATGTTTCAGCAACCTGTTTAGCTGAAAGTAACCACATGCACATCTGAAATGAAGCAACCAGGTCATTTAAGCTTCGCACAAGTGGACAAAAACACCCCGATCTTTCTAGAGATCACTTGAAGCCTTCTTAAAAAACCCACCCAGGGATGAATTTATCTTCCCCAGCCTCCACATATGATTTCTACCTTGGGGGCAAAACTTCTAGATCTATGCTTTTTTTAAACATCTTGTGGGTAGCCAGTGAGGCAAATCTATGGGCTCTCCCCTATACCTGTTTTACTGTTCAAGAATGCTCAGTAAGGGTAGGCCTACACAGGCAGGCAGGCCTACACAGTTACAACAGAATCAGCCAGACAAGCATCCTGCTCTTCACAGAATCATATTGTTGGAAGAGACCCCAGAGACCATCGAGTCCAACCCCCTGCTCTGCAGGAACACCCATCAAAGCATTCCCAACAGACGGCCATCCAGCCTCTGCTTAAAAACTTCCAAAGAAGGAGACTCCACCACACTCCATGGAGGCAGCAGATTCCACTGCTGGACAGCTTTGACCATCAGGAAGTTCTTCCTGAGGTTCAGGTGGAATCTCCTTTTCCCCAGCTCAAGCTCTGTTTACCTCATCATAGTAGCCTCTTCCCCAAGGGGCTGAAAATTTAAAACTCAACACGGAAAACAAAGAAGGAAAGGTTGTGGAGATGGGGTAAAAAGGGCAGCAATTGTTTCCTTTACAGATGCTTAGATATGATTGCAACAGGGCATGGGATCTAAGTGGTTTTGCTAAAGACGCTTGAAAAAGGTGGGATTGAAAAGAGAGTCAAGAGCGTTGAAAGCAGATCCAAGCTAAAAAAGAGAAACAGCAAAAGGAAGTCTTCTGAGGGACCAAAACACCTCTGAGGTACAAAGGGTGGGGTAACTGGAGGAGTGAAGGTCAAGAGCAGGAAAGTATTAGGATGCAAGGCCCAAGAGGAGAAAGGCCGAGGCAGGGAGACTGGGCCATGGAAGACTTTCGAAGATAATGCTGCACCGATTAACCCAAGAAATCTGGGCTACAGAGTAAGTTTAACAATCAATGCCCTCTCACCCAATTTGGAGGTTCCCCCCTCCCCAAGAACACACATCTTCTGGCTTAAAAAGCATGCTCAGGCCTGCCGCATGATACTCACAAATAACTATCAGGATCATACAAAAAAGCTGAATTCCAGAGCCCAAGAGGGAGCTGAGGATCATGGGATACTGAGGAGGCCTGAAGACGTCACCGTGCACAAGCTTCCACCCAGACTCCTCCATGGTGTCTTCCTGTAGAGAGAACCAGGACACAGCAGGATTAAAAACCGGTCCCCTAAGGGAGGGCAACATGGTGGGCATGTGTGCACTAGAGAGAACCCGCATGCATACTAAACTCCCCAAACTGGGTCCTCCTCATCTTTTCAGAGCAAATCCAACTTTATAACACCTTACATTGTTCCTAGATATTGCCTACAACTGGAAAATGTTCATTCTAGCAAGAAATGCTGGGTGAGCATATACAGGTCGGGACTACCTTCTCCAGAAATCTAAAATCCTCCAACACCAAAACTTTTTGCCACCAGCCACATTTGTGACATTTGCCACATTTGTGGCAGCAGTGGTGATGCTCCTGCTCAAGATAGAAGCGGGTGACTGGTGGGCTCTGTAGAGAGAAGCTGGAGAGACATGAGGATCTGTGAAATCCATTTCACAGATCCTCAGTCTCTCTCCAGTTTCATGTCTCATACACCACACAAGTAGCGAACAAATATGAGATGTAATTTGGAGAATGACAGCAGCCTAAGAAAGAGAATTGGGACACTTAGAAGGATTATTTATTGCCTGCTCTCTCCTCTGGCTCTGTGCTTTGTTTTGACTTAGACAAAACAAGAATCCCGGTGGAGGGCCAGAAGGGGAAACAACAGTTAAGTCTTGGGTCCCATCTCCAAGAGAACTCATGCAGGTATTCCAAAATCCAAAAAAATCTGAAATACAGAACACTTCTGGTCTCAAGCATTTTGGATAAGAGAGGCTCAACCTGTACTGAAAATGATTACATCCCAGTATGTGAAACATGCAGTTGCCTATCCTCATCAATTTATACAGCACCATCAAGGTACATGGCACTTCACAGAGTAAAACAATCAAAGAGAGGGTCAGCCTTGCCAAAGGCCTACAATCTAATTTTTTTTAAGAAAAGGACTATGAGAAGGAGGGAGTAATACAGAAACAAAATCAGTACAATACAACTGCAAAACAAGTTATCCAAATACAAGTCGTAAAGTGATGCTCCTTTAAAGAGCACATACTTATCTGGGGTAACCTCTAGCTAACATGGCTATGCTCTGGCTCAGAAATCCTGGAGCAAAATCTGTAACTGGCTAACAACAACCACCTGCTACCTCCTACAGCAGGGGCAACCTTCCTTCGAATTCCAGTCTCTAGGGAACGAGAGAAGGAGAGGAAACAGAGTG
Source organism: Cyclura pinguis (assembly GCA_030412105.1). NCBI lineage: Eukaryota > Metazoa > Chordata > Lepidosauria > Squamata > Iguanidae > Cyclura > Cyclura pinguis. The sequence continues at coordinate 3,701,268 of CM059602.1, forward strand.
CTGGACTAGATACGTGTTTTGTCTGAGCCAGCCTCGCTTCTTATGTTCTTAGCCAGTTCCTCCTATGCTCTGCAGCCGTCCAAAACAGGGTAATGAAAGCACTTTCAGAAGTAAGGGGCATTCTCCCTCCCCTCTGAGTCCAAATCTCCCAAGCATGTGAGTTTCGTACAATGTCATCTTCTTTGTTGTAGTTGGCAATGTCCTTCCGGAGCGTACGGATGATGATCATGCTGAGAATACCTGAAAAGTACAAAATCCTGGAATGAGTGTATGTGGTGGCATTTCCCAATTCTTAGTTCCTTCTGGGATTTAATCATTCAAGAACTTTCCTTTATACTGAAGAGGTTGTGAAAGATCCTCAGCTATGTCTACTAGGTCTTTCTGAAGAACACAGTAACAGTCTTTTTGACTTGGGATATTTTGCACTGGTAATAGCTCATGGATGGAAATATGGTCATTCTTGTTTGTATGGCATAAAAAGATACAGTTTACAAAGATTAGGGAAAAATTGTCCCATAATGTTAAACCACATGCATTTTATGTAAACTGGTATCCATTTATTCAATACGTTAATGATGAAAACACAGGTGCTAGTGTTCCTGATAAATACAGGGTAGAATGGCAAAAATAAGCACAGTTTGAAGGAGAACCAGTTTGGGTAATTGGAGCTGTTTTATCTTATTACAGACGCTATTACTTGCAATAATCAAATCTGTGAATGTTAGATGTGCAAATGTGGAGGGCCGACCATACATCAAAGGATGGATTGGAAGGTGCTACTTTCTGTTGGTAGAGAGATTTCCCTAAGAAAGCACATTGAACAGGAGTATGTCTCTCCTAGAGCCGCTCATTCTGCACCCAGCCTGTTTAGCAACAGGATGCTGAGAGATGTATCTTGCCAAAGGGTAGGATTTGAACCTAAGTCCAAGAGAGTACCTAAGCCCTGTTTCCCCTGCAAGCATTCCATATAACCAGAAATGACAGCACAACAAGGCCTGTGCTACTGATGTTTAAGTGAAAGATCCCAACCCTATGATGCAGCAGCAAGCGGACCTCAGATGGACATGCACACACCGGCAAGCCGGCTTCTCTCTCTCACCTGAAAGGAAGAAGACGACCACGACGGAGTTAATGATGGAGAACCAATGTATCTGCACATCACCCATGGTGAGGTAAGTGTCCCAACGTGATGCCCATTTGATGTCACTTTTCTGTAGGACAAGAACAGCTGGGTTCAATAGACTGACCACCGGGCACAGACGCAGTTCACTATTATGGCCATGCTAGAGATGGGAAACTGAGGCTGAGAGGTAAGCAACGTGTGCAGCTGCTGGCAAGTGGCAAGTGAAAGCCAGGAAAATGGTTTAATGCTGAGCTCTTGCGCTCTCTGTCTCCACTCTTCACTTCCCACCCCACCCAAGAAATTGCTTCATGGTCACTAAGGGGCATTTCTTGCTGCGCCACCAAGGGAATGTTCAGAGAAGCTGAGTGGGAAAAGCATGAAAAAAGGGAAGGCAATTTTTGCCATGTCTGAGTTGGAGAACACAGTGGACGGTGCTTTGTATCGCTCTTTATCAGAGACCAGTCAATCCTCAGCAGTGCATGTGCACACACACGTGCGTGTGCACGCGCACGCACACACAGGCTTGCCCTTCTTTTTCACATTTGTTATATTTGCAGGCTGACTTTTCTTGCGCCTCCCCTGAGCAACTATCATGCCCCACTTAGGGTCCCGCCCCCCAGTTCGAGAACCACTGTTATCATCTTTTGGGAACCATCCTGAGGAACTTCCAGTCAAAACCAGGGTACAGTAGTCTCCCTGGTCCTTATCCAGGGTTTCACTCTCTGTAGTTCAGTTACCCACAGTTAGCCGTGGTCTGAAAATATTAATATAGAGGATTCCAGAAATAAAGAATTCATACATTTAAAATTTCATGCCATTCTGAGTAGCATGATGAAATCTTGTGCCTCCTACTCCATTCCACCTGGTACATGAATCACCCTTTGTCTAGGGTATCCACGCTGTATCCACTACCCACCCATTAGTCACTTAGTAAATGTCTCTGTTACTAACTTTTATTACAATATGGTGTTACAATTGTTCTATTTTATCATTAAAGTAGTTATTGTTGTTAATCTCTTACTGTGCCTAATTTATAAATTATACTTGATCACAGGTACGCATGTACAGGAAAAAACAAACAAAGTATATATAGGGTCCAGTACTATCTGTGGTTTCAGGCATCCACTTGGGGTCTTGGAATTTATCCCCTGTGGATAAGGGCGGAACTACTGTACAAATCTCCTGCACAAGTAAGACAGAACATTCAGTCTTATCCAGTACCAGAACAGACGATTATTTACAAAACAAGCCACTCCCATACTTGGCAGCCAGAAGCATCATAAAAGATTCATACCCTACTCATAATGGAGTAGGCACCCTTCACATCTATTGCACTGACTTCTTTTGCCTCTTGGCCAGCCAGCCAGCCCACCCCAATTCCACCCCTGATGCCTTACCTCCCAGTGCACAGAGTAGGTGAAGAGCACCCCATTTTCCTTCATGGGATCAATCTCTTGAGGAGCTGAGTTGGCGGCTTCAGGGAGGGTACACACACCCTTCTCATCTGCCTTGAGATCTAGAGACCAAAACCTCACATCACTGCTCAGGCCTTGCGTAAGCTCCAAACGCCCAGTCCGCCTTCCTTGCACAGCAATCATGCAGTGCAGACACACTGACTAGACACACAACATGTCTTCTTTGCTAGAACTCCAGCAATATATAAAATTGCTTTATGCAGCCAGACCTTTGGTCCTTCTAACCCAATATCATTCTTCTGCCATGCCTTTCAACATGAATCCAAGGTCACAGGCAGCAGTTTTAACCCAGGCTTGTTACCAGGGTTTACCTGGGACTGCAGCTGAGGTTTTTTAAATATAAAATAATTGGGCTGTGACCCCCTTTCTCCTACGGTTTGCCAGGGGATATCAAGGGCACCCAGAAAAAAAGCAAGTTTTGCTCCATCCCCAGACAGCAGAGGACTCCCCTTACCAGCCAATTTAATGCTCTGCGGTATGACTTCAAAGCGAACCACTCGGAAGGTTGACTCCTGCTTCTCCTCCATCTCTTCTCCATGGTAGTAAAGGAGGAAGGAGAGGTGGTTGTGCAGGTAGAACTAAAACAGATTGACATGGAAAGACATTAGACATTCTGGAGCAGGAATGGGCTCCATCTGAATGAGATAATGTACAACATCAACGCACAGGGTGTGTGGGTGGGCCTCCTTGATTTCGCAAACTCTTTGTAAAGCAGGGGAGGGAATGAAGTCCCGGCAGAATGCCATAGCGCCTCACAGAATCCTAGGAAGCAGGGATTCTGTGCCTTCTCAAAAGATCTACATTTGGCAACCAGAACAAATTAGAGGCACTAAATCAGTGGGTCATAATTTAAGTTTCCACGATTTAATTTTTTCACGAATTTGCAACCAGCTGAAAAAGAGCGGGGGGATAGAAAGAATGAGAAGCTGGGAAGCCAGACAACAGAGAGCTGCCATCATTGGATACGTAACTGAAATCCACCACCCTGGAATGATTTCTGATGATCAAAGGGACAAACTGGAGGTAACAAGGTAGACATGTGGATCAGTTTCCTGGCCATTTTCCACAAGGTTTGCTGGCCATGAGCTGCTGGCTCTTTCTCAGGCCACATCATGTCCAACACATTCCCAGAGCACACAAACAGATCCCCTGCGTTAATGCCAGTTCCTAGCCCTGGTGCTCTGCTCTACAGGAGGACACACCCTCTTCCCAACTTAAAAGCTGACATACATGTTTTCTTAACAAGTGACTGCTCTTGTCTCTGCTGCTCCAGAGACTATGACACAGTGGAGCAATGACTTCAGGAAAAGAGATTCCACCTGAACATGAGGACAAACTTCCTGATCGTCAGAGCAGCTTGACAGTGAAATTCGCTGCTGCCTCAATGGAGTGTGGTGGAGTCTCCTTCTTTGGAAGTCTTTAAACAGAGGCCGAATGGCCATCTGTCGGGAATGCTTTGATTGTGTCTTCTTGCATAGAACAATAGGGTTGGACTGGATGGCCCTTGGGGTCTTTTCCAACTCTCTGATTTTATGATTCTATGATTTCTCCTTCTGCCTCAGAAGAAGACAGGAGACTGTTTGGTTCCAGTGGCAGGGGCCAGGGAGCATTCATGTCATGCCCCCTCTTTCGGGGGGGGGGGGGACAGCTCCCATGTGGTACTCTTAGAGAGCAAAGGGGCATAATCCAACCCTCCGCATCCTGGAAGTCAGGCATCTCTTGTCATAATATGTGGTAGTCAGGAACCAGACTTGTTGAAGGCAGCAAAGCAGAGAGTGCGGTCCTCAGTTGTTGCGTCCCACCTTGCCTATTTCTCCACAGAAAGGGAGGGGGGCAGCACCAAGACCCAGGCTTGACAAGGAACACCTGGGAACCATTCCGCACTAGCACCTGCATCAACTCAGCCAGGGGATGTTGCCACTGACTTTCTCCCCTCCCAGAACTGGTTCCAGCAAGGGCCACCTCACCATACACTATGCAAGAATACGGGTCTGTGTGTACTGTTCTCCACCCTTTGTTATCGTTGGGTCTGTGAGATTTAAGCCCCTATGCAGGAAGTGGTGTCTTTTTAAGATTTCTGAACAACCGAATACACATTAGGCACCTATCAAGAAATAACTGCTGTCTCTACTTGCTCTAGGAAAGATTAGGAGCCTGTGCCATCACTACTGACCTCCACAATGCAGGCGGCTTAGAGAACAACTTCAGCTGGTGTTCAAATACACACCTTAGGAAGATGATACATCAGGCTGTGATAAATGCCAGTCAAAGTGCCTCAACTGTTTGCTGATGGGAGGGTTTGAAATCCTAGGGTTAGGATATGTATTTCAGCAGGCAATGGCAGGATTCATGGAAAAACTCCCAAGTCCTATTCTTGCCACATTCAAGTTTTTAAAACTGAACACATTTTAAGAAGTTTATTATTTTGTATCCCATAACAATAAGAAACCGAAGCGGTCCTTGGGGAACTGATCAGTCATGCAACTTAAAAAAAGATCAAGATGATTGTCTCTCTCGCCCCGGTCTCTTAATGGTTCCCTTGAACGCCCGTCCCCAGGTTAGCACAGATATCTTCACCTTATTGCTGTCCATAAAGCCAAGCCGGTAGCCATGTTCAAACTGTATTTCCTTCTCTTTGTTCTTGTCCTCCTCCTCGTGGTTTGAGTAAAACTCCAGCCGCGTGGCCACTGGCAAGTTGTCAGCAATGCTGCAACAACAAGCATGTCAGTTAGAGCTACTTGCTCCTGCCACCCAACTTGGGCTTGTTATAAGGGGAGACGCCTGCTGGGAGCTGATACTCAGGGCAGAAAGACTCACAGGTGGACGTAGTATTCCTCCTGGATTCGTTCAGCAATCAGCTTGCTCTCTTCCTTCGTCAGGACGACTGGCTTGTTTGGAAAATTACACAGAACCTCACACTTCTTCTCACTGTTCATGAGAACTTGGAATGGGGTGTTGACAATTCGGTCCCCTCGGAGGACTTCACCTGCAAGCAGGGCCAGCAGGCAAAGAAGGCAGTTTAAGAGGAGGGTTTCCAAGGTCAGAAGCAGAGCAATCCCACCCCACCTCATTTTAATCTCCAGCTAATAACATGTGGGCTCTTCAAGCCCATGCTGACTTAGCCAGATGAAGTAAAGGCTGAACTTAAGAGTTAGGCAGCTTACTTTTGGGGACTGCAGCTCTGTAAACTCTCAGCCAGCATTAGGGAAGCTTGTTGTCTGCTGAGTCAGAGACTTATTTATTTATTATATTTGTATGCTGCCTTTCTCCCAGAGTGGGATCCAAGGCGGCTTCCAACAATAAATTATACACATTAAAAACATTTAAAACAATTAAAAACATATAAAATTATAAAAACCTAAAATCATATTCAGTTTTTAAAACAACTTAATAAATAAAGCTCCCCAGCTCATATAAAAGCCTACTTAAAAAGAATGTTTTAGTTGGCCAGCGGAAGGAAAGCAGGGAGGGGGCCAGCCTGGCCTCCCGTGGAAGAGCATTTGTTCCACAGGGTGGGAGCAGCTGCTGAGAAGACGCTCTCTCCCATGTCCTCAACAGGCAAGCCTTAGATAGTAGCGGGACTGAGAGAAAGCCTTCCCGAGCAGATCTTAGAGCTCTAGCAGATCACTGTAGCCCCCTTCCACAATGGCTAATTTGTGCTGGGGGGGGCAGCTTTAGAAGTGTCTGGCTATGCTCCTACAGCCAGATATGAAAAGATAACATCATCTGCTGAGACCTCCAGAAGACACTAGTGGACCTCAATGGAGGATATAATCATTTTGTGTCTGGCTACAGGTATACAGCCACAGTTCTCTGATCCCCTACCACTCTCACTAGGTATTGAATCACCAAGGGGGTGGGCCGGGCTGCAGCTACCCTGTGATAAGTCCTGTGGTCAGTGAATGGCCAGCTGTAGTGTAGCTCTGCATGCAGAACTACTAAACTATGCCAGACTCATTCAGCATTGCGACAAAACAGTGCAGCCTCAAGCACGTGCAGGAGGAAGTGAAAAGCTTAGTGCTGAGGCTCAGCTAGAAGGCGATGTGACTTACCCAGATTCTCAGCTTTATATGTGATCTTGGGAGGTCGGCAGAATGGTAAGGAGTAATACTCATAAGGTAACTGGGTTCGCGAACTAGTAAGCTTCACAGCCTGAAAGGAGAAAACAGTGCTGTCAGCAACAGCCCCAGAAAATCCAATTCAAAGCAGGGGCAGCTGCTCTGAATTCCAACATCCCTCCCCCTTTATTCCATAACACCCTTTCTTCTCCCATTCGATATAATGGGGGAAGGACCCAGGACAGGATTCTAGACTCCAGATCACACTGGCTTTGGCCATTAAGGCATTCTTATGCACAGGATATGCCAAACCCAACTGGCACTGTACTGGAAGCTTTCAGAACATGATAAAACTCTCCACTTCAAGTCAGGGGGAAAAAAAGAGGTCTCAGGGGGACTGGACGCTGCCCAGAGCCTAATGTTTAACCTTCCAAAAAGGCTGCTAAGCATTCCAGAACCCTCTATTAGTGGTCTAGGAAGAACTTAATTCCATCCCTCAGAATGCTCAGACACTGGAAGCCGTTGTGGTTTCTAGTTGGTTGCTGATATAGGGAAAACATTCTGGGAACAGAATCAACACTTTGGGGGAAAAAAAGATGCTCAGCACCCACAATAATTGAAACTTTAAGCACTTCCACAATGCTTTAGAGCAGTCATCTTCCAAACAATTTAGGCCTAATAGGTCCCCATTTCAGTTTTTGAAATGCTACGTCCATTCTCCTGGCCCCTCTCCCTCCTCTCTTACTCTCTCTTGCTCCAGGCCTTTCTCCAGTTCCCTCTTCCCTCCTCTCTTACTCTCTCTTCCTCCAGACCTATATAGAAAGCAGGGCCACCATCAGCCCACCTTAAAAAAAAACAACAAAAGACAAAAGCCAGCTTCATCAGACTTTGGCTTTCCATCCAGTCACTCAGCAGCCATTCCATCAGACTGCAGAAGATAGAGGCAATCTATCTCTTCAGCTGAGATCGCAACAATTTTTTTATTCCTCCTCTCTTTGGATCATTTCGACTCCAGCTGGTCTTTATAAGATGAATCACACTGTTTAAAAGCATTTACAGTTAGTCATTATAAGAAAGTGATAATGTTAAGAATCAGTGCCTGGGGTTTTTTTGTTTTCCTTTTCCCTTCCCATCTCTTTTTGCCTTGTGTGTCATTTTTTTTAGACCACAATCTGCAGAAGGAAAACGGGAGACATGTCACGATCTTCTGAAGGTGGTTGTTTTATTAGTAAACAAAGGCCCGACATGTGTGTACTTTGAAGGCTGACACGCACTAAACCTCTTTACTAACAAAACAAACATCTTTTAGGCATCTTGAGACTCCAGTTTCCTCTGTGGATTTCTTTGGATTACTCTCCAGTTTCTGCTTCCTCTGTAAGCCTGACAGCAGGGTGTGTCTTGCTTTTACTGCTCAGTAACTGATCAGGCTGAACAACAGAGATGACATAAATAATGAATAAAGGTATCTACACCTACCAATCTTACAAATATTCAAGTACGTTCACCCCCATTATCCCAGATCATCCTTTAAATATCTATTATCCTAGAATTATTTTCCTCCAGAATACTACGTTGGTTCCAGCCACTTAAAAAGTCTATGGCTGAAGAAGACACAGAAACAGTAGAATTCCTGGGGACCGATCCAATCAAAGATGAGCATGTTTTAAGTGCCATCAATTGCATATGTGTGTATGTGGGGGTGGGGGTGGCACAACCATGGTACATTTTCTTACTACAGTCAAGGGGATCTGGAAGTGTTTGACTTAGGGTAAGCTAGGCCCATAGTGCCAGGGAATCAGAAAATAGATGGCATTCATTGAGGCCATTACACCTAGAATTAACACAGTGTGTAAAAATTCCATGATGCCTAGAAGAGGCATCTTCTTTGCTGTAGAACACTTGGAGAAGAATGATGTCCAGCAAGCAGGCATTCACACACCATTTCTTGAGATGACTGTCACTTCTTAGCAAGGAGCACACTGCCATTTCCAAGCTTCTGCAAGGCCTGTAGCTTCATCAGGTCCAGTACTGTTAGCTTACCACCCATTTCAGCATGAGTCAAATATCATCAAGTTCCTCAGAGATGGTACTGTCCAGCAGAGAGAGAGCACCTGCCCTTCTCAACATGGGCATGAGAAAAGTCAATGCAGTAGCTTGGCAACCATCACTGACAAGTCCTTCAGGCTTTTTTTTCTTACACCTTTTCTTACTGCCTACCACTTATAAACAGAACTCTATAGACATTCACATATATGCTCCTCAGTGGCAAAGGCCACTGATGAATGGGTACAGTGAGCATCTGGCACCTTGTTTTAACTAGAAAAGCAATCTTTACAAAAACAGAGATGACCAGTTTCACTGGAAAGGGAGAAGAGAGAATGTCAAGGGTGGAAAAACCGCCCCCAGACTCTCTGAAGCTGCCCACCTGGAGGTATAGAGCTTAAATAGGACCAGCTAAACAACAGTTTACATGATTGCTCAGCTATCAAGTTCAATTGGTGTAGACTAACCAACTACAGTATCTGACAAGGATACTGTAAAATAAGAAGCTTCTGTAAGCCATCCTGGAGTGATGGAATAAACAAGTTGTAAAATATGTCACAATAATACTCCTATTATTGTTTCACAATCATTATTTAATCCGGATTTTTGTAATTAGCATAAATATTTGGCCAGAGCTCTTTTGGACAGCCAGATGTCATCCTACCTTGATTTCTACAGGATCGTTTTGGTGGAAGTTCCTGGGTGCCACACCTGGCACGTAGAAGCAGCTCACCCTGTGGCACATGAGTAGTGGTACGAGCAGACACGTGAGCCTCTCCTGCAAAGAGAAAGCAGATGTTGTGTCATTGGAGCCAAACCCATTCACAGAGCTGCAGAAGCAATTTCAAACACTACTTGTTTGATTATTTTTAGAAAAGGCTGACCATACAACTGACCCACAAAGCTGGCACAGTCATTTTGGGCAAATCTGCAAGACCTGCAGAAGTTGCAGAGGGAAAGCACCAAAGATATCCAGTCTGCTTGCTGCTATAGAGCATCATGGGGCTTTCTTTTTGTTAAAGGGAATTCTAGGAACAGAGACCACTCCACAGGTCTCACCAGCAAGTACGCATGTGCAAGGAGGGAGAGCTACAGTCAAGAGGCAAAAACACCTTAGTCATTCAAGACCATGCATTTCATCTCCCTCAAGTGCCTTTATTGAATTTCACTCTTTCTCACAAACACACACATACGGTTTGTGGAACGACTAACAGTCCAGAACTAAGAGAAAACAAAGAGAATCCCACGTGTCTTTTTGTCTGTGGCTACACAATTTCAGACTGTTTCTGCTCTTGCAAACATGGAAGGTCTAAACCAGGGTTGGAAAAAGCACAGCCTGTGAGCCATCCGGAGCCATCCACACTCTTTTGGGTAGCCCCAAATCTTCTGCCAATACCTCAGAACGTCCCAGGTCCACCTTTTTTTTTTTTATTTTCCCTCAATGCAACCTGAAGAGTAGCATTAGTTGAAACACTCCAACCGCCCCCAAAATCCCCCAAAATCAGGAGTTGGCCCCCAAATTCTCTATCTGCGGCCCTCAGCTCTTCCAGATCCCCCAAATTGCCCTTCTCCTCACCTCCAAAAGGAGTGAATTTCCTCTCCTGAAAGCATCCCGGAAAGGTGGTTCATCTTTTAAACAGATTTCAGATCCTCCCAATACAGTTCAAATATTAAATAACACCTAGTTATTAAAAACCAGATGTGGACGTCTGGACACTTGTTTTAGGTTCTTGGGCTTTGGAGCATTTTTGGCAGTCCGTACAACCCTCATAAAGTCCCTGCGGCAGAAAGTTGGCCCACAGACCCTCCACAGCTGCCCCGGTCGCTCCACATAAAATACATTCTATGCGTTTTAAACAGGAACGACTGGGGCAGGGGAGTGAACTTATCTTAGCACCCCTCCACAGCATACTAACCTTGCCTGAAGAAGAATATTGTGTCTCTGCGTGGAGGGAATTAACTTTTAAATACAAGTTGAGCCTTCCTTATCCAAAACACTTGGGACCATTAGCGTTCCATATTTTGGATTTTGGAATATAATACCTTTTTGGAATAGCCTCGCAACTTGTTCGTTGGCCACTTGTGTAGCGTATGAGACACAAGGCTGGAAAAGAGACACAGGATCTGTGAAATGACAGAAATCTAAGCACAGTGCTCAAGGCAAATCCATGCCTCCCGTCATTTTACAAATCTTTAGTTTCTCTCTTTTTGCTTCCAGCCACCCACTTTAGCCTTTGAAATCTTCAAAAGAAGATTACAATAATCAGTGGCTGCAATGCTCAGGCTTGTTCATCTCTCAGATCCTCAGTCTTCCTTTTCTTTTGACACCAGCTGCCCACTTCTGACTTCAAGGTAGCAGCTCTGGCATTCCTGAAATGTTAGAGACAAACAAGCCCGAGCGCCACAGCCACCACCTCAAAGGCGGAAGTGAGCGGCTGGTGGCAAAAAGAGAGACAGAAAATCTAAGAGATAAACAAGCAGGAGTGCTGCTGCTGCCTTGGAAGTAGGTGGCAGGCAACAAAAAATTCCAGCTTTTGGACTTCAGATTTCCATACAAGGGAGACTCAAGCTGTATTCACCTGCAGCATGAATTAGTACAGCAGGCTGTAATAGCTTCATTACTCAGGCCAGTATCTCAACCTATGTTCTTTAACTGGTGCACCAGAATACTTAATTCTGCTACAAATGCCAGTCTCTCCCACACTGTTTACACATTCAGAATGGGTGGCAGCAGGGACGAGGTGTGGGGCAGGGTCACTAATTGCTGGGTCACAGGTTTGTCCCAGGGTCACTAATTGCTGACTCTTTGAATGTTAATGCAAAGAAGGCAAAGCTGACAGAGAGCCCATAGGGAACAAATCCTTCCCCTGAGGCTCTATGGAAGACTCCCGTTGGTTAATCTTGGTTAGAGAAGACCCGTTGAGTAACCTGTCAAATGATGAATTAACACACAGGTAACTTCTACTGATTCAGCGGATCTGTTCTAATCATGACTAAGCCTACGTAACCAAAGGAGTATTAAACACTAGATGTCCAGCTGCACATAGATTTTAAGATCTCTTTGAAAAGCAGCAAGGGACAAAAAACAACCCATTTAAAACAGGGGTGGACAACTGTAGAAAGCTAGGGGGCACATTTTTTTACCCCAAAATGAACTCTAGGGCATGTGGGGGCTTTATTGCCATTTTAAGGCCTTCCTGGACTGTTTTAGGCAAAAGAGAGGCCTATCGTAACAACGGGAAGTGTGGTTCACTTCCGGCTGTTATTGTTATTATTATTATTTTAAAGACTCATCATGGACCTAGATTGGCCTGGCGGAGGCAAAAAAGTTGTGAAAATGCTGTTCCTATGTTTCCTAGAGGGCACTGTGGGGCACTTTGCAGGCAAAATAATCTTTTTTGCAAAAAAACCAAAACCAAAAAAACTAATCATAATAGTGGCCCTGGAAGCCTACTCTAAAATGACACTCTGCCTACAAGCAAGTACAGCAAAATAATTTGCGTCATATTAACTGTAACAATTAATCAGGACATCTGTTAGCAGCTTCAGGCCAAAAAACAAGTGAAACAGCAAAACAATGCCACGCTGGATTCAGTCCATTATCCATCAAGCCCAGCCTTCTGTTTCTGACAACGACAGGCATTTCACTTCAAAGTGAGGAAATAAGGGAGGATCCTGTAAAAGATGTTTCCAGAATACTAGCATCTACAGAATTACAGAAAGATTTGCTTAGAAAAGCTGGGAGTTTAGACGGGGGAAGAATTATATATGTGTGTGCATGCATGTATGTATGTATGTATAAATAACATATCATTATCAGAGGGCTAATCATATAGCCATTATTCCTAAGCAGAACCTGGAGATGAATCTTTTTTAAAAGGTTCAGGATTTCTGCCTTTGTCATTCTTTCTGGACCTCACTGGTACATTTTAATGTCTGCAAAAGTCCTCAGCCCACACACAATCCAGCACATGATAAATTAAACTTACTGCACATTTTATCAGAACTACAGTGTCCATTTTCTGTTTCCATAGACTTCAGCAAGCTGAGTCTGCCATGGGTTCTGTACTACAGCTCCTATAATTCCTAAGCATTCACTATGCTCACTGGGCCTGATGGGTTTTCTACTGTGCCAACATCATCCTTAGAGGACCAGGTTGCTCATCCCTGCCCGAGAAGGCTCTGGGAAGGAAACGCATCCTTTGCTCTGACTAGCAGAACAGAAAGGAGTTTTCATACAAGTGTGAGATGCAGCTACTTAGCCACAGAACCACCACTGGATCCAATCTATTATTATTTATTTATTGACAAGCAACTTCTATGTACACAGCACTTTACAAGTAAAACAACCAAAAACAGTGAGTCCTGCCAAAGGCACACAATCTAAAATATATGTACTGTGTACTGTGTATAGATACACACACACACACACACACACACATATATATATATAAAGGAAAGGACATGATAAAACTGACTATCCAGATAAAGTGAAAAAGGATGAAGTTTCCAGACGAAGTGTTTCCAGAATACTACCATCTACAGGAATTGCAGAAAGATTTGCTTAGAAAAACTGGATGAAGTGAAAAAGGATGAAGCGGAGCCCAAGCAGAAGAAAACCTTAGTTGAGTGAGAAACTGAGAGTTCCTAGAATACAGATCTTGAACAGGCTGGTAAAAAAGAAACAAGGGCTGAAAGACAGGGTGGAGGGGTGAGCAAGGTTATGCAGGGCTTTGAACATTAAAAGAAGGAGCCTGTACTAAATTCTAGAAGGAATGGGTAACCAATGAAGAGACTGCAAAAGTGGGGTAATATGATCAAAACAACGGGCCAAAAAGATAATCTTAGCAGAATGCTGAATGGAAACCAGAGGACAAAGGTGGGATAATGGACGCCCAGTCAAAAGAAGATTACAATAATCGAGGCAGGAAATGACCACGCTATGAATTAAGGAAACAGAAAGAAAAGGTCTGATTTCGGCAGTGTTATAAAGAAAAAACCAAGAAGACTTTGCTATAGCCTCAATGTGAGTGGGAAAAAGAAAGACAAAGCAGAGTCAAAAATAACACCAGAAATATCTGCTTCTTTCACATGATAGATGGGCAGATTATTAACAGTGATGGGGAACATGCTTTTGTGGTTTTGGAGGAAAACCTATCTAGCCCAACATTCTGCTTACTTGCTTCTCAACTCACTGCCTGAGTGGGAAGCCCAAAAGAAGGACATGAGAGAAACAGTAGATCGGGGTGAGCAAAGCCCACGAAATATATCCACACCCAAATCCTTTTTACAGATCCCCAGTGCCACTTGAATTTTTTTTTTAAATTGACATTGTGGTTTGCTGTCTCAATTTGGCAGCAAACAGCTTAAATGACAATGGGGCAGCCCATCTGAATTCATGGTCAATTGAATACTTTTTACTTTGATATCAAGGGTCGGTGTCACAGCAAGTACTTTTAGGATCCATTTATATAAAAACAGAACCGTAACAATCAAGCATGGCTGATGGGAAATCGTTAATAATGGGTAGAATATCAATAATATTTTACGAAGAATTAAATACATAGAGCCAGAGGGATGATATAGTTTGAGTGTTGGACTAGGATTCTGGTAGACTAGGTTCCAATCCTCATTCAACCATGGAACCCCACTAGGTGATCTTGGTCAAGTCACACTCTCTCAATGGCAAACTTCCACTGAAGACATCTTGCAAAGAAATCCCTATGATAGGGTTGCCACAAGCTGAAGTCAACTAACAAAACATTTACATATATGTAGTTCATTTTTAAAGTGTTTTCATATCACAGTAGGTAGGAGGTAAACCAGATGATTCAAATTACAGTGGCCCCCTCCACTTTGGTGGGGGTTCAGGGTGCAGAACCCTCACAAAAGTGGTAAAAACATGAATAACTCCCTCCCTGCAGCTCCTCCCTTTCCTCCTGGGGCTCCCCCTCCCAGTCCCTTGCCTTTTTTCCACTGGGGCCAGAAGCACGGGAATGGTGGGGGAAGCTCTGGAGGGGAGGCTGGCGTGAGCCTTCCTCCCCCCTTATTTTGCCCCACTGCAAGTTCCCAGCGCTGGGGCCAGCGGCAAGGGAATGAGAGGGGGTGTTCCGGGGGGGAGAAGGAAAGCTTGTGCAGGCCTCCCCCGCCTTTCCCTTCCCTTTTGTCCGGATGCTGAACAGCTACACACACTCCCAGCATACAAGCACAGATCTGTAAATCTGGCCACACAAATGGGAACGATTTAGAAAGTGGAAGCTTGGGAAAGAAACAATAGTCCCTGGATGCATTTTGGAATGCATTTCTGCACCTGCCAAAACACAAGGGAATGGGAGGAGCAGAATGGGAGGGGGAGGCATGCATGTGCGTCGTGAATAATCAAATTTGCAAAGGTCAAACCCACGAACGTGGAGGGAGGACTGTACATAAAAGTAGAAAACTTACTGCCAGACAGTACTGTGAGATACATATTAATCAACAAAAGAAGGCAGGTCATCTACATGAAAGTTGCTCTGTAAGTACAATTTCACTGTGTTTGTATATGTATCCTCCTTGTTTGCTTCTCCACACTCTTTTCCTACCCACCAACAGTCTTTCCTCTGCTGACAATCTTGGGGGGCTGCAAAAGAAAGTGCTAGCAAGGAATGAAGGGCCCCCCCAACATCCTTCTCATGTTTTTTTCTTGCAGAACACCCTTCTGCTTAAAAATGAACATGATGGTGGGTATGGAGAAAGCGTGGGAAGGGGATTCTCCCTCTTATAATAACATAAGAACTTGGGCTCACCCAATGAATTTGACTGGGAGCAGATTCTAGACAGACAAATGGAAGTACAGGTACACCTCAATTAACAAAGTACATGTGTTTGTGGTCATTACTTTGTTTGCAAAAAAAAAAAAGTTGTCATATTACAGGCAGAGATAACATGGAAAGTGCAGGGACAGGGTCCCACTCCATGAAAATGAAGAGCAGTTCAACAGGTTTCAGCAAACTTTTTATTCAGAACTAACCACGTGCCTATATGAAATGAAACAATCAGACCAGGTAAGTCTTGCATAAGTAAACAAAAACATTCTGAACCTTCTAGAGATCACCTGAAAGCTCATTCCAAAATGCATCCAGAGATTATTGTTTCTTTCCCAAGCTTCCACTTTCTAAATCATTCCCATTTGTGTGGCCAGATTTACAGACCTGTGCTTTTATGCTGGGAGTATGTGTAGCTGGTCAGGCGTATTTATCTGTTCCCCCCTTTTCTCTCTTTTACTATTCACGTGTCCTCATGAAAGGATTCTGCTGTTTATCTTGCCTGCAGTAGGCTTATAATGCTGCAATCCAGCACCAACAGACTGTGAAAGGCCCTCCTCCACCACCCTCCAAATGCTGATGCTGCTAAAAGACTTCTAGCTAGACAAAAGACTGTGTGGAATTTATGGAAAATTGAGGTTTAATTATGTATTTTAACTTTGTTTTAACTCTTACTTGACTATTTAATTTGCTTTTTAACTTTTGTATTCTGTGGTTTCTAACTTTTTTTATTATTGTAAGCTGCTCTGAGTCACTAGCAGGAAAAAAAAGGCAGGTTGAAAATAAGGAGGAGAAGGAAGAGGAGGAGAGGAAGCAGCAGCAGAAGAAAATGAGGAAAGCCAGGACTGGATGGGTATAAAAAGACTTTGTAAGAAGCTTCACTGTTAGGTTTTGTTAACTGACATTTATTTATTGTATTTAGAAGTATTTATTGTATTTACTTCTACACACCAGGCAATTCAGTTTTGAAATCATCTAGTAAAAGGAGCAGTGTGGCCATTCCTGGTGCGACTTAGAAGGCAACTTAGACTCATGGAAACCAGCTATTAGCCACAACAGCTAAACAAGCTCTACTAAGGAGCTACTTTGCTGCTCAGTATCTGTTATCGGTGAGCAACCAGAGAGAATCAGTGTACAAAAGGGATGAAAAATCACCTCATCCAGCCTTCTGCCAGTGCTCATACAATATTGCTGGTAGGTGACCCTTCAGCACCTGCTTAAAACCTCAATGAAACAAGGTATGCTACTTCAAAAACACACTGTCAGGCAGTGTGGTCGTGGTCTCTATGAGGCGCCAGATTAGCCACCATGGAGAAGAAGATGCTGGACTAGATAGCTCTTTCTTCGTCATAGAGAAAACCTACAAAATGCAGTAGATCAGAGTACTCTGGGATATCTTTCCTTAAAACCACATAAAATCATCCTCTTTGTGGAAACTGTCCATGCCATCATTTTTCCCATTTCTATGTATGGGTGTGAAAGCTGGACAATGAAGAAATCTGATAGGAAGAGATCATTTGAAGTGTGGTGTTGGAACAGAGTTCTGCAGATACCATGGACTGCCAAAAAGACAAATAAATAAGTTCAAGCCAAATCAAGCCCAAACTCTTACTGGAAGTAAAGATGACCCAACTGAAACTACTGTACTCTGAACATATCATGAGACGATACGACGCATTGAGCAGAGCTTTCCAAACTGTGTGTTGCGACACATTAATGTGTTAGCTGCAGTGTGTAGGTGTCACATGGACAAACTTAAAGACACTGAAATGTGGAAGCTTAAAAATGCTTGATGATGAAATGTAAGTGTCTTTATCTAATTTTCCACCAAATATTCAAAAGCTGTGTTCATCCTCTCAACCTCATAATCTCATTAAAATGGTAAGCAGTTATTGGTTTTATTCAATTTTTTAAATTCTTGCACATGTTTACATATTGTTACTCATAAATGACAAACAACCTTGGAAATGTATGTTAGTATTTATAAATCATATATTTTTAAAAAGATAAAGGAAAGGTTTTCATGAGATATGTTGTGTCCCCATACATTTTGTTGTTACAATTTATGTATGTGTCCATATCTCTAATCAAGGGTTATTTTAACCTCCGGTTTTCTAGCAAAACTGAATTACTGTGTTGTGAAATGATGCATGTCTAAAAAAGTGTGTCACCAACATGAAAAGTTTGGAAAGCTTTGCATTAGAAAAAACAATAATGCTTGGAAAGGTGGAAAACAGATGTAAAAGAGGAAGATCGCATTACAGGTGGACAGACTCAATCAAGAAAGCCACAACTGCCCTGAATTTGCAAGACCTGAGCAGAGGTGTTGATAACAGCGTGATCTGAAAGTCCCTCATTCACAGAGTCACCATAAGTTGAAGCTGACTTGCTGGCAGTTAACAACAACGTGGAAATATCACACTGTGTAAGTTAACATTAAAGGAGAAAAGAAATGTTGAAAAAGTTACACTGATCTGTTTGTCATGTTGATGCAGCCTTGAAATGATCAAGTGAGTAAAAAGGGTCAATTCCATCAACAACAAATATTCCATCGCCTTGACTCCAGGACTATATAGCTAAGCCACTTCAAGCCTGTGTTATTCTCACTTATTGATCAAAGTTTTACTGACCAGTGTTTCTGGTGATTGCCATTCAGAAAGAAAAGATCTACCCTCTGCTAGAAAAGAAGCTGGGTTTCTACACAGAAAGGACATGAACTTTTGTCTTGGGTTATGCAACAGAAACCAAGACAGACAGATTTTAGTGCAATTCCACAAGTGGCTTCCCTCAAAACAGAAATAGCATTCTAGGCTCATCCCAAACAACACCCTGTAACCACACGGGCACAGCTGTCTGGGCACAGCATGAAACCTCAAATACTGCAACATCCTCCAAGGCACAGAGACAGCTCAGATGAACTAATCTAGTTGTGTAAAATAAGTGCTTCCATGACTAATGGAGATACAGTCTCCTTGCATAAATAGTAATCAGGTCCGTTACAAAAAGTACTGAGCAGGAATGGGAAGGGATCATGGAAAAATTCCTTTTTTGGACTACAATTCCATACTAGCTGAGGGAAACAACTTCTCCACAGTCTAAGGAAAAGGTATTACAGTATTTCCACTTCCTAACAGGTGACATCACACTTTCAGTGTGAGGGTTCCCCTATCCCCCATTCTCAGTTGTGGAATGCGGCCCGCCAGGCCATTTCATGTGGCCCTCACACCTCTCCTGCAGCTGCCTGGCAACCCCGATCCCCACACTGCAGGCCCCTGGCTGCTGGTGTTCTGAAGAGGGAACAGAAGATGGCACAGAGAGAGTCTGGGAAGCAGAAGGTGGCACACTTTGGATATACTGACCAATCCTATGTCCCTTTACAGAGGTATAGGGACCATAAACTACGATCATATAGCCTCAAAATGTCCAAGGAAAGAAAAGTTGATGAAGAGGGAAGGCAATTTAAAAATCAGTAATAATCGAACGCAGAGGCCATTATTCAATATGACAGAAGACAGCCTTACAGATACACCGGCCCTTTGAGGGCAACCATAATGCTGATACGGCCCAAGATGAAATTGAGTTTGACACCCCTGTTTTATATCAATCACTGCTATGCCACCCTAAAGGTACACAATTTCATCAGTTTTTGGAAGTTGAGGAGGATCAGGTCTGATTAGCAGTCTGACAAGAGAATCAGCAATTTCCAGATAGGGTTGGGAAAGGATGCTGCCTGGAAACCCAAGACAGCACTTACTGACAGTTCTAGGCTGGATGGATCAGTAGTCTGTTTCAGTGTAAGACAGCTCCAGATGCTCGTAGCCTTTATATACAGCTGGCCCTCCACGTTCACCAGGATTAGGGGCACAGCACTCTCACAAAAGTGGAAAAATCGCAAATATCAAAATGTGTGTGTGTGTATCTGTGAGAAGGGGTGGGGAGAGCCGGCACCCAGGGCCCCCAAACGAGGTCAGGGAAAGGAGAGAGAAAGGGGGTGGGTCAGCATGGTATCTCTATACTTTCTCTCCCACTGCTCTGCTTCCTTGGGTGTGTGAGGGGGCATTGGGAGAGGTCTTCTGGTGCTGAGAGATGAGGCTGTGAGCCATCCTTAGGGGGCCAGGCAGCAGCTGGTGGAGGAAGAGGACCATCAGACGATTTTTTTCAAAGGGCTCTGCTGCCTGGGATTGGACCTGCTGAGAGGGAAAGTTCTCCTGGAAAAGAAGCACCTGATGTGCAAAGACAGGGGTTGAAGAAACTCCAATAATCAAATCTGTGGAAGTCAGACCTGTAAATCTGGAGGTTCAACCACCATAACCCTCTGGAGACACGAAATCTCACCCAATTGTTCAAACTATGCAGCATCAGGCCTGGCTAGTATTTAGATGGGAGATCACTAAGGAATATCCGGGATGTCAAAGTAGGACAAGGAAAGAATTCTGTCTGAAAACTCTGGCAGTCATTGCCGCCAATCAAAGTTCACAATACCTGGCTAGATGAGCCAAGGGTCTGCTTCAAAACAAGGCAGCTTCCTCTGTTCCTAAGTTTCATGGCTGAGTGGGGGCTCGGATGTGGCTCTGCCTAAAACCCTGGAAACCCACGGCTGCTGGTCAGAGTTGGCCGTACGGGGCTAGAGGGACCAGTAACCTGACCCAGTATAAGGCAGGTTCTGCGAACACTCCTCGCGCCCAACACCATCCTACGTGTGCACTGAAGGCTCCTCTTGAACAGGGCTGACAGACTGGAAACCAGAGAGAGAGCTCTTTAGTTTAGTGGTCGGGTAGAAAGAGTTTTAGCAGGTGTTACCTGTCAGGTATACAGCAACACATGTCGAAATTCCCTTTCCTACTCAAAGGCCATTTCTGTACTAGATTGTGATAGCGCTACGATTCCACTTTCAACATCCTATGGAATCCCGGCCGGCCCCTCCCTAAACTGCAAACCCCAGGATTCCATAGGACGTTGAAAGCGGAATCGTAGCGCTATCGCAGTCTAGTGCGGAAATGGCCACACATTTAAGGTGCTGGAGCCTCGTCCGGTTTGGAATCTGGCAAACCCGCGCCGCCACGGCGGGCCAGCCCCGATTCCGCAGAGGCGACCGGTCAGGGTCCCCTCCGCCCCGGCCGGCGAGCGCCCCCCCCGCCGCCCCCTCTCCTCAAGCCCGGGGACTCGTGGGGCCCCTGAACAGACCCCTGCCTGACGCCCGTCCCTCTCTCGCTCAGGGACCCCCGGGGAAAGCGTGCTGGGCGCTGTGGCGGAGGACCGGAGCGGAGCGCCCCGACCTCTCTCCTCAGAGACCTCCGCGAAGTAAACCGAGGGGAAGGAGGAGGCCCGCCCCGGGGGCCTCGAGCGGCCCCTCGCCCACCCCGGTCCCGGCCCGGCTCCCCGACCCGAAAGCGCCGCCCCTCCAGAGCCAGGGAAGCAGGGCCGGGGACCGCGAAGGCAGCCGGCCCCGGGGAGGCCGAAGGGCGCCCGGCCACCGCGGAGGGAGGGAGGGAGGGAAGGATAGCCGGGGGGCCCCGGCCTGCCCACTCACCAGCACCCCTGAGGCCGCCATCTTGGATCCACGTGTCGGCCGTGACGTTGCGGAAGTGGCTCGCGGTTGGCCGAGGCGGCTGGCCTCCATGGAGACGGCAACAGGCCGCCGGCGGGGGAGGAGAGGGGGCGCGGAGGAAGAGGGAAATGGCGGCCGCCTCGGGAGGGACTTCTCGACTCATCTTCCCCAAGGAACGGCCCTGCCCTTGGTGATTCCCACTCCCGTCAAGGAAGGGACAGCGGAAGGGCTGGGTGGCTTGACCGTTCGGAAGGAGGAGGAAAGGAGGGGGAAAAAAGAACTTTTCCGCATTCTCCATCTTAGGTATTGGCAGGATAGGCCTCCTCCGCCATTTTTATTGCTGTTCAGTGGCCATCAGAGCCGTATGGCGGCGCCATTTTTATCGCGGTCAGTAGAGCTTAACGTCTGAACGAGCAAAAGGAAGGAGTAGCGTTGCCGGAACAAAAAGTGGAGAGGCCTCCTCTCTCCAATGGTTGCATAGGGGGGGATTTTAGTAGGTGTTGCTTGTCATGCGACCAGGTAACAGACAGGAGCTGCTGAAGTTCCTTCCCTCTGTTAGCAGTAAAAGAGTACAGACCAAATGGACGGTGTCTCCCATCCTTGTCGCTGGTCTACTCTGCAGGGCTGTGAGGAGAATTAGCGCCCTGGACAGAGCGTACTGCCTGCTTAAATGGCTAAGCTGAGGAAACCCTCTCTTTTTGTATTTGCTTAACTAAAGTCCTCCGTTCTGAATTCTAGTCAACTTTTAAAGGTGGTTCCTGTTGTCAGCCCCTTGGCCTACTTAAAATGATGCTGACATTAGTTGGCAAAGCTCAGTGCTTGGGTTCCCAGCGCTCTCTGTAATAATGTTTCTGGGCTGAGCCCAGATACGGGGTTCATTGTTCATAGTTAACCAGAAGTTACTGTATTATCAACCATGTATCAGAATCTTAGTCCTGGGAAAGCAAATATTCTTGCACATGCACTGTGTGCTATATGAGATCATTGTCATCCCAAACCTATTTAACCCCTCTCTTCTTTCAATAAAGGGTTCTTTTCTTTGCTCATGTAAGAAGCAGTTTGATCTGCTTTCTTGCTGAGGTGGGGGAAGTTCCCCTTGGCCAAATTTGGGGATCTTTCCAGGCTGATTCAGAGCTCACCCGCAATGGCGTAGACTGCCCGAGGTAGTCCGTGTGGACCTAATATTTTAGGTCTGGCTCTACATGTCTTTTTCAACAGCTTCCAGGGTTGTTGCCCTGACAGTCTTCAGGATCAGTGCCCTGACAATTTTGGAGTTGATGCCCTAACATTTTTTTCCAGAGTTCATCGCCAATTGTGGGTTCGAGTTCCACTTGGTGCCAACACCTCTTCTGTACAGCAATTAAGGATTGTCCAGTTTTCACTCTGGCAACCCCTAGTCTAGACTGTCTGAGAGATCCTGTCTCCCCTTGCCTGAGTTTTAATCTGTTTGGAGGAGGTTTCTCCCTCCATCCCATCACCATCACAGCCCCATCTAGTAAGGATACAAGAAAGAGCCTTCTCAGTGCTGGCTCCCAGACGCTGTGGACTTCCAACAGAGAATGATTAATTAGTAGCAGAGGGCCTTTTATAGTGTATATTTTTAACTGTTTAGTCTTCAAATGGTTTGATGCATTTAAAATTTAATGTTTTAATGTGATGATTGTTTACTGGTGTTTTAACTTTTTTTGTTACTAGGTTTTTAGCTTATCATATCTTTAGCCTTTTGTAAGCTGACTGCCTTAAGCCTCATGTTGGGAAAAAGGATGTTTTATTAATTTATAGCAATGTTGTCAGATAACAGGGCATCTTCCAATAATAGGTGTATCTCAGTGAAGTAGATGTATTCCTGGGCATTACTTTTTTTAAACAGAAAATTTGGTACCAGAAGCAGAAATAATAAGAAGGAGAGGTTCCTACACCCACAAAAAGAACTTCAAGTTTCAGCAAACTTTTTAGAATTCAGAACTAGCAATGTGCACGTGTGAAATCAAACAGCCAGGTCAGGTAAGCCTTACATGAATAAACAAAACAAATATTTTGTATCTTCTACAGGCCACTTGAAAGCTTATTTCAAAAACGCATTCAAGGATGCCTTTCTTTCACCAGCCTCCAATTTTCTTAAGATTTCCATTTTGGTGGCCAAACTTATACAGTACCTCTATTTATTTATTTATTTTTTTAATATGCTGCAGGGGAAGCTGATGAGAAAGGTCAGCCTGTTTTTGTTTTAATTTCTGTTTTGGTATTCAAGCATGCTAAGTAAGAGATTCTGGAGGTAGCTGCCTTTTACTTTACCAGTTTTAAAGGTAGGGACATACAGCTATAGAAAGATCAATTAGAGCAGAATCGCATTCTTTCCCAGTTCAAGCTGTATTGCATTGGTTACCGGTTCTGCAACCCAACTGGAAAGTCTGTGTTTCTCAGTCCCCTTTCCCATCTTCAATTCTCCTGCCTTCTAATATTTGTTGTTGTTATTTGGCACCAGGTCAGCTTTGACTTACGGTGACCTTATGAATGACTTCCAAGAGACTTGGGCATCCACTGTGCTGCTCCAATCTGGCAGGACCCGTGTGGCTTTCTTGATTCAATTAATCCAATGTAATGCAATCTTCCTTTTTTCTTACTGCCTCCAACTTTGCTAAGTACTATCATCTTTTCCAACAATTACATCATTTCATGATCTCCCCAAAGTATGGCAACCTCAGTTTGGTCATCTTTGCTTCTAGTGAGAGTTCAGCTTGATTTGCTCCAAGACACATTCATTTGTCTTTTTGGCAGCCCACAGAACTGTCTTCCAGCACCAGCTTTTGGGTGAGTTCTCTTCCTGTCAGGTTTTGTCACTGTCTGGCTTGCACAATCGCACACAGAAATTGGAAATACTATGACATTGATGACTGCTCTTTCCCTCGTTATTTTTAAATTTCAATCAAAAACCTTGTTTTCAAAAGCTTTTGGCATTTTAGTCTAATATTGTTTCATAATTTTGTATACTCTGATTATATGTACTTATCAATTTGCTTTATATTACATTGTATTTTTTTGTATTTTGTCTGGATAATATGTTTTACAACTGTATCCTCATAAGTGCAGCCTATGAAAGCTCATGCTAAAAATTTATTTTGCCCAGTTAGTCTCAAAGGTGTTACAGGATTTCTTTGTGTGTTTTTATGCTGAAACTGACTAACATGGCAGTGTCCTGAAATACTTCTCTGCTACAGGAAGATCTATTGTACCACTCTTCAAAATACAGTAATTATTTCTGCATTTGCATCTGTACATATAAATTAGTACATGCAGTTATTACGCAAATTTGTGTCCTCTTTCTTCCTCATTTTAGTGAGGCATCCCCCTCCCGTCTCTTTTTTGGCAATGAGTAAGTGGCCACCTGGAATTTCAGTTGATAACCTGGCAGGACATTCTGGACCAGATGAGGTTTCCAATTTTTATTTTCTATTTCTATTTTTATTTTATTGTATTTTATTTTGGCAGATGCCACCACCTACAGCACTTCGTAATAATTGAGCTAAGCCTTGATGTTACTGAATGGTAATTGTGGCAAGATTGCCTTTGGCTTGGAAGGATACATTGGTGTCCCAAATGAAGTTGAAGAACAGCATTCCATTTCATAGATCTCCCTTGTTGTTGATATTTGCTGTCAAGGTGACTTCAGCTTATGGTAACCGCATCGGTAAGAAACCTCCAGGATCCCCAGTCATCAACTGCCCCGCTTAGGTTTTGCAAATTAGGGCTGTGGCTTCACTGATTGAGTCAATTTATTTGTAGTTGGATAGTCCTCTTTTCCTACTGCTTTGCACTTTACCAAGTATTATCATCTTTTCTAGTGAGTCTTGCCAGCCCATAATGGATCCAAAGCACAACGTTTTGACTTCTTCTGGGAGTTCTGGTTTGATGTGTTCTCAGCCCCCTTTGTCTTTTTGCCAGTCTGTGATCTGCATCTTTCTGAATCCTATTACGTTCTATCCTACTCCCACAACTATGTAAATATGCTTTATACCCAAAACCTTAATACCACTTGATACTGCATCCAAAGAAGTGGATGTATATCCACAAAAGCTCATGCAAATATAATAACAGGTTAATCTTAAAGGTGCCGCCATATTTCTCCCCCCCCCATCCCTTCCAACTTTTTATGTTGCTAGTCCAAGATGGTATCCATTGAACATTCGTCCAACACCAGATTTCAAAGGAGTTGGTCCTCTTCCTTTTCTGTTTTCTTCATTGTCCTTCATTCACAAGTCTGTGTCACTTGGGCATCCATAAAGAAAAGTGGATCTAACTTTGCTCCATCTACCCTCAAGCTGCTGATCTCATCTTTAAAGAGAAAAATGATCCTTCCAGCTTGATAAATATCACCTCTTTTTTTTTTTTTGCATGTTACCTCTGATATGGCTTATATCATAACCTCTGTTAAGGCTCATGCTGAAAAATACCCCACTAGGCAATCTGTAGTATTTTAAGGTCTGGAAGCAAGGAGCCTGAAAACTGATAGGAAAGTGTCCCATTGAATTTTGGCATTCCTAAGACCTCATCTCTTTAAAGGAAGGCACCTTGGCCTAGGAGTAGATGTGTGTGTGTATGTGCCTTCAAGTTCACCTTATGGCAACCCCATGAATTTCATAGTTTTTCTTAGGCAAGGAATACTCAGACATGGTTTTGCTAGTTCTGTCTTCTGAAATATAGGCCCTTTCCACATGTGGAGGGGGAAACGGGGGAAAACGCGCCAAAACGGAGCTTACCGGCAGCCGGGTAAGTCCATTGCCATGCGGAGCAGCGCAACCGGAGAAGCTCGCCAGCCAGAAGCCCGCCCCCAGCAGATCTAGTGCGCGCCTGCAAATCTGCACCGGAGCGCGGCGACGGAATTGCATGGGGCTGCGCGCTTCGTGCTTCTTAAAAACCTCTGAAAAGAGGTTTTTAAAAAACATGCAGTGCCGCCAGTTCCGGTCGCTTTGGAGCAGATTGAGGTGTGGAACTACGAAAAGTAGTCCACCCCAATCTACTCCACGGTGTAGACCACCTCCGTGGGAGGTCGCTCTGAACCGTTTTAATACCCCGGTGTGGAAAGGGCCATAGCCTTCAGCATCTGATATTTGTTGGCGGTCTCCTATCCCAGTACTAACAGGGCTGACCCTGTTTATCTTCCAAGAGCAGACAAGATCTGGTGCCCTAAGGGTATTGAGGCCTGACATATATCTACACTGGATTTAGTGGGCTGGTTAGGGTGAAATGCTAAGCTGTCATTTAAGTTTTACAAGAACAAAGTAACTTCTTCCCTGGCTTATGTGCCTCCTACATCCCCTTTGATGCAGCTGCAAGGAGAAATTTAGATTCCTTTGCATCTGTGCCAGATTAAACAGAAGCCTGCCATGTTGTCCAACTGCTAACAAACTGTGGTTAACATGATGGTAGAAGCAAGCCAACATCAAACTATTGTTTATGAAGCAGGCTTATTCTTACTAGCCAATGTTAAGACTGGCCATAGTTTAGAGCGCAGAATACTGATGAAACTGAGTCAATCAATAATACAAGCAAACTACAAAAACCTCTGATATATCTGCCAGAGGAGTAGGAAGGTGTCCACAAGCTCATAGAGAACTAGGCTCCTTCTTGTAATACTAAGCCATGGATTAGTGTTATATCCAAATACAGCTGGTAAATGATGCTTCACATGTAGATATAGAAGCCTATTATGATGTCCATACTGTGCTATACTTTTAAATTGAAATTAGTAAACACATACCCATATTTCCAAAATGATCACTGCCTACAGCCAAGAAAACACACCAAACAGATTTGACTTCGTCAAATGTTTACCATTACAAAAGACACAAAATAGTTTACATCAGTACATGCCAAAATATACAAAGTAAATATGCAGAAATCATATTTGAATTCTCTCCTTTCATCCTGGTCTCAGAGTTGTGTAAATTTTAGGCTCAGAGTAAAAACAGAGGCAGTTGTTGCTGTGTGCCTTCAGATCGTTTCCGAGTTATGGTGATCCTAATGTGAACCTATCATGGGGTTTTCTGGGGCTGAAAGTGTGACCGAGTGAGTTTCCATGGCTGAGTGAGGAACTGAACCCTGCTCAAACCACTACAAAAACAGAGGCTGCCTGTTGTTAATTGGTGGAAAGCATTTTCTCAGCTTTCACTGGAATTACAAATATAAAAATCTCAAGCCTTGGAGACCTTTCACACTACACAATTATAGCACTATGATTCCACTTTAACTGCCATGGCTGCATCTTACAGAATCCTGGGATTTGCAGTTTGATGAGCAAATTAGAAGTATTTTGCAAAACAAAACACCACAGGTATTGGAGAAAATTGCTGTGATGATGCTCATCATTACGGGAAGGGCTTACTGGTACATGATAGTGACTGGCCTTGAGCTGTTACAAAACAAGAATGGATATGCTCTTTGGAGGAAGAGCTATATTTCTTTCAGTATAAACCACTGCATTTTGAGTGCTTGGCCAGTGCAGTATTCCTGCAAAAGATATTTTGAGATGCCACATACATCTTGCATTTTTGTGCTGAAACTGCAAACGTATACCTGATAATTTTAAAAGCTCAGCAATTCTGCTGCCCTAAGAAAGACTAGAACAAAACAAGGACAGCTTGTAGCATTTAAGGTAGAAACATCTGTGATTTTTTTTAAAAAAAACTTTGCTACTGGTCCAGAGAAAATCAATGTTTTCCTTGTTTATTTGGGATATTGCTTTTAAGGAGAGAAGGAAAGACTTGGCAAGAGCAGAAGTTGTAAAAAGAGACGGACTTGGACACAAATGCTTCTCAGCAGCTTCTGTGCAGATACCAATTAGCAGTGCCATACTGTCCATTGGTTACAGGCTATTGAATGGCAGTCAAACATTCCATGAAGCCAAGAATGGATTTTGGTTGATGCCCTTTTTAATGCCATTGGGGTATCATCTGAGAACAAAGAACCAAGAGAGAGTGCTCCTGAGTTTCTCTCTCTTCACCCCTTTGGGAATCTAGAGAGATGAGCTTGCAAACAGACATGCCCATCTTGTATCCACATTTAAAATTTGAGTTGTGTTTGTAATTTCCATAGGCACCCTCCATTTGTGAAAGTTTGAGCTGCTTCTGGTGTTCCAAGTAAAACTGAAGAAGAACTGTTTGATCTCTGGAATATTGTTGGCATACAATTTTTGTAGAGTGTTGTGAGCTACAACTATTAAGTTGATTATCATAGTTTAGAATTTCATGTCATTGACTCATAACTGGTATTAACTTGGGGCTTTATGGTTTGTATAAACCCTTCTCTTCTGGTTAGGCTCAGCACTTGTTCCTTATTTCAAGAAACATTTCCCTACTGTGTTTGAGATATTAGAATCATAACACTGAAAAGTTGAAAGGGACTCATCTAGTCCAGCTCTGATACCTTAAATCCACAGCTAAAGCATCAGTGAAAGGTGGCTATCCAAACCCAGCTTAAAAACCCACAACAAGGGAAGATCCAGCACATCGCAAGGTATTCACTCCACCGTCAAACAGCTCTTGCCAACAGCAAATTTTTCCTAACGTTGAGTAAGAATCTCTTTCTTATTGTTTGAATCCACTGGATTGGATCCTATCATTAGCAGGGTGCTATTTTCTACAGCAGCAGGAAACCAGCTAACTCTATCTTCCACGTGATGGCAGCCCATGAGATATTTGCAGACGGCTCTGTCATATCACCTCTCAGTCTCTTCATCTCTAGACTTAACATACACAACTGCCTCAACTGCTCCTGATAAAGCTTGGTTTTCAGATCCCTTTGCCACCTAAATGATGAACCATTCCTTGCATTAAGGGACAGATGGCAAGCCGAATTATAATTCTACTAATCAGTGTTTTTAAAGCATTATTTGACTAGTCAATTAATGAAATGGAAATTTTCCTCCCTCTCAAACACGCACACAATCAAGCATTCTAGAGGCTGGAAACTTTTACTGTAACTCCCATGGCTGTGCTGGTTGAGGAATTCTGGGTATTCTAGTCCATAAAATCTGAGAGGTGGAAAGGACCCCAAAGGCCATCTAGTCCAACACCCTGCCATTCTGGAATACACAACTAAGGCACGCTGAAAGATGCCCACTGAACCTCTGTTTTAAGACATCCAAAGAGGAAAAGTCTTCTGAATTTTTATTTTTTCCAAGCTCTGTCTTAGAAGAACAGTTGATCTCTTTCCAACTTGAGACCAAAGGTGCATGCCATGTTTCCTCTGAAATGGCATGAGTTGGCTGTGGTTTCATTAGGATATTAGTTAAGAACACAAGAATTGCTTTTGTTAGATCAGATCAAATTTCAGTCCAGGCTGGCACTGTTTCTAACAGTAGCCATTGAGATCCCTTTGAAAGCTGACAAAATGAAGATAGCTATTTTTCCTTAACACCACTGGGGGATCCTGAGGTCCACACGTACTCTCCAAAGCATTGCTCTCTGCATGGACCTTCTCACTGAGGTTTCTTCTCACCTATCTGTCTTTAAGGCTGTTGCTGGTATTGACTTTCTGTGGCAGTGAAGAAATCCTCCAGGATGCTCTGATTGGACTCAAACGTTGGGCGATCGTCCGGCTTGTTCTTCCAGCACCGCAGCATAATTTCGTAGAGTTCATCTGGGCAACCCTCTGGCTGTGGCATATGGTAGCCACGCTCAAGGGCACGCATCACTTCCTGGTTTGACATCCCTGGGTTTTAATTGAGAGAGGCAAAGAGACTTGTATAAATGGTTAAAATAAAAGCAGCCTGGCCTGCTTAACAGTCCCTCTCGACAAAGCAATAATGCTCTATTTCTTTATTTGCTGGAGTGTGGAAGAGGTCTGCTGTACAGGTTTCCTCCAGTTATCTGACAGGCTAGGGACCAGGTTCATCGGGGGGCTTAGGATGGAGTAGGACTTAGAGGGTTCTCAGGGCCATTGTTCACCCCATCTCCTTTCCACAAAGGACCCCCATTCTTCCTGAGCCCCGACACCAAGAAATCCAAGACCTAGAGAGACCGCAAGGGGAGCTTTTCCCTCTACACACCTGGATAAGGGGTCCGCCCATAAGTAATTATCTCCGTCAGGAGAATCCCAAAGGACCAGACGTCCGATTTGATGGTGAACGAGCCGTAGTTGATGGCTTCTGGCGCAGTCCACTTGATGGGAAATTTTGCACCTGTCCAGTGAATCCAAAAGGGGAAAAAAATTAAGATCTGGCCAAAGAACATCCTTGGGAAGGATGCAGCAGAAGGAAGCTTCTCTCAAACAACCAGGTGAAAAATGCAATATAAAGACAGCTAGCCAGATATATAAATAAAGGCAGAGGGAGGAAACAGGGAATGTGCTGTAACAATGCAGATCCTCTCTTTATACCTTCCCGGGCTGTGTATTCGTTATCCTCAATCACTCTGGCCAGGCCAAAATCAGCAATCTTGCACACCAGCATTCCTGATACTAGGATGTTGGCAGCTCTCAAGTCCCGATGGATGTAGTTGTTTCGTTCAATGTAAGCCATGCCTTCAGCAATCTGTAGCGGGAGGGGAAAAATAGCATCGGTTATAAAGGAGTGATTGATTGCAAAACTACCTGGGGAGTAGCTAGGAGAGAGCCACTGTACCTTCTAAATTAGGAACAGAACTCAGCTCCCTACTCAGCCAGGCTTGGGCAAACCTCATGGCCAGACTGAATGATACATTTATCATATTTTTGTAGAGGTACTCCTCCAAATGGACAACGATGCCTGTTTCTCATGGCACGTGATTTCCTTCACCCACTTACATTGCATTTAGTGTTCTTTGGGCTTTTTTTTTTTAATCAATGGAAGGTAAACACTGACATAATTTGCAAGTCTGACTGCTGAAGCACATGCATCTGAGGAAATCCCATTGCGGGAGGGAAAACAGATTAAATGTAGGAAACATGTTTTGCCCTCAATTAGTCTGATTTTCAGTTTTGTGCTACAGGAGTAATACCAATGTGCAGTATCTGTATTTCCGTAAAATAAACTTCCTTTCATATGCATAAGAAATAACACTTCTGGGACAGAATGACTATGTTAAGTTTTGACTGTGTTAACATAACCAGTTTTAGGCACTAAACAAGCAAAATGGGCACAACCATACAAGCAGCATAGTCTTCACAAGACTTTACCATTACCCTTTAAGCGGGGGGTGGGATCCTTCTCAGAAACGAGAAGCCCTGAGAACCAGAATTAGTATGCATAGATGAGGGGCAAAGAGGGTGGGAATGATTTGGATTTGGGCCCTAAAACCACATGCAAGAGCATTCCACTGGGTGGAACCTCCATACCGTTCTTCTGATGAACACACCGCCGTCAACTCTTGTTGTTAACTGACTTCAAGTCAACTTTGACTTGCATCGATCCACGTATGAGAGACCTCGAAGTCACCATATCAACCGTCTTGCTCGGGTCTTGAAGAATCAGGGATGTGTCTTCCTAGCTTGAGTCTATCCATTTGCAATGAAGTTGTTTTCTTTTTCTACTGCATTCTACCTTAACCAGGGATTACTGTCTTTGCTAGTGAGTCTTGTCTTTGAACCAAATACTTCTCAAAATCAGAAACCCAAGAATTTCCATCTACTACTGGAAGTTTATGGACAATTGTGAATGGGTTGGAGTATTTCATACACTTCTTTTAAGTCTTTCCTACAGTACATTGGATCATCTACAGGATTACAGGATCCCTTCACAGTTTAGTTCACAGTGCCTGTTGATACTAACAAGGCTTTGTACCATCATTTCTGCTCTTGATAGTGGTACTATAAATCTTTGTATTGCTTATTCAGTGCCCTTAGCGTTAACAGTTGTTAGTGGTTGTGTAGTATAGTTGTTAATAGTAGAGTAAAATTATTTCTATTCATTTCTATATCATTAATATTGGAATATATATTATTCAATTTCACTTTATATTTATCAACACACAGGCTTGTCTCATCAAAGTACAACAGCCTCAATTTAGTCATCTTGGCTTCTAGGGAGAGTCCAGGCTTGATTTACTCTGGAACCCATTCATTTGTCTTTATAGCAGTCCAGGGTATCCACTGAACTCTTTTCCAGCACCACATTTCAGATGTGTTGATTTTCTTCCTATCAGCTTTCTTCATTGTCCAACTTTCATACCCATACATACAAATTGGAAATATGATAGCATGGGCAATTCTAACTGTAGTATTCAATGATGTATCTTTACATTTCAGGATCTTGTCTAGTTTCTTCATAGCTGCTCATCCAAGATCTAATCTTCTGATTTCTTACCTGCAGTCTGCATTCTGATTTTAATAGTGAAACCTGCTCTATTTGAATTGTTAGGTTCTTTGGATATAGCATGAGATGACATTATTCGCTGGAAAAGAGATTGATGCTCAATAAAGTCATAAGCAGTGAGAAAAGCGGGAGACCACACTGTAGGTGGATGGATTTAATCAAGGAAGCCATGGCTACCCTAAGTCTGCGAGACCTGAATTCTTGATGATAGGGTGACTTGGAAATCTCTCTTTCATAGGGTCACCATACGTCAAAGCTGATGTGACAGCAAGTAATAACAAGCACAGGTAATCCAAGATATATGGCTAAGTTTTACACCTCCAAGCACGTTATACCATCTAAGCCAGAGATGTCAAGTTAATACAGTATCTTTCTCATCTTTAATTTCTTGCCTTTATTATCACTGCTATTGCTGGCTTTTTAATCTATCAACATTGCCAGTACTGAAGTCTGCTGTATTGTTGCTTTGGTTGTTATTTTACTGCTTATATTTTGGGTTTTTTTGTGATTACAAACCACTGCATGAATATTTGCTAATCCCTCTCCCTCTTTTTATACCACTGATCCTGACAAAGAATTCTGGAGAACTCAAAAGTCTGCACACTTTTCTGGCATTTTGCCTGCATCTAGTAAAAACAATACCGATTTACTTCTTCTCTTGGACCAACATGGCTTTATTTTCCAATGACATGGGTGAGGCAGAACTTTTTTTTTTTTTAACTGCTCAAACGTGGGATAGACTGCCTCAGAGGTTAGCAGAGTCTCCATTTTTGGAGATCTTTACACAGATATTGGATGGGCATCCTTTAGGAGTGCAAAAGCTATGCGTTCATGCATGGCAGTGAGTTGGACTAGATGGCCTTTGTGGTCCCTTCCAGCTCTAAGATTCTAACTCTCCAAGGGTTTAGAGACCTGAAGCAGAAGAAGGAGTTAACTGTCAGCTCCACCAAGTCAAACAAGATGGATGACAGGAGGCGCACCTGCTCTTTTGAATGGCTGACGTTGATGGATGGTAGGAGAGCACAGTCAGACTTGAGGAACAAAGGGCAGTTTGTTTTAAGATACAGTGAGAACAGTTCCTCCTTTGGAGAGAATTAGGCCTAAGGGAAGGAAATGCCCCTGGACTCTTTCCAGGGTTTCTGTGCCATAAAACTAAAACAACTCATCCACACATAGACCCACCCACCCACAATGGGAAGGCAGTTTTGTGTATTCAGATATGGGCCCTACTGCTTTTAGCTTATTCAGCTGGGAAGAATGAGGCTCTCCACAGACCTCATACAAGCCTTTCAAACCTTTAAAATATGTGTGTGTGTTTTTGTAAAAGTATATATGAGGAGTTGAACCCACTTACTGTTATGTGGAATTGTAATGGGTTGACCAACCAAACCCAAAGGGTGCTCCTCCCCTTCATCCTGGAGAGAAGTGACTAGTCGGATGCCACAGGGTTCTGTCCTGGGCCCAGTGCTGTTCAACATCTTTATCAATGATTTGGATGAGGGAATAGAGCGAATTCTTAATCAAGTTTGCAGATGACACCAAATTAGGAGGGGTAGCTAACACCCCAGAGGACAAGATTAGGATTCAAAATTATCTTAAGAGATTAGAAAGATGGGCCAAAACTAATAAAATGGATTTCAACAGGGAAAAGTGTAAGGTACTACACCTGGGCAGAAAAAATGAAATGCGCAGATCTAAGATGGGTGACACCTGGCTTGACCACAGTATATGTGAAAGGGATCCTAGAGTAGACTGCAAAGTTGAACATGAGTCAGCAGTGCAATGCGTGGGCTAAAAAAGCCAATGCAATTCTGGGCTGCATTGATAGGAGTATAGTGTCTATGTCAAGGGTACTGATAGTACCACTCTGTTCTGCTTTGGTCAGACCTTACCTGGAATACTGTGTCCAGTTCTGGGCACCACAGTTCAAAAAGAATATTGACACGCTGGAATGTGGAGACTATACTGGCACATTCCATTAGTACAGTGAAGAGGGCTTTCTCCTTAATGGGAAGATAATAGCCTGCTTTGGGTGAACTTTCAACCCCAGCATTTATTTAGTAATAATTATAAACTGTCCCATTCAGAGATGGATTCTAGGAGCAGAATTCAAAACAATCTTAACAGACTGGAGTGCTGGGCTGAGACTAACAAAATGAATGTCAACAGGGATAAGTGCAAGGTACTATACTTAGGCAAGAAAAATGAAATGTGCCTATATAGAATGGGTGACACTTGGCTTGAAAGCAGTACATGTGAGAAACATGCAGAAATCTTAGTAGACCACAAGCGAAAACATGAGTTAACAATGTGGTACCGTGGCAAACAGGGCCAGTGGAATTCTAGATTGCATCAACAGGAGTATAATAATGTCCAGATCAAGGGATGTAATAGTAGCAGTCTGTTCTGCTTTGGTCGGACCTCATGTGGAATACCACATCCATTTCTGGGCATCACAGTTCAAGAAAGACATTAGCAAGCTGGTTCATGTTCAGAGGAGGGTGACCAACATGATCAAAGTCTGGAAACCAGAATCCCTGTGAAGAATGGCTGAAGGAGTTGGGTATGTTTAGCTGAGAGAGAAGAAGACTGAGAGGTGATATGATAGCCATATGTAATTATCTGAAGGGATGTTATCTAGAAGATGGAGCAAGCTTGTTTTCTGAGACTAGAACAGGAACCAGTGGATTCAAACTGCAAGCAAAGACATTCCTCCTAAACCAGTGATTCTTAACCTGGGGTCCACAGACCTTCAGGGGTCCCTGATGCCCTCACAGGCAGTCCATGAAAGTCTTGAAGGCTGCTCAGCCTGTCTCCCCCTCTACAATTGAGTGGTGACGTGACAAAAACCAAGGCAAAAGCTGGCTGGCTGGCTGGGCCTGTATGCTGCCCGTCATGTGGCTGCTTCACTGCAGGGAGGAGGTAGGCTCAGCAGTTGAGGGACAGCAGAGCCAACAGCCAGCCAGCCAGCCAGCCAGCCAGCCAGTTTTGCCCTTCTTCTCTTTCTCCCTTCCCTCCTAGCAGAGAGCAGAAATGCTCAAACACCTTCCCATTTTTGCCTTTCCCCCCTCCCTCCCTCCCTCCTCTGCCCATCTCAGTCTCCTCTCCTGGTGGTGAAGAAGGCCAAAAAAAAAAAGGAGGGGGGTGTTTGAGCATTTGATAGACTGAATGGCTGGAGAAGAGGAAGAGACAGAAGAGCAAATGCTGGCTGGCTGTTGCTGTTGAATCCACTTCAGCCTTCAACTAATGGGAAGAAGGAGGAGAAAAGTCTTCTCTCCCCCTTCGGTGCCTCTCAGGGAAGCATGCCTTACTTATTTCTCCCTTCTCTCCCAGTTTGAAGACCCTAGATGAGCAATTTTAAATAAATATTTGATGCACTTTAGGGTTTCAAATCTTGAGTTAAATCTTGGGAGTCCCTCGTAAAGAAAAGGTTAAGAACCACTGACCTAAACATTAGAAACATTAACTGTAAGAATTATTCGAGAGCAGAATCAACTAGATTATGATGAACTCTCTTTTTTGGAGGTATTTGAACCTCTGACCTTTTGGGAGTGCTTCATTTGGGGGTTCCTGCATGTCAGAGGGTTGGATTAGAAGGCCCTGGAGATCTCTTCTAGCTCTATGATTCAACAACCTGTTCAGCAATTAACCTGCCAATGCCCGTCTCCCTGTTCCCATGGAAGGGATGGATTCTGCATCACCCTCACCTGGGCAGAGAAGTCTATCAGTTTTGGAAGCTGCAGACTGTGTCCTTCATCACTTTTCAGGAAATCCAGCAAGCTCCCTATGGAAAAGGAACAAGAAGCAAAGAGTCTAGTGGCGCCTTGAAGGCAAACAAGACAAATTTGGGTGGAGTCCAGTCTGTGTCATCGAAAGAAGAGGAAAATGGCTCTCCAAATAAAGCACAGGAAACAGCCTTTGGACCCACACTTGATTGGTAGAGCATGGAAAAAATTCTGTATTTTATTACAACTCTCAAAATGCATAGGTGGCTGGGTGAGATTCTGGGAGTTGAAGTAATCTTAGATGCCCTGATATTTCCAAGATCTGGTGAATGCATATACTTGGTTTACACTCTGGTTCAATCCCTGGCACTATTTTTAAAAGGAATAGAGAGTGGCCATTTCCACCCTACCCTGTTATAGTGCTATTATTCCACTTTCAACATCCTATGGAATCCTGGGGTTTGCAGTTTAGGAAGGGACATTTAGAGTTCTCAGCCAGAGAGCTCTTCGGCCTCAGTGAACTACAAACCTCAGAATTCCCCCAAGGATGTGGAAAGTGGAATAGCAGCACTGTAACAAGGTAGGGTGGAAAATAGCCAGCATCTGAAATCTTTCTGTTTTTCTCTTTGCCTGGAGAACTGCTGCCTGCTAGTCATATAAATATGTGGTAGAAAGTTGCCTTATATACAATCAGAACTCTGAAGTAATGTGTTATTTTTTGCTAGTTACTTTTTTGGGCAATGATGACATGGCAAAGTTACTTTTCCAAAAATAAGAAAGAAGAATGAAGTCAAAACTGTTATCCCTTACACTTGTACTGACTTCAAGTTAAAGCCAAAAATTACTTTTTAATGATGCTTAAATGCATTTTGTTGATACGTGCCTTCAAGTTGACCTTGAGTTATTATGACCTTATCCTAGGGTTAACTTGGTCAGATTTATTCAGAGAAGGTCTCCACTGCCTCCCTCTGAGGCAGAGAGAGTGCAACTTGCTCAAGGCCACCCTGTTAAGTTTCCATCACTGATTCAAAACCTGGTCTACAAGAGGTCTTCTAGTCCAACACTCAAACCACTCACTATGCTACCTCTCTTAAAGGCATTATTAGAGACATTTTGCCATGAATTTTTAATATTTTATGCTCTTCTGATATGAATCCTACATTAAGGTGGAAGGAATATTCTCTATTATTTATTTCCCAGTTGAAAAATGGCTAAAAAGGATTCCCCAAGAGGCTGGGAAGAATATAAATAGAGAATGAAACTTTCACTCCCGGCATTCCCAGAAGTGTTCTGGAGGACTTTTATGTGCAGAGGAGTACATGGCTTTCTTGCACAAAACACAGAAAATGCAGAAAAAGTCTTTCCCTTACAGGAATTTTTTTTTTTTTTTTTGGTACAAGAAATATGTTTTTGTGGAAGAAACCCCACATGTTTTTCTATGTGGAAAAATCTTCTGGAACACTTTGGAATGGTCATATATGGGTAAATGCTACATAAATATGTTTGTTTTCTTCCACAGCGGGGAGAAAATGACAGCAACTACTTATCCAGGTCTGGGCACCACAATTCAAGAAGGATATTGACAGTCTGGAACATGTCCAGAGGAGGGTGACCAAAATCGTAGATGCCTGGAAACCATGAAGCCCTATAAGGAGTGGCTTGGGGGACTGGGATTGTTTGGCCTTGAGAAGGTTAAGAGGTGACATGAGAGTCATGTTTAAAATATTTGAAGGGATGTCATATGGACGATGGGGCAAGCAATCCCAGAGGCTGAAACCCTAGCCTCCAAATTATATTTGGCACCTTGGGTAGTTTCTTTTCAATTTCAGAGCAAAGTTCAGAGCAGATTCACTGCCCCATTGACATGGGAGCCACCAGTCTCCATTGACTCTAAGCTGTGTACGGAGTCACACTATTTTTTCCAAAGGCACATTATCATTTTCAAACTACACATTTTTTCCAACTGCACATTTTGTGTCCAATTGCACACTAAAAAAACCCCAATCGGTCCTCAGCAGCATGGCTGCAAACATTTTGCAGCATCCCAGCCAAGAAGCAATGAAGGAGGGAAGCAAATTATTTACAGCCTGTTACTTACAGGAAAAATGATCATCCACTCCATTGCTTAAAAGTGGGCAATGCTGCCTCTCTCACTTGTCCACAGGACCTTCTGAAAGCTCAGCAGCTGCAATTTTTCTCATCCTGACTCATATAATGAAAATGTTGGACTGCAGCTCCCAGGCTGCTTCACCATGGGCTTTGCTGATTAGGGATGATGGCAGTTACAGTCCAACAAGATCTAGGAGGCCACCTTTGGCTTGCTCCTGTCCTAAAGCATAGAAGGACTCTTGCCGTGTATTATGGGAAGGTGGCCTATCAGATATGCAGCCCATTCCTCTCAATGTTTACCCCAAAGTAAGTAACCCTGTGCTCCAAGTGGGATGCTCCCAGGCAAAGTGAACAGCAGTCTACATCCTTTGGCATAAATAACACTTTCAATGCATGAACTATTTTTCTTCTCCGTTATGGTCCATCTTAACTCTCTCTTCCTTCCTGTCCACTGTCTGTTATCTCTTCCTCACAGCTGTCTGCTGCTGTCTGCACAGTTTCCATAGAGCATGGCACATGTCTACATGTAGTTAATGAAGGACTGGGAGCCCCTCAGTTGTATAGCAGCAAAATGTTGCATCTGGGGATGAGTGTACTACAGACAGCAAGCAAGGCTGTGTTTTCAGCTTCATAGAGGCATCATTAAGCCAGTAATGTGATTCTATCTGAAGCCAATTTGGAGCAAGGGCAGTGCTTCTTGCCTTCACTCTGCCATGTCCTCATGTAAACTCAGCAAGAAAATTAGGTTCTGAGAAAAATGCAAGAGGTGTGAGGCTGCATCTGCCACTAGGAACATAAAAGAGGTAGTAAAGGAGTGAAAAAGGTACAGAGGCAGAGTTTATTGAAAGCCTCTACCCAACCCCAGAGTTTGGAGGAGTTACTTTTTGGGGACTACAGGTCCCTGGAAGGATTTACTGAGAGCCTCCTCCCTTCCTTGGAGATTGGACGAGTTGTACTTTTGGACTGTTATGTCCAGAATCCCCCACCAGAATGGCCACCAGATTCTGGGAGGTGTATAGTGCACCCTCTGCATATGTGGGGGTTCTGTTCCAGGAACCGTTGTGTAAAACAAAAAGTGCAAATGCTTTATCCCATTATTATCAATGGATGCAATGTGTATGCACCCATGCTGGCATGGGTGTGTGCAGCGCATCCACTGACAATAACGACATGAGGCTTCAGGCAATCTCACATTCGTGTGTGCAGAAATGACAACAGCAGAGGGCATGCTGTAATCCGAAGTGCACCTTTTCCAAGCTCTGAACCCATAGCCCCAAAAGCTCCCTTTTGAGCTAAAAACATCTGTCACAGATTGCCCATATCCAGTCCTGGTCCTTTACCTTTCTCCATGAATTCTGTGATGATGTAAATAGGCTCTTCCTTGGTCACTACAGCATTCAGCTTGACCAGTTTGTCATGCTGCAAGGTCTTCATGATGTTGGCCTCTTCCAGGAAGGCCTCTACAGACATGCTGCCTGGCTTCATTGTCTTCACGGCCACTTTTGTGTGCTTGTTGTAGGTGGCTGGAGGAGAGAAAGGGAGGCTGTAGAGTAAGGAAGTCTCTGCACTTGACTGTTATAGCGCTATTATCCCACTTTCAACATCCTATGGAATCCTGGGGTTTGCAGTTTCGGGATGGGCCGTCTGGCCCCTCCCGAAACTGCAAACCCCAGGATTCCATAGGATGTTGAAAGTGGGATAATAGCGCTATAACACTTGAGTGCAGAAATGGCCGAAGAGAATCACACTGTATCCACTGGAATATCCCCACAGAATGACAATACTGGTTGAGCGGAACTATGAAATCAAAAATGCTCCAAAATCTGAAACTTTTGGAAAGCTATCCCAGTCTTCTTCCTGTAAAGCACATGAGGGAATTAACAGAGGCTTGCTTGTGACTATGCCCATGCGTGTGCTGCTTGCAAAGTCTCTCAGTTGGCTTGACATCTTTCCCCCCCTTTTAACTCACTTGGGACTGTCTGTGTTTTTCTATTCGTTTGGGAAATGTTTAATAAACATTTATTTTTAAAAAGTGTTCTTAGGACATTGTTGCTGTGTAGAAATACACATTTCTTCTGTTTACAAAAACAGGCTTTCTGCATAGAAAATGCCATTTCCTGCACAGGAAACATGGTTCCTGCATAGGAAAGGGTCCCCCCCCCCAACTCCATAGGAAAGCCACACATATTTCTGCAAGGAATAATCTCCCCAGAACACTTCAAGACATTTGATTATTTCGTTTTAATTTACTTATATCTGGGACAGGGCCCAAGGTGGTTTACAACAAATTAAAACAAAGTGCAGTTAAAACTTGATTATTCGAAAGCAAGCAAGCAAGCAGGCAAGCAAATACACAATTTTACTGAAACCACAAAACTAAACAGTTTAAAATACATTTAAGGCATAATAAAACTGATAAAAGCATAGCACACTGCTTTGGAACACCTTGTTGCCATATGAATTAAGAACCAAAGACCCGCCCAAATAAAAGGGTTTTAGCAGAAAGAGAGCGGAGAGGGGGCCAACCTAGTCTCCCTAGGGAGGCTGTTCCCAAATTTGGGAGCAGCCACTGAGAAGGCCCTCTCCTGTGTCCTCACCAAACTTGCCTGGGATGGTGGTGGAAATGACAGAAGACCAGGAGATTGCTACACAAACCTTGCAAACTCTGTTCTTCCGAATCGGGTTGTGATAGGAAGTTATTTTTCAACCAGGAAATGAATAATCTAGAATCTTCTTCCCATTGCTACTACAAGGGCAAGAAACAGCCTGTCTTCTTCTTACCCATCCAGACTTCGCCAAACTGTCCAGCTCCCAGTTTCTTCTCCAGCCTCAAGGACTCACGGGGGATTTCCCAGGCATCTTTCTCCCAGGGTTTCTCGGGCTTTGGCGCAACACACGGGTTGGTCAGGGCTTGGCACAGCCCATCGCTATGGCCTGAAAGAGATCCAGAAGGAATAGCAGCTCTTCTGTGGCAAATACCCCAAAAAGCTCCTTGATGCTGGTCCCCCATTTTCCTCTATCTTACAGGGGATGTTTTCAGAAGCAGAGAGAGAACGACTCTCCTCAGGGCAGCAGCAGCTACACCCGATGCAAAATTTCCAAGGATTGCTTACCTTTATAATGGGCAACTAATTCCTGGAGGGTGTTGAAAGTGTTCCGAGGGGAGACGTAGAAACCCCCACTGTCCAGTGTCCGAATCTTGTAATGTTTCACTATGTCCACCTTGTTGATGTTGTCAAAATCTCTCACAGACAAGGAGTAACTTCCTGCCAGAAGAGGGAGAAAGAGGGACAGAAGATAAGGACAATGGTTTCTTCCATTCCCTCAGACCACACCTTTGTAAGGATCTAAGCTGAATGTGTGTCAACAGTATGATGCAGCAGCTAAAAAAGCCAATGTGATTCTAGGTTGCATCAATGGAAGTATGGTGTCTAGACTGATGGAAGTATTAGCACTCCTCTATTCTGCTTTGGTCAGACCTCACCTGGAATACTGTGTCCAGTTCTGGGCATCACAAGGGTATTGACAAGCTGGAACATGTCCAGAGTTACGAACGCCATTTTAAATTGCAATTTTATGTAAGGTGTTCAAATTGCCATCTCTGCACAGCAGTGCATGGCTTGCACTGTCAAAACACAAAGCTGCAAATAGTATACACTTCTCTACTATTGGAATCGTTAATGCTGTTAAGAGTGTATACATTTTTGGAAAAAAATTGCAAAAAAAACCCCTCCAGAATTATAAGCTCTTAAGGGTGTGCACATTTTTTGGACACGCTGTATATGTTTACACTGTTTTTAAATTAGTCACAAAACAATGCATTGAGTGTTTTGATAGAGGGCTGGATATAAATGTTCTGACTAATTAATTAATTAATTAATCACATCTTGTAATCCTCCTCTCAACTTTGTAGAAAGGAGATGATGAGGTCCTCTTAACCCTTTCCCTTCAGACTGTGTTTCTGCTCAAAGTAAGCGGCATCCCCTTATCCCCGATGTTTGTATGGAAGGCTGGTAACCTGGCACCGTCTGCCTATCATTTTTGGGGGGAGGGACTTTACCTTTAGTGGTCTCACTGTCTCGGATCATGAAGGAGCCAATAACATTTCCAGCAGCCAGCAGCTGCCGCTCTGCATCCTTCCGGCTGACACCTTTGAAAAACCACCTAGGAAGGCAACATCCATAGAACAGTGCAGTGAGCAAGATCTTTCTCTGATAGTCCCAATTCACAAAGTTTTCCCTCTCTCAATTCACTCATCCCAGAAACCAGCAGGAAAAGCATTACCCCAGTCCCAACCACAGAGCGGTTTTTCCGGGCTGCAGCAAATAAGGGCATTGCCCTCTGTGTATGAATTGTGCCCAATCTCCTTGAAATTTCCCTTTGGTCTCCAAATTTCTAGGTTTCAGAGTGAGACAATAAAAAGGGTTTTTTTTCCCCCTGTGCTGATCTTCTCTTGGTCACTTTGAATGCCTCTTTTCTTTCGATGCCTAAGTTGCTGTTCCAAATTACTGGAATGTTTTTAATGCTTAAATTACTGCAAAGATTAGACATTTGGGGACTGACAATGGTGGGAGGGCTGACAATGTGATCATTTTCCAACTCCTAGAGCTACATCCCTACTGCTTTTGCAGTTCACAGGCTGAGACAGGATATTTTGACCAAAGGATTTTTGGGAAGAGAGGACTTTGACATACACTAGTGTCAGTTTCTGTGTGAGAGCCAGCATGGGAGTGCTTTGATTGTGTATTCCTGCATGGCTGGGGGTTGGACTGGATGCCCTTTGTGGTCTCTTCCAGCTCTATGATTCTAGGACAAGCTTTTTGGTCCTGCCATGTTAAAAAAGCACTCTCTGGCATATATTTTTACGTTTAGTACCAAAACGGCTACAAAATGGTTTTGCTCCTGTTCCTCTCCGCAACTCCTCAGTCTTTTAATCTGAGGGTTCTATTTCTTCTAATCTGTAACTGCCTTGAGTCTCAATCTTGGAGGAAAGGTAGGGTATCAATAAAGTGATGGACTGACTGAGTGATTTTATTTATTTAATTTTGTTATTGGATGTATATTCCACCTTTCTCCTAGGATGGGATCCAAAGCAGCTAAGTGATTGGTTGCGTTCTCCCCACCTTTTAAGAAAATGTCAGAAAATGAAACCAGAAGTGATATCAAAACCACTTCCAGTTTCAGTGCAGCAGTGAGCTAAGGACTGGCAGGGATGGAGTTGTTAGAAGTGCAACAATGCTTAGCAATGAAGAGTCAAGAATGCTTCACAGGGGCCAGCAGAAATAGGGTTTGATAGTTTTAGTGACCCAAAATGTCCTGCCTTCCTCTCTACCTATCCTGACCCCTCTGTGGTGTAAGGTCATACCCTTAGGGATGGTTTTTCTGCCTCTTCCCGCCCTGCACGTCCTCTCTCACCTCTTCCCTAGGATGAAGCTAGACTAGGGCCATTTCTGCACTAGACTGTTATCGTGTTATTAGTTTGCTTTCAACATCCTATGGAATCCTGGGGCTTGCAGTTCAGGGAGGGGCCTTTAGAATCCTCAGCCAGAGAGCTCTTTGGCCATAAGAAACTACAAACCCCAGAATTCCACAGGAGGTTGAAAGTGGAATAATAGCACTAGAACAGTCTAGCGTGGAAATGGCCTAGATTACCACCCCAAGGAACTTTCCTATCTAAGAATGGAGTTCCTATAATAAACAAACAAAGCTGGTTTCTCCAAGACATTAGTGCCTTTGCTTCTTAATCAGGATCTCTAGCCACTGCATGTGTACTCTGTCCGGGATGGGAGTTTAAAAAATGATCCCCGCTCCCGGCACAAACGCCGGCTACTGGACTACAGCCACCCATGGGACTGAAGCAGGCAGGCCTCTGAGAAACAAGAAGTGCTGCCCATGAAAGTCTAGCTTTCCCTGTTGCACAGCTGGGGAACCAGACTCACTCCTCTGTCTCCAGCGAGTTGACCCTGGCGACGTAGTTGCTGGGAATGTAGCCTTCTTTGCCTAGGGATAGAGACCTGGCTCTCCACCACTCACCTGACCTGCAGAGAGAGAGAAAGAGAAAGCACGGACATACAGTACACTTCAGTCTGTGTTCGGTTTTCAGGAGAGAGCCAGTGTAGTCTAGTGGTCTGAGTGTTGGACAAGGACTCTGAAAGCCCAGAGTTCGAGTATCTGCTCCACCACGGAAACTCATGGGGTGACCTTGAGCAAATCACACTCTCTCTTCCAGTGCCTCTCCGTACTACGCTGGCAAGGAAAAGCTTCTTTGAATAAATCTTTCCAAGCAACCCGTAGGATAAGCATGCCATAAGTTGGAGTTGATCTGAAGGCAAATAACCAATGAGCAGCTTGCAGGCTCCTGGGAACTCTGCTTCTCATGCCAACCTCCCTCCCTCTTCAAGGAACTAGACGGAGGCCTGGCACTTACTGCTCTAGGACTCTGAGGTGTTCGCCCTTCTGGAAACCCAGGTCTTCCTTGTGGATGGCATCGTAGTCGTAAAGGGCCAGGACGATGAAGTCTTCTGATCCTGTGGAAGTGAAGAGGGCATCTATTCACAAGACAAGCTCAACACTCAGGCTGGCGACGGGGGCTATCCTATCCTAGGATGAGATCTACAAGTCCGAAAGGGAGCAAAAATGCTCTCAGATGCCTCAATGCAAGGCAGCGTACCTCAGAAGACAGAGAGAAACCTATACCGCTTGCCTTCACGAGAACCTTCACTGGGACTTCACCCCATAGTTTACTTCCCAAGTTATTAGATCAGCTCTTGAACACTGCCAGAACAGAGGCAATT
The DNA here is from genome assembly GCA_030412105.1 of Cyclura pinguis. Classification (NCBI taxonomy): domain Eukaryota; kingdom Metazoa; phylum Chordata; class Lepidosauria; order Squamata; family Iguanidae; genus Cyclura; species Cyclura pinguis. The sequence goes on from CM059602.1 coordinate 3,746,233, forward strand.
GTGTTCATTGGCAAAGAGGAACTCATTTGCTGGATGGAACAATATTGGGTCCTTGGAGTTGAGAGCTAGGAAAAGTTACTTTTGGGGAACCACAACTCCCATAATCCCCCAGCCCCCAAGGCCACTGGCCATGTGAGCTGCTGAGATTTGGAGAACTGCTGCAAGAAAAAGGTAGCTTTTCTAAGCTCTGTAGCAACCCACCCTGATACATGCAAACCGCTCTTTTCTCTATGGTACTGCTTTCCTTATTCAAACTGTCCCCTTTCCAGGCCCTTTCTGCACAGGGTTATTAGTGTGGGTTGCTACGTTGTAGCACTGAGCTGTTCTGCACGTGGGAGTGAATTAGGTTCGCTTTATTTTCTGTCGTTCTGCACGGAATCCCAAGTTAATGCACCCCCATGTGGTGGGAAAGCGCGCTATTTGAAAACCAGAAAAAAATCCAATTCACATTCTGACATCGAAACAAATTCAGATTTTCACAGTGATGCGGGAACGTACATTCACACCAATGTGCATTGGTGAGCAGAGGTGGGTGGGCTGTGGGAACAGGAAGTAGGACGTATGGTATGTGCTGGTATTAGGCACACTGGCATAAGATGCACCGTATTTGCAGGTTGCATTCTTTAGGAAAAAACATTTTTAGTACCACTGTCCCCCATTCCATTCTCCATGCCCCCTGGCCACCCCCTCCTGCACCTCTCCAGGCCCGCTTGCCACCCGCACGCACCTCTCTGAATGAGCTGGGAGAGGTGCGTGCGGGTGGCGATCGGGCATGAGTGGTGATCTGCCTGGGTGGGGGGAGTTAGGGTATTAGCACCCCATTTTCAGAAGGCATTTCAGGGGGAAAAAGTGCCTCTTATATGCCAGCAAATATGGTAGTAGGTACCTACTTAGGTACGTACAAACATACCAACCCAAAAGACACACACAAAAAAGCCAATCACAGCTGCCGGCACAGAGCGAGGGGAGTCAAGGGAATGGCCAGTGGTGAGGTAGTGTGGATGCATGAACTTGCACTCCTCTGGAGGAAAACAAATCAAAATGAGGGGCTGTGGGGAAACAATGAAGGAAAACTGCATTATTTAAATATGGTAAGAAACGGTGTGAACCACTTCTTTCACCTCATATTTTTCCTTTAAAAAATAGTTATTGAGGTAGAGAGGCAGACCCATCAGGATGAGATAGGATGAATAACTGAGGAAGTTTTTTCACCTTTGTGGCCTTGAGAGGTGACATAATAGGGACATGAATGCCATGTTTACTTATCTGAATGGATGTCATATGGAAAATGGGGCAAGCTTGTTTTCTGCTGGTCCTGGGAATAGGACACTGAGCAACGGCTTCAACTTCAGGAAAAGAGATTCCATCTAAACGTTAGGAGGAACTTCCTGGCACTAAGAACAGTTTGAGAGTGGAATATGCTGCTGCCTGGGAGTGTGGCAGAGTCTTCTTCTTTGAAGGTTTTAAACAAGGAGGCCAGATGGCCATCTGTCAGGAGTGTTTTGATCGTGCATTTCTGCATGGCAGAACGGAGTTGGACTCGATAACCCTTGGGTCTCTTCCAACTCTAGGGCCATTTCCACACTGTACTCTTATAGCGCGATTATTCCACTTTCAACATCCTATGGAATCCTGGGGTTTGCAGTTTTGGGAGGGGCCGGCCGGAAATGGCCTAGGATTCTATGAAACCACCTTTGATCAAACTGGACAATACATACCATCACTTCCCTGAGGAGTCCCTGTGGGGGTTCTTGGGTAAGCCTGGAATGCAATGGAAAACAATTTGTTCTTAAACATATCAGTTTATCATAATTTTTAAATTTTTTTATGTTTCAAGGTCCTTTGCAGCCAACACAACCGTTCCCCAACCTGGTGCCCTCCCCTTGACTGATTCTGCCCAGCCAACATGACCATGTCGGCCGGGGATGATGGGAGCTGTAGTCTGACACATCATGAGAGTTCCAGATTTCGAACGTGGCTCGCTACAGGTCTCAGTTCTCATTGCCCTGAAGAAACTGAAATGGGACACCATTAAAAAAAAAAAAGATATTTAATTCATCAACCTACTGAGGAAAACAATGAAAATGTGTAACACGGGAAACAGAGGCCATTTCCGCACTACACTGTTATAATGCTATTATTCCACGTTCAACATCCTGTGGAATTCTGGGGTTTGTGGTTTACTGAAGCCAAAGATGCCCCTCCCTAAACTGCAAACTCCATAGGATGTTGAAAGTGGAACAATAGCACTACAAGTGTAGTGCAGAAATGGCCAGAATAAATGCCTCCAGCTGTCCTCCATGGGGTGTGGGGGAGCTTTTCTGCCTGATTTTTGTCCCTGTCACGTGCCCTCCCCACGCCAGCATTTTAGGACCAGGAGAGACCTGTTTCTTTTTAATTTATTTATTTTTATAAAAAGAGAGACCAGTTTCTGAAGCAGCAAGTGAACAAGAAGTGACCTAAAATGTGTCAGCCCCTCTCCAACATGTCCCCCCGAGGATAATGGGGGGTGGGGGGGAATTGGGGGTCAAAAGTGTCTCTTGATTTTTTTTAATGGGGGGCGGTGGTAGTGTTCAGCCTTCCAAGGTCTTCTGTGGGGTTGATGTGGCCCCTAACCTCCTACGGTTTATAGCGTCTTACAGGTGTAAAATGACGGCTGCAAATTGGAGGATCCGAGGCGGGTTTTTAAAGTGCTGCATGGCCTGATCAGACCCCCTAAGAGGGCTCTCCCCCAGAGAAGAAGCACTTGAGGTTGCAGGGGGAGGGGGGGCAGGGGTTGGAAAAACTTGCAAATAATCAAATCTGCGAAAGGGAAACCTGCAAATGTGGAAGGCCAACTGTAATCTGCTATCATATAATTACCCCCCTCCAAGGTTACAGCTGTAATTCTGCTTGTGGCTTCGGTCTTCGTAAATGGCCTTTAAGTCACCTGCCGATTTATGGGAACTCCTTAAATTTAACAGGGTATGTGCCTTTATGTCACCTGTCAACTTACGGGAACCCCATAAATTTAACTGAATTTTCTTAGGCAAGGAATACTTAGAGGTTGCTTTTCTAGTTCCTTCCTCTGAAATCTAGCCTACAGCACCTGGTATTCATTGGCAGTCTCCCATCCAAGTACTAACCCGGGGTGATCTTGCTTAGTTTCCAAGATCAGATGGGATCTGGTACCTTTGTGTGTCTATATGTGTCTTCAAGTCACCTGTCAACTTATGGCAACCCCCATGAATTTCATAGGGTTTTCTTAGGCAAGGAATCCTCAGAGGAGGTTTTGCCAGTTACTTCCTCTGAAACGTAGCTTACAGCACCCGGTTGTTGTTGGCAGTCTCCCATCCAAGTGTTAACCATGGCTGACCCTGCTTAGATTCCAAGATCATCAAGGATCTGGTGCCTCTAGGGTATTTTAGGCCTCACGTATGTGTAAAGCAGAAATGAATAGTTCTGCAGTGTTCGTATTCACCTTTTTCAAAGTATGGGCATCCACTGTGCAATGGTGTAGTAGCTGGTCCACCGTGGCCCAACGCGCACTGGGCACTGATGCACATTGCAGCACTCCTCTACGCACATTTCAACACTGGTTAGGAAGTGCTGGAGCACAACAGGAGAGCCCAACGCGCATCGGAAGTGTCCGATGCATGTTGGAGCTCTCTTGCCAGTGAAAAGATGCACATCTTTGCAATTCACTACCACGTTTTCATTGCATTTCCGTCACACAGCTACAGACTCATAATGTTATGAAACGTAGACCGTGATGTAGTATCTTGGCATTAATATTACTCATATGTTACTTCAAAACTCTGTTCCTGTAGCAGATGACTGGTAAGACATCGTAATTTCTGATGTGCTCCTTCCAAGATCTGTGCCAATCAATTAGAAACCAACCGCAATTCCACTACCGGGGTGGCTCTCGTTGTCGCCGCCTAATTAAATCCTGCACCTCCTCTTCCTCTTGTCTTGAACACTCCTCAGCGTTTGTACTTACGGGAGGCTTGGATGTGGGGTCTTTGACGTAACGTCCTTGCACGCTGGCACTTGAATTGGTTCTCGATGTCTTCCCGTGTAGGCCATGTTCTTTGGATTTAATGCAGCCCATCCTGGGAGGAGCAAAACAGAAAAGAGAGACCTTAAACCCCAAATGCTTTCGTGGTGGAGAGAAAGAAATGGGTTCTCTCAGGATATGCTCACTCCTACAGTCTGCTGGATCAGGGACCCCTTTTGTTCTGTGCTTTGTCTTCAACCGGGATGGGTTAGTGCAAATGGCACAGGGACCAATCTTCTCCCAGGCCCTGCTGTTTTGTTTAAATTCTATAAAAAATTATTTTAACATTAACTTTCTGTATTCCCCTCTCCATACATGTTTTTAATCTGTACTTGTCTCAGTGCGGAAATGGCCCTAGATTCTTAGACAGAATCCAAATTACTGAAGGTCCAAAACTCCAAATCAATAATCTAGGGTTGCCACACTAAAAACCAGTGAGGGCTCCTGTGCCTATAATAGTTGTGCAGAAGAGAAAATTTCAGCAGAAATTGCTTGTCACAACCAGGTATCGGGCAATACCTGCTGGAATTCCTTCTTCTATGCAACCTTTAAAAGTACAGGATACCTTTCCAGTTTTCGTTCTGGCAAGCCTAGTACCATCAGGTAGGCTGGGAAACTGATAACAGAATACCTGATTAATTTTTACAGCCAGTAAGGGAGGCCGATATTATGGCTGCCAGGTTGCAAAAAGAAGAGACTGAGGCTGAGAGGAAATGAAGGAATTCCAGTACAGAGCTTCTTAGCTCACACACATAGCCATGGTATATATAATTATGCTACTCCCACAAAATCTTACAGCTACCTTCAAATTAAGCTGGTTGGGCCCCGGAGCAGTTCCAAAAAATAGGGACCTCTTTCTGTACAGGAGTGATGTGTTCTAGGAGAGGTGAATTAAGGCAATGGGGGTTATAGAAAATGAAAGGTAGCTTTACTAAACTGGTTGATTAGTTTTGCTGAAAAAGTTAATAGGAGTTTTGCAGAAATAGTCAATACTGAAACTGCAAAAGCAGGTTCACAGAGAGGGCATGTAAAAGGGAAAAAGTGTACAGACATCGCGGAAATTAATGAGCTAAAGCAGAGCTTTCCAGACGGTGTACCGTGACACGTTAGTGCGTCACCTGAAGTGCGTAGGTGTGTTGCCTACAATCTTGGAAATGTACGTTATTATTTATAAATGATATATTTTTAAAACATACATGAAAGGTTTTCATGAGATATGTTGTGTCCCCAGACATTTTGTTATTACAATTGATGCATGTGTCTGCATCTCTTATAAGGGGTTAGTTTAACCTCTGGTTTGCTAGTAAAACTGAAATTACTGTGTCGCGAAATGTCTAAAAATTGTGTCGCCAACCTGAAAAGTTCGGAAAGCTCTGAGCTAAAGAGTGGACCATGCCTTAATGAGTTAATGGAACAAATCATGCTTAACGAGGGAGATCAAAGAGCTCTTAGAAGGTAAAGCCAGATTGATATAGGCTAAGAAGAAGAAGAAGCCAAATTGTCCATATGACCTGGCACATGTTACAGGTATGAGTTAAAGGAAGAGAGGTGCGCCAATGAGGTAACACACTTCTGAATTCACCAATCGGGTTGATCAGGTTTGGTTTTGGGGATCCAATCATGTAGTTGATCCTAAACTTGAGACCAATCAAATAATGCTTCAGGTGTTGGCAAAAAGTGTATTTAAAGGACTGTAAACCCTTTATATCTGCGTTCTGGATTTGCTCAAGAGCCCAGAGCCTTTACTGTGTAATAAATCAATAAAGGCCTCTGTTGGAAGACACTCAACTGTGGTCAGTCTTTCGGGAGTGCCAGGCACAAACCTAGAAGGGTCTTTGCCTAGACAGACAGCTGCATTGAGTCCCGATTTTGGGAGACAGGTAAGATATAAATCAATATAATAACACACACACGTGATCATAAACTCATAGAATCATGATAATATAACATGTACAATAACCAGCAGCAGAAAAATCTTTATGAGCCTGCAACTTCAGTGAGACTAAACCCTTGATTCCACTTCATTTCTCACCTGATTACTCAAGTGATAACTAAAACAAGCAACAGCTTTCTTTCATCAGCATTCATACCCTAGCTGGTAAGGGCCCTTGTCATGTCCTCCTTCCAGAACACGGACTCTGACTTGGAGTCTGAAATAGGGGACATACTAGGACCTGCTGTATGGGAAGAGGTTACAGTGCCACAAACAGACCAGGGGGTGCTGCTAGCTCCAGCAGAGAGTCCTGCCCTTTCAGACACAAACAATAAGCTATCAGTACTTACCTTTGCCGAGTGCAGACAACAAAGAGAGAGCCTACCTCGGTCCCAGAGAATTTATAGCTGCCAACAATTAATCAGGCAACAGCTGTGTTAGGCTTCTGACCTATATAGCTGCTGCCCTTCGCCTTCAGGAGTTGTCAGACCTTCTACCCTGCTGGATATCTTGCTGAATTCTGTGCCTGACTCTGGATTACCCTGACTGACTTTGGGCTTGCTTTGCCTTAGAATTCTGTTGGACTTTATTTATGGTCTGGTACTTACTGCCTAAAAGTTAGTAATGAGCTGGGAGCTGTTCAGTTTGGTTTTGTTTGACTTATTAGCTGAGTTGTTCTGACTGAGATAGGACAGGCCTGGAGCAATTGAACCGATTGACCCTCCAGCCCTGGCAGCCTCCAAAAGCTTCGCCACTCAAACTGTGCTCTCTGGAAGCCATTTTTGTCAGATGGAAGTTGAACATCTAATTTAGAAATGATTGTTACCACCCGCAGAGAAGAAACCAGTGTGCAGACACATTTTGGATAAGAGCCAGCGAGGTGTAAGCAGTTTGAGCGCTGGACTATGATTTTGGAGACCAGGATTCAAATCCCTGCTTGGCTGTAGAAGCCCACTGGGTGGCCTTGGGCAAGTCACACTCTCTCAGCTTCAGAGGAAGGCAAAGGCAAATCCTCTCTGAAGAAATCTTGCCAAGAAAACCTCATGGTAGGTTCACCTTAGCATTGCCAAAAGTTGGAAATGACTTGAAGGCATACAACAACAACCTACTTTTAGGCCATTTCCACCCTAGGCTGTTATAGCGCTATGATTCCATTTTCAACATCCTATGGAATCCTGGGGTTTGCAGTTTCGGGAGGGGCCACACGGCCCCTCCCGAAACTGCAAACCCCAGGATTCCATAGGATGTTGAAAGTGGAATCATAGCGCTATAACAGCCTAGTGCGGAAATGGCTTTAGAGATAGAAGCTGTACACGCTGGCAAACCTGTTGTGCAAGAAGCCTGCCATCAGTGCTGGTACTGTAAAACTAATTTGCATCAAAACAGAAGCCTTTTCTTCACCTCCCTTGTAACCAAAATACTAAGATTTTTTGCAGTCAGTGAAATCACTATTGACATAGGCAAAGCAATATTAAAAATAAAAGGAAAGAACAAAGAGCTGTCTCAGGGGAAGCATAGAGGATGCTCCCATGTAGGTTTTCAGCAGGTAGATGTGGAACAAGATATTCCCTCTTCTTCCATACCTGGCTGGAGTTGTTCACATGCCGGTTTTCTGTGGGGCTGCCAAGCAAGCAATGATGCCATTGACCATGCTGGATGGGAATGATGGGGAATAGTACCAGGTTGGGGAAGCAGGAGAACTTGTAAATATACTTTATTGCAATAGAATGTTCTTGTTCCCTTGCAAACAACCTAACCCAATGGTGGCTGATGGGTTCCACAGTACTGGGAAATTAAACCTGCTCTTAATATTAAAGTAAAAGGAATCATCCAAGTGACTGAAACTTATCCACCCAAATATATTTGGATGTGTGTGTATATGCCCTCAAGTTGCTTGTTGATGTATGCCAACCCCATGAATTTCCTAGGGTTTGCTTATGCAAAGAATACTCAGAGGTGGTCTTCCCAGTTCTTTCCTCTGAAATGTAGCCTGTAGCATCTGATCTTCCTTGGCAGTCTCCCATCCAAGCGCTAATGAGGGCTGAGTCTGATTAGCTTCCAAGATCAGATGGGATCTGGTACCTCCAGGGCATTTAGGCCCCTGCAGTTTGGATAGCTCCTCTGAAGTTCAGACTAAGGCCATTTCCACACTAGCCTGTTATAGTGCTATTCCACTTTCAACATCCTATGGAATCCTAGGGTTTGTAGTTTAGGGAGGGACCTCAAAGGCTTCCAGATCACATGAGGAGCATCCTCAAAGCCCTCCCCTAAACTGCACACCCCAGGATTCCACAGAATGTTGGAAGTGGAATAATAGCACTATAACAGGCTAGTGCGGAAATGGCCTAAGCCAAGGAGCTGTCCCACTGTTCCACTGACATATACCCTCCAACTGTCCCAATTTTGGCAGGGATAATCCAGATTAATCCCTGTCATCCCACTTTTTAAATGACCTGTAAAATGTCCCAGTTTCTCTCTCTTCCTCCACTTTCCTCTTTTGTTCTCAGCTTGCTGCAAAGTGATTCAAAGTTACAAGAAATACAAGAGATTCCACCTAAACGTTAAGAAGAAGTTCCTGACGGTAAGAGCAGTTTGGCAGTGGAATACACTGCCTGAATGGAGTGTGGTGGAGTCAACTTCTGGGCATCTCAATTCAAGAAGGATATTGACAAGCCGGAGCATGTCCAGAGGAGGGTGACCAAAATGGTGAAGGGTCTGGAAGCCATGAAGCCCTGTGAGGAGCAGCTTAGGGAGCTGGGTATGTTTAGCCTGGAGAAGAGAAGGTTCAGAGGGGACATGAGAGCCATGTCTAAATATTGGAAGAGATGACATGTTGAGGAGGGAGCGGGCTTGTTTTCCGCTGCTCCAGAGACTCGGACAAGGAGCAATGGATTCAAGCTGCAGGAAAGGAGATTCCACCTGAACCTCAGGAGGAACTTCCTGATGATCAGAGCTGTCTGGCAGTGGAATATGCTGCCTCAATGGAGTGTGGTAGGGTCTCCTTCTTTGGAGGTTTTTAAGCAGAGTCTGGATGGCCATCTGTCAAAGGGTGGGTTCCTGTCTGGCAGAAGGGGGTTGGACTGGATGGCCCCTGGGGTCTTTTCCAACTCTATGATTCTACGGAAAGAGATTTCACCTAAATGCCAGAAAGCACTTTCTGATGGCAAGAGCTGTTTCACAATGGAATCTGCTGCCTCAGGGTGTGGTGGAGTCACGCTCTTTGGAGGTTTTTAAACAGAGGCTGTTCGGCCATTTGCTGGAGGTGCTTTGAGCGTGTGTTCCTCTATGGCAGAACAGCGTTGGACTCAGTGGCCATTGTAGTCTCTTCCAACTCTATGATCCTATGACTAGGGCTTGTGGAAGTCTCTGATTCTTAGGGTTGCCTTAAGTCCAGTTCAACTTGACGGCAAATAACAACTACAGACACTGCAAAATACATTAGTGAGCATCACACAGATTTTCATCCAAGAAGCCATTTTCAGCCTTGCCACTGCAGTGAGACCACCATCCCTGGTTCCATTTATTTTGGTTCAGTTACTGAAGCAACATACAAAATGTGGATGGGAAGCAACAGAAGATTCAAAGAATTAGCCATGTTAAGTCTCTTGCTGGATAAAAATGAGGAGGGGGGGGTTAAAAAAAAGGAACCTGGCAGCACCTTTAAGACTGACTGGTTTTATTTTAGCATGAGCTTTTGTGGATATAAACCCACTTCTTTCATGGATATAAACCCACAGGAGAGTCAGGCCATTTCTGTATTAGAATATTATAGCACTATTATTCCATTTTCAACATCCTATGGAATCCTGGGGTTTGTAGTTTAGGGAGGGACCCCCTAAACTGCAAACCCCAGGATTCCATAGGATGTTGAAAATGGAATAATAGCACTATAACAGTCTAGTGTGGAAATGGTCCTAGGAAGTGATAGAGAAAGAAGAGGATGCAAGGGACACGTTTCTCCGTCCGTCCGTCCTTCCTTCCATCCTTCCACAATGGGCTCCCAAAGAGCAAGGAGGGTGAAGAAAAACTGCACCATAGATCATTTGGCCCTGTGGACCAAAAGTTTTTCTCTTGGGACTCGTGGATGAACAGTTAGAAAATAGATATGGAAAACTGTTTCAGTCTACGACTTCAGTAGCAAGGCTGATATATGCACAGAAATGGGGAAAAAACCATTTTTAGGGAGGCGTGGCTGTTGAAATTGATGGACGTGGCAGAAATGGATAAATTAACGTGTGATGCAAGAAAAAGTCAGGACCTTTTTAAAAGACTGGAAGGCCTTTATAGGCTTTTTGCAAAAAGGCGAAAAGAATATGATTTGACAGCTTTGGGCTTTGAAAACTATTAAGGATTTTACAGGTAGGAGAAGTGTAATATGTAAACGTAACAAAAGAGCTTTGACTATGACCATTTCCGCACGAGGCTGTTATAGTGCTATGATTCCACTTTCAACATCCTATGGAATCCTGGGGTTTGCAGTTTTGGGAGGGGCCGGCCGGCCCCTCCCAAAACTGCAAACCCCAGGATTCCATAGGATGTTGAAAGTGGAATCATAGCGCTATAACAGCCTCGTGCGGAAATGGCCTATGTTGGGATGGAGTGTAAGCACCAAGGAGAAAGTTGGATGTCACCTTTTATTTCGGTCTTGTTTTTCAGATTTCTCCATTTCTATGTATTTTCTCTTTCTCTTTCCAGCCTTCTTCTCTTCCTTCCTTTCTTTGTGCATTCACAGCTTTTAGTGCATTTGAAAAAACTGCTAATAAAAATTGTCTATATACAAAATGTGGTCTTGCAGACCCTGCAAGTTAAGTGGGAAGCGGGGCCTTGGCGTTCGGCCTCAGTTGTCCAGTTCCGTCCCAAACGCCCTTGGCGCGGGGGAGTCGTATTTTCCCATGAAGTGTCCCTACCGCAAAAACCACACAGCGAAGCGAGGAGACGGTGGAGAAAGCCCGTTTCCTTCCACCCTGACACAATCCCCTCAAGAGTTTTTTTAAAAATTGAAGGCAGGATGTGTGGGGTGAAGCAGAAGGAGGGGTTTTTTTTGTTTGTTTTACCAGGGGTGGGGAGTTAAGAGAAATGACTCCCAGTGACCACCAATTTCCCCTCGCAGCTGACCCGAAGTGGCCCAGAAAGGAGTCATGGGTGTCGTCATGAAGCAAAGAGAGAGTAACTTCCTCTCAGAGCAGTGAAATTTGCTGAGAAGGAAGGGAGAATTACATTTTCTCAGGGCAGAGTATGCAAATATCAGCTTTTTTTCTCTAGTTTCAGGTAGTTGGGCTGCATCTTCTGCGGTCATTTTATTTCCCAGGCCTCGGTTAAGAGCTGTGCTACCATCACCACAGTCATTCTTTTGCAAGAAATGGAGTAACTTCCAGTCTTGCTTGAGGAGGGGAAATCGAAGGGTCTTTGTCTGCACTTAGAAGGCAGAGGCCCTCCTTAAGAGACAGAGAAACTGCAACCACCACAACGGTGGAGCAAAATCGGGGGTGCGAATCGTGCAGCCTTCCAGAAGTTGTTGGACTGCAACGCCCATCATTCTTCAGCATTGGGCTGCTGGAACATCTGGACAGCCACATAATTCCCACTCCTGATCTAGAGATTCTGGCCCGACTTTTAGAAAGGCTACTTGTTGGACTATAACACTTAACGTCTTACATCTGGTGGCCACGTTGGCTTGGGGTGGGTGGGACTTGTAGTCCAAAAATTTGTGCAATGGCTGGCTGCTAAAATGCAATAGACCTGGCTTGGCTTGTAGTCCAAAAAAGTAACTTTGGCTAATTCTGCTTTTCTGAAAATCTTCAGAATCAAGAGCGCTTGGCTGCGGTCCATGAGGAAACATCTCCAGTGGTGTTTTTATGGAGGAGCAGAATGGGGATGATGGAAAAGGGAGAGACTCACCCCAAGAAGTCAAATCTCTCAGGCACAGGGTTGCCGGTTCAGGAACGATCCAGGCCCTGAGGTTTCTTGGCCAAAACCTGAGATGGGACAGTGCCTGGTGATGCTCTTAAGCACCATGCATAAAGTACCACCCACAGTTGCTCACAGCTCATCATTCATGCACACACTGACAGATAACACATTTTCTACTTTGGAAATTAAGGGATAAATCTTAGCTAAAGGGGCTATTCCCAGCCTGGAGAAACGGCGAAACTGCACCCTTGCCTTATGCCTGGAGATGCCTCGTGAAAATTGGAGACCCGGAGCCAGGCCCTAAGATATGGCAATCCCAAATCAGGCAAGCTCTTGCGCCCAAGCAACACACACACACACAAAAAGAAGAGCAGGTGCCTAAGAGAAAACTAAGATTCTCCACCATAGAAGGATGGCTTTCCAGAGGCAGGGAATTTTGGCATGGAGAGGCAGTTAAAATCAATTGTGGAATCCCCCAAGGGTGGAGGAGAGTGGTTGGGGCCCTTGGAGCAGTTTCAGAAACCATGGGTCTCCTTTGAGTTACTTATTCTAAGGATGCAAGTACAGAAACTAAATACATAAACGAGAGCGAAGATCACCCTTAAATAAAATGTCATGTACAACAGAGAGCAGCAGAACTACATCCATACATAGATACATATATAAAAATATATTTTTTAAAAAAATTACAAGCATCCCCTGTTTTTTTCAACAGGTTAGGGACCAGAGCACTGCCAAAACCCAGAAATCATTGCAATGTGGAACCCAGTCTTTTTTAAGCTTGCAAATGCATTTTGGGGCACAAAAATAGTAAATAATGCACTACATATCACTTATGAATGTGTGCGAAAGCTAAATAACACACTACGGGCCATTTCTGCACTAGACTGTTATAGCGCTGTCATTCCACTTGCAACATCCTATGGAATCCTGGGGTTTGCAGTTTCGGGAGGGGCCGGCCGGCCCCTCCCGAAACTGCAAACCCCAGGATTCCATAGGATGTTGCAAGTGGAATAATAGCACCTTAACAATCTAGTGTGGAAATGGCCACAGTGTATGTATATAAAGATATATAAAAATGTATGCAGTACAACAAACAAAAGCTTTCTTCTAAAAATACCAAAGTACTGTAAAGTAAAACAAACAAAAATGGGCAAGAAATATATACTGTATAAGAGATGCACTGCACACGCTTTCAAAGAGGTGTGCTCCGAATTGACTCAGCATTGTCTTTTTGTTCAGTTTGTGTACAAACAGAACAACAAATGGTGTGGACTTGATTCAAAGAGAAAGCCGCATATGGTTACTTTCTGATGATCTGCTCTGTCAGTCCTTTTTAATTACATCCAGAACCCACATATTCAACATGTGGTCAAATAAGTGGACTACATATCAAATACAGGGGTTCTGGCTGTAATTGAAAAGGGTCGTAAGAGAGCATCCTCAAAAAGCAGACTGTTGAAAAATACGGGATGCCCATATAGGTTTTCATTCCTGGCACCTCAAGCATAAAGATCCAAAGTAGAAGGAACAGGAGGCACTTGTGCAAAACTGGAAAAAAAAAACCCAAACAAGTAACTCCAATATTAAAATTTCCCTGAAAGTCCAGCTTGCTTAAGCAAGTGACTAAAGTTACACGTGAGGAGGAAGTCAGCAGGGAAGCAGAATAGGCTGACTAGTCATTAACCAAGCTGGTTTTTGGCAGGGTTGAGTCTATGGGTGGAGAATCCTTTCCCAGTCGCTTTTCTTGCAAGTACCTTGAATGAGCCAAAGTATGAAAAAAGTGATCAAGGCCAACTGCCTGATTCTCTCATAAATCAGGGCTTAGACTCATAGAATCCTAGAGTTGGAGGAGACCCCAAGGGCCATCTAGTCCAACCCCTTTTGGCCATGCAGGGAGTCACCATCAAAGCCCTCCCTTTGACAGATGACCAGCCAGCCTCTCTCTCTCTCTCTCTCTCTCTCTCATTATTCATACAATTTTACAACGAACCAGATCATTATCAGCCCAAATTTATGAAATCTATTCCCAAAATTCACAGCAGTTTCACACAAAAAATTCTAGAACTTCCTTCTTTTCCAGTTGATACTTGATTAATGACAGTTTAAATAATCTTTGCACATTCCATAAACAGAAATATTATTTAACATTTGTTCCTCAGCTAAACAAAGTTGGCTTAACCAGATTTGAGAATAATTTTTTTTTCAATCAGAGCATTTCAAATCGGAGCATTTAAGCGCAATATCGTTTAAATATCTCCAGTGCCCAGTAGAAAAATTAAGCTCCGAAGAAAGGGACTCCACAACATTCTACTGAACCAGCAGGGTATTCCAGAGTCAAACGGCTCTTCTTCTTAATGTTTAGGTGGAATCTCTTTTCTTGTAGTTTGAAGCCATTGCTAGTCTCTGGAGGAGCAACAGAAAGCAGGCTTGCTCCATCCTCCATATAATATCCCTTCCAAGTATTTAAACATAGCTATCATGTCACCTCTGAATCTTGGTGGGGTAGCAGGGCCTTCACAGTTGCTGGCACCCCAGTTGTGGAAAGCCTTCTCCTTGGAAGCCTGATCGGCACCAGTGTTGGCGTCATTTAGGTGCCAGGTAATACAAGGCTGTTCATTAACACCTTTGGGCTTCGCTGAAGACGCTTCCGCACGAGACTGTTACAGCGCTATGATTCCACTTGCGACATTCTGTGGAATCCGACTGGTCCCTCCCGAAAGCGCAAACCCCAGGATTCCATCGGATGTTGCAAGCGGAATCATAGCGCTATAACTGCCTAGTGCGGAAATGGCCTGAGTTGTCTCAAGATGTGAATGCATGTGCTTTTAAACCGTTCTACACTTTTAAGCCTGTTTCAACTTGTTAGCCATGTCTTTTAAAAAAAAAAAATTAAAAAGATTTTTTCTCAAATATGTTAAAAGTTACAAACAGCTATAGAGTTACAGAAAGGTAAATGTAAAAAAAGAAAAAAAGAGAAGAAAAAGGGAAAAAATAATCTTCATTTTGACAGTGACATATGCATATAGTTATTCTTGCCTTTCTCTCTAATATTATAACAAACTACCTTCTTTCATTAACCTACTCTTTCTAATAACCAAAAATGAATTCAAAAGTTATAAGGTTGTCTTTCTCTCTTTCTCTCTCTCTCTCTTTTTCTTTCTTTCTTTCTTTCTTTCTTTCTTTCTTTCTTTCTTTCTTTCTTTCTTTCTTTCTTTTCCTTCCTTCCTTCCTTCCTTCCTTCCTTCCTTCCTTCCTTCCTTCCTTCCTTCCTTCCTTCCTTCCTTCCTTTTGGAAAAAGTAAATAAGGGGGTTTCCAGTCTTTGAGAAATGTCACCTTCCTCTAATCAAACTCATCGATTTGTCCATTTCTGCTAAATCTGTCAGTTTCAGCAACCATTCTTCCATAGTGGGTCTTGTTGACCCCGTCAAATATGTGTTTAATCTCTGTCAGTAATTTTTACTGTTTTAAATTGTTTGAACCATTTGCATTGATTTTACTCGTACGCCATCCTGAGACCTTTTGATACAGGGCAGGACAGAAAGCCAACGTGACTATAGCCATTTCCGCACGGGACTGTTATAGCGCTATGATTCCACTTTCAACATCCTATGGAATCCTGGGGTTTGCAGTTTCGGGAGGGGCCACGCGGCCCCTCCCGAAACTGCAAACCCCAGGATTCCATAGGATGTTGAAAGTGGAATCATAGCGCTATAACAGGCTAGTGCGGAAATGATCTATGACCCTGGCGATCAGGTTTTGATTCCCCATTGGGTGACCTTGGGCATGTCACACAATCTCAGCCCCAGAAAACCTTGTGATAGGTTCGCTTTAGGGTCAACATAAGTTGGAAATGACTTGAAGTCACATAACAACAAGAAGAATTATTTTAATAAATTCAGAATAGGTAAGTTTCCAGGCCCTCCGATACGCAAGGGAGCTAGCAGAGCCAATGCTAAGGAATGCTGGGAGTTATAACCCACCGATGTCTACCATGCAGCATGATTCTCATCCCTGAAATAATGAAAGCCCCCGGCCTGCTGCACAGGAAAGACTCAAATAAACGGATACGGATCGTAAGAAAAGAGTTTCAGATTCAACATGAGGCAGAATGTCTTGGCGCTAAGGTCTGTGACGGGAAGAAGGATACCGCTATCGCATCAAGCTACGATCCACTGGTGCAGTAAACTGTCGCAGAACTATTTATTCCACTTTCAACTGCCATGGCAACATCCTATGGAATTCTGGGATATGCAGTTTAGGGCAGGAGTTCCAGAATTCTGGACCAGAGTGCTCTTGGGCCTCACTAGACTACAAACCATAAAATTCCATAGAGTGTTGCCATGGCAGTTCAAGCCAAATAATAGCACTATAACCGGGTAGCGTGATAGGGCCCCAAAACGAGCCACAAATGAAGTGTTGGGGTTTAGCACTCTCCCCAACAGGAGCTGTTCAGTCAATGCAGTAGTGGGGGTCAGGTAGCCCTCCAGATCTTGTTTGACTGCAGGTCCCATCAGCCTCAGTCAGCATAGCCAGTGGTGAAGAAGAGTGGAAATTCCAGTTCATCAAAATCTGGAAGGCCACTTCATCCCCACCTCTGAGTTAATGGCTTGTGGATACATCATCTTTAACTGCTTGCAACTTGGAAATTCCTGCCTTGCTGTATCTTTCTCCAATGCTCACTTGTGCTGCAAAGCAATTTTTCAAGAGGAATTAAAGCGTCTGCCTTTGCATTTATATTTATTTTACCTACCAAATTGAGGAATAAAAGAAAAGGGAAATACCTTAGCACACCAGGTTCTTTCTTGAGCCTGAAATCAGTTCTTGTTCCTAACAATGGAACTGCAGTTGTCAAAAACCCCTTTAGAGTTAAGTAAATCCAGTCTCTACCTGAGCAGCCCTGCCTCAATTTTTTTTTTTTTTTGGTAAAACCCACCATGAACTCCGAAAGAATTAGGCAAATAGGTCTTACTTTTGCAGAAGACACATCACTAAAAATAAAAAAGGGCAACATTAAGAGAAAGGCGGTAAAATGCAAGGCTGTTGGAAAAGAGAAAGACTGCATTACAACGTGAGGCCATATGAAGCCCGGTGGCTACCAGTTGCCCACCCTTGCCTTTAGTGAATGCAGCCACTGGGTGAATTTCACAAGCCCTCTGCTGGCACTGCAGTTCAGCCCTCTGGCAGGACGCACCTGCGCTTCCACGGGCCAGGGAGAAGACAAGGGCAGCAGAGCAAGAGAGACGGCAGGAGCCGGGGGCAGAAGCCGTCATATAACGTACTGTGGAGTCCTGAGGCCAGTTCTGGCAACCACAGTTGAGAAGGGTATCATCAAGGTGGAAGGTGTCTAGTCTAGAAAAGAGTGACCAAGGCCACTTCCACACTACACCGTTATGGTGCTATAATTCCAGTTTCACCATCCTATGGAATTCTGGGGTTTGTAGTTTCCTGAGGCCAAAGAGCATTCTGGCTGCGAATTTTAAATGCCTCTCCCTAACCCCCAGGATTCCATAGGAGGTTGAAAGGGGAATAACAGCACTATAACGGTGCAGGGCAGAAATGGCCCTAGTCTCCGGAAGCAAATCAACTCTTTTCGGAACTCTTTTTGGAAGCCAAGATGGCTAAACTGAAGCTGTTATAGGCCATTTCCGCACTACAGTGTTACGGACAAAGCCAACGTCCCAGCGACGACAACAACAACAAAAACCTTATATGGCTATTTATATATTTGTGATAATTATGTCTGGCTTATCAACTGAATTCCTTAGGCAGCATCAAACCACACTTTTTTTTTTTATGTAATTGAGAACAAGCTATTTGTAACGTGCCATTGGTTACTGCATGAGGATTTCTATTAACTACTATCTATACATGCACAGAGACACACATATATATACTGATACTATTAACAAGAGAAGACATTCCATCTAAACATTAGGAAGATGTTTTTGACTCAGAGACCCTGGAGTTTGCAGTTTAGGGAGAGGCCTTTAGAATTCTCAGCCAGAGAGCTACTTGGCCTCAGTAAACGACAAACCCCAGGATTCCATACAATGTTCTCGAAAGTGGAATAATAGCACTATAACAGTGTAGTGTGGAAATGGCCTGAGATTCTCTAATGTGAGAACAACATCTGGAAGGGGAAGGAGGCCGGCCCTATACCCCTGGAGAGCAGAGCATCAGCAAGGGGCCCCCTCTAAAAGCCATGATAGCAGAGAAAAATGGGCTTCTGTGCACCAGGCTGATGGGTATAGATGGTTCCTATCTCTTCCTTTCATACACGGATTAGGATCAGAAGGCCCTGCAGTCCCTTCCAGCTCTATGACTTTAGGATTCTGCAGCTACCAGCAACTATTGCAAATATATCAATCAATAAGAACTTTACAAAATATGCCAAAGTCTATTTGCAGTTCCAGCCACTGAATCAGCTGTTATATGGTGGGTGCAAATTATGTAAATCCTAGCGATTCTTTAGGGATGTCATATGGAGGATGGAGCAAGCCTGTTTTCTGCTGCTCCAGAGACTAGGATACGGAGCAATGGCTTCAATCTTCAGAAAAAGAGATTCCATCTAAGCATTAGAAGGAGCTTCCTGATGGTAAGAGCAGTTCAGCAGTGGAATACACTGCCTTGGAGTGTGGCGGAGTCTCCTTCTTTGGAGGTTTTTAAACAGAGGCTGGATGGCCATCTGTCAGGATTGTTTTGATGGTGTATTCCTGCATGGCAGAATGGGGTTGGACTGGATGACCCTTGTGATCTCTTCCAGATCTCTGATTCTATTAAGTCTCCACTAATTAGGATGCCTAATAGGGTTCAAAATTTCCTAATGATACACTATGATACTCCTAACACAGCCACACCCACACAGCCGCACCCACCCAAAGGCAAGAAGCCAGAAAAAAAACCCAATCAATTTACAGGCTGAAATCCCCTGGAAATAACAGGATGGTTTATTTTTTACACCTGCTCCCTGTGTTAGCTGTACTGCAACTGTAACCATTTAATTTAATTTATACCCTGTACCTGTGGCACATAAGCGCTCTCAGGGCAGCCTGCAGTTACCGTAATAAAAACAATGCAATCAAAGGTTAATACAAAATAGAACCAAACAATATGGGAAGAAACGTAATAGCAGGAACAAGGAAAAAACAAATCATCAGATAAAATGTGGGTAGGTCATGTTCTCTCATGCTGACCTGCCTGTGTGCATTCTTCCTTATCAGAGACCTTCTGCCCGCCTTGTTACCTATCAAGAAGCAGTTGGAAAAGTTACTTTTTTGAGCTACAACTCCCAGAATCCCCCAGCCAGCATGGCACCATGCTCCTGGGACAGAACTTGAGTGCTTTCTCTAATACTCTTTTGGTGAATTCTTAAGACATACATATGCTTTGTGAACCATTTTATGCTACAGTCCTACATATGAAGATGGTGAACCTTTTAAAAAAAAAACCACCACAATTTTTGCCTCAGTGGCCAAGGTCCTGCATCAGAGTTGTGTAGCACCAGTCTCTATGTGTGGAGTTAACATATAGATTTGGCTATGCAGCCTTTGTATTGAACGGCAAAGTTCCATAACCGAGTGCGCAACAAACTGTTCGATTGAACACACACATGCACAAGGGTATTGCATGCACAGCTTTGCTTCCACAGCTTTGGACTGACAGTAGACGTTCTGCATTGAGGGAAAAGGTCCAGCTGCTTCCATAATGGAATTTATGTATGCATAAGACACAGAGGCCTTTTCTGCACTACACTGGTATAGTGCTATTATTCCACTTTCAGTATCCTTTGGAATCCTGAGGTTTGCAGTTGAGGGAGGGGACCAGAGAGCTGTTTGGCTTCAGTAAGCTACAAACCCTAGAATTCCACAGGGTGTTGAAAGTGGAATAATAGCACTATAACAGTATAGGGTGGACATGGCCTAAGAGTCTTCTAACCATTGTGCGCATGGGTGTGAGTGTGGCATGGGACCTTGACCCAAACGTACACACATCTAGAGAAGGAGCACCGGTCATGCCTCTGCACATGGAAAAAAAATGGAAATTTCCATTGTTTAGGTTTATAGAATCACATACTCCTTCAATAGTTCACAGATGAAAAAACGGGGACACATGGTGAAGCAACATCAGCACATCAAGACGGCAAAAGGTATTGATTAGGAAGATGATACAACCTAGGAGAGTCTGCAGCAGTTTGCTTTAGCCTGAACCTACCAGAAAGGGCAATTCTGCCCTCTCCTTTCCTCCTTGCTGAGTTAACAGAACACAAACTACTTTTGCATTTTGAACTCAGTTTGCAGCAACAGAATTAAGCTTAGAACAAAGGAGGAAAGTGGGAGGAAGAGAACAAAACTGGGACATTTTAAAAGCCGCTGAAATTGTGGGACGGCAGAGGATTAATCAAAGCAAGCTCTGCCACATAAGGGCAGTTAGGAGGTACGGAGTCACAGTCATCTGTGGAACACCAGATGTGTTGGATTATGCTGGCCAGGGGATGTTGGGAACTAGTCCAGCACAGCTGGCAAACTCCAGCTTGGGGAAGCCTGTTCTAAACCGTTCGTTACTTTTTCTCATGCATTTCCTCTACAAATCTTGCAAGAGTTCTGCAAGCTTTATATCCAAAGTCCACAATGAAGGATATGTAATTTAAAAACTGTCCAAAGGTCTATCCTTTAGAATAGGGCAGGGAAGATATTGCATACAGTCCTGAAGGTGTTATTGCAGTTCTCAGCTCCCTAAAACCCTAGACCTCCCCTCTATGCATATGCACACAGAGACATAGAGAGAGAGACAGTGTCCCCAAAAATGTAAACACCTTTTAACAGCTAATAATGAATAGCTCTGGTGATTATCTGAAGGCTAAGTAAGTGCATTTATATTGAGGAATAAATGTTATGATGGTGATTTAATCAGAGTTACAAATTCCATCTTAAATTACAATTTTATGTGAGGTGTTCAAATCGTTGTCCCTGCGCAGCAACGCAGGGCTCTCACTATCGAAGCACAAAACAGAAAAGGTCACCTAAACTGTCTTTCATACTTTCGCCACGCTTCTCTACTGTTGGTGTACCAAGAGTGCACACATTTTTTAAAAAAAATTACATTCCCCCCACCTCAGAATTAGAAGGAATTAGGACTATATACATTTTTTTTTTTTGGAACACCCTGTATGTATGGGTTTATTTGTATCTATATTCATAGTGGAAAAATTCCCTGAAACATGGTCTGGGGCAGTAGTTTATTTCTCAATTCACTGCGACCCCCGAAACGGCCCCTTCCCTCGAATCATCTGAGACACTCACAAGACGAAACCAGAAGCAGACTTCTGCGACATTTGGGAGGTTTGCGGGGAAGTGATGTTGTTATGCTGGGTAGGCTAGTGCTGCAAGGTCTGCGTGCTTGCCCAACACACCTTGTCTGTTTGCACATAAACAGATGCCGCCCAGGCTCCCAAGGGGTCAGGGAAGCCGTCCTGCGTGGCACTGTGCTGGGGCAGGGAGCGGCGTGGAGAGCCCAGAACAGACTGACGGGAAAGTTGCTACTTAGCTGACATCGACAACCAAGCAGAACGAGAGGCTGATTCTCAGAAGAAGTGGGGTACCTGGGCTCTTTCCGACCTCCTCACGCTCCTGCCGTTAAAAAATGGGCTGCACTGTGTTTTTTACACACGGGCACTAAAAAGCATGTGTAGCCCCCAACGTCCTATTTTTATATCACATAGCACTAAAAAGCGTGCGTACACTTCCAACGCCCTGTTTTATTCTAGGTGGCAACGGGAGTTAAAATGTGAATAAGAAATCTAGCCCTACATTCTGAATTTTACATCCACGCTAGGAAATTTGGAACCAGCACCGTGTCGTTTTTGGAATGTTTGATTAGGACTCCAGGAGACGGGGCTTGGCTATTGAAAGCCACCGGGTGACGTTTGGCAAGTCACACCCTCTCAGCCTCAGAGAATTTGCTGAGAAACCTTTGTGACTGGCTGACCGTAGGGTTGCCATAATTTAGAAATGACTTGAAGTTACACAATCATAACAAGAAAATTTAGCTGGCGTACCCAGGTCGGTGCCATCGATCCGAATGAAACAAAAGTTTGACCGGTTCCAGTGGCAGCTGTTGGCTTCCACGTCAGCTGGGACAGCGAATCCATTCTGGGTTGGAGTCTGAACTTTAAAGGAGCTAATCAAGGTGCTGAGCCTAGGTCGGGGACAGAGTTCAGTGCCCTGGATGGGTCCTTTAAACTTCGCACTAAAACCCAAAGCAGATTCACTGCCCCCTGGACCCTGAGGGTCAGCAGCCGCCACCGCTGCTGAGAAAACGCGCAATACTCAGAATGTGTCTCACACCGCCTCGTGCACAGAACGGACTCAACGGGTTTCCAAAATACATTTGGCAGCCGTTCCTCATTTGGCACGGAAATGTTTGGGATTGTCAGACCGTGCGTAACTACCCCAGTTTGGTCCAAGCAAATTAATCAACGTGCATTCTAAAGGAAGGAAGGAAGGAGGGAAGGAAGGGGACTCTGTACATGCTCAAGTGGACTCTCGCCCGCCTTACAACTTTGCACAGTCCGGGACCGAAACTTGGCCTTCGAAAAGAGCAACGGCGGAGACGACGCCCCAAAGCCCCAGACCAGGTGCGGGCTCCCTCTTTCCGGCTAGCTCGTTCTCCTCACCTCTCCGGCGAAAGGCGCTGCCCGCCGCCCGCCCGCCCGCCTCGCCTCCCCCGGCCCAGGGGCGCCGCTCGCCTCCGCCTCCCGATCCGGCTCCTGCTCCTCCGCGGCGGCTCCCGTCGGCGCCGGGTCCTCCTTTCAGCAGAAGCCCGGCTCCTCCGCTCCGCTCCCGGCGGCCCGCCCGCGCTCCGGACCCTCTCCGTCCCCAAGCGAGGAAGCCAAAGAGCCGAGGTCTCTGCCCCGCGCGGCTTCCCCAGCGGCGGCTTCTGCTCCTCCGCCCTTCTCCGCGCTTTGCGGGGCTGCCCTTCGGGAGCCGCTCGGAGTCGCCCCGCGGAAGGAGGAGCCGCCGCCGCCGCCGCGCAGAAACGGGGCCGGACGGAGAGCGGGAAGCCCTCCGGCCGGGCGGTCAGCGTCACCGGGGCCGCCCCCCGGCCCGCCCCTCGGCCGCCCGGCGCCGCTCCCAGCCCCGCTGCCCCCGCTTCTCTTCTGCACCGCCTTCGCTCCCGCAGCGGAGCTGCCCAGGCGGGTCCCCGGGCGATGCGAACCGCTCCCAGTAACAATCGGGGTAAGTGGGACTGGTTGAAAACGCACCTTGTTCGGCCGGAGTGGATCGAAAAGGGCCTAAGCCCCCGAAGGGCACCAGATCCCTCTCTGATCTTGGAAGCTAAGCAGGGTCGACCCTGGCTAGCCCTTGGATGGGAGACCGCCGACACACCCCGGGGTCTCCCGGAAAAGGAGCGCCTGAGGTGGGGGGGGACAGGGGTTGGAGAAACTCGCAAATAATCGAAGTTACATCCACAAATGTGGAGGGCCGAGCGTGTACCCTAAAGGCACCAGATTCCATCTGATCTTGGAAGTTAAGCAAGATCCCCCCTGCTTGGTCCTTGGATGGGAGACCGTCGGCAAAGCCCAGGTGCTGCGGGCTTTATTTCAGAAGAAGGAACTGGCAAAACCACCTCTGAGGATTCCTTGCTTCAGAAAAGCCTGTGAATTTAATGAGGTCACTGCAAGTCCGCAGGGAAGTTGAAGGCACATACGCACGTTTTGAACCCTGGTTCAAAATGCCCATTAATAACAGTAACTGGAGGGAAAAGAATCCAAAGTTCAGTATCCGAAACTCTCGGGTGTCTGGCACTCTCCAGGACACCCCCGGCTTCCCTCAGCATCACCCTCTTGCTGAAGCTTGGGGAAGTTGCGGGTTTTTTTACTAGAACTCTTGGTATCCCCTAGTGGACATGCTGAGGGGGGATACTGGGAACTGTAGTCCACAAGGTAACTTTCCCCAGCTCTGGAATATAGGAGTAGCACCGCACTGCCGCCTGGTCTGCTTGTTGGTTATTCCTTCAAGAGGATGATCACGGAGTCACAGAACCGGAGAAATGGAAGGGGTCACCTCGGCCAGCCCCTTGCCGGCACAGAAATCCCCTGCTACCGCAACATTCAGAGAGTTGGCCGTCCAAACTCCGTAGAGCAAGCTCCAACAATGATGATAATGATTACCATGGGCATACGTGGCAGAAAAAGAGAGGTCCCTGCCCATAAGGAGCTTACACACTTTAATAAGTGAAACAAGAGAGAAGGAGGGGCAAGGAAGGATGGATGTGGAAAACTGTGCACGCGGATGAATGCATGCGTCTGTTAGTAAAGAAAGGTACAGCTTTGGAAAGTTAGTGATTTTGGATTGTTGTCTCCCAGAAGCCTCTAACCAACATGGCCCCCGCATGGGGAATCTGGGAGTTACAATTCCCTCAGCAGGATTTTTTGCATGTCCTGGTTAAGAGGATAAACCAAATGCCACACAAAGAGAGAAGAGGGATTGGAGGAGGGCCTTGAATAAAGTGAAAGACGGAGAAAATGAATAAGTGACCCAACGTGGCATCTCTGGGAATGAATCATAGAATCATAGAAATGTAGAGTTGGAAGAGACCCCAGGGGCCATCCAGTCGAACCCCCTGCCATGCAGGAACACCCTCAAAGCACTCCCGACAGATGGCCATCCAGCCTCTGCTTAAAAACCTCCAAAGAAGGAGACTCAACGACACTCCGAGGCAGCCTATTCCACTGCCGGACAGCCCTGACCGTCGGGAAGTTCTTCCTGAGGTTCAGCTGGAATCTCCTTTCCTGCAGCTGGAATCCATTGCTCCTTGTTCTAGAGCTCTGGAGCAGCAGAAAACAAGCCCGCTCCCTCCTCTACATGGCATCCCTTCAAATATTTAAACATGGCTATCACGTCCCCTCTTAACCTTCTCTTCTGCAGACTAAACATACCCAGCTCTCTAAGTCTACCCTCATAGGGCTTCATGGCTTCCAGGCCCTTCACCCTTTTGGTCGCCCTCCTCTGGACCTGCTCCAACCTGACCATGTCCTTCTTGAATTGAGGTGCCCAGAACTGGACACAGGATTCAAGATGAGGCCTAACCAAAACAGAGTAGAGTGGTACCAGTACCTCCCTCGATCTGGACACCAGACTCCTACTGATGCAGCTGAGAATTGCGTTGGCTTTCTTGGCTGCCGCATCACACTGCTGACTCATGTTCAGCTTGTGGTCTATTAGGACTCCTAGATCCCTTTCACACGTACTGCCATCCAGCCACGTGTCCCCCATCCTATATTTCTGCATTCCATTTTTTCTACCTAAGTGTATGACCTTACACTTCTCTCTGTTGAATTTCATTTTGTTAGCCTTGGCCCAGCTCTCCAATTTGACCAGGTCATTTTGAAGTTTGATCCTGTCCTCTGGCGTATTAGCAACCCCTCCCAATTTGGTGTCATCTGCAAATTTGATGAGCATGTCTTCTATTCCTTCATCCAAGTCATTGATGAAGATATTGAACAGCCCTGGGCCCAGGACAGAGCCCTGTGGCACCCCGCCAGTCACTTCTCTCCAGGAGGAAAAGCAGCCATTGGTGAGCACCCTCTGGGAACAGTAAGTCAACCAGTTACAGATCCACCTGACAGTACCTCTGTCCAGCCCGCATTTTAAGACATTTTAAGAAGATGTGGGAAAGATGGGAGGGAGGACAGGGAACAACCACGGCAGCGAGCTCCTTAACAGAGGTGATTGCGCATTTAGTCTGAGTGATGCAAATGCCTCAGGTGGCAGAGATGGGAGGGATGGCAATGGGAGTCCCCCGAGGCATTTTGTTCCCGAAGCCCCCTGGGACGTCCCCTCCACCGGAGAACGGAACTGAGTTTCCCATCTGGGTTTCACTGTGCTCCCATTTTGCTTCTGTTGGTTTCAGATGTTTAAAGGCGGTTATCGTGTCACCTCTCAGTCTTCTCTTCTTCAAGCTAAGTGCACCCAGGTCCCTCAGTTGTTCCTCCGAAGGCTTGGTTTCCAGCCCACGTTTGTACAGAGCTGTATTTCAGAGGAAGGAACGGCCAAAAGCACCTCTGAGCATTCCTTGCCTATGAAAGCCCTATGAAATTCGTGTGGTCACCGTAAGCGGACGGGCACGTGGCTTGGGTATTGGATAAGGACTCTGGAGAACAGGATTCAAATCGCCCCTCAGCCGTGGAAATCAACTGGGTGACCTTGGGCAAGTCACAGCCTCACGGGTAAACCCCCTTTGAACAAATTCTCCCAAGAAAACCCCATGATAGTTTTGCTTCAAGGTCTCTCCGAGTCAGAAATGACACGAAGGCACCCAACAACAAAGGCACAAGTGCAAAGTCTAACAGACAAGAACGTACACACACACACATTCACTTTTCAAGGCTGTGCTCTTGCCCTGAGATTCCTCTCTCTTGCCTGAGTGGAGACAAGCTTCCAGGACCCTTTCTGCACTAACCTGTTACAGTGGTGTTATTCCACTTTCAACATCCTATGGGATCCTGGGGTTTGTAGTTTAGGGAGGAGCCTTTGAGTGACCTTGGGAGTGAGGCCCCTTCCTAAATTGCAAACCCCAGGATTCCATAGGATGATGAAAGTGGAACAATAGCGCTGTAACAGTCTAGTGCAGAAATGGCCCAGGTCCTGAGATCTGGGAACTTGTCATCGGTCATCAAGGGTGCAGTATTCAAAATGCTGTCGAAACAGGGGCGAACTACATCATCTCAGTAATAAATGGCTGGCACTCGGGATATTTTGTAAAGCAACATTTTGTATTTTGTAAAGGGGTGCGAATAATGCCCCTCGGGGATAAATGTGGCCTCCAAAACATTTTTGGAGTTTTGATTCCTCCAGAACCGCCCTTATTCTGCCCCCCCACCAAAATGAATGATCTCTCCTGAAAACCTCTAGGAACAGCAGTTCAGCTTTCAAATAGGTTGCCGGGGAGGGGAAGCAAAATGGTAAAAGACAAGGAAACCAAGAAGCACTATGAGGAGTGACTTAGGGACCTCAGTATGTTTAGCCTAAACATACTCAGGCTACATACATAGCCTGCGTATGTTTAGAGAAGGTTAAGAAGTGACATGATGTCTGTGTTTAAGGATCTGAAGCAAAGTCATAAGGAGGATGGAGCAAGCTTGTTTTCTGCCGCTCCAGAGACTAGGACATGGAGCAAGAGATTCAAATTTCAGGAAAAAGTGTTTCTCTTAAGCATCAGGAGCAGTTCAATAGTGGCATATGCTGGCTGGGAGCATGGGGAATTCTCCTTCTTTGGAGGTTCTTAAAGAGAGGCTGGATGGCTATCTGTCAGGAAAGCTTTGAGGGTATCTTCCTTTATGGCAGAATGCAGTTGGACTCAATGGCCCTTGTGGTCTCTTCCAGCTCTAGGATTCTGTGATTCTAAGGGCTGTCTGCAGAGTTTAACTTTTTTTTTTTTTAAATTACCAGTTTGGGCCACTGCTGTGTTCTTCCTTTGTGGCATTTTTGCCAGTTCACATGGCCTCTAACTGGGGGTCTCGCTTAGGCCCACACTTGCTCCGGCAGCCCCTCCCTGCCCTCTGTGCCGGAGATGTTTCTGAAGGCATGCATTGCTTTCGTTCCAAAAGTGGCACATGTTCAGTTGTATTATTTCTTATTGAACTTTTCTTCCCAAACTGCTTTTCAGTACAAAGAGACTGCCAGGACTTTGTCCTTGGAAGGATGAAATAAATAGAATCATTTTTTTTTCTCACTGATGAGGAACCATAGTGGGACTCTACACAGACACAGATTCAGGCCATTTCCGCACTAGCCTGTTATAGCGCTATCATTCCACTTTCAACGTCCTATGGAATCCTGGGGTCTGCAGTTCGGGGAGGGGCCGGCCGGCCCCTCCCCGAACTGCAAACCCCAGGATTCCATAGGACGTTGAAAGTGGAATGATAGCGCTATAATAGGCTAGTGCGGAAATGGCCTCAGAGAGAGAGAGAGAGAGAGGAAGGGAGGAGGAAATGAATGGAGCGCTATGGGTAGATTTTGGACCAGAAACTAGGAGTTCTAAGCAGAGCTTGGGATATTTAGTTTTTCAGCACTACAACTTCCAGAATCCCCCAGCAGGCAGGGGCAGTTGTGGTCCATGCTGCCAGGAAGATTCCGGGACCTGTAGGCTACACGGGCTGAGGATTCTGGGAGCTGGAGTCCCTCCAGATAAATCGTCCGAGCTGTTTCACGTTTACTCTTCTCTGCTCTGTTCTCTCAACGGCCCTTGATGTCTCTTCCAGCTGTACGATTCTACGACTTCTGTGACATGCTTGTCTTGCTGGGTCTGTTGACACACCACTAGTGACAGCAGAATCATAAAGTGGAAATTAAAATATGTGTCCAGCTGGCAGGTGGTGTAGGAGGTAGGAGGCAAGGGTGGTGGTGTACATTTCTACCACATAAAATAAATAACCTTTCAGTCTCTTGGGAAAAGAAAAGAGGAAACTCCGCCTGTACTTCTCTCTGGGGCTCAAACAAGCATGACCACACTGCAACTCCCCTCCCCTCCCACTCCATCCCCTCCCCTGCACCACAACACTTTATCTTCTGGGGTCAGTGACTGATCAGGAAGAGAAGGTTGCTGAGTGGCTTCTATGTTTAAATTTTAAAACGGGAACTCTTGATCCTTAGACAGAAGAACAACAGTTACAGGAAAAGGTTTGAGCAGACAACCATGAGCCAACATTGTGGTGCAGCGGCCAAAAGAGCCAATGCAGTTCTCAGCACGGCGTCCTGAACCAGACCGCACCGGGAGTCCTAAGCCCAGTTTTGGGTACCAGGCTTGAAAGAGGTTATCGACAAGCTGGAAGATGTCCAGATGAGAGTGACCAAGATGGCCAAAGGTCTGGACATCAAGCCTTATGAGAAGTGACTCTGGGAACTTGGTATATTTAGAGAAGAGAAGATTAAGAAGGGATATGATGTAGTCATTGTATTTGAAGGAATGTCATGTAGAAGATGGAACAAGCTTGTTTTCTGTTGCGGCAGAGACTAGGCCCATTTCTGCACTAGACTGTTACAGTGCTATTATTCCACTTTCAACATCCTATGGAATCCTGGGGTTTGCAGTTTAGGGAAGAACCTCAAGGCCTCAAGGGCCCCTCCCTAAACTGCAAACCCCAGGATTCCATGGGATGTTGAAAGTGGAATAATAGCACTATAACAGTCTAGTGCAGAAATGACCTACGAGAAGGAGCAACAGATTCAAATTACAAGAAAAGAGATTCCACCTAAACATTAGGAAGAACTTCTTGACTGTAAGGACTCTTCGACAGTGGGGTGGGCTGACTCAGACAGTGATGGGCTCTCTTTCTTTGGAAGTCTTTACACGGAGGGTGGACGACCATCTCCCAGGAGTGATAAAGCTGTTCATTTCTCCATGGCTGGGGATGGATTAGATGGGCATTGTGGTCCCTTCCAACTCTATAATTCTAGGATACTTGAGAGTAGAGTTTTCAGGCCGGTAGCATCTGAGGCCCTGAAATCTCAGGGCCCAAATTTGAGACTTAAAGACAGCTCCTGTTGATGTCACAGGTGCTGAGCCCTGCTGATGCCCTTGAGCATCGGGCATTAAACATCCACCACAGTTGCTTGCAGTATGCAATTCAAATAATAAACACTGAGACTAATACATACACACACGCACACAAAATTATCTTTGGTTAGGAATTAAGTTTTCCTATCTCTGCATTGAACCGAAAAGAAGCCCCACATTTTCCACATTTCTGTTTTGAACGTCTTTGCAAGCCAATACTTTTAAGAACACATGGGAGTTGTAGCTAGTGGTGGCTGGTAGGTCCCATGTCATGGAGCAGTGATTCCACACCAGTTTTTATTAAAACCGTTAAAGGATCTCTTTATAGTGCTGAACCCTAGTCCTCAATGGCTCCAGCACCTTGGAGAGCACCTTCAAAGCTAGCCAAAACCTAGGACGGATTCGCCAACCCACTGACATCGAAGCGACCAGCTGCTACTGCACATGGGAGTTGCATTCCAAACAGAGAAAGTTTTTCAAGTTTTTAAAACAGCAAACAGTATATAGTAGCTGCTGCAAAGCAGCCTGTATCCCAGAATACACGGTGATGGATGGATGGATGGAGAGAGAGAGAGAGAAACTTTCAAGATGACGCTCTTGCCCTGAGATTCCTCCACTTTTCCATGTGTGCTAGAGAAGAGAGGCCAGGCCCTAAGATCTGGGAACCTTGCTGGAGAGGGCTGTAGCAAATTTTGTTCCATCACACAGAACGTAAAACCTAGGCCAGGGATGTGCGGTGCTCTTGCATGTCAAAACAATAAACCGTCTCCTGATGAGTGGGAGCATATTATCTGCAGCTGGGCTTTAAGACGGAGGGAGTCCTTTGGTGCAATTTCAGCATGGCTGCCATTTGCTGCCTGAGGCATAGTTTTCTATCACCACCACTGGTGGCTGAAGATTGCTTCCACACTGTGGAACAGTCTCCTACTCTTCCGGCTGGGGGATTTGGGGAGTTGAAGTCTGAAAAATTTGTCCAAACTCTGCTCAGAGGGAAGTTGCTAGCACCACTGAAAGTACTTACTTTTGGGAAGATCAAGTCCCAGAATCTTTGTCTATGCTGGCTGGGGGATAATGGGAGTTGCAGTCTTCCACATCTGGGATGCACTAAATTAGGGAAAGTTAAGATAAAAAGCCATAATTTTCTATCACAGATTACACTGCGTAACTTTATGCATACTTAGCTATGTAGCAGCGGCGCTCAGGAACCCTATTAGTGAATTGAAAAGATCAGGAATGGGACATTGGCAAGAGGTTCCTGTTGGGCATCGGGGCCCATTGTGCCACAGTCACTTTGCTGGTTCTGCTATGTAGTAACATTTGAAGGGATGGCATATGGGGGATGGAGCAAGCTTGTTTTCTGCTGCTCCAGAGACTAGGAGACGGAGCAATGGCTTCAAACCACAGAAAAAGGAATTCCACCTAAACTTTAGGAAGTACTTCAAGATGGTAAGAGGAGTTAGGCAATGGAATATGTTGCTTCCTGGGAGCGTAGTGGAATCTCCTTCTTTGGAGGTTTTTCAACAGAGGCTGGATGGCCATTTGTTGGGAATGCTTTGTGTGTGTATTTCTGTATGGCAGAAGGGGGTTGGACTAGATGGCTCTTGGGGTCTCTTCCAATGCTAGGATTCTATGAGTCTATAAAAGCACCTCATTGCTGAATACAAATGCAGCAAAATTGTTCAGTTGTATTTCCTGCAGATGTACATCCCCTAATGAAGACGTTAAGTCCCCCTGTGAATTCCGGCCCAGGTTCATATCTCTTTGTTAGGGAAATTGTTGACTCAAACCGCCCAAATGACACAATACTTCCAATTCTGTCCCTCCGTCACTTCTTCCTAATTCTCCCCCAACAGATTCTGGAGGAGAGTTCCCACAGAAAGCAAATCGTTTCCCAAATATCCTCTGTTTTGCCAACATTTATCTGGTGTTTCCTTCTTTGCACCTATTGTCCTTGCTCTTAGCAGTTAACGTTTGACCACACCTTTCAAACGACTGGCACGCACTAGCAGTCAAGAGTGGGATGGTATTTCCTCTGTTGCCCTCTGGGTCATTCCCTTTTAATTGTGAATTCAGCAGCTGAGTGCCAACAGGGCCGTTGACACAATACAGAATCCGTAAGATGGGAGCGGCACCATACTTAGGACTATTGAAGCTTGCAAAAATCTGTAGGGAAGGAAGTCTGAGTTTGGAACAGAGAAAGCACCTAACCAACCCATTGAGGACCAGAGCTTGGAAAAGTTACCTTTCTGACAACAACTTTCAGAATGGTTCTTGCCTCAGTTTGCCACTAAATCACTTTCATATTGCACAACTATGGCCACTTCCACACTAGACTTTTATAGCGCTATGATTCCACTTGAAACATCCTATGGAATCCTGGGGTTTGCAGTTTCGGGAGGGGCCGGCCGGCCCCTCCCGAAACTGCAAGCCCCAGGATTCCATAGGATGTTTCAAGTGGAATCATAGCGCTAAAAAAGTCTAGTGCGGAAATGGCTCAAAGCACTTTGGTACCATTTTATCTGCCACGGATCATTCCTACAGAACCCTGGGACTTGTAGGCTGGTGAAGTGCCAGAACTGAGGATTCTGAAAGTTGCACAAAACAACAAGTCCCGGGGTTCCATAGGCTGGAGCCATGATGGATAAAGCAGAATCCAAGTGCTAAAATGGTGTAGTACGAAAGAGACCCAAGTTTGAATTAACTGTGATGTATGAGCCATTGCATTGTCTTATTGGTTAATTAACTGTCAGTATCCTTGATGAATAGTTCTGCTTAGGTCCAGACTATCTAAAGACCATCTTCCTATATGAGTCTGAATTAATCAGACCTCACCTGGAGCAGTGCGTTCATTTCTGGGCACCTCATTTTAGGAAGTATATAGACAAGCTGGAGCAGGTTCAGAGAAAGTCAACAGGGATAATAAGAGGAACAAAACTTATGAGGAAAGGTTGAAGGAACTGGGCGTGTTCAGCCTCCTGAAGAGAAGACTGACTGCTTTTCTTTCTTTCTTTCTTTCTTTCTTTCTTTCTTTCTTTCTTTCTTTCTTTTTAGCATGATAGCTTTTATGCAATTGGAACATCTGCTTAAAACCCCTCTGCCCCGATGCCTTCGCTTTCGAGGGGTCCCTGATTCAAATGCGGAAGACTTATATGGAAAAATGATCCCAGCCTTGGCAGAATTTCTAGACATAGACGAAGACAAAATGGAGATGTAACACACAGAATGTTTAGAGTTGCCTCTAGAACGGCGAGAGAAAGAAAACTCCCAAGAGATATAATAATAACCTTCAACCGGACTGTTACTAGAGATAAAATCTTACAACGTAGCCATGAAGGAACATTAAAGGTTGAAGATAGAGATGTAAATTTTTTTAAAGATATACCATTCCAAATCCTTAAGAAGAGAAAAGAATACAAACCTTTGGCCAACTTGTTGATGAAATACGAGATAAACTACAGATGGGAGAAGATCGAGGGAATCTCTTTCAATTATAAACAACAGCGATACAGAATTAACTCGGTCTACAAGGCCAAAGAAATGATGGAAAGACCGAAGAAGGACTTTCAGAAGACACCAGAATCAGACAAAGATAACGAACAACAAACTTTGGAAGAAGAAAAAGAGGTAAGAGAAATACAGAGGCAAGGAGAAGAAGCTGAAGGGTCAGCAAGACAACTATTGGATTCAGAACAAGAAACTGAAGAGGAAGGAGAGCTTGCAGGAGAGTTATTACAGTAACAATACGATTGGATTGCACAGATTTAACAAATAAAATAGCAAAAATGGGGCTTAAAATATATACTTGGAACATTAAAGGATTTAACTCGGAATATAAAAGAAGACAAATATTTCATCATCCGGAAAAGTAAAAATTGGACATAATTTGTTTACAAGAAGTTCGAATAAGAACTCAAGATTTGAAATTTGTACGGAATCCCAAACTAGGCAGTTGTTTTGCGACAACGACTGACCAGAAGAAAAGAGCTGTATTGATATATGTGAATTCAAGATGTCATGCACAAATAAAATTTCAAGATAAGAATGAACGTTACCTTGCGGTAGAAGTTGATACAAAACAAGACAAGATATTAATAGCAGGAATATATGCACCTAACGGAGCCAAAGGATAATTTTTTCCTAAAATAAATGCTGAAATACAAAGATATGTACAAGACACAGGCAATTCAAATGTGGTGGTACTTGGGGATTTTAATGGAGTAGTGAATCCTACAGTGGACAGAACAGTGCAGAAATTGATACCACGAAATAATGGAAAATTACCTAAAAGTTTTTTCCAGATGATGGATGATTTAGAGTTATACGACGTTTGGAGATATAAAAATGGATATTTTTCAGATAGACACAAATCTATGTCCAGAATTGATATGATTTTGGCATCTAAAGAACTGCTTTTGAAGACACATGAAATAGATAGTCCTCCAAATTTGTGCTCAGATCATTTCCCGCTACAAGTGATTTTCAAGGTCATGATCAGAGAGAGGACATGGAGGATCAATGAAGAAATTTTTAACAAGGAAAAGTACATTCAAAAAGCAAAAACAGAGTTAATTAATTAATCAATGAAAATATGACAGCTGAATTACCAATGAAGACAATATGGGACGCAAGTAAAGCTGTGATGCGCGGGAACTTTATCAGATGGTCTGCTGAAATTAATAAGGAGAGGAAGCGTATAGAAGAAACGATTTTGGGGAACATGAAAGAACTGGAGAAACAGATGAGGAAAAACCTGACAGACAAAACTATAAGACAAAAGATTAAGGTATGTCAAGCAGAATTGAATCAATTAAATTTGGGACAAATAGAACAACAGATGCGCAGACAAAAACACACTTCCTTTGAACAGGCTAACAAACCTTCTAAACTTTTGGCTAATTTACTGCGAAAAAGAAGATCAAGAAATATAATAACAGAGATTGCAACGAGGAAGGGAAAGACAACAAAGCAAGAGGAGATAAAACAGGTGTTTTACTCATATTACATAAAGCTATTAAGTAATATCTCCTCAACAAAAAATCAAAGAGAATTGGAAGAATATTTGGAGAGGAAGAATAGAATTAGATTTTCAGAAGAACAGAGAGAGATTTTAAACAAACCGGTATCGATGACGGAGATGGTAGAAGCTATCAGGAACACAAAGAATGACAAATCTCCAGGACCTGATGGCTTTACAGCAAAGTACTACAAAATTTTGGAACATGAACTCTCAATTCTGCTTCAAACAACAATAAATGAGATAAAGACGATGGATTACCAGAAACATGGAAAGAAGCTAACGTAGTTTTGATTCCAAAAGAAGGAAGAGATGCAACGGATGTTAAGAAATACAGACCCATTTCATTACTAAACACAGACTATAAGATTTTTGCCGCTATTTTGGCAGAGAGACTTAAAAAGTTCTTCAAGAACACATTCATGAAGATCGGAATGGCTTTTTACCTAAGAGAATGATGCGTGACAATATCAGGACAGTTTTAAATATAATTGAATATTACGAAAAACATAATGAAAGAAAACTAGCCATGGTATTTGTTGACGCAGAAAAGGCATTTGATATGGTCAATTGGTCATTCTTGAAGACGACTATCAAGCAAGCACAGGCGGGAGAAAAATTTATTTCATGGATTGAAGCAATATATTCTCAACAAATGGCGAGACTAATTATAAATGGAGAATGTACCAAACGGATTGAAGTACTGAGAGGAACAAGGCAGGGTTGTCCCCTATCACCTTTGTTATTCATTATGACATTAGAAATACTCAACGATAATATAAGAGAAGATGCGACAATAAGAGGAGGCCAGATAAAGAAATATCAGTATAGACTCAAAGCCTTTGCAGATGACTTGGTACTTTTTCTTGATGATCCCCTTAAGAGTGTTCAAAGATTGATGGAAATTGTTCAAGAGTATGGCAATTACTCTGGTTTCAAGATTAATAAGGAAAAAACAGTATACATAATAAAAAGTATGAGGGAGAAAGAAGAGGCTGAATTCAAACTAACAACAGGCTTTAATAAAGGACAGAAAGCCAAATATTTAGGAGTTTGGATTACAAAAAGAAACAATGAATTGTATCACAACAACTATGATAAAAAATGGAAGGAGATAACTCAAGATTTGGCAATATGGACTCAACTTAAAATATCCCTGTTGGGAGGAATATCAGTGATAAAAATGAATGTTCTTCCAAAAATGAACTATCTTTTTCAAAACGTACCTATCATTACAAATATTAAATCTTTTGTTCAATGGAAGAGAGACATCACCAAATTTATATGGCAAGGGAAGAAACCAAGAATTAAATGGAGAATTATGACGGACCTAACAGTGAGAGGAGGTCTAGGCCTGCCGGACTTACAGGTATATTACAAGGCAGTGGCGTAAAACTTGGATAAAAGATTGGATGAATCTTCAAAATATGAGACTGCTGGCGTTAGAGGGAGCTGATTTAAGAATGGGATGGCACGCCTATATGTTCTATGGAAAAGCAGTAATAGATAAAGATTTTACGCATCATTTCGTAAGGAAATCGTTACTTAAAATATGGAGCGAATACAAGAAGAAGAACATAAGGCAGCTACCCAACTTGGTCTCTCTGCAAGAAGCCTTTTCTGGAAGATGGACAGATACAGACAAATGGCTACGATATGAAGACTTACTAGAAATGACAGAAGATTGCAGTATGAAGATGAAATCAAGAGAGAAATTGGAAATTGAAGGAATAAAATTAAGCTGGTTTCCCTACAGACAGCTAAAGGAAAGATTTCGAATGGGCATACAAACTTATGGAATACAACAAAAGGAGCAAATCCAATTATTGTGATTGTTAAGAGAAAATCCACCACACTTATTAGCACATTGATATCAAGAAATTTTAAATCAAGAATGCGAGGAGGAGACAGTTAAAGCACCGATGATACAATGGGCACAAAATGTCGGACATCCAATACAATTAGAATGGTGGGAACAGAGTTGGCAACGAACACAGAAATTTACCGCTGCTCAAAATTTAAAAGAAAATTATTATAAACTATTTCATAGATGGTACATGACACCAGAAAAATTAAAGACAATTTATAAGACGGGCACAGGGCAATGTTGGAAATGTCAAGAGAGTTCGGGTACACTATTTCATATGTGGTGGTCATGTCCCAAAGCAGAAAAATACTGGAAAGAAATACATAAGAAAATATGTTCAATTTTGAAGATTCAGTTTGGGATGGTACCTGAACTTTACTTGTTAAACATGACACATATATTAGATGGAATGTTAGTGAAGAAATATTGGAGAATAATACTATACATGGTGACGACGGCCCGTACTGAGTATGCACGACTTTGGAAAAATGAAATTATATCTACTATTGAACAGTGGTGGACAACTTTTATGGAAAACAGAAATGCGGACATTCTTACACAAAGATTAAAAGGGAAATCAGATGAAGACATTAATAAAGAGTGGAAGATTGTTACGGATTTGGGTTGGGTGTAGACAGAAAGCAATGCATAATTCATGATATCAATTACTATACAGGGTAATAATCATAGAAATATCATGTAACAAGTAAAGTAGAGAAATACAGCAGGAACTAACGAATTAAGTTTGACTACTAACATTTTATTGCGATACGCGGTATAACAAATAGAGGAAATATTAATAATTGTAATCCAGAAAGGAAAGGAAGAAGAAGTAACATTGCATGTAAACATTGCAGAGATAATTGTTTGTTTTATTTCCTGAAACTTTAATAAAATTATAAAAAAAAAAAAACCCTCTGCCCACGTCCGCCACCATGCAAGGGCACAGGAGAGAGACAAGGAGGAGAAAGAATCATAGAATCATAGAATCATAGAAATGTAGAGTTGGAAGAGACCGCAGGAGCCATCCAGTCCAACCCCCTGCCATGCAGGAACACCCTCAAAGCACTCCCGACAGATGGGCGTCCAGCCTCTGCTTAAAAACCTCCAAGGAAGGAGACTCCACCACACTCCGAGGCAGCCGATTCCACTGCCGGACAGCCCTGACCGTCAAGAAGTTCTTCCTGAGGTTCAGGTGGAATCTCCTTTCCTGCAGCTTGAATCCATTGCTCCTCGTCCTGGTCTCTGGAGCAGCAGAAAACAAGCCCTCTCCCTCCTCTACATGGCATCCTTTCAAATATTTAAACATGGCTCTCATGTCCCCTCTTAACCTTCTCTTCTGCAGACTGAACATACCCAGCTCTCTAAGTCTATCCTCATAGGACATGGCTTCCAGGCCTCTCACCATTTTGGTTGCCCTCCTCTGGAACTGCTCCAGCCTGACCATGTCCTTCTTGAATTGAGGTGCCCAGAACTGGACACAGGATTCAAGATGAGGTCTAACCAAAGCAGAGTAGAGTGGTACCAGTACCTCCCTCGATCTAGACACCATACTCCTATTGATGCAACCAAGAATTACATTGGCTTTCTTGGCTGCTGCATCACACTGCTGACTCATGTTCCGCTTGTGGTCTATTAAGACTCCTAGATCCCTTTCACACGTACTGCTGTCCAGCCCCGTGTCCCCCATCCTATATTTCTGTATTTCATTTTTTCTACCTAAGTGTAGGACCTTACACTTCTCTCTGTTGAATTTCATTTTGTTAGCTTTGGCCCAGCTCTCCAGTCTGTCCAGGTCATTTTGAATTTTGATCCTGTCCTCTGGCGTATTAGCAACCCCTCCCAATTTGGTGTCATCTGTAAATTTGATGAGCGTGCCCTCCACTCCTTCATCCAAGTCGTTGATGAAGATATTGAACAGCCCTGGGCCCAGGACAGAACCCTGTGGCACCCCGCTGGTCACTTTTCTCCAGGAGGAAAAGCAGCCATTGGTGAGCACCCTTTGGGAACGGTCAGTCAACCAGTTACAGATCCACCTGACAGTAGCCCTGTCCAGCCCGCATTTTATTAGCTTCTTTGCAAGAATGTCATGGGGAACTTTGTCAAAGGCCTTACTGAAATCGAGATATGCTACATCCACAGCATTCCCTTCATCTATCAAGCTAGTAACTCTATCATAAAAAGAAATAAGATTAGTCTGGCATGACTTATTTTTGAGAAATCCATGTTGACTTCTCGTGATTACCGCGTTGCTTTCTAAGTGATTAGAAACTGACTGCTTAATGATCTGCTCCGGAATCTTTCCGGGTACAGACGTCAGGCTGACTGAACGATAATTATTTGGGTCCTCTTTTTTTCCCTTCTTGAAGATGGGGACAACATTTGCCCTCTTCCAGTCTGCTGGAACTTCTCCTGTCCTCCAAGATTTCTCAAAGATTATAGCAAGCGGTTCCGAAATGACCTCTGCCAGTTCTTTTAATATCCTAGGATGCAATTCATCTGGCCCTGGAGACTTGAATTCATCCAGTGTGGCCGGGTGTTCCTGTACCACCTCTCTACCTATTATGGGCCGCGTTTCCCCTGCTTCCTCCCCTGCTCCCCGACCGCCAGGTTGAGTGCTTGTCTCCTTCTGGGAAAAAACTGAGGCAAAGAAGGTGTTGAGTAGTTCTGCCTTTTCTCTTCCCCCTGTTAGTAATTCGCCATCTTCTCTGCGCAGCGACCCTATCGCCTCCTTCTTTTTCCTTTTGCTGCGGACATATTTAAAAAAGCCCTTTTTATTGTGTTTGATGTCTCTGGCCAGCCTAAGTTCGTTCTGTGCTTTAGCCTTTCTGACCTCCTCCCTACATCTCCCGGCTACTTGCTTAGATTCTTCTTTGGTGGTTTCCCCCTTCTTCCATTTCCTGTACACGTTTCTCTTAACGCTTAGCTCAGCTGAGAGTTCTTTAGCCAACCATTCTGGTTTCTTCAGATGCCTTCCAGTTTTCCTCCTTACTGGCACAGTTTTAGACTGTGCCTTCAGCATCTCCCTTTTAAGGAACCCCCATGTCTCCTGAACTCCTTTCCCTTTCACTATTCCTGACCACGGAATTCCAGCCAGCAGCTCCCTAAGTTTACAGAAGTCCGCTTTTTTGAAATCTAAGACGAGTGTCTGGCTACACTGATCTTCTCCTTCCCACCGAATGCCAAATTCCAACAGGGCATGGTCACTCCCCCCTAAAGATCCAACCACTTCTACCTCATTAA
Organism: Cyclura pinguis; assembly: GCA_030412105.1. Classification (NCBI taxonomy): domain Eukaryota; kingdom Metazoa; phylum Chordata; class Lepidosauria; order Squamata; family Iguanidae; genus Cyclura; species Cyclura pinguis. The sequence continues at coordinate 3,785,799 of CM059602.1, forward strand.
CAAGGTCATCCCTGTTGGTCAGGATCAGATCTAGAATATTGGATCCCCTTGTGGCCTCTTCCACCTTCTGGACCATGAAATTGTCTGCAAGGCGAGCAAGAAACTTGCTGTACCTTGCTGTCTTGGCAGAGTTTGACTGCCAACATATATCTGGGTAATTGAAATCTCCTATTATTACTGTATCTCTCCTTTTTGAATGCGCGGTCATTTGGTTGAGGAAGGCGTCATCAAGGTCCTCAGCCTGGCCTGGAGGTCTGTAGTAAACCCCCACCAGAATATCCCTGTTGTTTCTGGCTCCCTTAATTTTTACCCAGATGCTCTCCACCTGGCTTTCTGGGTTTAAGTCACGGATCTCTCCACAGGTGAAAACATCCTTGACAAACAAGGCTACTCCTCCTCCTTTCTTGTTTGATCTATTTGGTCTAAAGAGAGACAGCGAGAGATGGAGAGACAGAGGCCATTTCCGCACTAGCCTGTTATAGCGCTATGATTCCACTTTCAACATCCTATGGAATCCTGGAGTTTGCCCCTCCCGAAACTGCAAACCCCAGGATTCCATAAGATGTTGAAAGTGGAATCATAGCGCTATAACAGGCTAGTGCAGAAATGGCCAGAGAACAGAATCCAAAGTCTGTTCCACCCAGGAGTGTAGCAATGGGGGTGGCGATGCAGCAAAATGACAGTTTTGCGCCCTCCCAATGAGAATTCTGCTCCTCCAAATGAAAATTTCCTTCAGTCCCCAGATTTCTAGCTTTGCAGAGGAAGATGGTGAAAATTCTTCACACCTTGAACTCTTGTCTTTGCTGCGTTCACATTCCTTTGGTCACTTAATTGTTGTTGCTGCTGCGTTCATTCCTTCATTCCTTCATCCATTCCTTCATTCATTCATTCATTCATTCACCACTCTCTATGCACATGGTGCTTTACAAGTAAAACAATGAAAAACGGTGCATCCTGACAAATTTAAATATAGGAATACTGGCAATTTCAATATACTAGCATATATACCCAGCATTGCCCAGGATTTTATTTTTTCATAGGTAATACAGTACTTGTTAGAAAGATTTGAGATCCTGTGTCTCTAATTCCCCAAACTGTCTTGTCCAGTACCTGTAACTTTTCCCCATATTCCTCAATCCAAACTGTATTCAGAGTTATTAACATGCAGAATTGGGTTCCTGAGGGAATACAAGGCCCTCCTCCTTGCTGCTAGGCCTCATCTCCTTAGCAACCGGCCAGGCCCATGGGAGAGAATCCCCCGCTAAGCTCCCAGTGGGCACTGGAGCAAAGCAAACTGTCCCTCACCGAGACCTAGCCATGAGTGCGAATCCAACCACTCCTGAGACCACGGTGCTTTCAGAGCACAGAGAAGGCTCTCACCAGGCTAAAGTTTAGGAAGAAAACCCCATAGAAATGAAACAAGGCACAGAACATCACCAGCATGTGTGAGAGGCAGGGAAAAGAGGACACACAGTGAGTGGAAGCTGATCCCAAGCTTCCAGGACTCATGGTGGTTCCCTCTCTGAGACAGCAGTTAGTCCCCTGCAGTTTCCCCTGAGATTTTCTTGAATCCCTGGCAGAGAGAGTCCGTCCTCTCCATGCCCTCTTTCAAAGGAATTTCCTGTGGGACTGGGGAGCCAAGCAGCAAAACGCTTCTGCCCAACCAGAGCACAGGTTAGCAAAGGCACTCACTCTAGCACACCCTGACTCGACAACGCACACTCCTCCCACATGCTTTCCATCAGGGGAAATATCCATGGCCATAGCTGCAGGTGCCAAACAGCACAGTGAAGTGGCTACTGCCTTCCCCTTTGCAGAACTATGCTGGTGCCAGGTTGCATTCATGTTCTGTGCCCATCAATGCATTTTTACCTTGGTGATCTTGAGAGGGGCCAAGACAGTCCATGGCTCCATCTCAGTCGCCATCATGCCAAGAGAAAAGCCATTACTCCAGGAGGCATTTTGGATAAGCACCGGCCTCCCCTTTGATTTGGCCACAAAAGTCACAAGCCATGAGTGGACACAGCCACTTGTACAGGCGATTTCAAAAATACACAGGCAGTCAGCTCTGAAAGATTGGAAAGGAAGGCCCCCCAGACTGGGCAACCCCCTCCTTTGTGGAGCAGCAGAGGAGGAGGCAACTGCCCTAACTCCCTTAACTCCCATCTTGAAGAGACGCACTCCAACAAATTTTCCCCCTTTTTGTGTACATAGTTTGTGGCAGTGTTAGTTGTGTTGCAGTTGTAGATTTTAAACTTCTTCCCCTTTTGCAACAAGGCAGCCAAGGCTCAGTCTTTTCTTTAGTCTGCAAAAATGGTTTCTGCTCTCCCTCAGTGGTGCATACCCATAATCTCCTTAAAACCTTGGCACATCTGTGCATGATGGCTGCCAGCCTTAGGCTGGAGGGGACCTACTACTGACTTCTCCCTCAGCTTTCTCCCTGAAAATATAGGATCCCTGTTGACTTCATCTCGAGCCCTGATCCACTGAAAAGATGTTGGTCCAGTCTACCAACCATGCTGAGACAGCCAGCCACAGGTATACACTGGTTCAACATGCAAGGTGAGCACTGATCCCGGAAGGCCTCGAAAGCCAAAGAATGCTGCTCACTCCTACTGTACCCCAGTTTCTCCAGATACAAGGGGGTGTGTGGAACCCTCACTCCACCTCTCCGAATATGCAAAAGACTGCTTTTCATGAAACCTAAGCATGTCCTCCTACTCCAAACATACACAAGGCCTGTGAACTGTTTTGGACTCTAGAAATGAAGTTCCTCTCTATACCTGATGAACTGGACTCTCATTTTGCAGCTGCTGCCATTCAATTTTAGCAACTTGCCAAATGGACTTTTGCCTTCATTGAAACCTTGTAAGCCAGACCACTGCCTTTAATTGTGGATGTATTAGCCTTTAATTGTTGCTATATGCATGTGATATCTAATTTTAGTAATTTCTGCTTCTATTGCTGGAGCAGAACCTCTGTGTGTGTGTAAGGTATGCCTGTATTTAGATACCCTGTTCTCCCTCTCTCTTTCTCCCTCTCTCTTCTTCCATTCTCATTATGCTCAACTTTTAGTTTAGAGACCAACTCTACAAGATTTGTGGAATGGGTTAGACCTATAACCTGAAGGTGTTAGATTTGAACTCAGAACCAACAAACTGCTAAGTTGAACTTTTTTCCTGTGTCTTACTGATGAAGCGTTTCCACCTGGACATTGTTACTTCTCTGAGTTATTTGTATATTGATATGTCTGCACTGCATTTGAATTTGCGGTTCTAATTGCTGGAGAGTTTTGTATATTGTATCATTGTCATGATATGTGTGTTATTAGGTGCTCTTTTCTTTGCTTTCTTTCTTTCCTCTGTTTTTGTAAACTTAATTGGCAACATTTTTACTAAGTTGTCCATCCTACCAAGCGTTTGGCTGACAAGCTTAATGGAGGTTAAACAGCTCACCCTGAACTTTCTGATCCTATCTGAACTTTCCTATTCCCTCCTCCGAAATTTGCCAAAGTTTCAAATTATCTAAAGCAGGTCCCATCTAGAAAAATGAAACCTCGCAAGCTCCACGAAGGTTGCATTGTTTAGGGGGGGGATCTGTAAGACCCCGCTTTGGGGGTCCCTGATATCAGTATGGTTTGGAATGGGCGCCATATCTGATTGGCATCCTATTTAATTGGCAACGCACTTTAATTTGCACTGATATCAAAATCCAACCTGAAGGTGACCGGGAGCTCAAACCAAAAGAGGAAGAAACTTGACTGTGAGTATGAGGTCACAGGTAGGTCAGCCTAAAACACCCTCTTGGTGTAACCTCGGTCAATTATCAGATAAATCACCGCTGTTCTGGAGAATAATAGAAGCTGGAATTTCCTGGCCATTGGGAGAAGCCCCCCAGGACACTGATTGACATCCCCTGTACACCTGGACGCCTTCCTCCTGCCTCGTAGCACCCACAACAGACACCTGTCACAACAGTCATCATGTCTTTGTCATCCGACCACTGCGAACATTAGTGGGTTGGCAGTCCATTATCTATGCTGCAACTTCCGTCGTTCCACGGCTGAAACTGCACATACCTTCCACGCCACAGGCTATTTTTTGGGTGCAAATACCCCTGATTTCAGGATGCCCAGTCCAGGCTCTCAAAGGTCTGCCTGTCACTCTGTCCGTCTGGCTCCCGAACGAGAACTGTCCTTAGGTCCTACCTAAGCAAACCACATTTCGGCTTCTTCATACTCTTCTGGGCTGGTAATTATAAATCTCCCCAAACCCCTCAGCCTCTCTATGCATAATTTTTCCTCCCTTTCTCCTTCAGTCAACTCTTGCGTGAATGTTTGACTGCGTGTATCTTGTGTGCGTGCATGAGTGAATTCCCCCCAATAAAAACACATTTTTAGCTTACTTTTGAATCTTTGGCGGGTTCTTTTCCCGCATGTGCCCGTAAACACTGGTGGCGAGGTCTCGTTAAGTTATCCCCCTCTCGCAAGCCTCCTCTTTGAGCTAATTCATCCCCCACTTTTACATAGAGGTACTGGAATCACAGGGTGGCCCTTGTGGCACCCACATTTTGGGGTAACAGCCCCTCTCCGAACTGCCAACCACAGGACTTCATCGAATCTTCATAGGCAGCCAATCGTATGAGGTCTTCGCCTGACACAGACCAACAGACAAACTTTGACTTTTATATATTAGATAGGGAGAGAAGGAATAACAGGACTATACCATACAGTCATAAAACAAATTATTCAGAAAAAATGCAAAAAAACCCACAAAAAAACCCAAAACATCCACCAATATAATGTAAACCAAAGTGACAAATATGCGTAATCAAACTACGCAAAATTATAAAATATTACAAGATTATAATTTGCCTGCCCCTTTACTTGGGAATACCTGAATTGTGTCTTTAAAGGTTCAGCGGATGTTTGGATTTAGTGCAGTACTAAAAATTTTGGGACTCGAAGGAGCATTTCTGGCAGGCGAGGGGCAAAATTCTTGTTTGGGAGACCACCCTCAATTTGCGCACATACACGTGTACTCGAACCCTCGCCCCTCACTTCATTTATATTTGGAGGGGCTGAGGTTTGGAAACTGGGAGCTGCGTGGAATATCCCTCCTTGTCTCTGAGCCAGCGGCTCTCTGCTTTGCTCTGCAACGGACCTGAGAAACAAACCCTGCGGGAGGCAGAGGAAAACCTCTGCAGATCACATCCACTTCCCCATTTTGTGAGAAGCTCTGCTGGCTGGTCTGTAAAACCCTTGGAGAAGTCCCTCTCCACCCCCACCCCCCGTACTATGTAAATACCCACGGCCGCTGTATTTGCTTTTAAAAGAAGTAACTAGTCGAGGTCCTGAATGCAAAGTTTTTAACCAGAAGGCCGTTGTTGTTTTGCAGAAAACAGGGCTGTGCTGTCAATTTCTCTATCACAGCACTACATTTCCCCTCACTGCCTGAATCCTTGATGCCTGTCAGCATAAGATATTTCACGTCATGGCAAACCCCACAACATTTCCCAGATGAAAACCTGGACACATGTGTGGTCAAGATGGCAAAAGTTGTTAATACGGAAGAACAAGCAAGCTAGGAGAGGATGCAGGAATCTGCTTTGGCTTAAGCTTACAGGGAAAGGCGAGATTCTGCCTCTCCTCTCCTCTTCTCTCCCCTTGCTGAGTTCACTGAATGCAAACTACTTTTGTGCTCTGAACTGAGTTTGCAGCAACCGAAGTAAGCTAAGGACAAATGCTTCATTCTCCAGACCTCCCGTCATCCTGGTCGCCCTTTTCTGAACCCATTCCAACTTGTCTATATCCTTCTGAAAACGAGATGTCCCTCTCAAAATGACGATGATGAGCCCTGAATAATACCGAATAGAATGGGATCACAGTCCTCCCTCCACGTTCGCAGGTTTGACCTTCGTGGATTTGATTATGTGTGAGGTGCACGCATGCTTCCTTCCATGCTCCTTCTCCCGTGCACTTGCCTTTTGCCCAGACATGCGTGTCTTCCTTCTCCATGACAGGGAAAAGGCAAAGGAATGGCAGGAGAGGCACACACACCTGCCTTCTCCACATGTGGTGCTCCCCCTCCCACTCCCTTGCCTTTTGCCTGGGCGTGGAGGACAGGTGGAGACTGAGCGCCAAGGCAGAAGGCAAGGGAATGGGGGCGAGGCACGAGTGTGCCCGTCTTCTCTCTGCGTGGTGCCCTCTCCCCTTCCCTTGCCTTTTTGGCTCGGTGCTGAGAGAAGTGAAATCTATTTTAGCTTCTGGAATGGAGGGCATGCTCATCAAATTTGCAGATGACACCAAACTGGGAGGAGTTGCTAATACGCCAGAAGTCAGGATCAAAATTCAAAATGATCTGGACAGATTGGAGAGCTGGGCCAAGGCTAACAAAATGAAATTCAACAGAGAGACGTGTAAGGTCCTACACTTAGGTAGAAAAAATGGAATGCAGAAATATAGGACGGGGGACACGTGGCTGGATAGCAGTGCGTGTGAAAGGGATCTAGGAGTCCTAATAGACCACAAGCTGAACATGAGTCAGCAGTGTGATGCGGCAGCCAAGAAAGCCAATGCAATTCTCGGCTGCATCAATAGGAGTCTGGTGTCCAGATCGAGGGAGGTACTGGTACCACTCTACTCTGCTTTGGTTAGACCTCATCTTGAATCCTGTGTCCAGTTCTGGGCACCCCAATTCAAGAAGGACATGGTCAAGCTGGAGCAGGTCCAGAGGAGGGCGACCAAAATGGTGAAGGGCCTGGAAGCCAAGCCCTATGAGGACAGACTTAGAGAGCTGGGTGTGTTCAGTCTGCAGAAGAGAAGGTTAAGAGGGGACATGAGAGCCATGTTTAAATATTTGAAGGGATGCCATGTAGAGGAGGGAGTGGGCTTGTTTTCTGCTGCTCCAGAGACCAGGACAAGGAGCAATGGCAAACCCTAGGATTCCATAGGATGTTGCAAGTGGAATAATAGCACTATAACAGTCTAGTGCGGAAATGGCCCTAGTCTCTGGAGCAGCAGAAAACAAGCTTGCTCCATCTTCCATGCGCCATCTCTTCAAACATGGCTATCATTTTGCCTCTTAACCTTCTCTTCTATATGCTAAAGACACCCATCTCCCTCAGCCGCTCTTCACAGGGCTTTATGGTTTCCAGGTCTTCAACCATTTTCTATAGTCAGAGTTGCCATTATCTGATCTCTCCCTTATTGAGCTGTATGCCGGCCCGTTCGGAAAAATTCTGTGTAAGAGTCCTGTTGGAGGACACACGTCCGAACGTAACCCTATCAGTTGCTAAATTTCTGTCATCAGTTATTAAGATCAGAGAGAAAGAAGTATTAAAAATATACCAGGATACTGGCAATGCACTTTAAGAACAACCCAATTCTATTGCACTAATGAGAGGGACTTGATGAACGCCCATTTATAGTCTACCTAATAATTCATATTGTCTATGATTTTAATTTACTTCATGTACTCTTTTTTATACTATTTTATGCATTTACGCCCTATTTTTATGCTTTTATATCCTGTCCATACTCTATCCTATTTATATATTTGTATCCTATTTTTAGTCGGTGTATTTTATCTATACCGTACCATTGGATGTTTTTTTTTTATGGTGGGTTTATGGAATGTAAAATAAAATTTGACTTTACAGTGTAAACATAGCCAGCTCCTTGAGCTGGTGCTCATAGGGCTTCATGGTTCCCATGCCTTTTCCCATCTTGGTCACCCTTCCTCTGGACATATTCCAGCGTACCAATATCCTTCAGGAATTGTGGTGCCCGGAGATGGACACGGTATTTCACATCAAGCATGTGAGTGGGTCTGTGTGTCCCCGAGAGTCTGAGAGTAATACCATCAGGAAACTAGACTCTATCTATCAGAAAATAAAACTTCGGGGGTAGTGTGGGACAGGCAGGGGCAGTTATAATCTACAACAGAATTATCTACCAGAGGGCTCTAGTGCCTTGCCAAACGACAAATCCCAGGATTCTTTAGGAAGGTGCTATGACATTTAAGAGTAGCATCAATACGTCACAATTGTGTGGAAGTCATCTTGATCTTTCAGATGCATACTCAGCTATAACTCCATGATGATTTCCCAGGTTAAGCCCAGGGCATTGAATATTATACAATTAATATACAATTAAAATATTAATATACAATTAATATTTTACTAACATATTTCTATACTCTTTCCACCAGACCTCAAAGCAATTGACCTCCTGTTGCAAAAATGCAAAGAGGGGACCGAAAAGTGAAAAGAAGACACGCTGGATGCTGGAATTGTGTTGCAACCACATAGTTCTGGTGAAACACTCTCCAGGCTGGTCGACAGACGCTGTTAAGCAAACTCCACCCATCCCTCCCACCCTCCTCTAGCTGGCGGAAGACCCGGCCGTTTCTCAGAAATTGCAAGAAGGGAACTTCCTTTTGTGGAATGCAAATTACTCCAGGTCTGCAGCTCTGATGCAACCCAAGAAACTTTGGTTGCCTGGTTAAGAATTGAGGGAGCACGAGTCAGGGCCTCGGGAGAAGCCCACGGCAGTACCGCCTTCACTAGCTGGAGGGAATGTGAGAGGGGGCCTGCTGAGAGAGTGTGATGTGCCCGAGATCACCCAGTGGGCTTCCACGGCCGAGCGGGGAACCAAACCCCGCTCTCCAGGGTCACAGTTGAGTGCTCAACCTGCTGCAGTGCACTGGCTCTCTTTATTCTTTTACTGAGATGTAGTTATTTTAATACTATAAATAGTTTATTTCTATTTTAATATTCATTTTTGTATCCTTTTAGTGTTCTCCTAAATTGTGAGCTGCTTCGAGCCCCAATTTTGGAGAAAAAAGCAAGATATACTACACCGTTGGCCCTCCGTATCCACAGATTCTGTATCCACAGACTCAACCAACCAATGGCTTGAAAACATTTTTTAAAAAACCCAGAAATCAACTTTTGGTTTTCCCGTTTTATATAAGTGAGGCTGTTTTACTACACCATTGTACATAATGGGACTTGAGTACCCATGGGTTTTGGTATCCACGGGGGGTCCTGGAACCAAACTCTAGGGGATACCAAGAGCCCACTGTAACAGCAACAATTCATAGTGTCTTCTTCCATCCTCTCAGCTATGGATCTCATGTTGATAGATTGGTGAATCTGTTCTGGGTTTCCGTCTGAGCTTTAAAGGGGCTCTCAGATGCTTCTAGCCCTATACCACAAAATAGATGATAGCTCCTTTAAAGTTCACACTAAAACCCAGAGCAGATTTACCACCCCACTAACATAGGCACCACTGAGGATCCCATAAAGTATGACTAAGCTGGCCAGGGTTGGAAAAAAATTTTTTTTTTTTTGGCTACGACACCCAGAATCCTAGCTGGGGGATGGGAGTGGTGGTCCCAAAATTTCACTGTCAGTGGCTCTAGCCATATGATATTGGAGCCACTACCCACCACTGGATCTTCCCCTCCTATAAGCAACGCTTTGGGGCTCCAGGGCAAAGAGGACAACCCAAGAAGACCAAGTGCACAGGTCAACCACGACCATAGAGTGGTGGTCAACGTGTAGAAGAAGGGTGCTTCAATGGATGGCTAACTGTCCACCACAAATGGCCAGCTGGTATGCCCAGGGGGCAGAGAAATCCAAAATGAGTACTATGTGACCCTCTTCTGCCTAGAAACCATCCTCATACAGGTATTTATGGACTTGCTGGACCAGGTGCTAAGCTCTGAAAGACCTTCTAGAGAGGGGATCCGGTCAGCCTGTCATAGCCAAAACACCAAAGAGGCTTCGGTGGTCAACAACCGCTGCTGAGGAGGTGGAATAAAACATTCCTTTCCCAGTGATGATACATTTCATATTTAAAACCAGCCTGTCCCAGATCCCCAGTTTCCAAAAGCTCTGGGAACCGGGACGATGTCTAACGCCCCGTGCATTAAAAGTACATCTTTTAAAAATGCATTTTATTAAATACACCACTGTGAGCTCAAGGCAATTTCAGGCGGAGTGTATTGCCACTGTAGGATTCATTAAGCCTCTTTAGCCTAAACATTTATGAATGTGGAAAGAATCACTTTGACACAAATTGGCTATTATGCCCCCCTGTTACAGGTGGTTCAGCTACTTTCAGCTTCTGGGTTCTGACAGTTTTGCAGTTCCCATTTGCCTGGGTCAGTTGCTTGTTAAGAACGTGTCTCTAGCTGTCAGGAAAGTAGCAAAGGTTGCAGCAGAGAGCTTACACTGCGGCCATTTCCGCACTAGAGGGTTATAGCGCTATGATTCCACTTTCAATCTCTTATGGAATCCTGGGGTTTGCAGTTTAGGGAGGGGCCTTTAGACTTCTCAGCCGGAGAGCTCTTGGGCCTCAGGAAACTACAAACCCCAGAATTCCACAGGAGGTTGAAAGTGGAAAAATAGCACTAGAACAGTGTAGTGTGGAAAGGTCCCTAGTCCAGTGCTTCAATCCACCACACTACACTGTCTCTCTCCACAGATCGTAATAATGTGCACTGTTTTTCTTATTCTGTTTGATTGTTTTTGCAGGGTACTTTCTGTCCCTGTGCCTGCTCCCCAGTTGTTGGAAGAGGAAAGGACCCTGAAGCTCTGCCGCCAATCACTGAACAACTTGCTGGACCACCTTTCCGGCACCTCGCCACTTCAGCTGGCCTTGCCTACAGCTTTCAGGTATACCTTCAAGTCATTAGGATGGGAAACTTGATTTCTTTTTAGTTTTTAAGTAGTGTCTATACCTGGCGTTGCCCGGGATTTTATTTTCTCATTGGTGATACTTGTTAGAAAGATTTCAGATCCTGTGTCTCTGATTCCCCAAACTGTGTTGTCCAGGACCTCAAACTTTTCGCCAATCCGATCTGTATTCAGAGTTATTAACACGCGCAGGTTGGCTTCCTGAGGGAATACACTGCCCTCCTCCTTGCTGCTAGGCCTTGTCTCCATAGCAAGCACAGTTGACTGAGGCTGAAGAGCTCTCTGGCTGAGAATGCTAAAGGCCCTTCCCCAAACTGCAAACCCCAGGATTCCACAGAATCTTCTTAGGCAGCCAGTCCTATGAAGTTTTCACTTGACACAGGCAAACAGATAAACGTTGACTTTTATATATTAAATTAAAACCAAGATCCTCAGAAAGTTGCTATCAACACCGCAGACCTATGGCACAATGCAGATCACCGTCTACCTCTGCCTGGCCTCTGCTCTCCATAACCAAATAAATGTGTCATTTCACACATAGATACTTCATTTATCGCATTCAAGTGCTGAATTCTGCTTTGCATTGCTCCAGCTCAGGGCGAAAGCACCCGCTTTGCATGCAGAAAGTGCTAAGTTCAGTTCCTGGCATCTCGAGGCTGGGCTGGGAAAGACTTCTGGCGGTATGGGGTGACACGGAATAGTGGTCTGACGCAGTATCAGGCGGCTTCCAACAGTCTTATGTCCCCCGACATCATCTTGCTGTAATCCTAACCACAGGTGAGTGGGCATGTCTGCAACTTGGACCATTTCCGCACTAGACTGTTATAGTGCTATTATTCCACTTTCGACATCCTATGGAACCCTGGGGTTTGCAGTTTAGGGAGGGGCCGGTAGGCCCCTCCCTAAACTGCAAACCCCAGGGTTCCATAGGATGTCGAAAGTGGAATAATAGCACTATAACAGTCTAGTGCGGAAATGGCCTCGGATGTCAACGTGATGTGTGTCTCGTAGTGTTTGAGCACTGGACTATGACTCTGGAGATGAGGGTTCGAATCCCCACTTGCCCATGGGGACTCACTCACTGAGTGACCTTGGCCCAGTCACACTCTCTCAGCCTCAAAGGGAGGCAAAGGCAATCCCCCCTTGGAACAAATCTTCCCAAGAAACCCCCATGATAGTTTTGCCTTAGAGTTGCCATAAATCAGAAACACCCTGAAGTCTCTCAGTAGGAACAACAACAGCAACCTAGTTCGATCTTGTGTGCTTTAAATACTGCAATACTTACACTCCAAGACGACAAAGATAAATACAGTATTCAGCATCCTACATTTGCATGAGAAGATCTCGTTGCTTTGGCTGCCTAGGAATGTGTATTTTACAGGGGTCAACTGCAAGAAAAAGCATTTTTGGACATATGGGCTGGAAGTCTGTTAGTGTCTTATGCATTTGTAAGCTCCCTATAGAAGTGGCTGGATATTTTTGTCCAACGTGGAACATATTGCAAACCCCAGGATTCCATAGAATGCAATTCTTGGTTGCGTCAAGAGGAGTACGGTGTCTAGATCAAGGGAGGTGATGGTACCGCTCTATTCTGCCTTGGTTAGGCCTCATTTGGAATCCTGTGTCCAGTTCTGGACACCTCAATTCAAGAAGGATGTCAACAAGCTGGAGTGTGTCTAGCGGAGGGCGACCAAAATGGTGATGGGTCTGGAAGCCATGAAGACCTATGAGGAGCAGCTTAGGGAACCGGGTATGTTTAGTCTGCAGAAGAGGAGGTTAAGAGGGGACATGAGAGCCATGTTTAAATATTTGAAGGGATGTCATGTTGAGGAGGGAGCAGGCTTGTTCTCTACCGCTCCAGAGACTCGGACAAGGAGCAATGGATTCAAGCTGCAGGAAAGGAGATTCCACTTGAACCTCAGGAAGAACTTCCTGACGGTCAGAGCTGTCCGGCAGTGGAATCTGCTGCGTTGGAGTGTGGTGGAGTCTCCTCCTTCTTTGGAGGTTTTTAAGCAGAGGCTGGATGGCCATCTGTCGGGAATGCTTTGATGGGTGTTCCTGCATAGCAGGGGGTTGGACTCGATGGCCCCTGGGGTCTCTTCCAACTCTATGATTCTATGATTTTATGATTCTATATGCATTGAGTTCAAGGCTGCAAAGGCAAAGTTAGCATCACTGGCACTAACTTTGTGTGGTACTAACTTTGCCTTGTGTCAAAGACACAAGCACATTGTGCATGGAAGGGCATTGTGCCTTGCAAATGAGTACATAACGTGCATGAATGCACATGCACATTTGGTGGTGCTCTCAGATCCACATGTGGTGTCTTCATGGTTGTTGTTAATTGCAAGCAAGTTGGCTCTGACATATGGCGATCCTGTGAATGAGAGGTTAGCAAGGCCATTTCCACACTAGTTTAGTCGTTTTGGCTTTTAGGGCAAGTTCAAGGTTGATTTGCTCTCAGACTCACTCCTCAGTCTTTTTAGCAGTCCGTGGTCCCTGCAGCATTTCATAGATGAAAACTGGGACACATATGGCCAAGCAACTTCAGAGTGTTGTCAAGAGGGCAGAAAATTGTATTAATGAGGAAGAACACACAAGCTAGGAGAGGCTGCACAAGTTTGCTTTTCCTGGAGTTTATAGGGAACAGCAGGTTGCGCTTCCCCTTCTCCTCTCTTACCTGCTGAGTTGGTTGAGGGCAAACTATTTTTGCACTTTGAACTCCATTTGCAGTAAATGAAATAAACTGTGGACAAAGAGGGAAAGTGAAAGGAGGAGAGAGAAACTGGGACATTTTAAAAACAACTGAGAAAGAGGTTTAATTGGAACTGTCCTTGCTTAATTGGGACGGGTGAGAGTATTCATCTTCATTCAATTGCACAATTTTGCTATTTAGCGCAAGGATTTCATAGCACTATTAACCTGTAATTCTGCATGTGGAGATTTACCCTATGCAAACCCCATCTAGGATCACAGCCATGGTCAGCTCATATTAACATATTTGCCTAACCTATGCTTACATTATATATGCTTTCCTGTTTTTTGTTGTCTTTTCTTCCTCTTTTTGCATTATGTTAACCCCCCTAATATATATTTTTTAAAATAACAGGGGTGGATAACGGGTATCCAGATGCTATTCAACTGCAACTCCCATCAGACAAAGCCAATGTAACCAAGGGTGAGATGTGATGGGAGATAAAGTCCAACAAAAGTGGGAAGGCTGTGCTTTCTCTAGCTTCCTGTGTTTTGATCTGAGTGTAAACTTCAGTCTCCGTATGGCTATGGTCCTTTCATCCCTCCACTTTCCAAATTTTCACAGCTCTTCAAATTGCAGAAATATAATACAAAGAAGTAAGAAGATGGGTAGAGGCGAGTAGAGTCAACCAAGTAAGCCACAGTTGTTCTGAGCTTGCAGGACTCAAGCTAAGACTGTTGACAACACAGAGGCTGGGGGTGTGTGTCTTATTTATAGGGTCACCGGACACTGAAGCCAACCACTAAAAAACAACGAGATAGGCGGACAGAGGCCTAAATCCAGTTGTTAGTCCAAACTAAAGTAGACCCACTCAATGAAATGTACTTACATCAACATAGACTGAACAAGCGCCCGTTGATTCAGTGATCGGCCTTGCTTCAGATGAACAACTGATTTAGACTGCGTGAGGCCGTGATAGCTTCGCCTTAGGGTCGCCGTAAGTCGGAACCAACTGGAAGACTCACAACAACAACAAAGAATCAAAAACTAAAGACAAAATCAGCCTAGCCAATAATCCTGAACTGTATGTACCCATGGGTTTTGGTGACCAGAATTTGGAAAAAGTTTTTTTTAAAAAAATTACACTTCCTATCGTAGTTTCTGGAAGTTGTACTCCAAGAAAAGTAACTTTGACGAGCACTAGTGGTGGCGATTGCAGATTCTTTCTGTGCGTCATTAACCATGGCCACACCAATTGACTGAAGCTAGCAAGAAAAAGAAATTAATTCCCCAAACGCAGAGGAGTGGCCAACAGACTGAAAGCGATGTCATGGTTACTTTGAGCTTTGCTAAGGATTTTGTGGTCGTTGTGCTGTTTCTGACTTATGGTGACCCAAGGGGACCCACGGTCTTCTGGGGTTGAGTGTGTATGAGGTGCCTAGGGTCACTGAGTGGGCGACTGAACCCTGGACTTCAGGGTCATAGCCCAATGTTCAAACCGTGGCCATTGCCACACTAGGCTGTTATAGTGCTATTATTCCACTTTCAACATCCTATGGAATCCTGGGGACTCAAAGGCCCTTCCCTAAACTGCAAACCCCAGGATTCCATAGGATGTTGAAAGTGGAATAATAGCACTATAACAACCTAGTGCGGAAATAGCCCATGACACCACACTGGCTTTATTATTAAGTAATTTTTCACTGTGCATGTTCTCCAGTCCACCAGCAGAGGGCAGCGTTGCTCCATGGCAGCTTCTGTAGAAGTTGGTTGCTTCACCAGCCTGATGGGACAAAAGCCATTTCCGCACTAGACTGTTATAGCGCTATTATTCCATTTTCAACATCCTGTGGAATCCTGGGGTCGGCCCCTCCCTAAACTGCAAACCCCGGGATTCCATAGGTGACCTTCTGGTGACTTCTGGTGACCCTGTGAAGGAGAAACCACCGCATCACCATCATCTACAGCCCTGTGCAGGACCTGCAGACTCAGGGCTGTGGCTTCCTTGATTGAGTCTCTCCAGAGCTTGTCTTTAAATATCCGAAGAGCTGCCAGCATACAGAAGACGGAATGGGTTTATTTTCTGCTGCTCTGGAACACAGGTCCTGGAGGAATGGACTGAAATTGCAAAAAACGAGATTCCACCTAGACATTAGGAAGCATTTCTTGAGTCTAGCAGTAGAATGGGCTTCCTTAGAACGAGGTGGACTCTTTCTCATTACAAGTTTTAAAGAGCCCCGATTCATCATCAGTTTATTGCAGTTCACAGATCTGACAGAAAAAAACCTCAAGCATAAGATCACACGGGGGCAAAATATCCAAGAGGAAAGATCAAAGCGGTAAAACAGCTACAGACGACTTTTATCTGGTACAGAGTGAGCTCTAATCCTGGCTGACTCTGTGAGAAATTGAGCAACGGCCAGGGTCACCTTTGGGGACTTGTCTCCCAACGAGAACTTCATATAAAATTGATCTGAACTTCCAGGAAATTTACTCAATAATGGAGTAATTATATACTGATGAGCCTGATTATAGTAGTTACAGGATGTAGAACATGCTTCATCGACTCAACTTCCATATTA
This sequence comes from Cyclura pinguis, assembly GCA_030412105.1. Lineage (NCBI taxonomy): Eukaryota > Metazoa > Chordata > Lepidosauria > Squamata > Iguanidae > Cyclura > Cyclura pinguis. The sequence continues at coordinate 3,801,780 of CM059602.1, forward strand.
TTTGCAAAGGCACCGTCTTTGTACATACGGGACACCAGCAAACCTGCCTCAACGTAATTCGGTGAAAAAAACATTACATCTGGCCCGACAGGAAAATCTACGGTACTTAGCTACCGACAGGTTCTTTATATAGTCAACTAATTGAAAAGTCCCCGTGTAATGAACGTTCATTGCGTGAGGAGAGCAAGATACAGACGGACGAGAGCTCAGATCACGGAAAGCTATGTCCGACAATCCTTGTTTAAGAGATTTAAGAGCAACGGTCAAACCCAGGTTGGATAGAAGTGAGGCAGAGAGACCGATCGAAGCTGCGTTTTTGGCAAGAAGCTTGGACCAGCTGCTTACATAATCGTCCCGGGACAAGTATACTAGCAAACCTGAGCCAACCCCAAAAACACAGACGTTCGACCAGAGTTTTAAGGCATGCCACCAGGCTCTTATCAAGAGAGGGCTTTCCAATAGAAGCACAGAATTAGGGACGCGGTTCGGGAGTTGGAGAACGCTCCTTGGGAACTTTGATGGTCGCCTGTCTTATCTTGGACGTCACTCCCCCTATCCAGATGTTAGAGGCATACAATCCAGATGTTAGAGGCATAATGCCAAGTGCAGCTGACTTGGCATTAAAGACTTTGATGGTAGACGGTATACGCACACCCTTTAGTGAAGAAGAAGAGAGTTATTGCAGCTGAGCTAACTGAGGCTTTCCGGAGAATAGTCGATCTGTGAGTATTCCATGACAGAGTGTGATGGAAAGACAGCCCCAGATGTGAGAAGTTTTCAACCTGTTCTAGGGTCTGCCCCTCAAAGGACCAAAGACATGGTTTTGAAAGAGAGGTTGGGCGCCTACGTCTCAGAGATGCTTTAGCCGTGGTCCTCCAGGACCATCAAAGGGTTGGACGAGATGGCCCACGGGTTCCCTTTCAGCTCCATGATCCTTCCTCTTCTTTTCAGACCAAGGGTGCACCACCTTCTCACAGATAGTTGTCTTCATTGTCCTCCTCGGCGCTGTTGTCTTCCTCCTCTTCCTCCTCCTCCTCCTCCTCCTCTTCTTCTCCATCCTGCGCCAGAGCTTCAATGTCATGGGTGATGTCCGTTATCATGCGGTTGAAGGACTCCGACTGGGAGTGCAAGGACCAGCTGTCATAGCTGCGCACGGCCGAGGCCGAGGTGTTGCTCATGCTCCGCTTGATGCGCCCAAAGCTGTCGGTCAGGATGCCCCCTTCCCGGATGCCGATGCTCTCCAGGAAGTTCTCAAAGAAGCCGATGTCCTGGTCGGGAATGAACGGCCGCATTCCTAAGAAAGAAGAGAGGAGGAGAAAGACCCGGGATTGGTCAAAACCAGGTTTTATCCTGTTTTCACTTCGGAAACAACTGTCCGTTTTAAAAAATTCTTCCGCTGAGTTTGGAATCTTTAAATTAGCTCGATGGTTTTAAATTATAAATAGTTTGAAATTTTAAGATCGTAACCGTACAGGGAGGGACGGCAATGTTTTAATAAAGAAAGAAATACGGAATCACACTCAATGACTTTAGGGCTTGGACTAAAGGAGCATACAATTAGAGAAAAGATTTTATATAGGCGTAGGAATATGAATCGTAGCAGCGTAAAATCACATTGTAAGTTGTTACAAAAGCCAGGGGCGTGAAGTGCTGTTCAGCAGTATCACCTAAAATATTGTTCTTATTGTTAAATTTATTAATATCCTGCCTTTTTTCCTGGAAAAAAAAAATGAAGAGCGTGAAACAGGCCTTGGGTGCACATTTTATCCAAATCCCTTTGATTAATCCCAACTAGATCAGATCTGTCGAATCGCTAGGATTTATCTATGTGTTGACTCACCATTCAGCAGTGGATTCGATGGGCAGTTGGAACTAGCCAATATGATGTAGGCCATTTCCGCACTAGACTGTTATAGCGCTATCATTCCACTTTCAACATCCTATGGAATCCTGGGGTTTGCAGTTCAGGGAGGGGCCGGCCGGCCCCTCCCTGAACTGCAAACCCCAGGATTCCATAGGATGTTGAAAGTGGAATGATAGCGCTATAACAGTCTAGTGTGGAAATGGCCGTAGGCTTGTTAAGTAAATGAGGTTTCATTTCATTTTGTATTACTGGACTGTTTACTAGACCTCATGGTGGCACAGAGAGGCATGGCTGGGTGTGAGAGCCCCATTCACTGAAGATCACAGAATCATACAATCCTAGAAATGGAAAAGACCCCAAAGGCCATCCGGTCCAACCCTGTTCTGCCATGCAGGAAGACCTTATCAAAGCCCTCTCTTTGACAGATGGCCATCCAGCCTCTCTTTAAAAAGAAGGAGACTCCCATACCCTCCATTAAGGGAGCACATCCCACTGTCAAATTGCTCTTATTATCAGGAAGTTCTTCCTAAAGTTTAGGTGGAATCTCTTTTCCTGAAGTCTGAGTCCATGGCTCCTTGTCCTAGTCTCTGGTGCAGCAGAAAACAAGCTTGCTCCGTCCTGGGTACGACATCCTTTCAAATATTTAAACGTGGCTATCATGTCACAGCCAGGAAATTCCTCCTAGCGTTTAGTCCTTACCTTCAACCCAGGAGAGATTTCCTATTTACCTAAGAGAAGAAACTTCCGCTTTTCCCCATACAGTCGGAGAAGGCCTGCACAGTAGCTTTCCACGTCGAGTCCCATCCGGTATTCCCTGAGCAGCAGCGCAAACTGTTGGATCTCCTGCGGTGTCAACTTGTTCCTCAGCTGTGGGGCAAAAAAGACACACCCCGCGGTCATCACCCAGCAGAGAGAGCAGCACAGTTCTCAGAGGGTCCGAAAGCTCCTTTGGCCGTCCTGCGTTTTCTTCTTTTCCCTGTTCCCCTTTCCTCACCAATCAACCTGTGTGAGGGCTTTGCTAGCTAAATTTCATGGCAACAAAGCTCGTGGTTCTGCCATGTCAGTCAGTGTCCACTCTGGATTTTTGTCTGAACTTTAAACGAACAATCGAAAGTGTTGAAATCTATCCCCTGCCAAAAAACACAGCCTCAACACCTGAGGGAGCTTCCCTCCAACAACGCTTGAGCCATTTCCGCACTAGACTGTTATAGCGCTATGATTCCGCTTTCAACATCCCATGGAATCCTGGGGTTTGCAGTTTCGGGAAGAGCCCCAAGGCCTCGAGGGCCCCTCCCGAAACTGCAAACCCCAGGATTCCATGGGATGTTGCAAGTGGAATCATAGCGCTATAACAGTCTAGTGCGGAAACAGCCTTGGTTCTCTCATTTTTGTACCTACCATCATTGTTCTCTTGCCTTCCTACCTTCCCTTCTCCTTTTTCTTCATGTTGTTGCTATTATTATCCCTTTTTATTTACTATTTATCCTTTCCTTCTTTCTTCTTCTTATATATTTATTCTTATTTTTTATTATTCCTTCCTTCCTTCCTTTCCTTCCTTCCTTCCTTCTTATGTAATTCTTATATAATTTATTCTTATGTAATGTAATTATAAATACGTATTATATTATTTATTATTATTTCGCCATTCTTTATTACTTAAGCTTTCCGTCCTTGGCCATTTCTGCACTGGACCGTTATAGCGCGATGATTCCACTTGCAACATCCTATGGAATCCTGGGGTTTGCAGTTTCGGGAGGGGCCGGCCGGCCCCTCCCGAAACTGCAAACCCCAGGATTCCATAGGATGTTGCAAGTGGAATCATCGCGCTATAACGGTCCAGTGCGGAACTAGTGCTTCTCTCTTTCCTTTATTTCTCCTTCATTATTATTTATTTATTTTCTTTCTTTCTTTTTCATTCTTTTTATGCTATAAGTTATATTACTTATACTTATTTCTTTATTCTTCTTATTTCTCTATTCTTATTCTGTCATTCCTTCTTTCTTTTTATTTTACCCTCCTTTCTTCCTCTTTTTTTTGTTTTTTCCAGCAACAAAAGGCAGAGAGCCAAAAAATAACCTCAGGAGCGCCCCTCTGGCCCACCTTGTGCTGAGCTGTACAATTTCAAACCGCAGGCGTGGCCAACACTGGGGAAAACTGCTTTTTCTGTGTGCGCGGATTGCTCCTAACACCCTAGCGCTTTGGATCCCAGCCTGCAACGGTTAGGGATGTGATTCCCGGGGCAGCCACTCGCACGGCCCTGTCTTCTACGATGATTCACTGCCTTACGGCCAACACCGGGGAAGACTGCTTTTTTGGACACCAGCTCCCAGAAATTTTGCTGTGTGGAAGGATTCTGGGAGCTGTTGTCCAAAAAAAGTAACATTCCCAAGCTCTGAGTGGGTTGGGCAAAAGGCAAAGATCACCTCCCTTCTCCTTTTAATATCTGGGAACAGGGACCCCCCGTGTGGGGAGCGCCTTCCAAAGTTGGGACTGAAACCCGGAGGAGATGCGCCACCCGACTGACAAAGAAGACACCCCCCGCGACTCCCCGTGATCATGTAGTCCTGCAGCTGCTCCAGGTCGGCGCTGCTCTGGTCGCTCCCGCTGCAGGCGGTGGCCAGGCTGTGGTGCGACCGGTGAAAGGAGGGCGAGGATCCACCGCTGCAGTAGGCTTCAAAGGTGTCGTGGGAGCCGTCGCTGCAAGGGAGAGGAGGAAGCGGATCAGCAACGCTTCCAAACCTGGGCTAGCAAGCCGCCCCCTCTCTCGCACCTTGGGGCGATGCTGCTTCCTCTCCTCCCACCTTGCTCTTGCCTAAGCAAGCTGACCCTCCGCAGTTGCTAGGGTTAGGGGCTCACAACCCCCACGAAAGTGGGAAGACCACAAATATCAGGCATGGTGGGGAGAACGGGCACCCAGGGTTCCTCTCTCTTGCCCATCTCCTTCCTTGGGTGGGTGAGGGCATCAGGGTTTGTCACGCTGAGAAATCAGCCTGCAGTCCATCCTGAGCTGCCAGGCGGTGGCTGCTGGAGGAGGAAGACGAGGACCAGAAGTGGGTTTTTCAAGAGCTGCATGGCCTGATGCATGGGAGCCACTGAGAGGGAAGTTCCTCCCCCCTGCCCAGAATCGGAGCACCTGAGCTGGCGGGCGGGGGGGGGCAGGGGTTGGAGAAATTCACAAACAATCAAAGTTAAACCCCCAAATGTTGGGGGGCCAGCTGTGCTCTGAAGGCACCAAATTCCATCTGATCTTGAAAACTAAGTAGAGGAAGGCCTGGGTATACTTGGATGGGGGACTGCCAACAAATCTTGGATGCTGGAGGCCATATTTCAGGAAGGAACTGCAAAACTGAGCATTCCTTGCCTCAGAAAACCCTCTCAAGTCCATGGAGTCATCATGAGACAACAGATGCCTTGAAGTCACATACACACATGCGCACGCCTGCTCCTATCCACCCCGTCCCTCAGCTTGCGCGGCTGTGGAAAGGCCCTCCTCTTTTTCAGGACTAGTGTTTGCCAAAGGGCTTTCCGAGCACGGAAATCAATCCAGCACCTATTCACAGACATTCCAGCCCTTACCACTGAGAGTAGCAAGACTTACAAGGAGCTGCAACAGCTAAAATCGGCATCATATCCGTAAGTCCCATCAGTCCGACAGCTTTCACCTGGGAACAAAGAAGGCGAGGGGTCAGCCGCCAGAAATGGGGTGAATGCAGAGCCTCAGCACTGCTGACCCATAGCTTTGCTCTGCAAATCTTCTTCTGCAGGGTGCGCGTGTCCTTGCAATCTGTCATGCACTGGCTAACTTGCAATCCTCAACTTCACTCAGAGGTAGTCACTCAGCATTTATTGTAGCAATCAAGCAACACAGCACACTTCATCTGAAGCTGCTGAGACTAAAAGCATGCACGATAGTCACAGGTTTTATATCTTTCCATACAAATTTAGGTGTGCAAAGAAGTCAGTGGAGAGGATCATAAACCTAACATTACCCCACCATCTAGGACATTTCCACACTAGACTGTTATAGTGTTATTATTCCACTTTCAACATCCTATGGAATCCTGGGGCTTGCAGTTTAGGGAGGGGCCTTTGAGGTGCATGGACAGCCTTTGAGGCCCTTCCCTTAACTGCAAACCCCAGGATTAATAGCACTATAATTATTATGATTAATCGCACTATAACAGTCTAGTGTAGAAATGGCCCTAGACATTTCCCAAACTCACAGTAGTTTACCCATCCTTCATCCTTGAGGCTGGAGCATGTTTCCTGCCTTCTTATCTCCGAACAGTTCCAGTTCTCACAACACCTTTTGGTACTTTTGTCCCCCTCTCTGATCTTCGCCCCTTCTCTGGGATACATTGTAGCAGTGAGCAATAAATCAATTTGATACATTGGAATACACAAATGAGCTTCAGACAGATACATTGTTGCAATCAACAATTGGCATTCAATACTTGGTAGCGCTCTAGCTAACTCTCTCAGTGCCAAAGCTGGCTACCCAGTCTATTCTAATACGCATCCCGCAGATACGTTACGGCAGGAGCAATGCATCCCGACACAATCATTATCTGCTCAGAAACCAAGCTGCTTCCGCTTTTTCTGTTTGCCACCCATGAGTGCAGGATTGGGGGGAAAGGAAGTCACGCGAAGCCCCAACCTCCATTTGTTGTCCCCCTCCCACCCTTCAAGTACTTGTCTTGCTTAACTTCCAGGGAGTGTACAACCCCTTTGTTATAACAGCTCGCTGGTTGACAGTTTGTTTCCAGGCACAAACCAAAGTGCTGGTGGTAACCTATAAAGCCCCCGGTGCTGAGGTCCAGGCTGTCCGAAAGAGTCTGAAAGAAAGCCCCATAGGAACCCGCCTATACTCTAAGGTCCTTGGGGGAATCCCTTCTCTCAGTCCCACCATCTTTCCGGGCACGTTTGATGAGAAAATAGGAAAGGGCCTTCAGTCCTCCGGAGGCAGGGCTGGTTCTCTCCTTGCTGAACTTTCAGTGATCGGTGAAGACCTTTATATTCCAGCGGGTGTTTGGGAACTGATTGTTTTCTGTAATGGCTTTTCCATTTTAGTGTGGCCCTGTTTTTAATCTGTGTTCTTAATATATGCTTGTCGATGAAGCTATGCTTCTAAATTAAAGCTTAAACATTAAAAATTAAAAGTTATGTTTTACCTGGTATTAATTGGATATTATTTCAGCCTTAACTTTTTGTATGCTTTTAGCTAGATATGTAAACCACAAGGGGTCTGGGAAAACGTCTAAACTGGTGGGATGATGTGAGATTTCTGATTTTCACCAGTCTATGCTTTGCACGCCTAAATATATATGACAAGGTATAAAACCTGTAGTGGCCTGCTATTCTGTAGTCTCAGGAACTTCAAGGAAAAGTTGCTGTGCTGCTTGCTTTACTACAAATAAACATTTCTGATCAACTCTGAGTGAAGTTTGTGGAGTGCGAATTATCTCGGACATGACAGGAGACTTCCCCAGATGTGAGTGTGTATAATTTGGGTTGATCCAAGGCTTTTATAACCACCCAGTTCCTTACTTGTTGGTTGGTTTTTATGGTAACTGGAAGAGGCTGGCACATTTGGACATGTCCTGCACATAGAAACAGCTCCAGGTCAAACAGGATTGTTTGCCATCCTACAGAGGAGACTTCCTTGGCCGTGAGGATGTATTATTTGGGGTGACCCATAGCTTCTTTTGGGGTGCATGTTTCCTTTATTTACAGTTGCCACCTCCTCTTTATCATTTATTTACCTATAATTTTCAAAAATGGCTTTGCAGAGTTGCAGGATTTATTTTTTTGACAGTTTCCTGATGTTAACAATATACAATATGAATTATTTAAAAGCTGTTTGGGGGAATGCATATGGACATTCAAACCTGTATTCCTCTAAAAGAGTTAGCTGTCTTTTGAGCTGCTGCATAGATAAGGAACTGGGAATAAGGAACCAACTTCAGCCTCTGGACTTTTTATCTGCTGCTGCTCATGCCAGACAAAAATAGATTAGGAGGTTAACAACCGGACCCAATTTAAGGAAGCCCCCCCCCCCCCCAATTCACAAGTACTCACTCCGACTGGACAGCCAAGGACGCTTTGGTGTGGATGTGTAGTGGTAGCCAGCCCGGTCCACACACTCAATGGTTTGGTCCCCGTAAATTATTTGAAAAACCTGGCAGATAAGAGCACAGGATTCCTCGGCCATGTCCTACATCCCGGGGAAGAAAGAATAGTCAGTAGTCACACCAGAATGCCCCAGCCATTCTGTTCCAAGCTCCGAATAATGTAAATTTGCTTTATCCCTTACCCTTTCCCTGGTCAGGGATGCTGAGAGAAGAGGCTATACTGAATGGCTTATAACTTATAACTTGCATTGTTTTAAAACACAGTTGTAGAATGAACAGCCCAGCTTTAAAGGAGATCTTCAAAGTGCTGAAACCATTTAGAAACACGGGTTGGCACCTTGGAGAGCCCCTTTAAAGCTTGGATTAAGACCTGGGGTGGACTCACTTCCTCCATTGACATGGGAATCACTGGCCCTTTTTGCAAGGCATTTGCCATGTGAAAGGGCCCCTCGAGCGTTGCAGGAGTGTGAGGAGCGGTCCACAGGACACGCTCACAATTGCGTGACGCTCCAGGGGCTGGCGGGCGCCAACCGTGTACTTTTTCATTTTTGGCTGCGAGCTGAAAATGGTGCGTGATTGCGCATCGCTCCGGGGCGCTATGTGCACTGTCCGTGCGTGCGGAGCTCCGGAGCCACGGTGCTCGCGCTTCCTGCCCCAGTACAGCCTGGGAAATTCCCAGGCTGCACTGCGGAAGGAAGAGGCGGGGCTCTCGCGTGAGCAGGCGGCAGCTGCGGAGCTGAAGGAACCGGGACGCAAGAGCCTCTCGCTAGAGGCTGCTCACGCGATCCCCACACCCCAGCTCCGCAAAAAGGTGCGTTGCGGAAAGGGCCACTGACCTCCACTGAGTTCAAGCATATACCCATCCTCTGTGTAATCTATTCTTTCAATGAGGAAGTGTTTCTTAGTCAATGAATGCTCAGAGGTGGGTTTTTTTTTCCAGTCCCTTCCTCTGAAATAAAACCTACAACACCTGGCATTCCTTTGCAGTCTCCCATCCAAGCACTAACCAGGGCTGACCCTGCTTGGCTTCCAAGATCAAATGGGAGAATTTAGGCCTCAACATGAAATTTAGTACTTTCCAACAAACATCTATAAACTAGACGTGTTGGCTTCAGCTTCTCTGAGAATATAATTAATGCTTCCAACACAAGAGGGGCGACTGAAGCACTTTGAGCCGATGGCCCATACAGTGTGCCCTCTGCTGGCACAACCTCCACATACATGAATGCAAGGCCGCGTAAAACTAGATATGTAAACAACAAAGGGTCTGGGAAAATGTCTAAACTGGAGGTCACATGAAGCCTCATGCCCAATTATCATCAATTGATGCACTGGTGTGCCCGCCCTGCTGCAGGTGTGTGCATGTTGCATCCGTTGATGATAATGGGACTGAGCATTTGTATTTTTTTTTTTTACTTGAGGGTCCCTGGAATGGTACCCCTGAATATATGGAGGGTACATTGTATATAGAGACCAAAAAGCATTCCAATTGTAAATGATGCTATCGAGCACTGATAGCTAGCTGGTAACTAGACTGCAATATTGAGAACGAAAAGAATTCTTGGTCTGGATCAGTTGATCCCCAATCTAACTACACTCCCCGCCCCTGCTGGTCAGTGCATTTCTATCGTAAGAAAGGCTGTTTCACAATCTTTAGTTTAGGATTATTTCAACTTGAGTTGGCAGTGCCGGGACAACCACCGGCCCGAAGGGTTCAGCTCCGTAGCCTGGGGCCAAGGAACAGCCCTCTGCGATGTCACAAGTGGTGATGTTACAAGGGCTGCCAGTGCCGCTATAATTAAGCAGGACACATTAAGCATCAACCACAGTTGCACAGACTATACCGTTCAAATAAAAAACACATAGATCTCCTATCATAATCCTCCCAGTTTAAGAGCCAGAGGCTGGATCAAGTAAAGGAGGTCTGCTTAATTTCCAGTTGGGTCATGGAGGACGACATTTCTACCCCTCTCCTGCCAGAGCATGTGACAAGGAATCGAGACAGGGGGCCTTTCCGCACTGCACTGTTATAGTGCTGTCGTTCCACCTTCAATATCCTATGGAATCTGGGGTTTGCAGTTTAGGGAGGGGCCTCAAAGGCCCCTCCCTAAACTGCAAATCTCAGGATTCCATAGGATGTTGAAAGTGGAATAATAGCTGCAATAATAGCTGCAAACTCCAAGATTCCATAGGATGTTAATAGCGCTATAACAGTCTAGTGCAGAAATGGCCTAGGTTACCACGCTGTAATTGCAACACTAAATATCAGCCTGCATGTCTAAGAAACGAGGAAAATATATTTATATATACAATGTGTCCTTCAAAATTGTATACATCCATACAGCTTATAATTCTCAAAATATTTTTTGCGTTCAAAAGTATATATACATTCTTAGCAGGATTAAAAATTCCAATAGTAGAGAAGTGTTGTGAAATTACAAGAGAAACTTTATGTGAGGTTTGCAACTCTGTGCTTTGACAATGCGAGCAGTACACCGCTGCACAGGGACAACCGTTTGAACCCCTTATACGAAATTGTAATTTAAGATGGAATTCATAACCCTGATAAAATCTTTATTGTAAATTTTATTCTTCCATATAAATGTATTTACCCAGCCTTCAAATAACCACTAGAGCTACTATTAGCTGTTCAAGGGTGTATACATTTTTGGGACACCCTGTACCCAAATAGGCAAACAAGCCTCTTTCAAGGCAGTGCTCTCACTCTGAGTTTCCTCCTCCCTTGCCCTGAGGGACGGAGAAAAGGGGTGAGGAGGAGATCCGGCAAGCTTAATCCCAATTCCCGTCTTGCTTATTCTATTTTTGGCGACGGGAAGACGGGGGGAGGAGAAGAAAGAGGACGAGGGAGGGTGCGACTCGCTTACTCGGTTGGCCACAGCCAGGATGATGAGGTTGCAGTAGGCCTCCGGGCTCGGCTCTTTGGGGTCGAGAGGGTTGTTCCCGGTGTTCCTGCGTTCCCAGCTGCCGCAGGTCTTGCCCCTCTCCCAGCTCCCGCTGTAGGCCTGCCGACTGCGCTCCCAGCTGCCCCCGCCTTTCCCCCCCGGGCGGCGCTCCCAGCTCCCGCTGAAGGTCTGGCGGCGCTCCCAGCTGCCGAAGGGCGGTCCGCCCCCGGCCCTCTGCCTCTTCTCCCAACTGCCCGTGCCCTGCTTCCTCTCCAGGCTGCCCCCTCCGCTCGGCCTCCCCTCCTGCCCGCCCCGGGCGATCTTCCAGTCCAAGCTGCAGATGGTGTGACGCCGCTCCATGGTGCCCCCGAGCGGCCGGGGCTCCATCGGGCGCTTCTCCGCCGGACCGCTCGGGAATTTCTTGTCCTGCTTGCTCGCCGGGTAGATGTCCGAGTTGCTCCCCGCCGGGACTGGGTCAACTCCCAAGCCTGGAAATAAGGGAATAAAACGCAAAATGAATCATGGCCAGGGCCAGAAGCAGACGAAAGGCCCTCCCTCCATCCTGACAGCCGCCGCCCTGGCCTCGGTACAGCTCCGTCATGCTTAGTCCCAAAAGCGGAGGAAAGCTCCCCCCTCCGTCCCAACTGCCACTGCCCTGGCCTCAGAGGGAGAGAAGAAGGGGCAGGCACAGTTCCACCATGCTTAGTTCCAAAAGAAGAAGAAAAGTCTTACTTCCATCTCAACTGTCTCTGCCCTGGCTTCAGAGGGAGAGAAGAAGCAGGCACAGCTGTACCACCCTCAGGCCAGAAGCAGGCAAAAGGCCCTTCTTCCATCCCAGCTCTCTGCAGTCCAAGTCTGGTCCTCTATATTGCATTTCTATACTGCTTTTCAGTGTGAAACATTCCCTAAGTGGTTTACAATCTATTTTAGCTAATTGCCCTCAACAAGCTGGGTACTCATTTTACCAACCTGCGGAAGGATGGAAGGCTGAGTCAACCCGGAGCCCGGCAGGATTGAACTCACAACCGTGTGGCTGCAGTACCGGCATTTAACCGCTGCGCCACCAGGGCTCTTAGGAACAGGATTCTTTGTTCCTAAATGTCACACTAGAACTATGGGTCTGGAGCTCTGTTATTCCCTTTAACGTGAATGGGGTGCTGCGAGACATTTAGAATAATAGAATCATCGAGTTGGGAGAGACCCCAGGGGCCACTGAGTCCAATCCCCTGCCATGCAGGAACACCCTCAAAGCACTCCCGACAGATGGCCATCCAGCCTCTGCTTAAAAACCTCCAAAGAGGGAGGAGACTCCACCACACTCCATGGAGGCGGCAGCAGATTCCACTGCCGGACAGCTCTGACCCTCAGGAAGTTCTTCCTGAGGTTCAGGTGGAATCTCCTTTCCTGCAGCTTGAATCCATTGCTCCTTGTCCTAGTCTCTGGAGCAGCGGAAAACAAGCCCACTTCCTCCTTGACATGTCATCCCTTCAAGTATTTAAACATGGCTATCATGTCCCCTCTTAACTTTCTCTTCTCCAGCCTAAACATACCCAGCTCCCTAAACCACTCCTCATAGAGCGTCATGGTTTCCAAACGTTCCACTATTTTGGTTACCCTCCTCTGGACACGTTCCAGCTTGTCAATATCCTTCTTGAATTGAGGTGCCCAGAACTGGACACAGGACTCCAAATGAGGCCTAACCAAAGCAGAATAGAGTGGTACCATTACCTTCCTTGAGCTAGACACCAGACTCCTATTGATGCAACCAAGGATCGCGTTGGCTTTCTCGGTTGCCGTACCACACTGCTGACTCATGTTCAGCTTGTGGTCCACCAAGACTCCTAGATCCCTTTTGCATGTACTGTTATCCAGCCATGCTTCCCCCATCCTATATTTGTGCCTTCCATTTTTTCTGCCTAAGTGCAGGACCTTCCATTTCTCTCTGTTGAAATTCATTTTGTTAGCTTTGGCCCAGCTCTCCAATCTGTCGAGGTCATTTTGAAATTAGATCCTGTCTTCTAGCATATTAGCAACCTCTCCCAATTTGGTGTCATCCGCAAATTTGATCAGTATGCCCTCCGCTCCTTCATCCAAGTCGTGATGAAGATACTGAACAGCCCTGGGCCCAGGACAGAACCCTGTGGCACCCCGCCGGTCACCTCTCCCCAGGATGAAGAGCAGCCATTGGTGAGGAGCACCCTTTGGGTTCGGTCGGTCAACCAATTACAAATCCACCTAACAGTAGCCCTGTCCAGCCCGCATTTTACTAGCTTCTTTGCAAGAATGTCATGGGGAACTTTGTCAAAGGCCTTACTGAAATCGAGATATGCTATGTCTACAGCATTCCCTTTAACCATATAGGACAGGTGACTTATAGAACACCATATAATGGGGCAGGCAAAGTATAACTATCCAGATTTTGTTGTGTTAGGCTTGAAATTTGAAGCTCTGTAACTTGCTATAGAATTAATACTTGATAACAATTAACTGTGATACTAAACTGGCATTTTAGACACTCAGAGCTCATTGAACAACCTTGTTTTAGAATTGTTTTTTCTGCTCTACTCTTGTTTATAATCAGTATGTACAAGCAAAGGACACTGCTATTGTGAAAGATGGCTTTGGAAATGACCCATAATGTTGCCTGGAACAACACAGACTTAAGAATGTTAAGGGTCAGATAGAATGTTAACACGTGTACAAGCTGCAACGCTGCTAATGCTGATGCATGAATCTTTTCTTTTGTGTAAGCATTCTTTAATATAAACATAAAAATGGTATGAGAAGGGAAGCCTGAAAGAATAAATCATTAGTCTGCAGAAGAGAAGGTTAAGAGGGGACTTGATAGCCATGTTTAAGTATTTGAAGGGATGCCATGTCGAGGAGGGAGCAGGCTTGTTTTCTGCTGCTCCAGAGACCAGGACAAGGAGCAATGGAGTCAAGCTGCAGGAAAGGAGATTCCACCTGAACCTCAGGAAGAACTTCCTGACAGTCAGGGCTGTCCGGCAGTGGAATCTGCTGCCTCGCAGTGTAGTGGAGTCTCCTTCCTTGGAGGTTTTTAAGCAGAGGCTGGATGGCCATCTGTCGGGAGTGCTTTGAGGACATTCCTGCATGGCAGGGGGTTGGACTGGATGGCCCCTGGGGTCTCTTCCAACTCTACATTTCTATGATTCTATGATTCTATGATCCTTCTTGGGAGGGATCCTTTGGCCAAAGAAACTTCTGTGTGTGTCTGTCTTTTTTTCCTTGTCTTTTCTACCTTCCTACCTTGTGTTTGGGGTTCAAGCCAGCTCCGTGTTCACCTGGGGATACAGTGAGGTGTGGTTTGTTTACCTATCCTAACAGTTGGACTGCAACTCCCATTGGCCCTAGCCAGCAAAGCCCAGGTTAAGGCATCGTGGGAAAGCTGCTTGTCTTGAACAATAGTTCTTGCAGGTCTGGAACCCAGAGCGAAGACCACCACGCACTACATGGAAAACATATTTTTCTCTGTGCCATTAGCAGAGGGAGCCCTTGTTCCTGCTCTAACCACTAGGCTCACTGCAGCGCCACCAACCCAGCCAGACGAAGGAGGTACTGCGGATCCTGACTCAGCAGTGGTCAAATTTTGCAATTTTGCAGTATTTTCTTTCAACACCACTATAAAGCCAAAGGATCACCTTCACAATTCTGCTTGTCTGCCCTTCCCAGACAACTAAATAAATGCTCAGCCTGACAAAGCTACAACCTGAAGCCGCAACATGTTTATATTCAATTGCTTATAACACGTTGCAGGGCGCACGTTTTTAAAAACAAGATATAGACCTTCAGTATTTGATCAAGAGTCTGCCGACTCTGTTCTCCCTCATTTGCTTTCATTTGCTTTCAACTGGCAGTTTGAGTGAGGGCTGATTTGCATGATAAAGGGATCCAGCCACCGGGGTGGTAGAAATAAAAGACCCCCGTTCAAAACGGACTCAGATGTAAAGGCAGGTCAGGCAGCATGCAAATCCCGCTCAGGCAATCTCTGAAGAAGAGGGCTGTTATACTGGCTGAAAAAACCAAAGCAGAGCAACTTGAAGAAAGATAAAAATGTATTTTGATAGAAAGTGGAAGAAACAGCTAACGGAGTACTGAAGCTCCTTTCTTAGGGAAGCTAGGCTCTCGTGATGCAGCTCTGGGGGGGGGGAGATAAAATAAGGGCATTGACCCCCCCAAATGTCTTTGGGGGTACACAATTCTTATCTTGGGGGTACAAGGCTTTCATTCTGCCCCTCACCATAACTACGTCTCTGCATAGTACACTGCCCTCCCCCCCAATTAGAGATGTAGAACCACGGTGCTATAGAGTCAGAAGGAACCCCAAAGATCTTCTAGTCTTACCCTCCTGTTTATCCAGAAATCCCTACCTAAAGCAACCCTGGCAAGGTGCAACCATTAAACAGCAGACTGGCCTGAAACATTAAGCTGATAGTTCTAGAAACATTTTTAAGTCTGTCAGATATCTACACTTTGTTTGAAGCAACTTACATTGTTATGTGAGACAGAGGTAAGACTATTCTCCTTGTTGGCTTTGCACATATTTTTGGCCTGCACTAGTAGTTTTACAGATTATATCTTGTTTGAAGGAACTTAAATTGCTAAGTACTTAAGCCTGAGGAAACTGTTGCAAAACAGTGGAGATTCCACAGAGCTTACTGTCGCTGCACTTGGATAGTGTTCTCCAGAACCAGATATTAATGGACATTTACTTACTATCAGGAGTCTGTTTACTAATATTTTTGAATCAGTTGGAGAATTTGGTCATCAGGATGTACTACATCTAAGTAGAGTTCTCCAGGACAAGACACCTAGGACATTCAATTATCACCAGAAGTCTGCTTATCAACACTTTGGAACAAGTTGGAGAACATGATTTGCCAGGATTTTCACAGAACTTTTCCACATTCTTATCTGCAGTGCTTGCACAGGTGAATTAGCATCTGTATATTTAACTTCTGTTTACTACGTCCTTTTTATCAGAGTTTGTATAGGTTGTATATACATAGTTGTATATTACTTATTTGAAATACAATTGTATTGCAATCATAAATAACATTGGTTTAAAGTTGTTTTATATATGTGCATTTTTATTTCTTAACCCTGGAGGGTGATCATTTGCTTCTCCTTAAAACCTCACCTTCTGAGAAAGTTTTACAGGCTGGACAGGTTTCGGTCGGTTTCAGTTCCATCATATTGTCAATCTGCATTGAGTCCCAGTTTTGGAAAGAATATAGGATATATATCAGATAAATAAATAAAAGTCCTTTGCGAAGAGAAACCACTGAACAACATGCCAAGAAATGTAAAGTCTGGTAGTGGGTAGACCGGTGTATCCCCACTGGATTTTAGTCTGAACTTTAAAGGAGCTACCCTTTGCAGAATGTATTTAGCGAGAGAGGGATCTGCACTTTCGGTAGTTCCTTTAAAGTTTGGAATAAAATCCCACCCTGCAGTCAAAACAATCAGCACCTGTCTTCAGCACCAGGAGGTGTAGTGCATCATCTCGCAGGTAGGAGGCAGCCGCGATCTCATGGGTGGGGATCCTCAGGATGAGCTCCTCGTTGTCCCTCCAAGTCAGGAGGAGACAGCGGGCAGAGAGGCTCAGGATGCTGTCTTGCTCTGGGGTGGTCTTCAGAGGAAGCTCCTTCAGTTGCTGCCGGAAAGACAGAGCAGGGGAAAAGCTTTCCGAGGGATGCACTGTCATTTCTACCCTGATTTGTATAGAAAGCGGTCTGTAGCCCTGAATACTATTACGCTAGAGCTTTCAGGCGTGCAAAGCACAGCTTCCCGGGCTGCAAAGCACAGACCAGTTCCATACAATCACTTCCCTCGCTGTAAATGAGAGCCACGTTTGATGCCACTGTTAAAGGAGGGGTGGGCAAGTGTGGAAGGTGGGGGAGCATTTCTCACCCCACCACCCTACCTGTGGGCTGCACTTGTGGGTAGCAGGCAGATTGATTGATTGATTGTCTGCCTGCCTTTCTCCCAGTACGGGATGCGAGACAGTTTACAGCACAGATTAAAATACAACAGAGATAAAATAATGTATTTAAACATTTAAACAAAGTAAAAGAACTTGACTTTGGCTCCTCTGCACTACAATATATGTGGAGATTTTGTTGAAGTCTGTTTATCCTTGTTGAAGCAATGTCATATGGAAGATGGAGCCAGCTTGTTTTCTGCTGCTCCAGAGACTAGGACACGGAGCCATCGCTTCAAAGTAGAGGCAAGGAGATTCCACCTGAACATTAGGAAGAATATCCTGCTGGTAAGAGCAATTCACCATGGAGTACACTGCCTCAATGGAGTGTGGTGGAGTCTCCTTCTTTAGAGGTTTTTAAAGAGAAGTTGGGTGGCCATCTGTTGGGAATGCTTTGACTGTGTATTCCTGCATGGCAGAATGGGGTTGGACTGGATAGTCCTTGAAGTCTCTTCTAGCAATAGGATTCTGTGACTCCCCACTGGGTCCATTCAGAAATTACCGGTTCCGTGCCAATGTGCTCTCTGGCAGCATTCATTACAAATACATTACTGTTAATTGAACAACACCTAAGTGCATTGAAGTATATTGTGCAGTTACCCTTGCGGTGTCCAGGAGCTGCAACAGCTCATCACGGCTGGAGGGGTTCAAGGAGGTGTTCACCCAAGTCAGGTGACCTAAAAACTGGAAGGGAAGAGAAAATCGTCTAAGAAAGCCTGAGAGAAGAAAGTCAGGTAAGAATTTCCAAAAGGAAGAAGAAAATCTGCATTAAACAGGGTGTGCGTATAAGAATCCGTGGCCAGGACAGACTGCAAGTTTGGAGCACTGTTTAGCTTTGCATCACATTGTATGGTTCTCATAATCTGGGCTGGCTGGGGATAATGGGAATTGTAGTGCAACCCATTTGGAGGGGTCCCCAGATTGGCAGAGGCTGCCCTACCATTGTGGGCTTCCCCACAAGACAAATGTCTGTCTGTCGGTCTATCTAGCTATCTATCTATAAATTAATTATTGGATTTATACCCCACCTTTCTACCAGGATGAGATACCAGCATCATGGGTAGCTTGACAAGAATTCCAAGCTCTCAAGGCCTGGCCCAGAGTCTCAGACTCTGGACCCTCTTCTCCAGTCCTCACAATAAGGGGGAGGAAACTCAGGGTGAGAATGCTGCCTTGTAAATGGATATCTATGGCTCCCCAGGTACTGCTGACTGTTTTCTGTTCCAAGTAGCATGCTTTTGTTTTTGTGGAACCACAACTCCCATGGTTGCCTCACAGCACTGCTTGCAATGGTCTTAAAAACAGCTTGTAAATAGTGTTTTGCTGTGTGTCTTTCTGATCAATGCATAATTTCAAAAGATCACCTGCATTTCTAGCTGCAGAAATATTTTCCCCATTGTATTACATTTGGTAATGGTTTATTGCATAAATGACTTGTGCTGTGTGACTGTGGTTGATATTTAATGTCTCTTGCTTAACGATGTAGGTCCTTTCCGCCCTACACTGCTGTAGTGCTATTATTCCACTTTCAACCTCCTGTGGA
This sequence comes from Cyclura pinguis, assembly GCA_030412105.1. Lineage (NCBI taxonomy): Eukaryota > Metazoa > Chordata > Lepidosauria > Squamata > Iguanidae > Cyclura > Cyclura pinguis. The sequence goes on from CM059602.1 coordinate 3,820,222, forward strand.
ATTCTGGGGTTTGTAGTTTCCTGAGGCCCAAGAGCTCTCTGGCTGAGAATTCTCAATGCCCCTCCCTAAACTGCAAATCCCAGGATTCCATAGGAGGTTGAAAGTGGAATAATAACATTACAACAGTGTAGGGCAGAAAGATACTAACTCTAAGATCCTGTGGTTCTAATCTTAAGTGCGATGCTCCGCGCGAGCAAGCGAAAATCATGCAAAGACCGTTCTAAGTCCCCCCTTCCCTCCTCACCTTCACTTCCTTTTCCACATAGTCGTGTAAGAGGATGTGCGGGTCAATCAGATAGTCTGGAGGATAGAGCGGTACCGAGTGCAAAGGACGCCGGCAGACGCTTGTCCTGAGGGCCTGCTTTCGGGCCGTCTTTGGGAAAACCAGCCGCTTGATGGGGGACACGAACCCCTGGGCGGAAGGAAGGAGGAGGGAGACCCAGTTAAAATGATAGTTCTTCTGGCAACGGAGGGGTTATGGGCTGCTGAACTGCGGACGGCAGATGCAGTCGTCGGGAGGACGGCTCTGTACAGACTGTGCGGGGAGGCTCACAGATGGCTGCGCTTGCTCCTCTGACAAAAAGCCAAACCAAGTTCTCTGTGTCAAGAAAATAATAACCGAGGAAGGAGAAGAATCCCTGCAGCCTAAACTGAACCAGTGGATCCTACTGCTGGGTATTGTTACGGAAGAGTAGACCCACTGAATCTGCTATTGAATGGCAAACCAACCCTTGTGCAAATCAGTCAAATCATTTTGTTTATACTGGGCCTTTTCCCCAAGCCTGGGACTGAAGGCGGCTTGCAGACTAATAGTCATACAAATAAAACCACATGTAGCTAAAAAACAAAGAGCCAGTGCAGCGTCGTGGTTTGAGCACTGGACTACGGTCAGTGCCGCACTGCACTGTTATAGTGCTATTACTCCACTTTCTACCTCCTGTGGAATTCTGGGGTTTGTAGTTTGCTGAGTCCCAAGAGCTCTCTGGCTGAGAATTCTAAAGGCTCCTCCCTAAACTCCAAACCCCAGGATTCCACAGGGTGTTGAAAGTGAAATAATATCACTAGAGCAGTGTGGTGTGGAAATGGCCCATAACTCTGGAGACCACGGTTGGAATTCCTGCTTGGTGATGGAAAGCCACGGACTGACCCGGGAGCATGGCACACTCTGAGCCCCAGGAACCCTGTGATACCCTCACCTTAGAGTCATCAGTTCTGTCCAGTTCTGGGCACCACAATTCAAGAAGGACATTGACCGGCTGGAATGTGTCCAGAGGAAAGTGACCAAAATGGTAGAGGGCCTGGAAACCACGAAGCCCTGTGAGGGGTGACTCTGAGCCCCAGAAAAGACTTGAGGCATACGACGACGACAACAGCCAAAAATACCCAAAAATCAAGGCTAAAACAGTACTAAACTGTCCATAAAATTAAGACCGTTTAAAACACAGAGTAAAAGAAGTACAGCATGTGCTCACAGAAAGTTCTTACACGTGAAACATTCAGTTCCCAAATGCCTACAAATTCTCTTGAGTCACCAGGTCTACTCTAGTTGGGACTTCACAGTCGAATTTAGGACGCTGGGTACGCCATTCTTATTCGGCTTCTCTTACAATGTTTTTGCTTCTCCTACAGCTCCGAAGGTGAAAGCAGAGCCTACAAGAGGCATAGAAGTCAAAATTTTGGCCAAGATCTGAGCTTCCCCCTCCACATGTGTTTTATAGGCTTGAGGGATGTGTAATGTAGTTAACTCGGCATTTGCTAGTTAATCAAGCAGACGTCTAAAGAATAATGGCTGGAATCTCTGTATCGCAGTCTATGTCGAGTAACTTAGTATATATTCAGGTATTCAGCAGAGGCACTAAGAGACCCTCTCAGGGAATTGCAAAGATGTGTTACAAGACACTGGCAAGAGAGTCCCAGTGCACATGGGGCTCTACTGATGCACGTTGGTGCTCCCTAGCTGGTGTCACACAATGGGACCTGGAACGCTGTGTCCAGTTCTGGGCACCACAATTCAAGAAGGATATTGACCAGCTGGAATGTGTCCAGAGGAAGGCGACTAAAGTGGTCGAGGGTCTGGAAACCACGAAGCCCTGTGAGGTGTGGCTTAGAGAGCCGACTAGGTTTAGACTGGAGAAGAGAAGGTTAAGAGGGGATGTGAAACCCATGTTTATATTTGAAGGGATGCCATATGGAAGACGGGACAAGCTTGTTTTCTGCTGCTCCGGAGACTAGGACATGGAACAATGACTTCAAACTACAGGAAAAAAGATTCCACCTCAATATTAGAAAGAACTCCCGGAGGGTGAGAGCAGTTTGACAGCGGAATCTGCTCCTGCCTAGGATTTTGGTGGAGTCTCCCTCTTTGGAGGTTTTTTATCAGAGGCTGGATGGCCATCTGCCAGGAGTGCTTTGATTGTGTCTTCTTGCATGGCAGAATGGGGTTGGACTGGATGGCCCTTGGGGTCTCCTCCAGCTCTAGGATTCTGAGATTCTAAGATATGTATCAGGACCGATGTGCATTGGTCCCACTGCACGTTCTGCCACTTCTCCTATGTAAAAATATAACAGCAGCCCTTTCCTGGATACAGATGTTACTGAGGTACCCAGTTCTAATTCCTGCAATTGTAAGTCCATTTACAAACATGCAAGTCCCCAACAGGACTCCAACCACCCATCGTAAATAGTAAACATGGCCTTGAGCAGTTGTATTCTCTCTCGCAGGCTGAGCAAGTTCAGCTCATAGGGAAGAGACAGATAAGAACGTTTCTGTCTTAGAAAGCCTGGGAAAGTGTTCCTCTGTGAATTTTCTCTGCTCTTTTTCCCACTAGCAGGGAAAGGGCTTTTTGTCTTCCCAGCCCTGTCAGTATTAACTGTCTCCATTGGCAAAAGGTCTTTTCATTGGTGTGTGTTGTGTGTAGTTTTGTCATTATTATCACTATAGGTTAATAGCCTTTCTGAAACAATTAATGTTCTAATACTTTTGTATTATCCCTCATTTTAACTTTATTTTAACCATATTTTGCATCCTATATTGGGAGGAAGGTGGGCAAATAACAATAACAACTGTAGTAGTAGTAGCAGCAGTAGCAGTAGCAGTAGCAGTAGCAGTAGTAGCAGTAGTAGCAGTAGTAGTAGTAGTAGTAGTAGTAGTAGTAGTAGTAGTAGTAGTAATAATAATAATAATAATAATAATAATAATAATAATAATAATAATAATGGTGTTGGTGGTGGCTGGAATTCAGTAAGGGAGCTAAATCTACATAAGTAGATTTTTGTTTCCAGGAAACAGGGTTCAGCAAGCAGAGCCACCCTAGTGTAGTGGTTTGAGAGTTGGGCTAGGACACTGGGAGACCACAGTTCGAATCCCTGCTTGGCCATGGAAATGCACTGGGTGGCCTTGGACAGGTCACATTATCTCAGCTTCAAAGGAAGGCCATGGCAAACCCCCTCTGAACTAATCTAGCCAAGAAAACTCCATGACAGAGCTGCCTTAGGGTCACCATGAGACAGAAGTGACTAGATGGCACAAAACAGGTTTTGCAATGTCTGTTTTAGCAAGAGGATACTGTGATGTCACTACAAAGGTTTCAGAACTGATGCCCAATGGGACCAATATGCGTCAGGACATTCTTGCCAGTGCCCTGAGAAGCATCTTCCTAATTCGCTAGGAAGATTCCTTAGCTACATAGCTAAATATATGTAAAGTTACACAGTGTAGACCATGGCAGAGAATTTCAGCTGCCACCACCATCATCATCACCTTTGTCACTATTTCTAATTAATACCTAGTCTGGGAAATGAATCCCTCTTGACTGCACCAGGATCTAGTATCGCTGAGTTGTCGATTAAAGCCACGTTACTTGCTACATTAGGGTTCTGACGTTTGCGGCCATTTGGGGGTTCTAGAAGGCATAACTTTAAAAAAGTAACTTTCCCAAGCCCTGCAAAATCAGTGGCAGTTGGTAGCTTTCATGTGAGTGGGAATGGTGAATTGTCTGCAGATTTTGGTGTGAACTTTAAAGGGGCTATCCAATATGGTGAACCCTAAATCCCCAAATAGGTTTGTCACCTTGGATATCTGCTTTAAAATTCACGTTAAAATTTGGAGTGGATTCCCCGCCCTGCTGAAACGGGAGCCATCAGCCTGTGCTCCCTGCTGGGTAATTCTCTGCAGAGGCCCCTAAAAGTATTCTCTCTCTGTCTCCCCGCTTCCAGAACTTTTTGGATGCTGGTGTCCTTTCCTCATTAGAGAGCAGCCGGTGTGGAGATTATCTGCCTCAGGCACCCAAATGCCTTCGATTTGTCTGATGGGCGGCAGCCAAGGGAGCCAATTTAACACGCTGACATTGGGCCTGGCTGGTGGCGATTCGGCCCGGAGCCTGGACTGACAGCTGGGCATCGCCGGAGGCAGCTGGAGGGGGAACGGCGTCTCCTCCGAGGATTGGGACGATGCTGGATCCGTGACAGGGGAGGGGAGAGGCCTCTGGGACCCATCTGCTCAGAAGGAGGGTCAGCCAGCCGGGGAACTGTTACCTCCTGCACCGAAACCAAAAGCTGTGAGGAGCGTCTACGTAATGGAAAGATCCCAGAAGTTGGAAAAGATTCCCAATCCTCTTCTGCCTGTGTAGGAAATCCACATTGAAAATGTGCCTGAGAGAGATAAACTCAAGGAAATGTCAGTTCTGGGCATCCCAGTTCAAGAAGGATATTGGCAAGCTGGAACATGTCCAGAGGAGGGCAACCAAAATGGTTGATGGCCTGGAAACTATGAAGCCTTATGAGGAGTGGCTTAGGGAGCTGGGTGCCTGTAGCCTGAAGAAGAGGAGGTTAAGAGGGGACGTGATAGCCATGCTTAAATAGTTGAAGGGATGTCATGTTGAAGATGGAGCAAGCTTGTTTTCTGCTGCTCCAGAGACTAGGGCACGGAGCAATGGATTCAAACTACAGGAAAAGAGATTTCACCTAAACATCAGGAAGAACTTTCTGATGATCATTGCTTTTGGACAGTGAAATACACTGCTGCCTGGGAGTCTGATGGAGTCTCCTTCTTCAGAGGTTTTTAAACAAAGGCTGGATGGCCATTTGCTGGGGGTGCTTTGAGTGTGGGTTCCTGCACGGCAGAATGGGGTTGGACTTGATGGCCATTGAGATATCTTCCAATTTGTGATTCTGTGATTCTAGATGAGACGTGGGACCTGTTAGATCAGTTCTGGAATCAGTTGCTCAGTTCCTGTTAGCCGTAGACTTAGGACAGCTCCTCTGATCATGTGCAGAGAGCATTATTTTATTCTAGCATTTATCAAAAGTGGTGAATCATGAAATCCATAGTTCAGGAGATTGTAAACACCTGATCGGTCCATCTCCCTCCCTCTCTCTTCTTTTGGCATGCTAGACAATGCCATACATGCCCAGAACGTGAGCTACCGTGCCTGGCAACTGAAATACAAGACTGTCTGCAGCCTTGACTCCATGATCCCTGGACTATCAAATGCAAATTTGAAAATACAGTACTACTAACTTGCAAATTTGCAGCTTTGGCTTACCTGAGTCAAGTTGTGCTCGTAGCTAGATGATTCTTATCTCCTCTGCTGTGTCTGAGCTTTAATTTTGGAGGTGTTTGGGGGATCGTGCTGGGATACAGGAAACCAGGTTTGGACAACCAGTCCAAATTACAGTGGTCCCCGCCTTATCCATGGCAGGATACTTCAGAGACACCCAATGCCTGAAACCACAGATAGGACCTAACCCTATATATATTACGTACATACATATCTATAAGTAGAACATACATAAGTAAAATAAGGTTACTTGAACACAAGGACTGTGATACCTTGACAGCCGACCTGATAACTGAGATAGCTACCAGGTGAACAACGGGCAGGTAGCATATACAGCGTGGAGACGCTGGACAAAAGGATGATTCATATCCTCTGTCGGACGGAGCAGGATGTGCGAGATTTCACCAGACTGCTCAGAACACCCTGCCATTTAAAACTTATGAACGGTTTATTTCTGGAATTTTCTATTTTAATATTTTCCGATCAAGTTGGCTGCGGGCAATGGCAGAAAGCAAAACTGTGGATGCGGGGGGTGCCACTGTACTGGGAAAATGGAAAGGGTTTTTCTGCTGGGATGACAAGTTCACAGCTGTCCTGCTGAAATGAAGGGCTTATGCTAAACTGGCTATGGGGATTGTGTGGTTTTCTAGATGTTGCTGGATTGCAACTCCCAGCAGCCCTAGCCAGCAGAGCTAGTGGTGAGGAATGCTAGGAGTTACCACCTGAGAACTTCTACGTAGCTGCTTGTTTCCCACCCCTGCTATACTTTCTCAAAATCCACATTGTGCCGATAATGTGTGCAGTATACTACAACAATGACTTGCAACATCAACCATTATGTTTCTGTGACCCCTTTCACACAATACAGTTATAGCACTGGGATCTGTAGTTTAGGGAGGTTATACAGAATGTCCTGCCGGAGGACTCCAGTGCCTCACTAAACTCCAAGAAGCAGCCATGGGTTCCACTACATAATTATAGCCCTATGATTCTGCATTAACCATGCTGACTGCCTCCTGTGGAATCCTGGGATTTGTAGTTTTGGAAGGCACTCAGGTCATTTCCACACTACACTGTTCTAGTGCTATTATTCCACTTTTAACATCCGGTAGAATCCTGGGGTTTCCAGTTTAGGGAAGGGCATTCAGAATTCTCATCCAGAGAGCTCTTTGGCCTCAGTAGAATACAAATCCCAGAATTCCACAGATGTTAAAAGTGGAATAAAAGCACTAGAACAGTGCAGGGTGGAAATGGCCTCAGAATTCTCAGAGAGCCCTAGTCACTGGACAAACTACAGATCCCAGGATTCCACAGGAGAGCGCCATGGCAACTAAAATGGGGTCCAAGTGCTACAACCGTATAGTGTGAACAGCTTGTGGGGCTCCCCTTTAGAGTTCATGCCAAGGGTGGGAATCATTTGACTCTCCAGCTGTTGAGACATGCTGGGAACTGTTGTGCAGCACATCTGGAGGGCCACATGACGTTAGGGTCCGTCTTCTTCCAAGCCATACCAGAGCAACAGGGCCCGGCGAGTGGGAACCAATGTGACATGCAGAAAGTGTGCAATACGCACAGCCACAAGTACACGCGTGGAACCGACACATAGAGACCGAAAAGCCCCTCCGAATCAGCAGCAAGTCCCCAACCTCCATGCCTTACCTTCTTCCCTTTCTTTGCTTCGTACTCCATGTCCCGTCCTCGCTCGGCTCCTCCTGTCCCCAGGAAGGCGGCTTTTCCTCTACGCCCTCCATCCTTTGTTTCTCCATCCTGTTGTGTCGGAAACTCCACCAGCGGCGGCGGCGGCGGCAGCAGCAGAAGAAACCACCCCTGGCCCTGGTGTCAGACGGCCTGAGAGCCTCCCCTCCTGCCACCGATAAGCAGAAGGAAGGGAATACGTGGAGGAAGAGGAGGAGGAGGAGGAGGAGGAGGAAGAAGAAGAGGGCGAAAAGCAAAGGGCCCCGCAGTCAATGAGGGGCGGCGGGGCACTGATTGCCCTGAGCAGCCTGGAACGGGCCGGAGTCTAGAAAAGGTGCTTTTGTGGACTTTTCATTTTATGCTTATTTCACTCAAGTTACATCTCCCCTTTCTCCCAATATGGGACCCCATAATGGTGTGTGGTACAAAAGGGGACTACAAGTCCCAGAAGCCCCCAAGTGTGATTACAACTCCCAGAATCCTCTGTGGCCATGCTAACTGGGGAATTCTCAAAGGCATGGGCCATTTCCACACTGGACTGTTATAGCGCGATGATTCCACTTGCAGCATCCTATGGAACGGCCGGCCCCTCCCGAAACTGCAAACCCCAGGGTTCCATAGGATGCTGCAAGTGGAATCATCGCGCTATAACAGTCCAGTGTGGAAATGCCCATGGTCTGGAAGAAGAGCTCTCCTTCCCTTTCTCTTTCTGGATAGTAACCCAGGAGCTCACAGCCAGAATACAGTCAGACAGATGTGCAGTTCTTATTTACCGTAAACTTTAAAAAGCAGAGGCATTCTGAAAGTTTGAGAAGTTGGGAAGGCTGTAGCTCCCACAGCCCTCAGTTGCCGTGCTGTCTAAAAATTAACTTCTCTAAGCCTTGTGTGTGTGAGAGAGTGCGCCTGTATTCATTAACTCAGGATTCACAGGCAGGAGGCAGGCAGGCAGGCAGGCAGACACAATTCTTATTTCCCTTTTTAAAGCATAGATGGCCATTTGCGCACTGGACTGTTATAGCGCTGTGATTCCACTTGCAACATCCTATGGAATCCTGGGGTTTGCAGTTTCGGGCCGGGCCGGTCGGCCCCTCCAGAAACTGCAAACCCCAGGGTTCCATAGGACGTTGCAAGTGGAATCATAGCGCTATAACAGTCCAGTGCAGAATGGGTCGCTATCTTGAAAGTTGGAGAATTTGAGGAAGTTCCTTTTTTAAATTCAGCTCTCGGAAACTTTATCCTCTTCCATGTTGCCTTCTGGTCCAGGGACCCGTCCAGGAATTTCAAGTGCCTTTGTTTATCTCTACTGCAACATAATTACTTACTATGTAATCAATTAACTGTAAGGTACTTTCCTGCCCCCATCAAAAACTGCCCAGCAGTACGAGACTAGCTACAAAAAAGACATCAGAGTAAGGACTCAAGAAGGTTGCCCTCTTGGACTACCACACCCATAATCCCCCAGAGACAGAATCATAGAATCCTACAATTGGAAGAGACCACAATGGTCATCAAGTCCAACCCAACAGACAGCATGGCTACTGCAAAGCATGTAGGTATAGGGGAAAGAAATGAAGGCATTGCTCTTTCCAAATAAAATTCTGCCCCCAAATTGCCTAGTGTTGCACCAAATACTCCACCGCTTTGGTCAGACCTCACCTGCAATACTGCGGCCAGTTCTGGGCCCCACAGTTCAGGAAGAATATTGACAAGCTGGATTGTGTCCAGAGGAGGTATATTTCGCCTGGAGAAGAGAAGGTGAAGAGGGGACATGACAGCTATGTTTAAATACCTGAGAGGGTGTCATATGAAAGACGGAGCAAGCTTATTTTCTGCTGCTCTAAGGAATGGGACATGGAACAATGGGCTCCAAACTTCAGGAAAAGAGATTCCACCTAAACATGAGGAAGAACTTCCTGATGGTAAGAGCAGTTCAACAGTGGAATATGCTGCGTCAGTGGAGTGTGGTGAAGTCTCCTTCTTTGGAGGTTTTTAAAAAGAGTCGATGGCCGTCTGTTGGGAATGCTTTGATGTGCCTTCCTGCATGGCAAAATGGAGTCTCCACCAAGTCTAGGGTGCTATGATTCTACGCTTCCAAAACTTTAGTGGAGCATTTAGAAATGGAATTTAGGCATCTAGAGAAAATGACACAAGGCACAGTGGCCACAGGAATGCAAACACAGCAAAAGGAAAGTATGAATGATTTTCAGTTTCTCTCTTTCCCTGCAATAATACTCATAAAAATTTGAGGACTGAAAAAAAATTCATGGAGAGGGCAGAATTTTATTTGGGAGGGCAGTGCCCTCATCCCCCTTCCCCCCCAGTTATATCCCCAACCACGGCTATATCATGCTGGCCGAGGTTGCTGGGAGGTGCAGCCTTAAAAAAAAAAGAAAAAAGAGGAAGTTCTTTTTAATGTTTTTTTAAAAGGTGCTTCTTAAGATAGCTGCGGAATATGCAGGAAAAACAACAGAAACTCCAATCCTAGGAAAGGGAGCTCTATAGATTGGTTTAAGGCATACCCTCTGCTACTGCTAAGCAAAGAAACTTCCCTTTGATCACCTTGTGGGATAGTCTTGCTAATTTGTCTCAGCCTCGCGCAGTGCTTCCCAACCTTCTGAGGAGCAACCGATGCTGTGTGTTCATTCCTCAGGTAGATTTGGGGCAGAACTGGATGTTTCCGCCGGGCGTGCTCTTGTGGAGACCGACACGAAGGACTGGGAGAGAAGAGCACGCGTGCGCAAGGCTGGAGAGACCACCTAATGTGGGAAGAGTTAGTCCGGGTCATGGCAACTTGAACAGAAGACTGTGTAAGGAAATATGTGTGAGACCCTTTTTAAAAAAACTTTATGGACCAATGACACCTGGAAGTTTGGTTCACGTGTCATTCTTTTCTTTATGGTTCCACCTCCCCATCCCTTAAGGTTCTGGGACTGGAACAGCAACGCAATGAACAATCAAGAACCACATCAAATTGTGATCTCCTTGGAGAATGGCATTAAATTTATACTTTCCCCATCATTATTCCATTTTTTTTTTTGCTTCCCCTAAATGACCTCATTTGTACCCCCGGGGGAACGCATACCCCAGGTTGGGAACCACTGACCTAGTAGATTACAAGTCACCTTAAGTAGCTTTTCTTTTGAGGTGGAAAGGTGGAGTCTATGTACCCTGATAGTGTTTGGAATAGTTAGGGTTTTTTAAACTACAGCTCCCAGAATCCACAAGCCAGCATGGGCACTGGGAAATTCTTGCAATTGTAGTTCACCCCAAACTCTTCCAGACTCTGATTCTAACATATAACATCACAGATCTTTCAACTTTTCACAAAGTTGCCTGAGTCTACAGGGAAGGACAAGATTGCTCTCCTCTCCTCTCTGCTGAGTTGACTGCAAACTTTGAATTCAGTTTGCAGGAGTTGAAATAAATCGAGGACGAAGGGGGAACACAGGAGAAAGAAAACGGGACGTTTTGAAAGCAGCTGGAAATGTGGGACAGTAGAGGATTAACCATGGTTGCCCCTGTGAATTCATCACTCTTTGCTTTGACTGGTCCTAGCTTTCCAGTATAGTTACCAGGTTACCTGAGTTCTGTTCTAAACCAGCAAAATGGAGGTAGTTGTACAATGCAAAGATATGCTCTCTTCCAGAGAGCTGAGCATGCCTCTGTGGTCAATTTCTCCCTCTAAGCAGCTGTGTGACAGAGCTGCTGTGTCTGCATGTGTGTAAAACCAGCATCCAGAATCCACCCAAAGCCTGCCTTCTCCCACTGCAACATATTAATGCTTCACAAGACTCAATAGGGTGGAAGAGAGCAATTGCTCTCTGAACAGATGACCACATTTTCTGTTGGAAGGAGAAATTTTGGGACTCAGCCCGTCTTTCTCTCTCTCTCACACACACACCCTCCAACAGACTGGCATCATCCCTTTGTCCAGAAATTGCCATAAATCTGATGCAGCTGGTAACTCACTTTTTTATTGCATGAATAAAAGTTAAAGTCCAGGTGTTAAAAGCAGGCCAGCTGGCCTAGGACTGGCTGAATGATGATCGCTATCATGACTAGTGGCCACGGAGAGACCTGGGCAGATGATGCTATGAATAATTGGGACCGCAAGGCCATAGCCTTGCAACATCCATGCCCGCTAAGAAACAAGCCCGCAACAATAGCTTGGCTAGATCAGACAGAAGGTGCACCTTGGCTAGTGCTCGGTAGCCAGGTTGAGGCCTCTGGGAAGCCCACCCGCACACAGCTTGTGAAGGTAACACAACTCCCTTGCTCTCTGCCCCTTCCACCTGGTGTTCAGAGGTACACTGCTTTGGAATATGGAGGTTAGCTGTTGGGGCTGGGGATATGTCTAGAGCTTGGAAAACATTCTGTTCTGGAAGACAGCTCCCACCTTCTGGGCACAAGAGCAGTCAAAATGCGACTTTCCCAAGCGATAGACAAATCCTAGACACTTTCTTTCGGAAGCGCTGGACAAATTCTAGACAGATTCTGTGGGCCACTCTCCCCCCTCTCCAGAAAGGGTGACATTCAACATCGCGATTCATTCCGATCTGTTTGGAAAGCATCCTAGCCTGTGGCCACCATCACTGCCCCTTGTGGCAAGGAGTTCCCCACATGTTGTGAGAAAAAGTAGCCGTTCCAAAGTTTCTTGACAGGCTGTGTGTGTGTGTGTGTGTGTGTGTGTGTGTGAGAGAGAGAGAGAGAGAGAGAGAGAGAGAGAGAGAACAGAGTATGTGAATTAAAGACAGGAGTCATTTCCGCACTAGACTGTTATAGTGCTATTATTCCACTTTCAACATCCTATGGAATCCTGGGGGCCCCTCCCTAAACTGCATACCCCAGGATTCCATAGGATGTTGAAAGTGGAATAATAGCACTATAACAGTCTAGTGTGGAAATGGCCCGAGGAGGAAATGCACAGACTTCGCCGAGACCAGTTTTTTTTTAATTGAAATGAATTTAATATCATGTTGCAGCAGAATTAAAAATATACAAAAAGTTTGTGGTATACAAAAGAGTCTTGGTACAGAACCTTGGCCCCCTCCTCACCTCCCACACACGTTTGGATGGGGAGTCCTTAGAAGGCGCATTTCATTTATGTACAATACATGGTGGACCAGATCGCAGATTCCAGGAGGACGGAAGGGAAAAACAGGGGGGAGGTGTGTGGAGAGGGAAGAGAGGGACCATGTGAGGTGCCCCCTCCACAGCCGCCAGCTCTGTTCAGCCGCTCGCCCCCAGCCTAGCATACATCCACGGTGGCTGGCCCGGCCCAGCCAGGGCTCCGAGTGCAAAACAGGGTCACCCGGCAAAAGATCCATTTCTCTTGGACTACCACTCCAATGCAGGTTCCTTCAGCCTGCTGCCTTTCGGATAGGATGGGTTCAACTCCCGGCACGGCTGGCGGCCAGGAATGTGAAGTTGTGTAGTCCAACATCATCTGGAAGGGTGCTGAGCTAGAAGGGTTTGCTCAGTAGGACATACACTGAATGGCTCCTATTTCAGAACATGATAGCTTTAAAACGTCCTATCCATTTCTCTTTCTCGAACATTTCAAACAGCAATCCTATTTCTTATTTGTATCTGTGCAAGCCCCGTGTTTCCCAGGGGCCTGCACCCACATCTGTCTCTTTCTGTAAGTAAAGGGAATTAAATACTTCACAAATTGTGCCCAGGATATCTTACGGAAGCCAAATTCATGGGCGCCTCCGCACCGCCCTCCTCGCTAACGCTCCCTTAGCCAAAAATGCAGCAGACTTGAACCTGCAACAAAGCACATCGCATTGAAAGTCAGCATATGGGCCTTGGACCTGGACCAACCTTCCCATTTCTGAGAATGGGGGCACATCTTTAATCAAGCAAGGAACTGGTGAATATAGCAGAACAAAAAAATAAGATAAAAAAATCCAATCTCTGTATCTAGAATATGGATATAGATCTTCACAGGTTTTGTTCTCACAGGCAAGAATGAAGAATTTTACCACTTTACCAGCTCTTTCAAAACTGTGTAGTTTTCAAGGACCATTCAATTTGGAGCTTATTCTATTAAAAACTGTGTGGTGTTTTTGCACAGAAAGTTACACCGGCAGAAACGTTGTTTTCTGCACAAGAAACCTGCTTTTCGTGCAGAAAATGCCATCTTCTGTGCCAGAAGCCAACATGCCACAGTATTAAATCCCAAACCGCAAAGATTCTCATCTGTCTAGGATTCTCCTCATCTGGATTTTGTGACACATGGGAAATCCATTTTTCATCTTTTCAAATACTGTCCAATGTCCTTTCCACCCCCCAATGCTCTCCTGTCTGCACAGATGAACATGTGCCTCTGGAGGCTGCAAATCCACTCTTCTCTTCTCATGGAGCTACAACATCCCTCATACGGGAGCCAAAGAACAGTCAAGTGTTTTTAAAAATGCAGTTCTTTATTTGGTTAGTTTTCAGCCCTATTTTTCAACTTCAGTGGCAGTTTAAAACGAAAATGCAAAGGGAGTGGTGTTGGAATCAAGAATAGGGAATTTTCTTCAAGGAATCCTTGGCTGTTATTCCCCCGCCCCTCCAATTCTTGCCCTGTACCTCATCTTTTCAGATGGATGCTCCTGCTCAATGCTCCCACCTGCTACCTCCTTACTGTTGGAGGTAGAGAGTGAATTTTTTTTATATCTTCCTTTCTTTTCCTAACAGTCACTCCTTGCTTTCTACCTGCACATCTATGCATGTGCCTCCTTGCATCTAAATACACACACTTTGGGGGTGGGGAGAGAAACCTGAGCTGCAGAAATTTCCCAGTTTACAGCCGCTCTGAGATTATTGCAAAGGTGGTGAGTCCGAAAGACTGAGAGAAGAAACCGCGTGTAAGAGTGCATAGAGAGTAGACCCTCCCTTTGGCCAGCCAGATCTCCCCTTCCCCAACTCAAAGCCCCCTCCCTGATCTAGGACGCCACTGGCAGATGGACAGGTTTTATTTCTCTTTGCCTTCCCTCTCGACCTAATGCTTCTCAGCTCTTCTGAAAGACCTATGGAAGCGCGTGGCAAGCAAATGGCTCAACTCCCTCTCCAACAGCTGAGCAGAGATGACGCCTTGCTCAGGGGGCAATCTTGTCTGGGGGAGGGCAGCTGGGGGCCATATTAGCACCCCAAGGAGGCCATGTCCTCCTACATTTCATAGACGAAAACTGGGACCTGTGTGGCCAAACAGCATCAGAGCATAGAGCAGCCAAGATGGCAAAAGTTAAGAATGAGAAAGAAGACACACGCTGGGAAAGTCTGAAGTAGGACATTTCCACACTAGACTGCTATAGTGCTATTATTCCACTTTCAACATCCTATGCAGTCCTGGGGTTTGCAGTTTAGGGAGCAGCATTTAGAATCCCCAGCCAGAGAGCTCTTTGGCCTCAGGAAACGGCAAACCCCAGAATTCCACAGGAGGTTGAAAGTGGAATAATAGCGCTAGAACAGTGTAGGGCGGAAATGACTTCCTTTTGCAGCAACTGAAATAAGCTGAGGGCAAAGGGGGGAAATGGGAGGAGGCGAGAGAAACCGAGATATCTTCAAGCAGCTAAAAAAATGGGAGAACAAAGGATTGTCCCTGATTAACTGGGTCAGTTGGCAAGTACGGATATTTAGAAAAAGAAGAAGAACTCCCCACATATCTCGAGCTCCTGCAAACAGGCCAAATGCATCAGGAGGTTAAGGTATTTGTTACTGTAATTTGTGGTTGTTTTTTTTAAATATCCAAATGACATTTCTGTTGCCCCAGAGTATTTTCTGGAAATTCTTGGCACGAGCTGCAACATTTTATTCCCTGATTTAAGTGGGTTTCCTTTAATTTCAAGACATTTTGGGGGAAAAATGTATCCCTTACTCTTTTCTATTTTTTCCCCTTGTGCATCAGTAGATCAGCGAAATGGCACTACTCATTATAACTGTAATTGTTTTTTTTTTAAATAAAATTCAGAGAGGAGAAAATTTGCCCTTCAAACCAAAGGATCGCCTCAGCAAACTACACCCTGTTTGATTCCACTTCAACTGCTCTGAATCCGTCCTATGGAATCCTGGGATCTGCAGTTTAGGGAAGGGTGGTTATAATTCACAAACAGAGAGCTCTAGGGCCTCCCCAAACTACAAACCTCAGGTTTCCATATGATGCAGCTGCAGCAATTAAAAGTGTAATTGTAGTGCTATAATTTCATAGTGTGTCTGGGACCTACTGGAGTTTAAAGTTGGGTCTTCTAGCATGCTGCTTTGGAATTTTCCCCTAATTGAAAATAAGATGGATTCTTTTTTAAAGGAAATCATGCAACTGCATCTTTGGTGGTACCGCAGACCTGAGGTGTACCTCTAAAATCTACCAAACAAAAAGACACTGATGGAGGGCTTCCATTTTTAATACTTCCCCTTTTGTGTTCCATCAGCCCCACCTATGTGGGGATTGTCTCCATCACCTTTCCCCAGAGTCCCGTGCTGCTACCTCTGCACTTACAAACCATTTCCTCAACTATTACTCTTTAACTATTACAGACACACCTCAGTTATCTGACAAAGAAACAGCTTTATACAAAGTTTTTTTTTAAAAAATGCCACCAGTTCTTCTTTTCTCCTGATCCTCTGTCTAGTTGGACATTTTTTAATCAGCATTGCCATGGGGGTTGATGAATTGGGGTGGTAGCAACAGAGACTCTCCGCCTCAGATTGCAGCAGTTTGTCTGCAGTAAACAATGCAATAAAGTTTGAGCTGGACAGAACAGGATTTACTTGAGCTGGCCCCACTGTAGTTAGGCGTGCCTGCCCGAAACAGGCAAGATAAACAGCAGCTGCCTCCCTCTTGAGTGTGCATAAACCCTACAACAGGGAGCAAAAGGAAATCAGATAAGCCTCCTTCACCAGGTACCCCCAGCATGTTAAAAAACTCCACAGAGATCTATATGTTTGGCCAACAAAACAGAAGTATAGTAGAGGCTGGTGAAAGGTAAAAAAAAAAAAATCACCCCTGGACTTTTTTTTTTTAAAACAAGTCATTCCTTTGTAGAAGCTTTAGAGTGCTCTCTAGAAGCTTTGAAATGCTTTTGTTCATTTATGCAAGGCTTAGCTGACCTAGATTTTTCATTTCATATGTGACTATTGTTCGTTTGTACAAAGAATTTGCATTGAATTTACACTGAACTGCTCTTTTCCTTCTTGAGGTGTAGGCACCTATCCCCTTTCCATGTTATTTTCTCCCTCTTCGTACCACATTTTCTGTTAAAGGCCATTTCTGCACTAGATTGTTATAGTGCTATTATTCCGCTTTCAACATCCTATGGAATCCTGGGGTTTGCAGTTTAGGGAGGGGCCTCAAAGTGCAGTAACAAAGTAACAATCCAGTGCAGAAATGGTTAAAGAAGTGATGCTCGGGGACACATCTCCTTTGCTAACCGAGGTATTCCTGCATATTATATTCTTTACGCCGGCCACTTGGAGAGGTCCAGCGGCACCTCGTGGTGACCTTGACCATTACAGCAAAGTGCAATGACCAATACAGTACTTTCAGGGCTGGGCCACTTCTATCCACATCACCAAGTGGAATTCGCAGCAAGGCAGCCACAGGCTGTCTGCATATAGGTGCCTTCACGTTACCCGCCCATTTGTTTTCTGATGCTCAAAAGACTAGGACTCAGAACAACGGATTCAAGCTACAGTCCGCCCCCCACTTTGCAGGTTTAACTTTCACGGATTTATTTGCAAGTTTCTCCAATCTTTGTGCCTCCCACCTCGGGTGCTTGTTTTCCAGGGAAATCGTCCCTCTCGGCGGCCCCGGTCAGGCCATGCAGCCCTTTAAAAACCCACCTCTGGTCCCCCTCCCACCAGCTACTACCAGGCCAACTAAGGACGGCTCACAGACCAATTTTTCAGCACCACGAACCCTACATTCTCATGTTTTGGTGGGCTCAGCTGAAGGCAAGAGGGAAGTGCCGTGTGCTAAATTCCAGCTCAGGTAGTATAGCAGCACCGTGCTACAACTTCCAAGGCTTCACTGATTTCTTCTGGCAGCTTCCAAAGACACTCCAGAGGGCCTATCTATTTACTTAGAATAGAATCATAGAATCCCATGAAGAGACCCCAAGGACCACCCAGTCCAGCCCCATTCTGATGGCCATCCAGCCTCTGCTTAGAAAAGGAGACTCCACCACATTCCACTGAGGCAGCATATTCCACTACCAAACTCTTACCATCAGGAAGTTCTTCCTGATGTTTAGGTGGACTCTCTCTCTCTACAGTTTGAAGCAATTGCTCCGTGTCCTAGTCTCTAGAGCAGCAGAAAACAAGCCTGCTCCATCTTCCATTTGATATCCCTTCAAATATTTAAACATAGCTGTCACGTTCCCTCTTAACCTTGTCTTCTCCAGGTTAAACATCCCCAGCTCCCTCAACCACTCCTCATATGGCTTTATGGTTTCCATGCCTTTTACCATTTTGGTTGCCCTCCTCTGGATGAGTTCCACCTTGTCAATATCCTTCCTGAATTGTGGTGCTCAGAACTGGACACAGTATTCCAGGCGGAGTCTGAGCAAGGCAGAATAAAGCGGCACTATTACTTCCCTCGATCTAGACACTATACTCCTATTGATGCAGCCTGGAATCACACTGGCTTTTTTAGCTGTCACATCACACTGCTGACTCATGTTCAGCTTATAGTCTAGTATGACTTCTGGATCCCTTTCACATGTACTGTAGTCTAGCCAGGTATCACCCATCCTACACCTGTGCATTTCATTTTTGCTGCCTAAGTGTAGTATCTTATATTTCTCCCCGTTGATATTTATTTGGTTAGTTTTAGCCCAGCTCTCTATTCTGAATCCTGATCCTGTCCTCTAGGGTGTTAGCTACCCCTCCGAATTTGGTGTCATCTTCAAATTTGATAAGAAACTGTTCCATCAGCTAACTCATTCCTAAGATATTGAACAGCCCTGGGCCCAGGACAGAACCCTGTGGCACCCCACTAGTCACTTCTCTCCAGGATGAAAAGCAGCCATTGCTGAGCACCCTTTGGGTTTGATCGATCAACCAGTTAGAAATCCATGTAACACTAGCACTGTCCAGCCCACATTTTACTAGCTTTTTTGCAGGAATGTCATGGGGAACCTTGTCGAAGGCCTTACTGAAATCAATATATGCTATATCCACAGCATTCCCTTCATCTATCAAGCTACTAGCTCTATTAGAAAAAGAAATCAGATTACTTGGGCATGACTTCTGAGAAACCCACGCTGAATTTTAGTGATCATGGCATTCTCTTCTACGTGCTTACAGATTGTCTAATTTGCTCTAGAATCTTTCCCAGTATTGATGTCAGGCCGACTGGGCAGTAATTGTTTGGATCCTTTTCCGCCTCCCTTTTTGACGATGGGGACAATGTTTGCCCTCCTCCAGTCTGCTGGGACTTCTCAAGGATCATTGCCAGGGGTTCTGAAATTACTTCTGCACTCTTTTAATACCTTTGGATGTAGTTCGTCTGGTCCTGGAGACCTGAATTCATTTAGAATAGCCAGGTATTCCTGTATTGCCTCTTTGTCTATTTTGTGCTGCACTTCCCCCATCTCATCATCTGCTTCATTTTCCCCAGCTTTAGCACTGTTTCCCTTCTGGAAAAAGACTGGGGCAAAGAAGGTATTCAGTCGTTCTGCCTTTTCTCTGTCCCTTGTTAGCATTTCACCATCTTCTCCACACAGTGGCCCTACCATCTCCTTTTATTTCCTTGTTACGGGCATAACCAAAAAAAGCCCCTTTTATTGTTTTTAACCTCTCTAGCAAGCCTAAGCTCATTCTGCATTTTAGCTTTTCTGACTTTCTCCCTACATGTACCAGCTATTTGAATTCCTCTTTGGTGATTTCTTCCTTTTTCCATTTCTTGTATATGCCTCTTTTAAATCTGAGTTCCGCTGCAAGCTCTTTAGACATCCATCTTGGTTTCTTTACATACTTCCCATTTATACGCCATATCGGGACTTTTAGAAATTGTGCCTTCAATATCTCACTTTTAAGAATCTCCGATCCATCATGAACTTCCTTTTCTTTTAGTACTCTTGACAATGGGATCACATCCAGTATTTCCTTAAATTTACTGAAATCAGCTTTCTTAAAGTGCAGAATGTGTGTCTACGCTTGGCTTCCCCTTTCCACTGTCTAACAAACTCTAGGAGGACATGGTCACTTCCACCTGACAATCCCGCCACTTCCACCCCCTTAACCAGGTCATCACCGTTGGTTAGGATCAGGTACAAAATAGCTGATCCCCTTGTTGCCTTTTCTACTTTCTGGACAATTAAATTATCTGCAAGGCAAGTGAGGAATTTGTTGGACCTTATATTCTTGCCAGGGTTTGGCTTCCAACAAATTTCAGGATAGTTGCAATCTTCCTATTAAAAGCCAACGTGATTGTAGGCTGCATCAATAGGAGTACAGTCTTTAGATCAAATTAATCCCCCACAATGACATCGCTGTTGTTTCTCTCTCCTTTAATTTTGCTTTCAAGCTGGCTTCCAAGATTTAAGTCATGGATCTCTTCACAGATGTAAACATCCTTGATATATAATGTTACTCCTCTTCCTTTCCTTTTTGATCTATTTCTCTGAAATAGGTCATACCCTCTATTACTACATTGCAATCACGAGACTCATCCTCACCCGTGATGCTTATTACATCCTATATGCTTTGTTGTGTTGTGCTTATTTCCCGTGCTCTGTGCATTAATGTAAAGACATGTAAGACCACGGGTCACTTCCCCAACTGCTTAAGATTTTTCTCCCCCACTGTTGGGTTCTTGTACTGTTCGCCCAGTTCTCTCTATAACATTTGGGCTATTATCTCTAGCACTTGATGAACTCTTGCCTTCAAGAATACTCTCTCCCTCAGTTTAAAGTCTTCCTGCTTAGGTTCGTGAAACGCTTAGCAAAAACATTCCTGCCAAGTGCTGTGCGGTGCAACCCATCACTTCCCAGAAGTCCATACTTCATGAAACCACAGACCGCGGTCCAAGAAGCCAAATCATTCCCAGCGACAACACCTATGGAGCCAATTGCTCACCTCTGCTATTTTTTCTCCCTTTCTGGGCCACATCCTTCAGCTGGGAGATGAAATGACAAACTATGCATTGAGGTCCTTCAGCTTCCTACCCAGAGCCCCATAATCCCTTGTGATCTCCTGAAAGCTGTGCCTTGCAATGTCATTGCTTCCCACATGGAGCAAAAAGAGGGGGTAATAGTCAACGGGATTGACGAATCGTATCAGCCTCTCTGTTACTTTATGGATTTTTGCCCCAGGGAGACAACACACTTCTTGAGACATCCTGTCAGGCCCACAAACCACTGCTTCTGGTCCCCTCAGCAAGGAGGTCCCTACTCCCACTACACGTCTCCTCTGGGGATTGGCAGGGGCCAGTCCACGTGCTGAATCTTCCAAGATCACTTGCACATTTTCTGAGGACACTATTGCTCTTGTTTCTGTTCCTCCTCATAACTGATAAGGGAAAGAGCTTCAAATCGATTCCGTTAACTCCGAACTCATAGAACGATCCCTGGTCCTTCTGCTTCTGTGAGTCACATTCCTCCAAACATCTGGCTCCTGTGTTTGGGAACTGATATGCTCCTGAGAGACATCCCTTGTGTGTTCCTCCTCCAGCACAGTCTGCTCTGCTCCAAGAAAACCTCTTGCTTCCTAATATGCTGAAGAGTGGATACACAGGCCTCAAGTTGCCGGACCTTCCTCTCCAACAAGAGGTGTTTGTGCAAGAACACAAGGAAGAACACATGTTTGTGCAAGAACACAAACACACCACAGCTGCTGCAGGTGACTGCAGCAGCTCCCTCACCATCTATATTCAGTAGTTTTATGCAGGCACTGAAGCAGAACTCTGGGCCTCCCCCTCAAAAGTCCACGTTCAAAACCCATGCAAAAAACCTGTCCGAGTTGTCTGTGTGCCGAGCTCGGGGGGCTAGGACTGCAGTTCCTTAGAGAGCTAGTGGCTGCTAGCATCCTCCCCAACCAAGTCTCTGACTCACTGCCTCTCAGCAGATGCCCTGCCCCCTGAAACCATGTGCTCAGGCAGAGGACTTGGGTCTATGCACAAAAGAAGACGGCAGGGGGTTGGACCCGATGGCCCCCGTGGTCTCTTCCATCTCTATTATTCTACGATTCTAATAGAACACCGCTGAGCCCACAAGCAAGCCTCTGCTCAGCTCACAGAAACATTCAGCCTCACCCCAACAGACACAAGCTCACCAAAACACAATGGAACAGTAGAACACTAATGAGCACACAAGAAAGCTTCCTTCCAGCTCACACAAACAGACAGCCTTGACCCAACAAACTCTCCCAAAAGACTCTCCAGGACTGGAAAGGTCAGATCCAACAAAGGCCGTTTCCGCACTGCACTGTCAGAGCGCTATGATTCCACTTTCAGCATCCTATGGAATCCTGGGTTTGTAGTTTAGGGAGAGGCCGGCCGGCCAGCCCCTCCCTAAACTGCAAACCCAGGATGCCATAGGATGCTGAAAGTGGAATCATAGCGCTCTGACAGTGCAGTGCGGAAATGGCCAGATACTACCTCACCCTACGCAGTCTCTTCTCCTACCTACATGCACACTGCCTGTTATTTAGCTTTCTCCTTCCCTCCCTGTTGCTACAGTACTAGCACTCGCCCTTTGCTCTGCTTTGCATCCACTTTCTAGCCGCAAGCCGGTTGGCAGGATTAAAGGTTCCTTTTCCCATCTCCCAAAATAAGAAAGAAGGAAAAAACCCTCATCTCACCTTGATCTGGGAAAAGCCCCTTTACTGCAGATTTCTCTCTTAATTTCCAGACAGGAAGACACATTTCCTTCCTGCTCTGTGTGTTTTAATGACAAGCCGAGATCCGCCGTGGTTGCCACTTAATGACATCACCAGGACAGTTCCTAGGTCTCTGGCTTTGGCCCAGAAACCTCAGGGCATGGGGCAGTCCTGGAGAGGCAGCTGTCATGCCTGTGACAAACTCAGTCCCATCACTCCCAGGCCAAATGCCCCCGACTGGCCAGGGCACGTGCATGCCAGGAGGAGAGCGCTGCGTACGCCCGTGCATCACCCTCACGGACATCTGCATAAATATACTCGATTATATCAACCGTCATCCCCAAGGAGAACTGCCAGCGTGGCTGAACTCAGCTGAACCTCCTCCTGTGCACTTACACCAGTGGGGACGGAGCTGACAGAGGACATTCCGGGGGCATTCAAAGGGCAGAGTCTCGAAGGGACTGGGGAGAGATGGTAGTAGCTCCCAATAAGCCAGGCATCAGCAACAGAGCATGGCATGCCTCCCAGCATTTCACAGAGCGTGACAGGCCAGTGTGGCCAAGCAACATCGGAGTGTGGTCAAGACGGCAAAAGCTATTAAAGAAGAAGAATGCAGAAGGTAGGAGAGGCTGCAGAAGTTTGCTTTTGCCTCTGCCTACTGGGAAGGGCAAGGCTTATCTCTCCCCCTTCTCACTCTCCCCCCACTGGGTTAGCTGAGTGCCAACAACTTCTGCACCTTTTACAGCGACTGAAGCAAGCTGAAGCTGTAGAGGGAAAATGGGAGGAGGAAAGAGAAACTGGGACATTTTAAAAGCTGCTGAAAAGTAGGATGACTGAGGATTACGTGGGACCGTGGCCACTTCTGCACAAGACCGTTATAGTGCTGTTATTCCACTTTCAACACTCTATGGAATCCTGGGGTTTGCAGTTTAGGGAGGAGCCTTTGGGATCAGGTCAGGCCTTTGAGGCCCCTCCCTTAACTGCAAACCCCAGGATTCCATAAGATGTTGAAAGTAGAATAATAGCACTGTAACAGTTTAGTGTGGAAATGCCCCAAATTGGGCAGATGGAAGGTACAGCACGGTCAGGCAAATACTGTAAGCCCTCAGTATTCACTAGCGCTTGGTTCCAGGAGCCCCCTCGCCACTGTGGACACCAAAATCTGTGGATGCTCAAGTCCCATTATATATAACAGCATAGGTAAAGTGGCCTCTCTAATATAAAATGGGAGAACCAAGGGGTGCTTTTTGGATTTAAAAAAAAATTCAAGTTGTGGATGGCTGAATCCATGGATATGGAGGACTGACTACCAAGAGTCGAAAGGGCTCTGGAAGGAGTCCGCGCAGTGAGCATGGGAGCAATTTCACCAATCTGTAGGCCCAGGAGAGGCCTCTTGTCCAACAGGAGGTGATTTCTGGGGTTTGATTTCCTTTTGAACAAAAGCCTCTCCTGCATGCCCTCCAACATTGGACAGATGAAAACTAAAACATGTCTTCCAAGCAACAACGGAGACCAGTCAAGGTTGCCAAAGTGATGAATGAGGAAGGAGGAGGAATACATGCTTGGGGTGTCCGAAGCACTTTGCTTTTGCCCGAATTAGCTGGAATGAGCAAGATTCCAGCCACTCCTCTCCTCTCCTCTCCTCAACACTTTTGCACTTTGAACTGAGGCCATTTCCACACTAGACTGTTATAGTGCTATTATTCCACTTTCAACATCCTATGGAATCCTGGGCTTTGCAGTTTAGGGAAGGGCCTCAAAGGACATTTCAAAAGCTGCTGAAAAAGTGGGATGACAGGAGTACTCGGGACTCTCCCTGTCAAATCAGGACAATTGGAGGGTATGCTCTTGGTCTACAAAAGACATAGCAGAATTGGCTTCCCACAACCTAATTTTTTTTTTTTTAAATATAGTTTCTGAGGTCTTTAGCGACCACAAAAACAGCTTGAGGCCCACAGGCTGCAATTCTCCCACCCCTGTTTTAAAAGATGGACTTTTAAAGAGACAGGAGAGCTGGTTGCAGGTATTTAATGGCTTTTCCCCTCTAGATGCCCTCCTTCCATTTAGCACCTCTCACAAAATGACGGACATTTTGCTATTTTGAAATAGGTGTGAGCAGTACTCGTACCATATGTTAGATAACCTATTTCAGAAAGTTATTCACAAATTTGAGAGAAGACGTATTAGCACCATGACAACAGCCTTAGGACCCGAGAAGGGCTTCCATCAATTGAGTTTTAGCACCTATCCTCCAGACATTTTCATCCAAGGACTGCAATGGTCTCAGCTGCAAGGGATGCTCCCTGACAGATACTCAGTAGAGAATATCGACGAAATGGTCCCTTTTCCAAACTGCAGCATACTCTCCAAACTTTCACAGATGAAAACTGAGATGCATATGCCTATGCAACATCAGGGTTTTTTTCCAAGATGGCATAAGTTATTAATGAAGAAGAACATCCAAACTACAAGAGGCAGTTTGCTTTTGCCTGAGCCTACAGGGAAGGGCAAGAATCTGCCTCTTTCTCTTCTCCTCCTCTCGAGTTAATACAAACTACTTTTGCACTATGAATTCTGTTTGGAGCGGCTGAAGTAAGGCAAGGAAAAAGGGGGAAAGTGGAAGGGTGAGGAGAGAAAGTTTTAAAAGCCACTGAAAAAGTGGGATGTCAGGATTAACTGGGACTATCCCTCCCAAATCAGGACAGCTGGAGGGTGACATTCCCCATCCACCATCTTCAGGATTACAACCACCGTTCGACAAATAAATGGCATTGTCTTTACTTGTACAACCGCAGCAATGAAAACTCATGTCATGCACTTAATTTAAACATCTGGCCCCACAAAAACCTTTGGATAAAACACCATCAAACCTCACCTGCCCCAAACTTTCTGTTACTGCTTTTCTCTTCCCTCACTTCTCTTTTTTTCTTCCCTCCTCTTCCTTTTTCCTCTGTTGTCTTGTCTGTCTTTCCCTTGCACCACCACTGGAATTTGGACAGCAAGCTCTTTGGGACGGGGAACCATCTCTTTAATCCTTGCCATTCCTAAAAGTTCCTTGTACTATACCAATGTGCGTGTGTGCACATATACACGGACTCCTATTCTGGGTCATCACAGGACCAACACTGGGACAATGATCCTCCTCCCAAGCTTTTGGGAGAAAATACATAATCCAAGAGGACAAGGGAGTTGGGTGTGTGCCTCTCAGGGGTACTTTAGCGGCAGATTCCTGCATTCGTTGGTGGATGGACTAGATGATCCTTCGAGATCCCTTCCAGTTCTTCCAAGTCAGGACTAATAGTGAGCTGACGCCTTGAACGAGCAGGGAAAGCTTTGGTGGCAAATAGGAGACAAGGAGACAAGTTCTAGCTGCTGAAAGCAATCTCTGGATAGAGAGAACTTGAAATTGTCCACACGTGCTCCAGAATGCTGCTCCTCATGAGTAGGTTGCAGAAATCTCAGCAGTCAAAATGAGCTGGACAGTGGGAGGAGGGAGGAATTAATATCAACCTCAAGCCGCATAAGCGAGCCTTTAACGGATGCCGGTCCTGCATAAATCCTCACTTGCTTAATCACTTTTTTTAAACTAGCTGATTTACAATTGAAGAAAGGTCTTCTAATTGGAGGGAAGATCAAACTTCAGTGAGTCAATGATGTCACTAGGGGTGCGCGGGGTGTTTGGACCACACCAGGTGACACCCATAGACACCCAAAAAAACTGCCTATAAAATTTTTGTGCAGTATCCAGCAGAAATGTCTTATTTTTTATTAAGAAAAATATCCCTTGGGCTGTGTCTAGCACAGGTGGGCCTTCCTTCTTATTCTTCTCCCGCATGTAGCTTTTTGGTGACCCTCCAAGTCACAAATGCTCCCTTTCCCTTCCACCATTTCACCAGCTGTGTCATGTCTTAAACTCTTAATAATTGTCTCAGCTCTCTTTCAGTGCCACCCTCTCTTCCATTCACCCTGGACCGCCTCCTCATTTGGGGGCAAGGGTATAACGGAGCACGTCCACCCTTCAGAACCCCCCCGCCTTCTCTCCCACCACCCCAACTGATGAGCGGTTCCCCCCTCCATTTTCTTTTTCTATTACAAAAAACATTACTAAGGATTCTGTATGGTTTGGTACAGGATTTTTGGTACAGAGTACCAACAACCCTCGTGAGGCCACTCGGCCAGCGGCCTTCTTTCCGTGCACAAAAAGGGAGAAGCTGAAGACTATTTCCAAGACTTTAGTTTAAAAGGAGATAATTCCAATTCTACCGCTCTTACGAGGCCACGGAGCAGCTACCACCATCGGTCCTCTCAGGAGAAGTCCTGCCCCCCCACGATCCATGCCCTGTGGGATGAACTGGAGCGGAGCGGCCAAACGCTTTCTGGCGAGGGCGGTTGCCGTACCTCTTTAAGGCACAGCTGCACTACAGACGAAATGGATGTAACCGTCGTACCCCCTCGCCCAGGGAATCTTGGGAAGTGTAGCTCTGCAAGGGGATCTGGGGATGCTGTGATAGAGAACACGCAAATACACGCAGCACCTTCATACGCAGCACCTACAACTCCCAAGATGCTCTGTGGGAAGAGACTGTGGTATAAAACCGAGATAAGGTTGCAAGGTATATAACAGAGACTGGTTCCTTGGCGTGGTGTCTTAACAGCACAACAGCCTGCAAGTGTTGCCTTTTGCTTGGGAGGCTACAACTCCCAGAATTCCCCAGCCTGCCTGGCAGGCTGGGGGATTCTGGGAGTTGTAGTCCCCCCCCACAAAGCAATGTCCTTAAGCTCTGAAGTTTAAAATGCCCTTTCTCCCCATGAGGTTTAAGGTAAGACTCATACCTTCTGGAAGCCCTCAGTATCATTTTTTTTTTTTTAGCATACACACATTTAAACAAACAAACATATGTAGGTGACAAATTAACGGTTGTCCTATTTCCCCCCGCTGCCGCAACCACCACCATCCTGGGAGACAAAGATGCCCAACTCTCTCCCAGAACTGACGCTGACGTTCAACTGCCTCTACGCATCCTCCTCCAGAATGTATAGCGCAGCTATCCACAGGCATCTCTGTGCCTTTGACGTATCCGTCACACCACATGATTGTAGGGCTTTGACACCACTTGGTACCCACGGCTCCGTCCTACGGATTCCTGGAATTTGTAGGCGTTATGAGAATTCTCTGCCAGAGAGCTCTAGTGCTTCCCCAAACTATACATCCCAGGACTCCACAGAATGCAGTCGCGGCAGTTAACATGGGATCAAAGTGCTATAATTGTGCAGTGTGGAAAAGACTAGAAGTAACTCCTGCCACTTAGGGTATGTCCATGCAGGACAGTTATAGGCGTTTGATGCCACTTTGGCTGCTGTGGCTGTATCCTGTGGAGTCCTGGGATGTATAGTTCAGTGAGGCACTTCAGAATTCTCTGGTACACTCTCCTGAACAGCAGCAGAAGATTCTAAGTACCTCACAAAACTACTCATCCCGGGATCCCGCAGGTTGGAGCCATGGCATTTAAAGTGGCATCAAAGTGCTCCAACGGTGCAGTGTGGATCTACCTTTTATTTCCAAAGCCCCGTCAGCCCACGTACCCGAAGACCACGGGCAAGGGCAAAGTGGGGGGAGCGGGGATGGTGAAACAGGAGGGAAAGTACTGTATAGTTTCTTTTTTTGAGCCCTAGAATCTGATGTCCCGCGTGGAAAATGGTCCTTTTCCAAAAAAGGAACGCAAAACAGGCCTCCGGCGCGACCCTTCCGTGCGTCGGCCCTCACACCACCACCCCCTTTCTGCCCGATGCCAGCATGTGCCCAACAGCCACGGACTGTCAGTGCCCCAAACCCCTCACTGCCGTTCCCCAGGGTGGCCATTTTGTCCCCCACCCTCGCTCCCCGGGGGTCCGGCAATTAACGCCGCCCTCGGCCTTAAAGCACCTTCCCCCGCTAATCCCCACCTCTTCGCCAGCCCTGTTCCCCGACGACCCTCGGGTCACAAAAATCCACGGACTCCAAACCAGAGGCCTCAACCACCCGGCTCGGGTAACAGGTGAGGTATTTGGGGAGAAACCATTGGCACACCTTTTCTGCGGGAGAGGCACGTGGGGCACCCCTTCTCTTGGGACCTGGTGGTGGTGCGGAGGGGGGGCAGGACAAGAAACAGCCCGGACTGCCTGGGGGAGAGGTGGCGTTGCTTCCCTAAGGGTGGCCCGTAGCCCACTGGGCAAGCGTGGAGTAAAGTAGCACCAAAATTGACCGATCTGGGAGAGGAGTCTGAGCCAGGACGAGGGGAAGAGAAAGGGGGGGAAGGAGGGCCGCCCGAGGTCTTCAGCGCGCCACGAGGAGGAACAACGAACCGAAATTGCGAACGAGAGACAGAGGAGGGGCCTGCTGCTTTGGGGGTCTCCACCCCCCGCTCCCCAGAGACCGGGGCTCAGGAGAACAGACCCCGAGGCCTGCTTGCCACGGCTGCTCAGAAGCCGGGCGAGGCCCTCGCGCTCAGGGCGGGGACCCTGCGGCTCAGGGCTTTCTCCAAAGCTCCCTGCCGCTCCTTCTCTTTTTACACGGTGGTCTCGTACTCCAGCAGCTCCTGAGATGCGCCCACGCTGCGGTACTGCAGGCGCGGCGTGGTGGGCGAGCTGTACTCCAGCGCCAGGATGGTCTTCCGGAGGCGCCGGTCAATGAAATGGGCGTCCCAGGCGGGGTATTTCTTCCGCGGCAAGTCGATGCGGATGACGGGGCCCTCTGTCCGTGGGGCACGGGGGGCCGGGGTCGGGGGGACGCTCGGCCGGACCTGAAAGACCGGCACGCAGCTGTCTCTGTCCCCGGGGACCCCCTCCCTCTCGGCCCCTGTAGTCCTCGGCAAGGAACGTGGGGGGCTGGTGATCACGTCCCCGGGTCCCCCCGCGCCGCCGGGGACCGCCGTGGTCCCCTCTCTGCACAAGCAGCCCGCGCTCTGTGTCCCAAAAATGGTCCCATTGGGGTGCAAGAGGCAGTAGTAGATGAACATGAAGAAGACACCTAAGGCGAAGCTGGAGGTGACGACACAGACGATGATTAAGGCGTTGGATTCCGGGATGTTCTTCTCGCTCCGGTACCAGTACCAGAGCCCAGTCAGGGCGGCGTTCTCCGACAGGGTGATGATGTAGTAGATGGACATGCGGCACCGGCTCCGGCCCTCCTTGACGTTGAACCAGCAAAAGATGTAGATGATGCCGACCACCATGTTGTAGATGATCTCCTCCCACTTGGACATGCAGAAATCGGTCTCGCCTTGGATGATCCAGAAGGTCATGATGCACCAGTGGGTGACGATGAAGATGCCGAAGTAGAGCTGGAAAACAGAGGCAAAGAGGGCAAAGGCGATGGCCCGGGCGGCGATGGTGAAGAGGTGCCAGAGGATCTGTACCACCGCCCCTTTGTAGGACATGGGCAGCTTGTCTTCCCGCGAGTCCCGCAGCACCTTCTGGTACGAGGCCAACGTCCAAGCCAGGGAGACCAAGGAGGCTGAAGCTGAGAGACCTACCCGGGTGAACAAAGAGAGAAAAAGGGGAAGCCGGGGGTTAGGGGGCAGAGAAACGGTGTTGCTGAGGACGGATCACTGCGGAAAACGGGCGACGTGAGAGGAAGCAAGATGGCAGGGGATGGGGACGGGAAGAGAAGAGATGGAAGGGAAATAAGCAGGAAGTGTGAGACCGAGGTCTCTTTCGCACGACCCATTTGTAGCACTGTGAGCCCGCGTTTAACTTTCACGGCTGTGTCCCAAGGAATCCTGGGGTTTGTAGTTTCATGAGGGATTTTGAATCCTCTGCCAGAGAGCTCTGCTGCCTCCCTGAACTACAAAAATCCCAGGATTCTGTAGGATGTCACCGTGGTGGTTAAAGCGCAACTGAAGTGCTACGATGATGTAAGCGTGGAAGAAAGCCACAAGCGGCGACAGGTCAAAGCGGTGAATGTGAGGGTGGGAATGAAGACGGATGTAAAACAGCCGAAAGGACTGGACTTCATTTATTGGGAACAGGTAAACAGAGATGTGAAGGCCCAGGGACAAAAACCCAGAAAAACTAGGGAAAGAAAAACATGTTTCCCCCCACAGTTTTCCCCCCAGAAAAATCCCCCTGTTTTTTCCTCAGAAGGAAAAATGGGTTTCCCCCCATTTCCCTGGTTTTATATCCCAGGTCTTCACATCTGCACATTTTAATGCCCCAGGAAGGATGAAAGGAGGAAAGGCAGCCGAGTGATGGAGACGGGGAACATGGTGATAGGAAAGAACATGTTCACAGCACCAAGACGCACATGTCAGGCTAGGCATTCCCACTTCTGTAAAAATATTGTTCAACGAACAAAGAGTGGACTGGGGTGGGAAGAATACAGAAAGGAGAAGTTCTAATCATCACAGGAAACCTTTCAGCTTTTGAAGGGTGAGAGTGCCGCTGAAAGAGGGCAGACAGACATATTTTTTTACAGTAGACAAGAAACACAGGCAAAGCGACGAGAGGAATTCCACTCACCCTTTCTGAAAAATGCAAATGGTTTCGAAACACATTTAGGTGCCTGTCAAGCTATTGCCAGAGATTTAAAAATCTGCTCTGAACACCAGCCTTTTCTACCTTTGGACTTCATGGCACCTCTTTCCCCTGCCCAGTTGCGCCAACTTTGCCTTCCCCTTTCAAGCTCCTCTCTCTGATTTTCACTTTCCCAAATTCCTCTCAATAGCTCTCATTCCTGCTTTCTTATCAGTGCCCCCAGTTCCCCATTTGCCAGTTCCCCGCGTTTTTGTGCAGTCCTTTCCTAGGGCCCACCCTTGCTGCACTCCCCTTCCAGTCTCTCTTGCCCCCTTCGTGACTAGAGCAGCTCAGCCAACGGCAGCCGGAGACTGTTCTCTCCGTCGCACGTCTCTCTGACATCAGGGCAGCCCAGCCAGTCACTGTTGGAGGAACACTCCCACAGTGTTCCTTCATGTACTATGACATAGCTTAGCAAGATATGCAGAGTGGTCTCTCCTTGCTTACGAAATACAATAGCCAGGAGTATAACCAAGTTCAGAGATATTGTTGGAGATTCTACATTGGGACTGTAGAGCATAAATCTCTGCATGTACATTTATGCATTGATTACACAATGGCTATTTTTCTCTGATGCACAACATCCACATTTCATTCAAGGTTGCAGAAGGGGAGCTGCGCATGTGGTGCTACTGTGTGTTCAGATGCCACACAGTATAGCCCTCTCTGATGAGGAAGAGAAAGAGGAGATACTGCACTCCTTTGAATGATGGAGAGTAAAAGCTGTAGCAGCAAAAGAGCAGGAAATGCCATGGTGCACTTTAAAAAAAAAAGGAAACATTGAGCTAATTGGGCCAGCTGTGCCAATTTACAGATGGCCGTAAATGTCTGTCTCTTTGTTGCAAAACAACAGCCCTACCATCTCTGTTTGGCAACATGTTATACTCTTTACTCTCTCCTTTCTGCACCTTTGGCTCCCTTTTTTGGGCTATTCTTCTCAGTAACTCCCTGCTTGGCTTTGGACCCTTCTCAAGACCACTTCTCATGCTCAGAGCTAGATTACATTGACTATGCTTCTGCTTGTTCACACCCCCTGTGTCTGATCTTGTTTTATCTTTAGTTTCTCCCTTGAACCACATACATGCACTTTGAAGGGTACTTACCACCCTGCAACAAGACAGACGCACAGCATAAATCAAATCTCCACATGCAAAGTTATACACTGATTGTGATACGCAACTTTTGTGCTGAATGGCAACTGATGCAATTGAATGCCCAACCAAACACACAATGGAATGTATGAACAAATGCACATAGATATGCTTATGTGCATTTAGTTCCTTATGCACAGCATTGCCTTTCGGCGCAAGACTTGCATAGCAAAATCTATGCATAACTTAGGGAGGCAATTGGTAGGTCTGGCCCACTGCATGGTCACAGTTAAGATAGAAATGGGAAGTTTGAGTAAGACCTTCAGAAACAGGGGAGAATGAAGATTTATAGAGAGAAAAGGAAAGAAGGTTGAAAATTGGAAATAGTGAGACAGCAGGATGGAACAAAGATGTGAGAGAGGAGGAAAGGTAGCGTAAAAGTGAGCATGACAAAGGAAAGGACAATGGGCAGGAAGAGATACAACATGTCTGAAATGTTTGAAGGCGTGGAGGGGGAAAGAACAGGTTTTATTCTTTGTTAAAAAAACAGACGGGCTGAAAGGACATGAAACACTTGCTTGATTCTTACTACTAAAACCAATTCCCATACTTGCATTCATGAATAACCTGCCCGGACTTTACAACCGCAGGGAGGGAAGGTGTGTTTTTACAAAGCTAAGGGGAAAAATAGCAGAGGTTTAATCTTCTATATCAGGTGTGGGCAATTATGGCGTTCAAGGTCAGGCCCCAAATTTCCCACTGGAAATCTAATTCTGGTTTTGAAAAACAGGTCTGGTTAGCCCTTCCTTGCTCTCTCTTGCTGTCTCTGCCAGCAGGCCTTTGACTAATTTTAATCATATGGTAGGAGGGTATTAAAGTGGCGTGCTCTGCTTTCTCTTAGCATGTTTTAATGACATTTGAAATTTATTTTTAAAATGTATTTTTCAACTGTTTTAAATTACAGATCTCCCTCTACATTTGCAGGTTTGGCGACTGTGAATTTGATTATTTGTGAGTGTGTGTGCCTGCTCCCCATTCTCCTCCTCCCATTCCCATGCATTTTGCCTCAGCGCAAAGAATTCATGTTGAAGGAAAACAGAAGAGGATGGGGAGTGGGGAAGAGCTTGAACGAGCCTTCCTCTCTCCCCTGCAGAGCTCTCTCCCCCTCCTTCCCATGCAAAATGGAAGGAAAGGAGGTGGGGAAAAGCTCCTGTGAGCCTTCCTTTCCCCACTCCAGAGCTCTCCCTGCCATTCCTACGCATTTTGCCCAGGCATGGAGAACTTGTCCCGAGGCAAAACGGAAAGGAACGTGGCAGGGGGAAAGCTCGTGTGAGTTTTCAGCACGAGGGCAAAATGCCTAGGAATGGCAGGGGGAGCTCCAGAGGGGGAAAGGAAGGCTTGTGCGAGTCTTCTTCTACCCCCATTCCCTTCTCTTTTGCGTGGGAACGGGAAGGGGAGATCCCTGGAAGGGACTGAGAGCAGGATCTGGGGGAGCTATTTGCAATTTCTCCACTTTTGCAAGGTTCTGCACCTTGAATACTCATGAAAGTGGAGGGACAACTGTATGTGCTTTTAGTGGAACTGAGATTTAATCGTTTTTTTAAAACTTCTGTAATACAGATTGAGTAACCCTTAAATGGAAATCCAGAGTCTGAAAACCTCCAAAAACTGAAACATTTTTTGCCACCAGCCTGCCACTTCTGCCTTTTAGGGGCGGCTGTGGCACTCCCGATCGTCCAGCTGTCAGATCCTCAGTCTCTCTCCAGCCTCACATCTCATACACGACACGAGCAGCAAATGAACGAGACACAAGGCTGGAAAGCGATTCAGAGATCTCTTAAGTGGTGGGAATCCAAGCACAGCGCTCAGTTCAAAGCAGCGGTTGTGGCGCTCCTGCTCATCCGTTTGTGGCCTTCGCGGATATCTCCTGTACAGTACTGCATTTTATGTATATACAAATACAGATATTCCAAAATCCCCCCAAAATCTGAAATACAAAGCACTTCTGGTCCCACAGATTTCAGAAAAGAGATACTCAACCTGAGTTACATTTATAGCTAGACTTTTATTTTAAGTTTGTCTAAGCTGCTCTCAGTCCCTTGCTAGGGGACAGGTGGCATATAAATGGAATAAGTAAAATAAATAAATGTGAAACATTGTAGGGAGGCCTGCAATCTAACTAGGGGTCTGGGGAGTCTGGAGGGATGAAGGGCCACACCAACAGGCTTGGGGCCACACTTGGCTCATTTCCGCTCCATGTGTTCAGTCAGAGATAAGTCTCACATGGTTCAACAAGATCTATTACCCATTAAGTGTACAAGTATCTTTCATTTAACAAGGCCTCTAACAAAGACACTCTTTTTAATTCAGTATTTTAACGCCAGCTAAGCCTCCACATTTCCCTCCTCATACCCTGTCTAGCTGGAAGACTTTTTAGCAGCAGTGGCACTGTGATGGCGAAGGAGGACTGCAGAAACAAAGACTTTTGGTCTTGGGTTGCCGCACTGCCTCTGTGGTGGGCAAGGCAATAAAGCATGAACTGGGGAAGAACAAGATTCTTATCTAGTCAGTCCTACCCATAGTGATGTGTCTACAACATGCACAGTAAATGGCAGCTGTCCCCAGAATCCCTTACTGAGCACGCACAAACAGGAATAAATAAATAAGTAAATAAATAAAGGAAGAGGGGCAGATAAGTCTGCCACAGCAGGTACCTCTAGCATGTGAAAAATAATAGATCTGTCAGTTTGGCCACCAAAATGAAGATCATAAGAAAACTGGAGGCTGGTGAAAGGGGAAAAATTTTCGTTGGATGCATTTTGGAAGAAGCTTTCTAGTATTCTCCAGAAAGCTCAAATGCTTTTGTTTATTTATGCAATGTTTACCTGACCTGGGCCATGTCCGCACTGGACTGTTGGAGCCCTATTATTCCACTTTCAACATCCTACGGAATCCTGGGTTTGCAGTTTGGGATTATTTCACTTTCAATATCATACGGAATCCTGGAGTTTGCCCAAGGCCCCTCCTTAAACTGCAAACCTCAGGATTCCATAGGATGTTGAAAGTGGAATAATAGTGCTATAACAGTGTAGTGCGGAAATGGCCCTGGCTGTTTCATTTTACATGTGCATAATGTTGGTTGTGGGCAAAAGTTTGCTGAAATACATTCTACTGTTTTTTGTTTTTTTTTGTGGTGTAGGAATTGATTCCTATTCTCTCCATCCTATTTTTGCCTCTGCTACCAAATTTTTGGTTAAAGAAGTCATGCCTCAGAACACATCCACTTTGCTAAGTAAGAGACATCTTTCTATTTTTAGGGTTATGACATTACACTGAAGTGCTCTGGACTGTCCACTTTACTTGAAAAGCAAGCCCCAAAGTGTCCAGGGACACTTTTCCTATTATGTCTGGGATGGCAACCTATCAAATTGAATAAAAACATTCTGGAAATATCACGAGACATTATCATTTATTATCATTATTTTAAAAAACAGAACATCGGAAGAGGTAGTGATGAAAGGAAAAAAATGGGCCAATTCATATGATACAACTATGAAGGTAATTAGTAAAAGGCAAGTAATCCACCCTTACTAGAGATGCTAGACTGAATAAAGGACTTTTACAGGTATCTTTAATGGTTCCACCATATCTTTAATGGCTGCACGGAAGAAGGAATTGCAGCAGGTGTTGCCTGTTATCTGACAGAATGACAGGCAACATCTGCTCAGTTCCCCACTTTGATGCAATCATTAAAGGGACAGAAACCCGCTCCAGTTTTCATATTGGCAACCCTAATTCTTACCCCTTCCCACTTTATTTAGTCAAATCAATTCCCACATTCAGGTGTCATGTGATGCATGAACCAGTCTTTACTTATGAGCCAGTTTTTAAACCAGCAAAAAACTCACAATCTTTCGAACCCACGGATTGTTGTTGGCTTACCAACTCTGGCCTGTTTAAGACATGGCTTGCTGTGACAACTGAACCTCAAACCATGGCTTATCTCTGTCTTGTTTCCTCACGATGAAACAGGAGCTGACAAAAGGGGGGAGGATTAAAACAAACCAGAAACAGGCACAAAACAAGCCATGGTTTGTATGGTCATCTGCACCGCAATCTGAGGCTTAAGGAATAAACCATGGTTAACTACAAACCATGGTTTGTTATGATGTCCAATGAGAAGCTGTGGGCAGCTGGAGGCAGGACCCTGGACTCGAGAGGGCTGGATGTGGCCCAGTGGGAGAATCTTCAAGGGCCCCACTTACCCTGCAGTGGCTCGATGTAGTTCTGGTGGACCATGATGCTCAGCTGCAGCACCAGCTGCGGGGCGCTCTTGAGGAAGGTCTCCAGGAGCCGCAGCATGCTGATGTCGGCACTTTCAAACATCATCCTCCAGTAGAAATGACGCCGGCGGTGTTCAGACTGCCAGCGGCTCTGGAGACCCAGATACAGGGTCCGTAGGTACCTGTACAAGAAGGGAAGACAGAAAAAAAAGGTGCAAGTGAAGAGGGTGGAAGGGTGCCTTTGTAGTGCCGTGTGTCCATCGCCTTACTGAACCTGGAAGGCCTACAAGCCACGCTGTTTGAGGAGAGGCTTAGGGAGCTGAGTAGGTTCAGCCTGGAGAAGAGAAAGTTAAGAGTGATACGATGGCTATGTTGAAATACTTGAAGGGATGTCATATGGAGGATGCGGCGAGCCTGTTTTCTGCTGCTCCAGAGACTAGGACAAGGAGCAATGGATTCAAACTACAGGAGAAGAGATTTGATCTAAAAACTAGGAAAAATTTCCTGATGGTAAGAGCAGTTCAATGGTGGAATAGGCTGCTGCCTGGAAGTGTGCTGGAGTCTCTCTCTTTGGAGGCTTTTAAACAGAGGCTGGATGGCCATCTGTTAAAGAGAGTGCTTTGACTGTGTCTTCCTGCATGGCAGAAGGGGTTGGACTGGATGGCCCCTGGGGTCTCTTCCAACTCTAGGATGCTATGATTTTATTATTTTACTACACTATGTGCACAGTGGCTTACTGGGAAGGCACTAGGACTAGCAGTCCTTACCAGCAACGCCAAAGAGCTCCAGGGTGGCTCCCATCTGGGGGCCTTTCCACACTACACTGCTATAGTGCTATTATTCCACTTTCAACATCCTGCGGAATTCTGGGGTTTGTAGTTTCACGAGGCGAAAGAGCTTTCTGGCTGAGAATTCCAAAGGCCCCTCCCTAAACTGCAAACCCCAGGATTCCAAAGGATGCTGAAAGTGGAATAATAGCACTGTAACAGTGTAGGACAGAAAGGCCCCGGGTAAGGTGGTAAAATAAATCTGTACTTCAAGAGGAGAAAGGAATCCATACCTCAAAGAAGCAAATCTGTATACCAAGTGAAGCAAAAAATAATCTCCCTAACTAACAAAATTAAGAGTCTCTAAAATAGTTCCTTGATTGCAATTTATTTAGGTGCCCCTCCATGTGTTGCTTTCAAAGAAACATGCAAGGGACACACCTGCGGGTTTATTAGGAAATGCAGAACCTTACAAAGGAATCACAGAGTTGGAAGGAACTGCAAGGGACACCTAGTCAAGCGATGGCCAACTATGGCAGATCTGGGGGCTACCTGTATGCCCCAGGACCCTCTGGGAATTGCACAGGTTACCAAGGAAGGAAGGAAGGAAGGAAGGAAGGAAACCAAGGTAGCTGGAATTTCTCTTCTTTTTTTTCTAAATGTTATTATTAAACAATACAGGAAAGCCTTGAAACTTATTTAAAAGGGAAATGGTTGCATTTTTGGGGGGCCAGAAAAAAAAAGTCAGTCTGAGGATTCTGGAGGTATCAAAAGCCACAAAAACACCCTTGGGCAACCATAGGTAGCCCCAGGGCTACACTTTGCCTGTCCCAGATCTAGTTTAACCCATTTCTGCCACGTAAGAATACAGAACTAAAACACTCTCGAAAGATGCCTGTCCAAATTCTATTTAAAGACGTCCAAAAAAGGCAAGTCTTCAAACTCCAAGCCAGTCTATTGCATTGCTGAACGGCTCTTACAGTCTAGAAGGCTATTCCAATGTTTAGGTGCTTAATGTTTAAGTTCTTCTTAACGTTGAATTTGAATCCATTGGTTCACGTAATAGTCTCTGGGTCAGCACAGAACATGCTCACTCTCCCGTTTCTGTGACATTCCTTAAAGATGACTATCTAATCAGCATGACTTCCAAACCTATTTGGGATACACAACTGCTTCAGTTTGGCTAACTGTATAGTGTTCACTCCCTATCTTACTTTAGGGGTAATGTTATTCTCTGTTTCACCCAAATATATTTCTCTGTATTAGCTGTTTCTCTGAATGATTTGTAATTCTTTGCATAGCGAGCTCAGATCTCTCTCAATGTGGAAGATGCTTTGTTCTTGCTTTCCTTTGAAGTATGGAGCAGATTTATTTGTAACAATGCAAAGAGGATTGTCCTCCCTCCCACCTTTTAACTGTTTTGCAAAAGAAGGGATTTCAGCGGCGTTTATGACAACTCTAGTCGCCCGGCTCCGAAGTATGTACGGATAGGGCCCCAACCTTAGAGTGACATTTCCCTGGATTGTGACCTTCATATCGAGACAATTTCACTATGACACACACTTTGCTGCTGTTATCATCCGTACCACCGTCATGTTTATTTATACTCTGACTTTTCCCTAAAACTGGAACTCAAGGCAACTAACAGCAGAGATTTCATGTATAAATTAAGCATAAAAAAGAAGGCAAACGTAGCTTCTCTGTGCCATGTCCAAGTTCTCATTGGCTTTCTTTCAAGCTGCTACAAAAGGAACCACATTTCCAATTAGTTCAACACCCGTAGTACGTCTAAAACACTCAGATTGTGGAGCTGCTGTAGGAATGATGGATTTAGATCTTTCATTTCTTTTAAGAAGACAAAGAAAGACACTTTGATCTTTTTCAGATGAATATAGGAAGCTGTTGAAAAGATCAGATGGCAAATCATGAATAGGGACCAATTCGCAGGGAGATAATGTCCATCCCAAGTGGCATTACCCCATGAAAATTTTACCACAATTGCCTTAATTTATCTTCCTTGTCCTTACTCTTGTTGTAAACAGTGGTGGCTCATAACTCCCACATTAGTGGGAGTGCTGAGTTTGCTCCAAATTTTACCGTGTACAGTCAGCCTTGCATATTCGCTAGGGTTATGGTCACAGGACCACGCAAAAGTGGAAAAATCGCAAATATCAAAATGTGTGTGTGTCTGTGGGAAGGGGGTTGAGGCATTGTGGGGGACAGTGGGCACCCAGGGTCCAAACCAGGTCAGGGAAAGGGGTGGCTCAGCGCAGTGGCCCTATATCTCCTCTCTTTCACCCATCTCCTTCCTTGGGTGCTTAGGGGGCATCAGGAGAGGGTCTGTGGTGCTGAGAAACTGGGCTGTGAGCCCTCCTTAGCTGGTCAGGCAGCGGCTGGTGGAGGAGGAGGAGGAGGACCGGAGGCAGATTTTTAAAGGGCTGGATGGCCAGGTTGGAGCTACCGAGGGGGAAGTTTCCCTGGCAAAGAAGCACCTGAGTTGGGGGCGGTGGTGGCAGGAGCTGAAGGAACTTGCAAAGAATCAAATCCATGGAAGTCAAACCCACAAATGTGGAGGGCTGATTTTACAGGAGCTAATTTGCCAAAACTGTTAGAGGGGTGAAGTTCAGCATCTCGGATAGCTCAATTCTGGAGTCAGAATGGACCGGGCACCCTTCTGACGTGGAAGCCATTAGCTCCCACAGGCAGAGGCAGGAGCTCAAAAGAATGATTCGTTGGAAAAATGAACGTAGGAAGTTGCCATATCTCAGGGCCTTCAGATCTTTTTAAATCCATCTCCCAGAACACCTCAAGGATCCCCACCTGGATCTTATTCTACAGCAGCCCATTGGACAATCTCTGCAGAGATGGGAAATTTCTGGTCTTCCACATGCTGCTGGACTGCAAATCTCATCATTCCTCACCACTGGCTGTAGTGATCCAGATCAGGGGAAGTAAAAGTGCCATCCTATTCACTTTGGTCCAATCTCACCTGGAAAACTGCATCCAGTTCTAGGCACCACAGTTGGAGGAGCCTGACAAGCTAGAATGTGTCCAGAGAAGAGACCAAGATGATCAAATGGTTGGAAACCAAGCCTTACAAAGAACAACTTAGGGACTTGGTTACATTTAGCTTGGAAAAGAAAAGATCAAGAGGCAACATGATAGCCATCTTTAAATATCTTAAAGGAATGTCATGGAGAGGATAGAGCAAGCTTGTCTTCTTCTGCTTCACAGAACAGAACACAAACCAGGAGTCAAGATTATCAAAAAAATTCAGCTGAACTTTAGAAAGAGCATCTTGACAGTAAGAGCCGTTCAGCAGTGGAACAGATTGCCTTGGAGACTCTCCCCACTTGGAGGCCTTTAAACAGAGGGGGACAGCCATCTCTCAGGAGAGCTGCAGTTGTGTATTGCTGCATAGCAGAGGGTTGCAACTCTAAGACTCTATGCTCATTTCCGCACTACACTCTTACAGTGCTATTATTCCACTTTCAACACCCTATGGAATCCTGAGGTTTGCAGTTTAGAGAGGGGCCTCAAAGGACCCCAGGATTCCATAGGATGCTGAAAGTGGAATAACAGCACTATGAGAGTGTAGAGCAGAAATGGCATATGAGAAAATCAGTGAGTACTTTTGTAATACCTTGA
Source organism: Cyclura pinguis (assembly GCA_030412105.1). Lineage (NCBI taxonomy): Eukaryota > Metazoa > Chordata > Lepidosauria > Squamata > Iguanidae > Cyclura > Cyclura pinguis. Next base: position 3,860,619 of record CM059602.1, read on the forward strand.
TAGTAAGAGCTGTTTGACAGTGGAACACACTCCTTCCAAGGGTGACAGACTCTACTTTGGAGGATTTTAAATGCATGCTGGCTGGACACCCATCAAGGGTGGATTAGCTGTGAATCTCCTGCACCAGCCAGGGGTCAGCCTAGATGACCACAGAGGAATCCCTTCTAACTCAATAGTTCTACGGTTCTGTTGCTTGTAAGATAGAGAGATCCAGAACAAAGCTGCAAAAAGCCCCTCAAGACAGTGGAGTGGTGGCAATAGAGCCATTTTATTCCCTAAAGCAGTGGGTCCTGTTCATTGCACCGATCAAATGTGCCGTGGAAGAAGGCAGGAACAGCTGGTCTTCCTGAGCCACATGGAGCCGAAGCACTGAACTCCCAGGGTTGGATGACGAAAGGATCTTTGGCTTCGGCTGCTGGAGACTGTGTAGACCATCTGCCAGTCAACCTGCAGCGAGTGTAGGTGTTCCAAGAGGAGCCATTCGGATTTTGCCAAAGGTGGGGGTGGGGTGGGGAGAGAGAAACGAGAAAGACCTACTCTTTCCCTCCCTGCAAATGCTCCTTGTCAACAAAGACACCCTTCCCTACCTCCACCCAAGGAGTGTGGATATGCTCTTCTCATGGTCATCCCAGGTCCCGCAATCTGCCTGCAGGCCACCTTGGAACGGATACTTTATGGGCAAACGCAAATCATTTGCCTTGATGGAGAATATCTGAAGCAGAGGCGGGTGAAGTGCGGCCCATGGGCCACTGTGTGGTCCCTTCCGAGGCAATTTAAAATAAAAATGTGGCTTTCAGGCACTTGGCAATTCCCTGCCTGGTTCCAGAGCTTGGAAAAGTTATCTTTTTCGGAGGGGTGGTGCTCCAACTCCCACATCCAGAAGGCCAACGGATGCCAGTTGGACAAAACACAAAGGAGTTCTCCTGGTGGATGTGTTAGCCAGTCAGTAGCCATTCAAGTCAGGGCCGGCCCCTCCCGAAACTGAAAACCCCAGGATTCCATAGGATGTTGAAAGTGGACTCATCGCGCTATAACAGACTAGTGCGGAAATGGCCCCAGTTGAGATAGGATCACAGTCTGTCAGGTCTCATTTAAGACACTGGGATTGCCTTATGAATAATCACATGTAGGGTGGAAGGCTGTTTCAGATATTACACATCTCGTACGCATCTAAGCTTTGAAGACGAGTCCCGCCACAAGCATTCAGTGTTCCCACTTAAGGCGATGACTGCATAGCACAACCCATAAGTTAAGTGTGCATCGTGTGCATATGGGTATTTACACTTGGTTGCTTGCTATCAAGTTGGCTTTGATGCATGGCAGATTTATGAATCAGAGATCTCTAAGAGCCCAGCCACCAACTGCCTAGCTGTGTTTTTGCAAATTCAGGGCAGCCATACCTTCCTTGATGGCATCAATCCACCAATAACATGGTCTCCCTCTTTTCATGCTGCTAGTTACTTTGGCTGCCGGGGATTGATTAGGCTTGATTTGCTCTTAGTCTCATTCATTTGTCTTTTTAGCATGGTATTCATGAAACTTGAGAGCCACCACAGTGTAGTGGTTTGAGCATCGGACGATGACTCTGGAGACGAGAGTTCGAATCCCCACTCAGCCATGGAAACCCAGTAGGTGGCCTTGGGCGAGTGACAAGAAAACCCTGTGACAGATTCACTTTACGGTCACCTTGAGTCAGAAATGACTTCAAGGCACGCAACATCTATAAAACTCTCTTCCAGCACCACATTTCACAGACTCGTAGAGTCACAGAATCATAGCACTGGAAGCGACCCCAGGGGCCATCCAGTCCAACCCCCTGCTATGCAGGAACACCCGTCAAAGCATTCCCAACAGATGGCCATCCAGCCTCTGCTTAAAAACCTCCAAAGAAGGAGACTCCACCACCCTCCATGGAGGCAGCAGCAGATTCCACGGCTGGACAGCTCTGACTGTCAGGAAGTTCTTCCTGAGGTTTAGGTGAAACCTCTTTCCTGCGGTTTGAATCCATTGCTCCTTGTCCTAGTCTCTGGAGCAGCGGAAAACAAGCCCACTCCCTCCTCGACATGACATCCCTTCAAATATCAAATATCAAATAAACATGGCTATCATGCCCCCTCTTAACCTTCTCTTCTGCAGACTAAACATATCCAGCTCCCTAAGACGCTCCTCATAGGGTTTCATGGTTTCCAGACCCTTCACCATTTTGGTCGCCCTCCTCTGGAGACACTCCAGCTTGTTGATATCCTTCTCGAATTGAGGTGCCTAGAACTAGACACAGGATTCCAAATGAGGCCTAACCAATGAAGAATAGAGTGGTACCATTACCTCTCTCAATCTAGACATCATACTCCTATTGATGCAACCAAGAATCGCATTGGCTTTCTTGGTTGCCGCATCACACTGCTGGCTCATGTTCAGCTTGTGATCTAAACAATTTCAAATGAGTTGATTCTCTTCCTGTCAGCTTTCTTCACCATGTGTCTTTCACACTCATACGTAGAAACTGGAAATAGAATGGCATACACAATCCTAATTTTTGAATTCAATGATATATCTTGAGTATTTTTGTCTAGTTCTTGTACAGCTGTCCTTCCAAGCCCTAGGCCATTTCTACACTAGACTGAGGCCCCTCCCTAAACTGCAAACCCCAGGATTCCATAGGATGTTGAAAGTGGAATAATAGCACTATAACAGTCTAGTGCAGAAATGGGCCTAGTTATCTTTGGATTTGTAGACTGCAGGTTCCATTCTGATTAATGACTGAATATGGAAAATCTTGAACTAGTTCAATCTTTTCATTGTCTACTTTAAAGTCATATAAATCATTGATGGTCATTATTTTTGTTCTCTTAACGTTCAGCTATAAACTTGCTTTTATACTTCCTTCCTTGACTTTCCTCAGTAATTGTTCCAAGTCTTTGCTGTTTTCTGCTGGTAGTATGGTGCCATCTGCAAATCTTAAACTATTGATGTTCCTTCCTCCAATTTTCCCATTTCCTTCCTCTGAATCTAATCCTGCTTTACATATGATATGTTCAGTGTACAAGTTAAACATATAGGGTGACAAAATGCAGCTTTCCCTGAACCCCTTGCCAATTGGCAGTGATGTATTTAAGTCTTTTACTCAAAGTCTCAAGTCAAGTCTCAAGTTTCTACCTTCCAGTCTCAAGTCGAGTCTCAAGTCCTTGCAAGATAACCTTCAAGTCAAGTCTTGAGCCAAGTCTCAAGTCTGGGAGCCCACTTTACACCCCAACCTGTATTCCAGAATTTCTGGACAGAGTTGAATAATGTCAGTTTTAACTAAGTAGAGGCAGACCTCTGCTTTTGTGATTTTGCCATCTGCAGCTTCAGAAGTGGGGAACAGATCCTCCTTACTTCCCATTTGCAAAGCTGGGGTTTTTTCACAAGTGGGGAATAGGATCCGTCTTATTCCCCACTACTGAAGCTTCAAGAGCTTTAGAAAGAAGGATCCTTCCTCCTCAAGGCCATTGCCTAACACATTTTCTGTTCCCCTGTGAGATACGAGCCCTGCGCTCTGGCTTCTGCTCTTAGGAAAAGTTTTAGAAGGCTCCTCCTATACGTAGCGGGGACAGGCTGCTGAGCAGACCTCAAGCCCATTTGCTGTTCCCTCCGAGAAATGTGTCCACACTTCGGGCTTGGGACAGATCATCATGTGACCAGAAAGTTGTAAAGTTTCCGGGTGAATGTGTTACGTGACTGAACCAAGTGCAGCAAGTTGGTCACTAAAAATATGCATGTCTCGAGTTGAGTTGAGTTGAGTCAGTGTGTAATTTTTGCCGAGTCAAGTCTGAGTTGAATCACCGAAGTGACCTAAGTCTGACTTGAGTCTGAGTCTATCGACTCCAGTCTACATCACTGCCCATTGGAAACCATTCTGTTTCTCCATATTCTGCATTGACAGTAACCTCTTGCCCTGAGTACACATCAGGAGAATCAAATGTTGTGGCACACCCATTTCTTTAAGAGTGATCCATAGTTTTTTGTGATCCGCACAAGCAAAGGCTTTGCTATTATCTATAAACGCTGCTTTCTTCTGAAATTCTTTGGTGCACTCCCTTATCCAATGTATGTTTGCAATATGATCCCTAATGCCTCTTTCTTTACTGGATCCAGTTTGGACATCTGGTATTTCTCATCCATATATGGTGAAAGTATTTGTTGCAGAATTTTGAGCATCATTTTGCTTGCAGACACTTCTAATCAACACCCTTCTCTATCCGTTAGGCATGAACAGCTGTGAGCAGAGGGCTTTAGCAACTCTATGGTAAGCCTACAGATGGGGGCTTTGGTTGCTGAAGAGAAAGAAAGAGAACTATCAATTTCTGCAGCAGCCCAAAATAGACACACACAGGCACCTGGTTAACTTCCATGTGTGCATGCCACAAACAGGATGCTGGCCACAATTGAAATGCTTACAAAGTGGTAAACAAAAGCCCATGAAAAGTTATTATTAAAATGCAATTAAACTATCCATAGAAATTAAGGCCAATTAAAACAAATCAATTAAAAACATTAAGATCCATTAAGATCAGCATAACAGCATACTATTAAAATGCCTAGAAGTCAGTTTCTAAAAGCCCATCAGAACAGAGAAGTGTTCATTGGCAGTGGAAGGCCCGCAGAAAGACAGCCATCCTTGCCTTCCTGTGATTAGCCACCAAGGATACCTGGTGACGTTTGCGAAGGTGGTGGGACTGACTGAAATCCCTCCCCCAAAGATCTCAGTATCATTTAAAATGTAATTATGAGCCTAAAAGTCCAGCACTCCACCTTAAACATCCATACCTTCCAACATTTGACAGATGAAAACCAGGACATATGCGGCCAAGGAAGGCCAGAATGCAGTCAAGATGGCAAAAATTATTAATGAGGAAGAACACAGAAGAGAAAGGAGCCTGCAGCAGTTTGGTTTTGCCTGAATTTACAGGAAAAGCCAGGATTCTGCCTTCTCCCCTTCTCTCTCCCCGCTGAATTTATTGAGAACAAACTCCTTTTGCACTTTGGACTCAGTTTGCAGCAATGGAAGCAGGTTGAGGACAAAGGGGGAAAGTGTGAGGAGCAAGAAACTGGGACACTTTAAATGCTGCTGAAAAAGTAGGACGACAGAGGATTAATCTGGACATTCCTTGCCAAATCGGAACAGTGGGAAGATATCAAAGATCTTCTGGCAATAAACAGTTATTAGCCATTAATTGTTTGTCCGTCCTGAATCTCCCAACACTCTGATTTCTTGGATGAACCCCAGTTGTAGTATCAGAAACCGAAAAAAGCTTCCACCTTCCTCCATTCCCGCCACTTTCTCCACACCATGCATAATTTTATACACAGTCAGCTCTCTGTATCCACAGGTTCTGCATCCACAGATTCAACCAACCGTGGTTTGAAAATATTCAGAAAAAAAATTCCAAAAAAATGATTTTGCTGGATGCTGAGCACCACGCGCAGGCAACACCCTGCTCTAGCCTCCCACCATTTTGCAGGCCCTCTCCTGCACTCATTTGAGTTTTTCTTTTTGCTATTTTATATAAGGAACATAATCCGGTGATGTATTTAAGTCTTTTACTCCAAGTCTCAAGTCAAGCCTGAGGTCTCTACCTCCAAGTCTCAAGTCAAGTCTCAAGTCTGGGAGCCGACTTTACACCCCAACCTATATTCCAGAACTTCTGGACAGAATCAAATAAAGTCAGTTTTAACAATTTAAGCAGACTTGGCCCTCCACATTTGCGATTTTGCTATCTGCAGCTTCAGAGGTGAGGAACAGGATCCTTCTTACTCCCTCTTCTTGAAGCTGGAGGCTTTTGTGCCAACGGGCATAAAAGAGTCTGCAGCTTTGAAAAAGGAGGATAAGATCTTTCTTACTGCTCATTTCCAAAGCTGGAGGATTTTTCAGAAGTGGGGAATAGGATCCCTCTTACACCCCATTACTGAAGCTTCAAAGGTATTAGAAGGAAGGATCCTTCCTGCTCAAGTCCATAGCCTAATGCATTTGCTGTTTCCCCTCTGAGAAACATGCCCTGCTCTTTGGGGCGAGTCTTGTTTTCTGACCTTAGGAAAAATTTTAGAAGACTCCCCCGATATGCGGCAGGGACAGGCTGCTGAACAGACCTCAAGCCTGACTCAAGCCCGTTGCCTAACCTGTTTGCTGTTCCCCTCTGAGAAATGCGCCCACACTTTGGGCTTGAGAGAGATTGTCATGCAACCAGTAGGCAAAAAGAGATGGAAACCTTGTTCAAAGCTGTAAGGTTTCTGGATGAATGTGTCATGTTACTGAACCAAGAGCAGCAAGTCGGTCACTAAAAATACACGAGTCTCGAGTCGAGCTGAGTCAGTGCATCATTTATTGCTGAGTGGAGTCCGAGGCCCTTTCCACACGGCATTTTCCGTGCGAAAGGGTGCCTGGAGCGTCGCGCGATTGTGAGGAGCGATCTGCACGATGCACTCACAATCGTGCGACGCTCCAGGTGCCGGTGGGTGCCTTTTCATTTTTGGCTAGAAGCCAAAAATAGTGCGCGATCGCGCATTGCTCCCAGGCCCCGCGCGCACTTACCTGGTGTCCGGAGCCCCCGGAGCTGCACCAGTCGCGCTTCCTGCCCCAGCGCAGCCTGGAAAGGTCCTGGGCTGCACTGCGGAAGGAAGAGGCGGGGCTCTCGCCCAAGCGGTGCAGAGCCGAAGGACCCCGGACGCGAGAGCCTCCCACCGGAGGCTGCTCGTGCAACCCCCCCGCCCCAGCGCTGGAAGACGATAAGGTGCAGAAAGGGCCCGAGTCGAGTCACTGAAGCAACTTAAGTCTGAGTCTATCGACTCGAGTCTACATCACTGCATTTTACTGTGCTATTGTATTTAATGGGACTTGAGCACCTACAGATGTCGATGTCCATGCGGGGTCCTGGAACCAAACCCCACTGGATACCGAGGGTCCACCGTAGCTCTCTCCTTTCTCTCCTTATCTATCCAAACAGGCCCAATCGCTGTGACCCTTCCTCACAGCGGAGCTGCTCCACTCCTTTGGTCATTTTGGCTGCCTTTTCTGAAACTCTTCTGGCTCCAAAATGTTGCTTTTGAGTACACTTTGTATTCCTGACGTGGGACGCCAAAGATTTGTACAAATTAGGGATAGCCAGACGTTTGCACTACAATTTCCACAGTCCTTTACTGTTGTCCATGGAGTGACTGATGGAAGTTGCAGGCGTAAATACTGGGGAAATGGGAGGGGGGGAGAACACTTTCCCCACAGCTTGACAGAAAGCAGAGCAAAGCACAGCCTGTGGGCCCCATACAGCCTCCAGGACCATTTTTTGACTCCTGGGGTCAAATAATTTTTTTGAATTTTCTTCCAAAACAATTTTGGAATCCGCTGGATAGCATGAGAGGCATTTTCACCATGTTTCTTGCCTCCCCTGCCCCCCACAAGCCATTTTAGGGCCAGCATGGCCCATTTTTTAAAAAACAAGCGGCATACAGGCTTCCAGGTCACTTCCTGTTGCATAAAAAACTGCTCCTAGGTCTAAAATGGTTCTGGGGAGACCAAAAAACCATGGTGAAAATGCCACGTCCCGGGGGCATACGGGGCATTCTGGAGCAAAACTGATTTTTTAAAGGGGATATGGCCCTCCAACGTCCTTTGGGCAGCCAGTGGGGCCCCCGTGAGATAAATTATGTTCTATTCTCTTCTGTTATGTTGTATAGCTTCATTTCTAATCTGCCTTTCCCCTAAAACCAGGATTAAGGTGCCTTGCAAGATGGAAAATGCACGTAGCTAAAAACACACCCATAGATGTGCTGAAATCGTGTTAAACCATCTGCAGATTTTAAAATTATATAAAACATTAATTTAAAAGAAAAGAGTACTGTTAAAAGCCTGTTGCAAGGGGGGAAGGTCTTCATCTGCCAAAATAAGGAGAGCAAGAAGGAAGTCACTCCGGGCCCTTCGGCACTACACTGTTTATAATGCTATTATTCTACTTTCAACAACCTGTGGTATCCTGGGATTTGTAGTTTCCTGAGGTGAAAGAGCTCTCTGGCTGAGAATTCCAAAAATCCCCTCCCTAGACTGCAAACCCCAGGATTCCACAGGATATTGAAAGTGGAATAAGAGCACTAGGACAGGGTAGGGCGGAAAGGGCCGCTAACTTCACGAGGAGCAGAACTGCAGAACCCGACAGCAACCACTGAGAAGTCCCTGTCTCGTGTTTCCACCAGATGTGATTGTGAGGGTGCTGGAACCAAAGGAAGGGTCTCCCGGGAAGATCTCAAGGCCCAAAGAGGCAGTCCTTCAGACTCCCTGGACCCAACTGTGCAAAGTTTTAGAGGGTCACAGCCACCGCTATTTTGCACTGTGCCTCAAAACAGATTGGTTGCCAATGAAACTGTTGCAACAAGGGAAACGCGAGACATTTCTACGTGAAAACATTGGGGGAAACTCGTTTGTTCCAGTGAAAAGTTTCCATTTTCTTGTTTTGTTTTAATTCCCCCTGGCTTTCTGCTGGCACGGTGTCAACTGGCCACCTTTGCTTTACCGGTTTAGCACAACTCTCAACAGCACAATCCTGGCCACAAACAGTGAAAATGAGACGGGGGACTCCTTTGTCTTCACGCCCCTCTTCCCGTCTGTTGCCTGTCTTGCTTTCATAGATATATGCAAGAAAACACACTGACCCAAGGTGGCCCCAGGCCTGGATAATGCCATCTGCAAGCGGATGAGTATCTCAGGTGTCTCCACTAAGCCTCTCCAGGGCCGTCTAATCCCAGCTGAAGTTTCACACCTGCCCGCTTTCCTCCTCTTTATCCCTTTCTCCTGGATAGCTCAGAAAGTCTTGGCTAATCGTGACAGCTGTGGAATCATTCACCTGACACCCACAAGCTCTGGATTAAAAACAAAAATCCCCAAGCAAAATATTGAAGTAAACAAAGCTACGCTGCAAGGCAAAGAATGCTGCAAGCCTAGCTGTGCTTACTCAGGTGTAAGCCACATTAGAACAAGTAGGATTTCCTTCAGAAATGACAAGCAGAGAGCAGCTATAACCCACGATGCAGACTCGAGTCGGTAGACTCGGACTCAAGTCAGACTTAAATCGCTTCGGCGACTCAACCCGGCCGTAAATGATGCGCTGACTCGACTCGACTTGACTCATCTCGAGACTTGTATATTTTTAATGACTGACTTGATACCCTTTGTTCAGTAACATAACACATTCATCCAGAAACCTTATGACTTTGAACGACGCCTCCATCTCTTTTGGCCACATGAAAATCTCTCTCAAGCCCAAAGTGTGGCTGCATTTCTCAGAGGGAAACAGCAAATATGTTAGGAAATGGGCTCGAGTCAGGCTTGAGGTCTGCTCCGTAGCCGGTCCCCACTGCATATCGGAGGAGCCTTCTGAAACTTTTCCTAAGAGCAGAAAACACGACTTGCCCCAGAGTGCAGGGTGCATTTCTCAGAGGAGAACAGCAAAGCTGTTAGGCAACAGGCTTGAGGAGAAAGGATGCTTCCTTCTAAAGCTTTTGCATCTTCAGTAAAGAGGAGTAAGAAGGACCCTGTTCCCAACTTCCGAAGCTGCAGGTGCCAAAATTGCAAATGTGAAGAGCTGACTCTGCTTAAATTGTTAAAACTGACTATTTCACTCTATCCAATAATTCTGGAGTTTTGGTTCAGGTACAAAGTTGGCTTCCAGACTGGAGACTTGACTTGAAAGTATCTTCAGTGACTTGAGACGCGACTTGAGACTTGAAGGTAAGAGACTTGAGACTTGACTTGAGACTCGGAGGGAAAGACTTAAATACATCACTGTATTTAAGTCCTCTAAAATGTTAGAGATGAAAAGTGGGACCCATGGGGCCAAGCGCCACTGGAATGTCGTCAAAATGGCAAAAGTTATTAACGAGGAAAAACAACCAAGACAAAAGAGGCTGCAGCAGTTTGGGACATTTTAAAAGCATCTGAAAAAGTGGGATTACAGAAGATTAATATAATCCCGCTCACTCCTCTCCTCCCTCCTGAGTTAACTTTTGAACTCAGTTTGCAGCAAATGAAGTAAGCTGAGGACAAAGGGGGAAAGTGTGAGGAGGAGAAAGAAACTGGGGCATTGTAAAAGCAGCTGAAAAGAGGGGACAGAGGAATAACTAGGACTGTCCTTGCCAAGCTGGGATAATTGAGTGGTATGAGATACATGATTCTGAGCCTCAGCCTGGGAAAAGTTACCTTGTGGTCTACAACTCTCAAAATCCACCAGCTTGCATGGGAGATTGTGGGAGTTTGATTCAGAAAGGTAATTTTTCCAAACTCTGGTTGGAGGTCTGCTGCTGACAATCTCATGATCCACAGAGACCTCAAAGGAGGAAAAGAAGAAAATGCCCCAAAGAAAATGGAACTCCATGTAGGCCTGAGTGGTGGGCTGCCCACACTTGCCCCTTGACAGAGGTCTTGGCTAGCTGGAGGCAGTGGTGGCAATGGGAGAACAGCTTCACAGACTCCAGAAATCATAGACCATTTCTGCACCAGACTGTTTTAGCGCTATTATTCCACTTTCAACATCCTATGGAATCCTGGGGTTTGCAGTTTAGGGAGGGGCCTCAAGGGCCCCTCCCTAAACTGCAAACCCCAGGATTCCATAGGATGTTGAAAGTGGAATAATAGCGCTAAAACAGTTTAGTGCGGAAATGGCCAAGAATTCTGAGAACCAGTTTGGTGTAATGGTTTGAGCACTGGACTACAGTCCCAGAGAGCAGGGTTCAATTCCCCACTTGGCCATGGAGATCCATTGGGTTACTCTGGGTGTGCCACACACTCTCAGCCCCAGAGAACCCCGTGATAGGGTTGTCGGAAATCAGAAATGACTTGAAGGCACACAACAGCAAAGACAAGAATAACATTGTTAAGAGAGTGGATATAGAAAGGAGAAGGAAGAACTCATAAAACTAGAGGAAACATAATTCTGTCAGGGCATTTGCAGCATCTCTAAAATATACCAGAGGCATCTGCAAAATAAAACAAGGGCTAGAGAACGCAGGCTACAATCCTCCACCTGATTACACAGAAGTACGCCTTATTAAACTCAGTGGGACTCACTTTCTTACTTTATGGAGTTCTCTATATATAGCTCCACATATACAGTCCTGTCATCCACCGAACACCTCCCTCTCACGCACCACATCTCGCTGTTTTCAAATATTTTGGTCTTGCCCACTCATTGCCAAGCCTGCCTTGCAGCAACAGAGCCTTGTTTTGTAGGAAAAAAGAAAGTAAAATAAAACAGATTGCCAAGTGCTCAATTCTTGTACCCACTACTCAGGGCTTGGAAAGTTATCTTTCAAAAAGTAATAGTTACAGGTATGTTTCCAAGACCATTTCTGCATTAGACTGTTGTAGTGCTACTATTCCACCTTCAACATCCTATGGAATCCTGGGTTTCCAGTTTAAACCCCAGGATTCCACAGGAAGTTGAAAGTAGAACAATAGCACTATAACAGTCTAGTGCAGAAATGGCCCAAGTCTTCTCCCACTCCACCCTCCTCCTCCTCTTCCTTTTCTATTTATTTGTCTTTTAGTTCAGTAATTTTAGTTCCTTAAGAAACTACAAGTTTTATTAAGAACTTAAACAATTACAGTTGCACACACAAAAAAAGCAGTGAAGTTGTATCCTGCTAAGTTCCAAGCATAACACAATACACTTATCCCTTCATTATTATAATTTAATTCATTATTATGATTTCATATGTTTTTTAAATGCTTTTAACTTTTTTGGAAGCTGCCTTGGGGCTCTCTCTGGGAGAAAAGTGGCATATAAACAAAATAATAAATATGGTTCATGATCCTGTTGGCCAAGGTAACCATGACTTTGAGGACCCTCCCTAAACTGCAAACTCCAGGATTCCATGCGATGTTGAAAGTGGAATAATAGCACTATAGCAGTCTAGTGTGGAAATGTATCTCTTTTCTCTCTCTTCTGCCCACTTTCCCCCTTTGTCTTCAGCTTACTTTCATTGCTGGAAATTTGATTCGAAGTGCAAAGGTAGTTTGCATTCCATTAACTGAGCATGAGGAAGAGGAGAAGAAAGAGAGGACTTCCCAAAAGGCTCAGGCAAAAGCAAACTGCTGCAGCTGGTCCTATCCTGTCTCTTCCTCATTAATAACTTTTGTCATCTTGGCCACAGTCTGATGTTGCTTGGACACATTTGTCTGAGGCCCTTTTTGCACAGCATTTTCCATGCGAAAGGGCGCCTGGAGCGTCGCGCGATTGCGAGGAGCGATCCGCACGATGCACTCACAATCACGTGACGCTCCAGGGGCCAGGAGGTGCCGCTCATGCACCTTTTCATTTTTGGCTAGAAGCCGAAAATGGTGCGCGATCACACATTGCTCCCGGGCCCTACGTGCGCTTACCTGGCGTGCGGAACCTCTGGAGCCGCGCCGGTCGCGCTTCCTGCCCGAGCACAGCCTGGGAAACTCCCAGGCTGCACCGCAGAAGGAAGAGGCGGGGCTCTCGCACGAGCAGGCAGCTCGTGCGGAGCCAAAGGACCCCGGACGCGAGAGCCTCTCGCCGGAGGCTGCTCGGGCGATCCCCGCGCCCAGAGCCGGAAGAAGGTAAGGTGCGGAAAGGGCCTTAGTTTTCACCTGCAAAATGTTGGAGGGTATGAAATCTCAGAGCCTCGGCTGGCCTGGGGCCCTCTGATGTTGCACCATTATATAGCAACGATTCCACTTTAACTGCCAGGACGACCATCTCTGTAATCCTGGGGTCACTGGCAGAGCTTGGAGTGTGTGGAGGGGGGACAGGACTATGGCGCGAGGAGCGTGGCCACTGTGTGCGGAGGCGCGGCCGCGGTGTGCGGGGGTGTGGCCGGGGGCGTGGCTACAGGCCCGGATGTCTGACAAATATTGCCGCCCAGGGCGAATCGCCCACCCCACCACCATGTTCCTACGTGACTGCCCGGGGTTTGTAGTTCAGTGAGACAGCAGAACTCTCTGACCGAGAATTGCAAATGTATTGTTGTTGTGTGCCTTCAAGGTAATCCTAAAGTGAACCTATCAAGGGGTTTTCTGGAGCGGAGAATGTGTGATGTGTACACAGTCACCAACCCAGTGGGTTTCCACATTCTAAATAACCCTCCCCAAACTGCAATTCCTAGAATATCATAGAATGTTGTCACAGCCATTAAAGTGGAACCATTGAGATAAAACTTGTTCGGCACGCGAGGACCCTTGCAAGCCACAGATGAGTCTCGGGGCGAAGATCCCTCTTCTCCAGACTGAAGAACAAAGGGGAGGAATCACAGAGCAAGAACACTGTTTGGAAAAGTATATGTATATTTGTTTTCCTTATTTGTTAGACTTGGTGTTTCACGTTTGAAATCTTGGGGCCTGAGATGATCCCGACCTCACAATCCTAGCCTAAGAGAATTCCAGCCTCAGACTACAACTTCCACGACCCTCCAGTTGGCTTGGGGATTCCGGGCATCAGAAATCTGAGTCTTATTAGTAGAATCCCAACTAGAGTGGATTCACTGAATCCAACGCTTACGTAAATCTCATGGTTTCAATGGTTCTCCTCTAGCTGGGATTACCAATGAGATTCAGGCCTTGTTCTGGAAAAAAAAAAAAAAAACCCTCACAACCTTCCCAAGACCTGGAAACTGGAATTAATTACAAGTAATATTGCCTTTTCGTTTTTTCATTATGGTGACGTACAGCTTCCACGCTCTGAATACCAAATCACAAGATCGTGCAATCAAACAGTTGCACTGCGGAACACACGGTACCCGGAGGGAACTAGGAATTAGGCCCCGAGATTTCAGGATCAGTCTCTGATGTCATAAGAGGAGACACCTTGTGATGTCACACAGGTGACGTCACAAGGGGTAGCCTTGGGTGATGTCGCTATGTGGGATCCCTTAACCATCAGCCACAGTTGCACAAAGTGTATCATTCAAGCCAAAAAAGCCAAAAGGGGAAAAGACACACACGCACACACACACACACACACACCCTTTCAAGACCACACTCTTGCCCTGAGATTCCTCCCCCTTGCCCTGAGTCCTGGAGAAGAGGGGCCGACCCCTGAGATTTGCAAGCCCCAGGTACAACAACAGTCTCGAGCCCTTTGGGTCTGGCTCCTTCGGCTTTTTTGAAAGCGGTTTCTGCCTTTGTGAACAGGACAGAGAGAAAGAGAGAGAGATGATGATGATCGTGCAAAGAGAAGGATTGAGCAAGAGGTAGAGGGGCCATAAAGCTCCCTCCTGGCCTAGTAAAGCTGTCACCCAAATGGATGGTTTTTATATCAGAGCCTATAAAACGCTGCCAGTCGACTCCATTAGCCACCGAGGGCCAGGAGAGAAACCATCTTCCGGCTCATCCATCACCTCTAAAGAGGGGTGGAGGAGGGGAAGCAAAAGGCAGGCCTCCCCATTCAGAGACCCCCCGCTTCCATATTCCCACCCGGCCCGCCTCACGCGCCAGACCCCAGGTGCCTCGGGCAACGGCAGGCAAAGTTTCTTTGCCCGTCCGCCACCATCAGTCAAGGGCTCCTTAGCGCATGGGACGCCGGGGACAGTTTCCCCCTGGACACGGAGGGCTTGATGGAAGGCTTAAATGGAGACCGAGACGTCTTTAGCCCCAAAAGTTCATTGGGGGGAATTACCCAGGGGGGAGGAGATATGCCCCAGGGGAGATGCTAATGGCTAACGCCATCTGTCCTTGCTGCACAAAAGAGGCCTCTGCAATTTCAGCCTCCCCTCCTCATCCGCCAGACCTGAGATCTATGCCAGACAAGGATACCTTTGGGTGAGCAACATTTCTTTTATTTATTGGTGGAAACTATGTTTTTATTGCCTCTCTGCCCGCTGGGACTCCTGAAGCGATGCCCAACAGATCTCGCATTCCTTAAAAAAACAGATCAGAGCTATTTTTAAAAAAGGCCATTTCCAAAGGCCAACGTTTGTTAAACAACAGATGCCAAAAGCTAACCCTAAGGGGGATTTTTAAGGACCAAAGGCAGAATGGAACAACGGCTTCTTGGCTGCCCCATCCAAGGAAAGGTTGACTTCTGGTGGGAGGGAGTTTCGCAGTTAAGGGGCTGCCACAGAGAAGCTCCTGCCTTATCTACTCACTAAACCAGCCTATCTGAGGGGCTGGATTTGCTGCAAGTTTCTCTGGAAAGCGTCAAAATACTATGGGAGGAAGAGACTATTTAGGTATCCTATTTAGAATTTTGTCAGAGGTCAAAACAAACCCCTTGAATTGCACAGGGAAGACAGTGAGGTTTTTCCCAGCTGAATGGTGCCTGCTTTGGCTTCTTGAAACCAGTGCTTCTCTTTCTGAATAGGGGAGAGAGAGAGAGATGATGATGATGATGATGATGATGATGATGATGATGATGATGATGACTGAGCAAAGGACCGAGCAAGAAGCAGAAGTGCCATAAAGTACACACCAGACAACTGTCTCACCACTACGACCATTTCCGCACTACCCCGTTATAGTGCTATGACTCCATTTTCAACATCCTGTGGAATTCTGGGGTTTGTAGTTTCCTGAGGTCGAAGAGCAATCTGGCTGAAATTTCTAAATGCCCCTTCCTACTCTGCAAACCCCAGGATCCCATAGGAGGTTGAAAGTGGAATAATAGCACTGTGACCATTTCCGCACTAGACTGTTACAGCGCCATTATTCCACTTTCAACGTCCTATGGGATCCTGGGGTTTGCAGTTTCGGGAGGGGCCGGCCGGCCCCTTCCGAAACTGCAAACCCCAGGATCCCACAGGACGTTGAAAGTGGAATAATGGCGCTGTAACAGTCTAGTGCGGAAATGACCTGTAACAGGGCTGTGTGGAAATGGCCTACCTTTTTGTGGTAGCTAAAGCTTTCCAATACTTTTCAAGCGCAGCTCCAAGCAGAGTGCGTTACAGTAGTCTATTCTTTCAAACTTTTCTTACTTTCATAGTAAGGTCAGCTACTGCTGTCTCATCCCTCCCTTTCTCCTTCTCAACTCCACCTTCAGTTCTAAGCAACATGCCATTTCCGCACCACACTGCTATAGTGCTATTATTCCACTTTCAACCTCCTGTGGAATTCTGGGGTTTGTAGTTTCCTGAGGCCAAAGAGCTCTCCGGCTGAGGATTCTAAAGCCCCCTCCCTAAACTGCAAACCCCAGGATTCCACAGGAGGTTGAAAGTGGAATAATAGCACTATAACAGTGTGGTGCGGAAATGGCCGCAGTTTAGTATATGCAGGGAGAAACTGTAAATATAGAAGGAGTGTACGTGAGAGGAGGCAGGAGGCTCATTAAACGTGTGATTTGTGCCAATTTTATATTGCTCCATTTTAAGGTTGTTTCTTGATGCTTTTTGATATTTATTGCCACTTCCACATCCAAACATGCCCCTGACTTTTAAAATGAAACTTGTGTAAAAAGGTGGCATGTTTCAGTTCATTTGTGGGCATCTTGCTTGTGACGTGAATTGTGAGATTATATGTAGATGTCCACGAGTGTTGCTGTGGAGGGCACTGACCTTCCAAATACAAATTCTGCCCCTCAAACAAAACGTTCCTTAAATCCTCAAAATTTCCAGCTTTCCAGAGAGTGAGAAATTGAAAACTGTTCACACTTAACAACGCTTCCGTTTCCCGTGTTTGCATTCCCTTGGGAACTTTGCCTGCCTCTTTTCTTTGAATGCCTAACTTGTATTTCTAAATGCTCAGGTGACTGCAACGTCAGAAATTTGGAAACTGAAGGAAAATTTCACTTTGCTGTTGTTGTGTGTTGCATATTGTCGAAATCATTTCTGACTTACAGTGACCCTATCATAGGTTTTCTTGGAAAGATTTATTCAAGGGAGGTTACCATTGCCTTCTTCCAAGGCTGAGAGAGTGTGACTTGCTCAAAGTCACCCACTGAATTTCCATGGCCAAGCAGGGATGTGTTACTGCCCTGGCTAGTCTGAGCTTTGGGGATATTAAAGATATCCTCTTGATATCATAATTCGGCTTCACTTCTCTATTCCCCTCCACGTGCTTGCGAGGCCACCGGACAAGCACGTAAACAAGCTCGGCCGTTAATAGCCGTAATAGTCATACTACAATACAGGCAGGCCAGGAATAGCTGACTCGCTGCTTTAGGAGACCTCCGGGCAAGTACTCTAATTGAGTTTGCACACCACTTACAAAAGAGCCTCTGCCCCGCGATGGCAGCTTGATGGGTAAACTGTGCAATACCCAAGTACTCTGCGTCTGCATACTGGCCACTCTGTTGAGAACCGCTGCGATAACCCAATTGTTCAGATTCTGACCTTTCGGAGGCTTTGTCTCCAACTCCAAATCTACTGTTTTCCCCCAAGTATGGCATAGCCCGCGGTCACAATCCTCCTTATAAAAACCCTCGATTCCGAGACCTTCCTCGGATCGCTCCCGAGTTTCCTCCTGCCTTGCTGCCGCTTTGCTTGGCGAGCCTCCCCTCGGCTCCACGCGCTGAGCTACATGGCACCCCAGCTTCGCTCTCTATTTTTCCGGGCTTCAGGACAGGTGAAGTATCACCCAAACCAGCAATCCCTCTAAAAATCCCTCTATACCACTCCAACCTTTAATTTCTTTGGTTATCTTGCGTGAGTGTGTTTTGCTTGTATTTAATAAACATCATTTATTATTTCAACTTTTGTGTGCTACTTGACTCGACTCGACCCCGTAGATATAGGGTTCAAGATCTCGCTACGTTACCCTGCCTCTCGTAACGCTAAGCCGTGCTCTGAGCTAATTTTTCCCCACCTTAATTGAGCACATTTTGGTGTCCCTCCCGGGACCCCCAGTACACAGGGTAACAGATGGCCTCCCAGAGCCCTACTCCAACACTACACTGTTGCTGTTGTTAAAAGCCTTCAGGTTAACTCAGGCTTATGGTAACTATTTCCTGGGGTTTTCTTGGTGAGATTTGTTCAGAGGGGGTTTCCCATAGCCTTCCTCTGAGGCTGAGAAAGTGTGACTTGCCCAAGGTCACCCAGTGGGTTTCAATGGCTGAGCAATAATTCTAACCCTGGTCTACAAGGAGTTATTCTGGAACAAAACAAGTGGAAAGGAAAACTGGGAAGAGAAACCACTGGATTGGGATTTATTCACCAATTCCAATCATCAGCAGAAGAATGAACAGAGGCAACAGTTTCTTACCACACTAAATATATGTATGGGTTTTCATCAGAGTTACACATCTAACAAAGCGATTCTCTTCAGAAGGTCCTACTTCGAGGAAACTTAGACCATTTCCGCACTAGACTGTTATGGTGCTATTATTCCACTTTCAACATCCTATGGAATCCTGGAGTTTGCAGTTTAGGGAGGGGCCAGCCCCAGGATGTTGAAAATGGAATAATAGCACTATGACAGTCTAGTGTGGAAATGGCCTTACTTTTTGGAGTAAGCAGACGATACTGCCCTTGGAAAACATAGCTTTAACACCTCAAGCCAAACAGACTGTGCTGTTTGACATAACTGCATCACCTTACACACCTCTTTTAAAGTTTTACATCCAGGGTAACAATTTACATCCTTCTGCATCCGATTACGCTCTCATCCCAACTGCCCAACCATGTAACTATAAAAACCTGTCACTTGAATTTTGCATTTCATCCACCCATCTGAAGGAGTGGATTAAAATCCCGGAAAGTTCATGCTAAAATAAATCAGCCAAGTGCTACTAAATTGCTCCCTCTCCCCTTTCTTTTTATGTTGAAATGGAATAAAAGGGCTACTTCCTGGAAAAAAAAACCCTTTCCAGTGCCACTCACCCTGATACCTGTCTCCCTACGTCCCTTCCATATTGTATTAAAGGGCATAATATGGAAAATGGAGCAAGCTTGTTTTCTGCTGCCTCAGAGACTAGGGCATGGAGCAATGGCTTCAAACTACACTCCACCTAAATATTAGGAATAACTTCCTGACAGTAAGAGCAATTCAAGAGTGGAATATGCTGCTTGGTTGTGCGGTTGATTCTCTTCCTTTGGAGGCTTTTAAGCAGAGGCTGGGTGGCAATCTGTTGAGAATGCTTTGATTGTGTCTTTCTGCACGGCAGAATGGGGCTAGACTGGATTACCCTTGTGGTCTCTTCCAACTCTAGGATTCTATAAAGTTCAGACTAAAACCCAGAACAAATTTCCCCCATCCTCACTGATGAGATGGGTACCAGCTGCTGCTGATTTCAAGCAAGAAAAGGAACTTCTGGCATCTACTGAAAGAAGAGAGTCCGGGAGGCCGCAATAAGAAGTGGAAGAGGGCTGCATAAAAACAGCTCCCCGCCGTGCCGTCCGCACATGCGGAGCATCAGGGCCAAGGGGAGAAAGGGCCCAGATCCCAACCCTTTTGCAACCTCTGGGGCAGCGGGCCAGGGAAAGCCGGGCTCTTTGGCCGTCACCCGTAGAATGTGGCTCCGGATGGCTGCGTTACCAAGGACACTGACATGTGACAACAGGCACCGTTAATCCCAGACTTCAAATATTCGGCACAGAAAGGTGGTGGAGCGGGAGGGAGGAAGAGAGAGACGAGGATTTAATGGGCTTTGGACCACTTCCCAGGCATTGCAATATGTCCGGAATGCGGCTGCTGAGGCTAAAGCAGCAGAGCTGTGTCTTTGGGGAAGGGACCAAGGGCACGCGCGCCCACTGCCTCCGAGAAAGAAACGGAGCTCCACGGCTGCTTCGCTTGGCGGGGCAGGTTTATTTTCGGGTGGGGGGCAGAGGAGAGAATAATGAACCGGGGAGGGGGAAAGGGGCATCCCGGTTTCGTGCCAGGCAGGAAGTCTGGTCTGCAAGCCTTCCCAGAGCTTGGAGCGCTTATTTTATTGCAGCTCCCAGAATCCACGGGCCTGCAACGGAGATACAGAGATGCAGTCCAAAAAATTTAATGTTTCAGACACCAGGCCTTCCTAGATCAGTTGAAAAAGGATATTGCTGTACCCTCCAACTGCTCACAGAGGGGAAACCAGGACACACGTGAGCAAAAACATCAGAGCGTAAGGAAGACAGCAAAAGTTATTAAGGAGGAAGAATAGACAAGCTAGGAGAGACCGCAGCAGTTTGCTCTTGCCTGAGCCTCTTGGGAAGGGCAGGATTCTGCCCCCTCCTCTCCCTCCCATGAGTTAATGGAGTATAAACTCCTTTTGCACTTTGAACTCAGTTTGTAGCAACTGAAATAAGCTGAGGACAAAGGGAGAAAGTGGGCGGAGGAGTGAGATACTGAGACATTTTAAACACAGCTGAAAATGTGAGATGGCAAAGAAATAATCAGGACTGTCTTTGCCAAGTCAGGACAATTGAAAGACTTGGATTGTATTACTGGGAAAGGTACAGAAAATGGGAACTGAAATAAGAAAAAAAATAGAATCACCCTGTTAAGGTTACCCTTTAAACTTCCTAGCTGAGAAGAAAGACAAATATGGAGAGACATGATGGGGTGCATCAAATACAGTCGATGTGGGGAAGTACGTATGGAAAAAATGTCCCTCTTCCGCATAAAAACAGGCCCCAGTCTAATCCCTGGGAGCTTGTTGATGGGAGATTCAAACAGAAGGAACAATTTCTTTACACAGTAAGTGATTTAGCTTTGGAACTCACTGCCACAGTGGGTAAGCATGGTTACCAGCTCGGATGGTTTAGAGAGCAAACTGGATGGTTCCCGGAGGTTTGGGCCATCAGTGGCCTACTAGTCAGAATGGCTAGTACCATATCCAGCTTGCAAATACATTTTGACTGCCAAAAAAGGCAAATCATGACCTATCTATCACACAGCCTTAGAAAATGCCATGACAGGGTTGCCTTAGAGTTGCCATAACTTGGAAATGACTGGAAGGCACGCAACAGCAGCAAGTATATCACCTGTGACTGTCTGCGAAAAGTAAACAACACGAGAAAAAGCAACATGTGGTTGCAGAAATCGTGGAAACATGACAAAATAGGTCAAAACCATGATGCAGACACTGAATGTATGGCTTCTGGTTATGACTGAAAGGGACTGAAAGACCAGACCGCCAAAAAGAGGTGAGAGGCTTTTTGTATTTATACTCCAGCTTTCTCCCAGAGTGAGACCCAAGGCAGCTTCCAAAGGAAGGTAATTGCAACATAAGCACATATAGTTGAAAACAGAATACTTTATTTCATGCCAGAATACTTCATCTCTGTGCTTCTTAAGCTATTTGATGTGGGGGACCAGCAGGTTTTCTTTTCCCCAGCGTGACAGAGAGCAGCGGCATATTTGCACCCATTGACTACAACTCTTTCTTTCTGGGAAACTCACACGCAGCTCATGGACTGGCACTAGTCCAAAGACCACCATTTGGAGCATCGTTGGCTTCAGATTACAACAGGACAGCTCACAAGAGCACCTGAAGCCCTCTCACTGGTTTCTCAGGGACAAAATCCTGATTCCTCTTCTGTCATCCCACTTTTTCAACTACTTTAAAAATTCCCTGGTTTCTCTCTCCTCCTCGCCCCCCTTTCCGCCTTTGTCTTCAGCTTAATTCAACTGCTGCAAACTGAGTTTGCTCTCCATTAACTCAGCAGGGGGAGAGGAGAGCACGGGGGGCAAACCTTGTCCTTCCCCGTCGGTTTGTACAAAAATTGCCGCGGCCCCTCCCAGCTTGTCTTCTTCCTCATCGATAACTTTGCCATCTTGACCACGTTTCGTTATTTCTCAGCCACGCTCGTCCCGGTTTTCGTTGGTGAAATGTTGGATGTGCACATCTGGAAAATCCTAAACCTTAGGAAGGACCTTGTGATGGCAAAAGCAATTCAGCAGTGGAATCCGCTGCCTCAATAGAGCGTGGTGGAGTCTCCTTCTTTGGAGGTTTTTAAGGAAGGGCTGGATGGTCATCTGTTTGGAGTGCTTTGACAATGCATTCCTGCACGGCAGAAAAGGTTAGACTAAATGGCCCTTGGTTTTTCTTCCAGCTTTAGGATTCTGAGGCCGTTTCCGCACTAGCCTGTTATAGCGCTATGATTCCGCTTTCAACATCCTATGGAATCCTGGGGTTTGCAGTTTCGGGAGGGGCCGGATGGCCCCTCCCGAAACTGCAAACCCCAGGATTCCATAGGATGTTGAAAGCGGAATCATAGCGCTATAACAGGCTAGTGCGGAAACGGCCTAAGAGTCGCCTAGGGCAATTAATGCATAATTCTTCAAGCAGAGATTCACATTACACAACCCTAGAGACTTACCCAAGCCAGAAACATGTATTATATATAGCACCCTGTTTGCAACTCCACTTCTGCAACTTTGGATTGAACACTGAACTTCCACGTCAGGCAGAAATATTCAACCAATTCCGTAGGGCAAGCTAGCCCTGCGTTAAGTCACCAAGAGAATTCTAGCCAGACATGCATGGATTTAAATTTCCCTTCAAAACTCTTGTGTCCCAACGTATAAGACCGTGCAACATTTATTTCACAACACTCTGAGTGTGTCTGCTAAGCTGTTGGTGCTATAGCAATCACCATGCACTTCTTAATCATATCATTTGGTTTCAGTTACGCCCAGAGCTAATTTCCTTTTGGGGGAAGGTTATCAGTCAGACTAATTTTGCTTTTAGAGCTATCTTTGAAGTTTCCAGACTTACATACGTTCTTGAACTATTTGACCACGTCTTGGAAATTAGCTTTAGGTCAGTGGAAATGGGTTCTTTGTGCCCTTTTAATGGCTAAAAGACGTGTCTTCCAACACTGGATAGACCAGCGTCCTTTCCTCCTTTCTGGTATTAAAGTCATGGAGGCCCTCATAGCTCTTCAAATGCACACTACTGAGACGTCAAATTTGCATGGATATTATTTGGGCACTTGCTTTTCTAGCATATTATGCATAAATGGTTCCTTGTTGGTATAATGCCAATCTACTGTCTTCTGCAAGAGACAGTGCGGTGTAGTGGTTTGAGCCTTGGACTACAACTCTGGGACCCCACTTAGCATGGAAACCTAGGACATTTCCACACTAGACTGTTATAGTGCTATGGTTCCATTTTCAACATCCTATGGGATCCTGGGGTTTGCAGTTTAGGGAGGGGCCTTTTCTTGTAGTCTGAAACCATTGCACCATGTCCTAGTTTCTGGAGCAGGAGAAAACAAGCTTGCTCCATCTTCCATGTGGCATCCCTTCAAATATTTAAACAGGGCCATTATGTCCCCTCTTGACCTTGTCCCCTCTTGACTAGCTGAACATACCCAGCTCTTTAAGCCACTCCTCATAGGGCTTCATGGCTTCCAGACCTTTCCTGTCAGTTCATGGTAGCTTTGAAAAGACGAAGACGATCCCAACCATGAGATATAACGGAGGCACAGAGCTTGGAAACATCACTTTTTCAGTCCACAGCTCACAGAATCTGCCAACCACCATGACCAAAGCCCAAGCTGGCAGTGGAGGGTGAGAGCTGTAGTCCAAAAATCCAAAAAGGTAATGCTTCCAGCCTATGGGATTGCACTATATATATCTGTCAAGCCTTTCTAGAATACAGATCTGACTACAGTTTCTTCCCTGGGACGTAGGACACAGCAGAGGAATCATGTGCTCTTATCTGCAAGGTTTTTCAAATAATGTACGGGGACGAAACAACTGAGTGTGTGGACCAGGCCGGCTAACGCTATACATCCACACCGAAGCGTCCTTGGCTGTCCAGTCAGAGTGAGTACTTGCGAACGGAGGGGCTTCCTTTAATTGGGTCCGGTTGTTAACCACTTAGTCCATTTTTGTCCGGCATGAGCGGCAGCAGATGAAGTGTTGCCCCTGAAAAAGGTGCCAAGGCTGAAGTTGGTTCCTCCTTCCCAGTTCCTTAATCGCGCAAGTCAGACCTCACCCTCAGAGGAGGGCAAGGCAAACCCCTCTGAATAAATCTTGCCAAGAAAATCCTGTCACGGGTCTGCCTTAGGGTCCCCATCCCTTGGGAACAACTTCAAGGCACACAATTATAAAATGTCTTCTGCCTAACCATTCTTTTTTTAAAAAAATAATTTGGTTTCTTTCTTTCACTCTTCTTTTTTCTTGTCCTCCCCATAGTATAATTTTTGTACAATGTGATTTTTTTTTTAAAAGGCAGTGAAAAGCTGGTTACTTAGAGAAATTGTCAGACATAATAAGAGTTACCAAGGGACCAATAAACCAGAACACTTTTGTTGAAAAACGGTATCAAACAGAGGAAAGGACTGACTATGGTTTTGGGGAGCTGTAAATGATTTAGTGGAGCCGGCACGTGTAGGGGCTCGAGTACTGGACGGCGAGCCTGGAGACTTAGGTTTGAGTCACCGCTTGACCATGGAAAACCCATCGGGTGGCTTGGGTGTATCACACAGTCTCAGCCCCAGAAAACCCCGTGATAGGTTTCTTAGGGTCACCATAAGTCAGAACAACAGCAACAAATGATTTAGTATTTCCAGGGTTAGTTTACTATTTCCTTGTGTCTTAATAAACGTCCACTTGTTATTCTTTGTTTAAACTGTCTCTGGTCGTCTTTATCAAGCCCGATCAAGGGTCAAGTCACGCTCACCACAACGACCCCACAGAACAATACAGGCCACTGGTTCCCAATAAAAGGGGTCACCTTGAGGCCTCAGTAGCCAATCCAGGAAGGGTTAAGGGGAGGAAAGGGCAAGGAGAGCAACAGGAATCCAGGGTCGGAACTGTGGTGCCAACCTGGCAAGGGGAATCCCTCCCACCCTCCAACAAGCTCAGTACCTTGGAGAGCTCCTTCTCCGTTTGGCCTCCAACACGGAGCAGATTCACTGACTTTTAAAGCTCGGATGACCGTCCCAAGGGGCTCCTCCGCCCCACTGACCTCTGACACTCCATCTGTCCCTGACACGGAGACAGCCCAGCATTCCACCGTTGCCCACTTAACACCACCGGGAGGGTCCCAGGCCGGCGGCGCAGCCCCCAGCAACAATATCCAGTTTCTGCCGGCGGCTGCAATCGTATGAGGGAAAGGACCTGTTTCTGAACCGATCTGCAAGATGGTTTTTCAAGGAGCACTGAAGCAGTCGTTGCCCAAGATCTGCTCTCTCTTCCCTGCTGGCTCTTTCTAACTTGCAGGAGAACCTCACTTTTTCTAACAATGTAATGATCTGTGGTTATGGTTACTAGCAGTTCTAGTAAGTTGAATCCAGTTAGATCTGCAATGGCAGAATGCCACCATTTTTATTAATTGGTTTTTCTTTCTTATTACAGTTTGTCTGTCCGGTAAGGGGGCAGAGTTCTTTTGTGTTCCCGTTAGTTAGTGATTAGTTAGGGATCACACGATCCCCCCTGTTGCCACAGCTCCACTGGCTGCTGGTCTCTTTCTGAGCATAATTCAAAGTGCTGGTGACGACCTTTAAAGCCCCACACAGCTCAGGTCCAGGTTATTCGAAGGACCGTATTCTCCCTTACGAACCAGCCCAGGCTTTGAGATCTCTTGGAAAGGCCCTTCCCTCCGTCCCACCACCCTCGCAGGTGCGCCTGGTGGGAACGCCGGAGGGACGGGGCCTTTTCAGTGGCTGCCCCCAGGCTCTGGAACCCCCTCCTAGAGAAGTCAGACTGGCACCCTCCTGCCTATCTTTCCACGATCAAGTAAAGACATTTTTATTTAGACAGGCATTTGATGTGAGATTATACGTGGGCTGTCTGATAGAATGCGCTGGATACTGTATTGCTGGTGAGTATTTGAGTTTTTAATTCACATTTTAACATTGTTTTCATTCTTTTTTGATCAAGTATGTTTTAACTTTTGTATTCTATGGGTTTTAACTATGGGTTTTCCATTGTTGTAAATTGCTCTGAGTCCCAAGCTGGGAAGAAAGTGTGGTATACGATAATAATAATGCGATTATAATAATAAGGTGGTGTTTATGGTAATCGTGTTTTAGTAATATGTTGCAGTTTTAGCTTAAGTTTCATTTAGCTTAGTTTTAGCTTTAGGTAGGCATTGTTTATTTTTATTTATTTGTTTATGTACAGTCCTTTTATTTTTCTCTTTTCCTTTCTTCCCCTTTCTTCTTCTAAATGTTGAATATCCTGTTCTGAATTAGTTTGCCTGCATTAAAATTAACAGATATGATTTTAAGGAAAAGAATAAGAATTTCATTTTTCTTGTTGGGCTTCTCTTTCAGCAAGAAAAGACAACCACCCTGATTTTTCCATGCATTTAAAACAGAGGTGTGGGCGGTGTGGCTTATGGGGTATGCTATGCCCCCAAGGTCACAGAACTGTTTCATTCCCCCCACCTTTAAACCTACAAATGGCCCCTGGGGTGTTGGTGCTCGGTGGCCGGTGTGGCACATTTCGCCTCGCTGCCATCTGCTTCCATTTCCTTTGTTTCCAGTGGGAAGTGATGCGGGAGTTTGGGACCCGCGTCATTTCCTGTCAGAATTTAAAAAAAGGCTTCTGCTGGACCTAAAATGGTCCTACAAACTAGGCGAAAATCAGGGATGTAGCTACTGGGGAGCGTATGAGGCCACTGTCCCCTAAATAAGAATTCTGCACACATCAACTCCGAAATTTTCCTCCAGTCCGCAAATTTCTAGCACTCCAGAGAGTGAGACACAGAAAATGTAAATACCTAGAACTCCTCTATAGATTGAGTATCTCTCATCCAAAACTCTAAAATCTGAAATGCTCCAAAATCTGGAAAAGTGGAGCCCAGTCTTATTCCTGCAGGGAACATGAGAAATTTATGGAGGTTTGCTTAGGACTAAGTGAGCCTCTGCAATTCCCTCATGTTCCCTACAAGAAGAAGACAAGAGAAGAACTGACAAAAGAGTAGACCCCAGATCAAAAGAATGATATATAATCTCATTTTATATGTGCAAATACTCCAAAATCTGGAAAAAAAAATCTGAAATCAGAAATACCTCTGGCCCCAAGCATTTTGGATATGGGATGCTCACTGTGGTATCTGCTCTGCTTCCATTCCCTTGGTCGCTCTGCCTACCCCTTTTGCTTTGGATGCTTAAACATCATTGGTACAACCTAAGTGTTCAACTGAAGTTTTAAGTTATCACAATGTAAGAGATTTCAGGAGGGAAGCAGAACTGCAGGTGAGGAGGGGGCAGAATTCTTATTTGGGTTGGGGTAACACCCCCATTTTGACCTTCCCGTAGCTACACTTCTGATGAAATTGTTGTTTGGTGGTGTTGCAGGACATTTGAGGAAGAAAAATCACCCAGCCCCTGAGGGTTTCTTGTTCCTGATTTAGAAAGGCAAAATGGTCAAAGGCCTAGAATCCAGGAAGCCCTCTGAGAAGCGACTTAGGGAACTATTTAGCCTGGAGAAGACAAGATTAAGAGGAGACATGATAGCCATGTTTCAATATGTGAAGGGAAATCATACAGAAGATGGAGCAAGCTTGTTTTCTGCTGCTGCAGAGACTAGGACATGGAGCAATGGATTCAAACAAGAGGAAAAGAGACTCCATCTAAACATTAGCAAGAACTTCCTGATGGTAAGAACAGTTCTGCAGTGGAATGTGCTGCCGTCTGGGAGTGTGGTGGTCTCCTTCTTTGGAGGTTTTTAAGCAGAGGCCGGATTGCCATCTGTTTGGAGTGCTTTGCTTCTGTATTCCTGCCTGGCAGAATGGGGTTGGACTGGATGGCCCTTGGGGTCTCCTCCAGCTCTAGGATTCTAAATCCCCACCATCCTGAATGGAGAGCCACACGTAACTGACTGTGACTGGTACAGAAATGTCCTTCCGCACCTTCACTCCTTTACTGGGTCCACGTTCATGCAAACGGCTTCCCTCCTCCTCCACTTCTTTTGGGGGGATGTTAGATAGTTTCACGTCTTTCCTGCCAAGAATTTCCAAAGGTCCCTGGAAGCACTGAAAAGTAAAGCAGCCTTGCTGTCAGTAGGCTAATGTCATTTTAATGGTTGCATTCTAGTGTCATTATACCCCAATTACTGCCATGGGCTGGACGGGGACCTGGTGACCAGCTTTTCTTGTTTTAGTAGCTTCATTTGTAGTTAGGTTCTTTAAAAAAAAAAAAGACTCTCAAGGCTTATAACACAGTTTGGCTCAAGCTGCTATATTTAGCAGCTGGCACAACCCGCAGCTGAATGCAACTTTTCTGTGCCCAAGTGATGCCCCGGAGCATCTGAAATATTAATTGAGTGCCAGGGATCACACACAGACTGCATTTTCTGAACCAAGAGTAGTGGCTCACATTTAGATTTAGTCGGACGAGCAGCCATGTCAGGGTGTGCCAAGGCTGTCGGGCAGGCCAGGGAAGTGTAAGCACGGATTTGAGGAAGGGTGGCAGAAAGAGAAGGCCGAGGAAAAAACGGGGAGACGCTGAGGGAGGCTTATCCGCTCTCCACTTTTCCCTCTGTTTTGCTCTTCAGGCATGCTGAGTAAGGGATTCAGGGGGCCGCTGTTAAATTCCTTTAAAATTATGGTTGCATGATTTCTGTATAGTGTTCCACTCGGCAGTCTAGATGCTGCATTTTGCATTGGCTGCAGTCTCCAAGCCATCTTCAAGGGCAGCCCCACACAGAGTGCACCGCAGTAGTTTAATCAGGAAGTAACCAGTATACATTTCTCTCTCACTCACCCTGTCTCAGTCTCTCTCCTTCTTTGCAAACTGGTAATTTTTGCCAGAAAGGGCCAGCATAGTGTAGTGGGTTGGGTGCTGAGACTATAAGCCTGCAGACTGGTGTTGGACTCCCCGCTCGACCAGGGATGCGCACTGGGTGACCTTGGGGACATCACACGCTCTCAGCCCCTGGGATAGGTTCACCTTAGGGTCGCTGTAAGTCAGAAACGACTTGAAGGCACACAACAGCACCAACAAAAACAACAGCAGCAGCAATTTGCCAGCAATATTGAGGGCTGATTCCCCTGCCTGCATTTCTGTGTTTCAGAGGTTCCATGCAGGAGTTAAAAATCTGAGACGGAGCAGCAGAAGCAGCAAAGCCAAGAGCCCCCGTCACTTCCTTGGCCTCTTGACAAGGGCAAAGAGATGGATGTGATCTGCTAAAAACTCACTCAGTCAGTGCTGC
The DNA here is from genome assembly GCA_030412105.1 of Cyclura pinguis. Classification (NCBI taxonomy): domain Eukaryota; kingdom Metazoa; phylum Chordata; class Lepidosauria; order Squamata; family Iguanidae; genus Cyclura; species Cyclura pinguis. The sequence continues at coordinate 3,889,618 of CM059602.1, forward strand.
CTTTTCTGTAGGGAAAGGACAAGCCCGTTTGGGTTTCGGGTGTTCTGGGCGAGCCTGTTCCCCTTCCCACCGCCAGGTCCTCTGCTCTGCTAGCTGGTAACTGCCGCACACACAAGGACACCACACAGAAAGTGATGTGCAAAACAGCGAACCTTGGAGAAGAAACAGCTGGTAGAATCTTCCAAAAAAAAAAAAAAAAGCAGGGGACGTCATGAGTTGCATCTTTCTGGATTCCATCCCACTCCCACAACTCTGTAAATATACTTTATTCCTCAGCATTTATTATCACTCTGTCCTGCATCTAAATAAGAGGACTTATATCCATGAAAGCTCATATGAAAATAAAAACCAATTAGTCTTAAACGTGCTGGCCATTTTTTTTCTCCCTCTGCTTTCCTCATTTTTATGTTGCCAGTCCAAGATGGTACCCATAGAACTGTTGTTACTACCCCTTATACCACTCCCATCCTGCAGGATCACAAAATTGGCAAGAAATATCATTTTTTATAAAATTGGACACGTATGGCTCGGAAACATAACGGTAGCGTGCACTAGGTCAGGATGACCTCAGGTCGTAAGTTCAAGAGGATTAGATGGAAACCCCTGACGTTAATGGGTTTGGAATAATCCTCTCAACAACCCAAGCTCTAAATACAATAGTAAACAAACTGCCCAGGTACAGCAGTCAAGCACCCCTGCTATGTGGTTTCCTATAGAAACCTTCCCTATTCATTTTATTTGACCAAAACATTAACAGACCGTCATGACTCTCACCGACGTTTTGTTACCTAAAGTTAAGACAATCAGCCCACTCCACACCCCTTTGTTTGCTCTGCCAGTAAGCCATTAACACACACCCCTTCGGGGTAGGAAACAGAGTATAAAAACCCCAGCTCCAGCCCAGTAATTTGCTAGCATGTTGGGCATCACACTGCACCCCCAGACTTGCATTTCTCCGCACTGCCCTCAAACTCCTGTTTCAGCCACTCCAATTTTCTGCTTCAGGACCAGTAAATGCCACCCCTTCCACCCAAAATCTCTCTCTATCCAACTTTTCTCGCCTTTTCTTTCAATAGCCTTGAATGGTTCATGAGATGGCTTGATTTCTTGTGTGTGTCTATTAATTTACAACAAAATACTCTTTTAACTGGAGTTGTTTCTACAGTTAGTACTGATATACATACGTGAAAAGATCCTGCCATTACCCTCTTCTCGCAGGCCTCCTTTGAGCCAATAATAATACTCCAAATTCTAACAAGACCTTGGCACTAATGGAGGACCCCAAAGTCCCCCACCTTTTAGGTCTCCTCCTCTCCTCCAGCATCAGATTTTAAATGAGTTGGTTCTCTTCCTTTTCTGTTTTCTTCGCTGCTCTTCAATTACATGCCACTTAGGCATCCATAACGAAAAGTGGATCTAAAGTTGCCCCATCCACCCCCAAGCTGCTGATCTGATCTTTAAAGAGAAAAACGATCCTTCCGGCTTGTTTCCAGCTCAATAAATAGCACCTCCATTTTTTCCCCACATTACCTCTAATATGGCTCATACTGAAAATCACCCCTGAAATAAATAACTTTTTTTTTTGCTCTAGTGCCCCCAAACATAGAGTGTGCAGGGGGGCATTTTACCCCCTGGTTTTGGCCCCCTGGCATATTTTTGGCCCAGGAGAAATCTTTTTTTTTTAAATAGGAAGTGACTTCTGGCTTACACCCTGTTGTAAAAAAAATGCCTTTCCCAGGCCTAAAATGCCCCCACATCCCTGAGAGGGTGCTTGGGGGCATTTAGTGGTGAAGATTTTTAAAAAAATATTTTTGCAAGGGGTGTGTGTAGCAGTGAGTGTGGCCCTCCAAGCTCTCCTGGGGAGCTACTGCAACCCCCAAGCCTCCCACAGCTGATTTAGACGGATGCGCCCACGCATGCTCAGAGCTGACTAGCAGGCAGGCAGTTAACACAAGCTTATGTAAAATTCTTACAACTCTATACAGCAGGAACAACTAAGCAAGAAAAGACTCTGAGAGTACTAGAAACTCACCAACAATGAGCAAGCATTAATTTTCAAATTATGCATGTCACTCTCATTCTTTGCATCTCGTAGTGGTGTTTCATAAACTCCAACATTTCATACAGGCAAACTGGGACGCTTGTGGCCACACAACACCAGAGTGTGCTCAAGCTGGCAAAAGTTTCTGATGAGGAAGAACACACAGGCTAGAAAATGCTGCAGTACAATCTGCCCTCCACTCTTGGGTGTTTCGTTCCCACAGATTTGATTATTGGTGAGTTCGTCCATGCTCCGCTCCCCTGCTTCAAGTACTTCTTTTGCAAGGGACTCTGCCCTCTTGGTGGCTCTGATCAGGCCACACAGCCCTCTAAAAAGCCTCTTCTGGTCCTCTTCTGTCCTCATCAGCAGCTCATAGCCTGATTTCTCAGCACTGCAAACCTTCTCGCAATGCCCCCACACACACCCAAGGAAGGAGATGGGCAAGACAGAGGAAAAATAGCACCACTCTCCCAACACATCCCCTTTCTCTGACCTGGTTCGGACCCTGGATGCCCACATTTTGATATTTATGATTTTTCCACTTTTGCAGGGGTCCTGTGCCCCTAACCCTAGTGTATGTGGAGGCCCAACTGTAGGTTGCTTTTGCCTGAGCCTACTGGCAAGGGCATTTTCCTCTCCCCACTACTGAGATAATGGAGTGGAAACTACTTTTGCATTTTGAACTTAGTTTTTAGTAACTGAAGTAGGCTGAGGACAAACGATGGAAAATAAGAGGAAGAAAGAGAAACGGGGGCCATTTCCACACTAGGCTGTTATAGTGCTATTACTCCACTTTCAACATCCTATGGAATCCTGCGGCTTGCAGTTGAGGGAGGGGCCTTAAAGGATCAATCAGGACTGTCTTTGCCAAATCGGCACAGCTGGAGGCGATGGTATTGCAGTCGCGTAGGGATGCGAGGAGCCATTTGCCCTAGGTGGCGATGTTTTTGGGGTGTCCCGGCCCCTAGCCACGCCCCTGCAAGCCCTGGCCACACCCCCACCCTGGCCACACCCCCATGTACTGAAGCCCTGCCCTCTGCAGTGGCCACGCCCCTCGTGCAGTAGCCCCACCCCCTCCCACACCCCCTCCACACACTCCAAGCTCTGCCACGGTGGCGTTCTAAGTCAGGAAACGGCCCAGAATGCCCCGTATACCTGTAACTTGCTTTTCCTTGAGATTCCTGAGAACTGAATAACTTCACAGCCTCTAAAACTTTCCCTGGTTGAGGAGCCTGTTCTCCCCGCCAGGCACGGTTTTACCTTACTTTGCCATTAAGGGCACTTTCTCCCTTTGTCCTCAGGTTACTCCAATTTCTCCAAAACGGGTTCAAAGTGCAAAAGTAGAATAACAACAATCATAGGTCCTTTCCGCACCTTACCTTTTTTCCGGCGCAGGTCCGCGGGGATTGTGCGAGCAGCCTTCGGCGAGAGGCTCTCGCGTCCCTGCTGCTTCACCTCCGCACAAGCTGCCTCCTTGCGCGAGGGCCCCGCCTCTTCCTTCCACAGTGCAGCCTCGGACTTCCCCAGGCTGTGCCGGGGCAGGAAGCGTGACCGGTGCGGCTCTGGAGACTCCGCACGGCGGGTGAGCGTACGTGGGGCCTGGGAGCAACGCACGATCGCGCACCATTTTCAGCTTCCAGCCAAAAATGAAAAGGTGCGCGATCAGCGCCTGCCAGCCCCTGGAGCATCGCGCGATTGTGAGTGCATCGTGCAGATCGCTCCTTACAATCACACAACGGTCCAGGTGCCCTTTCGCATGGCAAATGCCATGCGGAAAGGGCCATAGAGTTGGAAGAGACCACAATGGCCATTGAGTCCAACCCCCTGCCATGCAGGAACACACACTCAAAGCACCTCCAGCAAATGGCCATCCACCCTCTGTTTAAAAACCTCCAAAGAAAGTGACTCCACCACAGTCCCAGGAAGCAGTCGATTCCACTGTCAAATGGCTCTTACTGCCAGCAAGTTCTTCCTGATGCTTAGGTGAAATCTCTTTTCCTGTCGTTTGAATCCATTGCTCACTGTCCTAGTCTCTGGAGCAGCAGAAAACAAGCTTGCTCCATTTTCAACATGGTATCTCTTCAAATATTTAAACATGGCTATCATGTCACCTTTTAAGCTTGTTTTTGTCATGCTAAACATACCCACCTCCCTAAGCTGCTCCTCACAGAGCTTCATGATTTCCAGACCCTTCACCATTTTGGTGACCCTCCTCCGGACACCTTCCAATTTGTTGACATCCTTCTTGAATTGTGGTGCCCAAAACTGGACACAATATTCCAGCTGAGCAGTTTGCTCCCAACCCAGTTTGCTCAGTGGGGAGAGGAGAAGCAGAAACTGGCCCCTCGTTGTAGATTCTGCTGCTGCAACCTCTCCAAGCCTGTCTGTTCTTCATCATCAATAACTTTTGCCATCTTGACCATGTGCCGATGCTGCCTGGCCATACTTCTTCCGGTTTTCATCCATGAAATGTTGGATGAGATGCCACAGTTAGTATTCTGTCCCTTTGCCTCCCTCCTGTTTTCATTGCAGGGAGCAAATCTTCTTGCCTCAGCCTGTCCGGTGCCTAGCTTTCATTAAAACGAGATTTCATCTTCCATCAGCTCACCAGAAAAGGATGCTGATTCTCATTTGTTATGCATTTGATCATAAAGTTTGCGCTTCAGCCTTGAATAATATTTTCTCCTCCAGAGCCACAAGCTGATGGAGCAGCACTAAAGCAGGCAGGATGAAGGCCAGGCCAGCTGCATGAACAATAGGGAATGCAAAGCTCGCTCGCTCGCTCTCTTTTTCTCAGAAGCATTTAATTTTCCAAAGCTGATGATTAGGCAGAATCCCATGGAGAAGACCCTTGCAGCTAATTACTACCTCCATATTAGGTAAGGTGATTGTGGTAGGGGAAGTTAATGAGTTTCATTAGAACAATTAATGCAAAGGTGGAAGATATCAACGAGATCATCCAATGGCTTTCTCTCTGGATTAAGCTGTGTTGTTAGAAGTCATTGATTCTTCAGTATTCCAGTAACTGCAGCAACTAATCTGCTCGGTTGCTCTTCACGGGCAACCATATATTCTTCACCTACGCCCACGGTGTTGTGGGATGCTCAAAAGCATCCGGTGCCCAGCAATTGGACTACAATTCCCACTATCACTGCGACTGAGCTACAGTTCCCACCACGTCCCACTCGAAATGCTGGCTAGCCATGCCGGCTGGGAAGGGTGGAAGTTGTCTAGGAGGATATTGACAAGTTGGAATTCGTCTAGAGGGGAACGTCCAAAATGGTCAAAGGCCTGCAAACCATGAGGAGCGGTTTAGGGAGCTGGGGATGTTTAGCCTGGAGAAGAGAAAGTTAAGAGGTGACATGATAGCTGTATTTAAATACTTGAAAGAATGTTATCAGGAGGAGGGAGCTGGCTTGTTTTCTGCTGCTCCAAAGACTAGGACATGGAGCAACGGTTTCAAACTACTGGAAAACATATTCCACCTAAACCTTAGGAAGGATTGCTTGAGGGTAACTGCTGCTTGACAATGGAATATGCTGCCTGGGAGTGTGGTGCAATCTCTCTCTTTGGAAGTTTTTAAACAGAGGCTAGGTAGCCAAGTGACTATTTTAATATTAACTTTTTATGTGTTTTAATTGTATTGTTCTTTTAAATTGTGCACTGCTCTGAGTAGCAATTTTGAGGGAAAAAGTGGGATAATTATAATAGTAATAATAATAATAGTAGTAATAATAATAATAATGCTGCATTGCACGTGGATGTGCACTGTGCATGGATGTGCACACACTAGGTTGTGTCTTCACTTGTGCACTGAGCACCTGCGTTCAGCTCAACAATACTAACGTTTGACAGAAGGGCTACACAGCACTAGGAACGCACAATTCCACATATAGAGATTTATGCTGTGCAACCTCAACATAAGATTTCGACATTCCACTTCATCACCTACACTAAAGTGTGGCTATAGTATGTCAATATATTTAAATGAACCATTCAGCAGGCCAAGTAATTTCTTTGGTCAGTCTCTGGACACTTCTACTAAGTAAGAGAGAACCAGCACGGTGTAGGGGTTTGACTCTTGGACTAGGAATCTGGGAGAGCAGGGTTTGAATCCCTACTTGGCCATGCAAACCCGCTGGGTGAGCTTGGGAAAGTCACACTCTCTCTGACTCAGAGGAAGGCAACCCACCCCTGAAGAAATCTGAACGTGAAAATCTTATACTGTCATCCCTCCACATTCACTAGGGTTAGGGGCATAGGACCCTAGTGAAAGTGGAAAACCCGTGAATAACTCTAGGCCGTACCAAACCATACTTAACACACAAAAAAAGTATGATCACCACATTCAACCCACGGTGGATTCCTTTGAGGCCTCAGGGTTCCTTCCCAAGGCCGGCCCCTCCCGAAACTGCAAACCCCAGGATTCCATCGGATGTTGCAACTGGAATCATAGCGCTATAACACTCGAGTGCAGAAATGGCCTCAGTCTCATGAAGTTTGAAGTCCCTCTTCAAAATGGCATAGGAAGGTAGCAGAGGGGACAGCAAATAATCCGTGAATAAACAAATCCACAAACGTGAAACCTGCAAATGTGAAGGGCTGACTGTAATGTTTTTTTAAAGAGCCCGTGTGCTTTAGTGGATTACAACTCTGAAGACCAGGTTTTGAATCCCTGCTTGGCCATGGAGACCTACCGGGTGTCCTGGATGGCGGGTCACGCTCTCTCAGCCTCAGAGGAAGCCAATGGTGGCAAGCCCCGCTCTGAAGAAATCTGTTCAAGACAACCCCAGGGCAGAGATGCCGTAAGTTGGAGCTGAAGAAACAGCAGCAACAACAACAAGAAATTGTGTCTACTGTTGCCTAAAATACCCTGTCTCTTTCTGTTTTGCACAAGGAGGAGGATGCACAGGGTGTGTGTGTGTGTGTGTGTGTGTGTGTGTTTTCTGGTTTGCCACGAGCGCCATTCACTCCACAGAAGTGCCACTTTAAACCTTGCATTCCGGAACAGACCTGTTGAAAAATGCGTTTTCATATTCCAGTCACTGCCTGGAGACGTGCCTCTCGCAGCAAGCGACCAGCTAAAGACCCTCTCATCATTAACCTTCTTCAGAGCGATATAAATAATCCAAACCAATCGAGGCGTCTCCCTGCCTGATTCTTCCGCCAGCCAGGCAGACAAAGCTCTTAACTTGTTCCAATTACTACCCCCAATTTCTGAACGTCGAGGGGCCAAATATACACACGCACACACCCCCACCTATATCTCGCCAAGCAACCAGCTTGTTGCAACCAAATTCATCATACATTTTTCTCTGTTAAGAGACATTATTTTTCTTTTGTGGATGGAAAAAATGCAAATGCAAACAGAGAGAGAGACGGCCACTAATCTCAGCCTAATTGACACAGAGAGTAGGATTTTCCTGAAAGGTAATCTGGTGTTAGAGGGCCAAAATCCTCTACTGAAATGAAGAGAGAATTTGCTTTGGAGAGGGGAAGGGGGCTGCAGCCATTTAAACCCATTACGCTTCTCACAAAGTCAGACCCTTCGACAGACCGCTGGGTGGCAAAGCAACCCGAATGATGTCACCGCAAAGCGGAGAGGCCGCCCCCTCTCTCCCCCCCCCACCGCAAGCCCACCACTGCCGCTGTCCACACCGCACGGCTCCCGGCTCCCGTTTGCCTTCGATCCGCCCGGAGAGAGACAGGGGGCTCTTTGCCAACAGGGCAGCTTCAGCGGCCAGGTCTCACATCCTTGAGGCTGTGCCCATTTGTTTTTAAACCGGGAGCAACTGTGCTAGCCAAACAAGCAGAGGTCAACTCGAGGAAGCAAAAAAGGACAGCCGTCCACGGGAGCTTCTAGTCTTGACAGCTTTTCACTGCTGAGTCTTTTCACTGCCAAGGCATTGTTCCTTCCGTACGGGCTGAACTGCGAGCGATTTCCCATGCATGGGGGACAGGAGAGAATAGCATGCGTATGTGTTTGCATAAGAGAGTGCACGAGAGAAATTGGGTACACCTCTCCATGTTACGTGCACACAAGTGTGTACGACATACACGGGGCAATGAACCTAATGAGGTTCTTTTGGCATTTTAATTTCTATTGAGCTTTTTTTTTAAAAAAAAAAACACATTGCCTTGGTTTCCATCTGTGACTTTTTCAAAAAAATCTGGTCTTTAAAATCTCTGCCAAAATGCTACCAAATCAAAGCACCGTTGTACTTCTGTTAGCATTTTTTAAAAATAGGCGATAAGCCCATTTGGTGCAAATTAAAATACTGGAGACACGGGGCAGACAGGTGGCAACACATCTCCTGATGCTCTCTTAGCATTTTTAAAACCAGTTTCATTGGTTTTTAAATGCTAATAAAATTGCTTTTAATTTTTAACCCAGTTTTTAAAAATCGGTGCTCAAAATCTACTTCTTCCAGGCACTATGGTACATCTATTACTTATCAGTGTTAAAAACAGGTGAGAAGCATTTTGGGCCAAATTAAAATATGGAATAAATGCTAAAATTACCACGTGGCTAAAATGGGACTGGGGAGGGAAGGGTAACAGCAGAATTGTGTCAAATCACAGACCTATGATGATATGCTCAACAGCTCAAAACACTGCTGGATGCATCAACATCAAGGGCTCTTGGCCATTTCCACACTAGCCTGTTATAGTGCTATGATTCCACTTTCAACATCCTATGGAATCCTGGGGTTTGCAGTTTAGGGAGGGGCCTTAAACTGCAAACCCCAGGATTCCATCAGATGTTGAAAGTGGAATAATAGCACTATAACAGGCTAGTGCGGAAGTGGCCTTGAACAAAGCAGAAGGGCAGCATGATGTCTCCTTCCATCCTGGCATTCTCCCAGATGTCTTGGACTCCAACTCCCATCACTTTAAGCTCACACTGCCTATCTGTAGGCCGGCTGGGGATTATGGGAGTTGGAGTCCAGCACCTCTAGAAGGCGCTAGGTTGGAAAAAGCGATGCTCTCACGACAGACACTTTAGAGTCTCATTTCTGTGATAAAAGGGGCAATTCCTGTTACCCTTCTACTGCCAGACAACGACCTTTCTTTTCAGGCAGACTTTCAACAACTAATCTAATATTCTATGTAAAAACACTATTTTAAAACAACAAACACCATTGGAAACATTCTGGGATTAAGACTAGATTAAGGCTTTTGTGGTCTCTTCCAGCTCCAAAAGTCTATCATTCTATACTTTTCCAGACAACAAGAGATGGATTTATGGAATTTTCTACCGGAAGAGTCACAGCCAGCTTGATAGCAAACAACAAGCACAAGTCGACAGGTCTCATCGGAAATTGCTTGGCCTGTTTGTAACGCCACACTGTTGACTCAGGTTCAGTTTCCTGCCAGCCATAATCTAAGAAAAAATAAAATCGTTCTCGGAAGTCCCACCACCTAGCCAGTTAATGGTCACTCCTTGGCATGGTGACAAAGCCCAAATGACTGGCCACCAATGGCTGCAGACCAAGGCCATTTCCGCAGTGGACTGTTATAGCGCTATTATTCCACTTGCAACATCCTATGGAATCCTGGGGTTTGCAGTTTCGGGAGGGGCCGGCTGGCCCCTCCCGAAACTGCAAACCCCAGGATTCCATAGGATGTTGCAAGTGGAATAATAGCGCTATAACAGTCTTGTGCAGAAACGGCCCAAGAGCAGACTTCACAACAATCCACAATGCAGAACCTAGCTGTTAAGACGGTCTGACTCCTAATCTCAGCTGTCCCACCTCTAACTGGCCCTGGTTTTGGGGTCCTTTGGGGAGAAACATTTCCTACAAAGCTGGAAGTCAGGAGACTCACCCTGGAAACCTTGTTAAGCAAGGCAGGGGCCTTCCCACCAAACTCTGGTGTTCTCCTCCTACCCCTGATGCAGTTATTAAAATGGACAAACGCAGTACAAGGCGGCATACTTTCTAACATAAAAACTGGGACACCTGTGCCCAAAGAATATCAGAATGTGGTCAAGACGAAAACAGTTGTTAAAGAGGAAGAGCACACAAGACAGGAGAGTCTGCTGCAGTTTGCTTTTGCCTGAGTCTCCTGAGAAGGGCGAGATTCTGCTACATCTTCTCCTTTCTGCTGGGGATGAGTCAATGCAAACTGTTCTTGCACTTTCAACTCACTCTGCAGCATCTGAAGTGGGCTGAGGAGAAAGGGAAAAAGTGGGTGAAGGCCAAGAAGCCGGGACCTTCTAAAAGTAGTTGGGAATGTGGGACTGCACAGGATTCATTGGGACAGTCCACGCCAAATCAGGACACTTTGGAGGGTAAGAGGTCACCTTCGGACCTCATTTTATTGGCCTCTGAAGCTTTTCACCAAGCCCTCAAAGCCCCTTCCAAGCCCTAACCTGTTCCTCTAAATTTCTTCTGAAGGCCACACGCCATTCATCATGGTTCAGTGATTTCTTATTCTTTTTAGGTTTCCCTTTTCCACTGTAAAAGGTCAAAATCCCTCTCTTAAAGCTTAGTTACCAGCAACCATAGCTTTACAGACCCACAGAATCCTAGAGCTGGAAGAGACCATCAGGGTCATCAAGTCCAACCCCATTCTGCCGTGCAAAAAAGACACAATCAAAGCACTCCCAACAGATAACCATCCGGCCTCTTTTAAAAACCTCCAAAGAAGGAGACTCCACCCTGCTCCAAGGCAGTGTGTTGCACCACAGTTCTTACCATCCGGAAGTTCCTCCTAATGTTTAGATGGAATCTCTTTTTCTGTAGTTTGAATCCACTGCTCTGTGTCCTAGTCTCTGGAGCAGCAGAAAAGAACCTTGCTCCATCCTCTCTATGGCATCCTTTCAAATACTTAAACGTGTCTACCATGTTGCCTCTCAACCTTCTCTTCACTAGGTTAAACCTATCAAGCTCCCTAAGGTGCTCTCAGAGGACTTCATGATTTCCAGGTCTTCTGCCATTCTGGCTATCTGCTTCTGGACCCATTCCAGCTTCTCAACATCTCTCTTGAATTGTGAAGCCCAGAACTGGACACAGTATTCCAGATGAGGTCTGACCAAAGCAGAATAGAGCAATACCATTACTACTCTTGACCCAGACACAATATTCCTATTGATGCATCCTACAATCTCATTAGCCTTTTTAGCTGCAGCATCACATAACTGACTCATGTTCAGCTTGTGATCTACTAAGACTTCTAGATCCCTAACAAGATGCAGGCATTCTGGCCCAACTCTGTGACCTTCAATCCCACTCACCACTGGAATGTGACCCCCAAGAACTACTCTGAAATTAAATACAGCCCTTGCTTTCTGCAATCCATTTTCCCTTCTTCTCTCCGCTTGTGGCAACAATTACAGGCTGGGTTGAGTCAGCTGGCCAAGACTTTCAGAGAGGGCTTTGGTCGTAAGGGCAGAGATCCTACGCCAACCACAGAGTTCGGTGACTTCTCCCCACCCTGGCAGCTGTCAGGGATCAGGACGGGACACAATTGTTGCTTCTCAGCAGTGGGGAGGGGAGGTAGTGAGATGGTGAAGAGGGAGCTGGTCTCGGCTCAGAAGAGGAAATAAACGAGGGGTCATCCGCAGATTCTATGCGCCCTGCTTTCCTTTCCCGACGGAGCCGAGACCAACCACATCTTCATTGTCTGAATCGCCTCCCTCCTCTTCCCAACAATAAGCACATCAACCTCAGCAGCTCCTCCCACGGCTTGACAGCTGCCTAGAGGTTGGGGGCTGGGTGGGGTAGAAAGGGCTAGAGAATAGCTCTTTGTGCCCCATTCAAAAATCAACAGCACATAAGCCACACTGACACATGCAAATGTCACTAGCAGGATGCCACCCCAGGTGAATTTTACATTTCCTAGGCACTTCACAGAATGTGGCCCTTGTTCTCCTTTGCTGCCTCTCTCTCCACCACTTACCATCAAAAGACAAATCAGTTCAGTGCCCCCCTCCCAAAAAAAAAAAACCCCTCTAGCTCTCCAAGCCAAGCCTGCATGCTTAGCTCTGTGCTACGCCCTGCCAGGTGTTCAATTATGCTCTCCTCCATTTTTTTCCTGGAAATATCTGGCAGACAAGAAAGCAAGGGGGTTATTGAGCTGCCAGTCACTGTTGACGGTGCCAAATGAGACGGATTACTAGCCTGACTCAGTATGAAGTGCCTCTGTTAAGAGAAGGCTGAGAAAAACTAAAGAAGATAGGTGAGCAAAAGCTATGGAGATCTACCCCCTAGCGGAGCCTGGATGGGCAGCTGTCACGGGGGTTCGTACTTCCACGTCACCGGGGCAGTGATTCCACTCCAGGTTTTATTCCTGGTATTGAAGTAGCTCTCCAAGGTGCTGGATCAATTTGTGGTGGGAAGTTCAGCACTCTGCACCTTTAAACCTTAAATCAAAACCTGAAGTAAACTCACGGTCCCAATGACTTGGGCCCTTTCCGCACCTTACCTTATTCCGGTGCTGGGGCGCGGGGATCACGCGAGCAGCCTCTGGCGAGAGGTTCTCGTGTCCAGGGTCCTTCGGCCGCGCACGAGCTGCCTGATCGCGCAAGAGCCACGCCTCTTCCTTCGGCAGTGCAGCCCGGGAGTTTCCCAGGCTGTGCCGGGGCAGGGAGCGTGACTGGCGCGGCTCCGGAGGCTCCGCACACCAGGTAAGTGCGTGCGGGGCCCGGGGGCAATGCGCAATCGTGCACCATTGTCGGCTTCTAGCCGAAAATGAAAAGGTGTGCGATCGGTGCCTGCCCTACCCTGGAGTGTCGCGCGATTGTGAGTGCGTCGTGCAGATCGCTCCTCACAATTGCGCGACGCTCCAGGCGCCCTTTCGCATGGAAAATGCTGTGCAAAAAGGGCTTCGAAGGCCACCGGCCACCACTGAAAAGCCGCCTGTTGGGTCAGCCCTACTATTAAGCAAGGTGAAGCTGCTGTTGTTGTTGTGTGCCTTCAAGTCATTTCCGACTTATGGCGTCCCCAAGGTGAACCTATCATGGGGTTTTCTGGGGCTGAGAGTGCATAATGCACCCAAGTTCACCCAGTGGGTTTCCAGGGCCAAGCAGGGAATCAAACTTAAATCACTGCACCATGCGGGCTCTCAGGTAACAGATGCTGTCAAACAACACCAAGGTGTTAGAGAAGAGAACTCTACAGCACACGGCCCACCCCACAACCTTTAAACTAGTCTTTCTCCTTAGGTGCAGAGTAAAACTTCCAAATTTTGTCATTCTTACCCCATTGAGAAAAAGAGAACCATTTTTTGGCATTTTGGGACACTTCCTTTTAAGTTAAGAACTCTCACTTTTGTGCAACTCCCTCCCACCAGTTTTGTACAAAGAAAGCCCGACATTATGGTGCAGAAAACTGGATTCTGCACAAAAAGGGCTTTGTGCAAAAATTCTGCATTTTCTCCCCCACACAAAAACAGCATTTTTAATGCAAATTAATTTTTGTAGAGACATCCAACACACAAAAAAAGCAAAGTGCAGACACACCCTTCCCGGAATCACATGCATCCTTCCCAACTCTCATGTCTTTTGGGCAAACGAGGTAGCCGCTCTTGCACAAATGGTTTTTTTACACACACTAAGACTCCTAAAGTGCAAGAAGTCTATACAAAATCCAAAAAAGCTCCCATAAATCTTGCCCAGCAGGGAGAAGGCATTTAAAAATGTTCACTCTTGAAGGCAAGAATGAAATAAGTGATGGCTAACATTTCTAGCAGAAGATGGTCCCTCTTTGCTGTCGACAAAGAAAGGTGGAAGGGCCCGTTCAGTTTCTCTCTCCACCTAGAATGGGAGAGGGCAGTGATGGCTGGTGTTTCCATGTCATGGGAGCAGTGATTCAACTCTGGGCTTTAAATTAAATTGTAAAGCATCTCTTTAAGGTGCACAGTGAGCGTTCGGATTAGCATTCAGCCCAATCAAAATGTATACCCTTTTACTGACAGTGAACCAGCCATGGGGAGGGGATATCTTCTTGTTCTCTGATTCAGACAGTAAAATAACAGCTACCACTGGAGGCATGTCAACAGAAAGAGGGGTTGCAGAAGTGAGTTAGCCATGCTCCTCCCTCCTGACATCTTATTGTTTTGACACCCAGATATATGTGATCAGGTACCCACCAGATTACAATGCTTGGCAGTGGAGCCCCATTATTAAGAAAACATTTGGCTCTCTCCAGCCTCTTGTACCCACAGAGAGGAAAACAGGCACTGTAGCTCTTTAGCAAATGCAAAATGTAGAGTCAGAGGGTAAATGCCTCCCTCCTTCCCACACAGAAAATACATTTTGAAACACATACTTTTTCCAAATCCGTGTCTTTTTTTTCAGACTAGGAAAGAGATCTGTCTTCTAAACACTATAATTTCCAGACTTTTCAAAATGCAGCATATTTGCTGAAGAAAATCAAGGGATTGTAGAAAGGAAAGGGTTAATGGAGCTAGCAGGATGACATGGAGTCCCCTAGCAGTCAGGGCCAAAGTTGCTGGATATATTTGGCTAAATGGCCAGCAGATATTTTCTAGGGCCATTTCCACACTACACTGTTATAGTGCTATTATTCCACTTTCAACCTCCTATGGAATCCTGGGGTTTGCAGTTTAGGGAGGGACCTTTAGAATTCTCAGCCAGCGAGCTCTTTGGCCTCAGGAAACTGCAAAGCCCAGAATTCCACAGGAGGTTGAAAGTGGAATAATAGCACTATCACAGTGTAGTGCAGAAATGGTCTAAATGCCTGGGAAATATCTGGAATGGCCTAGGGAATTTCTTCCACCCCAGCTCCCTTAGGAGTGATGCAATCTAGTAGAGCTGGTTGTGTTGGGCAGTGGTCTGAGCACACCTTGCAGACTGGGTGTTCAATTCCGTGTTCGGCCTCGGGTGACCTTGGGCATGCCACTCTCTCAGCCCGAAGACAGGGTCACCTTAGGGTCCCCGCAAGTCTGAAATGACTTGAAGGCACACAACAAGAACAATCTAGGTCAGTAGCAGGGGTTGGACTGCGAGAGGGTGAAATGAGGGCACTGACCTCATAAGGACTGTGGAATTCCCTACAATGAAATTCTCCTTTTGTCCCAAATTTTGTAGCATAGCAGTCGCTTGAAGCTTCAGCATGACGTAGTCGTTTGAGTGTTGGACAAGGACACTGGGAGCCTAGGGTTCGAATCCATGGTCAGCCCGGGAAGCCCATTGGGTGACTAGGGGTAAGTCACTCTCTCTCAGCCTCAGAAGAAGGCAATGGCAAACCCCGTCTGAACGAATCTTGCCAAGAAAACCCCATGATAGGTCAACATAAGTGGGAAAGAACTTGAAGCCATGCAACAAGAAAGCTTCAGTTGTGAATTTAGAAACGGGGGCCATTTCCGCACTAGGCTCTTATAGCACTATGATTCCACTTTCAACCTCCTATGGAATCCTGGGGTTTGCAGTTTCGGGAGGGGCCATCCGGCCCCTCCCGAAACTGCAAACCCCAGGATTCCATAGGAGGTTGAAAGTGGAATCATAGCGCTATAACAGGCTAGTGCGGAAATGGCCCAACTAAACAAGCTTGGAGACCAGAGTTCAATTCCCTGCTTGGCTATGGAAACCCACTGGGTGACCTTGGGCGCATCACACACTCTCAGCCCAGAAAACCCTGTGATAGTTCAGCCTTAGGGTTGCTATATGTCAGAAATAACTTGAAGGCACACAACAAAAAATCACAAAAAAAAAGGGGGCAGCCAAAGTGACCAAAGGAACACAAACGCCGCAAACAGAAGAGTTCTAAGGCGGGAACTATTTTCATTTTCTCATTCTGCAATGCTAGAAATTTGCAGATTGAAGGAAAATTTCTGGAGGGGAGGCAGCATTTTTATTTGGAGGGGAAATGCCCAGGTTTTGCCCACTGATCTACCTGTTTGGATCATGAGGGTCTGTGAAAGCAGAAAAATTGCAGTTTTGGGAACAGAAAGCCAAGTTTTGAGAGGCTCAAGAGTGCTTTCCTCTGGTGGGGGGAAGAAGAAGAATCACTGGGTCCATTCACATAACGTAACTACAGTGCTATGATTCCAGTTTGACAGGCATGGCTGCTTCTCAAGGAATCCTGGGATTTATAGTCTGGGTCTTTGGTTGAGAATTCCAAATGCCCCTGCCTACGCTGAAAATCCCAGCCTTCCACAGAAAAGGTGGGTCTCCAAGCTGTATTTATATACTTCCAGCAGAAAAGGTTCTAGTACCTTCTCGGAAAGCCTATTTCTCTGCCAAATAGCTCCTCCCATCAGGAAGTTCTTCCTAGACTATTTCCGCACTGGCCTGTTATAGCGCTATGATTCCACTTGCAGCATCCTATGGAATCCTGGGGTTTGCAGTTTCGGGAGGGGCCAGATGGCCCCTCCCGAAACTGCAAACCCCAGGATTCCATAGGATGTTGCAAGTGGAATCATAGCGCTGTAACAGTCTAGTGCAGAAATAATGTTGGCTTGACTGTGGCCATTCCTGTCCTACCCTATTCTAGTGCTATTATTCCACTTTCAACCTCCTGTGGAATTCTGGGGTTTGCAGTTTCCTGAGGCCCAAGAGCTCTCTGGCTGGGAATCCTAAAGGCCCCTCCCTAAACTGCAAACCCCAGGATCCCACAGGATGTTGAAAGGGGAATAATAGCACTATAACAGCGTGGTGTGGAAATGGTTGATCTCTCTCTCTCTCTCTCTCTCTCTGTGCCTGTGTTTAAGCCGCCTGCTGCACCTACGTCCACCCTGGATATTGGCAAATAAATCCAAGCATTACGGAACAGCAAGAGCCACAGTGCTCTATTGCTACGGGATACCAAAATTAAGTAAGTGCCGCACCTGATATTTCTTATCGCTCAGGAAACATAGGGGAAGTGTAACAAAGGACCAAGAATGCATAAAGCCTTCCAGCAAAAGGAAGCGAAAAGCAAAATTTCAGGCACGTTCAGATGTTGATAGCAGGAGGCCCTAATCTGCATCAGGTGCTCACCAGGAATTACGCTTTCACTTATTTCTGCGCTGGCTCTCAGCCCACTACGAAGACTGACAGAAATCCAAAATCCAAAAGGAATAATTAAAAAAATAATAATAACACAACTTGCAAAGTTTTAAGGAAGCAATGATCTGCAAGAGTTCTTCTCAGGGGCTGCCCCCAGGCTCTGGAACCCCCCTTCCCAGACAAGCCAGAATAGCACCTTCCCCAACTTTCTTTCCACAGACAAAGACATTCCTATTCCAACAGGCTGTCAGCCTCTCTGATAGAACATGCTGGACATTAACCGTGCAGAATTTATAGACATCTGAGCCCATTTCCGCACTAGACTGTTATAGCGCTATCATTCCACTTTCAACATCCGATGGAATCCTGAGGTGTGTAGTTTAGGAAAGGGCCTTTGAGATCAGGTTAGGCCTTTGAGGACCCTCCCTAAACGGCAAACTCCAGGATTCCATCGGATGTTGAAAGTGGAATAAGAGCACTATAACACTATAACTAGCGCGGAAATGGTCTGAGTTTAAAGTACATATTTTAACTGTGTTTTAATTCTTATTTGATCATTTAGTTTGTGTTTTATCTTCTGTATCCCTGTGATGTCAAAAGAGAGCTCTAGTCCTAAGAACACAGCAAGAACAGCAAAAGAAATTCCACCTCAACATTAGGAAGAACTTTCTGATGGTAAGAGCAGTTCGACAGTGGAATGCACTGCCGGCTGGGAACGTGACGGAGTCTGTTCCTCCTTTGGAGGTTTTTCAACGGAGGCTGGATGGCCACCTGTCAGGAGTGCTTTGGTTGTATATTCCTGCATGGCTGCACGGGGTTGGACAGGAACTGGATGGCCTTTGGAGGTCTCTTCCAGTTCTATGGCCATTTCTGCACTAGAGTGTTACAGCGCTATGATTCCACTTTCAACATCCCATGGAATCCTGGGGTTTGCAGTTTCGGGAGGGGCCACCTGGCTGAAACACAATGGAATAGTGTCTCTGGCATCACAGGGGATATTTAACCACCTTGAAAAGTAGGCCCTGTGATGGCCCCATCCTTCTCCATCAATTTCCCTAATCCTCTCCTTGCAGCCATTCAAGTTGGCAGCCATCACTGCATCTTGTGGCAGTGAGTTCCACAGTTCAACTGTGTGAAGAAGGCCTTCCTTTTATCTGTCCTGAAATTCCCACCCTTTGGCTTTGACTCTAGATTTTTGTCCTGAAGGCAATGGTGGGGAGGACCTTCTCCTTTTTTCCACGCCGTGCAACTTTACCATGTCTCTCTTAATCTGACCTTTTTCGAAGCTAAGCAGCCCCAAACTTTGCCACATTTCCTCAGCCCCTTCATTTCTTTTAACACGTCCCTTTTTTACACCAGCTCTCCAAACCTATGTGATTACACAATAGGTTTGTGGAAAGGCAAAATTATAGTGGCATTTTTATTTTTGATTCTTTTTTTTTTGTACAATTTTTATTGAAAGTTTATCTCGAAAATACTCCCC
This sequence comes from Cyclura pinguis, assembly GCA_030412105.1. Classification (NCBI taxonomy): domain Eukaryota; kingdom Metazoa; phylum Chordata; class Lepidosauria; order Squamata; family Iguanidae; genus Cyclura; species Cyclura pinguis. Next base: position 3,908,095 of record CM059602.1, read on the forward strand.
CCACTTCCATGCTTAAATCTTCCAGTTAAATTGCTTATTTCCATTCCATTACAAACATAATTTCTATCTTACAGAGAGAAGAACAGTGACATTATTTCTTCTTTGATTTCTCATACATTTATATCCTTACCCAATCCGATACTATTTTCCATTCTTTCTCAAAGTTCTGGATAGATTTATTCTTCAAAGAAAATCCTAACTTTTCCATCTCTATCATATCCAGAACTTTTAACTTCCATTCTTCTATATCAATATGTTTCTTTTCTTTCCAGTGCTGCGTATATGTCAACCTTGCCGCAGTTATTAGATATAATAATATCTTCTAATGACTTCTTATTTCCCTTTGCTGCCCTAACATGGTTAACAAAAAAAGCTCCGGTTTCATTTCAAAATTCAGCCTACAAATTCTTTGGATTTCGTCATGTACCCCCTTCCAAAAAATTTTTGCTATCTTAAATGTCCACCACATATGGAAAAAAGACCCCACCTTTTCATCACACTTCCAACAATTTGAATTCCCATTTTTCATTATTTTTTGTAATCCTTCTGGGTTCATATACCATCCGTAAAACATTTTATAAAAGTTTTCTCTTAAATTTAAGTTTGGTGTAAATTTTATATCTATTTTCCACACTCTTTCCCAAGTTTCTAATTCAACCGAATGTCCCAAATTCTGTGCCCATCTAACCATCGTATCTTTAACTACTTCTGATTCCATTTCTCTTTTCAACAATAATTTATAAAATTTGGAAATTCTTTTCTTTTGGTTATCCTTCAGCAGTACATCTAATTCATTCTCTTTTCTCTCGGATCCGTATAGTTTTTGGTCCATTCTAAATCCTTCTCTGGGTTGTCTTTTATTTTTGATTCTAATTACCTCCAACATGGAAATTTGCCTTTAAAGAACAATACACTTGCAGTACACTTATTATTATTTTTTTGCAGTGGCTGCCCAGATTTTCATTGCGCTATTCACCGCACACCCGAGATCACTTTTTCCATCGGTTGCTTCCAGCTTAGATCCCATCGCTGCACCCTATACAGGCAGCCACCCTCCAGCTCAAGGCTCAGTGATTTTAACACAGGCCGCCCAGCATCTCAGTGTCCGCCAGCAATGGTGTCGTCAGGGCAGGACGGGTGTCCAACGTTGAGAACAAGAATTCTACTCAACAGAATGAGCAAGGCCATTGCCGCACTAGCCTGTTATAGCGCTGTTATTCCACTTTCAACATGCTATGGAATCCTGGGGTTTGCAGTTTAGGGAGGGGCCAGTCGGCCCCTCCCTAAACTGCAAACCCCAGGATTCCATAGCATGTTGAAAGTGGAATAACAGCGCTATAACAGGCTAGTGCGGAAATGGCCCAAGACAGCTCTTCCCAACATAACAGAGTTGGTTGACCAAAATTTTGAAGTACGTAAATGGAGCAGAAGGAGAGTCCGCGCGGTGTAGCGATTTGAGAGCTGGACTACGATGCTGAAGACCGGGGTTTGAATCCCCACGGAAATCCGCCTTGGGCAAGTCGCACCTTCCCAGCCTCAGAGGAGGGCAAAGGCAACCTCCCCCGAACAAATCTTGCCAAGAAAACCCCATGATGGGTTCGTCTTAAGCCATTTCCGCACTACGCTGTTATAGCGCTATTAGTAAACTTTCAACATCCTATGGGATCCTGGAGTTTGCGCAAGGCCCCTCCCGAAACTGCAAACCCCAGGATTCCATAGGATGTTGAAAGCGGAATAATAGTGCTATAACCGTCTAGTACGGACATGGCCCAAGGGTTACCATAACTCAGAAATCATTTGAAGGGACACAATAATGACAAAACAATAATGAAGCAGAAAACAACAGAGACTTGGAACAGCCACTAACGAAAGTTAAGGAAGAAAGCACAGGGTTGCAGTTGGATATTAAGAAAACAAAAAGGACAGCCACAGACGATTTACATCCATGGACCTCAAAGTCTGGTGCTTCTGATGTTTGGGTTCCCCAAATTCCTGAGCACTGACCCTACTGGCAAGGACTTCTGGGTGCTGAAGCCCAAAGCAGGGTCAGAGTTTGGGAATACCTGCTTTACCTAATTTCAAAGTGGGTGATGAAGACATCCACACAGTTAAAAGATTTTCCATATATCAGGTCATTTATTAAACAAAATGGAGACTTTAGGCAAGAAATCAGAAAGAGACCAGAAGGTAGGACAGTCATCAAGGGAATTCATAGATCCATGCAGCTATATTGTCTATGATCCACAAGTGCAAAGATACATCACTGAATACCAAAGTCAGAATTGTCCGTGCCACAGTATATCTAATTTCGAGGTACGGCTGAGAAAATTGTGCCGTGAAGAAGGCTGACAGGAAGGGAATCAACTCATCTGAAATGCAGGGTTGGCCAAGAGTTCTGTTCATACCCTGGACTGCTGAAAAGACACATGAGTGACTCTAAGATCAAATCAAGCCTGAACTCTCAATAGAAGCCAAGATGAGTAAACTGAGGCTGTAGCACTTTGGACGGATCATGAGACAGTGTGACTCAAGGGAAGACAAAGATGCTGGGAAAACTACAAGGCCGTAGGAAAAGAGGGCAACCACACTACAGGTGGAGTGACTCGACCAAGGAAGCAAAAGCTGCCCTGAGTTTGCAAAACCTGAGCAGTGCTGTGGGAGGTCATAAAATCCTGGAGTTGGAAGAGACCCCCAAGGGCCATCCAATCCAACCCCATTCTGCCATGCATCAAAGTACTCCTGACAGATGGCCATCCAGCCTTCGACTTTACATCATTCAGCCTCTCTTTAAAAACCTCCAAAGAAGGAAGAGACTCCACCAGGCTCCACTGATGCAGCAAATTTCACTGTCAAACTCCTACCATCAGGCAGTTTTTCCTCATGTTTAGGTAGAATCTCTTTTCCTGTAGTCTGAAGCTATCGCTCCATGTCCTAGTCTCCAGACCAGAAGAAAACAAGCTTGCTCCATCTTCCATATGACATCCCTTCAAATATTTAAATATTGCTGTCATGTCACCTCTTAACTCTCTCTTCTCCAGCTAAACTCATCCAGCTCCCTCAGCTGCTCCCCATTTGCAGGACTACAATAACTGACAGAACTTAAGAAAAGCAACATCTAAACATGAACTTCTGCTAGAAGTCAAAATGACTAAACTGAGGCTTTCATATTTTGGACACATTACAAGACATAAAGACTCCTTGCAAAAGCCACTAATGGTTGGCAAAAGAGAGAAGAGGAAGACTGTAGGGCAGGCGGATTGGCTCAACCAAGGAAGCAGGGCAGTCTTGAACAAGGTTTCAACATCTTGGACAGCTCTTTTAAAATTCAAGCCAAAAAGCTGGAGTGGAGTCACTACTCCACTGACATGGAAGCCACTAGCTGCCACCACATTTACTTTAATGGAATGCAAAATCTAATGGGACAGAGAGTACGTAGGTCTACCTGAGAGAAATGAGTACCGTGGCTTGCCAGGTTTTTGCCTATATGTCCTGCCTGTCCCTTTAAATCATTCATTTAGGGGGCTGCGCTGGACCCCAAGTAGACCTTGAAGGGCAAGACTTCCTCTGCTTCACTACCTTCTCCCCACACCCCAATTTTTTTCTTACTAGGGAACTTGCAGGGCAATTCCGCCATGTTTTGAGTCTCTTCAGTAAGTTTAGGCCTAGGGGAAGAACTTCCAGGTCAGATCCTGCTTTAGGAAAAAGGCTCCCCTAGACCTGAAAAGGCTCAAAGGGAACATGGTGGAACTGCATTATTCCCCCATCCCACATCCCAGGAGAGCATTTGAGAGCAAATTTTAAAAATCCTACCATCCAACTCTCCTGATCTGGTAGGGAGAATCCCAATTCATCCTCTCTCTTCCTACTTCCAAAAAGTCTTAGGTTCTCTCTCCCCCTGTGCTTACTTCCATTGCTGCAAACTGAGTTCTAAGTCCCAAAGTAGTTTGCACTCAATTAATCAGCCGGGAGGAGAGGAGGGCACAAAATCTTGCCCTTCCCAGTAGACACAGGCAAAAGCCAACGGCTGCAGCGTTTCCTAGCTTGTGTGTTCTCCCTTTTGAATAACTTTTGCCCTCTTGACCACACTCTGACGTTGCTGGGCCACACACATCACACTTTTCGGCTGTGAAATGTTGACAGGCATGAAAGAAATACATAATTTTTTTTAAAACCAAAAATGGCCCCGGGAGGGCGTATTTTTGTGCAGCCCCGTTTCAAACGCACAGGCTGGGGCCGTGTTTACTGAGCTGCTGACTCTTTCCCTCAGTGTTCTTTGCACCCACCCACATCCACACCTGCTGTAGCAGGAGATCTGTGGCTTCATCCCACAGCAGGTGTGGGGGCAGCACAATGGTAGGCAAAGCACACTGAGCTGCACCCATCCCTGCTCCCTCGTACGCTGGGAGCTCTCCAGCTCCAGCCCCACTCCAGGGAAAGGCGGGGGGACCCGCCCGTGAAGTATTATGAATCCACCCTGAATTATGCAACCATTCAGCACGGCACACAAGTGCTGCGTGTCTTTCCAAAATCTGTTTGGAATGCAATATTTATTCCAAAGCTTTTGCAATGTTCTGGAGAAGCACTCTGGGAGTCGGGGGGGGGGGGAGAACAGGAATGCAAAGAACAGCAAGGAAAACTGGGAAGAGGAGGTGTGGCAGGGAAGGGCACGGCTCTCAGCAAAATACAGGCACGGCTTGCTCGACAAAGTCGATGTGGTCCTGGGCATCACTTCTTGATGCGAAAACTTGGTACCAAAGGGAGGAACAACAAAGAATGAAGAGGGGAATTTTAAATAAAAAATCACCATGCTTTAGCAAACTTTTTGTTCAGAACTAGCCGTACGCCCATGCGAAATGACACGAGGTCAGGCAAGCCTTGCATAGGTAAATAAAAGACCAGCTGAAAGCATCTTCCAAAAGGCATCAGGGATTGTTTTTCCCCAACAGCCTCTGCATGTATTTTGGTTTCAGTACTGGTGACCAAACCAACACGAACCTTACAAACCAGCCCAGGCTTTGAGATCTGCTGGGGAGGCCCTTCTCTCCGTCTCGCCGCCCTCGCAGGTGCGCCGGGTGGGAACACGGGAAAGGCACGGTCTTCTCCGTGGATGCCCCCCCCCCGGCTCTGAAGCTCTCTTCCCAGAGGAGTCGGTAGGGCACCCTCCCCTCCCCTCTTTCCACAATCTACCAAAGACATTTTTATTCAGACAGGTGTTTGATGCGTGATTATACGTGGCCTGTCTGATAGAATGTGCTGGATATTGTACTGCTGGTTAATGCTTGAGTTTTTAATTATGTATTTTAACATTGCTTTAAATTTTTGTTGTTTAATTGTTTTAACTTCCGTATTTTATAGGTTTTAACTACCAGGGGCCTTTCCACACTACACTGTTACAGGGCTATTACTCCACTTTCAACATCCTTGGGGGGAATTCTGGGGTTTGTAGTTTCCTGGGTCAAAGAGCTCTCTGGCTGAGGTTCTAAAGGCCCCTCCCTAAACTGCAAATCCCAGGATTCCATAGGAGGTTGAAAGTGGAATAACAGCAGTATAACAGTGTAGTGCAGAAATGGCCTATGTCTTTTTAAGTCCAACCTGCGAAAGACAAGCCCTCTCTGAACGGATCTTGCCAAGAAAACAGGATAATAGAATTCCCCTAAGTCAGAAATGACACAAAGGCACACAACAACTGGGTGCCCGTTTGGACACACAACCATTCCTTTAAAAATGCTTTGCTGCAGACCGGAATCAACTTGCTAGCGCCGAGTAAACAGTTTAATCCTACGAACTGTCCAAGGTGCTGAAGGCTACCCTCCGAAGACCGGCTTCAGCGTCTAGCCGGGTACGGGTACAAGCACAACTCAGTTAACAAGGCAGGTTCGTTCCTGTATGCTTTTTCTTTAACAGAAAATTTAGTACCAGGGGCTGAAATAATGTGGAAAGATTTAAGGATGGGGTCCTAAACGAAGAAAAGAAGAGCAGTTCAGCATGTTTGCAGCAAACTTTTTATCGAGAACTAATTGTATGTGCACATGTGATATGAAAAGAACAAAAAACAAAACAGGTCAGTTGAGGCTTGCATAACCAAACAAAAACATACCAAAGCTGCTGGAGCTTCTTCCAAAATGTATCCAGGGACGATTTTTTTTTTCTCGTACCATTTCTCTTATGATTTTCATTTTGGTACCCAGACTTCTAGATCTACGCTTTTTTTTTTCAAAGTATGCTGAGGGTGGCTCTTAAAGAAGGCTTATCTGCTCTTCCCCTCCCTGTTTTGCTGTTCAAACACACTCAATAATCAATGCTGGAGGCCATGGCTGAACTACCCTGCCTGTTGTAGGCAAACACGTACAAGTACAGTAGGACTGGCTTGAGGAGAATCCCACTCTTTCCCTGGTCAAGCTTTATTACATTATTTACTGCAGACATATTGCTGCAACCTGATAACTGAAAGCCTATTTCTCCTGCCCTTCTTCACGATGCACCCAGTGTCAATGATGCTAAAAAAAGTCCAGCTAGACAAGAGGACAAGGAGGAAAAGTGATGTTGGAACAGTGTACAAAAACTTCTTAAAAAGGAGCTCCTTTGTCAGAAACTTTAATTGAGGTATGCCTGTACTGTCTCTTCTGACTCACAGCAGGAAAGTCAGGGAGAGGTAAAAGTTTTTGCCCACCTTGGATACTGGCTGAGATCCTATCGCAAAGGCAGTTGTCCATAACTTCACGATGATGGAGCTATGCTGCTGATGTGAGACGCAACCATGCTAGTGAACTGCAACGGTGCAGAACGCAGCACCACATACAATATCCCACTGCACAATGGGACATGTGGTGCCTTGAGATACATTACCAGTGGCACAGCTACCTCTCTTTTCCTCTTCTGGGAATGCAAACAGGAATGAATGCTGTTGCTGTTTGCCTTTAAGTCGTTTCCAGGCTTACGGTGGCCCTAAGGCGAACCTGTCATGGGGTTTTCTTGGCAAAATTTGTTCAGATAGGGTTGGCCTTTGCTACCTTCTGGGGCTGAGAGTGTTTGACATGCCTAAGGTCATCCTGTGGATTTCCATGGCCCAGCAGGGACTCCAACCCTGGTCTCCAGAGTCATAGTCCAATGCCCAAACCACCACGCTATGCTGGCTCAAGAAGATGTAACTTTCCAACAAGATGCCAGCCCATAATAATAATTGACCCACACACCTGGTTCCTGCAAACAAAACATCCTGTGGTCAGAGGCCTGGGCTTGGACCTCACCATGCAGAAAATGTCTTCTATCACAGAACTCTCCTGCTTCGCTAAAGCCCCTCTGCATACAAGAGGCAAGATCTCTAGAATTATGCTAAAAAAGAGCATATGTGATGCAGGAGGTGTGTAAGGAGGTGTGTATGCGAGAGAGAGAGAGACACAGGAACCAACACACCACACACACACACAGAGCACTTTGTGTTCTTCTCTTCCCAGGCATAGTTCCTCCAGTAATAATTCATCACTTCTTCGAAAGAGCCGTCCTTTTTCCGCACCGAATCCAACCTCGCTAATGGGCTTAGCAAAACTGCATTTAACTGGTCAGTGGAGCAAGTGCCACAAATCCCAAGATTAAGGGAGAGGCTGATACAGGGCTCAAGAAGCCACTGTGACCGGGAGGGCCGTGCAAAGAGGCACAGCTTTAATTGGCTTAAAGCCCTGCCACGCAGCGTGGAGCAGAGAGGGGAGGGGGCCAAGCCCAGGGACAAAACCCAAACCTTCACTCCAACTGCCCCGCTGGCTTCTGAACTCAGCTGTTCACCAGGTACACTGCGTCTGGATGCAAGCAGTTGAGGGAGACGGGCTATACGTCGACAGCAGGAGAGCAGATTGAGAGGTAACATGATTTGTTCTCGGGGTTATTTGCCTCAAGCCGAGTTTGACCCACGGCAACCCAAAGAGACCTCCCAGAGCTCTGGCCATCAACAGCCCTGCTCTGGTCTTGCAATGTCAGGATGGCTGTGGCTTCCTTAGAATCTGAGGCCATTTCCGCACTAGCATGAGGTAGTCGTTTGAGTGTTGGACAAGGACACTGGGAGCCTAGGGTTCGAATCCATGCTCAGCCCGGGAAGCCCACTGGGTGACTAGGGGTAAGTCACTCTCTCTCAGCCTCAGAAGAAGGCAACGGCAACCGCCCTCGGAACAAATCTTTCCAAGAAAACCCTATGATAGGTCAACATAAGTGGGAAAGAACTTGAAGCCATGCAACAAGAAAGCTTCAGTTGTGAATTTAGAAACGGGGGCCATTTCCGCACTAGGCTCTTATAGCGCGATGATTCCACTTTCAACCTCCTACGGAATCCTGGGGTTTGCAGTTTCGGGAGGGGCCATGTGGCCCCTCCCGAAACTGCAAACCCCAGGATTCCGTAGGAGGTTGAAAGTGGAATCATCGCGCTATAACAGGCTAGTGCAGAAATGGCCTTAGAGCTGGAAGAGACCAGTCCAACCCCATTCTGCCCTGCAGGAATTCATGGGCAAAGCCCTCCCTTTGACAAACGGCCATCCAGCCTCTGTTTAAAAACCTCCAAAGAAGGAGACTCCACCACATTCTGAGGCAGCAGTATATTCCACTATCAAACTGCGCTTACCGTCAGGAAGTTCTTCCTCATGTTTAACTGGAATCTCTTTACCTGAGGTTTGAAGCCATTGCTCCATTGTGTTCTAGGCCATTTCCACACTGCCGGGCTCTAGTGCTATTATTCCACTTTCAACATCCTCTGGAATCCCAGGGTTTGCAGTTTAAGGAGGGGCGTTTAGAATTCTCAGCCAGAGAGCTCTTTGGCCTCAGGAAACTACAAACTCCAGAATTCTACAGGATGTTGAAAGTGGAATAACAGCACTATAACTGTGGAGTGCAGAAACAGCCCTACTCTCTGGCACATCAATCCAAGCAAATCAATCCACCTGTAATGCAGTCTTCTTTTCCTGCTACCTTCTACCTTACCAAGCATTATTGTCTCCTTTCCAGTGAGTCGTGTTTACTCATTATATGTCCAACGTACAACAGGGATAGCTGTACTTCTAGGGATAGTTCCGGCTTGATTTGCTCTAGGACCCATCCATTTGTCTTTTCAGCAGTCCAGGGTATCCCCAGAACTCCTTTCCAGAACAGTTTTCAAATGAGTTGATTTTCTTGCTGTCAGGTTTCTTTATCATACAGCTCCCACACCCACACATAGAAACTTAACACACTGTTGCCCGGATGATTCTTTGGACTTTGAACATCATGATGTATCTTTACACTTGAGCATCTCATCTAGTTCCTTCGAGGCTGCCTTTCCAAGTCGTGGTTATTTTACAAATTCTTGACTAGACTCTCTGGTTAATGACTGAGCCAAGGTGACATCATAGATGCCTTTAAATACGATAGTCCCCCTGCATCTACAACGGATATGTTCCAAGACCCCCTCCTGTGGGGTCCTGAAACCACGGATAGTACCAAACCCAATAATGTCACTGGAAGTAGCCCTCTAGCTATGATACTATCCAGTACTATGAGGCCTCGCTATGGTCCCTGTGAAGACAGAGGGTTACTTTTGGAGAGGCCAGGGCCATCTCCTGTTGTGGTATTGGCAGGAGAGTGATTAAAGTCGGGGGCAGGCAGACCAGCAAAGTGTGGGGGGCAAGACCTGGAGCACCCGCCTGGGGATGGATGGATCAGGGCAAAGGGTGGTACAGAGGGACCAGGGAAGGGCTTGACTGTGGGTAACTGAAACCACAGAAAGCAAAACTGCGGATAAGGGGGGCTACTGTATCTGAAAGGCTCTCGAGTTGACTATGGAACTTATTTTCAGCTGCTCCAGAGAGCGGAACCTAAAGCAATGGCTTCAAGTTACAAGAAAAAAATATTCTACCTGAACATTTGGAAGAATTTAAGTGCGCGAGCTGTTTGGCAGTGCAATACGCTGCCTTGAGGGAGTGTGGTGGAATCTCCTTCTTTGGAGGTCCGTAAGCCAAGGGTGGAAGGCCATCTCTCAAGAGTGCTTTAGCTCTGGATTGCTGCATGGTGGGGGGGTGGAGTGGATGAGGTCCCTTCCAGCTCCATGATTCTTTTCTTAAGAGCAGTCCGAATCACCCTGGGGCTCATGGTTGACTATTTGTTTTCAGGGTTGCAACCTACAACTGGCCCCTTGGAATCAGTGGTAACTTCGTATGCCAACTGTCAAGACTCACAAAATTCCCCTTGATTCAGTGGGTCCGTTCTACTTGGGACTAGCAATAGGATTCAGGACAATGTTACTAACACGTGTGGTAAACAGTGGTTGGAGTAAGGGCGGTGTGTTGCACTTGTGTAAGTGCCCCATGGAAGACATTTCGTCCAACACAGAATGGCTGCATTCAGCTTAAGGTTGCAAAAGTGGATCTGCATGTGTGGTGTCATTATACATGCACACATCCATTTACAGAAAGCTGTGCACGGATCGTGCATTTGACTGCGTCCTCCCAGGCATATTTAGGCCATTTCCACGCTACACTGTTATAGTGCTATTATTCCACTTTCCACATCCTATGGAATCCTGGGATTTGCAGCTTAGGGAGAAGCATTCAGAATTCTCAGCAAGAGAGCTCTTTGACCTCAGTAAAACTACAAACTCCACAACAGCAAAACTACAAACTCCACAAGATGTGGAAAGTGGAATAATAGCACTGTAACAGTATAGTGCAGAAATGGTCTCAGATGCGGGCTCAGTTTTACAACATTGCCACTCGACTCGGGGAAATCAGTGTCCAATTCTGCATCTGGAGACTTACAGCATGCAATGCCAATGGGGGATCTTGGCCGTGGCATGTCAAATATCAACATTTATCGACATTTGCTGCCCCAAATACCCATTTTGGGAGAAACAGAGGCTAAATCGACCGAATAAATTAATAAATTCTTCTGCTTTTTCTGTTTCTGGGGTGTAAGGCTGAAGCCAAGTTACTGAAGCTTAGCCCCAATTTTTTTTGGGGGGGATGTGGACCACAATTCCCAGAGGCTGGGAACTATAGCTCCCAGAGGCCATGCTGTCTGAAGAATTTTTAGTTCCAAGAAAGTAATTTTTCCCCCCTAAGCTCTGGCTTTGTCTGAATTGCTGAGAAGCTTCTCAGTCACTGAGAAGCACTTGGATGCTCCCTTGGGTTCTGAGATGCCATCAGGCATTCCCAAGTATGCGGTGGTGCTCACAGAAGACTAGAAATGTGCTCTTCAGAAATAAAATGGGATGCTCAGGGAGCTGGATCCTGGGTCCAATGCAGCATGCTGTATTGCTGCAGAACTGCCATACATGCACAGTTCTCTGTCCCTCGGGATGACCGACGCACCCCTGGGAAAGAAGTAGTTCTTGGAGCAAACCAGTATGCACACACACGCCTTCCTGCTGTAATCCCCCTTTCTTCCTTCTACTCGTAAAAGTCAGGACAGCACTAAGAGATTTAGGAGCCTATTGTGAGAAAACACAGGCACCTACTTTTCTCTTTCCACAAATTAACGCACAGGACAGCTCTACTGCAATAAACTTTGGGCCAAAGCATTGCACCAGCCGTGATGACTGGGAATTCTGGGAGTTATAGTCAAAAAAGTTAACTTCATCCCAAGCTCTGACTTTGGGACCACTCCATACGTAAAGAAGAAGCCATGCTGGCTCAGCGCATACCTTGAGGAGATACAGCGTAACTTTACACTTACGGAGTTACGTTGCCGTTGCGTCGCACTCCTTTGTAAGTGAATTGTGACATTGTGCGACTGAATCCATAACCAAATGCACACATGCATCCGCAGGTGTTGCAGGTAAGTTACAATCTCATCCATGCACTTGCACAAAACACAACTATGCATGATGGCACCATGTGCTCAATTTCAATTCCACAACCTAGAACTTAATGCGCTTCAGATGAAATGCCCAACCGCTTCCGTGGGGGAACTTACTCAGATGTAAAACACCAAGAGGGTCTTTTCTAGTGATGGGGCAGGTGCCTGTTTCTGCATCAGCGGGCAATGAATCTGCGCTTGGCTTTACTCTGAACTTTAAATGAGCTACCTAAGCTGCTGAACCCCATCCACCAAATAGGTTCACCCAGGGACAGGGCTAGGATCTTCAGAGTTCAGGGTAAAACCCAGAGTAGATTCACTATCTCACTGACATGGCAGCCACCAACCATGACCTTCTATCTCTTTGCTAGCAATTCTTTACTTGTGTGTGTGTGTGTGTGCATGCATGTGTATGTCCAGAGGAGGGCGACCAAAATGGTAAAAGGCCCAGAAGCCATGAAATCCTATCAGGAGAAATTTAGGGAGCTGGATATGTTTAGCCTGGAGAAGAGAAGGTTAAGACAGAATATGATAGCCATGTTTAAATATTTGCAAGAATATCACATGGAGGATGGAGCAAGGCTGTTTTCTGCTGCCCCAAAGACTAGGAGCAACGGATTCAAACTACTGGAAAAGAGATTATACCTAAGCCTTAGGAAGAACTTCCCGATGAGAGCAGTTTGACAGTGGAACGCACTGCTGCCTGGGAGTCAGGTGGAGGTTTTTAAATAGAGGCTGGATGGCCATTTGTGGGGAGTACTTTGATTGCATATTCCTGCATAGTAGAACGGGGTTGGACTGGATGGCCCTTGCGGTCTCTTCAGTAATACGATTCAATGATTCTAAGTTGCCTGTTGACTTATATTGATGCCATGAATTCATTGGGTTTTCTCAGGCAAGGAATCCCCAGTGGTGGTTTTGCCAGTTCCTTCCTCTGAAATACAGCCTCCAGCACCTGGGATTCATTGGTGGTCTCCCATCCAAGCACTAACCATGGCTGACCCTGCTTAGCTTCCAATACCAGGGAGGATCTGGTGCCTTTAGGGTACGTGAGCCACTGGAATACATTTATGGGGCCCCCTGTGTATGCTCAATCGAAATTTCATTTTCTTTTCAAGCCATTCCGCTTGCTTTCCGAGGCTGAGAATCGGACTCTCCACCCACCCCTTTCAGTTCTCCGATCCTACCAGCCTCAGCTCAAAAGCAAGCCCTCCATCTTCATTCATGCTCAGGTTTGAATTAGCATGCTTTCAGAAGCCTCAGCAATTTTCCTCAAGCTGGCAATTAGTGATCCAATTTCCTCCATTCACCGCTGGCAAGGCGTTCGCCACACATCTGTGTTGAGCTCTCCTCGCTGTAGCTAAGTAGCTGGGAGCTCCTCAGTGTCCAAACAGCACGGAACAAAACCACACACACACACACACACAAAGAGACACAAACACACGCACGCACACAAACTTCCATGGTGAACAGCACAAAAGGAAATCTGTCAGCCCTTTTCTGCAAGCGTTGCACGTGGCATCTCCCCGCCAAAGGAAATTCAGATGTACACAATGCTGCAAACAGCTGAAATCCACTGAGGCTGCATTTCTGTGTGAAAGAGAGCGGGACAGTTGCACCCCCTTGTCAATTCCCCTTGTCGGCAGCTGTGAGAAGAATGGGCTGGAATCATGAATGGGAGAGAGGATCTAGACTCCCGTACGTCTGAACGGGGATAGAAAACGTCCAGGCGAAAGACGAGCCATAGCCCGCAGCCCTCCACATTACGTCCCCAAGCCAGTTAGCAGCGGAGAACACACCCAACTCAATCCTACACGCTTTTCCAGCTTTTTTTAAAAAGGCCATTTCCACACTAGACCTTTATAGCACTATTATTCCACTGTCAACATCCTGTGGAATCCTGGGGTTTGCCGTTTCGGGAGGGGCCGGCCGGCCCCTCCCGAAACGGCAAACCCCAGGATTCCACAGGATGTTGACAGTGGAATAATAGTGCTATAAAGGTCTACTGTGGAAATGGCTAAAGACGTTATATGTCAAGGTTGGAAAGATAAACTTGCACCACCCATCCTTCAACAATCAGAAAATCTCAAAACTTTAGCTACGTGCAAACGTTAGACGTCAGCTTCAACATATCTGGAAATGCAGCCAGCTTTTATCCGCGTATACACCTAACCCTTATTAATACCCTATCTCTTTCCCCTATCCGCTCTCCTTTTCTTCTTCTTTCTCTCTCATGCTCCTCTCTCTTTTTCTTTGAAACCATAATCCTAAAAAAAAAATTCAATAAAACACACGCACGCACGTTTACCCGCACGACGCTGGGAGAGGACGAGGCCTCACCCCTCGCTCAGGAGGAAGAGAAAGGGGGAACGATCCTTTCTCTCCCTCGCGACCGTCCCAATCGATGAACAGCTTGGCGAGGCTGCCTTTCAGGAATCCACCATTGTCTCCTGCACCAGCGCCAAGAACCCTTGTTGGGAGATCCATTACACACCCATACGCAGGAGGCGGGGCAGGAGGCAAGGGGAAGCTCAGAGAGACTTGAGACCTCTGAGAGGAAGAACGCCAAAGGGCGGCTCGATAATCCAGCCCGAGGAAATCGGCCTGCCAGGAAACAATCGCCCGAGAGCCCCAGGGTTGGAGGCAGATGCTGGAAAGGCCCCCGGGGCGAGTCCTTCTCTTTCCCCTCCTCCATTTCTGCCATTTCTGACTCCGCTTTATGGCTCGCAGGAAAGCTCTTTATACTGAGCCTGCCCATGGTTCCATTTAACTTGGTATTATCTACCCTGACTGGCATCGGCTACTCTCCAAGGTGGTGAGTGGTTCCAAGTTCGAGTCTCCGCTTGGCCACCGAAACTGACAAACATAGCAAGCCGTCTTATCTCCAGCCAGGCCTCTCGTCCGCCCACTCCTGCAATGCCCAATCTCGACCAGCTGTAGCAGCTCTCCAGGGTTTCCGACAGGTATCTTTCTCGGTCCATTTCCTCACTACACTGTTATAGCACTATTCCTACTTTCAGCATCCCATAGAATCCTGGGGTTTGCAGTTTAGGGAGGGACATTTAGAATTCTTAGGGCCTTTCCACACTACACTGTTATAGTGCTTTTATTCTTCTTTCAACATCCATCCCGGGGTTTGCCGTTTAGGGAAGGGCATCTGGACTTCTCAGCCAGAGAGCTCTTTGGGATCAAGAAACTACACACCCCAGAATTCCACAGGAGATTGAAAGTGGAATAATAGCACTATAACAGTGTAGGAGGGAAATGGCTCTACCTGGAGATCCCTGGGATTATTCCCTGGCGATCTTTCGTCCAAGCCCAACCCTGCCTAGCTTCCAAAATCAGACAAGACCAGGTCTGTCTGCTGATAATGGAATGACGGTATATAAAACCTAGGAAAACCGAAAGTTACCAGATCCTGAGTCAGAGCAGCTGTTCAGGCAGCATCATCTTTTCCTGGCCCTACCAGGAAACCACTGGACTACACCCCTAGTGGTCCCCCTCCATCCAAGAACTTTCTTTTCCCAACCAGGAAAAGGCAGGATATACAAAATATAATATTAATAATTACGTTGGTGGTGGTGGTTGGTGGCAATGGTGCCCTCAAGTGGTTTCTGACTTATGGCAACCCTCTTCTGTATGTGTGTGTTTTTTGACAAAATTTGTTCCGAGAGGGTTTGCCCTGGCTTCCCTCTGAAGCTGAGAGAGTGTGACTAGTCCAAGGTCACCCAGTGGGCTTCCATGGCCAAATGGGAATTCAGACTCTGCTCTCTACAGTCCCAGTCACACAACTACACAATGATTACTCCCGATAATCACTACGACCAGGCCCAGCCCAGTTCAGCTTTCCAAACTGCGTGAGAGATAGTGTGTGTTCGGGGTGGCATGGGGGTGCTCTCCTCACTCCCCTGGGAGTGGCCGTGGGGCTGGATAGGGCCAGCAAAGGGGAAAGGTGGGAACAGAACAGGTTGGGGCTAGAAGCAGAAGTCACACAACTGTGCCTCCTTTTTAACTTTAGCCACATCTCTGGCCCACACCCACCCCATCAGGCTGCCTGAGCTCTCTGTCTTCGATCTGTGCAGCACGCTGGAGCTCCCTGGCATCACCCCGGAAAGATTTCCCCCGTTGAGGTGTGCTGCATGCATGTGCGTGTGTGCGTGTGCTTGTGTGCACGCATGTGGAACATAAAGGCCACACCTCTCTCCCCCTCCAACTAAAGGAAGTCAGCCATCAATTAGATGGTGAGGAAGGGGCATGCTCAGGGCACGGAAAATTCTTCGAAAGCCGGGGCACAGAGTGGGTGAGCAGGGAAGGCATCTCAGTCCCAGTTTTGGAGAAAAGGTGAGCTAGAAACAAAGATGACTATTATTACTATTACTATTACTATTATTATTGGTTCCACCACCCACCAGGTGTTACTAGTGTGAATTTTGACCACCATCGGTTCAAATTCTATCCACGAATCTGTGAGGTCTTGTGAGATAACGCACCACATTCCAAGTAACATTCTTTTTCAAATTATTCCCCTATCTATGGTGATTTCATTCAGGTGTTCTGACAGTTTGCTAGAACGGCTCCCAGAGCACCCATCGGCAGCGGCAGCAGCAGCGGCAGCGGCATCTGCCCTGGGAAGCCATGTGCTGCAGTAGCCATAGGGAAGCAGGTCTTTGCCTGGCCCTTACCTGACTGTATCGGGGGGGGGGGTGAGAAGGGGAATTAAATTGCCTTCCCTCTGTCTGTCCCTCCAAGCCTGGCCCACCTGGCAGTACGGCCATAACACTGAAGCTTGAGGAGGACACCTTATAATCTTTCTCTAGTTGCTTCCGAAAAGCTGGAGGGGGCAGGAAATCTAATTATCGCCCACCCAGCCGCACATGTAGACCCTTCGAAGGGCAACGATCGCCCCCTGACCTTTCATTTCACTGCACGGCGTGGGGCCTTCCTCTGGCTGGTGCCGGGCACTCCCCTGGCCTTGAACAGAGACCCCTTTCTAACCACCGCTGCCTTGTTCTCCTCCTCCTCCTCTCCCCCTCCTCACATTGCAGTGCCTTCCATAAATCATATTTAGCGGAGCGCTCTAAGCCCCGGCCCCACACAGGGGGAGAGAGAGAGAGACGCACCGTAAAGGGGGCCCCTGCCCGGCCCGAGTTTGCACTGCAAAATAACAATAACACAAATCAAAGACCCCCACCCGGCTTGTCGGCAAAGCTCTCCCCACCCCATCTCCAATCCCCACAGCAAGAGAAAGCGGGTGGTGCCTCCTGCCCACGGAGCATCGCGGCAGCGGATGGGGGGGGTCGGGGGCGGGACGGTCCTCCGAGGCGGAACAGGACCAGCCAGGTACCGCTAACCGCCCCCCCCGCCCGATCACGTGCCGAGCCGGAGGGGCAAAGGAAGGGGACGACCCAGCTCCTCCCGGGCGCGGTGCCACCATCTCTCCACCCCCCCCCCATGAAATGAAAACTGCACCCGAGGGGTGGAGAGGAGAGAGTCAGGGGGCTCACTCCCACCCTTGCAGGGCCACCCACCCATCCCCCCTTCCGGGTGGGGCGGGAGGCTCCCGGGCCCGACCCGTCCCCTCTTCCTTTTCCTTGCCGGGCCGGGGGAGGGAAGGGAGGGGAAGGCGGGGCAGGGAAAGAAAGGCCAGGCGCTCCGGGGGGGGGGCCGTGCCGGCGAGCGCCCACGTGGGAGGAGGGCTCCGCGCTTCCCAGGCGCGCGCCAGGCCGGGGAGGGGTTGGCCGGGGCCGGACAGGCCGGGCGGGGTGAAGCCCTCCTCTAGCCGCCCCCTCCCCACACCCAGACGAGAAACGGCCTCGTCCTCTCTTTCACTTCCACCCCCGCCCCCCCCGCCAGGAAGCGTCGACCGCGCAGCCTCGCCCCCCTCCCGGCCCGCGCGCGCCGTAGCCCCTCGCGCGCGCGGTCCGAAGCCGGCCTCGGGGGGGGGGGCGGAGAAGCGGCAGGAGGCGCCGGGGGGGTGGGGGGGCAGGAGGCACGAGGGTCCCCGCCTCTCGTCGGCCCCCCGCACGCAAGAAAGTGGGGAAGGCGCAGGAGGGCGCCTCCCCGCCCCTCGGCCTGCCGCTCCCTCGTGCGCCCCCCGGGCCGGTCCAAAATCGCGCCCCCCCGCAAGGGCACGCACAGGGCGCGGCCCCTCCCTCCCCGGCCCCCCTCCCCGCCCCCCCCTCCCGCCGGCTTCTTACCTCCAGACCTGCCCGAGCTGGAGGAGGTGGATGAGCGACTGGAGGAGCCACACGCAGAACCGGCAGCAGCCCCGCGGGCCCGGCGGGAAGGGCCGGGGCGGCGGCGGCGGCGGCGGCGGCGGGGTGGGCGCGGCGGCGGCGGCGGGGGGCGCCGTTGCTGCCGCCGCCGCCGCTCCGCGGGCGCCGCTGTCCTTGGTGCTGAAGGCGGCGGCGAAGGGCGGCCCGGGCGGCGGCGGCGGCGGGGCGGCGGCGGAGAAGTCGTAGACGAACCACCTGAAGCTGAGCAGCTGGACCACCAGCGAGGGCAGGAGGACGAAGAGGAGCGTGAGGCCGAACCACCAGTACTGCCCGCGCAGGTAGTAGTGGGCGGCCAGCCACAGGTCGCTCGCCCCGTCCGAGAAGAAGACCAGCAGGGCGCCCAGCACCCAGCAGCAGTCCCCGAGGCCGTACGCCCGGCCGGCCGGCGGCAGCAGCAGCAGCGTCGCGGGGGCGGCGGGCGCGGGCCCCCAGGAGGGCGGCGGGCAGGGGGCCGCCGCCGCCGCCGAGGGGCTCCCCGGGTTGGGCGGCGGCGGCGGCGGCGGCGTGGCGGCGGCGGCGGCGGCGGCCCCGGGCGGCCCGCGGCGGGCGGCCCGCGCCAGGCTCCCGCTCCCGGAGCCCTCCCGCCGCAGGACCGACGAGGACGGCGACGAGGAGGCGGAGGAGGAGGAGGCGGCCGCCGATGCCGCCGCCGCCGCCGCCGCTCCTCCGTCCGACTTCGCGGCCATGTTGGCGGAGAGGCGGAGGGAGAAAGAGGGAGACGGGGAGGGAGGGAGAGAGAGGGAGAGAGAGACTTCCGGGTGGAGGCGGGAGGGAGGGAGGGAGGGAAAGAAGTGGGGGGGGGGAGGAGGAGGGAAGCGGCCAGATTGGGGAAGGGGAGGGGGGGAGGGAACGGGGAGGGGGGGAGGAGGAGGCGACGGAGGCGAGGGGGGAGGGAGGGGAGAGGGGAGGGGGCCGAGCGGGCAGCGTCCTCCCTCCCTCCCTCCCCCCCTTCCCGGCCTACCCCTCCCTCCCCCTCCTCCCCTCGCCTTCCTCCTCTCTCAGCCCCCTCCCGGGATCGCGGGAGGGGGGCGCGGAAGCGGGAGGGCGGCCCGCCCCCTCCCTCCCGCCGCCCATTCACGCCCCCGGGCCGCCGCCGCCGCCGCCGCCGCCGCCTTCGCGCTCGCCTCGCCTCGGGCGGCTGCCGCTGGAGGCTCCTCGGGGCGGCGCTCTTTCCGGCCGCCCTCCGCCGCCCCTGCCTCGCCCGCTCCGGTGGGGGTCCGCCGCCCGGCCCCTCCGCCACCGACCCATCGGGCTACCGGCCCGCCGCCCTCCCTCTGCCCCTCCGCAGCCACCGGCGCCCGAGACGTCTCCGGCGGCCACGCCCATGGCCACGCCCTCGCCCCCTCCCCCGATCTCTCCCCCTGCACCGCAGACGGAGGATTCGGGCCTGTCGCTCCCCGTCACAGGCGGGGGAGGGCGGCTCCCCGCAATCGGCGGAACCGGGGGATCGTGAACTAGAAGGGTCTCCCGAAGGTCGTGGGGTCCAACGCCCCCGCCCCCCCAGCCCTGAAAATCCGCGGCTCGAGCATCCTTCCGGCATCACCGCGTTGCAGGGGAACCCCGAAGGTCACGTAGTCCAACCCTCTGCTCGTGCGGGAACCCATCGCTCCGGCATTCCGACAGGATCACAGAGCTGGGAGGGAGCCTCCGCGGCCGTCTGGGTAAATGTAGGCACCAACTGTAGATCCAGACAGATGTCTGCCCTCGGGAGGGTAGTTGTCTGGATGTAAAACACCAAGAGGTCCTTTCCTAGCACCTTTCTAGCCCTTGCGCAAAGCACAACTATGCACGATGGTAGCATGTGCTCGGTTGCAGTTCCACGACACAGAACTCAATGCGCTTCGGATGCAACGCCCGACTGCTTCCGTGAGGGAACTGAGAGGTCAAACGCCGAGAGGGTCTTTTCTAGCCTTGAGGCAGCTGACTGTTTCTGCCTCAGTGGGCAACGAATCTGTGCTGGGCTTGAGTCTGAATTTTAGAGGAGTAACCTAAGCTGCTAAACCCCATCCACCAAATAGATTCACCCTGGGACAGGGCTAGGACCTTTAGCGTTCAGAGTAAAACCCAGAGTGGATTCACTATCCTGCTGAGACAGCAGCCATCAGCCATGACCTTCTCTCTCTTTGCCAGCAATTCTTTAGGTGTGTGTGTGTGCGCGCGCGCGCGCGCGCGCACATGTACATGTTTGTATGTGTCCGGAGGAGGGGAACCAAAATGGTCAAAGGCCTGGAAACCATGAAGTCCTATGAGGGGAAATTTAAGGAGCTGTATATATTTAGCCTGAAAAAGAGAAAGCTGACAGTGGACAGGGAGTGGGTGCTGCCAGCTGCGACTCCTTCCTGCCCTGAATGCAGTCTGGCATCGCTCTCCCCGAACGTGCCGGGTGCTGGACAAAAGTACATCATGCAGGGAACCACACATGGAGTAGCTTAGGAAGCTGGGGATGTTTCGCCTAGAGAGGAAAAGGTTAAGAGGTAACAAAACGGCCATTTTTAAATATTTGAAGAGATGTCATATGGAGGATGGAACAAGCCTGTTTTCTGCTGCTCCAGGGACTAGGACACGGAGCAGTGGATTCAAACTACTGGAAAAGAGATTCCACCTAAACATTAGGAAGAACTTTCTGACGGTAAAAGCTGTTCGCCAGTGGAATACACTGCCTAGAAGTAGAGTCTCCTCCTTTGGAAGTTCTTGAGCAAAAGCTGGATGGCCATCTGTCATGAGTGCTTTGATTATGTATTCCTGCCTTGCAGAATGGGGCTAGACTGGATGACCCTTAGGATCACTTCCAACTCTAGGAGTTTATGATTCTCTTCCACCAAGTGTGACTTAACTGGATCTCATCAGAGCGCTGGTTGCTACTCTTTCTGTCGGATTCTCCCCAGTTTCTCTTTCTGTCCTCAAAAGTTGTTTTGCAAAAAGATTGTCTTGCTTCACCGGCTGCCTCAATCCTTCTGTGTCCCTCTTGTTCTTTCTGATATTCAGCCTCTCTCCCGCAGAGATAATGTGCGTTCTGTTGATTTTTAAAACAAACCAGTATCTGTGGGTTTTCATTACCTCTTGTGTTATCGTCAGAGCTGTAGGATATGAGCAAAAGCAAGATATTAAATGAAAATAGCAGAGTGCTTACTTTCATTTCTTTAAAAAAAAAATCCCTCAGAATTTAGAATATGGAAGGAACGGTGTAGAAAGAAAAATGTCAGGTGTGTGTACCACTCAGAAGACTTACCGTTGCTCAGGAGCAATAAGACTTTGTGTTTGTCCATCTGAATCAAAGGGATCCGCAAGGAGGGTTCATTTGCACAACCAGAAATAGAGGAATATCACACTGGAATAAAGGAGGCAGGCTGGAGTTGGGCAGTGGTTGGAGTGTCGGCTTAGGACTCTGGGAGACCAATGTCAAATTCCTGCTTGGCCATGGAAACCCACTGGATGACCCTGGGCATGTCACACTCTCTCAGTCTCAGAGGAAGGAAAAGGTAAAAACCCCTCTGAACCAATCTTGCAGCCTCCCACCAAAAAACCCTCATGATAGGTCCACCTTAGGGTTGCTGTAAGTCGAAAATGACTTGGAAAGCATACAACAGCAACAATAGCCAGAATTGTGGTTGTGTCATATACATGCACCAGTTACCTTACATTTTGCACCAGTGATGGAAGACTGCGCCATTTCGCACTAGACTGTTATAGCGCGATGATTCCACTTTCAACATCCTATGGAATCCTGGGGTTTGCAGTTTCGGGAGGGGCCGGCCAGATTCCTTGTTAATGAGGTAGAAGTGGTTGGATCTTTAGGGGGGAGTGACCATGCCCTGTTGGAATTTGGCATTCAGTGGGAAGGAGAAGATCAGTGTAGCCAGACACTCGTCTTAGATTTTAAAAAAGTGGACTTCTGTAAACCTAAGGAGCTGCTGGCTGGAATTCCGTGGTCGAGAATAGTGAAAGGGAAAGGAGTTCAGGAGGCATGGGAGTTCCTTAAAAGGGAGATACTGAAGGCACAGTCTAAAACTGTGCCAATAAGGAGGAAAACTGGAAGGCATCTGAAGAAACCAGAATGGTTGACTAAAGAACTCTCAGCTGAGCTAAGCGTTAAGAGAAACGTGTACAGGAAATGGAAGAAGGGGGAAACCACCAAAGAAGAATCTAAGCAAGTAGCCAGGAGATGTAGGGAGGAGGTCGGAAAGGCTAAAGCACAGAACGAACGTAGGCTGGCCAGAGACATCAAAAACAATAAAAAGGGCTTTTTTAAATATGTCCGCAGCAAAAGGAAAAAGAAGGAGACGATAGGGTTGCTGCGCAGAGAAGATGGCGAATTACTAACGGGGAAGAGAAAAGGCAGAACTACTCAACACCTTCTTTGCCTCAGTTTTTTCCCAGAAGGATACAAGCGCTCAACCTGGCGGTTGGGGAGCAGGTGAGGAAGCAGGGGAAACGCGGCACATAATAGGTAGAGGGGTGGTACAGGAATACCTGGCCACACTGGAGGAATTCAAGTCTCCAGGGCCAGATGAATTGCATCCTAGGATATTAAAAGAACTGGCAGAGGTCATTTCGGAACCGCTTGCTATGATCTTTGAGAAATCTCGGAGGACAGGAGAAGTTCCAGCAGACTGGAGGAGGGCAAATGTTGTCCCCATCTTCAAGAAGGGAAAAAAAGAGGACCCAAATAATTATCGCCCAGTCAGCCTGACGTCAGTACCCGGAAAGATCCTGGAGCAGATCATTAAGCAGTCAGTTTCTAATCACTTAGAAAGCAATGCGGTAATCACGAGAAGTCAACATGGATTTCTCAAAAGTAAGTCATGCCAGACTAATCTTATCTCTTTTTATGATAGAGTCACTAGCTTGATATATGAAAGGAATGCTGTGGATGTAGCATTTCTCGATTTCAGTAAGGCCTTTGACAAAGTTCCCCATGACATTCTTGCAAAGAAGCTAGTAAAATGCGGGCTGGACAGGGCTACTATCAGGTGGATCTGTAACTGGTCGACTGACCGTTCCCAAAGGGTGCTCACCAATGGCTGCTTCCTCTCATCCTGGAGAGAAGTGACCAGCGGGGTGCCACAGGGTTCTGTCCTGGGCCCAGGGCTGTTCAATATCTTCATCAACGACTTGGATGAAGGAGTGGAGGGCATGCTCACCAAATTTGCCGATGACACCAAATTGGGAGGGGTTGCTAATACGCCAGAGGACAGGATCAAAATTCAAAATAACCTGGACAGACTGGAGAGCTGTGCCAAGGCTAACAAAATGAAATTCAACAGAGACAAGTATAAGGTCCTACACTTAGGTAGAAAAAATGGAATGCAGAAATATAGGATGGGGGACACGTGGCTGGATGGCAGTACGTGTGAAAGGGATCTAGGAGTCTTAATAGACCACAAGCTGAACAAGAGTCAGCAGTGTGATACGGCAGCCAAGAAAGCCAATGCAATTCTCAGCTGCATCAATAGGAGTATGGTGTCCAGATCGAGGGAGGTACTGGTACCACTCTACTCTGCTTTGGTTAGACCTCATCTTGAATCCTGTGTCCAGTTCTGGGCACCCCAATTCAAGAAGGACATGGTCGAGCTGGAGAAGGCCCAGAGGAGGGCGACCAAAATGGTGAGAGGCCTGGAAGCCAAGCCCTGTGAGGACAGACTTAGAGAGCTGGGTATGTTCAGTCTGCAGAAGAGAAGGTTAAGAGGGGACATGGTAGCCATGTTTAAATATATGAAGGGGTGCCATGTAGAGGAAGGACAGGGCTTGTTTTCTGCTGCTCCAGAGACCAGGACAAGGAGCAATGGATTCAAGCTGCAGGAAAGGAGATTCTACCTGAACCTCAGGAAGAACTTCCTGACGGTCAGAGCTGTCCGGCAGTGGAATCTGCTGCCCTGGAGCGTGGTGGAGTCTCCTTCCTTGGAGGTTTTTAAGCAGAGGCTGGACGGCCGTCTGTCGGGAGTGCTTTGAGGGTGGTTCCTGCATGGCAGGGGGTTGGACTGGATGGCCCCTGGGGTCTCTTCCAACTCTACATTTCTATGATTCTATGATTCTATGACTGTTTTTAGATCACTGTTTTAATACTGTGTTGTAATTTCAGTTCCAAACGTCAGTTGGTGTTTATATTATTTTGTGTTATAATTGATAAATATATTTATTCTTACAAAAGGTACCTATGCATTTTGTTGTACATTTTTTACTATTATGCAACAGGTGTGTTCAGTTCGTGATCCTCTTTGGGAGAAAGGAGGCATATAAATACAATAAATAAATAATAAAATAAATAAATAAATGACTGTGTAAAGCAGAGTGCTACAAGTGTAATTGTCTCACATGGGCTGAAATCGTCATCCACGTTAAACCCACTGGATCAACAGGATTTATCTATGTTACCCCAAAACGTAGGTGCCACAAGCACCACCCTACAATGCCAAATACCTCCTTGAAAAAAAATGGGGAATTAATTAGCTCAAAGAGGAGGCTTGCAAAAGGGGGGCAAATTAGCGAGATCTTTTCTACCAGTGTTTATGCGCACACACAGGAAAAGAACCAGCCAAAGATTAAAAGTAAGCTAAAAATGTATTTTATTGTGGGGGATTTGCTCATGCATGCACACAAGAGACACACAATCACACATTCACACAAGAGCTAACCGAAAGAGAGGGAGGAAAGCAGATAGAGCCTGTGAAGGGTGCGGGCGATATTTACCAGATCCGATGAGAAGCAGAGAAGTGGGACGAAGCGACTCAGGTCCTGGACCCCAGAGCAGTTCTCCGTTCAGGAATCAAACGGACAGAGTGACGCTCAGAAAGGCAAGAGACTGTGCTGCGCGTCCCGAAATCGGGGGTATTTGTACCCTGAAAATGGCTCGTGGCTGTGAAGGTTCCAGATGCAAGACAGAGGGAACCTGTTGTGGACAATGGATCTTTTGCCTGTTGATGGGCTTAGTGCTTTGAGTGACAAAGACATGATGGGTGTCGTAATAGCTGTCTATTGCGAGTGCTGTGAGGAAAGACGAAAGAATCCAGGTGTACAAGGGATGGACATCTGTCAATCAGTGTCCCGGTAGGCTCCTCACAGTTGGATTCCCTGCAAAATTCCAGCTTCTGTTTAAGCCTATTATCCACAAATGGTGTGTATTTGCCTGACAAATGACTCAGTCTTACCTGGAGGAATTTTGGAGTTGATCTATGCTTCTCGCATTTACAGTCAAATTCTTTCCCTCGCTCAGTTTGACCTCTCCATCACCTCTCAGGCTCGAAGTTGATATCAGAGCCAATAAAATATATTGCCAATTACATATGATGCCAATTAGGTATGGTGCCCATCCAAACCATACTGATATCAGGGACCCCCAAAGCAGGACCTTGCATCTACATGGTGACTCACCATAAAGCAGTTGTTTCAGTTGGTCTGTTCTAGGAAGGGCTATCCCGCAGATTCCAGCCATGCAGTTCTGCATCCTTGGATGTTGAATAGAATCATGGAATCTTATAGTTGGAAGAGACCACGGGGGCCAGGTGGGAAATAGCAGCTTCAGCTGCACTGCTATCTGTCAATTGTTTCAGCATGCTGCTGAATGGCGTCTGGCCATTGTGTCATGCTGTCCCATTTAGAAAGCCAGCCAGAGGTCATAGTCCTTAAACAGACTCCGTAGTAGCAGCTACAGAGAAAGTTTACAGAAACCTACCGGTCAATTACTGTTCTTGTTCCAGCCGTCCAGGTCAGCAATAAATTCAGGGCGTCAGTTCAAGGGAGCATCCAGCAGCACAGTCAGCACACAAAGCAAGAGTCAAACTTTTCCAAGAACATGAGTCAAGGATCAAAAGGAGAACATGTTGCTTCCACCAGAAATGGCAGTTGTTTGCAGCGGACACCTCCCCACCTTGATTCCGGTATTTATTAGCCAGCGGCCTCCCCTAGACGTTTGCCTCATTAATGAGACTTCCCTATATAAGTTCTCCGAGTCTCACGGGCTCTCCTTTTCTTGTCTTCGCTGGGCTGCAGTGAGTATTGTCCTATTCGTGGCTCTGTGTTGTGGCTGTTGGGAAAAGATCCTATCTGTGGCCATTTCCTCACGGGGCGAGGGAATCGCCCCTTGCCGCTACTAACCGGGTCTTATGGCTCCCCGGTCCGGTCCAGGCTGCTCTGGAGCGGTGCGTGCTTGTCGCTCCGCACTGCTCCGGCGTTGAAAATGGCGGCTTCCGGTTGGTCGAGGGTCTCGACCAACTGCTGAAGCTCGCCAACCTAAAGCCCTCCTCCGGCAGATCGCAGGCTCGCATTGGTGCGAGCCTGCAAATCTGCACAAGGGAGCAGGCTCACACTGGTGCGCTCCGTGCTTTTGAAAAACCTAAAGAACAGGTTTTTCAAAAGCACGCTGGACGACCACTTGGGGTCGTTCCGGAGTGGGCTGAGGTGCGGATCTACGTTAAATAGTCCGTACCCAGCCCGCTCCCGGGTGCAGATGTCCTCCCTGGAGGATGGACTGCACCGTTTCAAATACCCCGTACGGAAATGGCCTGTGTATGTACCTGGGTCCTGGGGCTGGGTACATGCATATTTTTAATTTTCTTCCTGATGGGGTGTCCTGTACCTTCATCTTATGTTTCATATATATTTTAAAATATGTGTTATGCACTATATTATGGTAATAAAAGTTAATTATTTTGTATAAAGTTTATACTGTATACAGCTTGAGCCTCCCTTATCCAAAATGCTTGGGATCAGAAGTGTTCCGTATTTTGGATTTTTTTCAGATTTTGGAATATAGTAATTTTTGGAACAGCCTCCCATCTCAGTCATCCACTGCTTGTGTTGTGTATGAGACAGTATGAGAGAGTCTGAGGATCTGGGACTTGGCAGGAATCCAAGTGTCGTGCTTGGCGCCAATCCATGCCCCCCTGTCCTATCTCAGTCCGGGCAGCCAGCCAAAGCTTGCAGCTGCACAACTGATAGCCAGAAGATAACACAGGGAAAGTAGCAAACGGAGGCCATTTCCACACTAGCCTGTTATAGCGCTATTATTCCACTTTCAACATCCCATGGAATCCTGGGGTTTACAGTTCAGGGAGCGGCCTCAAAGGTCACTCCCTGAACTGCAAACCCCAGGATTCTGTAGGATGTAGAAAGTGGAATAATAGCGCTATAACAGGCTAGTGCGGAAATGGCCTAAAGAAACAGAACAGCTCAAAATCTGTCACTTACTTTTACCAGTAAGCAAAAGGTCAAAGGCATAAACACAGTCTAACAGAATTCAAGGCAGAGCAAATAAGTTCAGGGTCCATTAACAAAATCTAAGAAATACAACCAGCAGTCAGGGAGGTCAGATAAGCTCCGACAATTCGTGGAGGTGAAAGGCTGTGTCTATATAGGGCAGCAGCTTCATGCAGCTGCTGCCTAACTAATTGCTGTCGCCTATAAATCCTTTGAGACCTGCACAGGTTCTCCCTTTGCTTTCTATGCTCAGCAAAAGTAGGTATAGATAAATTGTCTTCTGTATCTGAAGAGGCAGGACTCTCTGCTGGGGCTGGCATTGCATCCTGTTCTGTCTCTGGGATTTGTGGTTCTGTAACCCCCTTCTGTTCACCAGGTCCTGCACATTCTCTGTTTCAGTCTCTGATTCAGAGTC
Source organism: Cyclura pinguis (assembly GCA_030412105.1). NCBI lineage: Eukaryota > Metazoa > Chordata > Lepidosauria > Squamata > Iguanidae > Cyclura > Cyclura pinguis. The sequence goes on from CM059602.1 coordinate 3,935,785, forward strand.
CATTTCCATGTTCTGGAAGCAGGGCGTGACACTTCCACCATTTCACAGATCCTCAGTCTGTCTTTTTTCTCCCCCAGCTGCCCACTTCCACCTCCAAGGGGGTGGCTGCAAGGCTCCTGACTGTTCTTCTCTCAGATCTTCAGTCTCTTTTTGTCACCAATTGCCTGCTTCTGCTTTTGAGGCAGTGGCTGCATTGCTCTTCAGATCTGGGAGCTGCTGCCTGAAGACAGAAGCGGGTGGCTGGCTGGAAAAAAAGAGAGATTGAGGATCTGAGAGATGAACAAGCAAGAGTGCCGTAGCCACTGCCTCAGTGGGTGGCTGGGGGCAAAAAGTTTCAGTTGCTGGAGGTTTTTGGGTTTCAGATTTCTAGATAAGAGGGGTTCAATCTGCATTGCATCAACTCTTATTTTGTTTTAATCTCACGCTGCAAGCCACCCTCATATTGGGAGGAAAGGCAAAATATTAAATAAACAAGCAAACAAATATCCCTCGATTTACTAGGATTGCAGAAAGAGTTCTCCTGCATGATTTCCTATTACACTAGGGGACACTGGAAGACACACCACTGGTTGCGCAGTTTTGGTATTCAACAGAAGGGTGGTGTAACACAACCACCATGTAATTATACAAGTATAAATTTATGCAATGCAAGGATGATAAATACTCAGAAGCTACCAGATCATAGAATCACAGGATTCTAGAGTTGGAAGAGACCCCAAGGGCCATCTAGTCCAACCCGCTTCTGCCATGCAGGAAGACACAATCAAAACAGTCCCAACAAATGGCCATCCAGCCTCTGTCTAAAAACCTCCAGAGAAGGAGACTTCACCACATTCCCAAGCCACAGCGGATTCCACCTTCGAACTGCTGTCTGTCTGACCTTGAAAGCTAAGCAGGGTGAGGGCTGTTTAATGCTTAGATAGAAGACCACTGAGGAACACCAGGTGTTGTAGGGTGTATTTTGGAGGAAAGCAAGGGCAAACCACTTCTGAATTTTCCTTGCCTAAGAGAACCTACAGAACCAGCGTGGTGTCATTGTGTGAGTGTTAAACGAGAACTCTGGGAGGCCAGAGTACAAATCCCTGCCGAGTCACAGAAACCCCCTTGGGCAAGTCACATTCTCTCTGCAATGGAAAACTCCCCCAGAATGAATCTTTCCAAGACAAGCCTAGGACAGGGGCACCACAAGTCAGAACCGATTTGAACACATGTAGCAACAACAAAACTTCTATTTGCAGCCAGCCTGAGGTCCAAATTCCATGAAGGTTGCATCCAACCTTGGAAGCTAAGCCAAGTCAAACCTGGTTACTACTTGGATGAGAGACCACCGAGAAATACCAGGGGCTATAGACTATACTACGAGAGCAGCTGTGGCAAACCACCTCTGACTGTTCCTTGCCTAAGAAAATCCTGTGAAATTTCTGGCATCTCTATAAGTCAACAAGCAACTTGAAGGGATATATACATATCCATATTCTAGCACCTTCTGAATGAGTTACAATGGTTTTAAGTCCAGCTTATACCACCGTGGCCCACTCTTTTAGGCACTGGAATTCTGTTCTGACCATGCAATGGCCAAAATCCATCCCAACCCCATCTTTTCAGTGCAGCAGCCCCCTAAGATGGCTATTTCTGTGCTGATAGGAAGGAGAAGAGAGAAGTAGTAGTATCAACATGCCCTTTGAGGAGCAGTTTAGGGAGCTGGGTGTGTGTAGCCCGGGGAAGACATGACAGCCATGTTTAAATATTTGAAAAAATGTCATACGGAAGGTGTAAGAAGCTTGTTTTCTGCTGCTCCTAGGACACAGTGGAGCGATGGCTTCCAACTACAGGAAAAGAGAGTCCGCCTAAACATTAGGAAGAATTTCCTGAGGATAAGAGCTGTGGAATACAGTGGAATACCCTGCCGCCTGGGAGTACGGTGAGGTCCCCTTCTTTGGAGGTTTCAAAGGAAAGGCTGGAAGGCCATCTGCCAGGAACGCTTTGATGGTGTATTCCTGCATGGCAGGAGTGGGCTGGAGTAGATAGCCCTTGGGGTCTCTTCCAGCTGTATGATTTTATGATCATCTTGCAAGAGCCAGTGTGGTATAGTGGTCTGAGCACTGGAGACCAGAGTCTGAATCCTCACTCAGCCATGGAAATCCACTGGGTGACCTTGGCCAAGTTGCCCTCTCTCAGCCTCAAAGGGAGGCAAAGGCAACCCCCCTCTGAACAAATCTTGCCCAGAAAACTTAGAATCATAGAATCATAGAAATGTAGAGTTGGAAGAGACCACACGGGCCATCCAGTCCAACCCCCTGCCATGCAGGAACACCCTCAAAGCACTGATATTTAAACAATAAAATATTGTTTAAATATTTCAAGGGATGCCATGTAGAGGAGGGAGCGGGCTTGTTCTCTGCCACTCCAGAGACCAGGACAAGGAGCAATGGATTCAAGCTGCAGGAAAGGAGATTCCACCTGAACCTCAGGAAGAACTTCCTGACGGTCAGGGCTGTCCGGCAGTGGAATCTGCTGCCTCCATGGAGTGTGGTGGAGTCTCCTTCCTTGGAGGTTTTTAAGCAGAGGCCGGATGGCCGTCTGTCGGGAGTGCTTTGAGGGTGTTCCTGCATGGCAGGGGGTTGGACTGGATGGCCCGTGTGGTCTCTTCCAACTCTACATTTCTATGATTCTATGATTCTATGATTCTATGAGGTTGTCACCTGTCCACAGCTGACTTGAAGGCATACAGAGAGAGAGAGGGAGAGGGAGAGGGAGAAGCCTGAAGCACCCACGGCCTGTCACCTCGGCTCCCGCTTGTTCATGTCACTTTTAGGGGTCCCATTCGAGTTTCCCAGAGACCCTGAAGACAAAGGGCCTTTCCACACTGCACCATTATAGCACTATCATTCCAGTTTCAACCTCCTATGAAATCCTGGGGTTTGTAGTTTAGGGAGGACCGTTAAGGATTCTCAGCCAGAGAGCTCTTTGGCCTCAGTAAACTAGAAACCCCAGGGTTCCACAGGATTCCACAGGAGGTTAATAGTGGAATGATAGCACTGTGGCCATTTCCGCACTAGACTGTCATAGCGCTATTATTCCGCTTGCAACATCCTATGGAATCCTGGGGTTTGCAGCCGGATGGCCCCTCCCGAAACTGCAAACCCCAGGATTCCATAGGATGTTGCAAGCAGAATAATAGCGCTATGACAGTCTAGTGCGGAAATGGCCTATAACAGTGTAGGACCGAACAGCCCAAAGTTTGAAAGGGAATGCTCCAGCCATTCACACAGCCCTTAGAAACATCAGAGAAAGTAACTTCCTGTTCGTCGGTAGCTGCAACCATCAAGAGATTATCCAACTCAAGGAAAAAGACAGAGGACGCAAGAGGCAGGAGGGGCTGAGAGAAAGAGATGTGCTTTCATCTCCATCTTATAGTGACCGATCAGGGGTTTTTCTCGGCTGAATTTGTTAAGAGGGGGCCTCCCTTTGTCTTCCTCTGAGACATGAGGTGCACCTGAAGGTGTCAAGTGGGAGCCAGTGTGGTGTGGTGGTCTGCACATTGGACTAGGACTCTGGGAGACCAGGATTCGAATCCCCACTTGGCCACCAGGTGACCTTGGGCAAGTCACTCTTTCTCAGCCTCAGAGGAAGGCAACGGCAAACGGCCTCTGAACAAGTCCTGCCAAGAAAACCCTGCGATAGGTTCCTTTTAGGGTTGCTGGAAATGACTTGAAGGCACACCGCAACAAATAGAGCGTCAACGGGCAGGTGGGGGCAGACAGAGTTTCTCCCCCTTCACACACATACCGTTTTGTTTTGTTTTTTCCCTAACAAGAGAGAAGGCCCTGAAAGACGCAGATCTTGAAGCCTCGGAACAGAAGAGATAAGGCATGAATGGGAGAAGCCGGAGTGAGCCCGGCTCTTTCATTAACTGTCCATCATTCTTGCTCCAAAGCAAAAACGAGGTCTGGAGGATGTTGTCAGCATCTCTTCCACCAGGAGGCTGGGAAGGGAATGGAGACCTACGAGCAATTCCGCTTTGAGGCTGTGCTGCAGCCACATCTCGGCCAGGAAGGGAAGCCTCAGTCCAGGCACTTAAAATCCCTCCGATTTGGGGCCCACTGCTGCCAGCAAGGAGGACCGTCTCTGTGCCAAAAGTGGGGGAGCTCTTTTAGCCCAAGGACCACGTCTGGCTTGAGGGAAGTCCCTGAGGGTCTCATGCTGGCGTTGGATGGGACAAAGGCAAAAGGGGTGGCCCCCAAAAGTTACCTTGCCGGTAACTAATCCTGCGTGGAGACACGTCGGTCTTTTAGAACAGTGGAGTGGAGTGTCCTTCTGTGTGAGAAAGAGTCTCTCCTTCTTGGGTTGTGTTCATGCAAAAGCAATGGCTCCCATCGGAAGGGGGTGGATGCTCTTCCTTCTTGTTGCTGTGCCTTCAAGCCCAGTGACGCGTCCAAGGCCATCCGGGGGTTTCCATGGCTGAGTGGGGAATTGGACCTGGTCTTTAGGATCGCAGGCCGGTGCTCAAACCACCACACTACACTGTCTCTCAGTCATGGGGAGGGGTGAACTGAGGTTGAACGACCACTTCTCTGGGGTGTTTTGATGGCAGATTTATTGCACTGGCAGGGGTGGGATAGATGATCCTTAGAGTTCCTTCCCATCTGTGATTCTAAGGCCATTTCCACACTACACTGTTATTTCCACACGGCACTCTTATAGCGCGATGATTCCACTTTCAACCTCCTATGGAATCCTGGGGTTTGCAGTTCCGGGAGGGGCCGGCCGGCCCCTCCCGGAACTGCAAACCCCAGGATTCCATAGGAGGTTGAAAGTGGAATCATCGCGCTATAAGAGTGTCGTGCGGAAACAGTTATTCCACTGTCAACATGCTATGGAATCCTGGGGTTTGCAGTTTAGGGAGGGGGCCTTTAGACTTCTCAGCCAGAGAGCTCTTAGGCCTCAGCAAACTACAAAGCCCAGAATTCCACAGGGTGTCGAAAGTGGAATAATAGTGCTAGAAGAGTTTCTCCCTCATTCAGCATCCTTCCCAGCCAGGAAGGCTTTATGCTGCATCGATGGAAGGACAATAAAGCTACGTAGCAGGGAGGCTGTCTCTCCGTCTCAAGCCCACTTCCATTTTTCTTTAAAATGGAAACGTACTTTTGGGAGGGGAGAGATTATTTGTTTTATTTGTATCCTGCCTTTCTCCCAGCAGAGGATTCAAGGATTCAAAGATGCCCAGGGCTAAAGTTTAGACCTGCTTCAGAAGGACAAGTGAGAGTGAAGTGCCCAAATTTGAGCAATGGAATAGGACACTAGGAGACTGTAGGGTGCAGCCGCAGAAACCCACGGGGTGACCTTGAGCAAGTCACACTCTCTCAGCCTCAGAGGAAGACAAAGGAAAAAACCCTTTGAACATATCTTGCCAAGAAAATCCCATGATAGGTTCACCTTAGGGTCGCTATAAGCTGGAAGCAACTTCAAGGCTCATAACAACAACAGCAAGAACAAAAACAACACCAGCGCCTCTAGATGCTGCCTGCCTTGTTCCAGATTAGACTCTCCGGCTGAAATCCTACATCAGGGATTTTGCGGTGTAAATCTCTACAATGTGGAGTTGTGTATTAACTGTGCCACACAACCCTGCTGCTAAACAAGAGCTTTGAGCAGCTGCATCCAGACACCAAATGAGCGACTGGATGCACAACGAAACATGCATGGGTGGCCATGCACAAGGTGTGCCCATGTGCAATGCACAACTGCACACCCAACTCCACTTCCACAACTGAATGTGGCCGTTCCACAGCAGACAAAATGGCCAAACCATTTCAGGAGGAGAACCTACACTTGTGCAAGGCACCAATAGGGTCTGGCCTTTGTCTGCACCGGGACTGTTGATTAACACAGCAACTGCCTCCCTTTACCTAAACGTGTCTGTCAATGAAAGGGCAGCCTTGTGTATTTGCTCCATTTTTCATAGAGCTGGAAGGGCCCTCTTGCACCATCGAGTTCATCCTCCTACTCAGGCCCTTTCAGCAGCACCCTCCCATCCCACCATGGGGATGGGAGAAGGATGGGACTGCAACAGTGCTTCTGCATGATGTTGCATCCTGTGGAATTCTGGGGTTTGTAGTTTACTGAGGCCCAAGAGCTCTCTGGCGGAGAATTCTCAAGGTCCCTCCCTAAACTTTACACTAATTTTTGAGAACTCTTGGAGAACATGAGAAGTCCCAGCAGAGTGGAGGAGGGCAAATGTCGTCCCCAACTTCAAGAAGGGGGAAAAAAAGGACCCAAATAATTATCGCCCGGTCAGCCTGACATCAATATCAGGAAAGATCCTGGAGCAGATCATTAAACAGTCAGTTTGTATTAGAAAGCAATGCTGTAATCACTAAAAGTCAACATGGATTTCTCAGAAACAAGTCATGCCAGACTAATCTTATCTCTTTTTATGATAGGGTTACAAGCTTGGTAGATGAAGGGAATGCTGTAGACGTGGCATATCTTGACTTCCGTAATGCCTTTGACAAAGTTCCCCATGACATTCTTGCAAAGAAGCTAGTAAAATGCGGGCTGGACAGGGCTGCTGTTAGGTGGATTGATAATTGGTTGACTGATTGAACCCAAAGGGTGCCCCTCACCAATGGCTGCTTTTCATCCTGGAGGGAAGTGACTGGTGGGGTGCCACAGGGTTCTGTCCTGGGCCCAGGGCTGTTCAACATCTTCATCAATGACTTGGATGAAGGAGCAGAGGGCATGCTGATCAAATTTGCAGACGACACCAAATTGGGAGGGGTTGCTAATATGCTAGAGGACAGGATCTAATTTCAAAATGACCTCGACAAACTGGAGAGCTGGGCCAAAGCTAACAAAATGAATTTCAACAGAGAGAAATGTAAGATCCTGCACTTAGGCAAAAAAAATGGAATGCACAAGTATAGGATGGGGGATGCGTGGCTGGGTAGCAGTATATGTGAAAGGGATCTAGGAGTCTCGGTAGATCACAAGCTGAACATGAGTCAGCAGTGTGATGAGGCAGCCAAGAAAACCAACGTGATTCTTGGTGGCATCAATAGGAGTATGGTGTCTAGATCAAGGGAGGTAATGGTTCCACTCTATTCTGCATAGGTTAGGCCTCATTTTGAATCCTGTGTCCAGTTCTGGGCACCTTATTTCAAGAAGGACATCGACAAGCTGGAGCTCTAGGACCCATTCACTTATCTTTCTAGCAGTCTAGGGTATTCGCAGCACCACATTTTAAGTGTGTTGATTCCTTTCCTATCATCAATGAGAACAAATCCATTTTTTTTAAAAAAGGAACTTCTCGGTTCTTTAAAAAGTAACTTTCCGTGACATCCTAGGCATTCCGCATGGTGGTCTGGTTAGTCCTATGTCAGAACGGAGATGGGTGCAAGAGTAAATCAGTTTCCAAATCTATCTTTAGGCTTTTGGCCTTTGCTGTATTTTTTTCCCCCATGGGTTCTTTTTCCGCCGTCTGCAAAAATGCTTGACTGATGCTTTCTGGTGCACTTTTGTCAGAAACGGTCAGTGCAGATGCCAAGAGGCAGGGAAGTGCTCGCCTGACTCACGATGAGCTGTTTTCTTGGCTAGTGCCCAGCCGGGGTGGCACTGCCAAGCTTCAGAACTGGTGCCAGGACCTGGTAAAGGCGGAGGGCAGACGGACGGCAAGGATAGGCGCGGGAGAGAGAGAGACAGAAAAGGCCAGTACAGTCGTCCCGTAAAAAAGGGAGACGGGTTGGTGTTTTTTTTTTAATTGCTGTCAGGTTGGCTCTGACTTAGGGTAACCTTCCGAGTGAAATCCCGGTTGTTTGCAGCCCCGCTCAAGTCTTGGACTTGACTTGGACTTGTCTTCCTTGATTCTGTCTATGCACTTCTCATGGCGTCTCGCTCTTTTCCTACTGCCTGGAACCTTACCAAGCCTTATTATCTTTTCAGACGTATCCTATCGTCTCTTGAAAGAATAGGGAGAAGTTCCTACATTACGAAAACAAAGAGCAGTTCAACATGTTTCAGCAAACTTTTTGTCCAAGACTTTGTTGTTGTCGTTAGCTGCTGTCAAGTCAACTTTGACTTATATTGACTCTGTGGATGGGAGAATTTCAAGTCACCCTGTCACCAGCAGCCCTGCTCAGCTCTTGCAGACTTGGGCCATTTCCACACTAGACTGTTATAGTGCTATTATTCCACTTTCAATCTCCTATGGAATCCTGGGGTTTGCAGTTTAGGGAGGGGCCTTTAACTCTTGTTAAGGGTCAGGGAAACTGGGCACAGAACCAGCATCCTGCATCTGAGGCCTCTGAGATTGGCCTGCCACTTTTCCTCACTTCCCCCACCCCTGCCAGCATCCATTACGCTATTCTCACGGTGCAGAATTCTTCATCAGTTCATCTAGAAAAGCAGAATGCATTTCTTCCAAGGTCTCCTTAATGCTACATAATTATATACCTTCCTACTGTCCCGATTTGGCAGGGACCGTCCCAATTAACCCCCTGCCATTCCACTTTTTCAACCGCTTTTTAAATGTCCCAGTTTCTCTCTCCAATTCCCACTTTCCCCCTTCGTCCTTCACCTGTATCAGTTGCTGCAAACTGTCTAAAAGGCAAAAAGTAGTTTGCATTCAGTTAACTCAGCTGGGAGGAAAGGCGGGAATGGGGGTGGCATATTTTCCATCTCAATAGTTCCAGGCAGAAGCAAACGGCTGCAACCTCTCTTAGCAAAATGTAAAAGCAGTTTGCACGCCATTGACTCAGCTGGTGGGAGGGAGAAAGGGGCACAACCTTGCCCTTCCAGTAGACTCGGGTGAAAGCAAACTGTGGCATTCCCTCTTAGGTTGTGTGTTCCTCCTCATTAACAAGTTTTGTCATCTTGACCACTCTGTGATGTTGTGTGGCCGCATGTCTCTCAATTGTTGTCTGTGAATTGTTGGAAGGTATGCAGTTACGGTGCTGTGAATCCCCTTTTGCCATGGCTGCATCTCAAGGAGTTCTGGGCTTTGAAGTTTAGGGAGGGGTTATTTAGAATTCTCAGCCACAGAATTATAAATTCCTCACAAAACTACAAACTGCCAAGATGCCAAAGGAGGCAGCCAGGGATGCAAATCCAGGGAGGGCAAAATGTGGCCGTAGCCACCCAAATGAGAATCCTCTCCAGAACGTTTTCCTTCAGTCTCCATATTTCCAGCATTGTGGTAACTTAAAGCTTCCGATGAACATTTGGAAATCAGACCATTTTTGCATTACACAGTTATAGTGCTATTTATTATTCCCCTTTCAATCTCCTATGGAATCTTGGGCCATTTCCGCAGTAGGCTGTTATAGCGCTATGATTCCACTTTCAACATCCTATGGAATCCTGGGGTTTGCAGTTTCGGGAGGGGCCGGCCGGCCCCTCCCGAAACTGCAAACCCCAGGATTCCATAGGATGTTGAAAGTGGAATCATAGCGCTATAACAGCCTACTGCGGACATGGCCTTGGAGTTCGCACCTTTAGGGAGGAGCATTCAGAATGCTCAGCCAGAGAGCAATTGGGCCTCAGAAAACTACAAACCCCAGAATTCCACAGGAGGTTGAAAGGGAAATAATACTACTATAACAGTGTAGGGCGGAAATGGCCTCAGTTTGTTGCAACAGACTGATACGGCTACCTTCTCGAATCTTGCCCGTCGTAGCTGGTTTCCACTCCCCAGAGGTAACCTGAAGGCACATAACAGTTTAGAGTCAGCCTAGTGTCGGGATTTGAATGTTGGCCTAGGACTCAGGGTTTGAATCCTTGCTCATCCATGGAAGGTCACTGGATGACCCTGGGCAAGTCACACTCTCTCAGCCCGAGAAGAAACCAACGGCGAACTGCTCTGGATAAATCTTGCCAAGAAAATCCCAGAATTAGATGACTTAAAGGCACTCAACAGCTGGCATCTTTGTTAGCGCTAAATAGGTTTCACACACAGGGGTTTGGGTGCCGTGTGTGTGTGTGTGTCTGTGTCTGTGTGTGGCACAATTACGGGTGGGAGGAAAGGTGTCATCCGGAGAGGTAAGGGTTAAAGATGATCCTCCCTCCCTCCCTCCCTTGGTCCCAGGCTCTGCTGTTCGGCTGTAAATCACACCTTTGAGAGATGCCTTCTTCTCAGGAAAGCAGCAGCCAGATCCGAAACTTGGCTACATCACAAGTCCAGTCAGATTGGAGCCAAAGACTGCGGGGTCCTCTCAACCGCTCTGCTTCAAGTCACCGAGCAGATCTGTGCATCCTCCGTCCCGATGGGCCCCATTTCTGGACTATCGCAGAGCACAATTCAAAGTCTGCAATCTAATCAAGAGCCAGCCTGAGAGGGAGGCGATAGCTGACTTCCCACGAAGAAATCTTGGCAACAAATTCCTACAATGGGGTCACCATGAATTGGAACTGACTTGAAGGCACCCGGGAACCACAACAGCAAGCGCGTCCAGGGTAATGCTGAGTGACCTGGAGTTGGTCCCTCTTCTCTCCATCTGGCCCTGCCTCACAGGATTGTTGTGAGCAAAATGTTTGGAGGAAGGAAGTTCTGCAGGGGGTTAGAGAGTTGGATTGGAGCAGGGGCGGGCAAAGGACGGTCCAAGAGCTGCATTCGTACGTACATCCTGGCAGCAATAATAACAACATTTATCTATAGCACCCTTTTACCAAAGGGCAGAGCATCAGCATATACAGTCAGAGATAAAGACAATAAACATAACCTTATAGGAACACATGGAATGTAATCCCCAACACCCCACCAGTCGCTCCCCATTTTAGCACCTTAAACACAATTCAGTGGCTTCAGATGGTGAATCAATGAGGAAGGTCCTCAGCCCTTTACAAAAATGAGTGAGATACCCCTTCAGCTGGAGGTCCAAAGGAAGACCATTCCACAAATGCCGAGCCAGGTCTTGAATGGCTCACAGCCTCGACAGAGCTGTGTGCATTGGTGGAACAGACAGTAAACTTTTGCCTGTAGATCTCAAATTCCTGGAGGGAGCACACCATACCAGCCAAGCTGCAACATACTGAGGGAGGTTAGAACACAAAGCCTTCAATACCAGAACCAAAAGTCTGAAACAAACTTTTTGGTCCAAACTGACATTTAGAAGACATTTAGGTTGTGATTAATCAGTACTGGTTAAAGGTGAATCAGGACTGGACCTGCTGCACCCATCCAAGAGAATGACAGACTGCGGGTCACTCGCAATGGGAGTGGGAAGAACTGAACCGCATACCATTCCTTCCCTTGCCTTCAATCAGGCTCCCTTCTCAAATTGCACAGAGATCTGGGTTGCGTTTCCTTTACCCTACAAAGCTACAGGCAGTAAAAACTGCAGTGGTCCTGGACCAATTGTGAATAATCGCGCTCATTTCCTATTCATGACTTCCCAATGCATCTGCTGAAATATTTACACGATCACCAATAATACTGTAACCCTTGCTGAAAAGCTGACTCACTCTCATCCTGAAAATGTCCAATTTTTTTTTAAAAAAACCAACCGTGTGCAGGTGATCAGAAAAAGAGCTTTCACCAATCTGGTGCCCTTCAGATTTGCTGGACTTCAACTCTTATGATCCCTTGGCCAGCAGAGGGCATCAAGTTGGCAAGAGCGGTGATACCACCTAAGCTCGGAAGCAACTTCAGCAACGGAAATAAAAGCCTGAACTTTCAGCCACTTGATGACATTGGCCAGCATCTGTTGCTGTCTGAAACATGCATATACTCCTCTGTGGAAGCTGTGCTTTCATAGAATCATAGAAGAGTTGGAGGAGACCCCAAAGGTCATCCAGTCCAACCCCATTCTGCCATTTAGGAAGATACGGTCAAAGCATTCCTGACAGATGACCATCTAGCCTCTAGTTAAAAACGTCCAAAGAAGCAGACTCCACCACACTTCCAGGCAGCATTGTATTCCATTGTCAAATAGCAATTACTATCAGGAAATTCTTCCTAATGCTTTGGTGGAATCTCTTTTCCTGAAGTCTGAAGTCATTGCTTCATGTCCTCATCTCTGGAGCAGCAGAAAACAAGCTTATTCCATCTTCCACACAACATCCTTTCAAATAAACACGGCTACTATGTCACCTCTTCGTCTTCTCTTCTCCAGGCTAAACATACTCAGCTCCCTAAGCTGCTCCTCATAGAACTTCATGTTTTCCAGGCCTTTTACCATTTAGGTCGCCCTCCTCTGGACATCTTCCAGCTTGTCAATATCATTTTGGTCTGATGGGGAATGTCTATATTCAATTCATGGTCACAGAAGTAGAGTTGCACATGTGGTGTCACTAGGCATTGATGTGCATGTGCATTGCACATGAATGTGTATTAAGTTGTGCTTTTGGGGTCTTTTCACACTGCTATATTCTACTTTAACAGTGATGGCAATGCCCTATGGAATCCTGGGACTTGTAGTTTGGAGGGGCATTGGGTTCTCTGGCAGAGGATTCTAAGTGTACCTCTCTAAACTGCAAATTCAAGATTCCACAGAATGTCATCATTATAGTTAAAGTGGAAATCTAGGGCTATAACTGTGCAGTGTGAAAGAGCCCCTAGGTATCTTGGTTTAGTTGTGCAATGTCAGTTTCTAATCACTTAGAAAGCAACGCGGTAATCACGAGAAGTCAACATGGATTTCTCAAAAATAAGTCATGCCAGACTAATCTGATCTCTTTTTATGATAGAGTTACTAGCTTGATAGATGAAGGGAATGCTGTGGATGTAGCATTTCTCGATTTCAGTAAGGCCTTTGACAAAGTTCCCCACGACATTCTTGCAAAGAAACTGGTAAAATGCGGGCTGGACAGGGCTACTGTCAGGTGGATCTGTAATTGGTTGACCGACCGAACCCAAAGGGTGCTCACCAATGGCTGCTTTTCATCCTGGAGAGGAGTGACCAGCGGGGTGCCACAGGGTTCTGTCCTGGGCCCAGTGCTGTTCAATATCTTCATCAACAACTTGGATGAAGGAATAGAGGGCATGCTCATCAAATCTGCAGATGACACCTAATTGGGAGGGGTTGCTAATACGCCAGAGGACAGGATCAAAATTCAAAATGACCTGGACGGATTGGAGAGCTGGGCCAAAGCTAACAAAATGAAATTCAACAGAGAGAAGTGTAAGGTCCTACACTTAGGTCGAAAAAATGGAATGCAGAAATATAGAATGGGGGACAAGTGGCTGGATAGCAGTACGTGTGAAAGGGATCTAGAAGTCTTAATAGACCACAAGCCGAACATGAGTCAGCAGTGTGATGCGGCAGCCAAGAAAGCCAATGCAATTCTCAGCTGCATCAATACGAGTATGGTGTCCAGATCGAGGGAGGTACTGGTACCACTCTACTCTGCTTTGGTTAGACCTCATCTTGAACACTGTGTCCAGTTCTGGGCACCCCAATTCAAGAAGGACATGGTCAGGCTGGAGCAGGTCCAGAGGAGGGTGACCAAAATGGTGAGGCCTGGAAGCCATGTCCTATGAGGATAGACTTAGAGAGCTGGCTATGTTTAGTCTGCAGAAGAGAAGGTTAAGAAGGGACATGATAGCCATGTTTAAATATTTGAAGGGATGTCATGTAGAGGAGGGAGTGGGCTTGTTTTCTGCCGCTCCAGAGACCAGGACAAGGAGCAATGGGTTCAAGCTGCAGGAAAGGAGATTCCACCTGAACCTCAGGAAGAACTTCCTGACGGTCAGGGCTGTCCGGCAGTGGAATCTGCTGCCTCAATGGAGTGTGGTGGAGTCTCCTTCCTTGGAGGTTTTTAAGCAGAGGCTGGATGGCCGTCTGTCGGGAGTGCTTTGAGGGTGTTCCTGCATGGCAGGAGGTTGGACTGGATGGCCCCTGGGGTCTCTCCCAACTCTACATTTCTATGATTCTATGATTCTATAATGTTCCTTTTCAACACGGGTGTGTAATGCCACCTGATATGAGGAGAGACAGTGGTCATTTCCACACTCGAGTGTTATAGCGCTATAATTCCACTTTCAACATCCTATGGAATCCTGGGGTTTGCAGTTTCGGGAGGGGCCAGCCGGCCCCTCCCGAAACTGCAAACTCCAGGATTCCATAGGATGTTGCAAGTGGAATCATAGCGCCATAACACTCGAGTGAGGAAATGGCCAGTGTGTTGCAGTGGTTTGAGTACTGAATTGGAAATGTGATGGACCACAGTTCGTATTCCTACTCAGCTATGGAAACCCATTGGGTGACCATGAGCAAGACACACTCTCTTGGCCTCAAGGAAAGCAGTGGCAAACCTCCTTTGAGTAAATCTTGAGCGCCAGCACAGTGTAGTGGCTTGAATGTTGGGCTAGGGCTCCAGGAGTCCAGGAAACTCACCGAGTGACCTTCGGAAAGTCCCACTTTCTTGATCTGAGAGGAAGGCAATTACAAATCTTTTCTGAATGAATACTGGCAAGAAAACCCTAGGTATATTTTTGGATCCAGCATGGTATAGTGATTTGAGTGTTGGACGAAGCCTCTAAGAGATCAGGGTTCGAATTCCTGCTTGGCCATGGGACCAAATTCCATGGGCAAATTCTACTTTCTCAGCCTCAGAGGAAGGCGAGGGAAAACACACCCTGGCAAATAGAATCATAGAGCTGGAAGAGACCCCAAGGGCCCATGCCATGCAGGAACATACACTCACAGCACCCCCAGCAAATGGCCATCCAGGTTCTGTTTAAAATCTCCAAAGAAGGAGACTCCACCACGCTTAGAGGCAGGGCATTCCACTGTCAAGCAATTCTTGCTGTCAGGAAATTCTTCCTAATTTTTAGATCAAATCTCTTTTCCTGAAGTTTGAAGCCATTGCTCCATGTCCTAGTCCCTGGAGCAGCAGCAAACAGGCTTGTGCCATCTTTCATATGATATCCCTTCAAATGTTTAAATTTAGCTATCATCTCACCTCTTAATCTTCTTTTCATCAGGCTAAACATACCAGACCCCTTGGTCACTTATCAGAGGACTTCATGGTTTCCAGGCCTGCTGCCATTTTGGTCACCCTGGACATGTTCCAGCTTGTCAATATCCCTCTTGAATTGCGGTGCCCAGAACTGGACACAGTATTCCAGATGGAGTGGTACTATTACTTCCCTTAACCTAGACCCTAGACTCTTGTGGATGCAGCCTAGAATCGCATTGGCTTTTTTAGCTCCTGCATCACACTGTTGCCTCACGTTCAGCTTGTGGTCCACTAAGACTCCAAGATAGGATTGTCATGAGACAAAGTCAACGTGAAGGCACCTAACAACAGTAACACCCCAATGTAGGGTCTTGGCCATTGTCCATTCACTTCCTCAGAGAACTTAGGACGGACCAGTTGGGTGAGGGGCTATCCGGGCAGAGAAGAAGACCAACACACCTCTTTGAAGAGCAGCTGCTGCCGGTCCCTCCTCAGCCCCGGTTCATCCAGTAACCACAGCAGTCCTATGCTCCAGTCAGCAAGCATCCCAGGAAGCAGGTGGTTGGAATGCCAGGGCTGTCAGTTGACTAAGCCAGCCCAGATTAGTCACAGGTTATCCAGCAGGATGAAGGAAAAGGAAGAGGGTGGTTATCAGCCGGTCCAGAAGTCACACAGCAAGCCAGTAGTCCAAATAAAGCCAGCAAGGAGTAAAACAGAGCTGTAAATAGTAGCCCGTACAAGGTCCAGCGAATGTAAGAGTGCTGCCAGTCACCAAGATAGACGGTTGTAAGCAACAAAGCTGCCGGAGAACTGCTAGCATATTTATAGCCGGCTCTTTCGAGGCACCGGGTGCTTAATTAGTCAGCATTTCTGACTTAAGAACCTCTGGGACCAAGTAACTTCTCCTTATCTCTCTTTCACTCAGCAAATAGCTGCACCATGTCTTCAACCTTTCTCTTCAGCCTCAGCCCCCCAGCACCTCTGTCTCAGAGAGGGACAATCAACATCAGAAGTTGTAAATTTCTTGCTTTCCCAGCACTCTGTGTCCTAGCCCATTTCCACACTAACCTGTCATAGTGCTATTATTCCACTTTCAACATCCTATGGCATCCTGGGGTTTGCAGTTTAGGGAGGGGCCTTTGAGGATGGCCTTTGAGGCCCCTCCCTAAACTGTACACCCCAGGATGCCATAGGATGTTGAAAGTGGAATAATAGCACTGTAACAGGCTAGTGCAGAAATGGCCCAAATCTCCTGGTTCTAGAGAGTGAGTTATGGCAATGGCCAAGTCCTTCTCCTTCAGTCCCAATGGTCCTGCTGTAAAAATGCTCCCTTCTCACCATCACCAGGACCCCCTGTTTCACTGTGATAGGACCCCCGTCATGCCCCAGTCCCCGGTCCCAGGTTCGAGCACAGACAGGATGCTCCCCAACAGCTACCACATGGAGAGATGAACAGGACAACAGGCACTGCAGCTAGCGAAGATGAAAAGAGGAGAATTAAGAAGACTTTTTAAAAAATACATTAAAAGTTACAATGAACTATAGAATTGCAAAGAAATAGAAAAGAAAAAAAGGAGAAGAAAAAGAAACAAAAGCAATAAAAGTGACTAGAGCTCTTCATCCTTCTCTCTCCCAAATTACAACAGAGTCCCTTCTTTCAATAGCCCACTCTGTTCATCATCAAATTCATCATTTAATCACCAAAACCAAAAAGTGACTAGGTCTTTTCCTTTTTTTTTGCAAAAAGTTTACAAGGGGTTTGCAATCTTTAAGAAATGTCACTTACAACCTTTCTCTAATCAAGCCTGACATTTCTGCCAAACCCGGCAGTTTCAGCGACCATTCCTCCATAAGTGGGCAGAGATGGGTTCTTCCATCTTTGCGCACACAACAGTCTTGCTGCCATGGTCCTATTTTGAAGCAATCTCCACATGGCTGCTTTCCAGTTGTACATCCACCAGTTCCAAAAGAAAAGATATTGTCAGCCACTTTGGATCCCGTATTCGGAGAAAATCGCTGTTCTGTGCCTTCCAAGCCATTTCTGACTTCCGAAGACCCTATGCGCGCAATGCACATATCACAGGGTTTTCTCGGCAAGATTTATTATTCAGAGGGGGTTTTGCCTTTGTTTTTACCTGAGGCTGAGAGAGTGTGACTTGCCCAAGGTCAACCAGTGGATTTCCATGGCTGAAGGGGGATTAGAACCCTGGCCTCCAGAGTTAAAGTCCACTGCTCAAACCACTACACTACACTGGTTCTCCATTAGGAGAAAGGCACGATACTAAACGATCAGTCAATCAATCCATCCTTGGACAGGAAGAAGGGAAAAAATCTCCCTGAAATCTCTGTGTGATATTTTCTTGGACAAAGCAACTGTGCTGGAAATTGCTGTTCTCCCGTTGTGGATTGTTCACGACACCACCACACCAGCGCACAGCGCTGTTAGCCAGAGCGGTGTCTCTACTTAACTAGAACAAATAGTCTTATCTGATTATGATCCATAATCTTCCACTTTAGGGGTAATCATTCACAAGAGATTATCTGCAAACAAAACTATGATTATTCCCCTGGGAGCCTCTGGCGCCAACATCTTGGCTCACTGGAGGGCGTGATGGTCTGTGCCCGCTATGCGAGTCCCGCATCCAGGATGTGGCCTGGCAGGATTACCAAGGAGATGGGTCAGGAGACCAGCCAAAGCCCGGCACAGAATCGATTGGGAAGGTGAAATTGTGGAAGGTGAAATCACAGGTGAAAGGAGTGGTTGTGCTGGTCATAGGGTTCTGGGAGCTGCAATCCAAAATTTGTAACTTTTCCACAACTGTGCTCAGGGGAATCATAGAGTTGGGAGACACCATAAATGCCAGCCAGTCCAATCCCTTTCCACCATGCATCAAAGCGCTCCTGCCAGATGGCCATCCCGGCTTTCTTTTAAAACATCCAAAGAAGGAGACTCCACCGCGCTCCCAGGCAGCAATTTTTCCACTGTCAAACCGTAGAACTGTTCTTACTGTCAGGAAGTTCCTCCTAATGTTTAGGTGGAATGTCTTTTCCCGTACTTTGAATCCCTTGCTCCGGGTTCCAGTCTCTGGAGCAGCAGAAAACAAGTTTGCCCATCTTCCATATGACGTCCTGTCAAATATTTAAACATGGCCTTTATGTCACCTTGTAACCCTCTTTTCTCCAGGCTAAACCTACCCAACTCCCTAAGCTGCTCCTCACAGGGCTTCATGGTTTCCAGGCCTTTGAACATTTTGGTTCCCTTCCTCTGGACTCCTTCCAGATTGCCAATATCCTTCTTGGATCGTGGTGCCCAGAACTGGACACAGCATTCAAGGTGGGGTCTGACCGAAGCAGAATAGAGTGGGACTACTACTATTCAACCTAAACACTGTGTTCCTATTGATGCATCCCAGAGCCGCATTGGCTTTTTTAGCTGCTGCGTCATGCCGCTGACTTTCCACATCTGTGGAAAGTGTGAGATTGGTGTAGAATTCTGCACCCTGAAAACCTCTTCCTCCCTCCTCCTCTCTCTCCTCCTTCCTATCACCAACACATATTATTTCTAGCAAGCATTTATATGCTGTTTTCAATGCATGGAACCTCCCCCAAACACAAGTGACTCATCCTCCTGGCTACAAATATCTGTGTGGAATGGTGTTGGGCCAGTGTTTACATCATTCTCACAAATCAAAAGGGATTTTAAAAGAATTTCTGTTGTTGTGAGCATTTGTCTTATCTTCCTGCTTCTGTCCCTCACCTTCATGAGAAGATTGCCCAATGAATCTTGTAAAAAAAGCAGAAGTATGCAAATAGAGATTGCAGAATTAGCTTTCCTTGGTGCAGAATTTCTCACGCACACACCCGGCGCATGGTGTCTCTCATGCATGCAGCCCTGCCTCTGATTTTCTTGCCGACTAGCCTAGATACACTGCTTTAGGGATCCAGCCTCTCTAATGCAGAAGAATGAAGACTTATGGCAAAACTCAGTAGCATCTTTGTCTCCTTTCTCCATTTCCTCCGGAGGATCTTTTGATAAGTTTCTCAGCTGATGTTTGGAGACGTTCAGGATGACTGATAAAACATCCTTCAGGCTGCTGGTTATAGACTTGCCTGAAGGAATCCCTCTGTGCCAGACCTTCTCTTTCTGATAAATCACAACGACTTTATTCAGCACAGGGGTGGGTCGGGGCAGAGAGCGCTATCTTTTGTTTAAGGGGTTGCTGAAAGGAAAGAAGGCAAGTGTGCTTTTCAAAAATGCTTTTTAAAAAAAACAACCAAACAGGTTTAATCTCTTTTAAAAGGAAAGTTTTTATTTATTATTAATGTGCTGTGCAATGCATCATGGAACAGAATAATAGAATCCTAGAGCTGGAAAAGACCCAAAGGGCCATCCAATCCAACCCCCTTCTGCCATACAAGAAGACACCATCAAAGCTCTCCCTTTGACACACGGCCATCCAATGTCTCTTTAAAAACCTCCAAAGAAGGAGACTGTTTAGATGGAATGTTTACATGGAACCTCTTTTCTTGAAGTTTGAAGCCTCCATGCTTGCCCCAACTTCCATATGACATCCTTCACCTACTTAAACTTGGCTATCATGTCATCCCTTAACCTTCTCTTCTCCAGGCTAAACATACGCAGCACCCTAAACTGCTCCTCATAGGGCATCATGGTTTCCAGAATTTTTTACCATCTGGCTAAAAAGGGTGGGGGGGGAGGGGCAGAAACAGAACCCCTGGCAATATCCTTTGAGAATTCCTGGAGAATAGGAGAAGTCCCAGCAGACTGGAGGAGGGCAAATGTTGTCCCCATCTTCAAAAAGGTGAAAAAAAGAGGACCCAAACAATTGCCACCCAGTCAGCCTGGCATCAAAACCAGGGAAGGTCCTAGAGCAGATCATTAAACAGACAGTCTGTAAAGAATGCCATGATCACTAAAAGTCAACATGGGTTTCTCAAAGACAAATCATGCCAGACTAACCTGATCTCTTTGTTTTGATAAAGTTACTAGCTTGGTAGATGAAGGGAATGCTGTGGACACGGCATATCTTGACTTCCGTAAGGCCTTTGACGAGGCCCCCTCCACCTTGATTTTCCTGCAAACAAGTTAGTAAAACGTGGGCTGGACAATGCTATTGTTAGGTGGGTTTGTAACTGGTTGACTGATCGAACCCAAAGGGTGCTCCTCACCCATGGCTGCTTTTCCTCTGGGAAAAAAGTGACTAGTGGGGTGCCACGGGGTTCTATCCTGGGTCCAGGGCTATTCGACATCTTTATCAATGATCTGGATGAGGGAATAGAGGATATTCTTATCAAATCTGTAGATGACACCAAATTGGGAGGGGTTGTTAATACCCCAGAGGACAGGATCAAAATTCAAAATGACCTTGACAGATTAGAGAGGTGGGCCAAAACTAACAAAATGAATTTCAACAGGGAAAAGTATAAGGTACTACACTCGGGCAGAAAAAAATGAAATACACAGATATAAGAAGAATGACACCTGGCCTGACCACAGTACATGTGAAAAGAATCTAGGAGTCTCAGTAGACCACAAGCTGAAAATGAGTCAGCAGTGTGATGCGGCAGCTTAAAAAGTGAATGCAATTCTAGGCTGCATCAATAGGAGTAAGGTGTAGGTCCAGGACCTTTTAGTCCAACCCCATTCTGCCATGCAGGAAGACACCATCAAAGCATTCCTGACAGATGGCCATCCGGCCGCTATTTTAAAACCTCCAAGGAAGGAGACTTCACCACATTCCAGGGCAGCCTATTCCACTGTCAAACTGTCAATCAAGCCAATCAAAACATTAAAACAGTTAAAAACACATTGAACATGTATAACTCATTAAAAAAACACCACCCGTCCATTGCACATCCTTATACCACAACCAGTTAAAGGCTGAACGTGTCATCACCAGCATTCCAAGTTCAGACCAGAGGCTTATTGGCAAATAGTACAATTCTTTTAAGGCTAGGATTACATGCTGTCCACATGGTATTCTAGTCAGTAGTCGAGCTGCCGTATTTCGACTATCTGGAGCTTCCAAGTCTTATTCAAGGGCAGCCCCACATAATATGCACTGCAGTAGTCTAACTGGAGGATTGCCAGTGCATGGACTACCGTGGCTAGGTTATCTCTGTCCTGTTTAAGTAAGAAAGTCTCTGCCTGCTGGTGGAAAGAGCGGGGGGGCAACTGGGGTTGTTATGGTTCTGTACACACACACACACACACACACACACACATGTTGACATGGTTTAACTGGCAAATATTATTTAATTGGCAAGCTACATTAATTGGCACTGCCATAAAATGGATCCTGAGGTGACAGGAAGGTCAAACTGGACGGAGGAAAATTACTGACTGTAAACATGAGATTGCAAGGAAGGTCAGCTCAGGCACCCATCACCTCCTTGCGGCCTAAGCACTGGGGCCTTTAACACTGTCCAGATCCCATTGTCTGTCTTGCAACTCGTACTGTTCATTTGGCTGGGAGAGGGATTCGCCCTGATACCCATAGGGTAGCTTTGGGGTATAAAAACCCTCTGATTTTGAGCAGTCTCTTGCCTGGCTGAATGCGATCCTCTCCCTCGATTCCTGAACGAGAATCATCCTCAAGGACGGGGCTATTATGACAGCCATTACCCCTTTGTTACTTAAGCTCTGAGACCATTAGCACCGTCCAGACCCCATTGTCTGCGTTGCAACTCCCATTGTCCACTTGCCTGGGAGAACAATTCACACTCATACCCCCAGGGTTGTTTTTGGGTATAAAAACCCTCAGATTTGAGCAATCTATTGCGGCCTTGCCGAACACCACGCTTTCCCTCGATTCCCAAACGAGAACTGTCCTTAGACTTCAGTCTGAGCCACATCGCTGCTTTCTTTGCTGCTCTCCGGATCCGTAATTATCACCCGAACCCTACAAGTCCTCTATCCACAACCCTCCTCTCTTTTCCTTGTGTGTTTGTGTGAGCGTTTGGATCTTCTGTGTGTGAGAGAGAATCTTTCGATAAAACCCATTTTAAATCTCTGGCTGGTTCTTTCCGGCACGGCACAGGTGGAAAGATCTCGTTAAGTTTCCCCCTCTCTTGCAGGCCTCCTAATTTTGAGCTAATTAATTCCCCTCTGTCACGTGGAGGTACTGGCATTGTCGGTGGACCTCTGAGTCACCCACGTTTTGAGGTAACAAGCTTACCTTGGGAGGTCATTCCATAGCACGAGGGCGGCCACCAAGAACGCTCTCGCCTGCGTCCTGCTCAATTTGGCCTATGCAGGTGGCAGGGCGGTGAAAAAGCCCTCTTCCAAAATCACAAGACTTGGGCAGCCTCACGCGGAGAGGCAGTCCTTCCAATAGTGCGAACCTGGATTTGCATAAAGAAAACCAACAGGACAACTTTGTTTCGGTACGGTATAAATTTACCCGGTCTTGCTAAGCAAGAAAAATCCCCGTGGCACCTGTTAACAAAACTGGTTGACAATCAGGAGAAGACCATCTGAACGGACCAACAGTGGTCGAGAATATTGACTGCGGCCACACAAGGAACTTCAAAGTGCTGCTCCTGTAACAAAAGCATACAAGGAGCAAGAGAAGAAAAGACCAGAAAAGAAGACAGCAATCCGTATTAAGGATCACTGCCACTTAACAATGGTTTGCATCAAGAGCTTGCCTGCGTATGTCTTCATGCAAAGCTTTTTTATATTGTTTCATAAATTTGAAAATAAAATCTTTTTTATTAAAAAAAGAAGAAGAAGAAGGAGAGACGGTTTTTAAAAACCATTTTGCACAAGAGGCTGCGGCAGGCTTCCATCCCTGGTCCCCTGAGCCGTCCCGTCCCCTTCATCTTCCCTTCTGAGCAGCTGTTGACTGCTGTGCAATTTGTCAGAGGCAATTTAGCATTCCAGAAGTGGTTCCACGTGAGCCGTGTTTTTTCCCTGGCCCGTGAAGTGGCTTTGGAGCAGTCATTATGATTTTCCTCCCCTCCCCTCCACTTGCTTCCCTCGCAACTCCCGCTCTGTTCCTCCTGATTAAAAATGATACCATCCCACGTCACCCGCTCCCCACCCCATATCTGGGGGTCGAGGAGCAAAAGCAGCAAGAGGGAGGGAGGGAAGGAAGGAAGGAAGGAAGGAGAAGGAGAAGGAGAAGGAGAAGCAGAAGCAGGTGTCTTCTGAGAAGGCGCTGTCCGGCCCTTGCTCATCTCCTCATCAGGATGATCAGCACAGGAAATGGGGAAATAATTGGAGAGCTGAAAAAAGAATCTCTTGCAGCTGCCAGTCACCCTCCCCCAGCTGCCTGTTTGGCTGAGAGCATTTGAAATCCTAAACCCTCCAGAATGGGGGCCTTTGCAAACAGGGGTAACGTTTCCTCAGAGGAGGAACCGATGAGTGGAACTCGGGCTTGGTCCTGCGTCGTTGGGCAGCAGCAGATGCATTTTGTGGACGTTTGACCAAAGCTTAGGAAGAACATCCAGATCGTAAGAGGTGCTCAACAGCGGGAGGGACTGGCTGGGAAGGCCAGGTTTGAGGAGGGGGTTGGATGGCCACTTTTCTGGGGTGCTTTAGCTGTCCCACCCCCGTCACAGGTATGGTTCAATGGGAATATTGAGTGGTGGTTGAGGAAAGTAATAGGGCCACTGTATTGTGCTTTGGTCAGACCCCACCTGGAATGCTGAGTCCAGTTCTGGGCACCACACTTCAGAAAGGGTACCAAAAATGGTAAAAGGCTTGGAAACCACAAAGCCCTCTGAAGAGCAGCTGAGGGAACCTGGGGAAAAGAAGGTTAAGAGGTGACATGATAGCTATGTTTAAATATTTGAAGGGATGTCATGTGGATGATGGAGCAAACTTGTTTTCTCTGCTCTGGAGGCTAGGGCAAGGAGCAATAGCTTCAAACTACAGGAGAGGAGATTCCATTTAAACATTCAGAAGAACTTCTTAATGGTAAGAGCAGTTTGACAGTGGAATAGAGTGCTGCCTCAACCAAGTGTGGTGAAGTCTCCTTCTTTGGAGGTTTTTAAACAGAGGCCATCCTGTTGGGAATGCTTTGAGTGTGTCTTCCTGCATGGCAGAACAGGGTTGGACTGGATGGCCTTTGGGGTCTCTCCCAACTCTAGGATTCTCTGGCTTCACGACAGGAACATGAGAAAGTGCCTTGGCCCCCCAAGCACTGGAACAACCCCCCAAGGTGGCTGCAATGACCCCCTTCCTTGCTGTTTTCTCACCAGCCGGCAAAGACTTTTTTATTCAGACAGGCTTTTAGCACCGAAGGACTTTGAAAAAGGCCTGTGAGTGCTGTATTGTTTCAAATTTACTGTGTAACTTTTAAAATCATTTTAGAGTGCATGTTTTTAATAGAGTTCATAGTTTAATTTGGTTTTAATATTGGCTTTCTGTATGTCTTTAATTGCAATCATTGTAACGTGCATGCTGCCTTGAATCTCAGTCCTGGAGAAACGGTGGGATATAAACACAATTAATAATGATGATAATGAAAATAAGGAAAGCAGGCTTCCGGCACTGGCAAGGAGTCAGACTCAATGGCCCGCAGAATCCTCGCCGAAGGGGAAGGAGGAACTAGTATGGCTTTGCTTGTGCCAGCTTAGAACAATGCTGGCGTCTTTCTAGAACGGGTGCCTTGAGTTCAGGGACTTTTCCTCCAGAAAAACAAGCTGAGACAGCAAAGCTTTTCTCCTCGCTGGCAGGTAAGGGCTAAGGGCTTTCTAACAGCAAGGAAGCCAGTCTGGGGCCGTTTCCGTACCAGCCTGTTATAGCGCTATTATTCCGCTTTCAACATCCTATGGAATCCTGGGGTTTGCAGTTTAGGGAGGGGCCCCAGAATTCCATAGGATGTTGGAAGCGGAATAATAGCACTATAACAGGCTGGTGCGGAAATGGCCTGGGTTGTTTCCTTGGATGGGGCCTGTGGAAGGCCAATTTTGACACCCGGCCCGAGAAGAGAACCTAAAGGCCAGGCTGGGCATGTCAATTGAATGGGAGGTCACCCTGGCACATGGTCAAGGCGGAGTGGCCTGGCACTATACAGAGATATGTCGGGGTTGGGACAGAAATGCATTTCTTTCAGCAATGTCAGATCCCTGGTTCACCAACATGGCCTTTTAATTTCTTCCGGAATTACTGTGGAGGGCAAATCTCCTTCAGTACCAACACTATAATACCATGATTTTAGGTCTTCCAACTACCCCCCAAAGCAAAAAATAATTCCTATTCAGGTGGTAGAGGCTCTGGAAACTAAACAGTCTGAGGGATGGTGGAGGAAGTTGGTTTATTTAGCCTGAAGGAGTAAAGATTCAGAGGGGAAATAACAACAGCTCTCTTTAAAGATAAGAAGGGCTGTCAGGCAGAAGATGGAGTGAGCTTCTTTTCTGCTGCTCCAGAGGACAAGACTTGAACCAACAAGTTCAAATTACAAATGTTAGGGGTAAAAAAGTTTCCCAAGGATTTAGTATTTTGTTTCTGATTTCCCAAGCAATGCTAAACAAGACATTCTGTCTTCTTGCAAAGATTGTGTCAAACGTCAACAAGATAACGTTTACAGAAACATGTTAGAATTGTCTGTTCTCTGTGTGCGCATTTTCTCTTTCTTTGGAAGCCCTACAAAAATCCTGATGTTCCAATACAGCTTTGTCCGTTCAGACTACCGATCTGTTGCAGCCGAGCTGACAGCAGAGGCTGAGAAGATGTTCCCTCTTGGCCAAGAGGAATTGTATGTCTCTCTGTGTCTTTGTCCGTGTGGGGGGGTGTGACTCCTTCCCAACCCGATTCAGGGCTCCATCTCAGCTCCATGTTTACATACCTGGGGGAAAAGGGTGGACTGACATTTCAGTCAATCTCCGCACAAGAAAGAAGATTCCTGTTGAACTTTAGGAAGAATCATAGAATCGGAAGAGACCCCAGGGGCCATCAACTCCAACCCCCTGCCATGCAGGAACATCCATCAAAACATTCCCGACAGATGGCCATCCAGCCTCTGCTTAAGAACCTCCAAAGAAGGAGACCCTACCACACTTCATCGAGGCAGCAGATTCCACTGCCGGACAGCCCTGACCACCAGGAAGTTCTTCCCAAGGTTCAAGTGGAATCCATTGCTCCTTGTCCTAGTCTCTGGAGCGGCGGAAAACAAGCCCGCTCCCTCCTCGACATGACATCCCTTCAAATATTTAAACATGGCTATCATGTCCCCTCGTAACCTTCTCTTCTGCAGACTAAACATCCCCAGCTCCCTAAGCCGCTCCTCCTAGGGCTTCATGGCTTCCAGACCCTTCACCATTTTGGTCGCCCTCCTCTGGACATGCTCCAGCTTGTCGACATCCTGATGCTTTCAGAAGAACTTCCTGATGCTGGCCCCTCCCGAAACTGCAAACCCCAGGATTCCATAGGATGTTGAAAGTGGAATCGTTGCGCTATAACAGGCTCGTGCGGAAATGGCCTATACAGTTCTAGCACTGTGGAATCATAGGGTTGGAAGAGACCTCAAGGGCCATCCAGTCCAACTCTGTCGTACCATGCAAGAAGACATCATCAAATCATTCCTGACAGATGGCCATCCAGCATCTGTTGAAAAACCTCCAAGGAAGGAGACTCTACCACATTCCAAGGCAGCAGCGTATTCCATGGCTCTTCCTGCCAGGACGTTCTTCCTAAGGGTTTGATGGAATCTCTTTTCACGTACTTTGATTCCATTGCTCCATGTCCTAGTCTCTGGAGCATCAGCAGAAAACAAGTTTGCCCCATCTTCCATGTGACGTGCTTCCGAATATTTAAACACGGCTATCATGTCACCTCTTAGCCTTCTGTTACTGCCCTGGCTAGCCCGAGCTTTGGAGATATAAAAGATATCACTAATTCGGCTTCACATATCCCTTCCACGTGCTTGCGAGGCCCCCGGACAAGCACGCATACAGGCTCGGCCGATAATCACCATAATATTCCTAGACAATACAGGCAGGCCAGAAACAGCCAACTCGCCGCTTTAGGAGACCTCCAGGCAAGTGCCTCCATCAGGTATGCGAGCAACTCTCAAAAGGTCCTCTGCCCCGCGCTGGCAGCTTGATGATCGAGCTGTACAACGCTCAAAAACTCCGCATTTGCATACCGGCTACTCTATTGATAAATTCAGCTGTAATTCAATCATTCAAATTCTGGCCTTTCGGAGGCTTTCTCTCCAACTCCAAATCTATTGTTTTCCCCTAAGTCCGACCTAGCCTGCGGTCACAATTCTCCTTATAAAAACCCCTGACTTTGAGCGCTTCCTCGGATCGTTCCCGAGTTCCAGACCACCTTGCTGCCGCTTCGCTTGGCGAGCTTCCCCTCAGCTCCACGTGCTGAGATACATCGAGCCCCAGCTTCGCTCTCCATTTCCTTCCGGACTTCAGGACAGGTTTCGTATCACCCGAACCAGCTATCCCTCTGAAAACCCCGCTATCTTACTCACACCTTTATTTTCCTTAGTTATCTGTGTGTTTGTGTTGCATACATTGTGTGCCTGTATTTAATAAAGACTATTCATTATTTTCCAAACAGTTTGCTTCTTGACTCGGCCTGACCCCGTAGACACTGGGTTGCAAGATCCCGCTAAGTTACCCTGCCTCTCGTTTTGCCAACTTGTGCTCTGAACTAATTTCTCCAACTTGTATAATTTTGATAGTAATTTGGTGTCCCTCCCGGGACCCTCAGAAAACAGGGTAACACTTCTTTTGTCTGCCTCTACTCAGGGAATCGCTCCATCACCCATCCCACCCCAGGCCTGGCCAGTTGCCCATCTCTCCACAAGAGGTATTGTTACCCTGAAAATCTGGGGGTCCCAGAGGGACACCTCAATATGCTCCAAGTGATGGGGAAAATAAGCTCAAAGGAGCACAAGCAACAGCAGTGCGAGAGGCAGGGTAACCTAGCGAGATCTTTTACCCAACGTTTACGCGGTCAGGCTCAGTCAGAAATCACACAAAAAGGTCCAATGAATGACTTTACTGAATAGTAATAGTTCGCACTAACGCAAACACGCACACACGCATCCAAGGGCTAATAGAAATAAAGAGTGGAAACAAGAGAGAGGGATTGTTGAGGGATTCACAGCTTGGGTGATACTGCGCCTCTTCCTGAAGTCCTTGGTCCGGGAAGCAGCGATCGAACGGGAGCTCAGCGAAGAGATGCTGAGGAGATCACGCAGCTGTCGGGAGAGAGGAACTGGTCAGTTGGTATGACCGGGAGGCATCATACTTCTTCTCTTTGCCTTGCCTTTCTCTCCTAGCTAGCCCAAAAACAGGGACTATTTGTAGGAAAAATTTACTTTGAAGGCAAATCCTTTCCCGGGGAAAATGAACAGGGACAGAAAAGAAAAACAACTCCACACCTGGCATTTCTCTGATATCGGAAGATAACAAGGTTTCATCCCAGTAACAGGATCTTCCTCCGCTTTGAGGCTGCGGTGTGAGTTTCTGGAGATGGATTTGATAAGGTTTTGTTGCTTCCAGCGCCCAACTTTCCGGGAACACTTTTACTCCGTTCAAGTGGACTCCTTAAAGGTCAAGGACCTTTTGTCCACCATGGGTTATCGCAACATGAGGTCTCGTGTGGCTACGGGACTGGGGATTTTGCTGGCCTGACCTGGTTCGTTTGATCGTACGACCGTTATTGCCTACGTGCGCATCCGCGTGACCTCTCTGGTGGGTTAGAATAATTTTATATCAAAGTTGTAGATCCCGGGACAGAGTTTACCAAGGGGGCAACAGTACGTAGCCCAAGGACCAAACACAGTTACCGCTACATTTTCAAGGGCTGTGTTCTATTGGTGTGTGTGACCAAAAGCAAAATGGGTGAGGCCCAAAAGCCCAGTACATTTTTAGCATCAAGCTCACATTAGCAGTAAAGAAGCCATGAAGGATGCCCTTCAATATTTTAGAAAGATATGAAAGCATGTGTAAAAAAGACCTGGGCCAAGGCTAACAAAATGAAATTCAACAGAGAGAAGTGTAAGGTCCTCCACTTAGGTAGAAAAAATGGAATGCAGAAATATAGGATGGGGGACATGTGGCTGGATGGCGGTACGTGGGAAAGGGATCTAGGAGTCCTAATAGACCACAAGCTGAACATGAGTCAGCAGTGTGATGCGGCAGCCAAGAAAGCCAACGCAATTCTCAGCTGCATCAGTAGGAGTATGGTGTCCAGATCGAGGGAGGTACTGGTACCACTCTACTCTGCTTTGGTTAGACCTCATCTTGAATCCTGTGTCCAGTTCTGGGCACCCCAATTCAAGAAGGACATGGTCAGGCTGGAGCAGGTCCAGAGAAGGGCGACCAAAATGGTGAGGGGCCTGGAAGCCATGAAGCCCTGTGAGGATAGACTTAGAGAGCTGGGTATGTTCAGTCTGCAGAAGAGAAGGTTAAGAGGGGACATGATAGCTATGTTTAAATATTTGAAGGGATGTCATGTAGAGGAAGGAGAGGGCTTGTTTTCTGCCGCTCCAGAGACCAGGACAAGGAGCAATGGATTCAAGCTGCAGGGAAGGAGATTCCACCTGAACCTCAGGAAGAACTTCCTGACGGTCAGGGCTGTCCGGCAGTGGAATCTACTGCCTCGGAGTGTGGTGGAGTCTCCTTCCTTGGAGGTTTTTAAGCAGAGGCTGGATGGCCATCTGTCGGGAGTGCTTTGAGGGTGTTCCTGCATGGCAGGGGGTTGGACTGGATGGCCCGTGTGGTCTCTTCCAACTCTACATTTCTATGATTCTATGATTCTATAAGACCTGGGAAAAAAGATACCCACTGATAGTGCCAATTGAGGAAGGTCAGAGGGCTGGACTGGGACAGCACAAGAGTCTCATCTCTTGAGGTTCTCCACTTCTTTCCTAGATCAGGGAGAGAGATGAGAACTATTTCATTGTGTTTCCGTGTCACACCATGGACAGGGGTGGGGGTTAGAATCACAGAGTTGGAAGAGACCCCAAGGGGCAACAAGTCCAACTCGCTGCTGTGCAGGAATACACCATCAAAGCACTCCTGGCAGAGGACCTTCCAGGCTCTGTTTTTTATGGCCAAGAGGAGAGGTACCTGATGAGAAAATTTCACTTGTCAGGAGCAGCGGTCTGCAAAAAGGTTCAATCATCCGATTAAGATATGTGTGTGAATTTGCAAAGCAAAGGAAAGGGAGCGTGGGTTAAAGCCCCACTATGTCCCCACGAAAGCAGCACAAGCAAGCATTTTGAAGAAGAGAACAAGAAATGAGAAGCCGTGGAGGTGGAGGTGGGATCGATTCGGCCTTCAAAGCGCCCCCTGAGAGGGCAAGTAATGAATTCCCACATGCAGGGAAATCACAGTCAACATACTTTGAGGTGGAGGAGAAATCGGTTTGATGGACATGTGGGCTAGGACTGGAAGAGGACGAGTCTGCATTGAGAAGAAACATTGGTATTAAGGATGGCAAAGGGGGACCCATTCGGACAGGGTTTTGGCGCCCAAAAGGTCACTGCGTTGATGCTAAAAAGGAAGCTGCCTTTGATCATTCCAGACCCCTGGATCAGCCACTTTGCTCGCCCAGTACTGTCTCCGCCAGAAACAGGGAAAGTGTTTCCCCAAGAAAGATAGCAAAATCATGAACTGCCCTTCCCGAAAGTCTTCACCATTTAAATAAGCCCCTGGAAGTGCATGTGTTCTGCACTATTTTAAAATACCCTTTTTTCAAAACCAAAAAAAGTGGAACTCTAGCCCTTTCTGGTTGCATTTTTTTGTTTTGCGTTTTTTCTTTTTTTGAGGGGGGGATTTTGCCCCTAGCCCTGGCACAGTCACCCACGTGGATATAATTACTTGGCTGAATCTGGCTGCCCTTTGTTGGAGACAGAATAAGAACCTTTGGGCAGACATTGAGAAAAGCAAGGCTGTGATTCTGTTGGAGAACCTTGGGCATGCACCGTTCCACTTCAGCAGGGTTGCCATATCCCCATTTTGACCTGGTTCTATCCACATTCTAGGCATGCCCCCTACTCTTTTAAAAAAAGGTAGTAAGGACATTTCCGCACTAGAATGTTATAGTGCTATTATTCCACTTCCAACATCCTGTGGAATCCTGGGGTTTGCAGTTTAGGGAGGGGCCTTAAAGGCCCCTCCCTAAACTGCAAACCCCAGGATTCCACAGGATGTTGGAAGTGGAATAATAGCACTATAAGAGTCTAGCGCGGAAATGGCTTAAGCCTCTAACGCTGGTAGCCGCCCAAATGTGGGGTAAAATGCAAAGACAGTCTTCTGTAAACCTGTGCTGTGTGAAACAAGCCCACTTTGCCTTTCGGACACCAGAAAAGAGAAAGTGAGCTGTACAAGTGGCGGTGTGGAGGCGTCCTACGCTCAGTTAGCAAGCGTCCCAGGAAAAAGGTGGTGGAAATGCAAGAGATGGCAGGTGGATAAGCCTGTCCAGGTCCGTCACAGGTTGTCCAGCAGGATGAAAGGAGAAGGAAAAGGGTGGCCATCAGCCTGTCCAGAAGTTGCAAAGAAAGTCAGTAGTGCAAATAAACAATGCCAGCAAGGAGTCATAAATAATGGCCAAAATAAAGCCCAATTCAAGAACAGGAACAGCAAAGAGTACTGCCAGTCCCCAGGACAGATGATTGTAAGCAACAAAGCTGTCAGTAAACTTGATTTCATTTCTACAAAGAACATCACATATGGAAAGCAGAATTTGACCCAGAATAAGGAGGCCTGAAGACGGGGAGAAGGAACATCAGCAATTTAAGATGACATGACATTACTTGCAGAAAACCACAAAAGCTTGAAATATCTACTGACTGAAGTTATAACAGGGTTACAGCTAAACATTAAGAAAAGAAAAATCATGGCCACCGATGATTCACATAACTTTAAAGCTGGGGTGACGAAGACCCTGAATTAATTAAATGGCTCAGTCATTGCCCATTTCCACACTACACTGTTACAGTGCTATTATTCCACTTTTAACATCCTTGGGGGAATTCTGGGGTTTGTAGTTCAGTGAGGCCCAAGAGCTCTCTGGCTGAGAATTCTCAATGCCCCTCCCTAGACTGCAAACCCCAGGATTCCATAGGATGTTGAAAGTGGAATAATAGTGCTATAACAATCAAGTGCGGAAATGGCCATTAGCTGAAATGGAAACTGTAGTAAAGAAATCAGAAGAAGAGTAAGACTTGGAAGAGCAGCCAGCCAGGAACTAGAGAAAAGCATTGAGTGCAAAGATGTGACAGTAAATTCCACAGTCAGAATCATCCAGTCCATTGTATTTCCGATTCCTATATTTGGTTGCAAAAGCTGAGCTGTGAAAAAAGCTGGCAGGAAGAAAATCAGCTCCTTTGAAATATGGTGCCGTACCAAACTATCTAAGATTTACAAAACTGTTTCTGGAATGTGCTGGAAATGCAAGAATGAGCTGGGCACCTTTTACCATATATGGTGGACGCGTCCAAGCACCAAAAAGTTCTGGATTAGCATACATAGTAAGATTTCACGAATATTCAGCCGTAAATTTCCTATGACTCCTAAACTCTGTTTGCTGAATATGACACAAGACCTGCCATCTAACCTCTCTAAAGATAGGAGGATTCTATTATACTTGATAACGGCAGCCAGATTAGTTTTCGCAAGAAAATGGAAAACCTGTGAGACCCCCTCGTGCGAAGACTGGCGTTATAAAGTCCTTGAAATGAAGACAATGGACATTCTTTCACATATTGTTAAGGGAAGAGAGGAAGGAGAAATAAAAAAAGAATAGACACTGGTCCCAGAAAACTTACAGAGATTTCTACCCAGTGACAATTAACTGCTGGTATAACGCTTTTAGGACTATTATGAGACTCTATCAATTTGTATAACACTACACTACTGTTTGAAATATTCTAATGTTATGTGTAGATCTCTTTGTATATAGAGGCACAGGTTAGTTGGTATAGTCATTCATATTATTAGCAGTAATTGCTGTATCGCTCAGTTGAAGGTACGAACTGTATGTGCCCAAGTGAGCCCTGGTAACGGAAAGAATTCAGACATGCTGGGAGGATTTCTCTTGTTGACAGCTGAATAGGTACAGACTATGTTAAAGGCCATGGAGTCACTAAAGTTGAGTCTCTTAAGAAAGAGAAGCTTCTGGGTATAAATGCTGACACGGCAATGGACTGGATAACCCACAAAAGTGTAATGGAAGACTAGTAACCCACAATCTATGTTTCTTCCTCTTCGTTCTCTTTTCTTTTGCTTTCTATTCTTTCTTTTTTTTCCTTAAAACTGCAGACTTTTGATAAAATACTATTTTCATATTTATGCATAGTTTTATTTTATTGTATGGAAAGTTAAAGCTTACAGCGGATTAAACATCACCTTGATTAAAACTTTCAAGAAGTAACACCGAGGAGGGGAATCAGAGAGATATTTGGTTCCCTTATGTTTTTTATATGGTATCACATTAATGTTATATCTGTAACGTTGTTAAGGTTGTCATGGAACGCATATGAAGAAGACAGTTGTACATCACATGGAAAGTATCTTATGTGCAGACAAATTCAATAAAGATTATAATAATAATAAAAAAAGAAATATGGTGCCATAGAAGAGTCCTATGGCTGCCTTGGACTGCTAGAAAGACTAATAAACAGTGATGTATTTTTTACTCCAAGTCTCAAGTCTCTACCTTCCGGTCTCAAGTTGAGTCTCGAGTCCTTACAAGATACTTTCAAGTCAAGTCTCGAGTCAACTCTAAAGTCTGGGAGCCCACTTTATACCCCCACCTGTATTCCAGAATTTCTGGACAGAGTTGAATAAAGTCAGTTTTAACCATTTAAGTACAGCTGGTCCTCTGCTTTTGTGATTTTGCCATCTGCAGCTTCAGAAGCGGGGGACAGAATCCTCCTGACTTCCCATTTGCAAAGCTGGAGGCTATTTCAAAAGTGGGGAATAGGATCCTTCTTATTCCCCACTACTACGCTTCAAGACCTTTAGGAAGAAGGATCTTTCCTCCTCAAGCCCACTGCCTCACACATTTTCTGTTCTCCTGTGAGATACACGCCCTGCGCTCCGGGCACGAGTCTTGCCTTCTGCTCTTAGGAAAAGTTTTAGAAAGCTCCTATACGTAGTGGGGACGGGCTGCAAGCCCATTGCCTATCCCGTTTCCTCTTCCCTCTGAGAAATGTGTCCACACTTTGGGCTTGAGAAAGATCGTCGTGTGACCAGAAAGTTGTAACGTTTTTGGGTGAATATGTTATGTGACTGAACCAAGGGCAGCAAGTCGGTCACTAAAAATATGCAAGTCTCGAGTCAAGTCAGTGTGTAATTTTTGCCGAGTCAAGTCTGAGTCGAGTCACTGAAGTGACTTAAGTCCCAGTCTACTGATGCCAGTTTACATCACAGCAAATAAATGAGTCTTGGAGAAAATCAAGCCTGACCTCTTTCTAGAAGCCAAGATGGCTAGACGGAAGCTGTTGAACTCTGTATGTATCATGAGACAACCCGAACCTTTGAAAAGGAGCAACCCTGGGAAAAGTGGAAGGCAGTAGGAAGAGTGGGGGACTGTGCTGGAGGCAGCTGGGCTCAGTCAAGGAAGCCAGAGCTTTCCGGGGAGCCTTTCCGCACGAGACTGTTATAGCGCTACGATTCCACTTTCAACATCCTATGGAATCCTGGGGTTTGCAGTTACGAGGGGGGCCAGCCGGCCCCTCCCTAAACTGCAAACCCCAGGATTCCATAGGATGTTGAAAGTGGAATCGTAGCGCTATAACAGTCTCGTGCGGAAATGGCCCGGGCTTCAAATTTCTGCTCAGCCCAGTGGGTGACCTTGGGCACATCACACGCTTTCAGCCTCAGAGGAAAGCAACGGCAATCATCCTTCTGACCAAATGGTGCCAAGAAAACCCCATAATAGGTTCACCTTAGGATCTCCATAAGTTGGAAATTCCTCGAAGGCACACAACAACACATATTCTTTATAGTGGGATTTCTACTAGATATTTGCATCTATTTTATGCTCTACTGTGGCGCAGTATTTGAGCATTGGACTCAGACTCTGGAACACCAGGGTTCAAATCACTGCTCAGCCCTGGAAACCTACTGGGTGACTTTGGGCAAGTGTCATTCTCTCAGCCTCAGAAGAAGGGAAGGACAAATTCCTCTTTAAAAAAAAAATCTTGCTAAGAAGACCTTATGACAAAAGCTTGCCATATGTTGGGGCTGACCTGAAGGCAGAAAACAATCACAGTCTATTTTGTATTTAGGGCTCTGCAGTTGCATAAGTGGAAGAGTTCTACAAGCAAATCCGATTTTGGCACCTCATCGGATGCATGGAGCTTTGGAAGCCTGGGTTAGCCTCTGATCTATATAAACTATGCTGTCTCCTTGTTCTAAAAAACTATTTAATTAAAACTGTAAATGGTTGAAATCGTTGTGACTGAATTTTCAGCACCCATTTACCACTGGCCCCGTAGAATCCCAGAAAAAAGTTTTATAGATCGTTGCCATCCAACACAAAGTGTTGCATAGCAGCGTTAATGCATAACTTCACACTTGGAAATGTACTCTACATAACCCTGGTAGAGAATCACGGTTCAGCTCTTCCTTTCAAAAACCCAAGAATGGTGGGAGAGGGAGATGTCTGCGCCGCCCGTGAAAAACTCGGCCGCAGAGACAAAACAGACGGACAGACGGTGACTCATTTCTGCTCCCTGGGACCCTGCAGTCAGCAGAAGCAAAGCTAGCCGTCTTGAGGGAAAGATCAAGCTGGAACGATTGGAAAGGGGCCAGTCGTTTGCTCCAAGGCTGTGAGTGCCTCATCATCACACGAGAGGGATGACGCCAGGGCTCCAGGGCTCATTCGTTGCGCATGAATCCCCGGGGACTGTGAGGCTCAGTCACCCCATAGAGCTCTGTGCAGACCCTTGCTCATGCCCGGTGCTCCTGCAAACATTAAATAACAAGGATGCTTTCGAGGGGCCGTTTGAGTGGAGAGCCCCCAGTCTCTCGTCTCTTCAGCCTCGTGCGGCTGCTGCAGACAAAGCCCTCTTCCCATTTTTCACAGGAGACGCCATGTTTGATGGGGGTCCCAATGCCACATTAATGGCTAAGGAGATGATGTCACTCTTCCTTCGTAAGCATCCAGCCATCAGCCGGGGGTCCGGGACGATCGCTTAAAGGCATCTTCTCCAGAAGGGCAAACGTGTGTGTGTGGGGGGGTTGCTGTAAGTGGGAGAAGGGGAGAGAAACTAGGAAAATGTAAAAGTTGCTGGAAAAAGTGGGATGACAGAGGAATAATCAGGACTCTTGCTGCCAATTCAAGACACTTGGAAGATATGCTACACCGCAAAACTGTAGGAGTCTGATGGCACATTAACCACCAAGGCTGCATCCTGTGGAATCCTGGTGTTTGCAGTCTTGTGGGGGGCTAGGAATCTCCCCCACAGAACTCTAAATATCTCCCCAAACTATTAATCCCAGGATTCCATAGGATGCCAGCCACGGCAGTTGGAGTACTATGAATTCTATAACCATGAGCACAGTGGGAAAGAGTTTTCAAGGTGCGATCATCATTATATTGACAATTTTATTTTTGATTCTTTTCACAATGATCCCTAAGGTGGAATTTGAACTTTTCACAGCTGCCACTCAGTGGGTTGATGTCAAATTATCCAGCACGACCCCAAACGATCTCTCACGCTCCCTTACTGCCGCCAGCATCAATGTGAAATGGGGATATTTTCCCCCCACGGCATGCATCGCTTTACAGTTAAACACATGAAATTTCATTTGCCGTTTTGCTGTTCCTCTTTTGAGTTTGGAGAGATTCTTTCTACTATCTATTAATTTATCTATTCATTCATTGAACTTATACGCCACCTTTATTTATGTGTTTATATGCTGCCTTTTCTCCCAGAGTGGGACCCAAGGTGGCTTCCGAAAAAAATTAAAAAACATTAAAAACGTTTAAAACAATTAAACCCTTAAAACATATAAAACTGTAAAAAGTTACAATGATTTTTTTAAAAACAGCTTAATAAATAAAAAGCTTCTCTGCTTTGCAAGCCTGCTTGAAAAGAAATGTCTTTGCCTGCTAATAAAAGGAAAACAGGGAGAGGGCCAACCAAGCCTCCTGTGGAAGAGAGTTCCACAGGGTGGGAGCAGCCACTGGGAAGACACTCTCTCCCGTGTCCTCGCCAGGCAAGCCTGGGATGGTAGTGGGACTGAGAGACAGCCTCCCTCTGCAGATCTAAGCGCTCTCGCAGGTTCATACAGGGAGATAGGAGTCTTTCAGGTAGACCGGAGCTAAGCTTTGTCGCGCTTTATAGGTCATAACCAGCACTTTAAACTGTGCCCAGAAACAAACCAGTAGCCAGCGAAGCTGTTCTAACAGGAGAGTTATCTGCTCCCTGTAACTGACCCTCGTCAGCATTCTGGCTGCTGCATTTTGAACCCACTGAAGTTTCTGAACAGTTTCCAAAGGCAGCCCCACGTAGGGTATGTTACAGTAGTGTTACCGCAGTTTCTAGCCCGGGCTTGTGGTATACAAGATATCATTTGATATCAATAATTTGGCCTTCTTTACCCATTCCTCTCCACGTGCTTGCAAGGCCCCCCGACAAGCACGCGTACAGGCACGGCCGATAATAGCCGAAACGTTCCAAACAAATCCAGGCAGGCCAGAAATAGCCGGACTGCCGCTTTAGGAGACCTCAAGGCAAGTACCGCATTATGTATGCACGCTACTTACAAAAGATCCCCTGCCCCGCGCGGGCAGCGTGACGAGCCTAATACTCAACCGTCAAGCACTCCGCGTTTGCATACTGGCTACTCTATTGACCACTCTGTCCTAACTCAATCATGCAAAATACTGACCTTTCGGAGGCTTTGTCTCCAGCCTGAAACTCATTGTTATCCTCGAGAACGGACTAGCCTGCGGCCACATTTTCCCCTATAAGAACCCCTGACTTCGAGCGTTTCGTTGGATCGCTCTTGGCTTCCATCCCGCCTTGCTGTCGCTTCGTCCGGCGAGGCTTCCCCTCGGCTCCTCGTGCTGAGAATCCTTCCTTCCACGAACTTCGTCTTCAGACTACCCGGGCTTCAGGACAGGTGTAGTATTTCCCATACAAAACCTCCTCTTAAAATCCCTCTATCCAACTCCTACCTTTATTTCAATAGTTCTCCGTGTGTGTTGCATACACGTGTTTGACAGTACATCAGTAAAACAACTATTATTATTTACTTCTGTTTGCTCCTTGACTCGGCCTGACCCCGTAGACATTGGGTT
The DNA here is from genome assembly GCA_030412105.1 of Cyclura pinguis. Lineage (NCBI taxonomy): Eukaryota > Metazoa > Chordata > Lepidosauria > Squamata > Iguanidae > Cyclura > Cyclura pinguis. Next base: position 3,973,937 of record CM059602.1, read on the forward strand.
CAAGATCTCACTACGTTGCCCTGCCTTTCGCATTGCTAACTAGTGCTCTAGCTAATTCCCATTCCCCATTATTTTGAGCACATTGAGGTGTCCCTTGCGGGACCCCCAGAAATCAGGGTAACAGAGGTCCAACCGAGATGTAATCAAGGCATGTGTCGCTGCAGCCAGATCTGACTTTTCAAGGAACGGGTGCAGCTGGTGCACGAGTTTTAACTGTGCAAATGCACTTCTAGCCACTGCTAGGTTCAGAGTAAAGTCTAGGAGAACATCGGGGGAGCGTAACCAGCACAGGCAGCCTTTTTCGTTCTAACTACCCTAAATATTTTGGTGGTGTCCACAAACTTAGTTACTTCACTGCTCACCACCAACTCTAGATCAATAATAAGCTGAAAGGAAAGGAAAGGAATGGAAAAGGAGGAAAGGAAAGGAAGAAAAGGGCATGTCAAAAAAAAAGAAAAGAAAAAAAGCTGGCTTGAGCCAAGGAATGAAATCTGATCTCATCAGTCATGCCGCTCTCTCTAATGCTCTCTTGATGACATATCGCTAGACCAAAACTCAAGGAAACAACCTCCATCTCTTGTAATGAGCCCATCTGTCTAACAAGGGTGGATTATTAGAAAGAGCAAACATCAGCCTGCCGGGCCCAGGAGGTAGAGGTGACGCGGTGGGAATTGAATATGACAAAGCATAAATTATTTACAGATGCAGAGATGTGTCGACTCACAACCAGCTTTGTCCCCTCCGCATGCAAAAGGACAACTTTCAGGTTGGAGTCCTGATCCTGTGTACATTTAACAGGGAGTAAGGCTTGCCAAATTCATACCTTCCCACTGTCCCAATGTGGCCAGGACAGTCCTGATTAATCCTCCGTCACCCCACTTTCTCAGCTGCGTTTAAAATGTCCTAGTTTCTCCCTATCCTCCCACGTTCCCTCTTTGTCCACAGCTTATTTCAGTTGCTGCAATTTGAGTTCCAACTGGAAAAGCAGTTTGCATTATCTCAACAGATGAGAGAGGGGAGGAAAGGATCTTGTCCTTCCCAGTAGGCTCAGGCAAAAGCAAACTGCTGCAGCCTCTTTTGCCGGTCTCTTCCTCTTCGTTAATCACTTTTACCATCTCGGTCACACTCTGATGTTACTTGGCCAAACGTGCCCTGGTTTTAATCTGTAAAATATTGGAGGGTATAAAAACTTGGTGAAATATACGTCTGTATAAACATGCATAGGATTGTACTGTCATTAAGCTGACCTGCAGCAAACCTTTCTCATGCACACAGACAAATCCTGCAACTTGCAATTAACACACATCGTGGCTGAAGATGTGCTGAGAGCCAGCGGCTAAGGCGATAAGGTCAGGCAAAATCAGGAAGACCGGATTTGTCAATAAGAAAGGACAGACGGTTGGGACCTCCAGGCTCAGAGACAGTCTATCTTTGGCCACAAGTTTGAGGTTCCCCAGAACAACTGAAAATAAGATACCAGATTAGAATACAGCACTTTGGTCAACAAAATTCCTCTTACGGAACTGGATAGTAACCAGCGCTGTTTGATCCCACTGCCTGGAAAAGAATCTCAAGATTACAGACGAAGCTTTGAAAAAGTTACTGACCACGCTGGCTGGGTATTTGGGGTGGAGTTTGGGTTAGGAGTCTTTTCGAAGCTCTGATACTGGAAAGAACCATTCAAAGCATAGCATGGAAATCTGTAGGCTGCCAAATTCATTAATTCCCCCCCCCCCTTCAATAATCCATCTGGTGTTCTCTTAGGTAACAAGCCCTCCAGGATCATCACTGTTGTTGCTGGTTTATGCCTTCAAGTCATTTATGGTGACCCTACAGTGAACCTATCATAGAATCACAGAGTTGGAAGAGGCCCCAGGGGCCATCGAGTCCAACCCCCTTCTGCCATGCAGAAACACCCATCAAACCATTCCCAACAGATGGCCATCCAGCCTCTGCTTAAAAACCTCCAAAGAAGGAGGAGACTCCACCACACTCCATGGAGGCAGCAGCAGAGTCCACGGCCGGACAGCCCTGACTGTCAGGAAGTTCTTCCTGAGGTTCAGGTGGAATCTCCTTTCCTGCAGCTTGAATCCATTGCTCCTTGTCCTGGTCTCTGGAGCAGCAGAAAACAAGCCCGCTCCCTCCTCGACATGACATCCCAACATGGATATCGTGTCCCCTCTTAGCTTTCTTTTCTGCAGACTAAACATACCCAGCTCCCTAAGCCACTCCTCACAGGGCTTCATGGCTTCCAGACCCTTCACCATTTTGGTCGCCCTCCTCTGGACACGTTCCAGCTTGTCAACATCCTTCTTGGACTGAGGTGCGCAGAACTGGACACAGTATTCAAAATGAGGCCTAACCAATGCAGAATAGAGTGGTACCATTACCTCCCTCCATCTGGACACCATACTCCTATTGATGCAACCAAGAATCGCGTTGGCTTTCTTGGCTGCCGCATCACGCTGCTGACTCATGTTCAGCTTGTGATCTCCCAAGACTCCTAGATCCCTTTCACACATGCAGTTATCCAGCCACGCGTCCCCCATCCTATATTTGTGCATTCCATTTTTTCTGCCTAAGTGCAGGACCTTACATTTCTCTCTGCTGAAATTCATTTTGTTAGCTTTGGCCCAGCTCTCCAATCTGTCGAGGTCATTTTGAAATTGGGTCCTGTCCTCTAGCATATTAGCAACCCCTCCCACTTTGGTGTCATCTGCAAATTTGATCAGCATGCCCTCCACTCCTTCATCCAAGTCATTGATAAAGATGTTGAATAGCCCTGGGCCCAGTACAGAACCCTGTGGCACCCCGCTAGTCACTTCTCTCCAGGATGAAAAGCAGCCATTGGTGATCACCCTTTGGGTTTGGTCGGTCCACCAATTACCAATCCACCTAACAGTAGCCCTGTCCAGCCTGCACTTTACTAGCTTCTTTGCAAGGGTTTTCTTGGCAGGATTTGTTCAGAGCTGGTTTGCCTTTGATTTCCTGTGTGACTTGCCCAATGGGTTTCCCTAGCCAAGCAGGGATTGAACCTTGGTCTCCAGAGTCATAGCCCAATGCTCAAACCACTACACAGTGCTGGCTCGAGGGTGCTGCACCCCTGTTGATAAATAGGTGCAGCACCAAGGATCTCTCCCTTGCAGCTGGCTAAAACCTGGAATGGATTCTGGAAACTAGGATTCAAATCCCAGCTTAAACACTGAGCGACCTTGGGCAAGTCACAATCTCAGCCTCAGAGGAAGGCAAAAGCAATCCCCCCGTGAGTAAATCTTGCAAAAAAACAAAACAAAACTGTGATAGGTTCTCTTTAGGGTTGCCTAAGTCAGCACATACTTGAAGGCACACAACAACAAAGTGCTCCTGACAGGAGGAGATCATTTCTAGCCATCATCTTTCTCTGTCTCTCTCAAATCTTTGAATACTGGCTAATGGTAATCCTAAGGCAAACCTATCGGGGGGGGGGGTCCTTGGCAAGGTTTCTTGCTTTTGCCTTTCTCTGAGGCTGAGAGAATGTGACCTGCCCAGGGTCACCCACTGGGTTTCTATTGCCAAGTGGTCCCCAGAGTCATAGCCTGGGCGTATGCACACGCCTGCCTCCGTCTCCCTTTTGTCAGGGACGTGGCAGCAGGGGGTGTGGGCACAGAGGAACATGGAGGCAGGAGTGTGTGCGTGCCCAAACTGCTCCCTCGTTTGCAAAGAAGGGAGCCGTTTTGGCATCCACACACACATTCCCGTTGCCACATCCCTGCTGCTGCTGCTGCTGCTGCTGCTGCTGCTGCTGCTGCTGCTGCTGCTAGTGTCCAGCAGCAGGGCTTTGCAGACCCCCTGTGAGGGGTCCCCAGACCCCAGGATAAAAACCACCGCTCTAGTGGTTCAACAGACTACAAACCCCAGGATTCTATAGAACGGAACCACGGCAATTAAAAGCGGAATCCTAGTGCTAGAACTGTGTAACGTGAATAGGGCCAATTTCTGCTCAGTTTTCTGCTCCCCAGAACGGGGATGCTCTCTTTCAAGCCCATGCCATGGTTGTGCTGCTTTCCTTTTCTGGTGTGTTTCCAGGCTTCTGTGTTCCCAGGATGTATTTATAGAGCTGGATGGTACATGTGGAAACCCTGGGGGATACAGCCATTTATTTCCCAACCCTTTCCATTTCCTCCTTCCGCTCTCTTTCTCCCTGTCATTTTTTCCTCTCAATTTCACCCCAGCCATCGCCTTGTTTCAGTGTTCAGCTACTCCGTTTTGGGTCTGAATCATCACCAGCCAGGCTAAAAGGTGGCAGCCGACTGATTCCCTGTGTGGCAACTACAGATATGTCCAGAACTAGTTTTCATAGTGTGGTATATTCATTTTTTTTTCATGCTTCCAACATAAATTTGAAATATGACTTTTTGAACAGGTGTTTCATTTTATCCTATTTCAGTAAAGACGAAGGCAGAAAGACTGCAGTGACAGTAGTTAAAATATTTAGTAAGGATAGACAGATAGAACCCTAGAATCCCAGAGTTGGAAGGGACCACAAAAGCCATCTAGTCCAATCCTCCCCCCGACTTCCAGGAATACTCAGTTACAGCATTCCTGAAAGACATTCCGTCTAGCCTCTGTTTTAAGACCACCACAGATGAACACCCTCCAAGGCTGTTGAACAGCTCTTACAATAAAAAAAAGTATTTTCAAATGATTAGGAAGAATCTCTTTTCTTGTAATTTGAATCTATTGGTATGTGTCCTAGTCCCTTGAGCAGCAGAAAACAAGTTGGCTCCGTCTTCTATGTGACATCTCTTCAGGAATTTAAAGATAGCTATCATGCCACCTCTTAGTCTTCCCTTGTCTAAGCTAAACCTACACAGCTCCCTCAGTCATCCCTCATCGGGCTTTGTAGTTTCCGGGCCTTTGATCATCATTTTATCATCCTCGGGACCCATTCCAGCTTGTCAACATCCTTCTTGAATTGTGATGCCCAGAACTGCACACAGGACTCCCCATCAGATCTTACCAAAGCAGAACAGAGTGGTGCTATGACTTCCCTTGGCCTAGACACTATATTCCTGCTAGTGCAGCCAGAATCACATCAGCATTTTTGGCTGCTGCATCACACTGCTGACTCATTTTAGCCTGTGGTCTACTAAGACTCCTAGATCCCTTCCACGTGTACTACTTTCAAGCCAGATGTAATCCATCTTATACTTATGTTTCATTTTTCCTGCCTAGATATAGCACCTTACATTTATATCTGCTGAAATTCATTTGGTTAGTCTTGGCCCCATTCTTTAATCTGTCTAGGTCATGTTGAATCCTGAGATGTAGGTACAGGGGAGGACAAAATTGCACCTCAAATAAGAACTCTGTCCTCCCCATGAACTTTTCCTTCAAACCCCAAATTTCTAGGCATTGCAGTAACTTGAAACTTCAGTTGAGCCTTTAGATATAAGAGTTTGGGTATCGAAAGCAAAGGGGCAGGCCGAGTGACCAAACACAGCAAAAAGTTTCTAGGCAGGAATGCTTTTCAATCTCTCGCTCTCTGTAGTGCTAAGAATGTGAGAACTGAAGGAAAATTTCATGGGGGTCAGAATTCTTATTTGAAAGGACAATGCTCTCATTTCCCCCCTTACCCAGTAGCTATACCCCAATGATTAGATAATAGATAGATAGATAGATAGATAGATAGATAGATAGATAGATAGATAGATAGATAGATGATAGATAGAATCATAGAGCTGGAAGGGACTCCAAGGGCCATCCAGTCCAACACCATCAAAGCACTCCCTTTGGCAATGGCCACCCAACCTCTGCTTAAAAGCCTCCGAAGAAGGAGATTCCACCACGCTCCCAGGCACCAGCGGATTCCACCGTCAAATTGCTCTTATCATCAGGAAGTTCTTCCGATGTTTAGGTGGAATCACTTTTCCTGTAGTCTGAATCCTAGACTGCACTGTTTGTGCAAAGACACTTCAGTGGTGCATCCACACTTTGCCATTATATCAGTTTCACACCCCTTTAATTCTCACGGTTCCACCCTGAAGAATCGTGAGGTTTGTACTTTGATAAAGGGCTTAGAATGGCACTGCTACAAAGACGGAGTCCCCTGAACTACAGATTTCAACTGATTTTGTCGTCAGTCCCTTTCTCCCTAGGATTTATTCTTCAGGGAGTGGAGTGGAGCTTTCTATCGGCTGCATTCTAAGCACCTCACTAAACTACAAGTCCCAGGATTCCTTAGGGTAAGGCCATGACAGATGAAGTGATATGGAATTGATATAATTGAGGCCATTTCCGCACGAGGCTGTTATAGCGCTATGATTCCACTTTCAACATCCTATGGAATCCTGGGGTTTGCAGTTTCGGGAGGGGCCACTTGGCCCCTCCCGAAACTGCAAACCCCAGGATTCCATAGGATGTTGAAAGTGGAATCATAGCGCTATAACAGCATCGTGCGGAAATGGCCTGAGTAGTGCAGATAAACAGGAGAGGTGGAATCCTGTTGGTCCATTTAATCCACCATTAAGTGGTGAGACAACACAAGAGGAAATCCCACTGACTCAATGGTGCTACTCTACTCAGGACTAACAATAGGATTTAGGACACTGTCTCCCAGCCTGTCCTTAGCCCCAAGCGTGCCTCATTCCTTTTCAGCCAGAGAATCTGGGCAGCAGCTAAAAAGGCCACATCAAGCCTCCCAGAAGCCAGCGTTTTTCACTTTCATTGCTTTTGTTCATTTAGCAGATGCCTCTCATGAACTGCGTGCCCTCTGTTTAATTACATTAACGTAATTTAGGACTTCATGCAGCAGAGCTGCCGGTTCATCAACAGTTCTGCTGACTCGTTTCTGCAGGAATCGTCGGCCTCTCCCATCCTCAGCCCCTACCCACCCGCTTTGGGGCTGCCAAAATATTCAGAGGTTGCTTCTGCAGCAAACAATCCATCAGGAAGTATTCTGGCCAGAGGAGGGTGTTGATGCAAAGCCAAGATCAGGAGAAATTGTATGTGTGTGTGTGTGTGTGTGTGTGTGTGTGATGCTGAAGCACCTTACCTAGCAATATTTTCCCTTGTTTATATTGTATTTGTTGGAATTTAATTAAACATATATATCAGAAGAACAAAGATGGAGATTGCAAGCTCTCTACCCCAGTGCAAATAAAAATAACAATGAATTGCCCAGTGTCTTTGCAGGCAAAGAGCTGGATTTGAACACCAGACATCCAGATTCCAGTCTCAGCTCAGCCATGGGACAGATAGATGGCATAAAATTTGCAAGCAAAAGGATCTTGTAGCACCTTTGAGACTAACCAAGGACATTTCTGCGCTAGACTGTTATAGCGCTATGATTCCACTTTCAACATCCTACGGAATCCTGGGGCTTGCAGTTTAGGGAGGGGCCTTTGAGGATGGCCTTTGAGGCCCCTCCCTAAACTGCAAACCCCAGGATTCCGTAGGATGTTGAAAGTGGAATCATAGCGCTATAACAGCCTAGTGTGGAAATGGCGCAAGAGAAAGAAGTTGGTGGCATAAACTTCCATAGACTGAGTCTACTTGATCAGATTCACGGAGTGAAAAGAGATGCATGGACAGCCCTGCTCATTCAGGAGCATAAATGTCTGTCCAAGCATCTGATGAAGCAGACAGACTCAATGAAACCTTGTGCCACAAACTCCTTTCTCTCGGAGAAAGAAGGTGGTAGCATAAACTTCCGTAGGCTTAAATCTGACGAAATGTTTGATGAAGTAGACTTCAGTCTATGAAAGCTTATGCTACCAGCGTCTTTCTCTCAGTCTCCAAGGTGCTACAAGATCCCTTCGCATACAGATACAGACTATCATGGCTATGCCTTTGAATAATATTTGCAAAGCACTGAAACCACAGGAAACCGCTACCGAAATTAGGACTGAGGGGAATATGGAGTTGGAAAAGGAGATCTCCGTCAACGCTCTGCAGCCACAGAATACCAGCTGTACTATCCAGAACAAAAGACGTTGCTGTCATGAAGACAGTGAGTGCACTGCCACGGTACAAGACATCCCTAGAGGAACTGGGGACTGGAGTGACCAAGCCCTAGAGAGGAAGTCTGGGAGGAGAATCCAAAGGTCAACATCTGTCCACGCGACTTGGCGGAAACGTCCTTCCTGCCCCACCTGAGTGCATTTCCAACTGAACATGAGCAAACTCATTCACCCAGTTCCTAGCAGGCAACTAACATTTTTTAACAGGGGCCCCATGACTGCAAATGCTCCAACATTTCACAAATGAGAGCCAGTGTATGTGACCAAGCAACATTATAGTGTGGTTGAGATGGCAGAAACTAGGAGAGGCTACAGCAGTTTGCTTTTGCCAACTGGGAAGGGGAAGATTCCAACCTCACATCTCCTCTCCATCCTTCTCGCTGAGTTAACTGAGAAAAAACTATTTTTGCAGTTGAAATCACTTCGCAGCAACTGAAGCAAAATGAAGACCAAAGGCAGAAAGTAGAAGGAGGAGAGATAAACCGGGACATTTTAAAAACAATTGGAAAAAGTAGGATAACAGATGATTAATCTGGACACTCCTGCCAAATCGGAACAGTTGAAGGGCGTGCCTTATTTTAGAATTGGTCCAAATAAAATCATGGTCTTTTATTTCCTACGTGTTTTTGTTTGGGAAAATGCCTTGTTGCTGGGTCAATGCCAGTTGCTCAAATTCTCATTCATTCCTCACAGTTCTACCGTACTCTCATCCTGGGATCTTTAGAAACCCTGAAGCTTAAGGTGGGAGTGGAGGCATCCTGTCTCCAGTTAGCACACAATTGCAAAAGCACGCGCACAAACATTAAAAGCGCCACACAGCGCATGTAGAACACAGGCTGGCATTCCATATGCTGGTGAGAGATTCATTTTCAACCGTTGATAACAGATGGCAAGGCAGTTCTGTTTCCCCAGCATACCTAACCTAAAGAACAAACACCCTTCTTGGCTGCTAAATTTTCTTAAAGCCGCGCGGGGGATACGTTATTGCGGGGTACACGAATACATCTGGCAAAGCAACGGCTGCCTAGGTTAAGAATCCTTGCTAAGGAGAAAGCAGGTCTTAACAAGCCCGGCACTCTTTGCATCTGTGAAATGCAGACGGTTGCACCGGGAGGATGCGAACTTTGGCACAGGTTCTGTCCTTCTGTGCTTTGGTCTCAAGCAAGAGAACAGACTAGCAAAGAGAAACGCATGGCCAAGTTGCATAACTCCACAACAACTCAGCCTCTCTGGTGCTGCTCTCCGGCTGGGAAGAGAGAGGATGCTCTGTGTCACAGATTGTGCAAGCAGCAAAGGTGTGGAAAAAAACAGAGGAATAAAGCCCCATCTCTGGACCTCTGCTGCGGTTCACCCTGGGGAGACGGGGCTTTCCAAGGCCTTGCGTCGAAACAACAAAGAGACCTGTGGTACCTTAAAAGCTATCACACTTACTATAGCATGAGCTTTCCTAGGGAAGTAAATCCTCAGCTATTTTATCCTAGCAGGAAACAAATCATAATTACGGTAGTTTTCACCCTGCTGTGAGAGAAAACAAATATTACCCTGCAGTATTCTCACCGTACTCAAACGTCCTGAAACATTTCAGAGGAAGTACTCCGCAGAGAAAAGCACGTGGGAGTTTTGCACACATACAAATGTCTTCTTTGCAGTGAACAGGATTCCTGAATGGGAAACAGTATTTTCTGAGCAGGAAACCCATTTTCTGTGCAGAAAAAAAAAATGTGCAAAAAAGCTGGGTATCTTTTTAAAGAATAATTCCTCTGTCATACCTTGGAATATTCAAACAGCAGGAGAAAACAGCACAAAATTCTCTCTGGGCTATTATTCTTCTGCCTGTGTTTCCAAATTGTTGGGAAACCCTTTTTTTTTTTGATCTGGGAAAGATAATTAGATCTATACTTTCCATCTCTATTGTGGACTGCAGCCCACAGTTGTCTCGCTCGCAGCAGCTGCTGGGAGTCAGTGCGATACACCGGTAATTTTTGGTAGTTCATCAGCAAACACATACACAACCCGTGGCAGTTAATGTGGAATCGTGCTCTCATTGTGTAGTGTGAAATGACCCACAGCCCCATCTTCTAACACATCCCTCCCAGTCTATTTTCACTTGTGCTTTAAACTGTACTTTTAATGGTGCTTTTAACTGTATTTTTAATTGTACTTTTAATTATGATATATTTTAATTATAGCATATTTGTGTTGAAATGGTCTCTGTTTTAGTGTATTTTAACTATGATTTTTTAGTTGTCTCTGTGCTATACTCTGTCTTGGGCCTTGGGAAAAGACTGGTAACAAATGAAAATAATAATAATAATAATAATAATAATAATAATAATAATAATAATTATTATTATTATTATTATTATTATTATTATTACTCCAGACAGCTGTTTGCTGCCCCCAAATGAATGTTTTCCAGTAGTGGCATATCCTTCAACATTTAACAGACGAAAAGCAGGACACTTGGGGCCAAGCCACATCAGAGTGTGCTCAAGATGGCAAAAGCTGTATTAATGAGGAAGAGCACATCATCCAGGAGAGGCTGCAGCAGCTTCCTTCTGCCTGAGCCTATCGGGAAGGGCATCAATGCTCTTCTTTTTTCTTTTTTTTTAAATCATTTTATTCTATTTCACGTATAAAACATACATCTGTAACTGACAGTTTAATTGACATATTTCTGGTCTTCCACACAGATCTAGTTTTCATTATCACTATCTCTTGTCGTGCTTATAATATTGTACTACATTTAACTGTTAATATTACTCATTAATTCTTGCCTTTCCATCTCCACATTCCTGCCTCACGGTGTACACCGTGCAGCCCCCTCCCATCTCACCACCCATCATGAATTACAAATCTCCTTCTGATTACCCAGCAATTACCCACAACCGTTTACAATTTGCCATTCTCTTTGTATCTCGTCGTCTGAGTTCCCTTTTAACCTCTGAGAGACCATATCAGCATTTTTGTTTTCAATAAGCGTAGCCCACCATTGTTCTATTGTAGGTATTTGCTGAGTTTTCCACAACTTAGCATATTCAATCCGAGCTGTTGTCATCATATATAACAATATTCTCCAATATTTCTTTAAACCAGTGTCTTCTAATGTATCAGTCATATTTAACAAATACAATTCTGGTGTCTTAACAAACTGAACTTTCATTAATGCACACATTTTGTTGTGTATTTCACACCAATATTTTTTAGCTTTTGGACATGTCCACCCACATACGATATATCGTGCCGACCTCATTCTGGCATTTCCAACAATGCCCATTACCTGTTTTATAAATCTTTTTCAATTTATCTGGTGTCATGTACCATCTATGAAATATCTTATAATAGTTCTCTTTCAAACTCTGAGCTACTGTAAATTTCTGTGTTTTTTTCCAACTCTGCTCCCAAGACTCTAATTGAATTGAATGTCCGATATTTCGGGCCCATAAGATCATTGTTGCCTTTACAGTTTCTTCCTGCCTCTCCTGTTGTAGCATTTCTTGATATATTCGAGCTAGTAAATGAGGCGGGTTTTCAAACAGCCAGGCATCAATGCTCTTCTGAATTGACTGAAACCCACTTTGGCACTTTAAAACCTCAGTTTACAGCAACTGAAGCTGAGAACAAAGAGGGAAAATGGGAGGAGAAGTTGAGACATTTTAAAAACAGTGGAGAACGCGGGACAGCAGAGGATTAACTGGGGCTGTCTCGGTCAAATTGGGACGTTTGAGGAGGAGGTTATACACCTGGGGCGGGCTGCTTGGCCATTTCCGCACTAGCTTGTTCTAGCGCTATTATTCCACTTTCAACCTCCTATGGGATCCTGGGGTTTGCAGTTTAGGGAGGGGCCTCAAAGGCCCCTCCCTAAACTGCAAACCCCAGGATCCCATAGGAGGTTGAAAGTGGAATAATAGCGCTAGAACAGGCTAGTGCAGAAATGGCCCTGGTCTGCTTTCTCGAAGGCTCTTTCCTGAGGCGCGCTGTTGCGATGCGCCGGACAAGCTGACTAGTGTGAGACAACAAGGTTGCCCGGGCCAGGAATGAGCACCACCCCGGAGGATGAGAAGGGCCGGGGGGCGGAAAACGAAGGAAAATCGCCGCCGCGTCGCCTCGCCGGACGAGAGAGGCCTACGCCGGCCCGAAGCCTCCGAGCCGGGCCTAGGCGGTTGCCGTGGCAACCGCCCTCCCTCGGGAGTCGAGGCGCCTGCGTCGACTAGGCCTCGCCGCCTTCCGTCCGTAACCTCGGCGCCGGCGGAGCAGCAGCGGCGGCGGCGGCGGCTCCTTCTCTCTTTCCCGGCCGTGATGGGTGAGCGGGACCCGGCCTTCGTGCTCCAGTACTTGGCCGAGGTGGAAGCGCTGGCCGAGGAGGTGATGGCCGGGAGGCAGCAGGTAGGCCCGGCGCGCGGGAAGGCTGGCGGAGCGGCGGCGGCGGCTGAGGGAGAGCTGACTCGGACCCCCTTCGTGAGTCAGGCCCCCGTTTGCCATTTTGCCTTCCTCCCGAAGAGAATAAGGCGTTCGGGTTTTTCAACCCTTCATTCTGCATAAACTCAAGAGACGGGGTCTGCCTTATTCCCCCCCCCCCGCAACTTCGCATAATTAAGTCTTAATTTGGGGGGCAAAGCCGGGTCGAAATAAAAGTCGCTGCTGTTGTTATTTTCATTTACCAGTTTGGGTACCCATAGAATCAGAGAGTTAGAAGAAACTCCAGTCCAAGCCCCTTCTGCCATGCAGGAACACCCATCAAAGCATTCCCAACAGATGACCACCCAGCCTCTGCTTAAAAACCTCCGAAGAAGGAGGAGACTCCACCACACTCCATGGAGGCAGCAGCAGATTCCACGGCGGGACAGCCCTGACCGTCAGGGAGGTCTTCCTGAGGTTCAGGTGGAATCTCCTTTCCTGCAGCTTGAATCCATTGCTCCTTGTCCTAGTCTCTAGAGCGGCAGAAAACGGGCTTGCCCCATCCTCCATATGGCATCTCTTCAAATAGTTAAACATGGCTATGGTGCCCCCTCTTAACCTTCTCTTCTGCAGACTAAACCTACCCATCTCCCTAAGCCACTCCTCAGAGGGCTTCATGGCTTCCAGATCCTTCACCATTTTGGTCGCCCTCCTCCGGACATGCTCCAGCTTACCAGTATCCTTCTTGAACTGCGGCGCCCAGAACTAGACACAGGATTCCAAATGAGGCCTAACCAATGCAGAATAGAGTAGTACCGTTACCTCCCTTGATCTAGACAGGGTACTCCTCTTGATGCAACCAGTTGGTTGGTTGGTTGGTTATTGGAAAGACTACCTCTCTGTAAGATTTATCACATTGCTATCTCTGCAACAAGTATATTTGCAGCAAACTTGTAACAGGACTGTTTCTGTGCCCATATTGCATAATACATGGGTGAAGGGGAGCGATAAAAAGAAAATGATGCTTGCAATGAGGTAGCAGTTTTATTCTGCTTTAGGGGGAAAAAAAAGAGGAGAGAAGGGATCTCGCAGGATCCTTGAGACTGATAAATTTCAACATAAGCTTTGCAGGCCCCCAATCCACTTCTTCAGATGAGTTTTTATGCAGAGGAGTTTGACCTGCCATTCAGCTTCCCAATTTAAAAGAGAAAGGTGGTGTTATATCCAACTGACATAACCATAAACTACGACTATAAATAAACACAAAATAGAAATTGATCTGAAGAAGTGGACTGAAGTGCACAAAAACTTAATGCTGAAAAAAATGACGTGTGTCTAAGCGTTAGGTCACTTGGTGAGTTTAATGCAGGGGTATGTCTTGAACTCAAAGCTCCTTGGTGTAGACAAAATAGAAGAAAAAAACCCTGGTCCTCAAGTTGTATCCCTTATCGCCCTTTCACACTGCACAGGTATAGCACTTTGATTCCGCTTTATTTGCCTTGGCAGCATCTTGTGGAATCCTGGCACTTGTGGTTTGCAGAGGCACTAGAGCTCTTTGGCAGAGAGTTCTGAACCCCATATGAAACTTCAGGTCCCTGCCGTTAAAGTGGTATTACAGTACTTATATCATAATTGTGTGGTTTGAAATAGTTCTATCTGTGAAGACTGCCTATGTGGTGGAACAGATTCTCATGTTAAAATTAAACCTTAGCCGGCATGTGGGGAGAAGGCTGGGCTAGAGGCCTCCCATATGGGTTATTTGTTGTTGTGTGCTTTCAAGTCATTTCCAACTTATGGCGATCCTAAGGCGACACTATCATGGGGCAGAGAATGTGTGACACACCCAAGATCACCCAGTGGGTTCCGTGGCCAAGCGGGGATTGAATCGTGACCCCCAGCACTCAAACAACTACACCATGCTGGCTTTACCATATTGATATAGGCTGCCTGGGTTCACATGCCTGAAGCTCACCTTACAAGTTTTTTCTCTCCAGAAAAAAAATTAGAATACAGCATATTGATTAAAAAATAGTTCAGATGAACCCAGGCAGCCCACATCACCTGTTAAAATGTGAAAATGAAGCTCAACCCAAAGAGTGAACCTGGCTCTTTGCCATTCTGCAGTGTCTTCCCATAACTCTTGCTTCCCCTAATTCGTCTCTCCCCAATTCTATTATTTCCCACTTTCCCTGTTACTGTGCAGTGGAGTTACAAGATGCTACTCAGCTTCTCCGCTTAAAAGAGAAAGACATTACTACATACAATTAACATAACCGCAAACTTACAATCAAAAATAAGCTTAACATAAAATTAAAATAATTTGAAATAATAAAGAGCCATTTCAAAACAGAAAGCCCAGTACAATTAAAACATGGCATTTTAAGAGGGTGCTGTACTTTCTTTAAAAAAAATCAAGTACTAAAAAAGGCCTGTTGGAATACAAGTAATCTTTGCCTGCTAAAGGAAGGACAGTAATATGGGGTGGCTATTCTGACTCACCTAGGAATGGAGTTGCGCGGAGGCAGTGTTTGAAGAGGCCCTTCCTTGTGTCTCCACCAGCTGGCATTGTAAAGGCAGTGGGACTGAGAGAATGGCTTCTCCTGAGGATCTCAGGGCTGTGGGTTGAATGATCTGTTGCTAACATAGTACAGGTTGGGTATCCCTTATTTGGAAATCCAAACCCCAAAACTTTTTGCCACCAGCTGCCTGCTTCTGCCTTTGAGGTGGTGGCTGCAGCATTCCTGCTCATTTGTCTCTCAGATCCTCAGTCTCTCTCCAGCCTCACACCTCATAGACAAGATAAGCAGCAAGCAAATGAGATGTGAGACTGGAGAGAGAGACAAGGATTTGTGAGATGGCGGGAATCCAAGCATGGTGTTTGCTGTGAAGCAGAGGCTGTGGTGCTATTGCTCATTTGTTTGTGGGCTCTCTGGAGGTCTCCTGTATAGTACTGTATTTTACATATATGCAAATACAGGTATTCCAAAATCCCCCCAAAAATCCATAATACAAGACAGTTCTGATCCCAGGCATTTTGGATCAGGGTTACTCAATCTGTAATTTCCCACCTCTGTGTTAACTAACCTCTGTTAAGAACACCTGTGAAATACCTGTTTTATTACTTTCCAGAACATTAACTCCAGTAATTGTCATGAGCTCTTGAATATACTGTTTGCATGGTCTTCTCTTCTCCCCCTCTCCCATCCAAAAAAAAAAAAATCAAGGTGGCAGATGCACAGTAAAAGGACTTGCACACTTGTCTGACTTACCGTAGGGCCCCGACTTTGCCTTTCTCAATTTCATCACAATTTTACAGGAGGCAGGAAGTTTTCTGAATTGTTGTAAACAGAGATTAGCAGAATTAGGCTTGTTGCAGATGATTCAGATGACCTCTTCACACCAGCTTGTAGGTGTGATAAGGAGGGCACTTGTAAATTGGTTTTCTTGGTAATACTGTAAATACAACCTGAAGATTTCACCATTTCTCTTTCAGATTGTAGATTTGGATCAGAAGCGAAATCAGAACCGGGAGGCACTGAGGGCTTTAAGCCAGGAGTTACACTCTTCAGGTGAGGTGTTTTCTTCAACATATGAAACTGCCTTGTGCTGAGCCAGACTTTCATTTTGTCTGTCAAATTCAGCGTAATCAACTCTTAACTAGCCTCAGTCAGCTTGGTAGTGTCTTAAACAGACTGCTTTCCCAAGACTGCTGAGATTTTTTTAACTGGTAGTGTAAGTGATTGAACTTGGAGATTCCTGCATGTGAAACATGTGTTCTGTTCCTGGGCTCCTGGCCTCCCCTTGCTTTTAATCTTTGCTTTTAATCTTTGTTGGAGTCTTTAGAAGCCCATCGCTTCCCCAAAACATTGTCTCTGGTGGTTTGAGAGCACTGATTTATCTCCAAGTCTTCCTGTACTTCAGGAGGGAGAACTTTTTTTTCTGGGAATGTACCAAGTCTAATAATAAACATTCTGACTGAGGTGCTGATGCAGCCTCTTGTTGTGCTGTGTCGCCTGCTTTCTGGATTATTTGTTAGATCAAAACACAAATGTAACTTTCTGCAAGGAACCTGGGGTTGTATTTCTGTCTTGTACATTTTGCTAGTTTGAAAGTGAAGTGACCACCTGACCTAGAGAAGGCATTTGTTCTTAGTGCTCTAGCCACTGCACCATACGGGCCTGCTTATTATGCGTGAAGTTGGTGATTACCTTCACACACTGTGCTGAGTCTAGATGCTCATGAGGCTCCTGATATTTCTTTGCCCCACCTCTGTACAGCCAATGCTGGTATATCTCACTTAATGAAGTTGGTGTGTTCTTGGGCGTGACTTAATATAAACTTTTGCACCAGAGGCAGAAATAACACGGAAAGAATAAGGATAGCTTCCTACACTAGGGGAAAAAAGAGCAGTTCAGTACGTTTCGGAAATCCTTTTATTCAAAGTGAACAATAGGCACACGTGCAAGGTTAGGTGAGTCAGAAGAAACATTTTGAACCTTCTAAAAACCACCTGAAAGCCTCCAAAATGCTTCCAGGGATGACATTCATTCAGTCTTTCTTTCTGTCTTTCTGTCTGTCTATCTTTCTTTCTTTCACCAGCCTTCAATTTCCTTACAATTTTCATTTTGTGGACCAAGCTTATGGATTAATGCTTTTTAAAATGTGCTGCTCGTAGTTGATGAGGCAGGCTTATCTACTGTCCCCTATCTCCACATTTGCTGTTCACACATGCTCAGTACAGGATTCTGGAGACAGCTGCTATGTACCCTGCCTGTTGTAGGGAAGCATAGAGCTACAGTGGGATCTGCTACAGTAGAATGTCTTGTTTTTCCCCAGCTCAAGCTTTATTGCCTTGTTTGCTGCAGACATTCTGCTGCAACCTTACATTGAAAGTCTGTGTTTCACTTTCCTCCTTCACATAGAATTATAGAAATGTAGAGTTGGAAGAGACCACAGGGGCCATTCAGTCCAACCCCCTGCCATGGAGGAACAGCCTCAAAGCATTCCCAACAGATGGCCATCCAGCCTCTGCTTAAAAACCTCCAAAGAAGGAGACTCCGCTACACTCTGAGGCAGCATATTCCACTGCCAGACAGCCCTGACCATCAGGAAGTTCTTCCTGAGGTTCAGGTGGAATCTCCTTCCCTGCAGCTTGAATCCATTGCTCCTTGTCCTGGTCTCTGGAGCAGCAAAAAACAAGCGCACTCCCTCCCTTCACCATCCTCCCGGTGCCAATGCTGCTAAAAAATGCAGCTAGACAGAGGATGGGAAAGAAAAGGGGGCTTGGCAAGCATACAAAGACTTTGTAAAAAAGAGCTTCTTTGTCAGAGGATTTGTTAACTGAGGTATGCGTGTACTGAACAGGGAGAGTCTAGGGCACTACCTCCAAGTTCTGTGTGCTCTCCTTGGCCCGGCAGGGGTCCATGCAGTTGTTTCTCCGGGGGAAGGGGATGGAGTGGGGAGGCAGTTTAGATGATGAATCATAGAATCATAGAAATGTAGAGTTGGAAGAGACCGCACGCGCCATCCAGTCCAACCCCCTGCCATGCAGGAACACCCTCAAAGCATTCCCAACAGATGGCCATCCAGCCTCTGCTTAAAAACCTCCAAGGAAGGAGACTCCACCACACTCCATGGAGGCAGTAGATTCCACTGCCGGACAGCCCTGACTGTCAGGAAGTTCTTCCTGAGGTTCAGGTGGAATCTCGAAGCAGCTGGTCTCAGTTCAAAAGGAAGAAGAGGTGAGGGTGTGCTCACAGATGGAGTACAAAGAGTTTGGGATGGGGTACAAGGGGACAGAGCAGAGGTAGGCAACTCTCAACGCCCTCCCAGGCCACACACCCCCAGCAGCACTCTGAAATAGCTCTCTTCACCAGATGGCCACTACAAGTGCTTTCATGTTGCTTCCTCCTTTCACCGTTTTGAGAAAGTCTTTGATGAAAATAGAGGTATCTGGTGGTTCAAGGGGACTGACCTTCCCCATCTCACTGAAATCGGGGTGGGGTCCGGGGGCTTCAGGGATGGCAAAAGTGGGATCCAGGGGCCACAGGTAGCCTCTGGGCCACAACTTGCTCACCCCTGAACTAGAGAATAACTCCTTGCGCCCCATCCAGAAAGTAACATGCGTATGTGTAAGCCATACTTAGGCACACATAAGTTATTAACATGAGGCTGCATGTTATAATGCACTTTTGGGGTTACAACTCTGTCATGTTAAACCAGAACTCTCAACAGTTCTGGTTCATCACAGCCAATTGCTTGAGCAGCTAGACCATAGCTTTCCAAACTTTTCATATTGGTGACACACTTTTTAGACATGCATCATTTCATGACGCAGTAATTCAGTAAACGGAGGCAGCCCCTCCACCTGAGCCTGGCCTGCTGCCAGCCTCCCCGGGGTTTTCTGTGGCCATGGTGGGAGAGGCAGCCCCTCCACCCGAGCCTGGCCTGCCACCCTCGCTGGGATCTTCCTCGGCCCAGGGCAGTGGGGCAGCAGTGGGAGAGGCTGCTCCTTCACCCGGGTCTGGTCCGCTGTGGTGGCAGAAGAGGCAGCCCCTTCACCTGTTATGTTCATGTGACACACCTACACACTGCAGCCGACACACTAACGTGTTGCAACACATAGTTTGGAAAGCTCTGAGCTAGACAAACCATGGACTGCCTGAAACTGGCAGGAGCTACTCTGATGTGTTCAGGAGAAGCTAGAGCGCTGGCTTCTGCTGGCTTTGGATGGCATGCTAAATAAGCTACAAGTAGGATGCACTAGATGAACCCAGCTTGTCATGACCCGTGAGCTGGACCATTCCCTCAAAAATAATCCAGAGTTAAATCTTGCTCAGATTAGCTAACAAGCTCAGCGGTGATTTGGAGACGTGAAGGAATAAGTCTTCAGCTGAGGGGAAGGACAGTTTGGTGACTCAGAAAAACTTATTTGGTTTTTCTTGTGTTGATGATCAGATTAAGAGAACTGAATACAGCTCTTTCTCACTCTGTAAGAAATGCTAAAGTGGATGTGAAGTGAGAACAAGTTCAAAATCAAAGAAGCAATTAATTGTTTCAGAGAGTAAATTACAGGAGTTGAGTGCAACATAATTATGCCAAGAAAGATATTCCATGTTGGAGGTATTCCACTGCCAGAGTGTTTGATATCATTTGTTAAA
The DNA here is from genome assembly GCA_030412105.1 of Cyclura pinguis. Classification (NCBI taxonomy): domain Eukaryota; kingdom Metazoa; phylum Chordata; class Lepidosauria; order Squamata; family Iguanidae; genus Cyclura; species Cyclura pinguis. The sequence continues at coordinate 3,993,495 of CM059602.1, forward strand.
ATACTCCCAAATTTGTATTGAGATAACTTGCATTATTTAGTCTAAATGTGAAATTTAATTAAACATACAGATTTTTACTCATCATTCCTCAAAAGTTCCAGACTCGATGACCATGCAGCTAAATGTACTGTTCTAACAGAAGAACATAAGAGGATCCCTGAAGCTGGATCGACCAAAAGCCGATCTAGCCCAGTGTTCCTTGACACTTTGGTTGACCAGACGCCTCTGGGAAGCCCACAAGCACGGCAGGAGTACGGTAGCACTCTCCAGCTCATACTTTGTCTCTGGTACTGGATGGAATGTCCATTCTGGCTAGTGAGCCATTGAGAGATAGACCTGTCCCCCATGAAGATGGACATTCACCTTTAAAAGCTCCTAACCATCTTTCCTTCTTTTTACATGTCAAGATTTTCCAAGTTTTACACCAGCTGCCAGTTCAAGCAGTGCCTTGGATTACTGAATGGCACTGGCCATAGTCTAAATATGCTTTGCTACCCCCTAGCTGTTTGGGTGAGAGTAAGCACAGGACAGCGGTTTGAGTGCTGGACTAGGTCTCTGGCAGAACAGGGTTCAAATCCCAACTTGGCCCTGGAAATCTGCTGAGTGACCTTGGGCAAGTCACACTCCCTCATCCTCAGAGGACTGCAATGGCAAACCCCTTCCGAACAAATCTTGCCAAGAAAACCTTATGACGGGGTTGCCGTAAGTTGGAGTCAACTTGAAGACACACAGCAGCAGCCTTCTTGGGTTTCAGGTTCCGCATGTTCAACATACCCAACATCCTAGAGCAAAGGTGGGCAGTTGGGCATATTTGGGGGCCAGTTTGCTGCTCCCAGACCAGAAGTAGCTCAAAGTCCATTTCTTGTTTTGAAAAACATATATTTTGACGTAAAACAGTGCATGGGCTGGGCTGCAACGTACTTAAAAGGCGAATTGTTACCTCTGACGGCCCCTAAGAGAAGCAGTTAATGTAGGAAGGGACTAGAAAAATGGCAGTCCTTGCAGACCCCTCTTGTCCTAGAGCAGAGCCTTCCAAACTTTTCATGTTGGTGATGCACTATTTAGATGTGTATCATTTCACGACACAGTAATTCAGTAAGTGGAGGCAGCCCCTCCACCCGGGTCTGGTCCACCGCCGTTGCCCTCACTGGGGTCTTTCTCGGCTGGAGTGGCTGCGGCGGTGGTGACAGGAGAGGCAGCCCCTTCACCCGAGCCCGGCCCACTGCGACTGCCCTTGTCAGGGTCTTCCTCAGCCCTGGGCAGCAGTGGAGACAGCGGCAGTCCCGCCACCCATTATGTTTGCGCAACACACCTACACATTGCAGGCAACACACGTGTCACAACACACAGTTGGGGAAGCTCTGTCCTTGAGGCTCAGTGCAGCCCACTGCATTCTTACCTCTAACATTCAGTCTCATTCAGGGGGGCTGTGAGTGTCCTTCTGAGTTTGCTGTCTGCCTCTCCCTCCTTCAACAAGGAAGGGGACAGAGGTCGCTGTCACCACGGCACAGTTCTGCCATTTCCTTCTCATGGACATTGGCCAAGCTTCTGGAACTATTAGAAGCGTCCTTTGTTTTGGGGAGTGGGTTCCATATTTCTTAGTTTTTGTATAAATTGGCTGTATGTGTTTTTGAGCCATTATCTGCCCGTAGGTATTAGGATGGAGTGAATTTGGAGGCGGGGGCAACCTGCCCATAAAGAGATTTGATGCTGAGTCTTAAGAAATGTTAAATATTTATTCAGTTCTTTGTTGGACTGTCTCCTAATAATCTGAAGTATTTTTCTTTTCAGATCTGTCAAAATAAATCACCTAGAAGGCCAGAAAAAAACAAAACAGGAAATTGTCTCCTAGTCAGCTGGAGAAAAGACAGCAGAGGCTTTCTTGCAGAATTTTGATTGGTAGCAATAGAGAAAAGTAGCCTGATCCCAGTGTTGACATTATGAGATTTTGCAATGTTTCTGGTAGCTACAGAGCACTTCCTAAAAGCTGTAAACACAGAGGATTAGCAGAGTAAATAATGCTGTGCTTTTTGACAGGCAGTGATAATTTGTAAAAGTTAACTGTTACCAAAACTGTGCTGGTTTCTCTGTCCCTCTTGGCCTTCTTACATGCCCCTCATAGCGGAATGTTTCCTGATAGCACGTAAAGGCGAGTGACTAATGTCTGCTGTGAGTGTCAACCATCTCTCTGGGGAAGGATTACGCACAGCAGATTGTCTGGCTTTCTTTGTGCACAAAGAGGCTCTTGCATTAATGAGGGCCAGGCGGAATACATTTGCGCAGCCTCTGGTGACATCTTGGGCCCTTTAAGGCTTGTACCAAGCTTTTACAAATGCTCGTCATCCAGCAGGAGACTAGCAGTGTCAGTTTTCTATCTCCTCTCCCTTTGGCCTGGAGCTGTGCATTAGGTCGCATCCCAGAACAGCTGTTGATTCCTCTGTGTCCCAACACCTGCGGTGTGAACTTGGGTTCCATTCACCTGGCCCATTTCCAAACTAGACTATTACAGTGCTATTATTCCACTTTCAACATCCTATGGAGTCCTGGGGTTTGCAGCCTTTGAGGCCCCTCCCTAAACTGCAAACCCCAGGATTCCATAGGATGTTGAAAGTGGAATAATAGCAGTATGACAGCCTAGTGCAGAAATGGCCCTGATTGAAGAGGGCTAAAACAAGTACGGGAATATGGAAAGTATATCATGTTTGTTGTTTGCACTCAAGTTAACTTCAGCTTATGGCAACCCTACAAATGAGAGACTTTTAAGAGCCCTGGTCATCTGCTGCCCTGCTCAGGTTTTCCAGACTCAGGGCTGTGGCCTCCTTGATCGAATCAATCCATGTGTAGTGCAGTCTTTCTCTTTTCTGACTGCCTTCTGCTTTATCAAGCATTATCTTTTCCAGTGGATCACATTGTCCCATGATAAGTCCAAAGTGTAACAGCCTCATTTTAGTCATCTTGGCTTCTAGGGGAGTGGTCAGTCTTGATTTGCTCTTATGCCCATTTATTTGTCTTTTTAGCAGTCCACAGAATCCACAGAACTCTCCTCCAGCACCCCATTTCCAAGGGGTTGATTTTCTTCCTGTCAGCTTTCCTCACTGTCCAGCTTTCACACCCATCCCTAGAAACTGGAAATACCATGGCCTATGTCACAGTGTAGGGACTTAGGAATGAATGTGCTGCTCAACTGTTATGATCCTTTAAGTAAGCCTTCTTTTGTCATTTTCAGATCAGGTTATGGTTTGCTTTGGGAACATGTTTGTGCAGCTTCCAAAAACAAAGACCAAGGACATGTTGCAGAGAGGTGAGATCCCAGTGCATGTGTAATAGGTCTGTAAAGTCTAATGTGTTAAGGGGCTCATGGCTAGATTCAGAATAGAGAGGAGGAGGGTTAAATATGATTGAGGAATGAGTCTTGAGCTGCTTAAACATTAAGCAGATCATATTTGACGGTCTTCTCTATATTCCAAAACATAGTTCAGCACCGTCTCTGGCCCTTTTCGCACCTTACCTTTTAACGCTGCTGGGGTGTGGGGCTCGTGCAAGAAGCCTGGGCAGGGAGGCTCTCACAAGCCTCCCGCTTCAACTCCGCAGCTCCTTCCTGCTTGCACGAGCACCCTGCCCACGCCCCGCCCCGCCCTTCTGCAGTGCAGTCTGGGAGTTGGAGGCTGCACTGAGGAGAGGACGCGCAACCAGCCCGGCTCCAGAGGCTCTGCATGGCAGGTGAGTGCGGCCCAGGCCCGTGAGCGTTGCGCAAGCGCGGGTCATTTTCGGCTAAAATCCACAAATAAAAAAATGCGTGGTTCACTGTGCGTGGTTCAATGCGTCCTGCAGACCGCTCCTCACATTTACGCGACGCTCAAGGGGCCCTTTCGCTTGTAAACTGCCGTGCGAAAAGGGCCTCTGTCTTGCCATTGGTTGGCAGGTCTGTGGTGAAGCCATCAACCATGTTGGATGAATTGCAGGTTTGGTGCATGGTTAAATCCTCTAGGCTTGCAAGGTTTGGTCGGATGCTGCCCTGCCATTCCACCCTCCCAAATTACAAGGGCTTTCAACCAGCTTGTTCCGATATAAAATGAAAGTTGAGATTCTCAGGGTGCTGGTTTAGTGGAGAATTGTCCCTGTGGCTGAGAAGGAAGGAAGGAGGCACAGTTGTCTGCTGAGGGACTGATAAGAGAATTAGGAGATAAGCCAACAAAGGTGGCCGGTGATTCCCAGTGGGACTGCCTTTATTCACTTTCCGCATTTTCTCCCTGTCTCCAGGGGAGCCTCAGAGTCCTCCAGCCTGAGTGTGGCTTAGAGACTGTTCTTGTATGAAATGTGTGTAGCATCTAGCCAGAATGTAAGAAAAACTGCACCTGTCCCCCAAGAGCCAGTCGTTGCATACATTCCTGTTGGCCGGCTGCAGTTTCGCATAGTGCCTACCCTTTTTTTAAAAAAATGCATTCCTGAGCTGCTTTTAGAGGCCTGTTTATAACCAGTAGTATACAGTATGTGTGCAAGAAGGTGCCTGATTTTCAAAGTCTGAAATGGCTGACAGTAATACAATCAAGATGGGTACCACACAGAGCTCTTGAGTGTGTTACCCAGCTGCTCTTGGGGAAGGTTCTGTTCTGCCTTCTGATACAAGAAGGGAAGATTGTGGGGGGCACCTTAATATAACAAAGGATTTGGAATGTGGGGTGAGCACCCTCTTATAGTCATGGCTGCAACTGAAGAGCAAAACAGGAAATAATCTGAATTGAGGCATCAAGTCTTCAGTTGGGCAGTGTTCTAAATTCTGTGGATGACTTAGCATGCTGTCTACTTTTTTTTCCAGATCAAGAACTCCTAGATGAAGAAATAGCCAAACAGCGGAAAGAGCTAAAAGTCAAAGTCAGCCATCTCTTGGAAGCGCAAGGTATTTCCCAAAAAGGGGCTGATTTACCATACCAGACTCAGTGTGGAGCCAGGTCACTCTGCAGTGAGTCAGGTCTGGATCGTGTGCCTAGCCCTTGGCCCTTGGCCCCGCCCTTCTGGTCACAAATTGAGATTGCATTAAGGTATAGGTGTAGTAGTTTGGGATAAGCAGAATGTAAGTATTGCTATACTGCACTGGGACACAATGGCCAATAAAAGTCTGCCTTCTGGAGCAGGAAGTCTAGAGAGGGCTGAGGCGAGGCAAACAACGCAAGAAACTCATCAAACCTTGAGCTCCCCAGCTGTTGGGGAGGGATGTGAAAGAACCTGTGTTGGGATCGGGTGCCCAAGCACAGTAGTAACTCTTCCTCTTCTCCAAAATAGGAGAACAGCTGTAAAATGCTTTTGCTGAACCAACTCTAGTTAATGGGGTCTTAACTAGAGGAGGCATAATGTATGTCAGCATTCAAAAGTCAGTAACAGGGGCAGGGGCAGTTGATCCCACCCTTGCATGGCAGTATTGGGGGTGTGCATGTTCTAAACTCTTAGTCTTCCTGCTAAACTGGAACAGTCAATAGAGGCAGCTGCCTTTGATCAGGTTCTTCCATTGTGACCTGTTTTTCCCTCCCAGTTGTCTAGTCCTAGAGCCAAGGATTTGTCCTTTGTTATTTGTTAGTTTTGTGAGGCATCTCACACACTGATGATACACCTAGTTCCAGGCAATCCTGGGGTATTTTCACACTGCAGAAATGTCATACTGTGATTCCATTTTTAACTGCCATGGCAACATACTGCAGAATCCTGGGTTTTGCACTTTAGGGAGGGACATTTAGAATTCTCATTCAAAGAGCTCTAGTGCTGACCCCAAGCTGCAAACCTCAGGATTCCCTAGGATGAAGCCAGTGCAGTTAAAGTGTATTGTAACATATTCTTCATCGTGGTCTCACACCAATGGGTTCTCGCACCTGCGCAGAGATTCAGTTGGAATGTTCCAAAACTGAGTAGCTGGCAGGAGTCCTGCCCCCTATGTCCACTGACAGTGTGACATCTCTTGGAGTGTTTTGTGATTGAGTAGCTCCCCTTCAACTTTACCTTACTGTCTTTGTCTCGTTCTCAGACTGTTTCCTGCTGTATGGCTTAGATTGTTTCCCTCTACATTATGACTCTCCCAGACGTAGACCACCTTCCAACATCTCAAGATAGGGCAGGTCTCTTTTCCTTAGGGGCTGTTCCTGTGTGTCCTCTCACCCTTCTTACTGGGACTGTCAGTACCAAGAGGACTCGTGTTAGACTTTAGGATCTTACATGGATTGGTACCAACAGGTACATTGATGGAGAGAGCTTTCCAGGTCCTTTCATTCCTAGTCTCCATTATATTAGTATAATATAATGGTATAGTATTGTTACCATTACCGCAAGTTTGCACACTATCCATCATCATAATGTTCTCCATGCCCTAGGTGCCAAAGCCGGTCTAGGTCTCCACATACTTACCCACCTTTCTCAGCGTTGATCACTGGTGGGTCCATCTACACGAAGGTGCACATCACCAATACATCACCATCCTTCATCTTCACCACCTCAGACAGAGCTCTACCTTCTTCTGCTCCAATCGTGGTGCCCCCAGTTGTTTCTTTGATGACTTCCATGATTTACTTGGCTCCCATCTCAGATATCTTCTCGTGCCCATCACTGTCCACTGCTGCTCTGGTACTTCCTTCGACATATCACCATAGTTCATCTACTCCTGTTCCACAACAGTTTGTCTCGCTTGGCACCTCTAACGATGACTATCACGCAGATTCTTCTTCTTCTTCAGCATCACCCTCTCTTCTTCTTCAGCATCACTCTCTCTCCGTCTTATCCTGTAGCAGCTGTTGAGGATACCACACCACTGTCACCTCTGAAAGATGTAAACATGTTTGCAGACATTGTTCTGCTTGTGGCAAGATCCTTGGGTCTGGATGTCCGAGTTCCACTAGCTCCAGTCTCTGACCCAGTCTTCCAGATTGTGGATTCACAAACACCCACACAAGCTACAATTCCTCTGCTGCCAGAGGACTTGGTCAAGCAGTCATGGATTAGGCCAGCTTCACTACCAACGGCTTCTCACAGTCTAGAAAATCTGTACAGGACTCAGCAGGAGGGGCCTTCCTTTCTTTTTCACTCATTCTCCACCAAATGTCATTATAGTTGAAGCCTCTCAAACTATGTGTGGTAAACTGCCACACTCAACTCCTGCTGATAGGGAAGGCAGGCACGTGGACATCTTGGAAAGCATTTCTGTTTCTACATTGGCCCTTGACCATCCAGGTTGCTAACATGCAGGTGTGTATGTCCACATACCAACGTTTCTTGTGGGAGAAGATGTTAGTCTTCATTCTTTATCTGCCTGATGATCAGAAGAATGCAGCTCTTCTCTTCCAGCAGGAAGCCCACTCCTTGGCAGCACAGCAAATATACTGTTGTTGACTGTGCTGCTAAGGTGATGTTGGAACAAGTGGTACTTTGCCACTGTGCATGGCTACACTCTGCTGGACTGCCAGAGGAGATTTGGTGTCATATTGAGGATCTCCCACTTGATGGAGAAGGCCTGTTCAACACCAAAACAAAATGAAGCTATGGATCACCTCTTCAAGGCCAGGGTGACAGTAGGAAGATGGGTTTTGGCATGAACACCCGACAGCAGCAGCAACCATACTGATCTTTTGGAAACTCTCCTCTTCTTCCTTTTCAAGGTCTAAACCACCATCCAAACCGTCATGTACCTCTTTCTTCAGTCCTCCTCTCAGCAGCAACGCCTCTTTGGGCAGCACTGTTATTAGCTGGCCTCTCCCCAAAAAATCTATTGGCTCATCAAGATCTTGACTATGGCTGCATTTTCAGGATGTGACCACATCCAACTTTTCACCTCGTAGGCCCTATTCTATCTTGAGCGCCAAAACGCTGGCACCATTACAACACCTGGCGAAACATCACCGCAGAATCTTGGGTTCTAACCATTATTTATCTAGACTAGGCCATAGAATTTTCAAGTATTCAGCCTGTTGGTCTCTTTCATCCTATTCCTCCATCAAGAGTACTGATACGCCACTACAGAAGGATGCTGTGGAAAAGATTCCAGATCAGTGCAGAACAAATAGATATTTTTCTGATATTTTATGGTCCCAAAGAGGGACAGTGGCTTTCATTGCATTCTGGATCTTTGCAGTGTCAAGTAGTACAAATGGCCATAAAAATTCAAAATGGTGACAGTACAACCTTTCTACTGTTCTTTTGCAGAGGAGACTACTTTGCATCAAAAGATCTCCAGGATTCCTACTTCCATATTAACATAAGGTCCTAGCATTGCAAGTTTCTCAGGTTCGCTACGAGCAAGGACCTCTGTCAATACAACGTTCTCCCCTTTGGGCTTTCCACAGCTCTGAGAATCTTCACCAAATGTATGGTAGTAGTAATTTCCTTTCTCAGGACTCTAGGAGTACAGATTTACCCATACCTAGAAGATTGATTACTGGTGGCATCCTGAAAAAACAGATTGTTGAGACATTCATTGAACCCTGTTGCTCCTCCACAACTTGGATCTCAGTGTCAACCCAAGAAGTCTACCTTAGAGCCCACAAGAGTAATAGCCTTCATTGGAGCAGCACTGTATTCTTTCACTGGGAGAGCTTATCTTGCGATCAGCAGAGCAGAGGCATTCAGAGACACGGTCTAAGCTGTACTGCTGCATCCTTGGCACTCTGCTGCTACTATTTAGAGACTTCTCACCTTTATGTCTGCAACTGTGTACCTAGCACATTTCAGATTCCAGCCTCTCCAGCACTGGTTTCTCAGATACTTCCCAGTTTGAGATCGCTAGCACAAGAGGTTGACTATACCTCCACATGTGCTTCAGGCCCCCCTTTGGTGGGCAAGACTTCCTGCTCTCCTTTTGGGGATGCCGTTCAGGCCTCTATACCCATCCTATGTGGTCACGACAAGAGCCAGAGAATGCGTTGGAAGATTCAGTTGCAGTTGCATTCTCCAACATGAGTGGTCTTGTCACTTCTGCTCAGGGCAGACTTCTGATAGACTTCTTCACAATCTTGGCCAACAAGAAGTGTTTCCACTTATGCTCCAGAGCAGGGAAGGGTCTCTGGGAGATGCATTTCTACACAAACAGTCAGGTTATTTCTGTTTCTTCTCTTTCTGCTACTGGAGAAGATAACAAACCTCTATATAGACAGGGCCAGTGTAGTAGTAGTGGCATTGAACTGGCCCAGGCAGCCCTGCTTCTTCACTTGTCCAGAGGACACCACATCATGCTTCCCTCCATGCTGGATATATTCTCACATTTCCAAGGGCAAGTCCTTCAACCCAATGTCAAGTTGTTGAGGCTAACAGAGGATAGTTCCATGAACTCTCCTTGGTTAACAGTGGTCTTACAAGCTTCAAGGAAATAATCTACTAAAAGGTTGTATAAGTGGAAGCATTGTTGCTCGTTCTCATCTTCCAGATCTGAAGAGTATCTTCCAGCAAAAGTGTCCACAGTCCTACACTTTTTACTGCAGCTTCAGGAGCAGGACCTTGTATTTATTTTCCTCATTGAAGATAGGTTAGCTGCATTTGTACCACATCAGCCTATGTTATTGTCTCCCATTGCTTTGTTTGCTGAACTAATAGTGTTGGGTAGCCCTCCATATTTTAGTAATGGGATATGTAGTAGGAGTTAAGAAGCAGCTTGCTTGTAACAAGGTATGAGAACCAGAGACCATTAGATAAACAAAAGCTAGGGATGAATGCACTGATAAGCTTAGCCAGGCTGCACCAAGACTTCACGGTCTCTTGCGGGCAGGAAGATGTACTCTTTGTATTTTATGTTTTCAATCTTGCTAATTGCCTCCAGTTCACTCACTGAAGTCCTGTACGAAGTATCATGCTCATAATAAATAGTGTTTAAGCACCATTCTATTCGTGTGTGTGAATTCAGTTCATGACAAGTGGTGAAGAGGTTTCTCAAGGGTCTACCACATCTCTGTCCACCGGTCTCCTCTCTGACTCCACTGTGTCTCTGTCATTGATCCTATCACTGTTAATGCACAGGCCCTTTGGACCTCTTGCGTCCATATGTGAGCATCTTCTTATACTGAAGGTGGTCTTGTTGCGATCACTTCTGTGAGGGGAGGAAATGAGCTTGCAGATTTATGATGTGAGGAACCTTTCCTTTCTTTTCACTGGGACAAGGTCATCCGTCCAGGCGTCATTTCCCTCCCTAAAGTGGTCTCTTAATTTCATTTGAATCAGGGCATTGTGGTCCCTACCTTTTATCTGCAGCCGTCATCGTCTTTGGATAAGGTGCTTTACTGTTTGGATTCCATCTTATCTTTGGCTTGCAGCTACTTTTTATTGCTCAAACGGACAATTTTCTGAATGGCCCAAAAGCGGGCTATGGGCATCCTTCCAGTGGCTGTTGAAGTGGGTGGTAGAGAATATATGGCTCCCCTGCAAACCCATAGAGCAGCCTGTTCCTGCTGGCTTTAGGACAACTTAGAAGCTAACTGTGGCTTCCTGTGCAGCCCAGTGTACCCATGGTGTAGTTTTTGCCTGAACTTTGTAAAGCTGCAACGTAGTCTCAGCTCTCTGCATTCATTCAGCACTGTAGACTCTAGACTGCAGAGCAGGCAGATGCCTGACTGGGCCACGCTGTCCTTTCTGCTATTCTTCTGTGACCAGACCCACCATCCAGCATTTGTGTGAGGCACAGAGACCGCAAGGAAGAAGAACAGGTTACTTATTGTAACTGTGGCTTTTCAGGTGGTCATCTGCGCCCTCACACAACCCACCGTACCTCCTCTCTCTTTCGGGTCCCTGTTAGAGTTTCTGGGTGGACTTCAAAACTGAGGGAACAGTCACTTTGGGAGGCTAGAACATATGCGGTATATGGAGGGGAGGGGATTCCAACCAAGCTATTAATTTCTTGAACACTCTAATTGGGCCTGTGCGCAGGCATGAAAGCCCACTGGTGTGAGGGCACAGATGACCACTCACAGAAACACAGTTACAGGTAAGCAAGCTGTTCATCTATAGTGTGAAAGGGCCCCAGGTGAGGGAGCAAAAACACATGTTGCAAAGGCAGGCATACATTCCCCAGCTAGTCTTTCCATGGGGCCTTTCAGGACAATTTAATACCTCCCAATTCTTTCTTTAAGGTAAGCCAGAACTGAAAGGCTACAACCTGAAACCGTTAAATGCTGAAGAAATGTGGTTCATGAGGAAGGTGGTGGATGGCTGAAGCGGTCTCGCTTGGTGGACGTGGCAGCTTCTCTTTCCACAAAAAACTTGAGAAAAAGAGAGCTGCTCGGAGTGCAAATTACACTCACGGACCTGTTCTCCTGAGGAAGGGTGTTGCCTGAGCTGTTGTGCATCTTGATTGTGGACATCTTTTGTGGGAGAGGCTAGTACATCTAGTGAGATGACTGCAATTTTGGATGGAGAGACACGCCACAGCTTTCTGCAGCTTTGACAGCCCGTCTGGAGTACGAGCATCCCGTCCTGAGGAGCAGCACAGCCGAAGCCCCGTTGTCACTGCAAGATGAGCTTTTGAATTCAGACAGCAGGAAGTGTTCAAACTGAACAATGATTCCACTCTCTTCCAGGACGTGAATATCCTGCTAGAATGTGTGTGGTTTTGTGATAATAAATTAAAATGTCCACTCAAACCAAAAATGTGTGTGACTGTGTGTTGAGTGATGGGAAGCGTTCTTCTGTTCAGCTTGCTTGCGTTACAACTCTTTGCCTCAAGTCAGCAATTCTCATCTGTTAAAACTCTGGGCGGAAAGCCCAGAAAGCCATAACTGACCTTTTGCCCAGCAGTCTGTCTTGCTCCGCTGTGTGAAGCGTGTTGTGGGCCAGGTGGATAAAAACACCACAAACAGCACAGCTGGGAACGTTTGCCTTGTCCTTCAGCTGCAGCCAAACATCTGCTGGTAGTTCAGGACAGCTACTTCCAGCTTAAAAGTGGGCATGCCAGATGAGATTAAGGATGCTGGTAATTGATTTTTGAGATAAGCAGCATTCCTGGGAATTCTGATTTTGCCAATTGGGAGACTCTGTCAAAGAACGCCTGTTTACATTAATTACTTGGAGCAGGGGAAAGGAAGAAATACCATCCAAGCTCAGAAAATTAGAGGGGTTGCAATAATCCTTTCCACCTGAAGTTTTGTGCATCCCTTTTTTTTCCTGCCAGTAGGTGGTGTAGTTCCCCACTGCTAGCTTTAAATCTACGGCCTGTACCTTAAGTGACTACGCCAACAAGCATTTCCAGGTTTGCTGTTACATGCTGTCAGGTTGGATCCAGCAACCCTCTGAATGCGAGGCCTCCAAGGCACCCTGTTATTAACAGCCCTGCTCAGCCCGTCCAAACTCAGGGCAGCTGTGGCTTCCTTAATTGAGTCAGTCCATCTGTCTGCCTCTTTTCCCTCTGCTTTCAGCTCTGCTGGCCGTTACTGTCTTTTCCAGTGAGTCATGTCATCTTGTGATATGACCAAAGCAGGATAGCCTCAATTGAGTCATTTTGCCTTCAGAGGAGAGTTCAAGCTCAATTTGCTCATGAAACTATTTTTTAATCTCTTTGATGTTCTGTGGTATCTGTAGAACTCTTCTCTGCCACCACATTTCAAATGACTTGATTTTCTTCCTGTCAGTTTTCTTCACTGTCCAGCTTTTACAACCATAAGTATAAACTGGAATGCTGTGGCAAGGATCATTCTTCCCTTGGTATTCAGTGATATACTTTTACACTTGAGGATCTTACCCAGTTCCTTCATAACTGCTTCTCCAAGTCATAGTCTTCTGCTTTCTTGGCTAGTCTTTGTTTTGCTACAGTTGTCCCTCCACCTTTGTGTGCTTAACTTTTGCAGATTTGATTATTCACGACTTATTTGCTGCTGTGTCCACTGCTGCCCTATCTGTTTTTAATCGGGATTGTAAGCCTTGCCTGGCATTTGCATTCCCTCCGCAAGCCTCGTGGGACTGAAGAAGACTGTGAAGCTTCTATTAAAAATGGTGATGGACTGTAGCAAAGGTGGTGGCAAGCCCTGCCAGCCACCAGCTTCTGCCTTGTGAAGCGACCCCACCGCCTTGAAGGAAGAACCAGGCAGCCGGTGTGTTCTGCAGCACGGATCGAAATGTATTGTGTACTGTATATTTGAATCTCGAGTTGTCTCCGAAGATTGTATATTTGTGTGTGTGTATTAAATATGGTTTCGGAGCTCGAGATAGTCAGTTTTCCCATTTTCATGGGGGTCCCGTGCCCCATGGGACCCTGTTGGGAAGAGAGGCACTTCCTACTGCTTGAGGATTAGCTGGCTGAAGTACCTCATGGTTTTATGCTCTCTCTTTTTTTCTGAGTGATGTGGGCAAGGTATGCTCCTGGGCATCTTAACTTGCTTTAATATTGCTGGTACTGGATGCTAACAGATCTATTAGTATCTTATCCTGTATGGTATAAGGTACTTTTGCTATGCCTTAGGTCAGTGCTTCTCTACCTTTTTCTACTTGTGTGACCGTTGGCACCCTATTTCCATAAATTGTACCCCCCTCCACTGCCACATCCTTTCTTTCAGGGAAAAAGAGCCCTTGTGTCCACTGCTGCCCTATCCATTTTTAATTGGGATTGTAAGCCTTGCCTGGCATTTGCATTCCCTCTGCAAGCCTCGTGGGACTGAAGAAGACTGTGAGGTCTGAGGAGACATCCCCATACCCACGGAAGGAAAGGCAGGGTGCCATCCCATCGTGACCTGTTACCCACGTCGACATTCTCTACAGTCTCAGGAGCTGGCTTGTTCCCAGCTGAAGACACCGGGAGAAGCAACTGGTGCTGCACATTCCTCCCTCAGATGGATGCAGGCCAGGGGGGACTGGATGTCTCCACAGAGTACGCTCTCTCCGTGTGGAGACAATGGAGAGTGAGAGAAGAGGGCATGCACGCAAAGCTTGAAAAGTCACCAAGTGTGGCTGGGCTAGGCAACTTGGATAGGAGGTTATGTGTGCACATGAACCTGAGACACTCTTTTTTTAAGTTTGTGGGCCAGTGGCAGCCAGAAGTTCAGCTTGTATGCCCCCCTTCCCCTCCCCCCCCATAACCATCCCTTAAGGTTCTGGGACAGGAACACCAACACCATGGCCAACCAAGAGCTCCACTGAGTTGTGACGTTCTCTGAGAAGGGCTTATACTTTATAATTTTTCTGCTATTTTTCGGGGGGGGGGGCGTTCACGTACCTCTAAATGTCCTTGTTCATAACCAATGGGGGTACGTGCTCTCTAGGTTAAGAGCCACTGCCTTAAATAGATCCTAACTGCTCCTGCTGTGGAGCTAAGAGCCGGACTTACTCACCTTGTTCTCCAGAATGGTGAGAAATTAACCTCCTCTATCCAAGAAACTGTTTTCTACTTTACCTGCTTCACCATTAAATTGGCAGAGCCACCACTGCAGCCTTGTACTTCCTTACGAGATAGTTAGCCCCACGCATGGAATGCCACAAGTCTGTAGGTCAGTGCTTCCCAAGGGGCCTTTTTTTTTCAAATGTGCTACAGACTGGTACCATATTTTTGCCTCTTGGCTACAATGGTTTTTCTCTTCCTTAGAAACTCTCTCCAATGGCTCATGGTCTGGCATCAGTCCAGGGACCACAATTTTGTGTCACGCATCTCTATCTTACGATAAAATGGTTGTCTGGTCTTAGAAATGCAAGTTTAAAGTCTTGTGCTTCAACATCTTTCCAAATGCTCTATCCATGAGTGTTCAAAAGGAAAGGGCAGGAGGGACACATAGTTTTAGGACCAGGAGGCAGTTCAAGGTGTGCTCCATTTCTCCCCACCCCTAGATATCACTCTCTAGCCCAAAGCCAATTGAGCCGGTTTCTGGATTCTTAGCAGTACTAAGGCATTAATTTTTATTCATGTTTACTATAGTGCATTGGATGTAAAGCAAGGGTGGCTTGGGGTGGGTAGCATCACTCTTTCAGCCTCCGGTAGAGATGAAGGGAGCTGCTGTGCTCCCAACAATTTGGAGAGTGAAAAGGGTATTAATGCCCCCCCAACACTTATTCTCTGCTGGTGTGGTCAGTAGTGAGGTTGTTCCAGTGAATAGTAGCACATCTGCTTTCTAGACTACTATTCATCAAAATCGAGGCTTTGGCAACCTTGCAACGTGCCATGTTGTGCCTTTGCTTAGCCTGCTGTTTGCTCCAGTGATGCTCCCCAAGAAGCCCCCTCCAAAGTGGGGGAAATTCCAGCAACCACATGCTGAGGCAGCCAAGCCAGCGAGGAATCTGCAACGGAAAAGAGCCTGCCGCCTGCTTCTGCCTTTTGACTGCTTTTTTTCTGACCTGCAGTGTGCTCCTGAGGGTTAAACTTTCTGCTGTGTCTGAAAGGTCTTGAAAAGCTGCTTCAGCTGTTTCTTCCTGTCATTGTTGTAGCCTGGAATGAAAGCGATAACAAGGCATTTAGGTGTGACTTGTCTCCCCCGACAAGTAAGAAGATAATGCGGACGCACTGCCTGAGTGGCACTTCAGTCAGTGTGAAAGTACAGCCGGAGGAAGTGCTGGAGGCGCCTTTCACCTCCTCAGTGTGCCTGACAGCCTGCGATAGGCATGGAACCCAATGGAAGTGGAGGCAGGAAAAGAGAGCCCGGTCTTTTCAGTTCGGCATCAAGCCCGGGTTGGCCCACAAAACCCAGATGCCTCGTGGGCCTTGTCAAAGAGAAACAAATGGAGAGGTTGAACAAAATGCAAGAGGTTCAAAACAGCAAAGTGAAGGCAGTTTTTCTTTACAAGAATTGTTGTACCTACATCATGCTACTGACTGAATCACAAGCAGATGCTTGATTCAGAAACAGTTTGCCCCCAAAATGGCCAAGAGCCTACTTCACTGAGAAGGAGCATAACTTTATGCTCATGGAGTTATGCAGCAGTTGCAAAATAACATCTAGTTAGACCATGCAGACTGTCTTCTCTCCCAAAATGGCTCAAGCAAAGCCAGAAGCCTCAGGGAAAGAGCAACCTGTGGGGAAGCATGGAGGAATAAGCAACATGCAAACACACACATAAAAACATTAAAATGGAAATATTTTGTGGTATAAATGAGGCCTAGTGTGGACTGGTGGCTCTGAATCAGGGCCAGACTATCATTGGTTCAATTGGAGCAACACTGCCTAGTCAGGTAATTGCAATGTTGCACAACCAAACACATGCTGTGCATCAATGTGCAATGCATGACTATGCGCAATTATACCACATGTTTAACCCTACTTTTGCAACCTTGAACTGAATCTGTCTGTTTTGCTTTCATAAGGGAACATTTGCTGGCACGGGATCCCAGCCAACTATCAAGGACTATGCCCACACAGATAGCTCACCACCGTCCAGAGGTGGGGAATCTACATGCCACGTGGGGGTAACATGTATAGGGAAAGGGGAAAAAAACAAAGCCTGCAGCCTGTTGTAGCACCCCGCTCTGAGAATCACAGAATCGCCGAGTTGGAAAAGACCACAATGGCCATCCGGTCCAACTCCCTGCCATACAGGAACCCACACCAAAGCACTCCTGACAGAAGCCCTCCCTGCCAAGAGTCCCCAGTCACCATCCAGTGGCATTACCTAGGTGTGTGTTTGCCACAAAGCCATTCATTGGTGTATCCAGATTCCCATCTGCTCGGCTGACAGGGCCATCATTCCATATCAGGTCAAAGCCTCCAACACGCTTCTCCTTCCCCGTCAACCTGTGGTGAAAAAAATCCAAGGATCAAGGACTCCAAGGCTCCGCTACAGGTTTTTCTTGAGGTGGGGGCAAGAGGAACAGGTTGCTCCAAGGTCCAAATTCTGCCAGTGGAGCAGAACGTGAAAGTGAGGTACTCCCTGTGGGGCAGAGGCTGGGGCCTGCACCACTAAGCAACTGAGAGGGCTCCAGAGCTGAACTGCCCTGTCCTGCTGTGTCTTGTTGCTGCCCTTTGGGGCACGACTCCCCTCCTGGCCTGTGGGGGGGATCACCTTTCTCTCCAGTCCATGACCCTGGGTACCCTTCCAGAGCTGAGTGGCTTGGGAGGATGGCTCCGAAAAGGAAAGCTCGCTTAACATGCCTTGCCCATCTCATTTACACAAAATAGAGTCTTATTGTGCCTTCACCAGAACAAGGTGAAAGGCAGGCTGACAGGACTATGGGAATATACAGTCCTCCCTCCACATTAGCTAGGGTTAGGGGCACAGGACCCCCATGAAAGTGAAAAAAAAGTGAATAACTCTAATAATAATAACAACAACAACAACAACAACGTGAATAGTAAATAGGCCCTCCCAAACTTTATTTAACACACACGAAAAAGTATGATCACCATGGCCATTTCTGCACTAGACTATTATAGCCAGCTGGCCCCTCCCTAAACTGCAAACCCCAGGATTCCATAGGATGTTGAAAGTGGAGTAATAGTGCTATAACAGTCTAATGCAGAAATGGCACGTATTCAACCCACTGTGGATTCCTTTGAGGCTTCAGGGTTCCTTCATAAGACAGAAGTGGGAGGCTGGTGGGGCTTACTGCCACCTCCACTGCACCATTTTTAATAGGGACTTACGAGCCTCGTTTCGCAGTTTCTCAGTCTCATGAGGCATGCGGTCCCTACTAAAAATGGCATAGGGCAGCAGCAGAGCCGACAGCAAATAATCTGTGAATAATCAAATCCGCAGAAGTGAAACCCGCAAATGTGGAAGGCTGACCATATCTCCAAGTTTTAAAAAAAAGGATGCAATCCAGGCTTTCCAGTTGTCCGCTGGGCTCTATTCACCTGCCTTCCATGTCCACTATATTCAGAGTGTCCTCCAGAAGACTGGTCTTGAGTTCGTAATCCTCCTGGCTGCTGGCTGTGAGGGAAGGGGAAGCATTCACCTCTAGCAGCCACCTGCCGGGCAGAATGGAAAGACCGATCAGGAACGGGAGGAGAAACTACGTCCTGCATGTGCTTTGACAAGGCCTTGAAGCTTACAGAAAAAATGGATTTGAACTTGGTGTTTGTCTTTGCAGTGATGAATTCAAGCAGGTTGGGGGCAGGGGGTGAGACACGCCATTTAATTCATATCCTCTTCTTGCCATGTAGACAAAAAGTTTGGGTGATGGGCACCATTGTGACTTCTGCAAAAGCAGAAGCCCACTTTATCCAGGACCAAATCCTCTTCAAATATAGTTAACTAGCTATATTTACAGAATCATATAATTCTAGAGCTGGAAGTGGCCCCAGGGGCAATTGAGTCCAACCCCCTGCTCAGTTCAGGATCTCCGGTTAGAGCGTCCCCAGCAGCTAGCTGTCCAGCCTCTTTTTGAAGATGACCTGAGAAGAGAACCCCTCACCTCTCTAGGAAAATTGGTTCCACTGCTGAACCACTCTCACTGTCCAGAATTTCCTTCTGATGTTCAGTTGAAATCTACCCTCCAATATCTTAAAATCTTGGGGACTCATTCTGCCCTCTGAGGCAGCGGAGAACAAGACGGCACTCTCCTCTCTGTGGCAGCCCTTGAGCTATTTAAAGAGTGCTGTCATGTCACCCCTTAGTCTTCCCTTCACCAAGCTGAACACGCCCAGCTCCTCCAGCCTCTCCTCATATGTCCCCATACTTCTTCTCATCCCTATTGCCCTCCTCTGAATTCACTCCAACTTCTTGTTATCCTTGTACTCCAGCTTTCCTCCAATGAGCTCAAGATTGGTCTCCTCACCATTACTGCTTTAGCTCCATAACAATCCTGTGAGGTAAGTCAGGCTAAGAAGCAGTGACAGGCCCCAGGACACCGAATGATTTCATGGCACGGTGGAGATTTGAATTGGATCTCCCTGCCCTACCAAGTATTCCTCCTCTTACTAGAGGATGGCATAGCCTTTTCTCTTAGCATGGTAGCTATTCACTGAAGTGGTGCACCCAGAAACATTGCTGGATGACTCCAATCATGAGATCAGTTCCTTGGGACAGCAAGCTTTGCCCTTCCCCGACAATCACCCACATGATGGAATGGAGCCAAGGAGGATTCAACTCAGTCTCATCTTCACAGCCTTCCTTCGGACTGTGTCTCGTGGCTACAAAACCGTGTGATACGCACCCAAAGGCCTTGTCGGGCTCAGTGAGCAGCCGCAGAAGGCGTCTGGAACCCCTTCTCCTCCCACCTCAACAATTCCCCTCTCGTCCCTTCCCTTTGTGCACAAACAGATCAGCGACAAGATTCTAGCCAGCTCCTTCCCTGCTGTGTTCTGTTTCTGAGTCACAAAGGATGCTAGAGGATATTGGGAACTAAATTTTATATAAAAAGGAAAGGGTGGGGGAATGTAGTAGAACCTTTAAACTCACTGGTTTATTTCAGCACGAGCTTCTTGGATTTCGGTCCATTGAAGGAATACAGGTATTTAAGCACAGTTACATAGTTGTGGGAGTGCAAAGAGATTGCAATGGGATACAGAAGGGTGCAAATCGGGATGCTAACCGTAAACCTGTCAAGCATCCAGCTTGAAGCTTAGTTGTCAAAACAAGATACTGTTAGTTCTACGGAACTAGAAGACTTTCCTGAGGAGGGTTCTTTTGTTACACCTGTGACTCTGATGAGAATCATCGGTGCCTCTGAAAAAGCGCACCGATGCACTCTGGGAAGGCTCATGCTGAAATAAATCAGTTTTAAAACATGCCACTAGATTCCTTCCCACTCCCTTTCCCTTTTTTATTGGGTGTTATCTGGTGCCCTTAAGTCAATTCTGAATTATGCCAACCCCGTCACAGGGCTTTCTTGGCAAGATTTCTTTTGAGGAGGTTTGCCCTTGCCTTCCTCTGGGGCTTGGAGGGGATGGCTTGCCCCAAGTGATCCGGTGGGTTTCCATGGCTTAGAGGGGATTCAAATGTGCTACACCACGTGCCCCATTGTTATGTGCACCCACACTGACTCGGACTTACGGCAACCCTGTCAGATTTTTTGTGGTAAAATTTAGTCAGAGGAGATTTTGCCATTGCTTTCTTCTAAAGCTGAGGGGGTGTTACTTGCACAAGGTGCCCTGGAGGTTTCCATGCCTGAGTGGGAATCTGAAACATGCTCTCCTGGAGTCCTTGTCCAACACTCAGACCCACTACACTACACTGGCTCTTCTTTTTTATCCTGAAGCAGATTACACCAGCCGTCTCTTTGATAACCTTTAAACCTACAGCTACGGATTCCCTCTGTCCAGAGATATTCTGGGAAAGAACCAAGAAATAAGCAGAACAGTGGCACTGCAAAGAGCCTGTTTAGAAGACTCAGACTCCGCATGGTGCCGAGGCACGTGCCAGTTGCTCTGAGCTCAGCAGACGAGAGGGCAGAGCTCAGGCCGGGCTACTCCGGGCGGCAGCTGCTTGGCGTCCGGCTTCTTGGCTGCTTTCAAATAAAGCTGTCCCCAGCGCAATGGCAAAGGCTCAAGGGCCCGGTGGACAAGCCACCGAGGGCACTAATTGTACCAGCCAGGGCAGCGCCGTGGTGGGGACCGGGAAGAGGGGGAGAGCACAGTACAGTGAGCAAGACTGAGAGGGCCAAAGGGTTGGGGCAGGTTTTACGCCTACTGTGCGGGTTTCTATGTCAAGAAAAATGAGGCAGAAAAGAAAAGGTAAATTTCTAACTCACTGAATATTTCTCCATTTCTTTTCTGTTTTTTCTTGCTTTGGATAATCCAAATCACTGGAAAAAAGCCAGTAACATCCAGATTTCTTTCTCCTCCAGGGGTAGAAAAACTGCAGCCTTGGGGTTACCTAGGGCCTCTCGAAAACTCTATGGATTTCCCTTTTTCTGGCAAGAAAAAAAAACAGGAAAAGAAATGGTAAATTGCTACTTTCAGAAGCTTCTACAAGTGCTTAATCTGTCCCACTCTTTACAGTTGTGTGTGTGTAGTCACACTGCACAATTATAGGAGTTTTCAGCCCTCCTTAACTATCATGGCTCCATCTCATGGAATCCTAGAATCTGTAGTTTCATGCGGCATTTAGAATTCTCTGTCAGAGAGATCTAGTGTTCTGGATGAGGAGAGCAGAATTCTAAGGATCTCACAAACTATAAACTCCAATAACTGAGCAATGTGGATGACAATGTTACATGTCTCCAAGTGAACTCTGATTTATGGCAACCTGGGGTTTATTTGCCAAGATTTATTCAGAGGAGGCTTGCCCTTGCTTTCCTCTCTGGTGAAGAGAATGTGACTTGCCCAAAGTCACCCAGTTGTTTTTCTCTGGGCTGAGCAGGGATTCAAACTCAAGTCTCCCAGAGTCCTAGTCCAACATTCAGACCACTCCACCACATTCATTCTTACAATGTGGGTACATACACGCACAAAAAAAGCTTTGTAGACTTCCAGGCACCTCCAATTTTGCTTCTTCCCCCTTTGGCAGTCCCTGAGCCCCCATCCCTGTGTCTCAGGTCACTGAGTGGACCTCCAGACCTACTTCAGTAGCCCACCCCTGCTCTGAGCTACACTTTCTCCTACAAAGAAAAACAGGATTTCAAGCTGTTTAATTAGCAAAGCACATCCCCAAAGATCCCAGGTGAGAGTAGCATGGAAAGTTCTCATAGGTTTCTATTTCCTACAACTCTTCAACTGACCCTTTTTCTTGGAGAGGCAGGGCAGACACAGCAGGTTTTTAAGGCTACAATTCTATACCCATTTACTTGGGAGGAAGCTCTACTGAATTCAGCGAGGCTTACTTCCAAGTAGATATGTACAGGTTTGCACTGTTATGCCTCTGGCAAAGATGTGATCGAAATGCAGTTTCCATTGTATGATTCTTCTTTAGTTATCTGAGTTCACCACATATCAGTACAAACAGCACTTGTTTTTTATCTCAGCATTTGACGATTAGTTAGAAATTTACCTTTTCTTGCCTTCTGTTTTGGCTGCCTCATTTTTCTTGAGATGGAAGCCTGACATAATAGAAGTAAAACCCACCACGCTCCTTTGGCCTTCTCGGTCTTGTTCACTCTTCTGTGCTCTCTCCCTCTTATCGTATCTTATTTTATCCCTCTTTCTCATGATGGCCCCCTCCATTTCTGGCATCCTTTAAGGCTGAGAATGGTAATAATTATTAGAGTAAAAGCCCACTTCTTGTGGGCTTTGTGAGATGCTGCAGAGCCATGTGTGCCTGAAAAATATGCTAGCCATCCAAATAAAATTCATTTTTCCCATTTCACAAGCTGAACCTGGGAGAAATGGTGTTTCTTCTCTAAATGTCAGCATTTCAAGATGTCTCCAGTTTGGGCTTTGGCTTCTTCCCAGATTCAGAAGAAAGGTATCTTCCTGCAGGGGTGTGAATCAAACAGCTGTCCGGAAGTTGGGAGGCTGCAAATCACAGAAGTCCTACCCAGCCCAGCTGGGCTAGTGTGAGGAACACTGGGGGTTGCAGTCCAAAAGTATGTGGAGGGACACGTGATTCCCATTTCTGCAACTACTGAATGGAAAGCTTGGGAGACTGCGGCATGCCCTGTGAGATGTCACGTCAAGGAGGGAGTGGGCTTGTTTTCTGCTGCTCCAGAGACTAGGACAACGAGCAATAGATTCAAGCTGCAGGAAAGGAGATTCCACTCGAACCTCAGGAAGAACTTCCTGATGGTCAGAGCTGTCCGGCAGTGGAATCTGCTGCTGCCTCCATGGAGTGTGGTGGAGTCTCCTTCTTTGGAGGTTTTTAAGCAGAGGCTGGAGGGCCATCTGTTGGGAGTGCTTTGATGGGTATTCCTGCATAGCAGGGGGTTGGACTGGATGGCCCCTGGGGTCTCCTCCAACTCTAGGATTCTATGATGGATACATGGCAATTTCGAAGGGTATTGACAGTGCTCCCTATGTGTAGGGGGGAGCCACTGGGTGAATGGTGCGCCCTTGTTCTGCAGCAGAAGGTCTCAGTTCAGCCCCTGACATCTTCAAGCAAGGATCTCAGACAGCAAAGTTGTGATAGAACCCTGCTTGAAACCCTGGAGAGCTCATGCCAACCAAAGCGTACAACGGTGGGTTAAACAGGTCACTAATCAGGTCAGGCGTACAACTATGGGGGAGGGGGGCAAAGACAGCATTGTTCTCTAAATGAGAATTCTGCCTCTCCAACTGAAATATTCCTCCAGTTACCAAATTGCTGGCATTGCTGTAACTTAAAACCTCAAGTCGAGCATTTGAGAGAGACAGTATCAACATCCAAGGTAAAGAGGCAGGCAAAGTTCCCAAGGGAAGGCGAACACAGCAAATAGAGAAGAGTTCTGGATGGGAATGATTTTCAACCCTCCAGTCTCTGCAATATTAAAAAATGTCTTCTGGATCATACACCCTCATTTCTTCCCCACTAGGTGAGCTGAGCTGCTTCTCATATGGTCTGAACTGCCTTTCCCTCCCCTCCATCCCCTCCCCACTGGTAAGGGACAGTAGGAGGGACCCCTCCCGGGGTTTGACAACTGCTGGGTGGTGGGAGGACATGAAACTGCATACAGAACTAAGCACACACATAATATCTGGGCCACTATTGTAACAAGAAAGCCAACGCAATTCTCGGCTGCATCAATAGGAGTATGGTGTCCAGATCGAGGGAGGTACTGGTACCACTCTACTCTGCTTTGGTTAGACCTCATCTTGAATCCTGTGTCCAGTTCTGGGCACCCCAATTCAAGAAGGACATGGTCAAGCTGGAGCAGGTCCAGAGGAGGGCGACCAAAATGGTGAGAGGCCTGGAAGCCATGCCCTATGAGGATAGACTTAGAGAGCTGGGTATGTTTAGTCTGCAGAAGAGAAGGTTAAGAGGGGACATGATAGCCATGTTTAAATATGTGAAGAGATGCCATGTAGAGGAGGGTGTGGGCTTGTTTTCTGCTGCTCCAGAGACCAGGACAAGGAGCAATGGATTCAAGCTGCAGGAAAGGAGATTCCACCTGAACCTCAGGAAGAACGGTCAGGGTTGTCCGGCAGTGGAATCTGCTGCTTGCTCCATGGAGTTTGGTGGAGTCTCCTTCCTTGGAGGTTTTTAAGCAGAGGCTGGATGGCCATCTGTCGGGAGTGCTTTGAGGGTGTTCCTGCATGGCAGGGGGTTGGACTCGATGGCTCCTGGGGTCTCTTCCAACTCTACATTTCTATGATTCTATGATTCTAACAGGAAAAACCGTGTGGTGCTGGTAAACCAACAAAACAATGCAGCTTGGGCAAATGCTACTTCAGCCTTTCCCAGCTTGGCACTCTCCAAACATGTTGGAATACAACCCCTATCATTCCCAGGCAGCACTGGCTCCTGGCTATGCTGATTAAGGACGATGAGGTTTGTCATCCAACGCATCTCGGGGCCCCGGGTTGGCAACTAGAGACACCTATTATTCCTTTCTTCCGAAGCTCGTGTACCCCTATATCTCTGCAATCTTCCCGTTTCCCTTCTGCTGCCCCGGTTCCTTCCACATCTGTACCCCAACGCCCGGTTCACCGCCTTGCCATTTGCCTCCTCCTTACGGCTTCAGGTCCTGGTCAATCAGGATGTCATAACCATAGAGTTCAAAGCAGTGCTTGTCACTGATGATCACTTTCTGGACGCTCTGCAGGCTTTTGATAAAAATGTTGTCCATCTCAGAAAAGAGGATCTCTACCGCTTCCGCACCGTGCTTGGCTGTCAAGTAGAGGCGGAACTTCTGGATCATCCACTTGCAGCCCTGCCTCCGAAAAAGAAAGCATCACAGGGCTACAGAGTGCACGACTTGGGCCTGGGTTCAAATTCCTACTTACTTTTGCTCTGATGTTGAGTTATGTGAGGTACCTTTCAGAAAAAGCACCGGCATAGTCCGACCTAACAGCAGGGGTGGGCAAAGGTGATCTTCTAGGTGTTTCTAGCATACAACCCCCATCAACCCTAGCCAGAAAAGCCAATGGAAACGCATCATGGGAGCTGGATTCCAAAAGCACCCAGAGAGCCACAGTCACTGACCTCTGCTCTAAAAATTTTTTTTAAAAAGCAACAATTTCCTACTACTTAATGTGGAACCAACATAGGCAATGGCGAGGGGTTCTGGAAATGGTAGCCTCAGAAGATCTCTTTTTATTTTTATGCATTTATTTTCTTTATATCCTGCCAGTCTCCTGATATGGGACCCAAAGCTGTTTCCAATAAGGTTAAAACGATATAGAACTAAAACCGTGGTAATAAAAAAAGTTAAAACATGATTAAGCAAGCTACCATATGTTGTTGTGTGCCTTCAAGTAGTTTCCAATATATGGCAACCCTAAAGCAAAGCTATCTGGGGCTGAAAGTATGTGATGCACCCAAAGACACCCAGTGGGTTTCCACGGCCAAGCACGGAATTGAACTCTGGTCTCCAGGGTTGTAGTGCAGTGCTCAAGCCACTACACTACACTGGCTCTCAAGCGATCACATTAAGACACCACTAATTTAAAAAGTGTAAGATCATTATAAAATATTATAGTTGGGCTAAAAATGCAATACATCCCATAAAAAGAGCCTTCTGCACAAGTTATCATCAATTTCCTGCATGGAAAAGTCTTTACTTGCCAGTGAAAGGAGATCAGAGAGGGACTACTATGGCCTCCCATGAAAGGGAATTCCACAGCCTGGGAGCAGCCACTGACAGAGCCCTCCCACATATTCTCCCCAGACACCCAGGGCATAAGCCATATAGGTCTTAACCAGTAATCTGAATTGTGCATGGAAATGAACTGGTAGCCCGTGAAGCTTTTTGAACAAGGCCTGTGGTCTGTGTACATGGCACCTGGAGTTGCCCCCCTCTGCCCCTAAAGCACGGACGGGCAAAATGTGGCCCGTGGGCCAAAAGGCCCCAATGCCATTTTTGTAGCTCATCCGGCCCCTCCCGAAACTGCAAACCCCAGGATTCCATAGGATGTTGCAAGTGGAATCATAGCGCTATAACAGTCTAGTGCAGAAATGGCCAGGGTCTCCTTTAGTCTCTTTAGCTCCTGGAGAGGCCTGATTTTAAGAGGAAGCAAACAGAAACTAACTTCCATATCAATTCCCGTTGGAAAAAAAGACCTTTCCTGGCCTACAATGCCCCCTTCCCCAAATCCATAGTATAAATGTCCCATATCTCCTGGAAGCCATTTTGGGGAAAAACATTTTTTGGATTTATTTGCAAGGGGTTGTTGGAGCTCTGCAAGGTCTCCTGGCCTTTGACAATTGCCTGGCCCTGCCCTGAGATATCATAAGAACAGTAAGACTGGCAAGAGAAAGGAGGGAAAAGACTGTCAAATAAGCAGCAAGGGAGAGGTTGCGGTTGGACAGATGGTTCAGAGGATGCTTTCTTGGAGGAGAGGGTGTGAGCTTTAAAATAATGAATCAGAGTGCCTCCACTTTATATGCCTTCAACTCTTTCTTTGTATCTTGTCTTTGGCAAGAACTGTGTCTTAGAACATAGATGGGGAGCTGCAGGACTACAAAGCTAGCCCGAACTGGTTTTCGATGGTTCATGAAGACTTAGCTTAGCTATGCAAGCAGGGAAGATAACCATGTGCAATAGAATTCCTTAGAAGTCTGCCTTCTTTGTTTCTAATCTTATATATAAGGTGTATGTCTGTGTGTTCAGTAAACCTGTCTGATCTGCCCTCTTGCTATGTAGCTTGAGGGAAGGCTAACCCATTTGATCAAAATCTCTGTGTTTTCCTTCAAGATTCAACATTTTCTTCACAACTCCATGCTACTCGGGGAGCAGGGCACTGGAGTTCTGGTACAAGTTGTGGAATCCGGCTTAATGCGTAGTCCCTAGTGCAAAATGTCCCTGACTGTGGTTAAAGAAGTAAGCCTAAATACCTTAAAGGCACCAGAGTCCATCTGATTCTGGCAGCTAAGTAGGATCAGCCCTGGTTAGTACTTGGATGAGAGACCATCAATGAATACGAGGTTCTGTAGGCTGTATTTCAGAGGAAGGAACCAGAAAACCACCTCTCAGTGTTCTTTGCCTAAGAAAACCCTAGGAAATTAATGGGATTGCCGTAAGGTGACAGGCAACTTGAAGGCAAATAACACCCTCCCACACACAGTTAAAGGGTAACATCTGTTTATAACCTGAGTTCCTGGTCTTGTAGCTGCAGCCACTCAATGAGTAATGATTTAATCTATGTGCTCACAAATCCAAACCCCTCCACCGTAACAAAAAAAGATCTTGTCTTCCAGAGCCATCATTCCTGGGTCACCTTGCAGTTTTCAAATCTGTATTTTAATTCTGGAGTTTCTGTGAGTTTGATTTCTGTATTGATGTTGCTTTGATATGAATTTGTTTTTAATTTGTTTTTTTTATACGAGCTGCCCAGAAAACATGATGTGGCACCCAAATGAGATTAAACCATCGCTCACCTTCTCAGGATCATAGTCAGGGGCTGTCTTCTGCACAGCTACATTTGTCAGGTGAACATCTGGCATGAGGAGGGAGGTAAGGATTGTATAGACACTGAAAAGAAAGCTCTTGGCATGCAGAAGGTGGGCTTGGCTCCAAAAACAGTCTCCCTGTGGGCTCCAGTTGCCAGTTCATTTATCCTTCTCCCCACCTAATTAGTCACCTGGGCACACACTAGGTGGGCTAGGCAACGCTCCTGTCAGGTGGATTTGTAACTGGTTGACTGACTGAACCCAAACAGTGCTCACCAATGGCTCCTCTTCATCCTGGAGAGAAGTGACTAGTGGGGTGCCACAGGGTTCTGTCCTGGGCCCAGGGCTATTCAATATCTTTCTCAATGATTGGGACAAGGGAATAGAGAGTGTTCTTATCAAATCTGCAGATGACACCAAATTAGGAGGGGTAGCTAACACCCCTGAGGACAAAAATGAAATTCAAAATGACCGTAACAGATTAGAGAGGTGGGTCAAAGCTAACAAAATGAATTTCAACAGGGAGAAGTGTAAGGTATTACAATTGGGCAGAAAAAATGAAATACACAGATACAGGATGGGTGATACCTGGCTTGAACACAGCATATGTGAAAGGAATCTAGGAGTCTTTGTCGACCACAAGCTGAACATGTGTCAGCAGTGTGATGCAGCAGGTGAAATAGCTTATGTGATTCTGGGCTGCATCAACAGAAGCATAGTGTCTAGTTCAAGGGAAATGATAATACTACTCTATTCTGCTTTGGTCAGACCCAGCCTGGAATCCCGTGTCCAGTTCTGGGCACTACAGTTCAGGAAGGATGTTGACAAGCTGGAACGTGTCCAGACGAGGGTGACCAAAATGATAGAAGGCCTGGAAACCCTGAAGCCCTATGAGGAGCAGCTTAGGGAGCTGGAGATGTTTAGCCTGGAGGAGAGAAGGTGAAGAGGTGACATAATAGCTATGTGTAAATATTTGAAAAGATGTCATATGGAAGAGGGAGCAAGCTTGTTTTCTGCTGCTCCAGAGATAGGACGTGGAGCAATGGCTTCAAGCTACAGGAAAAGAGATCCCACCTAAACATTAGAAGGAACTTTATTGAGGGTATGAGCTGTTGGACACTGGAATCCACTGCCTGGAAGTGTGGTAGACTCTCCTTCTTTGGAGGTTTTTAAACAGAGGCTGGATGGCCATCTGCCGGGAAAGCTTTGATTGTATATACCTACATGGCAGAATGGGGTTGGACTTGATGGCCCTTGTAGTCTCCTCCAGCTCTATGATTCAGACCAGAGAGTAGAAAAGAGTGTTGCCTTCTACTTGCATGAGAAAGTAGCAAAGAAACGTCTTCCTAGCTATACGTGTAGCGGAACTGAGACAAGGAGTTCAAGGTATGCTCTTGGAGCCCATTGAGATGGATTTCTCTCTTCTCAAGATTTACCACCCACATTTGGGAGCTACAGGGCAGAAGGAGACATCCGTTCACACCTTCTGTTATTTTAGGTTTAGCTTCATACACTTGACAGCGTCAAGTCCAAACAACAAATGGGGACAAATAGGTGGAACTGACATTTTAAAAAATAAGGAAGCCAAAACTAGCAGCAGCTTCCTGTAGAGGGTCTTTGGGGGTCCAGGGAATCTGGGCTTATTCTGCATAACATGTGGGAAACTCTCAGGTTGAAAATGAACTTAATGTAGTGATGCAGATCCTTGATTATTTTGTCCTCTTGTGAAAGGACAAATAACTACTATAGTTTTCTCCCTGCTGCAGGAGACAATGAAAGTTTTTATGCAGTATTCTCCCTGTATTCAAGTATTCTGTAGCATTTTGGAGTATTTTTCTGCCGAGAAAAACTCGTGGATATTTTTATGTGCAAAAAATCACATTTCCAGCACAGGAAACACATTTAGGAATCCTCATCCAGGACTCCTATGCAATCCTTGGATTTGCAGTTTAGGAAGGAATATTTAAAATTTTCAGCTAGAGAGTTCTAGCGCTTCACCAAACTTCAAGTCCCAGGATTCCAGAGGATGTTGAAAGTGGAATCATCGCACTATAACAGGCTAGCGCGGAAATGGCCATAGATTTGCCAACTTCAGATGCTCCTATTGCCTTTGACCAACCAGCTCAGCACCAAGCAGGGCAGCTTCTGCATTTGGGATCCTGGGTTAAACAAAGGGCCCTCTCGTGACAAACATATTCCTACCGTCCCCCAGCCAC
Organism: Cyclura pinguis; assembly: GCA_030412105.1. Taxonomy (NCBI): domain Eukaryota; kingdom Metazoa; phylum Chordata; class Lepidosauria; order Squamata; family Iguanidae; genus Cyclura; species Cyclura pinguis. Next base: position 4,022,975 of record CM059602.1, read on the forward strand.
TGAAATGCTATATTCCCTCTTCAAACAGCCAATGTCAAAAGAAGGCAGGTCTGGATACAATGGTCATCAATGGTGTTCAGAGTGAAGCGTGTATTGGAGAACCGAGCAAAACCATCCCGGTACAGCCAAGCTTTGAGCGGGAGATACTGGAAGAAAAAGAAAATGGTTTTGGTGGTGAGAGGCACACCAAACAATCACATGAACTGGCCAGGCTGGGGCAGTGGGGTTAGAGGGACGAGGGATCTTCACTCACCGACATTACTAGGACGTACACCCTCAAGTCAAACTTCCGACCTGTGAACCACAGAGAGATGACTTTATATATAATACAACATCTCTGCACACCTCATGTTCTAGCCACATAGAACAGCATTACATTTCTGATGTAAGCACCCGGGGAAAAGACTTTCTTCTCCTTTCTTTTTGCTTGTGGAAAGCACCATATGCACTGACTGCATCATGATGATGATACAAGGAAATAAAATTCTAAATTCTAAAGCCTGCTGCAAAATAGCCATAATAGAGGAAGTCACCATCACCATAATTATGATAATCTGTTTTTCTGTTTGCCACGTTTCCTTAAAATCTTCTCCAGCAGCTCACAACATATCAAGTGAACAGCAATAAAAAGAAGAATTTAAAAAACTACAACAGGAAAATTATCATACTGTGAATAGGCAAATACAGCATAAACATACCCATCTAATATGGAATCAAACTATACATGCAAACTGACTTGACTCAACAGCGTAGCACTACACCAGAGAGAGAATAAAGTTAGAAACAGAAGTGCAAATACGCTGCCTACCAAGACAAACTCAATCAAGGTAACCACAGCCCTAAGCTTGCAAGATCTGAGCAAGACAGTTGATGAACAGGAGTCTTGGAGACCTCTCATTCATAAGGTCTTCATGAGTTGAAGTCTTGACAGCAATTTACAGCAGCAAAACCAATACAAAGAGACTTGGATGCCTCAAGGACAACATGGGGCTTTCCTCAGTTAACCTGCAAACACTAACAGGCAGTCAGTCACACCTCTCAAGAGTTAAAAGGATCGAACCCAAAAGGTTAAAGCAAATTAACTGTAGGTTCTAGCATTGCTACCCAAGGCTATGCAATCACTATGAATAGGTATCAAAGAAGGTTATGCAACAGAGAGCACAGATATGAGTGCAGAAGACAGCCAGAAACCTGGTCTCTCTTCTGCAACACAGAATTGTTGCTTCAAACAATCAGCTGTAATAACCATGGCCCTCGATCAGGTTCTGTACTAGCAACTAGGGTTACCATACATTCTCCTTTTCCCAGCTGTGTCCTCTGTATCAGACCTAAAATTTATACAGTAGAGGTATTTGACGTGAGAGTCGCCATAGCAATCAGTGGTTTGAAGTAGTCAGCTGGTAAATGTGTCCTCTTGTTTTTCAAAGTATGGTGACCCTATATCAGCTGTAGATAGTTGCTACTGGAAGTCTCTATTTGATTTCTCAAAGAGGAGTGATCTGGTTATCTCTACACTGAGAACAAGAGCAGTCACACACACCCTTTCTACACGCCACATGACAAACCATCTGTCCGCTTACCACCTATTAAATATGGGTTCTCGATATAGCGCTGAGCCACATAATTCTCTACTGGGATTTCATCCTTCTGGTCATCCAGGCGAGCACCATCCTGAAGAGAAATTAAGTGACGTGCTTAGATCAGAAAGAACAAAACCCATACATATAAGACAAGGGTCTGTTAAATTCTGCTCTTGCTGAGCCCTCTGGGTCTAGCTGATTGCTCTGTTTTGAGGTGGAGAAGGACTTCTTCCCTGATGTCAGATTCAATGTAGACCCCAGGAGAATCCTGTAATATACAGGTATAACTTTCTATTAATCTACCTATCCCTCTGTATTTGATCAGGGTGTTCAGAGGGAGATTTCTCATCTCTATAGACCAAAGAAGGTCTATAGTCCACAAACGCACATGCTATAACATATTAATAAGTAATAATCTTACTGTTTTTGATGCAGTAGACTAACATGGCAATGGCCACTCCCTAAATTTATTATGCTAATCTTTTAAATTACAGCTCTTGGGGGCTTCTCGGGTCACTATGAGTCAAAGTCAGTTTGATGGCAAGTAAGAGGGAGATATTAGTCTTTGGGGTGTCTTAAAATTTCATCTTGCTCTTGTGGAAAAGGCTAACCCAGCTGCTCCTCAAGACTGTATCACATAATCTCACAGGGTTGGAAGTGACCCAAAGGTCTCAGCTCCATCAGCTCACTCAAAGTGGGGTGACCTAAACTGGAGGCCTGTACACAAATGCAACCAAGAAGCAGCGAGCAGGAGAAGACCAAGGGCCCTAGCCTTTAGCAGCTGATGCCAAGGTGCTGCTCACCGGGCAAAGCTTTAAGGCAGGCTGTTCCCAACTAATCCCCTTCTGAGAGGTGAGAAGGCGGAGGCATCTCACCTTCCTCCAGTCAATCACATCCTTGAGTTTCCGGAAGAGAAAAATGCCTCTTCCTTGAGACCGTGCAACCTGCAAGGGGAAGAGAAAACAGTTTTCACTCACCTTACACTTGACTCACCCATTCCTCCCAGCTGGTAAAAAGATGTAAGATGTCATCATGAGCACTGGCACTTCAAAATATACCACTGCACTTGTTTTCAAATGTTTTTTGGAATCACAGCAGACACCCAGCCCTGGAAGCTTTCTTATTCCTTCTGCCCAGGTCATATCTGTCCATTGAGCCTAGTACTGCCTACTTTAGTTAGATTGGGAAAAGTTCTGTAGGGTCTCAGGCAGAAGAGTATTTCCTTAGTTAAAATGGCCGGAATCCTCTATCACGGTCTGCATTACATGACTTTACAAATACTTAGCTATGTAACAGAGGGTCTAAGAAATGCTGCTAGTGAATTATGAAGAAGTGGTAACAGGACAGTGGCAAGGGTGTCCCAATGCACATTGAGCTCTAACAGCACAAGTTGACACTTCGTAGCTAGTCTTCTGATGCACAGCTGGAGTGATATGCATCAGTCCCGTTTTACATATGATCCAACGCGTATTGGTCATTTTACTGGCTCCCCTCCACAGTTAACATAATACCAGCCCCACACTGGATACCAGCATTACAGAACCACCCAGTTCTAATTCCTACAAACATGTCCACTTACAAGGATGCAAGTCCCCAAACAAGATTTCAGCCATAATTCTTACACCATTCTTCATGTTATTTGGAATGTCAGTGTGGCATATAGCCACATGGATTTATGATTTAGACACAATAATAAAATAATACTTAGCCGTGACAATTAAAATTAGAACCAATTAAAATACCTGGATAATTAAAAAGACAGAGGAAAAGGTTTTCCAAACATCTGCCACCTGATCTTTTCACTTAAAATTAAACTGAGATGCCCAGGATTTAATCTGGGATGTTAATTATACAAAGCACATAGTTACTGCTAAAGCTATGATCCCACCTTATTCAGAAATACTAAGCAAAAACTGTGACTGAGTTTAAGGTTCTCAGCTTTATATTTGCAGCAGGTCAGTTTTACATGGAAAGACTAAGCGTGGTTGCAGAAATGATACGTACAGATCAGAGGAACTCTCCACATCTCTTCCCCAGAGCTTAGGAAAAGTTACTTTTTAAAAACTCAGCGCCCCAAATTGTATTTCAACAATTATTGACTGGAGGCACTTTCCTCACACCTTTTATAATGAAGATCTTATGAAAAATGTTTTGCTCTTGGGGAGCAATGGTGCAAAAGAGGAATCTGTTTTGTCTCAAAATCAGCCACCCACAAACTTTCCAGCTTCAGCTATCAGTAGAACAGCCGATGCTGACCGCTTCCTCCCCACGCCACTGCTAAAGCTGACGATGCTGTTTTATTTAGCTTTATAAAAAAGGAATGCTTGATGGTGTGGCATGATATAAAGGTTTTACGGCCATAGATTTGGAATGGCGGCATTACTCATGAGTGGTGGTGCCATGGGTGAGTTATGCTGGCCATCCCAGAGGAGAGCCAGTAAAATCTTTACGATACTGCCTGTTACTATACAGTTTGTCTCTTTCACACTTCAAGCAGAAGTTTCCCTTGCGCTTCCAACTGTTTGGGAAAGTTTGGGGACTGGGACTGAATCCTGCCCCCTCTCCAATGGTTATTCAGGTTGGAAAGCAATATTTGCTGGAGTTACCTTTGAAGATTTCACAGAGCTGAAAATGATCCACAAAGGAACAATGGACTTAACAATGTGTCAACTGCTTTTCGACCACCATCAGCACCACTAGCTGAAGCCAAAAGGCCATCTTGTTCTCTTTCTGGCAGCCAAGGCCACAAAGTTGGGAGGGATTACAAAGGCCATCTAGTCCAACCCTATCATGCAGGAATATACAACTAAAGCACTCCCCAAAGGTGGCCCACTTCTATCTAAATACTGCCAGAGAAGAAGATCTACTACCTCCTGAGTCTGTTCTACTGATGAACAGTTCTTGTCATCAGAAAGTACCTTCAAATATTTAGGAACAATTCATTGGAATTATTTTAATTGTGCCTGTCTTTAAGTCTCTCTTGTCCACCATGAACTGTCTTTCTCTTTGAGCATTTCTGACCATGGGATCTCAAGCCACCGGGAAGCCTACAAGCAGGAGCAGGAAGCAAGCAACATCCTTTCTATCTGCAGGACTCTGAAATATAAGCCTCCTGGACATGGAAATTCCATTTACCTATCATAAGTATCTGACAGACCTGGTTCAAGAGCTTGGAAAACCTACTTTTAGACTTTAATTCCCAAAGCCAGGCAGCTGGAGCTTTGAGAACTGTAGTTCAACTTCCCTGAGCTTTTCTGTCTACTGTTTTTGTTGTTGTGTGCCTTCAGGTCATTTCTGACTTACGGTAAATCTAAAGCGAACCTCTATGGGTTTCTTGGCAAGAGATGTTTAAAGGGGGTTTGCCATTGCCCTCCTCTAAGGCTGAGAGAGTCTAACTTGCCCAAGAAACATATTCGGGGTAGCCGTGTTGGCCATGCAGCAAAATCCAACAAAATCCACAAAGCAGTGATGTCTCTATTGGGACAGCTTCAAAGCATAACATACCGGTACATCATGCAAGCTTTTGAAGCTTCCCTGGCTTCTTCCATCAGGCAAAGATATTTTAAAAAATCATACAGGAAAGAAAGGTGATGGTGTTAAGGTCACCCAGTGGGTTTCCATGCCTGAGTGGAGATTCTATCCCTGGTCTCCCAGAGTCCTAGTTCAACACTCAAACCACTATGCCATTGCCTCTCTGTCTATTATACCTTCACAAATGCATCCCATCCTCCTTTAAAAGCATCTAACCCAATCACCATCACCTCATGCTGCAGCAGGGTGTCCTATGAATTATGCACCATCTGACGACGGTCTGCCTTCTGTCTGACCTATTCCCACCACTCCGATTTTCCTCCTGTGCCATTTTCCCAGTTGAAATAATCACCTGACACTATGGGGAATAATTTTAAGAGCATTATTTCAACGAGGAAAGGGTTAAACGCTGCCATTGTCTCACCTGAATCCTGCTTTGCCATCTACACGGATTTGCTCTGAAAGATCTTAACACGATTCCCCAGATTTTGTCTAGTCTGACCCACGGCCTTGCGTTCCATTCACACTGCAATTATAGCACTGTGATTCCACTCTTAACTGCCATGGCTGCATACCACAGAATCCTGGGATATGTAATTTGGTAAGGCACTAGAGCTCTTTGACTGAGAATGGAAAAAGCCCCTCCTGATCACTGGAAATCTCGAATGTCCATTTCAGAGAGGGCCGTTTAGAATTCTCATTGAAAGAGCTCCAATGCTTCATCCCACTACATGTCCCAGGATTCCACAGGATTCAACTATGGCAGTTAAAATGGAATCATAGTGCTACAATTCTTAAGGACTCTTAGAAAATAATAAACATGAGGCAAAGCCAGTGGGGGAGAATGCCAGGGTATGGCACTTGCCTTGTCCTGCCCTGTCCTGTCTTTCACCTACAATGTGTCTTTATGGCCCCGTAAGCATGTTCATGCCCAGGACTTGATGATGGGTATTTCTTTATGATATCTGTCACACAGGCTGACCTTTGTACGTAGGCAGCCCCACCATGTATTGGGGTGGTCTGCCCTCACATTGATTCAATGTCTATGCCCCGGTGTCGTACCAATCTGTCAAAACCTGCGTGCAATTCTTCCTGAAAGCAGCTCTGAAATCCCAGAATCCCATTTCCCCCAAGTGATAAAAGCAAGATTTCTGAGGCTTGCAGGAAGTGAGCTATTGGGCTGTTAAAACGTCCCTGGCTCAGGCTCATATATTACCTTCCCAGTTTTAAGACCCATGTATTTTTCCCCAGCAGAACATTTTGTAAGGCAAAGAAAGAAATATTTTTATTGCAGGCTCTTTCATGAGATTTTTTTCCCCACTCATTTAAGTGGCAGCTGTTTTGAAAGCAGCAGAAAATTCAGCATTGCTCAGAAGCATCCATACTGAGATGGCTTGCTTGCCATAAGGGGCCCAGGAGAACAGTGAAAGGCATGGACCCCCAGAGGAGTGGGATGCATTCGTCACACTGCAGAGGAGTATGCCTCTAAGTACTGTAAAGTTAGTTAGGGTAGATTACATAGCATTTATATCTGGTCACCTGTAATCCACTCTGAAGTTCTCTGATTTCAAGGCTTGCCCCTCTCACCCGTGTTGGAAAAATACCAGCATTCTCTCTCACCGTTAAAGGGCAACTGGGGCTTAAGTAGCGTAGGGTTTCTTTTCCTTTGCATGCCAAAGCCTTCTCCCTTCTCATTTAAAGGCTCACCATTTGCCCTTGTGTCATTTAAATGCATGGTTAGAAATACCTTTGGTATTCAGATGAACAGATCATGTGACCCAGAACAGTTCCTAGGGTCATCAGTCTTACAAAAGATCCCCCCCCCCCAGATCTCTCTTTCTTCTCCTCCTTCTTCTTCTTCTTAGTGAGCGTTTCTAAGTTTGTAACCGGAAACTGCCCGTCTTTGTTTTTTTTCTTAGTCAGTTTCACTTCAGGGAAGCTCCGCAGAAATTTGGGCATGCTTTTTCTGCTACACTGCTAAAAGGAGGCTAATTCCTAACAGTTTTAGCTTTCATAGAATTTCCCAAAAAGAGCTAACACTCTGGGAGATGCTAACCCCCAACAACCTGGACTTCAAAGCAAGGGAAGAAATCTTAGGGAGAGAGAGCAACGCCTTGAAAAGTTTTTTTTTTTTTTTTTACTGTGTGCTGCTGGTGCTCACAGCTATAGTCTGATTTGCAGAGACTGCCGTAGGGGAGGAGATCTGCCTGGGAATCTCCTCCCCTCCTGGGTTTTTACTCCACTTCCTCCTTCATATCTCCCTGTCCGGAAATCCTGACTAAACGCCTTCTCTTTTCCTCTTCTCCTTCTTTTCCTACTCACATCACCTAATTGCATCTGTATTCTCCATCCTTCTCAGATCTTATCTCTTCCTCTTCCATTCTTTTTCTCCTTCTCTCTTCTCCCCAGTTCTCCTGGCCATACTTCCCCTCTCCTTCCTTCCCTGTCTCTCTCCTGATCTCACACATCCTCCTCCTCCTCCCCTCTCCGTTAGCTATACCCATCTTCCTTCTCCTTTCTTCTCTCTCTGTATTTTCAGTTTTTTCTCAGTATTTTCATAGAATCCTAGAGTTGGAAGAGACCCCAGGGGCCATCCAGTCCAATCTCCTGCCATGCAGGAACACATATCAAAGCAGTCCCGACAGATGGCCATCCAGCCTCTGCTTAAAAACCTCCAAAGAAGGAGGAAACTCCACCACACTCCACGGAGGCAGCAGCAGATTCCACTGCCAGGCAGCTCTGATCGTCAGGAAGTTCCTTCTGAGTTTCAGATGGAATCTCCTTTCCTGCAGCTTGAATCCATTTCTCCTTGTCCTAGTCTCTGGAGCAGTGGAAAACAAGCCCGCTCTCTTCTTGACATGACATCCCTTCAAACATTTAAGCATGGCCATCACGTCCCCTCTTAACTTCCTCTTCTGCAGACTAAACATCCCCAGCTCCCTAAGATGCTCCTCATAGGACTTCATGGCTTCCAGACCCTTCACCATTTTGGTCGCCCTCCTCTGGACATCCTCTGGCTTGTCGATATCCTTCTTGAATTGCAGTGCCCAGAACTGGACACAGGATTCCAAATGAGGCCAAACCAATGCAGAATAGAGTGGTTTTAAAGCTGAAAGTTCCACTAAACACAGCAGGACTTGCTTTTGCGTGGTCAGGATAGTCCTGTTGGCCTCCATTGCCTTGTCGGTCTATCACCACCAGCAGTGGCAACGGCAGCTGGCCCACCTCAAAACAGTGCCCATTTATTAGTAGTATTATTATGATGAGTTGTTGCTGTTAGAGCAATGGAGGATTTTAGATAGTATAGGAGCCCCCTGAATGTCTATACTCATTCTGAGTTCTTTAACTCAAGTGTCTCCATTTGCTCGTCTGTCTATTGCAATGCATGATTACAAATACTTTGTGTATCTAAGCAACCAGACCATGTGCCCCAGAAACTTCTTAGAGTCAGTGGTCACACAAAAAGCCCCTCTTCCCTATCAGCTTCCTCTTTGCCCCTTCTTTGTCCTCTGCTTTCGGATGGTGAGTTAAAGTTCTAAGCTCACTGGAGCGCTCCCTTTTACCTAACCTTTTCATCTGTTAGTTAGGAAGTGGATACTTCAAATGATGTACACTCTAAAAGCATTTAGTAAAGTTCTTTAGCTTGTAACTTGATTGCGATGTACAGGATAGCCCCGGTTCAAGTAATTAGGCTTTAAGGTTCCAAAAGCTTTATTTAGGAACACCAAAGAAAACAACTGCGCACTTTGGCAACTGCTAGGACTAAAGAAGCATTGGATTTGCAGCACTTTATAAGCTGTAATATTTCAAATTAGCGTAAGCTAACATTTTATTTGATAGCTAATCACGACAACTCCCAGGCGCTTCCATCTCCCTCCCAAATTCCCATACAGCCTGCCAACAGTTCCACTTTGTAGTTAGGTCTGTCAGTCTGCACCTGTACCCTTATCACAGTTTGTTACAATAAGGTGTCCTCATAACGGAGAGGCTAACCAGGCTGGTCAAGCCCACTGACCATAAGCCCCTCATTGTGGTTCATGTTGGAACCAATGACACTGCGAGGCGCAGCTTTTACGACATCGCAAAGGACTACGAGCTTATGGGGACAAAGCTTTAAGGACCTTGGTGTGCGAGTGGTCATTTCATCTCTCCTCCCTATTCAAGGATATGGCGCGCAAAGGGAAAGCGCAATAGCAGAGGTCAACAACTGGCTCCGCACATGGTGCCGCCGGCAACGGTTTGGGTTTTTGGAACACGGCCTGAATTTCCATGAACGTGGGCTTCTGGCAAGGGATGGGCTGCACCTCACGAAACTTGGCAGGAATGTTTTTGCAAACAGTCTTGCACTGAGGATTAAGAGGTCTTTAAACTAAGTTCTGCCGGGGAGGGAGACAATATTATTCAGGGCAAAGACTCAGCGAGTGCAGGGGGAAAAGGCCCAAATTATATTGACCAAGTAGTACAAGTGTCCAATGGTGGGAGGAGTAGAAACTATAGTACAGGACTTGCAGGAAGGGCCCGGGGATTTAAGTATCTCTACACTAACGCGCAGAGTATGGGAAACAAGCAAGATGAACTTGAACTCCTAGTACAACAAAATAAATACGATTTGATAGGCATCACTGAGACCTGGTGGGATGAGTCTCAGGATTGGAATGTAGGAATAGAGGGGTATAGCCTATTTTGTAGAAATAGACCAAACAAGAAAGGAGGAGGAGTAGCCTTGTTTGTCAAGGATGTTTTCACCTGTGAAGAGATCCATGACTTAAACCCAGAAAGCCAGGTCGAGTGCATCTGGGTAAGAATTAAGGGAGCAAGAAACAATAGGGATATTCTGGTGGGGGTTTACTACAGACCTCCAACCCAGACTGAGGACCTTGATGACGCCATCCTCAACCAAATGACCGCGCATTCAAAAAGGAGAGATACAGTAATAATAGGAGATTTCAATTACCCGGATATATGTTGGCAGTCAAACTCTGCCAAGACAGCAAGGTACAGCAAGTTTCTTGCTTGTCTTGCAGACAATTTCATGGTCCAGAAGGTGGAAGAGGCCACAAGGGGATCAAATATTCTAGATCTGATCCTGACTAACAGGGATGACCTTGTTAATGAGGTAGAAGTGGTTGGGTCTTTAGGGGGGAGTGACCATGCCCTGTTGGAATTTGGCATTCAGTAGGAAGGAGAAGATAAGTGTAGCCAGACACTCGTCTTAGATTTTAAAAAAGCGGACTTCTGTAAACTTAGGGAGCTGCTGGCTGGAATTCCGTGGTCAGGAATAGTGAAAGAGAAAGGAGTTCAGGAGGCATGGGAGTTCCTTAAAAGGGAGATACTGAAGGCACAGTCTAAAACTGTGCCAATGAGGAGGAAAAATGGAAGGCATCTGAAGAAACCAGAATGGTTGAGTAAAGAACTCTCAGCTGAGCTAAGCGTTAAGAGAAATGTGTACAGGAAATGGAAGAAGGGGGAAACCACCAAAGAAGAATCTAAGCAAGTAGCCAGGAGATGTAGGGAGGAGGTCAGAAAGGCTAAAGCACAGAACGAACTTAGGCTGGCCAGAGACATCAAAAACAATAAAAAGGGCTTTTTTAAATATGTCCGTAGCAAAAGGAAAAAGAAGGAGATGATAGGGTCGCTGCGCAGAGAAGATGGCGAATTACTAACAGGGGGAAGAGAAAAGGCAGAACTACTTAACACCTTCTTTGCCTCAGTTTTTTCCCAGAAGGATACAAGCACTCAACCTGGTGGTCGGGGAGCAGGGGAGGAAGCAGGGGAAATGCGGCCCATAATAGGTAGAGAGGTGGTACAGGAATACCTGGCCACACTGGAGGAATTCAAGTCTCCAGGGCCAGATGAATTGCATCCTAGGATATTAAAACAACTGGCAGAGGTCATTTCAGAACCGCTTGCTATGATCTTTGAGAAATCTTGGAGTACAGGAGAAGTTCCAGCAGACTGGAGGAGGGCAGCTGTTGTCCCCATCTTCAAGAAAGGAAAAAAAGAGGACCCAAATAATTATCGCCCAGTCAGCCTGACGTCAGTACCCGGAAAGATCCTGGAGCAGATCATTAAGCAGTCAGTTTCTAATCACTTAGAAAGCAACGCGGTAATCACGAGAAGTCAACATGGATTTCTCAAAAATAAGTCATGCCAGACTAATCTTACCTCTTTTTATGATAGAGTTACTAGCTTGATAGATGAAGGGAATGCTGTGGATGTAGCATTTCTCGATTTCAGTAAGGCCTTTGACAAAGTTCCACATGACATTCTTGCAAAGAAGCTAATAAAATGTGGGCTGGACAGGGCTACTGTTAGTTGGATTTGTAATTGGTTGACCGACCGAACCCAAAGGGTGGTCACGAATGGCTGCTTTTCATCCCGGAGAGACGTGACTAGCAGCGTGCCACAGGGTTCTGTGCTGGGCCCAGTGCTGTTCAATATCTTCATCAATGACTTGGATGAAGGAATAGAGGGCATGCTGATCAAATTTGCAGATGACACCAAATTGGGAGGGGTTGCTAATATGGCAGAAGACAGGATCAAAATTCAAAATGACCTGGACAGATTGGAGAGCTGGGCCAAGGCTAACAAAATGAAATTCAACAGAGAGAAGTGTAAGGTCCTGCACTTAGGTCGAAAAAATGGAATGCAGAAATATAGGATGGGGGACACGTGGCTGGATGGCAGTACGTGTGAAAGGGATCTAGGAGTCTTAATAGACCACAAGCTGAACATGAGTCAGCAGTGTGATGCGGCAGTGAAGAAAGCCAACGCAATTCTCGGCTGCATCAATAGGAGTATGGTGTCTAGATCGAGGGAGGTACTGGTACCACTCTACTCTGCTTTGGTTAGACCTCATCTTGAATCCTGTGTCCAGTTCTGGGCACCCCAATTCAAGAAGGACATGGTCAAGCTGGAGCAGGTCCAGAGGAGGGCGACCAAAATGGTGAAGGGCCTAGAAGCCAAGCCCTATGAGGACAGACTTAGAGAGCTGGGTATGTTCAGTCTGCAGAAGAGAAGGTTAAGAGGGGACATGATAGCTATGTTTAAATATTTGAAGGGATGCCATGTAGAGGAGGGAGAGGGCTTGTTTTCTGCCGCTCCAGAGACCAGGACAAGGAGCAATGGATTCAAGCTGCAGGAAAGGAGATTCCACCTGAACCTCAGGAAGAATTTCCTGATGGTCAGGGCTGTCCGGCAGTGGAATCTGCTGCCTCAGAGTGTAGTGGAGTCTCCTTCCTTGGAGGTTTTTAAGCAGAGGCTGGATGGCCATCTGTTGGGAGTGCTTTGAGGGTATTCCTGCATGGTAGGGGGTTGGACTGGATGGCCCGTGTGGTTTCTTCCAACTCTACATTTCTATGATTCTATGATTCATTCCCAGCACACAGTTTCCGAGCCGATCCCATCATCCCCTCACTACACAGCAAAACTCATTTAAGCCCATTTAAGCATCAAAGCAAGGCAACTACCTCAAATCACAACAGGGAGGGCAAAGCCGATCTGACATTGAGGCTGTGTGCTTGTATTTACCTAAGGGCTTTATCAAATGAGTCAGGTAAATCACGGTAAGTCCCTGTGAAAGATGCTGTTATTCTGCTGTAACTGTGATTTTCCTGCCTCACACGATAAAGCTCTAAATCAGTCTCAGCCGGGGAGGTACTGAAGACTGAGTCACGTTAATTCCGCCAAACTCTGCTGAGGGAAGCTGTTTTCTAACAGATCCAGTCTTCATATTTTTCCCAAAAGGGCTAACAGCTTGAGATATACTCCTTTTTCTCATATGACTCTTATTGTGTGAATAAAGAAGGATTTTACAAACCAACTATTAAAAAAAAGGCAACTGTGGCCAGTGATGAGCACTGGTTACTGGAAAAAAGCCATCAAAAGCAGAATTTGGAAAAGTAATTTTGGATGCACCATCAGTCACATATGAAAAGCAGAGCTTAGAAAGGAGTTAACAACAGAGCTCATGACAACAGTGCTTGCAAAATTGTTAAAAACATGCCCACCCACCCATTTTACTCATACTTTCTCTCTGAGCCAATGCCAACCAGAGCATCCTCTGACAGGCAGGCAGATGAACCAGTTACTGCCCGAGGTGTCACCACTATGGCCAATATTACAAAGCCCCTGACCATATAAACAGCCACTTTCAACCTGCAGAATTTACAACTCCTTGCCATTAAATGCTGCCTAATTCTGGCTGGAAAAATAGCAACTTTATCTGTTACTGGAAGGTCTTCCTATAGCACACAATGTGAAGATGTTTGAACAAATATTTTGTATTAATGTTATATCATTTTTACGTTGTTGTGTTGTGTGCCTTTAAGTCATTTTCCGACTTATGGTGACCCTAAGATGGGGTTTTCGGAGGCTGAGAGTGTGTCATGCACCCAAAGTCACTCAGTGGGTTTCCATGGCTGAGCAGGGAATCAAACCCTGTTCTCCAGGGTTCACCCTGCTGGCTACACCCCTTTCTTGAGGCCTTAGGAAAGGGCAGCCTATATAAATACAAATCAATTAACTAGAATACAAGACAAATTCAATTCCCGCCGCCACCCCTTGAGCCTTCCGCAACCTGCATCTTTCCACTTGTCGGCACAACGTTGATAATTGTAACCTATTTAATACAGTCTCATTTAGCATATCCCCCACTTTCTCCCAAATAGTAATTGAGGATGTGGGCCCAAATCTACTTAATGTAAGGTTTCTTGCTGGCAATTAACACAAATTATCATTTGTAGACTTAGATAATCGCTGACTGTTCTCCTCCTGGCAGTAATTCACACACTCGTTTGCATAATTGCCTCCCTTTCCCCTACTCAGAAACCCACCCCTTGTTTGCAAGCAGGAGGCAAAAGCGGCTGATGCCAGCTTTTATCTGCCCAGTAAACGACCCGTCCTGCTGCGAGCTTCACAGATGGGTGTGGAGGTAATTATGCGCCGTGGTGCAGTATTCATGATGTTAAATGTCTCTCATCATCTGGCAACAGCAAAGCCTTTCCTGGGCTCTGCTCAGCCTCTCGCCAGCCTCCAAAGGAGACAGAGTTTTCCCACCTTCCATTGGGGAGATGACTGAGCAAAATCAATTAGAGAACCAGATCTTCAGATTCAACGGTCTTGTGCTTTGCAGAGACCTCCTCATGTCTCCACAAAGCCCAAGGGCATAGAAGGAGGGAGTGACCAATTACAGAAGAGGGTCAGTTGTGTTTTTAATTGCACTTACACAGTCTCATGGGTGTTATAAGATCCCTTTGTAGAGTTCAAAGTGAATACAAAGCAGCTCCTCCGTCCAGTATCTGAACTGCCAACCAAGCACAGTATAGTAGTTTGAGTGTTGGATTATGACTCTGAAGACCAGGGTTCAGCCACAGAAATCCACTGGGTGACCAAAGGCAAACCCTTTCTGAACAAATCTGGCCGTGAGAATTCCAATACCGTGTTGCCTTAGGGTCGCCATAAGTTGGAAATGTCTTGAAGGCACACAAAGAACAGCCTGAACGGTCAACAGTCCACAGTGGAGTCTGTTCCACCACTATGCGTTTGAGAGACTGAATTCCCCATAAGAACATAAAAGTAGCTTTTTGGATCAGACCAAGGACTTATCTAGTTCAGCATCCTGTTTTCACAGTGGTCACCTTGATCCTTTTGGGAATTCCCATAAGCAGAATACTTAGGTAACAGCACTTTCTCACTTGTGTTCCCCAGACACTGGTATAAACTAACATTCCACCTCTGATTCTTGAAGAAACATACAGGCCATTTCCGCACTACACTCTTATAGACGATTATTCCACTTTCAACATCCTATGGAATCCTGGGGTTTGCCGTTTCGGGAGGGGCCAGGCCGCCCCTCCCGAAACGGCAAACCCCAGGATTCCATAGGATGTTGAAAGTGGAACAATTGCGCTATAAGAGTGTAGTGCGGAAATGGCCACAGTCATCATGACCAGTAGCTACTGCTAGCCTTATCATCCAAGGATTTTTCCAATCCTCTCTTAATGTGGTCGTAATTGGTGGCTGTCATTGCATCGATAGTGAGTTCCACAGCTTCATGATGTGTTGTGTGGACCTTCTTTATGTCTCTTCTGAAACCACCACCTCTTTCCAGTCTACTTGATGACATCTCTAGGTTCTAATAATATGAGGGATGGAGAAAAATATCTCTCTATCAACTGTTTCCCTAAATGTATATAATTTTATACATCTCACTCTTTTTCCTGTTAAGTGTCTTTTTTTCTAAACTTTTCCTCATAGTGGAGTTGCTCTAGTTCCCGGTAAGTTTGGAGGCCCTTTCCACCCAAAACTCAACATTTTTAATTGGCCCTGGAATGAAGCCGGCATTGGTACCAGTCAGGCCTCTGTGGGGGGGCATTCCACAAGTGGGTCAAAACAGCAGGGAAGGTCCTCTTGCATGTCCTTCCACAGCTTGTTGTACCCCTGGTGTGCATTTCCACTAAGAGAAAATACAACAGATTTAATCACTGTGCTGACTACACCTGCGCTGAGAAAGGGACAAAAGAAGCCCAGTAAGCTAAGGAATAAGAGTCACAGTTCAGGTATAGCACCCATGAGTTACATATGGAACGCTTCAAGTTAGAATCATGGAGCTGGAAGAGACCCCAGAGGCCATCGAGTCCAACCCCCTGCTATGCAGGAACACCCATCAAAGCATTCCCAACAGACGGCCATCCAGCCTCTGCTTAAAAACCTCCAAAGAAGGAGACTCTACCACACTCTGAGGCAGCAGATTCCACTGCCGGACAGCTCCCACCATCAGGAAGTTCTTCCTGTGGTTCAAGTGGAATCTCCTTTCTTGCAGTTTGAATCCCTTGCTCTTTGTCCTAGTCTCTGGAGCGGCAGAGAACAAGCCCACTCCCTCCTCGACATGACAGCCCTTTAAATATTTAAACATGGCTCTCAGGTCCCCTCTTAACCTTCTCTTCTGCAGACTAAACATCCCCAGCTCCCTAAGGCGTTCTTCATAGGGCATGGCTTCCAGACCCTTCACCATTTTGGTCGCCCTCCTCTGGACACGTTCCAGCTTGTCAACATCCTTCTTGAATTGAGGTGCCCAGAACTGGACACAGTATTACAAATGAGGCCTAACCAATGCAGAATAGAGTGGTACCATCACCTCCCTCGATCTAGACCCCATACTCCTGTTGATGCAACCAAGAATCGTGTTGGTTTTCTTGGCTGCCCCATCACACTGCTGATTCATGTTCAGCTTGTGATCTACCAAGATTCCTAGATTCCTTTCATGTGTACTGCTATCCAGCCACGCATCCCCCATCCTATATTTGTGCATTCCGTTTTTTCTGCCTAAGTGCAGGGCCGTACATTTCTCTCTGTTCAATTTCATTTTGTTAGCTTTGGCCCAGCTCTCCAATCTGTCAAGGTCATTTTGAATTTTGATCCTGTCTTCTGGTGTATTAGCAACCCCTCCCAATTTGGTATCATCTGCAAATTTGAACAGCATGTCCTCCACTCCTTCATCCAAGTCATTGATGAAGATGTTGAACAGCACTGAGCCCAAGACAGAACCCTGCGGCACCCCACAGACCAACCTCCAGACCAACCTTCAAATTATTTCAGACCAATCTCCAGATGTGTTGAACAATAACAGCAGATTCTCTGAGTCAGGTATGGATCTCAGGTAGTTGGGTCATAGAGAAATCTTCTGCCAGCAACAATTACAGTCTAAGCTACCAGGCTAGCCTGTTGTAGGTAGATGTCCAGATGACTCAACCACTTTGTACTCCACCCTACAGTTTAACTTGTCTTTTACTGTTTTAAACTTTAAATTGTGTAAGTGGATTTTTGAGATCTTTTGACATAGGGCGGGATATAAATGTTTTAATGAATAAATACGTTTCATCTGGGCAATTATTTGGCTGTCTCATTTTGTTTTCCTTCAGTCAGCCCTTCTCTTACCGGTTTCATAATCCAGGTGATGCCAGGGTTCTTGCGAAACTCTTCCACAAACAAGTGGTACTCTGAGGGCATCTCAAAGGTTTTGGGGAAAAAGTCACACTTCATCGCCTCTACCTTCCCAGCCTCTCGCTCCAGCTGCTTCCGAAAACGCTTCAGGTTCTTCACAATGTAGTTCTTCCGAGTCAGCTGAATGTGGATGAAGGAGAATAAGAGTCACCACAATAAATGGTCATTTAAAACTACATCGTCCCTTATAGTGTATCAACATAGACTATTGGTCGGTGACCTTCACTGGCCAAGGTTCTCCAGGATCTGTGGTGGAGAGATGTTGGGAATTAGAGTTTCCCAGGGTGTTAGCCCTACTGGGAAATTCTATGGAAGCTAAAACTGTAAGGATTCAGCCTCCTTTTAGCTGAGTAGCATAAGAAGCATGTCCAAATTTATATGTGTGGCTTTTCTTGTCTGAAACTGACTAAGAAGACAAAACCAACACAAGCAGTTTCAGGTTACAAACTTAGAAAAGTTTACTAATGGCTTCTACATTTACATACGTATTGGGGAACCTACATCCTAACTAGTTAGTGAATAGTAGTAGCTTCGTTCTTAACTCACCATCTTCTAATGGAGATGCGAACCGTGGTCGGAGAGGAGGAAGAGGAAGCAAAAATGGAGGAGAAGAGAGAGGAGTCAAGAAAGATCTGAGAAGGGGCCTCTTTCTTTTATAAGACCGATGACCCAAGCAACTGTCCTGGGTCACATTATCTGATCACCTGGACACCAACGGTATTTATGATCATGCAATTAAATGACAGAAAGGCAAATGGTAGAGCTTTGGCATGCAAAAGAGAAAGGAAGCCCTATGCTGACTATGCATACTTGCTCTGAGAACAAGATGGCAGGGAAAGAGAATGTTGGAATTTTTCCAACAAGAGAGGCTTTTGCAATAACTAATTTCATTGGGGTGGGAACCATGGGGCCTCCAAATGTTGCTGGAATGCAGCTTCCAGCATCGCCCTTTTGGCAATGCTGACTAGAGATGATGGGGCTTGCAGTCCAAGAATATTGTAGGGAAGCATTATTTCCACCTCCGGGCTGCATAATACTTTTAACTGGAAACAACAGGAGCTGACATTGTGAAGTCTTTTAGAGGAGGTGGTCTAACACAGGCCATTTCCGCACGAGACTGTTATAGTGCTATGATTCCACTTTCAACATCCTATGGAATCTTGGAGTTTGTAGTTTTGGGAGGGGCTCACCGGCCCCTCCCAAAACTGCAAACCTCAGGATTCCATAGAATGTTGAAAGTGGAATCGTAGTGCTATAACAGTCTTGTGTGGAAATGGCCACAGAGATACTGTGATGGTGCTCCCACCATCACCACAGGCACATTTGCTGAGGACACAGGAGAAAACTTCCTCATGGGAGGTCCATGTGGCCCCTTCTTTGTTCCCTTTCCACCAGCAGGCAAAGATCTTTTCATTCAGGCAGGCCTGATTCTTAAATCATGAGGCAGAAGAGTGTTTGAAAGGGGTGTGCTGTGATTTTATTTTTTCTACTATATTTTAAATGTTTTTAATGTTGTGGTTTTATAAACAGAATTGTCGTTTTATTGCTTTGTTTAGCTTTTGTAAACAAGATTTTACCTGAATTTTTGTTTTAAACTGTTATAAACTGCCTTGGGTTCCATGCTGGAAGAAAGCCTGAGTATAAATACTGTTTTCCTCTTAAGCTGGTTCTTAGCTGCTTGAGTACTAACAGTTAAGGGCAGGGGTGCAGAATCTTTTTTTGGCCCAATGGTCAGATTACAATTTGCAAAGGGTCTCGGGGGCTACACTCCAGCAGCCGATGGGGTTATGAGCACAGGGCCTAGAATCGAGCAAAGTGAAGTGGGCAGGCAGTCCACACAGCCCAAAGGCTGGATGGCTCCCCATCTCTTAACTCAGGGAGGAGGAATCCTCAGCTCATCCCCCACAACCAAACATTCTGTTGTCCCCTTTGTAAACCCTATCCTGGGGTCTACAACTTTGATATAAAATTAATCCAACCCACCAGAGAGGTCAACCGAATGCGCACGTAGGCAATAACGGTCGTACGATCGAACGAACCAGGTCAGGCCAGCAAAATCCCCAGTTCCGTAGCAACAGGAGACCTCATGTTGTGATAACCCATGGTGGACAAAAGGTCCTTAACCTTTAAGGAGTCCATTTGAAAGGAGTAAAAGTGTTCCCGGAAAGTTGGGTGCCGGAAGCAATAAAACCTTATCAAATCCATCTCCAGAAACTCACACCGCAGCCTCAAAGCGGAGGAAGATCCTGTTACTGGGATGAAACCTTGTTATCTTCCGATATCAGAGAAATGCCAGGTGTGGAGTTGTTTTTCTTTTCTGTCCCTGTTTGTTTTCCCCGGGAAACGATTTGCCTTCAAAGTAAATTTTTCCTACAAATAGTCCCTGTTTTTGGGCTAGTTAGGAGAGAAAGGCAAGGCAAAGAGAAGAAGTATGATGCCTCCCGGTCATACCAACTGACCAGTTCCTCTCTCCCGACAGCTGCGTGATCTCCTCAGCATCTCTTCGCTGAGCTGCCGTTCGATCGCTGCTTCCCGGACCAAGGACTTCAGGAAGAGGCGCAGTATCACCCAAGCTGTGAATCCCTCAACAATCCCTCTCTCTTGTTTCCACTCTTTATTTCTATTAGCCCTTGGATGTGTGTGTGCGTGTTTGCGTTAGTGCGAACTATTACTATTCAATAAAGTCATTCATTGGACCTTTTTGTGTGATTTCTGGCTGAGCCTGACACTGTAAACATTGGGTAAAAGATCCTTAATTACCCTGCCCTCTTTGCATTGCTAAAGCGGTGTTCGTAGCTAATTTTCCCCACAAGTGATAATTTTGACAGGGAATCCCCCCAAGGGGCCCCCAGCAAGCAGGGTAACAATTCACCCCACCCACCGTTTCCTCCTATACTAGTGACTGGCGCTAAGGTTTCCCCTCCTTGCTCCCACACTGCAAGGAGGCGTTTAAAAGCCTTCAACAGGTGACGAAGAAGGATTTTTAAAGCCTCATTTGCAGTGCGTGTGTATCTGTGTGTATGTGTTGGTCAAGGGGGCATCTGAGGGGCTGGATCCATCATGTGGACAGGCTCATCCTTTCCTCCCCTTGCTGCAACCTCCCCTAAAATAATGCTCTTCCCTTTTGCAATGTGACTTTTTAAAAGGCCTTGCTGATGTCAAGAGAAACTTTTAAAAAGCCTGGCTCAGGTAGGGGAGGAGTGGTGTTTGGACATGTGTGGAGGAGGTCTGTGCTTCTATGCCAGGGTTGCATGTTACCAACGGGGTAAGGTCCTTCTTGCTCTTGGCATGCAGCCCCCCGCCCCGGCTTGCTTATCTGGAACTACTTTGGCCCCTCAGCTGAGAAACACTCTCCTGCCCTAATTTAAGGGTATAAGCCCTTAATGGCATAAGTCACTAGTGATTTAAGCCCATCTAAACCTTATCTGAGGCATTCCTAAGGCAGACTTAGGCCATTTCCGCACTACACTATTATAGTGCTATTATTCCACTTTCAACATCCTGTGGAATTCTGGGGTTTGTAGTTTACTGAGGCCAAAGAGCTCTTTGGCTGAGAATTCTAAATGCCCCTCCCTAAACTACAAACCTCAGGATTCCATAGGATGTTGAAAGTGGAATAATAGCACCATAACAGGGTAGTGTGGAAATGGCCTTAGATTAGCCAACATCTCTCAGCTTTGGCTCCGGTCTTCAATAGCGTGATCACAATGCCAACTTATTTTGAAACAGTAAAGACAATTTATTTATTACGATCATTTTTACTCCTTCTTGCTGCTCATAAGGCAGCTTTCAAAGAGTTAAACCAGAAGATCTAAAATTACACCAAAAATCAACAATACTGTTTAACAGAATCATATAAATATAACATATGAAAGATGAGAAAGAAAGGAGAGAAAACCAGAAGCCAAGCTCATTCTCTCCCAAAAACAGTTTTCCTTCAAACAAAACAATTTTAAACTGCTTTTGAAACATCATCCACAGTAATTGTATCTGAAGCGTCTTGAAGAATCTACATGCCTAGAGAATTTTATTTCATTAGTTTTTTTAAAATCTATGTAATAACTTTAACAAACAGAAGTGCTATAGTAATATTAGGTGCTATTGAGATGCATAATTTGTATACAGAATATGTCATCTGCAATACCGACCTACTGCCACCTCCATAAACATCAGGGCCGGAAAGTTACTTTTACTCAGGTCTTGAGTAAAAGAAGGCAACTTACCTTATGGTCATTTCTGCACTAGACTGTTACAAGCGCTATTATTCTACCTTCAACCTCCTATGGAATCCTGGGGTTTGCAGTTTAGCGAGGGGCCTCAAAGGCCTATGGCCTATCTTAAAATATCTTCCCCCCTAACTCAGACTACCAACTGCCCTTGGAAGGAAAGATTCTGATGTGCAAAATCATAGAACCATAGAGTTGGAAGGGACCCCACAGCCCATGGAGTCCAACCCTGCCCCCTCAGTGCAGGATCTCCAGCTAGAGCATCCCGAGAAGGTACCTGTCCAGCCTCTCTTTGAAGATATCCAGAGAAAAAGACCCTACCAGCTCTCTAAGCAATTGGTGCCATTGCTGAACTGTCTTACTGCCATGAAGCTCCTTCTAATGTTCAGTTGAAATCTACCCTCCTATAACTTAAAACCATTAGATCTGGTCTCCTCTTTGCAGCAGCAGAGAAAAAACCTGCACTCCCTTTAAAATCATGTCGTTCCTGGGTCTTCCCTTCACCAAGCTGAATGCACCCAGCTCCTTCAGTCTTTCCTTGTTTTCCATACCTCTTATCATCCTTGTTGCCTTTCTCTGAGCCTGCTCTAACCTGTCAACAAAATAAGGTGTTGAGAACTGAATGCACTACTCCAGACGAGGCCGGAATAGCATAGAATATAGTGGGAATTCCCAGAAGGATGATCACTTTGATCAAGCGGTTGTGGGAAAAATCCCTCAGCATGGTATTTTCATTGAAAGCAATACTGTACAAGTTGTTTTCAAATGCAAAAATATCCAGTGGAAATGTACTGGCAGTTTTAAACCCCATTTTGACCAAGCCAGTATGCCAAAACAGGACTCTCTCACCTCATAGTGATTCCGGAAGTGGCTGACGCGCACATGCTCATCCATGTATGTGTGATCAAAGTTCTCCTGTAGCCAGCGGACATCACACCAGTAAAAGTCCCACTCACCATCCCTGTTGAGAAAAGTCAAGTAATACCCAGCTGATCATGAAACATAGTTGATGGACTCCTATTTACTCTGCCACCATACTGTTTTTATGGACTTGTTAAGTGGTTGACTTAAAACGTCATAAACATCCAGTGCCTTTTAATTTTAACAGAATGATGCTGCTTCCAGGCCTGCTTCAATCTGAAATTATTAGTTTTCTGGAACTATGAAGGACAGTTATTTTATGACAGTACATTTACTGGAAACAATAAAATGAGAGACTGATCCTCGAATAAAGTCATTTCAGTTACTCTGAAAGGTGAAACCAGACACTTTTAAAATGCATTTTTAAATTAAGACTAATATGGCTTTCTTTTGGATAATTGTCAAAGGAGATAATTATCAGAAAACATAATGCTTTTCTAGTCTTATTATGTTTCAAGGGTTGTTAGAACCAAGATATTATGGACTCAACTGCTGGTCAGACACCCAGCTCCCACCCTCCCTTAGCTAAGGCCATTTCCACACTACATTCCTGTAGCGCAATTATTCCGCTTTCAACATCCTATGGAATCCTGGGGTTTGCAGTTTCGGTAGGGGCCGGCTGTCCCCTCCCGAAACTGCAAACCCCAGGATTCCATAGGATGTTGAAAGTGGAATAATCATGCTATAAGAGTGTAATGCGGAAATGGGCTAAGACTGGGAACTGTAATTCTAGGCCGGGGAGGCAGGATGACAACTACACAGCTCTAGAAGAGAGTTCTCAAGACCCTCAATAAATTACAACCTTCACGATTTTTTTTCCTTTAGGGAAGCCATGAAGGTTAAAAATGGCATAAGACTAATGTAAGTTTGAGCTGTAGACACTCTCTAAACGAAAAGAGAACAATGAGTTAAAAATAGTTCAGTCAGAGGTTTCCAAATAAACCATTCTGTGTGGACTTTGTGCAGCTTGTTTCCTATGAATGCAGAGGAAAATTTCAGGAGGGGGTACATCCACATTCAGCTTGGAAACCTGTTGGTATCATATACCCAGGTAAGCTCCCTTGTGCATCCAGCTGTACTTTTTGGTCATTGTGCAATAAATGTATTCGACTCACTGCCGCTTACGTGGAATTCTGCAAATGTCACTGCTGCACATACAGTTATGTGTTCCTGGATGGTTCATAACTAGTCGCTGGTGATTTCAATTCCCCCAACCCCTGGACTTACTGAGACTATGGAGACAGACACTGTGCGTTCCTTGTTGCACAGCAGAACAGGAAATTGGCACACTGGCAGATACGCCATTAGTTGCAAAATGTTGATATCCGGCAGAGGGGTGGTGCAGAGCAACTGTCACATCACTATGGCCATTTCCACACTACACTGTTACAGTGCTATTATTCCACTTTCAACATCCTGTGGAATTCTGAGGTTTGCAGTTTAGGAAAGGCCATTGAGAATTCTCAGCCAGAGAGCCCTTTGGGCTCAGGAAACTACAAACCCCAGAATTCCATAGGATGTTGAAAGTGGAATAATAGCACTATCACAGTGTGGTGTGGAAACAGCCTAAGTGTCTGCAGATTTAAACTGTGCCAGCACAGGGACAATGAACCTACTGATATCAAATTTACTTCATTTCAAACCACTGAGGTCACCTCAAACTCTTACTTCATTTAACTTTGTGCAGGATAGTGGACAATTGTGGCCCTCTGGGTGTTCTCGAACTGGTATTCCCATAATCCTTTACCACTGGTCAGCATGGTATAGTGCTTTGAGCATTGGACTACAACTCTGAAGACTAGGGTTTGAATCCCTGTTTGGCCATGGAAACCCACTGAAGTGACTTTGGGCAAGTCACACTCCATCAGCCTCAAAGGAAGGCAAAGGCAAACTCCCTCTGAACAAATCTTGTCAAGGTTCACCTTAATATCGCTGTAAGCCAGAAGTAACTTGAAGTCACAACAACAACAAATGGTCACATATGCATAATACAGCAAAAGTTGTCAGTGAGGAAGAATGTACAAGCTAGGAGAAGCTAGACCAGTTTGCTTCTGCCTGAGCCTACAGGGAAGGGCAAGATTTTGGCCTCTCTGTTCCTCTCCCTTCTGCTGAGTTCACTGAATGCAAACTACTTTTGCATTTTGAATTCAGTCTGCAGCACTGGAAGTGTGAAGAGGAGAACTGGGATGACAGGGGATTAAACTGGGACTGTCTCTCCCAAATCAGGACAATTGGTGGGCATGAGAATAATTTCTAGAGCTCAGTATGTTCAGAACCATATAATTAAACTTAATATCTTTATGTGTACCTAATTTTTTTAGATTTTATTATTTAATAAAAAAAAGTACAAATCAGGCAATTTGTTATGCCATAAATAACATCATATATAACAATACAGTAATAACAGGCAAAAAGGATCTCCCTAAACAAAGACAACATTTATGGCTTAAGAAGAAATGATATCACGTAATATGCAAGATTGTTATAGAAATAAAATTCTCATTAAAAAGCATTTGGCCTGTGAGGGTGTTAGTCAAGGACCAGTGGGTGCTTGTTCATAACTCCTTTGGGCACATGTTAGAGAGTGACTTCTGAGCTAATGCTGGAACTATGCATTCAGAAACATCCATGCTAGCTTAGAAACATCCTTTGCACTATTTCTTACAAATATTCCTGACTGCCATTTAAGTCTGCTGTAGTTTCAGTACAACAGAATAGCACAACACAGTCGTTACCTAATCTGATCTGCACATGCAGCTCTGGTCTATAGTTTGAGACAAACTGACAGAGCAAAATATTAATATCTTCAGAGATCCTCTGAAGATGCCAGCCACAGATGCAGGCAAAACGTCAGGAGCAAATACTAATAGCACACGGCCTTAAAGTCTGGAAGACCCACAACAACCCAAAATATTAACCGCATTTTATCGACTGATTAATCTGAATATTCATATCCTGCCACACATGGTGAGATCTCTGGGCATCTTCACTAAGAATGGTGGTCTGTACTAGGGAGCTTAGCAAGAACTCCTCCGTGATAAGAGTAGTCATGGCAGATAAGTTTCCCTCATTCTTCTCCCCTATAGCTACATCCCTGGGCTTGCATCGTGTGCCTTTAGTTGTTTCCAACTCATGGCATCCCTAAGGCAAACCCTATCACAGGGTTTTCTTGGCAAGATCTGTTTGGAGGGGGTTTACCATTGCTTCCCTCTAAGGCTGAGAGAAGGTGACTTGCCCGTGGTCACCCAGAGGGTTTCCATGGCCAAGTGGGGATTTGAAACCCGGTCTCCAGAGTTCTACTCCAAAACCGAGACCACTACCCCATGCTGGCTCTAAAGGAAATGGGAATGGAAGTTCAAGAACATCCAACGAGCCACAGCTGTCCACTCCCCGACACCAAGACAAATGAACTAAGAATCTGAATAAGTCTTGATGATTTGAAATGGAGTAAGTTTCTTAGCGGTCTTAGAGTTAGTGTTGCATTGGTGGCAGCACACAGCATTCTACACTGTCAAGAAGAGTAAGACCAGCCTTTCTAGCATAAATTATTGGAATAGAGGAGGGGGTAGATTCTGTAATAAAACAGAAGCAAAATAAGTTAATCGCCAAACAAGATACTAGGCAAGTATTTTAGGAAGAACTTTCTGAAGGAAAGAACAGTTGGACAGTGGAATACGCTGCTGCCTGGCAGTGTGATGGTCTCCTTCTTTGGAGGCCTTTAAGGAGAGAATCATAGAATCATAGAGCTGGAAGAGACCCCAGGGGCCATCAAGTCCAACCCCCTGCTATGCAGGAACACCCATCAAAGCATTCCCTACAGATGGATATCCAGCCTCTGCGTAAAAACCTCCAAAGAAGGAGACCCTACCACACTCCGAGGCAGCAGATTCCACTGCCAGACAGCTCTGACGGTCAGGAAGTTCTTCCTGAGGTTCAGGTGGAATCTCCTTTCTTGCAGCTTGAATCCATTGCTCCTTGTCCTAGTCTCTGGAGCAGCAGAAAACAAGCCTGTTCCCTCCTTGACATGACATCTCTTCAAATATTTAAACATGGCTATCACGTCCCCTCTTAACCTTCTCTTCTGCAGAGTAAACATACCCAGCTCCCTAAGCAACTCCTGGCTTCCAGACCCTTCACCATTTTGACCGCTCTCCTCTGGAAACGCTCCAGCTTGTTGATATCCTTCTTGAACTGAGGTGCCCAGAACTGGACACAGGATTCCAAATGAGGCCTAACCAATGTAGAATAGAGTGGTACCATTACCTCCGTGGATCTAGACGCCATATTCCTATTGACGCAACCAAGAATCGCATTGGCTTTCTTGGCTGCTGCATCACACTGCTGACTCATGTTCAACTTGTGATCTACCAAGACTCCTGGATCCCTTTCACATGTACTGCTATCCAGCCACGCTGGAAAGGCTGGAAAGCCATCAGGCTGGAGTGCTCTGATTGTGTCTTCCTGCAGGGCAGAATGGGGTTGGACTGGATGGCCCTTGGGATCTCTTCCAGTTCTAGGCTTCTAGAGCCATTTCCTCACTACACTGTTCTAGTGCTATTATTCCAATTTCAACCTCCTGTGGAATTCTGAGGTTTATAGTTGACTGAGGCCAAAGAGCTCCCTGGCTGAGAATTCTCAATGCCCCTCCCGAAACTGAAAACCCCAGGATTCCATAGGAGGTTGAAAGTGGAATAATAGCACTAGAACAGTGTAACGCAGAAAGGTCCTACAATTCTACTTTTTGGATAAGGTATTTACAATGGCATTTGTAATTAAACCTATAAACCATATTTAGCATGTGCACTCGAAAACATAAAATTTCCTAAGCAGCTGAGAGAACCCAAAATGGCTCAGTTGATTTTGCTTATGGGACCAAATATGCCGGTGCGATAGGACAGCAAGTTTGAGAATGGCAGAGAACTCTTTTTCAGTTAGGAACATTTACAGTACAACATGGAAACTTGCTAGCCTGTCAGCACAATAAAAACATCACCCAAATTATTCTATGTCTTATTTGAAATTACTTTTATAGGATTCTACATTTACACCTGCTTATTCTTTGTCCCAGTAATGGTACTGAACACATGGAATCCCAAAAAAACTCTCCTCATCTTTCTATTCTTAGACAAGCAGCTCTGGTCATGTCACTTTCCACTTCTTCTCTTGGCAGCAATGTGGCCGTACATTATTTAACGGCACTCTGAAGATTGTTCTTGAGGGACTCCACTCTGGCAGTAACAATTTAGGTTAACAAAAGCTTGCCAATGCCAATCTCATTTTCAGACACTACATGCAGTGTGGGATTAACAAGAAGAACGGTCACTGGTATTTGTCAAGAATGGACTCCCGTCGAATTCAACGGGAGGACTGCAGAGCAAGTGGATCAAAGAACGCAGCTTTCAGCCTCAAACTGCACTGACATTGTCTTCACTCTCTTGCCTAAGCAACAGGCAAAGGTCCTAGACAACAAGAGAGCCTCCAGTCTAGGCAGCTGTGAATTGAAAGAAATTTGCCCTGGGCACCCACATGAACCCTTTGCCACCCTACAATTCAAACGCCTGGACCTGCAGTGTCACAACTAGGGTTCTTCAGTGAGGGAAAGTTAATGAAATGTTGGAGTCCCCTCCTCACGGGAAGGGGGCTGCAAATTTGATTGTAAAGAAGTGGTACAGGAAACCTGAAAACCATGCTTTATGAGGACTGGAAACCAGGAAGCCTTATGAGGAGTGGCTTAGGAAGCTGGGGGTGGCTAGCCTGGAGAAGGGAAACTTGAGAGGTGACATGATGGCCACGTTTAAGTATTTTAAAGGATGTCATATGGAAGATAGGGCAAGTTTGTTTTCTGCTGCTCCAGAGACTAGGACAAATGTCAGGAAAAGAGATTCCATCTGAATACTAGGAAGAACTTCCTGCTTGTAAAAGCAGTTTGACAGCGGAATACACTGCCTCGGTGGAGTTTGGTGCTCCTTCTTTGGAGGTTTTTAAACAGAGGATGGACAGCCATCTGCCAGGAATGCTTTGACTGTACTCATGCAAAAGCAAACTGCTACAGCCTCTCCTAGTTTGCATGTTCTTCCTCCACAATAATTTTTGCCATCTTGATCACCCTGCATTATAGTTTAGTCACAGGTGTCCCAGCTTTTATCTGTGAAACACTGGATGGTATAGCTTCCTGCCTGAAGCAGGCTAGCAGATAACATCTTCTTTCCATCCTTCTTTATATCCTGGCTTTCACTCAGTGGAATACTCAATGCAATTTACAGCATAGATTAAAGCAGAATTCATAATCTATTCTACCTTCTACACTGAACCTATGGACTGTCTAGAGTGTTCACTGCGCCCCCTGCCCTTTGGGACAAAGATGCCAAGGTTTTCCTCTGGCAAGGATGTGGAAAGTGCAGCCCTAGGCTATTTTTGAACCATTTGACCCATCAAGACTCCCCAGACAACTCTTTTTTCCTATAAAATTGCCTGGAAACTTCAGGAGAGACAATCTGCCTTTTAAATGGGTCATGCAGATCCCCCGTTTTGTTAAAACTCCTGTTTTTCAAAACCAGAAGTAGATTTCCTATCGCTCCTGGTTGGGTTTAGGTTTGTTGGCAATCTATCTGATCCCCAAAGGGTCCAGGAGTAGAAGGAGTACATCTGGTCCCAGATGTATCACAGTTTCTTACTCTGTCCTATGGAACTGAAGCTGGAGCAAGGGCTGTGGAGTGCACTGAGAAACTTCAATGAGCCATGACACTTTGTTCCCAGAGATCTCTATTGATCAGTCTGTCTGTCTGTCTATACAGCCATCCATCTATCTGTAACTATCTGGACATAGGCAAGCCTCTATAAACCATTAACATGCCCAGCCTCCTTCCTAGAAACTTAACCCTAGTTTGCCGTCCCTGCAGAATTTCCTTGTAAATGTGTATGTTACTGAAGGACACTTTCTGGCAACACATTAAATGTAGAAGAAAGCCGGTTTATTTTTGTCAGAACACTAGGCAGGGGTTCAGTTAGCTCCTTGATTAGAAACAGAAGCCTTTACTGTTGGGCAACTTATGGCCCTCCAGATGTTGCTTGACTGAAACACCCATCCTCCCTTAATCATGACTATGCTGGCCATGACTGACGAAAGCTGCAGCCCAACACATCTGGAGAGCTGCAAGTTACCCACTCCTGTTCTGCTGAAATGAGAAACAGGATTCTGATTTGTTGCACCAGAAACCAAACTCTGTACTTCTGCCATGATTAAATTTAAGAGAATAATACCTATACTTGGACCCCCGAATCTATCACACCTGTAAAAACACAAGCCTTACTCTTTCACTTCAGTCCATCCTGGCCGTTGCCGAAGGACATCTAAAATGGTGTTTGTGAGGGCACACTTAAATCGGATGCAAGCTCGAGGTTCACTGAAAAAAAGAAATATTAATTCCATTACATGTGAGCTATCAAGCTACATTGCAAACAACATATTCATTCTTTTTCACAGTAATGTTGCAAACTAGTTCATTTATTTTACACACACACACACACACACACACACACACACACACACACAGTGTGTCTATGTGTGTGTGTGTATTTGCCTTTCAGTCTGATAATAAGACAAAATAAAGGTAATGAAATGTTTTGAAAGGGTGAAAGCAGTGAATAATAAAGGTTCTGCAGAGATATAAGATATAAGATGCCTCTGGTTCTAAGAATATAGCCCTGCTATTGCAGCTGATGGAATTTCTGCTTTTCATAATTCCTACAGTTCCAGAAAGCCAAGCATAAAGATGTACTTATACCAGTACAAACCTACTGCAGTTTTATTGCTGTTCAACTGTCACGACTTCCCCCAAAGGATTCTGAGACACCACCAAAGTCCAGTGCTTATCACTGATGAAGCACTTCTCCTTTGCAAAAACATCTAACAATCTTTTAACCCAGCCTCCCATCTTTTGCTCACAAGAGCACATTGAGGTCCAGGAAAAACCTAGAAGGAGGAGAAGAATCATTTTATTTTTCATAAGAAGGACTTGACTCAGTCCAAGTGATTTGCAGAGTGTGATGAAGATAAGAAGAACTACAGGCTGAGTATTCCAAAGGGCAGCAAAGCATTTCCCTGTTCCTTATACCTGATTTAGGAACACCTCTTGCTTTCAAAAGAGGTTGGATATGTGGTGAGAAGAGATAAAGCAAGCTCAAGATTCCCATGGGACATTATGCAAGCAGCTGTGTGGTACTTTGGCAGAAGTGGCTCTCACCCCCAAAGCAGCCCTAGGAATTGCAGCCTTCTTCCATGGCTTCTACTGAACTACACCCCTTAATGGGACTGAATTTGCCATTTCAGGCCTTTTGCTTTCTTTTGCTCTGTTGCACTTTCAACGTTCCCCCTTCAGTCTGTTTGCCTATTGTTGTTGTTGTTATTTCATCATCATCATCATCATCACCACCATCATCATCATATATTTATGTATTTGGCACCATCACTGTACATGGCACTTTAGAAGTAAAAGAACAACAAGCCCTCAGGCTTACAATCTAATGAAGACATGACACAAAAGGAAAAGGGAATGGCAGTGCGGGAGAGGATTGAATCCAGCAGATGTTGCCTCCCATCCTCTCCCTCTGAGGCCAGAGCCACAGCCGTGGGGATGGAAGGAGGGCCTTTCCTCTGCTTCTGGGCCCAAGCATAATGGAGCTGTGCCTGTTCCTTCTCTCCCTCCACAGCCAGGGCAGTGGCAGCTGGGAGGCACCTGCTTTTGAGCCTAGGCATGATGGAGCTCTGCTTTCAATGCCATAACCAACAGGAACAACGGAGAAGTAGTGGTAGAACAAAAACTGTAAACACAGGCAAAGCCCTTGAAGCTGGTGCTCAAGTTTACTGCAGCACGTCATATGCCCAAAGTGTTTTGAGTCATAAGTCCTCCAGAGAGAAAGAAAAACTTATCTATTCTTATCCCATTGTCTTGTCACAGCAGTTCACTTTAGAAAACTGCTTTTTAGGCCGGTAAGGTACACTGCAGATTCAAGAGACTACAAGGTCACATTATTCAACAACAAAAAATTTACAGTTCCAAATGCAGACTTCTTTGATTCCATCATTTAACCATCCCTTGCAAACAGCAGCTTGCTCTCATTTAGAATAATCTGTTGTTGTTGTTGTTGTTGTTGTTATATGACTGTAAGTCATTTCTGATTCATGGCAAACCTATCACAGGGTTTTCTTGGCAAGATTTCTTCGGAGGTGGTTTGCCTTTGCCGTCCTCTGAGGCTGAGAGAGTGAGACTCGCCCAAGGCCACTCAGTAGATTTTTACAGAGAAGCAGAGATTCGAATCCTATTCTCCAGAGTCATAGGCCAATGGTCCACTCACTGCACCATGGAGCACTTCTGTGATTATTATTGGGGATGTGGCATCAAAAAGTTATAAAACAAACAAGACAGAATCCCAGCAGCCCTAGCCATCATAGCCTCTACTGAGGAATCCTGGGAATCGCAGTCCGGCAACAGCTGGAGGGCCACACATTTCCTACCCCTGCCTTAAAAGTGAACAAATGAAGTCCTTAAAGCATTGCAGGACTCTCTTGTTTTTGTAAGACTCAAGTGATTCAGCGGCAGTGTGGCTGAAGAAAAGGACTGTGCAGGACAGTCTCAGTAACTGAGAATCTCTCATGCAGGGGGGGCATTATCATGCTTTCTTTGCTTTCTTATTACAGTTGGCCCTCCAAATTTGCTAGGGTTAGAGGCACAGGACAGTTGCAAAAGTGGGAAAACCGCAAATATCAAAATGTGTGTGTGTGTGTCTGTGGGAAGAGGGATGAGGCATGGTGGAGAGAACCCAGGTCAGGAAGAGGAGAGGTAAAGGAGTGGGTCAGCATGGCAATCCCATACTTCCTCTCTCTCCCCCCCCCCCTGCCCATTACCTTCCTTGGATGTGTGTGGGGCACTGGGAGAAGGTTTGTGGTGCTGAGACATCAGGTTCTGATCCATCCTTAGTTGGCCAGGCAGTGGCTGGCAGAGGTGGGTTTTTAAAATGCTGCACAACCTGATCACAGCCAGCGAGGGAAGATTCCCCTGGAACAGGAGTGCTTGAGGGGGTGGGGGAGAGGTTGGAGAAATTCGCAAGTAATCAAATCTGTGCAAGTCAAACCCACAAGTGTGGAGGGCTGACTGTAGTCCCAGGCAGGAGGGTCACTGGCAGAGTAGATGCAAAAGGTTCAGGTTTGATCTCTGGCTTCTTCAGACAAGGCTGTGAAAGACTCCTGTCAGAAAGTCTGGAGAGCTGCTGCAAGTCTGTATATAGATCAGGAGTTCTTAATCTTTGGTCCTCCAGATGTTTTGGATTTCATCTGCCCAATGTTTCTGGGAGCTGAAGTCCAAATTATCTGGAAGGCCAAAGACTCAAAGACACAAGTATAGATGATACTGGGCTAGATGGACCAGTGGCTTAAGTCAAGACCACTTCCTATGTTTTTTTTTTAATCATTAACTGCTGTCCCTTCCATAACATTTATGTGGACCATTTAAAACTATTACAGTTGTCCTTGGTTTTAGTTCAAGGCCAGTCACTTATAGCAGATGAAAACCAGGGGTCTAAACAAAAAATGCTATATAAGCTTGTGCTCCCATTCTTCTGAGTCACATAGGACTGGAAAAGGAGGAATGTGTGCTGCAAGAGAAGCTCGGATCAATTTCTTTGTAGTGCGATAATTTTTGTGGGTTTTAATTGGAAAGCTAGTTTATTCTCAAAAATTATTTCACGCTCAGTAGGAAACTGATCACTGACTTATCTGACATTTCTGCACATTGCTTACACCCCTTTAATGTTTCTGTTCATCTATCCCATGTTATACTTCATCTTTTAACAGCTGCAGGACAATCTTCACTTTTTCTCCATCAAGACAATTAATGAGGTTTCCCTTTCTCTTCTCGCCATTCTGTATAGCATGCTCCAGCAGGTGGTCCATAAAAATATGCCCCCTGTTCCACTATTCATGTAAAAACAAGGAAGAGCTTTCAGATTACTTGATTGGAAGAGAATGCCACTCACCGTTCTTTCAGCTTTTGGTAACCATAAGGCCCTTTATAATTTACATTCTGCAATGAGATAATGGAGAAAGCACATGTCAGAAATGTTAAATAAGGAATACACTCCCAAAGCCTCACTTCTTCCTTCTCTTGCTCTACCATGGCTGAAAACAACCTCAGGGCTCAACACAAAGAACATAATTTTGATTTTATGTAGGACTGCTGATTAAAAATATGGTGCTAGTGATAGCAGTAAAAGAGTACAGACAAGACGGACAGAGTTTCCCACCTTTGTCCCTGGTCTACTGTGCAGGACTGTTAGGAGATTCAGCGCCCTGGACAGTTTTATTCACAGAGGGTATTGCCTGCTTAAACGGCTAAGCTAAAGAAACCCTCTCTTTTTGTATTTGCTTAACTAAAGTCCTCCACTTTGAATTCTAGTCAACTTTAAAGGTTGTTCTTGTTGTTAGCCCCGTGGCCTACTTAAACTTACGCTGACATTACTTGGCAAATGCCTAGGTTCTCAGCCTGGGTTCCCAATGCTCATTGTAACAATATTTATTCTATTATCAACCATGTATCAGAATTCTAGTTCTGGGAAAGCAAATATTCTTAATATTCATGCAGATGCGCTGTATGCTGTATGAGATCATTGTTCCCCAACTTATAAAAAGCTCTCTTTTCTTCAATAAAGTGTCTTTCTTTCCCTGCTCATGTAAGATGTCATTTTGGCTGCGTTCTTGCTGGGGGGTGCGGGGGAGTCCCTTTGGCCAAAGTTGGGAATATTTCCAGGCTGGCTCAATTTCACCCGCAACCGCGCAGACTACTTGGGGTGGTTCATGCAGACCTAATGTTTCGGGTTTGTCCCCACGTGTTTTTTTAATTTTTATTTTTTATTCACCGGTGACCGTCTACTGCGGGTTCAAGTCTCACCTGCCTTGCTGGAAATCCTAACAATTTTTTGAGTGTGGGTTCACTTGGCTTAGTGCCAACACCAGCTCCTAAAAACCTAGTAATGATATCCAGAAATATATTTTCTTTATTTAAGACATTTATATGTCACTTGTCAGCCTGCTAGTGCCCATAAGGCAACACACAAGGGATAAAAACATTTAAAACAAAACATTGATAAAAACTGTAAAGAAAACCAAACTAACTAAAAATACGCCTTACAAATGATTGAAAACCAAACCGTTAAAGCACCCAGAGCAGCTTCAAGGTCCAAAGGCCATACGGAACATGACCACTCTAGCTGCCCATTGGAATTTCAGGAGAGATGGGGTCGGCCTGACTCCCCTCGGCAGGGAGTTTCACAGCCGGGGAGCTGCCACAGAGGAATCCCTGTTTACCCGTACACGCGCCAACCTAGCCCTGCAAGGTGTCAGGACATGCAACGTGCCCTCCGCCACAGATCTTACATTTTGGGCAGGCTTATGTGGGAGGAAGAAGCCTATCAGCTGTCCTGCACACGCGCTGTTCAAGGCTTTGTAGGTCAAAAGCCACTTCTCGAATGGAGCGCTAAAGCAAACCGGAAGCCAGGGCAGTTCTTGTAAGACTGGGGTCGCACAGTCTCTAAGACGCACATCCAATACAGACTGCCAAATTTGGTACTAGATAGAAATTTAAAATATGCTATTCTATTCTGCTTCCTCTGTAACTTGTTCTTTTACAGTATGCTGGTAACGAGGTGATTTTTAGATACACCCATTCTCTCTTTTCAGAGAGGGCAATTTATGGAGCAAGCCCAGTTGTCTTATTTGGCAACACCTTGTGTTCTCCTTGCAACAGCGAGGGGTAGAGTGGGAGTGTGCGTGCAGATACCAAGGCTCATCCCAGTCCCCTTATTTGCAAATCTATTTCAAACTATAAATTACTTCATTCTTACAACATTTTGCAACCTTCATCTGGGTGGCCTCGAAAAGTATCACCTCGGAATATTGCAATATGTTTCTCTCATTGGTTAATTAATTCAGCAGTTGGCTAAAAGACAGCTAATTTGCTTTTAAAAAATCTGTAATCCATTGGCAGTGCAGTTGTTTATTCATCAATCAATGTAAATAAAGGATAAACAGTACTATCCCCATCTCACCAGCATGCATTCTGCCCTTGACACACACAGATCTCTATTTCATCATTAAGATCTGGGATACTCTAGGATGGCAGAGCTGAAAAATACTCAGTATTTTCATGACAGGAACCCTCTGCTTGACGACACGAGCACCAAGTTTTTCCCTTGGGCTTCTAGCACACGTTCAGGCTTCAGAGATTTCTGGAAATCCATATGTGCTTCGCAGTCAAATACCGCATAACTCACAGGTTGCAAAATCACCACTGGCACCGCCTTATTTCTGCCAGGTGAGGCTTGCAACTAGTCGCAGGAGTCCCAAAACATCTTGGCTGGGATGAAACAGGTTAATATGCACAGAGGCTGCATCATGCCCTGTGGCTCACTTACTCCCAGCTAGATATGCCTGGAATCTGGCACTTTGTCACCCACCACTATGTGTGGGGGGGTGTTTGTATGCGCGTGTCTGTGAACGCGTTGCATGAAGGCAGCTGGCAACTTCTGAGAATTTCTGTCATGTCACAATAGAACCACATGGTTAGCTTTCTATTTATCACGCCTATCTCTACCACATCTTCCCTCTTGGCTGTGTCTCTGCTGTGCTGATGATGATGCCACATTTTCTGAATACTGAAGCCTCACTACTTGTTAGCTGGGAACATATGATGCACCCTTTCCCAGCAGACTGCGCTGTGACTGCGACTGTGACTAGTGAATGAATTGTCACTGTCACAGATACCCGCTTGGTGTTTGTTTGCTCACAGGGACGGAATTTTGAAATATTGCACCAAATATATCTGTGGCTGACAAAAAGATGCAATGAAATCTACAACAACTATGTAATAATCCCCAGCTGCCACTTTTAATCACACATGTACAGCATCTCTGTTTCTTGGTCCTTGTTACTCTTTGTTCCTTTTCACAGGCCTTTGGGGAAGAGTGTGTGTGGGGGGGGGGGGCAAGAGACCAATTCCACACAAACCCACTCTGGAACCTTTATATGTTAAATCTCAGAGTGCGTGGCTAGATATGTCTTATCTTTTGGTCACATGGGTGGAAGTATGTACCTGTGCATGAACACACAACAGCCAAATTGGATGAAGTAAATTTTTGATCAGAATGACTATGAATTTTAAGAAAGACTAATGGCAGCAGTGGGGAGGACCATATGGATCAGACAAGACAGATCTATAGAATTTAATATCAGTGAAGTGTAAAGTTCTGCTGGCATACTTTCATGGCCAACAGAGAGCGAGCAACAGCACAAGACAAAGAGTGTACCTTCCACCAGGCAGTGACCATTCTGGTTGTGGGGAAGGTGGAGAGTTGTTTCCATGCATCAAACCAGTTTTTAAGCCGGTCCATTTTATTTCAGGCAAATGGGTGTTAAGCTGTGGGTGAACCCCTTCTGTAAGTGGGGAGTGGATACCTCCTTACACAAGCATGCAAAGAATACAATTACCAGCTACCAGGAGTTATGCTTTCATATGTCCCAAGAGGATTCTGGATCAGAACTCTGCAACAGTTCTTTTTTGTGCATCTCTCAGAATCCCTTTCCTCCAGCCAGGATGCTCTGCAAGCCATACTCAAAGAAAAATAAAAAACTCTGTGGGAAGCTTTCTGTGTTCCATAGTCCTTGTAAGACAACAACAGCTCAGGGGAGTGCAAATCTGAGTGAGAACACAGCATGGGAGAAAGGGTTAAAAGTCTCTTCTGACAGTCCCTTGGTTCTGATTCACTATCCTGGCCTTCAAACTGTTCAGTATTGTCAAGGAAACTGCAACAGATCCTGGTCACAATCTCCTGTGTCCTGTTGTGTCTAGTTTTGACGCTAAGGCATAACTTTCCATTTAGGACACTGCAGGGGCTGATATAGGTTTTGAACTATCGAGAACGTAACTGTTACCAAATGCTGCAGGACACTAACATTTTTCTAGCATATCATTAACCAGAAGAACAAACACTCTGCCAGCTTTTATGCTGTTAGAGGTCCAGTTATGCGTAACAAAAGAGTACAGCAGGAGGCCTAAATACCCTAAAGACACCATATCTTATCTGATCTCGGAAGCTAAGCAAGGTGGATGGATGAATCCCAGGTGCTGTAGGCTCTATTTTAGAGGAAGGAACTGGCAAAACCACCCCTGAGTATTCCTTGCCTAAGAAAACCCTATGAAATTCATGGGATTGTCGTAAATTGACAGGTGATTTGAAGGCCCATGTACACACATGAAACCAAACAAAGTAAGTTGCAAAAAAGAGCAGTGCATGACCACAAGGGAGGGGGTGGCCCCTCAATATTAGAAGTGTGTGGGGATTATTATTATGTCCTTATTTCCCTTTGTGCAATGCTGATAGCATGCTTCTCAGTATGAAAATATATGACCTTCCCTGGAGGCCAAGACATACAGAGCAGAGCTGTACTGTCTCTGTTCCTCTGACTGTTTGAACTTTGTTGTTATTGCTATCTGACGTCAGGTGGGTTTTGACTTATGACAACACTGTGAGTGAGATACCGCCAAGAGATCATGTTATTAACACCCCTGCTCAGGTCTTGCAAACTCAGGGCTATGATTTTTTTGACTGAGACTACGCACCTCTAATGTGGCTTTCCTCTTTTCCTACTGCTTTTACCAACCATTATGGTCTTTTCTAATGCATCCTGTTATCTCAAGGTATTGTACCCCTGAATTTGCATGACAAGGTAACCAGCATGTATGCTCTAGTCTCAGCAACTTCGAATGAAGTGTGCTGCATTGCTCGCTTTGCTACAAATTAACATAGCTGTTTTAACTATGAGTGAAGTTTGTGGAGTGCAAGTTATCCAGGCCATGACACATACATCCAAAGCACAGCAGCACCAGCCTGATCATTTTTAATCGTAGTGATAGTTTAGATTTGCTTTGCTCTAAAACACGTTATTTTATATTTTTTTTGGTAGCCTGTGGTATCCACAGAACTCTTTTCCAGTACATTTCAAACCAGACAATTCTCTTCTGTCAGACATCGGAGACAGTATGGAGACAGTACGGCAGTGATTGTAATTTGTAATTACTTAGAAAGCAACGCCGTAATCACTAAAAGTCAGCATGGATTTCTCAGAAATAAGTCATGCCAGACGAATCTTATCTCTTTTTATGATAGGGTTACAAGCTTGATAGACGAAGGGAATGTTGTAGATGTAGCGTATCTTGATCTCAGTAAGGCCTTTGACAAAGTTCCCCATGACATTCTTGCAAAGAAGCTAGTAAAATGCGGGCTGGACAGGGCTACTGTTCGGTGGATTTGTAATTGGTTGACTGACCAAACCCAAAGGGTGCTCCTCACCAATGGCTGCTTTTCATCCTGGGGAGAGGTGACTAGCGGTGTGCCACAGGGTTCTGTCCTGGGCCCGGGGCTATTCAACATCTTCATCAACGACTTGGATGAAGGAGCGGAGGGCATGCTGATCAAATTTGCGGATGACACCAAATTGGAAGAGGTTGCTAATATGCTAGAAGACAGGATCTAATTTCAAAACGACCTCGACAGATTGGAGAGCTGGGCCAAAGCTAACAAAATGAATTTCAACAGAGAGAAATGGAAGGTCCTGCACTTAGGCAGAAAAAATGGAAGGCACAAATATAGGATGGGGGACACGCGGCTGGATAGCAGTACGTGTGAAAGGGATCTAGGAATCTTGGTGGACCACAAGCTGAACATGAGTCAGCAGTGTGATGCAGCAGTCAAGAAACCCAATACGATTCTTGGTTGCATCAAGAAGAGTCTGGTGTCTAGATCAAGGGAGGTAATGGTACCACTCTATTCTACGTTGGTTAGACCTCATTTGGAATCCTGTGTCTAGTTCTGGGCACCTCAATTCAAGAAGGATATCGGCAAGCTGGAGCGTTTCCAGAGGAGGGCGACCAAAACGGTGAAGGGTCTGGAAGCCATGAAGCCCTATGAGGAGTGGCTTAAGGAGCTGGGGATGTTTAGTGTGCAGAAGAGAAGGTTAAGAGGGGACATGAGAGCCATGTTTAAATATCTGAAGGGATGTCATGTCGAGGAGGGAGCGGGCTTGTTCTCTGCCGCTCCAGAGACTAGGACAGGAGCAATGGATTCAAGCTGCAGGAAAGGAGATTCCACCTGAACCTCAGGAAGAACTTCCTGACAGTCAGGGCTGTCCGGCAGTGGAATATGCTGCCCCAGAGTGTGGTGGAGTCTCCTTCTTTGCAGGTTTTTAGCAGAGGCTGGATGGCTATCTGTTGGGAATGCTTTGATGGGTGTTCCTGCATAGCAGGGGGTTGGACTTGATGGCCCCTGGGGTCTCTTCCAACTCTATGATTCTATGATGTTCTTGACTTTGGAATTCAATCACATACCTTTACATCTGGGGTGCTATCTAATTCCTTTATAGCGGCCTTTCTAAGTCCTAGGCCCTTGCACATATATTTTCAAGCTTTGCTCCCTCCCCACAGATTTCCCTCTGGCTGCTGCAAATTATTTCATTTTTTTTTCTAAATTATATTTTGAAAAGTCTTTCTTTGGGGAAGGGCAATGATATCAGAAATAAATGTAATGGGGGAAAAATAAATCAGCAGGAACACGCAGCATACCAATAGAGCTACTTCAAGCTACAGAGACAGAAACTACACTAGTTCTAAATAAAATCTGTCAACAAATATGGGAATCAAAAGAATGGTCTATGGACTAGAAATATTCAATATACATTCCAATCCACAAGCAAGGGGGCACCAAGAATTGCAGTAATAACAGGACATTACATTAATATCCCATGCAAGCAAAGTGATGCCCAAACTTCTACAACAAAGACTTTTACCACATATGGAGCAAGAAACACCAGCTTGAAGCTGAGCTCAAGAAACAAAGAGGCACTAGAGATCATATTGCAAATGTACGTTGGATAATGGAACACACCAAAGAATTTCAGAAGAAAATCAGCCTGTGCGCCATAGATTATAGCAAAGCCTTTGACAGTGTAGATCATGAAAAAGGATGCAGTGCTCTTAAAGAAATGGGTGTGCTACAACTTCAGATTCACCTGATGTGTACACAAGAGGCTACTGTTAGGACAGAATACAGACAAATGGAATGGTTTCCAATTGGCAAGGGGATCAGGCAAGGCTGCATTTTATCAACCTATCTGTTCAATCTGGAAGTTGAATATATCATACAAAAATCAGGATTAGACTCTGATGAAGGAGGAATGAAAACTGGAGGAAGGTACACCAACCATTTAAGATACGGAGATGACACCATACTACTAGCAGAAAACAGCAGAGACTTGGAACAATTACTTATGAAAGTCACAGCAGAAAAAGCAAAGGCAGGTTTATGGTTGAACATCAAGAAAACAAAAATAATGGCCACAGATGATTTACATAACTTTAAAGCAGATGGTGAAGACACTGAAATAGTCCAAGATTTTCCTTTCTTTGGCCCAGTCATTAATCAGAATGGAGTCAAGAAAGCAGAAGAAGACTAGGACTTGGAAGGGCAGCTATGAAAGAACTAGACAAGATCCCGAAGTGTAAAGATAGATCATTGAAAGCTAAAATGACAAAATGAATGGGTCCTACTGCAAATCAAGCCTGGACTCTCCCTAGACGGCAAGATGACTAAACTGAGGCAGCTGTACTTTGCCCATTTCATGAGAAAACATGTCCAACTAGAAAAGACGATGCCTGGTAAGGTAGAAAGCACTAGTGTTGGGAATGAGTGTGTATGAAATCTCAGACCTTATCTCATGGGTTGGACATGGAGCTGAGATTGGGCCTTGAATCAGGTTGGAAAGAGGCACACGCACAATTACTCTTGGTCAAGAAGGAACATCTTCTCAGCCCCTGCTTGGCTGCAGGCAGTGGTTTGAGGAAGATGAACAAAGCTTTATTGACACATCAGGATTTTTATAGAGACTCTAAGGAGAGAGAAAATGTGCACACAATTTGCTTAAAAT
This sequence comes from Cyclura pinguis, assembly GCA_030412105.1. Lineage (NCBI taxonomy): Eukaryota > Metazoa > Chordata > Lepidosauria > Squamata > Iguanidae > Cyclura > Cyclura pinguis. Next base: position 4,064,263 of record CM059602.1, read on the forward strand.
AAACAAGACAGCGGAACAGAGAACAGATCATTCTAACATTCCGACAGAGACATCATTCTTCCTACGAACAAATGTATGTTCTCGGTCAGTTATCTTAATGGACTTTTGACAGAGTTCTTGCAAGCAGACAGAATGGCTTGTTTAGAATTGCTTAGGAAATGAGAAACAAAACACTAAATGCTCAGAAGAGAAGACCACATTACAGAGGGCCAGTATGGTGCAGTGGTTTGAGCACTGGAGACCAGAGTTTGATTCCCTGCTCAGCCAAAAAAGTCAGACACAGAACAATCCACAGCTAATTTTCATTTCCAGTCTTTCTAGATTCCCAAGCAAGGTGCATCAGTTTCTGAGCATATGCAGAGTACCTGGATGGCATGAAAGAGAAAATATTTCTAAGAACCAGTCTAGCATAACAGGCTAGGATTCAGAAAAGACCATACTCGCGTCCCCATTCAGGTCATGACACTCACAGGGAAAACTTGTGCCACTCGCTTATCTTTAATCTAGACTTCCTCACAGGGTTGTTGTGAGGATAATGTTCAATAAGGGAGGGGAACATACATCCCAGCTTGAGCTCCTAGGAGTCAAGGTGAATTAATTCAGGGAAAAATACAGTGGCCATTTCCGCACTGGATGGTTATAGCGCCATTATTCCGCTTCCAACATCGTATGGAATCCTGGGGTTTGCAGTTTAGGGAGGGGCCTCCATCCCTAAACTGCAAACTCCAGGGTTCCATAGGATGTTGGAAGCGGAATAACGGCGCTATAACAGTCCAGTGTGGAAATGGGCAATAAGACCCAACTGGTGGGGTGCTTTGAGTGTTGGACTACGGCCCTGGAGGCCAGGGTTCGATTCCTTGCTCAGCCATAGAGACCCACTGAGTGCGTCACACACTCTCAGCCCCAGGAAAAAAAAATCCCTGTCAGAGGTCTGCCAGGGGTTGCCGTAAGTCAGAAGTTACTTGAAGGCACACAAGAAGAACAGTACCAACGGATGGACTCAGTCGAGGAAGACGCATCCCCGAGTCTGCAGGACCTGAGCGGGGTGGCTGCGGGCAGGGTGACGGGGCGACCTCTCCTCCATAGGGTCGCCCTAAGGCAAGGTCGACGTGATGACATTTTAACGACAGCAGGAGTATGAGGTAAACCTTGCTGGGACCCCTCCCCCCTCCGCCCAAAACCTCTCCGGACGGCGGGGGGCAATGAGGCCTGAGGCCTTTCAGCCCCTTCCTCCCCGTCGGCCTCCGACCTTCCCTCCCAGAAAGGAACCCTGGCGGCCCGCCCTTCGCGCCCCCCCCCCCCGGCGCACCTTGTTTTTGGCCATGGCGCTCCCTCCCGCTCCGGCGGGGATCAGCCCAGCGCCGCCGCCCTCGCCCCCGCCCTCCGGCGCGTCCCGTCTCCGTGGCAACCGGGGCAGGCCGCGAGGCGGCGGGCGGGGCTTCCGGAGTGGGCGGGGCCTGAGCGCGGGGTGGGGAGGGAGGGGAAGGCGAGCCCGCCGAAGGGAAGACCGGCGGCTGGTGGCCCAGGGTGGGCGAATTTAATTGTTTAATTTTAATTTTAATTTTTTTTTTTTTGGCAGCCCACAGGGAAGTTACTGTTTTCGGACTACAGCGTCCTCGGGTTGCCACACTCAGGAGTGGAGAGGGCGCCGGGTATATGTGGAAGAAGGACTTTCAGCGCTTGTCGCTTATCGGGCAACAAGAGCTGTTGCCGCTGTTACGTGCCTCGGGTTTACGGCGACCCTCTTTCTGGGGCCGAGAGAGCGTGACCTCGCCCAAGGTCACCCGGTAGGTTTCCATGGCGGCGTGGGGAGTCATACCCCGCCCTCCAGGGTCCGGTGCTCAGACCGCTGGGCCGGGCCGGCTCCGTGTACGTGGCCCCTCTTCCTCTTCTTCTCGTGTGCCGTCACGTCGTTTCTGGCTTACGGGGACCCTGTCGTGGGGGTTTCCTGGCAAGATTTGTTCCGAGGGGGTTGGCCTTCGCCTGCCTCTGAGGCTGAGAGAGTGTGACTTGGCCCAAGGTCACCCGGTCGGTTTCCGTGGCCGAGCAGGGATTCGGACCCTGGTCTCCAGAGTGATAAGCCTCTATAAGCTAGAAACCGCTTGAAGGCACACAGCATCAACAAGAGGAAATCCGGACAGATGTTCCTTGTTACCTGGTTGTGAAGCAAGCCAGGCCTGCTGAAACTCCTTCTTCTACACCGCCATGAAATATACAGGACGCCTCACCAGAAATATGCAGGACTCCTCACCAGATTTCAAAGCCTAACCTGTTCGTTACAGCAGAAGTATTTGTGGTCTGTACAACCACGACTGTCCATAAAGGCTTATGCACACAGCCGTGCGCGGGGGAGTCTTTCAAGGTGCCACAGCGCAGTTGTTTCCTTTTTTTTACAGCACCGACAGATTTAACACTGTTTTTTGCAATTTCATTGTGTTTCCCGTTTGCAGTTTAGGACAGCCGAGGGAATCGCAGGGATCTCCAGATATGGTCGCATGGGAAATCCTAAAAGCCCTGGCCGGGATACACAGTGATGAGGACTGCTGCGAGTAGCAGTTTAACAATATTGATGTTGCGTAATTCCACGCCCTCCATCTGCCCCAAATTGGCAGGGGCAGTCTTGAGTAATCCTCTGTCATTCCCCTCTTTTTAGTTTCGTTCTCCCACTTCTCCCTTTTGTCTTCAGCTTACTTCAGTTGCTATAAATTGAGTTCAACCTCCAAAAGTAGTTTTCAGTTAATTAATTCAGCGGCGGGGGTGGGGTGGGAAGAGGGGAGGTAAGGAAGGAATTTTGCACTTCCTAGTAAGCTCAGGGAAAAGCAAACTGCTGCAACCTCTGCCACCTTGACCCCGCTCTGGGCCTTTCCATGCTACACCGTTATAGTGCTGTTATTCCACTTTCAACCTCCTATGGAATTCTGGGGTCTGTAATTTCCTGAGGCCAAAGAGCTCTCTGGCTGAGAATCCCCGATAGCCCTCCTTGAACTGCAAACCCCAAGATTCCATAGGACAGGGCTTCCCAAATGGTGTGCTGTGACAGTGTGTTGCCTGAAGTGTGTGGGTGCGTCACCTACAATCTTGGAAATGTATGTTGTTACTTATAAATCATACATTTTTAAAAATATATGAAAGGTTTTCATGACATATGTTGTATCCCCATACATTTCATTATTACAATTTATGTATGTGTCGGTATATCTTGGAAATGTATGTTATTATTTATAAATCATACATTTTAAAAAATATATGAAAGGTTTTCATGATATATGTTGTGTCCCCATACATTTCATTATTACAATTTATGTATGTGTCCGTATCTCTTATAATGGGGTTAGTTTAACCTCAGGTTTGCTAGTAAAACTGTCGCGAAATGATGTATGTCTAAAAAGTGTGTCACCAACACGAAAAGCTCTGCCATAGGATGTTGAAAGTGGAATAATAGCACTCTAACAGTCTAGTGCGGAAAGGTCCTCTGATTTTGTTTCGCCACATGTGTCCTGGCATTCATGTGTAAAATGCTGCAGGGAATGTAATTCCTGAGCGCAACATATGCTGTAGTGGTTTGAGCACTGGAATATGACGTTGGAGACCAGGTTTCAATTCCCTGCTTAGGCATGGAAACCCATTGGGTGACCTTGCGTGTGTCACACGTTCTCAGCCCCTGAAAACCATGTGCTAGGTTCACCTTAGGGTTGCCATAAGTTGGAAATTACTTGGAGGCACACAACAATAACAATGCAATTCCTACCTCAAGTTTAGTCTATAAAGTGCCTTAAAAGCATGAGGAAAAAGTGAAAATTCAGAAAGCTGCATGAATGCACAGGTCCTTTCACACTACGCAATTACAGCACTATGTTTCGACTACCACAGGATTCCTGGGATTTGCAGTTTAGGGAGGGGTACTTAGAATTGTCAGCAAGAGTATACTAATGACCTGCCAAACGATAAACCTCAGGATTCTATAAAACTCAGTTGTGGCCATTAAAGTGGGGATCACAGGGCTATAACTGCACATCGGATTAAATGGCCCCTTGTCTTGGCAAAGTGCACAGCTGCTACTGTGGAGCCACATCTTGTGCGTACAGGGTTAAGAGCGTGTTTGTGCATAAGCCCTCCTCATAAAATCCTTTCACGGGCTGAGCCAGGATTAGTCACCCTCTCTCGGCCCAGCTTGTTTTGTTGGGTCATTGCAAGGATAAAGTGGGACAACGTGCCCAGTCCTCTTTGGAGGGAAGGTCAAAAAGCTCAGGTAGTAAATGCATGCCGGAGGCTTGAGCCAACCAGCAGCAAACACTTCGAGGCTGTGAGCCTTTGCAGCCATCTGTGCAATCCAGGACAAGATCCCGGCCACTATTTTTGCTTGTGTTTCTCCCAGATTGTCCTACCATGGACATACTCCCCCAACATTTAACAGCTGAAAACTGGGACACATGTGGCCAAGAACATCAGAGTGTGGTTAAGATGGGAAAAGTGGTTAATGAGGATGAACACACAGTCTAGGAGAGGGTGCAGCAGTTTGCTTTTGCCTGAGCCTACAGGGAAGGGAAAGACTCATATCTCCCTCCCTCCACTGATTTAATTTAGTGCAAACTACAGTCAGGCCTCCACATTTGCTAGGGTTAGGGTTGCAGGACCCCCACAAAAGTGGGAAAATGACAAATATCAAAATGTGTAGGGAGGAAGGGGACTGAGGGTCCAAACCAGATCAGAGAAAGGAGAAGGAAAAGGGGTGGGTCAGGATGGTAGTCCTAACCTTCTTTTCTCCTGCCCATCTCCTTTCCTGGGGGGAAGGGGGGGCGTTGGGAAAGGGTCTGTGGTGCTGAGAAATTGGGCTGTGAGCCCTCCTTTGCTGGCTAGGCAATGCCTGGTGGAGGAGGAGAACCAGAGGTGGTCTTCAAAGGGCTGCATGACCTGATCAAAGCCACTGGGAGGGAAGGTTCCCCTTGAAAAGGAGAGCCTGAAGCGGGGGCAGGGGTTGGAGAAACTCACAAATAATCAAATCTGTGAAAGTTAAACCTGAAAATGTGGAGGGATGACTGTACTTTCACATTTTGGGCTCAGTGTGCAGCAACTGAAGCAACCTGAGGACAGCAGAGGAAAGTGGGAGGAAAAAAGAAAAAAAAATGGAACATTTTAAGAGCATCCAGAAACTGGAAGAGCAGAGGATTAATGGGGAACCTCCCTGCCAAATCAGGGCAGTTGAAGAGTAATCATAGGGATGGGTGCGTTGCAATCTTCAGTGCTGTGCTTCTCCAGGAGAGCACAGAGGCATTTTTTTGGTGGCCCAGAAATAGCATGATGGTTGAAATTCCTCCTCCCCAGACAAAGGGAAAGAGTAGAAAGCAAGAATAAGGCAAGAAATGCCCCCTATCAGGAAAGGAGATTCCACTTGAACCTCAGGAAGACCTTCCTGATGGTCAGAGCTGTCGGGCCGTGGAATCTGCTGCCTCCGTGGAATGTGGTGGAGTCTCCTCCTCCTCTGGAGGTTTTTAAGCAGGGGCTGGAGGGCCATCTGTAGGGAATGCTTTGATGGGTGTTCCTGCATAGCACAGGGTTGGACTCGATGGTCCCTGGGGTCTCTCCCAACTCTACAATTCTGTGGTTCTATCGGTAGCATCAAGGGTGGTTGCCCGATGAAGGAGAAACTAAGGGAGGTGCTCAAAGGAAGACCAGGTTGATGAGATCAAGGGCTAGTGGTTAGACCAAAGGAGGAGCCACACCTTGTCACCTGGAGCCATTCTAATGACCACTGGCGTTCTGCTGAGGAGGAGGCATCGTCAAATGCGAAGGTGGATGTAAATTCTTTAAATGAGGGAAGTGTTGGAGAAGATACGAGACTGACCTGGCCTGTTTTCATAGATGGGCAGCAGCTGGTCAGAGGGACCAAGCAGTGATGTGCCAACAGAGTTCTCAATAGTTCAAAGAATCCCAGATAATTACCTAAAGAGGAGCAGTGGTAGCTGACCGGCCTGGCATCAGCACTTGGATCAGTACAGAGCTCAAGAAAGTTACCTTCTTAAGGATAGATCCTAGTATACCCTGCGTGGCATGTCAGTGGAGGTTGGAGGCCAAAAAGGAACTTTTCTGAGATCTGAATGAAATAAATGCAAGAGAACAAAGGAAACAGACCCTTCTGTCCCAGTGTGGATTGCCCATCTATTCCAGTAAAGGTTTGCTCTGACTGCCCATTGGTCCTGCTTCTAGAAACAGCAGAGACCAATGCTGGGACTTTTGGTTCAGAGCCTGGGAAAGCTGTGGAATTGTGGACTACAACTCCCAGAATCTCCTCTCCACCGTGGGGACACTGGGAGTTGTACACATACTTAGCTATGTAGCAGAAATGGTAAGAAACCCTGATAGTGAATTTCTGGGCACCAGCAAGAGTCACCACTCCCTAAATGTTGTCCTACTGCACAGCAGTCACTTCTGTGGCTGTGGCTCCCCTGTGTAGTTATGGGACGGCAACCCCTTGCTGACTACGGATGTGATGGAGCTGCAAGATTCTATTTCTGCAGTTGTAAGACCCCTTAAAAAAAGCTTAGGTCCCCAGGTGAATTCCGGCCATTGTTTTTCCCAGCTCTATGCAACAGTGTGATCTATTCCAATGGGTGGAGGAGTGTGTAACTCCCATGGGTGTGAGATCCAACCCTTTCCCCCATGGCCCTGTGATGGGGCACATCATCTTAGAATCAACCCCAAATTGGCAGAAAATGTGAGCTAGAAGTCACTGGAAGAAACTTCCGGTTTCAGTGGGGAGACTGACCAGTTCTGAGTTTTGGAAGGCAAATTACTACGCTGAAAATGTGCATCTCCCCATATACGCCTGCCTGAGTCTTACAATCTTTGGGAGGGGGCTTTCTCTCTGTTTCGTTGCCTTCACAGACTTATCTTGGTGGCTGCTTGTAGGCTAGGGAACACCCTCCCAAGAGAGGCTCGGTTGGTCCCTGCTCTGCTCTTTTTCCATGAGTAGACAAAGACCTTCCTGTTTAACCAGCCTTCCATTTTTAAGTAGAAGGATGTGAAATGGACACCCTGTTTCATAATACGTTTTGGGGTGTGCCTTCAAATCATTAAAGCAACCCTAAGGTGAACCATCATGGGCTTCTCTTGGCAGAATTTGTTCGGAAGGGGTTTGCCCTTGTCTTCCTCTGGGGCTGAGAGAGTGTGACTTGCCCAAGGTCACCCACTGAGTTCCCATGGCCAAGCGGAGATTCAAATCCTGGTCTACAGATCTGTACTCCAGTGCTTAAACCACCACTTCCCGCTGGCTCTCTGAGAACATATTACATGTTAAGAAAGAAAGCCAGTGTGGGATAGTGGTTTAAAATAACTAAGACCATTTCTGCACTAGCCTGTTATAGTGCTATTATTCCACTTTCAACATCCTAAGGAATCCTGGGGTTTGCAGTTTGGGGAGGGACCTCAAAGGCCCCTGCCTAAACTGCAAACCCGAGGATTCCATAGGATATTGAAAGTGGAATAATAGCATTATAACAGTCTAGTGTGGAAATAACCTAAATCAATTGGAGGGCTCCAGGACTGACAACTGAGCCTTTTTGGCCCGTGTAAAAGCAATTATACCCCAAGTTGGGGGGCAGAGAGTGAGAGTGAGCTTAGAGGGCCAGGAAAAAGCCCCTAAAAAGTACTGCCGTCCCATGAACCGTACTTTTTCCACCCTATATCTGGGCCAACCCTGGTATCAATGGATTCACCAAAACTTTTCCCCAAGCTGCCCTTTTGGAAAGAAATGGGAGCAGGTGACCTCGAGGGCAGTGTGAGGAGCGTCATCCTTCTCTGCACGTTTCGCTGGCCCGTCCGTGTGGCTCGCCATGACTCCAGCGAGCTGAATAAAAGGACACTTTTGTGCGTGCGGCTGAACATGCAGGGACTGTCCCACGCGGTCTCCCTGCTCCTGTTACTGCCATTCCTCCAGCTCAACACGTTCAAAGGGTCACCACAGCTGCCAACTTGCCTCCCAAACCCCCCTACCCACCGCTTCCTGGGGGAGAGGGTGTCATGCCTTGGGGTTCTATTCTTGGAAAGTGACGTGCGAAGGATGCAACCAAATCCGATCTCTGTGCATTCTGTTGTCTGGGAACATTGTATTCCACCGGACTCCCACTCTCACTGGCAGAAGGAAGGAGGGAGGAGAGTGTAGACTGACAGATTTCTAGCCCCGATTCCGCCCCCCCCCCCCGGTTCTTTCCCTGGTGCACACTGAACAAGAGGACTTCCATGTTAGCCTTTTTATGCTGCAGTGCATGCTGGGATCCCCCCCCCCAAAGTCTGGGGATGTCCAGGCACCGGCCGGGCTGCTGAGCTGACCAGCGGACCAGCTGCTTCCCTGTGTACCCATCGCTCTGCTAAGGAACGGAGGCAGGACAGCGGGTCCCGCTCGCTGCTTTGACAATCCTTGTTTGTCACCGAGCCAGGGAGACAAAAGGTTTTGTTCTCCGAACACTGGAGCACTGTTGGCGGTGCGCATCGGCGTCAGGAGTACCGCCTGGCCTTGTTGGCACACCCACACCATTACGAAAGAGGTGGAGCGGGTTATTTTTCCTTCTCCATCTGCTGTCAGCGTGCCAGCTGCAGAAAAACACAACCGGGGAAAAAAAAGAAAGACGTTGCTAGAAGCAGCTTCGGGAGGGATTAATTTCTTTTTTTTCATTTTGTCCTCTTCGAGGAAAAAGCCGTGGAGTGGAACAGAAGGAGAAAGTCCTGCAGTGTGACACTGGCAGGCCTCCGCGTAGATTTATCCTCGATCGGGGACGTACAACTGCTGCCAAGAGGAGGTCTCTTTTGGGGCGTGGGGCCCGGAGGCGCAAAGCTCGCCCGTGCGTCTGCCTCCCGGCATCTTCTTTCCGGGAGTTTGGATGACGAGGGGAGAATCACTCACAAGGACACAGACTGCGCTCCTCGGGCAAGTTGAAGCCGCACCGGACCATGGGCAATGGCATGAACAAGGTATGGGCGGTCGGGAGAAGGTGGCTGAGAAAATATCATCCGTGTCACGGAATTTATTTATTCATCTCCCTGCTGTCAAAACTGTGTGTTTAAAGGTCCTGGAACTGTTGCAAAGAAACTTTGCAATTTCCCCCGCCTTTTAAATTGTGAGTGTTGTGTTTTAGTCAGGGGTATAGCTGCCTGTAGGGGTGTAAAATGAGAACTGTGCCCCCCCAGTTCAATTTTCATTCAAATTTCTAGCGCTGCAGACAGCGAGACACTGAGAAGCATGGATTCCTAGAACTCTCTTATGTTGTGTTCCCATTCCCTTTGTCACTTTGTTTGCAACTTTTCTCCGGATGCTGCCAACCGTATTTCAAAATGCAGCGTTAAGTGGCTGCAGGGCTAGAAGTTGCAAAGCAAATTTCATTTGGGGGACAGGATTCTTATTTTGGAGGACAACACCCTCATTCTGGCGTTCCTTTAGCTACACCTCTGGTTTTAGCTGTATTTGGTTGTTAATCTGTTTGGGAAGCACCTGGCCTCCCACGTTGGAAGAAAGGTAGGGTATAACTTGAATTGAATAAATAATTAGTTTTGCCACGCAAGGAATTTCTTGTTTAGGGTGCATGACTTCGCTCTTTAACACACAACACAGCTGATGCTTTGGTGCTGGAGGTCAGGGTAGCTAAGATGTCCTTTCCTACCACATGCCCTGTATATTGATGAACTGGGCCATTTCCGCACTACACTCGTATAGCGCTATGATTCCACTTGCAACATCCTATGGAATCCTGGGGTTTGCAGTTTCGGGAGGGGCCAGCCGGCCCCTCCCGAAAATGCAAACCCCAGGATTCCATAGGATGTTGCAAGTGGAATCACAGCGCTATACGAGTGTAGTGCGGAAATGGCCCTGGTGTTGTTGTGTGCCTTCAAGTCATTTCTGACTTATGGCGATGCTAAAGTGAACGTATCATGGGGTTTTCTGGGGCTGAGAGTGTGTGACACGGCCAGGGTCGCCTAGTGGGCTTCCACGGCTGAGCGGGGATCAAACTCTGGTCTCCAGGCTCTGGTCCAAAGCTCAAGCCACTACGCTACACTGGCTGTCATACTGATGGATGCACGTGCTTATGATTCTAAACCACAAAGAGTCTGAAAGGAATCCACTGGCTGGGGAAAACATTCATCTCAAAGGTGCTACTGGATTCCTAGAAATCCTTTTATGCTAAAACAGACTACTGTGGCTGTCAGGTACCGAATTCACACGCACAAAGGTAACAGTGCAAATACACTGTTTATTAGGAGTGTGATGCATAGTACAGGACCTCAATGAGTGAACTGGAAGCAATTAGCAAAATCCAAACATTAAAAGCAAAGAGTTTCCCATCCTGCCCACAAGAGACCTTGGAGTTCTGGTTTCAGCTTGGCGGCGCTTATCTCCGCGTTCCTAGCTTTGTTCATCCAACGGTCTCTGGTTCCCATACCTTGTTACAAGCAAGCTGCTAATTAACTCCTACTACGTGTCCCATAACTGAAATATGGAGGGCTACCCGACAGTGGCTCTCCCTTTGAATATTCCAAAGCATCTTCCTTCCTGTGGATTGAATTCGTTTATATATTTATGTCCCATTATTGGGAGCAAAAAAAGAGTCAGCGTGGTGTTATCATCTGAGTGCTGGATAGAGCTCCGTGAGATTGGGGTTCGAATCCTCCCTCAGCTCTGGAAACTCTCTTTTTGAGAGTTACAAATCTTCTGAAGAAAACTCTAGGATAGGATCGGTATAAGTCAAACTTTACTCGATGACACATGAAGTTTGGACTGAAAGCATCTTACAAAAAAAGAAAATAATTCTTTTTACCAACGAGCCAGGGATTAGTACCGTATTTGCACTATGTTATTATAATATTCACATAGTTTCCTAGAAACTCAGCATAGAGCAGCAGTTGATGTCCAGCACTACTCCATGGATCAGCACTTTGAGAAGCAGTGATCTGTAGAACAAAAAATAATTTAAATTATAACCCTTACAAATGCAAGGAGTAAAAACAGTACAGTACACCATTAAATGTTATTTGCTGATTAAAGGGTCAGTTTTCAAAAATGTATTGGAATAAAAAAGTCCTCACCTGCTAATGGGTAGACAAAGAGTGAGCCATCCTAGCTTACCTGGAAAAAGATCCAAGTCACAGGTGCAGCCACCAAAAAGGCCATCTCCCATATTCCCACCAGACCTGTTGGCATTCCAGATTTATTAGTTCAGATTTATTTATTTAAAGTGTTTCTGTATTGCCTCCCAGCCAACAAGAGTTCCTGAGGTGATGAACAAATAAAATCAATTAAAGCAATACAGAATGAAAATATTATTTTAAATAAACATGTTAAAATGATCTTTAGAAACTCCTAAAACAGTCCTAAAATCCAGTGTTAAGGCAGTAACAACAGACATTTTCAAAAATTAAATGCCATGCAGAACAGCACTGTTTTGGCTGCCTGCCAGAAGCTTACAAGAGATGGGGCCAGTCTAACATCCTTGGGCAGGGAGTTCCACAGTTGAGGCGCTGCTACAGAGAGAGCCCTGTTACGTGTGCTCACCAACCAACTGTCACAAAGTGCTGGGACACGCAACAGGGCCTCCTTTGAAAGTTTCAGATTTCTGGCAGGCTCATAGGAAGAGCCAGTCTTTCAGATATCCTGGCTCTAAGTTGTTTTATATCACTTTCACTACCATTATTATTATTTCATTTACTGTATTTACTGGTGTATAAGACTTACTTTTTCCCCAAATAATGCTGTTTAAAAGTGAGGTGCATCTTATACGCTGGTGTGTCTTATATGTCAGCAAATAGTATTTGCCAGTGTATAAATGGGGTGCATCTTATACACAGGTGCGTCTTATATGCCAACAAATACGGTATATCCCACCTTTCTCCCAGTAATAGGACTCAAAGCAACTTATAATATATTTAAAAATAATACAGATTAAAAACTTCACAAAAACTTTGTTTAGAATACACACACACACACACACACACACACAAGTTATTTAAAAAGCAAATAATTTATAAAGTTAAAATATTAAACTTTTAAAACATTAAAATTCACTAAAACCATAAGACAGCACAGCACATCTTTAAAAGACTATCTGATTTAGTCTCCTAAAGCCTATTGGCACAAGAATGTTTTTAGCTGCAGACAGAGGGAGAGCAAGGAAGGATCCAGCCACCAAACCACCAAGAAGGCCTTCTGTCATGGCTCCAACATGTGGAATCCTGGGATTTGTAGCTTCATGAGGTACTTTGAGTTCCCTGCTGCAGGTCAGGGGGATGCACCAGAGAAGTCTAAGTGCTTCACTGAACTACAAATCCCAGGATTCTGTAGCATTTAAAGTGGTATCAAAGTGCTATAACTGTGCAGTGTGAATGCACACAGTGGCTCTTATCTAATATATAAAAGTCAAAGTTTGTTTGTTTGTCTGTCAGGCAGGCGGGCGAAGACCTCATATGATTAGCTGCCTGTGAAGATTCTATGGAATCCTGGGATTTGCAGTTTAGGGAGGGGCCTTTAGAATTCTCAGCCAGATTGCTCTTGGGCCTCAGTCTCTTGAACAGGCCGCTTGTTATGGAGACAAAGCCTAGCAGCAAGGAGGAGGGCAGTATATTCCCTCAGAAACCCAACCTCAGCATGTTAATAAGTCTGAATACAGATTGGATTGGGGAATATAGGGGGAAATTACAGGTACTGGAGAAGAGAGTTTGGGGAATTAGAGACACAGGATCTCAAATCTTTCTAACAAGTATCACCTGTGAGAAAATAAAATCCCAGGCAACGCTGGGTAGATATGCTAGTCCCCTGTACAGTAATGATTCAGTTATGAATCTGCCTTCATTCGTTAACTAACAGAATAATCCAAAGAGTTCATACGTCGGTGTAAAAAACCAACTCAGTGATATTTCTGATGCCAGCGCAAGAGCTGTCTGTACTGCCTCGTCAAATTTGTGCAGTCCAGTGCGGATACTCTCCCAAATTGGCCTTTTCCCACTTTTCACCAACATTGCCTTATAAATGCTAGCATTTATCACTTAATGCATCTAGTTTTTCTCCTATCTTTCCAACTGCACACGATTAGTTTCCTAACTGCACATTTTTCCAACTGCACATTTTGTCTCCAATGTCACACTAAAAACAAGCAAAACAAAACTAGGGCTCTTGGGGGTTCAAAAATGGCCCCAGGGGCTGCATGAAGCCCACGGGCCAGAATTTACCTGGTTTTGCTGTAAGTGAACAATGAACCCAGGTTGTGGGGGTTGCTTGTGGGAATGGAAAGGAAAGTGCCTCTCACCCCCTGAATTACTGCAGGTTTGCAGAGCGTGAGAGGTTGCACAGACATTAAGCCCAGGAGGCTAAGAACATTTCTGCACTAGCCTGTTACAGTGCTATTATTCCACTTTCAACGTCCTATGGAATCCTGGGGTTTGCAGTTTAGGGAGGGACCTCAAAGGAATAATAGCACTGCGACAGGCTAGTGTGCAAATGGCCTAAGACATTCCGGTGGAGCTAATGCAAAGTTTCCAGATGCCGAGGCCCACACTCATCCTGAGTCTCCATCATGCTTGGCATTCACCAGATCCCGTGACTGTAGATTCTAGGGATGGGACGAATCCAGAATTTTCCGAATCTGGATCCGAATCCCTGGAAGGTTCTGGGAATCCACGAATCTCATGAATCTCAAATCTTTCCAATCCTTTTTTTAAAAAAAGGGTTTAAAAAAGGGTTAAAAAGCAAGGGGAAAAGGATAATCTTGGGCAAGACATGCTCTCTCAGCCTTAGTAAAAGCCGAGGCAAGGCAAACCTCCCTCTGAAGAAATCTGGCCAGGACAATTGTCCTAGTTTTGCCTCAGGATCTCCCCAGACTGAAAATGTCATGAAGGCCCTTTGTACATAGGCAGGAAAATGTGGATTAATCCCACATTTTCCTGCCTGTGTAAACAGGACCACTACAGTACAGAGCTAATCCAGGTCCAAACTGGTTTTTCTTCGCGTAGCTCCTTCTGGCATCCTGGGGTTTGCAGTTTGATGATGCACCAGCACACTTTGGCAGAGAAGGCTGTGACACCTTGTAAAACTAGAAACCCCAGAATTGTGTCTGAAAGAGCTTTGCAAGTGAGCTATGCAAAGGAATGTTTCAGCTCTCCTTGAAATCTTAAGCCTGTAGCTTCTAGTCAAATCTGAACTTCAATATGAAATGTTCAATTTAAATATCTTAGAATACAACCATAGATGTAATTTGTGAAATTATTAACAAAGGCCATTATTACTCCTAGGGAAAAATTCATCTACTTGCCATCTCCTCTTGTGTGTCTAGTCCCCCAAGTTTTCAGGCGTCCCGGTCTCCAACAAACTGTTTGGGTGGCAGATTCGAAAGATTCGGTTTGCCCATTTTGGCACAGGGATTCGGATTCCCAAATCTCGAATCCCTGCCAAGGATTCAAGGATTCGGTTGGCCCATCCCTAGTAGATTCCCTGTAAAATTTTCAGAGGATTATAGATTGCTCTGTGGAAAAGCATAGAGGAAGATTTTTTTAAAAAAAAAGAGTAGGTAAACACACAACACTTGAGAAGGGCTGAGGAAAGTTGGAGAGCCTGAACTTGGGAGGAAATGAGAAGGGAGGTGGAAGTGATGTGAGGAAGAAAGTTAGCGGATGAGGCTGGGGTGGTGGTAGAGAAAAAGTTAGTTCTTAATGCTGCCTTTAGCTGCTTCTCCACCTAAGAGCCAAGAACAGCAGCTCACCAGAGTTTTCTTTTTCTGTCTCACAGGTTCTTCCTGGACTATTCCTTGGCAACTTCATAGGTGAGTGAGCCACAGAAGTGCCTTTTGCTTTTATATGGATTTCATGGAATACCATGTTTTCTGCGGTTTGGAATTCTATCGATAGCTTAGTGCATTTTAACAGTGTATTTTTGTTTTTCAAACCTTCTATCATCATTGGGTAGGGGCAGTCCCAATTAATTCCCTGTCATCACACTTTTTCAGCTGCTTTCAAAATGCCTTAGTTTCTTTCTCATCCTCCCATTTTCCACCTTTCCCCTCAGCTTACTTCAGTTGCCGCAAACTGAGTTCAAAGTGCAAAAGGAGTTTGGACTCAGTTAATTCAGCGGGGCAGAGAGGAGGGGAAGGGGCAGAATTTTGCCCTTCCCAATGAGCTCAGGCAAAAGCAAACTGCTGGAGCCTCTCCTACCTTCTGTGTTTTTCATCATTAATAACTTTTACCATCTTAACCACACTCTGGTGTTGCTTGGCCACACGTGGTCCTGTTTTCCTCTGTAAAATGTCGGGAGGCGTGAAACAGTGGTATATACATGTCACCGTTATAGCAGTTTGGTAATGCTTTAACTGTCCTGTTTTCACTCAATGGAATCTAGGGATTTAAGGTTTAGTGAAATACTCAGGGCCTTTCTGCATTGCACTGTGATAGTGCTATTATTCCGCTTTCAACGTCCTGTGTAATTCTGGGGTTTGTAGTTCACTGAGGCCAAAGAGCTCTCTGGCTGAGGATTCCAAATGCCACTCCCTAAACCACAAACCCCAGAATTCCGTAGAACGTGGAAAGTACAGTAATAGCACTATAACAGTGTAATGTGGAAAGGCCATCAGAATTGTCTCAGGGAGAGTTCCAGGCTAGACGTTTGCAAATCTTTGGTTCTCTGGATATTTTGGATGTCAGATCCCAGAAGCCCAACCAAGCATGACTAAAGGTCAGGGATTCTGGGAATTGAAGTCCAAAACATCTGGAGGACCAAAGGAGAAGTGCTGTGGACCCTTCCCCTGAACTATAATTCATAAGATACCCTGAGAAGGGGACATTATGATTGAAACAGCGTAATTTGGGAAGTGTGATGCGGAGGAGTGGACTATAGTGATCTAGTAGAATATTCTAAGCACTGCACCAAACTATGAATACCAGGATTCTGCAGGATGGACTCATGACAGCGAAAGTGGTCTGAAACTGCTGCAGTGGTGTAGGATGTTGGCTCGGTAGCACATTCCCAGTCTGCTAGCCTCAGCACTTGCAATGGAAAGAATGTGGTGCACATCGTGGAGGGAGGGTTAAAAAACAGCCTTGAGCCGTTGCCAGCTGCTTCTGCTGTGCCTAAAATAAGACCTGGGCATTTGCCCATCTGGATTTCTAAGAAACCGCTTGGGAACGTTGCCTTTGCATGCTCGTGTTTTGAACAGGTAGGTGCGAAAGCAGCCAGAAATGCAAGACATGTATCTTTGAACCTTGAGCAACTGGGGCAGAGGAGCTTTGGCTTCTGAGTGTGTTTAGCTGCTTAATAGTGCCTGTCAGTCACACGATTCCCATATATTGGGGAAGGGAAACTCAGTTTTTGGTGTGGGGAATACAGGTCCTCCTGATAGTCCCTCCCTCCGGTGAGCCAGATGACATCAGGGTCAAAGTCACAACCTCATGCCACCAACTGCCTGGTCAAAATGATCGCCAGGAAAAATGAGGTTGGAGAGAACCGTGAAATCGTAAAGTTGGGAGGGATCACAAGGGCCATCTCATCCTACCGTGGCTGTGCAGGAATCTCCATCACAAGGGGCCCTTCTTAAGTCTCAGGATTTGCCTCTTAAAATTCCACTCGCAGGACACCCTCGTCTTGCACTGGGGACAGGAGAGGGATGAGACCCGGTTGACGCTTATCCATGACGTCACCTGTGTCACATTGTTCTCCCATCCCCAGGCGGCACAATCATGCTGCAAATCATTGACAGGTACCTGGAGAGAGGTGACCAGCGGGGTGCCACAGGGTTCTGTCCTGGGCCCAATGCTATTCAACATCTTCATCAACGACTTGGATGAAGGAGTGGAGGGCATGCTGATCAAATTTGCAGATGATACCAAATTGGGAGGGGTTGCTAATACGCCAGAGGACAGGATCAAAATTCAAAACGACCTTGACAGATTGGAGAACGTTGGCCAAAGCTAACAAAATAAATTTCAACAGAGAGAAATGTAAGGTCCTGCACTTAGGCAGAAAAAATGGAATGCACGAATAGAAGATGGGGGATGCGTGGCTGGATAGCAGTATGTGTGAAAGGGATCTAGGAGTCTTGGTGGATCACAAGCTGAACATGAGTCAGCAGTGTGATGAGGCAGCCAAGAAAGCCAACACGATTCTTGGTGGCATCAATAGGAGTATGGTGTCTAGATTGAGGGAGGTAATGGTACCACTCTATTCTGCAGTGGTTAGGCCTCATTTGGAATACTGTGTCCAGTTCTGGGCACCTCAATTCGAGAAGGATGTCGACAAGCTGGAATGTATCCAGAGGAGGGCAACCGAAATGGTGAGAGGTCTGGAAGCCATGCCCTATGAGGAGCGGCTTAGGGAGCTGGGTGTGTTTAGTCTGCAGAAGAGAAGGTTAAGAGGAGATGTGATAGCCATGTTTATATATTTGAAGGGATGTCATGTCAAGGAGGAAACGAGCTTGTTTTCCGCTGCTCCAGAGACTAGAACAAGGAGCAGTGGGTTCAAGCTGCAAGAAAGGAGATTCCACTTGAACCTCAGGAAGACCTTCCTGATGGTCAGAGCTGTCCGGCAGTGGAATGTGCTGCCTTGGAGTGTGGAGGAGTCTCCTCCTTCTTTGGAGGTTTTTAAGCAAAGGCTGGATGGCCATCTGTCAAAGGGAGTGCTTTGATGGGTGTTCCTGCATAGTAGGGGGTTGGACTTGATGGCCCCTGGGGTCTCTCCCAACTCTAGGATTCTGTGATCTGTGAATGACCGGTGATTGCACAGGCCTGCTGCTGCCCTCCTGAGCTGCAGAGGGTCAGGAAGCACGATGGCCACACTTCCAGCGCAGCCTGGGACAATGCCCGGCTGTGCTGCAGAAGGAAGAGATATGGCCGTTGTACCTCCTCCATTCCTGCAGGCAGCCGGTGCAGAGGGGAGAGCTCCTGTTGTGCTCCCCTCCTGGGAGAGGCTCTACCGGGCTCCCCACGGGAGGCTCCCAGGATCCAATAACCCCCTGTGGGAAGGGCCTCCAAGGCTGGACCCTCTTCCCCAGTCCTCAGGGCAAGAGGAGGAATCTTAGGGTGAATGTGCTGCCGTGGGGAAAGTTTGTGCATGTATGTCTTCCTATCTGTTGTACTTTTAAAAAAATTGAATGGCTTACTCTGAGCAACTGTGGTTGATATTTAATGTATTTTGCTTAATGGCCCCTGAGACATCATCAGGGCCCACCAGTGTAACATTGTGAGAAGAGACAAGTACCCTCCACCTGTCCCAGTTTGACTGGGACCGTTTGCTGCACTGCACTGTTATAGTGCTATTATTCGACTTTCAACGTTGTATGGAATCCTGGGGTTTTCCTCAAAGGCCCCTCCCTAAACTGCAAACCCCAGGATTCCATAGGATGTTGAAAGTGGAATGATAGCACTATAACAGGCTGGTGTGGAAATGGCCTGGGACATCATAGTTACTCCTCTGTCATCCCATGCACTTTTTTGGCTGCTTTTAAAAGGCCCCGGTTTCTTTCTCCTCCCCTCCACTTTCCCCTTTGTCCAGAGCTTACTTCAGCTACTACAAACTGAGTTCCACGTGCAAAATGAGTTTGCACTCAATTAGCTCAGCAGCGTAAAGAGAAAAGGAGGGGGCAGAGTCTGGCCCTTCACTGCAGACTCAAAAAAAGCAAACTCCTGCTGCCTCTCTTAGCTTGCCTTTTCTTTCCCACTAATGACTTTTGCAACCTTGATTACACTGCTGTTGCTTCGTCTAGTGAAGGGTGACCAAAATGGTGGAAGGTCTAGAAACCATGAAGCCCTACAAGGAGAGCGTAGGGACTTGTTTATGTTTAGCCAAGAGAAGAGGAGGTTAAGAGGTGACATGATAGCCATGTTTAAATATTTGAAGGGATGTCGGATGGAAGATGGAGCAAGCCCTTTTTTCTGCTGCTCCAGAAACTAGGACAGTATGGAGCAATGGCTTCACACTTCAGGAAACGAGATTCCACCTAAGCCTTAGGAAAAACTTCCTGAGGGTAAGAGCGCTCTAGCAGTGGAATACGCCGCCTGGGAGCGTGGTGGAGTCTCCTTCTTTGAAGGTTTTTAAACAAAGGCCGGACGGCCACCATTCAGGAATGTTTGGCTGTGTCTTCCTGCGTGGCAGAATGGCGTCGGACTGGCTAGACCTTGGTATCTCTCCCAACTCTAGGATTCTGTGGTTCTGTGACGAGCCACGCGTTTCCCGGTTTTCACCTGTGGAGTGTTGGATGGCGTGGGCACCTCCTGTGACATTACCAGGGGGGCAACACTTGGTCTCAGGGCTGGCCGTGAAATCTAAGGGCCTTAGTTGGTCCTATATTTGGCAACCCCAGTCCCCAGCTGTTTAAGTCTTTAAATATCATCACTTTGAATTTGGTCCCAAGGCTTGTTGGCAGACTAGCAGGTGGCTTTAAGCCTCTGCCTGCCCTGGCTATGCGAGACACCTAGAAAATGCCTTACAGTTCTCGGTGGCAGCGCGTGTAGGGTTGCCGGGGCCGGACTATCCCAGCCTCCGGAATGTCAGCGGCAGAATTTAAGAGCTACAGATGAGCCTCTGTGATCTCACAGGAGGCTGACGTCACCAGAGCGATGTCACAAGGGGCAGCCCCAGACCATTTCCGCACGAGACTGTTACAGCGCTATGATTCCACTTTCCACATCCTTTGCAGTTTAGGGAGGGGCCAGCTGGCCCCTCCCTAAACTGCAAACCCCAGGGTTCCATAGGATGTTGAAAGTGGAATCATAGAGCTATAACTGTCTAGTGCGGAAATGGCCCAAGATCACCCAGTAGGTTTTCATGGCCCAGCAGGGATTCGAACCACGGTCTCCTACTGTCCTAGTTGAACACTCAAACCATTGTACCACACTGGCTGTCTTTGGCAAGATTTGTTAGAGAAGGGTTGCCGTTGCCTTCTTCAGGGGCTGAGAGTGTGAGACCTGCCCAAGGTCACCCAGCCATTTCCGTGACCTCCTGCTGGTTTCCGTGAATGGGGATTTGAACCCTGGTCTCTCAGAGTCTTAATCCAACACACAAATCACTGCACATTTAGGTTTTTCTTGACAAGATTTATTCAGAGGAGTTTTTGCTATTGTCCTCTTTTGAGGCTGAGAGAGTGGGTTTCCATGGCTGAGCAGGGATATGAACACTGGTTTGCAGAGTTGTCGTCCAGCACTCTAACTGTTATACCACACTGCCTCTTGTACACATGTAGGGGCATAATAATTAGGAAATAATTGATCAATAGCTTAATAGCAGGCACACTGAATTAGGAAAAAGAGCAATGTGGCCAGGGAAAACGAGAAGAATGCTGGTGCTTGCAGCTGGGTGCAGATAACAGGAAAGTCAGCTTGTAGAACGTGGAATGACAGGAAGCCAGGTAGACGAACGGTAGATAGTAAGAGCGATAACTAACTGAGTGGGCTCAACAGGTGTGAAAGAGAGGTAGACTTCGTGGGTTTGAGCGTCCGGAGGAGGCCAAACTAGGCCAAGGGGAGGGGGAGTGACCACAAGAGATGAACTTTGTTGACCGAGAGCCTCATAAAACTTCATTTTAATATTAAAAATCACACCCCTAGGGAGGCGTCTGGTATTAAATTTTGGGGCTGCCTCTCGGGGCACGCGTAGTGCTTGTATGCTGACATAATAATGTATTCGTGACGTAGCTCCTATACGTATGTATTTGGATTGGCCAATAATTAGCATTTCTTGCTTCTGTAATGGATGCTTAGCAGGGTATAAAGCTACCCGTGTGTAGCCGTTTTCTTGAGAGTAGTATATTTTTAGTGCCTGATGCACAGCTGCTCCCCTCTTGTACAAGGGGAAATCATTTAATAAATTCTTTACATTTTTTTGCTGCTAAAACCCTGGTGTAATTTTGAATTAATGCGGTAACAATTTTGGCACCCCAGGTGGGACTTCGTGGATAGGAATCAGTCACTGGGTGACAACAAGTGGCCACCCTCCCCTGTTGCGCGAGGTGTTGTGTCCACTGACCCTCTTGTCCGCCACGGTCCCTCAGAGTTCCCTGGATGTGGGCGATTACGTTGGCAGACCGAGTGAAAAAAACCGTGGCCGTTTGCAGTTCCTCTCCTCTGCTCCCCATCGGCTGCCTTCTTTAGGCCAAACCTTTGGTGGTGGGATCAGTAGTCAGTCGTGCCTATTTGGCACGATATCCGTATGCAAATATAGACGACCAGTATCTGTTGGATACCGGAGTTTTTAAAAAATTGTATAAACCATTCTGTGAAAAACCCTAAACTAAAACACACTGGAACGTAGCAAAATGATAAAAGCATAGCAGGGTCCGGGGAAAAAACTCTTCCATCACAGTAAGAGTTAAGAGCCAAAGGTGCTAAATAAAAAGGAGCTTGTCTGCGAGAGTAAGGTAACCGAAGATAACCCACCGAAAGAATTCCGCAAAAATTGGGAGCAGCCACGGAGAAGGCTCCCTCCCACGTCCTCATCAAACACACTGAGATGGTGACTAGACAGAGGGAGAGCCTTCAAGGCGGGGGGAGAATCTCAGGGCGAGAGCACTGCCTTGGGAAAAAAATGTGTGCATGTGTATTCCAATTTCTCAGACTTTTTAAAAATTTGAATGATTTAGGGCCTTCCTGCACTACACTATCATAGTGCCATTACTTCACTTTCAACCTCCTGGGGAACCCTGGGATGTGCAGTTTCCGGAGGCCAAAGAGCTCTCTGGCTGAGAATTCCAAAGACCCCTCCCTAAATTGTAAACCCCAGGATTCCACAGGATGTCGAAAATGGAATAATAGCACTATAACACCGTACGGCGGAAAGGCCTTAACCGTGAGTAACTCTGCATGATGTTGGATGTACCCGCTCTGGCAGACTTGAGTGTCTCAGCCGCCTCTGGATCTGCCCACCGGGGCCTGGCCCACCGAGCAGAAGGAGAGAGGGGTGGGGGAGGCAATCACGAAAGCCCACCCTGTCAAGCTGATCCGTGGCAGGGCTTTGCGCACAAGCTTGCACCCACCCCTTTCTCTGCCCCCTCCCCACGGGGCCTGTGAGCGCACTTAGAAACCAAGTGCACACATTTCTGGCAGCGGGATTTGCACGTTCCCTTGCGATCAAAATGGCAGGGAGTGAGAGTTTTTTCGGTGTAACCCCCTCTGATAGTGGCGTGGTGACGCTGCCTAGCTCCCAGCTGTTTTCGTCTTCGGATATCGTCGGTTTGAATTCAGCGTATCGACAGCCTAGCGGTTGAATTTAGGTCTGCGCCCCAAGAAAATGCCACATTGACTCTTGCGTTCAATGGGGCATTGGGCTCTGTTATAAGCCACCTTGAATCCTGTGCTGGGAGAAAACCGGAGTATAACTTAGCTAAGTAAATAAATAAATTGCCCTTCCTAGGTGGCTCAAGCGAAAGCAAACTACTGCAGCCTCTCCCAGCTTTTGTCTCCTCGCTCACTGGCAATTTTTGCCTTCTTGACCGCATCCTGAAGTTGCGTGGTCACGCATGTCCCAGTTTTGACGTGTGAAATGTTGGAGGGTATGACTTTCAAAGGCCCTGAGACGACTTCTTCTCTTGCCCTGAGGATGGAAGAAAAGGATTGAAGGCTCGCGCTCAGACCCCGGGCCTCTAAGTGCGTAGGAAGTCCTCAGACCGCAAACTGAGATGGGCCGCCGTAACTCCGTGCCATCCCTCTGCTGGGCCGGAGCTTTGGCCAGCTGGTCCGTTTGCGATGTCTCTGCTCTGTTCCCCTCGGCTGCCTTCTTTGAGCGAGAGCGTCGGACGGTGGAGAAAGCAAAGCCGGGCCTGTGGGCGGCCGCGTCATCTTGGGCGTATACGTTGCGGGGAGGAGGCGGGTGACCTTTGAGATATCCTCTTTGTGACGATGATGCAAGAGCTGCTCTCTCTGCAGCGGTTTCATTAAAAATGGATGGAGATGCTTTAGCAGGAGCGTGATGTCCTGGCGACACAGCTAATGCCCTGAATGGTTTGGATGCTCACGGTCCCTTCGCGCCTCCGGCGCATCAGGATGTGGATACCTCTGAGTGGGAGGCAGAGTGGACAAATGGACCGTGCATCCTCCTGGGGAAGTTGGTGTCGTGTGTTCGGCCTCTACTGCGAGGCAGATGGGTTTTGTAGTCCATGTTAGCACTACAACCAAACACTACCGGCTTTCCAGTGGTACAGAAAATGTTCATTTGTACTTGTAGAATCATAGAGTTGAACGAGACCCCAAGGTCCAGTCGAACAGTGCCTACCAATGTCACTAAGCTGGAACATGTCCAAAGGAGAGTGAGCAAAATGGTCAGAGGCCCAGAAGCCATGAAACCCTATGAGGAGCAGCTGAGGGAGCTGTATATGTTTAGCCTGGAGGAGATAAGGTTAAGAGTCAGCATGATAGCCATGTTTAAATATTTGAAAGGATGTCATATGGAAGATGGAGCAAGCCTGTTTTCTGCTGCTCCAGAGACTAGGACGGGGAGCAGTGACTTCCAACTACAGAAAAAGAGATTGCACCTAAACATTAGGAAGAACTTCCTGAGGGTAGAGCAGTTTGACAGTGGAATATGCTGCTGCCTGGGAGCATGGAGTCGCCTTCTTTGGAAGTCTTTAAACAGAAGCTGGATGGCCATCTGTCAGGGGCGTCTTGATGTTGTATGGCAGAATGTAGTTGGATTGGATGGCCCTTTAAAACAAGAAAGAAAGAAGGGTGGAGGAGGGAGGCGTATTGTTCTGATATGTCTTGGAATTTAAAAACAAATACCTCTAGGGAGGTGGGAATAGAAAATTAGAAGTAGTGCCAGGAATTGCCAGAAAATATTCCAGGCCAATGAAAACAATTGTTTGGATGTTTAAACCATAAAAAAGAACTGAGGGATACAGCAGCCAGTTTGCCCCATCTGGAGGGGCTGATTATGGTCCTTTCCGCACTAACATGTTATAGTGTTATGATTCCACTTTCAACATCCCATGGAATCCTGGGGTTTGCAGCTTAGGGAGGGGCCTCAAAGGCCATCCTCAAAGACCCCTCCCTAAACTGCAAATCCCAGGATTCGATAGGATGTTGAAAGTGGAATCATAGCGCTATAACAAGCTAGTGCAGAAATGAGTTAGCTGGCATTGGCCACTGTCGTTATGTGCTGTGCATGCCTGCATATTTTCACCCCGCGCTGCTTCTACATGTCCTGATTCGTCAGCAACCCACAGATGTCCGTATAGGGTGAACAAGGGTGCCTGAAATAACCCCGCTTCTCTTCTTCCTCCTCCTCCTCTTTTTTCTTTCAGATGCCAAGGACTTTGACCAGCTGAGCCGCCACAATATCACCCACATAATTTCTATTCACGAGTCCCCACAGCCATATATTCCGGTAAGGGGCCAGGGGTCAACATGAAACAATGGCTGTGGGCGAGGGCGGCTTTTTGGCAGCTTCGAGAACGGCAGAGGGAGAGAGATCTGACCTGCTGGGCTTGGTCTACCAGAAAGCTCTACTTCACCAGCTTTGCAGAAGTGATTCAGAATTTGTGTAGGAAAGCTTTGGGGTGGGGAAATATTTTGACAAACAAATAATTAGTGAATACAGTTGCACAACGTGGGACTTCCGCTGTGGGAAGGGACAACTGTGGAGGGGACCGTTTCTCCCCCCAAGCCCGGCAGTAGGCAACTCCCCTTCCACAACAAGCCCAAATACCTTTTTCCTCTGCATTCCCTCTCAAAATGGTGGCAGGGAGTAATGTTGCATTACTTCCTATTGCCTTTTTAAGGCCAGGGAGGTTTTTAGGGAAAAGATGGGGCTCTGGGGTGCTGGAGGGAGGATGGCGGCGTTTTGGTGTGCCTTCACGTATTTGGGGAGCTTTTTGCATGGTGTAAGGACAAAAATTGCCTAAAAAAAAATCACACCGAGATTTGTTTTTTAAAAATTGCAGATTTGGGGGACATCGGAGGACAGTTGGGGGCCGTCGGTGGCCACCAAGGTAGAGCCCAAGTGCCACATGCAGCCCAGAGGCTGCCCACCGCCTGTTTATGGATTTATTTTGCCTGTCAAGTGTTTAGGATTTCACGCATTAGAAGAGAACAGGCCCCTGCCCCAATGGGCTTACTAACTAAACTTCAAGGCAGGGGAAACAGCAGAGGAAGACAGAGGCCATTTCCACACTAGACTGTTACAGCGCTATGATTCTGCTTTCAAACTCCTATGGAACCCCAGGATTCCATAGGAAGTTGAAAGTGGAATCATAGCGCTATAACAGTCTAGTGTGGAAATGGCCAGAGTCTCAGAGGCAGAGCTAAATAGAGAAGCAATATGAGACAATTTTAGATTGCACGCACCTAGACAATAATTAAAGTTGGGCATGGGAACTAGCGTTCTGTGCCCACTCTCTCCTGAAAGGTTTTGAAGTGGAGTTTGAAGTTTGTAAGAGAGTCGGCGTGGTGTAACGATTTGAGCATTGGATGTTGCCTCTAGAGACAAGGGTTCAGATCCCGGTTCAGCCGTGGAAACCCAAGTTCTATTCTCTCAGGCTCGGAAAAAGGCAATGGCAATCCCCCTCTGAACAAATCTTGCCAAGAAAACCTGTGATAAGGTTGCCTTGGGATGACCATAAGCTGGAAACAACAAAATAAGACAGGTAGCACGGGTCGCTTGCAGAGGATTCTGTACACCCTTGCCAAATGTGTAAAATTCCTACAGGTCCTTTGAGAAGCTGGGAAGAATCAAATCTTTTACAAGCGTCTCAAGGATGGTCACCTTAACAGGGCCTGGAATCACCCGCAATGCCCAAGCCTTCAGCAGCTCAGACCTGCACAGTTTCTGGAGCTGCGGGGCTGTGGAAAGTTATATCTCAGTCAGAGCTTGGGGAAAATAATCATTATAGATACCAGGATCCCCCAATCCGGGATGGCCCATGGGTTATATTGACTGGGAAATTCTGGGCGTTGGTAGTCTCAAAAAAGAAATATTTCCAGGCTCAGATCTCTACGGTCCCTTTGCTTTCCCAGAAAATGAGTGAATGAAGAGATATTTTATTTTGGGGTTTTTTTTTCCTCCAGGGAATCACTTACTTCCGCATTGTACTTCCGGACACACCAGAGGCAAACATGTAAGTGATGATCGCAGTAAAAGTAGAGGTGGGGAAATAATTTGACAGACAATCAGTGAGTAAATTAAAAGTTAATCATAGAATATTAGAGTTGGAAGAGGCTACAAAGGCCGTCTAGTCCAATCCCCTGCCATACAAGAATGTACAACAAAAGCACTTGGAATGTTGATATACAACTCAAGGCTATTTTTGGTCCCTGGGCACAGGTGGTCAGGAGTGCTTTTTTATGAGCCATCTTATCCCAGAAAAGAAAGCTCTAGCATCCGTCATCCATGTCTTTGGTACTTCCTAGCCCCATAAATCGCCCTTTAAAAAATAATTCTGAAAGTACTGGTGCTCAAAAATATTCCTGCCTGTGTATTAATTGGGGGATGACTGGAGCACATAACAACCATCGTGGTTTGACTATACTGGCTACTCATTTGCTTCTGGACTCTTATTTAGAAAGTCAGCATAAAATTTCAAAAACCCATTGCAATTTATTGCCCAGTTGCAGCACAACGATTTCCCTTTAACTGCTGTGGCGACATACTATGGAAACCTGGTATTTGCAGTTTTATGAGGTATTTAGAATTCTCTGCCAGAGGGATCTAGTGCATCACCAAACTAAAAATTTCAGGAATTTCAGGGATGGGGGAGTTAAAGTGAAGTTGTAGTGCCGTAATTGTGCCGTGTTGTTGTGCCTCCCTCTGGGATAGCAGCACTACAAGCGTCTTTGGGAAGGGGCTCGGCACACCTTGGGCAACAGCGGTGCAGCTTTAGCCGTTCTCGCAGAATCATCAGCCTGCCTGGGTAAGACAGGCAACAAATGCTTGTCAGCCACTGGAAGCAACTCAGCAACTCTATGGAAAAGACACTCGAGCCAGCTCAGAGTCTCTGCCCTGCTTTCTGGATACTTGGAACTGGATCCTGACCATGCTTGTGTGAGTCCTGCCTGATCAAGAGTTCTGCCTGTCTTGGGCCATTTCTGCACTGGACTGTTATAGCGCTATGATTCCACTTGCAACATCCTATGGAATCCTGGAGTTTGCAGTTTCGGGAGGGGCCGGCCGGAATCATAGCGCTATAACAGTCCAGTGCAGAAATGGTCCAAGTTTTCCCAACCACTAACTGATTCCTCTTCTTCTTGACCTCTGGACTGCTAATGATCCATGTGGCTTCTCTCCTGCCCCAGTGGCAAATGTGAAAGAGGAAACTAAGCAGTTGCCTTCCGCCACGTGCAAAGGCTCTCTGGCCCATCTGCATGGGACAAAAGAAGGACAGGCAGTGGTGTAGGTAAATTTTGAAGGGCAGGTGCTCATTGCAAAAGTCTCCCGGGAGACTCTAAAAAGCAGGCAACAAGTTCTTGCAGATGTCGTGCCCATCAGTTTTAATGGATCTTAATTTGTTTCCAATTCAGGCCAAGGCCACATCAAAATAGTGCAATAACTGGATGTGAGGGCGATCTGGCTGCGACATCTGTCACCCCATTGATCGCCAGGGTTGATTCGGCTGATCTGGCTGGCTAGGCGGGTGTCCCCTTCCTCCCTCACTGCTCCATGTGCGTCCCTCCCGAAGCTGCGCGCTTGGTGGAAGAGGACGACCATCCCAGATAGAAGGAGTGTACCGTTCTTCGGTCAAGGGTATACGATAGCTGCGCTCCCCTGCTAGAACCTCCAAACAAGCTCAAAATAGTGCAATAACGAGGACAGCGCACAGCAATAGCTTGTTGCTAGGAAAATGCGGACACGCACCTTTGCAAACCACTGTGAGGAACAGAGAAGCCTGAAGGGGGTGGCAGCTGAGGTCCTGATCTCTTTGATCGTGTGAGCCCCAGCTCCATTACAGCACAAGAACCAAACGGGGCGGGCCGGTGGGTCTGCCGCCATGGGAGTGGTGAATCCACTCTCAGTTTTAAGGCTGTTCCCCCTGCAGCTGGCTGCTGCAAGTTGAATAGAAGCCTTGCGTCTGTGAGACAAACAGGTAAAATGCAGAGAGGATTTTTAAAAAAAATACAAGAAAAACAAAAAGGTCATTTTAAAATAGCACAATTAAAACAGTATGGCACCCTCTTAAACACTCTTATAATGGGCCGTTTCAGATTGCAGGCTGCCTTTTTTTCCTTGTTATTCCTCATAACCTCATACATGTGTAGCCCTTGCAGAAGTAAAAACTGCACGTGAAAGAACAAGCACAGCTCGGTGGAGCTCAGCCAATGCCAGGCCTCAGTAAACAAGGTAGTTTATGTAATCCACCTGCTGGGAGCAGGGCATTTCCACAGTATCGTTTTACTTGAGTTTTGCAACTGAAGTTTTGGTTCCAGTCCACGTGAAGGCACGCAGAAACAGGTCGGGGAGTTTGTTTCTGTTTTCAGGAGATCACATGCCAAGTTCCTCTGAAACCTGGTCCAATTCTCGATGGGAATTCACAGACACAGCCGAGTTAGTCTGGATCTGTATGCAAGGGGCTCTTGGTGCTACCCACTTCTTTCTCTCAGTTAGGCCATTTCCACACTAGGCTGTTATAGCGCTATCATTCCACTTTCAACATCCTATGGAATCCTGGGGTTTGCAGTTTCGGGAGGGGCCAGGCGGCCCCTCCCGAAACTGCAAACCCCAGGATTCCATAGGATGTTGCAAGTGGAATCATAGCGCTATAACAGCCTAGTGCGGAAATGGCCTTAGTCTCAAAGGTGCTACACGATCTTGATGGGAATATTCAAGTTTTTCAGACTGGCATCTGCGAGCTGGTCCAGAAAAGGAAAAAAAGTCCCTGGAAGTCCCAGTTCCTTTTGTTTTGATTTCACGCGCATATTCATGATTTTAATGTTTGTATTAACGGCTTTTTAAATTGCCTTATGAGGGATAGTTTGAGGCCTTGGGTTTGGAAGCAGGAGAGGTTTGTGGCAGCTAGAGCCTTCAGTGTCAGCGGCATGGCAAATCTGTTCTGGGTTTTAGGGTGAAGTTTAATGGAGCAATCAAGGTGCTGAATCCCGTCCCCAGATAGTTACAGAAACTTGCATGACACCTTTAAACTTTGGCCTAAAACCCAGAGCAAATTCACTGTTCCGCTGATGTGGAAGCCACCAGCTGCCTCTCGGAAGGGGTGGATATTCTTGAGGCAACATGATGCAAGCCGTTTTCTCCAATAATCTGAAGGGGCTGAAGTGGGTGATCCGCCTGCTCTTGGCTGTCAATAGCATCCTGACTGTGTCTTGACTTTGCTTTGCTTCTTCCCCTCCAGCAAGAAGCACTTTAAGAAATGCATCCATTTTATTCACTCCTGCCGCCTGCATGGAGGAAACTGCCTCGTCCATTGGTATGTCTTCTTCCACAGAGGGAAGGGGCCAGCCCAGGAGTAGGGGTGTGGTTGGCCAGGTGGGAAGGGCAAGTGACCCTAGAAAGCTGCAAAAGCTTTATTCAGAACATTAAAGAAACAACAGCACACCTTGGCAAGTGCCACGACTAATCAAATGTTGGATTTTATATAAGCCAGTACATTGCAAAATTACCGCATGCTGTTATCCCATTTGTTAGCAATTCAAAATGACACTTTTCCTGGACTCACTTTCCACTTCTCCCATGTTCTCACTCAGCCTGTCAACAGCATGATCTTGCAGCCGTGTCTGTTCTTTCTTATCACAAATCGTTACCCAAATATTGCCAGGTTCCCAGCTTCCCATCCATCACCTCATCCCGTCCTTCTCCCCTACACAGCAAAGTGCCTAAGCACTAAAATATGATTATAAGTATGGCAAGGAGAGCACAACCAACTTGACAATAGCCCTGTGCAGATCAGCCTTCCCCAGTCTGAGATCTTCTAGGTGAGTCAGACTACAACTCCCATCATCCCCATCCCCTCATCCACGCACCCACACACCCAACCCAGGTGAAGCTGACAGAGTCAGTGATCCAGGATCCTCAGAATGACACTTGGATCCCAGGTCTTCTCTAATCCAGCTCAACCCGTGCCTTCCAGTTTGTCAGACTACAGCACCCATGGTCCTACAAGCAGTTCCAGGATCATGGGAGTTGTAGTCCAATAGCTCTGGAAGATACCCAGCTGGAGGGGGCTGCATTCTAACCATTCCAGCACAGTGACTCAACATTTGGGATTTCTTTCCGGTATGCGGTTTTGAAAACTCTGTGTTAGCCTTGGAATCTGAGCTCCTGAACATGTGCAGACTATGCTTTGGCCAGGTCAAGCTATCCAGGTCAGTCCCCATTCATCTCAAGTGAGGGCCCCATTCATAAAGACGGTCTTTTCTTGAGGTTACGTTGAGCAGGAAAACTTTCCTCCTTAGAAACTTTGCTCCTGTTCCACATGGTTACTCCCCCTCCAGGCATAACCAAGGCTGTTTATCTGTTGTTTGTGGGAATGCAGGCAGACAAAGGGAGGGCCAGGTCTGGAAGGAGGCCCAGGGGAGGAAGGCAGGAGGGGGCTTTGAGCTAGAGTGGAGGGGAGGCAGCGGGTGGGCAAAATCCCCAGAACGCTGGAGGGCCTTCTGGGACCCCGGACAGCGTGTGAAAACAAGCACCGAATCACAGGATCGCCGATCTGGAAGGGACCACAGAGGCCAGCTAGTCCACCCCCTGCCGTGCAGGAACCCACAACCACAGCACCTGTGAGAGCTGGGCATCTGCTCTTTGCTTTAAAGCCTCCAGTGAAAGGTGTTCACCACCTTCTGAGGGGCTGCGTTCCATTGTCGCAAAGCTCTCGCCATTAGGAAGTTCATCCTACTGTTCCATCTGAAGCCATTTCCGCACTAGACTGTTATAGTGCTATGATTCCACTTTCACCATCCTATGGAATCCTGGGGTTTGCAGTTTAGGGAGGAACCCCTCCCTAAACTGCAAACCCCAGGATTCCATCGGATGTTGAAAGTGGAATCATAGCACTATAATAGTCTAGTGCAGAAATGGTCTGAATCTCTTCTCACAATTTGAATCCGTTGCTTTGAATCTTACCCCCTGGAGCGGTAGAAAAACAAGCTCACCCTCTCATCTCCATGACAGCTGTTAAGGACTACATTCCATTCTAGTACAAAATAAATTTTGAAATCTCTTAATGGCCCAGAGAGAGACTATAATGTCTGTTGCTTAATCTCAGCAAATCCCAGTCTTCTAGAAGACCTAGCAATAATTGATATGATTCAGACGAGGCAAAGCGCAACAGTATCATTTTAAAATAAATATATTGGCTGAAATCCTATCCTTAGCCTTGACTAGCATAGACCCATTTGGATCAATTGGACTTACTGATGTGTTGACTCACCATTTAACTGTGTCTGCTCTCGTTCAGACTAAGATTCCAATGATTGATCATCCCAGTCTAGTAAATATTGTTCATTTATTTTCAGTCTTTCTCACCCTAAGTTAAAGCTAAGGCTGGTGAATTACAATGGTGTTAAGTCAAACTTACACCATTGCAACTTGCATTTTTGGTTGTTACGGAGGTTGGAATTGTGTTCTGGCCACACAATGGAAAATATTCCCCCTCCAACCCACCTTGGAAGCAGCACTGCTCTCTCCCTGCTTTGCCAAATGGCCATTTTCATATTGCCAGAGAGTGAAAGGATTAGTGGAGATGTGTCCAGCTATTTGGAATCATAGAAGCATAGAATCACAGAGCCGGAAGAGACCCCAGGGGCCATCCAGTCCAACCCCTTGCCATGCAGGAACAAATACTCAAAGCATTCCCTACAGATGGCCATCCAGCCTCTGCTTAAAAACCTCCAAAGAAGGAGACTCCATCACACTCCATGGAGGCAGCAGATTCCACTGCCGGACAGCCCTGACTGTCAGGAAGTTCTTCCTGAGGTTCAGGTGGAATCTCCTTTCCTGCAGCTTGAATCCATTGCTCCTTGTCCTGGTCTCTGGAACAGCAGAGAACAAGCCCGCTCTCTCCGGGACATGACATCCCTTCAAATATTTGAACATGGCTATCCTGTACCCTCTTAACCTTCTGCAGACTAAACATCCCCAGCTGCCTAAGCCGCTCCTCATAGGGCTTCATGGCCTCCAGACCCTCCACCATTTTGGTCGCCCTCCTCTGGACACGCTCCAGCCTGTTGATATCCTTCTTGAATTGAGGTGCCCAGAACTGGACACAGTGTTCCAGATGAAGTCTGACCAAAACAGAATAGAGCGGTACTATTACTTTCCTCGATCTGGACACCGTGCTCTTCAGCTTGGTGTCTTCAGCCAGGCGTGCCCAGCTCCTCCCTTCACAAGGCCAATGATGCATCCTGCCCTGGGGATCTAGAGCCACCTCTCTGCAGCCCAACAACCGTTGTCTCCTCGTTCCCACTGCAGCCTTGCCGGGATCTCCCGCAGCACCACCATCGTCCTTGCGTACATCATGACGGTGACGCAGGCGAGTTGGCGCGAGGCGCTGGAAGCTGTCAAGGTGGTACGGCCCGTCGCCAATCCCAACCCAGGTTTCCGTCAGCAGCTGGAGGAATATGAGGGAAGCCGGTCTGAACAGAAGGTGAGAGCGAGAAGCTTTGGGTGTCGATACGCACGCATCTCAGTTTGCCCTAAATTTTGAGCTGGGGTGGAGCAGGGAGGCAGAAGCGAGCTGGGCGCTCAGACTCTGTTTTGTTCTGAAGCAATGCTGGGTTGGACAAAAGCCAGGGTGGGCACAGTGTAGTGATGAGAAGACCGTTTGAAAACGTTGGTTAAAAAATGTGTTTCTCAAGTGTCACTAAACCTGGCGAGAAAAATCCTGGACTGATGAGAACCTTCACAGAGTCAGACTTATTCAGTGCAAAATACACACATCATTTTGTGTTGAAAATGGCATTTTCCGGACAGAAGATAATGCTCCTGCATAAAAACATTGCTCTCTGCGTCATGTTTTGGCCTTTTGGCTAAGATCAAATGTGTGCACGTTGGTTTTCTTGGGCAGAAAATGCTGTGATTGGGGAGTTATTCTGTGCAAAAATTTGGTTTTTGTGGGTCTGCACAGAAAACAGCATTTTCTATGCAGAAAATGACATTTTTCATGGAAAATACTGTACTATTTTGGGTACATGAAATAGTGTTTGTTGTGCAGAAAATGCTCTAGTTGTGGACTTCTATGGTACAACACTGATATGTGGTTGTTTTGTGCAAAAAAACAAAAAAAAACAACCCACAATATTTTCTGCATGGAAAATAATACTTCTGCACAGAAAACAATATTTTTGCATAGAAAACACTGTATCTTTTTTCAGCACAGAAAATACTTTCTTCTGTAAGCAAATGCTGTTTTTCTGAACAAAACAACCATGTGCAAATTTTGTGCACAAAAAAATTCCTAAACTGTGAATAGAATTTGCAGTTGTTGATCATTTGCTCCCAGAGACAAGAAAATTGTGAAAATTAATCTTTCAAGAAGACAATAGTGGAAGAACACATCCCTAGCCCAGTGCAACCCTACAGCCACATCTACCCCTCAAACCCACCCAACTCCATGGACGTCCCTTGTTCTGGCCATAAAAAAAGAAAAAATGAACTGCCTCTCTAGCTGGGATGTAAATCTATGGCCATTTCCACACTACACTGTTTATAATGCTATTATTCTACTTTCAACAACCTGTGGTGTCCTGGGATTTGTAGTTTCCTGAGGTGAAAGAGCTCTCTGGCTGAGAATTCCAAATGCCCCTCCCTAAACTGCAAATCCCAGGATTCCATAGGATGTTGAAAGTGGAATGGTAGCACTAGAACAGTGTAGTGTGGAAAGGGCCTTTGACATTGTGTCTTTGTGTGCAGGGGTGAATAGCTTCTGCACTTTTTCTTCCTGCTGTGGGAGAAAACAGATGCTTCTGTGGGGGTTTTGCCTATTAGTGGCATATCCGGTGACCATATTGAAGGGATGCCATGTAGAGGAGGGAGAGGGCTTGTTTTCTGCTGCTCCAGAGACCAGGACAAGGAGCAATGGATTCAAGCTGCAGGAAAGGAGATTCCACCTGAACCTCAGGAAGAACTTCCTGACGGTGAGGGCTGTCTGGCAGTGGAATCTGCTGCCTTGGAGCGTGGTGGAGTCTCCTCCTTCTTTGGAGGTTTTTAAGCAGAGGCTGGAGGGCCATCTGTCAAAGGGAGTGCTTTGAGGGTGTTCCTGCATGGCAGGGGGCTGGACTGGATGGCCCCTGGGGTCTCTTCCAACTCTACATTTCTATGATTCTGTGAAATCATAGCCCTTCAGCACACAAAACACAGTCTCCTCCCAGCTGAGTGACGCTCGGTCCCACTAAATGCACAAGGGCAGCATAATTTTGTTTGGAGGCAGAGTGAAAACGAAATCTTCTGAGCTGAAGATGAAAGTAGGATGAGTGTTACTGAGCTTCCTTCTGTCTCTTGTGTGGAGACTTTAAAAAACAAGACCGAAGATAGTAAATATAGACCACTTCTTCAATACACGATAACAGCTGTGAGAACGCTGTTTGCCCAAATTTGGAGACGGACGGAAGTGCCGACAATGAAAGAGTGAGCTATTAAAGTTGTGGATCTTGCTCAAGTTGTAAAATTGATGCGGAATTTGAAAGATACGACAATTGAAGATTTTTTTTTTTTGAAAGATTGGAAACCGTTCATGAATTTTTTGAGCAATACGAAATCTAATGATGTAATAATCTGTGGTTATGATTACTAGTAATTCTAGTAAATTGAAAGTACATATATCTATAATGGTGGAATAAGACATGAGATATTAATTGATTTTTCCCTTTCATTACAGTTTGGGGAGTTGTCAGAGGTTTTTTTGTATGTTTTATTTAGTGTAGTTAGGATGCATTTAGGGTAACGGATTAGTCTCTTAGTAATGGGTTTTGGTATTATGTCATCATCGTAGTTTCGTAGAATCATAGAGTTGGGAGAGTCCCCAGGGGCCATCGAGTCCAGCCCCCTGCTATGCAGGAACACCCTCAAAGCATTCCCGACAGATGGCCCTCCAGCCTCTGCTCAGATAGATGCGGCGGCCAGGAGTGCCCGTTATCAGCTTCGGCCGATACGCCAGCTGTGCCCTTTCCTGGAGCTGGAGCACCTAAAAACAGTGGTGCATGCGCTGGTAACTTCGCGGCTCGACTTCTGCAACGCGCTCTACACAGGGCTACCCTTGTGCTTAGTCCGGAAGCTTCAATTAGTTCAGAATATGGAAGCCAGGATGGTCACCGGAAGACCTAAAACTGACCATATAACACCAATTCTAAAGTCCCTCCGTTGGCTGCCTGTTAGTTTCCGGGCACAGTACAAGGTGTTGGCCATTACCTTTCAAGCCCTTCATGGCTCGGGGCCAGCCTACCTGCGGGATCACCTTCTCCCATACAATCTGCCCCGCACGCTAAGGTCCTCCGGGAGGAATTTACTGCAGCCAGTCAGAACTAGGCTGGCTGCGGTTACCCAGAGGACCTTCTCTTCTATCGCTCCCAAGTTACGGAACGGCCTGCCGGAGGAGACCCGGCACACGACCAGTCTTGACCGCTTTAAAAGAGCGGTCGAGACTGATCTCTTCCGACAGGCCTTCCAAGACTGGCATTTCCACCGCCTCCCATCAATTGTCTTGCTGTTCTTTTAATAGTTGATTGATTGTTGTGTGTTTTAGGGGGTTGGTCTTAGATGGATTGGTGGGAGGATTGGGTATGTTTTTTAATGTTTTTAATGTATTAATGTATTTAGTGTTGTTCGCCGCCTCGATCCATGTGGAGAGGCAGGATAGAAATAAATAAATAAATAAATAATAATAATAATAATAATAATAATTATTATTATTATTATTATTATTATTATTATTATTATTATTATTATTATTAAAAACCTCCAAAGAAGGAGACTCCACCACACTCCATGGAGGCAGCGGCAGATTCCACTGCTGGACAGCCCTGACCGTCAGGAAGTTCTTCCTGAGGTTCAGGTGGAATCTCCTTTCCTGCAGCTTGAATCCATTGCTCCTTGTCCCGGTCTCTGGAGCGGCAGAGAACAAGCCTGAAATGCAAACGAATGGTGGAGGATACCTGGAAGGGAATGGGAAGGAAAGTGCTCACTTGGGCAGGGAGGGAGTTATTTACAGTTTTTTGACTTTTGCGAGGGTTCTGCACCCAGACCCCTTGCAAAAGTCGAGGGGCCACTGTCATTATACATGCGTATTGTTTATGTATTGTTTGTTCTTTTTTCTTTCCCCCCCTTGACTCAGTTAGTTTCATGCATTTTCTAAAATTAATAAATATTAAATCTTTTTTAAAAAATAGAAAAATAAGGCTGAACATCGACACTTGCCCACTTGTTTGCGCGGGTTCTCATGGTAAAGTTTTATGTTACAAAAGAAGAGAGGAGGGGGAAGCTGAAAGCCTTGTTAATGCCAGCCCACCATGTTTTCATCTTCCATCTTCATACCTGCAAATTTGTTTAGAATAAAATATAAGAATGCTTTCATTTATTTATTTATTGAAATATTTGTATCCTATCTGATATTTAAAGTTTTCAGGCCAGGGTGCTAGGAAAATTGATGTAAACCAACCAAAACAATATAAAACAGTAAAAATAATTTCAACAGAACAAAAGTGTATTAAACAATGTTACAACTTAAAAACAGGTTTTAAAAGGTCAGAATAGTTTAAAACTATATGCCTGGACTTTCTGGCTTTAATAAACAGCCATTGGACCCAAATCCCAGCGGCTATCAAGAGCCCCCTCACTGTACGGCATAACTCCGTGAGCCGGAAGTCCTCGGCCAGGGTATGTAAAATGTTCTGAAACCTAAAAGAGACTTACACATCCTAAGCAGACGCAAAATATTGCTCAGTCCTCCCATTCTCCTTTCACCAGATGTGTGGTCCTGTTGACAGTCTTGAGGGCTAGGAACTTGGTGTTGTTTTTTAAAAGCACAAGTTTAGGTCTACATTATATAATTGTAGCCGGTCTGCAAGAATTGCTAGACGGGGGCCTTTGGCCTGCACTTCACGGGACCATTAATAATCGTCCCTGATGTCGTTTCCAGATCCGCCGGCGACTAGAGCGCAAGTACGGAGCAAACCCCTTTAACGACGAGGAGGAGATCAGGGCCCTGCTCACAACTGGGAAGAGGCGGGAGACCTTCAAGGATGAGGAGACGCCGCCGGCCCTGATGCCCAAGAGCAGGGGCACGAAGCGTACGGATCCTTTCCTGTTGCGCGTGAAAGAGACCTTCTCCTGCCTCCCTGGGTGTCTGAAATGAGACCTCCCGAGACACTCTAAGCAAGCACAGAGGCTGATCGAATCGGACTGGCCAAGCCCACCACCTGGCAAAAAGATGCTCCAGCCGCCGGCACTCGGAGAGGGGGAAAATATATGACAGAGGACACACTGCAGAGCTGAGAAAGAGGAACACTCACGGGCAGCAATGCCCAGCTGGTTTTGCCCGCCAGGGTTTTCTTCCACCTAAAACTGCAG
Source organism: Cyclura pinguis (assembly GCA_030412105.1). Lineage (NCBI taxonomy): Eukaryota > Metazoa > Chordata > Lepidosauria > Squamata > Iguanidae > Cyclura > Cyclura pinguis. The sequence continues at coordinate 4,101,704 of CM059602.1, forward strand.
AGTTCGAAGGAACCCGGAGCTCGTCTAGTCCAGCCCCATCTGTAAGCACAAGAATCCACAACTAAAGCCTCCTAGACAGCTGGCTATCTAACCTCTGCTTCAAAACACCCCACAAAGGAGAATCCCAGGTAGTCTGTTCCACTGATGGACAGCTCTTGCCATCAGAAAGTTCTTTGGAAGTAACCGTTGGAAGATTTGGCCTCTGAAGAAAGCTTGTGGGGTTCCAAAGGCCCCTCTGACTCAGAAGGACAATGGAGGGTATCCCGTCTTCAGGACCACCCCACCAAACGGGAGTCATCCGCTGGCCAGATATTTCCCAAAGGCAGATCCTTTGGCGGGAATTTGGCCACAGAGTCCTTTAGTAATCGTTACTTAAGATCAGGAATTTTTTTAAAAAAAGAAGGATGAAAAAAAGAAAGCCCAAGGGGTGCAGATTTTGCATGGTTCCTTGTCCAGGTGGTGGATCAGAGGGTGTCTGTAACTCTGTAAAGATGGGAGACAGAGAAAAGAGAAATGGTCAGAGACCACCAGCCTCAGTCTGTGGTGGCTGGCAGCTCTCAGGTCGGTGGGACAGTGAATCCATTCCAGGTCTGGACTGCTTTTAAAGGAGCTCCTCAAAGTACTGAAGCTCTTTAGAAAGACATTTCAGTACCTTGGAGAGTGCCCTTGAAACCTGAAGCGGGTTCACCACCCCACTGACATGGGAGCCCCCAGCTGCCCAGAAGGGAGGATTTTGGCCACTGTAGTTTTCCCCACTACTGGCAAGCTATAAGTAGAGAAGGGCACTGGCCAAAACTCTCTTCTGCACTGCCGTGAAAAGCACACCTGATGTCAACTTTGGAGTGCAAAGGAGCTTAACAAACAGCCTCCCTCTGCTTTCCATGTTGTAACAAAGAACGCTAATGCCCCCTGGTTTGTTCATGGACGCTACAAACTGCTGCTGGAACTGGCTGGGCTTTCCTCCTCCTTGGCCTCTCTGCTTGTAGGGCAGGAGTGGGAGTTATGCGGCCCTCCAGATGTCGACCTGCAACTCCCAGCAGCCCTAACTAGGACAGCAGATGGTGAAGAATGCTGGGAGCTGCAGTCCAACAATATCTGGAGGCCTGTGCAGTTTCTCCCAATGTGGCAGTGATATAGCTGCCCAGACTGAGGTAGTAAATGTGATTCGTTCCTACTGAACTGGGGTGTCCGCACTGTGCAATTATACCACTTTAATACCACACTAGCTGCCATGGTTCCATCCTATGGAATCCTGAGATTTGTAGTTTGAAAGAGTACTTAGGATTCTCTGCTAGGAAGCTTTAGTCCTCTTCCTGAATTACAGCAACTAGAGCTGTCTGACAGGACAGAAATCTAAGTGCTCCTCTGTTCCTCTTTTTAAGGTATCCTGAAAATTGTAGTTAGAGGAGTGGGCTAGAATTCTGTACCAGAGAATTCTAAATCCTTTATCAAACAACAAATCCCAGGAATATTTTGTTACTTTTGGTTGTCCTACAAAGGTATCACCATGATGTATATTTTGGATTTTGTTGTGTTTTGCTATAGGGGCAGCAATAATACATAGGATGGAACCATGGAGTTAAAGTGATGTCCAAGTGTTACTACTGTTCAGTGTGGACACATCCTTGATATCAGAGTCAAACAGGAAAGGGAGCTTTTGAAATGTCTTTTTAGTCATCCTCCCAAGGACGTGGCTACAGGGAGGGCAAAATGAGGGCATTGCTCCCCCAGTGAGAATACTTTCTCCATGTCAGGAATTTTTCCTTCAGTCCAGGGCTGTGGAATTGCTACACCAAACTTCTCCAACTCCTTTATTTTCCTAGTCCACCTCTGCCACCTTCATAAAAGGCAAATACATATTAATTAACACAGTTTGTGTATCCTTTATCCAAAATGCTTGGGACCAGAGGCGTTTTGGATTTTGGAATATTTGCATATACATAATGAGATTAGATACTGTTCTTTTGATGTGGGATCCACTCTTTTGTCAGTTCTTCTGCTCTTGCCTTCTTCCCATAGGGAATCACAGATTTCTGTTAATTGCCTACAGTAAGAAGACTCTAGATATTTCCGCACTAGACTGTTATAGCACTATTATTCCACTTTCAACCTCCTATGGAATCCTGGGGTTTGCAGTTTCGGGAGGGGCCGGGCGGCCGCTCCCGAAACTGCAAACCCCAGGATTCCATAGGAGGTTGAAAGTGGAATAGTAGCGCTATAACAGTCTAGTGCGGAAATGGCCTGGGTTCCCCTTTTCAAAAGTTTCAGATTTTGGAGCACTTCAGATTTTGGATTTTTGGATAAGGGATACTCAACATGTAATAACAATTTTATTGCAGTAAAAGGATAACATGGTATAGCGGCTTGAGAGTTGAACTATGGAGACCAGAGTTCGATTCCCCCCTTAGCCACGGAAACCCACTGGGTGACCTTGGGTGCGTCACATACTCTCAGCCTTAGAAAACCCTGTGACAGGTTCCTCTTAGGGTTGCCATAAGTCAGAAATGACTGGAAGGCACACGACGAGGACAACAACAATGGTAGGGCAAGGCATTTCATCATAACCACATGAACCATCAGGCTACTTGGATGGAGAGAACATAAAATATATTCATTTGATTAAAATTTCTGAAGAAGAACATTTCCCAAGATTTCTACAAAAGTATATATGGAGCAAACTAGGCATTTCATAAACGTTTAATAACGTCAAATATCAGTGTAAAATGATATATTTACCATGCACAGTAATAAGTTTGGAGTCTGAAGCCAAAGCCGATACATTTCTGCCAACTGCGACTCCAACTGTGCTTCCAACTCCACGACTCCGACTCAACAGCCCTGCTTCAGTTCCGAAAAGGTCTAGTATTGCAGAGAGGGAGACACTGAGCATCATCCACATCTAGAATTCTTCCTTTTCCTGTGTCTGCGTTCCCTTGGTCGCTTGGCCCGGCCCTTTTCTTGGGATGCCTAAACTCTATTTCTGAATGGTCACCTGAAGCTTCCAAATACTGCAATACAGGCAGAGCATCCCTTATCCAAAATGCTTGGCACCAGAGGTGTTTTGGGCTTTGGATTTTTAAAATAATAATAACAATAATTATAGATGATGATGGTGATTTTGGAATATCTGTATACTGTTCTTTCGATGCAAGGTCCAAACATGCCCCTGTCATTCCCTCAGGTTCGCTACAGGAAGAAGATTGGGTTCTGCTTTTCAAAAGTTTCACATTTTGGAGCATTTCAGATTTTTGGATAAGGGACGCTCAACCTGTCCTAAATTTGGGGACTGAAGCAAAATTTTATCGGGAGAATAGGATTCTTTGGGGGATAGTGTACTCCCCCCAGCTATCTCCCCCCGTGCTCTCCTTTCCCATCTTGCAAAAGAGAGAGCTAACCAACCCTCCCCTTGCCAGGGTAAGGGGGATACAGCTGGTGTCTTTTCCTTCTCCTTTTCCAGATGACTGGGCGGCCTAAATGGCTCTTCTCAAGGGAGGGATTACAAGGAATGCGCTGTGCTAATGGTCGGGGTTTTTAAAAAGAGAGGCCGCCGCTCCTGCGTCTGTTGCCTGACTCTGTCTTCTGAGTAGCTTTGGGGACGGTGGTGTCCGCACCAGAAGGGAACCTTCCTCTGTCGTTCCACGTTGCCTGCTGCTGGCAACCCCGAGGGGCCCACGAGGGGGCTCCATCTCCCCTCTCCTGAGCCTGGGGGACTTGGAATTCCCCCAATGATAGCTACACGGGGGTGTGTGTGTGGATAAAATGAGGACCTAAACCCTCATTTGCCCCACCAAATGAAATTTTTGTTCAGTCCCTGTGTTTCTATGGGTTGAACGTCCTTTATCTGAAATGCTCATTACCAGAGCTGCTTTGGATTTCACATTCTTTTTGGATACAGTCAGTCCTCCCTATCCATGGTTTCTGTATCCGTGGATTCAACCAACCACAGCTTGAAAATATTTTTTTAAAAAATCCAAATAGCAAACTTTGGTTTTGCCCTTTTAGATAAGGGGCTCCCCTTTATTACACCAATGTACATAACGGTACTTGAAAATCCCTGAATTTTGGTATCCCCAGGGGAGGGTGTTCTTGGAGCCAAACCCTAGCAGATACTGAGGGCCTACTGTATTTGCAAAAACATAATGAGATTATGTGCCATTCTTTTAATGCGGGATCTTTCACCGGTTCTTCTCCCCTTGCCTTCTGCTGGGAGGGGACACAAGGGAATGACCAAGGCGCACTTGGGACCATCCCTGTGCAGCTTGCAAAGCCTCTCAGTCAGCTTGGCATCTTTTTCCCCCCTCTCAGCCTGCTTGGGACCATCCGTGCCAGACTGAAGGGGGAAAAAGAGGATGCCAGACTGACTGAGACACTTTGCAAAGCAACACACGTGCGGCCCCGAGTGAACTTCTGCAATTCCTCATGTTCCCTGCAGGAAGTGGACTGGGTCCCACTTTTCAGAAGTTTTGGATTTTGGAACATTTCAGATGTTGGATTTTCAGATGAGGGATACTCAACCTGTAGCATTGCAGGGACATTGAAAATTAGTCACACCTAGAAGTCTTCTCTTTCCTATAGTTGCCTTCCTTGGCTCACTTTGCTTTTTTTCTTTGGATGCTTAAATCGGGGCCATTTCTGAACTAGACTGTTAGAGTGCTATTATTGCACTTTCAACATCCTATGGAATCCTGGGGTTTGCAGTTTAGGGAGAGGCCTCAAAGGCTCAAGTGAAGTTTTAAGTTACTGCAATGCTAGAAATTTGAGGACTGAAGGGAAATTTCCTAGGAAAGGGGAAACAAAATTCTTATCTAGAGGGACAATGCCCCCATTCTGCCCCTCTCCCCATGTAGCTACAACCCTGGCCAGCGATAGGGTGGTGTGTACATGTGTTGGCGGGTGGGTGAATGTCAGACTTGGTCCACGTCCAAAGGATTGGAAACCGAAAGAAAGTTTTATCAGGGCAAACAAATGCACAACCATTGCACAGTCATGTCCTTTCTCATGGTGGGTGTGTGCTGGGTTGGAGCCTGCACAAGTGTTTCATACCTTTGCAAGCACAAAATTTGAGTTTACCTTGTCTGAGAAATGGTGCATACTGGACAAGCAAGCACCTCTGCACCAAGCAGAAAGATTGGAAAATCTACTTTGGGACTACTGTTCTTATAATCTTCAATGGACACAGCCATCTGGAAGAGTTATCTTTTGGACTACAGCTCCCATAATGCCCCAGCTGGTACGCTTCTAGGGGCTGTAGTCCAGAAGGTTAAGTTTTCCAGGCTCTTGGTGGGGCTTAGTAACTGCCTCAAGGTGGATTTCTGAATTAGTCCCGAAATATTTGTTTAATCTTGGAATATATCCCTCACACGTCAATTCTGTCACTTTCATCATTTCGCCATGTCTCCTCCCCCCACCAAAATCTTAGGATTTGTAGTTCAGCAAGGTACTTAGCATTCTCTACTTGAATGCCCTGGTTCTGTAGCTCAGTAGCTTACACCAAAGATTTCTAGCAAAGCATTCAAACTACAGATCCCAAGATTTTACAAGAGGGAGCCATGGCAGATAAAGTACATCATGGTGTATAATTGTGTGGTTCAGAGACACTTGTGTGGTGAAAAATTGGGTCATAACCTTTCAAGGAATGGAGAGCCCCTGTTGATATAAGAATGTTAAAGAAAGGGAAAATCCAAAACCCACCATCAGATGCTATCTGTATTAGAACCAACCAAAAATGTCACAAAATATGGACAGAAGTGTTTTTTTTTTCTCTATCCCCAGAACTTTCCCACTTGCTGAATGTTAAACAAAACGGGAATGGAGAAACTGGATGGAAGCCTCAATGTCTGCATTTGTTCAGTCTTCAAACTGGGGCCATTTCTGCACTAGACTGTTATGGTGCTATTATTCCACTTGCAACATCCTATGGAATCCTATGGAACTTGAGGATGGCCTTTGAGGCCCCTCCCTAAATTGCAAACTCCAGGATTCCGTAGGATGTTAAAAGTGGAATAATAGCACTATAACTCTCTAGTGCAGAAATGGCCTAAGTTCCCTCATAGAAAACACTGGACATTTTTGTCCATGGCTTGTAGGACCATGGTCATATCTGTAGGATCCCAGAAAACGGCAATTCTGCCACCTTCTCTTTATGCTGCATTGTAAGGCTGCGAATAAATGCACTATGGATTAGCGCAGAAAATAATATTTGCAATTATTCCTTCCCAGACTGCAAAAGAGTTTTCCTGACAGTCTGTTAAAAAAAAAAGCTATCCAGAAGCATAATAATATGGATTGCAAGAGCCAGCATGATGTAGTTGTTTGAGTGTTGGATGATGACTCTGACGACCAGGATCCAAATCCCCACTCGGCCATGGAAACCCTTTGGGTGCCCTTGGACAAGTCACATTCTCTCAGCCTCAGATGGTCACCTTAAGTTGGAAACAATTTGAAGACACACAGCAACAGTTATTTTTCTCAGGGCCTAAAAAGTACTGTAAAAGCACCAGATCCTGTCTGATCTTGGCCGCTAAGCATGGTCAGCCCTGGTTAATACTTGGATGGGAGACCAACACTGAGTACCAGTTGCTGTATGCTGTATCACAGAGGAAGGAACTGGCAAACCAACCCTGAGTATTCCTTGCCTTGGAAAACCCTGTGAAATTCATAGGGTTGCCATGAATCAGTAGGTGACTAGAAGGCACACACACACACACACACACACACAAGAATTTTGCACACTTCTCCTCCAGTTCAAATATGCTGACGTGTTGTGGAGGAATTAGTCTGCAGAGAAAATGTGTGAGGTTTTTGGTGTTTGTTTTTTGGCACAAAAAAACCGTTTTGCGTGCAGAAAATGGCTTTGCTGCCCAGAAACATTGCTTTTGTGCCCGCAACTGCGTGTTTTTCTCCACAAAATAATTCCTCCCTAAGATTACAGGACTTTTGAATATGGGGAAAAGACCGTGGAGAAATATTCTTTCTCCTCCAATAGTGAGGAGAAAACTATTGTAATTACTCATTGTTTCATGCGAGGTGAGTGTATATGTCCCTACTTTGGACTCGTGCATTTTCCGCACTAGACTGTTCTAGCGCGATGATTCCACTTTCAACATCCTATGGAATCCTGGGGTTTGCAGTTTCGGGAGGGGCCGTGCGGCCCCTCCCGAAACTGCAAACCCCAGGATTCCATAGGATGTTGAAAGTGGAATCATCGCGCTAGAACAGTCCAGTGCAGAAATGGCCTCAGTGACTTCAGCAGCCCAAGAGCGCTGGACCATGTGAACACTGCTTCTCTGTTTTGTGGCATTTTGGTCTGGCCACATAAAGACCTTGCACCGCTGTGGATTTTGGGAGTTTCCCATGGATCAACATGGTTCCCGTTCCTTTCTTGTTAATAAAAAGCAACACTGATATTAATCAAAGATCCTGTAACGAGTCTGTTAGTTTGTAAGGTTTCCCCAGGACTCTTTCTTGGTGTTAACAACAAAGTGACAAAAGGTATTTAAGAGGTAGACCAGTTTTTTGTAGCACTTATCCCAGGGATAACCAAAAACAGTGATAATTCTTTTTTTACAACACGAAAAGTGCAGTTAAATAAAAACACTTAAATACTATAGAAGGGAATGTGTAATTTTTTTTTTTTTACTACATGCATGGGAACGGTGCCTGCTATTCAATGAGATTTCTTTCTGGTATGTGTGTGTGTGTGCGCGCGCGCATATCCAGGGCCATTTCCGCACTAGACTGTTACAGTGCTATGATTCCACTTTCAACATCCTATGAAATCCTGGAGTTTGCAGTTTAGGGATGGGCCTCGCTGCAAACTCCAGGATTCCATAGGATGCTGAAAGTGGAATAATAGCACTATAACAGTCTAGTGCGGAAATGGCCCAGGATGTGCAACTAGGGCTGAGTCTGTTAGTTTCAACACAAGGAAAACTACAAGGGGAAAACCACTGCCTCAATGGGAACCTGGGTGAATTGTCTGTTAAATAAATCCCACTGATTCCATGGAAGTAACAGTTAGATTAGACCTTGGCATCCTTCACCAAGAGCCAGTGTTGTGTAGTGGTTTGAGCATTGGGCTATGACTGAAGACAAGGGTTCAAACCCCTACCCAGCCATAGAAACCTGCGGGATGACCTTGGCCGAGTCACACTTTCTCAACCTCAGAGGAGGGCAAAGGCAAATCCCTTCTGTGACAGTTCCCCTTGCCAAGCTGTCCTCACCGTTCCAATCCTGGGTAGTACCTATCGCTCCCTTTGCCCTTTTCACCTCTTAATCCCTCCCTGGATTGGGCACCGGAGACTCAAGGTGACTCCTTTATTATGGATCATTGGCTGTGTTGTTTCGTGTGCATGTTGCGATAAGCCTGATCTCTTTTATCAGGCTTGATAGAGACCGCCGGAGCCAGTTTAAACAAAGAATAAAAAGCGAAAGTTTATTGAGACAGAAGATAACACATTAACCCTGGAATATCTTAGTCATTTCTAACTCCCCAAAACCACAGCCAGTTCTTCCATCTGCCTGACTTTCCTGTTTCTACTCCTATCTGTAGACCATCTTTTCCTCCATCTGCCCTCGAAGGGAGACAAGCCTCAGTTTTGTAACATTTCCTCCTCGCAAGCCCCCTCCCCAGCACTCCGGGAGCTGTGATTGGCTGCCTTCTGCCAGGCATGCCCAGCTCCCCCTTGATGCCCTCTGATCAAACCTTGCCAAGAACACGCCAAGATCGGTTCATTCTGGGGTTGCCCTAAGATGGAAACAACTTGAGGGCACACAGCAGCAACAATCTGAAAAGAAAACTTATCTCGCATGTGGACTTTGGGGGACATTTGAATCAACTATATGAAAAATGCAACTTAAAAACAATAATACAGCAACAGCCCTGCGAGGCTGAAATTTTGATGATGTGTTACATGGGTGTAGGGCAGGGGTCGGCGAAGTGCAAGCTGCAGGTTGCATGCAACCTCTGGTCCACAGTGGTGTTGTGTGCCTTTAAGTAGTTTCTGATTTATGGCAACACTAAAACGATCCTATCATGGGCTTTTTCTTAGCTTTGTTTTATTTTGTTTTACTTTATTTTATTATTTTACTTCATTTACGTGCTGCCTTACTCCCAGAGTGGGACCCAAGGCAGCTTCCAGAAACAGCCAGTTCACAACAAAATTTAAAACAATTAAAACCGCTCCATAAAAACAGTATGAAATCATTTTAAAACCATAGAAAAGTTAAAAAGATAAATAGAATATCCCAAAAAGAAGCTCTCCTCCTTGCACATTAGAAGCCTGCTTAAATAAGAATGTCTTAGAAGGTGAGCAGGGAGGGGGCCAGCCCAGCCTTCCATGAAAGAGAGTTCCAGAGAGTGGGAGCAGCCACCGTGAAGGCCCTGGTTATTTCCGCACTACACTGTTATAGCGCTATTATTCCACCTTCAACCTCCTGTGGAATTCTGGGGTTTGTAGATTACTGAGGCCCAAGAGCTCTCTGGCTGAGAATTCTTAAGTGCCCCTCCCTAAACTGCAAACCCCAGGATTCCATAGGAGGTTGAAAGTGGAATAATAGCACTATAACAGTGTAGTGCAGAAATGGCCCCTGTCTCCAACGCCCTCACCAAATGGCTATAAATGGGGGCAGGAAAAAGAGAAAGCCTTCTCCTGCAGATCGGTTTTTCAGATAGGCTGGACCTAAGCTGTGTAGGGCTTTATAGGTTGCCAGTGAAGCTGTTTTAACAAAGGAGTTAAATACTCTGAATTAAAACAACTCCCAAATTAAAAACACATTGGGAGAGGGGTATGGCAGCCCCAAATAAAGCTCCATCCACAGCAGCATGTCAGTTCCTCCCTAAAACATTTGAATGCCAAGGTCTTTACCTTTGAACCCCATACAAGGCTTTCAAGAATATCTGGCAATGCTTCCTAGAGTATTTCGCAACGCTTGACCTGGGCAAATCAGAAGCAACGAGCTGACCCAATTTCTATTTAATTAGTCAAGTTGCACATTCCAGAACAACAGGAAATGCTATGTTGCTTGTCTGGACTTTGCTCACTAACCCCTCGCCCCAGGGAAGCACCGAGATGTCCAAAAACACATTGACAACTCGCAAGGATCGTTTTGTGCCACTGTGGCCAGGCGGTGGATTCTTCACATAAGACAGCCAAAATCAAGCTCACATTGTTAATGGAGTTAAAACTGCTGGCTGGTTGTGACATGGCATACCATGTTGACAACCGGGGGGAAGTGTCTCAATTGCCACACTGAGAAAGAGGTCATATGGCTACTTTAGGAGACCATGAAACTCAAGCTGTCCCATTGCAATTTTTCTGACACATGCTTTGAACTGGGTCACTTTGGTCCACAGTTCAGAGACACTCAGGGTGTTTATTATTTCTGAGTTGCTTGTATACATTTCAAGGATATAGCTGGAAACCCGCCTTTATTATTTTAAAAATTTATTTCTAAATTTATATTCATCAAAGCTTAACCTAGATCATCCCCCCTCCTTCATGAGTCAAACAAACTCCAAGCAGCAGCAAGCAAAAGCAGCGAAGAGCAGGAGACCATGATTGATATTCAGAAGTGGCACTGTAAGTTAACAGAACTTGAATTTCAACAGCGGGCCACATTCAGAGATGGAACAGACATACAGGTATATCTCAGCTAACAAAGCCCCAGTGAGAGTCTTTTTTACAAAGACTTTTCATATCTGCTCAATTCCGATTTTCCCCCTTATCCTCTGTCTAGCTGCAAGCATTTAACTCAGTTTTGGGCAGATGATGAAGGAGAGCAGGAGAAATACAGAGTATTGGTGGTAGGTTACAGCAGCATGGCTGCAGAAATAATGCAAAAAACCTTAAGCTTGGAAAGAACTGGATCCTATGTGTCTAGATATGTGTCTACCTATAACAGGCAAGGTAAATGGCAGCTGCATCCATAGATCCTTACTGGGCAGGCATTAACAGCAAAACAGAGAGAAGAGGTAAGAGGTAAGCCTGCCTCACCAGCTACGCCCAATATGTTTTAAAAAGCATGGATCTGGCCACACCAATGGAAATCATTAAAAAATGGAGATTGGTGAAAGAAAATAAACTAATCCCTTGATATATTTGGAGGAAGCTTAGAATGTTCTTGGAGAGAAATGACAAGTGAGGTGCCACATGGTTCTGTCCTGGGCCCAGTGCCATTCAGCATCTTTATTAATGATTTGGATGAGGGAATAGAGGGCATTCTTATCAAATTTGCAGAGGACACCAAATTACGTGGGGCAGCTAATACCCCAGTAAATAGGATCAGAATTCTAAACGACCTTAACAGATTAGAGAGCTGGACCAAAACTAAGAAAATGAATTTCAACAGGAAGAAGTGTAATTTACTACGCTTGGGCAAAAAAAATGTAATCACAGATATAAGACGGGTGACAGCTGGCTGGACCACAGTACATGTGCAAAGGTTCTAGGAGTCTTGGTAGACCCTACAGAAGTGGGCGTCCTGTGTTGGCTAGCTGGCCTCCTCTAAAAACACTCAAGAGTTCAGCAGCAGTGCGTTTATTGGGGTAGCCCAAGCAGCATGGCAATAGGTAAAGTTGTTAGGACTGAGGTACATCTATTGGCAGGCAGGTTATATAGTTTAGCTTATAAATTTGGGTACGAGCAGCATTGATTGCTGAGGATCATAAATGTCACCTCATTTCCCGGTTCCTGAGTTTCCCAGGTGTTTTCGGATATATACATACTTTGTTCTTGGGAACCTAAACATTCTTTTGTTCTTATCTGGCCCTCCTGGTTATACTCACAGTGCCTCCCTGGGATCATGTATTCCATTTCCTTGACATTCCCCCTTCCTTGGCTGGATGCCACTGGGCGCTTCTCTGGACACCTGGGCCATTTCCACACTAGCCTGTTATAGTGCTATTGTTCCACTTTCAACACCCTATGGAATCCTGGGGTTTGCAGTTTAGGGAAGGGCCTCTCCCTAAACTGCAAATCCCAGGATTCCATAGAATGTTGAAAGTGGAGTAATAGCACTGTAACAGGCTAGTGTGGAAATGGCCCTGGAAGTCTTGGATTTCTCTGCCAGATACACACAGCAATTGGGTTTCAACACATTGTTACAAGTGCTTATTTGTGATATTGTTGCCACTGTGGCATCTATTCCTACAAGTATGGGTTCTTCCCCCCATAATACCATGGCAGGAACTGAGCCTCCTGACAGTGGGTAGCCATTTTCGCTTGACGCAGGAGGCCTATATATAGTTCAGGGTTGCAACGTGAAGTTGCACAGGCTCTGCTGTGGCACACACAAACATTGGCTGAGCATGTAGATCTGCCCCCAGGTTGTCACTCCTGTGTTGCTGCATCTACGCACGCTGGTGCGCGCAAATACTGGCGGAGATCCTACACAGTCCAGCTTAGGATAAGAGTTCTGCATGGGGGATTCAGCTGTGGCTCCCCTGTTGCCACTTGAGGACTTAGCGTTTGACTACAATAGCCACTTTGTGGCTGGTGGAGTGGGGGAGGGATTGGGAAAGGGTCTGGCTGTGTACCTGTAGCCAGAAGCAGACTGAGGACATCGTCCACTGAGATCCCTTTGGGAGTTTGGGAGGCCTCAGGAGATGATGTCGTCAGTCTGCAGCATCCCATGGAGACACGGCCAGATGCTTCTCCAATCTCCCAGCTCTCCACCAGCCACAAAATGGCCGTGGGGGGCTATCACAGCACAATGGTCATTCCTAGGGAGTGCTTTGGATGTTGCAGAAGGAGGAAGAGAATACCAACTTCTCCAATGATCAAAGAAATAACACAGAATCATAGAGTTGGAAGAGATCACAATGGCCATCGAGTCCGACCCCCTGCCATGCAGGAATAAACACTCAAAAGCACCCCCAGCAAATGGCCATCCAACCTCTGCTTAAAAACCTCCAAGGAAGGAGACTCCACCACGCTCCCAGGCAGCAGATTCCACTGCCAAACAGCTCTGAACGTCAGGAAGTTCTTCCTGAGGTTTAGCTGAAATCTCTTTTCCTAGAGTTTGAATCCATTGCTCAGTGTCCTATTTCTGGAGCAGCAGAGAACAAGCTTCCTCCATCTTCAACATGACATCCTTTCAAATATTTAAACAGGGCTATCATGTCTCCCCTTGACCTTCTTTTTGTCAAGCTAAATATACCCAGCTCCCTTAACCACTTCTCATAGGGCTTCATTGTTTCCAGGCCTTTTACCATTTTGGTCAGCCTCCTCCAGACATGTTCCAGCTTGCCAATATCCTTTCCGAACTGTGGTGTCCAGAACTGGACACAGGATTCCAGGTGAGGTCTAACCAAAGCAGAATGTGACTGCAAGCTGGACTTATTCTGGTGCATGTCTCTTGCATATTTTTCGCCCATTCAGCTGCACATTTGGATACAAGGATTGCTCAGCACATGTAACTCTGCCTAACTTCTACGCTCTGCAACCCTGATACAGGCCTGCAGCTAAAGTATACACAGATACTAGGTGACCTTTAGAAAGCGTCTTCAGCATTTTTGCCCCTAGCGAAGCAAAGTTTAAAGGCCAATTTTTCCATAAGCCTTGCAGATTCTTCTGTGTCATTGTTCTCTCCATTCTTACTGAAGGGTGTAATTATTGGCATCCTGAAACTCCCGTGATCTCTGGCCCTCCTGTCTGCATTCCACCACTCCTCTTCCAGGGATTTCTTTCCTCCTCTGCTTTAAGGTCACATACCCAAATGTGCTCCCACTAGTCTGTCAAATTTGAGGAAGGATCTTGAACTGTGGAGTGACAGAATGTGCATTTTGGGAGGGGCATCTCAGGCTATTTTCCCCTCCCTGTGATAAGCTTTGGGGTTCAGATTGTGCCATATGAAGAAAGGTATAATTTCCAGAAATTCTGAAGTCATGGGGGAGTGGGGACAGGTTTTCCCCCCATTTCTGGGAGGACAAAATGCCAACATTTTACAAAGTCCTAGGCCATTTCTGCACTAGCCTGTTATAGTGCTATTATTCCACTTTCAACATCCTGTGAAATCCTGGGTTTGCAGTTTAGGGAGGACCCTTTGAAAAAATTGAACCCCTGCTTTCTATGTGGCTGACACCCAGTAACACAGGCTGAGGGGTGGGGCTGGGGTCAGGAGGGGAGATGCTATTAAACTCTGCAACTGAGGGAGTTAGTTAACTAAGTTGCACATACAGAATTCCACCATATGTTTTTATTTTGTTTAAATTCTTCCTTCCTTTTGATCTGGAATTGTTTAAACTATCGGTTTGCCAGGGCTAAAAGGGCAGAAGAAAAATATTTTTCATAAACAAACAAATAGGTGGTGCATCCGGTTGCACATTTGGTGCCTTGGGTTAGTTGTGCCACACTGCCGTTCAACATGAGCTTTGCACCGCACACTTAACGTGGAAATCCTCGTGTGTAGATTGATGCTAAGCAGTCACCCCGCGGGACTGCAGCCGCTCTGTGCGCTGATTTCAAGTACAAAGGCAGGACACAAATAACTATCCATATTTAAAACCAGATAGGTGCAAAGCACTACAACAGAAGCTGTGCCCATCTTGATTTCAAACAGGCGTTTGGAGCACCACCTATGCAAGAAACCTCCAAAATACAGGGGACCTCTAGTGGTGGCATCCTGCCCTTGTCTGGGCTTGCGGACAAGGAATTACAACCGGCCCTCACCAGGGCTAAGGGTGAACAACCCCCGGAAAGGCGGAAAAAACACAAATATCAAAATGTGTCTCTGAATGGAGCTGAAGCACAGGGGAGAGAGGGGGCACCCGGAGTCCAAAGCGGGTCAGGGAAAGGAGGGGGAGGGGGAGTGCGTCGGCACGGTGGCCCTCTACACCCTCTCTCACCCATCTCCTTCCTCGTGTGTGTGGGTGGGGGCCGTCTGGAAAAGGTTTGTGGTGCTGAGAAATTGTGGCTCTGAGCCATCCCCAGCTGGCTAGGCTGCGGAGGTGGAGGTCCAGAAGTGGGTTTTCAAAGGGCTGCGTGGCCTGATCGGAGGCACCTAGAGGGAGGGTTTCCCCGAAAAGGAAGCGCCTGCAGCAGGCAGGGTTGGAGAAACTCACAAATGATCCAAATCCGTGAAAGTTGAACCTGCAAATGCGGAGGGATGACTGTAATTATTTGACAATTTTTGGACCTACATCAACGGAGATCTCTTTATACCTTCTGGAAGACCTGGAGTTAAATACGATTGGTTTGGGAAAACACACTTAGGGGTCATCTTTCTTCCTGCAGCAGAACCCTCTTCCAGTGTTCCCCTGGAGCTAGCAGCCTCCAGGTGGGTTGGACTGCAAGCCCCATAATCCCCCAGACAGCTGGGGGCTTGTAGTCCAACCTATCTGGAGGCTGCTTTGTAGTAGGCAATCAGAATTGCAAGCAGTAAATAAATGCAATAAATAAGCGATAAATAAAGGGTGTCTTTTTCTTCCTTGCAATCTGGACAGAGGGCGTGCGGCATTTGTATTCAGAAGTCATTGCAGAGGGGGGAAAGCCTTCAATTATTCATGCCAGCTAATTGCCAGGAGGAGCCCCGAAAGGCACATAAAAAGCCTACGCGCCTTAATTGCCTCATCAGCCCGAGGTGAGGTTATCCGTTAAGACCATGTGGTACGATTCTCTCTCCACCCCCACACCGCTAATGATCAAACCTCTCTGCAGCCCCTGGATGTCTGACCTTCGGCACCCACGCAAATGGACCCCGAAAGGCCAAGGCGCTCTTTGAAGGGCATCGCCTCACTCTCCTCCGCTATTTTTCGGTTACGTCTAAACACCGCTTTTCCTTCGACGAAATCAAAGTGGTGCAGTCAGAGAAATTGTCGTTGCTGGGTATCTTCGAGTTGTTTCTGACTTATCGCAAACCTAAGGCAAACTGATCATGGGTCTTTCTCGGCAAGATTTGTTCAGAGGGGCTTTGCCACTGCTTTCCTCTGAGGCCGAGAGAATGTGACTCGTCCCAAACCACCCTGTGGGCTTCATGGCCGAGCGAGGATTCGCCCCCCGTTCTCCGCAGCTGCAGTCCGGAACTCACGCTGGCTCGGTCACGGAAACGACCACCGAATACACCCCCGATTACCACCCAGCCTCGCTGAAGTCACGACAAGCCAGAGAGCCAGCTTTTGCGCACGTCCAAATGGATTGTGGAGCGGAAGCCTGTAAGCAATTTGGCAGGCTCTGTTTGCAGTCAAGCGATTTCCAACTTACAGCGACCCTAAGAGAAGCCTATCGCAGGGCCTTCTCGGCAAGGTTTATTCAGAGCAGATTTGCTGTTGCCTTCCTCCGAACCTGAGAGAACGCGACTTGCCCAGGCTCTGCCAGGGGTTTCCGCGGCTGAAGGGGGTTTTGACCCCTGATCTCCAGAAGTCCGTATCTAACACTGCAACCATTACAAGCTAAATCCATGTTCAGCAGAGCCAGAGCGCAGTGGTTTAAGTGTTGGTCTACAACTCTGCGACCAGGGTTCAAATCCCTGCTGAGCTAGGGAAAGCCACAGGGTGACCCTCTAGGCAAGTCACACTCTCTCAGCCTCAGAGGAAGGCCAAGGCACGCACCCCCTCCAACCGCATCTCGCCGCGAATGGGTTCACCTTAGGGTTGGCGTAGGCTGGAGACAACTCGAAGGCGCACGGCAACCGCAGTGTCGTCGCCCGGTGCCCCCGCTCTGAGCTCCACCTCCCTTCTGTTGCACCGTCCACAACCTGCTGAGCGCTGGCGAAGGGGCCTCTCCGCTCCACAATCCACGGGCCCACTGAAGCGGTGAAAGCTCAACTGCCTGCGCAGGGGTTTCGCTTGCGCAAAACCACTCCCGCAGCCGTGACCCGGGTGCAGGGGTTACGCGCTGGCCCGCAGGGGGAGGCGAAAGCAAACCTCCTCCGGCCGGATCTTGCCAACCCCGCAGCAGGTTCGCCTTAACGCTGCCGTGAGCCCGAAGCAACCTTTCCGCACGGGGCCGTTACAGCGCTGCGATTCCACTTTCAACATCCTACGGAACCCTGGGGTTTGCCAGAGGCCCCTCCCGTATCTGCAAACCCCAGGGTTCTACAGGACGTCGAAAGCGGCATCGTAGCGCTCTAACAGTCCAGCGAGGAAGAGTTTCTCCGCTCCTTTTCCCCGGTGTCCGCGGCGGGCGGGGGAGGTCCCTGCCCCGCTCCGTCTCCTCACAGCCCCGCCAGCCGGCCCGACCTTCTTCTCCCCCGGCGCTCCCGGCCAGCCCGCTCGGCGGCCCGCTTCTCCCGGGGCCGGCGGGCCCTCCGCCCCCCCCCGGCTTCCCTCCGGGGCGAAGCGCGCGACGACGAGGCGGGCGAGGGCAGGACCGAAAGTGAAAGCGCTCGCGGCAGTTTCGGTTTCTCTGGCGGCGCCTCCGCGCTGCGGCTCCGAGCAGGTCGAGCGTGCAGCCGCGGGAGCGCCGTCGGACGTTCCGCGCCGCGGCTGCACAGGCGGGAGGCGGCTCCGCCGTCCCAGCCGCGTTCGCGAGCGGGGGCGCCGGGGAGCGGGGAAATCGGGGCGCGACGGGGGGAGGCGGGAGCGGGCTTTCGAGGGGGGAGCGGACGCTGCCCCCGAGGGGCCCCTTCGCCCTCGACGGTGCCGGGACGCCGGATCCCGGGTGCGCCTCCGGGGAAGCGCGGAGAGGCGGCCCGCGTCCGCGGCGCCGGCGCCAGCCTTTCTTCCATGGCCGCGCCGCCGGGGCCCCCGCTGCGGCTGAAGGAGTGGCTCCTGGCCCAGGTGGAGAGCGGCCGGTACCCGGGCCTGCGCTGGGAGGATCGCGACCAGAAGATCTTCCGGATCCCCTGGAAACACGCCGCCAAGCAGGACTACCGGCAGCACGAAGACGCCGCCCTCTTTAAGGTACGCCCGTCGGGGGGCCCGGAAAGGCCATCCCCGGCCGGCCGGCCGGGGTCGCTCTCGACCCTGCGGTGGCCCCCGGTGCCGCCTCGGCCGGACCGCGCGGCCCTTCCTTCCCACGTGGAGCGGCGGCGGGGCGCCTGCCCGGGGGCCGCGGGGCCGAAGGGGCGCTAGGGGGCGCTCACGGCGGCCTTCGGGTTCCTCGGGGGATCAACGCGTCGGAAGGGACCCCCAAGGGTCATCCAGTCTAACCCTGTGAGGCTGCAGAGACCGCCGAGAGCTGGTCGTTCCAGGGGAGGGAGGAAATGTGGGCCGCGCCCCTCCCAATAGGAATTCCACCCCCCTCCATGAGATTAACCTTGCACTTCTAACACTGCGCAAATCAGTCGTTCCTGGAACTCTTTGTTGCGTTTACAGTCGCTTGATCACTTTGCTTGTCCCTTTGCTTTGGATGCCTGAATTCTGCTTCTAAATACCCGACTGAGTGGTCTCAGCAGACCGCAAGCTGAACATGAGCCACGGGTGTGATGGAGCAGCTAAAAAAAGCCAATGCGATTCTAGGCTGCATCAATAGGAGTAGAGTGTCTAGGTCGAGGGAAGTCATAGTGCCGCTCTGTTCTGCTTTGTCGGACCTCACTTGGAATAATACTGTGTCCTGTTCCGGGCACCACAATTCAAGGGGGAGATGAAGAAGCTGGAAGGTGTCCAGAGGAGAGCGACCAGACTGGTAGAAGGCCTGGAAACCATGCCAGGGGAATACTCCGAGGGCCATCCAGTCCAACCCCATTCTGCCCTGCGGGAATGCACAAAGCACTCCCAACAGATGGCCATCCAGCTTCTCTTCAAAGACTCCCAAAGAAGGAGGCTCCACCGCACTCCCAGGCGGCAGCAGATGCCACTGCCAGAGTGCTCCTGCCATGAGGAAGGTCTAATGTTTAGGTGGAATCTCTTTTCCTACAATTTGACTGTCTTGCTCCGTGACCTAGTCTCTGGAGCAGCAGAAAACAAGCTTTCTTCATCCTCCCTATGGTAATCTTTTCAGATATTTAACCGTGGCTGTCATGTCCCCTCGTAACCTTCTCTTCTCCAGGCTAAACTTCCCCAGCTGCTCGTCATAAGCCATTTCCACACTAGACTTTTATAGCGCGATGATTCCACTTGAAGCATCCTATGGAATCCTGGGGTTTGCAGTTTCGGGAGGACCGTTAAGGATTCTCAGTCAGAGAGCTCTTTGGCCTCAGGAAACTAGAAACCCCAGGATTCCACAGGATTCCACAGGAGGTTAATAGTGGAATGATAACACTGTGGCCATTTCCGCACTAGACTGTCATAGCGCTATTATTCCGCTTGCAACATCCCATGGAATCCTGGGGTTTGCAGCCGGATGGCCCCTCCCGAAACTGCAAACCCCAGGATTCCATAGGATGTTTCAAGTGGAATCATCGCGCTATAAAAGTCTAGTGCGGAAACGGCCATAGAGTTTCATGGTTTCCTGGCCTTTGACCGTTTTGGCCGCCCTCCTCTGGACAAATGCCTCCATCCAAGGAAGCGAAGCCCAGAACCCAGTTTGGGTTAACTTTTCCCCTCCGATTTTTTCAGGCCTGGGCCATCCACAAAGGTAAATACCACGAAGGGCTGGACAAGGCTGATCCCTCCATGTGGAAGACCCGCCTCCGGTGCGCCTTGAACAAAAGCACTGACTTCAAGGAGATCCCTGACCGGAGCCACCTGGACATTTCGGACCCTTACAAAGTATATCAGGTTGTGACCGATATTGGCGCTGCTGGATCTCAGCGAGAAACAGGTACATTGCGCCTTCCTCTGGGTGCTTAATTAAGTCATGCTGGTAGACTTCCCTTTTTTTTTTTTTTTTGCAGGGGAGGGGGATTGTGAATGCATTCTGAGCTTTAGTCTGAACTTTAGAGGAATTGCCCAAGATGTTTCTGAATAGTTTACACAGAATGCAAAATGGAATAGGTCCAGGAGAATTGAAAACTGAGAAAATTGAGAATGGCCCAATCCTATTGCTAGTGCCCCGCCACTAGAGTAGAACCACTGAATCAATTGGTTTTCCTTCGTGTAGACTGGGGTCTACTGTATTGAAGGTGTTTGCTTGTGGTGGGACTACCAGCAAGATTCCAGCCAACAGATTAATTATAATTATGTGTTTTAAGTTTGTTATCATTCTTCTTGACTGTTTAATTGCATTTTAACTTCTGTATTCTGAGGTTTTTAACTGTGTCTTAACTATGGCCATTTCCGCACTAAGCTGTTATAGCGCGATTATTCCACTTTCAACATCCGATGGAATCCTGGGGTTTGCAGTTTAGGGAGGGGCCAGCTGGCCCCTCCCTAAACTGCAAACCCTAGGATTCCATCAGATGTTGAAAGTGGAATAATCGTGCTATAACAGCCTAGTGAGGAAATGGCTTATGTTGTAAGCTGCTTTGAGTCCCAACCTGGGAAAAAAGGGGAGTACAAAGAAAGATGTTGATGATGATCATGATAACATGGGTTCAGGAGCGTAGCAAGTCAGGTTGAGCACCTTGGATGATTAAACTTTGGGCTGAAATAGGGTTGCCGTGCATTCTCTTTTTTCCAGCACACAACCTCTTTTTGAGAGCTAGAATTCCATTCTTCCACTTTCCCAGACATGTCCTTCTTCTCATGGCTAAAAATTCTGTCTGGGTGGATTTTTAAGACACCCAAGTTTTCTTACAAGATCTGGACTGAAGGACAAGGGGCGTTCAGGTACCGGAGCTCCGAGGAAGTGGGAGGGAAGCGCGCCAGGTCAGAGCTGGGTGGGGGAAGCACCAGAGCAGCCTCCTCCGCCCTGTGTGGGTTGCAAGTGACTCGCCTGCTTCCATCTTGGTCAGGGCTGCCGTCAGCACGGTTGTCATTGCCGGAGCAACCGTCCTCCTCCATCCTGAGGGGAAGGCCTGTCAGGGAGGAAGATGACAGAAAGGCACCCAGCGCTGCCATCGCCGGAATGGTGCTCAGTGCCAAGGAAGGTCTGTCTTGTCTGTTGGGCTGACTCAAGTGATGAGCAATGGCTCCTCTTACAATGGCCTGGAGCTTATAGGGTCTCTAAAGTGAGAGTCATGGAACATAGAGTTGGAAGAGACCCCAAGGGCCATCTAGTCCAGCCCCATTCTGCCGGACGGGAAGACACCTTCAAAGCACCTCCTCCAATGGCCATCCAGATTTTGTTTCAAAGTCTCCAAAGAAGGAGGAGACTCCACCACACTTTCCGGTAGCAGCGCATTCCGTTATCAAACTGCTGCTACCATCAGGAAGTTCTTTCTAAGTTGTTATAGTGATTGACATGCTGGGAAACTGTTATACTCTTGTGTAGTTAGCCGGATTCTAGGAGCTGTAGTCCAGAAAAAGTACAGGCTTCTCCCACTTACCTGATAGCACTGTCAGGAAGCGGAATTAGACAAAAAGCGGAACCCATGTACTGTAGGGAATGTGAAGGACTTGTGGAGGCTCTCTTGGAATTGATTGTGTGTTGCTTTTGCAAAGTCTCTCAGCTCACTTTGCAAGCAGCGCACGTACACGCACGCAAGCGGTCTCAAGCAAGCCTCTATAGGCAAGAACAACTAATGGAAGCCTGCCAACTACAGACAAGTTCCATTAATTTGATGAGGGGTCCAGTTTTTCTGTAGCCCAGACTTGGGATCGTGTACGCGCTTGTGTACAGACAGTCCCAAGCAAGCCTCCATAGACAAGAAGACTTGACAAAAGAATGTGGAAACAGAATGTTGAAAAACAAGTCAACAAAAAGCAGGGAACGGCTATAACTTTCTCAAGCTCTGTCCAAACTCATTGCATTTACACACACACACACACACACACTCTTGTGGATTCCTTTCGGTTTCTCTTAGTGGTGGTGGCCCTTTCCTGTCGCTCTGGAGGAGGGAGGGACCACGAGCAATTGTTCCAGAAACTTCAAATTCTTGGTGATTTCTTTGACTTGTACCTAAAACGTGATTGTCCTTTTGTTTTTTAACAGGAATGGGTACTTTTACAGCAGAGCATAGGAATAGTCTTGCTTTGCTTTGTGGGACCCATAGAAAGAAAGCCCTTTCCCCTCAGATCTTAAGCCTCAAGCTGGCTTGTATAGGGAGATACGGTTTTTCAGATAATCTGGACCCAAACCATGGCCATTTCCGGCCAGCCCCTCCTGAAACTGCAAACTCCAGGATTCCATAGGATGTTGAAAGTGAAATAATCGCACTGTAAGAGTGTAGTGCGGAAATGGCCCATGTCAGGCTTTGGAGGTCAAAACCAGCACTTTGAATTCAGCCTGGATATGGACCGCTGGCCAGTGAAGTTGTTTCAACAAGGGAGTTGCATGATCCCTGTAACCAGCCCTAGTCAGCAACCTGCGCACAGCATTTTGGACCTGCTGAAGTTCTGGAACAGTTTCCAAAGGCAACCCCACGTTACAGTAATTCAAATGGGGTATAATTGAGGCATGTAACACCATAGCCAAATCTGACATCTCAAAGAATGCTGGCAGCTGATGCACAGGTCTTAAGTGTGCAAATGTGCTCTTGGCCATGATCAAAATTTGGTATCCAGGCTCAGATCTGAGACCGTGCAAAAGATGAACCTGAGATTTCAGGGAGAGTGTAACCTCATCCAGCACAGGCTAAATCTCTACTCCTTGATCTGCCTTCTGACCAAGTGGGAGCATCTCTGTCTCGTCTGAGTTTCAGTTTTTTCACCCACATCCAGTCCATTATTGGCAGCAGAGGCAGACACTGATTTAGTACAGAACCAGCTTTCTTGGGATTGTGGTGCTTGCCTTTATTTTAATCATTCTTAAATCTAATTGATCATGTGCCTTTTAGTAAGCATGATGCACATCCCTTTCTGAAAATTATCTTTGGTGTGTGTAGGCTTCATAGGTTGCGTGTGTAGGTTGTGTTTCTAAAAAAAGAAACAGGAACTCAGTTTTATGTGGGAGTCAAAGCGCCTGTCTTTTGAGTGCTTTCCTTCTCTATAGTAAAATGAGAATCACCACTGCTTTCGTCCCATGGTAAGAAAAGATACGCTGTACATGTGCAGGCATTCTTTTAACTTTTCTTCTGGCTACCAGAAATAGTATTTAGCAAGATCTGGACCTTTAACTCCATCAGGATGATGAGGAAGAGCACACATATTTTAGTCCAGCTTGCTGGCCAGCCCAAAGATTTACTTGCTAACACTGTCACCAAAGCCCCAGGTTATTAAGGTTCTCATGAAATAAATCGTGGTTGTACATTACCAGTCTGTCTGAACCAGGGCTGTGGAGAGCTGTCAGAGAAGAACTGAGAGGTGGCTCAGGAAAAGAATGGCTAAAAATATTTTTTAAAGTAGCAATGGAACAATCATCTTATTCTGGAAAAGAAAGAGAGCTGTGTATTATTGAAGCAGGTTCTGGGGCTAAACAATGGTTTGAGGTGGTTCAAGTGACCGTTAGCTTGATGCATTAGAACTGTTATTATATAGCTGATATTCTTTTCTTTTTTTAAATGGAAGGCATACTTTTTGGATCTCAGGAGAGGAGAGCCAAAGAAACTATGAGTCTTCTTCCTTACACACTCTGAAGCAGTAACTCCCAACTTGTTTCCCAGGGTATCCCCAAGACACCCGCTGGTACACCCATGAGAAATAAATGTATCCAACAATGGAAAGCTCGTGTGAACCCAAAGTAGACCTCCACAGAGGCTCTGCACGATGTACTGTTCTGGCCTCCCATCCTTCCTGCAGGAGGATGCTCAGAACAGTGGTATTTCAGTGGTAGAATCATACCTCTTTGGATTGTGCCTGTCTGTCTGCTTGTCTGTCTGTCTGTCTGTTTCAAGTATTTCTGTATCACTTCCCTGCCTGCAGGGGCTTCTGAAGCAATGAACAAATAGAGACCTATTAAAACAATACAAAAGATAAAAATATTTTTAGAAACACATTAAAATGCTCTTTAGAAGCTCCTAAAAGCAGTCTAGAAACAGTCCTAGAATTCAGTTTTGAAACAGTTATAAGCAGCAGTTTCAATCACTGGATGCCATGCAGAACAGCACTGTTTGGGTTGCCCACCAGAAGCTTACAAGAGATGGGGCTAGCCCAACTTCCTTGGGCAGGGAGTTCCACAGTTGAGGTGCTGCTACAGAGAAAGCCACGTTATATGTACCCACTAAGTTAACTTCACGAGGTGTTGGGACACACAAAAGGGCCTCCTCTGAACTGCTCAGATTTCTGGCACGCTCATATGGGAGGAGGTGGTTTTTCAGCTACCTTGGCCTCAAGTCATTCAGGACTTTGTAGGTCAACATCAGCACCTTGAATAAGCTTCTTGACCTGAAGCAAATTGGAAGCCAGTGCAAGTCTTGCAAGACCAGTGTTATATCATCTCTAAAATGCACACTTGGCACCAAACTGGCTGCAGCATTTTACATTAGCTGCAGCTTCTGAACCATTGTCGAGGAGAATGTAGAGTGCATTACAGTAGTGTAACTGAGAGGCAACTAAGGCACGACCCACTGTGGCCAGATGTGCCTTCCCCAAGAAAGAGTGCAGTGGACACACCAGCCAAAGCTCGGCAGAGACTGTCCTGGCCACTAAGCAGCCTGGCTTTCCAGGAGCAGCATTGGATTCAAGAGCCCCCCCAAGCTATGAAGCCAATCTTTCAGAGGGAGACCAACCCCATCCAGAACAGGCTGTGATCCCAATCCCAGGCTGGTTTTCCTGCTGACCAGCAGCGCTTCTGTCTTGTCTGGGTTAAGCCCCAGTCTGTTCACCCTCATCCAGTCCTTTAGTGCATTGAGAGGATGATTCAGTGGTGCCACAGCCTCTTTGGCATCAGGTGTAAAGGAGAGGTAGAGCTGCGTATCATGAGCGTAGTGAGGACACCCAACCCTCAAGCTGCTCTTGACCTCTCCCAGCGGCTTCATGTACACGTTGAAAAACATGGGAGACAGTATTAACCCTTGTGGAGGCCCCCAGCCAAATGGCCTCAAGGCTGAAGAGCAGTCCTGTGGCACCACCCTCTGGCAGCGTTCAGCCAAGAAAGACCGGAACCACTGCAAAGCAATGCCTCCAGGTCCCACATCGGTCAGATGACCCAGAAGGATACTGTAGTTGATGGTATTAAATGCTGCTGAAAGATCCAACAGGACCAAGAGGGACTCAGTTTCCCCATCCACCTCCCGGTGTAGGTCATCCACCAAGGCAGCCGAGGCTGTTTCTGTCCCATAGTCAGGTTGGAACCAGATTGGAATGGGCCAAGTATATGTATTTGTTAGCTTATTTCTGCATTGTTTTGAATTTTTTTAAGCCTTTACAGAGCCTGTTCTGTAGCTGTATTGTACTGATTTTATACTGGTCCTTCCTTCCCATATACCCTTTTAAAAACCTAGATTGTATCCTTTGGCAGGGCTGTCTGTCTCTTTTGCTGTTTTATTCTGTGAGGTGCTACATATGCTAGTGTTACTGTATAAATATTATGCAAAACTAGACAAAACTATATGCAGAACTATACAGATTAGGCTAATGGGAGCTATTAGCTGGGATCTTGTTGTTCTCTTAGACATGTGTAACTTCCCTAGCGGAGAGGGTTGTGTGTTTTGTTGCAATGCACAATGGTCCGAATTCAGTTCAAGGTCCCAGAGGCAGAGTTGCAAAAGCCGTGCCTTTGCACGTGGAGTGCCATTACAGATGTGGGTTCCCTTCTCAGCCAACGCATACCAGTCTCCCTTCTGAAACTGTTGGTAGTGGTCCATCTGTTGTATGTTTGGTCTCATGTTTGGCTGCACATTCAGTAGCTCATAGGGTTGCTTCATGTTGCACACAAAGGCAGCATAACAGATGCAGAGCAGAACTCTTCAATGTGGGATTTCAGCTGACGACTCTGTCCTTTGATGGCGGGAGACCAAAGTATGTCTCATGGTATCTGGAAAAGGCTTTCAGGGTTTGGATCCTATTTAGCCCCCACTCCCTGCAGGGTTTCCTTAGTGAGGGTCCTGGAGGGGTCAGCAATCTCTGTTCTGAACTTTCAGGGACATCAGAGCAATGGTAGAGCATTGGAGAATGACCGGACAACTACAGGGCCTAACTGGCTGATGGTTCTCAAAGACATCCTTCTTCGATGTAAAGAGATTCTTGCTGTCTCTCTTTTCAGATAAGGAGAACAGTAAAGAGTGCCTCCAGGAGCCAAACGTACCCTCAACATCTGCTCAGCAAGAGAAGGGACCTAATGGCAGATCGAACAAGGTAGACGTATTTTTGGCACAGATCTGGTCATGCCTGTATTGGCACCCCACACCAAAAGATGCATCCAGCTAATTTAGTATTGTTTGAAAGAGTAATCTGTTGGGTCTTAAAGTAGGGGTGAGGTGAGCTCCTGTACCTATTTGCTGTTTCCAGTCTTGCCTGATCAAGGAGGACTTCACTGTAGCCACTCATGCCCTAATTCTTAGACTACCATCATCAATCACCTGTCTTGGAAAATGGTGGCTAATCTTAAGTCTGTTGTTCTCTCTGTGATGAAGCTAGGGCTGTCCTTTCGGTGAGCTGTCTGGGGAGACTTAGCAGCTTAGATATTGGGTATAATAGAAGCACAGGAAATATTAGCTTTTTCAGGCTACAGCTCCCAAAATCCTCCAGACTGCGTAGTCAGTAGCCATGTTGGCTGGGGAATTCTGGGAGTTGTAGTTCACTCAATAAGTTTTCCAAGATCTAATCAGCAGTGTCTTGCAGCTTAAAACGTTCACTCCCTGTTACAGTTCCTATATGATGCAGTATAAATACAACATGATGTTGTTGATGATGCCCTAGAATCATAGGAGTTGAAAGGATTCACAAGGGCTATCTAGTCCAACCCCCTGCCATGCAGATAAACACAGTTAAAGCACTCCTGAGAGATATCCCTCGAACCTTTTTTAAAGACCTCCAAAGAAGGAGTCCCCCACCCTCTGAAACCCAGTGAAATTGCTCTTACAGTTGAGACATTCTTCCTAAAGTTTAGCTGGACTCTCTTTTCTTGTAATTTCAGTCCTTTGCTGCATCATGCGGAGATGTAAAGCGTATTCCTTTTACGTGGAGGAATGCTGGTTCCCAAAGCCACCTGGAAGAGTAACAAAAATACATGAATAGATGAATTAAATAAAATTGAGCCATTTTTCCTGGTAGTATTCACAGCAGATATTTTTAGCTTGTTTATAGCAGTTAGGTAGAAGCTACTAAAATAGCCATGTGCTGCTGTCATGCCACATGGCATGAGAGATGTCACAGTGGAAAGTTTTCTGCCCAAATAAAGATCGAGCTGTCTAAAGATATTTGAATCATTCCATCCTGAAAGGTCAGGATGTGGTTAAAATCTGAAATTTCCATGCTTTGTGTTTTCAGCAGATCTTGTGAGATTTTTAAGATGGTTTGGTCTCCGCGCCCAGGGCTGCTTTGTACTCAGACTGCAACGTATATCGATCAGTTAAATTAGTCACTTAAAAAGAAGAGGGTGCAATCCTGTACTCACTAACCTGGGAATAAACTCCATTGAAGTCACTGGGACTTTCTTTTAAGTGTGGGACTGCAATGTGGCCAGCTCAGTGGATGTTCCTAATTGCCTGGCAGTATTTTTAAAAATTTATTTATAGTTAGAAAGGGGGAAATTATATAGATATAGGTTGTTATTTTAAAAAGCAGATGGTAAACACTAAGGGTAAACACTATCACTGCCACTACCAATTAAAAGAGAAATTCTCAGTTTTTGCCTCCGGTGGGGTGCCTCTTCTAACATTAGATGCTGCACCACAAGCATGCATCATCTAAAGAGGCAGAAATCATGTAGCTTTGGAGCCCAGCAATTTAAGAAGGACGTTGGCATGCTAGAACGTGTCCAGAGGAGAGCAACCAAGGTGGTAAGAAGTGTCTAGAAGCCAACCCCTATGAGGAATGATGTGAGTGAGTATGAGCGAGTAGGATTTTGTTTGGAGACAAGAAGATTGAAAAGTAGACATCTTCAAATATCTGAAAGGTTGTCGTGTAGACGATGGAGCAAATTTGTTTACCACAACTCCAGAGGATATAACTCAATCCAGTCAATTCAGATTACCATAAAGGAGATATTGACTAAACATCAGGAGAAAGTTTCTTGAAGGTTATTGCTGTTTAGCAGTGGAACAAAACACCCTGGAACATGGTGGATTCACTTTCATTGTGGCTTTTAAGCAAAGGTTAGGTGGCCACATCTCAGGGATGCTTTAGTTGTGAATTCTTTCCCTGCTAGGAGGTTGGGCTGGGTCACCCTATGGGTCCTTCTCAACTCTGTGATTTTATGAATATTGCTGTGGTGGAGCTATGACTCTTCCCATCCCTAATAACAAAAAAGAGGACACTTGTTAGTCTCCCTTCTCATGTAATGCAACATGAAGTCTATCATTATTTCTAAGTCCTGGGCAATGGGATCTGATTCACGCCTTCCAAATTTCAACAGCTGTCTTTGCTTCTTTCCTAGGCTGGCAGGGTATCCTCGGATTCAGACCAAGAAGGCAAGGACAAGCCCCTGCCAACTGGCCAGAACTCTTCTGTGGTGGCCCAGGCTTCTCAAAAGCCAAGCCAGGTTGAACAGCAGGGTAAGGGGAAGCGGTAGGATGGGAGGAAACTGGGTTTCTCTGGACCCCTCATGGCGAAATGTTTGGGATTGTTTTGAGTTGGCACTGCTGACCTTTTGTGATGCGTGTGTCTGATTGCTTTGCATTCTGTTTGTAGCTGAATTGTATTTTAACCTTGGTACAGGAATCCCCTGCTTTTCAGTGATCCACTTTTTCAACCAATTATAACCGGAACCCATATATTTGATATGTAGTCTGCTTTTTCAGCCACTCATCAATTCTATGGGTTCTGGTTGTAGCTGAAAACAACTGAAAGAGCAGATTGTCAAAAAGCGACCACACGCTGCTTTTCCTCTCCGTCAACTTGGCACCGTCTTTTTGCTTTGTCTGTGTACTGTCTGAACAAAAAGATGGGGCCCAGTCAATTTATGATGCATCTCTTAGAAGTTGTGTGCGTGCCTCTCTTTCACAGTATATATTCATCGTCTATTTTTGTTCTTTTTATTGTACAATATTTTTGTATATTTTAAGGTAAGCTTTCGTTCATTTTACTGTATTTTTGCATTTTGATGATTTCTGCTTTTTGACCGTGCTCTGCTCCCTAACCTGTCAAATAAGCAGGAGACGGCTGTATGATGGGTGGGGGATTCTGGGAGCTGTAGTCCATAAATGGACTTTTCTGAGCCAGGATTCGTTTCATTGGCTACGCTTGGAGAAATTACTAGGGTGGGACCAGCCCTGACGTTTCTCCTGTCCCTCGAAGGAAGGGTTTCCTCGCAGCGCCTGTGAAAAAGATGTCCAGAAGAACATCGCTGGTGTGTGGGGTTGCGAGAGTGAAAACTGAAGATGGCTGCTATGCTCTTTCATGATTGTGTAGAAAAGGGGATTGCCTGTTGCCTGGTTGTGTGACAAGCAACACTTGCTGAAATTTCCTCTTCTATACAACCATTTCAATTTGGCAGCCCTACTGATAGCGTTGTTCTCGTGTGCCTTCAAGTCATTTCCGACTCGTGGTGACCCAAAAGAGAACCTTTCATGGGGCTTTCTGCAGGCTGAGAATGTGTGGCATGCCCAAGGTCACCCAGGGGGTTTCCGTGGCCAAACGGGGAACCGAACCCTGCTCTCCAGGGTTGTAATTCAGTGCTCAAACCGCTACTCCATGTTGGCTCCCTACTGCTACTGATGCATCCAGTGAATGCACGAAAAGGCGATGGGCCGGTGTTCTCTGGGGCTAGGGCTGCTGTAGCAAAAACTGGAGACGGCTCCTGTATCATTAGCGGTTATGGAGAAAGGGGTATTTCAGTAGACGTTGCTTGTCGTCCACCTGGTGACGAGCAACACCCAGTGGAATCAAGGTGGATTTCATTTACATCAGTTTGATTTAAATCACGATTTACATCACTACTCAGAAAGGTTCAATTTAATTATGTGATCCCGCCCCCCCATCAAAAGGGCACTCTTCCTAGCTACAAGTGAGGAGTGTGCAGTGTTTGCATTTTGCACACATGCCTACCTTACCCGTAGGTAGAGATACTTCATTAAAATATTCCCAAATTGGGTCTCTTTTACAGCCTGCTGCCAATGCCATTATAGATTTTCTCCTCCAGGGAAAGAATAGTATGATAACCCTCAGGCTATACACGCAAAGATCCAAAGACACGTGGAGCGTTCTGCTCAAAAGGTTTCACTTTCATTTTTTGCTGCTGCCCCTCCCTCCTCACACTTTGGCCATATCTTCACTAGACTGTTGTTGTGCTATTATTCCCCTTTCAACATCCTGTGGAGTCCTGGGGTTTGCAGTTTAGGGAGGGGCCTCGAAGGCTGTCTTCAAAGCCCCAGGATTCCATAGGATGTTGAAAGGGGAATAATAGCACTGTAACAGTCCAGTGCAGAAATGGGGCCGTTTTCACTCTGGCGACCCCCTCTAGGTCTGCCTCATGTGCCGCTGGCCCAACCCCTCCGATGGCTGCCCTGAGGAGGTACCTCGTAATACAATCCTCATAATACGGTCCTCTCAGAAATAGCTCTGTGAACCCTTTCACATTGCACAGTTACAACACTGTGGTTCCACTGTAACTGCCATGGCTACATCCTGTGAAATCCCTGGATTTGTAGATTGACGAGGAGCTCGAGCTCTCTGGGTGAGAGTCCTAAGTACTCTTCTCTAAACTGCAAATCCCAGGGTTCCTTAGGATGTCGCCATGGCAGCTGAAGTGGGATCATTGAGCTATATATGTGAATGAAGGTCCTGTGGTATTAATGCGTGCCGTGAAGTTCTTCTGTCGTGAATTCACTGAAAACATGGGATGAGGGGACCGCATCATCTTAAGAGGCTTTAAACATTGAATAAAAATTGATTTTAGGGTGTCTTAAATCTTTGAGGTAAAATCAGTGGCAAGGTCATCAGTTATAGCTTTGGAAAGATCCTCTTCTGAGGTAAATAAATACATCTGAAAGATTCCTGTATGGTAAAATTTCTGAGGTAAAATCAGGGATGAGATCCTTAAATATAACTTTAATCTATGTAACTTTAATCTATGTAATTTAGGAAGATCATCTTAGGAAGATCGTCACCTAAATATGAAAGATCTCATTGAGGTAAAAGCCCTGAGTTAGAATCTGTGGAGTTATCGTCAGTTACAATGTTGGGAAGATCTGCTTGTGAGGTAAATAGAGAGATAAATTCTGAATGATCTCTCTGAGGTAAAATCAGGAACAAAAGTCATCAGTTATAGGTTGGAAAGATCCTCTCCTGAGGCAGACAAATAAATAAATCTGAAAGGATCTCTCTGAGGTAAAATCAATGGCAGGCTCATCATTTGCAGTGTTGAAAAGATCCTCTCCTGGGGTAAATAAATAAGTAAACCTGAAAGATCTCTCTGAGGTAAATTCAGTGACGAGGTCGTTAGTTATAATGTCGGAAAGGTCCTCTCCTGGGGTAGATAAATAAATCTGAAATATTCTCCTGGTGCTGCTTGCTATGTTACCCCCACCATCTGGGGTGTATTTCATAATCTATCAGAAGAGACCAGAGTAGGAGAACAAATGGTAATTATTTTAGGCCATTTCCGCATTAGACTGTTACAGTGCTATTATTCCTAAGCTGCAAACCCCAGGATTCCATAGGAGGTTGAAGGTGGAATAATAGCAGTATTACAGTCTAGTGCAGAAATAGCCTTCGTCAGGGTTGTCTGAGCCTCCTCTAATTTGTCTGCCTCCATTTTGGTACTAAAAATGGAAGAACTTTTTTAAAAAATAGGGCTTTACTAAAATACAGAGAGCAGTAAGAGCAGCCTTCCCCAACTTGACATCTCCAGATGCATTTTGCTTCCAGTCAGAGCTCAGAAATATTGAGATGACAGCTCCCAAAATCCCCTGGCCAGAGTGGGTAGCAGCCTTTATCTATCTATCTATCTATCTATCTATCTATCTATCTATCTATCTATGGCATTCATCTCCCACCACTCAACCCATCAGAGCTCCCAAGGCAAGGTTTCTGGGAGTTATAGCCCTCAGAAGTAATTCCAAGCTCTGTTTCCAACGACAGAAGTGGGTGACCAATGAGTCATCTCAAATTATTAAGCAGTTCGAGCTAGTATAGGTTGAGCATCCCTAACCTGAAAATCCAAAATCTGAAGTGCTCCAAAATCCAAAATGGGTGACTGAGATACCTTTGCTTTCTGATGGTTCAGTGGTTCACAAATGTTGTTTTACCACAACATTATTAAAAATATTGTATAGAATTACTTTCAGCCTGTGTCTATATGAAACATGAATGAATTTTGTGTGTCATGGCCTGGTTAACTTGGGGCCTTTCTGCACTACTCTGTTATAGTGCCATTGTTCCACTTTCACCAGCCTATGGAATCCTTGGGTTTGCAGCTTAGGGAGGAGCATTGAGAATGCTCAGCCGGAGAGCTCTTGGGTGTAAGGAAACTACAAACCCCAGGATTCCACAGGATGTTGAAAGTGGAATAATAGCACTGTAACCGTGTAGTGTGGAAAGGCCCCTGTACTCCACAATCTTCACTCAGAGTTAATCGGAAGTGTTTGTTTGTAGTGAAGCAAGCAACGCAGCATACTTCGTTCAGAGCTGCTGGGACGACAGCATACATGGTGGCTACAGGTTTTGTACCCTGACATAGGCCATTTCCGCACTAGACTGTTATAGCGCTATTATTCCGCTTTCAACCTCCTATGGAATCCTGGGGTTTGCAGTTTTCTGAGGCCCAAGAGCTCTCTGGCTGAGAATTCTAAAGGCCCCTCCCTGAAACTAAAAACCCCAGGATTCCATAGGAGGTTGAAAGTGGAATAATAGCGCTATAACAGCCTAGTGCGGAAATGGCCATAGTTGTGCAAAACTGTGATTAGAAAAGATCATAAATCTTACATCATCCTACCAGTTTATACATTTTCTCAAACCCTCAGCTGCTTACCTATCTTTCATTCTTGAAACAGGAACAAGTTCCGTTATTCTTATCTTGAGCGTTGCCGGTTCCCGTAACACCTTTCCAGTACTTTCGTTTTTTCCCCCTTCTCATCTTCTCCTGCTTGCCCAGATAACATTGTAGCAGTGAACAATAAAGCAATTAGCCATTTGGTGCCCTGGAATACCTTAGCAACCTTCAACTAGATAACATAGTTGCAGTTAACATTTGGCAATTAATATTTTGTAGCACTCTTGCAGACTTTAGCAACGCCTAAGCTGGCTGATCGAGGCTGATACATACTCTGTTCCACATCCGACAAATACTTGTGACAGGAGCTGTGCATCCTGACATCACGTTTAGACTTGGGTCTCATCTCCAAGATATCTCACTTTGTATATGCATATATTCCAAAATGTAGTGGGGGGGGGGATCCGAAATCTGAAGCACATCTGGTCTTAAGCATTTTGGATAAGGGATACTCAGTTGTTAATGGGATCTCAAACTTTTCTGGATTCACACTTCATCCCACCCGTACCCATCTTGTCCAACCCTTTAAGACACACAGGTACTGGCTGATTGCTGTCTAAATTGGACAAAAAAGTGGAACAAGCCAGAATCCTGTTGGTGGCTTATCTCTGTGTAAGTTTTTCTACTGAAGAATTTGAATATTTTTAGCCACATGGAATGTCCATATTCAGTTTAAGGTTGCAGAGGTGGAATGGCTGAAGCCATGCTGGTGTGCCTGTGGGTATTCCTTGAATGGTGCATTCAGTTGCACGTTTGATTGTGTATTCAGTTGCACAACATCACCGTTCAACACAAGGCTTACTTAGAGCTTTATCCCACCAGCCTGTTGTCTCACAGCAATCTCACCATTTAAGCAAACGGAAACATATTGGTATGGAAGCAATCGCTTTCGCAGCTTCTGTGCAGTAGCAGCGTGGTGCTGTTTTGATGATGCACGTTCCAGCAGGCAGTCCTCCACACAGCCTCTCTGACCCTGCCTTCCTCTTCGTGTCTATAGCACATGTGTGCTGTTTGTTTCTTTCCCCCTTATTTTACTGGTATGTATTATTATTATTTTTGCTGTAATTGTGGTATGCTGGTGATCACTGTGGCAGTGCACTTGTGCAATTACAGTGAAACAAATTTTTAAAAAAATATACAGGGAATGGAGTAAAAAATGTTGGGAGTTAGAGTCTCCCAGGGTGTTACCTCTTTTGGAGAAGTTCCATGAAAGCTAAAACTGTTAGGAATCAGCCTTCTTTTAGCAAAGTAGCAAAAAAATCATGCTCAAATTTCTGTGTGGCTTTCCTGAACTGAAAATGACTTAAGAAAACAAAACAAGGCAGGCAGTTTCAGGTTACAAACTTAGAAAAGTTTACTAGTGTCTTTTACATTTACATATGCATTGGGTAACCTGCATCCTAACTAGCTCATGAATAGATCAGGTGAGATAGTAGCTTCGTTCTTAACTCACCATCTTCTTGATGGACATGCAAAGCATGGTTGGGAGAAAAGAAGAAGCAAAAATGGAGGAGAAGCAGCAGCAGCAGAAGGAGAAGGAGGAAGAGGAGAGATCTGGGAAGGGGCTTCTTTTATAAGAGTGATGATCCTAGGAACTGTCCTGGGTCACATGATCTGGTTATGTGAACAAAATGGTGGAGGGTCTGGAAGCCATGAAGCCCTATGACGAGCGGCTGAGGGAACTGGGGATGTTTAGTCTACAGAAGAGGAGGTTAAGAGGGGACATGATAGCCATGTTTAAATATTGGAAAGTGTGTCATGTCGAGGAGGGAGCGGGCTTGTTTTCCGCTGCTCCAGAGACTAGGACAAGGAGCAATAGATTCGAGCTGCAGAAAAGGAGATTCCACCTGAACCTCAGGAAGAACTTCCTGATGGTCAGAGCTGTCCAGCAGCGGAATATCATGCTGCCTTGATGGAGAGTGGGAGAGTCTCCTCCTCCTTTGGAGGTTTTCAGACAGAAACTGGATGGTCATCTGTTGGGAATACTTTGGT
Source organism: Cyclura pinguis (assembly GCA_030412105.1). Lineage (NCBI taxonomy): Eukaryota > Metazoa > Chordata > Lepidosauria > Squamata > Iguanidae > Cyclura > Cyclura pinguis. The sequence continues at coordinate 4,136,584 of CM059602.1, forward strand.
GTGGGTTCCTGCATGGCAGAATGGGGTTGGACTGGATGTCCCCTGGGATCTTTTCCAACTCTATGATTCTATGACTCTATGAAAGGTATTGATAACCATGCATTTAAATGACACAAGGGCAACTAGTGAGGCTTTAAGGGAGAAGGGAGAAGGCTCTCGCATGCAAAAGAAAAGAAGACACTATGCTATCTAAGTCCTGCTTGCCCTGAAACAAGGGAGGAGAGATAATGCTGGAATTTTTCCAACAAAAACAACGTTGTTCCTTTCTGCCATGATGTCTTCTTTGTCCAGACACCAGAAATGGAATGATTTCTCCCTGCCTGGGGATGGGGAGGGGGAGAAAAGGAGAGCCACAGCCACTCACGCCACATAGCTGCCAGAATATTGGAACTGCAGTGGAACGAAATGGCTACACCAAGAAGCAGTAGTTCAACCACAGTGATATTGGAACCATTAACGGGTTTTTTCCATCAGTGAAAAGGTGTGATCCAGTAATGATTGAAATGCAGTGCAGCAATAGGAGAGTCAAGACATCATGTGATAAGGAAAGATTAAAAACAGAACTAAGCCACTGCAACTGTGCAATGAGCCCATCATGTGATAATGTCCTTAGTACTATCCGCACATAGCTCCTAAAACAGAGATTTATGTTACGCGTCCCAGATGTCAGATCTTGACCCTAAAGTCCAGTATAACATGCATGTGGATGAAACTTCTGCCATTTCCGCACGGGACAGTTATAGCGCTATGATTCCACTTTCAACATCCTATGGAATACTGGGATTTGCAGTTTCGGGAGGGGAAAACTGCAAACCCCAGGATTCCATAGGATGTTCGAAGTGGAATCATAGCGCTAAAAACAGTGTCGTGCGGAAGTGGCCTTCGTGTCAAACCACTGTTTTTTAATTTTTTAATTTGAACATAACAGCCTTTCCACCCCAAATGGTGCTCAAGGTGGAAAACAATAATAATAAAAAAAAGATTCAAAACACAATCTTGATTGAAAACAGAACGCTTGAAGAAGTAAATGCAAATACGGTTAAAAATACACAGTCGGTGGTTAAGCTCTTACATCATCTTTGTGCTGTGTAAATCCAAATTTACGTACAAATGTTCCTGTTGAAAGTCAGCATGGTACAGTAGTAGTTCAAGCATTAGACTATGATTCTGGAGACCAGGGTTGGAATATCCACTCAGCCATGGAAACCTGAAATTGGGCAAAGTCACATTCTCTCAGACCATTTCTGCCCTATACTGTTATAGTGCTATTATTCCATTTTCAACGTCGTGTGGGGTTTATAGTTTCCTGAGGCCCAAGAGCTCTCTGGCTGAGCTTTCTAAATGCCTCTCCCTAAACTGCAAACCCAGGTTTCTTTAGGATGTTGAAAGTGGAATAATAGGACTGTATCAGCGTAGTGCAGAAACGGCCTCAGCCTCAGAGGAAGGCAAAGGCAAACCCCTTCTGAACATATCTTGCCAAGAAAACCCCATGAATTGGTTCACCTTAGAGCTGCCCGAGGTTGGAAATGACTTGAAGTTACACAACGACAATGTTGGCCATTTCCGCACTACACTCCTATAGCGCAATTATTCCACTTTCAACATCCTATGGAATCCTGGGGTTTGCGGTTTAGGGAGGGGCCGGCTGGCCCCTCCCGAAACTGCAAACCTCAGGATTCCATAGGATGTTGAAAGTGGAATAATCGCACTATAAGAGCATAGTGCGGTCTCCTGCTGCCCCCTGAGCTGCACCTCCTTTCTGTTGTACCTTGTACAACTGATTGGGTATTTGTGATAAACTGTTTCCACAACCCCAGTGAATCAAGTGGCGCATTGAAGGCCTGGACAAATACACCATCCAAGAATGCTTAATTGTATGTGCAGCAGTTTCACTTGTAGAAAACCACTTACGCAGCTGCGATCTGACTACAGACGTTACACACTGGCCCCAAAAATACAGTTTCTTATGTAAGGGAAGTTATGCATGTGTAAAATAGGACATTGGCCAGTAGCATCATAATAAAAGGTAAAAACAGCATCCAGTCCTTTGGTACTAATCCATTTTAATTCCCGGAGGTCTCCATCAATACAAAGTTTGTAGCTCATCCAGCACAAGGACAATGGAATCAGGTCATTTCCGCCCTACCGGCCTTTCCGCACTACACTGTTATAGTGCTTTTATTTCACTTTCAACATCCTGTGGAATTCTGGGGTTTGTAGTTGAGGCCAAAGAGCTCTCTGGCTGAGAATTCTAAATGCTCCCCCACTTAACTACAAACCCCAGGATTCCAAAGGATGTTGAAAGTGGAATAATAGCACAAGAACAGTGTAGTGCAGAAAGGCCCACGGCTATAGTGCTTTTATTTCACTTTCAACATCCTGTGGAATTCTGGGGTTTGCAGTTTTACTGAGGCCAAAGAGCCCTCTGACTGAGGATTCTAAATACCCCTCCCTGAACTGAAAACCCCAGGATTCTACAGGATGTTGAAAGTGGAATAATGGCACTAGAACAGCGCAGTGCGGAAATGGCCTCAGTTGGATCTCTTAGCTGGGAGTTCTAGTGAACTTGTGGTCTGAGTGATTCTGACAGTCGTAATAACAAGAACAACAAAATTACTTTTTTTCCAAGTTCTGACTCTGAGCAACTTGCAGGCAGTACAAAAATGTAGGAGTTTGAAGAGAGGTGGGAGGTGAATTGATTAAGTCACTGTTTGTAATGAGTAAGTTTGTTTGTTTGTTTTTCAATTCTTTTTATTAAGTAAAATCACAAAATTAAAAGATTTTATCTTTGTATTATTTACATAGTTATAAATCTTCACTTAGCTCACATAATTCTATCTTCTTATCTATTGAACTTCATATTATTGTATTAATTATATCATAATATATAGCATGTATCCAACTTTTATGTTCAACGTATAGCAATCGATTAAAATATATAAAGACAATCTAAAATTTTTAATACCTACCTAGTAACCTTCCCTTATTACTACTTCATATTTCATAGTCGGTTACAACATACCTATCCCATGACCAACAAAGTGTTTCATTTATTTAATATTCCAACATTTCACCTCTACCTCAAATCATACTTTCAATTTCTAACAAAAGTTTCTTGCGTCTCAAAGTTTCCATCCACACATTTTAATTTTTTTTTTCTAACTTACATTAAAAAGAGTAATTTTCCTTCTTAACTTATTTCACTCCATTATATTTAACCCATGAGAATGAGTAAGTTTGAAACTTTATTGTTGTGTCACTTTTACCAGGTTACCAGGTGAAAGGGTTTTTCTACGGCTGGGGCCCAGCGCAGCTTCAGCATCATCCTAGCCCCCAGTTCATCGGTCCCGGCTCCCCGTGTGCGGACGCGGAGAGTATCAACTCAGGTAAGGGAGGAAGAAAGTTTTTTTCTCAAATGCCCACTCCATGGACTGCAGAGGGATCTGGGCTTAATGCAAGATGCTTCCCATCTAATCCAGAACTAGGAAGAACCACGGACCATTTCCGCACTCGCTTGTTATAGCGCTATGATCCCACTTGCAGCATCCTATGGAATCCGGCCCCTCCCGAAACTGTAAACCCCAGGATTCCATAGGATGTTGCAAGTGGAATCGTAGCACTATAACAAGCGAGTGCGGAAATGGCCACAGTCATCCCTCCCCATTCCCTAGGGTTAGGGGCACAGGGTCTCTGTGAATGTGGAAAAACTGAAGAATAACTCTAGTGTTATACATATTTATATATATATTTAACCCATGAAAAGGTATGATCACCATATTCAACCCACCATTCCTTTGAGGCATCAGGGTTCCTTCCCAAGGGGGTGGCTGGTGGGGCTGACGGCCCTCTCCAGCGCTGCCCGACACCATTTTTAATAGGGACCTACAAGCCTCATTTGCAGTTTCTCAGTCTTACGGATCTTTCAGTCCCTATTAAAAATGGCATAAGGAGGCAGCAGAGGAGACAGCAAATAATCCGTGAATAATCAAATCCGCAAAAGCGAAACCCGCAAATGTGGTGGGCTACCTGTACTTTTTTTGGACTACAGCTCTCTGGAATTTGTAGTTCCAAAAAAGGAACTTTTTTAAGAACTGTTCTGACCAATCCTGTGCCTACCACTTGGACTTCTTTGTGTGTCCAGCGGTTTGGAGTTGTTGCTGCGGTATTATTACTGTTATTTCTGCTATTACTAGTAAAAATATTTTTATACCAATTTAATCATGAGATCTCAGGGCAGCAAACAGATAAAACAAAATAAATGATCGAAACAATTTCAGATTAAAACAAATAATTTAAGCAATATAAAACATGCTGAACAATTCCAGCAGGTCCAAAGTGTTTTATCATTACCACCAAGACCACCAATTTCTCCTCCTGCCTTTTCCTCCAAAACCGGGACTCGGGGAAGATTGTGTATTAAAAAAAAATACGGAAATTTAACATTAAAGTAGAATTGAACAATCGGTGACAACTAAAATGATTTTTGAAATGCTATTAAAATAATAAAAGGTTTAACAGTACAGTTAAAAGCATTACGGCCCCCTCTTAAAAGCTCTTAAAAAATCAGTTCTAAAAGTCTGTTGGAATCCAAAAAGTTTTTGCCTGCTGATAAGAACAGCAGAGAAGGAATAAATTTACCCTCCTGGGAGGATAATATTTGTCTATCAAGCACTCAGCCAACCAGAAGGCTGAGGGAATTTCCACACTAGACTGTTATGACGTTATTATTCCACTTGCAACATCCTATAGAATCTGGGGTTTGCAGTTTAGGAAGGGGCCGGCCGGCCCCTCCCTAAACTGCAAACCCAATTATTCCATAGGACGTTGAAAGTGGGATAATAGCGCTGTAACGGTCTAGTGCAGAAATGGCCTGAGAGTTGTAGTCCAAAAAGTAACTTGCCCAAACAGTGAGGGTGGTCTAGCTGTTCTTCAGTCAACCCAGAGAACTCTTTCAAAGACTCTATAAATCACAGGTGGCCAATCGTGGAACCCTCCAGATGTTGTTGGACTACAGCTTCCAGCAGCCTTAACCAGCATAGCCAGTCTGGAGGGATGCTGGGAGTTGCAGTCCAATCGCATCTGGCAGTCTACCAGATTCCCATCCCTGTGATAGATATGCTGGCCTGAAACCTGTTGGTCAGTCTTAGCTCAAGTAGACCTCTTAAATCAATGGTGGAGTGTTTCAGATGGACAAGTTAACTTATATGATCAATAATCAAAATATAGAAACAGTTAATCAGGAATGGGAATGTATGAAGAGGATATAAAAGGAAAAATGGGGGCAGTTGATATTAATAGATATATAGATCTGTTTTTCAGCATCAATTGTGGATAAGCATATTCAGAGGTTTGGATATAGAGATGTAAAATATCTTATATCATTATTGTACTATCTGTTGGACTTAAATGTGATAGATATAGTCTGTGAGAGATCCAAAAACAGTAACACTTTCTCTTTTTGTAAAATATCCTTAATTGTGCATAAAATCCTATAGATAGCATTTGCCCCTTATTATATTGTATTTATTGCTATGGAGTTGATATCACAGGATAGTAAGTGTAATCTCTTTTTCTTTTCTCTTTTCTCTTTTTTTTTCTTTTTATGACTGGTAAAGCTATATCTGTGTCTGTGTGTGTGTGTGTGAGAGAGAGAGAGAGAGAGAGAGAGAGAGAGAGAGAGATATCAGAATTGATTGATGTTACTTTTGTAGTACAAACAGATCCCCCAAATAAAAAATATAGAAAAGAAATTGATGGTGGAGTTTGGAGTCAACTCATAAGCTAAATCTCACTTAGGTAGGGGAAGTACAGTCCTCAGGCTGCCTGCAGCTCCCACAGCCAAATTTATGGCCCCTAGCCCCCCTCAAATTTTGCTCCCAAAGGCCCCCTGGAAGCGTGGGGAAAATTTTGCAACATTTCCTCTCCTCGGGATGTAGGAAATGCAGCCCCCTAAGCACGGATAGTTGCCCACCTCTGCGTTTAGGAACTACCGGTGGGATTCGGTCCCTTGTGTCTGGGTGCCCTGCAGTTGGGAGGAAACCTCATTCCTGCTCTTTTCCTTTTGCCCTCCAGATTGCTGGCTGCATATCCGCCTGTATTACTGTGATGTGCTGGTGAAGGAGGTCACTACAAGAACGGCCGAGGGCTGTCGGATCACCTTCCGGCCCGTGCGAGCTGATAACCTCTGCCTTTACGGTCCGAGCGGCATGGAGCAAATCCAGTTTCCTTCCCCGGCTGCGCTTGCCGGGAAGAGCCAGACGACCGGAGCTGTCAGCATCTTGGAAAAGCTCCTTCCCCACTTGCACCGTGGAATCCTCCTGTGGGTGGCCCCTGAGGGGGTCTTCATGAAACGGCAGTGCCAAGGCCGGGTTTACTGGAAGGGGCCCCTGGCGCCCCACAGCGACCAGCCCAACAAGCTAGAGAGGGAGAAAACCTACAAGTTGTTGGACACGCAACAGTTCCTCCAGCGTGAGTCAGACTTGGCCTTTCTCCTGGCTCAGTCCTTCATGGCTGGGGTGATGCATCTGGGAATTCCACGTGCGGGGCTTAGGAAATATGCTTGGTCTTGTTCTACGGCCCCCAGACTTCCCCAGCCAACGTGGGCAGTGAGTGGTGGATTCTGGGGTTTGTAGTAGAAAAGCATGCTGCTGCTTTTTGAGGCAGGACGTGGGGGGGCATGGTGTGGATTTTGGCCTAGTAGGGGACTGGACTAGATGGCAACTCTGATTCTGGGACTTTTCCCACTCTTACATCCCAGAGGCTGGTGTTTAGCAGCATCGTGCCTCTGATTCTGGAGGGAATCTTGCAGCCCTAAGAAAATAGGAAGACCCCCTAAGACCCCCTAAGGCTACATCAGGCAGAAGGCCCACCTAGCCCAGTGGTCTCTTCCCACAGCGGCTGGTCCGCTGCCTCTCAGAAGCCCACCCACGCCCAGGAGAGCAACTCCCCGCTCCATTTCATGTTCCCCAGCAATGGCTCTGCGGAGAGACACGCAGCCTTCAGCACCAGAGGTGAAATATTACCATCCTGACTAGCAGCCGTTGATGGCCCTAGCTTTACACGTGTTTATCCATCCCCCTTTTAAAGCCATCCAGATGGGCAGCCATCACTACATCTTGTGTCAGTGACTTTCACAGCTTAACCATATTGTGTGTGTGGAAGTCTTCCCTTTTTTCTGCGCTGGGTCTCCCAAGATTCGGCTTCCGAGGACATTCCCCACTGAGCCTTCATAAGGTAGTTATGGTAGTTCCCACTGGTAGTTCCTAAACGCAGAGGTGGGCATATGGAAGAGCAAGAAAATCTCTCTCCTTCCTTGACTTTTTGCACCCATTTTATACACCTCAATCGTGTCTCCTCTTTCTCACTGTTTTTTTTCTTCTTTCCTTAGACAAACAGTCCCACACATTTCAGCCTTTCCTTGCAGGGTGGTGTTACTCCAGTCCCTTGGTCATTGGGGTTGCCCTTTCCTGCATTCTTGTCCAGCTCCAGGATAATCCCTTTTCAGTGTGGAGACCAGAATGATATATCTGTACATCGGCAGCCATATATCTTTGATATAGCAGAGGTATATGGCTGCCGATGTACAGATATATCATTCTGGCCTCATAACCAGGGGTGTAGCTATGGGGGACAAAATGGGGACATTTTGCCCCCATGAAATAATAATTCTTTCCCCCACTAATTTTTTTCTTTAATCCCCAAATTCCCAGCATTGCAGGGAGTGAGGCCATTTCCGCCCTACCCTATGATAGTGCTATTATTCCACTTTTAGCATCCTATGGAATCCTGGGATTTGCAGTTTAGAGAGAGGCCTTTAGAATTCTCAGCCAGAGAGCTCTTTGGCTTCAGTAAACTACACACCCCAGAATTCCACAGGAGGATGAAAGTGGAATAATAGCACTACAACAGAGTAGGGCAGAAACACCCCGAGACTTTGAAAGTCATTCACATGTAAAATTCATACCTATAGAGTTCACTTTCCCTTGGGCATTTTGCCTGCTCCTTTTCTTTGGATGACTAAACCGTATTTCTAAAAGTGCAACTGAAATTTTAAAGTTACTGCATTTTGCCCCCCATTCTACACCCTCGCATAACACAGATGGACCTGTTCCGTTCATTCCTGATTAATCTGTATCTCCGCACAACCCTAGAAATTCTGCTTTTATTTTTGATGCTCACTTTCCTTCTTTATTGTTGTATCATACAGAATCGTGGAGTTGGGAGGAAACCCAAAAGCCCTCTAGTACAACCCCTACCATGCACAATTGCAAAATTACAGCACTGTTGAGAGATGCTATCCAAATGCCGCCCGGCCCCTCCCCAAACTGCAAACCCCAGGATTCCATAGGATGTTGAAAGCGGAATAATCGCGCTATAACTGTCTCGTGCGGAAATGGCCAAAGAACCGAGATCATCTGTCCCGTTGTCAGATACCTCTTACCCTCAGGAAGTTCTTCCTAATGGGTAGTCAGAATTTCCTACTGGTTTGAGCATTGGACTGTGGCCCTGGCGACCAGGATTCGATTGCCCACTTGCCCATGGAAGCCCACTGGGTGACATTGGGTGCATCACACACTCTCAGGTCCCAAAAGCCCCGTGATAGGGTTGCCTTGGGGTCACTGCAAGTCAGGAACAACTCGAAGGCACACAACAACAAAAACAACAAATTTGAATCCATTGCTTTGGGTCCTGTCCTCTGGTGCAGGGAGCAGCAGAAAACAAGCTCACTCCATCTTCTTCCATACCATATTAACACAGAGATATTTCCCCCAATATTTGTCAGTTCCCGCTTTTTGCTGTTCTCTTGGACACAGGCCATTTCCGCACTAGACTGTTATAGCGCTATTATTCCACTTTCAACATCCTATGGAATCCTGGGGTTTGCAGTTTAGGGAGGGGCCTTTGAGACTGCAAACCCCAGGATTCCATAGGATGTTGAAAGTGGAATAATAGCATTATAACAGTCTAGTGTGGAAATGGCCTCAGCCTTCCTTCCTCTGTAGGTACAAAGTAGCTGTCATATTATAGTTACGACACTTTGATGCCGCTTTAACTGCCCTGGTAGCAAGTGGACTGTGGAATCCTGCGATTTGTAGTTTAGAGAGGAGTATTTCAAGTTCTCTACCAGAGACCTTTAGCACGTGTCTGTGATCAACAAATCCCAGATTTTCCTTAGTATGCTGCTAGGGCAGTTAAACCAGTCTGGAACGCTATCATTGTGTAGTGGTGAAGGAGATCAGCCAAACGTTAAGGTAACACAGTCTTGCTTTTCCCCATCTCGCAGGGCACCTTCCGGTAACTGAACTGATGGTCCCCAACCCTTGCTGTGCCCAAAACAGCAAGTAGCCACCAACCATAGTAGCCGCCAGCCGTCAAAATCCTTTCCGCACTAGACTGTTATAGCGCTATGATTCCACTTTCAACATCCTATGGAATCCTGGGGTTTGCAGTTTCAGGGTTCCAGCCAGGCCCCCCCTCCCGAAACTGCAAGCCCCAGGATTCCATAGGATGTTGAAAGTGGAATCATAGCGCTATAACCGTCCCATGAGGAAAGGGCCCTAGAGGTGCTTGTTTCTTCTCAAGCAATCCAGTTCCCATAAAGATACCATTATTGTGGCTTCCTCTTTCTGCAAACTGTAAATATGAGGGGGGAGAGAGTGAGAGAGTATGTGTTTGCCCTGGTCTCATCACAGTGATCTCTTTGTGGGAATGTTGCTGCCGAGTGAAGCAACAACCGCCACTGCCAGGCCTTTCTTTGGCTCATAGCAAACAGATGCTTCCTCAAGGGTGCTAGTAACTGAAAATGTTTTTTCTTTTGTGCGTCTCTTTCTCCATAAAGCCGTCGTTTTATTCTCTCTCCCGCACGCACACCTATCTGAGAGGTTTATTTCTTCCACATTATGGTTATTCTAGGCAGGAGCTTGACAAAGATGTTTTTGCAAACTACAGCTCCTACAGTCCCCACGTGTGGAGGATTCTGGGAGCTGTAATCCAGAAATTGAACTTGGAGAAGGTCTGAGCATTGGCTGTGGTGGGCAGGGGTATTCAGAGAGCTGAGGTCCACAGAAGGAGATTGGCGATGCTTTGACCAACAGCCATGTTGGGTGGGCAATAAGAAACATCTTTACACAACCTGTACTTGGTCATTTCCGCACTAGCCTGTTACAGTGCTATGATTCCACTTTCAACATCCTACAGAATCCCGGCCTCTGAGGCCCCTCCCTAAACTGCAAACCCCAGGATTCCATAGGACGTTGAAAATGGAATCATGGCACTATAACTGGTTTGTGCGGAAATGGCCTGAGATGTGTAGTCCACAAACAGAACTTGGCAAAGCTCTGACCAACAGCCATCTGGGTGGAGAATTCTGGGATGTGTAGTTGCAAAAGGAACTTGGCCAAGTTCTGGCCACTAGATTTCCTGGGTCATGAATTCTGGAAGCTGTAATCCACAGAAGGAACTTGGCTATGGTTTGATGCTGGGCTTCTAGTAGATTCCCTTCCATTTTGGCCAACTGTGTTCAAAATTCATTTGGTGAACTGTGCTGTCATTACTATACTAGTGTGGTGGTGACAGAAAGAAGAAGACTGTGAGCATGGCAGGCATGAAGGAAAGAAGGCTGTGGAGAATTAGGCTGCTCAACATTGAAAGATTTTGACTGTTTTTCTAAGGCTGAGACCAAAATGGTTAAAGGCCTGGCAACTGCGCCCTGTGAGGAGAGGCTTAAGATGCTGGGTTTGTTTAGCCTGGAGAAGAGAATGTTAGGAGGTGACATGGTAGCTGTGTTTAAATATTTGAAGGAATGTCATATGGAGGATGGAGCAAGCTTGTTTTCTGCTCCTCCAGTGTGTAGGACATGGAGCAATGGCTTCAACTAGAGAAGAGATTCCAGCTAGACATTAGGCAGAACTTCCTGACGATAAGAGCAATTCAACAGTGGAATATGCTGCTACCTGGGAGCATGGTGAAGTCTCTTTCTTTGGCGTTTTTAAAGCAGAGGCTGGATGGCCAGCAGTCGGGAGTGCTTTAATTGGATATCCCTGCATGGCAGAATGGGGCTGAACTGGATGGCCCTTGGGATCTCTTCCAACTCTGTGTTTCTAATTCCTTTACTGCAACCCCAGAAAAAAGTGCACCCACAGGATGTGGCTGGCAGTTCCTTTTCACCTTTGCCAGGGTGGGCATGGAGAGCCGGAATGCAAAGTGCTTTGAGCTTTCTGTTCACCCGTCTTCCAGTGCTGAGAGTTCTGTGAAATCATTTTTGTGGATCTGTTATGTCTTTGCTACCCAGAGTTACAGAGCTACCTGAGCCACGGAGAGCCACCCCCCCAGTACCAGATCCACTTCTGTTTTGGAGAGGAATATCCTGCTGCCCCCAACCAGAAGCTCCACAGACTCATCATGGCCCACGTAAGTCTCCCGGCAATAGTGACTCTTTGCGGCGCTCCTGATTTTCACCCTTTGGTGTGCACGGCATTTGGTTTGTTTAAAAACAATATTGCGCGCGCCCAAAGCTGTTCATGAAGGTGGCATCCATGTTCCCGCTGCTTTTATGGGACCAATTTCTGTTTGCAGCAGAAAACCACTTTCTGGCCAAAATCCAGATGGACCTCTCTGGTAGAGCATAGATTTCCACCAGCGTGATGTAGTGGTTTGCATTTTGGACTGGGACGCTACAGACAAGGGCCATTTCCACACTAGACTGTTACAGTGCTATTATTCCACTTTCAACGTGAGGCCCCTCCCTAAACTGCGAACCCCAGGATTCCATAGGATGTTGAATGTGGAATCGAAGTACTGTAACAGTCTAGTGCGGAAATGGCCGTAGTTTGGCCTGTTTGCAGGAGAGGAAGAAGGTTTTATCTTTGTGGTGGCCGCTGCCGAAAGCAGGATGCCCTTTTGCTATTTAAAACAAAATGCCTCTGTTCCCATTTGCCTTGTGGTGACCTGCCGCCTGTCCTCATCTCCCTAGGTTGAGCCGGTCTTTGCCCGTGATCTTTTCCTCCACGCCCAGCACTTGAGGCCCCGTTCGCTCCAGGACTCTCTGTCGTGCAATTCAGACACTCCCCGGCATATCACCCAGGTCCTGAAGCAACTGTGCTCGCCGTGATTGGCCTGGAAAGGAAGCAGGGAAGCCTGGCTTGCTTGGAATCGGGGGGCCAGGGCGACCCGTGTTAAAATCCACCCAGAGAGAAGATCTGGCCGGCCTCAGCACTGACCATCTCTGCTGTGCAGGGGAGATTTATCCTGTTCACAGGCGATGGGCTTGTTGCAGCTTAGACTTCTATGCAGCCTGACTTTACTATCAGCAATGGAAGGCTGACCTGCTCTGAAAGCATCTGGGACTCAAGCGTCCCAGGGTTGCCATAGTTTTCACCACCCACTAATGAAATTTCTGGGGTGTGTGTGTCAGAGTGCAGCTGAAACTCCCATGTGCTTCCCCCTAGTAAAGACAAGAGACACATAGGCTACCACAGATCTGGGGAAATGTTACTTCCCAATACGTATCTGCCCAGTCTCAGGTCTGCTGGGTCCCAGGTTGAGAGAAGGTCTTCAAAGTTGTAGCTCCCAACAGTTGTGGTCGTGGAATGCTATCCCTCTGGAGGCCTGGCTGGTGACAACATTGCCCTTATTTTGGCTTTTGATCCGAATGTGTGGCACTTAGCAAGCTCCTAGCTATTTTTTTTATCCTGATGGGTTGTATGTTTAGTTTTCTTTTAATCAAATTATGTGTGTGGTTTTTTAAAAATTGTTTACATTGTTCAACCTTGGCTAGAACCTTATTAATTAGACCCAACCTGAGTAGACCCACAACTCAACTGCTGAATACTGAGGTCAACACATAGGCAAGAACACTTCATTCAGTAGGTCTGCTCTTACTCTAGTCAGGACTAAACAGCACAATTCAGACTGATGTTTTATTAAAATGACATTTGGTTGCATCCCATTCTGAAATCTGCTGATGCTGGCCAAAATCTTATTTTCGTCCTGTCTAGAGTAGACCCATTGAACAAAGAGGATTTACCTATGTATTGAGTCACCGTTCGACAACTATATTGAATGCCTTTGCTCTAGTTGGGCGCAACCAAAAGGATGCCAGCCGTCGTATTAGAACGGATTTAGAAATATATATAAATATACATTCTAGTTTTCTCCTTGCCTAACTAGTAGTTTTCCGTCTATGTGTAGGGATTTTTTAAAGGGAGAGCGTTCTGTCACATGGACCGTCAGACTCTGCAGCCTGAAGTTGTTCTATCCAGAGGCAAAACTGGACAATTCATCTCTCACTTGTGAGAACCAGGTGTGTGGCTATTGGCTGCCCCATGAATCTGCTCTGGATTTGAGTCTGAATTCTAGCAACAAAATAAAATCAGCATCTTGGATAGCTCCTTTAAAGTGTGGACTAAAATCCAGAGTGGACCCACTGTCCCACTGATATGAGAGCCACGGGTCAACCACCGCTGCCTCTGTTAGAACATTTAAGAGCTGTTGAATCTGACCCGGGGCTTTTTCGCAGGAGGTAGGTAAATTGCAATTAGAGCAGGATAATACAGTTCTTCCTCCACATTTTCAAGTTTGACCTTTGCAAATTTGATTATTCACAAGATGCCTGTGCCTCCCACCGTTCTCCTCCTCCCATTCCCTTGCATTTTGCCAGTGGAGAGAAAAGGAAAAGGCAAGGGAATAAAGCAGGGAGAGGCACGCGTGTGCTTTCCTTCCACCCTCCAGAACTCCCCCTTCCGATTCCATTGCCTCCGGCCCCAGTGCTGAGAAGGAAGGCACGCGTGCCAGTGCAGAAGGTAAGGGAATGGGAGGGGGATTGCAGAGGGGGAGTTATTCGCAATTTTTCTACTTTCGTGAAGGTTCTGCACCCCAAACCCTCGCAAGTGCGGAAAGGCCACCATATAGCATCTTTAGCTGGGACTTACCACGTGACGTCTTTTTACAAAGGAGGTCATTAGCAGATTCATCTATTAAAGACCTCCTTTGTAAAAGAAATGCTTTTCAAATGGTCTCCCATGAGGAGAACAACAGAAGAGGAACAAGGTAATGTGCTAAGTCCCATCCAAAGAGGCTATTGTCCTTCTATAATTGTGAATTACCCGCCTTGTATGATAAAGTCCTCAGTTCGGCTTAATCCCAGTCACTTCTTTTAAAAAAAAGTTGACTTTCAGTTGACTTGAGTTGATTTCATTCTTTGTTCCTTTTTTTAAAAAAATTTGGACATTTTTCTAATCCATCCATCGCTCAAGAGAAGGGACTGGATGCCATCTGACCACCCGGTCCCACGTGCCATTACTCAGGACGATGTATTGCAGAGCTCGGTGGGGCTTAATTTTTGACAAAAGTGCATACGCAAAAGAATTATAAATGAATTCAGGTCTGTACTGAAATCCTGTTATATCAGGTTAAAGTGGAGAGAAGGACATGTGGATTGCTCGATGGGAGATCATGCATTATCCTAATCCATGAGGATAATGCAGAAGATAGGATAGGATGGGAGAAAACTACGCTTAGGATACTTTCATGTTTTTAGGATAGCCTAATGCTTGTTGGGAATATCTCCAGCTTTTCCAGAGCATGGAAAAGCATGTGTATGTGTGGAGTTTTATTTGTTGTTGTTGTTTGTTTTTTAACTACAGCTTCCTATTGCCATGCTCACTGGAAGATCTTGGTAATTGTAGTCTAAAAAAATGACCTCACCTGTGCATAGTTAAAAGTATATTTCCCCATTTTATAGGACAACATTGCAATTGCCTGTCTCCATGTGTTGTCCGGTGTGCTACAGTCTGAATAAAAGTTTGCTGCGTTTGTGAAGTTCAGGCCAAACACACACACACACAGAATTGCATTGTTCTGGGTGTGCTACAGGGACCTCGGACCTTTTTGGGGAATGGGGAGGCTCAGCATTGTCAGCCAGGTTGTTACTAATTTTGCTTACCTGCAGATACTACCAGGTGGGAGGCCAACATCCTTAAACATGAAGATGTTGGTGCTCCTGTGTGCCCTCAAGTCGTAGACAAGCACAGTGTATATTTTAAAGTGCCCTCTATGTGTTCAGTGTGTAGCTGACTCTCAAATAAGTGCGCATGGGATAGATTTTAGAGGGCCTTTTCTTTTCTCTGGGGTGGCTCCACAACAGTAGGTGCCTCTGTATTTCTTAGTGCTTGACTATTTAGTAGATTTCTGGTGGATGATGATGATTGGTGCTCAGTTGGTGCTCAACTGCGTAGAAGTCTTGGGCCATTTCCGCACTACCGTGATATAGTGCTATTATTCCAGTTTCAACCTCCTGTGGAATCCTGGGGTTTGCAAACCCCAGGATTCCATCGGATGTTGGAACTGGAATAATAGCACTATAACAGGGTAGTGCGGAAAGGCCCTCGGTGGTCCAGTTTGGCCAGACAATCTCAGGGGAGCATCGGCCTCCCAGCCTGGGCTTTGAGGGGCCTTGAGCATCCCACTGCCCACCTTCCGGGGTCCGCCTATACCGCAGGTGCGGTGCATAGCATGCTCTGTGGATATAAACGGCTCTGCATAAATACCTAGCTTTGGAATAAAGTGTGTTCCTTGTATTTGCCACGAGAGGGAACCAGGAGCCCACTGAGCAATTGACTATTTGAATTATTTTATTTTCCATTTTAGTCTCAGCCTTAGAAAAGCCCATGATAAGTTTGCCTGAAAATCACTGTAAGTTGGAAACAACTTAAAAGCACACAAAGACAACAACATTTTCCATGTTTCATTTTAAAGAGGTAACTCTCCTCAGTGCCTTAAATACTGCATTCTGAAGGCTCTGTAAGGATGGTCAGGCCTTGAAACCTGATAGATATAGCCCCATAGTGCTTCGAAGAAAGTTACTTCTTTGGATTGCAACTCCCAGAATCCCCACAAACACATGCGTGCCATCACGGCCACTGGCTGAGGGATTCTGTGCTGACTGCAGGTTTCTAGCTGTTGTCATCCAAAAAGGTAATTCTTTTTGCGTTTGGAATCTGTGCCAAGTTTCTCAGTGTAGCTCTCAGGTTTTGAATGAACTTGCAATTCCAGTCTTTGTGAACCTCTGAGAAATAGCTCAGCCCTAGTAATGTGAACCTGCAAAGTTATTCATGATCTTGTTATGTTATACGGATTGCTAACACTTCATTATTGCTAATTATTAAAGCTCCTTTCACTCTTTGCTTTTCTTTTTGGAAACCATGGATACTGAATTTTCATCTGTAGAATCTTGGGTTGTGTTTCCTTCATTAGCACCTTAGGTTGTCTATGTAAGTGTGTATGTCGCACACACGCATGTGTTACTTGTACATGATACAGGTTTTATGCTTCTAGTGAGTTCAGTCTCATCTCTTGATTTGCTTTGGGATCACTCTCTGTTATGAAAAGATGAGAAGATGGAAAATGGCAACAAGCTCTTGACAAGAGGATAGCACTCATATGTGCTACTTTAAAAGGGTAATTTTTCTCAGCTGCTCCTCCAGTTTCACCATGTAAGAATAGACAGCTCTACCTTCACAGACTTTTTATTTTTAAGGAAGAAACTTTTAATTTTTTTAAATAAAAATAAACTACTAATATCGATAAATAACTTTTTGTAAAAATAAAGCAGTTCAAAACTTCATAAAATGGTGTTGCATGGTTATGATTTCTTGTGAAGCTTGCTCAGGGTATATTCAGTGCAGATCATACAGTAAAATTCAGTCCCCAAGAAGAACTCCCAGGGCTGACAGCAAATGTGTGTCACCTGTTACCTGGCGCAGTTTCTTCAGCACGATGAGGCAGCTTGCCTCGGACAGCAGGCTCTGAAGTACGTCTGTGGTGCCTGTGTCCCCTGATGTACAATTGGAGAAGCTCCCAAAGCAGCTCTCCTAGCAATACAGTGGAAGTGGGGGCACATTTCCAGGCTTACAATTTAAGAAGACATAACATAAAAGGAAA
Organism: Cyclura pinguis; assembly: GCA_030412105.1. Taxonomy (NCBI): domain Eukaryota; kingdom Metazoa; phylum Chordata; class Lepidosauria; order Squamata; family Iguanidae; genus Cyclura; species Cyclura pinguis. Next base: position 4,153,522 of record CM059602.1, read on the forward strand.
AGGGGTTGGAGAGGGAAGAGGAAAGCTTAGGTACCCCTTCTGAAGATCATCAGGTTCCTTAGCATGGTGGATCAGCTGTTGGGAGGCAGTTGCAGAAGAGGCAAAGCCCGGCGGGAGCTGGCTACTGGGGTGAGGAAGTGGTAGCCCTGCCTTTCTTCTCTCTCTAGACTGGTGAAGTAGCAGCAGGTGAATTATAAAGGTAGCAGACGGAGGCCGTTTCAGCACTAGACTGTTATAGTGCTGCTTTCAACATCCTATGGAATCCTGGGGTTTGCAGTTTAAACTGCAAACCCCAGGATTCCATAGGATGTTGAAAGTGGAGTAATAGCAGTATAACAGTCTAGTGTGGAAATGGCCTGACATAGGGTGCAATGCTACACATATGTATCTGTGATTAACACACTGCACACAGTGGAACAGGCATAAGACGGCTTAAGACAGTGGTGCCATTTGGGTATCCCAGGCACCGAGATGGCTGAGCAGCAAAATGGAATTGAGCAGAGATGAATGGAACAGTTCTTCATGTGGGCCTCAGTCATCACCACCACCATCATCAAATCCACAGGGGTGGGACAGGGGACAGCTGTCTGGGCAGCAGGGCATGTCCAATTGTAGTTGATTCCTTGCCAGACAGAAGTCAGCAGTGTGATGCGCCTGAAAAAGGACTGATGCAATTTGGACTGAATTAATCAGACTGCCGTTTCCAACAAAACTTACAAACTTCGCCATGTTGGACTACAGCTCACAGAATATCCCAGCCAGGATAGCCATTTAGCTGTGCCAGCTGCGAGATTGTTACAAAAAAGGGACCGTTCCCAAGGCATGAAAAACAATCACCGTTCTATTTTAAACTGCGTGAGTTAGACCACATCTGGAGAATTCTGTGTCCTGTCCAGTCCCAGGTGTCGCCATTTGAGAAGCTGCTTAGGACATGGGGAAGGACACACACTCTGTGGTCCAAGACGAACCTGGTGTCATTTGAGGTTTGTGTGCCAAAATGATGCAACTTCCACACTGCAGAATTGCTTCCTCAAGGCCAAGTTGCTCCAGAGCAAAACCGGAGCCCAGACAGAAGAAGGTTTGTCTGGAAAGGCCCTCCGACGCATCCAGCCGCAACTGCTGGCATCCGAGGCTTCTTGGGTAAGCGCTGATCTGGACCATCACAGTGGGTTTTTCCCCCCACTTTGTTTTGTTTTACGTCTCCTTGGATTAAAAAGCCAGCGTAGCCGCTGTGTCACCCCTGCTTTCTCCATCCCTCAACCCCACTCCACCCCAGCCCCGTCTGGGAACCGCTCTGCTCTGGTGGCTGAGGTGGTATTTCCTCCCCGGACTGGAGGAGATGACAAGGCTCGGCCGGCCTGCCCCGTGAGCTCGGGGGCGGCTGATAAATCCGACTGGGCTTTCTGTTGCTGCTGGCCCCTCCTCTGGGTGGCTGTGGGCAGGAGGTGGAGCCGGCGGCCAGTCCCTCTTTAATTTTGCCTTTTCCAGAAAGGAGGAGGCTGGACCACAGCAGAGTTTAAACCCCGTGGTGGGAGAGAAACAGCCTCGCCTCGCAGCGCTGGCAGCCTGAAGCGCGTGGCTGGATAGAGGATGCAGCTAGAATATCCCAGGCCGCCCGCTTCCCGCTCCGTCCGGCCTCCCGTCTGCAAGACCCCGGGAGGGAACAGCCAGGTGGCCATGGGGCTTTCCAGGTACTCTTCTTCTGAACCCTTCCTGGGCCCCCGTTTGCAGGCGACCGACAGCACCAAGCCCCCCTACAGCTACATCGCTCTGATCACCATGGCCATCCAGAGCACCCCAGAGAAGAGGATCACGCTCAGCGGCATCTACCGCTACATCATGGGCCGCTTCGCCTACTACCGCGACAACAAGCAGGGCTGGCAAAACAGCATCCGCCACAACCTGTCGCTCAACGAGTGCTTCGTCAAGATTCCCCGTGACGACAAGAAACCTGGCAAGGGGAACTACTGGACGCTGGATCCCGATTGCTATGACATGTTTGAGAACGGGAGCTTTTTGCGACGCCGGCGGCGTTTCACCCGCAAGCGAGGGCTAACGCAAGCGTCCGCAGACAGCAAGGATCCTAAAAAGCTCTCCAAAGGCCAGCCTGGGCTGAACGGCCAGACGCCTGTGGGAAAGACCATCAAAATGGAGGACGGTCACTCTTCGCCACCCACACCGTCTGACCTGCTCCAAAGTTCCTGCCGGGAGATGCAAGGCCCTGCCAAACCTCTGCCCATGGAGATGCCTGGCCAAAGCCAGAGCAACCCAGCCCTCCCTTGCCAGGGACAGCTGGGCACCGGAAGCCTGGCATGTGCCAAGCTCTGTATGTCCAGGCTTAGGCCTCCAGGCCTACATCTGCAGGGCCTGTCAGAGCCCAAGTCGGCTCTCTATGACCAAGAGCCCTGCTTCTCTTCCCAGCCGGATCGCTCCCATGGCAAGGAGAACCTCCAGCAGGCTGGAAACCTTGTGCCCAGCGTCCACCTTGGCGACCGGATGATGCCGCAGCAGCCCACTCTGCCAAGGACAGAGGCCAAGGAGATTCTCCAAAGCCCCCACAAAGGCCTTGCGGGGCCACCCAAGATTGGTCTAGAAGGGAAGGAGGCGTCCCAGACCTTTGGCCAACTGGCTCCTTCCTTTCCAGCCCTCTTGGCCCCGGGCCGAGCCTCCCAGCCTTCGCCCACCTGCTTGCCTGCCTTTGAAGCTGAGGGCTACCCCAAGCCTTCGGTGTTGCCCATGTTTGGCTCCTTGGGCTATTCCAGCCCCGACGCCCTTGCCGGGAACTACCAGTGCCGCTTGCAAGCTTTGAACTTCTGCGTCAACGAACATGGGCGCAGCACAGCTTTGGAGCATCTCTTGAATTCTCCCCCAGCGCCAACCTCCTCCTCCTCTTCTTCCACCTCCTCCTCAGCTCCGGCCATCCAGCCGCCCACCTTTATGCAGCTCCAGGGGGAACAGGAGGCCTGGTCTGGAAACCCCTTTTCCCTCCAAGGAGGGAATGGCTACCCTTTGGGTCTGCCGCACTGTCTCTACCGGACTCCAGGAATGTTCTTCTTTGAATGACCGGTGCGGGGCGGAAGGGTTTGCTGGAATCGGGGAGGGAGGAGGAAAGGTGTTTTGGGGTTCAGACTGCCCTGGAGGATGGGGCACTGGGCATCCGTGTAAGTTATTGACTTCTGCTTGGCAGAGCCAAGGGGCTTAACAGGATGGCAGCCCCAGCTTTCTCTCTGTGGGCCTTTGGGTCCTATGCTGCATTGAACGTATTTGATTTGACTAATGGAATAAATACACATTCCACCCTTCTATACAGATTCTATTTCTCTGTGATGCCGTCAGTGGGAACTGAGTAAAGGATTTGCCATTATCGGGAGACAGGGAGCAGAACTGGAGCCCGTATTTGGGAATTTAGTTTGTAGGAGACGCCGGTCAAAATTCTGTCAATCCATTTGCTCTGTGCTGGCTATGGCCCTTTTTCCAGGGTCTCCTAAAGACAGACGTCTTACTGGCCTTCCTCACTAGGGTAGACCCACGGAATTGTTCAGTGGCCAATCAGCAGATGGGTAAAATCCCATAGGTTCAATAGGTGCAGGCTGGTTGGGACTGACCCTCTGATTTAGGGCGGACTTATTTCTCTAACACTTTACGTTCTTCGTGGCCTGGAGCACCGTCAGCAATTTCCTCGCTTCTGCCACCGCTTACAGAATCCTGGCCTAGGACCAGACCTCGGAAAAGTGACTTTTTGGACTACAGTTGCCAGAATCCCCCTCCCACCGTTGCTGGGAGTTGTAATCCAAAAAGTAACCTTTACAACCTTTGACTTGGGCCATTTCCGTACTTGACTGTTATAGCGCGATTACTCCACTTTCAGCATCCTATGGAATCCTGGGGTTTGCAGTTTAGGGAGGGGCCAACCGGACCCTCCCTAAACTGCAAACCCCAGGATTCCATAGGATGCTGAAAGTGGAATAATTGTGCTATAACAGTCTAGTGCAGAAATGTCCCCCAACTTTTTGGACTTTGCCCAGTCCACATTGCATTGGAGGCCCGCAGCAGCCTTGATTGGCATAAGATTCCAAGCAACTGTGGACTGTTGGCAAGTTCAGGTAGTGTTGCCAAGTGGCTAGTAGGTCCTCTGTCTCCTGGCCAGGAGGAGTCCAACCGTTTTAAGTTGTTTCAGTTGTTTTTCATTTTCTTCTTGTCTATAATATTTTGTAGAAATAATTCATCAAATGATGGAACCCTCAAGAAAGGGGGAGTGTTAAGCCCATGCTGAAGTTATGCTACCCTTACATCATTTTTTTTAATTGCCTGTCAGAAAGAAAAAAAAAAGCAGTTTGGGCATGTTTACTGTATTTCTTGTTGTTTGTTGTTGTGTACCTTCAAGTCGTTTCTGACTTACGGCAACTCTAAGGTGGACCTGTCGCAGAGTTATTCTGGGGCTGAGAGTGTGTGACTCGCCGAAGGTCATCCAGTGGCTTACCACAGCCAAGCAGGGAATCGACCACTACACCGTGTTCACTTTTGTTGTATTTTTGCCTGAACTAAATTCACCTTGACTTTCGGGAGCTCAAGTTGGTATGTATGTCCCCCCACCTTGTTTCAAACATTATCCTTACAACAACCCTATGAGGAAGTCTAGATTGAAAGATAAGTGAGTGGCACGAGTTTTCCCTGAATGGGGACGTGAATATGGTCTTTCTGAATTGGTGGTCTGTCATGCCATTCTGATTCTTAGAAATGTTTTCTCTTTAAGGCCATCCAGATATTCTGCATGTGCTCAGAATCTGATGCACGTTGCCTGAGAGTACAAAAGGACTGGAAATGAAAGGTAACTGTTGATTGTTCTGTGACTGACTTTTCTTTTTTTTGGCTGGCAGTCATGGCTGCAGAAAAAAAAATAAGCAAACTGGACATTTTATTGGCCAGGTCAGTTCTTGCTCTTGAAGAATCTTTGCCTGTCAGGATAGAGGGTTCTGCAGTTATACAGGGATCAGCAAAATTTTCACTTTTGTGGCACAGGGTCCCAAACAACTCCCTCCAAAAACAGATGGGGAGGTGGAATCAGAAGGGTATTGTCACATACAATTAGGATGCCTCTGATTTTGAGCATGTGCAGAGTGCTTTTACAATGTTAAAGAGACAGCTTCTCCAAAAAAAACCCAACCTCTGTTTCCATTTGTGTGTGTGTGTGTGTGTGTGTGTGTGTGTGTGTGTCATTTTCATCCATTTTGGGAGGCTAGTGTAGCCCTTGCTGAATTCTAATCTAGAAATATAGCTCCTGGCTAATTAATCAGTTCTCTCTTCTGGTGGTCCCATGCCTTCTGTTGCAGCCTAGCCAATGAATCATGTATCCTTTCTTATCTTGTCACCAGGAAAAATGTTTCTTCTTTCATTTCCCATGTTTTCGGCTACTTTCAAAGGCAGAAGAACGGGGGCAGTAAAAAGGAGTGGGTGGATGCTAGCCCCAATTTTGCTGCAAAGATAGTGAGTGATTCAGAAGATGCTGGATCTTGTTCAAGCGCTCAACATCTGGTTAATGCCAGATGTTGGGATTAAATGGCACAGGAAGGCCATAAGACTGCAGTCTTTGGCCATTTCCATACGAGACTGTTATAGCGCTATGATTCCACTTTCAACATCCTATGGAATCCTGGGATTTGCAGTTTCGGGAGGGGCCAGCTGGCCCCTCCCCAAACTGCAAACCCCAGGATTCCATAGGATGTTGAAGGTGGAATCATAGCGCTATAACAGTCCTGTGCAGAAATGGCCTTTGTTCAGTGGCTTCAAAACTGGCCCAAGCTGGCCCAGCAGAATCCCTAGCCAGGCTGAAAGGAAGCCATTGTACTGGCCCAGCCCCTGGAGCCCTCACTTCTGTATCATGCTTTCAGGTTTGCAACCTTTGCATCACAAAAGCTCACCTAGCATTAGAGAGTGCAAAATGGGAGGTTAAAGTACTGGCTGTCTTCATAGGTCCTGAGCAAATGTGGATGTTGGTTGAGTACCTGTATCAGAGAGTGTAGTTTTACGTTCACAGCATGAAGTGACAATTGCATATTAATGAACTGCAACAATGCACAACAGAATGGGCAGAGAACATGTGAAATGCAAAGCTGTAACACCCAGTGCATATCTGCATGTGCAATGTGCATGGTACATCTGGATCTGTGAGGCGCAGTGGTACCACATGCTCAATGGCATTCTGCTTCCACGGCCTTCAGCTGAATGCAGACTTCCGCAGCAAACAAAAATGTCCAACTGTTTCTGTAGGGGGCTTTTGCACAAGTCACCAGGAGGATGCCAGTTAGAATGCGAGCATCCTGACTCAGCCGCAGAGGGTCTGTCTTTTTTGGGTCAGTCTGCCTCAGACAGACAGGGGTGGTTCTCCAGGCACAATTCTTTTCTAGCCCTACATGGAAATGCCTGTTCTTCTCTTAAAACTTTCCCACATAAGGTTTAACCAGGTCTGACCCTGCTTAGCTTCTGAGATCAAACAAGAAGGCCTATGTTCCGGGTGGTTGCGGTTATGCATTGCCTTCAAGTCGGCTTTGTCTTGTGCCAATTGTGTGAATGCAGGGCCCCCAAACCATTCTCTTATCAAAAGCCCTGCTCAGGTCTAGCAAATTCAGGGCAGCCAGGACTTCTTGATTGAGTCTGTCCACCTGTAATGCTCTCTTCCTCTTTTCCTACTGCTTTCTGCCTTGCCAAGCATCATTGTCTCTTCTAATGAGTCATTGGACCATTTCCACACTAGACTGTTATGGTGCTGTTATTCCACTTTCAACATCCTATGGAATCCTGGGATTTGCAGTTTAGGGAGGGGCCTCAAAGCCCCCTGCATAAACTGCAAACCCCAGGATTCCATAGGGTGTTGAAAGGGGAATAATAGCACTATAACAGTCTAGTGCAGAAATATCTCCAAAGTACATCAGTCTCAGTTTAGTCACTTTGTCTTCTCGGAAGAGTTCCGGCTTGCTTTGTTCCAACACCCGTTCATTTGTCTTTTTTGTAGTCCCTGCTATCTGTAGAACTCTCCTCCAGCCTCACATTTAAAATGAGCTGGTTCTCTTCCTGCCAGCTTTTTTCACTGTCCCACTTTCACCAAATGTTTTTTTGGGGGGGTTATGGTGCTACAGAAGAACATCTGGAGCTGCCTTGTACCAAGTCAGAACCTCAGTCGCTCTGGCCCAGTAGTGTCAACTTTCTCCAGGGCTCTCTCCTGGCTATTTGTGGAAATCTCTGATATTACTTGGTCACCTCCCATCTAAGGACTAAACACGGGTGGCCCTGCTTGGCTTCCAAAATTTGATAAAATCAGATGCGTTCAAAGTAATGGAAAACATGAAGTACTATGAAGAGCAGCTTAGGGAGTTGGGTATGTTTAGCCTGGATAGTGGGAAGAGACCCCAAGGTCATTGAGTCCAACCCCGTGCTCCCATGCTGGAAGACACCGTCAAAGCACTCCCAGCAGATGGCCGTTCCAGTTTCTCTCTAAAAACCTCCAAAGAAGGAGACTCCACCACACTCCCAGGCAGTGTATTCCCCCGTTGAACAGTTCTTACTATCAGGAAGTTCCTCCTAATGTTTAGGTGGAATCTCTTTTCCTGTAGTTTGAATCCATTGTCCTAATTTTGGGAGCAGCAGAGAGCAAGCTTGCTTCTCTACCGCTCCAGAGACTAGGACAAGGAGCAATGGATTCAAGCTGCAGGGAAGGAGATTCCACCTGAACCTCAGGAAGAACTTCCTGACGGTCAGGGCTGTCCGGCCGTGGAATCTGCTGCTGCCTCCATGGAGTGTGGTGGAGTCTCCTCCTCCTTTGCAGGTTTTTAAGCAGAGGCTGGATGGCCATCTGTCGGGAGTGCTTTGATGGGTGTTCCTGCGTAGCAGGGGGTTGGACTCGATGGCCCCAGGGATCTCTTCCCACTCTATGATTCTATGATTCCATCCTCCATACGACATCCCTTCAAATATTGAAACATGGCTGCCATGTCACCACGTCATGTCAACTCTGCCATGTCCCCTCTTCACCTTCTCTTCTCCAGGCTAAACATCCCCAGCTCCCCAACCCACTCCTCATGGGGCTTCGCGGTTTCCAGACCTTTTACAAGTTCATTTGCCCTCCTCAAGCACATTCCTTGTGTGGAATGCAGATGGGGCAAGGGGGGGGGGGACAAAATGAAGATATTGCCTCACAATTAAATCTTGCCACTCCCCAATGAAATTTTCCTCCAGTGCCTAAATTTACAGCATGGTCGTAATTTAAAATTTCAGTCAAGCATTTAGAGTTCAGGCATCCCAAGCAAAGGGGAAGGCCGAGCAAACAAGGGAAGGCAGACGCAGCAAACAGAAGAATTCTGGGTGGGAATGTTTTTGATTTCTCGCTCTCTGCGGTGCTGGAAATTGGGGGACTGCAGGAAAATCTTATTGGGCAAGGGTTGAGTTCTTATTCAGTGGGGCAATGTCCTCTCCCTTGGCTGAACATTCGTGTGGCATAACTGAACCTACTGTGCAGCCTAAAGCATGGCCCAGTGTGCTTGTGTCTCCATGTGCAATGCACATCCAGGCAAAAGGCTTGTCAGTAGGTACAGTGGGACTTCCTGCACAACTCTGCTTCTACAAACCTGAACTCAGTGCAGATGTCCTGCAATGGATAAAAAGTCCCAACGGTTTAGAATCATAGAATCATAGAGTTGGAAGAGACCCCAGGAGTCATCCAGTCCAACCCTCTTCTGCCATGCAGGAACACCCATCAAAGCATTCCCAACAGGTGGACATCCAGCCTCTGCTTAAAAACCTCCAAAGAAGGAGGAGACTCCACCACACTCCATGGAGGCAGCAGATTCCACGGCCGGACAGCTCTGACCGTCAGGACATTCTTCCCGAGGTTCGGGTGGAATTTCTTTTCCTGTCGTTTGAATCCATTGCTCCTTGTCCTAGTCTTCCATAGGAGAACTTCCACATGTCAAGGCACCGTTCTGTTTTGCTTTGGCTAGAACTCACCTGGAATCTTGTGCCCAGTTCTGGGCGCACCATTCAGAAACAATATGGGCAAGCTGGAATGTGTCCATAGGAGGGTGACGGAAATGACAGAAGGCTTGGAAACCATGAAGTCCTCTGAAGAGTGGCTTGGGGAACTGGGGATGTTTAGCTTGGAAGAGAGAAGGTTGAGAGTCTGTGTGATAGCCGTGTTTAAATATCTGAAAGGGGTATCATACTGGAAGAAGGGGCAACCTTGAAACAACAGGAAAAGACATTCTAGCTAAAGATTAGGAAGAGCTTCCTGATGGTAAGAGCAGTCGGGCAGTGGAATCTGCTGCCTTGGGGTGTGGTGGAGTCTCCTTCCTTGGAGGTTTTTAGACAGAGGTCGGATGGCCACCTGTCAGAAATGCTTTGATTGTGCCTTCCTGCCTGGCAGAAGGGGGTTGGACTGGATGGCCTTTGGGAACCTGGCGGGTAACTTTTCCAAAATTTGTTCTCCCTCATTTCTGAGGATCAAGGAAGGCACCCAGAGTAGATGGGGAGCTGAAGTCCTTTCACCCCGTAAATCCCATAACTCTTAGTCCCAGAAAACCCTTTGGTAGGTTTGCCTTAGAGTAGCCATAAGCCAAAAACGACCCGAAGGCACACAACAAGAGCAAATACTTCCCTTTTGTCGTCTCCCCCCCCGCTCCCGCATAGCTACACTCCTGCAGGCAAATTTGCATCCCTGATGGCGTGCGGTACCACACAGCCCAGCATCTCAGGCCATTTCCGCACTAGCCTGTTATAGCACGATGATTCCACTTTCAACCTCCTCTGGAATCCTGGGGTTTGCAGTTTCGGGAGGGGCCAGCCGGCCCCTCCCGAAACTGCAAACCCCAGGATTCCAGAGGATGTTGAAAGTGGAATCATTGTGCTATAACAGGCTAGTGCGGAAATGTCCTCAGTCCCTTCCTCCTGGACAATTTCTGCCCTAGACCGTTCTAGTGCTATGATTCCACTTTCAACCTCCTGTGGAATTCTGGGCTTTGCAGTTTCCTGAGGCCCAAGAGCTCTCTGGCCGAGAATTCTCAAGGCCCCTCCCTACACTGCAAACCTCAGGTCTCCATCGGAGGTTGAAAGTGGAATCATAGCACTACAACAGTCCAGTGCGGAAATGGCCCTGGCATCCCACAGCTCTGGATTCTGGGTCTCTCTCTCCCTCTCTCTCTCTGTCCCCGCTGTGGCTCCATCTCCGTATCAGCCAAAGAAGCCAAACAGCACAGCTCCCCAAGGAGCCACCTCCTCCCGTTCCCTGACTCTTTCTCTCATGCTGCGAGTTCCCGGCCCAGCCTGGGAGCGGACCGGGGACCCCAGAGAGGCAGGCAGCTGGGCTGGGGAGGCCGCGTTCCCACAGCCTCGGGTCTGGAGCCTCGCAGCTCGGCGAGGGCAGCCGAGGCCCCGGCCGGGTCTGTGGGAACCAGACAGCCCCGGGCACGGTTCATCCGCACTGGCTTCCTCCCGGGCCCCCGGGGGAATGGCGAGAAGGAGGCAGCCCGGGCCAGATTTTCCCTGTGCAGACAGCTCTTTCGGACGCCAGCGTGATGCATGTCCCAAAATATTGCTTTCTGCTGAACGAGTCAGGCGTGAGGGAAAGAGGGTGCCGAGGGAACGCGGGCCCCCGGGCTTGGACCGGAGCGCTTGGGCCTAGGGGGTTCGAGGAAGAAGATGCCGTGGTAGGCTGGGAGAGGCCACAGTTCAGCTGCATCAGTGTGTGTGTGTGTGTGTGTGCGAGAGAGAGAGAGAGAGATTGGGAGAGACTGGGAAAGCAAATTTGGGAGCTGGGCTGGAGCCATTTGGCGCAGTTTGGGTTCTCTCAAACCTGACAGGAGGCCAGATTAAGCGGGTTGGGGCCCTGGAGGAGGTCCAAAAAGAGCACCCTTCCTTGGTGCACGTATGGAAGCCAGTCTGGAAGTGGTGGCATAAACTGTAGCTGAATGACATACCTTCCAGCGTTTAATAGATGAAAAGCAGGACACATGCGGCCATGCAACATCACAGTGTTGTCAAGATGGAAGAAGTTATTATTATGAGGAAGAATGCACCAGACAGGAGAGGCTTCAGTTGCTGCTTTTGCCTCAGGCTACAGGGAAGGGCAGGCAGGATTCCCACCCCTCCCTTCCCCCTCCTGAGATAATTGAAAGCAAGTGACTTTTGAACCTAGTTTGCAGCAACCGAAGTAAACTGAGGACACAGAAGGCAAGTTGGAGGAGGTAGAAACCAGGATATTTCAAAAGCACCTGAAAAAGCTTTGTTACCCCAAAACGTGGATGACTCAGGGGTCCACCTGCAATGCCAGTACCTCCACATGACAATGGGGAATTAATTAGCTCAAAATTAGGAGGCCTGAGAGAGGGAGGTAACTTAGTGAGATGTTTCCACCAATGTTTATGGGGTCACGCAGGAAAGAACCAGTTAGAGATTCCAAAAATAAGCTAAATTGTGTTTTTATGGGGATATTCATACACACACACACACACAAAAGATCCAAACACTCACTGATGCACACAAGAGCTAACCAAAGGAAAAGGGACAAAAGTTACAGATAGAGGACTTGTAGGGTTCGGGCGATAATTACCAATCTGGAGAGACGCAAAGAAAGCAGCGATGTGGCTCAGACCGAAGTCTAAGGACAGTTCTCGTTTGGGAACTGAGCGGCAGCGTGGCGTTCAGCAAGGTGAGAGACTGCAAGAGACTGCTCAAATCTGACGGTTTTTATACCCAAAAACTATCCTGCGGGTATGAGTGTGAATCACTCTCCCAGGCAAGTGGACAATGGGAGTTGCAGCAGACAATGGGGTCTGGCTGGTGCTCATGGTCTCAGTGCTTTCGTAACAAAGGGGTAATGGCTGTCGTAATAGCCCTGTCCCTGAGGAGAGGTTCAGGACAATGCAGGGAGGCATCCAGGTGTGAGGTAGCAGGGTTGAGAGAATCACAGTTTGGTGGGAATATTGGCTTGACCATTGCACTCCATCGGAGAGGTTCAGCTTTTGCATAAGCCTATTATCGCCGAGGTTGCCTTGTAATCTGCCTGTCAGTGACTTCAGCTACATCTGGAGAGGGCATTGGCTGACCTGCCTTGCAATCTCACACTTCCAGTCACCTCAGGTTCCATTTTGTATCAATGCTAGTTAATGTAGCATTGCCAATTAAATAATATTGCCAATTAAACCACATCAATATTGTGGGGTGCGTGGGGTGATAACAGCTTGACAACAGAGGATTAATCAGCACTGTCCCTGACAAATGAGGTCAGCTGAAGGACATGAAAGTGTGTCTAAGATGGCAAAAGTTATTAATGAGGAAGAAAAGACAAGCTAGGAGAGGCTGCACCTTTTGCTTTTGCCTCAGCCTGCTGGCAAGGGCAAGATTCTGTTCCTCTTTTCCTCTCCACTCCCTCCTCCTGTGTTAATGGAGTGCAATCTCCTTTTGCATTTTAAACTCTGTTTGCAGCAACGGAAGTAAGCAGAGGATGAAGGGTGAAAGTGGGAGGAGGAGAGACAAGCTGGGACATTTTAAAAGTAGATGAAAAATTGGGATGGCAAAGGATTAATCAGGATCTTCTCTGTCCAACTGAGACAGCTGGAGGGTATGGAATGAATGAATGAATGAATGAATGAATGAATGAATGAATCCATAAACAAGCAAAGAAACAAACTGCAAAATATGATAGTCACACAAAAATCTTTATGTATGAACCCATTTTCAAGCCTGTAGACTGAATGAGACTAGCAGTCTTAGGCCATTTCTGCACTACACCGTTATAGTGCTCTTATTCCACTTCCAACATCCTGTGAAATTCTGGGGTTTGTAGTTTATTGAAGCCAAACAGCTCTCTGGCTGAGAATCTGAAAGGCCCCTCCCTAAACTACAAATCCCGTGGTTCCATAGGATGTTGAAAGTGGAATAATAGCACTATAACAGTGCAGTGTGGAAATTGCTTCATTCAATCATTTTTACTGAATTACCTAAATAACATCCCAAAAGTTAGGCCATTTCCACCCTACTCTGTTACGGTGCTATTATTCCACTTTCTACCTCCTATGGAGTTCTGGGGTTTGTAGTTGACTGAGGCCAAAGAGCTCTGTGGGTCTGAGAATTCTCAAGGCCCCTCCCTAACCTGCAAACTCCAGAATTCCACAGGAGGTTGAACGTGGAATAATAGCACTACAACAGTGTAGTGCGGATATGGCCTAAGTGAGAAACAGAAACAGCAGGAAATTCAAGAAGTGACCAAAGAAGGAGCAGAAACAAACAGCTCCTCTTCCCTCCGTCCCGGGGCCGTAGGCAGCGAGGGGCCTGGCAGCTGCACCAGTTGAACCACGGATAATCTGGCACGGCCTTCTTGGAAAACATATTGGTAATCATTTGTTCCCAGGTAGAAAAATGGGTTTCCTGGGAACTGGGATACCCACTGGGAACAATAATGGACCAGCAAGGATTTTGAATATTTTTTTGCCAGCAGTCAAATGTCTTGAAATGGTGCAGAGGAATTTGGGATTTCCCAAGTTTCCCTGTATAGAAAACTCTTTTTTTCCACACACACACACACACACACCACACACACACACGCTTTTCTCCACAGAATAATTTCTGTCCAACACTTCAGGATGCTCAAATCCAGGTACAATGCTTGTTGTGTGCCTTGAAGTCATTTCTGACTTACAGCAACTCTAAAGTGAACCTATAATAGGGAAAAGTGACTTTTTGTAGACTGCAGCTCCCAGAATCCTCCAGACAGACGGCTAGGGGATTCTCGGAGATGTAGCCCACAAAAATAACTTTTCCACAGCTCTGCCTAGATCTAGCAAACATGCACACACACACTGTTGGGAAGGGTTAAAAATTCCTTAAACTCTTTGAGAATAAAAACTCAGAAAACTTTGCCAAAACATTTCTGCCGTCATGCTTGCAAGAAAAATTCCTCTCGGCCTATTGTCAAACTTTACCTCAATACTGTATTCCGTATGCGATCTTCATAGCAAGTAACATGCCAGAGGAGAGCAATGAGCTTTTGGAAAGAACGGCGCATACATTCCTTTAATGTGGAGAACGCCTGGTACACACAGAGAGGCTTTGGCTCGAATTCTCCCCTGGCCACTCACCCTTTCCTTCTTGCTCTCAGTGGGTGGTCCAGAGGGGTCTGCCGTGCATGAAACGGGCACCCCATAAAGGTTGTCCTCACATCTAGGGAGGCAGGAAGGAAACCAGAAGGCTAGCGGCCACCCTTGGGGAGCCCTGGCCACACTGATGAACCCAAATAGCCAAAGCAAGATCAACAGGAGCCTGTGGGAGTTTTATGATGTTCCTGATGGGGGACACGTACACGTGAAAGGGATCTAGGAGTCTTGGTGGACCACAGGCTGAACATGAGTCAGCAGTGTGATGCAGCAGCCAAGAAAGCCAACATGAGTCTTGGTTGCATCAATAGGACTATGGTGTCTAGATCAAGGGAGGTAATAGTACCATTCTATTCTGCTTTGGTTAGACTTCATCTGGAATACTGTGTCCAGTTCTGGACACCTCAATTCAAGAAGGATATTGACAAGCTGGAACGTGTCCAGAGGAGGGCGACCAAAATGGTGAAGGGTCTGGAAGCCATGAAGCCCTATGAGTGGCTTAGGGAGCTGGGGAGGTTTAGTCTGCAGAAGAGGAGGTTAACAGGAGACATGATAGCCATGTTTAAATATTTGAAAGGATGTTGTATTGAAGAGGGAATGGGCTTGTTTCCCGCTGCTCCAGAGACTAGCACAAGGAGCAATGGATTCAAGCTGCAAGAAAGGAGATTCCACCAGAACCTCAGGAAGACCTCCCTGACGGTCAGGGCTGTCCGGCAGTGGAATCTGCTGCTGCCTCCGTGGAGTGTGGTGGAGTCGCCTCCTCCTTTGGAGGTTTTTAAGGAGAGGCTGGATGGCCAGCTGTTGGGAATGCTTTGATGGGGGTTCCTGCATGGCAGAAGGGGGTTGGACTGGATGGCCTCTGGGGTCTCTTCCAGCTCTATGCTTCTATGATTCCTCTGTTGCTGGTCCTGAAAGAAGGCAGACTTGAGTGGCCAAGGAAGGACAAAGGAAGAGAAGAAAGGAAATCTTGCCCACGGCTTAGGAGCAATGAGTTCCATATATATCAACTTTACCAGTGACAGCTAGTTACTTTCTTCAGATACTTTTCTAGGTATTGTCACATGGAATTTTTTTATGCTGCCTTGGGTCCCACTCTGGGAGAAAGGTGGCAAATGAATGAATGAATGAATGAATGAATGAATGAATGAATGAATGAATGGTGTTGCACCCCAAAGTAATGTTATAGGCAAGAATGAAGTTATTTTAGAGGTGTCACAAGCGAGTTCTCTGTTACTCTCAAAAAGGTACTTTTTTGGGTGATGTGCACATTTGTTACATGCAGCCCAAAAGTAATGTGACAGGCAAAAGTGAAGTTACTCCAATGGTGTAATGAGTGGCTGTTTTCTGTTACTTTCTAAAGTAACTTTTCCAGGTAATGTGAAACAGCATTACACTTGAGAAGTAATATGATAGGCAAGAATACATTTACTTTAAAGGCGTGATCAGTGACTGTTTTGAATTACTTTCCAAACTTAATTTTAAAGGGTAACTTTACAAATTATAAAGTTCAGTCAGGAACAAAAGCAGAAACCTTTGCTATCCCCCGTTTGCAAGGAAGTTCTGTCCATGAATATGCTGGGTTGGGCAGATGATGCTGTTCGTCCTCCTCAGAACTGTTGGGGAATTGAGAGATTTTTAGTAACAAGTCTCCCAATCAGCAGAGTATTTTGTAACGCACAGGCAGAAGTTGAACAAATCACCAGTCCCACTTCATCATCTCCACCCCAGACACACTTAACCTAGCTCAAAATAAACACAAGCAGTTTGGTTAAAAAGTATGAAAAAGTTTACTCACAAAATCTTGTGCGTAGTCTACACAGGTCAAATTCTTGAAGAGAGTAAGACGAAATTAAGCACTCACATGCTTACAGGGAAGCATGCTTGCCAGAGGATTGGAGACCACATGCTTGCAAGGAAGCTGAAGAACACAGTAAGGGAAGAGGAAGAGAACATGCAAGGGGAAATGGGTGTTGACCAAACAGCAGGAAGTTTAGGCAGTCCACTCTATGCCTACAATACACATGCAAACTAACTAGCCAGTTAATTAAGCATGCAAAGGTTGCCACTCCCAACAAGAACAGTGTCCCAATGCCATGTTCTCCTGTATTCTCCTGGTACTAGCGGGAGCTTGTTTTCTGTGGCACCCTTTCGCATAGAATCTTAGGCCCTTTTGCGCACCATACCTCAATAGCGCATTGTTCCGTTACAACCCCGGCATTGCCATTTCCATGATGGTGTCAGGTTAGGAACTCTTTCACTTTAAGTGGACGAATAGCATTATTGCCACAGGTGTTCCCTCCATACTACAGTGTCACTGGCCAGTCCTTTTCCCCGCCTTTTCCCTACCCCACAGCTCCTGAGTGGTCGGGTCCTTTTTCAAAAAAGCTGTATCAATGCAGCAATGTTATAATGGCATGACATGCTGGTACGCTGTTGCATTTATGCACTGTAATGGTAAAGAATGTATTAAGAATATTAACAAACTTTAACTCAAAGGAGAAATTTAAAATAAACATGGAGAAGTGATAGATTTCAGACTTACGGGAGTAGCTAAAGATCATCAAACTGGGCATGCCCACACTCCACCCACGGCTGGACAGGAAGTGCTTTTAAGCACTATTGAGGAACTGCACTCACCCAGCTGATGGAATTGTGGCAGGAAAGGAGGCCATTAATGGATTTTTTCTGGAAATGATGTTACCCCAAAACATACGTGCCACAAGGGGCACCCTGAAATGCCAAATACCTCCTTGCAAAATTGGGGAATGACTTAGCTCAAAGAGGAGGCTTGCAAGAGGGGGGAAACTTAACGCAGCCTTTTCTACCAACGGTTACAGGCTCACGCAGGAAAAGAACAAGCCAAAGATTCAAAAGTACGCTAAAAATATGCTTTATTCAGGGGAATTCACTCATTCATGCACAAAAGATGCGTACAGTCACACATTTACACAAGAGCTAACTCAAGGATAAAGGGGGGGTGGATTACGGACAGAGACCCTAAGGGTTTTTGGAGTTTATAGTTACCAATCCAGAAGAGTGTGAAGAAGCTGAAATGTGGCTTGGCTTAGGTAGGACCTCAGGACAGTTCTTTTTCAAGAGCCAGATGGACAGAGTGACTGGTAGACCTTTGAAAGACTGCACTGGGCATCCTAAAATTGGGGGTATTTGCACCCCAAAAATAGCCTGTGGCGGTAGAAGATATGTGCAGTTCCAAGTGTGGAACATTGGGAGTTGCAGCACAGACAATGGACTGCCAATCCACTAATGTTTGCAGTGTTTGGATGACATGGAAACTCTAATAGAAAGAGGAGATCGGGTCCAGCTGTGTAGGGAGTGGGGGTTTTCCAATCAGTGTCCTGGTCACCTTCCAGCTTTGTGTTCTCTGGGAAGACATTCAGCTCCTACTGAAGCCAATCATCCACAGGAACAACAGCTACTGCCTGGCAAATGACTTAATCTCGCCTAGAGGGTCTTTAGGCTGACTAGCCTCTCTTTCTCACATTTACAGTCGGATTTCTTCCCTCACTTGGTTCGACCTCTCGGTCACCTCTCAGGCTTGAATTTGATATCAGAGCCAATGAAACCCATGTTGCCAATCCAATATGGTGCCAATTGAGTATGGTGCCCATCCAAACCATACTGATATTGGGGAGTGCCAAAGTGGGACCTTGCAATGAAATAGGGCTGATTTGCAATGCTTGGGAACATGTTAGCAGCTGCTTAGTCATGATCATAGAATCATAGAATCATAGAAATGTAGAGTTGGGAGAGACCCCAGGGGCCATCCAATCCAACCCCCTGCCATGCAGGAACACCCTCAAAGCACTCCCGACAGATGGCCGTCCAGCCTCTGCTTAAAAACCTCCAAAGAAGGAGACCCTACCACACTCCGAGGCAGCAGATTCCACTGCCGGACAGCCCTGACCGTCAGGAAGTTCTTCCTGAGGTTCAGGTGGAATCTCCTTTCCTGCAGCTCGAATCCATTGCTCCTTGTCCTGGTCTCTGGAGCGGCAGAAAACAAGCCCTCTCCCTCCTCTACATGGCATCCCTTCAAATATTTAAACATGGCTCTCGTGTCCCCTCTTAACCTTCTCTTCTGCAGACTGAACATACCCAGCTCTCTAAGTCTGTCCTCATAGGGCTTCATGGCTTCCAGGCCCCTCACCATTTTGGTCGCCCTCCTCTGGACCTGCTCCAGCCTGACCATGTCCTTCTTGAATTGAGGTGCCCAGAACTGGACACAGGATTCAAGATGAGGTCTAACCAAAGCAGAGTAGAGTGGTACCAGTACCTCCCTCGATCTAGACACCATACTCCTATTGATGCAGCCGAGAATTGCATTGGCTTTCCACGATGTCATGTGGTGGCCCGGGTCCTGGACCGGGACCGATCTGTTGCTGTGGCAGGGTGACAACATTGTGCGGAAAGTGCCTTAGATCTAGTCCAACCCCCTGACATGTACGAATACACACCTAAAGCACCCCTGAGAGATGCTCCTCCACCCTCTGTTTCAGGACCTCCAAAGGAGGAGATTCCGTCATTCTCCGAGGCAGCGTCTTCCACCATGAAACAACTCTTACAGTAAAGGAGTTTTTCCTAACGTTTAGTTGGAATCCCTTTTTTCGTATTTTGAATCCATTCCGTTCAACACTTGTCACAGAACAGACACGGGCGAGCCGGGCCAAAGCCACGATCCAGGAGAAACATGTTAGGTCACCTGGTATTTTTGCTTTTAATGCAAATACTGCCGTGGGCGCGTTCTGAATTTGGAGGATGCAGTGGCGATGGGAAATGTATTCTTAACCTTTTCCCTGTGGGACACTTTCTTGGTCAAAACCAACCCACCCAGGCTGCTTCCCCATCGGTGCAGGAAACAAGAGCTGCGCCCATGTGTCTTTTCACCAGAAGAGAGAAAAACAGCAGGGTGTGTGTGTGTGATTACGAAAGCAGACTTCCTAACAAATACCACCTCCATATTGTTGCCCCTGTCGAACTCAGACCCAACACCTTAGACACCCACACCTACCCCAACACCCGCAGAGGAAGATTAAGAGAGAGCGGAGAGGGAGGAGGAGAAGTAAAAGCAAAGGGACAGCAAAACTTGGCCTGACTCCTGCTTATGATACAACTGTGGAATAATGAGTCATGAGTACATAACCTCCAACAATTCACAGATGAAGTCCTGGACACGAGGGGCCAAGCAACATCAGAGCACAGTCAAGATGGCGGAAGTTGTCAGTGAGGAAGAACACACAAAACAGGAGAATCTGCAGCAGCTTGCTTTCACCTGAGCCTACTGGGAAGGGCAAGATTCTGCCCCTCTTTTCCTCTCCCCCTGCTGAGTTGTTGTTGCTGTTGTTGCTGTTGTTGTGTGCCTTCATAGAATCATAGAGTTGGAAGAGACCCCAGGGGCCATCCAGTCCAACCCCCTGCTATGCAGGAACACCCATCAAAGCATTCCCGACAGACGGCCATCCAGCCTCTGCTTAAAAACCTCCAAAGAAGGAGGAGACTCCACCACACTCCATGGAGGCAGCAGATTCCACTGCCGGACAGCTCTGACCGTCAGGAAGTTCTTCCTGAGGTTCAAGTGGAATCTCCTTTCCTGCAGCTTGAATCCATTGCTCCTTGTCCTGGTCTCTGGAGCGGCAGAGAACAAGCCGGCTCCCTCCTCAATATGACATCCCTTCCAATATTTAAACACGGCTATCATGTCCCCTCTTAACCTTCTCTTCTGCAGACTAAACCTCCCCAGCTCCTTAAGACGCTCCTCACAGGGCTTCATGGCTTCCAGACTCTTCACCATTTTGGTTGCCCTCCTCTGGACACGTTCCAGCTTGTCAATATCCTTCTTGAACTGAGGTGCCCAGAACTGGACACAGGATTCCAGGTGAGGTCTTACCAATGCGGAATAGGATGGTACCATTTCCTCCCTTGATCTAGACACCACACTCCTATTGATGCAACCAAGAATCGTGTTGGCTTTCTTGGCTACCGTGTCAACACAGCCTTCAAGTAAATTCTGACTTATGGCAACCCTATCATAGGGATTTCCTGGCAAGATTTGTTCTGAGAGAGTTTGCCCTTGCCTCTTCCTGAGGCTGAGAGAGTGTGACTTGCCCAAGGTCACCCAGTGGGTTTCCATGACTGAGTGGGGATTCAGACCCTGGTCTCCCAGTGTCCTAGTTCAACTGCAAAACACCACACCGCTCTGGCTCTTCCCTCTGCTTTGTTAACTGAGAGCAAATTCCTTTTGCATTATGAACTCAGTTTGCAGCAACAGCAGAGAGCTGAGGACAAAGGTGGAAAGTTGGAGGGAAGGAGAGAAGCTGAAAAAGTGGGACAGCAGAGGATTAATGGGACTGTCCCTTCCAAATTGGGACAGTTGGAGAGTGTGGATGTAGCTAAATCCCCTTGATTCAGGAGGTCTACTCCAGTTGGGATTGACGATAGCAGTGGTTCCTAGCCTTTTCTTTACCAGGGACCTCCAGTAAACATTATTTGTTGCCTGGGATCTACAAGACTTAAAATTTAAATATTTATATTTAGATTTAACTATTCAAATATTTATTTAAATATTTATTTATTTACTTATTAAAGGCTTCTGGAAACCGGGACCATTTCCACCCTACACTGCTATAGTGCTATTATTCCCCTTTCAACGTCCTGTGGAATTCTGGAGTTTGTAGTTTACTGAGGCCAAAAAAGCTCAACCTGAAGGCACACACACAACAATAACAAATGCTTCCCTTTTTTCCCCGGCTGTCCCCCCCACCCCACCCCCCGTAGCTACACTCCTGCACGCAAATTTGGTACCACACAGCCCAGTATCTCAGTCCCTTCCTCCTGGACAATTTCTGCACTAGACTGTTGTAGTGCTATTATTCTGCTTTCAACCTCCTGTGGAATTCTGGGGCTTGCAGTTTACTGAGGCCAAAGAGTTCTCTGGCTGAGAATCCTAAAGGCCCCTCCCGAAACTGCAAACCCCAGGATTCCATAGGATGTTGAAAATGGAATAATAGCACTGTAACAGGCTAGTGCAGAAATGGTCTCTGTGACACAGAGCCGCCAGGAATTCATTCCTGGACATTTGGCATAATACAGAGAGGGTGCTGCATGCTCTTTGCTGCAGTCCTTCCTGTTTTTTTTGCAAAGTGGCTTATGCCTCTGAAACATGCCTAGCTCAGCTCGAGCCCAGTTTTCAGAGGCATCCTCCTAAAGCCCTCTTCAAAGTACAGCCCTGGGAAGATGTTCGCTAAGGGCCAGCAACTTGGAAAAGTCTAAGCAACTTGGAAAAGTCTAAGCAGTTTTCAGCTCTTGGGACCATCCGGTAGCTACTTACAATGTCAAAAAGTGGCCGAGCAATGGGAAGTAGCTGGAAGATCATTACTAGTTTTTAAGAGTTTTCTTTAAAAACTGTGTTTTAACGTGAACGCTGTTTAGCGGGCGCTAAGACCTATTTAAAAGGTGAATTGCCCCTCTGGGAGACCTCGGGAGGCACAATTCGCATCTTCTTTTTAATCAGGAAAGAACCAATGCAGGGGAGCTGAGGGCCAGAAATACAACCTGGGGAGCCGTGCCCACTTTGCTCAGCCCTGATCTATGCATTTTGGGTTCACTTCCATATTTTCTGCTGTCGTCGTCATTGAGCCCCGCGAGATGCAAGTTTGGTGCCGGCCATTTCGGGGCGGGCTCTGGCCTGTCCGTTGTGCGGTTTCTGGGTCGTTGGCTTTTGGCTTCCTCCTCCTCTTTGTCTCTCGAGGCCCAAACCGAGTTGCCCTCGGTAGGAATGAAGGCGGAGCGTTCCTGACATCCCGGCTTCCCAGGGGCAGCCGGGCCGGGGCCCATTTTTAGCCTGGAGCCAGCTTGGCAGCCAGAAATTACCGCACGTCTGAGAGATGTGAATCAAAAACCCCAAAGCCACTCCGCTGGAGCGAGCTGGGAAAATCCCAAGGGGTGTTGCCGAAACCAGGAGGACGAGGGAGGGGGGGAGAGACACAAGGCAGGCACAAACAACCGTGAGACGTGCCCGGCCTGACAAAAGAACGGGTCAACTTTGGGAACAGGCTAAGACCTCGGGGGAAGGCTGGCCCCTTTTTGGTTTGTCTTCCCCAACCAGGCCCATCGTGCGCGCCGGTTTCAGACACGCCGCTTGTCCGCAAAGCCGGCCTCCTCCTGCCCATCTTCTTCTTCCTCCTCCTCCTCCTCCTTCCTCCCTTCCCCACCAAAACCCTGAAGGTGGGCGACAGAGCCTCGGACCGAGCCAAACTCCTGGGAACCAGACAGGAAAGGAGACGTCAGAGGCTTTTGGGGTGTAACTCAAACCAGATGCTTTTGCGCTTGGCTCTTTCCCCAGCCAGCCAGCCAGCCAGCCAGGGCCGCGGGGTGGTCACCGGCAGGAACTGGTCAAGAGCTGTCGGCAGGAAACAGTCTGAGAGGAAACTCCCTCGGCTCCCAGGGAGACGGAATAAGCTCGCTGGCACATCCCGCGACCTGCCACCGGCTTAGCAACCTCACGTCGCTTCTTGGCCAGCTGAGCACCCTCGTGGCACGACTGCCTGGGTGCTCCTTGTTGCCGAGAGCTGCAGGGTAAGAGAGGAACAAGGATCCATACCACCCGGAGGCAGGATCTTGGAGGACCCACCCCTGGGAAAGTGGAGAATGATCTTTTTCGGGTCAGCCAGCAAGGGTTTCTGTGGTTTGTCAAGCAGCTGATAGACAAGAAAAGCTCTTAGCAGGAAGCCGGGCCAAACAGTCCCAGCCCTAGAAGCCCACGCAGTCCAGACCGCGGAGCACGGCTACAAGGGGAAAGGAGGGAAGGGTGGCGGAAAGAGGCAGCCCAGATTGCTCGAGTGAGTGAGCCAAACCAGGCACATCTTGCCCTGACCTGGTGACCAATAAATCAGACTCACAGGAAGAAGTTAGCTTCTTACTTTTTTGGAAGAAGGAAGCATCTCTTGCGTCAGTTGAACTGCTTAACACCTGCAGGCTTGCTCTTGTTGCTTTGGGAGGAAGGTTGCTGCCCGTCAGGGAGAGCCCTCTGCAAGGCTGACCTGCAAGGCTGGAGGCAAATGCCAAAATGGTACCCCCTCCCTTTCCATCTACAGAAGACAGCTGGCCTCGTAATGGACTCTTACTCCAGATGCTGGCAATGGAGCAGGGCAGGCCCTCAAGTCTGAGGGCAGCTGGCTAGAGCAGGGGTCGCAAGATAGATTAGAATCCTTGAGTTGGAAGAGACCTCAAGAACCATCAAGTCTAATCCCGTTCTGCCATACAGGACGGCACCATCAAAGCACTCCCGACGGGTGGCTACTTAGCCTCTGTGCAAAAGCCTCCAGAGAAGGAGACTCCATCACACTCCCAGGCAGCAGCATATTCCACTCTCAAACTGCTCTCACCACCAGGAAATTCTTCCTAAGGTTTGCTGGAATCTCTTTTCCTGTAGTTTGACTCTATTGCTCCGTGTCCTAGTCTTTGCAGCAGCGGAAAACAAGTTGCCTCCATCTTCTGTATGATGTCCTTTCAAATATTTAAACACAGCTGTGATGTCACCTCTCAACCTTCTCCTCTCCAGGCTAAACATACTCAGCTACCTAAGCTGCTCCTCATAGGCACTTTTTCCTCACTAGGATGTTATAGCGCCATGATTCCACTTGCAACATCCTTTGGAATCCTGGGGTTTGCAGTTTCGGGAGGGGCCGGCCGGCCCCTCCCGAAACTGCAAACCCCAGGATTCCAAAGGATGTTGCAAGTGGAATCATGGCGCTATAACATCCCCGTGCGGAAATGGCCCCTGTGGGTGGCTTATGCTGGTAGAACCCTGGTTACAACCACATAAGCATTTATTTTAGGTGTTGCAAAAGGAAGTATCTGATAGGTGCTTTCATCTTGGGTGCGCCAGGCTCCTCTTCCTGCCACTGATTGGCCATGGGGTGCACCCAGCACTACTCCACTGCCTTTGCGTAGTCAGGGGTCAAAAGCATCGTTGGTCCCATCCATACCGTCAGCACATCATAGGTGTGCTGGTGGGGGTTTAATCTCCACCAGTGGGCCAGGAGGCTCTTGACCTAAGGTCTCTTTCCCACTGCACAATCATAGCACCTTGCTCCCACTTTGAACTGCCGTGGCTCCATCCTATGGAATCCTGGATTCTGTAGTTTGCTGAAGGGCTCACAGTTTTCTGTGCAAGAGCTCTTGCTCCTCACCAAACTGTGTATCTCAGGATTCCATAGGAGGAAGGCATGCCACTCAATATGGGATTAAAATGCCTTATCATGTCCTTAAGAGGGGAAAGGTAATGCCCCAGTCCCAGGACCCAGGAGCAAACACAGATATGATCCTCCCCAACAGCCAAGACACGCAGACACGAACGGGACGACACTTAACTGCAGCCAGCAGTAGACTAGAAAGGGAGAGCCCACGAGGCTCAGAGCACTTAGACAAGGAAGCCTCATTAATCAGGCAAAATAGCTGGGGGAGGCTGCTGGCCAAGAAATACCAGAGGTGGGGCAGGGCGAAGTCTGTTGCAGACAACTGTCCTTTCTGGTGGAAGCAATGGGTTCTTTTGATCCTTGGCTTGTGTTCCTGAAAAACCTTGATCCTTGCTTTGTGTGCTGACTATGCTGCTGGATACTCCCTTGAACTGACACTCTGAATTTATTGCTGACCTGGACTGCCGAAACAAGACCGGTAACTGACTGATAAGTTTCTATAAACCTTGACGGTGGGTGCTCCGTTTAAGGGCTGTGAAGTGTGGCTGGCTTGCTAAACAAGACAGAAAAGGCCTCGTAAAGCTGCCTTGGAGCAGGCTGGATGGCCCTTGTGGTCTCTTCCAGCTCTATGATCCTGTGACCTGTCTGCTGCTAATCTATCTTATCTATGGCTGGCATCCCATTCCGCAGCTCCACTATTACGCAAGCTATCGTGAGATGGACTTACAATACCGTGACCGCTGGGGATTCACATTTATGGTCACGAATGACCAAAGGTCACCTGAACGAAACTGTTTCTGAGGTGCTGGAGGGCAGGGCACTGGGAAATGATGCCCGCAGTGCCCTCCCAGTAGTGGGGCACCTTGAAACCAGCAGTTGCATCAGGACCCTGAGGGATCTTCCCCAGCTGCATGTTCTCAAAGCACCCCCCACGAACAGAAATGGACTGCAATTGTCATTTCCCAGCACCCCAGTCTCCTGCACTTTGGAAACATTTCAGTCAGGACATCGCCAGGCTGAAGAGAGAGGTCTGGGGAGGCATTATCAGTTACAGAGCCCCATCATCATAACTACAGTGATGGTGCAGGATCTTGATCTGTCTGCCTATCTTACTCCTTCCCTCCCTATTCATTCCCACTGTTAGAGGTGATAAAACAGCTCAACCCATGTTAACTACTTGAAATAGCCAGTCCAACGAGTGTCCTCTTTCTTTGGATTTTCTGAACGCTGGAAGGTATGTCTGGGTACTGACACAAAAAAGACAAACCCTGCCCCATGCAAGTATTTCCTCTCCAGGGGTTGAAGAGAGTTCTTGATCTTCCTTCCGCAGGAGCTGGAAACGTGTTTGGGGATAGCCATGTTGGCCATAGAGCATAGATTCCACAAAATCTCACACTGTGGAATCAACCTCAGCCTGGTCCATCCCTTCCCTGCCAGGAGGCCAAGGAAAGGACTCAGCGCCCGCTGGCTAGACCTCCCTCTTGGACGGCCGCTCTGGCTGGAAAGGCAGCTGGGGGAGAGGCCAGGTTGGTCTCTGACTCACTGGCGTTCCTCCGATGGAATGAGAGGGAAAGAGACAAAATATCTACGCTAGACACTACACACATTTATAACATGTCAGTACCATGTCAATTGTTAGTGCTCCAACATATCGGATCCTGGGATGTGTAGACTAATTGAGGTACTTAGAGTGCCCAGCTCAAAAGCCTTAGTCTGCACCCGTGAACTTTCCATTACGGCAGTTTTCAGAGACAGGCCATTTCTGCACTGGCCTGTTATAGTGCTATTATTCCACTTTCAACATCCTATCGAATCCTGGGGTTTGCAGTTTGCCTTGAGGCCCCTCCCTAAGCTGCAAACCCCAGGATTCGATAGGATGTTGAAAGTGGAATAATAGCACTATAACAGGCTAGTGCAGAAGTGGCCTTAGTCTGTTGTGGCATAAAAAGGGGGAAAGGGGCTCTGTGACTAATAAATCAGATTCTTTATTCCCACCACTCCTTTTCAGGGTGCATTAAGGTTTCCGTAGGCCCTAGGCCCCCTTGTATTCAGCTCCCTGCTTCTCCTCGATGCACCACAAGGAACATTTTTGTCAGCCCTAAAATTTTCATAGGCCCTGGGCACCGTGCCCAAAAGGCCTCACGGATAAGGCGGTCCTCCTCCTTTTCTCTCTCTTTTTGCCTTTTTTACCCTTGAGTCCGTGGTCGCTGGTGGATCTCATATCACTGAGGGAGTGAATCCACTCTGGGTTTTAGTCTGAACTTTAAAGGAGCTGCCTGAGGCACAGAGGTTTGTTTTTGAAAACTGTGGTCAAGGTGACATCGACTTATAGCAGTCTCCTTATCATTAACAGCTCTGTTCAGGACTTGTGGACTCAAAGCTTGACTCCGTACATCCATCTGTAATGCGGTCTTCCTCTTTTCCTACTGCCTTCTATCTCACCAAGCATTATTGTTTAAAATATAACAGTCTCAGTTTGGTCATCTTGGATCCAGAGAGAGCTCAGCCTGGATTTGCTCTAGGATCCACTAATGTGTCTTCTTAACAACCCCCCGTTATCCATACAAGTCCTCTGATTTCTGGGCTGCAGTCTCCATTCTGGTTAATGACTGGGCCAAAGTATGGAGAATCCTGAATTATTTCAATGTCTTCATCATGTACTTTAAAGTTACATGAATCGTTGGTGGTTATTAGTTTTGTTTTCTTCATGTTCGACTGTAAACCTGCCTTCACCTTCATTTTGGACTCTCTCCTCGAGGTAGAAGGCTGCAGGATTGCTTTTTTTCTGCACAGTGCTAATAAGCGTTAGCCATGGTGCCCCGGCCATTGTCTCTGAGAGACCCTCTGCCAGTGCCCCCACATATCCACCGCTGCCGCCGCCCAGCGGCTCTTTGGCACACGGAGTTTGGCTCCTCCGCAAAAGCCTATCTGGCACAGAAGACCTTACCAGCAGCCCAGCTGCCATCGGCGTTGCCTCTTAGCTCCCAGGAGCACACGACCCCACCGTCGCGGAAAAGTAATGCCGTGGTGGGTCGGAGGAAATACTACGGAGCAAATAAATTAAAACTCAGAGTAGATTCCGTTGGACAGAAATGCTGTGACATTTGTTAACAATACTTTTGATGAGCATGTGGGGATACACCTGGGAAATGATTTTGCAAGCCACGATGTAATCCCAAGGGGACAGTAAGGCTGAGTCATGGTAATATGAAATCCTGGCAAGGGGTTGAATCAGCCATCGTCCCTGGCTGATGAGCTATCGGCAGCTGTGTATAAAAGAGGTGAGCTCGGACAGGTTCTCTCTCTGACTGTTGCTGATTCTATGACATCGGAACTCTGTCCCAGCGAACCTCTGCCTGATGGGATGCTGAACCTATGACTGAGGATCTGCGTATCCTGCTTGTACGGATGTGTATATATTGGAACTTGAAGAATAAAAGCCTCCAGGTATTTTTGGATGACAACTCGGTGTGCTAGAGTGGGTAGAGTGGGGTCAGTGCTGATGCTGTACATTACGATCTGCTGCTGCTCATGCTTGTTGCTGTTTTGATACTCTGCTATGTGTTTAATGCTCGCCTCTGGGACACTTTTGTTCAGAGCGCAGCGGTCGCTGGGAGGATTTTGTGCTAGGTGCTGTAAAATCAATCTCCCGACAGATTCACCACACCAACAGCCAGTAGCTGCCACCCTCTAGGTATCCTGGTAGAATTTTCAGATCATTTTCCTGGGATACCTTGGGTAGTATCGTTTAATGGAATAGCAGAAAAAGCTACGCCCTTCACTAAACTACAGATCCCAGGTTTCCATGGGCTGGAGCCAAGGCATGGAAAGGGTATCAAACGGATGCAACCGTGTGTAGCGATACATTCACAGAAAGTAGTTCCCATTACGTCAGCCTCAATGGAAGGGAGCCTGAGAGATGTGTTGAAAATATGCATCCCTGGCAAGGCTGCCGAGCTGTATCCAGAGAAGATGGGGGAAGGCTGCGTGCATACTTTTTCTTCCTTGTTTCTTTTTTCTATCTTCCTCTCCTCCAAATGTGCTTTGGAGTCTCAGAGGGAGGGCTGCAGGGAGGGGCAACATGAAAGAAAGGAGCATGCAGCTGTGAAAGTCTTTCCCTCACCAGCACCCCCCAGAACTTTATTTAAAGGCCTAGCAAATGATGATTCTAGCCTCCTGTATGTCACTAGCCTTTTAGACCTAGGGCAGTTACTTACGTGTCAGAGAGAAAGAGAGAGAGAGGGGGGGGGGAGGAAATAGATTTGCACGTCCTCCAACATTTCACACATGAACACCAGGGCCATTTCCGCACTAGCCTGTTATAGTGCTATTATTCCACTTTCAACATCCTATGGAATCCTGGGGTTTGCAGTTTAGGGAGGGGCCTGCAAAAGTTATTAATGAAGAAGACCAGATAAGCTATGAGAGGCTGTAGCGTTTTGCTTCTGTCTGAGCCCACAGGGAAGGGCAGGACTCTGCCTCTTCGTCTCCTTTCCCCTCTGCTGAGCTAACTGAGAGCAAACTCCTTTTGCACTTTGAACTCAGTTTGCAGCAACTGAAGTAAGCTGTAGACAAAAGGGGGAAAGTGCAGTGAGGAACAAGAAACTGGGACATTTTAAAAGCAGCTGAAAAAGAGGGACAACAGAAGATTAAACCGGCCTGTATCTGCCAAATGGGGACAGTTGGGGAGGTATGAGATTTGTAGAAAACCTACATGTGCTAATGTTCATGTATAGGTGAAAGTTTAAAACCCACCATAATTTAAATGGAAAGACAACGTATCACAACATGATAAGGAGGGACAGTGACTAGACACCCTATGCGCTTCTTCTTCCCGCTGTCTGGGTGCTGACTCTTGACAGGTAAGATTCAGGTCCCCTGCCTGCCCCCAGGGATGGAAGTTGGTGGTTTCCCATATTATTAGAACCATGAATCCACTCTGGTTTGAATGCAAACTTTAGTCTTTTTTAAATGTTCGACGGTATGATTAGGAGGGCTGCAACACATTCTGAAGGCAAATTGTCCCAGAGACTTCCAGCAGAGGCAGTTCATCCTCCCCCACTTGCTCCACTGGAAAAAAAAAATGCAATCTGGGCATTAGGGAGAAGTGAGGATCACAAGAACCGCTTTGGCAGGCTGTATGTGACTACAGGGGTGCACATTACTTTTGTTTGTGGTAAAGATGCCTTTGGAAAGGTCATCCCAGGAAACCAATGCTTTGGAAACTATGCAGTCCTATGAGGAGTGGCTTAGGGAGCTGGATATGTTTAGCCTGCAGAAGAGAAGGTTACGAGGTGCCATGATAGCCAAATTTAAATATTTGACAGGATGTCATACGGAACACGGGACAAGCTTGTTTTCTGCTGCTCCAGACACTAGGGCACAGAGCAATGGTTTCAAACTACAAGAAAAGGGATCCCAACTAAACATTAGGAAGAACTTCTTGATGGTGAGAGCTGTTTGACAGCGGAATATGCTGCTGCCTGGGAGACTAGATAACCATCTGTTGGGAGTGCTTTGATTGTGCATTCCTATAGGGCAGAGTGGGGTTGGACTAGATGGCCCTTGGAGTACCATCCAACTCTATGATTCTATAATCTGAGAACAACATCTGGAAGGGGAGGGAGGCTGGCCCTACACCCCTGGGGAAGAGGGCATCATCATCAAGAGGCCCCACCTAAAAGACATTGTAGCAGAGAAGAATGGGCTTCTGTGCCGCAGGCTGATGGGCCTATATGGCTCACAACACAGGAGTAATTGTTCCTCTCTCTTCCTTTTTTCCATAAAGGGAGGGAGCAGAATACCATATACTTCCCTGGAGTACTTCCAGAGCAGTGCATACAAAAAATAAGCCTCCGAGTTCAGCGGTTAGTCAGGCTCTAGCTAGCTAGTTGCTGTTTTTGTAAATACTGGAATAATCTTACTTTTTCTTCTGCTAGATACAGAAGTAAGGCAGTAAATACTAGCGTTAGCCAGTTAATGATGTGTTAACTTCCTGGCCCCTGGCTAGTGGAAAACCTGCCACATTTTCGACATTTTGTCACGTTCTTCCAAATTCATTATCAAACTTTGACCAGGAGCAGTGGCTATTCAGGCTTTGAGGCAGGATTCTAAAAGCTGAGGTCGTAGCTATGGAAGGAGGGAACTGGGGCTTTGACCCCAATAAGAATCCCGCCCACCCTATGAAATTATCCTTCCGTTCCCAAATTCCTAGCACCACAGTGACTTAAAGCTTCAGTTGAGCACTTGGAGAAAGAGATTTTCCGAGCTCAGAAATGGAGTTTAGGTATCCAAACAACAGGGGCAGGCAAAGCGACCGAACACAGCAGAGGAGCTTTAGTCTCGAATTATTTTCAGTGCCTTACTCTCTGTGGTGCTAGAAATTTGTGGACTGAAAGAAAATTGAATTGAGGGGGTCCCCAAAACATGTTGTTCGAACACTGTCGCAACAGCCCTTGGACATGTCTTGCTCTGCACGACCGTCTTAAGTTATCCAAACTGCAAGCACTCCCGGTCGTACTCCACAAAGGCAGTGGGGGAGAAAAAAAAGGCAGATCCGTCCGATAACACAAACCACTATGACAAAAAGCTGGCACGTGACCTGTACATTTATTTACAGCCAGGAGTGTGAAAATACACCCGCACTCTTAGAGGGCTGGTGCGGCTTCCATAAGATACACGCGTGCTCGCTCAGCCACCTGGGATTGGATGCATAGATGGAGGTCAGATCTTAGTACGGCTTCTATTTGGGAAAGAGAGCTCAAGCAGTGAGAAACCCAAGCAGAAGGGCACACCATGGGTGTGGGGAGGAAGGAAGTTCGTATAAGCTGCACCCCCATATCCTCTGCCATAGAAAAAGCCTCCACCACCCTGCTCTACACACACACACACACACACACACGCCCTTCCAGAGCTGAAGTGGACAAAACTTTAACAAAGCCACACTGGATCATCCTTTCCTAGCAAGAAACATACTTTCTGGTAAATGACCTGAAAGGACGAAGGGTCAGAAGTTGCATCATCCTTTGTTTTCCAGCAGCGGGAGTGTTGGGCCTGACCTTGGGAGACCCATCTTTTAACTCCCCAATCAACCCTGTGCGCTCTTTGTGGGTGGCCTCTGGCGTGCCACCCACACCAAGACCAAAAATAAGACCCTACGAGGGATCTGGGACTGCCCTGCCTCTCCTCTTCCTCTCCTCCGCTCGGCGGAGGAAACACAATGTGTGTTGACCTCATGCTCTAAGTATTGCCAGCCCCGCTCCACCGCGGCACCGGCCGGCCCTTGTGGGGGTGGTTGCCGGAGAAGGAAGTTGGCCACGTGACACGCCTGGTTTCCTCCGCATCAGGATGGGCGAGTCCAGTGCCCCTGGGCACCCATAGTCTGCCCCGGGACCCCGCAGGGGCCGTGTGGATAATCGAGAATGCCCCCCCTGCAAGGAACTGGCTGAAACCCAGAAGTGCTACTGATTACTTAGCACACATAAATACCCCAAAGGTACCAGATCCCATCTGATCTTGGAAGCTAAAGTGGGTCAGCTTTGCTTGGTACTTGGATTGGAGGCTGCCAACAAATCTCAGGTGCTGCGGACCATAGTTCAGAGGAAGGAACTGGCAAAACTACCTCTGAGTATTCCTTGCCTAAGAAAACCCTGTGAAATTTATGGGGTTGCTATAAGTCAGCAGGCAACTTGAAGGCATGTGCACACATGCACGCGTGTGTATATGTGCCTTCAAGTCACGTGTGTGCACATACGCACGCACGCACACACAGAGTAACCTCTTTAAAAGATGTATTGCTGCTCTTGAAGGCTTCCAGGAGAACCAAATCATTCTTTCTGTGATCCAAGAAAAGGGCAGTCTTGGAAGCCTGCAGAAATCAAGAGCCACAAAAACAACTGTGGGGACAGCGCGTGGCCCTAGAGCAGCACTTTGCTCGTTGTTATGTGCCTTTGATGTTTCCAGCTGATGACAACCCTATCACATAGTTGATGTTGTTTTAGCAAGATTTGGTCACAGGAGGTTTGCTGTTGCCTTCTTCTCTGAGGCTGAGAGAGTGTGACTTGCTCAAGGCCACCCAGTGAGCAAGTGGAGATTCAAACCCCGGTCGCCTAGAGTCGTTGTCCAGCAGTCTAAACCACCGCACCACACTGGCTCCCACAACTTTACTTTAAAATGACCCTCAAACCGCTACATGCTGGATTTTAAAGATTTCTTCAGAAGGAGTTTGCTCTTGCCTTCCTTCCTCTGAGGCTGAGAGAATGTGACTTGCCCACGGTCACCCAGTGGGTTTCCACGGCTGAGCTCAGTCAGAGAAATAGCCATCGAATAAACCCCAGACTACTACTCAGCCGTGTCGGAGTCACAACAAGCCAGAGAGCCAGCTTTTGCGCACATCAAACTGCATCACGGACTGAAGGCCTATACATTGTCTAACTGCTGCTGCGTGCCTTCCTGTGGTTTCGACTTACGGTGACCCTAAAACCAACCTATCACAGGTCTCTCTTGGCAAGATTTGTTCGGGGGGGGGTTTCGCTGTTGCCTTCTCTGAGGCTGAGAGAGTGTGATTTGTCCGAGGTCACCCAGTGGATTTCTATGACCGAGCAGGAATTTGACCCCGGTCTCCTAGACTCCCAGTCTAACACTCAAACCACTGCCCTACGCTGCCTCTCAGCGTCTTACAGGGAGTCAAAAGGGGAAGAGATACAGCGTCGGTGGCCCCAGTTTCAATAGCTCTCAAGGTGGAATAGATAAATTCCCGGAGGATGGATCTCTCTGTGGCTGACGGCTGCTAGCAGGGATGCCGAAACGCTATCCCACTGGAGGTCGAATGCTGGGAAACACAGGCAGGAGGGTACAAGCGCTCTCATGCCCGGCTGGCTGGCGTCCCACAGTTAACTGGACCACTCCTGTTACCACACTATACTGCTAGAGCACTATCATTCCACCATAACCGCCTCAGCAACATCCCGTGGAGTTCTAGGACTCGTAGTTTAGTGAGACCCAAGAGCCCCCCAGCCGAGAATTCTAAAAGCCCTTCCCTAAACTGCAAATCCCAGGATTCCATACAATTTCATCATGACAGTTAAAGTGCTGTAACAGCATAGTGTAATAAGGGACCCAGGCCATTTCTGCACTAGACTGTTACAGTGCTATTATTCCACTTTCAACATCCTATGGAATCCTGGGGTTTGCAGTTTAGGGAGGGGCTTTTGAAGATGGCCTTTGCAGACGGCCTTCGAGGCCCCTCCCTAAACCGCAAACCCCAGGATTCCATAGGATGTTGAAAGTGGAATAACAGCACTGTAACAGTCTAGTGCGGAAATGGCCCCAATGTCATCTAGCAGTGCTTATTCTACTCTCAGGGGGAGGTGATGAATCCCTCTTCCCCTTGGCCTCAACTGCTTATCTGAGAAATGGCTGCAAGAAGGCCAAACATTATCACTTCACTGGGAAAAAGAATGCGTGTGATAAGAAGTTCCAAAACATTGCACATGATCTGATACCAGAATTGTAAGTCATTCAAGAAAAAACCAGTCATACACCCTCGCCGCATGTTTTTCTCCTCTGCTGTTCTGGGTTTCTCTAGGTTGTTAACTCACAAGGTTAGGGAAAGGGGTTAGAACAGTGGTACCCCCTCGAGAGGCTCTGGAATCCTGCTCCCAGAAGCCCTGGTCTGCTTGGCCGGCAATCAGGAATCTTGAGACCTAAAGTCCCAAACACCTGGAAGGCCAAAGTTTGGGAACCACCGGGTTAAAACACAAGCGATTCTCTGTAACTAGCTCAGCTGGCCTCCACCGAGGCCAGTTTCTCAAACTCTCTTCCCATCGGGGAGCTGACCCCGGGGCTAACAGAGGAGAACTGCTGTGTGCCCCCCACCCAGGGCAGTTCCTGCCTGTTGGTGGCAGGCTCCGAAACGGGCGAAGGTGAGGAGGAGGAAATGCTGGGGGAAGAAAAGGAAAAAGTCTGCACAGATGGTCTACATTAGGTCTGCTCGCTCGCTCGCTGAGCTTTGGGAGAGCCGTGCGTGTCTTTTTGCCACACACGCGCACACGACACGCCCGGCCTCTCCCTTTCCCTTTCTAGGCCTTCCCCTCGGCAGCTCAGAAGGGCAAAGGGGTCAGCGCAAAGGGGTGCGCGCAAGGCGGTCTTCTTTCGGCCCATCTGGGGGATGCTCTGGGAAGGACGGGAGCTAGCTTCCTGCCCTCCCAGAGTTTTGCTCAAGCAGGAAGGAGCCGTTTCCTGCCCAAAGATCGGCTCCGGTTCTAAAACCCACGCCGCTCCAAATCTTTCGTCGGGCGGGGGCAGGACTGGCGGTGGGACTTCTTACGCTACAGAGCAGGGTGACCTCCTTCTAAGCATCTGCCAAGCACACAAGGCCCAGTGGGCACGGCCGGGCACGGGTCACTCCCTGGGGCCAGGGGCCAGTGCCGGTGGTAGGCAGGATGCAATCTTAGCAGCAAGGCCTTGAGGGGCGCTTCCTGCTTCTGTGGAAAGCGCAGAACAAAAGGGTCCTGGGGATGCTCTTGTTTCCAAAATCAAAACTTTTAAGCAGAGAAAGCCATTTCACAGTGGGGGGTGGGGGGAGGTTCTCAGGGATTCCCAGTCTAATCAAGAAGATAAAACCTCGACAGCAAAGTCTAGGCAGCCATCTTCTCAACAGCGGGGAAGCAAAGTGCCCATGTGCAGAACTGGGGAGCTAAGATAGGGCTCCCCGTGGCATGGTAGAGTCAAGACGTCGGCTCACTGGAGGAAACCCCCAGTGTGGTTGTGGTGGGGTTACAAAATGACACCCAGCTGGGATCCCTCTGAAAGGCTAACACGGTCACAAGGGGCACATCGTAAGATGTTACGGCCTGCGGGGCTGGTGGAGCAGAAGGCGGGGGTCACCAGGGGAGAGAAGCCAGGGGTTACCAGCGTCCGAGCCAACTACATGGCCTTTGCCACCCGAAGTCTTCCTTGCAAGGTTGCAGCGGCCCCTCCTGCTGGCGGGTAGGGGTGTTGGGAGTAAGGCGGACGCTGCCCCATTTGCCAGACAGCAGGACCACCCCACAACTAGGGTGCAGCCAAGGCACAGGGGGTTGTTAGAAGCCAGTTCGCTTTAAGCTGTGGGACTGGTGGCAAAGTCAAGGTGCGGGGAGAGGCGATTCAGGCATCTACAGCAGCTTGAGAAGCCCCCTTCTGAAGCAGCAAACATTCCGACCTGTGCCTGGTGAGGTACGTGATGGTAGCGGAGGAGCGTCCGCAGAAGAAGGCTCAGGGAGAGCACCGAGTCCTGGTGAGGGAGGCGCACACCAGCGGAGGACCCAAAGAGCAGCGGAAGTGGGACGGTGAGGCTCAAGTCAGCAGATAATGAGGAAGCCCTCTCCTGTCGGGAGCTGTATAGGGACGAGGGGTCTGTTGGATGAGCAAGGTGGGAACTTCAAAGACACGCGGATGGATCCTGCCCTCCAAAGTTCCAAGCCAGAACCCACCGGCAATCTGGGAATCAGCAGCGACCATCCTGTCATCCAGAGCGGCTCCAGTCTCTCTCGGCTGCACGGCCTCCAGGACATAAGGCATCGCAAACAAAACACGGTCCACCGTTCCCACCGGAGAAGTTTTCCTTGCGGTTCACAGGTTGCTCTCAGTTCCACCCTGAACTTCCAGCCCACCCCAGCACGCACGCACGCACACGCACACGCACACACACTCAGACCCCTAACGCCGTCAGGGCCCCCGAGCTGGTGATCTTCTTGAATCTGTTAGCAGCGCAGACGCCAATGAAGTTTTTCTGTTCAATTGAAAGAAGAAGAAAAAACAAGGAATTAAAAAGAGAATAACAAGGCTTACACTCTCATGCTATAAAGGATGAGCACAGATGTTTTGCTTTTCAATAATATATCAAGATCTTGCACTGAGAAAACAAGCATTTTACAATGTAAGTTCTGCAACTGAAACATCTTTCCATCTTGGACTTCTTTTGAAGAATTTAGTTAACTTCAAAGGACTGTGCAATATTTACAGAGTCACTTGTTAGATTCTGAAATTTCAACTGGTACTCCTGACCCGCATTACAGATAATATCCTCATAGCTTCGAAGAGTTCCCCTCTTGGAATCCTAGAACCGTACAGTTGGAAGAGACCCCCAGGACCTAGTCCAGTTCAGTCCCTCATTCTGCCATGCAGGAAGGCACAATCGAAGCACTTCCTTTGACAGATGTCCATCCAGCCTCAGTTTAAAAACCTCCAAATCAGGTATTCTTTTGAACTCCAACTCTTAGAGCCAGTGGCCATATACTGGTTGAGGAATCTGGAAGCTGCAGTACAAAAAAGGCAGCTTTCCCAGGCGTAGATGCTCTGTGCTTTTTCCTTTCTTGAAGCCAAGATTTGCAGCCAGTTCTAAATGGCACGTACCACACCGAATGTTTGTACAGTTGTTGTGTGTTGTCAAGTGACAGGATGAATGAGAGATCCCCAAGACCCTCGTCATCAAGAGCCCTACTCAAGTCTTGCACACTCGAGGGTGGCTGTGGTTTCAGTCCCTCCTATTGCCGTCCACTTTCTCAGGCATTGCCATCATTTCCAATAAGTTGTGCCATCTCACAATTTGTCCAAACTACAGTAGCCTCAGTCATTTCTGTACTGATGATGTGTAAAAGAATCAGAACCTGGTTGCTTAAGGCTACAACATCAGAACACAAATCCTATTAGCTATGTGCATATAATGGTGTTAAAAATCTTGCAGCCCCATTCTGCCCCAGCAGAGACCAGTTGTCCAAATGGTGCAGAAGAAAACTAGATCCCCGAAGCCTGGGTCTCTTTCACACTAGGAAAAAAAAGTCATTTTGATATAAAAAACATTGATATCACTTTAATTGCCACAGCTCCATCCCTTGGAATCCTGGGATTTGTATTCCCATGAGCTATTTAGGTCTCTGCCAGCAAGCTCTAGTTCTCTTCCAAACTGTGAACCCCCAGGATTCTGTAGTTACGGCAGCTAAAGTGTTATTAAAGTGCTATCATTGCCTGGTGTGTGAAGCAGACCCCAAAAGCTAAGGGTGAAGTCAGACATCACATTTTAGGATGGCAGGGTGGTTTTGGAACCACTCTCAGCGCAATGACACTGACTCCGAAATTCCTCTCCAGACTTCCTCTCTTGGTGAAGGGGGGCGGATAGCTTTGCCAAGTTCGTCTTAACGACTGACTGGTGACGGTGAAGTCATCGTCCCAAGAGGAGATCAGCACTTCCAAGCTACTTCACCCCCATTTTACAGAAGTAGCAGATCCATTGATGAGTTGGAAAATGTAAATGTAAGGCTTTAATTTTTTTTTTTTCAAGAGAGCCACTTTCCCAGAAGTACAGGCGTCCCCCAGTTTTTGACAGCTCATTTTCTCCTCGTATTCCCCCTTCAGGAAGAAGGCAAGAGGAGAAGAACTGGTGAAAGACTGGCTTCCACTTTTCAACAAATTCCACTTTCTGACCCTGCTCCGGTCCCTAGCCCACCAAGTGAGTGGGGGATACCTATCTAATGTAAGGGCAAGACTGATGGCTGGACATAATTGGCTGGTATGCATGCCAGTCATTTCAGTGGCAAAACCAGGAGGAAACGGGACACATGCACAGCTAAGAGATCTGTAATGAATTCTGTCTCTACTGTAAGTCTGCCTAGATTCTGTATCTCCAGCTGCTAGGGATTCCAAGCTTGTCCATGCTAGACATGATAAATGGGGATTTTAGCAACTGTAATCCGAAAGTGCAACTTTACTCTGGATTCTTAAGAAGACACTCAGAGGAAAGCATAGCTACACAGCACCCCACAGAATCACAGAAATAAAAGCAAATGTTAACCAATTTATCTGTCCAGCCCTCTCTCCCCAAAACATAGAGCCATCTCCATTCTACTTGGTGAAGGAGGAAGACAACTATCTACAAGCCAGTGCAATGACTCACACAAGTGAGCGAGCCAAGCCACACAGAAAGTGAAATCTTGCAGATATGGCAGGCTTCCTCCTCTCCAGTTCCGCGACTGCCCCTTCCATTTTCTTACCTTCCAGCGCCTCCGCATCACATATTTCCGGAGCAGGACTTGGGATTTGAGACGCCGGTTGACCTGCCCAGCCTTCTCCGCCAAGTTGTTCAGCCAGGGGTGATCAAGGCACTGTGCTGCATTCATGCGTCCGCTGTGGGGTTGGTGAGGAGAGAGAGAGGAGTTACAGGGGAGTCCCTTCCTACCTGGAGCCCCTGACTAGGGTCTCTCAGCAAGCAAAATTAAACCAAATATTCTAATCTATATGCTAAATTATTTTGCAGGATTTTCTCAACTGTGTAGGGGAAGGAACAAGACTGGGGTGGGCAACTTCAGCGAATCCAGAGGGCAATATTTCGGCCCTTCCCATAACTGCAAGCCCCAGGATTCCATAGGATGTTGAAAGTGGAATTATACCACTATAACAGTGTAGTCAGTAAAGGCCCCGAGAGAAGGGCCTCTCCTGATGACCACAGAGCCTGGTCCAGCTCGTACGTGGAGATACCGTCTGCCAGATACCCTGAGCCTGAGTCATATAAGCCTTTGTAACCATAACCGGCACTTTGAATTGTCCTTTGAAGTTTGTCCAGAGGGGGCTGGCCCTGGCCTTTCTCTGAGGCCAAGAGAGTGTGACTTGCCCAAGGTCCCCCACTGGGTTTCCATAGCGGAGCAGGGATTTGAATTCTGGTCTCCCAGAGTCCTAATCCAAATCCAAACCACTACAGCACTTTTCTATGCCCCCTAGTTTCCCAACATTGAAATCTGTCTGTTGTTAACAGCTGGGAAACCAGATTAACTTCTCTCCTAAAGAGTCTGCATTTTTTTCTTGTCCTTGAAAATTGTATTGTTGTTACGTGTCTTCCAGTCATTTCTGACTTATGGTGACCCCACCACCGGGTTTTTCTGAGCCTGAGAGCGTGTGACGTGCCCAAGAAAGCAGGTGGGGTGTGTCTCTTTTTTCTCTAGGTGACCTCACTTCTTACAGTGGACGGAGCCAATGTTTCTCAATCCCTATCTAGACCCAGACCTTTTGTCCTTGACAATCAAGTTGGAGACAAAGTCTTTAGCTTCATCGGAGATGCCCTCAAAGGCTTCCTCATCAAAATACCAGCTGGCCGCCAGGACGTTGTTCAAGGTTTCCGTATCGTTGTCTCCCAAGAATGGGGAAAGTCCACTCAGCCTGAAAGATGAGAGATGAAGAGGAGAGCGTGAATCAAAGCTCATTAGGAATTAAAATAAACCTCTGGGAACATAGTTTCATCTACTTGGCGAAATTCAGTTTCTCAGCATCCAGAGGTCTGGCTGCACAAAACCTCCAAACCCTCAGGTGACTGTGTAGGATGATGGAGAATCATTGCCTTGCTGGAGCCACGGAATGAAGAGATGCTCAGCAGCGTTGAAGCTTGGCAGATTGAAGGTGGGAACTATCTGAAGGTCAGGAGACAGAGCTTGGAAAAGTTCCTCTTTTTAGACGACAGTGCCCAGCATGCTGGATGGGGAGATTCTTGCAGCTATCATCGACAAAATGAACTTTTTCCAAGTTTTGAAATAAAGGATCTACTGACAAGAACTACCAAGCACGCTGGACTACCAATGACAAGGACTACCTTGATGGGTCTGACTTAGGAGCCTTCTGGTTTGGAACCTCTGTTGAAAAGCAGTTGCCAGATGCCTTTTTAGAAGTTATTGTACCTTCCCTTGGTGTTTGCTTCAAGCATCTGGTATTATTCAGAGATACACTGCCTATGTCCGTGGACACTCAGTACCGCAAGAGCCACAGAAGGAATATCTCACTATGGGTTTTCTTAAAGCCTTCTGAGCTGGGATGCTGAGCGGATTAGGAGAAAACAGGGGGGACCCCTTGGAGCTGAGTGGACTGGGACGCTTCTAGAGGAGTGCTGGTGAGCTTGTGCAATGGAACTCCAGTCCCCATCAGGTCCTGGACAGCCTGGCCAACGTTGGGCCATGATGGTAGTTGTAGTCTGAGAGCTCCTAGTCAGCCACAAATTCTCCCACCCTCATTTTAGGGGCAAACATAATCCCACAGCTCTCAGTTCCATGACAGTTTTTGAAATTAATTTTAAACCAAGAGGTGCTGACTGAGCCTAGGGAAGTTCCTTTTCATTGGACTTCAACTCCCTGAACTCCCATGCTGGTTTGGAGGATTCTGGGGCATTCTGGGAGTTGTACTGCGGTTCCAAAAAGGAATTTTTCCAAGCTTCGGGTGCAAAAGAGCACCCTTTCCCTCTGACATTAAACCTCTCTGACCTCACACCCCACAAGACAAAAGGCATGGATTCTCCACGCACAAAGAAACAAGGGACACATCTCGAGATGCTCAAAAGATGGTTATTCTTTGGTAGAAAAGCCAATAAGCTTGGCTTGTCTACCAATAGACAACCATCTTTTGAGCATCTTGAGACCTGCCTCTTGTTTCTTCTGCTGATTCCACTGAACGATCCACGTTTTTTTCGTACCAATGGATTCTCAGTGCCCCACAGCCTCCTCCCCACAAGTTCTCACTCACAGCATGTACGTAATCACTCCCATGCTCCACATGTCGGTGGTGTAGGAGACTTGCTCGTAGCTGACCACCTCGGGTGACAGGAATTCTGGGGTGCCAAAGTTGACCTTCAGCTTCTCTCTGGGGTTGAATCTGGGAGGGGAAGAGAAACTAGTGTCTGCCTTGGTACCATGGGTGCACAAATGCTCTCTCTCACACACATGTATTCACAATTCTCAAGAAGGCCTTCATTCGTTCACCTTATTTATATCCCTCTCCTTTCCCCAGAAGTTTTTTTTTTCCCCCAGAAAGTTTTTCTGGGAGAAAGAAGGCAAAGATACGGGCATCAGACTCTGGGGAAAAGGTTTTGGGAAAGAGACAAGGCTGGCACTTCCAGTGGGAAGAACTTTCTCCTGCCTTCCCTTTCTTTGGAACCACGTCGAGAAAGCCCCAAGGCGGAGCAGGAAGGCAGGCAGAAGAGGGAAAAGAAGATGGTTGGTGTCTGGCCACCTTCAGAGCATACCTTCGGGCAAGTCCAAAATCGATGATCTTTACCATGTGACCCGTGGCATTTACGCACAGAATATTCTCGGGCTGTGGGGCAGAGAAAGTAGGTTAGTGCTTTGGGAAAGAGCTCTAAAAAGGAGCATCAGAGAGAGGACGAGTGGGTGGGAGCAGGAAAAAGGAGTTCTGCCCTTCAGGTAGGAATATTGGTCTAAGTGGGCTAACCAGATCCTAGTAATTGGATTTTGGCCAGGGCTCTCAAAGGGTGGCCCTCAAGCAAATTAAGCCCATGTTAGAGTTGGGTGACCAGTCACAAAACAGTGCACATTAAAGGCGAGATACATAGGTGAAGAAAATCGTTTGCTATAACAGACAGACATCTTCCACCATGCTAAACCTTTTATTTGGTTGGGCTACCACCGCCTCCCAAAACTATATATACCAGCATTCCACAGGAGCTAAAAGAGTTTACCAAACTGCTGTAACTGTATAGCGTAGGCATCCTGCTGGCGACCTCTTAGCACTTAGCCCCAGTGTTTTGTCCCTCCTCGTGTTGCTCCCTTTCAAGAGCCTGCAGCCCTTGGCTTCTGCCAAGCAGTTGGTTCTCCATGAGGCACGGTGGCATCATACCTTGAGGTCCAAGTGCAGCACCCTCATCTGGTGCATGAAGAGGATGCCGTCACAGATCTGCCGCACAAAGACCATGCAGTCCACCTCAGTCAGTTGGTAATCCTCGTCAATGATCCTCTCAAAGAGCTCCCCACCTTCCACGCTGGACACAGAGAAGGGGTTGCATGAGTCCAGGACTGCCTACATCATCACTATAAGTGAGCCTAAAAACAGAGCGTTGGGAAGTTACTTTTTGGATTACAGTTCCCGGAATCCCCATAGCCACGAGCCAAGGGATTCTGGGAGTTGCAGTGCAAAAAAAGAAAACTTTCCCAAGCTCCAGTTAAAAACCTTTCACTTGTTTTCCCGAGCTTGATCTTTCATTTGCCTCTTCTCAGGATCTCACATTTCTTCTGTACTTTCTTTACTTTCTTCTGTACTTCCTTTCCTTTCCTAACTTGTTTTTGTTCTTAAGATTTCTCAATCCTGTACAATTTTTGGCAGATCTCCTGCTTTCCTCCCATTCTCCTACTTCCTGTGCCAAGAAAAAAAAATGGAATTCCACCACCTGAGTTGAGCATTCATTTTGGCATTAACTGCCATATTATCCACTGCCTGTTTTCCAAGGAATTAGGAGCCGCTTACACAGAGATAGCCTCCTTCACCATCAGAACCGCCTAAATACCCAAAAGACATGATCTTGGAAGCTAAGCAGGGTCAGCCCTGGTAATGACTTGGATGGGAGACCGCCAATGAATCTCAGGGGCTGTAGGCTATATTTCAGAGGAAGGAACTGGCAAAAATACTGCTGAGTATTCCTTGCCTAAGAAAAACCCTACAAAATCCATGGGGTCATCATAAGTTGACAGGCCACTCGAAGGCACACCCATACACAATTCTACAAGACAGGTAAGTCTGAGCGAGAGCAGCGTCCTGAAGATCACCAGGTGAACTTCCTCACAGAGCAGCAACTTCAGTCCTGCTGACAGAGGCCTGGTTCACTACCCCAAACCATCTCTTAACATCGATAACATTAGCGTCCATATTTGAAATAATTTGTTTGCTTGCTTGCTTGCTTATTTGATTGCTATCACGCTTTTCTCTTGAGCGGGACTCACCTGCGAAGCGTCTCCTACGGTAGAAGCCTGAACCGTGTGGCCCTCCAGATGCTGCTGGACTGCAACTCCCAGCAGCCTTAAACAATGAAGGGAGTTGCGATCCAATCGAATATCTGAAGGGCCACATAATTCCTATCCCTGCCCTATGGCAAAAGTCCACCCAACTCAGATAAAAAGGTTACCCCCTCCTTAGAGTTCCCCATTCTTGGCCACGTCCTTTTCAACACTATTCTTGTGAAGACCAGAAACACGATCGTTTAAAAGAAAGCAAAATGAAAACAAACACAAAACCCAGAGGTTCCCATCCTGCCATAAAGTGAGGCCTGAACTAGGGAGCTTCCACATGCACAGCGAATACTTTGCTTTTCAGCTACAGAGGCCAATCCCATTACCACGAGGACATGCCCACATCCCACTTAGTTGCCTCCTCTCTCTCTCTCTCTCTCTCTCTCGTTCTCTCTGGCAACTCACAACTCCATGAAGAGCATGATCGTCTTTGGCGTCTCAATGGCATCATACAGTTGAATCAGATTCCGGTGGTTCAGCTGGTTCATCACATCAATTTCCACTTCAACCATCTCCTGCAAAGCAGAGCCGGTGGGTTACAGGGCGGAGCAGCGACTGGCGAAGGTCGGAGCAGGCTGCAGGTCTCCGCGCTAGGAAAGCACGAGGCCAGCAAGCA
Organism: Cyclura pinguis; assembly: GCA_030412105.1. Lineage (NCBI taxonomy): Eukaryota > Metazoa > Chordata > Lepidosauria > Squamata > Iguanidae > Cyclura > Cyclura pinguis. The sequence goes on from CM059602.1 coordinate 4,197,290, forward strand.
GAGAAGTTGCCACAGGAGGGTAGATTTCTGATAACATCCTGTGTGGATCCTGGTTTCCAGAACGTCTCAGCCAGAATGACCACGGGATTCCAAATCCCAGAATCCCCAGCCAGCAGGAATCTTCCTGCCAGAGACGTGCCCCAGCTTGGAAACATTACTTTTCGGACGCCATTCCGTCCCCCCACCTCCAAATTCCCAAAGAGCTCTGAACTCTGCAGGTAACTGGAAAATCATCCTGTACTCTACATCACACAGGCCATTTCCACACGAGTTTGTTATAGCGCGATGATTCCACTTTCAACCTCCTATGGAATCCGAGGGTTTGCAGTTTCGGGAGGGGCCAGCCGGCCCCTCCCGAAACTGCAAACCCCCGGATTCCATAGGAGGTTGAAAGTGGAATCATCGCGCTATAACAAACTCGTGTGGAAATGGCCACTGTTATGACACTTTGATACCACTTTAAATGTCTTAGCTCCAGTCTACGGAACCGTAGGTCAGCAAGATTTGTAGCTTGGCGAGATACTTAGAATACTTTGCTAGGGAGCTGTAGTTTACTCCACTGAACCACAGCTCCTAAAGTACCCAGATTTTAACCCAGTCCCTTTTTACAGGCTACCCTGGGAATCGTAGTTCAGGGGAACAGAGCTCATTCTAGCAGACTACTGCAAACTGTAAATCCTAGAATTCTGCAGGTTGGTGCCAAGGCAGTTAAAGAAGTATCGGACAACTATAACAGTGTAGTTTGGACACGCATTCTGTGACTCAGAGACAGAGTGTACTACACATCACTCCACACAGTCTGTAAACCCTTTGCTGTAAGTGAAAAAGAAACTCTTCTCATTACAGCCGTCCTGGAACGCCACGCATGAAGCCACACCTAACACTCAACGTCCTGAACCAAAATCATGCCGCTGCTACCCTCTGTAGCCGTGAGATCCCCCAGAAGACATACCCTGTCTTTCGGACTCTGCTTCTTAATTGTTTTCACAGCAAGCTTCAGGCCTGTCTCCTTCACCGTGCACACGCGGACCTCTCCAAACTTCCCCCTGTGGTAAGAAAGAAACACAACACAAAAACAATACTGCAGGAACAACCGGTTCCTTCAAAGTCCTTCCCAACAGTTCTTTTTACTTTCCCCTGTGAGGCATTTAATTTAACTCCCTCATTCTCACGGCATACTAGTTACAACAAAGGCCATTTCTGCACTAGACTGTTATACTGCTATTATTCCACTTTCAACATCCTATGGAGTCCTGGGGTTTGCAGTTTAGGGAGGGGCCTTTGAGGCCCCTCCCTAAACTGCAAACCCCAGGATTCCATAGGATGTTGAAAATGGAATAATAGCACTAGAACAGTCTGGTGCGGAAACAGCCTAAGTCTAAGGCTGAATCTAATGAGCGCTGTTTCCCAGCCCCAGTTTGACTCCTTTATAGCCACGCATACTTGCTTGCTACACGGGACCCCCATGACGTCGCCACATCAGTATAAGGGATGTTTCTACTGTGTGCACATGTTCACCGTATCAGTTTATGTCTGGTCACACAACTGCAGCAGCTTTTTTTTTTTTTAAGTTCCCATAATACACGCACACATTCGCTTAACCGAACAGCCTTTGCTTGCTCACCCGTGCTGCTATAAAGTGAAACTGGTAGAGAACGGGGAGGTGAAATGCTGACCTGTGAACGTGGGCAACGGTAGGTAGATAAAGGCACGCACACCAACCCCACGGAACAACCATTCCACGGTGGAAACAAGCCGGTGACTTAGGTAGTCACCTGGCTTAGGTGGCTAGCCGTTAATCTGCCTCCCCGGCTCTCGACTGCACGGCGATCCCAAATTGTGGGTCAAACCACGCATTCTGAAAACCCGTTTCTTCCCAAAAACAGTAAACTGGAGGTTTTTAAAAACCACATCAAGGAGACCAGGGTTCAATTCTCCACTCAACCGTGGAAACTCACTGGGTGACACGGGGCGTGTCACACACTCTCAGCCCCAGAAAACCCTGTGATAATTTCACCACAGGGTTGCCATAAGCCAGAAATGACTTGAAGGCACACGACAACAAATCAAAAATAAATGCTTTCACATCAGAAGGAGAGGAACGCCACATGTTCCCACAGGACTGGGATTGAGCTAAGGGCAACTGATTTAGCTTGTGTAGATTCCAGCCTAAATCAGCCACCCCATCTTCATCCCTCTCTCCTTGTTTCCTTTTCTCTATTTGCTGCATTCTATATTGGGAACTCTGAGCAGAGAGCAGAGAGTCTTTTGTCTCTTAAACTCCTGGGTACTATGCACCCTGATCATATGGAAATACTACTGCAGCTACTACTATGACTTAAGAGTTTGGAAAAGTTACTCTTGAGGGTTTACAGCTCCTAAAATCCTCCAGCTACCGTGGTCCTTGAGCAAGCTGAGTGTAGGATTTTGGGAGCTGTAGCTCACAAAAAGTAAGTTTCCCAAGTTCTGCATCTAGAAGAAAGGTCCATCCGTCACTAAGCAAGCAGATGCCCAAGCCAGAGGAAGGGGTCAGTGAGAGGATTCAGGCTCCTTCCCCTTCCTTACCCTCCTAGCATCTCCTTGGTGTTGATGTTGTAGGTGTCTTTGAATTCTCCTTCCCTCAGTTTGACAATGCGATGGTTGAAAGGCGCGGGTGGTGGAGGAGTGTCATCTGGAAGACAAGGGGATAAAAGAAAAGACCATTGGCCTAGGAGATGCTTGTCCTTCCCCGAGCCAGCCCGGGTTTGTTGGAATGCCCAGGGCTAAGCGTCGACAGTCCATGCCAAGGAAAGGCCAGGACAGCCTATGGCCTCGATGAGAGAAAAAAGTTTGCAGCAATAAAGCCTGCATCCTTTCAGTATTTGGCGAGTCTACATTCCGGCTTGCAAGTATTCCAAACCTCTGTACACGACAGCCAACCCTGTTGCAGGGGCTGCTGGCCGTCCCTGTGACCCCACGAGGCAGGCCGCTCAAAACAAGGCACATCGGTTCTAGGAGGAAACTTCCAAGGCACGTTCCCGTGCTGACACCTACTGGCAAAATTGTAGGCGTCCATTGAAAGAATGAGAATTAAGGAGGTGTAGTGCTTTGAGAGCTGGACTGCAACTCTGCAGGCCAGGATTCAAATCTCCACTTGGCCATGGAAACCCAAGTCACACTTTCTCAGCTTCAGAGGAAAGCAAAGGCAAACCCTCTTTGCACAAATCTTGCCAAGAAAACTCCATGGTAGATTTGCCTTGGTAACAACTTGAAGGCACACAACAACAAGAAATGTTAAGATCATGAGGGACAGGACCTTGTCTGTGAGCAGCCAGGAATTATCTTTGCCCCAACGTATGTTCCAAAGAGGGCCAACCCAGGCCATTTCCACACTACACTGTTCTAGCGCTATTAGTCTACTTTCAATATCCAGTGGAATTCTGGGGTTTGTAGTTTACTGAGGCCAAAGATGCCCCTCCCAAAACTGCAAACCCCAGGATTCCATACGATGTTGAAAGTGGAATAATAGCACTATAACGGTGTAGTGTGGAAATGGCCCCAGCCTACTCAGCAACACAAGCTGAAGTTGTTTGGGATATAAGCTGTTTGGGAGCACCAGCAAAAGAGAATGCAACCTGTAGGATAACACACCTTCGAGATTCCTTGCAATACTGCTGAGAATACTGAGGTCTTAGGTGTCATGTAGAGGTGCATACGACCTAGGAACTGGGTCCCTGCTGCAGCCTTCCAGCCAAGGGTTTGACCTTGTACCTGGCAGCTTGAACTCAACGGCTTGACAAAATGACATCCAAGGATTTGGGGGGGATTTAAAAGTAGGGCTAGTCCATATCAACAAGCGGACTGGGTCACGACCACCTTGGAAAAGTTGGCTTGATGGGATTCTGCAATTTATAGTTCAAAGAAGTAATTTTTTAAAGCTTTGCTTCTTGTACCGTCAGAGAAGGCTGGTGGTGAGAACTGAGAATGTGGGAAGTTGCCTTCCCACATTCTGGCTATGTGTTGATCTACAAAGCCCTAAACCAGTGGTTCTTAAGCTTTTCTTTATCACGGATCCCCTTTAAATATACTTTGTTGCTACAGACCACCAAAACCTAACTTTTGGGGCTGTATGTGTGGTAGCAAGGAATGTCACATCCTTTCTCTCTGCCACTCAGTGTCATTCACTTGCATGTTCCCACCGCATGCAGAAGTAGCAAGTGCTGAGTACATTTTTTGCTACCAAACAGTTTCATAACTTTTGAACGGTTTGAGACGTATTGCAGTGAGAATTTATGCAAACGACGTCTGTCCCTGGCTAAACACTCTCGCTCTTTGAGATCAGTGTTTGACCGTCCATCTGATTTCCTTCCTCCCTTTCCTTCCTTTCCTTCTATTTTAACTGCAAAAGCTCATAACATTTCTTCAAGCATTTGCCGACCCCCTGTGAGGCCATCGGAGCCACCCAGGGGTCTACGGACCCCAGGTTAAGAGCCACTTCTCTGAATTACTTGGGGCAAAGATACCTGAAAGACCACCTTCTCCCGTATGAGCCTGCCAGAGATCTGAGACCTTCGGAGGAAGCCCTGCCGCACGTCCCAACACTTTGTGAAGGTTCGTTGGTGGGTGCACGTAACTGGGTTTTCCCTGTAAGCAGCACCTCTGCTGTGGAACTCCCTACCCACGGAAGCCAGGCTGGCCCCATCTCTTGCAAGCTTCCGGCAGGCAGTCACAACAGTGCCGTTCTGCTTGGCATTCAGCGATTGAAATTGCCGCTTTAACTGTTTCAAAACTGGATTCTAGGACTGTTTTAGACTGCTTTTAGGAGTTTTAAAGCAGTATTTTAATGTGTTTCTAAAACATTTTTTTATCTTTGCATTGTTTTAATTGATCTTTATCTACTCATTGCCTCTGGAACCCTTGTGGGCTGGGAAGCATTGCAGTAAGACTTAAATAAAATAATAAAATCAAAATTAAATAATAAAATTAAATTAAATTAAATTAAATTAAAATAAAATAAAATAAAATAAAATAAAATAAAATAAATATGGCCCTCTCCAGCTCCAGACTGGATATGTAGAAAGACAGGTTGTGATGCCTCTTCTCTTTTCTAGCATATCCAATGAACCCGGAATGATACAGGGCATCTTTTATGAGTGGCTGAAAGACTTCTGGGAATTGGTAGACAATTCAGGGTCTGTCAGCACCTTTGGCCCACCTGCTTGTCTTTTTGGCAGAGGGGGGACATAATCTTTACTGATTTTTAGCAGAAGATGCAAACCAACCAACCCATGACCACAGAAAAGGAAGGAGGAAAAAGAGAGAACAAGAGGAAAGGAACAAACCACACACACAAACAATGTAGACGTATAACTAGAACAAAAAATAAACTGAACTGAACTAAAAAACAGTAACACAACTCATGACTAAAAGACTCGTCTCTTACTCTAAATGCATCCTAACTACACTAACTAACATACAAAGGGACTCTAGCCCCCCATAGCAATCATGATGAGAAAGAAAAGCTCATCCATTTCCTAACTGTCCCCATCCATTCTCCCAATTAATACCCCTTGCAATCTTTGCTCAAAGCACACTCGGTGAGTCTGAGGTGTGCATCTTGCCCCCGTTGTGATGTTGCCCCGTCTTTCTTCCTTCCCCTTCCCAACCCCGGGACCAGGGGGTGGGCAGAGTGCAGCTCTGGGGCAGCATGCAGTCCCCAAGGCTGTTTTTCCAGTCGTTGAAATGCTCCGACAGCCCCTTTTCTAACAAGAAAAAGTGAAAATTTCCTGGAGCAGCAATTCCCCTTTTAAAATAGGTTGCAGGGACCCTTTTCGCTATAGTTTCTGTTTCAAAACCAAGGACAGCATGCAAGCCGTTTCTGTATTTGGTTGTTCTTCTTCTGTGGGTTTGTCCATTTTTGTTTTTGTTTTGCACGTACGACCCTGAAGATTCCCAGGGGTAGAAAATTGGTCTTTGGACCCATCGCTATGGCCATTTCCGCACTAGCCTGTTACAGCGCGATGATTCCACTTTCAACATCCTCTGGAATCCTGGGGTTTGCAGTTTCGGGAGGGGCCGGCCGGCCCCTCCCGAAACTGCAAACCCCAGGATTCCAGAGGATGTTGAAAGTGGAATCATCGCGCTATAACAGGCTAGTGCGGAAATGGCCTATGCCTTGCCGTTCACCTCCTGGCTGTTTACAGCGAGAATGTGGCTAGGAAGACAAAGGAGAGGAAGATTTCTCCTTTGTTTATGTGACAAAGCACACAGATTGCTAAATCTCAGGTCTGAGAGACCTGAGTTAAACTCTCTGCCCTCCCACCATCACCACCCACCGCCCGTAATGCAAATGTCACCCTCTCTCAGCCACAGATCACCACCTGTGACATGTCAAAAGAGCGGCCTGCCTCATAATATTATCATGAAGGCAAGCACAAAAGAGATTATGGCAGCTTTTTGCCCCAAACCTCCCCTCAATATTTCCTTCTTAGGCAAAGCATCACCTGGCGCATTCTCGACAGTGGTCATCGTGGTAAATTCGGACATGCAGGCTATTATCATGACAGTTCCCACAGCCATCCCTCCCCTCCCGGAAAAATAAAAAAAGAGTCAAAAGATGTAGGCAGCTGTGTAGATCCAGATCAACAAAGCTGGGAGAACTAGTCTCATCTTCGTCAGGAGCGGGTCTTTTGTAAAGCCAGCGGCTCCTAATGGCTCATTCCAGACAAAGTCACCTCAAAATACTTTACATAATGCTATCATCCACGGATAGTTCACAACGACACACAAGACTTTACCTTCCGAACACATATGGACACCAAAGCATGAATGTCACACATGCGGGAAAAAAATGGGACAAACCAAATTGCTCATTAAACAGTGAAAAACTCAGAGCACAATACAAGGAGATCAGCTAGAGCTGAAATCACTGGTTCCGTTGACACCAAAGCATTAACGTGTAAATCGAAAGCTGGCTCAAGCGGAAGGATCTGTTTTTGCTGGGATTTCAATTCCTCTTCCAGATGAAAGGCCTACACGTCTCCAGGAAAGTCAATTACTTGTTTTAATTCTTGTATCTCAAAGCATGCGAGACGGTTGTGTGCCTACGTAGGTTCTCAATCATGCTTCAGGAAAACTAAACCAGAGCTTGGAAAGTTGGTTTGAAAAAACTATTCATTCCTATTAGTTGTTACAGCGTTAATAAATAGTGTTGCTTTTTCAATAGAGAGGAAAAATAGAGAGGAATAGAGAGGAAACAGAGATAAATAGAGAGGAAAAAAAGATATGGGAATGACATAAAACCTGAAAGTTCTTGTCATAGTGCTTCTTAAAACGCCCTTTAAAAATGCCCTTTAAAGCAAATAAGATCATTTAGCAGTGAGCTTGGAAGTAATGAGTTACAACTAACCTATCTAGCTGTAACTACTTTCCTTTTTGACAGTCATAAGGGAGTATCAAAGCTACAATCAAAAGTAGCATAGCAGGTAACAGTAGTTATTTTATCAGTGCAATGAGTAAAATTTTCTAATTACTTCCAAAAGTTACTTTTAAAAGACATTTTAGAGCTTTGAATCCCTGCTTGACCACAGGGACCACTAGGTGGCCTTGAGAAAGTCACACTCTCTCAACCTCTGAGGAAGGCAAGGACAACACCCACCCCCGAGTGGATTCTGCCAAGAAAATCCCATGAGTCCCTTCAGGGTCACCCTAAGTCAGAAATTACTTGAAGGTTAATGATAAACCAATCGAAGAGTTTCTAAAGCCTGGAAACTGTTTTAAGTATCTTTTGAACAACCAGAGACCTAACAATGGGGCTATAGTTATTAGTTATTCCAGTAAGCTGAATTTAGCTAGATCTGTAATGATAGAAATAAGATACTTTTTTGCCTGAGCCTCTCCCCGCCTTGCTGAGAATGAGTGAAAACTACTTTTGCACTTTAAGCTCAGTTTGCAGCAACTGATGTAAGTTGAGGATGACTGAGGAAAGATGAACCGGGGCCTTTCAAAGACAAATGAAAAAACGGGATGATAGGAATTATGGGACTCTCCCCGCCAAATTGGGACAGGTGGAGGATATCCTATCCAGGATTTCAGACAGGGGCCTTTCCCAGCCCTGCCTGGAAATATTAGCAGAACTGAACTTGGGACATTTTGCATGCGAGGCAGATGCTCTGCTACTGGCGTCTGTCTCTTCTCGACACGTCGGAGCCCGCAAGGGATCACACGGATTCTGCAATCTCCGTGGGGAAGATATGCAGGGGAGGCGTTGCAGTACCGACTCCTGATCTCCCCCGTGCTTTGCCCCAGAGATTTAGTTTGACGTTTTGCTCCGCGTGCCTTCCAATGTTTCCTCTCACAAGGGCCAGGAATTTTATTTTTTAAAAAAAGAAAAGCTAAAGCTACATGTTCTCCAGGTTCTGAATCCTGCAGACCCTACCATTATAGAATCGTAGAATCACAGAGCTGGAACAGACTCCAAGGGCCATCCAGTCCAGCCCTGTTGTGCCACGCAGGAAGACACAGTCCAAGCATTCCCAACAGACGGCCATCCAGACTCTGTTTAAAAATCTCCAAAGAGGAAACTCCACCACGCTCCCAGGCAGCCACGTATTCCACTGTTGAACTGCTCTTACCAACAGGAAGTTCTTCCTAAGGTTTAGGTGGAATATCTTTCCCTGTAGTTTGAAGCCATTGCTCTGCGCCCTAGTCTCTGGAGCAGCAGAAAATCAGCTTGCTCCATCTTCCGTATAGACCTCCTTTCAAATATTTATACATAGCTATCATGTGCTCTCTAAACCTTCTCTTTTCCAAGCTAAACATGCCCAGCTCCCTAAGCTGCTTTTCATAGGGCCTCATAGTTTCCAGGCCTTTAACCATTTTTGTCACCCTCCTCTGGACATGTTCCAGTTTGTCAATATCCTTCCTGAATCGTGGTGTCCAAAACAGGACACAGTTTTTCAGGGGGGTTCTGATCAAAGCAGAACAGAGTGGTCCTATTACTTCCCTCAGCCTAGACACTATACTCCTATTGATGCAGCCTAGAATTGCATTGGCTTGGAGGGATTCTGGGAGTGGTAGTCCAAAAAATAAAATTATTTCCCAACTTTGACCTTCCTGCTTTGGTCTTTCCCCTGCCAAAGGGTCTCCATCGCAGGCCCTGGGATTCCAGCACCAAAACCTAGCACCGAGCCATGACCCCTTTTGATGTCACAGGAGACTGAGCTGCTGATGCTCTCAGGTGATGCAGCACCTGAGGACGTCATGAAGTAGGATACATTAACTATCATTCACAGCTGCACATAGGATGCCGTCCCAATTTTTTTAAAAAACTCCAGGCCTAACAAATGAGGAAAACATATACAGGATGTTCCTCCAAAAAGGTATGCACCCTTAACAGCTTATAATTCTGAAACGAAGGGGGGGGGGGATATATACTGTACACTCTTTAAGAGGATTAAAGATTCCAATAGTAGAGAAGTGTTGCAAAATTACAAGAGAAACTTCAAGTGAGGTTTGCAGCTCCATGCTTTGACAATACAAGCAGGGCATTGCTATGCAGGGACAACAATCTGAACACCTGACATAAAACTGTAATTTAGGATGGAACTTGTAAACTCTGATGAAATCCTTATTAGAACATTCATTCTTCAATATAAATGTACTTCCTTAGCCTTCAAATAATTCCCATAGCTACTATCAGCTGTTAAAGGATGTCCAGTATACATCATGTACACATAAGCACATTTTTCAAGGCAGTACTCTCACACTGAGATTTCTCCCCCTCACCTTGAGGACAGGAGAGGAGAGTCCAAGCTCTGAGATCTCAGAGATCTCACTCCACCCAGCATTTTCCGCCTGCCTCATTCCACACCATCCTCCGTATCACAAGGTCATCTTGCAGCCAGGACACCCTCTCCCATCCGCTGAAGCTGGACTCCTGGTGTCCCAATCCAACATTAAAACTGTCCCACACCATGTTGGATCTTCTTTTGAACGCTGGACTATGTTTCCAGGAGTCCGGGGTTCAAATCCCAGCTCAGCCACGGAAACCCACCAGGTGACTTTGGGCAAGTCCCATTCTCCCAGCCTCAGAGGAAGACCCTCCTCCGAATAAATCTTGCCAAGAAGACCCTATGACCGAGCCGCCAGAAGATGAAATTGACTTGGGGTGGTACAACAGCAGAAGCAGCAGCAACACTAACAAGAAGAGGAAATTATTAAGAGCTCAACGGTGCTCTCTAAAACCTTCCTGCCTGACTCAAGACTTGGCAAGAGTTGCTCAACAGAGATAGACTCTCTTCAGAGACTGTGGATTCTCCTTCTTCGTTTAAAGGAAGTTAGACTAGATGGTCCTCGAGGTCCTTCCCAACTCTATGTTTCTAAGAGCAGAGAGGGCATGACACAAGTTAGAGAAAGGTCAAAATCCACCTCAAGGCAGACGCTCGAATGGCTTCAGCCATCTCCCCAGAAAAAACATGCTATGTTATACCTTGGTTGGAGACCAAACCATTCACCCCATCTCAAGGTAGTCCGTGGGGAGGAGCAAAGAGGACTGCTCCTTTGGCTGTGGCAAATTCTTGGAAGCAAAGACCAAAAGGAGAGTTGTACGGAGAGAGAGAGAGTTTTGCACCAGGGGATAGAATCACAGAATCCTAGAGTTGGAAGAGACCCCAGGGGCCATCCAGTCCAACCCCCTGCCAGGCAGGAACACCCATCAAAGCATTCCCAACAGATGGCCCTCCAGCCTCTGCTTAGAAGCCTCCAAAGAAGGAGGAGACTCCACCACACTCCATGGAGGCAGCAGCAGATTCCACTGCCGGACAGCTCTGACCGTCAGGAAGTTCTTCCTGAGGTTCAAGTGGAATCTCCTTTCCTGCAGCTTGAATCCATTGCTCCTTGTCCTAGTCTCTGGAGCGGTCGTGAACAAGCCTGCTCCCTCCTCAAGTGATCAACCACAGAGATGGGACCAGAGGGAGGAGTCAGAGAGGAGCCACGGAGAAACCTCGCTTTGGATGCAAAAGGTCTGAGGTCCAGTGCCCAGTGTCGCACTGTTCGAGAAGCATCTCGTACACAAAAGGAACAGAGAAAGGGGCTCTTTGTTTACAACCAGATCCAGTTCTTCTGGAGACAGGGCTTAGAAGGCTAATTTGGAAGAGTAATTTCATATTATAAAAAGCACCCCACCCTCCTGACTTATTTATCCCTCTTGACATTCGCCAATAACCCTTTGCATTCCTTGTGACTTCCACGTTCTTTTGAAAAAAAAAATATCTAAAAAAGAAAATGGATTTGGGAATATATCCTCCATAAATAATTCTTGTACCGGAAAAGTAGTTACTCTCTCCACCTTTCTTTTAAGGAGCATACTGTGCCCTTACTACTCCCCAAAAAATAACTCACTAACAGGCAAAATCATTATTTACAATTAAGGTTCCCAGATCTCCATTCTCTCCTCTGGTGCTCAGTGTGAGAGGGAAGGAATCTCCTGTTGAGGGCACTACCTTGAAAAGCCCGTGTGCATATTTTTTCCTCTTTTATTTGGACTTAGTGTTTCTTATTTAAACGGCACACTCTCTGCAGCTGTGATTGATGCTTATTCACACCGGTGGCTCCCCCTTGTAACATCACCTGTGTAAAACCACCAGACTCTGCCTCCTACCGTACGACGAGCGCTCAACCCTTGGTCTCATGTTTTGCTGCTGAAACCTCAGAGCCTGGGGCAGACATGGGCCGACCACAAGGCCGATCTGGCCAAAGCGCCTCGCTTAAAGATTCTGGGAACAGATGTACCATCGACTTCTTACTACTATTATATCCGAATATTATACATCTACCATTATATCTAAAGAGTTCTTTGGCCATTGATTGCCTATTACCAATAATATTTTTTGTGTATAATATTGTGGTCTCAGAGCCTTATATGTGAGTTCCTTTTGCACATGTTATGTTTCATATAAAGTTGTCAAGAATACATTGGAAACTTGGATGAAGGTTGAAAATACGTATAATATTCAGTTACATTGGGAGCTATAGTGTAAATGACATATTCTGAGGTTAATACCTTTTAATTTGTTATTAACTGGTTGGTTGGTATAAATAGTAATACTCAATTATTTTAGGGTTTTTTGATCCTTCCTGTAGGTCGGAGTTTCTTTAGATCTGATGAGGAGCGCTTCTAGTTTTTCTGGCAGACCTAATCTGCCAACCCTACTTATAACGCATTGCTTCCGAGTCTTGCTCGAGAGTCTGACTGCACAGAAATAGAAGTAGTACATGCTCTATAGTAATAATGCACAAACCTTCAACGGTAGGTAGACCTTGCGCACCTTGCGCTTGCAGACTTTGCTGGAGGCCCAAGGTCCATCTCCTCACCAATTCTAGTAAAAAAATGTCTTTGGCAGACTGTACTGGCAAAGACGGGCATACGGATTCACTCAGTATATGGTAGTTTTATGGAGGTGAGGGGAGAAGTAACATACAGGTAGAGTTTCTAAAGATACCGGCATGCCAGACTGTTTCAATATAAGCAGCTGGGGTCAGTGAGTGACAGAAATCTTTTGGGTGCCATTTAGGCTAACATATTTACTTTACCCTCATCTCTTATGGATTACAGTCTGGTATATTTGAGGAAGTGGACCGTAATCCACAAAGGGACTTTTGCAGTGAATTCTTGCATTGGTGTGGGGCTGATCCCTTTCGACTGTATGCTTCTATGATTCTGTGAAAAATTCATGCCAAAATAAATCTGACAGTCTTTAAGAAGCTACAAGGATATCTCTCCCTTTTCTTCTTTTTATAAAGGCAGAATTTTCCAGCCAAGTGTGTGCATCATGAAAAGCCAGTACATGACCCAAATCTATGGTGCAATCATGTCTGGAATACTATGTACAGTTCTGGTCATTGCACTCTAAAAGGGAATATCTTAGCATTGGAGAAAGTGGAGAAAATGGCAGTCAAAATTACCAAGGGACCAGAACAATTGCCCTGTCAGGAATGTTAACAGTGTGTTGGACCTCTTTAGCTTAGAAATGCAAGGAAGATGTTTCTCAGCAAGATTTCCTCAGAGGGAGTTTGCCACTGCTTTTCTTTGAGGCTGAGAGAGTCCAGCTTCCCATAAACAAAAACATTGTTGAGAACGTCAAGTTAGAGTGTGCAGTTGCCCTCGTGCACTGCTTGTGGGCATCCCACGGGTGACTGGTTGGCCACCGTGTGAACAGGATGAGGGTCTAGAGAACTCTTTGATCTGATCAGGAAGGATATTCACAAGCTGGAACACGTCCAGAAGAGGGCAACCAAAATACTATTAAGGAATGGCTTAAGGAGCTGAGTATGTTTAGCCCGGAGAAGAGAAGGTTAAGAGGAGATACGACAGCCAGGTTGAAATATTTGGACGTCCTATGGAAGATGGAGCAAGCTTGTTTTCTGCTGCTCCAGAGACCAGGACATGGAGCAATGGCATCAAACTACAGGAAAAGAGATTCTACCTAAACCTTAGGAAGATCTTCCTGAGGGTGAGTGCCGTTTGGTGGTGCAACACGCTGCCTCGAAGTGTGTGGTGGAGTCTCCTTCTTTGGAGGTCTTTAAACAGAGGCCAGCTGGCCATCTGTGCTTTGCATGTGTCTTCCTGCATGGCAAAATGGGGTTGGACTGGATGCCCCTCAGAGTCTCTTCCCACTCTATGATTCTGTGATCCAGCTTCAGGGTTCTTCTGAAGGATTTTTTTTTTTTTTTTGAGGGAGGGCATTCGTTAATGTTGTCGATAATAGTCAAGATCTTGGAGTGGGAGATGCAGCTCTGATATTTCTCCCATCTAGTCACCCCAACCCACCTTTTCTCAGCTGTAATCCTACACACACACAGCCAGTGGGGAGGGGGAGAACTGCAGACCGGTGTCCAACTTTCTTCTGAAAGCTGGACGCACAGCGACAGCCATCCTCTGGCATCTCCTGGGAGTCCCCAGAGGTCCCGGCACACGGTCACTGCCGTGCATCCCGCTACAGGAAGACTGCTGGGTGCCAGTCTGGTACCCCTCTCTCCCCGCTGGCCAGGAAACGGGCATGTTGGGTAGGTGACAGCCGAGAAAAGAAGGACCGGTACGCAGAAGATTTTGAAGGCTCTTGTTCAGTTTAGACGTGAACTGTTTTTATTGGGATTGATGGACAAAAAAATAGAAAGGAAGTGTGGAAGGCTATTGCGACACAGAACGACAGTGGCAAGACTGATACATGTGCAGAAATGGAGGACTGAATTAATGCCAAGAAAAGAGGACTGGCTGTTAAGACTGAACGATCCGGCCGAAATGGATGACTGATCTGCTTTGATAAGGAAAAATCATTGGTGGCATTTTGGAAAAACTGGGAACCCTTGATTGCCTTTTTGCAGGAAAAAAGAGAATGATATAACTGTCGGTTTTGATAATTCGTAGGTTTGATTTACAGGAAAAGGTGTATGAAGTGTCTATTATTTTGTTAGTGAAGTAGATTTTAAATACTATGTCAGGAATGCTTTGATGGTGTATTCCTGCATGGTAGCTGGTTGGACTCAATGGCCCTTGTGGTCTCTTCCAACCTTACAGTTCTGTGATTCTAAGAACTATAACCACAGTAAAGAAAGCTGGAAGTCATTGTAATTTCTTCATTTTATCTTTAACTTTTCCCTTTGGCTTTTATCTATTTCTTTTGATTTTACCTCTTTCTTTCTTTTGTATATATATTCTTTGAATATAGAGGGAAACTTGTAATAAAAACGTTTTTAAAAAAGAAAGGCCGGGAAGAGTTTGCTGTGCATTCGATAGAGAACTATAATCTCCGCAACAACCAAAAAAGTGAGTTACAAGGGCTTCGATTCTGCCTTTGGACATCGTAACTCGCTAGCAGGATGCTAGCCGTTGTGTCTGTGGTGCTGGGGATGAAATGCAGAGACTTGAGAGACCTCCTGTCCCCTTTGTGGCCTTTGGATACTGTGCAACTTGAAGTATGTAAAAGGTGTACCACTTGCTAAACTACCTCAGGCAGCAAAATATTGGGGGTTACCTTTGTTTCTACCCACCCCACCATTCTTCTAATGTAAAGCTATGCATCAGCCGCACACCTATATCATACCCTTGAATGTTTCACAGATGAAAACCAGAACACGTGTGGCCAAGCAACACCAGGGTATGGCTAGCACGGCAAACATTATTAACAAGGGAGGACAGGCAAGCTAGTAGAGTCTGCAGCAATCTGCTTTTGCCTGAGCCTACTGGGAAGTGCGAGAATCACACCCTCCTCTCCTCTTCCCTGTGGCTGAGTTAACAGACTGCAAACCACCTTTGCACGTTGAGGTTGCAGCAGTTGAAGTAAGCTGAGGACAAAGCGGGGGAGGAGAAAGAAACCAGGACATTTTAAAAGCAGCTGAACACATGGAAGGACAGAGGGTTAACTGGGAGTGTCCCAGCTGAATTGGGGTAGCTGCAGGGCGTGCCACCTCCACAGACTTCAAGGCTAGGGAGCTGCAGCATCTCAACCCCGACCCCTACCTCCCACTGGTCCCCACCTCTCCTGCTTGCTCCAGCCAACGCGGCTGCGGACCACTGATGCCTGAGGCCTCGGTGGCCTTACCCAAGATCATAGCCGGGTCCTCTTTGCCAATGTACGGAGTGAGGTAGGGTCCGGTTGGAGATTGTGGCACAGGAGGAGCTCCAACCTCCGCAGGGGTGGCCACGTCCGCCTTGCTTTCTGAAGGTACCTGTCCAACCGGATGGGGCTCCTCCGGAGAAGTCTTGGCGGCCGCACTGGCACTTGCACTCTCGGGGGCCGTGTCCGGCGGTCGGGCCAAGGTCCTTCCTGGCTCCTTCTCAGCCGGGCTGGGTTGCCCTCCGGCCGTCTCCTGCGGCGGGGCGGGAGCCTCTGCATCCTTGGGTTCTCCGGTTGCTGCTGCTTCTCCTTCCTGGGTGGAAACGGCCACTTCTTCCGGCTTCTGCTCTCCTTGAGCATCCAGAACCTCCTCGGGAATATCTCCTAAGCTGAAACGGTGAAACAGAACTGAGATCTCCAAGCTATACCCAGTGCCCAGCAGTGCTCGGAAAATTCTTCAAACGAAGGAGAAATTCTCCATGGACACGAGAGTCACTTCCCACCACTACTTTCCCAAAATCTGGAATCTGTGCATCTACACAGTGTCCCCCCAAAATGTATGCACCCTAAATATCTTATGATTCTGGAACAGATGATAGATACAGATGTAGATGATATAGACAGATATAGAAACTCTGGAATATATGTATCTGTGTGTGTGTGTGTGTGTGTGTGTTGCAGTTTTTATACTTTTTTTAACCTATGAATTTTTATTTTTAATTGCAAACACGAAAACAGAACAAAAAAAACCAGGGAAAGCGTATATTTTAAAAAAAACAAAGTAACAATTCACAAAAGAAAATACAAAACTATAAAACAAAAGTATAAAACTAAACTATGTAACATTACTAACAAAAAACAAAACTGCAAGTATCAAACAAAACTAACAAACCACAAACTATGCAAAACTAAAAATTCTTTCCCGCCCCAGCCGCAAACAACTAGTAGTAATCCAACAGCAACTACCCTATTTGCTAGCATATAAGATGCATTCCCCCCGGAGAAATATTATTTGAAAATGGGGTACGTTTTATACGCCAGTGTATCTTATATGCTGGTAAATAGTATTTGCCGGTGTATAAATGGGATGTGTCTTATATGCCAGTGTGTCTTATGTGTGCTCATCTGATAAGCCATATACTGCAGGGTTTTTTTTTAAAATCCTGTTAAAGTTACATACATTTTAACAGTATAAAAAAGTATATACTGCAGTATAAAAAAGACTATACTGCAGTTTTTTTAAAAAAAATTATATTCCTTTAACAGGATTAAATATGCCAACAGTAGAGAAGGGTTGCAAAACTACAATAGAAACTTTAATTGAGTTTGTAGCTCAGCAACGTGAGCAGGGCATTGCTGAGTGGGATGACAATTTTAACACACAAAACTATAATTTAAGGTGGAATTTGTAACTCTGATTAAATGATTATTATAACATTTACTTAGCCTTCAAATAATCGCCATAGCTACTATTAGCTGTTAAAGGGTGCACATGTCTTTTTTGAGACACCCCGTATTTCATTTCAGCTCTAATGGCTGCTCCTGCTTTCAGAGTATGGATGCCGTGGTTCTGTAGGTTTTCAGCTGGTGAGGAACTAGGGCTCTCTGGCTGAGAATTCTAAACGCCTCTCTAAACTACAAATCCCATGATGCCACGGGCTGTTGCCGTGGCAACTAAAGCAGAAGCAGTGCCCTATAACTCTGCAATGTGAAATGACTCTTAGAGTTATAAAGTCATAGTGCAAAACTGCCATATCACTAATCTACTGGTGCATTATAATTCTAAAAGAGAGAAAGAGAGGGAAAGGAACAAAAGATATTTCTTTAATATGTCTTCAAATTACAAAGAAACCCACTCGAAGGTGGGAATAAAATGTTGCAGCTGGCACCGGGAATGGCCAGAAAATAACCCTAGGACAATAGAAACAGTGTTTGGATAATTTAAAAAAAAACAGGGTCTAGGGCAACAGGTACTACAATTTCCTGACACATTTTCTTCTTCTGGAGGATCTCTGGGAAGATTTATCGGATTTGCTTCCTCCCTCGGAAGAGAGAGGCAACTTTTGCGGTGAAAAGTCACTTTGTAAACCATTCAATTTTTTAAAATTTATTTCGGCTCGTTTAATCTGTCTTTCTAACTTCTGAAACTGTTTGATATGCTTTTGGCCTGCGAAAAACATTTCGGTTAGTTTATCAGATTGGCTTTACTGTATGGCACCCTAAGATCTCAAGACAGAAAGCACAATATAAAGAAAGCATGCAAGCAAACAAGCAAATAAATAAGCAAGCCACCCGCTTGGGTCCTGGGCAGGGAGAATGGCTAGATATGGATAAAATCTTTTTTTAAAAAAAAAAATAAATATTAACAAGGTAAAGAATTATAGAGCTTTTCCCCACGTAACCCACCCCAGCAAAAGAGAATTTTATTCCATTTTCCCCTCAGTAATAAAGGAATTGAAAGTGATTCTGCCATTTTCGGCAGTTTCCTGTCTTTTTCGCTGAGGTTTCTTGAACGCTAGGGCCCTTTCCGCACTAGCCTGTTATAGCGCGACGATTCCACTTTCAACCTCCTCTGGAATCCTGGGGTTTGCAGTTTCGGGAGGGGCCGGCCGGCCCCTCCCGAAACTGCAAACCCCAGGATTCCAGAGGAGGTTGAAAGTGGAATCGTCGCGCTATAACAGGCTAGTGCGGAAAGGGCCTAGGAGTCTTCTAAGAGGCAGCAATATCAGTCTGTTTCAGCATTTTTTTTTAAAAGGGAGCCTTGTGGCCATTTAAGACTGAAATAATTTTTTTATAATACATTATATATTTGATACAAAAATATAATAAATAATAGATTTATAACAGGAGGAGCAAGTGGTTCTGTCCGGGGGAAGCTCCTTCCCTCCGTCATCTCCTTTCGGTTAGCCTTCCCCAAAATGGAGGCCCTCCCAATGTTTTGGAGCTCAGCTCCTATCAGCCCGAGATGCCTTATCGCACCGCCCTATTACAGCACTATTATTCCACTTTAGCTGCCATGGCGACATCCCACGGAATCCTGGGATTTTCCAGTCCAGGGAGGAGCAGTCAAAATCCTCGGACAGAGAGCTCTGAGGCCTCGCTAAACTACAGAGCCCAGAATTTCACAGGGTGCAGCCATGGCGGTTACAGCTGTAATGGTGTCGTGTGATAAAATGGTCCAAAACATAAAGGCCATTTCCGCACTAGCCTGTTATAGTGCTATGATTCCGCTATCAACATCCTATGGAATCCTGGGGTTTGCAGTTTCAGGAGCGGGCTTTGAGGACGGCCTTTGAGGCCCCTCCCTAAACTGCAAATCCCAGGATTCCATAGGCTGTTGATAGTGGAATCATCGCGCTATAACAGCCTGTGTGGAAATGGCCTTAAAGAGCACCACCAGATTTGGATAGATGGTCGCAGTTCTAAAATAAATCTGTAAGAATTGGCTCACAGGAACGGGTGGTTCCTGGCATTGTGATTCCAGAACTATGAATAAAGCTCAGGCTCATTTAGATATTTAGATATTTAGATATTTAGATATTAAGACGATACGGTCATCCCGCCTGTTACTAGAGTTCGGCTTAGGAAATACCTAAATACCACAGGAGAGCTTATTTTTCTGTGTTTTAGTTAGGCTAGCTGAAGCTCTGTCTGTAACAGGAGTTATGAGCTTATTCAGTATATTTTTTCTGACTATTACCGTGGAAAACTTTGGAATCTAGCCAGAAGTCACTGGGTTGTGACTCCTATCAGCCCTAACCTGAAAAAAAACAGTGAGAAAGGAAGATGGGAGCTGCAGTTTTGCATAGGGTGGCCGGAGTGAAAACCGGAGAGGGCTCCTGCATCTTTAATGGTCGTGTAGAAGAGGGAATTTCAGCAAGGGTCGCTTGTTACCTGGTTGTGTGGCAGGCACAGAATCGCCAGGGCAAACGAGGGAGAGGGCTTCTGTACCTTTCACCGTCGTGTGGAAGAAGGAATTTCTGCAGGCGTTGCTTGTCACACAACCGGGTAACAAGCAACAAGCTCTGCAGATTTTTGAACAGAGCACGGATGGCCACCTGTTAGAAGTGCTTTATGTTTTCCTGCACGGCAGAATGGGGTTGGACTGGATGGCCCTTGGGGTCTCTTCAAGCTCTGGTTCTCTAAGTATCCAAACACCTGCTGAAACTCCCTCTTCTATACCACCCTTAATGGCACAGGGGTTATCTCCAGTTTTCAGTTTGACAATCCAAGTTCTGCAACATCTGGAAGGCTACACTTTCCCCATTGCGGCCTACGCTGCCTCGGTAGTGGCTTTTTAGGGTTTCAGAAGATGGGGTCTAACGTTGTCCTAGCTGGAGATGCCAGGGATTGAATCAGGGACCTTCTGCGTGCAAAGTATGTGGTCTACCAACTGTGGCCTTCTTCCTCATTCTGCGCACATGCAACCTTCTACACGATACAACAAAGTCCGCAGCTGGCTTGCATCTTCCTTGCACTAGCAGGCTACATGAGTCCACACGGCAACTGACGGATGAAGATCTAGAATCCCCCTGGAATCACTGAATTGACTGGCACGCACAGATTCTATCTTCTGCATTTCAGACTTCTGCAACAAAGTCCAATCCACCTGGCCTCGTGGTTTGGAATGGAGTGACCATTTCTTACAAGTCAGCTTGAAAAAGCAGGCCATTGTCAGTTTGCAGTGCTTTCCCTAATCGGTATGGAAATGAACCACAGCTACATTACAGACATAAGAACATAGGAAGATGCCTTACAGTGAGTGAGACCATTGGCTCATCTACCTCAGCATTGTCTACTCCGACTGGCAGCAGCAATTTCCCCTAGTTTCAGACAAGATTCCTTCCTAGCTGTACCTGGATGCTTTGGCCATCTCTCATCTATGTACTAACCAGGCCACTTTCCAAGATCAGGGATATTCAGGGTGGTACACAGCAGTACTTCTCAGCCTCTGTGATGCAGAAGACCAGCAATATATTTTTTTACCACAATGCCAGAGATTGGTATCATTTTTGTGCCATTGGTTACAACTACTTCTTTCTAGCGATCTTTAAATATTTGAAAGGATGCCATATGGAAGATG
This sequence comes from Cyclura pinguis, assembly GCA_030412105.1. NCBI lineage: Eukaryota > Metazoa > Chordata > Lepidosauria > Squamata > Iguanidae > Cyclura > Cyclura pinguis. Next base: position 4,217,966 of record CM059602.1, read on the forward strand.
GGGCAAGCTTGTTTTCTGCTGTTCCAGAAACTTGGACATGCAGCAATAGATGCAAACTACAGGAAAAAAGCTTCCACCTAAACATAGAATCATAGAATCATAGAATCATAGAAATGTAGAGTTGGAAGAGACCACACGGGCCATCCAGTCCAACCCCCTGCCATGCAGGAACACCCTCAAAGCACTCCCTTGGACAGATGGCCATCCAGCCTCTGCTTAAAAACCTCCAAGGAAGGAGACTCCACCACACTCCGAGGCAGCAGATTCCACTGCCGGACAGCCCTGACCGTCAGGAAGTTCTTCCTGAGGTTCAGGTGGAATCTCCTTTCCTGCAGCTTGAATCCATTGCTCCTTGTCCTGGTCTCTGGAGCGGCAGAAAACAAGCCCTCTCCCTCCTCTACATGGCATCCCTTCACATATTTAAACATAGCTCTCATGTCCCCTCTTAACCTTCTCTTCTGCAGACTGAACATACCCAGCTCTCTAAGTCTATCCTCATAGGGCTTGGCTTCCAGGCCCTTCACCATTTTGGTCGCCCTCCTCTAGACCTGCTCCAGCCTGACCATGTCCTTCTTGAATTGGGGTGCCCAGAACTGGACACAGGATTCAAGATGAGGTCTAGCCAAAGCAGAGTAGAGTGGTACCAGTACCTCCCTCGATCTAGACACCAGACTCCTATTGATGCGGCCGAGAATTGCGTTGGCTTTCTTGGCTGCCGCATCACACTGCTGACTCATGTTCAGCTTGTGGTCTATTAAGACTCCTAGATCCCTTTCACATTAGGAAGAACTTCCAGATGTTAAGAGAAGTTCAAGAGTGGAATGGGCTGCCTGGAGTCTCCTTTGGAGCTTTTTAAACAGAAGCTGAATGGCCATCTGTCAGGAATGCTTTGATTGCGTATTTTTGCATGGCAGGGGGGTGGACTGGATGGCCCCCACAGGTTCTTCCAACTCAATGGTTCTATGATTCATGGAAACTATCCATAGACCAGCAGCTAATGGTTTGCAGACCGGCACCAGTCCATGGACCACTATTTTGAGTAGTACCGTAACATAGGACACATTTCTTGTAGCATCTTAAGACCAATGATGCTACAGGACAGAAACCTTACCTGTGCATGGTAGCTGGGCAGCTGAAGCTTTGCTGGAGGAGGAGGTGCTTCTGTTGGCTGCCTTCAGGGTGGCTTTGGTTCTCCTCGGCCGCCTTGGCATCTCCTGGGCTACTACTTCCTCCTGTCTCAGCTTGACCGGGTTCTTCAGGGCCTGGTTTTGTCTCTTCTTTCAGCTCTGCTGGGGCCACTGCTGGAGCTGGGGGTTCTCCCCCTCCTCCAGTATCATGAGCACTGCAAGATTCTCCGTCCTTCTCCATCGTTTGATCTCCTGGATGGGCCTCCTTGACAGAGTTATGTGCCCAGCAGAGGCTTCCAAGTAAGAGGTCCTCCCCTCGTCTTCAGCTCGGCTTCTGCATGAGATACAAGACAAAAGGGAAGTCAGTACTCCATACCACAGAGAAGTATGGTAAAATAAATCGAGATTTTGGGTAGTTCCAAGACCTCCTCCTTAACAGCAAACTCATTTCTCCCAAGGGTTCATGGTATCTGCTAACTCCTACGTTAGCAAGGCATTGAATCTGGTCCAGCTTTTTAAATCCACCATTACCCTCTAGAGGAACAGCTGTTGAAATTGATGGACTTGGCAGAAACAGACAAATTCACTTGTCTGACCAAAGAAGAAGCACTGAGAACATATTTTGAAGATCGAAAGCCCTTTATGGTCTTTTTTCCAAAAAACTGATTGGATAACTTGGGGTTTTGATAACGATTAAGGGATTTGATACGTGGAACAAGCATTATATGTAACCGTAATGAAAGAGGTTTGATTAAAATTTGCAAATTGCAGCAAGCTGCCTAGGGACCTAAGAGCGCAGAGCCTTCCCGCTCCCCTTTTCCCCTCCACAGATTTCTGTGAGAAATACAGGCAGAGACAAGACAGATCCGTGGCTGGAAGCAAGCCTCCCAGATGGAGATCGGCACATAGCCCTTGTTTCACAGCTGGAGCTAAAACTGGTGATTTTGGGCCCTGCCTCCTGTCCAGAGGGGACCCGTGTGAACTGGAGATGCAGGATGGGACCCTGAGTCCTGGTAACCCTGGAGGACCATAATAACTTCCTGGCCTGGACGGCATATTTGACAAGGGTCTCTGCTGCCGTTTGCTTCTTGATGAAAGGTTGTTTACTCTCTGTGATAACTTGAGGAAGTTTCTTCCTGTCATTCCTTCACCTTCCTTCCACCATTTTACTTGGACAATCTTTCATTCGGGGATTACTTTCTGGCCTCCACGCCTCCCTGAATTGGCGCTCCGAAGGGCTCATGTTCTGCTTTCTTGCTCATCTCGGTGGATTAATTACATCTCAGCCAGCCAACAATTTGTTTTTTTTAAAAAAAATCATGATACTCTTTGCTCCGGGATTTTAAAAGGCAAGATAGAAGCCCTCAGAGTGAGGGCTGCTCAGAGGAGGAAAAAGCCGAGTGTGGAATAAGAGAATCATCGAGTTGGAAGGGACCACAAAAGCCATCCAGTTCAAGCCCCCGGGGGCAGGAGATCCCTGCTAAAGCATTCCTGAGAGGAGGCCATCCAAGCTCTGCTGAAAAATCTCCAAGGACTGGGATTCAACCACCTTCTGAAGGAGGGTGTCCCACTCTTGAATCCCACTGACCCTGTTTCCCTTCCTCACATGTTAGTTGTTTGTACATAAGGAACATTTCCAATTGCCTAGCCCCTGCCCATGGCAAAGCCTCCAAACATGAACTGTTCTGCCTGGATATAGTCCCACAAAAATCCTAGATTTCCCTGGGATGTCGTCTCCCCAGTCCGCTCTCTGGCACCGTGTATCCTTTTCATGAACAGATTTGGCTCTGAATAAGGCCATTCCGCACTAGCCCGTTATAGCGCGATGATTCCACTTTCAACATCCTCTGGAATCCTGGGGTTTGCAGTTTCGGGAGGGGCCGGCCGGCCCCTCCCGAAACTGCAAACCCCAGGATTCCAGAGGATGTTGAAAGTGGAATCATCGCGCTATAACGGGCTAGTGCAGAAATGGCCTTTAAGTTGGGCCCAGCTGAAGTAGACCCACCGAATCAATTGCTGGATAGTGAATCACCATTGATTCTATTGGTTTCCTCTATCTGGGACTACCGATAGGATTTTAGCATATGGCCCCTGCCAAAGCTATGCCGATCGTGCGCTTCCATTCTCAAGCTGGAATCATGGATGCTTCTGCACATCCTTTGAAAAAAAAAAAAAGACCTGGAAGTTGCCTGTTCGTTTAAAAAGAAACCTAAAATTACCTGGAAGAGTATATGATAGCCTCCTAATTCTCCACAACCTGGGTGACTGATATAAACAAATCCACATGCATTTATTTCTGGGTTTACCAATGCAAAACAACCCCTGTCTCATTCTCTATTTATAGTCATCGCAAACCAGAGCCCTGATTCACTCGTAAACGTAAAACATATTCTCCTTTTAACCATTCATTGGGATGGGAGACTGCCAATGAATACCAGGGGCTGCAGGCTCTATTTCAGAGGAAGGAACTGGCAAAACTACCTCTGAGTATCCATTGCCTAAGAAAACCCTATTAAATTCATCTGGATTGAAATCGTCCAACACAGTTGGAAAGGCAGGGATGGCCCAAGACATTTTGATCCCCGAGGCAAAGGACAAGGTTTCATATACAGAAGTGCAGGGCTGATCCACCCGCATTCTGCATCCATTCTGGGGACAGGACAAAATGTTCTGTCGTGACAGGAGATCGCAGGCTAACTTCGGTGGCACAGGGAAGATTGTACGGAATGCACAACCCTATTCCCCAATAGATGGCAATACCCCATGGCCCCAGGAAGGGCAGAGGAGTAAACGCTGCTGCCACCCCCCGGAATCTGCTGCCAGAGGCAATGGTCTCAGTCTGCCTTGCCTAACTGTATAGAGCAGGAATGTGCAAATGTGAAAGGCCTACGGGTCTCTTTTCTGACCCTGGGACCTTCTATGGGTTGCAGGGAGAATCACACTAAAACAAAACCAGAAGTGCTTGCAATCCCTCTTCTGATTTTGATAAACGTGCATTTTTTTTTTATCTTAAAGAATATGGAGGACATGCAAGCTATTTAAAAAGCGGAGGCTTATAGGAAAGGAGTTGACAGAAAAGGAGTTGGGAGCCTGTCCCAAGACACGTGGCCCCAGAGCAGCATGTGCCCACCGATTCTGCAGAAGTCTGTGCTGAATACTTGTTGTCTAGTTCTAGCAACACAAAGTGTTAGCCAAGCATCATTTGGACTGCGCTCTCTTCTCTCCGTACTGGGAACGAGTATCAGCAACAGCCTCAGGAGCAAGGCAGACCCACCTGTGTGGCTACCGGTTAGAGAGACACCAACCAGGAGGCTGTGTGCCAAGGGTAAGAAAAACTTGGCAGCAGAACCCGCTGGGTCTGTCAGCCATCTGGAGGCAGCTGCTGTGGGGAGGACCACCGGTCCATCCAGAAAAACTGCTCCAGCCGCACCATGAAACAATCCCAGCCACCAAGAACATGTCTTGTGAAGCATCCGATGCAGGAGAGACGTGCCGTCTTGCTTGGATTTGCTGAGTTAAAGCATTTCTCCTCCCTCATCCTCCATTGTCTAGCAACTGATTCAACAGATCCGTTCTCAAGTGTCCCCAATTATCAAGCTAAAGGCAAAATATAAACTCTGTATATATGAAATGGTTGATGTTTTTAGTTGATTCTTTGCTTGCCCTTTGATCAGTCATCCCACTAAAACTCGCCCCAAATTGTGACAAAACTAAACTACATAATCCTTCCTCACTCATCCTCATCCCTTGCCCTTTTCTCTTTCATCGCTGCTATGTTTCTGTTGAAATTTAGACTGTAAGCTCCTTGGTGTCAGAGACTTGTCTTTTTGCTTACAGAGTAGAGCTCTGCAAGGTGCCACATATGGTAGAGATTAAATAAGTGATAGTTCTCGGGATGTCTTGGGCCACGCAATGAAATTTTAAATAGGTGGAACCAATTGGTTAAAGAAATACATTTGCATATTGCAGCAACATCTAACAGCTAAATTAAGCTGCAAGTCACAAGCATTGCAATTAATTTGTTTCTGTATCCTCAAAAGCTGCAGCAACATGTCCATTGTGAGATTCTGAAAAGGTGAGATGACTGAGAATCTGAGAGATTCTGATGAAGCGTAAGATGACTTTAATGAACAAAAACCACTCCTCTTTGTTAGTAAGTGAAGCCACCTTTAATATACTTTCCCCCATTATTTCTTAAGTGAGATGCTTTAAGCAAAAAGATTTAAAAGATAAGCCTGACTGGACCTTAGCCTGCTCATTAAAAATTCCCTCTGACAACCAGCTGATACCTTATTATTCAAAACATTAAACTCATTAAATTCCGCAGCAGCTTTGTTGGAAGGAAATGTCCCTGTTTTCACTGTCTTCCTAGGCAGGGTGATTGGTCAGGGTCTTCTCATTCCAGGCTGTACGTGATTATTATTTTAGAGTATTCCAGTCTCTGATTTTGCACATTTCTCCACACACTCTGAGTGCATTTCATGCACGGTCTAACACATGTAAGGTGACACTTGTTCTTTCAAAGGGTCTCACTCAGGGGGTAAGGACCACTTTTTCTAAACCTTAAGCCTTCAAAGAGACGCCAAGGCACCATCAGAAAGCTGAAATCTGGCAGCACTTGCCATTTCAAAGCCCAGAAGGGATCCACAGATACCATCTAGGTGAACCAGATGGGCCTTGCAGCTAGCACAACCAGGACGCAGATGTGCTGCATGAAGGAGATCAAGCAGTCCGAGCTAAAGGCAAAATTTGTCTGCCTCCCTCTCTCTACCACCAAGAAGAAGTCCAGCCAAGCTTTCTCCTGTCCACCCTCAGGAGCTAGAATCATAGAATCCTAGCGTTAGAAGGGACTCCAAGGGCTATCCAGTCTAGCCCCATTCTGCCACGTGGGAAGACAGAGGCCATTTCTGCACTAGACTGTTATAGTGCTTTGATTCCACTTTCAACCTCCTATGGAATCCTGGGGTTTGCAGTTTCGGGAGGGGCCATCCGGCCCCTCCCGAAACTGCAAACCCCAGGATTCCATAGGAGGTTGAAAGTGGAATCAAAGCGCTATAACAGTCTCATGCGGAAATGTCAACAATCAAAGCACTCCGTTGGACAGATGGCCAGCCAGCCTCTTTAAAAATCTCCAAAGAAGGAGACTCCATCAGACTCCTAGGCAGCAATGTATTCCACTGCTGAAAGCTTTACTGCCAGGAAGTTTTTTTCTAACATTCAGGCGGAATTTCTTTTCCTGTAGTTTGGATCCATGGGAAAGCTAGCCACCAGCTGAAAGACCTTGGCCCGACACTAACCCAAGTAAAAGCCAGCAATTGTATCCTCCAAGCTGGACACTCTAAGTGGGTGAGACCTCCAACAGCCCAAAGCATTGGAGGGGGGAATTTTGGTGCAGATTCTGTCCAAGTATTGGTGTAGTTGTGCATTGGTTGAGCACCCATTCATAGCCTTGGCTTGACACTGACCTGCTTTGCCTCCCTTCCTGTGCAGCAGACTCATCCCATTTTGCTTCCCTGCAAGGCCACCACTCACCTAGGGACTGAGAAGAAGTTACTCTTTTGGACTCTAGCTCCCAGAATCCCCCAGCCAGCATGTCTTGGAAAAGTTATCTTTTGGGACTTATGTGCTTTCAAGTCATTTCTGACTTATGTTGACCCCAAGGTAACTCTACCACGGACTTTTCTTGGCAAGATTTTTTTCAGAGGAGGTTTGCCTTTGCTTTCCTCTGAGGCTGAGAAAGCATGACTCGCCCAAGGTCACTCAGTGGGTTTCCCTAGCCTCCAGAGTCATAGCCCAGTACTCAAATCACTACACCACGATGGCTCTCTTTTTGGACTACAATTCCCCAAGTCCATCGTAATCATAGTTTGGAAAAAGTTAAATGTGGAGTGACAGTGGCAAGATCGCCCTGTCCCCAGCCAGCCTAGCTTGGGAAAGTTCCTTTCAGTCGGCTGGGGGATTGTTCCTTTTAGTTGGCTGCATTCTGAAAAGATAGCTTCCTCCAAACTATGAACTTACCTGCATGCGTGATACCTACCTACGCTGAAGTTTTCCCTGAGCTTAACCTTGTTAAGGAAGGCATGCAAGGGACACCTCTAGAGAAATCCACAGGGCAGACCAAGGGAGAATCCGCAGGCTGGAATACCAAGAACTCGGTCCTCCTCCTCCTCTTCCTGCTCCTTCCAGGGAGTCCCCCAAGAAAACGGGCCACCCCTCTCTCTCCCCCTTGGGGAAAGCAAACGAGCGCTTGCTACTTACCGTCACTGTTGCGGAGGGCTGTCGATGGTGTATTAAAAGGCGGACGAGAGCTGTCCCGCTTCTATACTCAGCGTAACGGAGCTGGATTAAGTGGAGGGAGCAAGAGGTATCTTTTACCCCAGGACCCAGGCAGCTATGAGCCTCTGCACTCCGTCTCCGAGGCCACCTGTTCCTCTTGGCCTCCGCTCAAAGCACACTCCATTCTGCGCCCTGTCGCTTTCTCTCTCCAGCTGGGAGGAGATGGGGAATTCAAACAAACAGAAACCAGATGACCGAACCACCCTCGCTGAACTCCCTGCCCCTCGGTGCCTCTCCAAAGCGCTTTGGAGACGGCAAAACAGGGAGGCCTCCTCCACTCCCCTCGCCAGCGCTTTCAACACCAGCCGCTGGGCTGAGAACGTGCAAGCCCCAGACCTGGGACCCCTCCGAAGGGTTACTGCGAGCTTGCGCCTGTGCGCCGTGTGTGGGGAGGGTGCCCCGTAACTGCCCCGGGATACCCCACGGCCTTGGAGTTAAGCCAGGCTCAGTGGGCAGCATCACCATTTTTTTTTAAACCTTTGTTTGCTGCTGGGGGTCCGATTCCACGCCTGAGATGCGCACAGGCCAAAGGAGAAGGATGGGGAGACAGCCAGCGTGTATATTAAAGGCGGGAAGAAATGGGAAGTTTGGAGGGGGAAAGAGAAGATCAGCCGGAGCAACACTTCCCAACGCACGTGTGTGTGTGTCTTTCACAAGACCTACAGGGTACAAAACTGGCCTAAGGCTTCTTGGAAGCCCAACACAGACACTGCAGGAGGAGGAAGACCCTCTGCATCTTTGACTCAGTCGCTGGGCTGGGCTCCGTTCTTGACCCTACACACAGAAAGGGCAGAAACTCTTGCCCTCAACAGAGGATGCCTGTTGCTTCCCTGTAAGATGTACCAGGCTTGATTTTCCACCTCCTGGTCTGGGACATGTTCCCCCCAAAATGCTTACTTCTTATACTAATTCAGGCCCGGTGGTGTCTATTACACAGTTTCAAAGTGGAGTTTTCTGGTGTAGAAACCAAGTGATTGATCAGAAGAACTTAAGAAGTAGAGAGGTCATTTTTTGCACTGTGAATGAGTTTGCATATGTACAATTATGCATTAGCAAAATGTATTCTTCCAGACTGATGGTTGGTGTCCACCCTTGCTGAGTGTAGGAAAGATCTCAGGATGCTGTTGACATGGCAACTCCTATTTCCTTCAGGTCCCAAATGGTTGATGGAGGCAGGCTTTAAAAATAGTATCCTCAGTGCTTTGAATTGCATTAGGAAACAGGCTGGGAACATCCCTTCACCAATGCAATAGCTGCATTCAGAGAAACAGTCTAGTGCTCCATGTTCTAGTCTCTGGAGCAGCAGGAAACAAGCTTACTCCATCACCCATATGACATCCCTTCAAATATTTAAACATGGCCATCAGGTCACCTCTTAACCCTTTCTTCTCCAGGCTAAATGGAGATAGGATATGAAGCAATGGCTTCAAACTACAGGAAAAGAGATTCCACCTAAGCATTAGGAAGAATTTCCTTTTTTTTCATTTATTTTTATAAAAAAACAAAAATGAAAAAACAAAACAGTCCCACCTAACATCACATTCATATCATTACAAAATTATTACACAATAAACAAATACTAATACACAAAATAAACAATGCATACATATAACAACCAACACATCTTACTAACATATTCTCACAAACATAGGGCACTTCCCCCTGTCATGAGATACAGCCTTATATCTATTATTTAAAAAAAAACAAACACCTCTGTATGTCTTAAGGAATAGAATCTATTATTCATTTTCCCGTTCATTATTTTCAACTATTTACAATTTTTGTCCATCTTACACTATTATCTGTTTCAACACTTCTTTTCTTTCAAAAACTAGTAACCTATCGCATCTACATCTCTTCTCATACTTCTACCTCTCACCACGTTTGTGTCTAGAACTTGTCTCATTATTAATCACTTTTCTCCTTATCTTCATGGTTTGAAACCCTTAGTTAGAATACCCTTATTTTCCAAAAATTCTGTTAAGGGTTCCCACGCCTTATAAAACTTACTATCCATTTTATTATCTAATCTGTAAGTCAATTTATCCATTTGTGCTATTTCAATGGTTTTCTCCATCCAATCTTCCATAGTCGGGGTGTAAGTTGATTTCCAATGTTTAGCATAAACGAGTCTGGCCGCCACAATTAAATGCCATGCTAATCTTTTAGTACAAAAAACTATTGAGCTTTCTGCACCAAAGATTCCCAGTAAAAAAGTCAATTTTCATTTCCAAAATTTTTTGCATATTAGCTCGTATGGCGTACCGGAATCTCTTTGCTCTGTCACATCCCCACCACACATGGTAGAAGGATCCCACTTGTTCTTTACATTTCCAGCACTGATCGTTCATATTCTTGTTCACTTTCGCTAATTTGCTGGGCGTTAGATACCAACGGTATACCATTTTCAGCACATTTTCTTGTAAAGTATAGGATCTGGTATATAACATATTAGTTTTCCAAACATGTTCCCATTCTTCTAAAAGAATATTGTGATTAAGATCTCTCGCCCATTTAGTCGTACAGTCTTTAACCGTCTCTTCCTCTAGTTTGAAGGATAACAATTTTTTATACAATCTTGAAAGTAACTTTTTATCACCTTTTAACATCAATTCTTCTAAATCATTGTGTCTTAGGTCCAACCCTTCTCCTTGTATATCCTTTCTAAATCTTTCTTTTAACTGCATAAAGTGAAACCATTGTATATCAAATCCTTCTTCTTTTAGTTGTCTTTGATCTTTCATTGGAATTTCCTTTCCACATTGTTTCAGTATATCTTTGTAAGACAGCCAACTACCCTGTCTTCTCAGACCTTTAATCGAAAGCGCTTCCATCGGTGAGACCCATGATGGTATTTTTGGGCAGAAGAAACGCTTATTCTTCTCCCATACCTTTAAAAGGGCATTTCGTATCACCTGGTTTTGGAAAATCTTTTGGACTTTAGCTTTCCCACACCACAGGCAAGCACGCCAACCGAAATTTCCTGACGGTAAAAGCAGTGTGACAGTGGAATATGCTGCCTGTGAGTGTGGAATCTCCTATTTTGGAGGTTTTTAAACAGAGGCTGAAGTGAAGTGTAAGGATATATCACTGAATACTAAAGCTAGGATTGTCAATGTCATTGTATTTCCAATTTCTATGTATGGTAAAGCTTGGCAGTGAAGAAAGCTGATAGGAAGAAAGTCAAGTCCTTTGAAACGTGGTGCTAAAGAAGTTTTACAGATACCCTCGACTGCTGAAAAGATGAAAGAGTGGGTCCTAATACAAATCAAGCCTGAACTCTCCCAAGAAGCCAAGCTAACTAAACTAAGGCTGTCCTACTTTGGCCATATCATGAAGAAAAATGACTTACTAGAAAAGACAATAATGCTTGGCAAGGTAGAAGGAAAGGGAAAAGAAGAAGACTGCATTGCAGAGAGCCAGCGTGGTATAGCGGTTTGAACTTTGGGCTACGACCCTGGAGACCAGAGTTCAATTCCTCACTCAGGCCCTTTCCACATGGCATCTGCCCTGCAAAAGGGCCCCTCGAGCTTTGCACGAATGTGAGGAGCGGTCCACACGACGCACTCACAATCGCGCGACGCTCATGGGGCTGGCAGGTGCGGACCACGCACTTTTCCATTTTCAGCTGTGAGCCGAAAACGGCCCGCGATTGTGCATTGCTCTGGGGCCCTGCGCACACTTGCCGTGCGTGCGGAGCTCCGGAGCCGCGGCACTCGCGCTTCCTGCCCCAGAGCAGCCTGGGAAACTCTCGGGCTGCACTGCGGGAGGAAGAGGCAGGTCTCTTGAGCGAGCAGGTGGCAGCTGCGGAGCTGAAGGAACTGGGACGCAAGAGCCTCTCTCTGGAGGCTGCTGGCGCGATCCCCGCACCCCAGCTCCACGAAAAGGTGCGTTGCGGAAAGGGCCTCAGTCACGGAAACCCACCGAGTGACCCTGGGTGCATCGCACACTCTCAGCTCCTCCCCCAAAAAACTTTAGATAGGTTCACCTTAGGGTTGCCATAAGTCAGAAAAGACTTGAAGGCGCACAACAAGAACATTACAAACGGATGGACTCAATCAAGGAAGACGTGTCCCTGAAACTGCAAGACCTGAGCAGAGTGGTTGATGATAGGGTGACTTGGAGACCTGTCATCCATAGGGTCACCCGAAGTCGAAGTTGACTTCACAGCAGTTAACAGCAACAAGAAAACAGAAGGTGGATGGCCAGCTCTCAGGAATGCTTTTATTGTGTGTTCCTGCATGGCCAAAGGGGTCGGATGGATAGCCCTTTTGGTCTCTTCCAGCTCTATGAATCTATGGTCATTTCTGCACTAGCCTGTTATAGTGTTATTATTCCACTTTGAACATCCTATGGAATTCTGGAGTTTGCAGTTTGCCTCAAAGGCCCCTCCCTAAACTGCAAAACCCAGGATTCCATAGGATGTTCAAAGTGGAATAATGGCACTATAACACGCTAGTGCAGGAATGGCCTATGATACATCAACCACTGTTGAATATGTCATTCAGTTTTTAAAAAAGAAAACCACTTAAGTCTAGTGAATGATAATACGCACACACACACATGCACACAATTACTTTCCAAGAAAGTTTTCTTACCCTGAGGTTCCTCCCCCTCGTCCAGAGGGAATGGAGAAGGTGGGCCAGACCCCCAGAGCCAGGAGAAGCCCCCGCTGGCCTGCCCCCTTCCTCCTGCAGAAGAACAACCGTTCGTTCTGCCAGCCCAGGAAGAGAGCACTTGTTTGCAAAATGTCAGGCATGGTGTCTTTTGCTGCTGTCTTGGCACAAAGCACACAGGACCAAAATAAGCCTGGAAAGGGACCAGAGTTGGGCAGGGGAGGCTGAGTGGGTCTCTCAAGTAGGGCCTGGATTGGGAAGGAGGTGCGCCTGGACCTCTTGATAGAGAGCAGGCAGGGAGGGAGGTGTCCGGAGCTTCCCGACTGATGATAACAGGCTGCAGTCCAGCCACACGGGGAGGGCAAAGCCCTTTTTTGGGGGGGGGGCTACCACCGCAGATTTGAGGAGCAAGAGGAGTGGCAGAAGGACACACACACATAGGCTGGAAGCCAGTGGACACTGCCCATTCTCCCAAATGCGCACGCACACACGCACACGCACGCACGCACATTGAAGCAGCTGGAACAGCAAGGGCCCAGAGATCCCATCCTGTCAGCCTGCCAGCTCCAACCTAATTAAACAAGTCATCTGTCCGTTTCCTCCTTTGCTCTCATGTCGGGAATCAGATTTTCTCTGTCAACAATCATGCCAAGGACCGGAGGTGAAGAGGGCTTAGAAAGAGCCACTGCTCTGACCCTGCCCAATGGCACAGGCAATGCAAGCACCTGCGGGGAGGCAGCCCCCTGGCCCTTGGACCACAAGCAAAAGCAACGTAGAAATAGAGAGGCTGGGTCCAAGGGTCCTTCAGATGTGCCCCTGGGGTACACTTCCCAAAGAACATGGCTCTCTGCCTCATACGACTGATGCTATGAGGTGGTGCTTAATGGTACAACGGCAATCAAGTGGCAGGGAGTTCCACTGGTAGTTGCAACAGAGATGTTTTCTTCTTGTGAAAAGAGACTACTGGAAGCCAAGGGTGTATGTCACTTAATCTGTTTACAGTGGGCCCTCAGTATCTGCCGGAGTTTGATTCCAGGATCCTCCATGAATACCGAAATCCACGGATGCTCAAATCCCATTTTATTCAGTGGCATAGTAAAATGGTGTCCCTTACATAAAATGGTGAACAGCTCAAACAAGTGCCAGAGAGAGCCTGAGAATACGTGAATGGCAGGAGGCTACAGCAGAGTATGCCTACACATCGGAGTAATGATCGGCGTGTGGCAAAATCCAGGTTTGCTTTTTGGAATTATTTTTTCCCAAATATTTTTGACCTGCGGTTGGTTGAATCGGTTGATACAAAGGGCCAACTGTATTTGGAAAAACACATGTCAGAAATTGACGTCTGCACTGATAACCCTCTAGACCATCTTATCTGGCCACAGAAGTAACATCTTGGAGGCCTGTGACTCTGACATCATCATTTTTTCTTCTCCTGTATGATTTTTAACATCCTTGTCTTGTGAAGAAGCCAGTGGAACTTTGAAAGGTCGCACGACGTATTTTGTGTTTTTTTTAGTTGGCCCCCAGAAGGTATCACTTTTTTGCAGATTTTGGTTTTTGTTATGTTTTGCTGTGCAGTCAACACGGCTACCCATAAGATGAACAAGAAGGCAGGCATTTGGACAGACTACTGGGCATATATCATTTGTTTTAAATATATATATATTCTTATTAGATTTTAAAGTATGATTACCAAATGAAAGAGAAACAGAAAAAAAAGTAAAGATAAAAAGGACAGGAGAATACCTAGGATGTGAGCAAGGGCGGGCACGTACATTCATATAAGCTGACCTTATTTTCCAAAAAATGCTTTTTTCTTGAAACTGATGTCTATGAAATATGTGTTCATACACAGCTAAAGCAGCAAGATTTTCTGGCCACTGAACAAGTGATGGTGACTATTTTATCTTTACAAGATGACAGTGTAAGTCCTTTTCCAACAGTAGAAGCATGTAGGATCCAGCCATGTTGCTCCTCAGTCAAATTCCACACCACAGGAACAGAACTTAAAAGAACATGTGCATCTAGAAAGACCACAGATTTTTGTAGGACAAAATTAATACTTTGTAATACATCCAACCTGAAAGGACCATGAGTGAACATGCCCTCCAGAAAACTGCATTACATTGCAAACATTCAGTTGAAATAGACAGATTCTTTCTAAAAAAAAAAGGCACAGTGGTGTCCAATAGACCAAGAACATCAATTTTTTGTTGAACCAAAAGTACTTGGGGTGTATGGCATAGCTGGTAGCCATCGGTCATCAATGCTCATTACCAGAAGATGCTCAAGCCCTCAAAAGCCATGAGTAAATATCTTCAGCTACCTCTAGTCATCGTGTGGCCAGCTGGCTACTGGTTTCCAATCAGGAACGGGTGTGTGTGCAACTGTTGGCAGTTCATAGCCCATTTATAACTAGTCCTGATTGGCCATGACACTGTGACCCTTCTTCGTCACATCTGATGCGCACACGGCTGTTCCAGCTCTGCCCACACACTTCTGTTCCCTGTTTGGAGGGTCAGGTACAGGGGAAGGAACAACGACTAGGGATGGAGAATAGAATCATAGAATCATAGAATCATAGAAATGTAGAGTTGGAAGAGACCCCAGGGGCCATCCAGTCCAACCCCCTGCCTTGCAGGAACACCCTCAAAGCACTCCCTTGGACAGATGGCCGTCCAGCCTCTGCTTAAAAACCTCCAAGGAAGGAGACTCCACCACACTCCCAGGCAGCAGATTCCACTGCCGGACAGCCCTGACTGTCAGGAAGTTCTTCCTGAGGTTCAGGTGGAATCTCCTTTCCTGGAGCTTGAATCCATTGCTCCTTGTCCTGGTCTCTGGAGCGGCAGAAGACAAGCCCTCTCCCTCCTCTACATGGCATTCCTTCAAATATTTAAACATGGCTATCATGTCCCCTCTTAACCTTCTCTTCTGCAGACTGAACATACCCAGCTCTCTAAGTCTATCTTCATAGGGCATGGCTTCCAGGTCCCTCACAATTTTGTTCGCCCTCCTCTGGACCTGCTCCAGCTTGACCATGTCCTTCTTGAATTGGGGTGCCCAGAACTGGACATAGTATTCAAGATGAGGTCTAACCAAAGCAGAGTAGAGTGGTACCAGTACCTCCCTCGATCTAGACACCGTACTCCTATTGATGCGGCCAAGAATTGCATTGGCTTTCTTGGCTGCCGCATCACACTGCTGACTCATGTTCAGCTTGTGGTCTATTAAGACTCCTAGATCCCTTTCACACGTACTGCCATCCAGCCACGTAAATAAATACCCTCATTTTGCATTTTAATGGAAACCCAACTAATCCACACTTTCCAGTCCAATAAATGAAACCCATTTTCATCACCTTTGTGGCTCTGGTTGCTGGGGAACACACAAGAAAGTGTACAGTTGCACCCATGTCACCAGTTCGGACTTCTCATAGGCAGCTGGTTGCCAATGTATGAACAGAAGGTCAACCTAAGAGGTCTTTGGTCTACTCCAACGGTAGGGCGCTTCTAGTGTTCTTATCCGCACACATCTCAATATTGTGCAGTTTGCTGATTTTTTAAAAAATGCATAGAAATCTGAGCTCATTAGACAAAAATGTGTACGTTGGTGAAAACAGCACGTTGTTGTTGTGTGCCTTCAAGTCGGTTCCAACTTACAGTGACCCTAATGTGAACCTATCACAGGATTTTGGGAGGGCTGAGAGTGGGTGATGCACCCAAGGTCCTCTCGATGGGTTTCCACGGCCAAGCAGGGAATCGAACTCTGGTGTCCAAGGCTTGTAGCCCAGCACTCAAACAACTATCCCATGCTAGTATACAACAACGTATTCAGTGAGGGAAAGCTGCTTGCAAACATTGAGCTATTTGGAAAAATTAGTTATTCTTCCAAAAAAAAAAAAAACCCTAAAAATTAAAAAAATGGTTATTTTTTTTTAAAAAATAGCTCAGTCAAAGCTGAATTAGAAGCACCGTTGCACAGCCATATTGCATACATTTTGAATATAGGAAAAAAAATCTTTACACCGGGCTAGTCCAGTAGTCCGTCCATCCAACAACCATTTTCTCAAGCCGGCAGTTCTCCGATATCTTTCCCGGAGCTTCGGAAAGTTACTTCCCCAGGGTACAATTTACATAGCAACCGCCTCGAGACCCAATCTCGGGGAAAGTCGAGGTATAAAAAGAGGTGGTGACCTTTGTGCTTTTCCTTCTCCATCCAGCATGGCTCCTTCCAAGGATTCTAGAAGCTGTAGTCTAAAAGAGCAACTTTCCTAAGCTCCGGTCTCTCCCAGCCCTGTTCCCCGAGATCCTTAAGAAGGGGGGCCCTTTCGCCCAGCTGCCCTCCTCTCTGCCCCGGGGCCATGCCCGCCGGGCAGCCCTGCCCCACCAGCCACTTGGGAGCTGGCCCCGGCAAGCTGCCCTCCCCTCCTTCGCAGCCGGCGCTGAAGCCGCCGAAGCAGCGCGCCAGCTTCCCCGCGTCTTTCTCCAGCTCTTCCCAGAGCTAAGAAAGGAACAGTGATTCATACATTGTTGCCTCTGACATAGCAGCGCGTTAACACCCCAAGACTATGCCATTCACCTCATTAGCAGCCGGCAAACAACAGCAGAGGAGCAATTGTCTAATTAGCCTTGGCTTTCGTGGGGCAAGACAGGCTGGGCCAGCAAGGGGCCACGGCTGCAGCACCCGGACGGCAGCAGGGTGGCATCAAACGCCTTTTTTTTTTAATTTAATTTTTATTAGATAAATAGCCAAATCTATAAAATACCAGAACAGAAAAGGAAAGAAATTGTAGGAAAAACCACCAAAGCTAAGCATGTGTGTGTGTGTGTGTGTGTGTAAAATATAAAGAATAGTTTCACTCATATATCTGAAAATTAGAATACACTTAAACATAACAATTGATGGTATGATATAACTAAATAGGAAGATTTAACCATCTGTTTGCTTGTGTGTGTGTGTGTGTGTGTGTGTGTATTTATAAACATAATTGAGTTGTGGTTAGTTCCAGCCTATTATCTAAGTATATATATATAAAATATAAAGAATAGTTTCACTCATATATCTGAAAATTAGAATACACTTAAACATAACAATCGATGGTATGATATAACTAAATAGGAAGATTTAACCATCTGTTTGCTTGTCTATACATATATGTCTATACATATACATATATATATGTACGTATGTATGTATGTATGTATGTATGTATTTATAAACGTAATTGAGTTGTGGTTAGTTTGAGCCTATTATCCTCGTATTCCTATTCTTATCTACTTCCATACATCTCCATAGTTCAGTTTATAATCGACACTCCTATCTTTCCTCACTTTCCTAACCTATATGAAATCTTATTGTCATGTACTATATTATAGTAACGGTAGCGTATATGATGTCTGCCTTTTTAAACAATTGATTTAAACAATCTAATGCTTTTTTTAAAAGATTGGTTTTATTACAAATTATAACCTTCCAATAAAAGATATAGGAATTAAAGAAAAAAAGAGTATAGAAAAAGAAAAGATCGGGGGGAAAAAAAACTTCTGACCTTCTCTTCAGTCATATCTTGTTGTTTGCCTTCAAGTCATTTCCAATTTATGATGACCCTGAGGCGAACCTATCACAGGGTTTTCAGAGGCTGAGAGTGTGTGACATGCCCAAGGTCACCCAGGAGTTTCCATGCCTGAGCAGGGAATTGGACCCTGGTCCCAGGGGTCGTAGGCCAAAGGTCAAACCACTAGACCAGGCTGGCTCTCTAAAAAATTTCAGCGTGACTGTATTTGTTAATGCATCATTGTTATCGTTATTGTTGTGTGCCTTGAAGTTGTTTCTCACTTACAGCAACCCCAGGGGAAATCCGGTCACAGAACTTTCTGGGGCTGAGAGAATGTGGCCACTTCTGCACTAGGCTGTTATAGCGCTATGATTCCACTTTCAACTTCCTATGGAATCCTGGGGTTTGCAGTTTCGGGAGGGGCCAGGCCGCCCCTCCCGAAACTGCAAACCCCAGGATTCCATAGGAAGTTGAAAGTGGAATCATAGTGCTATAACAGCCTAGTGCGGAAGTGGCCTGTGACACGACACCCAATGGGTTTCCACGGCTGAGTGGAAAATCCAACCCTGCTCGCCAGGCTCCAGTGCTCAAACCACAACACCCCGCCGTCCCCAAACATATTATTCATGCCTGACTCCTTAACATTTAAATCCATTCTCTTCTTTCCACATTCAGTCCTTGCTAATCATCAAAATCCAAAGTTGACATCTCATTTTCTTTCCTTTTTTCCACAAAGTTAAGAAGGCTGTCCTGTTCTTTAAGAAAAGTCACTTTCTCTGACCACACAAGCCAATTTATCAATTTCCTCTAAGTCTATCAGTTTCAACAGCCACTCTTCCATCATTGGTAATTCTGATTTCTTCCCTCCTTGCGCGTACAACAGTGTCTCTGTTGCAGTCATATATTAAAGCAATATTCTGTGGCTCGTCTCCAGTTGTGCCTCTAACAGTCCCAAAAGAAATAATTCCAGTTTGATCTTAATTTTTAAAATCTTCCGCATCAATATATAGATTTGAATCCAGATTTTTTTTATTTATTTTTTTATTATTATTTGCTTTTTCAGATGTCTATGACATATTATAAAATGACCCTGCACATTGCTCACATTTCCAGCATAGACAGGAAACACCTTTATACTCTCTAGACAGTTTATCTGGTGTTATATTCTACCAAGATGTCACATGCTTAAAAAGGAAGCTTTAACCGTACCGGGGGTCACACCTTCAATCGCAGGATTTGGCAAACTCCTCCGGTCTTATGAAAGCCAGCAGGCAAATTCATGAAGGACCAACTTAGCAATGGATACAAGAAGACACTCACAATACACCCAGACCCTCCAGTGATTAGCAATTCTGTACCTCGGCCCCAAACACGGCTGGTCCTTCTTTTTGCACCAGGGCCAGCTCACAAGTGAGATTCGCGGGGCCGTTTGGCTCGCCTCTCTTCAAGGCAAGTTGCTTCGCCAGGTGTCTTTACGGTTGTTGCCTTCCGTTGGTTCTGAGTCTACAAAAAAGTGTTTTGATATAGAAGCAACCCTTTCAAAACTTCTAGAAAGATAGCCGTTGTTAAGTCTACTTCCATAGCGAAAGGGCAGGAACTATTGTGGCGCCTTTAAGACTAAAGGTATGCCCACACTTCACACTTATAGCACTTTAATTGCCATGGTTACATCTTACAGAAGCCAGGGACTGGAAGTTTTGTGGGGTACTCATAATTGTCTGCCAGAGAGCTCTCCTGCTGTGGTTCAGGAAAGCACTCCAGATAATTCTAAGCACCTTACTAAACTACAAATCCAAGAATTCCACGGGATGGAGCTATGGCAGTTAAAGTGGTATTGAACTGCTATAATCATGCAGTGCGGGGATCCACCACCAAGCCATTTGTTTCCACATAAGTTTGAAAAAGTGGGCTACGGCCAACGAAAGCTCATGGCGAAATAAAGCTGGTTAGTCTTAAAGGTGCTACGAGGTGCTAAAGGTCTTAAAGGTGCTACGAGACTTTTTCCTTTCCTTTTTATCTTCGAAAGCTAGAGCTTGGAAATGTTGCTTTTTTGGATTAGAGTTCCCACAATCCTGTGTTGTCACGCAAAAAGACGGTCATGCCAAGCAGCCATTTCCGGGGGCCGTAGTCTCCACGAAAAGTGACGTTTCCAAGCTCCGTTAAGGTAAAATAAAAAGCGAAGCAAAATCTACAGAGAGAAAGAGACTTTGGGAGGATGGCCGGGTACCTACGCACACGAGGGCCTCAGTGAAGCTGAGAGAAAACAAGCGCTCTGTCTCTCTCTTTCTCACGCACGCGTACCAGTTCTGCAGGCCGAATCGGGGCTCCCAGCCAGGACGGAAAGTGTCCTGGGAGAGCTGGCCTGCGATCAAGCATCCCCGTTCCCCGGGCTACGCTGCCGTCACGGCCTCGACCGGGACGCTCTTTAACCTTTCCGCTCTTTCCATGGGTCTGAGAAAAGCCGGTCGGGCAGCCAAGCCTCGTCCCCGTTTGAGAAGGAAACTTTATCCCCCGGGCTAAATTGGGCTACTCAGCAGGACAGCTGCTTTCCAGAGTGGAGAGGAGTGTTTGGAGCCCTTACCTGGAGCCCACCGGACCACCTCTCCGTAACCCGAGAGCCCGGTGAGGCCAGGGAGAACTCCAGGATGCGGTCGCTGGCTTCTCTGCTGCGTCCATCAGCACAGGGGGCTTCCCCAGCGGGGAAAAAAGCAATCAACGTGTTTTGACTGCTCCTGGGGATGGTGGGTGAAAGCCAGCTAGTGGTTTAAGTGTTGGACCAAGACCCTGGAGAGCGAGGCGTGATTCCTCGCTTGACCATGGAAAGCCAGGGGTGACCTTGGGTGCATCACATACTCTCAGCCCCAGAAAACCCTGCGACGGGTTCATCTTAGGGTCGCCCAAGTCAGAAATGGCTTCAAGGCACGCAACAAAGGATGGCGGGAGGACAGGTTTATAACACTCAGCCCGATCTACACGGCACGGTCTACCCATCTTCCCTAATGGGGATCTGGAAAGCAGCGCTTTTTACAAGCAACACAGTCATCAGGAATTGCAGACCTAGTCGTCAGGGCTTTCCTGTTTCACGTGCAAGGTGTGTTGTGCCGGGTGACTTTAAGTCATCTCCTTAAAGTAAACCTATCAAGGAGTTTTCTTGGCAAGATTGGTTCTTGGGGAGGGGGGTTTGCCATTTCCTTCCTCTGAGGGTGAGAGTGCCATTTGCCCAAAGTCACCCAGTAGGTTTCCATGGCCAAGTAGGGATTCAAACCCTCACCTCCCATTGCAGTCCAATGGTCAAGCCCCTATATTACTCTAGTTCTGACAGGCAATGTTGTAGGTTGCTCCTCTTGTTTATAGAAGCCGGAAGCAGGTCTAAGTGGCCACTCTGATCCAACACAGGTGTGTTCATAACACCATGCAAGCATATGCACCTGATGCCATCCTAGGGAATCCTGGGCTTTGCTGTTTCACAAGATCTTTCCTATTCTCTGCCCAGAGACCCACCATGGTGTAATTCAGGGGACTGAATTAGAGAATTCTAAGACTCTCACCCAGCTTTCATTATTCCATAGGATGGAACCATATTCAGAATCTGAATGTTAGAATTTTAGAGCAGATGTTTCAAATGTGTTCATCTTGAATTTTTGTAGGAGCCCCCGGTGACAGTAAGTCAGAGAGATCTCTGTCCCTCCCTTCTAGAGTCATCACAAGGACTACAGCTTCCATATTTCATGACTACTGGTCCTGCTTGACTGGGGCTTATAAAAGTTAACAGTCCAAAGCAGTGCTTCTGAGTACATTATGTGGTTGACTAGCAATTTTATTTTCAGGTGTGCCTTGGACTGGTGCCCTATCTGAGCCCATTGGCTCCAATTGTTTTTCTTTTCTGCTAACTCAGCGGGGGCTGGCATTAGTCCATGGACCCCTACTTTCAGTAGCCTTGTTCCAAATCATCTGACAAAAAGTGGTTTGCCACCCCTTTAACTTAGGTGGACCAAACTAGGTGATCCACCTTGCTTAAAAGTGCAGGTGTGGGTCTAAAAAAGGATCTGGAAGCCAAAAGTACATGGAGTAACCCCCTGTGCCAGAGGCAGCATTTTTTTTTTTGCTGAGGAACATGAGCAAGGAAGATGCAATTGACCTTACATCCTGCTCACATCCTTTCCAGAAGCATCTAGGTAACCACTGCAAAAACCGGGATGACTCATCCGATCTTACAACCGCTGCTGCTGAAGACGAGTGACCTGGCCACATGCTGGTTGCTTGTTTCCAAACAGGCTTATTACATGCCTAGAAAAAATAACTCTGTGCCACGGATATGCCCATCAACCCTCTATTGTGCCTGAGGATCTTGATTGAAACAGTCTCTGTAAAACCAGCAAGGCTTCTTCCACAAGCGAAGTGAAAGGATTCATAAACAAGGATCGATTTAGCATTATAATTTCCAAAACGGAGGAAGAAGTTCTCGTTTTCGTTCGTAGGTCAGACCGGCAAACGCTTGAACTCACACCATGAGCGAAAGGGGGTCTGAATAGAACTTGAAAAGTTGAACAATGCTACTGAAACTCTGCAATAGTTCGGACGACAGAACAAGGATGGCAAAAGAAGCCTCAACCACTGCAGCAGAATCAGACCAAAGGAACAGAGACAGCATGGCATTGGAGCTAGAGGAACCGGTAAAAGCCTCCTCAGTATGGCCAGATCCACTCTGAGCCTGACAAAGTAGGCAGAAAAGGCCAGGTGTGGCCCTTCAGGAATTGTTGGGCTGCAGCTCCCATCAACCCTAGTCAATGGTGAGGAATGCAAGGAGTCCCAGTCCAGCATTATCTGGAAGGTTGCCTCCTGCCAAGCAGTGCAATGACAGGAGGAAACATTACCTGGACTGCCCTGTAGGCACAAGAACACAACCCACTGCTTTCCAGAGTGATTGAGGATATGCATCCAAGCATAAAGAAAGCACACGCCTAGTTTTAGACTATTAAAAATGTCATTACCTGCATGCTTGCCATCAAAAGCTTCAGGAAACAGCCCTGGCTAAGGCTGAAGTCTCCCTCCTTTTACAGAGTTAGGGAAAGGCAAGAGCACCTTCTGGGCCCATCGCCACCCCACAGCTGTGCTGAACTGCCAAGGCTTCTCCACCATGACATCTGTATGTGCCATCCCCCTCCTGAAAAAGAGACTGGTCTGACTCCA
The DNA here is from genome assembly GCA_030412105.1 of Cyclura pinguis. Taxonomy (NCBI): domain Eukaryota; kingdom Metazoa; phylum Chordata; class Lepidosauria; order Squamata; family Iguanidae; genus Cyclura; species Cyclura pinguis. The sequence goes on from CM059602.1 coordinate 4,240,792, forward strand.
TGCGGTTTATGTAATAACCACACAAAAGTTTATTTAAAACTTGGTCCCCTGATCAGAACCAGCAGGTGAGGCAGAAGAACTTAGGCCAGGAAATGAGACAGTCACGCAGAAACAAGGAGGAGCTCTTGGCGTGGCAATCTGAAGCCAAGAGAAGTTATTTACAGAGGAGGAGTGGAGAGGTGTGAAGTGTTGGCAGGGCCCGGGGACTGGATTTCATACTTGGTTGGGAAACAGAAAAATGACACCTCGTCCTCCCAAGGGGCAGAGAGAAACCTGCCCAGTAGTAACATTTTATTTTTGTTCAAGTATACAATAGTCGGCATACAAACACAGGCTCCTCTGAAAAGATGGGGCCGTTCTAAAAATGCAAACAGGGTCTGGAACTGACCATGGTCAGAATACTGTCTAGTCCTTTGCTTTCAGGAAATGAAGTCATGACAAAAACCAGCCAGTGGCAGTTTAAGAAAAAAAAGTCTGTACAAAGGAAGCCAGCTGGGGAAAACAGCCTAAGGGGTAAGGAGGAAGCTCCTCTTGCTCCTTGGGTAGACTGGCACTTGGGGGCGGGGGTCACATCAACGCTGGAATCGGTCAGAGAAATTGGGAGACTTGGGGACCGTCAGAGGCTGGTCACTGGGCTTGACTTCCACATTCTGGTACTTACGGATGGGGTTGGCTTTGTGCACCTGGAAAGGAAGGACAGTTTTAGCAACTGTGAGGCAGGGTCCCGTGTTTTCTAACATGGAATAGCTCTGCCCACCCCAAGGAGAATGAGGCTGCTTGAAAACATGGAGATTGCTTTAAAAAAGGAGGCTGGTCCTCCAAGCCAAGTAAGCAGCTTTTCTAAGGTCACAATCTTGCTACTCAAGATCTTGGGAATGGAAATAGCAAGGGTCTCACATGAAAACTTCACATGCTTTGTATGCCAGTCTACCAGCATGCCAGTTTTTCTCCACCTAGTTTTCAGAAATCCACCCATCTCTTGATTTCAAGAACTGTAGGACACTATCACTGCAGCAGCAGCAGCAGCAGCAGCAGCAGCAGCAGCAGCAGCAGCAGCAGCAGCAGCAGCAGCAGCAAGTACCTGAGAATACTCCCTCCAGCTGGTGTTAATGTTCTGAGGCCAGTTGGCCAACCTCATCACCTACCTTCTTGCCACCTAGGGAGCAACACTTGCTCCAGGGACTTCTGTTGCCAGTACTCTAGTCCTGAATGCCAGTTGGCATTTATAACCCTGCTCATCCTGCAACCTCTGACACACATACTGTAATAAACATGCTGGCAATGGTGAACCAACTTCTGTCCCTGAGATACAGGTGATGAGGATGATGGCACACAGAAGGAGCAGGGAGAGAGGGTTCACAGACCAGCAATTGAAAAAGAGGTCCACAAAAGAGGCACGGGGAGGGTGTCAGTAAAAGAGCATGCACTTTGTATGAAACCACCGCCCCCAACTGCTCCTGTCAATACCACCTCCAAGAATTCTACTGATCTAACTCTTGAGCAAAACAGTGTCACGAGCTGAAATCTGCAATAGCCCAATTCTGTCCAACTCGGGCTAGTTACGAAGCCTAAAGTAACATCTTCCAGCTCCCAACCTCTCCCAACCAGTAGGGTTCCTTTACCAGCTCTTCTCTGAGCCTGGCCAACTCCTCCTTCTCGCGCTCTTCCTCAATGCGCCTCGCTGCCTCTTGGAGCCGTGCCTTCTCAGCCTCGAGCTCCGCCAGACGTTTCTCAAACTCCTGCCGCTCTCGGGCGCGCCGCTCTGTGGCGAGCTCAAAACTGTCAGGAGCTGCAGAACCAGAAAGGACCTCTGAGTTCGGAAACAGAGAGGGAACAACAACAGGGATGCAATCAAGTGGAAACAAGCATGCAAAGCACAGCCCTGCAGCACCACAGCATGCAAAGAATCTAGACGTTCCTATAACAGGCTTCAAGTTTCCAATAGTCAAATCTGGTAGCTTCTTGCATCAGAATTCCATGGACTCAATGAGAACCATTATTCCATAGTACAAAACCCCTGCTTGGTCATATCAAGGGTGAGCCTTGTCTTGCATCTGGCTGCCCAGAGAGATCAGTTCACGTGAGGCCATTTTACAAGCAGTCTTTCAGAGAAGCCAACCAGGCTGCGGGCTTCCTTAGGTAAGTCCTTTGCAAGGCAAAGGCACCAGATGTTATGGCGTGCTACTACAACAACACACATATAAAGCTGGCCCTATATATCAGCAGATGGCTGTGAAGCCAGTTACGAAAGGCTTAAGAACGGCCCCTGATGGCTGCCCCCTGCCCAGGCAAGAGGCTAGTAGCACCCACGTTAGTGGGGCATTGAATCTGCTCAAGTTTAAAAGTGCTGAACCCTGTTACCAAAATAAGTTTGGCACACTGGCTCTCTCCTTTAGAGTTCAGACTACATCCTGAAGACTCTGCCACACTGACATCAGGGCCACCAGCCTTGCTCTTGCACCAGTGTTGCCAGTTGCCAGAGAAGCACTATCTACTCAGGAGTGTTTTGAACATAAGTGAGTGGTGCCCAATAGACAGGGCTGTGCATCTGCTTCAACTCTGGTGAAGTGAGATCAGGAGAGAGAAGGGAGTTGTATGTCTGCACATAGGTCCAAGCCTGGCAGGTGCGCATATAGTCTTAGTTTGCACAATTTATGCAGAATTGAGCCTCTTCGCCCAGAATTTGAGTTGTCTTGGTGCAGAATTCTCAATATTCCTTATCACACAGAGCATGCAACCTCACCCATAAGTCTCCAGCACCACCACTTTGCCAGTTGTGAGTTAGAAGTCAGTTTGTGGGAAGTAAAAACAAAAAGGTGTCTGTGAGATACACAAAGTGAACAAAAGTTCTAGTGAACAAAACTTTTTTTGTTTTGTCTAGTGAACAAAAAGAGGCTCCCTCTTTCCTAAGAAAAGCTCCTCCTAGAGCTGAGTTTCTAAAGAGCAGCCCTAAGCTAACCCCTTCGCCCTCAAGGAGCTATGGCGCAGCAAGGAGAGAAGCCTACCAGCTGTTGCCAAGGCTGCAGCTTCCTGCCTGCTCCTTATGCCTATCTGAAGTTAGCACTCATTCAATCAAATGTGGCTGACGAAAGGGCAATCGAGGTCACTGCCTCCCACAACTGCAGCCATCAGGCAGAGATGCCAGCTCTCGGGGGAGGTCCCCCAAAGCAGCACATTGAGAGCCAGGCTTGGCATTAAGGGGGTCTCAGGACTGGCAAGGAAGCCCTACCTGAAACGGGTTTGCTCTCCTTCTTTGGCACAAAAGGCTCTTGGTGCACCACAGTGCTGGGCTGGGCCTTGAAAGAGGCAGCCTCCTTCTGCCGCTTCATCTCTTCCTTGAGCTGTGAAGGACATGCAAAACAGTCAAGGCCAGAGGGGTGGTTAGGGGAAGAAAAAGAGATTTAATGAGACCCCCTCACTTCACAGCCAAAAAGACCCCAAGAAAGATTAACAGATCAACAAAAACCAAGGTAGCATGGGTGGCACTGGGGCTCAAACCCTCACCTATGCCCTCTACAACATATGGGGCCAACTTATACATGGCTATTTTGCACCTAGCATCCCACTACAAATACACTGCCACTCCTCAAGGTCCTAGCTCAAGTGCATACGATTATTGATGACAGCATATATCTAAAATGCTCAGAAAGAGCAACTCAGAAGGTTGCATGCCTCTGGTCCTGATCATTTGTTTCTAAAAGACATGCAGAGAGTTTAATACAAGGAAAGCCTTTGGGTGTGTGGAAAGTTGTGTCCATTTTATACATAGATTTTCACACCCTCACAAACAAGGTAGAGCAAGAATCCTCTGAAGTCTCACTGCCTCATCAGTATTGAGAGGTCACAGCAGCCTGTGTCACAGGGCTGATGTGAGTGTGCTACTTTGGAATCCTCTAAAGGATGTTTGAGACTTCCTTTCCAATTTGCTAAGGAAGAGAGCCACATGGAACTGTCTCTCTTGATCTGCAAGCCACTCACAGATCCCCACAAGCCTCATGGCAGGCTATCTGAGCCTTTGCTAGACATGTGTCTAGGAACTCTAAGGCCTGGGAGATCAAGGACTTGGCTAGATGTGAGAGAAGACACGAGAGGCCTCCTGAATTCAAGCTGATGCACGCACACCTATAATCTTTTCCTCTGAAAGTCATGCGTTTCCCACCTTCTCCCACTGCTTCTGTCCCTCTACAGACAAAATAAGATACAGGTGACGAGCTTTCTTTCCCTACAGATAGGCAATTTTCATTAAACAAAAACAAAACAAAACAAAAAGGCCAAGAGGGAGATCAGGTTTGAGAGTATCCAAGATGAGGAGGAGATCGGTTAAGAGGATCCAACAGGCTTCCTACCCAAAACGCCGGATCCTACTTCTGCAGGCCTGCCCTCTCACCTGTTGCTGCCACATTTCATGCCGCAGGGCCCCTCGTGTATCAATTGCCAGCTGGAAGGGCTCTGGCTTGGTGGGGCTCTTCACTTTCTTCTCTGGCAAGCTGATGTGGTCAAACTGAGGCAGGGGGTGGGCTCTGAACTTGGGTACCTGCCAATACAAAAACAGAACACAGCTCAGCAGTGCTTCCCTGCGGTCAGCCACCCCCAATCTGTTCCTCAGTGCGAGGCCTGATGCATGGTGAGCCAACTCCAGGCACTCTTGGATGAAGACAATTTTCTAGATCCGCTTCAGGCCTGGTCTGGGAAACAGAAACGGGCTTGGATGCCCTACAGCGTAACTTGTGCCAAGACAAATAATTTTCTTGGACATCTTAGCAATTTTCTAGATTACTGGTCAAAATATCCTGCTGGATAGGCTGTCGAGGTTTTTTGCCCCTCTTTAGACAGTTCTTTGCACGAATGTTGCTAGAAGTTTACTGCTACACCTCCTCAGTGGTTATGCTATAAGGTTTTTACACATTTCAGTCCCAAATGTAGATGACCACTGATTATTGGTTTGTTTTCATTCACGCTTCTATCATTTTTGTAACGCTGTATTTGCTTTTTGTTTGGATTGGCCATATATACCCAGGCATAAGTACAGTAGCCAATAGAACAATTCAGGAATGAGAATACCTTCGCAGGGGAGAGGAAGAGGAGACCGGCTCGGCGCTGGGAGAAGACGTGCTGAGTGGTTCTGCACCAGAGGCCCTCCAAAGTGGGAAGCCTCAGGCACTGACGATTTGGAAAGAAGGCCTGCTTTGCATAGGGAGCTGTAAGGTGCACCAATCCACAGGCTACCTCCTTTCATAATAAAAATTCCTGGAGCATTTGGAGTTAGGGTCAAGCCAATACCACTCCAGTATCTATCAAAACAGTTTTACTGGAGCAAAGTCATCATGCTTCTCAGCACCACGAGGATGTTGACTAAGAGGCCTTGTCAGAATTGAAGAGATACCGGCAAACGTGAACCCAAAGAGTTTGTTTGGCTAAGAAAGGTGAGGGGGAAGAAGATATTGCAGATGGGAATTACACGAGTAAACAAATAATTAACTGAAGTGCCATAAAGATTTACATTAAGGACGTTATTCCTTATGAACAAACAAATGGGGAGAATGGGCCTTCCCTGGGCTGCGAGCCATATTTGCTCATTCATTGTGTTCATATCCCACCTTTCTCTGGCACCCACGACAGTTTACAAATCAGATTAGTAGAATTAAAAAACTAATAACAAAGTTTTTGAAAATTAAACAATCCTGTTACAAGCACTAATTTAAAACAGTTTAAGACATGTAAGAAAAGTGAGGCTAAAGGACAGAAGAACCCATTAAAGGCCCCTTCTGCCACAACTACTTAGCAGTCAAAGGCCTGTTTAAATAAAAGCTCTTTCCTGCTGGTGAAGAGAGAATAGAGAGGAGGCCAACTGAGTCTCCCAAGGGAAAGATTCCCCAGGCAGGAAGCAACCACTCAGAAGACTCTCTCCTGAGCCCTCACCAAATATGCTCTTAAAACTTAGGCAGGCTCATACAGGTCTTCCAAACAATCTGGACCTAAGCCATGGAGACGTTATAGGCTGTAACCAGCACTTTAAATTGCGCCTGGAAAGAGACTGGTGGCCAGTGGAGTTGCGGCAGTAAGGGATTTATATGCTCCCTGTAACCAGCCCCAGTCAGCTGTCTGGCTGCAGCATTTTGGACTCGCTAAAGTTTCCAAGCAGCTACGCAGAGTGTGTAAACTTGTTACAAGAGGTAACATGTAGATTAGCACTCCCTTTATCTCCTTACAGTTTAAAAATCACCAGCCAATCAGTAGGAAGAGTGAAGGAATCACTTTTCTATTTTAGCATTTGTGCATAATGCAGTCAGCAGAGCCAACAGGAGCAAATCTCCTGAATGAACCCTGCTCCACTCTCGTGAACCTCTCGTCTTCTCTTCTCCTCCCTAACAACACCTGATTTTATTTTTGTGACCAATTGCAACTGCGTGTGTGTGTGTTTCTGTGGCCAACATCTAGCTCCTCTCCTTTATCTTCAGTTGTGGAAGGACAACACTGTTTTTTATTTTATTTTTTTTCAGCAGTAAGAAGCATCAACTAGATCCACCTGCGTTGCACCACTTACCTCTTCTTTCTGCAGCTCTTCAACTTTCTTCTCTTTCTGGAGCAGCCTCTCTTTGTCCCGAGAGTCAAAGGAAAATGGGCATATCTCCACTTGCCTTGGTTCTGTGGGTTTAGGTTTAAAGGGCACACCAAAGTGGGGCACTGGCTTGGCTTTGATCACTGGAACCACTTCTTCTTCCTGCAGGAGACAACACCATCAGAAGTGTACAAAGAAAGCAGAGAGGAGCATGGTGAATGTGTAACTTGCAATATACCTTCCTCAACCCTATCCTAACTATATGAAGAGTTTTGTCTTTAAGAGAGTTGGAGAGGGCTGAACAGTTGCTGTCCTGGAAAAAAGGGGCATTCTTGTACCTCCAGGGATCCCAGCCCTGCTTCACAAAGGGACTCTACACAATCATCTGCCACCTTGATGGACGGAGTCCTATGGAATCAGCCAACAGTCCTGAATGAGGTGTTGCAACATGGAAGCACCCTTGGTTGCAAGACTACTTAGGCAGAAAAATCAAGACACCCATTCAGCCAGAGCCCACAGCGCCCCATGTCAGCAGAGCCAGGTTGGCAGCTGCTGACAAGTAACACTAGATAGGTTGGCATCTACTGTTCACTACAGAAGTCCAAAAATAGGCATCACCTTCTCTTTCTCTTCCCTTGCCAAGGCATTGACTCTGTTCTTCAGTGCAAAAGCTGGGGACTTGGGAACGGTGATAGGAAGCTGTTTCTTTTCTGGAACACCCTGCAGGAACAAAGGAGTAGGTTGCAGTAAGGCCTCTGAGTCATTCAGGCAATACTAAGAATACAGCACCATACCACCAGAGATTTTTAAACTGTCTAAACCCTTTAGCATGGGCAACTTAGAAAGCCAGTGGAGACCACATGAAAACATTACAAATCCAGCTAAAGATTACACCTGGCTGACACCATGGATGAAGCAATGTTTGTGTCCTTCATAAAAGCCTTGCCTTTTCCCCCACAGCTTCCCTGGATGGGTCTTGATGAAGACTATGTCCTGTGAACATTAGAACAGCACTTTGCAATGTTTTTCTGCATCCAATAGACCTTTCCTTTTCTATATGGGGCTCTTTGCTGAGGAATTCCTGAGTTTTGCAATGGAATCCTTGTGCCGGGTAGGCCTCTTGGTTGTGTGTGTTCAGGATTTTTCTCACGGTTAGGTCTCAGCATTAGATTAACTCAAACATTCCGTAACACCCAGGGCTACACATTACAGAGAAAAACTGAAACAGACTGGCACGCCGTCTTTCATGAACACCCTTATCTATCTTGACAGAGGGGGAAGTGCAGATCTACCTCCTCCTTTGCTTTCCTCTTTGGTAAGAAAGCAAAAGAGAACTCATGCAACACCTTTGTTGAAGTGCTGGACTGGAACTGGAGATAGAAGTTTCTGGTTCTCCTCCAGTGAGCTCAGACAAGTTGTTGTCTTTCTCAGCCTGGCCTATCTGACAGGAGCACAGGGACCATCACTTTGAGCTCGTTAGAAGAAAAGGCAGAATATAAATATGAATATAAATAGTGAAGCAATCAGTGGTTGCTAACTAACCTGACTGATATTTATCAGCTTCTGCAACTTGGGGCTGTTGCTGGCCTATACAACTCCCATCAGTCCTAGTCAGCTTAACCAATGATGATGGAAGCTGGAAGACCACAAGGATCAAGCAGCCTGCTATGTTTTCTCCCACATCAGAAGCAGTATGCCTCTATCACTTGCTAAGTAGCACAAATTTATATGCTCCTTGTCTGCCTCCCAATGGCATTTGGATGTCCAGCGTGTGAACAGAATATTGGACTAGACAGGCCTTTTGTCTGATCCAGCTTCAGGGGCTCTTTTATCATGTTCAAGCATACAAACTACAGGAATTACCACCACATCCTCCAGGATTTTCATGGGGCATGGCCTCGAATGGAACTCGTAGTGCTCTTCCTCCTGTGGTTTCTTGTTCTCACGGTCCTGAATGCGCTTTTCTATCTCCAAGTTGAAGCCAATTGGTTTGGTGAGCTCTTTCACTGCTGGCTTCTTGGGCAAGAGAGGAGCACCCTCCAAGATCCGGTGGTTGAGTTCCTGAGCTTTGAACTTGTACCTGTGGAACAGTGTCGCAGATCACAAGCAGAATCAAACTGCACTTGGATCTGAGGATTCATCCACCCACTCCCCACCTGACATGAAATTATTTAGCAGAAATGTGAAAAAAAGAGACCCTCAAGAGCTGTTTGGCAGTGGAATATGCTATCGTGGAGTGTGGTGGAGTCTCCTTCTTTGGAGGTTTTTAAACAGAGGCTGGACGGCCATCTGTTGGGAGTGCTTTGATGGAGTATTCCTGCATAGCCGAGGGCAGGACTGGACACCCCCTGTAATCTCTTCCAACTTTATGATCCTATTATTCAGCTGAAGCCACCTGCAGCCCAGTCCATGGAACCATGAAAGAGCTCTCCTAGTCAGGGCTGTGTACAGTAAGGAGAGGATGTGGTACTTTGTGCAGCAGGACTGATGCAGCCCAGGGATGGGAAATCATGCAGCCTTCCAGTTTGTTGAACTGAAGTCCCAGCAGCCCTAGCCAGCAAAACAAATGGTGAGGAACTCTGGGAGCTGAGGTCCAATAACATCTGGAAGACTGTATGATTCCCACTCCTGGTGTAACTCCTCAAGATTCCTCCTGGGCAAATTCTCGGATCTCACTTTTCCCCCTGGAACCTACAGTGGGGTGCACCAGCTGTCCAAATCAAAGATGGAATTGGCCAGGCATCCACTTCTGGATTTGTAAAAACTCTTTTGCAGGGAGACTGGAGGTTGGAATGGTACAGGGGGACCTAAGTCTTCTTTTAAATGACTACCATGGCTTGTGGAGGCTGCAAGGAATAACAATTTAACCCTCTCCAATTTTGATATGGGACTTCAGGGGGTCCTGAAGATTGTGCTTGCATATGCGCGCACGCACACGCACGCGCGCACACACACACAGAGTCTAGGATCACATTTCTCACATGATTACTTGCCTCTGGTTTAGTAGGAAGATTAAGAGAGAAGACAGGAAGGGATCAGTGTTTTCCCTACTACAAAATGGAGAGACAGCCACTTTTTAACCAGGCTCATTAATGTGGAAGTACAAAACTGTCTTCTGCAAGTCAGGCCGGAGGTCCCCCTGTAGACTAGTCTCAGAGCTTCTTAACTGGCAGAGCTCTACTGGTTTTTGATAGCTCTGCAACCCAGAGATCTTTAGGAGGAATTAGATCCGGCTCCTCCTACATGCTAAGCTCCAACACTCAGTTACGGGCCTGCCTTCTAATTCTGGAGTCAGTACTTCCTGTGTCCCAATGGATTCCCTCGGGATAAGCACAGGTCAATGCATCAGCCAGTCAAAAAACAGAAAAAAGAAAAGCCACAGATCTCAGAAAGCCTCAAGACAGTCTGGTATAGCTTGAACATAACCTCACCACTCAACCATGTTTGTTCAACATACATCCAAACAGAGCAACTGCCATTTCCCATTTAATGGCAAATGCCAGACTTGGCCCTGTTGGCTTATTATAAAATCCTAGAAGGGATGGCAGTTTTTGTGGCATGTCCTTCCTCCAATTTATCCCATCCCTTGCCTTGAAAATTTCCAGCCTGAAGCACATCAGAACTGTGGAGCCACATTTTGTTAAGGAGGTATGACACCAGGGACACACACCATTGAGTATCAGAGTTGGAAGAGACCCTATAGTTAAAGGTCCTGCGTTCCATATTGAGAGGGAAGCAGGGTAGAAAAGAATAAGAAAATAAATAGCCTTGTCCCCTCCTTCTGCAGGAACCCACTGCTAAAGCAATCCCAAGAGGTGGCTATCAAAGTGGTTTATAAACCTCCAAGAAAGGAGAGTCTGTCACCCTTCAAAGGGAGTCTGCTCTGCTGTTGAATGGCTCGTATATTCGGGAAGTTCAGAATTTTCCTTTTTGCAGTTTGAGGCTGCTGGTTCGGATGCTGCCTTCTGCAGTACCAGAAAAAACTAATTCCATCTCTCTCAGCCTTTCATATATCTGAAGTTGATATTCTTTTGCCTCTCCATCTTCTCTTCTTCAGGGCTAACATACCCAGCTCCCTCACAAAGCTTGCTTTGCAAACTTTTTCCCATCTTGGTCACCACCCACCTCTGGACATCTACTATTCCTGCTCAGTCCAGCCCCCCCGCCTCTTCAAGTCTGGCAGCATATAATAACCCCAGGGAACAGCTCTTCCAATGTGGCTTATGAACAAAGTGCTACACTTACTGCTGAAGCTTGGCAATCTCTTCAGCCTCCAACTCAGCTGTACTCTTGCAGGTGACAGGCCTGGAACGGGCCTTGGTCTCAAGGTGGGGAGTTTTTGGGTTGGTCAGCTTGGGCTTTACAGGTCTGTTCTGAGTTATGCCTGCAGAAAGAAGCCATAGAGATCAACTAAGCAGGAAGATTCATAATCCAAACAAGAGCACACAAGTCCTAATCTTAGCAGATAAATAAGTATTTACTAAGAGAGGCACACACTGCAAAGAATCCTAGTATCTGAAAGCAACAGAAAGGCATGGAAGTAGATAGAATGGGAACGCAGACATGTTTGCTAGAGCTGTCATTCTTCTTTGCAATTTTTCAGCTTCAATAAGCCCTGTGTCATAATTGTCTATCTCCTCAGAAGGCTGGGGTTCAATTCTAAATTTTGTAAATTAGCATGATTTGTTCCAATATAAGAAACTGGATTTTTAATACAATGTTTTTTCAATGGTACTTAAGCAAATTCCTCTGCCCTACATGCGGGTATTTTGCCATTGAAATCCACTCTGCTACAACTGCCTAGACCCCACCTAGCCCACAAGAAGGGCAGAATTGGAAGACAGTTCACTTGACCTTCTGCACTGCAATGTGTAGATCTCCATCTCTGCTGGCTGCAAGGGCAGTGGTGTGTGTGAGGGAGCAGGAAGAGATGTGCTAGAGTTTGACAGACAGCAACACTCAAGAGAGCAGGTGAGTGGATAGTTGCCCCTCTGACTAGTATGACCCAGTAGAGTCATAGGCCAACTTATGCGGCCAGCATTAAATGCCAGAATTCATAATTCATTTTTATTTTATTCATTTATATCCCTCCCTTCTCCCAATACTGGGGCTCGAGGCAGCTAACAACATTAAAATACAGAAGTGAGGCAAAAGAAAACAGCTATCGAGTCCTCCTTTGGTTTAGGAAAAAAAGCAGGTATTTTTGGATATTGAACAGTGGAGGGAACATAACAGGTGAACGATCACAGCCGTAGGTTTCCAGAAGAAGCAATCTGCCAGTTAAATAGGTTGCAGGGGCAGAAAAAAAGGCAGCCTAGAGAACATTGGACAGCAAAGACAGCCACGGGGCTGCAATGCAGTGTGAAGGCCACACTGTGCCCACTGAGCTTATAGTGTTCCTCCTGGTCGGCTGCCCACAGAGGGATTCCCAGCTCTCTTCTTCCTAGCTTTACCTTCATCCTCCTTCCTGCTCCTCAGGTGGTAACGTGGGGGAGTGCGCTTCTGGAAGTTTTCTACTTGCTGAGCCAAAGACACGTACTCTGCTGGGGTCTCATCAAGCTTCCTTTTGTTACCCTGGGAGAGGTTGAACGGCTTTGGGATTGTGGGTCCCTTTGCCACTCGGGCCTGTAAAGAGACACAACAGACTGGTTAAGCCGGAGCTGCTTGCCCAACAATGGAGCTATTCTTGCAGAGCAACAGGTTCTGATGGCACTTCAAAAGAAGAACAAGTTTTATGTGCCACAAGCTTTCACGGACTCCAGCCCACTTCCATCACATGCATGGAGAGCTGTCTCAGTTTGCAGAAGTTCATACATCTGCTTGGATGGGAGAGGGATGTGCAAAAACTGAAATGAAAAAGAAACACAGACCTAATAGTTACCTTAATAATAATAATTAACCAACAGTAGTCACGTTTTGAGGTGACACCATTTTGTCCCGTCAAAATTGCAAGAGAAAGTTTGATTTACAAGTGAATCTGATTATAAGTCACTATTCAGAAGTGTTCCTCTAGGGCTAGGTGACTTCAAATGCTCCAGGGACCAATTTTTCACCCCAAGGACCAACACAGGTTGCACTACGTATTTTTTTTTTAAATCTAAACTGAAAGTGCCCAGAACTTTGAGGAGCATTGAATACCTTGTTCTACATAAAAACTATTGATCTTGGCCATTTTTAAGTTTAAAAAAAAAAGCACAATCCATATGTAGAAAACAACAACAACAACAACAACAACAACTAATATTGGTAGAAATCTTGGTCATTTTCAGAAGAAAAAATGCATTTTTCGTGGCCTTTGTCTTCAATGGCAAAATCAGCCTGTGGGAATCTGCATTTTTATACCTCTGGATCTAGAGGTCAAACTACCTCTTGGAATTTGGACAGGCACTTTTCATCACAATTCATGACTTAAGCTGGTTTTCTCTGCTAAAATACTCAGGTTAGCACAAAGCTATTGCTTGGTTAATGACTACTGTTAAAGAAAAACAACAACAACAAAATTCTGTCCCTTTATATTCAAAGGCAAAGATGGTCAAAAGTTCAAAAGACCCCTCAAAACATACCTGTGCCCATCCTTTCTGCACCTTCTATATTGTCCATAATGCACATGGTTTTATCTGCTGCTCAGCCTCAGCTTTCCACTTACAAAACACAGAAGCTGACAGCTCTCAAAGTAGACCTCCCTGCCTTGAATCTCGGTGCCCCCCGCCCTCCCCCTCTCACCGGAGATGGCGGGTGTTTCCTCAAGGCTGCTATGAAGTCCACCTCCTTGTATTCTGTGCCAGGCTGGCTTTCCCCATGCTGTTTAATCCTCTCATCTGTGCAGAAATGGAAGTCTATTGGTTTGGTTATATGGGTCGCTGTCTTCACAGGCTGCCCTGATGGGAAAAGGAATGGAGGCAGGAGGCTATTAAACTTAATGGGGAGCATTCCAGGCCCTACAAATTTCAGTGAGGTCCAGAGACCTGAAAGAAAACTCCAACTATTCAAGCTGAAGTCTGAGCTTTATGTCCAATCAAGATAAAAATAGCCTGCAAAATATACTAAACTGGTGAGTAACACCAGGGACCATTAAACCAAATTTACATTAGTGGGATTGCACAGTAGAATAGAAGGGGAAGAGCATAGAAACGCAGTGCCAGGGCCTGGAGAAGTTATCATTTTTGCACCACAGTTTCCACAGTCCCCCAGTTATCCTGTGTCAAGTCGGCTTTGCTCTCCCTGCTATGTAACGCTTTGATGTTTGAAATGGGCTTTACTGAATAGTAAGGGGATGGTGGGATCAGGTGAGAAAAGCTATGTTGGGAATGAGCGAATGTTATTGCAATGAGCTTTGAGAAGGATGAACAGACACAACTGCAAGGTCACGCAGTTGGCAGGTGGAATGGGAGTTTGGGAAAAGAGTTGTATTACCTATGTGTCAAATAAAATGTGCAGTAATTTGAAATGTTACAGCATATAAAGATACTGTAAATCCAATAGTTCTTTAGTCTTAGCAATTGCCACAGTATGTTGATGCTTTCTTCACTATTCTGAATAAAGCTTTTGAACCCTCTAAGCTTGTTCTTTGAAATCAAAGCTATTCAGTACAGGACAGCCTAGCCACTAACCATGCTGGCTGGAGGAATTCTGGAACTGTTAGTCCAAAAAAGTAAATCTGTTAAGCTCTTCTCATGTAACAAGTTGCCACATTGCTCACAAGAGAGGTCCAGAACTGAAGAGACAAGGAAGCCGGACTAAAGCGATCAAGAAGGCCGCATCTTCCTTACAAAGGAAAGCTAAGAGAGGCTGTGACTCATTCCACCTCTACTTTCCTCCTGTGAATCCACTCCTTTGGGCTCCAGTTTGTATCCAGATTGTTAGGCTGCACTTGATGTATGGACAGCATCTCATATAGTTTAGGGCACCTCTATAAATGAGCTACAATGTGAGACCAGCCACCCAAGGGGAGAGGAGGAGACAACCTTGACAGCTCTGCAAAGTGATTCCTTCTTCGTTTTGTCCAGAGAGGAAGTTTCAGGCAAAGCTAGAATTTTGGAATCGTCCAGTAAAACAAACTGGAACAGGTTTGGGACAGGCAGTGCCCTTCAAGCTGCAGTTTAGGAAACACTGCCAATGGTTCAGGGTGTTGCCTATATTAACTGCATACAGAAGCTGCCTGCCCCAGCTCTTTGAGACTGCAGCAATGCTTACTTTAGGCAGTAGGAGATGATACTCCTAAGGACTCAAAGCAAATCTCATTTAGCAGCAGCCAAATGATATTCATGTGGAACAACCAATCTCAGGCACACACAGAGACAGACACTGTCCTCCATTGGTAGGGGTGCAGGAACAAAAGCATTCATTTGTACACTGGGAACAGCCATCCACAAAGCATTTGTGTCTACACAGCAGGAGCAGGAAATTTCTACCTCTCCAGTAAGTGTCTCACTATTGCCAGTACTGGCTGTGGCCTCTGGAGTTGAAATCCAACATTATCTGAAGGGCCAAAAGCTTCACACCCCTACTGGACATCAAGATCTTCTTCTTCTAAGGCCCTCCTGTCATCTATAGCAGGACTACTCAATGTGGTTCCTGGGCCACGTCTGGGCCATGAGCCATCAGATGCCAGTCCCTTGAAAATTTCTAGAAAAGAAAGAATTGTGGCCAACGGGTACAAATATAGTACCAGTTTCTTCCCCTGGGAAAAAAATGCTGGTAGCTGACATAAGATCTATACTGAGGTGAGGCAGAGGCAAACTGGGGAGATAGATGGCTGCCTCAGTGGTGTTATTTGCTTTAAGGAGTCCTGTCCGGGGTTTACAGAGGCTTTCTGGAACTGAGGGCCTTTTTATTAATCCTGGGTTCTTTCAGCATTGGTCACATTGTGCTACTCTGGCATTTTCATGTTCCCAGATCTTTACTGCCTTAGATACTGTATTGGCTTCCAATTTTATTCTACTTTTTTTTGGTGAGCTACTCCAGGAACACACACATGGATACAGTACAGGTTGAGCATCCCTTATCCAAAAATCCAAAATGCTAGTACAAAATCCAAAATTTTTGAAAAGCAGAACCAGTCTTCCCATAGGGAACATGAAGGAATTATGGAGGCTCGCTTGGAATGGCACACAGTCAGTTTGGCAACTTTTCCTCCATCTCAGCTTGGTTTGTGAAGGAATGATATCTAGTTTGCAACAATTTAAATTTACAATTTAAGGTATATATGAAACAGACATGAATTTCATGCTTCAACCTGGGTCCCATCTCCCAAGATATGTATACGCAAATATTCCAAAATCCAAAAAACAAAAACAAACAAACAAACACCAAACCCTTAAATCTGAAACACCTCTGGTCCCAAGCATTTTCGATATTGGGTACTCAACCTACATATAGCAAACAGAGACAGCTTGGGCTCTTCTATGTTGAGAGGTGGAACTTAAATAAAATTATGACTGTAGTATTGCCAGCAATACTCTTTATATGCCACTCCCCTGCTCTTTCCCTAGTTCTCATGCCAAGTTACTTCCGAGCTCACCTGGTCCAGCAATGGCAGCTCTAAGAGACTCCTCATTCTTCCTTCGCAACTCAGCCACTTCTTGCTGCAATTGTTGCATCTTCTCCACTTCCAGCTCCTCTGTGGACTTTCCTTTGGCAGATGGATTTTTCCTCCTGAAAACAAAGAGTGCCAACACTTTCAATAAGAAGAGTGGACAGACACAGCAACTCCTCTACCAAAGGCAGGAATGATGGGCCAGCCCTGTTGCTTGCTGGACTGCTACAACTTACAGCACTCCGAACAAGGGTTATGCTGGCTATGGCTGTTGGGAGCTGCAGTCCAACAACATCTGGAGGACCAAGCAGCTCCCACCCCAATCAGTGAGCCTTTAGATGATGGGAGAAAAAACAAGGAAGATATTAAGTGCAGACATAATATCAAAAAATGAGAGATGCTCCATTTCTTAGTACAGAAAAGATCCCAAATCTACTTTGAGGCAAGCAGACTTCAAAGTCCTAGTGACCAGATCTCTGCTGAATTTGATTCATTAAGTACCAAGTGGCTTAATACAGAATATTCAGCATTCCGCCAATTAGGATCCAGATAAATTAAAATTAGAACTTTTGGCTACAGGCAACCTTTTGTGTTAGGTATTTGACCATTCATACCACCCAGAAAACTGCTGGAGCAGTAAAAGAACATGGGTGTGTTCTTGTGCAACTGCCATTCCTTTCTGGGGGGCTTGCACTGGCATTATTCTTTGCAGGTTTTCAGATTTTCAGCTTCAGCAATCACAGTAACACTAAGAGCATCTCAGATAAAATGTGACCCTCACCCACAAATAAATACAGGTATTCAAGTTCCTAGACCAAGGACAGGCAACTACAGCATGTCTGGGGGCCAGTTTTCTCCCCTAGAACTCTTTAGGGCTGAACAGATAGTGAAAAATAGCCTCCACTCTGGAACAAACAAAATGGTTTCAAATAACGGAACAGGGCTTTTTTTTTTTTAATGTTGAACAGTGCAGGATGTCTGGTGAACTCCAGCTCCTGGGATTCACCTGTTCTTCCTTAGCCACAGAAAAGGTGGTTCAGTTGATTTGCAGAGGTCATGGGGTACAAAAACCACTTTGGGGAACTACACGTGCTCCCAGGGTACACTCTGCCCACTCCTCTTCTAGACACTTTCTGGCAAATGAAAAACCTTGTTCAGAATTGCTCTTTATTCCTTTCTGGAATGAGTGGTTCTCATGGGGAAAAATTTGGCTACTTGACTACCAAGAAACCACATGCTGACAGTTATCCATCCACTTTCCCAGGGAGCACAATCTTCCCCAACCTGGGATCCCTTCAGATGTGTTGAACTACAGCTCCCGTTATGCTGGTTGGGTGACTATGGCAGTGGTGCTCCAATATAGAGGATGATAGTTGCCTTTCCCGATCCCAGCAGAGGTCTAAGATCACCTGGAGGCCCTTCTCTCTGTTCCATCACCTCCTCAGGTGCATTTGGTGGGAACAAGGAAGAGGTCCTTCTTGGTGGCTGCCCCCAGACCTGGAACTCTCTCCCAAGAGAGATTGGGATGGTCCCATCCTTACTCTCTTTTTGTTGGTAGGTCAGAACAATTTTGTGCTAGCAGGCTTTTACAAATTGATTGTGTTGGGTGTTTAATACTGTGCAGTATTGGTCTCAAGGTTTGTGTAGGCTTTTAATGTATTTTAATATTTTTAATATGTAATGTTTTAAGCTCACTAACTAATTGTTTTTTAAATCTTATATTTATATTTTGACCTCTTTCTATTGTTTTTAATTTGTATTGTTTTAATGTGTTAGCTGATAAATGAATAAAACAATGATGATGATGCATCTAGAAGGCCCAAAGTTGGAAGAAGACTCTGAGTGGTAACTGAAGTCAGAGAAGAGAGCCTTCCATGGGATAGACAAAGACTGATAGCCTCATATCCAGTTAACAGAAAGCATATCAAATCCTACTACCTACTTTAGTGTAACAGGTGTGATAGGCACTTTGGCCTTCGCTGGCGTCACATTTCTGTTCAAGTTTATTTCACCCAGTTTCTCACGCGGAGCAGATCTGGAAAAATTAAGAGAAAAAAGGTTAAGGATCAGGCCTGCTAGCCACACACTACCCCCTGCATCCCTTGCAAGTGCAAGAAGTTTCCTGGCTGTCACCATCATGCAGAGAATCCCCAAACACCAGTGCTGAAAGGCAATCCAAAACATTAGCCTTACCTCAATGCACGGGCAGGTACACATGGCTTAGATTTCTTGGGAATTCTGACACAGCTGGAGAGGGAACATCATAGGACTGCTCAGAATGCCTTATCTCCTCATACATTCACCACAGGCAGCCCCTCGCCCAAAAAGGGCTACTCCTCACCTTCACACTAGGGAATGGTATCTATCTGCTGCAGCAGATTTGAAGCACAGTCCTCCAGGGAGTGTTTCCTTGAATCTTTGAAATGAGCCAGCCAGTACAATAAGCACCATCTCTTAGCAGTGCTCCAGTTTTGTTACACTTATACAATTGCTCCATTGGGGCTTTAATCTGTTTCCTGAGACAGGCAGCACTAACTTTCCATAGCAAAGGAGCCTATTTCTAGCTCTTCTTCTCCTTCTACAAACTAGAAGTAACATGGTTACTCTTTTCAGGGAACAATTTAGATTTCAAACTTCTGCAGGCTAGTCCTCTTTTGAGTGCCCTAAGCAATGAGGAACTGAGAAATTTAAAGCCAAGAGGCAAAGAGAAAAATGGAAATGAAATGACCCGCTTTAAGAACTGAAGAACAATTTCTCCAAGCTGGCTATTTTTCCAGATCCTGATCCCTTTCCTAGACTGAGGTGAGAAAATTCAACCGCTGAGACTCACGTGGGGCAAATTTTGACCCCAAACCCTCCTGAAAGCTCTCTAAATGTGTGAAAACATACAGAACTACTCCCATCACCTACTACCACCAAATAACTCCATTTACTTTTGCAGTCTCCCTCAAAATGGCAATCAGAAGTGATGTGTTGCTACTTTAAGGTGGGCTGCAGTGGAAAATGGAGGTAGTTGGGCTCCTGGGGGGCATGGTGGCATGTCTCATGGTGGTTGTGGAGGATTGGCTCGTGGTCTTCATGCAGTTGCCCACCCCTGCCTGAAATGGTGATACCTCCTTT
Organism: Cyclura pinguis; assembly: GCA_030412105.1. Lineage (NCBI taxonomy): Eukaryota > Metazoa > Chordata > Lepidosauria > Squamata > Iguanidae > Cyclura > Cyclura pinguis. Next base: position 4,260,006 of record CM059602.1, read on the forward strand.
CCACAAACATATGGGACAGACAGTTTAAAAAAAGTGAATATACACCTCTGCATCAAAGTAATCCAGCATTCTAGTTTATACCAAATTCAGCCTGTCAATTTACTGTCTCCCTGCTAGTTACTGGAAATAACTGTGAATCACTGGATCTGTACTTCAGTAATCAGATGTTTGAGTGATCTGTTGTACTTTCAGTAATGTAGACATCATCCCACAAACTTGCAAACATATCTTGACATCCTGGAGGATTAGAAAGTTATTTAAGCTACTTAAATAAGTCACTTTGCCAGGAGGTGCATTCTATGCCCCTCACATCATCCTGTGCCTCGGCAGAATGGTACCTCTCTCCAAATCCTAATGCTAAGTTTCTGTCATTCTAAAGCTTTCCTAGTTGGAAGAGGTTTGTGCAGAGTGAGGCCCAAACTGCACACTTCTCCTTGCACCAAGATTTGTACTTGACCAGGGGAGGCAGTGGCATGATTAGCACTGCCTCATTAAAGCACCACAAGCCCACCTTTTGTGCCTGCTACATCAGCAATATTTCGACTTACAATTTCTGTTTCTTTGAAGGAGGCGGTTCTTCCTTGCTGGCCAAGGTAGCAGCACATCTCTCCGCTTGGCTTTTGGCCATCAACCTGCGCTGGGTGCTCTTCTGCCGAGCTGAGAGCCTCCTTGTCACCCTAAGTAGGAGAAGAAAAGTCAGTTGCGCTCTAAAGGAGAGGTGGGCAGAGTGCAGACCTTCGGAGTTTGTGTGGACTACAGCTGCTTGGGAGTCCTCACCAGCACAGCCAGTGATGACCAATGCTGGGAAAGCATGGGATTCTCCTCTAGCCATTCCTACAACAGACCAGGTAAATAGCAGCTGCCTCCAGAATCCTTAGCTGAGCATACCTGTACAAAAGAAGAGGAGTGAGCAGATAAGCCTTCCTCATCAGCTTTCCCAGTACATTAAAAAAAAAAGATCTACAGATCTAAAATTTGGCCACCAAAATGGAAATTATAAGAAACATAGAGGCAGGTGAAAGAAAAACCCATTCCTGGAAACATTTTGGAAGAAACTTTCAACTTGTCTCTACAAGACTGAACATATTTTTCTTTACTTATGCAAGTCCTACCTGGCTGTTTCATTTCACATAGGCATACATTTTACGGACACAAGTTAACTGCTCTTTATTCATTGTGCTGTAGAAACCTTGTCCTATTCTTTCCATGTTATTTCTGCTTCTGGTATCTAATTTTCTGTTGAAGAAGTAACGCTCAGGAACACATCTACTTCACTGACTGAGATACATCTGTAACAAATTTGATTGCTTGTGAAGAGATGGAGGCACTTCTGACCAACAGGAAAAATGACTGACACAGGCAATTAGTTGCAAGGGGCCTTATTTCCTGGTAAATGACATTTTGCATGAGATGCCTATTGTGCTCTAGCTATTGTGCATAAGCACAGAGCAAGAGCATGGAGGAGAAGCTTAGCAGTGGCTAACAGAGACAATGGCTATCAATTACATTCAGAATCAGAAGCAGTATGTCTCTTTATACTAGATTCTAGAGATCAAAGGCCACAGTTGCAGTTGTGTCCTGGTGTGAAAACAGAATGCTAGACTAAACAGGTCTTTGACCTGATCCCAGGTGGATCCCCTCCTGTTTGGAGGGCAACAACAAACCGTGAGGGCAGCAAGATGGGGCAAAGAGATCCAACCGGAGAGGGAAAGGCACCACAAACATTGCCTTTGGGAAAAGAGCATTATTAGTCCCAATTCTTTCCCATATTTACAGCACTTGATTTTCACCCCTTTGTCAAGCGTTACACTAAAGAGGCTGTCCAGATATTTTCATGCTAATGATAGATTCCTTTTTGGAGAGCAACCGCTGAGAATTTCTAAAAATCTATTTCAAAGAAGGCATATCTCATGGGATAATTTTCCCTCTTCATTCACGGGTATTTAGACCTGCCTCCACAATCCACATGTGCTTTGATGAGGTAATGGAAAAAAACAGTGGTTGATGTCCTCCTTAACCCTTCAGTACTGAACTGGATCGTAAAAAGATGTAAAAAACCCCCAAACCTTCATTCATTTGGATTGAAACAGTTAACCAATTTCTCATGGGCAATTTGATTTCAAATATTAGGGCCTTAATGGAAATTCTTACCACTTATGAGGTTTAGAAATTTAGCACCTCACTATATTTATTCTGTAGCCTCATCCACAAGCCAAAATTGCCCAACAGCTCCCACTTGGGAGCCCACTGGTGCACTTTGCCAAGTCTCAGCAATTGTGGCTTAATGTTGAGTGCACTGAATTTAGAGGGAGAGAGGATAGGCTACTAGTCCACATGTGCACCAAAACAGTTACTATATTAGCTAATCCGAAAACAAGACCATTTTTGGACACATCTGCACAGGAAGTGCTGTGCAATGTAGGACTACAACTTCCATTTTCTTTATGACCATTAACATTGCTTTCCAGCTGATCAGAACTACAGGCCCAAGGCAGATAAGTAAGATGGAGCAAGGGGAGCCATGTTCATAGGTTCCCCATGAGAAAACAGAGTCAAGCCCCTCTGGGAGGTCTATCTTGTCAGGAACCATGGAGTGTAGGTCTGAGGCTGCAAGCGATGTCAATGCCATCTTTGAAGGGAGCATGTAACTCCCTTGCTAAAACAAGCTCACTGGCTATCACTTCATTTCTGGGTACGATTCAAAGTGCTGGTCATGACCTAGAAAGCCCTATAGTGCTCAGGTCCAGCCTACCTAAAAGACTGTATCTCCCCATACAAACCTGCCAGAGAGATCCGCAGGGGAAGGCTTTCTCTTGGTCCCATTACCATCACAGGCTCACTGGGTGAGGACATGAAAAAGAGCCTTCTCAGTGGCTGCTCCCACCCTTCTACTGGAGGCAAGGGTTAGGCTGCCCCCCTCCCTCCTTTCCTTTTGTAAGTAGGCAAAGACCTTTTTGTTTAAGCAGACATTTAATGTGTCAGCAGGAGAGCTTTTATTGGGATAATTTATCTTTTTAAAATGTTGTCTGTCTTTTAAACAATTTTATATTGTGTGGGGATTTTGATTTTTTTTTATTTTTTTGACTGACTTTTGAGTCAATTAAAAGCTGCCTTGAGTCTCACTCTGGGCGAAACACACAAATGAAGCATACAAACAAATAAGGGTCAGGTAGAAGCGAGACATGCATTCTTACCTTCCTGCAGCCTTTGCAGAAGTTGCTGTTGCTGCCTCATTTGAAGTGCCCTGCTGTTCTGTCACAGAACTAACCACGCCAGGTGTCCCTTTATTTGAGAGTTCCACATCCTCATCTTCAGTGCATTTCTCACCTAAAGATAAAGAGTGCATCAATGATATTTTCGGCTTTTTAAAACTCCTGTTTTCTCCGGCAGGGAGGGTGTCAAGCAGCAAATGCCTGTGTGGGAAAATGTCTGTCACACAGAACCTATACAGCAAGGCATTTTTTGCACAAACCCTACAATCCACTTGGATCATTCCTTTCCCCATCTTTTTATTCTTGATGCAGAAGGGCTTTTTAACTGAGTGAAGGCTGTGTTTTGTATTCATTTGGTTTTACTCGTCTTTATTGATTCAATAAGGACAAAAAAGGTGAATCAATAAGGACAAAAAGGTGAAAAAGAATTCTACATCTTTTCACATCTCCCACTTTTATTTGTTTTTACCTTATTCAAAAAATAACTGCAGTCAGTGGCAAGTAAGGAGATCGCCAAGTCTTCAGATGGCACCAAATTACTCAAAACCAAACAGATTTGAAGGCATTACAAAGGGAGCTCTTAGAACAGGTACAGTGGGCAACAAAGGGCTGCAAAATGAGTTTCAAAGCAAAGGTAAAAGATGGGCCATAGGGCATTTAAGTGCCCCCTCCGGGTGGGTGCAAAAAACCTTTTGGCCCAAAATGCCCCCAACACCCTGTAGGCAGCGCAGTGGACATTTTCACCAAATTTTTACTCTTCGGGCTATTTTAGGCCTAGGAGATGCCTTTTAAAAAACAGGAAATGACTTCTGGGTTACTTCCATCTGTAAAAAATTAAAAAATCCCATGGTATGGACTTATGGTTGACAATATGGGCCTTCAGATCACATCCAGGAAGATTCCATCATATAGTTCAACATGTGCACAGAGCAGTGGCAAGAGAAATTTAGCTTCACCCACTCTCTACTACACAGATGGACTTTGGGTTAAACTAGACCTACTATGAGTATGACATTAAAGGTGTCTGACCAAGCATGGTGGTGCTGGAAGTCTTTTGTATTGTTAGCCATGACTCCCCAGAAACACTGCCAAAGTTTAAGAGAACCAAGAATCAACTCAGCATGTTCATAGGCCACCACCAGACAAGGAGTTCTCATTGTTGCTCCAGTCTACCATCTGATTGCTGCTCTGGACAGTAACAACTTACTGGATTTCACCATTGGTGAAATGATGGCATGTGGGAGCTTAGCCCTTGATGCTGATGCTCTGTGCAGGAACGCTCGTGCCATGTCCTCTCTCGGAGTAGACAGCGTGGGCCTCCGGAGATCTGCAAGAACGAACAACTTTGTAAGTTGAACGTGCTGGGCAATGGCTTCAAACTACAGGAAAGGAGATTCCACCTGAACCTCAGGAGGAACTTCCTGACGGTCAGAGCTGTCCAGCAGTGGAATACATTGCTGCCCGAGAGTGTGGTGGAGTCTCCTCCTTTGGAAGTTTTTCAGCAGAGGCTGGAGGGCCATCTGTCAGGACTGCTTTGACTGTGTATTCCTGCATGGCAAGGAGTTGGACTGGCAGGGGGTTGTGGTCTCTTTCAACTCTATGATTCTATGAAAGGTAATGCCACCCTTAGCGCACAGCAATGTAGACTAGATAAACTGAGTTCTTTTTCCCTTTGTAACCTGCTGGGTCCATTCCCAAAGGTTCCAGCTCACACTACAAGGAGAAATCTTACATATTTGGTATTATTGCAATATCAGCCTCTTTTCTGGTTTAGTACAATAAGAGTGGCAAACACAAGGTCTCCTGAGGCCATTTTTGCAGCTCAGAGAACTTCTGTCTCCTTTCCAACCTTTTTCATTTTCATGGAATCATAGAGTTGCAGCCTAAGGGCCATCGATCCCAGCTCCCTGCCAGTGTGGGAATCCACACCTAAAGAATCCCTGAAAAGTAGCTATTTGACTTCTATTTAAATCTGGCCAAAAAGGGGAGTTCATTGTTTTTGAGGGAGTCTGTTCCACCGTGCAACAAACACTTCCCAATCAGGAAGCTCTTCCTAATGTTTAGCTGGAATCTCCTTTCTTGAATCCAGCAGTTCAGGTCTTAATGTTAGGAGCACCAGCAAGTAAGTTTGCTCCATTTTATTTATTTATTTATTTATTTTATTGCACCCTATAGGAAAACCACACCTTCAAGCACCTCCGGAAGCTCTTGGGTAGTAGAGGGAAATGGTTCCTGCATACTCCAGAGTTGCCCACCTCTGCATTTCATGCTACAGGATAGCCCATCTTAGTTTTCAGAAGAGCCAACTGGCTGTTTTCTCTTAATGGGTATGTACGGCAGCTTGGAAAATTCAGAAGGGCCTGGAAGCCGACAGAAATGGAGCTTAATGCTTGTAGGTAACCCTTCCCTTCTCCTTCACACACAAATATCAGAGTTTTAGCATCTTGTGGCAACCAGAGTAATGACACAAAGATAGAGGTGGTTGGACCAGCATTGTTAGATTTTTTCCCGGCAGGCAATTTTGACAGTCATTTGTTTATGTTTCACAATGCTGAAGTTCTTGAGAGCTTGCATGTGTTCCTGCAGTCATCAAAGATTATTGTTCCAAAGTCTTTAAGCCAGCCGGGCTGGCATGCAACCATTCCACATTTCGAAAAAGAAAAATGAACCAACAAGAATGGATGGAACCAGCTCAATCCGTTACACCTTCAAAACATGGAGGCATGACATCACCTCCCAGACTGGGCCTTTAGCTAGAAAGTAGCTAATTGTGTCAATACAGTGGCCTCTCTCTTACTGTTAGGTCACACAAAGCTTCACTTTCCCATTATAGTCAATGGACCCAGGTGGCAGGTGCTTGAGCAGCCATGGGAACGCACACGGGGCATCCATTGACTATAACGGGACACAACACTTCATATTTTTTGTTTTACATGGGGGTTCCTGGAATGGAACCTCTGCATATGCAGAGTGTACACTGTACTCATAGAATCATAGAAATGTAGAGTTGGAAGAGACCACACGGACCATCGAGTCCAACCCCCTGCCATGCAGGAACACCCTCAAAGCACTCCCGACAGATGGCCATCCAGCCTCTGCTTAAAAACCTCCAAAGAAGGAGACTCCACCACACTCCATGGAGGCAGCTTATTCCACTGCCGGACAGCTCTGACCGTCGGGAAGTTCTTCCTGAGGTTCAGGTGGAACCTCCTTTCCTGCAGCTTGAATCCATTGCTCCTTGTTCTGGTCTCTGGAGCAGCAGAAAACAAGCCCTCTCCCTCCTCTACATGGCATCCCTCCTAATATTTAAACATAGCTATCATGTCCCCTCTTAACCTTCTCTTCTGCAGACTGAACATACCCAGCTCTCTAAGTCGATCCTCATAGGGCTTGGCTTCCAGCCAATTTTGGTGATTTTGGTCGCCCTCCTCTGAACCTGCTCCAGCTTGACCATGTCCTTCTTGAATTGGGGTGCCCAGAACTGGACACAGTATTCAAGATGAGGTCTAACCAAAGCAGAGTAGAGTGGTACCAGTACCTCCCTCGATCTAGACACCATACTCCTATTGATGCAGCCGAGAATTGCATTGGCGTTCTTGGCTGCCGTATCACACTGCTGACTCATGTTCAGCTTGTGGTCTATTAAGACTCCTAGATCCCTTTCACACGTACTGCTATCCATCCAGCCATCCTATATTTCTGTATTCCATTTTTTCTACCTAAGTGTAGGACCTTATACTTCTCTTGGTTGAATTTCATTTTGTTAGCCTTGGCCCTGCTCTCCAATCCGTCCAGGTCATTTTGAATTTTGATCCTGTACTCTCATTCAGATTCAGATAAGCTTCATTTGAACTGCAGCATTGGAAGTCACATCTATCTTCCAAAGCTTTTAGCCTTGCCACCCTAAAAGCAGGCTGAAATGCCTCAGTGACTCTGCTGCCTCTATTTTTGTCCCACCTACATCCACTCACAAGAGCAAAAGATGTGAACAAAAGGAGTCCTTGTATCCTAAAGGGGACTGGCAAACCTTCAGTGACAAGATCTAATGACCTTTCTCCTTCTATCTACGCATCTATCACCAGGCTGTGTCCCTCACATGCAACAACCAGCATTTTGAAGTGCTTCTGCCAGATACTTGCATCCTGCAATCATAAATGCTACAGATTCTGGAAACATTATTTTTGGTCTCAATGGCTGTGGAATTCTGGTAGATGTAGTCTCATGAGTTGACCCTCCCAAGCTCTGGCATGGATAGAGACAATCAAAAACTCACCTCTGCTTCTTTGGTGCCTATGGGAGTGAGGAGGGTAGAGCCAGCTTTTCTAGTGCTTTGTAAGTTCTGAGCACAACAACAGACACTCAAGTAAGGAATCCTCTCCCAAATCTTTGCAATGCCCCAGCCACCCATGTGATCCTGCATGAAAATCATTCCTCACCTTAAACTGACAGAGAAGAAAATGCTGCAGTACTCACCAAACCAAGCATCGACGCCAACAGTTTCATCATCATTCAAGTCTTTAAAGCTTATACGATCAGGAACATCATAAGAATATATATCCTCTGACATTTTTTAAAACTCCACCTCCTGCTTTGCTGGAACAGATCCTCTTCCAGCAGTCTTGGAGCAGATACCTGGGGAGCAAATATTATATAGTATTTGTAGCATGGCAAGTAACTCACAAAATGCAAGTTTATCTGAGTCAGCAGTGATCAGTCTTCTCCTCTTTTAACAGAGTGGAGTGAGAGTCAAAGTCAGCCCATGATACATGCTTGAGATGGGACCATTTCCTTGTCATCATCCCAGGCCAAAATCCATGATGATCACATAGTACTTAGTAAACAAAGCTCTGAAAGGAAAGAAGTCAAGAAAGAATCACCAGTTCTCAAGTCTCCCACATCAAATAAGACAGAACTTACTATTTAGAATCAGAAGAAGCAAAAAAATGGAAAACTACCACAACTTACTCTGAAACCATTTTCTACACCCTTTTAATGATCCACCTGGTCTTGCCCTGCTCTTCTTTTTACACGACCTTTCTGTTCTGCCCCCACTGAGATCTCTCCCAGAGAGATAACAACTCCAAACACAATACCATCTACTGCAGATCTCAGCTAAGGAGGGTCCAGATGCTTTTGGACTTTAACTGCCAGAATGCCCACTCACTGGTCTTGGTGGCTGCGGTTTCTGAAGTCCAGCAACATTTGGAGCGCACACCCAGGTTGAGAACCATTGCTTGAAAACTGAAACACAATCATAGCTGTCCGTTAGGTACTGTCCACTATAAAAGCATTGTTGGTAGGGCAAGCCATAACCTTGGACTACATTCTTGGGTCCACATTTAACATGTAGCGAAATGCTTCCAGCCCTTATGCCCATCCTCATAATCATAAAACCATAGTCAAAGAGTTGGAAGGCCTCTCATAGGCCATTTAATCCAACTCTCTGCTCAATGCAGGACCTCTAGCTAAATCATCCCCAGCAGGTACTTCTCCATCCTCTTTGATGATGTCCAGAGGAGACTCCCACCACCTCTCTAGGCAATTGCTTCCATTGCTGAACGGTTCTTACTGTCAAGAAGTTCCTTGTAACATTCAATCGAAATCTATTCCCCTGTAACTTCAAACCATTAGACCTGGTCCTACCCTCTGAGACAGCAGAGAACAGGCCTGCCCTTTCTTCCCTGTGACAGCCCTTGAGGTATTTAAAGAATGCAACTATGTCACTCTTCAGTCTTTTCTTTGCCAAGCTGAACACGCCCAGCTTCTTCAACCTTTCCTCATATGTTTTGTTCTCTGTATCTCATCATCCTTACTGCCCTGCTCTGAACACCTTTAAGGTCTTCATATATTGCAACAGCTTATAATAATTCACATTGGAGGAAGAGAATCAAAAGGAACAAGAAAGATTATAAGTGTCAGTGGAGACAGCATCCTCTTGACAGGTCAAGAAAAGAATAGGTTTTTCCCACCAAGGAACCTGGGATATTTTTCAGACCACAGTTGGATTACAAGAAGCCTTGAACTCAGATCACCAGCAATGCAACAAGTAGTGAGCTTACTTCATCCGTATGCTGCTTCAACGGGTTTTTCATAAAATGCTTTCTACAACTAGGTCAGCTTCTGCACATCAAGACTAAGGGGCAAGGTTACCCAAGACAATGACCCTGCAGTCTCTTCTGATGAACTGGATCCTGGTAACATACAAGTTTATGCACGTGCATCAACTTTCTCTGATGAATACTTTCATTCAACTGTCCATTGCACAGAATTAGCACATTACAGCCACAAAAGTCACTGTTTTGAGCTAGGTCAAAGAGCTCCAAGAGATGGCTTCTCTGATGCCAGATGCAGAGTGCATGGCCTCCTCAGTTAGCTGAGACCTGGGGCAGGATGACTGCCAGCTTCTGTGCTTTTACAAAGCTGCCTCCACTCACACACTGGAAGGTTGCCCAGATATAAATTACAGCACCATTAGCAGGTGCCAGCCTAATTTATAACTCTCAGCCACCGCCTGCCAAGGTATGGAGTGCTGCCACATACCAGAGGGAGGTCTCAGCCAGACTGGCTGGAGAGAGGCAAAAGGGTCCTGCCACGAAGAGGAAGAAGAGGAGATGATTGTGGTCTACAAGCCTGTAGAGAAGTTGGGACAAGAGAGCAAAAGGCGGGAAAAGGCAACAGCCCCTAACCACAGTAACACAGTTCCAAGCCCTGGCTGGAATAAGACCCCTCCTTAGCCTCCTTGGAGGCTAAGGATCAAGTTTCTGTCAACACTACTAACTGAAGGGAAAAAAAAAATCAAGTGCGTCATTGACATTCCTTTTGCCCACTCAGCCCAACACGTCAAGCTGCCAAGCAGGGGGAACAGGCATCACATTGCAGAAATGGCTGGCTTCACAACTAGCCTTCTGTGGGGCCCAGCCACTCTGAAATGGAGAGGTAGCTAAACTCAAAGCAACACATCCTCTGGGGGCCCCAGTAGGGAATCCCCCCACCCCAAGAAAGGATTTGATTACTAGTCATTTCCAGAGCAGCAAAAAAGCTCAGGTGACGCATGTGGGGACCCCTGGAGAGCAGGTAAGAGGCCAGAAGGCCAACCTGTCATCCCCCCACCAATATCTCAGGCATGGTCTGTATTCAGGGGTGACACCTCAAACAACAATGCAGGTCAGCCGGACTGTGTTGGAGAGATAGAGGGCATTTATTGCCCAGTGCTGCATAGTGGATCAGGGTGAGTCTGCAGAAGCAAGCTGTGCTCTTCTTCAACCATCACCTCTCTGCTCTTAAGGCTCAAGAGGAAGACTCTGGGAAACCAAAATGCCCCAAGAGCCCCCTCCCTCATTTGCAATGGGGAGAACAAGCTGTTTCCGAGGGTTGCCGTAGTATTTTTTCTCTCTCTCTCTTCCACATCCCATCCTTCTCATGACATAAAATCACCAGAGCCATCCAGTCCAATTCCCATACAGGAAAACATAATCAGAGCACTCCTGATAGATGGCCATCTAGCCTCTGTTTAAAAATCTGCAATGAAAGAAACTCCACCATGGAATCCAAGGTAAACCCAAGGCAGTAAGTAGTAAAGCATCCACACTTTGAACATTTCAAGAGGCTATGTGTGCACAAAACGCTGGCATGTTAGAAGGCACGTATGCTCCTATCAGAACCAACTGGATTGGAAAAATTAATTTTTCAGATTCAGACTCCCCTAACCCCCAGCCAGGATTTTGGACAGTCCCAGAAATCCCCCTAAAAGCAACTGTAGAAGCAATAGCAATAGTTACAAACTACTGGCCTTTGGCCAAGTCACACCTCCCCTGTAAACCCTCTCTTCGTAGGTGACTAGTTCCCGCCCAAACAGGTTGACCAGGGGCTCTAAGACCAGATCGATGGCCACTCAGAGAAGGAGAGGCTAGAGAGCATGCTCCAGCTTGACCAGACCAGAAACTCTGGAGACTCAAAAGTATCTACCTTGCTGTTGTTGTATGCCTTCAGATCAACTCAATGGTGACTCTCTCCTAGGGTCCCTTGACAAGGGGTTTGTGCTTGCCTTGCTCTGAGGCTGGAAAAGGGTGCCTTGCCCAAGTTCACCCAGTGGATTTCCAGGGCTGAGCAGGGGTTTCAAACCCTGGTCCCCCAGAGTTCCAATCCAATATTCAAGCCATTAAACCACACTGGCTCATATCTATATATCCACACATACAATTTCATGTCCCACTACACTCAAGAAATACCAAGTTGGCCTAGGATGGTGTGGGACTCATGCAGCTTTCATGTGGTACTCATGCAGCTTTCCAGATGTTGCCAATCTACAACTCCCGGAAGTGTAAGCCAGTACAGCCAATGATTACAGATGTTGAACGCTGTAGTCAAACAACTTCTAAAGGACGACAATTCCCATTTCTGGTCCAGAAAGCTGCTTTTGGTTCCTCAGAAGCCTGAGCAACAAGAGACTGTACAATCATAGCCTTGCAAGTGACTCTAAAGGCCATCTAGTCCAACCTCCCCTCCCCCACACTGGAAAAGACAGCTAAATGGCTGGTCATCCAACTTCTGTTTAAAGACCTTCAAACAAAGAGGGTCCACCATTCTCTGAGGAACTCTATTTCCTTGTCAAACAGCTCTAACAGTCAAGAAAGTCTTACTAATGTTTAAATGGAGCCTCTTGCAGTTTGAATGCATTGTTTTGTGTTCTTGATTTCTGAAGCAGCAGAAATAAAGCTTCCTTCCTCTTCTACATGACATCCCTTCAGATATTTAAATTATGTGAACTCTCAGGACTGGCAGATGAAACTAGATGCCCCTGGAAAACACACAAGAGAGCAACAGCTCTTAAGTCTGTTGAATCTGCAGCCCAGCTGCCCACATGGCCCAAGACAAGCCCTTTGAGGTGTACTAAAGGCCAAGCCAGCTTCTGCATTTCTGAAAAAGCTTCGCAGGATGGTATACGAAATCAAACCACTGTCCCTCTAGCTCAATACTGCTTACATCAAGGATGGGAACTGCTGGACTGCCACTCCCAACAGCCCTAGCCAGTGGTGAGGAATCCAGGGTGCAAAAACAAACTCTCACTTGAGTGTCCTTTTCCCAGCCATCAAGATTTTAACGCTCAGACACATCATTTTCCCAGCTACCCCACCACATCATGCGCATAGGGAGTAGAGCAACTTAACAGGCCACAATCAAACTCAACATGGCTATAACAACTTTCTTCTAAGGTTTTGCTCAACTGTTTCACCACCAAGCAGTGCTGTGTCACCTTCTGCCCCTTTCCAAGCAATGGCTCCTGCAGAGAGAATCAAGACGGTGTAAAATGTCTTCTTCACAGCTGGGTACCACAACAGGCACACTTGGCCACTCTTAGCATCAAGGATGACCCATCTTTTACTGCACCTGAGCAACCTCTGCTTGATCAGCATGCTGGACACAACTTCTGCAAAGAAACAGAGACTGCGCAATTGTAGGGAAGAATAAACTATATTGGAGAGTGGATATCACCAGATCCTACTCAGTTCCCTACCCCAGCGTGGCTCTTTGCTTTCCTTCCAAATCTGCATTCCTCAAGAGGACTATTGCGCAACAACATACCCGAAGAGATGGACAACGGATGCTACAAATAGAATTTGTTGGCACAGCTGCTGCATAAATCACTTGCCCAGTTGCTCTTGCCTCAACTAAATTACCAGCCTTTTGAGCTCAAAGGCCCCCTTTTCTTTGAGTCACAGATGTGAAAGAACTCAGGATGTTTTTCATAATAAGAAACTCCCAATAGTAAAATCAAAAGTATATCTCACTTCGTATTTTAGAATGACTGCATCTTCTGAAAGGACAGTCACCTGACCACCACACTCAACCCAGGATCTGGAAAAAGATACTTGTTTGGACTAGAACTCCTAGTGTCCCTCAAGCCAAAATGGCCAGTGGTGATTAAACAGTGGAAGAGTATTCTAGCTAAAACTAAGCAAGCAATATTACGCTAGACAGGAACAATATCATTTATAAGTAAAATGGTTTTCACGTCAAGAGGTGCAAATTGTCTGGGAAGTCTGACATCTACTGAAAAGAACAGAGGAGGGAGAAATTTAAAGTAAAAACCAATGCTGATTTAAAATGGCATGTTAAGAACACATAAATTGATATAAATCTTAATATGTAAAATAGAAATATTTGTTCGAATATCGAGGCATTAAAACTTCATAGTTTTCATCTTATTTCAGATATACCTAGTATTGAAGATGAAACTGCATGCAGCATTATCTCTCCTCCCTCCTCCCCACGGTCTGCCACCCACTGGCAAAAATAAGCTGAAAATAGAACCCAGTAACACTGTGGTAAACAACAAGGAAAGTTAGCTATTTTGGCACAGGAACAGAATACAGGCTCAACTTTCTAACAGAGAAACAGGAAACTTTCCAACCGCCGTAAGAGCATTCAAACTGAATAGCCCATTAACGAATTAACACTGGCCACATCTGTGTTCCACAATCTCAAAAGTTCTGGTTTAGTAAATCAGCAGAGACAGGAGCAGAACAGAACATTTCTTGCCATTTTGCATCTTAGTTGTGACATCTTTGCAATCATTCTACCAGCACCATCAACGCAGCTCAGGTGGCGAAAGAAGCCAAGACTTGGCCACAGTTTCCTAAGACACTATGGTTAAGTCCTTGTCATGAAGCCAGAACTATTTGCAGCACATAATAATTCTTCAGGAACCTTGAGTTACAAAATTTACAGCTACATGTGAAATCTTGAGTTGTTTAGTTAATTTCAGCAGGATACATGCTACCTCTGTTGTTGCCTTTGAGTCATTTCTCACTCATGGTGATCTTATCACAGGTTTTGTTTTTGTTTTTTGCAGAATTTGTTCACAGGAGGTTTGCCCTTGCCTTCCACTTAAGCTGAGAGAATGTGACTTGCTCAAAGTCACCCAGTAGGTTTCCATGGCTGACCAGGGATTCAAACCCTGGTCTTCCACTGTCCTAGTTCGACACTCATACCTCCGCACCACACTCACTTCTGCTCACCTACTCGTACTCTGGTTCATTAACCCAGGATTTCTGACTTAGTGCTATATGCAAAAAAAGCCAATTTCCTCTACAAATGATCATTTTTTTTTGGCATTACAGAGAACCCACTCCTAGTAAATCTTCCCAGGCATCAGGCTAAACCTTCTCCATTCCCAGAGGTATGCACTGGTGCAGACTGTGTACACTGGTAGCATCATAGTCTCAGGGCTGGCATAACTGCATGTCCTGCATGCCATTCAAGGTCATCTACCACCACCACCCTCAAAGCTCCTGGTGATACAGAGCTGCATGGCTTACAAAAAACATCCCGGAAGGCCACAGCCAAGATGCAAGTCTTAGTTTGCCAGCCTTAAGATCTCGCTGGATCTTGCAATATAATCCCCAACTAATTCTGCTTATCCATCATGCTGGTTGTTGCGAGCAATCCATCTGCAGAACAAGGGTAGCCAAATAAGAGAGAAACAAATGCCATGCCAGTATTTCCCAAGCTTCTTAGCCCACTCACTCCTCTCTCTTACACAGCTAGAGATCTGTGTCTCCCTTCCCAGCAGCCCAAAAATAAATGCCCCTGACACTGCATGCCCTGTAATCCAGACCCCACACGCTCTAGGAGACATCAAGATGGGACAAGTTAAAAATAGATGTTAAAGGGATAGCAGAGGATTTGGGGTGACAAGTCCCACTTGGCATACAGCAGTGCCAGAAAGTGGCCTAAGACGCCCCAAGGCTGCTGCTCAGAATGCCAGAGAGTTGGTCCACCACAGAAGAAAACAAGGGGACAGGAATGGAGTTGCTTTTTGCAAAGTATCACATAGCCATTCTTTTTCTTAGCAAAAGTTTCTTCCTCTAGCCTTTTTAATGCAAAAAGTATAAAAAGGCAGATAACCATCTTGTATCCTGCAAAATCAAGAGTCATGCAAGGAAATATGGGTGCCGTATTTTTTTAAACTTGAGTTCCCTTCCTGTTAATTTGAACTATTCCTGTCATCGGGAATTTTAAAGTAAACATATAGCCTCTTTCTAGTGCTCACTGCAAAATTTTCATTTCAAACTCATCTATGTAAAGGAAGTGAATTTCCAATGCAGTAATCGCTGGCTGAGACCATAGCCATGGAAGGGATCTCATCAAGTCCAACCCCCTCCCCGCACAGGATCTCCAGCTAGAGCATCTCCAGTAGAGGGTTGTCCATCCTCTTTTTGAAGATGTCTCCACTACTTCGCCAGGCCTTTGGTTCCATTGCCAAGTGCTCTTACCATCAAGACATTCCTTGTTATGTTCAATCATAATCTACCCTCTTGTAACTTAAAACTATTAAACCTGGTCCTACCCTCTGAAGCAGCAGAGATCAAACCTGTACTCTTCTCTCTGGGGCAGCCCTTGAGGTATTTAAAGAGGATCATCATGTCACTCCTCGGTCTATTCTTCACCAGGCTGAACATGCCCAGTTCCTTCAACCTCTCCTCATATATTTTGTTCTCCATACCACTTATCCTTGATGTCCTTCTCTGAACTAGTTCCCACTTGTCCATACCCCTTAGTACTTGCATTTTTCCAAAAACAAAAAAACAAAAACCCACATTTAAATTGAAGTATAAGCCTTCTGGTTGATCTCTTTGGAGTGACCCTGTAGAATATAGTCGGCAGATCTCACTAAGTTACCCCTCTCTCGCAGGCCTTCTATTTTTGAGCTAATTATTCCCCATTATTGAACATTACTGTACTGGCACTGCTGGTGGGCCCTCTTGGCACCCATGTTTTGGGGTAACATAGCTTCCCAAAAACCTACCTTTTTTAGACTGAAACACTCTACCTGAAGCACTCTGATGCACTACAGATCAGGGCACTGGGAAATGATGTCTGCAGCACTCTGCCAATTGCAGGGCACATCAAGAATAGGCAACTGAGAACTTCCTAGTATTCCTGCCCAACTGCTTGTCTCAATGCACCCTCAAACCAGGACAGCACTGCAGACATCAATTCCTAGAGCCCCAGCTTATAGCACCAAGGAAATCCTTTGGCTGGGATACTGCCAGGCTGAAAATGTAGGGGTTGGAGTTACACTTGGTTGTTAATGACTATATGTGATCCTAACTTCAGCTTATGATCTTGTACTACTCTACAAGATGCCAGCCTGTATTTTTGAAATAATTTTTATGTATATTTATGCAGTCCACAGCTTTCATCAAAAAGGTCATAAACCATTGGACCAATGTTTTTAGTTCTAACTTGCACCCATTCCCCACTCACCACACGCTAATTGCTTGCATGATTTAAAGTTCTTCTCTTCTAGATAAATATGGAAAAAAGAGTCACACAAATAGTCTTTCTTCTGGCATGAAAATGAACTAATTACAAAGGACCTTGCAAAAGAATGTTGCTTAAGGGGAGCTCTACTGAACACTCTTCCCTCCACAATTCTCTATTCAAATTCCATGCCCATGTCCATCCCATTTTCAGCCTCCCACCCACCAACATTGTCAGTCAGTGTTCTGTGATCACTGAGCAAACTCGTTCCCACTTAACTGTTCTGGAGATTCTTCAATTCTGCTTCTATAAACCTCAAGATTCCCCCAAGACTATCAACACCTCCTTCACCTAGCTGTTTTGGCTACAAAAGCACCAGCACTCATCTTTGGGCAGTGGAACTAGAAGGCATGGCGTAAGCAGCAAATTCTGAGCACCACAGCTACACATCTACCTAGCATCTCTAACATCAACCAATTAATTTTTTAAAAGCTTTCTTCCCTTTCTCATAACACAGATGTTTCTCCAGAAAGACTCCATTTGCCCCTTAGCTTTAAGATTTCTGTTTTTTCTGAAACTCTGGAGGTATAGCTTCAAACTCATTCACCCACAAAGCTCACCAGATAGCCTGAGTCCTGCTCTCCCTGCCTCACTTTGTGGTAGCAAAGATAAACTGGCTTGGCTGTACGATAACCATTTCTAGCTCCTTGGAAGACAGAATGCAAGGGTGGTAAACATATGTTTCCAGAGATTACACTTTTCTCTTCATTTCATGACAAATTAACAACCTCCAAAAGAAAAGAGGAATATTCTAAAAGGAGGATTTTGATTGCAAAAACATAAAGAAGTAGGCATGCCAAAGTACTATTTGGCACAACGGAGAAGCATTACTGGTATTACGAAAGTAGCTTCCCCTATACCGAATTAACATAATGATTTCTTTTTCTTTCCTAAACAACGTCACTATCTGCTTCACATATCCAGACAGGACTGGAAATAATGTGGTCTTCCAGATGTGATTGGCCCAGCCCCTTCAGGGATGGTTTTGTGAAACTCCACGCCTCCACAAAGCCAAATTCAGACAAAACAACCCAACACACAAAAAGGACTTGTTGCTTCTTTTGGAAGACTCTAGGTGCAATAATTTACTTTTAAAGTCGGTTTCAACACCTCCCTGTACTGTTTAACATTTTTAAAAAAAACACCTCCTTTTTGAGAAAGAGAAGTGGACTTTTCTAGCCACCTTGTGGCTGGGAACATATACACACTACATATATGCATCTGTACATTGTATATACATACATATATATATACACACACACGCAGCATCTATACTCACACTTCTAAGGCCATTTCTGCACTGGCCTGTTATAGCGCTATTATTCCACTTTCAACATCCTATGGAACCCTGGGGTCTGCAGTTTAGGGAGGGGCCTCAAAGGCCATCCTCAAAAACCATCCTCAAAGGCCCCTCCCTAAACTGCAAACCCCAGGATTCCATAGGAGGTTGAAAGTGGAATAACAGCGCTATGACAGGCCAGTGCAGAAATGGCCTAAGCATCCCTTGCCCAATAAAATCCTGTGAAATTCATAGGGTCAACATAAATCTGCAGCAACTCGAAAGCACACGCTACAACAACTATATACACAAGAATTTAAATACGTGCAGATGTAAGAAAAGGCAAAATCTTAAGCTTTTGCTCAACAGTATGTTCCCTCTTTTCCCAACCGCCCCCCGTTTTGCCGCTCCGGAACATCCCGCCTGACGAAGAGTGCTGTGGAACTCAAAGGCTCGCCTGTTTCCTTCTGGCTTTCTCATATTTACCTCTTCCTAGGAAAAGCTACTTCGCTACCTCTGCTACCCCCGGCTTGCAAAAGTTACTTTTTGATTTCAACTCCCCAAATCTACGAACCAACGGGGGAAAGGGGCTACCGGAGCTGGAATGCAATAAAGTAACTTTTCTACACTCTGCCTGCTACTCGTGAGGTGGGTATAAAAAGGTCTAACGGACCAGCGAAACCCAGACCTTCCCCGTCCGAACCCCTTCCTCGGGACGTGCAGCCGCAGCCCAGCGCCCCTACTCCCAAATTTTACCTCACAACCAGCCGCGCCGGTTCCTCCCCACCGCAGCCACCGTCTCTTTCTCTCCCCGGACGTCGCCGTTGAGCAGTTTCAAATTTGTGCCTCAGTTCCAAACTGGCCAATCGCTGCCCGCCCGCCGCTCCTTTGGGCGGACGCGATTGGGCGAGAGAGAGAGAGAGAGAGAGAGAGAGAGAGAGAGCCGAAGGGCGGGGCAAAGTATTAAAATCAGGACACCGCCTTCTTCCGTTCGAAAGGCAGGTTAGGCCTTTTTTAATCTTTCCTCCCATGTTCCTTCACGCCCCGAACGCAAGGGCTCTTGGGTAACGTAGTCCCGGAGGGAAGATCAGGCTAGAGACGGCCCTTCGAGGTGCAACCAGGAATAAACTACGGGTCCCAGAAAGCGTGGCGCGAAGAGGAAATTATACTGGACGGAAGGTGCTGCCTGGCCAATCCCGAAGGAGAAGGAAAGGGGGCGTGGGAAGGGGGAGAAAAAGAGGATTGCTGTGGGAAGGCTGAGGCCTTTTCTGCACTATACAGTTATAGCGCTATTGTTCCACTTTCAACATCCTATGGAATCCGGGGTTTGCAGTGTAGAAAGGGACCTTTATCAGTATAGCGCGGAAAGGGCCTAAGCAATTTGTTACAGCCAGGGCTTTCAGGAATTGTAGTCTACTTTCTTAGGCTGTTTCCACACTATGCTGTTCCAGTGCTATTATTCCACTTTCAACCTCCTATGGAATCCTGGGGTTTGCAGTCTACGGAGGGGCATTTAGAATTCTCAGCCAGAGAGCCCTTTGGCCTCAGCAAACTACAAACCCCAGAATTCCCCCAAGGATGTTGAAAGTGGAATAATAGCAATATAACAGTGTAGGGCAGAAATGGCCTTAGATCCATTGGGGATGAATTTCCAAGGATGAGATTTAAATGTGCAGATGAATAAACAGTCATGAAATTTCAAAGAAGTTACAGGCATACTTCAGTTAACAAAGCCTCCTGACAAATCAGTTCCTTTGTACAAAAGGGAAAAAAATGTTCAGGGGTCACTGCCTTGGCCTTACAACAAAATCCACAAAAGAGAGACCTTTTATCAGCCAACCACAATGCAGAAAATACACCATGCAAACTTTTAAAGCTCCGCTGGCTTCTTCATCAGGCAAAAGGTGTTTCACAAATCATACAGGAAAAGAAAAATGATAGAGTCACAGGTCTACTTGTAGTGCATTGTATTTCTGTTGCAGTTCAGTTGGTCTAGAGGAATCTCAACGCAGGCAGAGCCACCCCTCAGCCATGTGGGGACTGAAACAAAGGATGGTAAAATTTGAACTCCGTTTGTACAAAATCTTTTTATGCCTGTCCAGCCGCCCTTTCTCCTTGATGCATTTGGGAGGTTGGCCGAGGAAGGCTGGAGAAACAGCAGCATTTCTGCAGCAAACAACACAACAAACCCTAAGCTGGGAAAGAATGGGATTCTACCCTAGTCAATCCCGCTGGTTTGAGTCCAATGGGGAGAAAAGGGAGATATAAATCAAATAATAAATAAAGCCTGCAGTTGCTGGCACGCCTGCCTAAAACAGACAAGGTGAATAGCAGCTGCCTCCAGAATCCCTTAGTGAGCATTGGGCCAATGGCAAAACAGAAAAGGAGCAAGCAGATAAACCTGCCTCTCCAGCTACCCCCAGGTTTATAAAAGCATAGATCTCTAAGGGCCTTTCCACACTACTCTCATAGTGCTATTATTCCACTTTTAACATCCTATGGAATCCTGGGGTTTGCAGTTTAGGGAGGGATATTTAGAATTCTCAGCCTCAGGAAAATACAAATCCCAGAATTCCACAGGAAATTGGGGCCAGCCTACCTGCGGGATCGCCTTCTCCCGTATAATCCGCCCCGCACATTAAGGTCCTCTGGGAGGAATTTACTGCAGTCAGTCAGAACTAGGTTGGCTGCGGTTACCCAGAGGACCTTTTCTTCTATCGCTCCCAAGTTACGGAATGGCCTGCCGGAGGAGACCCGGCATGTTACCAGTCTGGACTGCTTTAAAAAAGTGGTCAAGACTGATCTCTTCCGACAGGCCTTCCAAGATTAGCATTTCCATCGCCTCCCATCAATTGTCTTCTTGTTTTGTTAATAGTCAACTGATTGACTGTTAATTGTGTGTTTTAAGGGGTTGGTTTAGGTGGGTCAGTGGATGGTGAGGATTGGGTTTGTTTTTTAATCTCTTTTAACGTATTTAATGCATTTTATGTTGTTCGCCGCCTCGATCCTTGTGGAGAGGCGGGATAGAAATAAATTTTATTATTATTATTATTAAAGTGTAATAATAGCATTATAACAATGTAGTGTAGAAAGGCCCTAAGTTTGGCCACCAAAATGGAGATTCTAAAAAAAGTGGAGGCTGATGAAAGAATAAACATCCCTGCATGTATTGTGGAAGAAGCTTTCAAGTGGTTTCTAAAAGGTTCAAAACGTTTTTGTTTACTTCTTGGTCAAACTGCCTTTCTTTTCTGTTTGAGTGGTGTCAGAACCTATCCCTATTCTCTCCATGTTATTTCTGCCTCCGGTACCAAATTTTCTGTTACAGAAGGTTACGTTCAGGAAGACATCTACAAATTGACATAAACCTGTATAATAAAAATCTGGCAATCAAAATATACTAATAGAAATCATATCACATTCCATACAGAGCTTTATCACACAGGGCAAGTAAATCACAAATCCAGCAAGATAATACAGTACTGTCTTTGGCTGGGACTTATTACATGACATCATTCCTCTTCTATCATTCTCCCGGTGGGAGACTGTTTATTTACACAAAAAACGTTAATGATCTCCTTTGTAAAAGAAGCATTTTCCAAATGGTGTCCCACCTGCAGAACAGAAGAAAAACAAGGTAATGTTATAAATTGGAGACAAAGATGCTATTATCCTGCTGTAATTGTAATTTACTTCTCTCATCTGATAAAACCCCATGACTATGTATGTTTTCTACCATAGTTATGTGTTTTGATAAGATTTTAATTATAGATTTTTCATAATTTTTGTATATACTCACATCATTTTTATAATTACTGCCTTGTTCTTGAAGTAATCCCTAAGCCCTTTCTCTGTTAACTTGTGAGACCAATATTTTATTTGGCTTACTCATTAATAATCAGCACTAGGATTATACTTATGTATTACCTTACCTGCAGAGAATACCAGCTAACCTCTACCCAACATACTATTGTCAAAACTTCTGATCATCTACTGAAAATTACCGAGTCCGTAGATTTTAAGATTTGTGTATGGGTTTCAGTATATTGATAACATATTCAATATATTGATAACATCAATTCATTTTCTGCACTGGTTGATGGATGTGTCAAACAGGAAGATGCTGGCAAGACATCGCCATCCCGCCACAGCAACAGGTTGTTCTCGGTCCAAGAATTGTGCTACGATACAGCCTCATCACTAACCAGCTGCTACCTTGTTCCCAAGCTTTGCAAATCAGCTTTATATCATTTCCAGAAAAAAATCCGTTAAAAGGCTTGGTTTAGTGCTACAATCCTGTCAGCCATGTCTCTGCAGTTCTGTAACAGCACTTAATAGTGCTTCCTATCATCACCAATTGCCCAGGTTGCCCCTCCCTCAGCTACTTCCATGGCGTGGTAACTTTGGAATGTATCATCTCTCCGTTTTTATTTTAAATACTTTTTTAGCGTTACAGCATGAAAATGCATAGCGTACTGGCGTATCATGCCATTACAATACTGCTGTGCTAGTATGGCTTACAAAAAAATTCCTGACCAATCAGAAGCTGTGGGGTAGGGAAAAGGACTGGCCAATGATGCTGTAGTGCAGAGGGAACACCGGTAGCAGTAATGCTTCTCATCTGCTTAAGTCAAAAGGGTGCAGTACAGAGCATTCCTAACACAACACCATCAAAGAAATGACAATGTTTGGATTGTAACGGAACAACGCGCTACTGTGGTATGGTATGGGAAGGGCCATAGTCTAATACTCACTACACCTGTACTTATATATGGGAATCAATGCAATGACTTTGTTTCAGCTGGGGTATCTGTATGTTACTACTTGAGATTTTATTGTGTCTCACTGCTATGTAGTGAGATGTGTATGTCTTGCTTTAAACTAGGGTCTCCCGCACGTTATACATTTATAAGACTATGAGTACATTTTAATTGCCTATCAACATCCCATGGAATCCTAGCATTTGCAATTTAGGGAAGGTTACTTAGAAGTCTCTGCCAGAGACCTCTAGCAGCCTCTCAAACTATAAACCTCAGGGCTCTATAAGTAGCAACCCAGGCTCGGGCCAATGAAACCTTTACATTACACTAGGCCGCACAAGTAGATTTACGGCCTTCACCATCAGTATTATGCAGCTTGTAACTCACTTTTCAACAAAGAGCTTTATTTTGTCTTTTTAACATTTATACATTTGCAAATATTATAATACTAACAATAACAACAACATTTTATTTGTTACCCGGGTACCGTATAGATAGAACTAAAAAAATCACAGTTAAAATACACGAAAACACACTACAAATATTTAAAATACAAATATATTATAATACACAATATATTTAGATTCCAGTAACCAAGTAAGTCTGTTACAAAGAAAAAGAAGATGCAGTTCCATAAACTGTATATCGTATCTCTGCTTAGCTTGCCTACCCTTCTCCTGTTATTTAGAATGTTAGCCTGTAAGCTCTTTGGGATAGGCATCTGTTCTCTTGTATCCAATAAATCATGAACTAGAGACAATTATGCTGTTCAAGATCAGATGGTGCTGCTGTTGGTGGTCATATAAAACTCCTGAAGTGTTTGGTTGTTGTGACGCAAACCAGGAACAACAACAAGGGAGCACCAGTCAGACAAAGCCAGAGCAGTTTAGCTTTGGCTAGATAGCTGTATGATAGGGAGCCTGAGGGCACACTCAGAGCCGAAGCTTCTCATCTCTGAATGGCAAAAACACATAGGGTATGTGAGTTGGCTCATCTATCATCGTAAAGGCCAGTTTCAATCCAGGAATATCCTGCCTGCTGGCCTCATCTCTGAGCTTCTACCTACCAACTTCCACTGGCTGCCACCCATGATAAACAACAGTTCATCACATTCATTCACACAGCACTGACCTCAGTGACCTTCCCCACTCACATCCACAAACACGTCCCAGGTGACATCCCTGAAGGTAGTTCTGCCTGATACCAGCCACTCTCCTTCCATGTACAGATGAACATCAGCTTCAGTTCACAGATACCCACCAGCTTCAACCAGAAGCTTGGCTTCTGAAGATGATCTCCCATGAGTTTGCATCTGCAAACATCCACAAGCTTCCACCTTCCACCACCTTCCAAAAGCAAACTCCATCAGTTTCTGGCAACCAATATTCACTGGCTTCCATCAAGTCCACCAATCAGTACCAGCCAGCTTCAGGCTTTTGATCCACCAGCTTCTGGAGACAACTCCTCTTATCTAGCAAGTCCACCAAACACCTTCTCATCCCACTGGTCTTTGCGTGACTAGTCCTGTTCTACTGGATTGCCTCCTTCCATCCTTGAAGTCATCTCCTCCATCAGGGTCTGCCTCCTTCCTTTGGTCTGCTGTCTGGCTCTTTTTAGCCCTGGTCAGAGGATGGTCTGTGATGTCACAAAGACCCAAAGCATGACAGGTTACTGAGTCAGCAGGTATCTCAAGCAGTGGCTAAGCTCTGGTGATGTCAATAATCCCTCAAACTCTGGCTCTTGCTTCACCTTTTCCAGATGGGTGATGAGACATCTCTCTGTCTGAAATAAAAATATTGGGAGCACAGTCACACAGTTTTAGCTTTTGATTCAGAGAACGCATTTCAAACTCCTTCTTTCAGAATACATTTCTTTTTTAAAAAAAATTATATTTATTAAACAAATGTAAATAAAATACAAATAGGATTTTCCAAGTATTGTTCTTACAACATCAACAACAGATTACTCCCAAAGCATTGTACATTTAAATTATACTTTTAAGTGTCATATTGTTGTTAATCATGTTTTTAGTCCTATATCACTTTTAAACTTCCTTTACCAAGAATGAGGAAGATAAAATATCTTTCACGAAGTTCAAATTCAAATTATTCAAATTTATCAATATTCATCTATGTAATAACATGTTTATCTTGATATACCTATTAATTTGTCAACAGAATCCAACTGTGTAAAAATGTATACATTCAATCTTGCCATAAATAACAAACATATATGATCTAGAACATTTATCTTACACAAATTAGATTTTGTTTTGGAGCTAATTTTTCCTGGTGTTTTACCAGACACTCATTGGGTCATCTATAATGCGTACATTGCATAGTGAAACCTGTTGTAGACAGTTTACCCCATGTTTTTCCCCATAAAGGTGAGATTAGATTCCAGATCTTGTTGCTTTGGTTAGTTGAATTGAGAGATAGAATTTCTGTCAGTCTATCTAATTCTACAGTTTCATATAATTTCATTAGCCAGTCCTCGATTGATGGCGTCATTACATCCTTCCATCTCTGTGCAAGCGTGATTCTGGCTGTAGTTATCATAATTAATAATGCTTTTTTGTTTCGTTTTCTTCAATAGTTTCAGTTGGGGGGGACTATCTATCACGTTCAACAAGTATATTTTTGGGCATAGTGGGAGTTGCACTTTTAAGACTTCTGTTATCTTCCCATGAATTTGCTTCCAGAATCTTTTTATCAAAGAGCATCTCCACCAAGTGTGGTATAAAGTTCCTGTTTCATTGCATTTCCAGCATTTCTAGGACTTTTATTATTTGTCATTTTTGCAATCCGCAACGGGGATAGGTGCCATCTGTATAGTAGTTTGTAATAATTCTCCCTTAATTTGGCAGGTTTCACAATGTTCAGAGTGTTATTCCAAGAGTTTTCCCATTCATCTAGGCCTATAGAGGATTTCAAGTCTTTTGCCCATTTAATCAGACAATATGATTTTATTAAATTTATTAAATCTTTTTCTTGGCTGAATCTTAATAGCAATTTGTAGATTTTCCCTCTTTTGTTGTTGACATTATCCAGCAAGATTTTATCAAATTCTGTGGTTTTATATTCGATGCCATATACTTTTTTTATCTTTCTTGAATTTTTCCAGTAGTTGTCTATGGAGAAGCCAGTGTGTGTTGTATCCTTCTTTTATCAGTTTTTCTTCGGTTTTAAGTTCAGCTGAGTCACCTCTTATCTTTAGAAGGTCCTGATAGGTTATCCATCTGTTCCAGCTCAGCATTTGTCATCTATAAAAAGCTTTGTATACTGATGTCCATAATGGAATTTTCGAGTAAAGGAATGATTTGTATATCAGCCAAGCTCTTAGCAGGGATCTCCTTAAAAAGTGATTTGAAAAATCTTTGTTAATCTTAGCTTTGTCATATATAATATAAGCATGCCATTTGAAAGGTAAATTTGATTCTTCCGCTTGTAATATTCTTTTCTTTTTCAAAATACATTTCAGAATACATTTCTGACACTGTTACGAGGTCAATCTAGGTCCTTCAGCTCTTGTGGGACTGCAGCTTCCATCACCTTTCACCACTGGTCATCCTAGGAATGGCTGATAGAACATGCAGTTCGACAACATCTTCAAGGTCACAAGATGTCCAATCATACTCAAGTAGATCAGGTTATGAAAACACAGACTCAGAGCAGCCTTCCATGTGCCATAATGCAGGACAGCAAACCACAAAAACATTCAGTTGAGTTGTAGCATGCATAGTCATATGCTCCCAGGATCTTCCAGATCTCTGGAGAAGATTTTTCACAAAGTTTGTAAGCTTACTGGTAAGGAATTAGCATATTTTTCCTCTTTCTCTAGCACTCTAAATGTTTGTGGTCCTCCTCTTTTTCTTTCTTCCCCTTAAAACGAAGAGAAGGAACATGTCACAAGTGTGACCAAGATGGCAAAAGGTCTGAAATCATGCCGTTGAGGAATGGCTTAGGGAGCTGCGTATGTCTAGCCTGGAGAACAAGATTGAGAGGCACTGTGATATTCGACTTTAAATATCTGAACGAATGTCACATAAACAAAGGGGAAAGAAAGGTCATGAAATGAATTCAAATTACAAGAAGAGAGTCACAGAAGCATAGAGTTGGAAGAGATCCCAAGGGCCATCTAGTCCAACTCCATTCTGCCAGGCAGGAATACACAATCAAAGCATTCCTGACAGATGGCCATCCAGCCTCTCTTTAAAAACCTCCAAAGAAGGAGACTCCACCACACTCCACTGAGGCAGCAGCTTATTCCACTGTCAAACTGCTCTTTACTGTCAAGAAGCTCTTCCTAATGTTTACACAGAATCTCTTTTCCTGCAGTTTGAATCTACTGCTCCATGTCCCAGTCTCTGCAGCAGTAAACAGGCTTGCCCCATCTTCCATATGACATCCCTTCAAATATTTAAACAGAGGTATCACATCATCTCTTCACCTTCTCTTCTTCAGGCTAAGCCTACCCAGCTCCCCAAGCTGCTCCTCATAGGAGTTCATGGTTTCCAAGTCTTTTACCATTCCACCTAAACATTAGGAAGACCATCTTACTGAAAAGAGCTGTTCAACTGTGGAATAGACAGCCTTGGAGAGTGGAAGAATCTCCTTCTTTAAACAGAAATCATGTCCTAGGAGTAGGGCGCTCAGAGTGAAAACTGGAGACCATTTCTGTTCCTTTAACACTTGTGTAGAAGAGGGAATTTCAGCAGGTGTGGCTTGTTACCTGATTGTATTTTTCCTCTTCTACCTGATTGTATGAACAGGAGCCATCTCCAGTTTCCTATCTACCAACCCAACTTAGAAGTTCTTTAGCTGTGTGGGAGGAGTTTGCACTCAATAGTCCTTGAGTCCCTTCCATCTGTATGCTTCTCTCTCTCTTTTTCCTTCTCAGAAGAAAACTACTCTCTCATGGTGCAAGTAAGCCTGGAAAAAAGTAGGAAAAGTTCCTTCCCCTCTACCCCCAAGCTTAAGTGCCATGCAGAAGATAATTTGAGGAAAGGGTGGTGTCTCAGTGCCTAGGAACAGGATTGCCAGGTTGAAAATTGGAGCTGGCTCCTGTCTCTTTAACAATTGCGTAGAAGAGAACATTTCAAAAGTGCTGCTTGTTACCTGCTTGGATGACAAGCAGCACCTGCTGAAGCTCCCTCTTTCATATAATTATTAAAGGTACAGGAGCCGTCCGTACCCACCAACATTTCACATATGGCAGAGCCATATCAGAGTTTGACCAAGATGGCAAAACTTATTAACAAGCAAGAACACACAGCAGCTTGCTTTTGCTTGAACTTCTTTGGAAAGGAAAGATTCTGCCCCCTCCCATGAGTTGAGTGCAAATTACTTTTGCACTTTAAACTCAACTAATTCCCCCCTGGGCCATGGAAACCCACTGGGTGACCCTGGGTGTGTCACACAACAACAAAGTAGTAAAATGTCCCAGTTTCCCTCTCTACCTTCTCTGCTGGTCAAAAGCAGATAAAGCAGGAGGTGGGGAGCAAAACTGGGACATTTTAAAAGCAGCTGAAAAAGTGGGATGACACAGGGTTAATTGAGTGTGCTTGCCAATCAGGACATCTGGAAGGTATGACCCTCTCCCTTTTTCTCTCTGGCAGCCCTATGTCCCCTCTTAACCAGCTTCTCTACCCCAAGCTATCAGAAGGAACCCCGATTCCCTGAGAAACTCTACCTATTCCCCCTTGCTTCCTTTAAAAAAAAAATCTTTTTATTGAAATAAAATGCATATAATCATGTCATTTTTTAAACAGGCATTCCCAATTTAAAATTAATAAAATAAATTATCCTCTCCCTCCCCTGCCCCGTCTTCCATCTTACTGCTTTTCACTTGGATTTATAACTTATAATGAATATTATTTGCTCCTACAAATTGTTCTCCTTGTGTTAATCTTACCAATTTTCTATTATTTATATATGTACGATTAATTTTTGAAAAACTTTAGATACTTTAAGTATCTTTTCAGCAACTTTATCTGTTAATAGCTTCTTTCTCTCCCTCTTTTTTTTACAATACATTCCCAAATCAGTTTCCACTCTTCCCCAAATTGTTAATTTCTCCTTCTATAACATTGTTAGTTTTTCCCATTTCCATCACGTCCCTCACTTTTAATAACCAGCTATCTATCACACATTTTGTGTCAGCTTTCCACTTTTGCGCAAAATTAATTCTTGCTAGTGCTCCCTTGCTTCCCTTAGGCCTGCAACTGCGCCCCCCCCCACGCCCCTTGCTGCCCATTTTCTTTCCTCCCTCCGTTCCAAGGGGCTTTCCAAAACCTACCTAGCCTGGGAAGCCAGTGGGTCCACTCGTTTTGCAGCCTTGCTTTAACTTCCAGGGCATTCGTATGCATACTTACTCAGAAGTAAGTCTAATTGAGTTCAGTGGGCCTGTCTCTAACATCCTCCCGCCATTTTCTGCCTCTCCTGCTTTCCCAGCATCCTCTGGGGCTGGCCTCCATTTTGTTTCCTTTGGAGAGCATCTGGGCATGCTCAGAACCAGAAAGTCAGGATGGTGGGGCGCGGGGAAGGGAGAGCAGACAGCCATTGTTCTGGTCGTGGTTCGCCATAGTTTGCCTTTCTTGAGCTAGGACTCCTGATGGGGAAGGTGGAAGGACTGCCCTGGAGCCAGGCACCACCTGTCTGCTTCTCCCTCCACTTTCTTTCCTCCTTTCCCTTTTAAAAAAAATATTTTTATTAACAAGATTTTTAAAAAATTACGTTAAGAGTTACAGAGATTAGAGGGGAAAATAAAATATAGAAAGCTGAAATGACAACATTAAAAAAAATTAAAGAACGACAGAAGAACAACAGAAAAACGTGACTCTGGATCTTCCTTTTGGCAGTTATATACGCATATAGTTGTTCATACCCACCTTTCTTAAGGCCATTTCCGCACTAGACTGTCATAGTGCCATTATTCCACTTTCATCACCTTGTGGAATCCTGGGATTTGCAGTTTAGGGAGGGGCCTTGAGAAGTCTCAGCCGGAGAGCTCTTGGGCGTCGGTCAACTTGCAAACCCCAGAATTCCACAGGAGGTTGAAAGTGGAACGATAGCGCTGTAACAGCGTAGTACAAAAATGGCCTAAATTACAACATATGCCTTTCTTTTGCTAGCCCACTTCTTATAATCATCAAAACAAAAAGTGACTGAATCATTTTCTTTTTTCCAGAAAAAGTCTGTAAGGCGTTTCTGGTCATTAAGAAATGTCACTAATGACCTTTCTCTAATCAAACCTGACAATTTGCCCATTTCTGCTAAATCTATCAGTTTCAGCAACCATTCTTCCACCATGGCTAGTGTTGAATTCTTCCATCTTTGCACTGACTTTCCTCCTTTCCTTGGAACCGGGTTGTAGTCTTGTTCTCATTTTCAGCCTAGCATTCATATACGTTAGATGTTAGTTTTGTTTACTACGGAGCAATCCAGCTAGAGAGCCAGTGTATATTATATTCAGCTTTCTTTTATTTGTAATGCTTTGAGCACTGGGCTATGACCCTGGGGACCAGACTTGGCCATGGAAACCCACCGGATAATCTTGGGTGTGTCACACATTCTCAGCCCCCAGAAACCCCCATGATAAGTTTGTGTTAGGGTCACCTTAAGTCAGAAATTACTTGAAGACATACAACAGCAATAGCATCTTTGGTGGGGACTTATCACATGGCATTGTTTCTCTTCTGTTGGTCTCCATGTGGGAGACCATTTGAAAAGTCTTTCTCACACACACACACACCATTAATGACCTCCTTTGTAAAAGAAACGCTTTCCAAATGGTCTCCCACTGGGAGCACAGCAGAAGAGGAACAAGGTTTTGAGATAACCCCCAGCCAAAGGTGCTATTATCCTGCTGTAATTGCAATTTACTTGCTTCTTGTGATAAAGCCTTAATTCTTCCCAGACTGTCCCTGGCTGGAAATCCCACTCTCTGTGACCGGCTAAAGGTGGAGAGGCTGAACTAGAGTCTACCCCAGCTAGGGCAAGGCCAAATAGAAAATGGACCCACAAGGATTGCGTGGTGCAGAAGCAAACAAAGAAAACCAAAGTGTGTAAGTGTCACCCATCTCCCCTCCCAATAACTCTGGAGAAAATGTTAGGGCACCGACCCTTAACACTGTCAGGGCACCGACCCTGAAGACTGGGTGACGACCCAAAAAATGATCAGGGCACCAACCCTGAGAACTGTTGGGCAACAGCCCGGAAAACAGTCAGAGCACCAACCTTGAAAACCATGAGGGAGAACTGTCAGGGCACCAACCCTGACAACTGTTAGAAACTGTTAGGAAATAAACACATAGGGCCAGACCTAAAATATTAGGTCCACACGGACTACCTCGGGCAGTCTACGCGATCGCGGGTGAGCTCTGAATCAGCCTGGAAAGATCCCCAACTTTGGCCAAAGGGACTCCCCTCCCTCAGCAAGAAAGCAGACCAAACTACTTCTTACATGAGCAAAGAAAAGAACCCTTTATTGAAAAAAGCGAGGGGTTAAATAGGTTTGGGATGACAATGACCTAATATAGCACACAGTGCATTTGCAAGAATATTTGCTTTCCCAGGACTAAGATTCTGATACATGGTTGACAATACAGTAACTTCTGGTTAACAATGAACAATGAATCTTGGTTCACATATGTATTCATCCAGTAATGAAGTGTAAGAAATATTGGCACAGAAAGTGCACTGGGAACTGATACTGAGAACCTAGGAATTTGCCAAGTAATGTCAGCAAATTTTTAAATAGGTCATGGGGCTAACAACAGGAACAACCTTTAAAGTTAACTAGAATTCAAAATGGAGGACTTTAGTTAAGCAAATACAAAAAGACAAAGAGAGAGTTTCTACATTGCCGTTTAAGCAGGCAATACCCCCTGTGAATTAAACTGTCCAGGGCGCTGAATCTACTTAGAGCCCTGCAGAGCAGGCCAGGGACAACGATGGGAAACACTGTCCATTTGGTCTGTACTCTTTTACTGCTAACACTATGACAACAGTACAAGCAGGTTAGTAACAAAGGAAAACACTTCCCTCATGCCACATCTTGACTCAGACTTCCAAGTTAATGCAAAATATATCAAACAAAGCCACTGAGTACAAATCTACCCTTCATTCCAGTACCACTGGACAGCTGTAAATGTTTGGCCATGATATAGGCAAGACTCTCAAACCCATTTGCCTGGTGGCAGAGGGCCAGCTCACTACAGGTATACTTCAATGAACAAAGCCTCTGACAGTCAAAGTCCTTTTTGCAAAGGCCTTTTATTCCCACCGAGCCTCCTTGTCCATTGTCTAGCTGGATGTTTTTTAGCAGCAGCAGCCACACTGGGCGGATAGTGAAAGGGGACTAGAAAAAGACACATTTATGATTGCAGTAGTGTGTCTATGGTAAATGATGCAATAAAACTTGACCTGGGAAAGAGCAGGATTCTGGCAGATCCTGTTGTGCCTGCCTGCAACTGGCAAGGTAAACAGCAGCTGCCTCCAGAATCCTTTACTGGGCATGTGTGAAATACAAAACAAAGCAAGGGGGAAAGCGTATAAGCCTCAATGGGATGGGCTTTTAATGCTGTGCTGTGCTGTTTTTATGCTTTGTATAGTTGTTTAATTAATACCAATGTTTTAACTTTATAAATTGTTTAATTGTATTTTAAATAACTTTTGTATTTGTACAATATTTTTTAATCTGTATAGTTTTTTTAAATACATGGTTTGCTGTCCTGAGTCCCATTATTGTGAAAAGGGCAGGATATAAATGAATGATGATGGTGGTTATAAAAATGGCTGGAATCCTATTGGGGTTTTACGTCTTCGTAAGCAGACCTAGGTCTGTGGGAGTTGGAGTTGGGCAGCTCTGTCATGTCCATATCCAGCAAGGAATTGCTGTTACATTACTATAGCCGTTTCCGCACTAGAGTGTTATAGCGCTATGATTCCACTTTCAACAGCCTATGGAATCCTGGGGTTTGCAGTTTCGGGAGGGGTCGGCCGGCAAACCCCAGGATTCCGTAGGATGTTGAAAGTGGAACCATAGCGCTATAACACTCTAGTGCGGAAACGGCCTATCTTGAAGAGCCAGCGAAGTGATCAATGAACGTGAGTCCCACTGTGCTTCGGTCTTCTTCTCCATTCTCCACTCTGGCTAGATAGTGCTAAAGCGCATCGGCAGAACATGATGCACGTGGGACTCTTTTCCGGCTGCCCCATTAAGTATCTTCACAGTTGATGTACAGGGTTTCTTAGCGCCTTTGCTATGTAGCTAAGTATGTGTAAAGTTACATAACATACACCGTGATAGAGGATTCTGGCCCATTGTCCCCATCTTGGCTCACCAGCTCCCTGCCAGAAGGTTGAGAAAGCGCAGATTTGGGCCAGCAAAATGGAAATTATTTCTCCACCCGCCGCCGCCACCACACCTCTCAGTGCTGTCATGTTTAAGCATGCTGGAAGTTACGTCACTTCACTTCTGACACGATTTGAGCTGATTTTGGGGCTTTGGGGGTTCTGGGACATGAGGGAAGTATGTGCCTCTTTTCCACACACGCATACACACCCAAATAATGAACCAACATACCATTTTTGGTCCGCTAGGCATCCTCAGACTTGTTTGAGCTATTTTAGAGATTCCTTTTACACTTTTTTGCCCCAGCTTTGTGCATGAAATTCAGGCCATTCACACACTATGCTGTTATAGTGCTATTATATTTCAACATCCTGTGGAATTCTGGGGTTTGCAAGTTGACCGATGCCCACGAGCCTTCTGGCTGAGAATTCTCAAGGCCCCTCCCTAAACTGCAAATCCCAGGATTCCACAAGGTGATGAAAGTGGGATAAGGGCACCATGACAGTCTAGTGTGGAAATGGCCTTAGGAAAGGTGGGTATGAACAACTATACGCGTATATAACTGCCAAAAGGAACATCCACAGTCACGTTTTTCTGTTGTTCTTCTGATTCCATAGGAGGTTGAAAGTGGAATAATAGCACTATAACAGTCTAGTAGGGAAATGGCCAAAGGCACATCAAAACATGAAATGCCTAAGTAACTTGTGCCAGTAATGAAATATTCTGCCTCCTACTTTCGTGTATTCCAATACAGGAAATACAGGTCTGCTTTCCTTATTTTTTTTTTAACAAAAATATAAAGCTGTTTTTTTTCCTTCCCAGACATCTACTTTAGGACATTTATATCTTGCACAGTTCAAAGCTGTGTAATGTAAATAGAATGGTAAGATTTTTTGGATTTTCACATTATGAAGCCTGCCTTTTGGTTACGTTACCTCGGAAATAATATATATTTCGATAGCGCTCAATTGTTCTCCATCACGTATCTTTAGAATATATGCATCTATATACCGGGATTATCATAACAAAAAAAATATTCTGCCCAGCGATGCTGTATCTCAGCCATAAGGGGGCGCCAAAACCTCCTTTGGTATGGAAACTAGTAACTGCGCAAGCACATTGACTGAGGCAGCACGCACCTCCCCCTACGCAGCGATACATTTTTTCGCATGCGCACAACGCGCTACTGGCCCTCAATACTTGTCACGCCCACCTTCGAAATGCGCATGTGCAACATCGGCTCGAGGCAAGCGCCCCCCGCGCAGGCGCACTTCCCCTTCGCCCGGCCGGTGAAAGAGCGAGGCAAGGCAGCACCAACGCAGAAACCGCCGTTTAGCGGCCGGAAGGAAAGTCCTACCACAGCCGCCGGAACAGCTGAGCCCTTTCGGGGCCCTGTGGTGAGCGTTTCCCGCCATCCGCCTCTTCCCAGAGGTAGCCGGTAACCGGGGCCGGTGAAGAGAAGCGGAGCAAGGGGCGGGGCTTCGCCAGGTTCTGAGGTACGGGCGGAGCTGGGGCAGGATTGACGGGAAGCGTAGCCAATGAGGACGCCGCTCGTCTAGGCATGCGCATTTCCGCCTTTCTCTCTTTGGGAATGGTTCAGCCCAGGGCTGGGGGCGGGACTATGTCCTGCGTGAATTTGATAAAATGAATGAAAAGTCGGGCGGGGGGGGAGGCGGGTGAGGTTAGTAGGGTCGCTTTCTGGAGGAGGAAAGGAAGAGGAGCTTGCCTTCTGCAAAGCTGGGAGAAATTCCTTTTATGGGAGGGGTATTGCAACACCCAGTGTCCACCCTGAGCACCATGGCCATTGGGGCAAGTGCTGGACCCTGCTCTCAGGAAGCAGCCTGCCCGAAGACTCGTGGGGAAGTAGCCAGCTTTCCCCCTTCCCTGCTTCTCCATGGGATTAAACCTTGTCTGCACGAAGAATGGTTGGAAAAAATAATTTTTGACATAGAATGGGAGAAATTAAATGCATAGTTGTGAGATGTCACGAGGGTCATCTAGTGCAACTCCGTGTCATTCTGGAAACCCACAGCTACAGCATCTCTGGCCATTCAATCTCCATTTAAAGACCTTTAAAAGAAGGAGAATTCACTACCTTCAAAAGTAGCCCATTCCACTGTGGAACAGCTCTTATCTTCAGGAGGTTTCTCCTGATGTTTAGTTGGGCTATCGTTTTTAGTGGTTTGAGCTCACTGGACTGCGTCCTGCTCTGTGGAGCAGCAGAAAACAGGCTTTCTCTATCTTCCGTGTGAGAGCCCTCTCTGAAACTCTTTAGCGCCTCTCAGTCTTTTCTTTGTGGGAGTTGCTGTCCAACAGAAAACAACTTTTCCAAGCTTTGGGAGGCGTCTGGTGCAGTCATGTTTTGTGATTCACCCCATGAGAGAAGTAAAGAGTGGAAGAGTAGAGAAGACAGGAGAGGAATGGATTTGGTAGTTGTTGGTGAACAGTAAATGGGAGATTGAATAGTACTGTAAAATAGAACAGGGTACAGGAAAGGGATCGGGATGGAGGAGGACCAGCTGGTCTTTGCAGAGCCCTGTCATGCTTTACAATCTCATCAGCTGTGGTCTCACAAAATCGATGTGTAGTATCCATAATACTATGTAATGCTCTTAGCGTGCATGGTGCTCCAGGGTGAGTTTTCCCTGTTCTGCATCTTCCTGCTCTTGTCTACAGGGGCACAGCCCATGCTGGAATTAGAGCGTGAATCCGTGTGGCCTCAAATGTCTGCTGTGAGCCATTTTCCCAACTATTTGTTCCTTCCAGCAAGACTTGCCAGGGTAAACATGGGATACTATATTTTTCTTTATATAGCATGTGGCTGTGATCTCTTACTCTCAAGACATTCTAGTTTCTGTTTCCCCACCACACAGCTGTAAAAATGATCTCCCTGAATCTGGGAATCAAAAGTTCACTGGCAGAATTGGCTCAGGCACTTGGTATACTGCTGAGGGATTCCAGGTTCACATGTTGTTGAGTGTTTCTTGACTTGACAGAGAAAACACATTGGGCATGAGCTGTAGTATAAGTAAAGTGTGGGCAGTGAAAGAAAACCATGGTGGATGTGAGTTGGGGAGGGAGTGGGCAGGATGATGGAAAGTAAGGAGAAGAGAATCGGAATCTAAAAGCTGACCCTGTACTTCATGAGCAGCAAAACCCTGAGCATAAATAGTGCTCGAGTATCCTTTTGAGCACAAATCAAACCACTTGACATTGTTCAATCTGTACTAGGCCTCGATCCATCAGACTGTTGCTGGGGAACAAGAACGTTACTGATCCCACCCCTGAGGCACTGGAATGGAAAGTAGGTGGTAGTCATCATAAATGCATCCATTTCCTGCTGTTTCTTCAAAGATAAGATGAACTCAGCTGGTCGTTACCAAAGATTCGTCTAATCCAGCGTCCTTTTCTCATGCCAGTGCAAGAAGATGTCACAAACTGGGCATGAATGGTTTTAGAGATCTTAGAGATTTAAAAAAAAGATTATTACAGTGTCTACTGTATAGCTAACAGTAGTTTTTAAAGCTGTATACATTTATACCTAAATGCGTATCTAATTTTTAAAATTATACACTTCCTAATTTTTCACTTGGAAGCAGACTTTCTAGGATCATTTTTTAAAAAGTACGCCTGTCAACACCTTCATACCACTGATACGTTAAAAGGAATGCAAAGGAGGGGGAGGCCCTCAGAGCTCTGTGAATGTGCCCATCTGTGACAAGCACATCTTTTATTCCAGAGGGAGAAGGTTTGATAGGACCTCTGTTCTTTAGAGTCTGGAGAAAAGCAGCTCTTCTGCTGGTGCTTTGACACGTAGGGCGAAAACCTTGCTGCTGTCTGAGCATGTCCTCAAAATTCAGCTTGACATTAAGATCTATTCCCCTTGAGGAGCACAAGTTTTAGCTGGCTACTAAGGATGACCCAGATCAATGGACTCCTGGGCATAGCCTCAGACTTTGATTTGGCAGACTCTGCTACGTGTCTTTACGATACTGCCAGTATTCCCCTGGACCATTCATTCTCTACTGGCATGATCTACCTCACTGGGTTGTTGGAAGAATACCGTAAATGAAATAAGAGCAATCCTCATGTATGTTGGGTGGAGCAAGCACAGGATAGAGCTTGTATCCTTCAAGGAGTTAGGTGTGCCACAGGCCATCTGTGGAGATTTTTTATCTTCCCCGGTGGAGAATGTAGAACTGTGGCATGTGTAGGAAGGGGTTGGGTATGCCAATAGGTCAGGGCAGTGTGTCCCATCCCAGAAAAGAGAGGTGCTCCTCAGTTGGGGCTGACCAGAACTGCTGGTTGATTCTCTGTCCCATTGTCCCTTTTCCCTCTGTTTCAATTCAGGACACTCTGGTATTAACAGCAGGGATGATTGTTTCCTCCAAAGGGTGGAGTGCAGAAGGGATGGAGGGTTTAGGCACTCCAACTTTTCTCATCCCTTTTCATTTCTTGGGTATCGCTTTTGAACGACTTCTGTCATTTCTTTGAAGTTTTGTTATATACAATAATAGTACTTTCTGTTCCTCTTAAGATACTGACAGAAGGAGGCTGTGTTTCCAGGATCAGTCTACAGACTATTTTGCAAAACTTCAAGAAAAGCTGGGAGAGGGGAGCGTTAATGAAGTCCAAGTGGTAATATCCTTAAAATAAAGCAGGAGAGTTACAGAGGTATCTCCCCAGAGGCAATCCTCTGCTTGGTGCCCCCACAAGAATGTAAGAACAACTTTGCTTCAGTCCAGAGAGGCCAGTCCGGTCTAGTCTTGTGGGTCCCCAGTAGCCAACGGCATGTCTCTAGGAAGCCTTTGAGGAGTCTTGAGGGGAATAGCATTCTCCTGCCATGGTTCCCCAGCATCTGGTGTTCAGTGGAGTGCCAACTGTGATCCTGGAGGTACCCTGCTAAGAGTCACTCATGGCTTTACCCACCCTGTAGGTGGTGATTGAAATATATGAAAACTGAGAGAATTGTTTGCAGATTCTACTTGACGTATAGAGATTCCAATCAACACTATGTTATGCTCAAATACAGATGGGCAGTAGAAGCAGATAAGATTTGCAGACATGAAATCTCAGTCCAGTTGCCCCCTTCACTTCTGCATTCACATCTTGAAAGAGGAAAAGAGAACAAAGAGAAAAGGCAATACACCTCCAGGCACAGAAAATCTGGTTCTAGGAATCTTTCTTCTGGCTTCCCACTCAGGAAAAGGAGTCCTTACAGCAGATGGGGAACTTAGATTGACCACAAGTGAGACCTGAAGGCAAACGGTTACTTTTGATTCCAGTTCTAGGATTTCTTTTCCCCCTCTCTGAAGCTGACACATTTTGCAGATGGGGAATTCCTACTGAAAATGAGCATATCTGAAAGTGGACTGCCCCTCTGAGCTCTTGTGGTGCAAAATCCCCCCACCTACCCAAATAGTAGGTTTTCCTAAAGGAGTAGCCATGTTTTGTTTGGACTGGGCAGGTCAGTTTGCGTTTGACAAAGGCTGAAAGGCATCCCACCCTGAGGCACGGAGTTGCTCCCTCCAGGTGCGAGCTTCTTTCTCTTCCTCCGCCATAGCTTTCTTTGCCATTTGTGGACAGCCTTGGGGCAAAGGGCAGGGAAGACTGGAATGCAGATAATCAGTGCAGCTACTCTGAGGGCATTAGAAATCCTTTTTCTTCTGGGGAAGAGATCTCCTAGGGAGGGCCAGTGAGGCCTACGAGAAAAGTATTTGGGAGGCAGAGGTACTGAAGGGCATTTGTCTGAGGACCCACCAGGAAGATTGGGAAACCCCTTATCCAAGAACGGTAGGGATCAGAGAGGGTTTTGGTGGCTAAGTGATTTGGAGCCATTCAGCCCTGGGAACTTAATGGGTGATCTTTGGTGAGTCACACTCTCTCAGCCTCAGACAACAGCAAAAGCAAGCCCTCTCTGAACAAATCTTGGCAAGAAAAACCCCATGGTAGTTTTGCCTTAAAGTCACCATAAATCAGAAACTGCTTGAAGGAACCAAAAGCAAGCGATCTGCGAGGCTGTCTCTCCCTGTGATGATTTTTGAAGGATTCCCATCTTTGGGCTGTGGTGTCAAATTACATTCTCTTCGCCCCCCCCTTTGAAAAAAGTCACCGCTACCCCACCCCACATGTATGTATCATGGGAGAGGAAATGCTTTCAGATGGAGAACAGCAAAATTCCCACTGCAAGCAAGCAGGAGTTGCTTCCAGGCAAATTTTCAGCTGCATGGTGCTGCCGGAGAGGACCAGAGGAAATTGCAGGCAGGGGTGTTTCCAGGCTCCAAAGTCTCCTTGCAACAAATGAGAAAGGAGGCTGCGTGTGTGCCAAGCTCACGTGCTTCTGGGCTTTTGGCAGTGTGAGGTTGTACTTAACAACAACAACCACAACTAGAGTCCTGAAACTTCTGAATGAAGATGCAGTTAAGAGGGAGGGAACCCTCTGCTTTGCCTTTGCCATCGCCAGGGGCCGCCAGAACTGTGACATTTGCCGAGAGCCTATGAGGAGGCGGGGTGGGGGCGGGGGCGCTGGCTCCAGCGGGTGGGGCGGGGCCAGCCCGTGGGGGCGGGGCACTGAATATGACGAGGGCTGGTCTGTGTCTGGAATGCATCCCCGCCGCCTCCACCGCAGCCTCTTCCACAGCGCTCTCTCCACTGAGATTCTCCGGCTTGAAAGTCGCCCTCCCTCTCCAGGGGTGAGTACGCGGCAGTTCCTTTTGACACATCCCGGCAAGGCGCGACCTGCCTGCCGCTCTTAGCCGGCTGGCCCACCGGGGAGGGAGGGAAGGAAGGAAGGATACCGTGAGGCTGCCAGCAACTCTCCCACCTCCTGTAAAGGAAAGAAGGGTGGGCAGGGGGCTGGGGCAGGGGGCAGAGAGAAAGAGATCGGCTGATTCTTAAGAGTCATTCGACGCGAAGTTGGGCCCTTTGATGTGCCGGGTGTGTGATCGCAAGCGTGTTTTCAGCCTCCTTCTGCCTGACGCTGGAAACAATCCTTTGCTTGTTTGCGCCGGAGGTTTTCCAGTTCTTAGAATTGCCTGGCGTGTGACTCATTCCTGTTTGGTGGTGGGGAGTCTGTGCTCAGGGATGTGCCACAAGCATTTCCTCCGAAGTGTGTGAAAGACGGAGGGCAGTGTCCCCTCTTAGTTCTCTCCCTCCTCGTCTGCTGCCACCCGGATGGAGGCAGAGCGTACTTTGAGGGGGCAGAAGGAAACTCTGGTGTGTGACTTTGCTACCTGAGCAGGCTGCAGGAGGGGGTGGAAAACAAGCTGCTTTTCCAGTATAAAATGGAAAGACTGAGTAATAAAACCCCTTGGACCTTGCATGGCCTTGAAATCTAAGTCAAGGTGATCTGTGGGCTGGAACACACCTGAAACCAGCTGCCGAGCCTTTGCCAAAGTGTTTTATTTTGCTTTCTTTTCGTTTTAGTATTCTCCCCTCTTTTTCCTCCTTGCTCCTGTTCCACAGTTGCTTGGGAATGGGGCAAGAGTATGAGCTAGGAGACAGGATTGTCTTGGCTAACAAGGAAATGGGCTGAGAAGCCCCATCGATTGCATGTCCCTTTAAAAAGAAACCCAAACAAACAAACAAACCAGGAAGCGCTTTGATCTGTGGCCGAGGGAGGAGGGTGCAGATACAGGGGGTTTGAGTGGGAGGGCTCTCCATGCTTCGCTGCCCTTACTGCAGCAACTGATCCGCAGCATTCAGTCAAGGGGGGGGCTCTTGGGTTCCCAGAGCCTGGCGTGCCTGCATCTTTCGGGCCCCTGGATTGCTCCAGCCAGAAGTGGTTTGTGCTTGGAAAAAGCCTGATCTGAGATGACGCCAAGAGACTACCCAGGTGGCAAGTGTCTTGGCCCGGTGGCACAGGGCTTTAGGACAAAGGACCTCACGGGCAGCACTTGAACCCTATTCAGGTTGTTTGAGATCCTTTCTGGGACAAACCCCAAGCAGGGGAGGGAGGGAGTTTGAAGTGCAGACACCTGCATGACTAAGTCTGAGGATGACCACAGAGATGCTCATTAGAGGCTGAGTTTCCCTGAGAGCTAAAGGGTTGCTTCTGTATGCGTGCTGGTGGACACGGCTGTAGGCTTCTCCTTTAACAGTTCCCTTCTTTCTTTCCCTCTGCCCCCCTTTCTTTCTTGAAGTTTTCTGCTTGGTGTATGGATGTTTGCCACAGAGATGGTGAGGAGGGGTGTCCGGGCTCGGTAAATGTGCAGGCTGGCTTGCCTTCCAGACCATGGACTCACTGAGACACCCTGAGGTGTGAAAATGTCAAGGAGCAACAGAGAGCTCGTGGTAGACTTTATTTCCTACAAGCTGTCTCAGCGGGGCCACAGCTGGCATGAGATCGAGGTGGAGAGCGGTGAGAACATGACCGAGTTAACAGATGAGACTGGGAGCGCCCTGAACGGGAGCGCCTCTTGGCATCCCAGCACCAGTCCTGTCATCAACGGGGCTACCGGGCACCCCAGCGTCCTCGAAGAGCAGGAAGACAACCTGAGGTTGGACGTGAAGCAGACACTCAGGGAAGCAGGCGATGAGTTTGAACTGAGGTACCGACGGGCTTTCAGTGACCTCACCTCCCAGCTTCACATCACCCCTGGCACAGCATACCAAAGCTTCGAGCAGGTGGTGAACGAACTCTTCCGGGACGGGGTGAACTGGGGGCGGATAGTGGCATTTTTCTCCTTTGGAGGAGCCCTGTGTGTGGAGAGTGTCGACAAAGAGATGCGAGTGTTGGTGGGGCTGATCGCCAGCTGGATGACCACATACCTGACTGACCACCTGGACCCCTGGATCCAAGATAATGGTGGCTGGGTAAGTGCTCAGCAAAGTTGATGGCAGGGATGGGGGAAGCAGCACCTGCTTGGTTGAAGTACAGAGCAAGCTGGGGGGGTGATTGTGTCTTATGGTAACAGAAAGTGGGTTGGTGTCTGTGGTGCCCACCTTGATTGCTTCTGAGGGGTCTGTCCCACTTGCTTTGTGTCAGATGGAGGCATCAGTGGTGCTTCGTTAAGATAGTGCACGAGTCACCACTCCCCTCCCATCCTGGGAGCCTCCAGATGTAGTCTCCAGTGCCCCCAGATGCTGTGGCTGGCAGCATGCAGGCTGAGGATCAGAGGAAGGTTTGTTTGGTTGCTTTTTTGTTTGTGTGATTAGTGTTCTGACTTTCTCCCAGCATGGGACCCGAAGCAGCTTACAACAAGTTTATAAGAAAATACAGCTAACATCTTATGGTACAAAAGTTCTAAAAACCAAGCAAACAATTCTATTAAAAGTTGAAAATTGGAACACTTTAGAAGACTCTGAGGATACGTTGGTTGAAGAGCATAAGGTCTGCCTCAAGAGAGCAGAGAGGGGGCCAACTGAACCCCCTATGGGAAGGAAGGTATAATCTGGTTCATCTGAATTGGTGCTAGATTGGGGCAGGCTGGCCTGGGCCTTCTCAGTACAGGTGCCTGTGAAATGCTGGCTTGCTAGAAGCTAAAAATGACCAATAGGAGCTTGAATTCTTGTCTCCGTGCCCTGTGCTTTTATACGATTCCCCTGTAGACAATTGCTCATGTATGGCTAACAGCCACTAGGTTAAATGTTCATCTTTAAAGCGTTCCACACCATGAGACCCACTTCTTTGTATGCCGTTTATCCTTGTATTAACCCTACATACAGACCAAGACTTCCAGTGAACTCTCTGGTCGAGCTGGGAATTAAACTGTTCTTTTCCTCCATCTAAACATTTTGGTTAGTATCCTGCAGTGGATCTTTATCTCTAGGCAGAGCTATGGTTGGGAACGAGGGATAAATGAAATAGCTAACTGAGTCCACAACTTGCAGGAATGGGAAGTTGGGAGACAGCTATTGATTATTGCTAGATCTGAACTTGTACTCTGATTCTCCTGTTTTCCATGACTCTGAATGATCAGCAATAGTCAGTCACCTTGCTGGGGCACGCAGTTTGGTCCACAGCCAGTGTGCCTATCCCTGGCATGGATGTGCTGTGGAAATGGTTAGCTCAGGAATTGGGATTTATCCAGTAGCTCATGGGGTGTGGTTCAGTAGCATGGGTGTGCCTTTGCACATGTGCCTGCTTACCCCAGTGCTTTTTTTGTTGTTTGCATGACAGGAAGATCCCATTGTCTCTACAGTAACAGTCTCAGGCAGGTGTGCTTTGGTAGGGAGATACGAGTTATTGTCAGTTATTGTCAGCTACGGGTCAGGGCTGGCGTAGACAGACAACGCTTACCATATTTGCTGGTGTATAAGATGCACCCCATTTTCAGAGGGTATTTTTAGGGGGAGGAAGTGCATCTTATACACCAGCAAATATGGTATATGCCTTCTAGAAATCGGTACTTCATCCGTACTCTGGATAAAAAATGTTTAACATTTACCACAAATGTTTTTTACTGATTTTGTTACAAGAGAACAGAATTAAACTAGTATGTTTGTAGCTATATTGTGCTTATTTTAGTTTTTTAGCTGTATTGAGCTCCAGTTTTGGGGAAAAATCAGGGTATAAAGTTGCTGAAAGCTATTGTGTTGTACAGTGGTAGGATTCTGTAGGACAAGGGTTCAAATCCCCACTCAGCCATGGAAACCATCCCTTGGTGACATTAGGTAAATCACACTCTCTCAGCCTAAGAGGAGGGTAATGGCATACCTCCTCTGAACAAATCTTGACAAGCAAACGAGCTAGGTTCTCGGGTTGCCCTAAGTTGGAATGACCTGAAGGCATGCAACAACAAAAACTGCTTAGAGGGCTGGGGGTGGGGCTGTCAAGTACCCAAAAGTCAATGCATCAACCAAGAAGTAAAAGCAAATTGGTGCATAAACCTGCAATCAGTTCCAGCATTGGTTCTGGACTGGGTGAAAGTAAGTGGTGAAAAAGCAAAGAACACGAAGGAGGGCAAGGGTTGGGAAATGTTAGTCAGGCATGCCTGGAATGCAGTTGTCCTGGGGGCACGACCTGGGCTGTGTCTGCCCCAGCAGATCAGACTGGTTCTTCTTCCTTTCCAGCCCCATCTTAGAGAGTAGCCCCATTAGCACCTTCCTTTCCTCTCTCTTTCCCCTCCCTGTGTCCCCTCTGGCTTCTGAGATTAGTCCTGGATCCAATGGAGATTTCCTTATCCCTGTCGCTCTGGTGACGATTGGACTGTATCCTGGAGACCAAGGCGATAATGTAATCTGATTTTGTAAATGAACTCCCCAGGGGGATTTAGATTAAATCACTGATGGAAAGTCACTGGGGCCCCCTGCTCCTTGCTCATCAGGCGGGTGACATTGCCCTCCCCTTCCACCACTCAGGCAGTGCCACCCGCTGAGACTGTTCTCTTTTTTGTGTCTACCCAGAAAAGCATTGTTTGGACAAATATTTGTTCAGTCATTTGTAGGAGGGGCAGGATTACTCAGGGTGACACACCCACCACATTCACATCTCCCTTTCTTTGAATTCTAGGATTTCCTCCAGAGTACTGGACAAGTTATATAGTAGGCCACCATGGGCCTAAGTGGATGGTGGAGCTGGAGCTGGGGGGCACCAAAATGGAGGAAGCATAGACATGCTCACTGCAGAAGAGTTAGGGGGCCCAGGTATCTTGCCTCTTCCCATTTTATCCTCACAACAACCCTCTGAGGTGGGCTTGGCTGAGGGAACATCTTATCCAGTGAGCTTCATGACTAAACCTCAGTCTCTTGAGTTTGTCTACCACATTGATCCAGCCTTGCCAGACCTGGTGCTCTCCAGATGTGTTGAACTGCAACTCCAATTATCCC
Source organism: Cyclura pinguis (assembly GCA_030412105.1). Lineage (NCBI taxonomy): Eukaryota > Metazoa > Chordata > Lepidosauria > Squamata > Iguanidae > Cyclura > Cyclura pinguis. The sequence goes on from CM059602.1 coordinate 4,304,705, forward strand.
CAGTCATCCAGTGGCTACACTGGCAGGGAGTGGTGGAGATTCTAGTAACACAACTTGAGTGTATCAGGTTTCTAAGGAGGATAGACTTCTAATGTATCATAGAGCCACTGGGTCCAGTGAATCCATTAGGTGGAGCCTGATGCAAAAGCTTAAATTTAAAGAATTCTGAACCCAGGAACTTACTTGGAGTTCACAATTTTTCCTCACAAAAATATCCCCAGGCTGAATTCACACTGACATAAACCCTTGGAGGACTGTTTCAGCTGAAGGGCTGTTTATGAATACTAGATTGATTAACTTTCATGCAATTTTTGAACACATTGCTGCGGGCCTCACTTGTCCATCTGCAAAAGGGGAACAATATTCTGATTTGGTCAGACCTCATATGGAATCCTGTGTCCAATTCTGAGCACCACTGTTCAAGAAAGATGTGGACAAGATGTAACGTGTCCAGAGGAGGGCAACCAAAATGGTCAAAGGTCTGGAAATGAAGCCTTGGGAGGAAAAGGGGAGATAGACACATTTATCCTGGGGAAGAGAAGACTGAAAAGTGGCATGATAGTTGTCTTTAAATAGTTGAAGGGATGTCATGTAGTGAATGAGGTGAGCTTATTTTCTGCTGCTCCAGAGAATAGAACATGAACCAGTTGATTCGAATTGCAGGAGAAGAGATTCCACCTGAACATTGGGAAGAACTACTTTACTGTAAGAGCTATTCAACAGTGGAATAGGCTGTCACAAAGGGTGTTGGAGTTTCCTTTTTTGGAGGTCTTTAAACAGCAGTTGGGTGGGCCTTAGTTGTGTACACCTGCATGGTCCTTGCAGTCCCTTATAACTTTTAAGATTCTGTGATTCTGCAACCAACAGTACAGATTTGTGACAGGCATGACTGCAATGGTCGGGAATTGCTCAGCAGATGAAGAACTGGTGTAGTAGTGCAAGGGACCACACGTTTGCTAGGACTGGAAAGAGCTGGGATCAAAGCACTATTTGGCTGTGAAGCTCTCTGGGGCTTGCTATGTGTATGTACTATTTTGAGCTCCTTCTTGGGTTGGAAGGATTCCATTCTTCCAATTCCACCACTTCATCCCAGTTCCCGCTGCACTCCAGTGTGACCAAGAACCAAAATGCTACATAGGTTATAGAGAGATAAACGAGTATGATTGCTAGCGGTTGAGTTCTCCAGTGTTATTCTCAACCCAGTGCTGTCTTTGCATGCGCCCTGTCCCTTTGCAAGTCACTGGTTGGCCTAGGAAAATGGAAATCAAAAGTATGGTGTTTGGGAACACTGCTGTAATTGAGAGCAAGAGCCAAAGCAGACTTTTCTCCTGGCTCTGACAAGACTGTCCTGAATCAACTGGGTTCCCTCAGTAAGCTGCAGCATGTACAGTCTTCCAGCCATACTGATGGGCATTTGGCTAGTAATATTAATGAAAGCTGCTGACTCTCTGTTTAGCCAAGGAACAGATGGTAGGGCAGAGCTATGCAGGTAGGAACTGGCATAAGTCTTATTTATTGAGGCAGCCAAGGGCATGTTTAGCCCTGGACAGGTGATCCTGTAGAAGGATTTGTTGTGTCCCGGAGTGGAGATGGTGCAGAAATGCTGTTCAGCCCTTTTCCTGAGTCCTAACAATACGCAAGCTCTCTTTGTCCACATCAGCCCCTGGCATCATTAATGGTGTGTGTGCTGCTGGTTGTGCTGAATGCAGCTACCTTTGTTTAACAGTAACCCCTCAGTTGCACTTTTAGCCCACAGAATCTCTGGGCAAGAGAGGAATGTTCTTTTTTTCCAGCAGTCTTCACATTCCCCTTAGCAGAAGCTTCCCTGTTGCAAGCAGACCTTACGCCATCGCACACCACTCTCCCTGCCACTGCCACGGCCTTCTCAGTGTGGGATTAGTGCTCCTGTGGGACCTGGGAGTAGCCTTTGCTGGGCCCTCCTGAACAATGCTGTTGTGGGAAGGGCGTAGCTGGCAAGAAAGACCCACAGAGAGGCCTGCAAGTTCTGGCAGGCCTGCCCCTGGCAAGGAGCAGGCCTCTTCGTGTGTTCATTTGCATTCCCCAGAGTCGCTGAGCATTTCATGTCTTGGAAAGTATCTTTGGAGAGAGCAAGGGCAGCGGCAGCAGCACACTTCAAAGGAGTTGCTGGGATAATGCCTTGACTTTATCCATCTTGAAGAGATCAAAGTCATTTTGACAATTTTATCCTTGAGCTGCAGCACATCTGGAAGGGAGAGTCAGGTGGTTAGGGGGATGATTGCAGGGCAGGCAAGAGGGAAATCCCCACTTCCACCAGTGAGGCAATGACCTTTTTCTTCTTTTTCCATTTCAAGTTGCTGGTGATGCTCTTTTGGACGCTGCAACCAGCATAACATAGTGGTTTGAGCATTGGACTAAGTCTTTGGGAGGTCAAGTTCAAATTCCCACACAAAATCCCACTTGGTGATCTTGGCAAGTCACACTTTCTCAGCCTTGAAGGCGGGAAATGGCAAACCTCCTCTGAATAAATCTTGCCAAGAAAAACCTAGGGTAAGGTCACCACAAGTTGGGGGCCCAAATACTCTAAAGGCACCAGATCTTGTCTGATCTTGAAAGCTAAGCAGGATCAGCCTTGGCTCATACTTGAATGCAAGACTGCCAACAAATACCAGGTGCTGTAGGAAGGAATCTGCAAAACTACCTCTGAGGATTCCTTGCCTAAGAAAGCCCTATGAAATTCGTGAGGTCACCATTAAGTCAACAGGCCACTTGAAGGCGCGTGCACGCACGCGCGTGTTAGAGTTAACTTGGAGGCACATAAAAACAACAGAGGAAGAAGAAGAAGCTGCGGTCAATAGTTAGCTTCTGGATTTCTGTCAGTGACAGAGAACCAAGTGTTATTTTAGTTTCCAGCGTGGTGATTCTCTCTCTTTTGCTGAGTGGCCTTGTAAGCAGAGGCACTGGTCTTCAGAACAGGAGATGCAACTGGCGTAATAGCTGGCAACAGTGGCTCCAGCTTACTCCAGCAACTGTGGCAAGTGAAGGTAAAAGCTCTTCTGAAAATGTTTGGAGATGTTTCAGAGAGGGGATAGTGGCCAATTGGGATTTTACGGTGCGTCCATGACCGTTTTTGTGCAATGATAAAATTAACAGATGAACACAAGATGAGCCCTGGTGGATCATACCAAAGGCTCATGTAGTTCAATGGTACTCAAAGTGAAGGTCCATGGACTCTGTTACCAGTCTGTGAAACATCAGCTGCCAGTCCCTGCAGAGTTTCCAGGAAGGAAAGAAGCAGTTGTAGCCAAAGCCCATAAATATGATACCAGTTCCTGGCACATTAGAGGAAAAAAGGAACTGGTCCTACATCAGTTAGTTAAAGAAGCCCTGGTCTTTTCAGTGACTCCTTCCCACAGGGGCCAGCCGGATGCCTTGGAAGTCTGCAAGCTGAACCTGAGTCCCATAGCAACTTCTCATTCTCTAGCAAATGGTGTACAGAGATATTACTTGCTACTAGAGGTAATATAGAGCTATCGTGACCAAAAACCACTGAGATCCTTTTTGTCCATGAAAAGGAGAATTCCTTGCCTTTTGTAAGCTCAGATTGAAATGTCTTTTTGGAAAGTAACCCTCTTGTTTCTCTTTTTGTTGGTATGTGAGAATGGGTGTGCCAGGTGTGTCTGTGATTTGGATTACCCAAGCACTGTGGCAAGATGAACTCTAGTGTTCACACCTTCTAGCTTTGCTTATGCTGTTCCATCAGGATTGCTCAAAGGTGACACCACTAGCTATTATTTTAATCCTGGTATATTTACCTGGGAAGAATCTACACCTCTGATTACACTTTTATGTCCTTGTGAAGGGTGGATGTGCTGTGTTTGAAACAGAACCCAAGCAAGAGTGTTTGGAACAGTCTGGCAGGACACACCCGTGGGTCACCTGTGAGACGAGAGCTCACCAATTTACATTGCAACTTTGCAAGTCAAAGGGTTGACTTTTTCATTTGGCAATAAAACTTATACTGCATTTGCAGAAATGGTCATGCTGAGATCTAACTTGACAAACTGGTGTTTGGATACTGCAGGGAGTGGTCAGCATAGAGTCCTGAAGCAGCCAGACAGAGTTGCTCTGGCCACCCAGTGGTCCTTTGGTACAGGTTCCTGCAGATTGATTTTGCATCCTTTCCAATGTTGCCTCTCCTTCCCCCTCATTGAACCCTTGTGATTCTTGTCCAGAAAAATTTTGAGCATTCGCTGATGTCAGCAGGTGGTTGGTCTTTGTGGAGACCAAGCACCCTGTTTCCAGTTGTGGTGCTACATCTGGTGATTTCTTTTCCTCCTCTGCTCAGCTGATGAGTTTGCAGTCCCTTGGCAAGTGGAACCAAGGGAGAAAGATCTCCATGCCATCCCACCATGAGCATACCTGATCTTGTCTGATTTTGGAGATTAAGCAGAATCAGGCCTGGTGAGGAAATAGGGTGCTACTAACCCTGACTCCAGGTGGGGCTAGGAAAGATTCCATCCTCAGCTCTGCTGTTGTCAAGTTCCTGTGTTCCTAAGACAGTTCTACCTTAGCATTGCTTAGGACGGGTCAATGTTTACTGTTCTCAGGGGCTTAGAAACTGAGGTAACATTTCTGTAGAAGGCTTGCAGTCCCCTGAACAGCAATTACATCAGGAACTGAATGTAATAGTGAGAGTATTCTCCTTGTTGCTCTTAACACACCTCATAGCTGACATTCCTAATTTGGGGTGGGGTGAGGATGAGGTGGAGCCGATTTCTCTGCCAATTATTCTGGGAGGCAGCCTGGATGAGCTTTACTAGATCCATTCCTGTGGTTGTTGTAGAACCCTGTATTCACCATTGGCACAATGATATGATTTCTGTAGGACTTTTCAGCATACCGCATACCTGTAAGTCACTCCACATTCTCACAAGGAGCCAGTTTGTTTTTTTCTGAGACCACACTGCTGTTTTTGTGCGGTCCTTGCATTCTAGAACACAGTCAGCAAAATAACAAAGAGCCTTGTGGCACCTTGAAGACTTGCTCGTATAGAACAAGGTTTTGTGCTGATATAAATCTTTTCGTCTTAAAGGCAGCACAAGAAGATTTTTTCTGCTGTTGCTGGAACAGGCTCCCATGGCTGCCCCAATTGGATATAGCGGCAAACCAGCTCTTGCCAAGTCTGCTCTGTGGACGGAGCCTCTGCCCATGAGAGATCTCTGAAGTTCTTTCTTTTCCCTCTGTAGAGGGATGGGTTTGAGTTCAGTTTCCCAGGAGGATCCAGTTCCCTGCTGATTGGGACAACGGGTAGCCTCAGCTGTAAGTGGTGGGTAATTGCAGGCGGAGGCATGGGATCGGCATTCATCTCTGCTCTCCTCCTGGGTTTGGCAGCCACCCAAGCTGATTCGGAAGTGGGAGGGTTTTCAGTAGAGCTCTTCAGGAAATGCCAATGGAATGACTTCCCCCAGCCATTTCCTTTCCCAAATAGCATTCCGGCCTCAGAGAATGTGAAAGATGGGGGGAGCCTTAACTTCTCAACCCCTCATGTTGGTTCTTAGCTTGGTTTCCTTTCCTTTCCTTTCCTTTCCTTTCCTTTCCTTTCCTTTCCTTTCCTTTCCTTTCCTTTCCTTTCCTTTCCTTTCCTTTCGCTTTTCTTTTCTTTTCTTTTCTTTTCTTTTCTTTTCTTTTCTTTTCTTTTCTTTTCTTTTCTTTTCTTTTCTTTTCTTTTGGAGTGGGGTTATTTTCCTGGTCAGTGTTGTCGAGTCTTTGCAGAAATCTATTTGTTTTTCTGTACTGTAGTCCTACTTTCCGTTCTATGAACTGTGTGCAGTTTGCGTAGCCTGGCTGCATTTGCTTTTTGGATGATTGGTGCAGAAATCCTGTTGCCATTGCTTCCTTCAAACTTGGACAAAGGTGTTGGGTGGGGGTACAGTCAATGCTGCCAAAGATCCCTGACTCTGAACAAGCAAGTCATCAGGTTGTCTGTACTGCAGACAAGACCTGTTCACCTTCATTTTAGGAAGGTATTAACTGAGCCCAGAATGAGGGGAGCTAACCAGGAGCTGTCTCCTGTCTCTGCAGCTATGATGTGTTGTCTGATGTTCTTTCTGTGTGTATGGGGTACGGGCTCAACAGTTTCATTCACAGAGCAGAAAGCTCTACGTGCCTGGCACACCAGGCTGCATGCCTCAGAAAGTGACGTAACCCAGCCGCCGTTATATAACAGGAACAGGAACATGCCTGGAGAGCCCTGGGGGCACACGGTGGGGGTGGGAGGGAAAGCAGAATGTCAGTTCTGAGCATACGCTCTTCTCCATCCGCCTTGTCCTACATCAGTAAGTAAAAATCTAGCAAGCAGTGTGGAGAGAGAGGAAAGATGCTGCCAGTGTTGCTGTGAAGCTCATACACCTGGGGGCGGTGGACAAATTTGACATACCTTTATAGCAATGCAGGAAAGGCACTCTGTCTGGATTATTTATGAGGGTCGTCACAGTGGTGGAAAGCAGAAGGCCCCTTGGATGTCTCAGACCATTAGATGGTCTTGCTGGAACCAGAACTGAGTTGGTGATGTTTTCAGTGTTGCTCCTGTAGCTGTTGACCAAAGTGGCTGTGGTTTGTTGTGCTGACTGATTGCTACCCTGGCAAATGGTTTACATACCATCCTGCACGAGATGAGATGCTTCCTTAATCTGAGTGAGAGACCATGGCTAGTTTAGACTGGAACTGGCAGCAAGAGGCAACAGAATGGCAGCCATTTCAAGGCTCTCCTGTCACCTGATTCCTGCCACTCTTTGTAAGACAAGGTGCAGGACTTGAATCTGGGACCTTCTACGTACTAAGTATGTGTCCTGTGACATGTCCTCCTGCTGCATCCTCCCTACTTTACCTCTCCCTCTCCATTCTGCATAGAGTTTGGCATGCTGAACAATCTAAGTAAGCAGATCCACCTTGGGTACTGGTATGGCGAGACAGAAGAGACATGCTTTGAATGACTGTATCAGCCATTGCAGCTCAGATCTGAGTAGCTCTCACCCTCTCAAAGGAAGTCATAGCTCCTCTCTACTATCAACATTCATACAATGCAGTCACAGCCCATATGACGACATGGCAAACCCTTATGAGAGCAATATGGGTTAGGTCAATATGATCATTGCCCCGGAGAGCTTGGATAAGGGTACCAAGCAGCTTTGCAGCTGATGTGACGTTGGAACCAGCGAATTCCTGGGCTGCGCTTCTGGCCTTGGTCCCAGCTTTGTCCGTCAGCTGTCGAAGAATGCTGGTTGGCTCAACTGTGTTTTGACATAGAACACTGTGTGTGTTTGGCTAGTGTCTGCAAGAGCAATCCTTTATACAACACAGCTTGAGGATAGAGCAGAAGCTGTGCAGCCTCTCGAGTATCAGTCTCCTCCTGGGTTGTATCAGAGCTTGGAAAATTTGCATGTTTGAACCGGAGCTCCCTTCTCACCCCGAAAAACGGTTTCTGGAAAAGCAGTTTTGCTAAACTCTATGCTTGACACAGTAGGTCACCTTGGAAGCATGTCTGAGCCTTTGGTTACCTCCATCGTGCGCCTGTCAGGGATGCACTGTAGTATGAAGCCCTTTGGGGACTCAGCCTCTACCTCTCTTTTGAAAAGAGGCAGTGAGCGGGGCTTTTCCACTCAGAGTTTTGCCCTCTTGGTAACGCTTGTTGTTATGCTGCTCAGGTTTGGAGCATTTGGTTGGTGGGGTGTGGTGTTAAAGTTACACTTTGCCGCACAAGCAAAACAGCTGTGGCAGACAGGGAAAGGGGTGGGTACAGAGAGTCGGGCTGCAGGGCTGGGCCACTGTTTGACAGATGGTTCCAGCCAGGGGTTACGGGGAGCAGGTGTGTTGCTGGCTTGGGAGGCAATGCTAAAGCAAGGCCTTGACCCAGGATGTTCAAGAGGTTGCAGCCCTGCCATGCCAGGGAGCTGGCTTGACCCAGTTTATTTTGTAGAAAATGGCAGGCATTTTGTGTGTGTGTGTGTGTGTGTGTGTGTGTTTCATTTGTCTTATTTTTATCCCCTGCCTTATTTTAATGAGACTGAGCACAAGTGCCAAACCGGGAAAGAGAGGGGAGGGGAGCGCAGCAGAGCCTCCAGGCAGGAACATCCAGCGCAGCTTTGCTGCACAGCCCACTCATCCGTGCAGTTACACGTGCTTGCTCCCGGGAGCCGGCTCACGTGGACTCTGCCAGCCCCATCTCTCAGGATTCCCGTAACAGGGAGTCAGAGCCACTCTCTCTCTCTTTTCTGCAGCCCGTCTAGAGAGCAGGGATGGGAGAAGAGATGAGAAGCAAAGGGGAGTTAACCAGGTTTCTATGTAATGTTTTTTTCCCTTCTGAGGCACGTGGGGAATTGCAGCAGCCATGGCTTGGTTTCAGTGGTGCTTTTGCACCCTGTGGACTCAGTGCCAACTGGTTCTGGTTTTAACCCTTGCAGTCCTAGAGCCCTGTCTCCCTACTGTGGCCAGCGGGATGTGTGCCCCAGCTGCCAGAACCATTTCTTTATATGTGACTTTAACTCTGTTTAGAACCTGGCCCATTTGTAGCACTTCTTGCAGGTACCAGTATATATTTTTTTAAAATATACAAAGCTATTCAGGAGATTTCAGCTTGTCCTAGCTGAAAGATGGCCTTCCTTAGCCTGCTGCTCCCCCGCATTTTAGTATTCAGGTCACCTGCCCCCTCAGCCAGCATGACCACTGTTGAGGAAGGCTGGGTGCTGTAGTCTAAAATAATTTGGGCTTGGCAGCTATAATTTGGACATGGCTGCGTTCACGGCTCCTGGAGTAATCCTGACCTGGGTTCACTGATCTTGAAGTAATCCCCCCTGAACTCATTGCATCTCCCTGAACTCATTGCATTGCAGGATTATTTTTTCTACTGTCATTCTTTCTGCCATTATTTCTGCTGGCTTCTATCAACTTCAATGAAGTAGGCGTGGCAGAGTAATGAAGAAGCATGTTATCTTGTGGATTTTATTACTTGTTAAACCTCAAGATGCACAGCTTCCAGCGAAGTCTTCAGCCTGGATGCAAGCCAAGCCCAGGCCGGAAGGGAGTTCCACAGTTACATGGGCCGACCAGGAAGACTTCCTCTCCACCCAACTGGGTCTTCTGGATGTGATTCATGGCTGCTACAGTCAGCAGGTCTCCTTTGGTTGACCTTTCAGATTGTAAAGAAGAATAAAGGATGCCCAAGCATTAGTGAACAACAGACCCCTCCCATCCTTAGAATGTACTTGGTCTTAACTTGGGAGGGGTAGTTCTCCTTGTATCCACCACCAGTCAGGAGGTTTTTAGCCTGAGTGTGACTTCATGGGATGAATCATTTCATGAAGTGATGGCTGAAAGTAAGAGTTATCCTTCCCCAGCTCCAGTGACATTGCATGATCTAGAAAGAGCCTTGTGGCATCTTAAAGAACTAACAGCGTTCTTGAAGCAATGGAGTGCAGTCTTTTAAGATGCAGCAGGTCTCTTTGTTGTTCCACTCATCTATCCATCCATCTGTCACTTTTTTATACCCTGCCTTTTTTCCAAACAGAGACTTGAGGCAGCGTACAAAGATTGCATATAAAAACACATATGGGTACATACACAGAGAGGGCTGTGACTTAAACAGTATTAAACTAACAACAAAATTAAAACCATTTAGAATGCTAATTTAAATCAAACAATAAAAGCATCAGAGCACACTAAAGAGGCCCTTGTAAAACAATCAAATTCCCAAAGCCTCCTGGAATAAAATGGCATTCACACACTGCCAGAAGGTCAGCAAAGACTCCAGGAGCAGCTACAGAGAAGGCCCTGTCTCGCATTCCCACCAAGCATGCCTGTGAACGTGGTGAGGTCAAGAGAAGGGCCTCCCTGAAAAATGTTGGACATCTTTAGGTAGTCTGTTTTGGCTGCAGCAGACTAACACAGCTGTCCCTCTGGAAAAAGTGACATCACATGGTTGGCCCGGGAATTCTTTTGGAAACTCAGAAGGTGGATGCTGCGTGTCTGCAACAAGAAAAAGGAAGGGAGGGGTGGAGTGAAACACAAAAACACATGTATGTCTTTCTTAGTTATCTTCTTTCCTCTGACTGTCCTTGGCAGGGCACTTAGACTTCCTATCTTGTTCCAAAGAAGCAACGACCAAAGGACATAAAGGAAGGACGGATCTTCCCATCCCGATTGCTTACCACATTCCCAAGGCCAAAAGCCCTGCGTAGTCTGACCACCCTGTATACTGGCCCTACTCCCAGCTTCTGTAAGCGGTTCTCTGAAGGAGGCTCTGCTTTGTACCTCACGGCAGTCAGGGGAGTGTTTTGGGACAAAATCATGGGGCGGAGCACACTTGCCATCTGCTTTGGACAGGAGAGAAGATGGAGCCGACGCTCCTGGGAATTAAACGCGGGAGCTGCCAGCCCTATTCCGTCTTGTGGGCCAGGCAGCCTACTTCTCTGTGGAAGGAGGCAGACCGGCAGGCAGCTTGCCAGAGCCAGTGTGTATATTCAAAGGCACCTCTAAGATTCAAAGAGCCCAGGCAGTTTGTGCTGCCTGGCTTATGCCTAAAATTTATCCTGTCCGTTCTCTTAATGATATTCACAGAGAGGGCCATGTGTACGCCATGGCGGGGGTGTGGGATAAAATTCAGTGATCTAAATTCTGCCCAAGAAAAGCCAAACTGTGTACTTCTGTAAAGCTTACAGAAATTGTAATAAATAGGCAGAGTTGCTTTATTTCATACTTGATGTTCTGGTCTGCTAGACGAACGGAACTCTCTGGGAAGTTGCCCCGACCCCAGCAAACCTGTTCAGCCCATTTCCAGGAGGCATCTCCCCCGCCACCCGACTGCTGCTGCCGTGCATCTGAACCTGGGGCTTTATGTGGGCAGGGCGCGTGTGATGTTGCCGAGATGAACCTGGGCTCAAGCAGAGCAAAAGACACGGAGCGCAGTCGGAGGAGCAGGCGCTTCGAGCTCGAGCTGCTTTTTCACTTCCTTCTGCCCACGCATTCGCTTTCAGGAGGAGCTGGAGATGACAGGATGTCTTTCAGCCCCCAAAGAGGAGGACATGACGGCTGATGGAGATTCTGCTTGATTTCTCCATCTCTGCACACCTCCCATAGCAGGCGCAATCAGATGGTACGTCCCTGGGAGGGACGACCGCTCCGGTTCCCGTTCCAGGATGGCAGCTGTGAGAGTCCTGTGGACAACTTGCAGTGGGCTCGCAGCATGGAAACCGGCATGTCCACCCACTGTAAAATTTGGCTGTGAAATGATTTCGTAACTTTCTTCATTTAACAGATCTTCTGTCTTGTGTTCTCACAGCAGTTTGGTCAGGTAGGCCATCCTTCAGCCTTTTGAGGTGCAGGACTTCCAGTGTTAATCCCAACCTACCAGACAGAATCCTCTGCAAAATCTGTGTTTGTGCTTCTCTTATATTTTGTCTCCTTGTCAGTCTGTTTGTCCACTGTCTTTCTAACTACTTAAGCATAAAAGAAATGGGTGGTGGTATCGCCGGTGGTACCCTTGTTCGCTAGCTGGTCACAATGGATCTTGCGGCTGAAGACCAGTGGGCGACTGGGCTGATTGTGAGTGACCAGCCCAAAACCCACTGTGGCTCTGTGGATCTTTGAACCTGCATCTTCTTTGTTCAAACTCAGCTCCATCAGGGCTGCAGTGTGCTAGTCCTGGAAAGGCCAGCATTAGGCTGCCTCCTGAGGCTGCTGTGCAGGTGAAGGGGAAATTGGAAGAGGAGATCATCGCTCTCCTGGCCAAAGGGAAAGAACTGGGGAGTTCTTGTGTAGGAAACAACCCTCGGTCCATATAGTCCAGTGTTGTCAACTTGGGTTGGCAGCACCTCTCTGTTCAGGTCTTAGGTTGGATTCTTTCCTAGCTGTACTTGGAGATCCTTGCTATTCCCTGATGATCTCCCGTTCAGTGACTACCCAGGCCCAGCCACGGTTAGCTTCCAAAATCAGGCTAGCCAGGTGGTTTCAGAGTGGTGCAACTTTTTGTTTCCTCCGTTTGAACTGTGTAATTTCTTGTGCTGTTCTCAGCTCATTGTTGGGCTACTTCCCACCACCACCTACTTTCTTTTCACTGGTATGTGTTTAACAACAGGAAAAAATGCTGATTCCATCATTTCCAGTCATCTTTTCCAGCAGATAAACTGCAAGTAGAGTTGGAAACCAGAAGTTCTGAGCTCAGGATACCGACCAAAGATTGATGGGATAGTTTAGGCCAAGCTGCTGTCTCTTAGCCTTTGTCCCACAAAGAATCAGAGGGCATCTGCAGTGACCTACTTTGCAGGGCTGTTTTTGTGAGTGGTGCCCCAGCAAGGCCATTAACCGTTCTGTAGGCTTTAAAATGGTCTAGAAACTAGAAATAATAAGAGGATTAATGTTCCTGCCCACCAGCGTTTTTCAGGTGGGTGTTATGGAACAGCATTCCTCTTCCTTCTGTGCCCCTCTCTGGTGAAGGAGAGGCTCAGACACCATATGTCCCTGAAAAGGGGATGGGGGCAGCGGGAGGGGTGGAGAAGAGGCAAAGTCACTGTTTTCCAAAGGGCATTAGCTGGGATCATCAATAGCTAACGTCACTCCCGTCCCAGCAGGTGCTAATCTCCGGCTCGACCTACATGCGCAGCCTTTGTGTCGAAGCCTGGGTGCTCCCCGTGCTCCCCCACCCCCTGCTACCCAACCGGCTCAGCTGCCTTGGTGCGGCACCCAAGATGCATTTTCTCTGTTTCTCCCTTGGAAACTGGATTTTTGGACTTTGGAAGCCAGAGTGCCTTTGAGAGTGATATCGGGCCCCTCCGTGTGCTGCTACCTGGGCAGAAGTGTTATGGATGTGTATTTTGCAGGAGCTTGGCAAATGCTCAGCCGTGCCACCCTGAATGCACCCCATCTCACCTGGTTTCAGAAGCTGAGCAGGGTCGGTGCTTGCTGAGTCCTTGGACGGGAGACCCCGAGGGAATAATACCAGGGATCTCAGAGCCGAAAAAGAATCCTGCCTGGAGACCTGAAAAGCTGTCTGTTTGTTGGGGCTGGCTGGCTGAACTGGTGGTTTGACTCAGTACAAGCAGCATTCTATATTCCTGCATTGTTTTCTAGGAAAACTGTGGTATGGGAAGCAGACTGGGATTCCCGGGTAGATAAGTGCATTCCAGCACTGGGCAGGGCCAGAACCGAAAGGAGATTCTCAAGGAGGTGATGACAGTGCACTAGGAGCAGGGTGAGGGTTAATTTTTCCCTCCCTGTCATCAGCTCCTCCCATTAGCACCAGTGTAAAGTCTAAGTCCTACGTTAGGAAGCAAGGCAGGGTTGTGGCAGACTGGGGGGTATGTGGACTGTGACCTAGGTGCTAGAGATTCCCCACCCCTTTGCAGTCCAGTGTGGGTCTAGGAAACCAGAATGCAAGTTCCACCTTTGCCGAGTCACACTCTCCACCGCAAGGCCAGTACCTTATAATATGCACAGCACAACGCTGGCCTGCATTGCAGGGGTCTCTCTCCCTCCCTCTCTCTGAATATTTCCGTACCTCCATCCCTAAACACTTGTAGGATACATTTAATATTTTAAACTTTTCTATAAATAAAGGAATAAAGCCATGCCATTAACTACACAAACAGCCAAAATCATGAACTTTCACATCACCTTCAAGGGCGGTTCCAGTTTAACAGTGCTTTTGTGTAGTTTTTAGTGCTATGTTTAATGGAATGATTTATTTAATTCTTAAAACTATTATTTAATATTATAATTGTACAGTATTGTGTTTTAATCTACCTTCAGAGCTGCTTGGAATCCTACAGTGGGAGAAAAGGTGGGAAGCAATTTTTTTTTTAGAGCTGCCTTTTAAACCGCTTTGTGAATATCATCAACCTCCTTGGGGAACACTTCACAAAGCTTGGGTTGCCACAGAAAAATCCCTACTGCTCCTAGTTGAAAATCGGAACTGTGGCTCCTCAGCCAATCCCAAACCATGACTGCTTCCTAGACTTCATATTTGCATCCATGGATACTACTCCAAGATAATAAGTTTCCTTAACCTCTTGCTGAAATTTTTTCCGGTGCAAAAACCTATTTAGACCTCATGCCCTCATCTCACAGTAGCATACTGAGGAAGGATATTGAGATATCCTGGCAGCAGCACCTCCTTCTGCAGTTAGATATCTTAGCCATGTTTAAATATTTGAAGGGATGTCATGTCCAGGAGGGAGTGGGCTTGTTTTCCACTGCTCCAGAGACTATCACAAGGAGCAATGGATTCAAGCTGCAGGAAAGGAGATTCCACCTGAACCTCAGGAAGAACTTCCTGATGGTCAGAGCTGTCCAGCAGTGGAATGTGCTGCTGCCTCCGTGGAGTATGGTGGAGTCTCCTCCTTCTTTGGAGGTTTTTAAGCAGAGGCTGGAGGGCCATCTGTAGGGAATGCTTTGATGAGTGTTCCTGCATAGCAGGGGGTTGAACTGGATGGCCCCTGGGGTCTCTTCCAACTCTATGATTCCAGCTAGATGTTAAGAGGAATTCATGACTTTAAGACCAGTTCAACAGTGGAAAATTCTATGATTCTACGAAATGAGGTAGAGTTTGTGCTCAAGCAAGTTTAATTGGAACTTTGAATATTTCTTGCCAAAGAAAACCCTATGAAATTTATGGGGTTGCCGTAAGTTGATAGGTGACTTGAAGGAACAAACGCTCGTATGTTATCTTTAAAACAAATGGGAAGTTTAGTATATGTTGATATTATAAACTCAGATTGAACATTTTAAAATCTGATCTACATTTCTATGCATTTGAATTTTATTTTTAAAAACCATTGTTTTTGTGTAATCTGTGCTATCCCACGGATAAGTCATTCTCTGAGGAATACAGTGGGCCCTCCTCTTGCATGACCTCTACGTGCACAAATGTGAGGTCTCGTGAAGTGTCACATCTCGTTATTGTCAATGGATGCAGTGGGTGCGTGCCTGTGTTACCACAGTTGCACGCCCACCATGTCTATTGACTATAATGGGACATGACTTCTTATAGAACAGAACCCCTGCATATAATAGAGGGTGCACCATGCTCAGTTGGAGCGGGAATGTACACCATACAGGTTGTAAAGTGCTGTACAGATGAAAAATAGTTTATTACTGATTATTAGCAGTAGGCTTGGGTCTAGATATAATCCTCTCTTTTGCAACCATGGATATGACCTTAGGACTGGGCATCGCACCCTTTTGCCTGCTGTGTGTGCTCCACAGTTGGACGCAGTGGCTAATCTTGCTGTTTCTGTCTTGGTATGTGAATGAATGAGGCTGTGTACTAGTTGCATTTAAATCACTGTTGCATATCCAAGTGTGTCATTGCATGCCCATCGACAGAGAAACCAGGATTGAATGAATCTTCGTGGTTGTCTTGCTTGTTTGTGGAACAAGATATAAACTTGTGTGTTTGCAATAATGATAATAATAGTTTTTGACTCCTGGGGGAGTTAAAAATAATAATAACATAATGATGATGGCAACTACAACAATAATAATATCACACCTTTTTCCCAGTTTGAAACTCAAGGCGGCTTGCAAAGTTAAGGCATACAGCTAAAAAAATTTACATTGTACAAAGGAAAAAAATATAATTAAATTGTCTATGAAATTTAAAAGCAGTTAAAAACAGACCGTTAAAAAGAACAAATATAAACAGAGGACAAGCCCTTTCCCCATGAGCAGTCAGCCCTCAAAAGCCTGTTGAAACAAAAGAAGTCTTCACCTGCCAGTCTAGCCTCTCTGGGAAGGGAATTCCAGAGCCTGGGGGCAGCCACTGAGAAGGTCCTTTCACGTCTTCCCACCATATATACCTGTGAAGACACTGAGACAGAGAGAAGGGCCTCCCCAAACTTCAAAACATTGGCAGGCTCTTATG
The DNA here is from genome assembly GCA_030412105.1 of Cyclura pinguis. Taxonomy (NCBI): domain Eukaryota; kingdom Metazoa; phylum Chordata; class Lepidosauria; order Squamata; family Iguanidae; genus Cyclura; species Cyclura pinguis. Next base: position 4,320,597 of record CM059602.1, read on the forward strand.
GGAGAATACAGTCCTTTGTATAAACTGGACTTGAGCCAGGTCGGTCACGACCGACACTTTGGATCGTGCCCAAGAATGGACTGGCAGCCAGAGGAGTTGTGCGCAGCTGTAGCCAGCCCTGCTTAGTGGCACAACAGTTTACATGCAAGTGGTGTGCTGTTGCCTACACGGATATGGTTCCCACATAGACCTTTGACCACATTTGAAGTGGCCTCTAAGCAGGCTGGATGTGTTGTGGCAGGAAACCAGTTTGACAGGCAGTCTGCCAGCTTTAGAGCTGGAATGCGGGCGGGCAAGTGAGTCCGGGCAGGGAGGGGCCAGCAGCCTGGCTAGAGCGTCTCCATACCACGCATTCTGGACATGTGAAAATGCTCCCTGCGGTCTGGAGCCTGCACCCCAAACCAGGGAAGCTGAAAGTTGCCACGGGTGATGCCAGCAGAAGCCAAGCTGCTTGCACAGGAGGCAGTGGGAAGCATAACACAGTGTAGGTGGGGGAAGCACAGCCTTTGGTGCTTTAACTCTTTGCAGTCCCCAATCTCTTTCTGCTCCGGAGTTGCTTAATTGCTACCACTCAGGGTTTGCTTGCTCTGCGGGTTGCTGAGCCCAGAATTCCCTCTTTTGTCATTGAAATGCACCAGCTGCTCTCATGTAGGTCAGTCATTTGCATAACTGTTTAAACGGAGTCCCTGAAGCATTTGCACCTGCAGCCCTGGCTGGCTGGCAGGCAGCCGTGCTGGGGTGTCTCCCCTTTAATCCTGCTTCTCTGTTGATGGGGAGGGGTGGAAGAGGGTTAGAAGGGCTGAGCTTGGAGGGAGTGCTGGTAGAGGGGGCACGTTGCGTGAGGGAGGAAAAGGAGAGAGGGACTGGAGTGCTTACATTGCACTTCTCCAGGGTGTTCACAGTGCTTTGGTGTGGTAATCCCGAGAGCAGTCCTTTGAGCTAGGATTTCCCAATTTTGGAGATGGTGGGGGTGATGGCTGAGAGATGGTGGGTTGCCGAAAATTCACGTCTGTGATAAACTCTGAAATGCGGCCACCGGTTCTTGTGCTACCTGGAGATATCGGCTGCAGAGCTTTGGTAGGTGTTGGATCATGCTTGACTTTGGACTGTGGAGGTTTGTGGAATCCATGGGAAAGAGGCAAGGAAAGCCCGGGGCTCTCCAAGCTGCTTGGCAGTGTTTACAAGATTATGGCCTCTGAAAATACCTTGTTCTTTGGCGTTCCTGGAAACTCCTTCATAAGATTTCCACACCTAGCTGGTAAACTCCTGTTAACAAAGGCTCGTTGGTTCATATTTGGAAGGTAACAAGGAGGGTGGGAAGAGATGTCAGCTCTGCAATGCTTATTGGGAGCCTGGTGAGCTGAAAGAGCATTCCTATCACTCCTCTCCATTCTCGGACTTAGGACGAAGCCTTCTTCATTCAGAGGTGGAGCATACACACCTTGTGTTCTGTTTTAGAACTGAGTTTAGTTCCCGGCCTCCCCAAGACTTTGTTCAAAGCTCAAGATGATCTGTAGCAGAGAAGCATTCCTGCTGATGGGGTCGTGTACCCTCTCACAGCCAGGGTAGAATAGGCTGGGATTATCCTTGACTGCTAAACCGATTCCCCATGGCTGGCTGTGGGGAGCCTCTGATCTCGGGTGTATCCCCACAAACAGCAAAGCCAGTGGTAAATGGACTCTCAAGGCATAAATTGTGCAGAAGCCAATAAAGAAATTCAAAATGAGCAAGTGTGAGCCGTCTCCTCTCCACATAGCTACAAGAACTGTGCAAGCAATTTAGTAGCACAGGAAAATTAACCCCTGCTCTCAGTCTTTGTATCCTTTCCCAGCCTCCTCCTGCCAAGCTAATCCTCACCCCCCTGCAAAAAAATCTAGCAAAGCCATTAATACAAGTCAGCTCCATTCATGCCACCAGGGAGCTGTTAACATTTGGCCATAATGCTAACAAAACCCATTTGCCTGGTGGCAGAAACCCAACACACTAAACCTTTCACAGAGGGGCATGATGTGTGGTAGCCCAGGTGCCATGCAAAACATTCAGTAAGGCATAGAATTTTGGATTACACTGTGGGGTGGGCAGTCTTGAGAAGGATTAGAAGTTAACCTCCGTCTGTAGAGAAAGAGGAGACCTCAATATGGGCAGATGGATTCAGTCATGGAAGCCACAGCCCTGAGTTTGGAAGACCTGACCAGGGCAGTGGATGACCATGGCTCTTGAAACTCTCTCATCCATAGGGTCAATATAAGTTGAAGTTAACTAGATGGCAGTTGCATGGGACAAGAAACTGAGGTGTGCGGTGCTCACCGTTGAATTACATCCCAAAACTGATGTCATCTCAGAGGAGCTTTTCTGTGTTGAGCTGGATGGACACCTCTGTGCTTTCCATAGCTGTGGTTTGAAACCAAGGACGCCAACGAAGAAATCATCCCCAGCAGGTGTTTTGCAAAGAAGAATGGGATGCAGCTTTAACACACAGTTGCTATTAAAACTGAGGTTATTTGTCTGTGTTTACGAGGGACATCAGAGTTTTAACCATTTTCCTGACAGTCGTGGGTGGTTGCAAAAATTCATTGATATCCATCTTGACAACACAGTGTAGCTGTAAGATTCTGCAACAACACAGAGATCTTTCTGTCTGGTACATCCTGTTGCAGAGCAGCTCTAGCACTTCCTACATTGCCAGAGGGCCTTGTGAGCGCTTGTTTTTTCGGGGTGAGGGGGGAGTTAGCAGTCCTTTCCTTGGTCTTCAGGGAGGAAGAGGCCTGCAGAAAGTACTTTGGCTTCCTAGGCACTTGCCTCCTCCCCGCAGGCAGGCTGGGTATGAGCCAGAGATGCAGTCTGCCTTGTCAGGCTCAGGTGTGGTCCTTTGGCCGGCCCACCTTCTCCTCTCAGCCGAGAGCAGCGCTGTGTGAACGACACCTGCCGTTTTCCTTTTGGACCCTGTCTCACCCCTTCCGGCAGCCTTGGACCGCCTCTCTTCCCGTCAACGGCTGGCACTGCCTGCTTTGGAAGAGGGGCCTTTGTTCTCGCAGCACACACCCGTTCCGCCCGTAGTTGCTTTCCCGTGCCAGGCGCCTGTTCTCTGCTGTTGCAAGCCCTCCTCCGACCGATGAGGCAAAAGTTTGGTGTGCTGTTCCACACAAGAGGTTCCGTCTCCAAATGCCCTTGGTTGCGCTGGGCCTCGTCTCTCTCTCGTCCGCACGCCTTACCTTCCAGCACACGCGCTCTACGCTCTTTCCTGACGCTTGCCTCACGTTCACACGTCAAGATGCAAAATTTCTGAACATTTTTGAAGCTAGGGAAAAAAAAATTTTCGAGGATTTTCCTTCACGAGAAAGCAGCATTTTAAAAAAATCGAAACAACGTAGATTGAAAGTCACTTACTACTTTAGGGACGTAGAAGGCAGTGCGTATAGCAAAGTTGGGAAAGGGTGGCCTGCAGGCCCCATGCAACCCCCAGGGTCATTTTTATGACCCCTAGTGGTTTTAAAACAATGATTCAAAATGCCCCCAAGTGCGCTGTTGGGGCTGGGGGGGGGTAAGGGGCATTTCCACCGTATTTGGAAGCCCTCTGGGTCCCCCAAGAATCAATCACAAATCTTACAAAATTTTTAGAAATACGTTTTTGTTCCAGAGTGTCCTCTAGGGGATTGCTGTGCGTTTCCATCACATTCAGCACATACATGTACACACAGATACAGATACACACAGGGAAATTTGGGCCCAGGAAAGGCCATTTCTGAAGCAGGAAATGAACAGGAAATGACTTCTGTTCACTTACTGCTGTTAAAAAAGGCCTATCCTGAGCCTAAAATGCCCTAGGAAGATCCAAAAACATAACAAAAATGCTATCTCATACTCCCTAGAGAACATTTGTGGGCATTTTTTAAAAGAAACATGGGTACATGGAGAAGTACAGGCCGCCAAGGGGGCTCATACAGCCCCCTAGCCTTCCACAGTTGCCTGCCTCAGGTGTATAGCTTGATGTGGCATAACAGTGTTGTGTTTGATATGTTTAAATTACATTTTATTCGGGAAATAATTACAAATTGAATTTTCTTTTTAAAATATTACGTAGTCTCACATACCGTATTTGCTGGCATATGAGCCACTTTTTTCCCTGAAAAAATAGCATTTAAAAATGGGGTGTGTCTTATAAGCTGGAAAATACCAACCCCTTTCCTATGCATTTTGCCACCGTGTGAGTTCTGACGACCGAGGCAAAATGCATAGGAAAGCAAGGGGAAGCTCTAGGGTGCTAAAGGAGCGCTCCCACAAGCCTTCCCCCACCCCTCCTTCCCTTCCATTTTGCCTCAAGGTGAGTTCTCCGCACTGGGGCAAAATGCATTGGAAAGGGAAGGACGAACTCCAGAGGGGGAAAGGACCCCTTGCATGAGCCTTCCTTCACCCCACTTCACCTTCTGTTTTGCGTGGGAAGGGAAAGGAGGTAGCTCTGGAGGGGGGGAAAGAAAGTTTGCGCAGCTGTCTTTTTGCCCCTCTGGAGCTCTTTCCTTTCCCTTCTGCAAAACGGAAGGGAAAGGGAAGTGAGAGAAAGCTCCTAGGAGCTTTCTTTCCCCACCTCTGGAGCTCCCTCCCTTCCTTTCCCCTGCAAAAGGGATGGGAAGGGGGGTAGGGGAAACCGTGCTATTTTTTTAAACTAGTTTTTTTCTAAAAAAAAATTAAAAATGGGGTGCATCTTATACGCCAGTGTGTCTCATATGCCAGCAAATAAGGTAAATATCCACCTGCTGCAGAGTTTTTAGAAATAATGTAAAGAGAATAAATATATGAGCATCTTGCCTTAAATAATTTATCTGTCATTCTAAAAAATAATGCAGAATAGAGAAAAACTAATTTTTTTCTCCAAAATTTTCCAGGTTTTTCCTCAGCCTTCACATCTCCTTTTCACAGTTGTCCTCTGGTAGAGGAGTTTTTTTCTCAAATAGCATTATATCTTGTTTAACATTTAGCCATTATTTTTTGGAAAATCAGTTGTTTCATAAGCGGTGACTAGTAGGAGTTTAAGATGAGGACTGCTAATTCAGGCCAAGTGTCTGTGTAGTCCAGCACCCTTGGTTGAATGGAAAACTTGAGAAAAAGGGCCTTGCCCAATGGGACTGAAACTCTTGTCATCTTTATCAAGTTTCAACTTGCCATCCTATGTATTTCAAAGCGCACATAGTTTCTAACACAACTTCACTCCCATCATTCCAGATGGGCTTTTGGAGGAGAACCTTCTAGAGAGTTGTGCCCCTTTATGCTTGGAGATAAAAAGGAGAGGAGCAGGAAGAAGAGGAGGTCTGGGGTTGTGCCCTTGTGAGTGCTGTCAGCCTGTGCAGCTCTTATATTCATTTATGTTTGCTTTATTGATTTGGCCTTGCCTGTCCTCCAAGGACTTGGGAAGGCCTCCTGCTCGTATTAAAGGGCATGGCAAGTTACACACCTGTTGCGAGAGAGGCTGAGACTGGCAGACCTCAGTTCCTCAGCTCGCAGGTAATTCTGTGAACGCTATGCTGTGCCAGAAACCTTGTGGCTCTCTGCCCCAGAGTGAGAAACTCAGTCATGGAAACTCACTTGAGTCAGAGAACATCCTGTGCCTTTGGAGCGAGTGTGTAAACTGAGCATACCGCTTCATCACCCCCCTGTGTGTGCAACAGTACAAGCGGTTGCTACTGCAAGTCATCGTTTGAGCAACTCAGAAAGTCCAAACATTTCCTTGTAGAAGAAGGGGAGGATGAAAGCATTTGGACGTGTCTAGACAAGTTTTGGGTCCAAGAGCCAGAGCTGACATGGGTTCCAGGGCTTCACAATGGTGATACTGGGATGGCATCTTGCAGTTATAGCTCTCCTTTCTCACTCCATGGGATTAATTTTCAGAACATATTTGGAAGCTTTCATGGAAGCATCCAGCTATGCATGGGAGACACTTAGGTGTCTCCGCTTTCAAAGCTCAGAAGAGTTGCATTCTTTGAAGTTGCTTCCTGGAAGAGACCAAAGTCCCATTTAGCTCAGTGATCCAACAGTAGCCTCCACGTTTTTGATTGCTGTGGTGCAGGAAGGTGTACCTTGGTCTTTGAAACTAAACAGCAGCTGTGCATATCTGCGTTATTGCTATTTATTTTTTAAGCTTTTGAGCACTCCTTAGCAATGCTTCGGAGATCCTAGAACAGGAAGGTAAAGCTATTTGAGCAGTTGTTGCAGGTAAATAGAATCATAGAGCTGGAAGAGACCACAAGGGCCATCAAGTCCAGTCGGAACACTGGACTGGAGGAACACACAAAGCACTCTCAACAGATGGCCGTCCAACCTCCTTTGTTGAAAAGCCTCCAGAGAAAGAAACTCCACTGCACTCTGAGGCAGTGCTCTTGCCACTAGGAAGTTCTTCCCAATGTCTAGATAGAATTTCTTTTCCTGTAATCATCCCTCTTCCCAAAGAACCTCCTTGTGACCTGAACAAAGAGGAGTTTAACTGCAAAAAGGCACACAAGGCTAGAATCTTCACATATCTCTTTAAAGAGGATCTGTATTTAACCACTTGTGTAGTCACCACTGATTATGTCTAGGAAGAAGAGACAAGGTACTCCAGCAGTCCACCCAGATTCCCTTCCTGGCCACTGAGGAAAGTGCTTCCTGCCTTCCATGGCCACTCCAAAAGCCAAGAGACTGAGAAATGACAAACTATGTGTTTGTTTCCTAACCTGCTTTAAAAAAAATAAGCATGCTTTTTGTTCATAAGAGGGCCCCTTCTTATGAAAAACAAACAGGTCAGTAATTTCTTTTTCATGCTAGTGACTTTTAGGGGTTTAACCAGGCTGATTTATAGCAATAATCAGTTCCCTTTCTACTTCATTGGTTAGGACATACTTGGGATGACAGAGTAATTTGATTCTGGACATGGTGAATTCCTACACTGCACAATTTTTAGCACTCAGAATCTTCTACCTGAGGAGCCATCTCAGTGTGCCCTGTGATTCAGTTATGTCTGCTGAGCTGTAACGTCAGCCCAGTGTTTACCTGTGCAGTAAATGGCATGATTTCAAAACAGCACTGGGTTCTTTACCTCATGCACATGGATTGCAGTGGTACTGTTGTGCCATTGCAACCTCAGATGGGCAATGTGTGTCCGTACACAGCTTCTGCCTCATTTGGGATTTGGCGTTGTTCCATTATTGTTACATTTGGCACCTTCAGCATACACAGTGTTTTCTGGAATAACAATAGATGATGCACTCTCATGCCACAAGGTTAAATTCTGGGGCATTTTGTCTTGCTGGAGATGAGCCAGTGTGCTTCCCCCTTGGAGGCAGAGTGTGGCTGACCATCCACAGACCTTCCACTCGTGCTTTGTTCACCGTGGCATCCAGACCAAACCATCTGGCTTGTCTTTCTCCTGACAAGCCAAACAGATTAACCTAGAGCAAACCGGGGGTTCTCTCTGTGGCATGGAATGAGGTGGTGTGGTGGGTGGGGTAAACAAGCTTGAACACTCCGTGTGGACTCTGTGGTAAACAAGTCATGGACAGAATGTCCCCGGTTTGCTCAGCTGCTTCCACTTGCAACAAGAGCCATCAGACAAGATGCATCGACACGCTGCCTCATTCTTAACAAGCCAAAAGTTTTGCAGAGGTCTAGCTTGCTGTTGCACGTAAATGCAGTCAGAGTGATTCGCCAGAAGGACTGGCACGTAAGTTGACACCATCTCATGTGCTCAGTGTCCCTGGTGTTGCTCAACATCATGTGGACATAAGGGAAAGAAATTCACCGTAGATCGGGGAAGGCACTGATGATGCAAGAGAAGAAATGCATTGTAAGAAGAATGCCTTCTCCTCCTCTCGCACAAACCCACAGATGATGGAATTGGGACGTTCTGCTGTCCACATGTTGCCTGTTACGCAGCTGAAACAGGCTTGTCATTCGTGTGGCCCCTCCCAAGACCTTGCAACTCCTGATAGCTCTCCCAGTCTGGTTGGAGAAGTTTATCTTCTGCTCTGCAAGTACTTCTTTTCTTAGAAAGAGGACTTTCTTGGAACTTGATGTCCGCAAGCCAGATACCATCTGAAATCTAGAATCAGAAATGTGTAGAGCCAAGCTGGCTGGCTGCTTTCCAGCATTTCTTTATGCCTTTAAGCATTCTCCATCTGATTCCAACCTTCTCTCCTTCCTCTCAAGCTGTTACAAGTTTTTGACATTTATTTTGTGCCAGTAACCAGCTAGGTGCTGGACAGAACTACGGAAGCAGTGTGGCACTTGGCTAATGCAATTTCGTGCTAGGAGAGAGGAGGAGGCCTGTGCCCCAAACCTTATCTACATTCCTTTTTTAATGGGCTCCTGCCTCTTCCCCTCAGAGCCTTTGGCTCTTCCCCGCTATAGTCAGGATGCCTCTGTAAAGGTCATTGTGTATTTCTGGTCGCCGTAACTACATTGGTCTTTGCTCCATGATGCCTTTTTGCTTGGGAGCACTGTGCATCAGACTCCGCCATTACATCTCTGTCCAAATGGTACATTTAAGACGCCTTGTACATAGTTCATTGTGTGGTGATAATCCCTTCGCGTGAGAGCTTTGTTCCTGTTGCAGGTATTGTTTCTTTTAAATGTACAGTCCTATGGGAGGAAAGCCTAGTAGGTACGTAATTAAAACAAGTAAGTGGGGAACCAGTCATTGTATTTTGAATGCTTCAGACGACCAGGTTGTTCATCTGGCGATAGCAGTCAGTGGGCATGCCACTTGATTATTTGCATTCTTTCTCAGTGGTCTGCCTGTGCTGTTGTTGCTGCTAATTGCCATCGTCAGCTTCAGCTTATGGTGGCCCTCTGAAATGAGAGACCTCTCAAAGACCCTGTTATTAACAGCCCTGCCAAGGTCTCCTTTGTCTCCCACCACATTCGCTTTGTGTCCTTCAACAGTGGTAACTAATGTAGTTCTGCATTAACCTTACCATTTCCAATCCTTCTGCCCTGTCCTGTTTGAATTTCTCTAATGGGAGAGAGCCATTATGAGGTGAGGTCTTGATGCAAACATATCAGCAGCAATGAGGTTCTTTATCTGATGGGGAGAGTGACCCTCACTTTATCTGTTCCTTCTTGCACATGCATGAATGATAGCAAGGCTGGTGAACACATGCGTGGTTTGCTTGGAACAGCCAGGGATTTGGATTTCTTGTTGGAGGAACATCAGCTAAGGAGGAAGAACCAAGTTAGATCAGATCCAGAGGGTGTTGCACACTGGCTGGAAGTGTTTCTGGGGCAGCCTGGGGAAATGGTGGCCATAGAAGGGGACCACAAGGCCATTTGCCCCAACCTCTTGCTGTGCAGAAATATCCAGCTCAGGCATGCTTGAAATATGGTCATCCAACCTCTGTTTAAAAAAAAAAAAAAAAGGAAGTCCAGCATCCTGCGAGGGAGCCTTTTCCACTGTTGAACTGGTCTTAAAGTCATGAATGCTTCTTAATGTCCAGGTGGAATCATCGAATCATAGAGTTGGAAGAGACCATAGGGGCCATCAAGTCCAACCCCCCACTGTGCAGGAACACCCATCAAAACATTCCCAACAGATGGCCATCCAGCCTCTGCTTAAAAACTTCCAAAGGAGGAGGAGACTCCACCACACTCCATTGAGGCACCAGCAGATTCCACTGCCGGACAGCTCTGACCATCGGGAAGTTCTTCCTGAGGTTCAGGTGGAATCTCCTTTTCTGCAGCTTGAATCCGTTTCTCCTTGTCCTGATCTCTGGAGCAGCAGAAAACAAGCCCACTCGTTCCTCGACATGACATCCCTTCAAAATTTTATCCCTTCAAATATTTAAACATGGAATCTCTCGTAATTTGATATCATACCGGGCATCAGTCTTTGTGATGACCCGCTGTGTTCCAGGGGCTTCCCAATCCTTGGACTAACTCTTCTTTTAGCCCCCCTTCCAGAGCAAGCGGTCAAAGGCTGCCTGGAGTATCCGTGGAGCAGGTGGAAATGGGGTCTGGGAACAATAGGGTATTGTTAGAAGGAGCAGCTCTCCCAAGGAAGGACTTTCCTAAGTCTTGTGCCACCTCCTCCCTCTCTCCCACAGACAATCGGCTATTGGTCTCAAGAGAACAAAGGGTCGCTCTTCCCTTTTGGAAGCAGAGACAGTCATGTTGGGGCAGGAGGAGGATTGCAGGGAGCAGACCCAAGGAGGGCAGGTCATAAGCTTTTCTGTCTTTCGAGCCCAGTTAAAGGAAACAGACAACAAATGTCCTTAGGAAATCTGTTTCTTACAACAAAGCTCTGGGTATTACCTAAACGAGTAGCCAGATCCGCCTGTGGTAATTAAAAGGCAATTTTTGCTGCAGCATTGTGGGAAACACATTAGTTTATTCTGGCAGGAACAGCTGTCACAGGGACCGCTTCCTTCATCAAAGAAACAGGGATTTTCGCATTTCTCCACCATTTTTCTGAAAACCAAAGAGAATTTTATTTATACTGCCTGGCATATCCATTTTACAAACTATTCTTGGAGCCAGAATGTTTGTAATAATGTTTTTAAATGACCAAGCTGTTGCAAATATTTTGATCCCACCCCCACCCCCCAATTAGCAGGGTGTTTCTCCTTCTTCTCCTCTATAGTAAAATTACATATTCCAATTTTAATATTTAAAAAAAAAGTTTCTTGGAATATATATGTGTCTTTGCATGTCAAAGGAAGGGTATGGTACAGAACTTGTACTCAACTGTTATTTCGCCATGGCCTTCTTAGGAGCTCTTTTCAGGGTCTAGCCCCTGCCTCCCAGTCAAACAGGGGTATAAGACAAACAGATAGACAGAAAATCATTTATTATTGAACGAGAAAAGTTGGGCCATTTCCGTACTAGACTGTTATAGTGCTATTATTCCACTTTCAACATCCTGTGGAATCTTGGGGAGGGGCCTTTGCCTCAAGGGCCCCTCCCTAAACTGCAAACCCCGGGATTCTATAGGATGTTGAAAGTGCAATAATAGCACTAAAACGGTCTAGTGCAGAAATAGCCTTGAACACCCCAACGTTTTGGACAAAGCTTTAAAAAAAGACTGTATGAAATGAAACATCTTTCAGGCCTAATCCAATCTTTGAGCTTGGTGCCTTTCTGCAAATTTCATAATATTGGACTCCATATTAGACAATAGCAATCGGAGGTCAACTCTTGTTGCAATATCACTTCTGTTCCTGGATTTTGTCAAAAGGAAACTGCCTTGCTGAATTCTCATTCAACCAAATATATTGAGGGAAATGCAGTAAAAAAAGATCTGGGGCTTTTTCCACGCAGTATTGGAAATTTATTCAGCAGTTCACTCTTGATCCAAAAATCTTTTTGAAACTGACCGAACTGATGATGTGCATTATTTGACTCTGAAGATCAATCAGACTGTCCTGAATTTCTTCCTCAACTTAGGTATTTTAACAGTTCAGTTACCAGGGCCCCCGTAAACCCTTGGGGCGCCCTTCTCACAGCTTTTACTCTGTAATCCCTTTCAAATGTGCCAAGGCCCCCTTGGATGCCATATGGTCCCCCTTTGAGAACGGTTGGTATAGCACACTGGCCCCATAATATGGGTGGCATGTCTATTTAGTTCGAAGTGACAGCATGCATTTTACCAGTGCTTGATGCTTCCTTCAGAGGCAACTCTGCCCTCTTCAGGTGCTGCAAGAAGGCTGTTTTATGACGTTTGAGATTTTGGACAGTCCCGGTGATGTTCACCTGGCTCATACCCAGAAACAAGGTTTAAGGACTTGGTGACTGCTCATCTTAAAGGATTGGGTGAGCATTAGTAACCCCTGAACTCTTCTATGGCTAGGATTAGAACCCGACGAAGAGAGAATTTTCCATCTTAAACCAGTTTTGTAGATTGTTTCCTTCCTTTAAAAGTCTGCTGTGGCGGTGAGCTTTTGCTCCCTAGCAGTCATTCCCCCTGGGTACAAGGCAGTCTCCTATAGAAACTTCCTTGTACTTCAAAAACAGCCCCACAGAAACAATGGAGACACATGCATTACGTTGCCTAGAGCCTGCTTTGAAAATCTTCCCCCAAGTAAAACTGGCAGATCATCCAAAAACTCATCCTGTGGCTGACTCTTTGATCTGCCTAAGCGTGTATGCGTGTGCTTTTGTGATTTTTCTGTAATGTTTAAATTTGTTGACATGGGTCAGAGTAGGCAAATCCGTGATTCCCTTGCCAACTCACATATGTCTGGACTATATTAATGCAGTGTTACACTGTCTATATGTAGTGCAGACAAACAGAGCTTTATACAGCGCAGCTATTGATTCCAGGATGATCCTAATCAAAGGAACTTGCCGTTCCCCCTCCTCTGCCAATTAAACTATACCTCCTCTTTTTATTTTTAAAGAGAGGAGGAGCATTGCAGTTTCCAGTGACAGCACAGTCCCAGCAGTGTTTAAATGGTTGCATAGAGTAGGGTTATGTAGGTCAATTTAATATGATTTCTTAGTTTTGCTATCCTCATTTCTTCTAAGGAGCATTTCCTTGGTATCAGGCGAATCTGATGGTAGAAGAAGAAAAATGTAGCGTCACTGGAGGAGGAGGATTGCATTGCTTTGTGGTTCATTTTTCTGCAACAGCGGGTGTAGCATCAACTCTGAATCACCTTCTTCAAAATTTCAGCACTACAGTTTCTTCCTTAATTGGGTAATAACCATCCTCTTTCGAAAAATTGAATTCCTTTCCTTCAAGAATTGTGGATTCTTGTGCATTACAATGTCAGCTGATGTGAAGGAGAGATAGGGTCTCACAGTATTTTAAAAAGTCAGGTTTATTCCAAGAAAACCTTCATTTTTATATCCAGGGACACTGGTTCTCTTTCATGTCAGGATGTTGCCAGTTTCTTTTGCTCTTCCTATCATGTTAACCATTTGGTTTTTCCTGTTAACGCTGTTTGGTCGTGACAATTTAGAAAGCCTGCTTTAAAAAAATGTACATCTTTAATAATTTAGACGTGAGCTATTCATTCCTTATTCCGTTCTTTTCACTTTCTTTTCTTTGGTGTGTATACAAGCAGGTGTATGTGTATGTCTGCAGTTACGTCAGTCTTTGGCATCTGCCCAGGCCTTTCATGAGAAATGTAGTTTCTGAGTTCAGAGGAAGTTGGAGGAAATTTCACGATTCGTCTAATAATAGCCACCAGGTCCACCTTGTGAGCCTTCTCCAGTGATGCTGAAGGGAGATCTCTGACAGTCTTTTCTGAGCTGTGCTTTGTGATACAATGAAGTTCTTGAGGGATTGCATGTTGCTTGCTGTCAGCACCCAATAAGCTTAAAGCATCCAGCCCTAATGAATCAAATATTTGGCTGATACCAGGAAATACACTGTGGATGGAGAGACTTTTCTTTTCTATCAAGGAATGTTGAGCCACGCCCCTCCCAATGAAGAACTCCATTGGACTGGCATTGCTGATTAGTTGCAGGCCCCCTCCTCATACAACTGAGCCATCAGACCTGTAGAGCAAGCCCAAACACCTGCATTTTGCAAGGGAATTTAGAGGAAAATGGAGGCATTTGGGGGTAGTATTGGCATTCTGGGGTGCTTGTGAGGACTGGAGTATTTTGGTGGTTTGAGAGACTTGTGATGACTTCTTGGGCCAAGAATTGTGGGGCCCAAGGGCCACATGCAGTCCATGGGGTGCAATTTGCCCACCTGTGACCTAGACGGAATTTGCTTTTACCTGGGAATCTTATGAGGAGATCCAAATGATAAGACATTACTGAGGAACCACCTCTTTTAGTGCAAGAAAGAATCCAGCTGACAAAACATCTCAACCTCTCTAAGAAGGCTTTGGGGTAATAAGACATTAGGTAGACAAAGTAGCTTAGCAAAAGAGGAAGAGGCCCAACCAGCCTGCACTCCAGTCTGTGTTTTCGCTAATAAATAATGTAGGTTTTTCTCCTGGTGAATAAAGGCACTAAAGAAAAGCTGATGTGAAGGCAGAAAGCTAGCAGTGATGTGGGGCTCTTCAGTGTATTGCAGTCAAGTGCCACACAGACCTGCCAGGCAGGGTTTATGTGTGTCTGTTTGGTACACTGAGTTCTTAGCTCTTGGAAAAAAAGAGATTTATTTTTTTAAAGCCAGAATAGCTGACCTGAAGGAAACTGGAAGAGGCCAATGGGTTGGTGGACGAGACCGTTGCATACCCAGTAGTGGAATTCCATTCCGAGACTGGCAGGTTGGCTGCTTTCATAAGACTGAGGGTCTCAGGGAAGGAAGATGTCAGTCTGAAGAAGAGGGTGGAATCCATCGGTGGGGTAGATCTGTCTGGTTGCAGGATGGACAGATGTCTTCTTCGTCAAGGATATGTCTTTTGGGTTGGGTGGGAGACCATTGCAGCCATAGATAGCTGGGCTTGTGAAAAGTGTATAGGCTACACAGCCTGTTGCATTCTTGGTATGAAGACTGTGGACGTCATGCTTCATCTAGCTGGCTGAGAGATAGTGCTGGAATGGGGGCCATGGTTTTGATAGTCATCAGCACCAGTAATGTTGGAACACAAGAGACGAGAGATCTTGGAAACTAAATGTAAGTTGCAAGCCAGGACCTCCTAAGTTAGCTTACATCGCTGTGATGTAAATGGAAAGTTGCCGAAGAAGTCCGACATTGTCACATATGATTTCAGCAGTGGAAATGCCTCTGTGATGAGGGGATTTATAGAAAGGAAGTTGAAAGAGACAGTCAAGAGGGTCAGATTTCTCCAGAATGCTTGTGGGTAATTTTAAAGCCGCAATAATAGACATTCAGCTAGTGTGTACTGTCGGTCAGAGAGGAACCACAAAGTCCAGGCGATCATCAGCATGGTTTACATTGTAGTGTCAAAAGGAGGATACCTCCCAAAATTAGAAGCCTTGCCCAAGAACAAAAGAAACTAAGGTACTTGGCAAACAATGTGGACTGCAAAAAATGTTTGATTAGCATACTGCTAATGATGTTAAGATTAGCAGTTAAAAGCATCAGAGGCAAAAAAAAAAAACAGTTTGGAAAGCACTTGGACCAAGGGAGTTTTTTTTTTTTAAAATAGTAAAGGAAGATGAAGAGAAGCTAAATAAATTATTTGCATCTCTTTCCATTGCAGAAAATGTAGGGCAGATACCTGTGGCTGGAGTGAAGTTTTCAGGTAGGAAATCTGTGGAGCCGAGGCAAATTAAGATAATGAAAGAAGAGATTTTAAACCTTATTGACACATTAAAAAAGAAAGTCAGCAAACTCAAATGTGACATTGTTAACCTTCTGGCCAAAATACGTAACCTGTTCCAGAATAATCTTTTATATAGTCAGCCTTCCACATTTGCTAGGGTTAGGAACACAGCACCTCTGCAAGAGTGGAAAAATTGCAAATACCAAAATGTGTGTGTTTGTGTGTCTGTGCGAAGGGGGCCGAGGCATGGTGGAGAGAACAGGTACCCAGGGTCCAAACTAGGTCAGGGAAAGGAGAGAGAAAGAGGTGAGTTGGCATGATGGCCCTATATTTCCTCTTTCTTGCCCGCCTCTTTCCTTGGGTGTGGGGGAGCTGCGGAAGAGGGTTTGGGGTGCCGAGAAATCAGGCTGCGGTCCATCCTTAGCTGGCCAGACAGCAGCTGGTGGTGGTGATGGAGGAGGAGGAGGAATGGAGGTGGGTTTTTAAAGGGCTGCACGGTCTGTTCGGAGCTGCCGAGGAGCAAAGTTCCCCTGGAAAAGATGGAGTTTGGGAGGGCGGAGGTTGAGGTTGGAGAAATTCGTAAAAAATCAAATCCGTAAAAGTGAAACCTGCAAATGCAGACGGCCGACTGTACCAGAGGACTGACGAGTGACAAACACGTTGTCAGTTTTTAGAAAGATGCAAGCAGGCTGGAGAGAAGGGAGATGTGGGAAATTGCAGCTTGTTGTTTGTTCCTGGTAAACTTTGGAAAAATAAAATTATTAGGCATATAGAAGACCAAGGTTTTTTTTCTGAACAAGATCAACGTGACTTCTGCAAAGTATGTCGTGTTTCACACACTTTTTCATGTGTCAACAGACATGGGAACAGAAAAGATCCAGTTGTTTGTTTGGACTTTCAAAAGGCTTTTGACAGAGTCCTTCACTGATGACTCCTGAGCAAACTTAGCAGTCATGGGACAAATGGAGAAGTCCTTTTGTAGCCAGGAAACGGTATAGAGATAAAAAAGTGGAGAGAAGGAATAGATGGTAATGGAGAGTTTGAAACCATGGATCAATATTTATTAACTTGTTCATAAATCATCTGGCATTTGGGTTGAGTGGTGATATTGCCAGATTTGTTGATGACATAAATTTGTTAAAGGAAGAAGTGCTACGAACATGTTTCCAAATGAGGAGTGAGCATTGAAATGTAGTTCGTTATAAGTAAGTATCAAGTGATGCACATTAGGAAAAAGAAGTCCTAATTTTACATATAAGTGAGTGGGAACTCAGCTGGCTGCTGTTAACCAGCAAAGTTATCTTGGAGTGTTAGTGGACTGCTGAATGAAAAGGTGAGTCCAGAGCATGGCTGTGATAAAGGCAAATTCCATGTTGGAGGCCACTGGGAAAGGAATAAAAAATAAATAAAACTATATAAAACTTTTACACAGATCTGTGGTATGATCATGAGGGGAATGCTGTGTACATTTGTGATCATCAAACCAGGAAATATGTAATATAGAGCTGGCAAAAATGGCAGAAGGAGCAACCGAAGTTATTAAGAGATTCAAGCAACTCCCCAGCGTGGAAAGGGCACAACATTTGGTCCTCTTTGACTTAGAAGAAGAAAAATTCAAGTAAGAAGGGTCATGATAGAAGTGTGAAGTGGTAATGCACAGCGTGGCAACAGTGGGTAGGAAGCTTTTTATCCTTTTGTTATTAGAACTCTCCAAAGCTGAATGGTTGGAGGTTCAAAACTGTTAAAGGGGAGTATTTCTCTATGCAATGCATAGTGAAACTATGGCGTTTGCTATGAGAAGGTAGAGAAAAGGCTGCCAATGTAGACATCTTTAAAAGGGGATTAGAGAAATCCATGGAACAGCCAGCATTGTATAGCGAGCCAGTGTGTTATTGTGGTGTGAGCATTGGATTACAACTCTGGATACCAGGGGTCAAGTCCCAGTTTGGCCATGGAAACCCACTGGGTGACCTTGGGCAAGTCACACCGTCTCAGCCTCAGAGGAGGGGAAAGGCAAATATCCTCTGAACAAATCTGGCCACAAAAACTCCATGAAAGATTAAGGGTCACCATAAGTCAAAAACAATTTCAAGGCACACAATAGCAACACAGCACAGAACACAAAGTAATCTTTGGCTACTATCACAATGGGCAAATACCTACTTCTTTTGGAATCAGGGGCAGTGTACCTCTGAATGCTAGTTTCTGGAGAGCACAAGTGGGAGAGTTTCATTGTGTTCATGTTTTGCTTGTGGACTGCCGGTTAGAGCAGCTGCTTGGACTGAGCCAACAAAATGGTGGACTAAATAGTCCTTTGTCTGGATCCAGAATGGCTGTTGGTATGTTCTCATCTCTGCCTTCTCTTTGGAAGGACTGCAATATGTCCAGCATGAAGTATAGTGGTTTTGAGTGTTGGACCAGGACTCTGGGAGACTGGGGTTGATCAGGCTTAGCTGTGGAAACCCACTGGGTGGCCCCGGGCAAGTCACACACTCTTAATCTCAAACTTCCTCGGGAACAATCTGCCCAAGAAAACCGTAGGGTGCGCTTGCTGGAAATCAGAGTCTACTCAAAGACACCTAACAACAGTGGTATGTCCTCACAACACAGCAAAACATCCCATACCAATGAACATGTAGAAATCAGTGCCTGGGTGGTGTTGGGTCTAGTGTCTGGTATTTATTCCCCTCCTCATCCTCCCTATTCAGTTGGTCTGCATTTGTAGGAGGTTCAGGGTTGCGGCCTGAAAAGGTAGGCCAGCATCTTAGCCTCTCTTGTCTGTGTTCTCTGACATGCCAGGGTTTCTTTGGCTCTGCTCCCCTTCACTGGATGCTGCTGGTGGGGGAAACGTGGAGTGCAAAAACACCATATTGCAGCAATCTTGTTTCTAGGTGAATAGGAGACGTGGGAGAGCAAGGTCTGCGTCGGTGTTCATGTTAGACAGAACCTTGTCTGCCCAAAAGTCTGGCTTCAGTCTCAGACTTCTCTGAAGAAGATAAATCTTTAGTTTTCAGTGCCTCATTTTGCTTTCAAATGTAATGGGCTTCTCAACCAAGAGCTCTCTGTCTCCATCCTCTGCTTTCTGCAGTGGTTGAGGCTTCTTGTCTGTCTGAAACGTGAGCATCCTTGACATCCTGATTCTGCTTCCTCCAGCCTGGTCACTGCAGGCAGGCTACCCTGCCTGTTTCATAGCCCACAACCACCACTCCGTGCTTTTTGCGCTTCTTAAAAACACTCCCAGTGCTGCAAACAACTGGCTGCCTTTTGCACACTCCTGTCCTGAGCCTTTGAGGGGGGCAGGGTGTTGAGCCGGTTAGAGAAGTTTCTCACCTTCTTCTCAAGGGGTTAGTTTTGAGCCTTGTGGCTACAGCTGTGGCTGTAGCTGGAAAGGCAGCTTATATTCATAGGGAGATTCTATATGGTTGCTGATGGACCCATCAGCTGGGCGTGTGTTTATGTTCGTGAGATGGGGTGGGGTGAGCAGGTGTGGAGTAACGTCAGAAGAGTCTTGCACCACTCAGAGCAATAGGATGTTTCCTGCAAGACGTCGCTACTCAGGACCATCCCAGTTTGCTGAAATATCATAGTGGTGCAGAGGTCCCTGTGGCTGGTGCTTCCACAGAGGCGGTTGCCTGCAGAAGTGATCTGTTCTCACAAATCCTGTAACATCAGCAAAGGAAGGACCTCATGGAGGAATGTCCCTAAAAACTGGCCCCTAGGAGGGCTGTGGGATGCTTATTCTGAGCTACAGAAAAAACACAGTTGTACAGATTCTGCCTCTTAAGTCAGGGCCAGTGAGCTACTGAATCATTCTTGGTTCTAATTAAACCTCACACCAGCCCCAAAGGTAGGTTCCTCCTCTCCTCTGTGGGATCTGAAAGGATCTGAAGCTGAGAAGCAATAATGTGTCACTGTTCGTTGTTCCTTTGTCTTTCTTGTTTTGAGCAGTGAGAGCTGCGTTTGTGGCTTTTCCACACTGTACGGTTATAGTGCTGTGATTCCATTTTAACTGCTCTAGCCGCAACCTGTGGAATCCTAGAGTCTGTCATTTGGGGAGGCACTAGAGCTCTTTGCCTGAGAATTCTAAATACCGCTCCATGAATGACAGTTCCCAGGATTCCATACAATGTTGTTAAGGCAGTTAAAGTGGAATCATAATACTATAGTTGTGTAGTGTGAAAGAAACCTAAGTTTCATAGAATCATAGAATTGGAAAAAGCCTCGTGAGCCATTGAGTCCAAGCCCTGCTCAGTGTAGGATCTCTAGCTAAAGAACATTTCTTAATACTCTGTACCCTTGACCATATTGAAAGCAAGATTGCTGCTTGTCTTACAGGACAAATCCCTTAGATGCAACACTAACATTAGCAGACCCTTCTCTACTTTATAATCCACTGTATAATCCACAAGGAGTGCTGCACTAGAATGTTGTCTTAGTCTTACCTGTGAAATGACCTGGGCAGCCAAGAGAAGCATTTTGGATGGCGTCCCAAAAATTCCCTTTTCCTGAAGCTTTGTTGGAGCTTGGAAATGCGGGAAGACTTTAACCTGGCTTTCAGTAGTGAGCGTGGGGTGTTTTCACATTTCCCCAGTGTACTTGGATAACTTAGTATGCACTTGCTGCATTTTTGTCTTTGTTATGTTTTTAAAATGGTTTGATACTTTTAAAATCGGTACTTTCTGTTTATGTATTTATTTTGTATCCTGCTGATTTGACGATGGCTGAGAGTTGAGACCAAGGACATTTCCGTACTACACTGTTATAATGCTATTATTCCACTTTCAGTATCCTGTGGAATTCTGGGGTTTGTAGTGAACTGAAGCTGAAGAGCTCTCTGGCTGAGAAGCCTAAAGGCCCCTCCCTGTACTGCAAACCTCAGAATTCCATAGGATGTTGAAAGTGGAATAATAGCACTGTAATACTGTAGTGTGGAAATGGCCCATGTCTGTGAGAACTCAACCCCCCTCCTGTGAGTCCATGTCTTCCTAAGGCATTACGTGGTTTGCTGCCCACATATTGGTACCTGTTAATTAAGTAGTAGAGAAACTGGCATAGTAGCAGCCTCTCGGATCTTGGGGCAGGGATGCTGGTACTAGTTCCACCTCTGCCACAGACTCATTGCATAGTTCTGGTCAAATGTCTTTTCCTTCCTTGCATATTTATCAGACGCTGGAGAAAAACTTAAGTGAGAGGTGCTGCCATTCCTCCCTCTGTACTAGCTTCCCTTAGGGCCACTCTTGGGCTTCAGGCAGCAGCCATTCTCTGGACCACGGCTACCTTCGGTGTAATCCGGCAAAGAACTCCTTAGACTCTCACAATTTCTTCAGCTCCACTTCTGTGAAATGGGAATAATAGGGGACAGTTTCAAGCAGAAGTCGGGCAGGATTTGCTGGTGGAATTCAGGCAGTTTGCATTAGACAGCCAGGAATTTTTGGCTTCCGATTATTTAAAAACTGCAAGTTAAGCCTCACTTCTTTTTAAATATCTGCTGCAGCTGATCTTGTTCTAAACACTTTTCTCTCTGCGTCTGTGTTCCTCATCTGAGGAGACAGGAATAGTCATTGGTTGCCGTTGGCTGGCTTTACTGGCCACTTGGATAGTTTTTTGTTGGAACCCCTGATTTATAGTAGCTCAGATGTGTGTATCTGCTGGTATACACAGGCTAGTTTTTGGCTGGTTGGGCTACAACGGGCAATTGCCCACATCCGCCTCATCACCATTTTGCGCATGGCTTCCCCCACCATGGCTTCCCAGCCACCATTTTATACTTGTCTCTGGTTGGTGGAACTCCTGAATCCCAGTTAGAAACAAAGGAGGTGCCACAGACCTCGAGTGAAATAAGCCGTGCTCTATTTTATTGAGTTGCCAGGGTGAGTCTAATAAAGATCGCAGAGCCTGTAGCATTCTGCACATGATGAATGAGAAAATACCAAGCCCTTTATTGTCAGGGGCAACCCCAGGCTCGGGTTTTCTTTAGTGCTTCCTGGAGTCATTGAGGACAATAGATGGGGTTCATTTCTGACCTGTTGTGCCAGCTGGTGCTACTCTGGCAACTCGGGGCAGATGGCCAGAACAGCACATGGGTACAGGCAGGCCTGGCATCGGTGGGGACTCCCTCCTGGCCGTCCCTGTTTGAGTCACATTGCTGAAAGCCTGGCACTCACGGCCTGGCAACCGTTTCCAACTGTGACCAAAGAGGTGGGGTGGGATCCAGTTCAGATCAAGAGAAAAGTGACAGCTTGGACTGAAGACAACGGGCAGGAAGATCCAGGAAAGTGTTTTTTGTTTTTTTCAAACTACAGCTCCAGAATCCCCCAACAGGAGCAGTAATCCAAAAAAAAAAAAAAGGTAACTTTCCTGGGCTGTGGACCTGAGTATTGCACATGAAGATCCCTGCTAGATTAGAACAGCTGGCTGTCTCAGCAGCTGACCTACTTGTTGTAATGGCTGCTTAGAGAGCCTCAAACAGGGCAGTGAAGCTGAGGGTCTCTGCTGTTGCCCTTGCCCAGCATTCGGTATACTGTTCCTCGACATGGGGGATCCTCATAGCCTTTGTAAAAATGAAGCTGGCCTCCTTGGCGGTGATCACAGCTAGGCTCTCAGTGTCATTGGTGGTCTTGCTGTGGGCACCGCAGTTCTTTGGCAGCCTTGTGGCAGGCCAAAGAGCCTGCCTGTCTGCCTGCCTTGCTTGGAGTTTGGTCTTCCAGAGTGACAGCAGCAAGTTGCATTGCAATGTGAGCTCCAGGGTGGGGGGGGGAGAGGAAGGGTGGCATCGCCTATCTGTGTTTTTCCAGCCAGTTAAATGATTGATACTGTCATTGATCTGCCCTGAGGTGAAGAATCCAAGCAATGCCCATCTTGGACGCAGGCACTTTGCTCCCTAGATCTTGTTGCCTCTTGTACACGGCATGAAGCATGTGTGGATGGACATCGGTCAGAGCCGAGACTTCATTTCTGCAGTCCAGGTTCTTCTTTAGGTTCATGCTTCAGAAAGTTCATAAAAGACCTAAAACTGGAACAGCATGTAAATAGCAGTTGGAATGCTCAGACTGAAACTCCCAAGAGTCTAGAATCAGGGGCCTTGTTTGTTGCTAAATAGGGAGGAAAGAAAAAGGAAAACATTCTTTCAGTTTTGATATTTTAATCCCGTTCCTATTTTACAGATGGTTTATTTATTCATACTTGCATGCATTGCTCCTAAGAAAGATGATCATTGGAAATGTATTGGGCCTAGAATTTTTTTTAAAAAAAAACTCACAACTGGTTTCTTCTGCAAACCTCCAGCGTTTTCACCCTCTTATTTTTTTTTCCTGCTTGCAGTGCTGCTCCCTGTTGGTTGATTGGCTTTGCCAGACTCTTGGTAGCCAGATCTCTGCCAAGCAGCAAACAGGACAAGGAGGTCTCAACCGCTTTCCTGAATGTATAGGGGGTCAGGGCTGGACAGGCTGTTTCTGTTGGTCAGGAATTCTGGAGCGGTGAGACTGTTGCAGAAAACAAATCCACAGCCAGCGTCTTACTGGTGAACCTCATCTCCCAGAGGTCGCAGAGTGGCAGGAATATAAAAGGGGACCCCGTCAGCTGATCTCAAAGGGCTCTGGGTGACTTTGGTCTTCCCAGCAACAAATGAAGAAGCCAAGTTCTTCGTTTCTCTGCTCCATCTCAGCATGTGAAGGTAGGCTGTGAGATGCATCCTCATGAGGCGGTGGCACTCTGCGTATGCTCAAGAGGAGTGTGGCGGTTCCTTTAATGCTGCACTTTTTCTCTATCAAGGCTGGGTCCTGGCACTGAAACTGGACTCGGCTAACTAAAGCTTGATGTTCTGCCAGCCTTAGCTTGGAGAAACACCCAGATGTTTACCTTTCTGGGTGGATTGAACCACAGAAGGCCTGGCATTTTATCAGGCAGACACTAAGTCACTTGACCCAAACACCCCCTTACTGTGTGCAGGGTGGGGGGTGTTTGGCTAGCTTCCCCTGGGAAGGCTTCCCAAGGTTGGCCAAAGCCCAAGAGACAGCGGGTCACTCCTTTGTTCTCCTGATTAGGTTTGCAGCAGAACTGATCGCTCTCTCGGGGCTGCCGGGGGAGGACAGTTTGCTGTTTCTTGTTGGCTCTATGCTGAACTGGGACACAATAAGCAAAAGTCTGATTGGGGCAGGCCATGAGGATTTGGGGCTTATCAAAGGCGGTAAGCTAGTCATGAGGCAGGCATATGAGGGTCCTGCCGGCCAAGCGGCCAGAGGGAAGAGGGAGAGCCAACTGGCTGCCTTGGTTATTTTGGGCTGTGTTAGCGGAAGTACTGTATCCCCAGTCGATGAAGTCATGCTTCTGTTCTTCCTGTGGCTGCTCCGGCCCCTCAGAATTTGGGTATAAAGCAGAGACAGAGAGACAGCAGCTTGGGCTCCACCTTTGAAAAATGGTTTTCCTGAATTATGAAAGAGTTGCAGGAGAGTGAGAGAAATGCTCAAGGAGCCTTGGAAAGGAAAGGCTGATCAAAACCTCATGGGTGGAGCAGAAGTCCATATTGCAAATTACTTGGCACTTCTGCGGTGGGGTTTGTTTCTCACTCATCCACCTGCTCCACCTCTCCTAATAAAATTCAGGCCTGTAGTCCTCATGGTCAGGGGCAGATCCTACCGCTCTCTATTGGCCCTGTGAGTGCTCAGGCCTCCACCAGCCTTCACTGGGTGCTTTGGGACCATGTTTTGTTTATCCCAAGGTGCCCTTGTCAAATGGGTTGAAGGCTTTGCAAGTGTCGGCATTGGACGGAACAAAGTGCCACTGTCTTTTCACTTCACCCTCGTGGTGAGCCTGCCTTCCTCTTGCCCAGGTCTCGTGGTGTGCCTCCTGCTTCCAGCTTGTGCCGTTTCCTCCCACAGCTCTCTGCCCTCCTCGTGATGAGTCTTGTGTTTTGCCTGCAGTCTTTGTGACTTCCCTTGACAGTTGTTTCATCCTTCTTTGTAGCTGGGCCTGCTTCTCTGGCTGGTATATATGTCAAATGTTGGTAATGAAGAAGAAGTCGATTTTCTGGCCGGTGCTTGCAATAATTAATTTTCATGCATTAATTCTCGTACATAATCTGTGTAGTGTTGTGCTTGTGGTGGTGCCTTTGCTTAGAGGCTGAGCTGTTGTAGTGGCATGGAATATTCGCAAACGCTCCAGATGTTCAAGCTGATAGGATGCTCGCACAAGCCAGTTTCTCCAGGATGAGGGTCATTTGTGGCTGAGATCTGTTTTATATGGGTTTATATACTAATCCTTTAAAGAGTAGGATGGAAAGATTTCAGAAAGGAAACTAGGAGGTTGGGAATGCAGAAGTAGTTGCCTGAAGAATGACTGCCATATAGGCATTGGGGCTGAGACATTAACACCGCTGGAGAGAATAACTAGAATACAAGAAGGCTTTGCAGAAAAGGCAGGGAAGGCTACTAGTTGGGACAAAAAGATGCTAACAAGAGGTTGCTTTGGAGAAATGTTAGAAAAGTATTTTATGGAGCCAAAGAGGGCAAGAAGTTAGAAATGAAGCTTGAGCTGGTGCTGAATAAAACATTGTTTCACCCGACATTCTTATTTACAGGCAGTGAATTAGAGCAACATTTGAGTAGGAGAAACCACAATGACCCAGAAGAGTTCCTAAGATATCACAGGAACTTCTTTGGTTTGCTTTCCCATCCGTTCTGTTCGTTTCCTTTGGTGGCAAACTTTCTTTACTGTCCTTTACTTGAATTTTTGCTGCCACCTCAAGTACCTCTCCATAGCTGCCGTTCTGTTCCATTCCTCTACCCCTCTTCCAGTGTCGAAGTATTCATTCCATTGTGAATATACTCATCTCTGTCTGTCTGTCTGTCTGTCTGTCTGTCTGTCTGTCTGTCTGTCTGTCTGTCTGTCTCTCTCTCTCTCTCTCACACACACACACACACACACACACACACACTTACAAATACTTGCCACTTTTTGCCCATCCTGTCGTTTTGATTCACTATTAGTTTGAATTTATCTGTTGGTTTCCTGACATCTAACCTCTACTGTGTCACCAGTGTGCCTATTTCTTGCAGAATGACTGGTGTCTGCAAGTGAGGGATCATTATAGTTGTTTGCCTTTCAGTCACTTTCATCTTATGTTAAGATTAAGGTGATCCTACCACAGGGTTTTCTTGGCAAGATTTGTTCAGAGGACGTTTGCCACCATTGCCTTTCTCTGAGTCTGAGAGAGTGTGACTTGCCCAAGGTTCCCTAGTTTGTTTCTGGGGCTGTGCGACGATTCAAACCCTGGTCTCCCAGAGTCCTAGTCCAATAATTAAACTGCTCCACGATGCATGGCAGAGGGTTGGACTTGATGGCCCTTGTGGTCTCTGCCGGTTCTGTGATTATATGATACTGTGGCGGTGAAGGTGGTAATGATATGATTACTGCACTGTTACCCAGTTGGGGCTCAAAGAAGCTTACAGTGTTTAAAACAACCATATTTTAAAATTCACAACACTCAAAAGTGAAAAAGTAATTCAACGATCAAAAAATTAAAATGCAGTTATCTTGGGAAAGAGAATGTAGGAATCTGCCTTATCCCATGTCAGGCTTCCAGGCCATTGGGCCCATCCTTGCCCCCAGTTCCCTTGGGTTTCCTGCCTCTATGGAAAAACATCAGGGAACAAACATGGTACCTTCGCACACAGAGTGGATACTGCTGCACTGCTGATGCAGCTGCCCTTCCTCGTATTTGAGATGGGTCCAACTTCCAGCGGGCAGGCATCACAGCATACCAAAAACTACTGCTCTAACTAGATGCAAGGGGCATTGCAGGAGAGCCAAAGCCACCGGTCCACTTGTTGTACTGGTGGCTTTTGCTCTCCTGCCATGGCCGTTGCGTCCAGTAAGAGCAGCATCTTCTTGGTATGATGTGGTGCCAATCTACTGGAAACTTCTCCTTTGAGAAGGAGAAGTCTTCCTCAGGGTTGACTCTATCATTTTATTCTTTTTCCATAAATGGAGAAGTTAAGAGGAGTGAGTCTGTAAGGACCTGCTGCCGAGGAGGACACAGCTGCCCATCAGGTTAGCCTATTGCTTGAATATCCAAGGCAAAGGAAGGTTCCTCTGTACTTAGACTCTGCAGGGAAGATGGCAGTATCCTTCATCCATTTGTGGATTATGCTGAGGGTTACTTGTGGCTTCCTTGACTCCCTGATGTCTGCCTCCCTGGCTTGCCTGGTGAATGGTGAATGGTGAATGTTTTGTTCAGCTAAGATGCCTGCCAGCTGCTGACATTTTCAACGGAAAATCTCCGAAGCTGGGAAGTCTTTGCTGAAGACTGTGGCAAACTGCTGTCCATCAGAGTTAGGCAATATTGGACTGGAAAGATCAGAGTCATGAGGATCAGATGGCTTCAAATAACTTGGTGCTCTTCTTAACTTTGGGCTGTGTTCAGACTCCCTGTCGCTCGCCACCCACTTTGCAGGGAATCATTAAGAAGAAAATGGAGAGAACCAGTTACTTAGTGCAAAGGTCTGACCTCTAATTGTTATTTGCAACCAGAAAGTAATGTTCCATCAGGTCATCTGGTGCCCCATCTTGGAGAGAATCAGATGGGAGTGGACAAGGTTACTGCCTTCCCCCTTCAGAGTGGGGCCTTGGTATTTTGCTTTGCAGGACCCTTTCCTCGGAGCACCTCTAAGCTGATGGGTCGTTAGTTTTCTTTTTGGTTTGCGTCAACACAACAAAGCCAAGAAAAAGACAGAGCAATAGGGAAAGGCTCAGCCTCCATAGGTTCCGCTTATTCTCAGAAGGTGTTGTGTTGGAAACATGCCTATGATCAGCTAAGGCTAGAAGTTGGTCTGGCATGGCTTGGTGTGGCTGCTGGCCCCTAGAACTGTGACCCAGTCTTACATGAATATTGTGAGTGGCTTTCTTCTTTTTTTTTTAAATTAATTTTTATTAGTGAGTGGCTTTCTTCTTGTAGTATGTAAGCACTGAGAGCAGGAGGTTACCATTCAGATTTCCCATCACCCCTGTATTTACAGAGAGCCAGCATGGTATAACGGTTTGAGCATTGGCCAAAAGCTCTGGAGAACATGTTTGAATCTCTGCTCGGGCTTGGAAACCTACTGGGTGACCTGGGCAAGTCACACTCTCTTGGCCTCAGAGTATGAAAGGCAAACCTCCTCTGATCAAGTCTTGCCAAGAAAACCCCATGATTGGGTCATCATAAATTGGAAACAACTTGAAGGCACGCAGCAACAACAACTGCATTTACTAGACAGCCTCCAACTTGCTGCTTTTCATTCTTCTTCAACCCCTTTCCCGACCCGAGGGTAATAATTCTGGCTCTTATCTTACAGTGTGGTTATACACCAGTACTGGGATGCAAAGGGTCTGAAGCACTTTGAACACTTAGCAAGTGCTCTGTAAACACTAATTACTATTTCCACACATGGCAAACAACAGAAGGCAATTCACCAAAGCCCCAGGCCATTCCCTCCTTCTGCTAGGTGTAGGCATGATACAGCTTGCCGGAGAACCCCCGGGGGGGGGGCTGAAAAACAGAGGAGGCGCAGTTCCTGTTATTGTGTGGGGAGATCCTGAATTGATCCAGCACTGGGGATTTGTCTGTTGTGCAGCAGGCTTAGCATGTTCCCGTCCAGTGCCTTTCAGACCCCCCTGCTCAACACAGAACAAAACTCCCAGTCATTTCCTTCCCTAGTGACGGGGCATAAGGGACCCAGTCAGAGATACCCTTGTCAGCACTAAAAGCATCTATTCTGAGCCCTTGGTAAGGAACTGACTGAGGTCACTTCTCCCTTCATCCCCATCTGGCAGCCCTCTGAGAGCTGAGCCAAAAGCATCATCAGCCAGGCCTTTCTGTAGCAGCCATCTCCCCGGGAACAGGCTAGCCAGAAGGGGCCATGTGGGTCTTAGGCAAGTGGGTCTGTGCAAGTGTCCAGCCCCAAAAAGGAGAGGAACAAAACCTGAGTCTCCCAGCCCCAGTAAAAATACACAGGTTCGCTGTACTTGCTTCTCGTGCTGTATAATTCTGCTTGACTCTAGAAAGAGGTAAGAGCTTGCTTCTTGTGGTTTTTCTCCCTTTATGTGGATCTCAACAGGTAGAAGTTCAGCTTGGTCTCCCTGGCGCTTCTGAAATTTCACTAGGAACTGCTTGCTGTCTCAAATAGATTTCTGCAGGCCTATGGGCTAGAAAGTGGTTTAAGCACCCTAAAAGAAAATCTCCTGAAATTCATGGGGTTGCAGTAAGTCGACAGGCAACTTTGAAGGCACGTATACACACACAGAGATGGACTAGAAACTGGCTGGGGAGTGAAAACTGGAGTTCTGCAAGATATGTAGTTGTTGGCCCTGTTTCAGTGATGTGCTTCCATAATGCAGTCATTGAAGTGTGAAATGCAGTTGGCATTGGCTTGGCCAACAGCCTTCCACAGGCCTAGAGAAGGCCTGTTTGCTTCTCACATCATCACATATGCTGGAACCCACTTTCAGACCATTATCTCCCCATACAAACCTGCCAGAGTCTTAAGATTGCCAGGGGAAGGCCTTCTCTCAGCCCTGCCGCCATGCCAAGCTCGCCTGACAGGGCCTTCCCGGTGGCAGCTCCTATCCTCTGGAACTCCCTTCCGCTGGAGGCAAGGCTGGCCCCCTCCCTGGTTTCCTTTCCCTAGAATAAAATAAAGAATGGATTTACTTTCAAGAAAGCTACTAATCCCCAGCGGATTTTAAGAGTCTGTGGCAACTGTGTTGTTTTATTGTTGTTTTAGGAACTTTTTAACAATTGCACTTTATTCTTTTACTGAGCTGGAATTGTTCTAATACTATAAATAGACTAATTGTGTTACTGTGTGCATTTTTGTATGTTTTTAATTGTGTTCTTTCAAACTGTGAGCTGCTTTGAGTCCCACTTTTGGGGAAGATAAATAATGTACCTCAGTCTCCAATCCACTGCTTTATTTCTCATCCTCTTCTCCCTGTTCTTTCTCCCCTCTCCTTTCAGGAACGGTTTGTGGATGTCTATGGGAACGATGCAGCTGCCAAGAGCAGGAAAGGCCAGGAACGTTTCAACAAGTGGCTCTTGACGGGGGCTACCGTGGCCGGCGTGGTCCTCTTGGGCTCCCTGCTGAGCCGCAAGTAGCCAGAGACTGACTCTCCGTCCATCTGTCTTGGCCGGCGCTTCCCTGCCATTGCCGAGGCTCAGCCTTGTGATCATTCCAGGGGTGGGGATGGGGGGGGTGCATAAGGGAAGTCTCTGCATTGCAACACCCCCTCTCCCACTTTGACCCTAAGTCTCATCTCCACCCCATAAACAACTCACAGACCTCTTACTGGTGCCTGCTACCCCACAGACATCTCCAACCACAGGTCCCTGGTCCATATGTAGGGACTCTTGCACCTCACATACACACACACCGCCACCTTTGGGTAGCTTGCCTGCTGGCCCCAAGCGTCAACAAGGACTGGCATTCCCTTAATTGTGTTAGCTCTGGTATTTATCTTTTTTGTTTTAATGCCCCTCTAGGTTGACCTGGCCCCTGGGGCAGGGGTGAGAGAAGGTCTCAGAGGGTCTTTGTAAACAAGAAAATGTCAGCAGGAAAATGCCCCTCCTTCCCTCCCTCCCTCCCTCCCTCCCAATCTGAGCTGAACAAGTGAGGTGGAGGGAGAGACTGGCCTTGGTTCCTCCCTGTGTAGGGGTCTCCTAGGCCCAAAAACACCAGAGAGGACCCCCATCCCACCTCAGCCACTGGGCCTGGATGCTGTAGGGGTGTGTGTGGGGGAGACAGAATCCTCCTTCCCATGGGGCAGAGCTGGGTTGGGGAGGGCAAAGGAGAAGGGAAACACTCAATGATCGGAAAGCAGAACACTCACGCACAAGGGGCTAGAAGTATGGCTACTTTTTCTGTCCAAAAGCTCACTCAGCCTCCCCTGTTTGGGGGGGGGGGGGCAGTCAGACAGTGCTCTGAGTCTTTCCTCCCTCACTTTCAAAATTCTTTCAAAGGACGCTGTCTTAGCCCTGGCTGGAGCCAACAGTTTGCTTAGAGCAGGTATAGTCTAGTGTAGAGGCAGGTGGGGAGGTGGGGTGGGGGCTGTTTTCCCAAGAAGTAACTAGTGGTGCTGGGAGGTTGCTGTCTAGAGTGTCCCCTCTAGGCCTCCTCCGCCCCCAGCAAAAAGCTGACAGACCTCCCTATTGGCTTCCCCAGATTTTTACCTTCCCACAAGTCCCTTTCTCCTCCTCCTCTGTGAATGTTGTCCCTTTTCTCTGCGATCAAGACCTTGGAGCATCTCCGTGCAGCCACTGTATTTCCTCATGCGCGTTCCCATATACCGCACACCCACCCCATTGCACAGAAGACCACGCTGCTCTGTTGTCTTTGTTCTCCAAACAGCTATTGCATGCCTGCACAAGCCCAGGATTCGTGTGCGCTTGGGCAGGACGGTTGGGAGGGCGGTGGCAGCTGGGACCAGGATGCAGCTTCCACCAGGAGTAGCGAGTGGACACGGGAGGCGAAACCCTCAGACGGCCGGGGAAGGGGTGGAGGGTTTGGGCCGCCAGGCTCTCCGTTTTGTTCCCCTTTGCTTTGAGACAGAGAGATGCCTTGAAGACTTCTCCGCAATGGGAAGGGACCCTGGGACTGTCCGCCTGGGCGTCAGAGGGTGTCGGCAGCAGGCCTGGTTTGCTCCCCGTCTTCTGCTTGTTGCAAAAGAGAGTGGGCAGAAGATGGGGGGAGACAGAGCAGCGGGCCACAGAGAGAAAGAAAGCCCGTTAACCAGAGCAGCCTCTGGAAGGTGTTTACGATCAGCTGCTAATTGCGAGGCTGGCTCTCTGGGGAGGCTTGGTGGCGGCAGCCCAGGGCACTTCCAGGAAAAGCGTGTGCCGGGCCAGGCGGTGCAGAGTCTTCGGTAGCAGGAGGCGGGGTGGGTGAGGTCGAAGAGCGTAAACAGATGGGCGCCCCTGTTTTCCCAGGTCCCTGAAGGAGATGGGATATGTGGGAGGGGAGGGCAGCAGTGGCTCCTTGCCCACGCGCTTTGGGCCAGGAGTGCTTGCAGTTCTCGGTCTTCCCGTAGGTGTGAAATCAGTGGAGAAAGGAAGGCTACCTGGGATGGGGAGCCAGCCGGTCACGGCAGATAGGGACGGGCCTCGGCTTCCTTGGAAGCCGAGGGGGGGCGGCCAGATGTAGGGCAGCCGCGGATACTGGAGGCCGGGCCTCGTCCGATGGCGCCCTCCCTGCGCTCTGCAATAATTGCCGGCCCGGTCTGGCGGTTGCCGTGGTAGTCCAGCCCACCGGGACGGGAGCGACGGCCCTCCAGAGGCCGTTTCCGTGGGACGCGCAACTTGTGGGGAGGAGAGGGAGGCGGCGAGCGTCAGTCTGTGTGTGTCTCCCTTGGTCTCCGCAGCAGCCAAGGGAATAGGGGCTGCTGGGAGGAGTGACGGGCCAAAGATGTTGGGACCGCGCCGGTGGTTGGCGGGAAAAGGAGCGGGCGCGGGGACGGGCCCTCCCCTGTCCCCCCTCCTGAGGCCCCGCCTTCCCCTGCTCTCGCCCCCGGCCCCGGCCCCAAGCAGCCCGGGGCAGTAGTCCGAGCCCTTGCGGCTTGCCCGCCCGCTTCCTTTCCCACTCCTGCCCTGTACAGGCTCAGCTGTATATAACCAAGAGTAGTTTTTATTCAGTACAATAATACTATTTTTGTTAACCGTATGTCTGTATTTATGTGTGTTGGCCGTACTCTTCCCCCCCGCCCTGAAACCCCCCTGCTCCAGCATCCCCGTTCAGCCCATCATCACGAACCAGTCCCAGGAACTGAATGCAACAGGGACCACATGCGGGGGGAGCGGTCCCATGCCGTGGGTGCCCCCTTGCCCCTTTTTGATTTAAAGTGTCTGTGCTGAACCTTCTCATCGCCTGCCCGTTCGTTTGTGTTCGGGCCCGACATAAATCTGTTATTTTGTGTGGTGAAAGTCCGAGTTCTAATAAAACTGTGAGTTGCATTGTCTTGTCGGAGTCCTCGGTGTCCTCTGGAGTTCTTCTGGTCTCGTGCGTTCTGCGTGTTTAAGCCCAGCTTTGCGGTCTGGAGAGCTTTTGGAAGAGGCCAAAGCTGAGAGAGAGAGAGAGAGACTCTCAGGAAACCGAAGCGGCAGTGCTGGTGGAAGCCGAGACAGGCAAAGCCTGAGCCGAGATGGAGTTAGGGAAGGCCCGCATCAATAGGACTGTAGTTTCCAAGTCAAAGAAGGCGGTAACCCCCCTCTGCTCTGCGCCATTCAGGCCTCATCTGGAGCGCTGCGTTCAGTTCTGGGCAGCACCTCATTTTAAGAAGGCTGTGGACAAGTTGGAGCAGATTCAGAGAAGGGCAACAAGGAAGATAACAAAGTAAGGAGGACAAAATAGAGGAGAGGTTGGAGGAGCACGTTCAGCTTGCAGAGGAAAGACGTGATCACGTTCTTTAAATACCTCAAGGGCTGTCACGAAAAGGAAGAGGCATAGAATCCTAGAGTTGGGAGAGACCCCAGGGGCCATCCAGTGCAACCCCCTGCTATGCAGGAACACCCATCGAAGCACTCCCAGCAGATGGCCATCCAGCCTCTGCTTAAAAACCTCCAAAGGAGGAGGAGAATCCACCACACTCCGAGGCAGCAGATTCCACGGATGGACAGCTCTGACCGTCAGGAAGTTCTTCCTGAGGTTCAAGTGGAATCTCCTTTCGTGCAGCTTGAATCCATTGCTCCTTGTCCTAGTCTCTGGAGCAGCAGAAAACAAGCCCGCTCCCTCCTTGACATGACATCCCTTCAAATATTTAAACATGGCTGTCATGTCCCTCTTAACCTTCTCCTCTGAAGACTAAACATCCCCAGCTCCCTAAGCCGCTCCTCATAGGTCTTCATGGCTTCCAGACCCTTCACCATTTTGGTCACCCTCCTCTGGACACGTTCCAGCTTGTCAATAGCCTTCTTGAAATGAGGTGCCCAGAACTGGACACAGTATTCCAAAAGAGGTCTAACCAATGCAGAATAGAGTGGTACCATTACTTCCCTCAATAGACACCATGCTCCTATTGATGCAACCAAGAATCACGTTGGCTTTCTTGGCTGCCACATCAGGCTGCTGACTCATGTTCAGCTTGTGATCTACCAAGACTCCTAGATCCCTTTCACACATACTGGTATCCAGCCACGCATCCCCCATCCTATATTTGTGTATTCCATTTGTTCGTTCTTTACTGGCTCAGAGGGTAGGACCAAGTCTAACGGTTTTAAGTTACAGGAGGGTAGATTTCAATAGAATATTGGAAGGAATTTTGTGACAGTAAGAGTTGTTTGGCAGTGGAACCAATTATCCAGAGATGTGGCAGGTCGCCTTCTCTGGACGTCTTCAGAAAGAGGCTGGACAGGCTACCTGCTGCTGGGGATGCTCTAGCTGGAGTTTCTGCATTGAGCGCAGAGATGGACTCAATGGTTTATAGGGTCCCTTCCAACTCTGTGATTCTAAGGATCCTGCAGATCTGTAGAGCAGTCTTCCCCAATGTGGTTTCCTCTTTGTGGAAGCTAAGGATGATGGGAGTTGCACTGCAACATATCCAGGGGATATCTTGTTAGGGAGGCTGGCCAGGATGCTGAATGAGAATGAATGCAGCACAGGGGATCTCTTGAGGTAGGCCCAGGGCTTAAGCACATGCCTTCCATGTGCAGGATCACAGGCACAATTCCTCATGCCTCCAGGGGCTGAGATCCTAAAGGATCCCAAGAAGGTAGATGGTAGTGGGTTACTTCAGCAGTGGAGAGCCTTGGCAGACTTCAGGATCAATTTTCTGCCTTAGGACTTTGTTGGGGGCTACACAGATTATCAAAAATACTGGGAAAACCAAACTCCAAAGCATCTAAAAGTGCATTTCTGATCTGGAGAAATTAGTATTTTTAAAAATATTAAACAAAACAAAAAAAATGGAAGGATTCCCTGCAACCTATTAGAAAGGTGAATCTGCTCCCAGACGCTTCCAGGAAGGGTAATTCACCCCAAAGAGGGTGTTGTGAGAGGCCAGGGCTACAAAAACAGCCTCAGGATTTGGGGGGAATGCCCATTGCCCAGTTTTGGCCTAGATGGACCAAGGGCTGAAACCAAGGTAAGGCTATTTTCTGTACATTCACCAAAGGCACACCCTGATGTGAGAAGCAGCAGAACCCTTGATTTACCCCGTCCTCTCCTCTCTGGTGACTTAAGAGAGACGCAACACAGAGCTTGTATTCTGTATAGTGTTTTTATTGTGTGCGGAAAAAAAGATACTTTTTTTTAAAAAAAGCGGTGCCAACTGAAGAAAGACCGTGCAAAGGGGTTTGGGTCTGAATGCTCTCCTGTCTGGCATACGTGCTTGGCTTGGCAGCAGGATGCGGGGAAAGGCAGGCTGATTGGACGGCAAAGGCCCAGGCCAAGAGACGGTGAACCAGACGGTGGGATCAGAGGCGGACAGGAGAGCTGGCAGGGTGAGAGCTGAGATCCAGCTGCTTCCCTCCAGGCCACCAAGTTGCAGTGGAGGAACCCCGGGGCGAGGCAGTCTCTCTTCAGATCATCGCTTCTCTTGTCCTACTTCTTCCACTCGTTCTTGGCGTAGTCCCACTTGGCCGAGAAGCCCTGCACCGGATTGATGTGCATGTCCAGCATGCGCTGGACTTGCTTTGCCTTCCACTCGTCCTCCAGTGTGCGCGGCTTGGGTGGGAACACTGTGGGCACAAGAAGAGGCAAAAGAGAGAGAGAGAGAGAGAGAGAGAGAGAGAGAGAGGCTGGGTGAGGAGGGTTGCAGGGAAAACCAAAGCAGGTTGAGACAAAGGTTCCCCACTCTCCTTTTCTGGGGCTCAAAGTCAATCCTTGCTTAGCAAACTTGGGGCAGGGGGCTTTCACCACTGTTCCCATGATCAGGGTGGTGATTGCTGTTTGCAATCCTACCCCTAGCATGAATGGCATTTGGAATACTGTTTCCAGTTCTGGGCACCTCAATTCAAGACGGATGTCGACAAGCTGGAACATGTCCAGAGGCAGGCGACCAAAATGGTGAAGGGTCTGGAAGCCATGAAGCCCTATGAGGAGCAGCTTAGGGAGCTGGGGGTGTTTAGTCTGCAGAAGAGAAGGTTGAGAGGGGACATAATAGCCATGTTTAAATATTTGAAGGGATGTCATGTCGAGGAGGGAGCAGGCTTGTTCTCTACCGCTCCAGAGACTAGGACAAGGAGCAATGGATTCAAGCTGCAGTAAAGGAGATTCCACCTGAACCTCAGCAACAACTTCTTGACAGTCAGAGCTGTCGGGCAGAGGAATATGCTGCCTCGGAGTGTGGTGGAGTCTCCTTCCTTGGAGGTTTGTAAGCAGAGGCTGGATGGCCATCTGTCGGGAGGGCTTTGATGGGTGTTCCTGCATAGCAGGGGGTTGGACTCGATGGCCCCTGGGGTCTCTTCCAACTCTATGATTCTATGAATCAGTGAATCAATGGTGGAACTCCTGCAACCTCCAGACTCCCATGCTGTGCTGTACAACCTGTCCCAAAATCCAATTGTTGTTTTAATGTGCCTTCGAGTCACCTCTGACTTAAATTAAGCCAGTCAGGGTTTTTTTGCCAAGCTTTAGGGAATGGAGGCCTCTTGCTACCCTCCCCTGTGGCCAAGAAAGTCTGTGTCCAACTGGGATTCAAAGGCTGAGCAGGAATTCGAGCCCTGCTCTTGCAGAGCCACAGTCCAGCATCCAAATTGCTATGCCACACTGTCTCCACTGACCCAGAGTAGGCTGCTTGAAATCAGGTTTACAGGAGCAGGGAAGCGGTTTCCTCTGGGCTCGTCTGCCCCAGGCTTCCACCCCTTGCCTTAGCCAGAGATCCCAGGTCTTTCTTCCTGGTAATATTCCATCCAGAGCCAATGTGCTGTAGCAGCTGGACTATGACTTTGGAGACCAGAGATCAAATCCCTGCTCAGCCGTGGAAACCCACTGGATGACCCTGGGGACAAGCCATACTCTCTCAGCCTCAGAGCAGTAATATTAATAATAGTTGTTACCAGAATCATCAACCTGATTTTCCCCCAAAATTGGGACTCCAAATGGCTCACAATTTAAAACCATACAATTTAGAAACATATAAGTAGTGAATATTGAAACAGAACCAAACTGTTTAGAGAATTAAAACAACAGCACAGTTAAGAATAAAAATGCAATTAAAAGAGATGAAAAGACTTAACAATAAAAGTTAAAACAGTACAGCACACACACACACCCCAGCCTGTTCTTTAAAAACTTTATTAAAAGCCTGTCTCAATTAAAAAAAAAAAGTCTTAGCTTGCTGCTGGAAGGGTAACAAGGAGGGGGCCATGCTGGCTTCCCTGGAAAGGGAGTTCCAGAGTCTGGGGGCAGCCACTGAGAAGGCCCTTTCTTGCATCCCTTGCGATGGTGATGAAACTGACAGAAGGGCCCCTCCTGGTGAATCTCCAGGCCTGGGCAGGCTCATAGAGGGAGACAGAGTCTGCCAGATGGCCTGGATCTGAGCCGCATAGCAATTTCTAGGTCATAACCAGCACTTTGAGCTGTGCCCAGAAATGAATTGGCAGCCAGTGGAACTGCTTCAGCAGAGGCTCAGTATGGCCTCTGTAACCTGGCTGCAGCTCTTTGGACCAGCTGAAGTTTCCAATTATTCTTCAAAGGCAGCCCTGAGTTGAGCATGTTACGGTAGCCCAAATGGGATGTAAGTAAGGCACGTACTGCCATGGCCACATCCAGCATTTCAAGGAACAGGTGCAGTTGGTGCACAAGCTTTAAAATGTGCAAAAGCACTCCTGGCCGCTGAAGAAACCTGGGCTTCTGAGTTCAAAGTTGAGTCCGAGGCCATTTCCGCACTAGCCTGTTACAGTGCTATTATTCCACTTTCAACATCCTATGGAATCCTGGGGTTTGCAGTTTAGGGAGGCGCCTTTGAGTAATTCTTTAGTGTAATTCTTTTCAGGGTCACCCAGTGAGGTTTTTCACCCTGGTCTTCCGGAGTTCTTGCCCAACACTCAAGCCAATATACCACAGTGGCTCTCACGATTTTATCAAGAGGAAGTTTGCCCTTGCCTTCCTCCATGGCTGAGACAGTGTGACTTGCCCAAGGTCTCTCAGTGGGTTTCTATGGCTGAGCAAGGATTCAAATCTTGGTCTCTGGGTAGCGTAGCCCAACACTCAAATCACTACATCACGCTGGCTTTTCCTAGAATACCCTATAGGCCACGATGTGGCTGACACACCTGAGAGCTGCCCGTTTCCCAAAGAAGCTGCCTGTTAGGCTTCTGTATGAATCATCACTTCTCTGGACTCCCTGCCTTGCCTTTCAGTTGGAACGAGACAATCTTAAAAGTCAGAAACTCCCAGAAGTCTCTTCAGCGCTTCTGAAAATATTTCCTGCTCATTCACATTTCAAAAGTAAACTTTCTTTTCCCCATGGAAGGGGAGCAGGCAGCAAAGAGTGGAACGTGCCTTCCATTTTAATTCAGAAGGGAAGGGAAATGTGTCTCGGCTTTGAAAAAAAATCTGGATAATACTGCCCTAGAATTACCCGTCACGTACGCTGACTCTAGCGTCCGTGTGACTAATGCGGGCTGCACAGTGGTTAAAGGGATGCCGTCGGAGGCGGGAAGACCTCCCTGGCCCTGCCTTGGGCATGTCACCATCTCTTTGAATAGTATATCTAAGAGGGATTGCTGGAGAGCAAAGACCTCAATCTCAGGTCCTGAGATTAATGAATTATAAAATTAGAACCTCTTCGCTATGACATCCTACATAAGGAACCTGCAGCAAAAAGAACTGGTGACAATCAGAGATGTAGCTATGGTGGAGGGGATGAGGACACGGCCCCTTCAAATATAAGAATTTTGCCTCCCCAAACGATATTTTCCTTCAAATCCCCAATAGCTAGCACTGCAGTAACTTAAAACTTCAGTTGAGTATTTGGAAACGCAGTTTAGGCATCCAAAGAAATGGGATTGCGATCACAGGCAAATAAAGCATTACCAGGGAAATGAAGACACAGCAAATCAAAGTGTTCTGTGTGTGAATGATTTTCAGGGTTGCTCTGCAATGCTGGAAATTTGGGGAGTGAAGGAAGATTTCACTGTAGGGTGGAATTATTACTTGGAGGGCAATACCTTCATTTTCCCTCCCATAACTACACCTACAATGAAAATTCAGCACTGGGGAAAGTAATGATCCAATGCAATTCTGGGCTGCACCAACAGGAGCATGGCGTCTAGGTCAAGGGAAGTGATGGTACCACTCTGTTCTGCTTTGGTCAGACCCCACCTGGAATAATACTGTGTCCAGTTCTGGGCACCACAGTTCAGGAAGCATATTGACAAGATGGAATGTGTCCAGAGGAGGGTGAGCAAACTGGTAGAAGGCTTGGAAACCATGAAGCCTTATGAGGAGCAGCTTAGGGAGCTGGGTACATTTAGCCTGTAGAAGAGAAGGTTAAGAGGTGACATGATTGTTTAAATATTTGAAGGGATATCATATGGAGGATGGAGCTAGCTTGTTTTCTGTTGCTCCAGAGACTAGGACATGGAGCAATGGCTTCAAACTACAGGAAAAGCGATTCCATCTAAACATTCGGAAGAACTTCCTGAGGGTATGAGCAGTACGACAGTAGCGTGTGCTGCTGCCTGAGAGTGTGGTGCAGCCTCCTTCTTTGGAGGTTTTTTTAGCAGAGGTTGGATGGCCATCCTGTCACGAATACTTGGATAGTGTCTTCCTGCACAGCAGAATGGGGTTGGATTTGATGGCCCTTGGGATCTCTTCCAACTCTGTGATTCTATGAACTTGTTTGGGACTCCTGCTCTCAGACTCCCCCAGCTACCATGCTGGCTGGAGGATTCTTGGCGCTGGAATCAAAAAAAGGGACTTGTTCAAGCTATGCAAAAATCATGGCCTTGTTCCCTGGTTAGGATTAACTCACACCATGGTTGTCAAAAGGAGGGCAAGGAATTATGTGCCCGTGCCGAAATCAGGATGCTCCTCCAGACTTGAAAGGCTGAGTTCAGAAGTCATAGAATCACAGAATGACAGAGTTGGAAGAGACCCCAGGGGCCATTGAGTCCAACCCCCTGCTATGCAGGAACACCCATCGAAGCATTCCCAACAGATGGCCATCCAGCCTCTGCTTAAAAAGCTCCAAAGAAGGAGGAGACTCCACCACACTCCCAGGCAGCGTATTCCACTGCCGGACAGCTCTGGCTGTCCTGAGGTTCAAGTGGAATCTCCTTTCCTGCAGCTTGCATCCATTGCTCCTTGCATCCATTGCTCCTTGTTGTAGTCCCTGGAGCAGCCCGCTCCCTCTTCGACATGACACCCCTTCAAATATTTAAACACGGCTAAGCCAATTATTCTGGGCTCACTGGAGCAGCAGAGGAGAAGGGATGGAGGGGCTCACGGATACACCGGGTGGTGAGTCAGCTGCCTGTGAGCTGAGATTGTGGGACACCCCACAGTTGAAGGGGGCACAGCTCAATAGCAGAGCCCATGCTTTGTATGGAGAAGGTCACCAGTCAGCTCCTGCCTTGTTTAAAAGGATCTTGGGAAGGACATCTGGCCAGAGCTGAAAGACATTGACTGCTCCCAAAATTCTGGCTGGGACATTGTGACAGTTGCAGTCGGGGGGGGGGGGGGAGAAAAACAGAATCTCAGCTCTAAAACTCTGCTGACCTTCTAGCAGAAGGGGAGGGCCAAGATCATGGATAAAAACTTTCCGGCACTCCAGATATTGATGGGCTGCAACTCTTAGCATGCCTCACTGTTGGCTAGAACTGCTGGGAATTGCAGTCCAAAAATATGAGGCAGGACCCATGATTCCTGTACCTGATATCAACAGACTAGCTCTACATGGGGGGGGGGGACATCATGCAGCCCTTTGGATGTTGTTGGACTGCAGCTCCCAGTAATCGCAGGCAGCACTGAGACATGCTGGGTGTTGCAGTCCACCAACATCACAAGGCTGCTTGACACCCACTCCAGACCTAAAGTAATTCATAGGAGTGGAGCAAGAATTAAGCTTCCTGCACTTTACCTCAAACATTCAATGAGCCAGAACCTTTGAACCAAATGGTAGAGTAGGACAGGGCAGAACGCCACCCCGCTGTGAGTGCAGAGTACAAAGTACAGGGAATTTCTTGCAGGGCTAGAGGCTGTGCAGCCCAGTCCTACCCATGGGTACTCAGAAGGCAACCCCATTACGATTCAGTGGTAGTTACTCCCTGGGAAATGTATGTAACAGGAATTGGGGATCTTGGGCTTGTGGACCAAATATGCCCCATAAAAAAGTCTGCATCTTCTCCTCATTCTCACAGATTTTGCAAATATAACTCCTGAAAACTATGCATTTTTTTTAAAAAAAAAATCTGCTGCCCAGTTAAGCAGGGGCACATTTTAACAGTGATTAATTGATTCAAGCTGCAGTCTTACACTGATTAAGCAGTTGTAAAAGACCCTCCTTCCACTTTTGAATAATTGGGTCATATATATGTATGTTTAAAACTCATTATTTTGCTCTACTAGTACTTACGAAATCTGGGCACGCTGTCCTCTCATGCATGAGGCAACACATACCAAGTAAATGGCTGCTGCTTAATCAGCTCCTCTTTTTTTTGGATTGCAAGCATGCTGGCTGGGGGATTCTGGTAGTTGCAATCCAAAAAAAAAAAGAACTTCTCCAGGCTCTGCACTTGCCCTATGAGAAATGTGACTGCACCTTTCCAAGCTTCTAGTTCCATTTCAAAACACTCAAATTCTGCATGAAGAGAATTCTGCAACCTTATTGACATCAAGTGAATTCTGTGACCTGAGGACCTGTAACACAAACTAAGGAAGAGTTAATAATGCGCCCATCTAGATTTATGGCTGTGTTTATTGCTGGTTGTTCACAGCACAGACCAGGCAACATCAGTGGGCAATTTCCAGCCCTGTAGATCTGCAAAGCATCAGGCAAGCCCAATGAAGAGGAAAATCCCACAGGCTCTGATTGCTGCAAAGCCAAGAGGACAGGATTGGCCTTTCCCAGCTGTCATGTTCCCCCACCCTCCTGCCTCCACGCCCCTCGCTTGGCAGATGGGCTGTTATTGCAAATCCCAGAAAACAGCTCCATGCGTGTTGGACCAGCGCAAGGCAAACAAGCGGTCCCTTTGTTCCTCCTCCCTACCCTGATGTTTGGGAGTGCAAGCTGACATGTCTGGCTGGGGGGAGTTGTTTACTCCCCAAAGGTCCAAGAGGCAAGAGGCCTGGACTTGGGGGAAGGTCGGGGGGATGTGGAAGAGAAGGCTGGAGCTCCCTCTGCCGGCAAGCATCTTCCAGTGCAAGCTGCACCCCAGTGCCGCAAAGCCCGGGCCTGCGGGGCTGACCTGGGCAGGCAAAGGGCAGCTCCTCAATTCTTCTCAAACTGCTATTCCCAGCATTCCTTGTCTTTCCCTGTGTTGGTTAAGGCTTCTGGGAGCTGCAGTGTGGAGGGTCTACCCCTGACTGGGAGTTTAAATTTTAGCCCAGCCTTCGCCAACTGGGCAGCCTTGCCTGGCCAAACGGATCTATCCGGGCATCTGAAGGAGCGGATGGGGATCCACAAAAGCATAACCCCTGTTGGCTGAAAGGCTATTGGCCCAAGATTTATATGTTAATGCAAAGATAGATTTTGCAAAGTCTCCAGAAATGCTATCGCTGAGCACTATGGATAAAAATCTGGAATATAAATATGGACT
The DNA here is from genome assembly GCA_030412105.1 of Cyclura pinguis. Taxonomy (NCBI): domain Eukaryota; kingdom Metazoa; phylum Chordata; class Lepidosauria; order Squamata; family Iguanidae; genus Cyclura; species Cyclura pinguis. Next base: position 4,362,468 of record CM059602.1, read on the forward strand.
CCCTCTTCATTTTATTATAACAGCTGCAAGTATATTGTCTGTTCAAACCTGGAAATGTAGTCCCGCCTACAGAAGACTGGGCTGTTAGTTTGTTCAGCAACCTTAACAGCCCAGTCTTCTGTGTTTTAGTAAGTTGTTGTTTAGTGTTCTAGCTAGTTAGCATTTAATGTCTTCGCTTAGTGCGTTATTTTTCTCTTTGCTTTTTTCTCCAAATATATATTTCTCAGATGTTGATTGTGATTTTGACAGTGAATTAGATTTCTTATTTTAAAAATAATTTTAAAAAAAGAATCCAAGCAAGTTTAGAGCCAAAGTTTGTTAAAAAAAAAAATAAACAAACAGAAAAGCCTTTTTTGGTCCTCAGACAAACCCAGGAGGGAGCAATGGCGCTTAAAATAACATTTCAAATGGGAACTTATGGGCACCATCCCACATTTCCACAGGGCTCGCTTTGCCTTTTTAAGGGTGAAATTTCTGAGTCAAGGGACTTTACTGGCAGAGAGCTTTGTGGGAAAGACAGAGGCTGAAGTGGACCACTCTTTGCCCATCTCTGATTTAACAGAACACTTTGCACACAAAGGACATGAGATTTAGGCCATTTCTACCCTACCCTGTTATAGTGCTATTATTCCACTTTCCACATCCCAGGGAATTCTGGGGTTTGTATTTACTGAAGCCCAAGAGCTCTCTGGCTGGTAATTCTAAAGGCCGCTCCCTAAACTATAAACCCCAGGATTCCATAGGATGCTGAAAGTGGAATAATAGCACTGTAACAGTGTAGTGTGGAAATGGTCCTAAACTGTTGTTTCTGAGTGATTTTTGGTAGGAAAGTGCTCTTCTGGATGGTCTAGCTAATGGGAAAAACAGACCCCCCACTCCCTAGAGATGCAGAGCTGCAAAGGATCAAAGGAGTTGCCTCGTCCACCACCACCGGCCACTACAGAAATGCCCCAGGCCTGCTTCTCCTCTCGTTCACATTTAGACCTCCCCTTCCCCATGAAAGGAAAGGCTAAAGCAACTCCCTTCCAATCTTCCACCCTCCAGATGTATGGGACTACAACTCCTAAAAAACCCCAGCCAGCTTCTGGCCAAGTGGTTCTGGGACTTGTAGTCCAACACAGCAGGAAGCTCTCAGACTGTGGGTAGCCACATTATAAACTGATGAGGGGTGTGTGTGTTAAATTTCCATGTACATATACAGGTTGAGCCTCCCTTATCCAAAATGCTTGGGACCAGAAGTGTTCCATATTTCAGATGTTTTCAGATTTTGGAATATAGTACCTTTTTGGAATAGTCTCACGTCTTGTTTGTTGTCTCCTTGTGTTGTGTATGAGACGCGAGACTGGAGAGATACTGAGAGTCTATGAAATGGTGGGAATCCAAGCATAGTGCTCAGTGCGAATTCATACCTCCCGCCATTTCAGAGATTCTGATTCTCTGTCTTTTTGCCACCAGCTGCCTGCTTCTGCCTTCAAGGCTTCAATGGCTTCGGCCCTCCTGCTTGTTCGTTTCTCAGCCCCCACTCTCTCTTTTTTGTGTGCATGTTCCCTTGCAGCAGGGGCAGAAGAAGGAGAGAAATAACTTTTCGCCCCAGGAGTGCTAGATTTCTCCTTGCAGAGAGGGTGGGTGAAGTTCTCTTGCTATTGTTTACATCTACCATGGTGGTGAGGGGATGTGCACTCTGCTGGGAGTGTTATTTGCAGCCTCCCAGGGCCTCCCAAATTGGTTTTTTTTGGGGGGCTGAGGAATGGAAACTAGGCCTAAATACCCTAAAGGTACCAAATCCCACCTGATTTTGGAAGCTTAGCAAGGCCACCTCTGGTTAGTACTTGGATGGGAGACCACCAACAAAGACCAGGGGCTGTAGGCTATGTTTCAGAGGAAGGAACTGGCAAAACCACCTCTGAGGATTCCTTGCCTGAGAAAACCCTATGGAATTCATGGGATCACCATAAGTCAACAAGTGACTTGAAGACACACATACAAGCACTGGGCCATTTTAGGCTCAGAACAGTCACTCAGTTACTTACTGTTGGAAAGAAAGCCTCGCTTGGGCCTCAGAGATGTCCCAAATAGGGGCAAAATTGTGCCTCATGTGTGGCAGGGGCATTTGGCAGTATTTAGGAACGGTACTTTGCGTTAGCGTGGTGTGTAAGAGAGCCAGCATGGTGTAGTGGTTTGAACATTGGACCCCAATCCTGGAGACCAGGGTTTGATTCCCCATTTGGCCAGAGAAACCCACTGGGCAACCTTGGGCAGATCACACACTCTCAGCCCCAGAAAACCTCACAGTAGGGTCACCGTAGGGTCGCCATAAGTCAGAAATGACTTGAAGGCACACAACAACAACAGGGACAAAAAAATGAAATGTTTCTCAAGGGTACAATATGAGGTGTAGCCCTCCAAGGTACCCTGGGCCGGGGAGGAATGACCATTGCCCTCTGCAAACTGGGAGTTGTCCCTAGGCAGAGGTGCATTTTTGGATTGTCTCCTTCTCTGTCCCGGGCCTCCAGAGCTTACCCAACCCTCCTCCACCAAAGCCATTTCCGCACTCGACTGTTATAGTGCTTATTATTCCACTTTCAGCCTCCTATGGAATCCTGGGGTTTGCAGTTTAGGGAGCGGCCTCAAAGGCCATCCTGCAAACCCCAGGATTCCACAGGATGTTGAAAGGGCAATAATAGTGCTATAACAGTCTGGTGCGGAAATGGCCACAGACAAGACTTCCAGAGGTGTCACAGTGGGCCAGGAGTTCCAGACCGCATGCCTCCCTCCTGCCACATCTTTCATACCATGGACCCGTTGCCACCACACAATTAATCCGGTGATGCCAAAGAAAACGAAGATCCCTCCCAGGACGGTCTTCCACTCGTTGGTGGGCTTGTTCATCTCTGCATAAGTCTGGTGGAACTTCAGTCGGTACACTGCAAGGCAAGCGGGAAAGGACTCACATCATGCCTCTCGCCTGCTGAGGCTCTCCGTTCCCACCCATGCTGACTAGAGGTGTATCTACACTGCATAATTATAGTACTTTTATACCACTGCTGTGCCTCTCTCCCACAGAATGCTGGGATTTGTCGTTATGAGAAGGGCTTAGAATTCTCTGCAATGGTGTCTCAGCCTTTGGTTTTCCAGATGTTTTAAACATCAGCTCCCAGAATCCTCGGCCACTGGGCAATCTGTCTGGAGTTTCTGGGAAGTGGAGTTCCAAACATATGGAGGATTAAAGTTTGAGAACCAGTGTCCTGGAGAGCTCTAGTGCTCTGCCCGGGATCTTAGCACCAGGGTTCTCTGGCAGAGAATTGAGAGAGCCCGAATGATGCAGTGATTTGAGCATTGGGCTACGACTCGGTTGATCACGATGCAAATCCCTGCTCGAGCATGGAAACCCACCGGGTGACCTTGAGGAAGTCACACTCTCTCAGCCTCTTCTTCTGAAGAACACTTGCCAAGAAAACTCCCCATGATAGGGTTGCCATAAGTCGGAAATGACTTGGAGGCACACAACAACAAAAAGCAGAGAATTGTAAGTGTCTCAGCAAACCACAAATCCCAATATTCCATACAGTGGAGCCATGGCGCTTAAAGTGGTCTCGTAGTGCTGTAACTGCATACTGTGGCCACCTCACATTCATGGCTGGAGTGCAAATCCCAGAATCCCTCGGCCAGTGTGTCACAGCTGTGCCAGTTCCCAGACTCTAGAGGCTACAATCCAGAAGACTTAGGGCCTTTCTGCCCTACACTCTTATAGTGGTATTTTTCCACTTTCAACATCCTGTGGCATTCTGGGGTTTGTAGTTTACTGAGGCCAAAGAGCTCTCTGGCTGAGAATCCTAAATGGCCCTCCCTAACCTGCAAACCCCAGGATTCCATAGGAGGTTGAAAGTGGAATAATAGCACTATAACAGTTTAGTGCAGAAAGGCCCTTATTCTTTGCTTCGTCTACCACAGCCACCTTGGTTAGCCAGGCTTCCTCCCAGTTTCCTTCTAGCACCTTCTTTGAGACCCATTCCTCGACTAAAAACTTTCCTGCTTTGTCTTAACTTCAACCCATCAGCCGTCTTTTTGCCACCCTCAGACTCTGCCTGCCAGTGGATGCCCCAGTTCTACTCATTTATGAAATCCCACCCTCCATCTTTTCCGTCTAATACAGATTCCTTCCACAGATCTGAAACATTCTGCCCCCCAAAGCATGAGCGTGGAAAATTTTCCCTTTTAGACTACAACTGCCAGAATCCCCCAGCATGGTGGCTGGTGGATCATGGATAGCCTAGTCTGAAAAATAAGTTATCCTAGCTCTGCCTGAACATTTCTTTGCGCAAGCAACAGATTTGCTCACATTTTTGCATCCGTCGTATTGACCAAGATCCTCCCGCGTGAAGCAGGGAGAGTGTAACACTCTATCTGTACAGTTTTAAGTCCTCCCTCCTCCCCAATAGCTGGGGAAGGTCCCTTCTGCTGCCTGTTACCAGCAGGAAGGAGAGGGAGGAGAAGGCAATTCAAATGAGGACGAAGAGGTTGGTCTACGCTTGGAGCAGGAAGGAAACAAGAGTGTGCTGAGAAGTGGAGCCCATCTTCCATTCCCTTCCCCTTGGATCCCAAACCAGATGCGTCTTTTTCCTCTGAGTTGCCTCCTACTGTCTTCTCTCCCCACCAGTAAGCAGCAGCACGAACTGCTCCTCCCAGGGCCTGACAGCTGCACAACGTGGGAAATATTGGATGAGGCATAAAGAGACCTATGTGCACACTTGGGTGGGTGCACTTCACAAACAGGAGGCCACTCGATATTGCTTAAAAAAAATAACAGAGGCCATCTCTGCACTAGACTGTCCTAGTGCTATTATCCCACTTTCAACATCCTATGGAATCCCGGGGTTTGCAGTTTAGGGAGGGGCCTTTGAGGCCCCTCCCTAAACTGCAAACCCCGGGATTCCATAGGACGTTGAAAGTGGGATAATAGCACTAGACCAGTCTACTGCAGAAATGGTCAGAGTTTAAAGACACAACTTCAGAATCCCATACTAGAAGCTGCAGACGTTAAAAAATGTTTCCAAGCTCTGCCCCCACAAATGTTGTTGCTGATGATGTTTGTAGAGTTGATCTGACTCTACCAGTAGCCCATGCCCCTAATTCCTCATAGCCTTGCCAAGTTGGAAGCATCTCCCACAACCCAAGGAGGCAATGTTGCTGCTACGTACAGGCCACTTTCTCCTCCTTGCTCAGCTGTGTCCAGGAGCCTTTCTCCTTCTCCTTGAGGGCCTTCTGCGTGGCATCCAGCTCCTTGTGGTAGGGTTTATCAGGAAGCGGGTAGCTGCGTTTGTCATAGTAGAGGGGCACAGAGAGATCCTCTTGGGTAGTGACTAGCAAGCAAGAGAGAAACAGCAAAGAGAAAAGTCAGCATGGCCAGGGCATGGCTCCAAACCCAACCCAGAGAGTTGGAAGGGACCTCAAGAGGTCATCCATTCCAAACACCAGCAGTGCAGGAAAGTCACCATTGCAAAACCCCTACCAGGTGGCCATCCAACTCTCACACGGCAGTTTGTTCTGCCATCACAAACAGCTCATATTATCTCTTCTTGTGGGTACTCAAGCAATTTCTGCAGTACACTGTAATAGTGCTATTATTCCACTTTCAACAGCCTGTGGGATTCTGAGGTTTGTAGTTTCCTGAGGCCAAAGAGCTCTCTGACTGAGAATTCTAAAGGCCCCTCGCTAAACTGCAAACCCCGGGATTCCATAGGAAGTTGAAAGCGGAACAATAGCACTATAACAGGGTGATGCGGAAATGGCCTCAGACCCAGGACAGACAGAAGCAAGTCCTTCTTCATTTAGAGTGTGACACACAGAGAGAACTTGCTGCTACCAGATGCAGTGACAACCACACAGAACCTGGAAAATTCTCTTTTTGGACTGGGAGTTGTAGTCCAAAAAAAGAAAACTTTCTAAACTCTGGGCCAATTTAAGGAAGAGATGCTATCTGAAAATGATATTACTTAAATGGAAATTGCAAATTTTGAGTAGGTATATCTCTAAATATATGCATCATCATCATCATCATCATCATCATCATCATCATCATCATTATTATATCCAGCTTTGCTCCCAAAATTGGGACTCAAAGCAGTTCACTACTTAAAAAACAATACAATTAAAAACATCCAAAAAGTGAATAATTGAAACAGAACTAAACTATTTACAGCATTAAAACAATTCACACTTTGGTTTAAAGAATAAAATGCAATTAAAATGATGAAAAGTTCTTAAAAACAGCTCAGTTCAAACAGGCGATGTATTGCAGATGTGCACAAAAAAAGACCTGCTGTGTACATGTCTTCCAGATCAGCAAGCAGGCAATGCAGGATTACAATTTAATCAGCAAAGTTCACTTCTATTCCCTGCAACCTAAATCAAGATAACTGGTGTGTTTTCCCCTAAGCATGTTGATAGGCTTTCCCTGTGCCAAGAGCTTTGCACTGTGGTCAGCTCTGCCTAGTGAAGGGTCACTATACTTATTTCACAGACATTTCCAGCACTGATTAATCACAGTATTATTGTTGCATTTCATTCCCCTTTCATTGGGGAGGCACACTCTGGGGTTCAGAGAACCATTTTTTACTTCCTGCAACAACTTGGAAGAACAACACTTTGCTGTAATAGCTATCACTCCGTCTCTCCTGGGCTGGCCGGCTCAGCAGGACTCACAGCCCAATTTCTCAGCACCACAAATCCTGCAGCCCCCATAAACATTGGTGGAAAGATCTCATTAGCTTACCCCCTTCTCGCAGGCTTCCTAATTCAAGCCAATTAATTCCCCATCATCACGTGGAGGTACTGGCATTGCAGGTGGACCCCGCAAGTCAGCCACGATTTGGGGTAACAATGCCACTCTTTTGCAGGGTGGCCGTGCTGTTCCAGTGTTGGTTTAAACTCAAAGAACAGACGCCGTCTTGGGGTAAATTAATTTAACACTGGGAATGGTGGAGTACTTTGGCAACACATAACAATCTTTCTCAGTCACTGTCCTTGTTACTGGATCAGGGTGTTACAAGCACATCCCTGTTTCCATTTGTGAAATGCTAAAGATGGTGGTTACGTGCCGCCCGTATTGGGGGTGGGAGAGAAATCTTCTTTTTCACTGTTTCCTTTGTTGCCTCTTGTACTTCTTTGAAGTATATTATTAACAGTGTGGGGTTTTCTCCCCCTAATTATATAGTGTTGGAATAGCATTACTGTCTTTGTCATGTACAGCACCTATAGTTATTAGATCCCCAGTGTGTGCATGTACATGTCAGAGCTTGGAAAAGTTACTCTTTCTGAGTACAGCCCTTCCAAATCTTCCAGGCAGCACTGGGTGGGTGGGGGGTATCTAATCCGAAAATCAACTCTCCCAAGCTTGTGTGTGTATGTGTGTGTGTGTATATACATATTAATTCATTAATATCCATTATATTTCTATCCTATAGAAATCAAACAGCTGGTAATACACAATATATATGGATGCTTGGATAGACAGACAGATAAATAGATAGTTTACAAGTGATGGTGTATGTACACAATTGTACTTGATATAATTATGTGGTTAATTTGGGGAGGCTGGGTGGTAGGGGCTTAATTGCACGTTATTGCCGAGTGCTAAAAAGAATGTTTAAAATAGGGGGAGAGAAAAAAGAAACAGCATGTGGTGTGTATTTGTGAATGATCTGTTGCACCTGCACATTTGTTGCACTACAGTACCCAGAATCCCCAGCTAAGCATGGCCACAGAGTGGCTAGGGAATACAACATGCACAAATATACACACTCAGAAACTTACCTTTTGGATGACAGCCTGGCTGTCATCCAAAGGATAAGTTTTCTAAGTGTGTGGGTGTATTGGACTGCACCTCCAGTTTTATGGGACTATAACTCCCATCTCCCCGGCTAACACAGCCACATGCTGGCAAAGGCATTTTCAGAAAGTAACTTTTCCTGGCTCTGGTGTGTCTCTGATGGATATTTTGTTCCTCCAGTTTTATCCCTGATCAAGAAGCCGCACAAATATCAGGAAGAACTCCCAGATTCTAAGAACTGTTTCACAGTGGAACACATTTCCTCAGTAAATGGTGGACTCTCCTTTCTTAAACAGAAGTAGATGGCCACCCCTCAGCGTGCTTGAAATGGGGAACCCTGCAATGGCAGAGGGCTGGGCTAGATGAACGTTAGGGACACTCCCAATTCTATAATCCTTTTTTTCCCCTTCAATCTGAAAAAGCCAGAGGGCTTCCGCAGCAAGGAGCCCAACTGACTAGTCAGGCACCAGCATCCTTTTGTGGGCACGCAAGGAAAAAAAGCTCAATTTGCACCAGCCAGGTGGTGTGGCTGTTGTTGGTGTCATCATCATTAATCATCACCATCATCCTCCCACTTGGCTCTAATCTTGGGATGCGAGACAGCTTGCAACAGTTAAAATAAACATAGCAAAAATTCACAGCATACAAAATTCAAGAGCAATTAAACTACCATAAACCACTGTTCTAAAAGGTTTTCACTGTTCTAAAAGGTTTTTGAAATGTATCTAACGTGTTTTAATAGTCCGTTCACTGCAGTAAAGTGATGGTGGCTTATGGCTAACTATCATAAACTTCACTGGGAGCCAGAGGGATGCAGAAATTTGAGTGTTGGACACTGCAAGGCCAGGGACCAGTCCCTCCTCGGCCACGGTAAGCCAGTGGGTGACCTTAGGCAGGTCACACTTTCTCAGCCTCAGAGTAAGGTAAAGGCCAACCCCCTCTGAACAAATTCTGCCAAGAAAATCCTGTGCCAGGGTCGCCTTAGGGTTGCTATAAATTGGAAATGACTTTAAGGTACACAGCAACGACAAAGAAACATAAGCTATTAAACAGCAACAATAACAACAACCAAATAAAAGTCCAACACAATATGCAAAGCCTGTTTCCCCTAAAGAAATCAGTTCTCAAAGGTGAGCTGGAATAAAAGATGTCGAAAGATACTAAGGTGGGTAGCAGCATAGCCTCTCTATGAAGGGAGTCGGAGAATCTAAGACCGCCCACCAAAAAGGCCCTGGCTCCTATGTTCCCACCGAATACGCTCATGGGGGTGCACAGACAGGGAGAAGAGCCTTCCCAGGAGATCTCAAAACATGGACAGGTTTATATGAGACCATGTAGTCCCTCATCGGGCCTTTCCGCCCTACACTATTATAGTGCTATTATTCCACTTTCAACCTCCTATGGAATCCTGGGGTTTGCAGTTTAGGGAGAGGCCTTGAGCATTCCCAGCCAGAATGCTCTTGGGCCTCAGGAAACAACAAACCTCAGTTGCTCCTGAGCATCCTTTACAGGGGACCAGAACATGGGCTCCTTGGTTTTCTGAGTAGTTCAGGGCAATGAAACGCTTGGATAGATAACTAGAGCAACAATGGAGAAAGACTCATAATGAATGCAACTGAGCATGATGTAAGGACCATATTAGAACCTACTTTACAGCAGTGTGGGGAGCAAAGAAATGATTCTTTGCTGCCTCTTTTGCAGAGCTTTCCAAACTTTACATGTTGGTGACACACTTTTTTTAGACATGCACCATTTCGCGACACAGTAATTTTACCAGTAAACCAGAGGTTGAACTAACCCGTTATAAGAGATACAGACATAGAAATTGTAATAACAAAATGTATGAGGACACAATGTATCTCATGAAAATCTTTTACATATTTTTAAAAATACATGATTTCTAAATAATAACATACATTTCCAAGATTATAGGTGACACACCTACGCACTTCAAGCAACACACTAAGGTGCTGCAGCACACGATTTGAAAAGCCCCGCTCTGCCGCATCAGTTCAGTCTTGCCCAGTGCAGCTGTTCTGCGTCGTTAACGGGCGATTACATCCTAGACCTCGGACTGCCGAGGAAGAGCCCTCAGAAAAGCACTGTGACAAATTTGCTAAATACTCTGTGGAGAAAATTGCTTGGGTTCGTTCTGACCTGGACTCCACATTGAAGGTGGAGTCTGGGGAGGTTACTGAGGCATGTACTTGCCTGGTTTTGGTGGATGCGTTTCAGGTTCTTCAACATAATGATTCGGCCAAGTTGCTTGGAGAGGTGAGGCCAACCATGTGCTTGTTAGACCCCTGTCCCTGTCCAACTAATTAAAGCTGCCAGAGGAGGACTAGCCACTTGGGTGGTGAGGTAGTAAATGCTGCTTTGAAAGAGGGCTGTGTTCCAACCTCTCTAACAGAAGCAGCTGTAAGATCTCTCTTGAAAAAACCTCACTGGACCCCACTCCCCTAGGGAACTATCAGCCAGTCTCTAATCTCTCCTTTCTGAGTAAAGTCCTAAAGTGAGTGGTGGCAACACCAGGCTTTCCTGGATGGAACAGATTGCTTGCCCCCATCCAATCTGGGTCCAGGCCTGATTATGGGACAGAAACAGCCTCGGCTGCCTTGGTGGATGACCTACACTGGGAGTGGATGGGGAACTGGGCCCCCCTTAGTCCTCCTGGATCCCTCAGCAGCATTTGATACCATCAGCCACAGTATCCTTCTGGGTCATCTGACTGATGTGGGACCTGGGGGCATTGCTTTGCAGTGCTTCTGGTCTTTCTTGGCTGAATGTTCCCAGAGGAACTTGCTGTGGGACTGCTCTTCAGCCTTGAGGCCATTTGGCTGGGGGCCTCCACAGGGGTTAATACTGTCTCCCATGTTTTTCAACGTGTACATGAAGCCGCTGGGAGAGGTCAAGAGCAGCTTGAGGGTTGGGTGTCCTCACTACGCTCATGATACCCAGCTCTACCTCTCCTTCACAACTGATGCCAAAGAGGCTGTGGCACCACTGAATCATCCTCTCGATGCACTAAAGGACTGGATGAGGGTGAACAGACTGGGGCTTAACCCAGACAAGACAGAAGCGCTGCTGGTCAGCAGGAAAACCAGCCTGGGATTGGGATCACAGCCTGTTCTGGATGGGGTTGGTCTCCCTCTGAAAGATTGGCTTCATAGCTTGGGGGGCTCTTGAATCCAATGCTGCTCCTGGAAAGCCAGGCTGCTTGGTGGCCAGGAGAGTCTTTGCCCAGCTTTGGCTGGTGTGTCCACTGCACCCCTTCTTGGGGAAGGCACATCTGGCCACAGTGGGTCATGCCTTAGTTGCCTCTCAGTTACACTACTGTAATGCACTCTACATTCTCCTCGACAATGGTTCAGAAGCTGCAGCTAATGTAAAATGCTGCAGCCAGTTTGGTGCCAAGTGTGCATTTTAGAGATGATATAACACCGGTCTTGCAAGACTTGCACTGGCTTCCAATTTGCTTCAGTTCGAGGAGCTGATGTTCAGTTCAAGAAGCTCATCAGTACCTTCTTATGTTGACCTACAAAGTCCTGAATGACTTGAGGCCAAGATATCTGAAAAACCACCTCCTCCCATGTGAGCCTGCCAGAAATTTGGTTCAGAGGAGGCCCTTTTGTGTGTCCCAACACCTCATGAAGTTAGCTTAGTGGGTACATATAACATGGCTTTCTCTGTAGCAGCACCTCAACTGTGGAACTCCCTGCCCAAGGAAGTTGGGCTAGCCCCATCTCTTGTAAGCTTCTGGTGGGCAACCCAAACAGTGCTGTTCTGCATGGCATCCAGTGATTGAAACTGCTGCTTATAACTGTTTCAAAACTGAATTCTAGGACTGCTTTTAGACTGCTTTCAGGAGTTTTGGAAGTGTATTTCAATGTGTTTTAAAATTATTTGTATTGTTTTAATGCCCTGGGAGCCCTTGTGGGTTGGGATGTGGTACAGAAATACTTTGAATAAATAATAAATCATTAATTTAAAAATAGCCGGGGCATTTCTTACCATGCCCGCCGTGCTCGTGAGCTGTTCGGACAGCAGCAGCACCAAGGACTCCTCTTCTGGTCAAGAGCCCCAAGCGCATGGATGTCAGTGACAGCATCTGCAGGGAAGAAGCAAAGACACAATCTATTTGAAGCAAGTGAGAAGGAGCCGTAACGCCACACCAAAGCAGAAGGTATCAACTCAGGTGGGCTTGAAAGCACAGACCCCACAGCACTCCATTAGCACTCTGAATGGTGAACCTTGGGAAACCAAATCCTCCCATGTGTGAAAACGAATCATTCCTGTTGTGTCTCAAAACACGAGTCTCCTGCTTTGGCCCAACTCTGAAGGCAGGCAAAAAAATGTATTTGGGAAGGGCTTCTGGGCTACAGTAAGGAGTTGGAGCCACATTTCCCCCTCCCGTGCAATTAGCCACGGTTTCTGGTAATTGTGGTTTGTTGCTTAAGCCACAAGCTGCACCAGAGATGATCAAACAAGCCATGGTTTGTCTTCCTTGCTTCTGATTTCTTTCCATCCCCTATCCTGCTTTTGTCAGATTCTGTTTTCGGGTAAGGAAAGAATTGGGGAAACAAGCCAATGATAAGCAAAGGAGATCTAACAAGGTGACGGAACAAGCCATGGTTTAAACAAACCAGATTGTGTGAGCCAAGAACAAACCATGGGTTCAGACAGTGTCCTGGGACTGCCTCTGAACATGAGAGACATGGGGTGGGATCTCTGGGGGGGGGCTCTTTTGCACAGGGGGAAGGTTATTTTCCCATGATCTGAAAGGCCTGGAAACCATATGCCTTATGAGGAGCGGCTTAGGAAGCTGGGGATGTCTTGCCTGGAGAAGGTTGAGAGATGATAGCATTGCTATGTTTATGTATTTGGAAGGATGTCATATGCAGAATGGGGCAAGCTTGTTTCCTGCTGCTTCGGAGACTAGGACACGGAGCCATGGCTTCAAAGTTGAAGAAAACAGATTCCACCTAAATGTTAGAAAGAACTTCCTGGCAGTAAACCTTTCAGCAGTGGAATACATTGCTGCCTGGGAGTGTGGTGGAGTCTCCTTCTTTGGAAGTTTTTAAAAAGAGGCTGGATGGCCATCTGTCAAAGGGAGTGCTTTCATTGTGTCTTCCTGCCTGGCAGAAGGGGGTTGGACTGGATGGCCTTTAGGGTCTCTTCCAACTGTAGGATTCTATAGCCATTTCCTCACTAGACTTTTATAGCGCTATGATTCCACTTGAAACATCCTATGGAATCCTGGGGTCTGCAGTTTTGGGAGGGGCCAGCCGGCCCCTCCCAAAACTGCAAACCCCAGGATTCCATAGGATGTTTCAAGTGGAATCATAGTGCTATAAAAGTCTAGTGCAGAAATGGCCTATGATTCTGTGATTCTAAACCTGACAGAAAAAGGCTTTATCCCAATCAGAGCTTAGAAATATACTGTTTAAGAAGTAACTAGTTTCCATTACCTGCTACAGTGCTTGAACCCACTGTTGTTACTTTTTACAATGCTGGAAAAAAAGCCAACCTTCCGCCTTGCTTTTCTGTTACTTTACTTTTTAAAGAGATAAAACCTTAGGATTGACAAATAGTATAAAACTTCTAAAAATCCTATTAAAATGCTTTCACACGGTAACTTTTGACTAGCAACTAGTAACTAGTCCCTTCAATAAAGTCAGTTCACTTCTACTCATTATTATACTTTTGCAATACGGCTCCATTCTGCCCGCATCCACTGAAAAAAGTAATTAGCTGTAAGTAGCTGCATTACCTGTAACATTACTTCCAAGCTCTTGTCCCTATAGTTCCCTTCCAGATCTACAGAAAGTTACTTTTCAAACTATAACTCCCAGCATCTTAATTAGTTTTGCTGCTTGGCAGTTTGGGAGAGTTGTAGTGCAAAAGAGACAACATTTGAAAGCACTGTATCTTTGTGGGGGGTGAAACTGCAGTGGGAGGCAAAGGCCAAACAAGCCTCTATTCCCCCTGCTTTATATATACCATGTATATTTAGAGAGCATATCAGAAAAGGGCTAGTTCCTTTAAGGTCCAGATTTGTGTGTGGAAGGCATTCTACAATATAACACTAGAAGCTGGATTGCACAAAGTTATTATTCCATAACAGTTCGCCCTCCACTTACAGAGCGCTTTCCGCACTAGAGTGTTATAGTGCTATGATTCCACTTGAAACATCCTATGGAATCCTGGGGTTTGCAGTTTCGGGAGGGGCCAGCTGGCCCCTCCCGAAACTGCAAACCCCAGGATTCCATAGGATGTTTCAAGTGGAATCATAGCACTATAACACTCTAGTGTGGAAAGGGGCCAGGTTTCACTTTCATGGATTTGATTATTTGCAAGTTTCTCCAACCTCTGCCCCTCTGCACCTGAGGCACTTCTTTTCCAGGGGAACCTTCCCTCTCAGGGGCTCCGATCAGGCCATGCAACCCTTTAAAAACCCACCTCTGGTCTTCCTCCTCCACCACCAGCCACTGCCTGGCCAGCTAAAAATGACTCACAGCCCAATTTCTCAGCAAACCCTCTCCCGATGCCCCCTACAACCAAGGAAGGAGAAGAGTGCGAGAGGAAATACAGGGCCAACATGTCTACCTCCCCTTTTCCCTCTCCTTTCCCCGACCTGGTTTGGATCTCGGTGCCTCCTCTCCCCACCATGCCTCAGCCTCCTTTGCACAGACACATTTCAATATTTGTGTTTTTTTCCAATTTTGTGGGGGTCCTGTGTCCCTAACCCTAGAGAATGTGGAGGGCAACTGCAGCGTATTCTCCAAGCGTCCCAGTTGGGCAGGCATACTCCTGATTAATCCTGCCACCCCACTTTTTCAGCTGCTTTTAAAACGTCCTAGTTCTTCTCTCCTCCTCCCACTTTCCCCCTTTGTCCACAGCCTACTTCAGTTGCTGCAAACTGAGCTCAAAAGGGGAAAAGTCGTTTGTTCTCAGTTAATGCAGCAGGGCAGAGTTTTGCCCTTCGCTCTAGGCTCAGGCAAAAGCAAACTGCTGCAGCCTCTCCCGGCTCGTGTGTTCTTCCTCATTAATAATTTCTGCCACAGTGACCTCACTCCGACGTTGCTTGACCACATGTGTTGGAGGGTGTGGTACCACAGAACCTCAGTATTTAGAGAATGTCTATCCCATATTACCATATGCTGAGAATAAGCAAGATCTCTCTCTCTCTCTGACAGACACATACACACACACATACAGGATAGGGCTGTCCACTCCTCACTGGGGTCAGACTGTTTGACATTGGTCTGATCCACAATAAACAGTCCCCATGTGAAACATCAGACCTGCATCACAGAATCAGAGAGTCGGAAGAGACCCCAAGGTTGAGGTAGAGACATCTAAGACCCTGTGCCCTTCCCGCAAACCCTTTACTAAAGTTGCTTTTCCTCCCACTGTTGCTCTCTGGCACTACCTGGCCTGCTCTCTCTATAACACTTGGGCTGTTCTCCCCAGCACTTGCTGAATTCCTGCCCTGAATAATACTGTCTCCCTCCCCGCCCAGTCCTAGATCAGTCCTAGATGGCTGGGGAGAGAGTGTTTTTGGACCCACAGGCCTTCTGACGGATGCTACAGAACAGTCTTCTGTGGGTCTGGGCTTTCCAGTTGTGTTGGGCTGCAGTCTCCACCATCCACAGCCAGCAATGACCAATAGGATGGGAACTGTAGTTCAACACATCCGGGTGGCAACAAGCAGGCCGCTGAAGAAGCTCTGGGGATCTCAGTTCCCTGGTCAGTCCCACCTGGTGGGATGGGCAGCTGGGTGGTGCCCGCCATGGGTCCCCGGAGAAACCGACACCTGACCTGGCCAAGTGTCCCTGATTAAGGGATGTGCCTTTCTTTCATGTGGCCCCAGAAAAAGAAGCTGCTTCCATCCAGGCCTGGTGGGGCATGGAGTGTGCTAGGTCTGGTTGTTGGAGGGCAGGACCGGGAGAGGGAGAGAAAGAGAGATCTCCCCATCTGGTTGCATGCGTAATGCAACTCTCCAATATTTCACAGACACAAATCAGGACGTGCGGCCGGGCAACACTGGAGCACGGCCAAGACGGCAAAAGTTACTAAGGAGGAAGAACAGACAAGTGTGGAGAAGCTGCAAGGGTTTGCTTTTGCCTGAGCCTCCTGGGAAGGGTGAAATCTGCCCCTTCCTCTCCTCTCTGCCCTGCTGTGAGTTAAGTGCCTGCAAACTCCTTGGACACTCTGAACTCACTTTGCGGCGACTGAAGCCAGGCAAGGAAGGAGGGAGCAAGCAGGAGGAGGAGAAAGACACTGGGACATTTTACAAGCAGCTGGGAAAAGCAGGATGGCAGGGGCTGATCAGAGGCGTCCCTGCCAGTACGCGGGTGCCGGCGCCCTAGAGATTTGGGAAGGCAGGAACTTCACCCTGCGGCGTGCCCTTCAGAAGCCGCCCTTCTTCCGCCCGTCCTCGGCTCTTGCCCGTAAAACGCCGAGCAGCCCACCTCCCTCTCGGTCCTCCGGCCTCCCGGCTTCCCCTGGGCCTGGCTGGCCTCCAGCCACCAACTTCCAAGCAAGGTGGCCCCTCTCCGTCCGGCAGCAGCTGGACAACCGTCCTCTCTGACCTCCAGCCACGGGGGGGGGGGAGCTCCCAAGCGGAGGCAGGGAGGTGGGCACGGCCAGAGGGGAACGACAGCCACCCACGGTCTCAGGGGTGCCGAGGGGGACGCGGACGCCCCCCCCCCCACGCAGGGGCAGGAGGCAGATTGTGAAAGATTGTGGGCGAGGAGAACTCGGGCTGCCGCAGAAGGCGAGCAGACCAGCCAGGCTCGGCCCCAGGGAGGCAGGGGGGCCCAGCCTTGGTTCCTCTCTCCCCTGCCGCCTGCCTCAGAAAACCCGTTTGCCCTGAGGGGCACCCTGGGCCCTGCCCTCTCAGACCCCCACGAAGGCAAAGAAGGGTCGCCGGGGAAACCGCTCGGCCAACAAGGGAGCCCGGCGCCCAAGCGAAGGGGTCGAGCAGAAGGAAAACTAGGCTATGTCTGCACTGGACTGTTACAGCGCGATGATTCCACTCGCAACAGCCTCTGGAATCTTGGGGTTCGCAGTTTCGGGAGGGGCCGGCCGGCCCCTCCCGAAACTGCGAACCCCAGGATTCCAGAGGCTGTTGCGAGTGGAATCATCGCGCTGTAACAGTCCAGTGCGGAAAGAGTCCGGCAGAGCCGAGCAATCCCGCCTCAGGCTCCAAACGGCGGCCGTCTCCCCCCTCTGCCCGGCCGCGGGGCCTAGCCGGAGGGGCTCCTCCCCAGCCGGGGGGGCTTGGGAAAGCGTCAAAGCGAGCGGCCGGGCCCGGCGGCCGGGGCCTAAGCGGGCCGAGCCCGAGGGGCCCCGGCCGGGGGCGCCGGGGGGCACCTACCGTGGGGGCGAGAGCGGGGCCGGGGCCGCGGTGGGGCACGCAGGCGAAGCGACAGGCTGCCCGTCTCGCTCGCTGCCCGGAGGCTGGCGGCCGGCCAAGGCCCCCGCGGCCGCCGAGGGAGGGCGGGGGGACTCTTACGACGGAAGGGGCCCGGCCCAGGCGAGGGGGCGGACCGGACCCTTCGGCTCTCCCCTCCCGGCCTCCCAGGAGGAGGCGAAGCAGGCGGCGGCGGCGGCGGCGACGCCTCGGTCGAACGGTTCCCCCGGTTCGTGGGGCAACGGAGCCTTTTTGGAGGAGGGCGAGGGGGCTTTCTGAGGGACTGCTGAGAAAAAGAAAGAAAGAAAGAAAGAAAGAAAGAAAGAAAGAAAGAAAGAAAGAAAGGGTTGTGATAACAATTCGGGCCGTTGCCGCACTAGACGGTTATACTGCTATCATTCCGCTTTCAACCTCCGATGGACTCTTGGGGTTTGCGGTTTAGGAAGGGGAGGCCCTCTCCCCTCCAAGCCCCCTCCCTAAACTGCAAACCCCAGGATTCCATGGGAGGCTGAAAGCGGAATCATCGCGCTGTGAGCGCCGTGCGGAAAAGACCGTAGTCTTGGGTACTGAGAAGAAGCGCAAGAGGCGGTTTTTAAAGCGGGAGGTCAGATCTTAATCCTTTTGCTTGCAATCACCGGGATGAAAGCTGGAAGGGATTTTCTTCTGTTTCCATGTTCTTTCGCTTCCCTCCCCTATATTTCCAGTGCTTTTCAAACCTCTCTCTCTCTCTCCCTTTTTTCCTCACTGTAGCTGGTTTTTTCTTTTCTTTAAAGCAGTTGCACTTTTTCATGTCTTTGGGAGATTTCTGAATAAACAGCCTGGCGGGTTCGGGAGGCGCCAGGCGAGGGCTTCGTCCGAGCCGGACATCCCCCTCCTCCTTTTCTGGGCAAACAGATCCGGCGCGCTCCAAGCTAAGAGTCCTCGAAGCAGCGGCCAGAAGCAGAAGGGCAGCGCGTGGAAACAGCCCGCCTTCCTTTCCCTTCTTCTTCTTTTTTTTTTTTGGACTGTAGCTCCTGGAATCCTCAGCCAGCTGGGGCTTCTGGGCGTTGCAGTCCCCAAGAAAGGCGCGTTTCCAAGCTCTGGGAAGAGAGGGCCGGGCAAGGGAAAGGACAATGTCTGGAGGGCAAAGCGGGAAGCCCGGGCTGTCCTTCCCGAAGGCTGGAGTCCATTTGCAATTCCGTCTCCAAAGCGCTTTGCGATCGGCGTCGGGATCGCTCGTGCGGGGAGCCCTTTGTCTCTATTTCACCGAATGGGAAGCTGACGCTTAGGAAGACCCGGGGTTAAAGGGTCCTTAAAAAATAAAATAAAATAGAGAATATGCTAGAGCGCGAATGGTCATGGAGACTCAGCCCGCTGAAGCAGAAGCCTCGTGTGCCTCCCATGAACTTCGGATACTGGTTGTGATGTCCTGGTGGGGAAGGAAATCCGTACATGCTCAGAGTGCTCTTGTCTTTACTGTGACTGCCTTTATTTCCCACGACAATTGGTTAAATCGATCCTACAGACCCCAGAATGTGGCGAGGGCGGGAAGCAGGGAGGCCTCGATGCTCACCCCGAATGATGAGCTAAAACAACCGGGTAAAATGTAGTGGGATGCGTTGAGGAATTATTCTTCGTACAGCAGCTACTGTAGCTGGGCCCTCCTGAGAGCAACGAAGGCTGGGCACAGTCTCTCCCAGGCACAGCTACTTGCACTGGTTGCGCTGTTCACTTGGAGGTGAGGAGATGCTCTGCGTGCCAGATTGGTCCTTGTCAAGGGCGACTGAATGACAACCGAACGGGAGAAGTCGTTGTATCCCCTGGCTGTGCCCTTGGGCATGTTGATAGCCAAAGGACACTTGACTTGACCTGGGAGTTCCATTCTTTTTTTATATACATAATTTTATTAAGAGTTTTCTAAATACAATCAAAAAGAAAGAGAGAAAAAAAGGGAAAAAAAGAAGAAAGAACGAAGACATAGAAAGAAACAGAGCAAAAGAAAGTGTGGTTTTTGGCTTTCTTTTCAGCAGTTATACATACATATAATAGAATCAGACCTCTCTCTCCGTATGACTACATCATTCACTTCTTCCCCAACAACACCTTAGTAAATATCAAAAGCAAAAGTTACCAAATCATTTTGGTTTTTTCCTACTCTGATCAGAAATTTTCAACAACAGCTTCTTGCCGTGATTATGGAACCACTTCCTCTAACTTGGTGTCTTCCAAATGTGTTGCACTACAACTCCCAGAATCCCACAGCCAACTGGGAGACATAGTTCAGCATACCTAGAGAGATTTCCCCACCCGTACACACGCACGCATGGGAGCTAGTGTGATATAGTGGCTGGGCGTTGAACGCAACCCTGGAGACCAGTGTTCAATTCCATACTCAGCCATAGAAGTCCACTAGGTAACCTTGGGTGAGTCACATGCTCTCAGCCCACCTGATGGGTTCGCCTTAGGGTCACCATAAGTCAGAAGTGACTTCCAGGCACACAACAGCAACAATACACATGTGTACACACACACACACACACACACACACACACATATATACTTGGGGAAGGCTGATCAATCAGGGAAATCCATCCTTCTTTGGCCAGAAGTTAAACATTATAAAAGGAAAGGAAGTGCAAACTTTTTCAGAAAGTAAGCTTTATTATATACATTATAATACAAAAAAATAAAAAAGGGGGAAACCCAATACCCAATTCACATCTGTTCTGAATGGGGATGTCAAGTTATGCTCATTTCACAGGCCTCACCCACAAGACCTCTGAATGAACAGAGCAGGAACGAGAATTTAAAATTCCTGATCTCAAATTTAGACTCTAAATTCAGGGTGGGAGCCTCCGGGTGTTGCTGGACTGTGGCTCCCAGCATTCCTTACCATTGATTATGGCTGCTGGGAGTTGTGCAACAATGTCTAGGGAGCCACACAATTCTCACTATTGCAGTAAATGAAAACACGCAAGCCCTATTTGCAGTCCTGTACAGGACGTTAGCTGTAGTGAACGCAGCGTTGTCCCACCTACGCAGGGCCGTTGGGCTGCCTTTCCCCAAACCGCTGCAACTTAAGGCAACCCAGATGTGTTGGGCTACAATACCCATTATCCCCCACCTAGCATTCTGTGCTTCAGCATGTCAGTTTCAAAAGGCTCAATTATATGAATGAGGTGAAAGGAGGGAGGGTGAATCTCCTTTCTCTTCCACAGAGGGTCCAGATTACAGGGAACGTCTGAATGTTTTGCCTCTGTACTGAGACTCCATGCCTCTGTTCTAACAGTGGCCCAAAATCAGGGACAGCAAAAAAGCCAATGGGATTCTAGGCTGTGTCAGTTCTAGGCGGCATCAACAGGAGTATAGTGTCTAAGTTGAGGGAAGAAATAGTACCACTCTCTTCTGCTTTGGTCGGACCGTACATGGAATACTGGGTCCAGTTCTGGAAGAATATTGACAAGTTGGAACATGTCCAGACGAGAGGCACGGAAACCTGACAGAGTGGCTGATGGAGCTGGGGATGTTTGGCCTGGCGAAGAGAAGGTTACAAATTGTCATGATAGCCATGTTTAAGTATTTGAAAGGATGTCATATGGAAGATGGGACAAGCTCGATTTCTGCTGCTTCAGAGACTAGGACATGGAGCAATGGAGTTGAACTAGAGGAAAAATGTTGCTGCGCGACTGTCACGTGGCCGCCACAGATGTGCCAGCAAAAGCAAGGCCTGCGGTTGATTCTCCTGTCACGCAAAAAGCTGCCACACAGCAGTCCCATAAACAGTCCCAAGGAAGGCCTATGGGACAGCTTCACCCAAACCCATAATAAGTCATGTGATTGCTGTCCAGGTGCCTATTCTGGAAGGAGTCTGTGCAGCACCGATCCTTGAGGTGGGAGCAGGCTGCAAATGCATTTCCTTGTCTTTGTTCTTCCCAGCATCTTATGGAGGCTACACAGTGGTGTGCATCTGGTGATGCAGGTCCGTCTCTACTAGCATGTAGCCCTGTGGAGAAGAAAACCAAGATGCTAAGATTCTGCATGGCCCCTCCTTCCGTTTTTACAGCTTTTGTCAGCTTTGCAATTGATTTGTTTGGCATTTAGGTTTTTAAAAATTTGCTTCTTTTTTCCCCAAAAGCATTTGTAACCGTGAAGTGGTGGTGGTGGGACCAGTTATTGCAGGCATGATTATCAACTGTGTATAATTATGACCTGGCTGCAATTATTCCAGAGGATGCAAATGTGCAAACAGTGACTAGCAAAATGTCTACATCCTACTTATCCTTCCATTTTGAAATATGCTATTGTGTCTTGGGGGTGTAGAGACTCATCTTTCTGAGGAACTGCACAATTTCAGCTCTCCCCTGGGGGTCCACAATGTCTTTACAAGGGGTCTGCGAAGGCTTGAAGAAATGTTATAAGTTCAAAAGGAAGGAAGGAGGAAAGGGGAGGGGAGGGGAGGGGAGATGAACTGCGAGTCATACAGTGCAGAGCGGGCATCTTTTGCTGGCAATAGACATCGTTTGCACAAAGTTTCATTATAATATCTCAAACCATTCAAAAGTTATGAAAATAACTGTTTGATAGCAAAAAATGTACTCAGAACTTGCTGCTTCTGCATGCAGTGAGAACATGCAAGTGAATGATGCTGAGTGCACATACAGCCAGAAGCCACCTTGGTAATAGGAGTGTGTGCGTTTACTTATCTTTCAGTTCTCTTCAAATTAACAACTTTAAATAAATATTTGACACACTTTAGGGTTTTAAATCTTGTGTCCAGTCTTGGTGGTCTGTAATAACAAAATATATTTAAAGGAGGGTCCCTGGTAAAGAAAAGGTTAAGAATTGCTGCTCTAGGTAATAGTGCTGGGTGGAGTGGAAGACGGAGGGACAGAGGAAGACCACAATACAGACGGATTGACTCAACAAAGGAAGCTGGGGCCACCCTGACTTTGGCAGGCTTTAGGCCTTTTCACACTTATACCATTATAGCACTACGATTCCACTTTAACTGCCATGGCCGCATCTTATAGAATCCTGGGATCCATGGTTTTGGTGAGGCACTAGGAGTCTCTGGCTGAGAATTCGAAATGCTCCTCCCTAAACTGCAAATCCCAGGAATCCACAGGATCACAGAATCCTGCTCTTGCTTGTGCACGCTCTCTCTCTCTCTCTCTCTCTCTTTCTCTCGGCAAATACCTCATGCATCGAGACCTTGGGATTCATCACAGTAGCGCCACCGATGTCCGTAAGAAAAACTCCTTTCTTTAGGTTCTCTAGAGAAATACAAAGAATGGCCATAAGAGAAGAAGACAAAGGTCATCCTCTCTAAAGAAGGGGGAAAGGTGGAGTGAACATTTTAAACAGAGACAAAATCATTCGGGACTTACTGTTGACCCTCGATAAAGCGAACTGCCCAGCAAGTTTCAGAAGCTTCTCCAGAAGTGGTGCCTGCGTGACACAGAGAAGGCTGGAGTGAGTAGATGCAAAGGGTGAGGGACAAAGAGAGGCCCACCAGAAGCCATCTAGTCTGTCTGACTGGACACATGTTCTCTGGAGGGCAGTTCTAGCATTATGCAAGACACAATATGACAGTGCCCAAGATTCTGCATCGTTGCTGCATGTTGTAAAGCAGAGTTATGCATCGATTGTGCTATGCAACTCTTGGCTTGAATGGTAATGTTGCACAACTGAACCAAGACACCAGAGTGCAGCCAAGGGCAAAACCAGTTGCACATGTGCCTCCATGTACGATGCACAATGTGCATCTGCATGTGCCATGGCCCTTTACGTGCAACTCTGCTTCTGTAAACTCATAAGTGAACGCAGACATTAAGCGTAGGATAAAAATGTCCAATACCTTCCACAGGAGAAATTAAGCATGCACAACCCACCAACTCATATAATCTGATGTTGCTTCAAGCGACCTTGTGGGAAATTAAAACGATTGTCTGCTTTGTCAGTGTAAGAAATGCCATGTTTGGGTTCTCCTCCATTCAGTGGCTGGCATCCTCTGTTGCAATTATAGATCTTTAACTGTTCCATATTCACTAATATGTAGAGTACAGTAATCCCCCCTAATCTGCAGGGGACATGTTCCAGACCTCTCTGTGGATACCTGAATCCGTGGGTAGTACTGAACTCTCTAGCTTCATGGAAACCTTAGAGGGCCTTCATACTCCCGGATAGTATGAGGCTTGTCTATGGTCCCTGCAAAGCTAGAAACAGCTTTTGTGCCACCAGAGTAGCCCTTTGGTTTCACAGGGACCACAGAGAGAATTCATACTGTCCGGTAGTATGAAGCCTCTTTATGGTTCCTGTGAAGCTAGAGAGCTGCTTCCAGTGACACCGCAGCCATTTCATGTGGCGTGAGCAGGCTGTGTGGGTGCCATTGCCTGGATGCCAGTATTTTCCACTTAATGTTTTCAGACCATGGGTAACTGAAATCATGAAAAACAATACCATGGATGTAGGGGGCGGGATTACGGTACTGTAAGTGCTCCCTGATTTACCTTGACAGCTGGCAGCTACACTGAGCAAAGGAGGTCTGCCTTGCTGGCAGCTGGGATGCAGCAGGAGAATATTTCCAGTCAGCAAGTGAGGCTGCCACGAGGAATTGCAGTGGAGTCATGTGAGGAAGCTGGAAATATCATCTTGCTGTGCCAAAATTGGCTTTGTGTGGGTGCTGGCTATTGGGGGGTTCGGGCCGGGAGATATTACTTGGTTATGCATTTGTAACTAAAGAAATGATGTAAGATCCCAGGCATTGTTTGTTATTGATGGCACAGGCCACAAGCAGTTTCTATATCCCCAAGCGCAACATAGGGATTTCCCCTCTGACTAAAAAAAGTCAAATACGACCTAGTTCTCCCTGAGAGGGTTGCCCTGTGTGTGGACAACACAACTTCAGACAGTGAGAAAGGGGGGCATAGCTCTGAATTTCTCTCCAAAAACACACATACACACTGTCAAAATTCCCTACATGCAGAAATCTAGCATTTGCAGGGGAAATGCTCAGCTGGAACGCTTCTGCCATGACATGCTATTTTTCCTTTTTTTGAGAAGAGGAGCATTTATAGCTGCCCAGCTCTTATCTGAAGCGTACAGACCAAACACAAGTTTACTGTCTCAGTGGAAACGTACATACATAAATGTGTGCGTCATTATCTCATCTTCTTTTAAGAAGGTAATATTGTGCCCCGACTTGGACCCGTAACCTGTCTACAGATTCTACCCCCCGATGGCTGGTCCGTTAGGGAAAGTGAAGCTCTGTCACACACCCCACCCCCAAAATTTAGGCTACCCCCAGCTAGTACTCTCCCATCTGCTTCCTCGCTCATAGCCAGTCCAGGGGGTGGTAATACTTCCCCCTTCCAAAAAAAAAAGAAGCGTGATGGTGTGGAAGTCCACCAAACCAACATGAGAAACAGCTTTTCGGTTCGGTTAGGTATTAAATGCGCTGATGGCTAGGGACTTCCATGTCAGTGGCAACGGCAACTGGTTCAGTTGACCGGACCATCAACGGAGCTGTCCAAGGTGCTGACCTTGTCTTTTGGAGACCAGGTTCAGAACACTGAATAGCTCGCTGCCCAACTCAACAGGGACGCCACTGGGTCAGTGTCAAGGACCTGTACTGTGTTGTCATCCTAAGAGAGGAGGAAGGGGGCAAAACTCAAGCAGTGGGCCCGACCTACTGCTGACCTTGACCTTGGCTTCCCCTTCTCATGGCTACCTTCCCCTACCACTCCTGATGGGTACCAACCAGTGATGTATTTAAGCCTTTAACTCCAAGTCTCAAGTCAAGTCTCAAGTCTCTACCTTCAAGTCAAGTCTCAAGTCCTTGAAGACACTTTCAAGTCAAGTCTCAAGTCCCTGAAGACACTTTCAAGTCAAGTCTCAAGTCTGGGAGCCAACTTTATACCCCAACCTGTATTCCAGAATTTTTGGGCAGAGTCAAATAAAGTCAGTTTTAACAATTTAACTAGAGTAAGCCCTCCACACTTGCCATTTTACCCATCTGCAGCTTCAGAAGTGGGGAATAGGATCCTTCTTACTCACCATTAATGAAGCTTCAAAAGCTTTAGAAGGAATGACCCTTCCTCCTCAAGCCTAACGTATTTGCTGTTCCCCTCTGAGAAATGCACCCTGCACTCTAGGGGCAAGTTTTGTCTTTTGCTCTTGGGAAATGTTTTAGAAGGCAGGGTCAGGCTGCTGAGGAGACCTCAAGGCTGCCTCAAGCCCATTGCCTAACCTGTTTGCCGTTCCCCTCTGAGAAATGCATCCGCACTTTCGGCTTGAGACAGATTGTCATGTGACCAGTAGGCAAAAAGAGATGGAAGCGCTGTTCAAAGTTGCAAGATTTCTGGATGAATGTGTTATGTTACTGAACCAGGGGCAGCAAGTCAGTCACTAAAAATATACAAGTCACCACTCGAGTGAGTGCATCGTTTATTGCTCAGTCGAGTCCAAGTCGAGTCACTGAATTGACTGAAGTCTGGCTTAAGTCAACTCGAGTCTACATCACTGGTACCAACCATCACTGTTCCAGGCTCATCCCATTCATCTCCCTACCACTGCCACTACCTCCACAAGGACCTTCCACTCCACCCAGCCTCTGCCTCACTCACCTTGATTTCTCCAATGCTGGACCTCTCCAACCACAGGCGAAAGCTGTTGGACACAAAGGTTTGGGAGGGAGAGAAGAGTCAGGGAGTTAGGGAGATGCTCATGTTCTTTGGAAACCACCTCACTGTAGGATGCTTCTGAAGGAAATACTCTCTGTGGCTGCTGGTGCTTCCATCCCAGGGTGGCAGCACAACTGCTCTAGGTTCAAATCTGAACTTTAAAAGAGCTGCCCACAGTGTTGAACCCTATCCTCTCAACAGGTTTACCACCTTGGGCAGCCCCTTTAAAGTTCAGACTAAAATCCAGAATGGATTCATCAATGTTAAATTGTTGGAGAGCGAAATAGACTGCCTTGGAAGGTTGTAGGTTTAAGCCGTGTTTAAATATTTGAAAGGATGTCATATGGAAGATTGAGCAAGCTTGTTTTCTGCTGCTTCAGAGACTAGGACATGGTACAGGAAAATATTCCATCTAAACGTTAGGAAGAATTTCCTAATGGTAAGAGCAGTTGGACAGTGGAATAAGCTGCTGCCTGGGAGTATGCCAGAGTCTCCTTCTTCAGAGGTTTTTGAAGAGAGTCTGGATCTATCAAAGGAAGTGCTTTGGTGGTGTCTTCCTGCATGGGAGAATGGGGTTGGACTGGATGGCCCTTGGGGTCTCCTCCAACTCTAGGATTCTACGATTTGGTGATTCTAACTTCTTTCAGTTAGTCCCAAAGGTACTACAAGATCCCTTTGCACGGCTATTCTGTGTTCAGCCCCTCATGTGGAAGCACTCCAAGTGAGTGCTGAATTCCCAGGGGGGGGGACCCAAAGATCAGAGAGCAACTCACGCTTTCATTTCCACCAAGCCTCCAGCCTTGCCAAAAGAATTCTCAGACTTGACTGGATAGAGGTAAACTTGTCCTGTGAGGTTGGTGTCCTGTTGGCCAAAGAAGAATGTGGTCAGTTTGGTCTCTTCTAAGAGGTAGCACCTTGATGTGTCAGACCCAAAGTCCATCCAGAATAACCTCCTTCCCCACCTCGGCTGCCACTGGCCAACAGGAAGTCCAGAAAGAGGACGCAAGGACCAAGATTTTACCTCGGGCCGTTTCTCACTGCACTAAGTTCACTTTAATGGCTGTGACTGCAACCTGGGGTTTGTAGTTTGATGAGGCACTAGAGCTTTCTGGCTGAGAATTCTCAGTGTCCCTCTCTCAACTACAAACCCCAGGATTCCGTAGGATGCTGCCATGGCAATTAAAGTGAAATCATAGTGCTCAACTGCGTAGCGTGAAAGAGCCCCTGGATAAATCTCTGCATGCACTGTTAGGCAATGACTATGTTATGCAATCCTTTGGTTGAACGGCAGTTTTGTGCAACTGAATGCGCAATTGCAGGCACAGCTGAATATGGTTTTGCATGTGCAACTCCATTTCCACACCTGAAGGTGAGTGTTGCACATCAGACAAAAATGTCTAGTCAATTCTGTAGGGGAACTTATGCATGCTAAAATACAAAAACTGTAAACAGCAGTAGCAGTAGCTCTATTAGTGTGCACTGTTACCGCCATTGCTAGCCTGAGCTTGTGGGATATTAAGACATCATTTTGATATCAATAATTTGGCCTTCTGTCCCCTCCACATGCTTGCGAGGGCCCCGGACAAGCACGCGCACAGGCTCGGCCGATAATCGCTGTAATATTCCATACAAATACAGGCAGGCCAGAAATAGCCGACTCGCCACTTCAGGAGACCTCAAGGCAAGTACCTCCATTAGGTATGCACGCAACTTACAAAAGATCCCCTGCCCCGCGCAGGCAGCTTGATGATCTGACTATACAATGCTCAAGCACTCCGCGTTTGCATACTGGCTACTCTATTGACAATTTGGCTATAACTCAATCATGCAAAGCTTTGACCTTTCGCAGGCTTTGTCTCCAGCCCCAAACTCATTGTTTTCCCCAAGTACGGACTAGCCTGCGGTCACATTTTCCCCTATAAGAACCCCTGACTTTGAGCGCTTCCTCGGATCGCTCTTGGCTTCCATCCCGCCTTGCTGTCGCTTTGTCCAGCGAGCCTTCCCCTGGGCTCCACGGGCTGAGATCCACGCTCCCCAGCTTCTCCGTTTTAACCTGGCTTCACGACAGGTATAGTATTTCCCATACCAAACCTCCTCTAAAAATCCCACTATCCGCTCCTATCTTTATTTCCATAGCTTCTTGTGTGAGTGTGTTGCATGCACTGTTTGATTGTGCTTAAATAAAACAATTATTATTTCAACTTCTGCGTGCTCCTTGACTCGGCCTGACCCCGTAGACGTTGGGTAAAAGATCTCGCTACGTCACCCTGCCTCTCGCATCGCAAACTTGTGCTCTGTGCTAATTCCCTCCCCATTGTTTGAGCACATTTAGATGTCCCTCCCGGGACCCCCAAAAATCAGGGTAGCAGCACCTCCACGCAATTCACCCCTGCATAACCCCCTTTCAAAGAGCGCTAAATGGAGTCCTCCTCTAACCCCCCGGAGAACAAGAAGGAGCCTCCTCCCACCACCCGCCTCTCTAGCCCTGGCACTTGCCACGTTCAGCTGGAATACAGAGACCCGCCTGGCATTGGGCAGAACCACAAAGGCCTCCGCAGACCCAAAGATGGTGGCGTCGAGGCCGTGGGGATGGAAGCCGAGCACAGGTGGCTTTCGGGCAGCCAGGTGAAACTCCATGTCCATATTTGGGAAGCGCACCTTCAGCTGCGGGGGAGAGAAAGAGAGACATCTCAGCGGAATGGACGTTGGTGCATCAAGCCACGCAGAGAGTCGAAACGTATGTCCCTATTTCCCTTCTGTTCACTTTGTTTTATCCGTATTTCTTTGTCCCTCTCCTTTTAAAAATTCATACTTATTAATTTAATACAAACAAATTCACAACAGCAAATAAAGAGACAGAGAAAAAGAAGAAACTATACATAAACAATATATAACTAAAGCTAAAGTAAATTAAACTAAACTAAAACTAACACACAGTGCTAAGTGCAACACTAAACACAATATTAAGCACATTACTAAAATACTAATGTATTACCATAAACACAGCCTAACTACACTAACTAAAATAGAAAAGAACTCTGGTCCCTTGCCCACAAACTGTGATGAGAAACAAACCAATTTATAGGAAGCGTCTTATTCTTCCATTACAGATCTGGCTAACTTCAACTTACTAGAATTACTAATAACCATAACCACAAATTGTTACATATTTGCTCAAAAAAAAATCCACAGTTTCCAGTCTTTTAGAAAATTTTCAATTTTTTTTTTTTGTCCATGTCAGTTTGGTTATCTGCACAGGTGGGGGTTTGGCATCTGGTGGCCTCCGTGTCAGTGATGTGGTGAATCCACTCCAGGTTTTACATGCTAGCTTATTTGGAATAGAGTTCAGCACCTTGGATAGCTCCTTACAGAGCTAAAATCCGGAGTGGATTCACAGTTCCACTGAGATGGAAGCCAACAACTGTGGAGGGAGCCACAATTTTTCATGCTGTGTATGCAGCTCGGTCTCTCTTCATAGCTTCGTTTAGTTTAAAAGCTCCTCATAAGGAATTTATTTGACTCTCCATTTGAGGAGCTCAGTGCAACAACAGAGCCTATTCCTTCTCTTCTTATACTTGTAACAACCCTATAAAGGATGCCAAACTGAGAGAGACCAGCCCACATTCACCCAAATGACCTCATTTGGGTGGAACACGTGCCCAAGCTTCCTTGGCCCAAATCCCAGACTCCAGCCTAGCCCTTCCCAACCAACTGGGGTGTCCAGAAGTGTTAGACCTCAACTCCGTCCAGCACAGACGGACTTGCTAGGGATGGTGGAGGTTGTAGTCCAACAGATTTGGAGGGGCATAAGACCAGGAAGACCTGTGTTTTTTTAAAAATGGAAACCTCTCCCCCTGTTTTGAAGACAATTTCATTGCCTGGGCTTAGAAACAGCACAAAGACTGCTAGAAGAAGAAGGAGATGGCGAGAACAGGAAAATTCACTGTTTCAGAGAAAGAACTCAGAAAACAAACATCACTGTAATGTATCCGAGAAGAATCCATACACTGGGAAAATCAGTTAAAGCAAATTGGAGTTCTTTGAAAGTGTACAATTATCGTGAACATAAAATGCAAGGTCAGCTATGCTGAATCTATACTTATGTATGTATTACTTCATCCCAGTAAATAATATATTAGTAAAATGCTAGCCCAGCAGATTTATTTCGCTAATCAGAATCACTGTCTGAGCAAATCTATAGTTTCATTTCATGAGCCTCAGAAAACAGATGGTTGGCAGGAACCGAAACAAGCTTTCCAACCTGCCTTATTCCCCCCCCCCGCATGATTTTTGCATCCGTGAAGCTCATTTTGGAAATGTATTTTTGGCGCCTTTTTGTCGGTTGAGTAAAGGTATCTTGTTGTTGTATGCTTTCAAGTTATTTCTAACTTATAGAGACCCTCAGGTGAATCTATCATGGGGTTCCCTTGGCGAGATTTGTTCAGAGGTGGTTTACCTTTGCCTTCCTCTGA
The DNA here is from genome assembly GCA_030412105.1 of Cyclura pinguis. Classification (NCBI taxonomy): domain Eukaryota; kingdom Metazoa; phylum Chordata; class Lepidosauria; order Squamata; family Iguanidae; genus Cyclura; species Cyclura pinguis. The sequence continues at coordinate 4,392,846 of CM059602.1, forward strand.
GGCTGAGAGAGTATGACTTGCTCAAGGCCACCCAATGGGTTTCCATGACCAAGTGGGGATCTGAACACTGTTCTCCAGTGTCGCGGTCCAGTGCTCAAACTAGACCACGCTGGGTCTTGGAGTAAAGATATCGCCAATGTATATTTTGGATTTTGAACCCTTTCCCCTGTGATTATGCGCCTGTGTTTGAAAATACGTGTGCTTTTCCCTCACTTGCAGAGCAGTAGCAGAGAAGCTGTGCATCTGTGTCTGCACTCCCTCTCCAATCGGCACCTGCCGGTATGCTTTGGAAAGATAGGTGTTGTAGTCCAAAGCATAGCATGATTTGGAAAGGTGGGCATTGGAGGACTGTCACATGGAGGAATGGGAGGGAACTGAGCAGTAAGAAGAGTCCAAAGCTATATAGGATGAGACTGCCGTCCTGAACAGCAAAATCAACTCAATCCTTCCCACCCCCATATTCCCCTTTCTGCAGTGTTTGAAAATGCTCTTCCATTATCCAAAGAATATTGCTTGATTACTAATCTTGTCAAATGCTGGAGTCTCACTAATGTTACAATAGATTAATCCTGGATCTAAGATCTCCAGCTGTGCGAATTGGCTGTCACAATATAATTTGTAAAACTATGCTCTGAAAGTACTTCACTCAGCATTCCAAAAGGGAAAACATTTCATAAATATTTCATAGCTCCATTTCAGGCTCTTGAAAAGAGGCGGGGGGGAGGCCTTTAATTCATTCTCCTTTCCCTCAAATACATTTATCTGTGACTCTGCCAGCCTTCCTCTGTTTTTTTTCTTTTTCTTACTCACCTCTGGTATTAACGCCCCCATAGTGTTAGTGTTGAGACGGAAAGGAACACTTTTTGGAATCTGAAACAAACATGCACATTTTTAAAAAATGGGTCACAGAAGTCAACTTTTTGGAGGATGGCTCCCAGAACTAGCCACCTTGGTGGGGGGATTCTGGCAGTTGCAGTCCAAAAAAAGGTAACATTTCCAAGCAATGTAGGATACTGAGCTCTGAAAAACCATAACGTTATGCGCACTGAGTCATGCGGTGCTTGCATGCCACCTCATTAGTAAACTGTTGCATCATGCAATCCAATGTTCACATCCGTCTGCATATGCGATCCACATTATTCATTCATGCACAAAGCAAATGCGCTTCCATGGGCAAAGCACATGTGCACCCATTCACAACTGTGTGCAATGCACATGTGCACATGTGCAGCAGACAGCCGTCTGGCATTGCATGTGGAACTCAGCTTCCACAACCTTGAACTGAATGTTCCATCATTCCATTTTGCTTGAGATAAAAATCATAGAATGTTATAGATGAAAGTGACCCGCGGGGCCATTGAGTCCAACCCCGTTCTGCCCTGTAGGAATACACAGCTAAAGTGCAACTGAGAAATGGCTATCCAACTTTTGTCCAAAGACCTCCAAAGATGGAGATTCCACCACCCATCCATTTTATAGCATTTTTAAGGGTTTAAAATGTTTAATAAGTACTATCTAAATGTAATCCTTCCAGCCCTATAAGGCAGGGGTGGGAATCATGTGATCCTCCAGTTGTTATTGGATTGTACCTCCCAGTAGCCTTAGGTCAATTCTGCACTAGACTGTTATAGTGCTATTATTGCACTTTCAAGATCCTATGGAATCTTGGGGCTTTCAGTTTAGGGGGGCCTTTAGAATATTCAGCCAGAGAGCTCTTTGGCCTCAGTAAACTATAAACCCCAGAATTCCACAGGATGTTGAAAGTGGAATAATAGCACCATAACAGGGTAGAGTGGAAACGGCCTTAGCCAGCAGGGCCAATGGTGAGCAGTGCTGGTAGCTGCAATCCAACAGTATCCGGAGCTGCATGTTTCCCGCTCATGCTGCAAGGGGAAGTCCGTGTTGTTATCTCCCACAAGGCAGACGGGGCCAATGAGGCTGAGAGAGAGGAGCCAGTCCAAGGCAACTCCTGCTGGAGACCTCAGCCGCGATGCAACAGGAGTGATATGAAATCATGCCTTCTTGTAGGTTGGCTGTGGTTGTTGGAATCAACGGTGAAAGCCAACCGCTGCATACTCCTGCAGGTACTTCCATATACAATCATAAGAACACAAGACACGGCCTTTTTGGGGAGGGCCTCACCATACGGGGAATGCCTGCTCCAGAGAGATTCACCTGGAGCTTGTGTTCTGTTCTTCTCAGCACCAAGCGGAGGATCTTTTCATTCTCCCAGGCATTTTGAAAGCTGCATCAGGGCTTCTGCTCTTTCTTCCTTTTATCCTACGGCTTAGTTTGGTTTAATATGCTAAAGTGCTCCATTCTGTGCTGCTGTTTTGATCTTGGTTGTACAGCTGGCCCCCCACATTTATTGGGTTTATGAATGAATGCAACTCGCTATGGCAAATAGCCAGCAGAGTACTGGGTTTAACTTTGCAGATTTGATTATCTGTGAATTTCTCCAACCCCTGCTTCCCCCCCAAGTAATTCTTTTCCAGAAGAACCTTACTTCTCGGCAGCTTGGATCTGGCTACGTGAGGCCCTTTAAAAATCTGCGTTTTTTCAAGGGGAAAAGAACAGTGCCACGCAACTGTTTGGTTGGCTCTGGTGTGGCAACACAGCCAAGAATTCTGCAATGGGAACCCAAGCCATTTCCGCACTAGCCTGTTATAGCGCTATGATTCCACTTTCCACATCCTATGGAATCCTGGGGTTTGCAGTTTTGGGAGGGGCCGCTGGACCCCTCCCAAAACTGCAAACCCCAGGATTCCATAGGATGTGGAAAGTGGAATCATAACGCTATAACAGGCTAGTGCGGAAATGGCCCCAGGCCACAAGGAAGGTGCTGACAGGACTCTTTTTAAAGTTAGGTTCCTTTCACACTACACAATTGCAGCACAATGATTCCAATTTAACTATTATTCCTGCACCTTATGGAATCTTGGAGTTTGTAGTTTGGGAGGGACTAGATCTCTCTGGCTGAGAATTCTAAACACCCCTCGCTCCATATCCCAGGATTCCATAGGAAGTTCCCATGGCAGTTAAAGCAGAATCCCTATACTATAATTGTGCAGTGTGAAAGGGCTCTCAGTGCCTAGCTAAGCTAAGTACAGGTTTATTTTATTTTTTTTCATTAAAACATTTGCATCCTCTCCATATCCAAAAATCTCGTGATGGCATGTAATAAAATCAATTTAAAACTGCACAGTCTCTTTCACTTTACGCCGTTACAGCACTTTGATCCTATTTTAAGAGCCATCTCTGCATCCTATGGATTCCTGGGATCTGCAGTTTGCTCAGGCACTAGCGCCCTTTGGCAGAGAATTCTAAATATCTCATGAAACTACCCGTTCCAGGATTGGACAGGAGGGAGCCACGGCAGTTAAAGTGATATCAAATATATTTAATGATCTACCGGATTATAAACAAAGCAGATAAGTATTTCAAACAATTTTAAAAAGTTTAAAATCACACACATGTACAGGTTTAGATTAAATCCACCAGTCTCAAAAGCTCTAGTGAAAAACCATATTTTAGCGTGACATTGAATAAAACCGGCACTGGTGCCAATGAGACCCTCAGGGGCTTCCCCAGCGAAGCCCCTCAGATGGTTTGGGGTTGAACGCCAGGTCCCAGGGAGCAACAGCGGGACGAGTCAGCTGCCCCCACGTCTTCCAGTGCAGAGAGCCACTGTGGGAAGCAGGACTAGAGAACCCATTGTTCTGATCCAGACTTATCTCTGGTGCTCTTATCCCTCTGGCCTTACCATTTTATCCGTGTAGACCACCTGGAGCGCCCCAGCCTTGAAATACACGGAAGCAGCTGAGTTGACGGAGAAATCAGAGATCCCCAGAAGGAGCATGGAGTCGGACTGATCGGGCAGGTGGAAAGGGGCCGGGAGGAGAGGACTCCGGGAGGAATCTCCCACCCTGAAGATTTCGCCCTGAGAGACACAAGGAGGAAGAATGGTTAAGTCAAGGGACGTGTGCCACATTTGCACAGTAGTCTTCCTGCCTCTCCCTCAGCGAGAAGAAAATAATTGGATGACAGGGCTCGAACACGAAGGCTGAAAAATCAGGGCACCAGATCTCTTCTGATCTTGGAAGCTAAGCAGGATCAGCCCTGCTTAGTATTTGGATGGGAGACCACCAAGCAATTTCAGGTCTATAGGTTCTATTTCAGAGCCCTTGCCTAAGAAAACGCTATGAAGTTCATAGAAAGACCACAAACACCGCACACCCCCTTTGGCCCACAAATGGACACCTGAGGTAGGTCTGGAAGAATACATTCTATCTCCGGATTCTCTAGAAATCACATGGGCCGCCACGTACGAGAGACCTTCAGAATGGAAGTGGCTGTAAGTCTGCTTCTGGTTTTGAACAAATGGTGTTTTTGATGTTAAGGAGTGAAGAGGCGGTCCTGTAACCAATTTAAGAGGAGGCAGCCAAGAAACCCAATGCAATTCTTGGTGGCATCCACAGGAGTGTGGCGTCTAGATCAAGGGAGGAAACGGTGCCACTCTATTCTGCTTTGGTTAGGCCTCATCTGGAATCCTGTGTCCAGCTCTGGGCACCCCAATTCAAGAAGGATGCCGACAAGCTGGAGCGTGTCCAGAGGAGGGCGACCAAAATGGTGGAGGGTCTGGAAGCCATGAAGCCCTATGAGGAGCAGCTGAGGGAGCTGGGGATGTTTAGTCTGCGGAAGAGAAGGTTAAGAGGGGACATGAGAGCCATGTTTAAATATTTGAAGGTCATGTCGAGGAGGGAGCGGGCTTGTTCTCTACCGCTCCAGAGACTAGGACAAGGAGCAATGGATTCAAGCTGCAGCAAAGGAGATTCCACCTGAACCTCAGGAAGGACTTCCCGACGGTCTGAGCTGTCTGGCAGTGGAATCTGCCGCCTCGGAGTGTGGTGGAGTCTCCTTCTTTGGAGGTTTTTAAGCAGAGGCTCGATGGCCGTCTGTCAGGAGTGCTTTGATGGGTGTTCCTGCAGCGCAGGGGGTTGGACTGGATGGCCCCTGGGGTCTCTTCCAACTCTACATTTCTATGATTCTATACTTCCCCAACAGGCAATTTACCTACTGGGGTGGGGGCAACCAAGTGTCTCCCCTTGTGGCTTCTGGGCCAAACCTTGTCGAAACCATTTAATAGTTGAGATCCAACATCACCGACCGAAGCGCAGATGTTCCACAGGCAGAGCTACTCTCCAGCTCTCGGAGAGGTCGGCACCTCGCTACCCTTGCTCCCCCCCGCCGTGGCCATTCTGTGGCGGGTGGGGAGCGGGAGTGGGGGATCAGAGAAGCATCTGGCTATATCCCCCCAGATCAATGGCGTCTTCCACTGAGATCCCCCGGGGGCCTCCAGAGGTCTCGACTGAGGATGTCGTCAGTCTGCATCTGGCTATGGAGACAAAGCCACTGATGACATCCTCAGTCGAGACCTCTGGGGGAGGCCTCCGTGGAGCCATAGCCAGATCCTGCTCCAGTTCTCCCCTGCTCTCTACCAGTTACTGGAGGGTTAGAAAGGGGGCAATGTCTCAGCAAAATGAATTCTGGAGAGAGGCTTTGGTTGTTGCAAAGGGAAGGGAAAAATACCAGCCTCTGCAATGATAGAGAAAGAAAAAAAAGACACACAAAAATCACAAAAATGCAAAGAAAAATAAAACGTATTAAAGCATGAGGGCAATAAATCAGGAATGACTTTGAGGAAAATTAAACGCAGAAACCAAGATATTCTAACAGAGAAATCCTATGCAAATCTTGTAGCACCTTTGAGACTAACGGAGAGAAAGAAATTGGTAGCGTAAGATTTCATAGACTTCAGCCTGCTCCATCAGGTGCGTGAGATCCTATATGACACAAAAATCCACAGTGTCGAAGCTAATAACATTTCTTTCCGGAGATTGCAATCTGCCATTTGAGGATGGTAAACATCTCAATTTAAAAAGGGTACTGCTTTATAAGATGAATTATTTATCCAATTATTTCTAGATTCTCTGATGCATGCTATCAATTTTTCCATGAATTTTATATAAGTTTATTTAACCAGTCTAAGATTGTGGGGACTGTTAATCTTTCCAAAATCTGCCTACCACCATCCTAGCAGATAACCATAGATTGCTAATTATTTTTTCCCTAACAGGTTGTTACCAGGCTGTACACTCCCACATTTGGATATGGTCCAATTGGCAAAATATATTAATTGGTATAAAATATAAATTGTATGCTTATGGATGGAAAGGCTATGTGGAAGAAAGGGATACTGGCTGGGAATAGAGATGACCCCAGCATGGCCGGATCGTAAAGCCTGACTTAATGGCTCTGAGCTAATTCTATCAGCTGCTAAGCCAACCTCAGAAAACAATAAGCTCCCCAGGTACAGAGGCAAGGACCCCTGCCGTGTGCATTTCCTACCGAAGCCTTGCCCAGTCACCTCACCCAACCACGACATCGAAACCATTAGTTCATTCCAGAACCCTTTTGTTTACCCTACCAGAAAGCAATTAACTCACACCCCTTCAGGGAGGGAAATAGAATATATAAATCCTTGGTTTTGAGAAGTCAGATGCAGTCAGATGAAATGCTGGACCCCACTATGTCGCTCTGAATCCTGATCTGTCTGCCCTTAGACACCAGCCTAAACCACGTTTCAACCTCTTCACTACTCTTCTGGACTGGTAATTATACCCCCCGCCAAGCCCCTCAGCCTCTCTATACATAATTTCCCCTCCCCTTCTCCTTCTGTCAGCTCTTGTGTGAATGTGTGATTATGTGTATCTTGTGTGCACGCATGAGTGAATTTCCCCCAAGAAAAACACATTTTTAGCTTCCTTTGGAATCTTTGGCTGGTTCTTTCCTGCATAAGCCTGTAAACATTGGTAGAAAGGTCTCCCTAAGTTGGTCCCCTCTCGTTAGCCTCCTGATTTTGAGCTAATTAATTCCCCATTTTTGCGTGAAGGTATTGACATTGGGAGGTGGCCATTGTGGCACCTACACTTTGGGGTAACAAGGTTCTCATTTTCTCCTACAAAAAAGCTCAACAGTGATAAGCCAGGCTTATTGACCTACGATTTTAGTGGGGTTTTTTTTAAATAAAAAGGAAATCAAGGAAAAGAAGGAAAAGCAATCTGGATTTCAAAGTCTGAGTTTCCAGTTTTGAAATCTGCCTGATTTTTTAAAAGGTCTACAAAATGTTTACTCAGCTGCAGAGGGAGTTGCTAATTATTGAAGATAACGAGTGGTCTTTAGAGCAGCAAGATTGATACATGTACAAAAATGGAAAAACCGAGGGAGGAATGTTTGTTGAAATTGATGGACTTGGCAGAAATGAATAAATTAACTTGTTTAATCAAAGGAAAACAATTAAGGACATTTTTTAAAAGATCGGAAACCCTTTACGGTCTTCTTGCAAAAAAAAATAGTGATTTGATAGTCTTGGATTTTGATAATTATTAAGGATTTAGTATGTGGAAGAAATGGTATGTGTAACTGTAATGAAAGAGGTTTGATTATGTCCGGATGGAGTACAACAGCCAGGAAGAAAGTTGGGAGGCCCCTCCCTAAACTGCAAACCCCCGGATTCCATAGGGTGTGGAAAGTGGAATAATAGCACTGTAAGAGGCTAGTGTGGAAATGGTCTTGGGGACAAGAAGGCTGTGTGTGTGTGTGTGTGTCTGTGTGTCTGTGTGTCTGTGTGTCTGTGTCTGTGTCTGTGTTTTAAAAGGATCTCCAAATAAGCTGAACAAAGCAACCAAATTTTTGCTTCCACTACCTTGAGGTCTACATCACATCGATCCACACCAATGGCCGGTTTGTTCACCAAGAAGTAGTCAATCCCAGCAATGGAGCTGATCTGGGCCGAGACTGGAATAGCACAGAGGGAAAGGAAAAGTCAAAGATCTGGGTGACTATGGTATTCCCAGAAAGTGACAAAAGTCATGCAACAGTTCCTGGCACCCATACTCACCATTCATAGTTCTGAGGACCTGTGCCAGTTCATCAATGCCTCTCCTAAGCTCAGTGCACAGCTAGAAGTAAAGAGAATCCAGAGGGTCAGGAGGGTCAGATAGTAGGTGGCCATGGAAAAAGGACAGTCCTCGATTCAAAGGGCTGCATCCAGTCCAAAGGTGTCTCAAAGATTTAAAAAATTGGAAGGAGCAGTTTCTGCTTATCCAAAGACTAGGATCCAGTGCAGTTCCGGAATACATCAATAGGAGTATGGCGTCTAGGTCAAAGGAAGTAATGGTACCACTCTGTTCTGCTTTGGTCAGACCCCACCTGGAATACTGTGTCCAGTTCTGGGAACCACAGTTCAGGAAGGATACTGGCAAGCTGGAATATGTCCAGAGGAGGGTAAAAAGCTTGGAAACCATGAAGCCCTATGAGGAGTGGCTTAGGGAGCTGGGTACGCTTAACCTGGAGAAGGTTAAGAGGTAGCATTACAGCCACGTTTAAATATCTTAAGGGATGTCGTGTGGAAGATGAAGCGAGCTTGTTTTCTGATGCTCCAGAAACTTGGACACTGAGCAATGGTTTCAAGCCACAGGAAGAGAGATTCTATGTAAACATTAGGAAGAACTTCCTGGTGGTAAGAGCAGTTTGACAGTGGAAAATGCTGCTACCTGGGAGTGTGGTGGAGTCTCCTTCTTTGGAGGTTTTTAAACAGAGACTGGATGGCCATCTGTCAATGGGAGTGCTTTGATTGTGTATTCCTGCATGACAGAATGGGGTTGGACTGGGTGGCCCTTGGGGTCTCTTGCAACTCTAGGGTGCTATGAACCCAAACAAGCAAGACCTGTGGGCCGCTGGAGGTGGTAAAGTTCCCCATCAGCAGTCAATTAGTTTCCAGGCAAAGTACAAAGTGTCGGTTATTACCTTTAAAACCCTACACGGTTTGGGTCCAGGTTACCTACGGAATTGCCGCCTCCTATATAATCCGCCCCACACACTCAAGTCCTCTGGGGGACATTTATTTCAACCGGCCAGGACTAGTCAGCCAGAGGACCTTTTGGTCCACTGCCCCCAGACTGTGTCAGAGTCAAGGGATTTGACAGCTGAACGCACCGTCTGAATTTAAAAGAACGTTAAAGGTCAGACTCTTCTGGCAGGAATATCAAGATGATTTTAAATTGAGAATTTTAACTACGAATTTTAAATACGTAGTGATTTTTAATAGGTATTTGTATCATTCGTTCTTTTAAACTGATAATCATGCATTTTAATTGTTTTTAACTGCTGTTCTGTTTCTAACTGATGTTATCTGTTCTTGGTCAATCCCCGGGGAAAGGCAGGTAAGAAAATCATCATCATCATCAATCATCATCTTCATCATCAACATCAACAGTTAAACCTTGAAAACTGGGAATAGAAAAATTACTTTTTTGGATTAGACCTCCCCGAATCCACAAGACGGCTAGGGGATTCTGAGTGCTGCAATCCACAGCATAACTTTCCCACAGAGCTTGGAAGTAATGGGTAGCAAGCAACGAGACTTAGGCCATTTCTGCACTAGCTTGTTATAGCGCTATTATTCCACTTTCAACATCCTATGGAAACCTGGGGTTTGCAGTTTAGGGAAGGGTCTTTAGAGGGGCCTCAACATCAAAGGCCTCTCCTTAAACTGCAAACCTCAGGATTCCATAGGATGTTGAAAGTGCAACGAGTGCAATAATAGCACTATAAAGTGCACTAATAGCATTATAACAGGCTAGTGCGGAAGTGGCCTTGCTTTTGGGTAGTAAAATGGGTACCATGAAGTTACATTGCAACAGTTACATAATGAGAAACAGGTAAGTCACTTCACTAACAGAATGAGAAACAGTTTCTAGTAACTTTAAACAGTTACTATTTAAAGAGCATGTTAGAGCCATCTTGACAGAGTGTTTTTTTCAAGTTTTACACTATCTCTTTATCAATCCTAAAGTGTTCCCCACTACCACTGAAAAAAGAGCATTGGAAAAGTACGGATCAGATTAACAACAAATGTAAGATGTTGCTTTTTCAACAGTGTTTTAAGAGAGTTACTTTTCAAACATTGTAACGAGTAATGGGAACAAATTACTTTAAAAAAGCAACTTGCTCAGCTTTGGTTCGCCAGGCTGTGCACTGACTGAGGCCATTTCCGCACTACACTGTTATGGTGTTATTATTCCACTTTCAACATCCTATGGAATCCTGGGGTTTGCAGTTTAGGGAAGGGCATTTAGGATTCTCAGCCAGAGAGCTCTCTGGCCTCTGTAAACTACAAACTCTAGAATTCCACAGGAGGTTGAAAGCGGAACAATAGCACTATAACAGTCTAGTGCGGAAATCGCCTGAGTGAACTGCTGAGTGCTCATCTTGTCCGTCCTCCTACAGTCCTGATTTGGCAAAGACGATCCCAATTAATCCGTTGTCACCCCACTTTTCCAGTTGCTTTTAAAAATGTTCCAGTTTCCCTCTCCTCCTTCTCCTCTTTTCTCCCTTTATCCCCAGCTTAGTTCAGCTTTGAGTTCAAAGCCCGAAAGGCGTCCGCGTGCACTGAGCTCAACAAGGGGGAGAGAGGGAATAGGAAGAGGGAGAGTCTTGCCCCTCCCGGGAGACTCCTGCAAAAGTGCTACAGCCTCCCTTCGCTTGCGTCTCCCTCCTCATTAATGACTTTTGCCACCTTGACCACACTCCGATGTTGCTTGGCCATACATGTCCCAGTTTTCATGCGTGAAATGTGGGAAATTACGACGTCCCCTACAGCTGGATAAACTGTAGGGCAGAGATCCTCGGAGCGAGCAGAGCACGGGAAGAACAGCTGCTGCAGGTTGACCAGCTTCCGCGGGTTCGGGAGCCCTGGCAGCACAGTTTGGAACTGGACGTAGCTCAGGTTCTTCAGCTAGCGTCAGTTTTCCCCAGTTAATTTGGGAAGGCACCTATGGCCATCTCCACACTACACCGTTACAGTGCTATTATTCCACATTCAACATCCTATGGAATTCTGGGGTTTGTAGTTTACTGATGCTAAAAAGCTCTCTGGCTGAGAATTCTAAATGCCTCTCCCTAAACTGCAAATCCCAGGATTCCATAGGATGTTGAAAGTGGAATAATTGCACTATAACAGTGTAGTGTGGAAATCTTTTTAATAAAATTATATACACACACACACACACACACACATATATATATGTATGTATGTATATATATAATTTTATTAAAAAGATTTCCACACTATATATATAATATATATTTCCACACTATACAATTATTTTTTTATATATATATATATATATATATATATATATAATTTTATTAAAAAGGTATATATATATATATATATATAATTTTATTAAAAAGATATATACACACACACACACACACACACACACACACACACACACATATATATATATAAAAAAATAAAAGAAATGGCCTTTGTCTTTAAAATGGAGTGAGGGCTCAATATGTGATCTGAGGTTTCCCCCAAAGCCGTTTTAGAATGGGTGCCCAGCACTCCAGAAAAAAAGGTTGGAACTGAAGCAAGCTGAGAGCAAAAGCAGAATGTGGGAGGAGGAAAGAGAAGCCAAGACATTTTAAAAGCAACTGAAAAAATGGGAAGGCAGAGGATTAATTGGGACTGTTTCTGCCAAGTCAAGACAGGCTGGAGGTGTGGAACTGAGCCTGGCATCCTCTGCTAGGGAATGATTCCACAAATATATGCGCTTGCGGTCTCATTGCTCCACAGAACCAGGGCTGGACGGGGCAGTGGAGTAAGGCATCAGTAATAAGAACCAGCTTTTCTCCTTTGTCTCACAGAGGAATCTACATTGAATGCTCAAAATCTCACTTGTTTATTGACTTCTGATCGCAGGATCCCTTTGACAACAGACGCAAAGGTGTTGAACACCCAGCTGTGGGAAAGAAAAGAAACAAAAGAGAAATCCTCAACCCATGTGATGTTTCCTGAGAGCTAACCTAAGAAAACGTGTGTCAAAATAAATGCACAAATCTGACACAGGGGAGGCAGAGTGGAACTCAGTGCTCACAGAGTTACACAATACCACCTCATTAGTGAATTGCAACACCAAATATATCTATGCCTCTGCTTGCACAATTCACATTGATGTCTATCCATGCACCATGTGTGCAATTACACCACATGAAAAATTCTACTTCCATAACCCTGAAGTGAATACAATTTGTGTGCTTTGGATAAAAATGTCCAACTGCTTCCACAGGGGAGCTTACACATGCGTAGAGCACCAACAGGATTCCAGACGTTATATTACACAAGGCCTGGACAATGTTCCTCCCACATGGGAGGGCTTGAGCAGGGCATTTCCTGTGGAAGAGACGCCCTGGTTGGAATTCTTCTCCAGGTGAGATGGGAAGAAGGTCAGTGGTGCTTTGTGCAAAAGGAGAGAGATGAGACTTCTCAAGACAGCTGCTCATTTACAAATAGAGCTCTCTACATTTTCTGGGTCACATATTCCCTAAACATCTCCCAGATCTAAACCTATCCAGATTGTGGGTATGCAGGCCAGCATCTGTGCACTGAATTCCCATAAAACAGTTGAAATATATTCATTATATCTATAAATAGATAAGCCTGTAAGACCTGAGCAGGGTGGTTGATAACAGGCTGACTTGTAAGTCTGTCGTTCATAGGGCTGCCATAAGTCAAAGCTGACAACAAATCTATAAATAAGAATGGTGAGTGATGAACAGTGCCCAGTTAAATAGGTGCATCTCCCTTGTTGTCACTGTTTTGTGCCTTCAGATTGTTTCCAACTTACAGAGACCCTAAGGTGACCCTATCACAGGGTTTTCTGGGCCTGAGAGTGTGTGACTTGCCCGAGGTCACCTAGTGGGTCTCTGTGGTTGAGCAGGGAATTGAACCCTGATCTCCGGAGTCATAGTCCAACATTCAGATCACTACACCTTGCTGGCGTTTCCCTTACATAGGTCAAACCACAGGTCCATCTTTCCTAAGGCCATTCAGATCACTACACCGGCTGGACCCTCCCGAAACTGCAAACCCCAGGATTCCATAGGAGGTTGAAAGTGGAATCATCGCGCTATAACAGACTCGTGCGGAAATGGCCAAGGTTTGGCCCGCTCTGATTAGTGTCTGTACCCTCACCTTCAGGCAGTCATCAACTGTTGTGGCATGGAACCATGCTGTAGGAGGTGCTTCTGAAGAATAAATCCTGGCCTATCGGCATAGAAAGACCTAAAGCCTATTATTAGTGTGGTTGCCAGATCTCAGGGCCTGACCCTGTGTCTCTAGTTCTCATGGGTCATCTCCAGATGGGAGACAAGGATGCAAACTCTTCGGTTTTTGTTGGTGGGAGGAAAGGGTTTGTGTGGAAGTCTCCCACTCAGCTACTAGAGCAGTGGCTTGCCACAATGGCCATTCTGCACTACACTGTTAAAGCGCTATTATTCCACTTTCGACATCCTATGGAATCTTGGGGTTTGCAGTTTAGGGGCATTTAGAGTTCTCAACCAAAGAGCTCTCAGGCCTCTGTAAACTACAAAGCCCAGAATTCCACAGGGTGTTGGAAGTGGAATAATAGCACTACAGCAGTGTAGGGTGGAAATGGCCAATGTCTAAGGCTGCACCGATTTGTTTATGCATGTGCATTTGTATGACAAGCTGTGAGCAGTTGTGACTATCTCTTAATGCATAAGAAATAGGAACAGTCTCTAGGTCTCAGGTTTTGGCTCAGCATCGTTGGGGCACAGGACAAACCCTGAAATGGCAACGCTAATTGTTAGTCCCAGTTAAAGTAGAGCTATTGAACTTATTCAATTTCCCTGTGTATTGACTCATCACCCAACAACTGACGCAAAGTGTCTAACTCTAGTTGGGATTAACCTACAGCATTTCAGCTAAAATGTGCATTTTACACGGCTTGGAAGAGGCTACATTTGGGATTACAGCTCCCAGAACCCCCAACCAGGATGGCTGGTGGCTATGCAGGTTGGAGATTCTGAGAGTTATAGGCCATTTCCACATCACAGAGTTATAGTGACCTACCTGCCTTGAGATACTTGAGATACTTTCCTGACATGGATATTCCACTGGCTTAGATCCTCAATGGCATTCTTTACAATTCAGGGTATCAATAAGTTAGCATAGGGAAAATCAGCAATAGAAGGGACTGCTTACCTGCTCCTTCCATAGAATTTCAAGTGCAAGCCTCCGACAGAAGAATGGCAGCCAGCATACCACACGCTTGGCCGTCCCTGGTCATCTTTGTCCAGTCCAAGGAGAGCAGAAAGGGACAGCTGTTCGATGTTGACGTCAGCCGTGCCACTCTCGCTTCTACAGGGGGAAAGAGGCCAAGAGTTGAAATCAGAGAGACAGATGGGCCACCTCTGCACTGCACTTTTATAGCGTGATTATTACACTTTCAACAGCCTACGGAATCCTGGAGTTTGCAGTTTAGGGAGGGGCCGGCTGACCCCTCCCTAAACTGCAAACCCCAGGATTCCGTAGGACGAGAAAATGGAATAATCACGCTATAAAAGTATAGCGCGGAAATGGCCAGACAGACAGAAAGACAGACATTTAGATAGATATTATGAGATCCGAATGGGGCAGAAAGAGCAACCTGACTAGTTTGGTTTTAGACTGCTTTGCTTCATTTGGCAAATGGGTCGTAATTCTCACATAAAAGTCCTTCGAAGCCTGGTAAATTGCTTATTTATTATGTATTAAGATATTTATATTGTTGTTTTTGATGCTGTGTGCCTTCAAGTCGTTTCCAGCTAATAAAGCAAACCTATCATGGGTTCTTTTTTTGTCAAGACCTGTTCACAGAGGGGGTTAGCCCTTGCCTTCCTCTGAGGCTGAGAGAATGTCCCCCAGTAGGTTTTCATGGGTAAGCAGGGACTGAACCCTGCTCTCCACAGTTGTGGTCAGACGCTCAAAGCACTATACCATATGGGCTCTCAGGATATTTATGTCCCGTCCTGTGCCTGAAGATCTCGGGGCAACTTACAATAAATTCAACTTAAAACAATGAGTAACCGTTTTAACAGGCTAAAAAAATATTAAATAACGCTTTATCAATTAAAATCCAGACAATTTAAAACCGGTTAAAACAACTTAAGACAGTGCAACCACAAAACAAGTCCAGCCTGGATGAAATCTATTACAGTCAGGCCTCTACATTCGCTAGGGTTACGGGCTCAGGACCCTCAACAAAGGTAGAAAAATTTACAATTGTCAAAATGTTTGCATGTGTCTGTGGGAAGAGGGCCAAGTCACAGTGGGGAGGGTGGGCACCCGGGATCCAAACCAGGGCCATTTCCGCACTAGACTGTTATAGCACTATGATTCCACTTGCAACATCCTATGGAATCCTGGGGTTTGCAGTTTCGGGAGGGGCCGGTCGGCCCCTCCCGAAACTGCAAACCCCAGGATTCCATAGGATGTTGCAAGTGGAATCATAGCCCTATAACAGTCTAGTGCGGAAATGGCCCAGGTCAAGGAAAAGAGAGCGAAGGAAGGCAGGTTGTCTTGGTGGCCCTATACTTTCTCAGTCTCACCCGTCTCCTTCCTTGGGTATGTGGGAGCATCAGGAAAGAGTTTGTGGTGCTGAGAAATTGGGCTACGAGCCATCTTGATCTGGCCAAGCAGCAGCTGGTGGAGGAAAAGGAAGAGGACTAGAGGTGGGTTTTTAAAGGGCTGAGCTGCCTGGATGGGGCTGCCAAGAGGGAAGGTTCTCCCAGAAAGGAGGCCCTTGAAGTGGGGTGGCAGAAATTGGGCGAACTCCCAAATAATCACGTTCATTAAATTTAAACCCACAGATGCGGAGGGCTGACTGTAGGTTCAAAGGCTTTAATAGAAAGCTGAGTTTGGACTTGGTGCCAGAATGACACCAATGCGGTTTCTGGAGGCTTCCAGGAGAGGTATTTGATCCTCTTTTTAATATTTGTTTGTTTGTCTTTTGCTCAGAAAAAAGGTTCATCCAGCATTAGGCATAACTTAAGAGTTGTTTGACAGTGCAAGAGACTGCCTCAGTGGACTTTCCTTCCCTGAGGTCTTGAAACAGAGGTTGGATGGCCGTTTCTCAGGAGTGCTTTAGTTGTATATTGTAGTCTTGTTGCATAGCGAGGGGCTGGGCTAGATGGCACTTGTGGTCCTTTCCAACTTTATGACTATATATGTTTTGCATACGTTTTGCATATGCATAAGCCTTGGAAAGCCTGATGCATTTGAGGACTGCATTTCGCCATACAGTAACTCCGCTCTTACTTGTGTTACTTTGAACTGTAACTTTGTTAACACCTTAATAACCCCAGAGAGTAGCGATGGGTAATTATGGCCCTTTCCACACCACCCTCCCAACCCGTCATGGGGATGGGACTGTGATGACAGTTCCGCATGATGCTGTCGTGGTGCTGTCCGTCTCCCAAACCCAGGCGGCACAATCACGGATTAAATCATTGACGGGTTTTCCCTGTCAATGACCTGCGGTCGCGCTACCATCCCGGCCTGCAGAAGCCGCAGAAGCGCGATGGCTGCCCCAGCACGGCCCGGGAAAGTACCCGGCTGTGCTGCAGAAGGAAGCGGTGTGGCCACTGCACTCCCGTCGCCATGGATCCAGATGGTGCAGAGGGGAGTGCTCCTGCCATGCTCCCCTCCCAGCAGAGCTGATGCTGGGATCCCCGCTGGATGTTTGTGTGAAAAGATAAGGTGCAGAAAGGGCCTATGTTGCCTACAACTTATTAATCCCAAACTCGGGTTCCTTACAGACAATCAGCTCTTACCCCAAGCTGGTGGACAGGTTCCATGCGCCACTGAGTGTGAACTGCGCATTTTGGATGGTGAGGTTGAGACCTGTCCCCTCCAAGAAGCCAATGGTGGAGTGGTTTACCTGAAGCTGCTTGAGGTGGATCCTAAGAAAGAAGCACAGAGTCACTTGTCTTTTTCACGACACACAGTTCACAGCACTTAGGTACCCTGCCAACGGCCATTGCTGCATCCTGAAGTATACTAGGATGTGCAGTTTGGGGAGGCGTTAGAGCTCGGTGGCAGAGAATTCTTAGGAAGGTGGGTGGCCTAGACTCCAAAGGGGAGGGAGTCACACTCTCTCTTACCCTGATGCAAAATAATTCACAAGCCCAATAACTGGCACTTTGTAGGAGCCGTTGATGTCTTGGATTTGCTCTTTCTTCAGTGCTGATGTCAACATCTGCAGCCCAAATTCCTTTCCTGGAATGAGTGAACAAAGTCTAGGATCAGTTAGAAGGTTTAGGGATAACAAGAGGAATAGGGCATTGGTCCATCTTGTCAGGATGGCCAGAAAATCACTTTAGTCTGTACCTCCTGCCTGTCATGAACAGGATTCCATAGGACGTTGGAAGTGGAATAATAGCACTAGAACAGTCAAGTGTAGAAATGGCCAGTGTTCAAAAACTCTCCACAGGTGGACAGTTACACCTGTCCCTATAAAGCATGTTAGCCCCAGTCTGAAGGGCACTAGCTGGCAAGGATGTGAAGAGGTTGGTAGGTACATTTATCTTTTGTGGAAATGGTCCAGATACAGCAACATTTTGTTCTGAAGTTTTCTCTGCAATGATTAAATCACCAGCCAGACAGTTCCCGTCTCCCTGGCAATTACACTTTTATCTCTTTTTCTCAAAGACCATAAACATTTGTCACACAAAAATCTTATTACACTCCGATGTCTAGCAGCCAGATTAGAAATTGTCTCAGTATGGGAAGATCTTAGGGGACTGTCACTAGTTTGGTAGCACGCACATGTATCTGGAATATTGCTCTTCTGGAAAAATTAACAACATGACCGAAACTGCTTTAAAATGGAACTTTATTAGATAGCTTTTATGATGCATGGCTTCCACACTTTGTCAGTAATAACTATGAGGTTGTTTATTCTCTGAAGTCTCACATAAATTTATGGAAGAATGTGCCTTCTATACATGGCTGAAAAATCTGTACAACTTGTGGTTTCTATGTGCACACACACACTAACACTCATGCATATATCTGAGAGCCAGAGTGGTATAGTAATTTAAGTGTTGGGTTAGTACGCTGGGGGCCCAGGGCTCAGACTTCTATCCAACCATGGAAACCCACTGGATGACCTTGGTCAAGTCACTCTCTCACAGCCGCTGAAGAAGGCAAACTTCCTCTGAAATCCTGAGAGCCAGTGCAGGGTAGTGGCTTGGGTGTGCTGCACTAGGACGCTGGAAGACAAGGTCTGGGAGACTAGGGCCTAAAACCCCATGGAAACCCACTCGGTGACCTTGGCAAAGGCACATTCTCTCAGCCTAAAAGGAAGTCAATGGCATTCCTTCTCTGAATAAATCTTGCCAAGAAAACCCCAGGATATGTGTGTGTGTGTGTGCATGTGTACATGCATGTGTGCCTTCAAGTTGCCTATTGATTTATGGTAACTCCATGTATTCCATCTGGTTTTCATAGGTAAGAGCCCCGGTGACGCAGTGGTTAAATGCCGGTACTGCAGCCACGGTGTTGTGAGTTCGATCCTGACGGGCTCCAGGTTGACTCAGCCTTTCATCCTTCCATAAGTTGGTAAAATGAGTACCCAATTTGTTGGGGGCAATTAGCTAAAATACATTGTAAACCGCTTAGGGAGTGCTTAGCACTGATGAGCGGTATAGAAATGTAACTGCTATTGCTATAACTGCTGTAGGTAAAGGATACTCAGAGATGGTTTGCCATTGCTTTCTTCTGACATACAACCTAAAGCACCGGTTAATGGTCCTTCACCCAAGTACTAGCCGCTACAGCTTCCATAATTTGAAATCAGCTTGGAGGCATATAACAATTTATATATGCATGGACAGGGGAACAAATGAGAAGAGTTGGTTACACCCTGTCTCATTCTCCTTCCCTCAACGATACCTTATGACCCCACAAATTTCACACCTGTTATAAAGCAGGCGTCTGATTCGGAATGCCAATGGGCAGCCCTGTAAGGAAGTAAGTTTTTTATTGGCCCAATCCCTTTCTTTATCCCTCAAATGCATTTAAGCTGTTCATCTCATCTCCGAAATGTATCAGATCATTCATTACTGAATCAATAGGAACACCTTTCCTTATCTGTATGTTTTCACACTGGATATGGCTGCAAATTTCTCCCCCTCTTACATTCACTATTTGAAAGAACATATTTTCCTATACAAGCCTCTTGAGTTTTTAAGATTGGTAGAAGAAGCTCTTTTCTTGGTCCGCATTGAGCACGGAGATTGTAGCGAGGTTGGTTGACTGAGCTTCCCTATCAGGAAAGATGTTATCCCTGTTGAATGTATTTTTTTTTGCTAACTGCTATTTTGTATTTAACCAGTGCAAAAAAAAAAGTGTGGGGAGGGGGCTACTATGTATCCAGGCTTAAGTACTGCTAATTGCTACTTCATTGTAATCCAAAGGCTGCTTGCTGTTTCATGTTAGAGAAGAGACCGGGAAATGAAAGCAAGGCTGGCAGCGCTAGGATGTTGTGAAGACAGGGATAGAGAGATATGCGAAGGTAGGGGGTTGCCTTGGTCAAGAGCGCATGGAGTTGCAGCAAGCACCAGCCTGGGCAAATAAACTGGGGAGAGACACACAAAGAGCTTTACGGCTTTGACCACTTTGCATGCCCAAATATATATTGATATCCTATAAAAGACGTATGCTGTATGGGCTCTCCAGTTTCAGCAGCTTCTAGGGAAGCGTGCTCTGTGCTGCTCGTGCTTGTCCATAAGATAAACTGCTGTCTTCCTCAGAGTGACTTTTGTGGGGTATCTGTGACAGGTATATACGCACCATATTCAAGGCCCTTCTGGGTGAGCCGGATTTTCAGGCCTCCGTTGGCTGCTCTGGCCTGCTGCGTGCAGGAGGTCAAGAGAGTCAGGGCGAAAAGCCAGAGCATCTTCTGTAGGAACGGACAGCCTCGCGCACAGATCATCTGAGTAACCTGGGGCAAGAAGACAGAAATCAGCTAAATCCATACAAGACGCACAGTTCTACCCGGGCTCCACATGTGCTAGCGGCTCGAACACCGTAAGAACGAGTGGGTTTTAAATTCATTTTCAAAAGGCAGGGCAATACGACTACTGTAGGCTGAAGCTTCTTTTTCTTCTCCAAGCAGTCTTCTGTCATGTATAAGAAAAAGCAACTTATATATATGCATGACATTTTACCATCTATTCATCCGGCATCTACTCATTTTTAATTTTTTTAATATATATTTTTATTAGAAACTTTTCAATACAAACAAAAAGGAAAGCAAAAAAAGGAAAACAGAAAGAAAGAAAGAAAGAAAGAAAGAAAGAAAGAAAGAAAGAAAGAAAGAAAGAAAGAAAGAAAGGGAAAAGGTTAACACTGACTTCATGCTGGGGAGGATAAATCCACTCCAGGTCTTGGTCCAAAATCTAAAAGAGCGATCCAAGGTGCTAAACTTTTTGGGGGCTAAACTCAACTGCTTGGATACTCCTTGAAAATTCAGACTAAAACCTGGAGTGGATTCACCGTCCCATAGAGATGGGACCCACCGGTCACCACTGGGAGTAGTAGTCCAACGTCTTGGGAGCTAAACAGCTTAGAGAAGACCACTTCAGAAGACAACCCACCACAGATACAACAGGGGAGAGGTGTGCACCAGCTGTTTCTGCAGATAGTTTTCTATGAGCCATAAACCAGAAAGCACCAGCTAATCCAGGCATATCTTTAGGCCGCAATCAAAGGCTACTTCCCCACACACATTTTTACAAAATGCACCCTCACAATAAGAGGTATTGCAGAGTCTGTGCAACAATTAACCCAGGAGCAATTTTAGAATCCATTTTTTTTTAAAGAGGAGCAAATAAACTTTATGTTTCCTGTTTCAAGTTTCATGGTGTTCATCTTTGCTGTTTGTTTTGTAAGTTCCCACACTGCTTACTGCTCCAATCTCTCAAAACCTGAACTAGTTCTGCATCCAGAATGAAAGAAGCTGCAATTTTTATTGACATCAACAGAAGAAAGAGTCTGATTTATTTTCAGAACCATGCCTTTTGTGCTGGAAAGATACAATAGCTTCTGGTCATGTGCAAAGTGCTTCTGTGAAACCCCCCCCCCCCAAAAAAAAAAAAGCTGTGTGAGCATCTCTTCTGGGTTCTGGGAGATATCCCTTTGAAGCCGGAGGGTTATAATTTTGCATTCTAGAAATTATTTACACCTTTTCAAGTTAGGAAGACAATACAAAGCAAAGTGGCATATTGTCATATACGCTGAGTGTGACCTTCGATCCATCTAACCAGCATTATTTACTCCACAGATTTCTGTGGAAAAGAGCTCAGCAGTAAAATCTTATCTTTCCATGTCCTTTCTGGATTCATTACCCAGTGGCTCCATTTCAATCCATCTTGGATCAGTGAACATTGTTGAAATTTTGAGAAGCTATCCTGCATGCCACCACAAAATGGCTGCCACAGGGATAGGATTTATCCATGTGCAATATGGCTGCCACAGCAATAGGATTTGCCCATGCGCAAAATGGCTGCCACAGGGATGGGATTTGCCCATGTGCAAAATGACTGCTGCAATGATGGGATTTGTCCATGTGCAAAATGGCTGCCATTGTGGCTGCTAGGGGTCCTTTCCAAGGTTGTTACCGGTGCAGATGTAACCCTGTTACCACCACTATTAAAAGCAGGGGTGGAAAGAGAATAGCATAACACCAGATTTGCATTTACCCAATTAAGAGCCTATCAATTGCCCCCTCTTTCCATAACTAGTCCAGGCAGAGCATGGTCAGTAGCCGGCTGCCTTCAGATTTCCACATTTGTTTCTGGCTGGAGAGACAGAGGGGCTTTTCCAGAGAGGGTCAGCGAAGGCCTAGGGCAGGAGTGGGATCATAAGACCCCCCAGATATTGTTCAACTGCAACTCCCAGCATTCCTCACCATTGCCAATGCTAAGTAAGGCTGCTGGGAACTGCAGTTTGGACATACCACGCAATTCCCACCCTGGGTGTAGATGGTGTTCACAATTATTATTACAGACAATGACGCGGGGTATTATAGAAGAGACCTCCTGCTGTGAGGGAACGAGCTGCAAGCTTTGTCCCAGTTCCAACATCAGGGTGTGTTTTTAGAACTTGGATGCAATTTAACATTCAAAATTCATTGATCTACAATTTTATTCTGTTGTTCTGTGGAGCACTGTGGCCGCTGAAGATACTGCGTCCTTTTGTTTAACTTCAGGGAGCCATAAACAATGTGTTTTAGATATATATAACAAAATATTTAGGTGTTAGGAATTATTTCTTGTATTCCACTAACCATAGATAGGAGGTCTGTAGTCTGAACCTGTTAGACTGAACCTGCTGTCTGGGGTTTTTATTCTGATAGATAGATATTTTTATTTTTGTTTGTATTGTGATGACAGACAGATAGATGATTGATAGATGGATGGATAGATGGATGGATGGATGGATAGATAGATAGACGGACAGACAGACTAGATAGATAGGTAGATAGATAGATAGACAGACAGACAGACAGACAGACAGACACACACACACACACACACACACACAGGCAGAGATAATGTAGGTTATACCACCACTTATTTCATACTCATACAATTTTGCTGAAATAATGGACCTTTCCGTACTGCACTGTTATAGTGCTATTATTCCACTTTCGATATCCTGTGGAATTCTGGGGCTTGTAGTTTCCTGAGGCCTAAGAGCTCTGTGGTTGAGAATTCTAAATGTCTCTCCCTAAACTGCAAACCCCAGGATTCCATAGGATGTTGAAAGTGGAATAATAGCACTATAACAATGTAGTGCAAAAAGGCCATTAGTAATAAACCAGCAAGATTCTCCTCATCATGAAATGAGCGAAAATCGTTGAAATTAGCAGCCTGAGCCCTCTCTCTTAACAGACCCCCCCTACACAAACAGCCAGTTACTTCATGCTAAGTGATTTAAAAAAAAAACATTAAAAAATTAATGAGTATCTGGAAAACTGAGGAATGATCAGAAAGAAGTGTGGCTGACTTCAAGTCTTATTTTTTTTATTTTCCACATTTCTTTATCACACTTTAATCACCAGAGATCCCAGGATGATATAAAAATGAAATAATATGACAGCAATAACACGGAGGCATTAGAAACTCCTATAACCAAATGCCCAATTTGAATATATAAATCTAAAATCAACTGAAATTGAAGTTACTGGTTTTAAAATACTAGATGTCGAAAAAATATTCAGCAAAATATTTTATTGCACAGTCCGCTTTGTTGTAAATAGCATGTTCAAGCTGCATTGCCTTTTAATTTGATCAAGCAAGAGTGCATGCCTGGGGTCCCTTCACGAAGAAAGTGGTCACAGTTCTTTTAAGGGACCGTGCATACGAGTAGGATCTAAGAACATGGGGAGGGGACTTGGAATAGCAGTATCACACCAAGGCCATTTCCGCACTAGACTGTTATAGTGCTATTATTCCACTTTCAACATCCTATGGAATCTTGGGTTTTGAGACCCCTCCCTGAACTGCAAACCCCAGGATTCCACAGGATGTTGAAAGTGGAATAATAACAGTTTAGTGCGGAAACCCTCCAAGATCCATCTAGTAGTCCAATGTCCTTTGCAAGAATAATAATAATCAGAGACAGGAAACAAGACAGTCACTCGTCAAGAGACACAAATCAACCTTATCTGTTCCAGACCTGGGGAACCAAGAGGTCACCACTTAAAAGGACCCTGTTATCTTCAGTTCCTTTTCTCTTTCTTTTCATTTTCAGGGCTGGAAATATCTGAGAGCTGTTATATTTTAGTGGGGTTTCCATCTGCATAGCTATAGAAACCAGAGACTAGTCCTTGTGGCTACAAGCCCTGCAAGACGGGTTGCCAACTGCATGTTACTCAAGACCAGTGCCGAGGAGAGGGGAAAGGGGAGGTAAAAGCTTGCAGGTCTAGACTTCTGGTGGATACAAGACGTTGCCGGTTTGGAGAATTTTAAAAAGAAGTCCTATATGTTACAAAAAAAATTCTGGTACATCTCAACATCCCAGAGTGGCTGCAATGTCTGTTGCTCAATTCAGGCCATTTCCGCACTAGCCTGTTATAGCGCTATGATTCCACTTTCAACATCCTATGGAATCCTGGGGTTTGCAGTTTCGGGAGGGGCCGCCCGGCCCCTCCCGAAACTGCAAACCCCAGGATTCCATAGGATGTTGAAAGTGGAATCATAGCGCTATAACAGGCTAGTGAGAAAACGGCCTTAGAAAGTTCCCACCCTGCTGAATTATCTATCTATCTGTCTATCTATCTATCTATCTATCTATCTATCTATCTATCTATTTATTTATATTCCAGCTGTCTCCCAACATAGACTACAATGCATCCTCTAAATTATAATAAAAGACGGCTCAAGCCCTGCAGATAAACAAGTTGAAAAACAATTACATCACCTATCTTACTCGTATTCTTATGTCATATTCCCCCTGGCCGATGGCACAAGCTTGTTTTGTCCATCTCTAGAGTCTAGGACATGGAACAACGGCTTCCATCTTATCTACAGGGGAAGAATTTCCACCTAAACCTTAGGAAGAACTTCCTGAGGGTAAGAACAGTTCGACAATGGAATCCGCTGCCTGGGAATGTTGGTGGGGTCTCCTCCTTCTTTGGAGGTTTTGAAACAGAGGTCGGATGGCCATCTGTTGGGAGTGCTTTGGTTATTATATTCCTGCATGGCAGAAGGGGTTTGGACTGGGTGGCCCTGACGATCTTCTTCCAGCTCTAGGGCCATTTCCGCACTACATTGTTATAGTGCTATTATTCCACTTTCAGCCTCCCATGGAATTCTGGGGTTTGTAGTTTACTGAGGCCAAAGAGCTCCCTGGCTGAGAACTCTAAATGCTCCCCCCTAAACTGCAAATCTCAGGATGCCATAGGATGCTGAAAGCAGAATAATAGTACTTTAACAGTCTAGTGCGGAAATGGCCTAGGATTCTATGATTCTATGGTTATTCAAACAAATGAATATAAAACAATATAAAAACATTTTTAAAATATAACAATAAAAACAAAATTGATGCCCATGTCCTATTAAAAGGCCCAGCAAGTTAATCACCAAATAACCTGCTTAAATTTTAAGCAAAAAGTCTTAATCGGCCAGTGGAAAGAAAGGAGGAGGGCTGCCTCCCCGCATGTGGGAATGAATTCCTCAACTTGAGAGCATGCTCTGAGAACAGCCCTCGGGAGCCTGCATCCTGCCCCGGGCCCAGGCCCAGCTCTCGGCGTCCTTGGTCATAGAATCATAGACCCATAGAGTAGGGAGAGACCCCGAAGGGCCGTCCAGTCCAACCCCATTCTGCCATGAAAGAAGACACCCTCAAAGTATTCTCAGCTGGTGACCATCCAGCCTCTGCTTAAAACCTCCAAAGAACAAGACTCATAGAATCATAGAATCATAGAAATGTAGAGTTGGAAGAGACCACACGGGCCATCCAGTCCAACCCCCTGCCATGCAAGAATACCATCAAAGCATTCTCAACAGAAGACCATCCAGCCTCTGCTTAAAAACCTCCAAGGAAGGAGACTCCACCACACTCCATGGAGGCAGCCGATTCCACTGCCGCACAGCTCTGACCGTCAGGAAGTTCTTCCTGAGGTTCAGGTGGAATCTCCTTTCCTGCAGCTTGAATCCATTGCTCCTTGTCCTGGTCTCTGGAGCACCAGAAAACAAGCCCTCTCCCTCCTCTACATGGCATCCCTTCAAATATTTAAACATGGCTACCATGTCCCCTCTTAACCTTCTCTTCTGCAGACTGAACATACCCAGCTCTCTAAGTCTATCCTCATAGGGCTTGGCTTCCAGGCCCTTCACCATTTTGGTCGCCCTCCTCTGGACCTGCTCCAGCTTGACCATGTCCTTCTTGAATTGGGGTGCCCAGAACTGGACACAGGATTCAAGATGAGGTCTAACCAAAGCTCCACCACACTCTGAGCTCTTACCCTCAAGAAGTTCTTCCTAATGTTTAGATGGAACCGCTTTTCCTGAAGTTTGAAGCCATTGCTCCACGTCCTAGCCTCTGGAGCTGCAGAAAACAAGCTTGCTCCATCTTCCATCTACCCTCAATCCTGCCGTCACGTTACCAAAGATCTTGGACTTTGGGCAGTTCCGTGAGAAATACTGCTCGCCCAAATGAAGTCAGAATGCATGTTTTTCTAAGAGTCTCCGAACTACTTACACAAGTCTTGAGCTCCAAGGGGACAGTTACAGTCTCTTCTTCCGTGGGATGGCTGGTCAACACTCGATGGCCTCACCTAGCCCCCTGGAGTCTTTATAATTCTTCCCTGCCACCCAAAAACTTCCTTATCTTGCAACACGCAAGCCGTCAATCCGGGCTCCAGATGGAAAGCCCCATTGTTTCCCCATCTCTGTTCTCACAATCAGAGGACGAGGAGAAGGGAAGTAAAGAACATTAATCAGAGCTCACTACATATTTGCATAATGCCCGGGCTTCTGTTGACTCTGGTGAGAAAACTCTACCTCAAAGTTTCATCAAAGGAACTCCAACTGTATGACAAAGAAAGGTGCAGTGATTGCATCTGAGAAGAGATTGTGGAAGACCTTCCAGTTTTCCAGGCAACAAAATGGCAAGCGAAGTTCAGCATAAGGAAATAAAATGTGATGTGCATGTGTATATAATTTCAGTTTCAAAGATACGCTGATGAAAGGTGGCCCGGCATTGACTAACCAGGAAGGAGATTTTGACTGAGTTGTGTTTAGCAAAAGTGTTAACCTGGTGTGGGGCTAGCTTTGAGGGGCAGAGGAGAATTCCATGCTAGGGGCTGTTAACAAAAGTCTTAACAATACAGCTGCCGGTATCAATATTGCCTTTATGCAGATTTTTGGTGGAGCCAAGAATCTAGATGCCCTGAAGACACCAGATCCTGTTTGAGCTTGGAAGCTAAGCAGGATCAGGCCTGGATAGTAGTTCGAAGGGGGATCGCCAAGCAGTACAGGCTGTTGAAGGCTATATTTCGGAAGAAACCAATGGTAAACCACCTTGGAGGATTCCTTGCTAAAGAAAACCCTATGAAATTCATGCCCACAGTCAATAGGTGACTTAAAGGGATGCACATACCTTCTGACTGTCCTTATTTGGCAGGCAGAGTCCCTATTAATCCTCTGTTGTCCTGCTTCTCCAGCTCCTTTTAAAATGTCTTTTCCCTCTCCTCCTCCCAAATTCCTCCTTCATCCTCAGCTTACTTCAATTACAGTAAACTGAATTCAATATGCAAACGTAATCTGCACTCAGTTAACTCAGCACAGGGTAAAAGAAAGAACAGGGTAGAATCCCGCTCTTCCCAGTAGACCCTGGAAAAAGCAAACCGCTGCAGCCTGTCCTAGCTTGTCTGCTCTTCCTCATTAATAATTTTTACCTTCTTGACCACACTCTGATGTTGCTTGATCAGATTTCACTTCTGAAATGTCGGCATGCATGTACATACTATGGCTATTAGCAGAATCACAGTTGGAAAACTTGCGTACAGCTCTGGGATGTACCCACACTGCATAACTATAAGCACTTTAACAGTCATGACAAGCGTCTAAATACCCTAAAGGTATCAGATACTGACTGATCTTGGAAGCTAAGTAGGGTCAGCCCTTTTCAGTATTTGGATGGGAGACGACCAATGAATACCAGGGGCTGTAAGCTATATTTCAGAGGAAGGAAGTAGCAAGACTATCTCTGAGGACTGCTTGCCTAACAAAACCCTATGAATTCATGGGGTTGCTATGAACAGGTGTAAATCGACAGGTGATTTGGGCTGTTTCCACACAAGGCTGTTATAGCGCTATGATTCCACTTTCAACATCCGATATTGAAAGCGGAATCATAGCGCTATAACAGCCTTGTGCGGAAATGCCTTTGATAGCGTGCACATATACTCCTGTTATCACTCCATTACAGGGAATCCTTGGATCTCTAGTTCGGTTGACTGCGGTGTTTACAATATGCTGACAGAGGCCACTTCCACACTAGACTATTATAGTGCTATTATTCCACTTTCAACATCCTATGGAATCCTGGGGCCTCATAGGATGTTGAAAGGGGAATAGTAGCACTGTAACAGTCTAGTGCAGAAATGGCCAGAGGCTTCTAATGGTGTAACAATAACAAATTCCAGGATTCTAGAGGATGGCAGTTAAAGTGGTACTGGGCTGCTAACACTGTGCAGTGTGGATACACCCATAGCATCAAAAGAACTGAAAAAGGCGAAGAAAAGGGCCATTTCCGCCCTACACTGTTATAGTGTTATTATTCCACTTTCAACATATCCTGTGGAATTCTGGGGTTTGTAGTTTCCTGAGGCCAAAGAGTTCTCTGGGTGAGAACCCTAAAGGTCCCTCCCTAAACTGCAAACCCCAGGATTCCAGAGGAGGTTGAAAGTGGAATCATCGCGCTATAACAGGCTAGTGCGGAAAGGAATCATAATGCTATAGTTGCGTAGCATGGAAGAGCCCGTGGAGGTTATAGCTACAAAGCAAAGTTGCATAAAAACATTACGAAATTTTTTTTTTTTAAGTTTCAAAGTTTCAAAAACTGGGTTAAAACTTAGTGTCTGAACTCCTCCATGAATATACATCTTCTTCAGATGTGAAGAGGTTATATTGATAGGGATGCTGGGCGCTGGCGTGTTCAAAAATGACTTATAGAAGTGCTGTCCGCTGACGACTTTACAAAACACAAGTGAGCAAAACGAGGCCATTCCAGAAGAAACAGCTAACGATGATGTAGCAGCACCTTCTGTGTTAAGGATGTGACAGAAACATCTGGAGGAATTTCCGGCTCTCTGAAACGGCCAATATTGTTGTGTGGTTGAAGGAAATCTTGCTTTGGACACCGGTTTATAATCGCATGACTCGTTCAGATAAAGCTCTTTTGAAAGGTTCCTACTCATGCAAACGTGAGTAAATCATGCCTTCGGTTTTTAAGCGGTATTCAAAGAGATAGCCCTTTTTAAAAGTGTAAACTGACATAAAAGGAAGGCATCCATGAGCGTCTTTGAGACTAACTGGGAAGAAGAAATCTCTTGTATAAGCTTTATTATTATTATTATTATTATTATTATTATTATTATTATTAATTATTTTTATTACAGATTAAATTACAAAAACAGATTAACATTCAAATCACAGACGTTACTTTCCAAAAATAGTATTAATCCCCCCACCCCTGCCCCCCAATGGCTTAGCAGAGGTTTAATGAATTCTTCCCATATAGAAAAATCTTCATTCAGAATGTGGGATATGGATTTGATTACATTATTGATTTCACCGTACTCCATATCCTCTTTAATCTTTATAAGCAATAATTCCCAACCTGATTTCCATCCCCCTTCCTTCAGTATTCCAATAAGCTTTAATCTTCCTTCCCTCAAAATATCAAACAATAAATTTTCAGCCAGGTATTTATCGACTTTGTTTATATTCCAAATTGTTTTGTCTTTCCCTCCTAATGCTAGTACAGCTTGTGCTGCTTTTAATATATTTATAACCGCTTTTTCCTCATTATTTTTCAGCCCCTTGTCCTTTAAATTTAATGTTATACAATTCTCCCTATTCAGTTGTATATCCTTACCTATTATTCTATAAATCTCAATTTTAATTTTGTCCCAAAATTTTTGAACAAAGGGACATTCCCACCACATACGTATGTATATTCTTGCATAAGCTTTTATCTGATGACGTGGCCACAAAAGCTCACGGTAGAAATTTCTTCTGTGTTAGTCTGAGAGATTGTACTAGATTCTTAAATGTCCAGTTTTTAATTCAGCTTAAGAAAGAGATGAAAGCCTGAGAAGCTCTACAGGGCATCCTTCATCCCATTTGTGCAAATCTGTATTTTTTTATTTTTTAAAATTAAGTTCTGCTCATGGATTTCAAGCTTTTTTAAGAGCTGGAAACTTGATCTTGAAAAAGAAATCAAAACCAGATTTCTTCCCAGCGACAGTGACTACTGGAGAATATGTAAAAATATATGGAACCCTGATGAGTGAAAGTGAAAAAAATTCACACCAACAATTTCAGTTATTAAAGGTCAAGGTTTCATTGCTAAAGGAGAGAGAGAGAAATTAATCCCTGCCTAGAACTCTATTTTAAGTGAAATTATCCATTCCTAAATACCAGAGAGGCAAATACTGAATGCTGTTATTGTGCAGTAAGGAACAAATACCTTTGCATTCTTGTTTGTTATTATTTTCCATGGTTATGCCGACTAAAGAAGCAACTAACTTGTGTTCTCTTAGGCCATTTCTGCACTAGACTGTTATAGTGCTATTATTCCACTTTCAACCTCTTGTGGAATCCTGGAGTTTGTAGCTTTCTGAGACCAAAGAGCTCTCTGGCTGAGAATTCTCAATGCGCCTCCCTAAAGTGCAAAGCCAGGATTCCATAGGATTTTAAAAGTGGAATAATAGCACTATAACAGTCTAGTGCAGAAATGGCCTTAGTAAACTGCATCAGAACCTCCAGGTAAGACATATCCTGGGACTTTTTAGGACCACCACTCCTTAAATTTCTGCAGCCAGCCATGTGGAGTCAGGGGACTGTAGGATCTGTGGCCAAGTGATAGCTTGTGGCTTCCATATCAAAGGAGCAGCGAATGCCGTACAGATTGTGGCCTAAAGGAGTTTCCAGACCTACCAGATAAGATTGGCACCCTAGATAACATACTTTAAAGTCTGGACTAAAAGTCGGAGTGGAGTCGTTGCCTCATTGACTCCAGAGTCACTGGCTGTAGCCCAAAGGCTCTGACTTGCTCAGTTGGCTTTTTTCCCTTTGCAAACATTTGTGTAACATCTGTAGGGAAACACAGCTGAATATTTTTGGGGACAAATTACCGTCAGAAAGCAGAATTGCTTTTTCCCATGCGTGTGTTCTGTTCTTTTTCCTCCTGATGACTCAGTAACCGTGCAAGAGAACCACAGAGGGGACCTAACTCATTTGGGGAGATTCCCTGGTTCCGTCCCCAAATATCAAGCTTTAATTTTTCAAAAGCAAAAGCTTTTGTTTTGGAAAGCTTCTACCAGGGATGAGAATGGTGCAGTTCTCTGAATGTGGTTGGCTTGTAGGCCCAGCAGCCCTAGATAGCACAGCTAAGGGCAAGGAATGTTGGGAGCTGCAGTCCAACAATATCTGGAGGGCTGCATGATTCCCACCCCCTCTCTTATAGCTGTGGAATTATAAGAAAAACTGTGGCAGTTGGGCATGTTCTTTCCTGTGGCTCAGGATGAATTGATCCTGATCTTTTTTGCTTTCTAGCACTCTGCAAAAACTCTGGGGAAAGCAAATCACACTAGACCTCTGCTGAATGCATCTTTGCAATACAAGCATCAAATTTAATAATTAAAAAGCATGAAATGGAAGAGACTAGCTTGGTAGATCATAGAATCATAGAAGCATAGTGATGAAAGACCAGAACTGGACATAGTAGTCCAGGTGAGGTCTGACCAAAGCAGAATTGAGTGATACTATTACTTCCCTCAACCTAGACCCTGTGCTCCTATTGATGTAGACCAGAATTGCATTGGCTTTTTTCGCTGCCACATCACATTCTTGACTTATGTTCAGCTTGTGGTCTACTAAGACTCCTAGATCCCTTTCATGTGGTC
Organism: Cyclura pinguis; assembly: GCA_030412105.1. Classification (NCBI taxonomy): domain Eukaryota; kingdom Metazoa; phylum Chordata; class Lepidosauria; order Squamata; family Iguanidae; genus Cyclura; species Cyclura pinguis. The sequence continues at coordinate 4,424,462 of CM059602.1, forward strand.
AAGTGAGCTCTACTCATCCTATTTCTCTACATTTCATTTTTTTCTGCCTAAGTGCAGGGCCTTATATTTTTTTCCCTGTTGAAAAATGTTTTTGTTAGTTTTCGCCCAGCTCTGTAACCATTTAAGGTCAGTTTGAATTCTCTGGAATATTAGCTATCCCTCCTAATTTGGTGTCATCTGCAAATTTGATAAGTATGCCCTCTATGCCATCATCCAGGTTATTTATAAAGATATTGGACAGAACCTTGTGGCACCCGACTTGTCACTTCTCTCCAGCCATTGGTGAGTATCCTTTGGATCTGGGTAGTCAACTATTTATAAATCCACCTAACATTGTTGTTGTGATATTTATTTATATCCTACCTGTTTCTCAGGTTGGGATTCCAAGCAGCTTACAAAAATTAAAGCAAACATCCCATGATAAAGAGATGAATGGAGGTGTTGTAATAAAATAAATAAATGAATGACATAGTTATTCTAATAAGTTTCTTAAAAAAAAAAAGCTAGAGTAATGCTTTCTAGCTACCTTCTAAAAATTACTTTTTAAAGGGCACTTTGAGTCATTTCTGGAGGTGTTGTGGTGAAAGTTTTTCAAGTTTTACGCCGTTCTGTGTCAATCATCAGGGTTTTTTTTTAAAGCAATGAATAATAACAGAAAAATAACAAAAAAGAGACGCAACACAGTAAGTTATTTTCTTACAAAAGATGGTAAAGAGTGAATGACTAGTAAGCATTGTCAGGGTCAGTGAATCAGTGAATCCACTCCAGGTGTTAGTCCGAACTTCAAAGGGACTATTCAAGGCACTGAATCTACTGGAAGAGGGAGGGTTCAGCACCTTGGCTAGCTCCATTCAAGCTCGGGCTAAGTTTGGAGCAGAGTCATCAACATGGCTGAAGGGGGCTGGACTCGGTGGTCCTACGGTTCTATGATCCCATTGACACTGGAGATACCAGGCATCACTTGTGATGACAATGAATTGCTTTTTAAATCCAGCGATGTGTTTAAAGGAAGAAATTACTTTAAAAAAAGGAAGTGTCTTCCTCACCTCTACTGTCCTCGTAAGTAATAAGAACTGGGTGCTCCACAGCAACTGATACCGAGTAGAAACATGACCAGTTGTTACTTTCCACACTGGGTAGTTGCGTTGCATAGAATCATGGAACCGTAGAGTTGAAAGGGGCCTCATGGGCCATTGAGTACAAGGTCCCCCTGGTCTCTGCAAGATCTCCAGCTAGAGCATCTCTAGCAACTTCTTTTTGAAGACTTCCAGAGAAGGAGATCCAAACACCTCTCTAGACAATTGGTTCCACTGTTGAACAGCTCTTACTGTCAAGAGGTTCCTTCTCATTTTCAATTGAAATCTACCCTCCTGTAACTTAAAACCCTGAGACCTAGTTCTACCCTCCATATAGTATGGAATCCTGGGGTCTGTAGTTTGGTGAGGCTCTAAATCTATCTAGCTAAGAATTCTGGGTATGCTTCCCTAATATCCCAGTCCCAGGGTTCCAAAGAATGGAATCATCACAGTTAAAGTGGAATCATAGCACTATAATTTTGAAGGATGAAAGGGCCCGTAGGGTCATAGAATCAAAGAGTTGGAAAGGGCCATAGACTGCAGCCCACCCACCCCCCGAGTGAATGAACTCCATCTAGAGCATCCCCAGCAGGTATAGAATCATAGACTCATAGAGTTGGAAGGGGCACCATAAGCCATAGAGTCCAATCCCCCACTCGGTGCGGGATCTCTGGCTGGAGCATCCCCAGTAGGTAGCTTTCCAACCTCTTGTTGAAGGCATCCAGAGAAGGAGACCCAACGCCTCTCTAGGAAATTGGTTCCATTGCCCAAGTGCTCCTACTGTCAAAAAGTTCCTTCTAATCTTCAGTTGAAATCTATTCTCCTGTAAGTTAAAATCATTAGACATTGTTCTACACTAATGGGCTACAGAGAACAAGCCTGCAGCCTATGGCAGCCCTTGAGGTATTTAAAGAGTGCTATCATGCCACGCCTCGGTCTTCACTTCACCAAGCTCCCCAGGTCCTTCAACCTTTCCTCGTATATTTTGTTCTCCATACATCTTATCATCCTTGTTGCCCTTCTCTGAACCCCCTCCAACTTGTCTATATCTTTCTTAAAATAAGATGCCGAGAACTAAGCACAGTATTCCAGACAAGGCCTGACGAATACAGAATATAACGGGACGGTGACCTCCCTTGTCTCGGAAACCATGGTTCTGTTAATACCATTGAAATATTATTTGCCTATTTTGCCATCACTGTGTTGGTTCGTGATCAGCTTATGATCAACAATAATCTTAAGGATATTTTTACATGTATACTATTTCTAAGCCAAGTATCCCCCATCTGAGATACCTGTGCATTTGGTATACGTGGTCTAAAAATGTAGAATTTTGCATTGGTCTGTGTTGAATTTCATTCTATTAGTTTCGGCCCAGTTTTCTAGCTCATCAAGGTCCTTTTGAATTCTGTTCCTATCTTTCAGTGTGTTAGCTAGCCTTCCTGGTTTCTTCTTATCATCTGTAGACTTGATAAGGTTTCCCTCTGATCCATCATCTAAGTCGTTGATAAAAATGGTGAAGAGTGACAGCCCCAGGAGAGAACCCAATGGACCTCTGCTGGAGGCCTCTCTCCACTTTGAAGCCCAGTCGTTGAACACGGTTTTCCAATCAATTACAGATCCATCTGATGGTGTTTCCATTTACTCCACATTAGATCAGTTTGCTAATCAAACCATCATGTATCAAATGCTCTGCTGAAATCCAGATAATATCCACAGCATACCCACCATCTACTAAACTAATAACCCAATCAAAAAAAGATGTAAGATTTATTTGGCAGGATTTGTTCTTGACAAACTCACCCTGACTCCTACTATGCAATGGCGTTGTCGTCAAGATACCTGCAGACAGACCGTCAGGTTGTAATGCTTCCCTGTCATTACATGGGCCATTCCTGCGCTAGACTGTTACAGTGCTGTTATTCAAAGGCCCCTCCCTAAACTGCAAACCCCAGGATTCCATAGGATGTTGAAAGTGGAATAATAGCACTGTAACAGGCTAGTGCGGAAATGTCCATGGAGAAGCCGAGCCTGGTCTCATTACATTACATACTTTACATATTGCCTATCATATAACCTGCTAAATGCTAGGCTTGCTGTCATGTATGAGAAGCTACTTGCAAATTACCTATGTGTGTTGAATTGCTGCAATGTACCAGACAAGCGGGAGGGGGCTGCAGAGCAAAAGTGGGAAAAGAAGTGTGAAGGGTGTTATGAAAGCGAAGTGGTGTTGACATAACAGAAAGGGCTATAGAAATAAGTCAACAACTGCTCAAGGTCTAGAAAATCTGGGAGAAGTAGCAGCCTGGTTAAAACAGGGCAACACTTTACTAGCCAATGAAATCCTAGCATGCGTGAATTTGTAATGGATTACTTATAAGAAAATATATCAATGTCATACAATTCATTTCTGGCAACTTCTGTGGAAATGTGCAGTTGGTACCCAGGACTACTCATTGAATAAACTACTTAGAGTATGTTCTTGGGAGTCAGGATTATCCCATACATGACGCAGACTCCTTTATGATCTGTTCTGATATTTTTCCTGATATTGAGGTGAGGCTGACTGGTCTGTAGTTCCCCCAATCTTTTTTTTCCCCCTTTTGAGGAAAGGGACAGTCTTTGCCCTCCTCCAGTCCTTTGGAACCTCTCCTATTCTCCAAGATTTCTCAATAAAGGTAGCAAGTGGTTCAGAGAGTACTTCATCAAGTTCCTTCAGTACTGGCCCTGCAGATTTGAATTCATTTAGATTAGCTAGGGAATTGACCTAAATGAATTTAAATCTACAGGGTTCCTTGCCTAAGAAAACCCAATGAAATTCATGGGGTCGCCATAAGTCAACAGGTGACCTGAAAGCACAGAGAGAAAGAAAGAGAGAGAGAGAGAGAGAGTTAGGTGATTCCTGATTATCTCCTTATCAATCTAGATTTGCAATTTGAATCCTTTACCAATATCTTTGCTTATGCACACAGTGTTGCTTTTGGGGGGAAAAACTGAAGCAAAATAGGTATTGAGCAGTTCTGTCATTTTGTTGTGACTGCTTAGCATTGTAGCATCCTTATTGAGCAGCAGACCCATTGTTTCCTTGGGTATTTGAACATATTTGAAAACTATTGCTCCCTGCTTCCCTAGCCAGCCCCAGTTTACTCTGAGTTTTGGCTTTCCTTACACTATTCGTTCAAGCTTGGGCTACTCTTGTGTACTATTCCTTGGTGATTTGGCCCTCCTTCCATCCGTTCTTTATACAGGCTCTTTATTATTTTCACTTCCTTCTTGAGTTTACTGCACAGCCACAGTGTTTTTTTTCAGACATTTCCCATTTTTTATCTTCCGTGAGATGATTTGTGATTGTGCTTTTTACAACTCCTTCATAAACTCCCACCCTTGCTGGGCGTCTTTGCCCTTTAGCTTCTCTAGTCATAAGATTCTGTGCGGTATTCCCCTAGCTTGATAAAATCAACTTTCCTGAAATCCAAGGTCCGTGTTTAACTGTATTCCTCTTTGTCCCATCCCACAGTTCTGAATGCTGGCATTTCATGGTCACTTCTCTCTAAAGTATTGACAAATTTTATTTTTGTGACCAACTCTTCCCTTCTGGTTAGGATGAAGTCCAGAACTGATTCTTCAGTGAGGAGACAAGAGCTCTGAGATTGGAAGGTTCTGAAAAGCAACCTCATTACGACCAAGAAATTCTGCAGGTGAACGTACTTTGTCAGTCTGAGCATCAGAGTCTGAGCATCAGAGAAGGAGGTGAGCGACAGCCAGCTAGGCAGTGGGGCATCTTAACTTTCCCAGCACGCCCCTGCAATCATTTTGGGGGTGAGGACAGGGCTTCCTTGGGCACCGTCTGGCTGCCACTGAAGTGCTGCAGAGTTCTGCCCTGGGGGCAACACTCTTCCACATTTTTATCCGTGACTTAGATGATGATGGAGTAAAGGGAATCCTTATCAAGTCTCAGGATGATTGCAAACTGGGACGGGGGTAGCTAACGCATTGGAAGATAGGAACAGAATCCACAAGGGCCTCGATAAACGAGAAAATTGGGCTGAAACTAATGCGGTGAAATTCAACAGAGACAAATGCAAAATTCTACATTTAGATCACAAAAACTAAATCCCACATGTATCAGATGGGGGATACTTGACTTAGCAGTACACATGTAAATATAACCTTAAGATTATTGTTGGTTATGTTGAACATGAGCCAGCAGTGTGATGCTGCGGCAGAGAAGACAGATAACCTTTTAGATCGCATTTATATAACCATCGTTTCCAAGACAAGGGAAGTGATAGTCCCGCTATATTCTTCCCTAGTCAGGCCTCACCTGGAAGACTGCATTCTGTTCTAAACACTTCATGTTAAGAAGTCCATAGTTGGTGTGAGTTCGGAAAAGAACAGGCAAGAAAGATATGAAGGTTTGGGGAAGAAAATGTATGAGGAACATTTGAAGGACCCGTGCATGTTTAGCTTGGTGAAGAGAAGCGCGAAGAGTGATATGACGGCCCTCTTTAAATACCTCAAAGGCTGCCACAAAGAAGAGGCTGAAAGCTTGTCTAATGGTTTGACAGTTCTCGATGGTTTTAATTTACAGGAGGATAGATTTTGGTTGAACATGAGAAGGAACTTTTTGAAAGGAGGAGCACTTGGCAATTGCCTAGAGAGGTGTGGGGGCCTCCTTCTCTGGAGGTTTTCACAAAGAGCCTCGACAGCCGCTTTCTGAGTATGCTCTAGCTGGAGATCCCGCACTGAGCAAGGGGTTGGACTTGATCTCGTGTGGGGCTCCTTCCAACTCTACGGTTCTATGAATCAGAGAATCCTAGAGCTGGAGGAGACCCCAAGGGCCATCCGGTCCATCCCCATTTTGCCATGCAGGAATACACAGTCAAAGCGCTCCCTTTGACAGATGGCCATCCAGCCTCTGTTTAAAAACTTCCGAAGAAGGCGACTCCACCACACTCCATGGAGGCAGCGGCAGAGTCCACTGCAGAACTGCTCTTACTATCCGAAAGTTCTTCCTAATGTCATAAAATCTACAGCAGTTCCATGTCATAATATCTAGAGCAGCAGAAAACAAGCTTCTTCCATCTTCCGTGTGACATCCCTTCAGATATTTAAACATGGCTGTCATGTCACCTCTTTACTTTCTCTTCCCCAGTGTCTAACTGTGTTCCTATAGTGCTTTTTCTTTTTTTAAACTCCTTGGGGACCACAAAAGCATCCCTGCAGGGCTGCCTGCAGCCTGCACTTCACTTGCCCCTGCCATAACTGGATGTGAAGCAAGAAGGCCTCCTCGAGGACATCTCGGAGGTCTTCCAGCAGTCCCTGACGATGAAGTCACTGCTGTGCATCCAGTTGTTGAGAACACAGCCGGACACAGTCCTGCCAATGGTGGTATGTGGGTGGGTAGGGCTCCAGGTGGGTTTTAGCAGGGAGTTTGGTTGTTGCACAGCCTGTAGAGAATTCTGACCTCTGCGATGGCCGAAAAAAGTGAATTATGCGTGCATCAGGTGGACTTATGCTTTCATAAGTCACTAACAGAATGTCAGCCAATACCATTGCTCTGTGATTTTCCTAAAATGCATGCATTCAAATTTTGGAATGCTGGTGGGAAGTAGACCTTTCAAAGTTTAAAAAGGATCAGTGCAAGTTTCCCATTTGTTTTGAGTCTGGAACTCAAGCTAACCCCGCCTTTGCTGCTATGGTGGCAGAACAGCAGCTGATTGGATGTCTCACCTGGCCGGGCAAGCGACAGGGACCGACAGGGAACGGCCTGCCGGTTAAGACAAGACGTGGCAAAATCTTTGACAATTGCCTTTATTGTCCTGGGGCAGCTGGCACGGAAATTAAGCAGTGGGAGAAAAATGCAAGGAAAACCCAGCCCGATGGAAGAAATAGAAACATCTATTTGGTGCCAACTTAAAAGATAAAATGGAAGTACGTTTGCTCTGATTTATCAGTCCTCTTTCACTGCAAGACCCGATGGACAGATTTACAATGCAATTCTATGCACATTGATTTGGGAAAGTGATTCTTTTGGACTACAACTTCCAAGTGTCTTGGGGAAGCTAGGGGATGTCGTCCAAAAAGTCACTTTCCCAAGCTTTCCTTGGGATCAAGTCCCACCGAACACAGCGAGAGTTGCTTCCAAACATACCAAGGATTGCACTATTATTTTCATTTATATCCTACCAAGTATTTTAAGAGTGAAGCCGTTTGTATCCGAAGTGGACAGACAAAAGAATAGATGGAGGTTTGCTGGAAGGTGGGACTTGCATCAAATCGGTGTGTTGCTAATTCCAAGATATTTAATCCCAGCAGGCACGGAAGGGTTCTTTTTATTCCATTTCCCTCCTTTTATGTGGGTGCTGAATGTGGGTATTTGACACAATCTGGGACTAGTAAGAGTGCAAGATCAGTTCTTGTGCTGGTTATGAAAAGTTTTGGACTCGCAGAGTGCTGGAAATCACCTTATTTTTTTGCTATATTGGTCATCTCTCCTGGGAGAGTTAAAATCAAAGGAGAACTTCAGCAGTTCTGAAGTCTGCCCATCCCCAGTTTACGGTCTCACATAAGGACACCAAATTTTGATAGAACCATACAGGTAAGCAGATGTGATTTATACAGCTTAGTATTTAATGGTGTTAGATACTAAAGATAATTTCAAACTTGTCTTACATGTATTGAGAGCAGCCGTGAGAAAATGCCGCCTGCTGAAAATTGGCACAGAAGATCCTAAAGCAAATTGTTTTCCATCCAACATACACAAGGTCAGTCCTCAATTCACTTTCCAGCTACGAACATACAAACACAGAACGTGTCCCATATTATGGCAGAATGCTGGAAAATCTGTGGGCCACCGCAACCCGTAACCTGCAATCTATCTGGAGGTAAGGACTTACCTCTGAGTAAAACATGCAGAGGCGTGTGTCGTTAATCGCTTCTTTCAACGAGGTTTAACATATATCCTGTTGCACGAGGTTTTGCGGTTTAAATACTGACTAATCGTTTTACGTTCAATTTTACCTTGTAGAGCTGCGCAGTCATTGTCTGAGCCGGACGTGCCCATGTGTTTGAGTACGTAAACCACAAAAGAGAACTCTTGATTCGTTCTTTAATCACATTCCAACAATGGCTTTTGAATGTTTTTATCTAATCTGTTTTTCTCTGTCTCTATTCTGATTTTTGTAAAATACTAGAGTCTCAGTCCTATTTAATGCATGGGATATATTAAAATTTTGTTTAACAAAGGCTTTCTGTTTTTACCTATATCTGCTTTTATTGGTTACTTGTTTTAATTTTTGTAAGCTGAGGTCCCAGTTCTAGGGAAAAGGTGACATAGCTCTAAAATCCATTCCATCTATCTATCGGCTAAAAAGGCCAATACAATTCTAGGCTGCATCAATAGGAGTTTAGTGTCTAGGATGAGGGAAGTGCTAGTACCACTCTATTGTACTTGGTCAGAATAGAGTGTGCCCAGTTCTGGGCACCACAGATCAAGAAGAACTCCAAGCTAACAAAATGAATTTCAACAGAGAGAAATGTAAGGTCCTACACTTAGGAAGAAAAAATGGAATGCACAAATATAGGATGGGGGATGCATGGCTGGATAGCAGTTCGTGTGAAAGGGATCTAGGAGTCTTGGTAGACCACAAGCTGAACATGAGTCAGCAGTGTGATGCGGCAGCCAAGAAAGCCAACGCGATTCTTGGTGACATCAATAGGAGTATGGTGTCTAGCTTGAGGGAGGTACTGGTACCACTCTACTCTGCTTTGGTTAGAACTCATTTGGAATCCTGTGTCCAGTTCTGGACACCTCAGTTCAAGAAGGATATTGACAAGCTGGAACGTGTCCAGAGGAGGGCAACCGAAATGGTGAAGGGTCTGGAAGCCATGAAGCCCTATGAGGAGCAGCTTAGGGAGCTGGGTATGTTTAGTCTGCAGAAGAGAAGGTTAAGAAAGGATGTTATAGCCATGTTTAAATATTTGAAGGGATGTCATGTCGAGGAGGGAGCGGGCTTGTTTTCCACTGGTCCAGAGACTAGGACAAGGAGCAATGGATTCAAGCTGCAGAAAAGGAGATTCCACCTGAACCTCAGGAAGAACTTCCTATTAGAGCTGTCCAGCAGTGGAATATACTGCCTGGGAAGGTGGTGGAGTCTCCTCCTCCTTTGGAGGTTTTTAAGCAGAGTCTGGATGGTCATCTGTTGGGAATGCTTTGATGGATGTTCCTGCATAGCAGAAGGGGGTTGGACTGGATGGCCTCTGGGGTCTCTTCCAACTCTATGATTCTATGAATATTGAAAAGCTGGAAGATGTCCGGAGGAAGGTCGCAAAAGGGTAAAAGGCCTGGAAACCATGAAGCCTTATGAGGAATGGCTTAGAGAGCTGGGTGTGTTTAGCCTGCAGAAGAGAAGGTTAAGGAGTGACTTGATAGCCATGTTTAAATATCTGAAAGGAACGGAAATGGGGCAAGCTTGTTTTCTGTTTCTCCAGAGACGAGGACATGGAGCAATGGCTTCCAACTACAAGAAAAGAGATTCCACCTAAGAACTTCCTGATGATTAAGAGCAGTTTGACAGTGGAATCTGCTGCCTCCATAGAGTGTGCCGGAATCTCCTTCTTTGGAGGTTTTTAAAGAGAGGCCAGAAGGCCATCTGTCGGGAGGGCTTTGGTGGTGTCTTCCTGCATGGCAGAAGGGGGTTGGACTGGATGGCTTTTGTAGTCTCTTCCAGCTCTTAGGTTTCCACCTCTTTCTTGACCTACGATCCAAGGCAGCTTAAAATGTTAAAAAGTTGTCTGGAGTCCTGTATCAGCTACTTCACTGGAGCCATTTCCGCACTAGAGTGTTGTAGCGCGATGATTCCGCTTTCAACATCCTACGGAATCCTGGGGTTTGCAGTTTCGGGAGGGGCCGGCTGGCCCCTCCCGAAACTGCAAACCCCAGGATTCCGTAGGATGTTGAAAGCGGAATCATCGCGCTACAACACTCTAGTGCGGAAATGGCCCAAGTATACTTAACCAAATAACTCCTCCTGGCTTGCTATCCCAAAACTGATGAAAATGTCTTTCACTCGTGCCCTGATCACAGACGGAACGGACCTCCTTCTCCCTGGCAGCTGATGCATTGTAAAGTAGGTTCAGGAAGGAATAATGATTGTGGCAATAGGGTCTAATCATGACTGAGCAGCAATTGTGGTCATTGAAACAACCAGCTTGATTTACTCATCTGTAACTGACCCATATTCACCATCAGGACTTAGGCCATTTCCGCTCTAGACTGTTATAGTGCTATTATTCCACTTTCAGCATCCTATGGAATCCTGGGGTTTGCAGTTTAGGGAAGGGCCTTTGAGGATGGTCTTTGAGGATGCCCTTTGAGGCCGCTCCCTAAACTGCAAACCCCAGGATTCCATAGGATGTTGAAAGTGGAATAATAGCACTAGAACTGTCTAGTGAGGAAATGGCCTTAGTCACAATTTTGACACTGTTTCCACAATCACTAACCTAATTCGCCAGACAGACAGCTGCAAGGGGAGAAGGAGATCCATTTTGCCAGCATGCATGAATGACCTTTCTTTCTTTTCTTAAAATATTTTTATTAAGATTTTTTTTAAAATGCTTTTCTGCAATAACCAGATGCTGCCAATGTATGTATGTATGTTCCTTCAGTTAGTCTTCCACTCCACACCACTGATGCCGTATCCATGCTATCTGGCGCATATGCTATAAAAATAAAAAGACCAAAACTATGCAATCACACAATTTTGGCATAACGTGAGACTTGGTGCCGCCATTTCAGGATTTCACTCTTCCACAATCTTGGTTTCCGAACTGCGGTGGAATGACACCATCACACCAATACGCAATAGTGGAAATGCAATGTGATTGAAGCCATTCACAAATATTTCTCATGAATGAAAAGAGACGACCAATAACAATGGGAATCCAATCCAATCATGGGAGTGTGACGACACTGTGTGATAGGAAAGACTAAACAGAATGAAGCCAGTGCAATTGTGCAAAAAGCCCAGCATGTGACATTAAAACAAAGTAAGAAAAATAAAAGTATACCACACATCACTAAAAGATCCTTCTGCCATAACCAATTAACACCCAAAGGCCTGTCTAAATAAAAGGTAAACAGAGATAAATACATAGTATGCGTATGTGTGTGTGTGTGTGTATACATACACACACACACAGACACACACACACATTTGTTATTTCTATGTTTTATCTATTTATCAATCACTCTTTTTAGTGCTGTAAGCCTTAGCTACCAGGAAAAGGTGAGATCCACATAGAGATAAATGTATAACATTATCACAATTGCTGTATTACATTATGTTGTGATGTGCCTTCAAAATGTTTCTGTCTTATGGCAACTTTATGGTAAGCTATCATGGGGCTTTCTTGGTAAACTTTGTTCCAATGAGGTTTGCCCTTGCCTTCCTCTGAGGCTGAGAGAGTGTGGCTTGTTCAAGGTCACTTCATGGGTTTCCATTGCAGAGCAGGGATTCAAAACGCGGGCCATTTCCGCACTAGACTGTTCTAGCGCTATTATTCCGGCCGGCCCCTCCCGGAACCGCAAACCCCAGGATTCCATAGGATGTTGAAAGTGGAATCATAGCACTATAACAGTCTAGTGCGGAAATGGCTCGGGGTCTCCCACAGTTGTGGTCCAGTGCTCAAATCACTACACCATACTGGGTTACATTACTTTACATCACATTATTTATTTCATTTATATGCTGCTTTTCTCCCGGAATGGGACCCAAGGTAGCTCACCAAAAGAATCGGCTAAAACCAATACAATTTTAAAACACGGTTATAAAAGGAGAGATCAAAAGCTGTACGAAATCATTTTAAAAAATACAGAAGTTGAAAAAAGAAAGCAGCTCCCACAAGAAGTCTCCCTGACCATTAAAAGTGTGCTGGAACAAAGGGGGGGGGGAAATAATACCTTTTTGTCGCACCAAATTCAGCATCAGAGAAGCACCCAGTTCTCCTCAGCCTTCCCGAAAAGAGTTTTCCCTACTCGCCTGTTGGATCCAGAACAGCAGGTGAAGGCAAACATCCAGTGGTGTGATTCTCAATCTCTTGCCCAGACCTTTGGATGAATGGAAGATTCTCTAAGAAGTCATACCTGTTTGGGCATAACAGGCTTCTGAACTCCCGGGGATGTCTAACCGGGAAAGGTGTCCAATTAGCAGGTCCCCAAAGTGAAGGATTCTTCTGGGAAAAGACACACCTCGCCCGGCAGAGGGTTGGGAAGACGTTTGAGTTGCTCCCTCGAAGCTGGTTTGACCAGTAAGTCACCTTTTCTGTTTCTGACAGCCATTTCCTCCTTGGCTGAGTCACCCGCACCCCAAATTCAGATGAGGAAGGAGGTGATCATTAGATGCTGGGGAGCCAGGAGGAACAACTCCAGTGACTTGGCCCCGAGGCAAGGGATCACAACAGGGCGGACAGGTTGGTGTCACGTGAGGTGACATCTCCTGTCTGTTCCAGGGAAATGTGCCATTCTCTCGGGGCTTTTTCACACCGGAGAAGCATAGAATCCTAGAGTTGGAAGAGACGCCCGGGGGCCATCGAGTCCAACCCCCTGCCGTGCAGGAACACCCGTCGAAGCACTCCCGACAGACGGCCATCCAGCCTCTGCTTAAAAACCTCCAAAGAAAGAGACTCAACCACACTCCGAGGCAGCAGATTCCACTGCCGGACAGCTCTGACCGTCAGGAAGTTCTTCCTGCAGTTCAAGTGGAATCTCCTTTCCTGCAGCTTGAATCCATTGCTCCTTCTCCTAGCCCATTTCCGCACTAGCCTGTTCTAGCGCTATGATTCCACTTTCAACATCCTATGGAATCCTGGGGTTTGCAGCTTCGGGAGGGGCCGGCCGGCCCCTCCCGAAGCTGCAAACCCCAGGATTCCATAGGATGTTGAAAGTGGAATCATAGCGCTAGAACCGGCTAGTGCGGAAATAGGCTTAGTCTCTGGAGCGGTAGAGAAACCACCGCATGGTTATAGCGCTACGATGCTGCTTTAATTGCCATGGCTGTGCCCTACAGAATCGTGGGATTTGTAGTTTGAGGAGACCCTATGTCTCTCTGGCCAAGAGTTCTAAAAACCCCTCCCTGAACTGCAAATCCCAGGGTTCCATCGAAAGTTGCCGTGGTGGTTAAAGTAGAAACACAGGGCTGGAATTGTTTAGTGTCCTGTTTTTGCCAGCACTTGCCAAGAGTTGTGGGGGTGGGGGTGAAGTAAAGGAGCTGTCAGATGGTTATCCTCTCCAAGTCAGTAACAAGGTGTGAAAGGAGCAGTCAACTGGTCCAGATATATAGCATCAGTAGCGAGGAATTCAAAATAGGAAGCCGGAAGGGAGTCCGGGAGCAGAACCTGTTGAGCGAAGCAAGATTCAGGGTCAAAAAGTAACTTGAAGCCAGAGAGGTTGCTCATCAGCTGGAGAGGTTAGTTGTGAGCAACGAACTCCCAGAGACGTGGCGAGAATTTATAGACAGCTACCTTGACATAGCTGGTGTTTGATAAATTAGTTTCTCTTACTTAAGAGCTGCTGGGATCTCCACCTGCCGTCTTTAGCCCTCCTTTGCTCCATCAAGGTAGGCATGCTCCAGAGGCATATCTAGGGGGGCACGTGCCCTGGGCAGCAATGCCAGCGGGGTGCAAAAAAGCCACGCATGAAGGGGTGGAGGTAGGGGTAAGAAGGTAGGAAGGAAGGAAGGCACAAGTTCCACGCTTGCCCTAGGTGCTGTTTGCAGTAGATATGCCACTGGTATGCTCTCGGCTTCTTCCTCCCCCTCCTCTGAAATATTGTCTCTTTCTGTCTGCTGAGGTTTGGGGTGCCCTCCTGCTTCACCCCCAGATACAGGCCCTGCAATTTCTGTGTCTGCACCTGACTCTGACCCAGTCGGGGTGTGTGTGTCTCAGTTGCAAATATCCTAGAGCTGCTTTCTGGTGACCCACTAGTGATTTGGACGGGAAAGGTTCTAGCAAGGGATTATTGCTGGGGTGGGCAACTTTAGTAACCATGAGAGCCAATTTTCTGCTCTTGGTCTTGTCCCCCCCCCCCCGCCAAAAAAAACTGGGTTCCTTCCCTGGTGTGTACCATCTGTTCAATTTCCACACAAAGATAGGGGAGGAATCCAAATTCATTTATTTGCTCAAGCAAAAAGGTACCCGGGGATAAAGTTCCACACAGCGGGCACCCCAAACAAAGGAGTTAATATTTACACATTTCTACAGGAAGATTTGCAACATTCTAAAAATGCATCACAACTACCTCACCCCATAAGGATCAGGTATCTCCATCTCATAATCCATTTGGCCAATTAGCGCTGTATTTTTAGTTTCCTTCCACTTGGGATTGTTTCTGGGTGTTCCTCCATGCCAGTCAAGTATCTTTCAGGTTGTTGTCTTTGGGCTGCATTCCTTTCTGCTGGCTAGCTGGAACTCCCCGTCTGCTTTCTTTCTCAAGTCAGAGTGCTATAAATCAAGGCCATTAGCCAGATCTTGCCCGGGCCATTGTTCCTGGCGGCTGGCACTTGGTTAAACAAGAAGACCTTTTGTTTTCTCACAAATTCAGACTCTGATTTCTTCACTCAAAGTCCCATCATCCCCAGGTCGTTCCATCACGGAACACTCCAGGGCCCATATGAACTACCTAAAAAAAATAAATAAATTGGACAGAAATTGACTTACGGTTTTGAAAAATGAGCATTTTTAAAAGTCAAAACAACAGAACGCGGGGAGGGATTGTTGTATGTGCCATCAAGTTACCTGTTGACTTAAGGCAACCCCAAGAATTTCGGAGAGTTTTCTTCAGCAAAGGATACTCAAAGATGGTTTTGCCAGTTCACTCCTCTGAAATATAGCCTACAGAACCTGGTATTTGTCAGTGGTCTCCCATCTATGTACTAACCAGGGCTGACCCTGCTTAGCTTCCAAGATTAGACGGGATCTGGTGCCTTTAGGGTAGTGGTTCCCAAGCTTTTTTCATTTGTGTACCCCTTGGTGGCCCATTTCCATGAATTGTACTGTTCATATTAGCAAAAAATGTTTGTAATTAATATGGTTGCTATTATTTCAAATTTCTATGTTGCACCTGTAAATAAATAGCCAAGACTGATGTGACAGCACTCAAATATTCGTGAAGTGGAAGAGAGTGAAAGCTGAGGCCATTTCTGCACTTGATTGTTATAGTGCCATTATTCCACTTTCAACATCAAAGGCCCCTCCCTGAACTGCAAACCCCGGGATTCCATAGGATGTTGGAAGTGGAATAATAGCACTGTAACAGTCCAGTGCGGAAATGGCCCAAGTGTCGTAGCCCAGCCTTATCAAAAATCCCCTCAGATATTCCATTCCATTCTCTCACTTGTTCCCAACAGATCATTAGCTTACCTTATATAACAAATGCAACAACAATTCCCTCAAAAAGTCTGTAACATCGCAGTGCACACTGACCAACACATCCCTATGTCCTTTCCTTGCCTGTGGTCTGAAACACTGACGTTGTAGATTGCATCTACATTTCATAATTATACCACTTTCACAGCACTTTAACTGTCACGGTTCCATCCTGTGGAATCTTGGGATTTATTGTGTGATGAAAGATTCCAAATCCTCTCTTTGAGAGCACTAAGTCCAATCCCTTCAACTATACCACTAAAGTATAGTGGTATCTCACCAAACTACAAATCCCAGCATTTCGCAGTATGGAGCAATGGCAGTTGAAGAGATTCCAGCTCTAATTTTGTGAAATAGATACAACCCTTTCAAATTCAAGGCATTTGTAGTTTACTTCAAAAGCTGAGGGTGGAGAGAAGAGGGGGACCATTCAGGACAAGCAAACTTCATGATGTATCCAAAGTATTTAGCAAATTCCACAGTCTACATCATTAAGCAAACACACCTGTTTTATGTCTTCTCATTCTGACACTTTTATTAGTCGTATTTTTCAAAACTGGTTCATACAACTGGTTCGACTTTATTAAATTACAAGAAGGGCGCTCTTTTCTTGTTCCAGAGATATCCAGCAATTCTAAATTTTTAAAGCATAGCTGAACAAACCCAAGGGAAGGAAACTAGCTGTTGAAAAAAAAAAATGAAAGAGTTGACATTCTTAGAAAGCCAAATCCTGCTCAAAAGACCACGTCCGGTGTGCTTTCATACACGTACAAAATCCCCATTCTGCCTGGGACGCTGTGTTCAGGAACAGTGAAGAAACTACTTCCTGCCCACCCAAAACACTCCTGCAAACTCACAAAGAAGTTAGAAATACCATAATATGAATTGGATGGCCACACATAATATGTTTGTTTATTAAGTTTTTTCACAGTGGGGCATATATGCATAGAATCATAGAATCAGAGAGCTGGAAGAGACCCCAGAGGCCATCCAGTCCAGCCCCCTGCCAGGCAGGAACCCACATCAAAGCACTCCCAACAGGTGGACGTCCAGCCTCTGCTTAAAAACCTCCAAAGGAGGAGGAGACTCCTCCACACTCCATGGAGGCAGCAGCAGATTCCACTGCTGGACAGCCCTGACCCTCAGGAAGTTCTTCCTGAGGTTCAGGTGGAATCTCCTTTCCTGCAGCTTGAATCCATTGCTCCTTGTCCTAGTCTCTGGAGAACAAAAGCTTGTTCCCTCTTCACGATGACATCCCTTCAACTATTTAAACATTGGCTATCATGCCCCTCTTAACCTTCTCTTCTGCAGACTAAACATCCCCAGCTCCCTAAGCCGCTCCTCATAGGGCTTTGCGGCTTCCAGACTCTTCAACGTTTTGGTCATCCTCCTCTGGATCTGCTCCAGCTTGTCAAGATCTTTCTTGAAATGTGGTCCCCAGAACTGGATACAGTATTCAAGATGAGGTCTAACAAAAGCAGAACAGAGTGGTTCTTTTACCTCCCTTGATCTAGACGCCATACTCCTACTGTATTGCAATATATTTTTCTACCGGGATTCAAGGCAGCTTGTAGAATATGAACACTCATACAGATTAAGAACATACATAGATATTAGTAAAATATACATTAAGTTTTTTTTTTAAAAAAAACAAACAATCCGTAAAACCAAAGTAATTTTAAAGTTGATTAAAAGGTAGGGCACAAAAATCAACCATACAGCACATCATCAAAATCTCACCGCAGCCAATTCCTAAAAGCTGGTTGGAATAGGAAAGTTTTCAGTTGCCGACAAAAGGAAAAGGAGGAAAGAATTATCCTAGCATCCCTGAGAAGGGAGTACGTAAGCTTTGGAGCCATTACCAAGAAGACACTTTCCAACTAAACGTGCCAGGTAGGATAGTGGAAATGGGATCTGAAACCTTCCATAGGGGTCTTAGGCCTTTTCTGCACGACATCGCCATCCCACCACAGCAACGGGTTGATCCCGGTCCAGGACCCCGTGCCACTGCATGACATTGATGCCAACCAGCCGCTATTGCGTTCCCAAGGGTTGCAAATCAGCCCTATTTCATTTCCAGAAAAAAATCTGTTAATGGCCTCCTTTCCTGCTACAGTCCCGTCGGCTGGGTGAATGCAGTTCTTTCATTGCTCTTGATAGCGCTTCCTGTCGTTGCCGATCCAGCAGTGGGCAGGTTGTGGGTGCCCCAGTGTTGCCCCCTTGGCAAACCCTGTCCAGGGGTCTACAAGTTTGATATAAAATTAATCCAACCCACCAGAGAGGTCAACCGAATGTGCACGTAGGCAATAACGGTCGTACGATCGAACGAACCGGGTCAGGCCAGCAAAATCCCCAGTCACGTAGCCACAGGAGACCTCATGTTGCGATAACCCATGGTGGACAAAAGGTCCTTAACCTTTAAGGAGTCCATCTGAAAGGAGTAAAAGCGTTCCCGGAAAATTGGGCACTGGAAGCAATAAAACTTTATCAACTCCATCTCCAGAAACTCACACCCCAGCCTCAAAGCGGAGGAAGATCCTGTTATTTAGATGACACTTTGTTATCTTCTGAGAAATGCCAGGTGTGGAGTTGTTTTTCTTATTCTGTCCCTGTTTGTTCTCCCCGGGAAAGGATTTGCCTTCAAAGTAAATTTTCCTACAAATAGTCCCTGTTTTTGGGCTAGCTGGGCAAGGAAAGGAAGGCGAGGCAATGAGTATGATGCCTCCCAGTCTTACCAACTGACCGGTCCCCCTCCCTCCTCCGGGTCTCTTCGCTGAGCTGCCGTTCGATCGCTGCTTCCCGAACCAAGGACTTCAGGAAGAGGTGCAGTATCACCCAAGCTGCGAATCCCTCAACGATCCCTCTATCTTATTTCCACTCCTTATTTCTATTAACCCTTGGATGCATGTGTGCTTGTTTGCGTTAGTGCGAACTATTACCATTCAATAAAGTCATTCATAGGACCTTTTTTCTGTGATTTCTGACTGAGCCTGATCCCGTAAACACTGGGTAAAAGATCCTTAATTACCCTGCCCTCTTTGCATTGCTAAAGCAGTGCTCAGAGCTAATTCTCCACACAAGTGATAATTTTGACAGGTGTCGGGAACCCCTCGAAGGTACCCCCAGCAAGCAGGGTAACACCAGGTTGTCCCTCCCTCAGCTACTCCCGTGGCGTAGCAAGTTCGAAATCTAGCACTTCCCTGTGTTTATTTTAAATTTGTCCTTCGAGTTAATTTTTTAAAAAATTGTAATACATTTTTTAGCATTATAGCACGAAAATGCAATAGCGTACTGGCGTTTCGTGCCATTACAACAGGGCTTTCCCAACTGTGACCGTTTCCGCACTAGACTGTTAATAGCGCGATGATTCCACTTTCAACCTCCTATGGAATCCTGGGGTTTGCAGTTTCAGGAGGGGCCGACTGGCCCCTCCCGAAACTGCAAACCCCAGGATTCCATAGGAGGTTGAAAGTGGAATCATCGCGCTATTAACAGTCTAGTGCGGAAATGGTCTGCGTGTCACAGCACGCTAGCGTGTCGGCTGCAGCGTGTAGGTGCGTCGTGTGAACATTACGAATGGAGGAGCTGCCTCTCCTGCCATCGTGGCAAGCCGGGCCCGGGTGAAGGGGCTGCCTCTCTGGCACCGCTGCCACGGGCCGAGGAAGACCCCAGCAAGGCCAGCCGCGACAGCAGCAAACCAGGTCCAGGTGAAGGGGCTGCCTCTCCCAGCACCGTCGCGCCGGGCTGAGGAAGACCCCAGCAAGAGTGGCGGTGGTGGGCCAGGCCCAGGTGGAGGGACCGCCTCTCCTGCCGCCCTTGCCACCGCCCCGAGGCGAAGAAGACTCCAGTGAGAGCGGCGGCGGGCCAGGCCCTGGTGGAGGAGCTTCCTCCACCTACTTACTGTGTCGTGAGACGATGCAGGTCTAAAAAATGTGTCACCGACACAAAAAGTTTGGAAAGCTCTGTGTTACAACATTGCTGTGCTAATTACACAATTCAAAACAAAACAGAACAAAAGCTGACAAATCACGAGCTATGGGGTGGGGAAAGGACAGGGGAAAGGACTGGCCAACGGTGCCGTAATGCAGTGGGAACACCAGTGGCAATAATGCTACTCATCCGCCGAAGTCAAAAGGGTGCAGCAGAGAGCGTTCCTAACCCGACGCCATTGCAGAAATGGCAATGCTAGGATTGAAACAGAACGACACACTATTGAAGTACGGTGCAGAAAGGGCCTTAGAATCCAGATAGGTTCATACAAGAAGAGGCAGTCTTTCTTGCATAAAAAGAAATGGTCGTAGAATAACAGGATCTTGGAAATGGAAGGAGTCACCAGGACTGTCTAGTCCAGCCCTCTGCCAGGCAGGTGTACTCAATGAAAACAGTCCAGAGAGACCTCTGTTTAAAAGACTTCCTAAACTGGAGTGTCCACCACCATCTGAGGCAATCCATTCCACTGTCGAAAGCTCTTACAGTAAAAAAAGTTATTCTCAATGTTCAGGTGGAATCCCTTTTTTTGTAATTGTAATCCACTGGTCCTTGTTCTAGGCTCTGGAACAACAGAAAACATGCTCTCTCCATCTTCTGTGTGGCATCCTTTCCGACGATAGCTATCATGTCACCTCTCAGGCCATTTCCACACTAGACTGTTATAGTGCTATTATTCCACTTTCAACATCCTAGGGAATCCTGGGGTTTGCAGTTTAGGGAGGGGCCTCAAAGGCCTCCTCTCCTCAAAGGCCCCTCCCTAAACTGCAAGCCTCAGGATTCCATAGGATGTTGAAAGTGGAATAATAGCACTGTAACAGTCCAGTGAGGAAATGGTTTCAGTCTTCTCTTCTCCAAGCTAAACATGCCCGGTTCCCTCAGTTGACCCTCATGAGGTTTGGCGTCCAGATCTTTGGTCATCTTGGTCATCTCCTCTGAACATGTTCCAGAGAATATGGCCCTTCCTGTATACAAACAAACTTCTCTATAAATATGGGATTTTGGTGTTACATTAAATGGCAATATTACCTATGGTCTTTCCCCTCTTTACCTTATTTTAAAAATATTTTCATCATACATTGCTTGACTTCGGTGCATAAGCATGAATTATCCCTATCACAGAAGATGATAAATTTGCACGCATAACCTATAAAACTGTATTATTTTTTCAAGTGATAATAAAAACAGACGGAATGTGTTTCCTTGGTACAAAAGAGAAGGCTGTGGATTGTAGGAATAACTCAAATGCCCTGACAGCAAGAAACTGAGTTCTGCAACTCTACAGTGGATGCTGGGTGGACCAGTTTTAAACAGTGTTGCGGCGGAGCAAGGGTGGGAATTGGGCATAGCTCTGCAGGAGGGGTGGGAAATCTTTGGCCCATGAGCCAGGCGTGGCCCATGGGAATTTTCCCTTAATCTCTCCTAGGTTTTTTTTCCTATGAAGGAATTAGACAAGATCCTGAAGAGAAAAGGTATATAGTTGAATACTAAAGTTAGGATTGCCCATGCAATCATATTTCCAGTTCTTATGTATGGTTATGAAAGCTGGACAGTGAAGAAATGAATCAAGGAAGACACATCCCTCAATCTGCAAGCCCTAATCTATGATAGGGTGGCTGGAAGTCTCTCGGCCACAGGGTTGCCACAGGTTGAAATTGACTTATAGAATCATAGAATCATAGAGTTGGAAGAGACCCCAGGGGCCATCCAGTCCAAACCCATGCTCTGCAGGAACACCCATCAAAGCATTCCCAACAGATGGCCATCCAGCCTCTGCTTAAAAACCTCCAAAGAAGGAGGAGACCCCACCACACTCCATTGCAGCAGCAGCAGATTCCACTGCCGGACAGCTCTGACCCTCAGGAAGTTCTTCCTGAGGCTCAAGTGGAATCTCCTTTCCTGCAGTTTGAATCCATTGCTCCTTGTCCTGGTCTCTGGAGCAGCAGAAAACAAGCCCGCTCCCTCCTCCACATGACATCCCTTGAAATATTTAAGCACGGCTCTCATGTCCCCTCTCAACCTTCTCTTCTGCAGACTAAACATACCCAGCTCCCTAAACCGCTCCTCATAGGGCTTCACGGCTTCCATGATGGCAATCAACAACAGCAAACAACAATATCTTCTACCACAAAGATGGGAATTCCGTGGCCGTACATAACTAAAATTCCCAGCAGCCCTAGCCAAGGGTGAGGATTCTGGGAGCTGCAGTCCAACAACATCCGGAGAGCTGTGCGGTTCCCACCTTCCTAGACTGTGAATCCTCGACCTTTGGCTCAAAGGTTTGCTTTCCTTACCTTTGACTCACAACCTAAAGCACCATGTGAGAAATATCCAAAGGCTGGCCAGTTTCATTTTTAATGGAGATGCCACAGAACTTGGGAACAGCTACTGTTCTGAACTACACCAGCCAGAACGCCCTAGCCAATTGCAAGAATCTCCCAGCCTCTATGCCAATAGGTTGGCGAATCTGCTCCATTTTTTTAGCCTGAACATTAGAAGAGCCGTCCACAGTGCCGTAACCTGTTTTGAGGATATGATCTAGCACCTTGGACAGAGCTATTAAAGTCTGATCTGAAACCTGGCATGAATTCTCTGCCCCATTGACATGGAAGACAACAAAGCAATGCCCATGGAAAATGTCTTCTCTCGCATCATCCAGACAGCATACTTGGTTTCCGTCTGGGTCGTGACAGTGGTGTGCAGCTGACGAAGACTCATCAGAAGGTTTTCTTTGTGGCTGTTGAGCTTGCATAAGCTACTTTTCTTGATGACAATTCCCAGCATCGCCTGGGAGTTTCTGAGAGATGTCATCCAAAAGAAGTAACTTCCCAAGTTCTGGTAGCTGTACAGCTTACCGAGCACCCACGGAATGTTCACCTGGACCTTTTATTTTTCAAAACATTCCTCTTTGGGAAGGCTTTTGATAAGATGAGGAGGTTTGCGTTGACTTTGATGCATTTATCCATCATGTTCCTCTGTTTGGATAATGTTATTACTGCTGTTTTATTGCATTTTAAAATTTGCGGATAGGAATTTATGGTTAGCTGGCCTTGAGCGATGTATTTTTTTTAGCAGAAAGGCAGGCCATAAATTCTCTTCATCAATAAATGAAAATATATTTTTAATATAAATGAAGTTTCTGACTGTTTTTGATAGTGCTGTTTTGAATGTTATATATGGGTTTGAAAGTCAGGATTCCTCCCCTGGGACCCTTCCATACTACCCAATTGTAGCACTACGGTTCCACTTTAAACTGCCGTGGTTCCATCCCATGGCATCCTGGGGTTTTCAGTTTAGAGAGGGATATTTAGCATTCCAAGCCAGAGAGTTCCAGTACTTCACCAAATTACAAACTCTAGGATTTCACCAGATGGAACCAGGGCAGTTAAAGAGGAATCATAGTGCTATAATGGTGTTGTGTGAAAGGGCCGCTAATCCTTCAGAATTGATTGAAATTGTGTAGTATAGTGTACTATAGGGAGCATGAAGGACTTACGGAGGCTCGCTTGGGACCAATTGTGCATATGCTGCTTGCAAAGTCCCTCAGCTACCTTATAACCTTTTCCCTCCCTCTCAGCTCACTTTGCAAGCAGCACATGGATGCAACTGGTTCCAAGCAAACCTCCGTAGCCAAGAAGAACTGGTGAAAGAGTGGAACCCCTGTCTAATTAACGTAATTTGTCCTTAATTTGGAAGCATCAAAAGAGCAAGTTCTCAGATATGCAGAACTGTGTGATTCCCACCCCTAGGTGCTGAAAATTAAGAGGTCATGCTGCAACAAAAGATGAATTATTGTAAAGAGTTGGCTGCCCCCGTTGCTGACTTTAGCTTCCTCTCATCGCACTAGACTGTTATAATGCTATTATTCCACTTTCAACCTCCTATGGAATCCTGGGGTTTGCAGTTTAAAGAGGGGCCTCAAAGGCCCTCCTCAAAGGCCCCTCCCTAAACTGCAAACCCCAGGATTCCATAGGATTTTGAAAGCGGAATGAAAGCACTATAACAGTCTAGTGTGGAAATGGCCTTAGAGGGCATTTCCACCATGTTTGGAGGTCCCTCAGAGACTTAAAAGAATTGCAAAATGTTTCAGAAAAAATTCTTGCACCCCTAAATGCACCAACATTCCCTCTAGGGGGCATTTCCTCCCTGTCTAGGGGTGGAGCTCAGCCAAAATAGGACTGGGATGGCCTTTTTGGAAAAAGGAGTCAAGAAGAAGTGATTTATTCTCATTTCCTGTTGTCAAAAAAGGCATCTCTCCTGGGCTAAAAACGTGGCAAAAATTCCCCCCAGGTCCCCTACAGGGCATTTGGGGGTATTTTTTGTGAGAGAGGGTGTTCTGTGAGAGAGGATGCCCTGGCGTTGCTGCCCTCCAAGCTCTCCTGAGGGGCTTACGTGACCCCGAAGCCTTCCACGGTCGCCCACCTCTGACTTGGAGCATGGTACCGCAAAGGCTTCCAAAAGTGGGAACCTGAACTTCCATGCAACTGATGCTGCAGAGTCTCTGCAGAGCTTTAGGCTGAACTATAGAGCAGGCTTACAGTCCAGGGTGCTGACTGAAGATATTTTCTTTTTAAGGGTTGGAAAGCATTTATGGGTTTTTGAGCAATAAGAAATCTAATGATGTAACTAGGGCTATTTCCACCTTACACTGTTATAGTGCTATTATAGTGCTATTATAGTACTATTTTTCCACTTTCCACATTCTGTGGAATCCTGGGATTTGCAGTTTAGGGAGGGACTTTAGAATTCTCAGCCAGAGAGCTCTTTGGCCTCGGTAAACTACAAACCTCAGAATTCATTCCACAGGATGTTGAAAGGAGAATAATAGCACTATAACAGTGTAGTGCGGAAATGGCCAATCTGTGGTTATGATTATTAATAATTCCAGCAAGTTGAACTTCGTCAGAGCTGTAATGGTCGAATAATACATTTTCTATTAATCATTTTTTTCTTTTTCTTTACAGTTTGTGGGTGGGAGGAAAGGTCTTCTGTGTTTTAATTACTTAGTGAGGCTAGCTTGTGTTTATGGTAATAGTGTTTTAGTAAAATGTTTTAATATTTTGTCTTAGTTTTAGTGTAATTTAGCTTAGCTTAGTTTTATTTATGCACATATATTGTTTACTCATAGCTTTCCCCCCCATTTTCTCCTTTCTTTCTTTCTTTCTTTCTTTCTTTCTTTCTTTCTTTCTTTCTTTCTTTCTTTCTTTCTATTGCTATCAATTTGTTTGTATTAAAATTAATGAATATGGATTTGGGGAAAAAATAGAGTCCAACATATTGAACCTATTTGGGGGTGGGTTACAACTTAACACTTTGGACCTTTCAAAGTTCACCTTAAAACCCAGGGTGGATTCATTGCCCCACTGGTACAGACGTTGCCAGCCACGAGTGTCCCAGAGGCCACCTCCCTTTGTCTTATGGCTAGAACAGAAAAGCCAACGTGTTGGCAAATATCGGGCAACCAAATGGGCACAGAGAGGGTGCAGCCGACATTTCTGCAGGCTAATGCTGTGCATCTGTCAGCCACAAATATGTGCCCGCTCGTTTCACAACCTTGCGGTCTCACATGCCATCAAGGATTAATTGCAACAGATTCACCCTGAGCTGGGATTTCCCAATTACTTCCTGAACTTACTGTTGACCTCCTGGGAATGCAAAAAGGTCCATCTCCCCATGAAATCAGAGTGGCATGTGGGAATAGGGGAACGGGTAACAATTGTGCCATTATCATGTCACCAGGAGGATTAAGAACGCAAAGGCTATTTCCACACTAGACTGTTGTAGTGCTCTTATTCCACTTTCAACATCCTATGGAATCCTGGGGCTTGCAGTTTTCCTCAAAGGCCCCTGCCTAAACTGCAAACCCCAGGATTCCATAGGATGTTGAAAGTGGAATAAGAGCACTGCAACAGTCTAGTGCGGAAATGGCCGAAGACTGAAGCCTGTCATACTGTAAAGCAACACGAGATGGCAGAGTAGGGCTACATTTAGTTAATCTAGGGCCAGAATCCTGTGGCTTGTAGGACTGGATTTTGGATATACCTTTTGCAAGGAGTTAGGCTTTCTTGGGGGTTGCACAAGGGTCAGAGTCCTGCTCAGGGTCTCACAAGCCTTGTGAAACTGAAACTAAGGAAGCATAGAAGATTCTGCAAATGCAGTCCTCTGCCAAGACCAGGTTAAGGACACTGGAGCCCTGGAAAAGTCCCACTATCTTATCTGACAACAGAGTAATATCTGCAACAAAATCGACGCCTATGACTCTTAACATCCTCCCCTTTCTTCTCCTGTATATTTAACATCTTTACCTGATAAAGAAGCCAGTGAAGCTTCGAAAGCATGCATGATGTGTTTTATGCTTTGGAGTTGGCCCAGTAAAGGGATTACTGTTTTGTGGATTTTGGTCTCCAGCCATATCTGAAGGACAAGTTAGAACCCACTGGTTTTAGCAATGGCGGCTTCATGTATAGAGCAGTGGAAGTCAATCAGGACACAGCCTCAGAATGTTTCTGTTTGGGGACTACAGTGAGCCATGCCGGCGGGGAGATGCTGAAAGTTGTAGCCCCTGAAACTCTGCCTGAACTTTTGCTCAAATAGCAAGCGGGGTTGCGCGTGCGATTGTACGAGCTTTGGCATACGTGCGTCTGTGTGCACGTAGCTCTTTCATCAAGGAGCCAGAGAAGCTTGCAGTAGCCCTCCCACCTTCAGGATTAGGGTTCCCAAGTTTCCAGCCCCAGCCTTGAGTCTCAACTCCTCACAGGAGGAATCTCAGGGTGAGAGCACTACCTTGAAAAGTGAATGCATATATTTATTTTCCTCATTTGTTAGATTTTTTAAAAATGTCAATGGCTCAGTCTGTGCAACTGTGGTCACGCTGAACATGATTCAACCGTGTGATACGGCAGCTTGAAAAGCCAATGCAATTCTAGGCTGCTTCAATAGGTGTATTATGTCTAGGTTAAGGGAAGTAATGGTATCGCTCTGTGCTGCACTGGTCATACCTCACCTGGGGTACTGTGTCCAGTTTTGGGCACCACAGTTCAGGAAGGATACGGACAAGCCGGAAAATGTCCGGAGGAGGGTGACCCAATATGGTACAAGGCCTGGAAATCATTAAGCGGTAGGAGGAAAGGCTTAGGGACCTGGGTGTGTTCAGCCTGGAGAAGAAAAGGTTAAGAGCAACATGACAGCTGTGTTTAAATATCTGAAGGGATGTCACTGGAGAGGATGGAGCGGCCTTGTTTTCTGCTGCTCCAGAGAGTAGGACACAGAGCAATGGCTTCAGACTACAGGAAAAAAGATTCCTCCTAAGCACTAGGAAGAAATTTCAGAGGGTGAAAGCAGTTTCACAGTGGAATATGCTGCCTGGGAGTGTGGCAGGGGTGCAGGTCTTTAAATAGGTTGGATGACCATCTGTCAGGAGTGCTTGATTGTATATTCCTGCACGGCAGCTATCGGTTGGACTAGATGGCCCTTGGAGTCTCTTCCAGCTCTACGATTCAGTCCTACCCCCGAGTCTCAGGTCTTTGAGAAACAATCTCAAAGAGCACTGCCTTGAAAAGCAAGTGTGCGTATGTGTGTTTGTGCATTACTCATTTGTGAGACTTGGGTTGTTTGTTTTTTTTAAAATTTAAATGTCATAATCTGCAAGTGTGATTAATACTCAAGATATTCTGCTTAATGACATCAGCAGGAGCTGGCCCTTGTAGCACACTCGTGACATCGCCCAGGCTGCTTCCTGGAAAATCACGAGGGGTTGCCCCTGGGTCTCAGTTTTTTGCCTGAAATCTGAGGAGGCCGGAGGATCCTCAGGTGCCAACTCTACAGAACTGGACTGAGGGGTTTCCACCTGTATGTGCGTGAGAGAGGATGGGCGCAGGGAGTATTTTTATGCCCAGGGCTCTCTGAGAAATGACACTGGAGACACTATACTGTTTGATTGTTTTCTGACTCTTTCTCTCCTTCACAGCCTGATGAAAAGACAGGGCCAGAAAACCAGGGGGTGGCATCCCTTTTTTCCAGTCCAGCCCAGCCGTTTCCGCCAGGTGCCAGGTGCGGCAGGCCTTGTCTTGTGCCTTCTCTCTTGTCCACAACACACCCCAGAGGGAGGAAAGGGTCGTGCCTCTCTCCCTGGCCCCCGGGCACCGGTTTCTGCAAGATCCAAGCAGACAGCAGGCGGAAGCAGCATGGGGCCTGGGACAGAACTGAGATGGATAGTCATCCAAAAGGAAAAACTACCCAGGGCTCAGACCTGACTTGGCTTGACCTTGGAGAGTCAGAAAACTGAAATCAGAGCAGGAGCCGTGGAACAAACTCTTGTTGGTGTCTTACGTGGGTGAAAGAGACGAGACAAATACTGGAGACCGCCCAACAGAATCTAAGGAAAAAGGGAGAAAGTGTTCAGTAGCCAACAGGGTTCCGTCCTGCAGCTGTGCATTCTTGGATGGCGCGTAAGTATACGCCAGTGCCTTCGGTGTACCACTTGATTCCCTGGGCTTGCAGAAACAGCTGCTGCGCATTATTCCCCATTGGAGAAGGGGACAAGAAACAGGCACATTGATAGGCGTACCCTCCGTTGCACAGTGCCCATGTTCAGCAGAAGGGGGTGTAGCACAACCACTTAAGCGTAGATTATAGATGCCCTGTGTGGAGTCGGGAGCTGAATACGTTTAGCCTAGAGAAGAGAAGGTTAGGAGGGGACATCAAAGTCATGTTGCAATATCTGAAAGAATGTCATATGGAGGTTGGAGCGAGCCTGTTTTCTGCTTTCAACACACGGAGCAATGGCTTCAAACCACAGGAAAAGAGACTTCACCTAAACATTGGGAAAAGCTTCCTGAGGGTAAGAGCAGCTCCACAGTGGAATACGCGATCTGGGAGTGCGATGGAGCCTCCTTCTTTGGAGGTTTTTAAAACGAGGCTGGATGGTCACTTGTTGGGAGTGCTTTGGTGGTATATTCTTGCAGGGCAGAACGGGCTTGGACTGGGTGGCCCTTGGGGTCTCTTCCAAGTCTATGGTTCTACGATTATTGCTGGGAATCTGAGATGCTCAGAGCACAGCTCTTGGATGGGCAGAAGATACACCAGCCACCCTTGAACTTAGCTGTTGTCAGATAACAGCCAAAGTCCTGTTGTTTCGCACTTCTGCGCTCACACTGAGGGGATGGTACCAGGACTGTGCCATTGCATGAGCGCTTTGAGAACCAGCATGGGGCTCTGGTTTGAGTGTGGAACCAGGATTCTGGGAAGCCAGGGCTTCATTTCCTGCTCAGTTATGGTAATCCATCTTGGGCAAGCCTTGGAAGAAGGCAATGGCAAACTCTTTCCGAACAAATCTTGCCTGGGAAACTCCAGGGCCATTTCCGCACGAGCCTGTTATAGCGCGATGATTCCACTTTCGACGTCCTATGGAATCCTGGGGTTTGCAGTTTCGGGAGGGGCCAGGCGGCCCCTCCCGAAACTGCAAACCCCAGGATTCCATAGGACGTCGAAAGTGGAATCATCGTGCTATAACAGACTCGTGCGGAAATGATAGATCTGCATTAGGGTTGTCCTAAATCAGAAACAACTTGGAGAGCTCTTTGAGAGCCATAAATCAAAAATCCACCAGAGGGCGCCACAGACCCAGGTTAGGCTGCCTGAAGCCAGGTTTCTAGAAACATGGAAGGTGTTTCTTTTTTTATGGCAGTGCTGCCCAAATACCCTAAAGGCACCAGATCCCATCTGATCTTGCAAGCTGAGGCGGGTCAACCCCGGTTAGTCCTTGGATAGGAGACGGCCAAGGAATCCCAGACGCTGTAGGCTCAATTTCAGACGAAGGACAGACAAAACCACCTCTGAGTATTCCTTGCCTAGAAAGGAAAAAAAAAAATTGCAGTCAAGGGACAGAATTTTGGCGATATATGGTGCACCGGAAACAATTAGTTGTCATTTCCCCATTGCTTTAGGGGAACATAGTCTATCTCGCCGGTGTGGTCAACTCAGGCTGCGCGGCCTCTCTCGGGAATCTTGGAACGCCCCGCCTGCTAATGTTGCATCCAGGTACTGTCAAGGCCCAGACAGGCTCCGCTTCCAAAATCAGGCCAGATCTGGTACCTTCAGGAATGATATAAAGGTTAATTCTGTTGTGCTTCCGAGGATTTCTCCTGAAAGCTGTTCTTCAACCCACAGTCTATGGTGTGTGTGAGAGAGAGAGAGCAGGGAGGAGTCTAGGGAAGTCAGAATATACCCCACTGTAACAGTCATAGGGCTTTTTCCAGCGGTCTATCTGGCATAAACAGCACCTAGGGCAAGCACAGAAGTTCCCCCCTACTTCTTTACCTGGACACCCACTCCCCACCCCTACACGCACAGCTTTTTGTGCCTCTCCTGGCATTGGTACCTGGGGCATGTACCCAAGTTGCCCCACCCTAGTTCCACCTCTAGCCTTTTCACACTACTCAGTTAGAGTGCTATGATTCCACTGTAATTGCCTTGCCTGTACCCTGTGGAACCCTGTAGCTTAGAGAGACTCTGAAGCTGCCTGGTTAAGGTTTCTGAAGACCCCTCCCTAAAATCCCAATCCCAGGGTTCCAGAGGATAGAACCATGGCAGTTCAAATGGAATCATAACGCTATAATTCTGCGGCATGAAAGGGAAAGACGGAGACCAAACCAAGCTATGAGCAACTAGGTCTGATCCTTCCCATGTCCACAATATTCAGTGGTGATCGGTCGCTTCCAGGTCAGTGGGATGGTGAGTCAATGCCAGGCTTTAGTTTGAACTGCAAATGAAGTATCCAAGGCGCTGGACCCTAAGTCCAAAAAAGCTTCATCTTCTTGGATAGTTCCTTCAAAGTTCAGACTAAGACCTGGAGTGGATTCTCTCCCTCTCTCCCTCTCTCTCTCACACACACACAGTAGTTGCCAGATTTCATACTAGCCCCACAGTCTCATTGCTTCTCATGCGCTGAAACCAAACAAGTGGCCACAAAGTGGCCAGAAAAAGCGGCACCCGTTCAGTTTCTGCCTGCGAGCACCTGTGCCTACAGTCATCAAGTCTGAACAGTCTGAGGTGCCTCTTCTCCTCCACGTTTCTCCCCCAGAGAGGCCTCCGTCCGCCCTCCGATGGGGCTTCCACCAGCAGACATAGCAGTGGGTGTGCAAGCTTACTGTTGGCGTTAATTAGAACGGTTATTGGTTTTAACCTCTAGGGATGGAGCAGAGTTCCTCACTAATTATCACCTGCTTGCTTTCATTAGCAGCAATTATAAAGCACTGCCAGGCCTCCCACGCGGCTTCCCATTAACTCTTTGCCTTCTGGGCCTCCTCAATCAGGCCGGCATGCAGTGCGAGCTGCGAGGCGGCAGAGGGCGGCCGGAAGCGGCAATAACCATCCATGCAGATGGAATGAATCACAAGATCCTAGAGCTGGAAGAGGCCATTTCCGCACTGGCCTGTTATAGCGCGATGATTCCGCTTTCAACAGCCTCTGGAATCCTGGGGTTTGCAGTTTCGGGAGGGGCCGGCCGGCCCCTCCCGAAACTGCAAACCCCAGGATTCCAGAGGCTGTTGAAAGCGGAATCATCGCGCTATAACAGGCCAGTGCGGAAATGGCCTGAGACTCCAAGGGCCCTCCAGTCCAACCCCCTTCTGCCACGCAGGGAGACACAATCCAAGCATCCCCGACAGGCGGCCATCCAGCCCTCCAAAGGAGGAGACTCCCCCACTCTCCACCGAGGCAGCAGCACATTCCACTACCAAGCAGCTCTTACCGTCAAGAAGTTCTTCCTCGTATTGCATTGGAATCCCCTTTCCTCTTATTTGAATCCACCGCTCCACGGCGTCCTCGTCTCCGGAGCAGCAGAAAACAAGCTCACCCCAGCTTCCCTATGACATCCTTCCCAACGTTTACACATAAAACAGCCAGCACGGCGTAGCGGTGTGAGCACGGGAATAGAACTCTGGAGACCAGAGTTCCAATCTCTGCGCGGCCATGGAAATCCACTGGGTGATTCGGGTCTGTCACATCGTCTCAGCCTCAGAAACCCCCATGATGGGCTCACTCTAGGTTTGCCTAAGTCAGAAACAACTTGAAGACACACAACTGCCGCCGCCGCCGCCATGTCGCCTCTGAAGCTTCTCTTCTCCAGGCTAAACATCTCCAGCTCCCTCAGCTGCTCCTCATGGGGCTTCATGGTCTCCAGGCCTTGGACCATTTTGGTTGCTCTCCTCTGGATGCGTTCCAGTTTGTCCATATCCTTCCCGAACTGCGATGCCCAGAACTGGACACCAGATTCCAGGTGGGGTACTATTACTTCCCTTGACCGGGTACTAGACACTAGACTCCTACTGATGCAGCCTAGAATTGCCTTGACTTTCGGGCTAAGGATCTGCCAGATTTTGGACATATGCCTCCCAACTACCCACCCCCCTGTGGATTTCTTTTTACTTTTAAAGGTCCTGAGACTGACCAGAAAGGCAGCAGCAACAGCTAGTCTTTAGCAAGCAGAATGCAGGTTGATGAAAACTTCACCTGTTGAATTGACAGCCACCCATCAAACCTCACTTGCCAGCGGCTCCCATATCAGTGGAGGTGGTGTTATTAACTGCAGCAAGGCCAAGGATAGCTAAGAATTGGAAAATAAAGCAGGACACTCACTTAAATGAATGGTATAAAGAGGTATGGGATATAGCTATTAATGACAAATTGGCTTGTAATATCAAAGTAAAGGAGGAGGAATTAAAAAGAGATATTTTTGTAGATATTTGGGGTGAATTTATTGATTATGTGTTCATAAAGGGGAAAGGCAGTAAACCAACCGAAGAATCGTTACAATTTTGGAAGGAGAACGGAGCTAGCTGAAGTGAACGGAAGTGGTTATATCTCTAATGGCCCCGGTGTTGGGGGGGAATTATGATTTAATTGTAGAATAGATTAAAGTTTAAGAATATATGGGATATAGCGGTTTGTAAGTTTATGTTTATTATGTATTAAGTATTGCGTTGTGTGTTCTGTAGCATTATGTATTGTTATGTAGTTTAAATAATTAATAAAATCATTTAAAAAATCAGTGGAGGCGGTGAATCTCTTCTGCGTTTTAGTCTGAACTTCAAAGGAGCTGCCCAAGATACTGAACCTATTTGGGGGATAGGATTCAGTGCCTTTGAGTTTCAGACTAAAATCCAGGTGGATTCACCATCCCCGGCCACACGGAAGCCACCAGATGGCTTTGTTTTCATTTGCATGGATGTACAGATTCAGCTGAAAGGCTATTTTCACAATTCATGGTGTTAACAACGGCCACTGATTCCTTTTTAGAAGTTGTTTTCCCCCAGGGCCGCCTCCTCCTCACCCCTTCGTCCTCCTCCCTCCAGGCCTTGGTCATGTTTCCGGAAGACAGTATGAGGTTTCCCCATCTTTCTCTTCTTCTCTTGCATCACGGAGTCCGAGGGCGGCAACCAACGGAAGTCGCACAAGGGTTTCCGGGAAGACTCCGCTATCCAAATATTGCTCCGTCAGGACAGAAAGTGCAAAGGCAGGTTTGCAGCTGAACACTGAGACAGCAAAAGCAGTGACCACAAATGACTTATACCATTTTGAAGTAGACTGTGAAGACACGGAAACGGTTCAAGATTTTCATCCCTCGGCTCAGTCATTAATCAGAATGGAGACGCCAGTCATTAAATCAGAAGACTTGGAAGGGCAGCAGGTCCTGAAATGCAATGATATATCAACAAATACTAAAGTTAGGTTTGGCCATGCCATTGCATTTCAAGTTTCTCTGTACGGTTGTGAAAGCTGGACAGCGAAGAAAGCTGATAGGAAGAAAATCAGCTCCTTTGAAATATGCTGGAGGAGAGTTCTGTGGGAACTCCGGACTGCTAAAAAGACAAAAGAGAGGATCCAAGAGCAAATCAAACCTGAAATCTCCCTAGAAGCCAAGATGGCTAAACTGTTGTACTTTGGCCCTATCATGAGAAGACAAGATTCACTAGGAATGACAATAGTGCTTGGTAAGATAGAAGGCAGCAGAAAAAGAAGACTGCATTACAGTAGGATAAACTCAGTCAAGGAAGCCACAGCTGTAAGGCCTGAACAGGGCAGCTGAGGATACAGTGGCTTGGATGTCTCTCATCCATCGGACTGGTAGAAGTCAAAGTCGACCTGAGGGCGGTTAGCATCAAATCATCTTTTCCATCTTTTTCTTGTCATCTCATGAGGTGCCCAAAGTATGACAGCCTCAAGTTAGTCATCTTGGCTTCTAGAGATTGTACAGGCGTGCTTTGCTCTAATGCCCATTTATTTGTCTTTTTGGCAGTCCAGGGTACCTGTAGAACTTTCCTCCAGCCTCACAATTCGAGCAAGTAGGAAAAGAGAAGACGGAGAGGCGATATGATAGCCACGTTTAAATATCTGAAAGAACGTCACGTTGAAGGGGGAGCAAACTTGTTTTCTGTTTCTCTGGAGAATACAAGCTGAGCTAGTTGATTCAAATTATAAGAAAAAATAAACTTTAGGAAGAATTTCTTGACTGTAAGAGTTGTTCAATAGCGGAATGGATTGCTTTGAGAGGTGGAGAATGATCCTTCTTTATAGGGACATTTCCACACTAGCCTGTTATAGTGCTATTATTCCACTTTCAACATCCTAGGGAATCCTGGGGTTTGCGGTTTCAGCCGGTCCCTCCCTAAACTGCAAACCCCAGGATTCCCTAGGATGTTGAAAGTGGAATAATAGCACTATAACAGGCTAGTGTGGAAATGGCCATAGGTCTTAAACAAGGGTTGGAAAGGCATCATCCAAGTGCACTGTAGTTGCATATTCCAGCATGGCAGGGGGTTGGACTAGATGGCCCTTGGGGTCCCTTCTACTTGTATGATGCTATGACTCTCTGCCAGTTAGTTTTCTTCACTGTCCACCTTTCACATTCCTACAGAAATCAGAACTACTGTAGCATGGATAGCCCTGATATTGGTACTTAATGGCATGTCTTCACATTTGAGGATCTTAGATTCCATGCAGTAATGCTGGGTTCCTACCCTGGCAGGGGGATTAACCTTGGGCACATCACACTTTCTGAGCCTCAGAGGAAGCCAAAGGCACACAACAACAAGGGTGAGTTCAGGCTTGTTTTGTTCTAAAGTCCCTTCATTTGTCCTTCTGACAGAGCATGGCATCCTCCCAACTCCAGACCACGTTTCAAAGGAGTTGCTTTAATTCCTGCCCCCTGTCTTCACTGCTGATTTCAACTTACGCTAACTATATGAAGAGAGACCTTCGAGATCCCCGGCTATCAGATGCCTTGCTCAGGTCTTGCAAAATCAGGCCAGCTGTGGCTCCCTTGGTTGAATTAATTCATCTCTCCAGTCACCTTCCTCTTTTCTCATTGTCTTCCCCTTTGTTGTTGCTGTTGCGTGCCTTCAAGTCATTGCTGACATATGGTGACACTAAGGTGACCTTATCACAGGGTTTATCTGACCAGATTTGTTCAGAGAGGGTTTGCCTTTGCCTCATCTGAGGCTGAAAGAGTGTGACTTCCCCAACGTCACTCTGTGGGCTTCCGTGGCCGAGAGAGAATTCAGAGTCACAGTCTTGTGCTCAGACCACTCCGTCTCACAAGCTCTCTGCCTTCTCCTTTGTGTGTGCATGTTTCTTCAAGTCACCTGTCCACTTATGGCAACCTCATGAATTTCATAAGGTTTTCTTAGGCAAGGAATACTAAGAGGCAGTTTTGCCAGTTCCCTCCTCTGAAATGGGGGCCTACAGCACCAGGAATGCAGTGGCGGTCTCCCCTCCAAGTACTAACCAGGGCTGACCTTGCTTAGCTTTGAAGATCAGAAAGGATCCGGGGCCTTTAGAGTATTTAGGTCTGCCTTCTCGTTTCATGAACTTACCAACTGTTCCAGTGAAAACTGAATGCTATACAAGATCTCAGATATTAATTAGGTTTTGATTTAAGACTATTTTGGTTTAAAAAGACATTCCGTGTCTTCATGGACTCTATTTCAGTGGCTTGGTAGATTCTTAACTGCTCAGAGAAGAAAGTGGGCAATACCATTTAGGCAGCATATTTGATAGTCTGGCCAGCTACTCCCATTATTTCTGAAATATTATTTCTGTGGTAGTTCAGTACTATTATACCCATAATGCACCAGAGGAAGCTGAGGCCAAGAGAGAGAGTGTCACCTTCCTTACAAAACGGGGACAATGGCTAGGTGCCTTCCTGACTCACAGCTCAATTTCCTGACCCTGGCCCTGTAGAATTTGGGAACATTCTTCTTTTTTTGATGACTCTCAAGTGAGAGTTGGGGGATTCTGGATACTGTGGTCCAACTTATACCTTTTCTGAGCTCTGCCCTGGGCGCAGAGCGTATACAGCAGCCACACTGGCAGGAGGATTTTGGGAGGTGTTGTCTTCCAAAACTAACCATTCCTTGTTCTGTCCTGTGGTGAGAGCTAACACAGCGGCAATGCTTGCTGGGGGATGCTGGGAGGTGTTATCTACAGAATCATAGAAGAGTTGGAAGAGACTCCAAGGGCCATCCAATCCAACCACATTCTGCCATGCAGGAAGACACAAAGTGCTCCCTTTGAGAGATGGCTATCCAGCCTCTCTATAAAAACCTCCAAAGAAGGAGACTCCATCACGCGCCCAGGCAGCAGCATATTCCACTGTCGAACGGCTCTGACCGTCAAGAAGCTCTTCCTAATGTTTGGGTGGAATCTCTTTACCTTTAGTTTGAAGCCATCGCTCCATGTCCTAGTCTCTGGAGCAGCAGAAAACAAGCTTGCTCCATCCTTTACATGACATCCTTTCAGATATTTTAAACATGGGTGTCAGTGACTCTCAATTTTCTCTTCTCCAGGTTAAACATACCCAGTTCCCTAAGCCAGTCCTCATGGGTTTGATGGTTTCCCCAAGCGTTTAACCCTTTTGCTCACTCTCTTCTGGACACATCCCAGCCTGTCCACATCCTTCTTGAACTGCAGTGCCCAGAACTGAACGTGGCACTCCACGTGAGCAGAACAGAGTGGTACTATTACTTCCCTTAACCTAGACGTTAGGGTTCTATGGATACAGCCTAAAATCTCATCCACATTGGTCCAACAACCTAATAATTGCAGTGCAGCCATCCTCCCACATTTGCTAGGATTTGGGCGCAGGATCTCCACGAAAGCGAAAAAGCAGGAATGCCTCTAGGCCCTCCCAAACCGTGTTTAGCACACGAGCACGACCACCACACTCCACCCACTGAGGAGGCACCAGGGCTCCTCCATAGGGCAGAAGCGGGCGGGCTGGGGGGGCTTCCCCTCCACTGCTGCCCCACACCATTTTCAAGAGGGACTTACCAACCTCCTTGGCAGCTTCTCCCTCTCAGGAGGCTGGCGATCCCACTTAAAAATGGCCCACGGAGGACAAATGAGGTCACAGTCCAGCGCTCGAACCGCTACACCGCCCTGCACATAAATCCGTGAATAAGCAAACCCGCAAACGTGAAACCCGCAAATGTGGAGGGCTGACTCCAGACAGACAGAGATCATTTTTTCTGAGTCCCCCCCCTGGAGCCAGAGAAGTTACCGCCACCGTTACCGTCTGGGGGATTTCCGGAGCTGTTGCCCAACAACCCAACTGCCTGGAACTTTTCTAACCCCCGTCCTGGGTCCCCGCCGAGTGGGGTGGGGACGCCGGGACCTGCGATCCCCCCCCAAGCAACCTGTCCGCGCTCCGTCCGGCCCGGGGCCGGAGCCGATCCTGCCTCCTTCTCTCCGCGCCCGCCCTCCCTCTTCCCGGGAGCAGCGGGCGGAGGCGGCCGCCTGAGTCACCCCGCGCGCCGGCTGCTCGCCCGGGCGCCGCGGTGCCCTCGCCCTCCGCCGCTTCCTGCCCTGCGGGGCTGGCCTGCCCTTGCACAAGCCCGGGTGACGCAACGCGCCCCCGGCCGGCTGGAGCGGGGCCCAGCAGCAGCCGGGAGGGCACCCAGCCGGAGGCCCTCCCCCGGGGAGACAGGCGCCCCTCCCTCCTCTCAGCACCGGTGCCCTTCGCATCCCCTTGAAAGGCCGGGGAGGGGGGGCAGGAGCACTAAAACTCCCCCCTCCCCGGGCTCGCCCGGTGAGTCACCCCGGCGGGGCGGCTGCGGGCCAGTCGCCGGGAGGGGAGGCCTCCTCGCCCTGCGGGCCAGCGGGGAGGGGTGGAATTGGGCAAGAGGAGGAGGAGGAGGAGGAGGAGGAAGCGGGCCCGGCGCGTCCCAAGGGGAGGAGGAGAGCCTCTTGCGCCGCCAACCCGGTTTCAAAGCAGTTGGAGTGGTTTGCGCACGAGTCTGTTCCAGCGCGATGATTCCACTTTCAACCTCCTATGGAATCCTGGGGTTTGCAGTTTCGGGAGGGGCCGGCCGGCCCCTCCCGAAACTGCAAACCCCAGGATTCCATAGGAGGTTGAAAGTGGAATCATCGCGCTGGAACAGACTCGTGCGGAACGGGACTTGCTATTCACAAGCTTTTTTGCAAGGGAAGACAAAAAAAAAAACCTATTGTAACACACTGGGGTTTGCGGTGTACGGAAGGGCCTTCCGAATGCTCAGCCAGAGGGCTCCGGGGCCTCGGGAAACTACAGATCCCAGCATTCGCCCAAGGATGTTGAAAGGGGAGTAATAGCACTGTGACAGCCTAATGCAGAAATGGCCGTGGTCTGCGTTAGGCAAGTGGAAAGGCACCTCTGTGTTAGTATCTTGTCGCCTTAGTGTCCCACTTTGGCTGGGGCTTTGGGTCCCTCTCTGGGCAAAAGGCGGCATGTAAACCTAATAAATAAATACGCATTATTGCAATTCGTTCCTTTAGTGCTAATGGCATGTGAATATAATAAATCAATAAGCAGCATTGCAATTCTTTTTTTAGTGCTTAGTGCTAATGGCATATGCATCCAATAAATAAGCATTATTGTAATCCATTTTTTTTTTAGTAGTTCGTGCTAATATTTGGTATTTAGCATTAGTTTTTAGAGTTAGTATTTACTACTCGTTTATATTGTATCTCTTTCTTTCCCCTTCTTCTTCTTTGTATTTATTTATGGCTATAGCGTGTTGCCTCTTTTCCATGTTGTTTGAATGTATTGTGTATTTCTAGCAAACTATCAAAAAACAGTTTGAGTTGGATTTTTAAACTGGGCTTTTTTCGCGCTCCTCCCTCCAGAGCTCCCCCTTCTTCTTCCTCTTGTTTTTTAAAAACTCACCCACATCTTGTTTTAACAAGCAGTGGTGGGGGCAGGATTTCTTATTCACACCTCCAACTGGCAACAGCCCCCAAAAACCAGATTTCCAGCACATCCATTCACATCTGGAAAGAGGCGAGGAGAAAATCCTCTCTCCCCCCCCAATAGCCCTCCCTCCCCACCTAAAAAAGGGTGGAAAGTTTGGACAAGCTTTTCATAGGACAACTGCAAACTAAAAACAAAAAGAATTAGAACTGCCACACTCGATCAATTCATTGATTAGATCAATTGATCAAAAACATTTTGAGTAGGCCAAAAAGTAGCCTGGTTAATAAATGATGGAGCAGCAGGGATTTTTTTGGTAATGTAGCATTATTATTTTTATTATTATAGTTGTCCTGTGATGGTTTGAGGGTTGGAACAGGAATTTAGGAGACCAGGGTTCGAGTCCCCACTCAGCCATGGATACACACAGTGTGGCCGTTGGTTAGTCACACTCTCTCAGCCAAGAAATCTTACCAAGAAAACCCGATGAATTGTTTTGTTACAGTTAATAGTTTGATTCTATTTCAGTGTCGATTTCTTGTACGTTTTTACCTATATAGAAATTATTTTAATTTTAAGCTGCCTTGAGTTCCAATTTTGGAGAAAAGGTGGGGTAGAAATGATGATGGTGGTGGTGATGATGTCACCATAAGTCAAGAGTTGGCTTGAAGGCACATAAGAATGGAGCCAGCATGGTGTGGTGGTTTGACCACAGTTCAGATCCCTCCTCAGCCATAGAAAGCCACCGGGTGACTTTGGGCAAGTTGCATTCTCTCAGCCTCAGACGAATGCAGTGAAAAACCTCCTCTGTTTAAATCCTGCCAAGAAAAACATAGGAGTGATTTACTGTAAGTCGGAAGCAACTTGAAGGCACGTAGTAAGAATCACAACAACCAATAATTATCTCAGTTTCACAGTCCCCCAGGTGCTACTGACTGCAGTTTTGGAGCATCAAGAATTTAGGTTCTTTTCAAGAATCTCAGAATCAGTGAAACATTATCCAGCAATTCCTCACTTATTCCTAGATTCTTGGATAGAATCCAGTCGTTGATGGTCCAAAACTCCAGTCAAACACCTAGGAGACTGCAAAACCAATGATGATGGTGGTGGTGGTGGTGGTTGGGATCCTCTATCAAGGGCCATGTCAGCACTAGACGGTTATAATGCTATTATTTCACTTTCAAAGGCCCCTCCCTAAACTGCAAACCCCAGGATTCCATAGGATGTTGAAAAGGGAATAATAGCATTATAAACATCTAGTGCGAAAATGGTCTTGGTCTACATGGTCTAATTTTGCACATACTTAGCTATGTATCAGAGACATTAAAGGACGCTGTTAATGAATTCTAAGGATTATATAATGAGACCCCAGCAAGAGCTTCCGCACGTGCATCAGGCTCTACCAATACACTTTAGAACTCCCTAGCCAGGGTCCTGATGGGCATTGGGAGCGATGGGCGTTGCGACTGACGGACATCAGTCCCACTGTGCATTGGTCAACTTTGCCAACTCCCCCACACGGTGACGTAATAGCAAAACCTTACTGGATGCAGATGTCACGCAGCCACCCACTTCTAATTCCTGCAGACGTTAGTCCCCAGCAAGATGCTGGCCGCCAATCATCATCACCATCTTCATCACAGTCAGCCTTCCACATTTGTGGGCTTAACCTTCACAGATTTAATTATTTGGGACTTCCTTCAACCTCTGCCCCACCACCTCAAGGTATTTATTATGCGGGGTGGGGACTTTTTGTGTTGGTGCTCTGATCAGCTTTGCAGCCCTTTAAAAACCCACTTCCGTTCCTCCTCTTTCGCCGGCTGCTACCCGACCAGTTAAGGACAGGTTGCACCCTGATATCTCAGCACCACAGGCTCTCTCCCAATGCCCCCACACACACCAAAGGAAGAGATGTGCAAGAACAGACGTACGGGGCCACCGTGCCGAGCCACCCCTTTTCCCTCTCCTTTCCCTGGCCCGGTTTGGACTCCGGGTGCCTGTTCTCCCCACCGTGCCTTGGTCCCCCTCCCACAGACACCCACGCACACACCTTTTGGTGTTTGCAAGTTTTCCACTTTGGCGAGGGTCCTGCAACCCTAACCCTAGAGACTACGGAGAGCCAACGATATGATTATGGCCATTTCCGCACTAGACTGTTAACAGCGCCATGATTCCGCTTTCAACATCCTATGGAATCCCGGGGTTTGCAGTTTCTGGCCCCTCCCTAAACTGCACACCCCAGGATTCCATAGGATGTTGAAAGTGGAATCATAGCGCTGTTAACAGTCTAGTGCGGAAATGGCCTACGATTCCAAGGCCAAACTTGCCGGGTCCGGCCACGCATTCTCCATGCCCCCTGCAGTTCGAAACTCAGAAGAGGCTATCTTTTGTCTCATCCAGGCAGCAGCTGAAAGTAGGTGTGTGTGAATTTGTCTCCACGTACAAAAACACACAAAATATGTTCTTTTGCCCCCCCCAACTTCCCACCCACTGTCCCCCCCCCCTGCGCAATGGTGCTCTGTTCCCAGGCCCCAGATTCAGCTGTGGGGAGGAGAGAAGGGGGGGCGCGTCTGGAGGCGTCATCCTGAGCCTCAACAAGGCAGCTGTGTGTGCGTGCGCGTGTGTGTGTGTGCGCGTTTGCCTAACAGCTCAGTGCCAAAGGGAGGCGAGGCAGCCTGGGAAGGGCTCGGCGCCTTAGACAGGCCGGCGCCTCGGTACACCTGGGGATGTTCAGGTTAAGTCACGTGCCGCATTCCAGAGCATCCAGCTGACTGAAACATTAACAAACAGGCCGGCTCCAGATGGGCTGGGTGGGAGCCAGCAGGGCGGGAGGAAGGAAGGGGAGGGAGAGAGAGAAAAACCTCCAACCGCCAGGGTCAGCTCAGCAAATACCACCAACCGTGTTCGCCCGGCTGCTGTTTGCTCCTTTCCCCTCTGGAGCCGGGCTGTGGTTTGCCACCAAAGGGGTGCCATTACGTGGTGGTGCTGGCGGAGGCAGGACGCCTGGAAAAAGTTTTCCCGGACTTCTCTTACAGAGCAGGGGATGGATAAAGGGTGACCTCCCCTGCGAGGCAGAGAGACAGTGTAGTGTAGCGGTTTGAGCATTGAGCTGCAGCCTTGGAGACCGGGATTCAATCCCCTGCTCAGCCAGGGAAACCCAATGGCTGACCTTGGGTGCATCACGCAGGGGCCATTTCTGCACTAGCCTGTTATAGTGCTACGATTCCACTTTCAACATCCTCAAAGGCCCCTTCCTAAACTGCAGGCCCCAGGATTCCATAGGGTGTTGAAAGAGGAATAATAGCACTATGGCCATTTCTGCGCTAGACTGTTATAGCGCTATGATTCCACTTGCAACATCCTATGGAATCCTGGGGTTTGCAGTTTAGGGAGGGGCTGGCCGGCCCCTCCCGAAACTGCAAACCCCAGGATTCCATAGGATGTTGCAAGTGGAATCATAGCGCTATAACAGTCTAGTGCAGAAATGGCCTATAATAGGCTAGTGCGGAAATGGCCACACTCTCAGGCCCTGGAAAACCCCATGGTACATTCACTTTAGGGTCACCTTAAGTCGGAAAAGACTTCAAGGCACACATCAACAGAACAACCACGCTGCGAGGTAACACCAGCATAGTATAGTGGTTTAAGCATTGAGCCACGACCCTGGAGACCAGGGTTTGAATCCCTGCTCGGCCATGGAAACCCCCTGGGTCACACTCTCTCTGCCTCAGAGGAAGGCAGAGGCAAATCCAGCTACGAACAAATCTTGCCAAGAAAACCCCATGACAGGTTCGCCTTAGGGTTTCAGTAAGTTGGAAATGACATGAAGATATGCTAGGACAACAACATTGCAAGGGTGTTTTTTGTGGCCTTCATCTTGCTCCAGACTCCTCAAACTATCCTCAAAGTGTGCAGGAAAGGAACTGCAACCTTTTTAAAGGCTGAATTGCTACTCCAGCTTTTAAATAGATTGCACCCCCCCTCTCTGCACTGTTTATTTTAGAACCATGTATTTTTCAGTAACAGACTTTAACCTCCTTCTGGTTCTCCCACTCCTCATTTTTGGGACATTTTTGGCCGTCTGTGTGGCCCATGGAAGATCCCCCAGCCAGAAAAATGTCCCACAGACATGCCAAAGTTGCCCACTCCATCTTAGATTTAAGACAAGACCTTTGGGCCCATTCCCAGAGCTCGGGGAGCTGACTTTTGGTTTTGGACTGAGCCTCCAAGAAGCCCCAAATGACCAGAAGGAACGAAGCCCTATGAAGAATAACAGGGAGTCGGGTGTGTTTAACTTGGCAGTAACCAAGAAGTGAGGCGATAACACAAATATCTGTCAGGTGGAGGACTGGGTAAGCTTATTTTCTGCTGCTTCAGAGGGTAGGACTGGATTCAATGGATTCCGATTGCAAGAAAATATTAGGAAGAACTTCCTGATTGTCAGAGTGATTTGAAAGTGGAATAAACTCCCTCAGAAAGTGGTAGGTTCTCCTTCTTTCATTGAATCATAGAATCCTAGGGTTGGAAGGGACCCCAAAGGCCGTCCAGTCCACGCCTTTCTGACATGTAGGCTTAGACTATCAAAGCACTTTGACAGATGGCCACCCAGCCTCTGTTTAAAAACCTCCAAAGAAGAAATCACCACAAGCACCTTGAATTCAGACATTATTGGCAGCCAAGACTGGCATAATATGGTGTCTTATGATGAAGAGGTACAGCTCAGGGAGCTGGACATGTTTAGCATGAAGAAAATGTTAAGAGGTAACAGGAAAGCCATGTTTAAATGTTTGAAGGGATGTCATATGAAAGGTGGGGCAATCTTGTTTTCTGCTGCTCCAGAGACTAGGACACAAACCAATGGCTTCAAACTACAGGAAAAGAGATTCTATCTAAACATTAGGAGGAACTTCCTGATGGTAAGAGCAGATGGACAGTGGAACACACTGGCTGCTTTCTGGAAGTGCGGTGGCATCTCCTTCTTTGGAGTTTTTTAAAGAAAGGCTGGATGGCCAAGTGTCGGGAGTGCTTTTCTTGTATATTTCTACATAGCCGAAAGGAGTTGGACAGGACGGTCCTTGGAGTCTCCTCCAGCTCTGTGATTCTGTGATCCAGCCAGCAATTGAGTTGCTGTATTTCCCTGCCTGATCCAAGATACTCCTGAGAAATACTCATTGGTGATCTGAAAGGGGT
This sequence comes from Cyclura pinguis, assembly GCA_030412105.1. NCBI lineage: Eukaryota > Metazoa > Chordata > Lepidosauria > Squamata > Iguanidae > Cyclura > Cyclura pinguis. The sequence continues at coordinate 4,468,364 of CM059602.1, forward strand.
TGGGGGGCCTCTCCAGCCCTGTCATCCATCTCCAGTACATTTTACAACCACGGTGCAAATCCCAAGCCCTCCAGACGTTTTTTGGAGTGCAGGTCCTTGCATTCCCCGCCAGTGACTATGTCAGTTGACTCTGCAGGGACCTGCACTCCCGCTGTATCTGAGTAGTCCCATGTGACCTCCATCCCTGTTTTTCAGGAATTCCCAAGAAGGGTGCTTTTCCCCCGGACCATCTCAACCCAGTCCCTTTGTAAGAGTTGGAAGGCCTTTGGGGTTGCCCTGGGCAGTTGCTGTTGTGATAAGCCTTCAACGTGACTCCAATTTACGGCAATCCCATCATAGGGTTTTCCTGGCATGATTGATTTAGTGGAGGTTTACCACCCTTAACTTCCTCTAACGGTAGTGGTAGCAATTTGTTTATTTATTTCATACCCACCTCTCTCTGTGGACTGAGGCTGGAAACAACAATAAAAAAACACAACACATAATATTAGTTAAAAGAGACTCTAAAACCAATATGTACTAAAATTCATCAATAAATACCTTAGAATCATAATTTTAAAACAATCTGGAAAGGCTACCAGAAGAGATTGGTCTGATTTAAATTCAGGCAGCATCTCAAACTGACGAATCTCTTCCAACAGGTCATTCCCTAGTCTGGGGGCAGCCAAAGAAAATGACCTCTAGGTAACAGTCAGCGAGCTGTGGCTGATTCAAGTAGATGTCTTTCACGAGACCTTGGTAAACGAAGCAGATTATAGGCTGAGAGTGTGTGGCTTGCCTCAGACTTCACAGCTGCACCATTTCTGCACTAAACGGTTACCGTGCGATCATTCCACTTTCAACATCCTATGGAATCCTGAGGTTTGCAGTTTAGGGAGGGGGCCTCAAAGTCCTCCAGTTCCTCCTCTCCTCAAAGGCCCCTCCCTAAACTGCAAACCCCAGGATACCATAGGATGTTGAAAGTGGAATAATCACACTATAACAGTCTAGTGCAGAAATGGCCCTGGTTTCCAAACTCTGGTCTCCCACTACCCCATGCTGCCCCTGCTAGAATTTTCTTGGCAAGATTTACTTTCAGGTGGTTTACCATTGCCTTCCTCGTAGGCTAAGAGAAGAGCGTGGATCATCCTTGGCCACACACTGGGTTTTCATGGCTGAGTCCTGGTGTCCCAAACCCAAATCCAGCACCACAGACACTAGACCATGGCCATTTCCGCACTAGCCTGTTATAGCGCTATGATTCCATTTTCAACATCCTATAGAATCCTGGGGTTTGAAGTTTAGGGAGGGGGCCTCAAAGTCCTCCAGTTCCTCCTCTCCTCAGAGGCCCCTCCCAAAACTGCAAACCCCAGGATTCCATAGGATGTTGAAAGTGGAATCATAGTGCTATAACAGGCTAGTGCGGAAATGGCCAGGACAAGATTTATTCACAGAAGGTTTGTTATTGCCTTCCTATGAGGCTGAGAGAATGTGGGTCACCCAAGACCACCCAAGACCTTGGCTGAGTAGGGAATCAAGCTCAGGTCTCCCAGAGTCCTAACCCCAACGCTCAAGCCACCTGCCCCAGTGAGAAGGGCCAGGAAACATACAGCCGTCATAACTGCAAGTCCCAACCGTCCCCTAGCCAATGGTTTGGAAAGCTGGGAGTAGCAGTCCAAAAACATCTGGAAGGCCCCACGGTTTCCACCCCCGTCCTCGCACTTCCCAGCTGGGCCCTGATGTCATGCGGCACCACCCACTAGGCAGCCTGTCTGATCCCAGCTGCAGCTTCTGCCCACACAGTTAAGCCATGTTCTCCACCCACGTCACATCTGCTGCTCGGAGTGTCACGGGAGGAGAAGAGTGGCCGCAACAAACATTTCAGAGTCAAGCTCAGCATAGAGTGGCCTTTTTCCAGTTATCCAAGATGGAACAAGGGGTCTTCCCAAGCTGGCGTCCTGTTGGCATCGAACAAAATGAACAAAGTGAATTTCAACAGGGAGAAATGCAACGGAGTACACATAGGCAGAAAAAAAATCGAAATGCACAGATACAGGATGGGTGACACCTGGCTTGACCACAGTGCACGTGAAAGAGATCTAGGAGTCTCAGTAGACCACAAGGAGAACATGAGATGACAGGGTGACGTGGCAGCTAAAAAAAGCCAATGTGATTCTAGGCTACATCAATAGGAGTTATAGTATCTAAGTCAAGGGAAGTAATAATACCACTCTATTCTGCTTTGGTCAGACCTCACCTGGATTTTTTTTTTCTAGTTTTCTACCATTATTAAATTTCTTTCTTGTACCCCTAAATGTCCAGGTTCAAACCCCTGGGGGTACACGCATTGCGATTTTGCAATTCTGGGCTGCATCAGCAGGTGTATCATATCTAGGTCAGGAGAAGTGAGGGTACCACTCTGTTCTGTTTTGGTCAGACCCCACTTGGAATACTGCATCCAGTTCTGGGCACCACAGTTCAAGAAGGATACGGACAAGCTGGAACATGTCCGGAGGTGGGCAACCAAAATGGCAGAAGGCCTGGAAACCATGAAGCGCTATGGGGAGTGGCTTCAGGAGCTGGGCATGGTTAGCCTGGAGAAGGCAACAGGTATGTTTAAGGCAACATGGATAACCGTGTTTGAAAGGATGGCATATGGAGAAAGGAGCAAGCCTGTTTCCTGCTGCTCCAGAGACTAGGACACAATGGAGCAATGGCTTCAAACTACAGGAAAAAGGATTCCCCCTAAAGATTAGGAAGAACTTCCTGATGGAAAGAGAAGTTCAAATACCATAGATTCTGTTGCCTCAGTGGAGTCTGGTGGAGTCTCCTTCTTCAGATTTTTTTTCAACAGAGGCTGACTGGCCATCTGTCACAAGTGTTTTGATGTGCGTTTCTACATGGCGGAATGGGGCTGGACTGGATGGCCCTGGGGTCCCTTCCAGCTCTAGGGCCATTTCCGCACTGGACTGTTATAGTGCTATTATTTGACTTTCAACATCCTATGGAATCCTGGGCTTTGCAGGATTCTTTCTCAAAAGGCCCCTCCCTAAACCGCAGAGCCCAGGATTCCATAGGATGTTGAAAGTGGAATAATAGCACTGTAACAGTCCAGTGCGGAAATGGCTTAGGATTTCACGATTCTTGCTGGTAATCTGAGACCCACGGAAGAGATTCACAGCTCTGGGTGGGTGGAAGGCATAACAGCCACCCTTCTTCTAAAAGAATTATTGATGACTTTTTGTGCTGTTCCTGTGCATGATTACCAGCTTACTCACCCTTTCTCCCCAGGGGCCAAACAGCTGCACTTAAGAGTAGGGCAGATGTGAGGGCAGAGAGCCAAGAAACAGGGCTTGCAGGAGCTTGGGGAATAGCCAGCTAGCCTTTGACCACCAAACAAGGAAGGGCTTGTTCGCACAACGATTTCAAGGTACCTGCATGTCCCACCTTAGCTGGATCAGGGTCCACAGCTGCAACCACGACCCCTACAATCTCCCTCTCCCCTAGACAGGGGCAATTTCCGCACTGGACTGTTATAGCGCGATGATTCCACTTGCAACACCCTATGGAATCCTGGGGTTTGCAGTTTCGGGAGGGGCCGGCTGGCCCCTCCCGAAACTGCAAACCCCAGGATTCCATAGGGTGTTGCAAGTGGAATCATCGCGCTATAACAGTCCAGTGCGGAAATAGTCAGGGATGGGAATCATACTGCCCTGAAGATGTTGGTGAACTATGGCTCCCATTAGCTCCTTTGTTAGCCAAGCCCATGGTGAAGAAAGTTGGGGATTGCAGTCCAGTGACATTGAGAAGGCAGTACGATTCCCACCTGGCCTAAATACCCAAAAGGCACTAGATCCTGTTTGATCATGGAAGCTAAGCAGGCTCAGTCCTGGTTAGTGTTTGGATGAGAGACCGCCAACGAATACCAGGTGCCGTAGGCTCTATTTCAGAGCAAGGAATTGGCAAAACAATCTTTGAGAATTCCTTGCCTAAGAAAACCCTATGAAATTCATGGGGTCACCATAAGTTGACAGGCAACTCGAAAGTGCATACACATGCGTCAACTCCACTCCACTCCTTTCCACCCTGTGGAGTTAATTGAGGGCAAACCACTTATGCGCTTAAGCCATTTCCGCGCAACACTGTTATAGTGCTATCGTTCCACTTTCAACATGCTGTTGAATTCTGGGGTTTGTAGTTTTTACTGAGACCCACAAGGTCTCTGGCTGAGAATTCTAAATGTCCCTCCCTAAACGGCAAACTCCAGGGTTCCATAAGATGTTGAAAGTGGAATAATAGCACTATAACGGTGTAGTGCGGAAATGGCCTTAGTTTGTAGGAATTGAAGTAAGTTGAGGACAAAGGGAGAAAGTGGGAGGAGGAGAGGGAAACTGGTACATCCTAAAAGCAGTTGAAAAAGTGGGATGACAGAGAATTAATTGTGATTGCCCCAGCCAAAGAAGGGTAGCTGTAGGATATGTAGCTATGGGGATTGAGGCAAAGGCCATGGGGAAGGAAAATTCTAGGACCTGATGCTCATCTGAGTCCTGCAATCTTCTTTAACTTTTCTAGTAACAGTGACAGGATGTTTTTTAAAAGTTTGCACTCTGCATATGGTCAAAGGTGGGGCCGGGCAGACTTCAGGCATGAAATGAGCCAATATGACTCATTAGAAAAGATAATAGTGCTCGGTAAAGCGGAAGGCAGTAGGAAAAGGGGAAGACCGCAGGACAGGTGCATTGATTCAATCAAGGAAGCCACAGCCCTGAATTTGCAAGAGCTGAGCTGGGCTGTTCTTAACAGGTTTCTTAGAGGTTTGTTACTCATTGGGTCAACGTAAATCAAAGGCAATTTGACAGGAGTTAGGAACAACACCTTTGTTACCAGAAACCGAAAGTTTACTAACTGGAACAGAATGAAGGGTGCCAGGGGGGTGAAGTCTAATGCAGACTGATACTTTTTTTGGTGTGTGTGTGTATGTGTGGCTAAGTCAGCTTCCTCCTGGCATCACCTGCAGATACAAAGGTGAGACTTACATCTGAGTGGCGGCAAAGGAATTTCCCCCCCAAAACCCCAAATGCAACTGGCCAGCAGAGATGCCTAAAGAACTGGCAAAAAGAAACAACTATTTTATGCTCCAGATTTCATAGGCAGGGAAGAGACACGCTGAGAGACAAGCACAAAGTAAGCCGTGGCAGGGATTCTGTGTATATGTGTGGTGTGTCACCAACAGATATACCCATTTTACAGATGGAGAACACTGAGGTTCAAATATTCAACTACCCCATGTATCAGGCAGGTAAGTACATAAGAGTGCAAGTGTTTCATTGTTGAGCAGGGACTCTGGAACCTTTGTCCATCTACTGAAAATCAGACAGTCGATCCCGCTCGAGCATCATCCATCCTGAGCTCAATCCCAAATTGAGCATCCCCCATAAGAGAGAAGGAAAGTGATGATGTTAGAGTCACAGGCCCTGCATTTTGTCTCAGATGTTATTTCTGTTCTCAGTTAAGATGGTCTAGAGGAGAATTAGCTTTGCAGAAGAGAGGGGGAAGTCTCAAAGGAAGTTACTTTTCTGTTGCTAATGGAGTTGAAATTTTACTACCTGTCTTTTATTGCCTTTTGTCTCCAGTCCCCACCTGGCCAAGTAGGGAAGCAACCTCTGCCTGCATTGGTCGTAGAATCATAGGCCATTTCCACACTGGACTGTTATAGTGCTATTATTCCACTTTCAATATCCTGCAGAATCCCAGGGTTGCAGTTTAGGGAGGAGCCTTAGAATGTTGAAAGTGGAATAATAGTACTATAACAGTCTAGTGACAAAATGGCCATAGAATCACGATGTCCATCTAGACTGTCTTAATTGGCAACGGAAGTAACAGCTGAGACAAAATGTAGGCCTGTGACTCGTAACATCATCACTTTTTTTCCCCTCCTGAATGATTTTTAACTTCTTTGCTTGATGAAGAAGGCAGTGAAGCTTCAAAAACCTGCATGCTGTATTTTGTGCTTCTTAGCTGGTTCAATGAAGGTATCACTATTTTGTGGATTTTGGATCTGTATTCGGTATATAAATTTTGGAGTTGCATTTTGCCGCATGGCCAACACAGCTCCCCAAAAATGTGTCCTGTAAGAGAGGACATTCTTATTCTCATTCTAGCGTATTCATGCTTGCGTAGGGCCTGAGCATCAGAGCGTCACTGCCCAGCTATGTTCAGGACAGCCTGGTTCTCTCTTTAGTCACATGAAGAACTGGCAAGTGCTTTGCGTTCCTCCCACCCACAGCAAGGGCATTACTCAGAACTGGAAGAAGATCTTCCACCCAGTTTCCATGAACAGGCACCCGGAGGCAGCAGGCCCACATCAGGTACCACGAGGGCACTGCAGGAGCTGGGCCCACTTGCCAGTACGGGCCTGTTCCTCCAACCTCAGTCTCTCGGTCCATGAAATAGGACTAGAAGAGAACCTGTCAAACAAGGTCATTGACCTTGTTTGTACACAGGCCATTTCCACCCTACACTATTATAATGCCATTATCCCACTTTCAACATCCTGTGGAATTCTGGGGTTTGCAGTTTCCTGAGGCCAAAGCGTTCTCTGGCTAAGAATTCTAAATACCCCTCCCTAAACTGCAAACCCCAGGAATCCACAGGATGTTGAAAGTGGAATAATAGCACTATATCAGTGTTGTGTGGAAATGGCCACAGACTAGCAAGAATCTCCACAACAGAACAATGTGCCCAGACTACATGGCCATCTCTCAGTTATGTTTTTGGTATGGACTTCTCTGTTGGTGGGGGACTAGACTAAGGCCATTTCCGCACTAGACTGTTACAGCGCTATTATTCCACTTTCAACATCCTATGGAATCCTGGGGTTTGCAGTTTAAAGAGGAGCCCCTCCCTAAACTGCAAACCCCAGGATTCCATAGGATATTGAAAGTGATACAATAGTACTATAACAGTCTAGTGTGGAAATGCCCTAAATGACCATTGAGGATCACAAGCTGAATGAGTCAACAGTGTGATGCAGCGGCTAAAAAAGCCAATATGATTCTAGGCTGCAACAATAAGATTATAGAGTCTGGATCAAGGGAAGTAATACTACCAGCCTGTTCTGTTTTGGTTAGACCCCACCTGGGCACCACAGTTCAGGAAGGAGATGGACAAACTGGTATGTGTCCGCAAGAGGGCCACCAAAACAGTAAAAGGTCTAGAAACCATGGATCCCTATGAGGAACGGCTTAGGGAGCTGGGGATGTTTGGTCTGGTGAAGAGAAGGTGATGAGACGACAGGATAGCCATGTTTAAATATTTGAAAGGATATAATATAGAGGATGGAGCAAAAGCTTGTTTTCTTCTGCTCCAGAGCCTAGGACACAGAGCAATGGCTTCAAACTACAGGAAAAGAGATTCCACTAAACATTTGGAAGAACTTCCTGATGGTAAGAGCAGTTCAATAGGGGAATCTGCTGCTGCCTTGATAGAGTATGGTGGAAACTCCTTCTTTGGAGGTTTTCAAAGAGAGTCCAGCTGGTCATCTGTCAAAGCTGGTGCTTTGTGTATTCCCGCACGGCATAAGGGGGTTGAATTGGATGGCCCCTCGGGTCTCTTCCAACTCTAATATTCTATGATCCTTTCCAACTCTGTGATTAAGTTCCCTTGAGCCAGGAGTTTTTTATGCTATGTTATAAACACAAAACAAGCAATATGTGCAATATGTTTGAGGACTTTGCAAGGATGCACAAGCCCAGACTGTGCTGAAGACAGCTCCCATCATCCCCAACCAAGCCCCCAGACACTGACTAGGGATAATGAGGACTGTAGTACCAGCACTTTTTCTGAGAATGGGCAATTGGTATCCAGCACCTCCCTTGCCTTTATGAAACTATTCCTCACAGCAAATATAGAGGGCTCCAGTGCGATTTGAAACAAGAGTTTAGGAAATTTGCCTGGACAACTCAATTCCCACCTGGCACAGAGTTCTGGGAGTTATCCAAAAGTGACTTTTCAAGCTCCTTACTCAACTGACCCTAAAAAAAGCTTTACTTCTCATAGTCTCAACAGGCTGTCCTTCCGTCTTATCCACAAGGAGGGATAGATGCTACTTATTTACATAGTTGTGGTAAGACATACCAGGTCTGCATAGAAAATATTTTGATTATTTTAGAAGGCGAAGTTAGGTCCTGGCTTATTTTCCCCCAGAGGAGGTTGTAAATGGATCTAGGAGTTATGTGAGATTTTGGCTGGAATCCTACTAGCCACATATATATACGCACAAATTGTGTTACACGTTCAGTGACTTAATCACCGTAGTTTAATGGACATATTCTCCAAGCAGCAGTAGAAGAGTTATGCCCACAGAAACATTTATACACTGTGGCTGGGCATTACTCATTGCTCACTGACACCATCACTGACATGTTGCAGTGTTGCTATTCCACACAGAAGTTGTGTAGTATAGATGTTTATGCTCTACTGGTTGGACTGCAGCCTGTATCACAGGCACAACTTGTGAATACAGGGCAAGGCCTTCTTAGTGGCTGTTCCTCAGCTCAGAACTGGCCCTTCCTTGCTGTTTTTACAATCCAGCAGGCTTTTAAAACTGAAGTCCTCAAAGCAAAAGTCTTTTAATAGAGTGCTGTTCTTTGTTAAATTGTATTGTTTCCAGGAATTTGTGTTCTAAATTGCTTCAATATCCTTAATCCATTAAGTCTATTTTAATGGCACTCTTGTATTTTTCTAGCCATGCTGTTTAACTTATAAGCCACCATGACTCTTGCTATGGGGGAAAATAGCCGGATACAAGTTAAGAGCGCCAGCATGGTGTAGCAGTTTGAGTGTTGAACTACAATCCTGGGGACCAAGGTTTGATTCCCCACCCCCTGGGTGACCTCAGGTATGTCACACCATCTCAGACCCCAGAAAATTCCCAAGACAGTTTCACTTTAGGGTCATCCTAAGCTGAAAATGACTTGGAAGGCACATAACTTTAACTACAATGTTTTCCCCAATAGCTAGTTGAGGCTCACCTATCATACTTTGCATACATATTTAAGCCTAGATCAGAATTCCTCCACCTAGTTGTCTTCTGATGTGCTTGGACTACAACTCCCATACTCCACCAGCCAGGGAAAGGAATTGTAGTCCCAGCCATCTGGAGAAGAACAGGAAGGGGAAAGATGGCTTAGCTGATCCCACCATGAGGGGAGGGAACTGGGCAGCCCTTCAGATGTTGAGGAATTGCAGCTCCCAGCAATCCAAGCCAATAGTGAAGAATACTGGGACTTGCAGTTCAGCAACATTTGACTGACAGCACATACATATATATGCACCTTTGTCACCTGTCAGTGTGTGGTGACCCCATGGATTTCCTAGGGTTTTCTTAGGCAAGGAATACTCAGAGGTGGTTTTGGCAGTTCACTCCTCTGAAATAAAGCCTACAGAACCTGGTCTTTGTTGGCAGTCTCCCATTCAAGTACTAACCAGGGCTGACTCTCTTCAGCTTCCAAGATCAGACAGGATCTAGTGCTTCTATTCCACCTTATTTTAGGCCACCGAGAGGCATGTGGTCCAAGAAACATGAAATAAACCTATTCGTAGCAATAGGCATTTGTTTAATAACAAAAACTCAAAACTATTGTAGAACAATATTCTCAGAAAAATGTTAACATTGTAATATACAATACAAGAATGATTCTCAGAAATCTGAGAAGTATTTGGAGAGAGTTAACATTCTGCTTTTTTTACAAAAACAAAAAAACAGAAAACACATTGCTCCAATTATAAACACTAAGCCACCGGGAAGGTGCAGCTTATGAGTTCAAGTTCTAAAGTTCCAGGTTGCCGGTTCTCCTTGGTTGGGGCAGATCAGATGCTCCATTTCCCTGGCCGCATATAAAGGATGCCTGTAGCCACTGTCGGGACTAAATCCAGTAGAAAGGGGGGGCACAGCTGCCACATCACCAGGCAGCCGTTTCGGCCTTCCCCTGCCATTGGAGGGGGCAAAAGGAAAAAGCTGCATTTTCCTGGATCTTCCCACAAGCTCAACCCGGCCTTTCCTCAGCGACACAAAATGCAATCATCTGGGTTGACACAGGCAGCCTGCGAAGAAAAGAGAAACATCAGCACCCGGTTAATCATTCTTGCAAATCAAATGCAAAATGCCACAAAGTTCTTATTTTAGAAGGAGACAATTCCTCTTTTCTTGGCCTTCCGGAGAGAAGACATAAAATCAGTACTGGAGCATTAAACCCACAAGCTTCACAGAGCACTTTAGCTCTCAGATCAGGAGCTCTATGAAGTCTGGAAGCTCGCACCCATCTGGACACTTGAACTAGAACTGTGCTTGGTCTTCACTGAGCTATTCTGACCAGGGATAAGAAAACCACATCCTGCCAAAAAAAAAAAAAAAAAGAACACAATGCAGTCTAGAAGCTGTCCCTTTTCATGATTTTTGGTGTTCACTCATAGGGACAACTGACTCATCCATCGACCTTTGTTTTACAAGGCAATGCTTAGTTCAGCCTCACAGATTGAGGAGAGAGCACACAGTGGGAGCACTAATGAAAAATTCAAAGAAACTGAGCAAAGGCGTTCAGACGAAACCACATCTCTAGAAGGAACTGAAGAAGCTCTAAGAAACTGTGAACAACTGAGCTCTTGAGGGGAGGGAACCACTGAAAGCATGACAGGAAGGGGCAGAAAGAATGCTGTGCAAATTTGGGGAGGGAAAGAACACCAAAACAATGCCCCTACTGGGACAACCGTGGACTGACCACAAACACCTGTGAGGCAGGCGCATGTTTTCAGAGTCCAGTACGCAAGCGGAGGATCAGAGGAGAAGCATTTGGGGAGACGACAGAAGCCAGCCAGCTCCCCACTTCCCAAAAAGCGGAGGCGAGGAGGTCCCACACAAGGCGCACTGGGTGCAAGAGGGACCAAACTAACTGCAAGGGCGCCGAAGGAAAAAAAACACGTGGTACTAAGAGAGGTTTGCCGGTGGAAGGACCTACTCCGGGGCGCGGTTTTCAAAGACAGGTCAGATAGCTGGAGAAACTCAACTGCAGATTTCCTACAAGTAACTGGGGGCCGGCTAGATGACCTTTGGGATACCCCCTCCCCGTTCTACCATTCCATGGGCCAAAAATAGTCGGAGAAAGGTCTCCAGCCCGTGTGGCAAACAAAAGAAAAATCAGCTACACTGGCAAAGAGCGCAGGACGGACCGGAACTCTACACAGACCCGTCCCGAGCCACTTGCGCAGGATGCCAACCGGCTCCTTTTAAGAGCCCCCGGCCCCAGATCGGTGGTAACCCCCGATCGACGCCGGAGACCAACCCTACACTCCCGTAAAGTTCGCCCACGGCTTCCCGTCGAAGCCCAACCCTCGACGAAGACGCCTGTGACGCCCCGAACCTCGCGCCCCTGCGGCGAGGGAGCCCCGTCGGGGCGGAGACCAGCGCTCACCTCGGCTCCGGCGGGCTCGTCGGCGCCCCGCGGCGGGGGCGGCCCGGCTCCCAGCGGGTGCTGGAGCTCCAGCTGGAGGTCCCAGATGTAGTCGATGACGTGCTGGAGGATCTCCACCTTGGAGACCCGCCGGTGGCGGGGCAGGGTGGGCACCAGCGCCGCCAGCCGGGAGTAGCAGCCCTTCATGTCCATGAGGAGGGAGGCGGCGGCGGCCGCTTGCTCCGGGCAGAGGGGCAAGCCCCGGGGGGGCGGCGGGCTGCCCGCCCGGGACAGGGAGACGCTTTGCTCCGACAGGCACCGAACCGCCGACTCGCCCGCGCCGCCCCCGGCGCCCAGGCGGACGCCCTTGAGGGCGCAGCTCGGGCCGGGAGAGACGGCGGCGACGGCAGCGCTGGCCACTTTCATCGCGGGGAAGACCCGGGGCAGCTCGACGGAGAAAACACGCCCAACCGACACACCTTCCGACGGGACGAACGCCGCGCAATCACTGAGGTGGCGGCGGCGAAGACCCGGTATTTATAGAGTGCGAACGTTCTGTGGGCGGAGCCAAGGTGCTGCGTCGGAACCAATCAGAAGGCGAGGAGGGAAGAGGGCGTGGCTTCTCGGGCTGAACGGAAGCGGGGCTGTGTGTAAATCGCTTTTTTTGAAAGTCGAAGATGGGGAACAATTTGGAGGGTTCCTTCCCCCCCTTTTTTTAAAAGATTGGGCAGAGCCGCAGGTGGAGGGGCCTCGGGGGCACTTTATCTGGAAAAGGAGGAGGAGGAGGAGGATGAAAGGAATGCGACAGGCGCTTGAAAAAATAAATAGATTTTAACGACAACGTTGACACTTCCTCTCCCCGCCGGCTTCCTCCTCCCCCCCCCGCAAGAAATCCGCCTTCGCACCCGGGGAACAAACGCGGGCTTCAGTTGCTTTTATCACCTCCTTTTCCGCACCGTCGCCCCTCCAATCCTGGTTTCTGTGATTTTCCGTTTTGCAAGTTACTTTTCTCTGCCTCGGTCGCACACGTTCCTGCACACGCGGGTGGGAACCTCTCTCGCGCGGCCAATGAGCTCAGGATCGTTATCTTTCTCCCCTTCTTGTTTTCCTGGATCATTTCCGCACTGGACTGTTATGGCGCTATGATCCCACTTGCAACCTCCTATGGGATCCTGGGGTTTGCAGTTCAGGGAGGGGCCGGCTGGCCCCTCCCTGAACTGCAAACCCCAGGATCCCATAGGAGGTTGCAAGTGGGATGATAGCGCTATAACAGTCCAGTGCGGAAAGGCCCCGGGCCCCGGACAGCTTCGCTGCTGGAGGCGCCCAGTTACGTTACTGGTTTAAACTGGGGCAGTTCTTTCCCCGAAGAGGACTCTCAAGCAATCTCTCTCTCTCTCAAAAATGAGGTCCCTCCGAGAGAAAAAGCACCGTGGGCTGCTGTGATCGATTTTTTCCTGTCCTAGGAAATATTCGGTGGGACATTTTAAAGTTTTTTAACGAATCTTTTAAGTTGTTTTTTGTTTGTTTGTTTAATAGCCACCCTCCAATTTCGGTGAGTGCAAAGCACGGAGCCTCCTCGGCATCCCTTTATTCACACCGACTGCATTCTGACGTTTCCTCAGGATGCGTGTCCAGGCCCGTTCTAAACACGTGCTGGAGAATCCTCACGTTTCTCTCGCGCCCAACCCGTAGATTTATTTATTTATTTATTTATTTATTTATTTTAACGGGAAGGAAGAAAGGAGATCAATCCGCCCCGACCAGGCTTGCAGCCTGAACCGGACCAGGTTGCAATGCATAAATAAATACATTTGCAGGAAAGATTCGAGCTAAAATTAAATGCTCCCCCCGCCCGGTTTCTTGCAGCGGGCGGTAACCCGAAGTATTTTTCACACGGACAGGGGCTGCGATCCTCCCATTTGACACACACGGGCAGCCTTTGCCAGCTCCTCTAGGGGGTGAGATGTTTTAGAGTAGACCTATTGAGCCAACGGGATTTACCTACGTGTCGGCTGACTGCCCCTCCCCCCGGTGTCTACGGAGAGCCTGGACGAGCTTCCCGGATCGAGTCCCTGTCGGAATTGCCTCCTGCGCTGCGACAGTTCTCGTTTTAAGGGCTCTGTTCCCCCTCGGGCGCCCCCCCGCTCCCCCCCCGCCGCCCCCCAGCCTTGCATTCCCCGGGACCGCTCCTCCCTCCTCCGCATTCCAGCGCCCGCTGGAGCTTTGCCACCGCCCGCCGTTCCCGCCGCGGCGCCCCCGCCGCCCTCCGGCCCTCCCCGGGCTCTTTCTGCGCCTTAACGAGCGGCGCAGACCGCGAGACGCCAGGGCCCGTGACGTCACCCATTCATAAAATCCGGAGCGCTGTCAGCCTGGCGCCGCGCGGCCGGTGCCCATGGAGACCGCAGGCCGGGGGGGCGGGGAGGAGGCTCCCTCCCGGGGCGAGGGGGAGGGGGCGGGCCGCGCTCTCGCGGGAGCGCGCGCGCCCGGCCCCCGCGCGGAGGGGAGCGCCGCGCCCCCGGAACGAGAGTTCCGCGCGGCCTCAGGTCAGCGGTCCCTCGGTTCCCAAGCTCGGTGGAAAGAAGACTGTCGGTGGTGTTCTAGCACTGGAGGAAGGAAGCCGGCGACACAGCTGTGGTGGACCACGACCCTGGGCCGTTTCTGCACTGGCCTGTTAGCGCGCTGTTATTCCACTTTCAACATCCTGTGGCAGGGCTTTCCAAACTTCGCAGGTTGGGGACATACTTGTTAGCCGTACATCATTTCCAGCACAGTAGTTGAGTTTTACTAGCAAACCGGAGGTTAAACGAAGGCCATTTCCGCACTAGCCTGTTATAGCGCGATGATTCCACTTTCAGCATCCTCTGGAATCCTGGGGTTTGCAGCTTCGGGAGGGGCCTCAAAAGCAAACCCCAGGATTCCATAGGACAGGGCTTTCCAAAGGGTGTGCCACCACGCGTTAGTGTGTACGTGTGTTGCCTACAATCTTGGAAATGTATATTATTATTTATAAATCATACATTTTAAAAAATATATATGTAAAAGGTTTTCATAAGATATGTTGTGTCCCCATACATTTTGTTATTTCAGTTTGTGTATGTGTTTGTATCTCTTGTAAGCAGTTAGGCCATTTCCACACTGTTCCACACTGTTATAGCGCAATGATTCCACTTTCAACATCCTCTGGAATCCTGGGGTTTGCAGTTTTGGGAGGGGCTACACCCTTAAGTTTTCTGTTAATATTTCTAAGAGACTAATGTTAGTAATTCCGTATTTCTAAGCGTTCAACTGAAGTCACTTAACTTAAACCCAGCATTAAGGCAAACCCTCCCCTCCCCACCTTTCCCTTCTAGCCAGTTCTCAGCCATTTGGGGCTAGTGAAGGTAAAAGAAGGGAACCCACTGCCTTGGGGTGAGTTTGTGCTGTTTTCACACGTGCGCGCGCACGCACGCACACACACACACACACACACGCTCAAAGGGCTTTGCAGGTGTCCATGGGGCGAAGGGGTGTAGCTGGTGCTGGGGCAAAATGAAGTCATTGTCCCCAAGATCAGAATTCCACCCCCCCCCCGAAATTTTCCTTCTGCCTACAGACTTCTAGGATTTTGGTAGTTATTGCTTCTCCTCTTCTTACGTTCTTCTCCCCTTTTCCTTTCCTCCTCCTCCTCTTCTCTCCTTCTTCTCCTCTTCTTCTCCTCTCTTCCTCCTCCCCCTCCTGTTCTTCTCTTCTCCTTCTCCTGTTCTTCTCCTTTCCTCCTCTTCCTGTTCTTCTTTCCTCTTCTTCTCCTCTCCTCCTCTTTTTCTCTCCTTTTCTCTTCTTAATCTACTCTTTTCTTTCTCCTCCTCTCCTCTTCTTCCCTCCTCCTGTTCTTCTTCTCCTCTCCTCCTCCTCCTCCTCTTCTCCCTCTCTTCTTCTCCCTGTTCTTCTTCTCCTCTCTTCCTCCTTCTCCTCCTCTTCTTCTTCTCTTCTTCTCCTCTCTTCTTCGTTTCTTCTTCTCCTTTCCTCCTCCTCCTCTTCTCTTTTTTCCCTCTCCTCTTCTTCTTCTTCACCTCTCCTCTTCTTCTCTTCTTCTCTTCCTCCTCCTCTTCCTCTTCTTTTCTTCCTGCTCTTCTTTTCTTCTCCTCTCCTCTTCTTCTCCCTGTTCTTCTTCTCCTCTCTTCCTCTTCCTCCTCCTCTTCTCTTCCTGCTCTTCTTCTCCTCTCTTCTTCTGCGTTTTCTTCGTCTCCTCTTCTTCTCTTTTTCACCTCTCCTCTTCTTCCTGTTCTTCTTCTCCCCTTCTCCTCTCTTCCTCCTCCTCCTCCTCCTCCTCTTCCTTTTCTTCTTCTCTTCTTCTTTTCCTCCTCCTCTTCTTCTCGTCCTCTTCTACCCCCTTCCCCCTCTTCTCTCCTCCTCTTCCTGTTCTTCTGTTCTTCTCCTCTCCTCTTCTTCCTCTCTTCCTGTCCTTTTTCTCCTCTCCCACTTCTTCTTCTTGGGCCTCCTCCTCCTCTTCTTTTTCACCTCTTCTCTCCTCCTCCTCCTTTTCTCCTCCTCCTTCTCTTCCTCCTCCTTTTTTCTTGTCCTTCTCCTTCTCCTTCCCATTTATTTATACAGCACCACCCAGGCACATGGAGCTTTACAAGTGAGACAGTCAAAAACAGTTGGGCTGCCAAAGGCCTGCAGTCTAAAATATATATACTATATATACACGCACAGAGGGAAGGAAGGAATAATAAAACTATACTGCAAAACTGTAAAACAAATTATCCAGATAAAATACCAAAAATGCAATAGAATGTAAAGCAAACTGACGAATACGCGTAATCAGAATATACAAGACTATAAAACAATATTAAAGTGAAGTTCAGAAAGCCTTGGAAAACAAACAAACAAACACCTTGTTTTGAGATTTAAAAATAACAAAGGAAGGAGCAGTCCGCAAACATTCAGGGAGGCAATTCCAAGAGTGCGGAGCCGCAGGTGAGAACGGAGGGAAGCTGAGCCTCGGGCGGGCAGGGAAATCCTTAAAAGTTCAGTTGCGCTTTTAGAAAGAAATGCTGGGGCATCCAAAGCAAAAAGGCGGGCAGAGCAACCGAGGGAAGGCGGACGCAGCAAACAGAAAGGCCTTAGGTGGGAATACCTTTCAATGTGTGCGGCCCCTCTCTAAAACTGCAAACCCCAAGATTCCATAGGACGTTGAAAGTGGAATCATAGCCCTGTAACAGTCTAGTGCGGAAATGGCCGATATCTCTGCGGTGCTAGAAATCTAGAGACGGAAGGAAAAGTTAATTGGGGGGCAGAATTCTTATTGGGGCACAATGCCCTCGTCCCCCCCATAGCTATACCCCTGTTGGTATCCCCATGACTTCAGGGACCCACCCTCCCCCCAAAAATAAAAAAAACATAAAAAGCAGATTACTTTTTCTGACGGACTTTTTACTCTCGACTTAAAAGGGCACGTTTGTTTCAAAGGCATGCTCAACCTGCCGTGGGCAGAGGAGAAGAAAGCTGTTTTTTGGACAACACCCAGAATCCGCCAGCCAGCTTGGGTACATCCTGACTGGAGAATTCTGGGACCTGTAGTCCAAAAATAATAATTTTCCCTAACTCTGACTGTAGAAGAACATGAACCAATGCCTTCAGAATGAATGCATAGATTAAATGTACGGTGAAAGAAAGAAAAAAGGGGTGAAAGGGAGAATATGAAATAAAGGAATTAACAAACAAACAAACATACATACATCCTTGCATACTTTCTCCACATGCCAAGTTATGCATTCAGTGCGCTTTGCAACCCTTCTGCTGAATGGCGGCTTTCTCCACTGAACCAAGACACCAAAGGCGCAAGCAAAAGAGCATGGGCATCTATGCACAGTGGAAAATGTGCATCCATGAGCAATATGCCCTATGTGCAATGGCACAGCATGTGAAAATTTGGCCCTTGTTTTTGGAGCATAAGTTGAATTCTGCAGTTGTCTGCTAGGAATGCAGGAGAGACAAGATTACCCCTGAGCATGAGGAGAAGGCTTTTCCTTCCTCACCACAGTCAATGTGAACCATTGCCCACACAGCTGGGATTACTCTCTGCAAGGCTTTGTGGATTGTTTCCCCCGGCTGGCAAAATGGCTTTGCCTGGAATCATAACAGTTTCCCAGCTGTGCAGAGAAAGTAGCAAAGCTCATAAAGAGCTGACTTCCAACTTTCACCACAAAGTGCTGTTGCCAGGATTTCCAAAATGGCAATAAAGGACAGTTGAAATTGTGGCACGCAGGCTGAACATCAGGAAGCGGCTGTGAACAAGTTTGTGTTCTGCCTAAACAGAAAATGAAAGTACTGCTGTTAACCTAACCTTTACATTTCTGGGTAAAATTAACGTATTGCCCACATTCACAAATGCACAGATTTCTGCATTTAAGAGGGCCCTGTGTTACCCCATTGGCATACCCTATCCCGGGAATTATAAATTTGATATCAAATATGCCCACCATGCCAGAGAGGTTGCCCGGATGGCATGTAGGCAAAGAGGTCGAACAACCGAAAACAGGTCAAGACCAGAAAAATCCCCAGTCACGTAGCCCAAGGAGACCTCAAGCTGTGCAAACTCACAAAAACAGAGGATCCTCAGCCAAAGAAGAGCCAACTTGAGGGGATTAGCGTGTTTTCCCCGGGTTGAGCAATTTTGACTCTGGAAAAATCCGATAAGGCGACGTCCATCTACATAAACCAATACTGCAACCCCCTATCAATTTGTCACCTCTTTTCCTTCTCAGTAGGCCTTGTGCGCGTGAGTGAGTGAGTGCGTTGGTGTGTGATAATATATATTCCTTTAATAAAATTCATTTTATTTGATATAGTTGTCTGGCTTTTTGGCTTGGGCTGATCCTGTAAAGTTGGGTAAAAGATCCTGCTGGGTTACCCTGCCCCTCGTTTTGCTAATACCAGTCCTCCGCTAATTTCCCCAACCTTTATAACTTGGAGCGAATCAAGGTGTCCCCCATGGGACCCCCAGAAGTCAGGGTAACATCTACGCCCCAAGATGCAGGATTTGGGGAGGCATCTTGGTCAGTCTGGACAAATAGCAAAGCTTTCCAGTCCTCAAATAGGGGACATCCGTTATAATAAGGGACATCCGCCGCCCCTATAAGGGACAAACATTTTGGCTCCCAGATAAGAGACATCTCTTATATTTGGGGACATCTGGCAATCCTTCCACAAAAGACATGTAATATTTGGGGAAGCTGTTCCCCAAAATGACTTCAAAGAGAAAAACAACACACAGCCCCTTCCAGTGAAGGAGATTTTTTTACTTCCAAATTTCTGCTAATTTGCATCATCATTTAAGCTGCTAGGATGGCCCTTGCATGAGTCCAACACCTGGAATCAGATGCCGCCCCCTCCCATGTTCAAGGAAAAAAGGATTGAATTAGTAGACAGCACAGAAGCCAATAAATACATGGTTCAAATCCATTTTTTTTAAAGATAATGTCACAATTTGGGTAAAAATTGACCTTCTGTGGCTTAAATGTTGTTGCTACAGATTGAGGCCATTTCTGCACTACATTGTTATGGTGCTATTATTCCACGTTCAACATCCTGTGGAATTCTGGGATTTGTAGTTTACTGAGGCCAAAGAGCCCTCTGGCTGAGAATTCTAAATGCCTCTCTCTAAACTGCAAAGCCCAGGATTCCATAGGGGGTTGAAAGTGGAATAATAGCACTACAACAGTGTAATGCAGGTATGGCCTCAGATCAGAACACACATACACACACAAAATCCTATTTGAGCCACCGCTTTTAATCTTGACCTACAGCACTTGGTAGAGGACTTTGGAGTTGTGGCCCACGGCACTTCAGAATCCAGAAACACCGTCTTAAATCCATTTTCTAATCCTGAATAGAGTAGACCCATTCAAACGATGGGTTTTGCCTATGCGTCACCATTCAACAATTGATTGAACAAGCCTACCATAGCTGGGAATGTGGCAGTGGGATATGGTAGGATGCCAGCGTATGGCTTGAATTTTGTTAGCAACATAGACATGCATAAATCATGCCACATACATAGGGCCAAAAAGTCACCATTTCTCAGTGGATGTATTCTGCTGATAGTGGTGGAAGCAGACTTGTGCAGATAGCAGGTAACAATAGTACCAGTCTATTCTGCTTTGGTCAGACCTCACTTGGAGTACTGTGTCCAATTCCAGGCACCTCATTTCAAGAAGGATATCGACCAGCTGAAACATGTCCAGAGGAGAGCAGCTAAAATGGTAGAAGGCCTGGAAACGATGAAGCTCTATGAGGAGCAGCTTAAAGAGCTGGGGATGTTTAGCCTGGATAAGAGAAGGTTAAGACGTGATGACCATGTTTAAGTATTTGAAGGGATGTCAATATGGCAGATGGAGCAATCTTGTTTTCTGCTGCTCCAGAGACTAGGACGCTATGGAGCAATGGCTTCAAACTACAGGAAAAGAGATTCCACCTAATCCTTAGGAAGAACTTCCTGGCAGTAAGAGCAGTTTGACAGTGGAATCTGTTGCTGCCTCAGTGGAGTGTGGTGGAGTCTTCTTCTTTGGAGGTTTTTAAAGAAAGCCTGGATGGCCATCTGTTGGGAGTGCTTGAATTATATATTTCTACATGGCAGAATTTGGCCCTTGAGGTCTCTTCCAACTCTGTGATTCTCTGATTCAACTGTGTGTGTCTTGTCTTTGCAAGTTGTGCACTGTGCATTGGGTCACACATAATATACTTTTGCATTGTATTTCTGCATTGCAACTGTGTATTGCAAAATGGCGTGTAGTCACTGACCTGCACTGCACAATGTTACTCTCCTGCATGGGGCTTGGGTAGTGCTCGGGTAACATTATCTCCACATGCAAGGATTTATGCTGTGGCAAGGGGGATGTTGGATTGAGGTAAACGGGTGGCAGTCCCCTGCTAGCTGCCTGAAATGCCATTGCCCCTACTTTTGCCATTGCAGACCTGCCTGCTGAGAGGGGGGGGGGGGGGCCTTGCAGTGGTGTGGCTCTCTTGCGCCTGCCCTGTTCTCCTCCCTCCCTCCCTGGGCTGTGTGGCCTGGAAGCCAGATGAAACGGGGCCCAGCTGTGCGAGCCTATTGTTGCCGGCTGCAGGAAGCACTGATAGCCGAACAAAGCCTGGGGAGGTTGGAATGGGGAAGCCCAGACAAAGTGGCTCCAGCGTGCCTCTCTCCCACAATCCCACACTGATCTCCCATTGTTCTCGGCCTGCCCTCGGCTCTCTGAAAATTGACCTGCGCCTTGCCCGCTGCCAAGACAACAGGATGTGAGAAGCTAAAAGGTGTTGCTGTTCCCCTGCAAAGGTAACAGAAAGGAGGCAGGCAGGAAGGACCCCAAAGATGATACCTTCAGGGGGTGGGCGGCTGCATTTCCCAGGAAAGGATTTGCACACTTCCCAAGCATGATGAAAACACGTAGGCACATGGAACACACATGTACATACACATACACATACACACCAGCACTCTGAGTCGTTGCAAAAGAGAGCGCTGGAGAGCAGACAAGATCCTAGGTAGAAGAGATCCAAAGGATCATCCAGACCAACCCCATTCGGTCATGTACGAAGACACAAAGCATTCCTGATGGATGGCCATCCAACCTCTGTATAAAAACCTTCAAAGAAGAAGACTCCACCACACTTCTGGACAGCTGTGTATCCCACTGTCAAACTACTCTTACCACGAAATTCTTTCTAATGGTTAGTTAGGTGGAATCTCTTTTTCTGTAGTTTGAAACCATTGCTCTGTGTCCTAGTCTCTGGAGCAGCAGAAAACAGGCTTGCTACATCCTCCATATGACATCCTTTCAAATATTTAAATATGGCTTATCATGTAACTTCTTCACCTTCTCTTCTCCAGGCTAAGCCTACCCAGCTCCCTAAGCCACTCCTCATAGGGCTTTGTGGTTTCCAGGCCTTTGACCATTTTGGTCACCCTTCTCTGGACACACTCCAGATTGTCAATATCCACCTTGAATCAGTGTGCAAGCAAATAAAAGCACACTCCTTTTCACGTCTGGCGCATGGTGAATTCCCCTACAGGAGTGACTGGATATTGCTGTCCCACACGCAATCTTGACTTTCAGCGCAAGGTCATGGCTTTGTCTCTAAAATGCGCCCAATCATTCTTTATTGAAAAGAAAACAGTACATAATAGAACACTGTTTGAGGGAGGAAATGGTACCACTCTATTCTGCATTGGTTAGGCCTCATTAGGAATCCTGTATCCAGTTCTGGTCACTTCAATTCAAGAAGGATGTAGACAAGTTGGAGCATGTCCAGAGGAGGGCGACCAAAATGGTGAAGGGTCTGGAAGCCATGAAGCCCTATGAGGAGCGGCTTAGGGAGCTGGGGATGCTTAATCTGCAGAAGAAAGAGTTAAGAGGGGACATGATAGCCATGTTTAAATATCTGAAGGGATGTCATGTTGAGGATGGGGCAAGCCCGTTTTCTGCTGCTCCAGGACTAGGACAAGGCGCAATGGATTCAAGCTGCAGGAAAGGAGATTCCACCTGAACCTCAGGAAGAACTTCCTGAGGGTCAGAGCTGTCCGGCCGTGGAATGTGCTGCCTCCATGGAATGTGGTGGAGTCTCCTCCTTCTTTGGAGGTTTGTAAGCAGAGGCTGGATGGCCGTCTGTTGGGAGTGCTTTGATGGGTGTTCCTGCATAGCAGGGGGTTGGACTCGATGGCCCCTGGGGTCTCTCCCAACTCTAGGAGTCTATGAATCAATGTCCACATATAGCATGCTTATTATTTATTTGTTTGTTTGTTTGTTTGTTTGTTTATTGAATATTCTACCTTTCTCTTGAGAAAGGAACCAAGGCATCTCACATCATAAATTAAAATAAATGGTACATTAAAAAAAAAACTATGATAAAAGTGTACTTTTTTAGTGTATTTTTTAAATTAAATTCTTAAAACTATGAGCCACTTAATGTCCCAGTTTTGAAGAGAAAAGTGTGCTATAAATATAATAATTATAATATGATAAATTTGTTTAACATTTGGAGAACTGTTCCTTGCCATTTGAATCTGCTCATCTTTTTCAAGGGTCTTGTGATAAAAGAATACAGACCGTCGCTTAATAAATGGACTAACTGCCTTACCCGCTGCTATAACATACAGACCCTTCAGCAATAAGTACTTGTGATCCAGAATCAAAACACCAAACTGATAGAATCATAGAATCACACAGTTGGAAGGGATCCCCAAAGGCCATCCAGTTCTCTCGGTGGAAGAATCCACATCTGAAGCTGCCTGGGATCCCAGTCCAGGAGAAAGGTTCCGTATGTTTAATTAAAAAAAGAAAAATAGCTAAATAAGTTAAGAACATCAAGTACCCCTGAAAAGTTATCATCGAGCTTCTGTTTATGAGGTCCCTTTGGCACCACACAGTTATAGTGCTATGATTCTGCTATAACTGCCATGGCTACATCCTACAGAATCCTGGGATTTGCACCCGAGGCAGGGGGACTTCGGAATCTTAGCCAGAGCACTCCAATACCTCCCTAAACTGCACCCCCCTGGATCCCATGGGAGGCAGCCAGGGCAGTTGAAGTGGAATCATGGTGCTATACCGTTGACCCTCCACATTTGCGGGTTTGACTTTCATAGATTTCATAGAATCATAGAATTGGAAGAGACCACAAGGACCACCCAGACCAACCCCCTCCTATGGCCAGCTGTAGATGTCTTGCAGCCCAATTTCTCAGCATCACGAACTCTGTGCCCTCCGACACACATCCGAGGCCATTTCCGCATTACGGTGTTATAGTGCTATTATTCCACTCTCAACATCCTGTGGAATCCTGCGGTTTGTAGTTTAGGGAGGGACCTTTAGAATTCTCAGCCAGAGAGCTCTTTGGCCTCAGGAAACTACAAATCCCAGAATTCCACTGGAGGTTGAACGTGGAATTATAGCACTATAGCCGTGTAATGCAGAACTGGCCCAAGGAAGGAGATGGGCGGACTTTTACAGAGCCATCCTAAATTACAACCGCGTTGTAAGTTACAACCACAGCTGTGCAGTGGCTTTTTAATGATAGAATGTACTCATGGGTAGACAGACTTTGGGGAAATTTAGGCCTCCCAGGTCTGACGGCAATTGCTCAGTGGTCAGAGGAAAGGCACTTTGCGCATGTTCAGGAATACAATGTCTGCTACCCTCTCCCCCCGAATCGGAATAATAGAGTTGGAAGAGACCATGAGGCCGTACAGTGCGACTGCCTCCTACGGCCACCTAAGGACAGCTTGCAGCCCAATTTCTCAGCACCACAAATCCAATGCCCCCCGACACACACCCAGGGAAGGAGATGGGCACGAGAGGGGAAGTATAGGGACACCATGCTGAGCAGCCCCCATTTCCCTCTCCTGTCCATGTCCTGAGTCATTTCCGCACCAGGCTGTTATAGCGCGATGATTCCACTTTCAACATCCTCTGGAATCGTGGGGTTTGCAGTTTCGGGAGGGGCCAACTGGCCCCTCCCGAAACTGCAAACCCCACGATTCCAGAGGATGTTGAAAGTGGAATCATCGCGCTATAACAGCCTCGGTCATTTCCACACTACACTGTTATAGTGCTCTTATTCCACTTTCAACCTCCTGTGGAATTCTGGGGTTTGTAGTTCACTGAGGCCAAAAGCTCTCTGGCTGAGAATTCTAAAGGCCCCTCCCTAACCTACAAATCCCAGGATTCCACAGGTGGTTGAAAGTGGAATAATAGCACTAGTACAGTGTAGTGCAGAAATGGCCCTAGTGCGGAAACGGCCCGTGCCTCGGCCCCTTCTCACTGATACAGACATACATCTTGATATTTGTGATTTTTCCACTTTGGCCGGGGTCCAGCGCCCCAACCCACGTGAATGTGGCGTGCGAGTTGTAACGCCGTCGTGAGAACGGGTCTTAAGAATCCAGCAAAGGCACATCCGCCGCCTTCCAAGGGAGTCTATTCCACCGTGATATTATTTAAATCCATTTTAGAAAACCTGTTGGTTGGCCACTTACTCCCTTTAGAATAAAGGTTCTTTTTCCTTTAAACGAATAGGAATCACTCTCCAGCTGCCCAGAGGAAATGCTCCAGGGGGTGAGGAGGAAGCACTCTATATGTGCCCAGAAACCCTCTCTTTTTAATCAGAGCTTTGTAGGAAGGACGAGACCCGTTCTTCGGTATAGTCCTCCGGAGAAGGTCTTATTTCCAGCTTAGGATGGACAGTGCAGAGGGAGGCCGTGGGGTGTGGGCGGGGGTCAAAGGGCAAGTCACTTCCTGCCACAGGCATCCATCGGTCATCGACCAGGAATCTGCCTTCCAGATCGTAAACACACGACATCACCCACACATGGGGGGCTGGTTGGGAAAACTGCTCAGAGGAAGCTCTGTTAGAGGGGGTGCAAATTCTCTTTAACTGGATGCTGGCAAATGGGGTGGGGGAAGCAACGTGCATAGAATAGGGCCATTTCCGCACTGGACTGTTACAGCACTTTGATTCCACGTTCAACGTCCTATGGAATCCTGGGGTTTGCAGTTCCGGGAGGGGCCGGCTGGCCCCTCCCGGAACTGCAAACCCCAGGATTCCATAGGACGTTGAACGTGGAATCAAAGCGGTGTAACAGTCTAGTGCGGAAATGGCCTAGGAGAGGAAAGGACTCTCTTTCCGTAACTTCTCTTTTAAAGAAAAGGAGCACACTTTTACACAGCTCTTGTAAGTCACAACCACACGAAGTGTCTGTACAGCTGTGCGGTGACTTTTTAGGTATCAAACATATTAACGGATAGATATACTTTTAGGAAATGTAGGCCTCCCAGGTCTGGCTGCAATTGCTCAGTGGTCAGAGGAAAGGCACTCTGCACATGTCCAGGAACACAGTGTCTGCTTTCCCCTCCTTTTTCATGCAGTGGTTAGACTCCTGAAGTTGGAGACAAGTTTTGAATCCGAGGGAGGATAAACCATGGAGCAGTTTACTTCCTGAAACTATCCCCAGGAATATCTGGTTGGTTTGTTTTTTTCCAAAAATCCATGGGCAGCACATTCTGGGAAAGGTCACAAGGAAAGATGTGCTTGTGAGCCAAAATCATCTTTTGACATAGGCCAGTATTGATCTACCTTCTAGGGATGTTGTAGATCAAAGACTGCTGTCAGGAAACAACAGAGTGGCACTTTCTAGACTTGGGATGAGCAATTATGTGGGGATACTTTTCAACCCCACAGCCCCAACCAAGGTATTGCAGAGCAACAAAAATGACTTTTTTCCCCCCTAAAAAAGGCTTTGCCCGAGCACTACGGAGCGGGAAAGCAAAACTGTTGAAATTTCAAGCAATTTAATTGCATGCTGAGTCATTTGGGGGAAAGAATTACCCCCAAACCTGACCAGAATTAAAAAAAATAAATAAATTGGAGGGGTATAGGAAACAGGAACTGCCACATCATTTTGGAGACCACAAAAATGGACTCTAAGGGGCCATATCCAGTCCCCAGGCCACATTCCCCCCCCCCTTTTAATAGGGATCGATAGAGAATTGATTCAAAGGACTGCTCTTGTATCAGCTGAGACCCAGATCTCTTTTTGAAGCCAAAAAGCTTAGGGGGCAAAACATCAGAGCAACATTATACTCCGTGGCCATTTCCACACTACACTTGTGTAGTGCTATTATTCCACCTTCGACATCCTGCGGAATTCTGAGGTTTGTAGTCTCCTGAGGTCAAAGAGCTCTCCGGCTGGGAATTCTAAATGCCCCTCCCTAAACGGCGAATCCCAGAATTCAATAGGATGTTGAAAGTGGAATAATAGCACTATAACGGTGTAGTGCGGAAATAGTCTTTGTCTCACACAGCTTCCCAAGCTGCCCTAAGAAGAACGGTTTAGGCAGCTGGGTCTGTTTAGCTGGACTGAGAGCTGAGATGAAGGGATGTTGTTACCACACCATATTCTCCCACTCTGCAGGAGCTGCCATTTTCATAAACGAACAATTTTATGGCTAAAAAACATGCTTGAAAGTACGCTGTCTGGAAGCGTGTTGCCAGGTCAGGATGACCTCAGATATGGTCAATTCATAAGTTCAAAGAGGATTAGACAGGAAAGCCCGATGCCAATGGGTTTGTGACAATCCTTTCAAGACCACAGGCGATGTGCACACTCGAATACGACAGATGGAGAAACTGCCCACTTGACGCAATCGGGGACCCTACTGTGACCCTGCCCTACAGAAACCCTCCCTAGACCCCCTTCCTGCCCAGACATTAAGAGATTGTCACGACTCCCATCAATGTTTTGTCACCTAGAGTGAAGACAATCAGCCCACTCCGCACTCCTCTGTCAGCCCCATGAGAAAGCAATTGCTACTTTGTCCACACAACACCCCTCAGGGTAGAAATAAAGTATATAAACCCCAGCTTTGGTCCTAGCTAATTGGAGTACATTGAGGGTATTGTGTTGCCCATGGTACGTCAGACTCCCATCCCTTTGTGCCACCCCCAGACGTGGTCTGAGTCATTCCACTTCGACCTTCAGCTTCACGAGTATCACTTTTTCACCCAACCTCTCTGTACGCAGCCTTTCACGCTTCCCTTTCCGATAGCCTTGTATGGTTCTTGAGAGCGTCTGCTTTCTTGTGTGTTTTGAGAAACGAAATATCATCTGTTTAACTTTTGACTGGAGTCCTCTCTACACCATGGCATACACAGATGAAAACATCCTTCCGTTATCCTCCTCTCGCAGCCTCCTTTGAGCTGGAATTCCCCAAATTCTAAGGAGAGTCTGGCACTGCGGGTGGACCTCACACTCCCCCACCGCTTGGGGTGACAACGTCATGTAGACGACGATGAAGTGAGCTTGTTTTCTGCTGCTTCGCAGTGGATTCAAATGACGAGGCAAGAGATTCCACCTAAAACATTAAGAAGACCTTCGTGACTGTAAGAGCTGTTTAGCAGAGGAACAGGCTGCCTATGACTGTCCTTCTTTGGGGGTCTTTAAAGATCGGATATTAGGATATTATTGTGGGTGGCACCCTTAAAGGACCATATCTTGGAAGCTAAGCAGGATTAGCCCTAGTTAGTACTTGGACGGTACAAGTAGCAGATGCCGGAGGCTATATTTCAGAGAAGGAACTGGCAAAACCACCCCTGCGTATTCCTTGTCTAAGAAAACCCCACACTGTTCATGGGGTCGCCATAAGTGGACAGGTGACTTGAAGGCACACACACAGACACAAAGTTTGAATAGTCATTTTTTCTGGAGTGTTTTAATTGTGTTTTCCTACATGACAGGAGGTTTAAGTGATGATGTAGCGGTCTGAGCACTGAATTGCATCTCAGGGAAACCCAGGTTCAAATCCCTGCTTGGCCATGGAAATCCACTGGCTGTCCCTGGGCAAGTCACACTCTCTCAGTCTCAGAGAATGGCTATAGCAAACCTGCTCAAAAATAATCCTGTAATGAAAACCCTGGAATAGGTTCACTTTTGGATTGCCATAAGTCAGAAATGACATGAAGGCACCCAAGAACAAAGGGGGTTGGACTAGATGATTCTTGCAGGCCCTTCTAATTCTACTACTGTACTTGCTGTATTTCAGAACCTGTGCAGTATAGTGGTTTGAGTGTTAGACTAGGGCCATTTCCGCACTACACTGTTATAGTGCTATCATTCCGCTTTCAACATCCTGTGGAATCCTGGGGTTTGCAGTTTTGGGAGAGGCACTTAGAATTCTCAGCCAGAGAGCTCTTTGACCTCAGGAAACTACAAACCACAGGATTCCACAGCATGTTGAAAGTGGAATAATCTACTAATAGATAAAAGTCCAAGTTTGTTTGTCTGTCTATATGTCAGGTGAGACCTCATATGACTGGCTACCTAAGAAGATTCTATGAAATCTGGGGTTTGCCATTTCGAGAGGGGCCTTTGGAATTCTCAGCCAGAGAGCTCTTGGTTCTGGCCGGTTGCTGTGGATACGAGGCCCAGCAGCAAGGAGGAGGGCACTGTATTCCCTCAGGAGCCCAGCCTCTGCATGTTAATAACTCTAAATACAGATTGGATTGGGGAATATGGGGGCATGTTACAGATATTGGAAAAGACAGTTTGGGGAATTAGAGACACAGGATCTCAAATCTTTCTAACAAGTAGTACCTACGAGAAAATAAAATCCTAGGCAACGCCGGGTATATACGCTAGTAGCACTATAACCGTGTAGGGTGGAAATGGCCTAGGACACTGGGAGACCAAGGAATCTCCACTGGGCTGTGGAAACCCACTGGGTGACTACAAGCAAGTCACAGTCTCTCAGTCTCAGAAGAAGGCAATAACAAACCCCTTCTGAACAAACCTTTCCAAGGGAACCCCACGACAGATTCACCTTAGAGCTGCCATAAGTCAGAAGCAACTTAGAAGCACACAACCCCGGCCTCATGTGCGCCACAGAACAATCTCATGAGGAAGCAAAGAGAAATAAACTCTCCAACACCCCCTCCCCACCTGCCTGGCCTTCTCCTTCCCCCATCCTTTTGGCCATTTTCCTGGCTCCGTGACAAGGAGGAGAGTTTTCCCACAGTCTAACACCTGAGCTCCCTTGGCTCGCACACCTGCCGCTGGCTGGCCGATGCCTATCAGCGCGCCAGCCGGATGGAGATGAGAGGGCCTCTGTGGCACGGGGGAGATGTCCTTGGCGCGATGAGCACAGCTGCAGTGGGAACCGTCTCTGGGGTCTGGGAGAGGGAAGCGGCCGACGACACACCTTGTGCTGGCCGAATGTAGCCCCCAGACAGGGGCACCCAGGGAACAGGAAGGAAGCACGGTGGATCTGGTGCAGCTGGCGGGAGAGTGCTCGTTGCATGCTTTTGCAAAAGGACGTTTCTTTTGAAGCCAAGAGCCTTATCTTTGAGACTGAACAGAGAAGGCGGGGGAGACCATTTGGTTATAAAGCGTTGCCAGGCATGCTGGATTTCAAAATGAATCCGTTCACCCAAATCGTTAGAAACAGAAGAATTGATTTATGACCAGATCCACCTTGTTTGCTTCCTTCTCTTGAATCCATGGATTAATTCAAGCTGGGAGAGGTGGGGTGTAGTTCACTAAGATATTGTAAATGGATTTAATACCAGCGTCACAGGCTAGCTGGAGCCCATTCACACTGCGCAATTAGAGCAGTTTGATTCCACTTTCATTTCCTTGACTATGGGAGTTATAGAGTCCTAGGATTTGTAGCTTGGCGAAACGCTGCAGTTCTTTGGCTGGGAATTCTAAGGCTATTTCCGCACCAGCCTGTTATAGTGGTATTACTCTACTTCCAACATCCTATGGAATCCTGGGGTTTGCAGTTTAGGGGAGGCCTCAAAGGCCCCTCCCTAAACTACATACCCCAGGATTCCACAGGATGTTGAAAGTGGAATAATACCACTATATAACAGGCTAGTGAGGAAATAGCCCAAGTACCTATCCCTACACTGCAAACCCCAAGATTCCATAGGATGGAACCATGGCAGTTGAAGTGGAATGATAGCACTACAGTTGTGTAGTGTGAATGAGTCACAGATGTTACTCACTGGAGTTAACAACCACCAACAATCTGAATTCTCTCCAGAAATCTAGGAATCCAACAGGTCCCCTTGCATGATGGGGCGGGGGTCCATGGAGTCCTCTCAGGGAGTCCAGGAAGCCCTGCCGCTGGACACCAACAGTAGTAGGAGCAGCAACAGAGATGTGGCAGTCAGTGGATATGTACGGGTGCCAAAGTTTCTCCCTCATTTGCAGACAAGGGAACCGTTTGGGTGCACACATAAGCCTGCTGCCATGTCCCGTTCATCAGAGACACAGCAGCAGGAGGTGTGGATGGCAAGGGACACAGTTATAGGCATGTAACCTTCATTCATTTGCAAACGAGGGAGCAGTTTCAGCTCCTCCCCCCTCCTCCCCCACTGCCATGTGAACAGGACACGCATTTCCTCACTACAATCTTATAGCGCGATTATTCCACTTTCAACATCCTATGGAATCCTGGGGTTTGCAGTTTCGGGAGGGGCGGCCCGTCCCCTCCCGAAACTGCAAACCCCAGGATTCCATGGGATGTTGAAAGTGGAATAATCGCGCTATAAGAGTGTAGTGCAGAAAACGGTGGCACGCACGTGCACAGGGCAAAATGGCTTCCTCGTTTGCAAACTATGACTCTGGCCTATAGTACCCGGTATACACATCTCTCATCCAAATGCTAAGCAGGGCTGACCCTGCTTCATTTCCAAGATCATATGGGATCTGATGCCTTTAGGGTATTTAGGCCCTAAAAACAGCATAGGGCTCTACTGAAAGGTACCTCTGGCTACTTCCTGCTCCACATGGACTGTGACTGCTGTTAACGCACTGGCTAGGTGATTCTGGGAGCTATAGTCCAAAAAAATGTAATGTTTCTAAGGCTGTTTCCACCCTACACTGTTATAGTGCTATGATCCCACTTCTAATCTCCTGTGCAATCCTGGATTTTGCCGTTTAGGGAGGGACATTTAGAATTCTCAGCCAGAGAGCTCTTGGGCCTCAGGAAACTACAAACCCCAGAATTCCACAGGCTATAACAGTGTAGTACAGAAAGGCCCAGAGTTCTACAATCACGTTTCGGACAGAGGGACGCAGCAGAAACTGAACAGCAGAGCAACAAGTGTGATGAAGCAGCAGAAAAGGCCAATGCAATAGGCTTCATCTCCAGAACTATAGCATCCAGATTCAAGGGAAATAATAGATGTTACTCTGTTTTGTTTTGGTCAAACCTTACCCTGAATGCTATGTCCAGTCCTGGTGACTAAAGTTAAAGAGGGATATTGACAAGCCGGAATGTATCCAGAGAAGGGTGACCAAGACAACCAAAGGTCTGGAAACCAAGCCTTGTGAGGCTCAGCTAAGGGACCTGGGGATGTCTATCTTGGAGAAGAAAAGACGGCCAGGTGACATGATAGCTTTAAATGTCAAAAGATATGTTAGAATGATGGAGTGCACTTGTTTTCTGCTTCCCCCAAAGACTAAAACACAAACTTCAAATTCAAATTACAAGAAAAGAAATTCTACTAAAACATTTATTGTAAGTACTGTTTGACAGTGGGATACACTGCCTTGGAGAATGGCGGACGGTCTTTAAACGGAGGTTAGATAGTCGTTGTTCTGGGGCCGTTTCCGCACGAGACTGTTATAGTGCTATTATTCCACTTTCAACATCCTATGGAATCCTGGGGTTTGCAGTTTAGGGAGGGGCCTGAAAGGCAGAGGGAGAGAGGCCCCTCCCTGAACTGCAAACCCCAGGTTCCATAGGACGTTGAAAGTGGAATAATAGCACTATAACAGGCTGGTGCAGAAATGGCCTGGAGCACTTTAGTTGTGCATTCCGTCATAGGGGATTGGACAATATGGGCCTTGTGGCCTTTTCAAACTCCATGATTCTGTAACGGCCTGGAAGGAACAGCAGTGATGATGTAGAACAGCAGATCATGCAGGGAGGCATCCAAAAAGGCAGGCATTTTGAGTTGGCACTTGTGCCCTGTGCCGTTTGGTGATGTTTATTTCCCACAGCACCCTTGGGTGCCCATCTCTAAGGGGACTGGGTGCCAGCGGCGGCTCTAAACGGAACTGCGGCTGGCTGAGGGACAGAGACGCTGCGAGGGGCATCCCGAAGCCTCCCTAGCTGGAGGATTGTGATATTAATTTTAGCCGGGAGCCTCAGCTCCAGCCTACCTCACGTCCCCACTTTTCTGACAGACAAAAGGGTTCCCAGGGTGGGCACTGGCCACAGGTTGGCTTCTCCATTCAGAGTCCCCCCCGGCCCACAGCACACACACACACACATGCACAAAAATCCCAGGCGCACGCTTGGAGGACCGGCCTGTTCCCACACGGGCTATCAAAGCGGCTAATTAGTCCCCATCTGCTGCTGGCAGGCCTCCTCCCCACCACCGGTGGCATGTGAGGCTCTATTGAGGCGCCGGGAGGGAGAGCGAGGGGAGAAGCTTTGTAAGCCGGAATTCCTTTCTCCTGGCAGGCCCTGCAGCCGGTGTTCAGAACAATCTGAGGGGCCTTCCATTTGGTGCATCTCCCCGCCTACGCTGCCTTTCAGCACCGACAGCAAGCAGCCCTGGCCGGCTCTCCTCATATCTGTGTCTTGGCTCGCTGGCCCGATTAGCCTGATGTCAAAGCTCGGGTCTCCTGGGGTCAGAGGTCACAGACCCCAAGAAGCCGCCTCAGAGGCGCTGGTGGCCCTCGGCGCTTCCGCGGCAGGCCGAGACCCCGCGCTGACCTGCCCGCTCACCAAAACGAGTCCGGTTTAAGCCCAGCCGGCAACGGCAAAAGGCAGCTTCTTGCTCCGGCTGTCCCTCCTGCTGTCTCAGGTAGCGTTCTAGGAAACGCCGAGGGTTCAACGCCTAGCGAGGACAGGGTGGGTAGGAGGGCAAAAGATCACACCGCTGTAAGATGGTGCAATTGGGCAAGAGGGTTTCTGAGCATGTGCAGAGGGCTAAGGGACTCCAGGAGGGACTCACATTCCCCGTGCAACTGGACAGAGAGGAACAGTGCAAAAGGGTATACAGGTATAACTCAGTTAATGAAGTACAGGTTGAGTATCCCTTATCCAAAATGCTTGGGACCAGAAGTCTTTCGGATTTTCTTTCTTTTTTCAGATTTTGGAATACCTGTATTTGCATAGACCTACATAACTAGATATCTTGGAGATGTGTAAACATGAAATTCATTTCTGTTTCATATATACCTTATACACGTAGCCTGGAGGTCATTTCACATAATATTTTTAATAGTTTTGTGCACGAAACCAAGTTTGTGTACACTGACCCATTGGAAAGCAAAGGTGTCACCGTCTCAGCCCCACAAGTGAATCATTTCAGATTTCGGAGTATTTTGGGTTTCTGATTTTCAGAAAAGGAGTGCTCAACTTGGAGGAGTTATGTTCCTGGACATGAATTTTTTAATGGAAAGTTCGGTAGCAGAGTAGAAATAACACTGAAAGAACAGGGACAGGTTCCTACAGCTTGCACTTCAACATGTTTCACCAACATTTTCATGCAAAACTAAGGCCCTTTTTGCATGGCATTTTCCATGTGAAAGTGCGCTTGGAGCGTCGCGCGATTGTGAGGAGCGATCTACACGACGCACTCACAATCACGCGACGCTCCAGGGGCCGGTAGGCACCGATCGTGCACCTTTTCGTTTTCAGCTGGAAGCCAAAAATGGTGCGTGATCAGTGTGAAGATTTTGTGCATCGCTCCCGGGACCTGCACGCACTTACCTGGCGTGCGGAGCCTCCGGAGCCGCGCCGGTCGGGCTTCCTGCCTCAGCGCAGGCTGGGAAACTCCCAGGCTGCGCTGTAGAAGGAAGAGGCAGGGCTCTCGTGCAAGCAGGCAGCTCGTGCGGAGCTGAAGCAGCAGGGACGCAAGAGCCTCTGGCGAGAGGGTGCTCGCACGATCCCCGCACCCCGGTGCCGAAAAAAGGTAAGGTGCGGAAAGGGCCTAACTGCTTTCCCAACGTGTTGGGGGCAGCCGATGATGAGCCAGGCTAATTCACCCCCACCTCCTCTCTGTTCACGCAGACTCACCGAGGGATTTGGGAGACAGCTTCTGTTTACCTTGGCAGTTGTCAATGGGCACAGGAGGCCTGGCTGAGGAGTGCCCCATTCCGCCCCAGCTCAGTCTTTACTGCGCTGTTTACTGCAGACGCGCTGTGGCAACCCAGCAACTGAAAGCCTGTTACTCCAGTTCCTCACCACCCTCTTAATTCCAAAGCTGTTAGAAGAAAACTTCCAGATAGATGGAGGCCAAGGAGAAAAGAAGAGCGTCTGGGTGGGGAGGAAAAGACTTTGCAACAAAGATCTTCTTTGTTTGCTAACCAAGGTACTCCTGTAAGTTCACAGGTGACAGTGATGCTTTATTAAAAAAAAAAAAAAACACTTTCTGAGTGTCATTCTCATGGTATCCAAAATCTCCAAAAAGTTGTCAGAGGACTTTTGAACAAAGATACGGTCACTGTAGGGTCACCATTAGTCAGAAATGATTTTGAAGGAACGCAACAACAAGAGTATGAAGATTTCGTGGCATTTTGCACTAGCTGTACCCTTGCAAATCATCTTCAAGGTCAGCCCCAGATAAAGTGCATTACAGTAGTCTAACTGGGAGGTCACCAGTGTATGAACTTCTGTGGCTAAGCTATCCCTGTTCAGAAAAAGATTCAGGTACACAGCTCGTGTCCTGGTTATAAAGAGGATGTTATTTTCCCACACAAACCGGCCTATGTTTTGAGATCTTCTGAGGGGGTCCTTCTCTGTCCCACCGCCATCACAAATACGTCTGGTCGGGACACAGGAACAAGGTCTTCTCAGTGGCTGTTGCCAGGCTCTGGAACTCAGTTTCTAGAGAGTGACTCACTTCACATGGTGGCCATGTCTCCATATTTGAAGGGATGTCATATGGAAGATGGCGCAGCCTTGTTTTCTGCTGCTCCAGAGAATAAGACATGGAGCAATGACCTCAAACTTCAGGAAAAGCGATTCCACCTAAACATTAGGAGTAACTTCTTGATGGTAAGAGCAGTTCAACAGTGGAATATGCTGCCTGGGAGCGTGGTGGGGTCTCCGTCTTTGGAGGTTTTTAAACAAAGGCTGAATGGCCATCCATCGAAGGGAGGACTTTGATGGTGTTTTCCTGCCGGGCAGAAGGGGGTTGGATGGCCCTTGAAGTCTCTTCCAATTCTATGATCCTATGATTCCATTAATAGTTGAGATTCTACATCACAGCCTATGTTTTGTAACTTTGCAAACGTGTAGCTATGTTGCAGAAACACAAGAAGACTCCGTTGGTGAATTGTGAAGATGCTCGTCTGGACAAGAGCGCTCCGGCGTGCATTGAGAGATGTGCTCAGACACTTCCTATCTGGTGTCCTAATGGTTCATCGGGGAGTGTCCCTAATGCACACGGATGCACATTGTGCATGGGGACATTGCGCATCAAGCACTTGACCGGCTACCATTGTGCAGAAGACATCCATACTTTGTAGGCCATTTCCACACTGCATTGTTATAGTGCCATTCTTCCACTTTCAACATCCTGTGGAATCCTGGGGTTTCCAGTTTAGGGAGGGGCCTCAAAGGCCCCTCCCTAAACTGCAAACCCCAGGATTCCACAGGATGTTGAAAGTGGAAGAATAGCACTATAACAATGCAGTGTGGAAATGGCCATAACATCAGCCCCTATGTGAATGTGGATATTTTGAAACCACTCAGTCTAGTCCTGTGCACAGGTAAGGTCATTTACAACAAAGGAACTTCCAAGCAGAACATCAGCCAACGCTAGTGATAATAATCAGCCAAAGGTGTCCCAAAGTACTCTGAGCCGCCGAGTCCACCTGGGCCGGGAGCAGCAAAGATGTCCAAGAGAGAGTTCCAAGCAGACGGTGATGCTCCAGGTCCTTGGGAAGACACCCACCGCGGGCAGGAGCGTTGCGACGCGGCATTTAGGTCAAAGGCAGAGGAAGCAGAATCGCACGTAAAGCCAGAGGGACAGATGGAGTTGGCAGAGGGTTGTGGGGAGGTGGTGGAGGAAAAAAAAAAGAAACTGGGAGATGCAAAGAAAAAGAGGAGAGTTTGCCGGGGAGTCCCCCTTTTCTCCCCATTATGCTCCCAACGGTGGGAAAATCAAACAGGTGGTTTTTAAAAGGCCATTGACGGCGTGTTGTGGCTGCGGCATGAAAGGCCGATCCCCCCCCCAACCCCAGCCTCACGGGCAAGATCGACCTGTGTCCCAGGGCGAGCAAAAGAGAGGCACCCGCTTCATTACCATGTGAATTCTGGGAAAGAGGAGAAGGCCCCGGTACCAGCATCCTCGGCCATATGGCGCGGGCTCCTCCGAGCTAAGCCGGGAAGGGCCGCGCGCCTCCTCCGAGCCTTTGCTGAGGTTGCCCGGCAGCGGCGGATATCAAAGCCCTCCGCCTTGTATAGGCACTTCAGAGCACGGTTTCTGAAGAGACCACACAAGACACGCCGGGCCCACGGCCCTCTCTCCCCAGACCGCCTCTCTCCCCACAGCTCCGGCTCCATAGAGAGGCACAGATGTGCCTCCTCTTGGCTTTGTTTGGGTTTTTGAAAGGACACCCCATTCAAAAAAAGAAGAAGAAGAAATGCCATCCTTAGGCTCCAGTTGATTATTCCCCATCATTTAGGAGTCTTTGCTGGAGGGGAAGAATGAGGTGTTCCTTAATAGCTTGCGTTGTTCTTGAATTTTTGCATGGTTTATCCAGAGTGTGGGA
This sequence comes from Cyclura pinguis, assembly GCA_030412105.1. NCBI lineage: Eukaryota > Metazoa > Chordata > Lepidosauria > Squamata > Iguanidae > Cyclura > Cyclura pinguis. Next base: position 4,505,063 of record CM059602.1, read on the forward strand.
AACATTACTGTTTGGACTGCGACTCCCAGAATCCCCCAGTCTGGCTGGGAGAATCAGGGAGGTATAATTCAGATTAAAAAAAAAAAAAAGGAACTGTCCCCAGAAGCTCTGCTTTTTTGGCGTATGTTATCTTTATGATGTCTAGTCTTTTGAGAAGGGCATCCAAGAAACTGAATTAATACTACTACTGTTTCTAGAAGTGTTTTAAGCTTGATTTCGCCTATTTTGTTTTTGATAGTCAAAACCAAAGCCCAGGCTTTATTCTTACAAGCATTCACTAAGTTTTTTAATTAATAAATAAATAAATAAATAAATAAATAAATAAATAAAATAAAATAAAATAAAATAAAATAAAATAACTGGTTTTAGGTACTAGGACTTGAATATTGGAGAGCTGGGCCAAAAGCTAACAAAATGAATGAAAATGAAAAAACATTTCAACAGAGAGAAATATAGGCAGAAGAAATGGAATGGAGAAATATAGGATGGGGGACGCGTGGCTGGATAGCAGTACGTGTGAAAGGGATCTAGGAGTCTTGGTGGACCACAAGCTGAACATGAGTCAGCGGTGTGATGCAGCAGCCAAGAAAGCCAACGCGATTCTTGGTTGCATCAATAGGAGTATGGTGTCTAGCTCGAGGAAGGCAATGGTACCACTCTATTCTGCTTTGGTTAGGCCTCATTTGGAATCCTGTGTCCAGTTCTGGGCACCTCAGTTCAAGAAGGATGCCGACAAGCTGGAACGTGTCCAGAGGAGGGTAACCAAAATGGTGGAGGGTCTGGAAGCCATGAAGCCCTATGAGGAGCGGCTTAGGGAGGTGGGGATGTTTAGTCTGCAGAAGAGACGGTTAAGAGGGGACATGATAGCCATGTTTAAATATTTGAAGGGATGTCATGTCGAGGAGGGAGTGGGCTTATTTTCTGCTGCTCCAGAGACTAGGACCAGGAGCAATGGATTCAAAAGGAAAAACATCCTGACGGTCAGAGCTCTCCAGCAGTGGAATATGCTGCCTCAGAGTGTGGTAGAGTCTCCTTCTTTGGAGGCTTTTAAGCAGAGGCGGAATGGCCATCTGTCAGAAGTGCTTTGATGTGGATTCCTGCATGGCTGAAGGGGGTTGGGCTGGATGGCCCCTGGGGGGGTCTCTTCCAACTCTATGGTTCTATGATTCTATGTGCAGACCCACTGTGGTGTAGTGGTTTGAGTGTTGAACTAGGACAAGGGTTCAAATCCTCACTCAGCAAGTCATACTCTCTCAGCCTCAGAGGAAGGCAAACACAAATGCCATGGAAACCCACTGGATGATCTTGGACAAGTCCCACTCTGTCAGCCTCTGAGGAAATAAATGGTACATCTCCTCTGAACAAACCTTGCCAGACTCAACTTCTATATGTGTGTGACTCACGGCAACCCCGTAAATCCCACTGGGTTGTCTTACACAAGGAATACTCAGAGGTGGTTTTGCAGTTCTCGCCTCAGGGTCGGCCTGAGTCAGAAATGACTCGAAGGCACACAACAACAACATCACGAATTGGTAGCATTACTAGCTACGGCACCCCTAAGGCAAACCTATCACAGAGTTTTATCAGCAAAATTTCTTCAGAAGAGACATTTCATTTGTTTCCCCTGCGGCTGAGAGAGTGTGACTTGCTAAGGGTTCCCCCCCCCGTGGATTTCGACGGCTGAGCAGGGATTCTAACCCAGGTCTCCCAGTGTCTTAGGCCATTTCCGCACTAGACTGTTATAGAGCTATGATTCCACTTTCAACATCCTATGGAACCCTGGGGTTTGCGGTTTCGGGAGGGGCCAGAAATTGTAAACCCCCCAGGATTCCATAGGATGTTGCAAGTGGAATCATAGTGCTATAACAGACTAGTGCGGAAATGGCTTTAGTCTAACACTCACAACCACTACACCACACTTCCTCTTAGTGTTCCTGCAGCGTTTGCCAGTTTGCTTCTGGTCTGAATTCAAGCCGCCGGTGATGGCACCCAAAACCCTAAACGGCTTGGGACTTTGGCACCTGAAGGAGCTCCCCTTCCAATATGTGCCTGCCCACCTCAGAGGGCCAATCTTGCCAAGGAAACCCTATCGCTTGAGGGTTGCCGTAACTCAGGGAATGACTTGGAGGCACACGACAACCAGAACAACAGCAGGATGGAGACTTGTGGGAGAACTGTGTTTCACCAGGAGGGACAATATAATGGAGGAAAACAGAGGAAAGGGCCTTCTCAGCTGTGGCACCCCAGCTGAGGAATGTCCTCCCCTTGGAGGCCCGATTGGTGCCCATATGACTTTCCTTTTGGCACCAAGTCAAGACACGGCGTTTCATGGAAGCCTTTAGGGCCTAACTTAACTCTAAGCAGGTATGGGGTTTTTATCTTCCTTTTTGCCTTTATACTCTTTTTAAAACTTGTTTGAGTAGTTTAATATTTTGTTTTGTTTAAATTATTGACCGATTTGAACGTCATCCTGAACTCTCACGATTAAAGAGTACAACATTAATATTTTCATAAATCCACAGCGAAATAAATGAATACTTAAAACATGTTGTTTTTGTTTTTGTGTGCCTTCAAGTCATTTCCAACTCGCGGAGACCTAAGGTGGGGTTTTCCGGGGCTGAGAATATGTGACGTGCCCAAGGTGGGTTTCCATAGCCAAGCACAGAATCATCGCACAAGGCACGAGAGGTTGCAGCAGCGTGCCTTGGCCTGAATCTCCTGGGAACGGCCAGATTCTGTCTCTCCTCCTGCCTCTTGAGTGAGCTGAGCACAAACTACCCTTGCGTTTTGAACTCAGTTTTCAGCAATCGAAGAGAGCTGAGGAAAAGGGGGGAAACTGGGAGGAGGAGGAGAGAGAAACTGGGACATTCTACAAGCAGCCGAAAAAGTGGGATGGCAGAGGATTAAACAGGACTGTCCTTGCCAAATCAGGACAGTTGGAGGTATGCAATCCGGTGCTCCTTCAAAGGTCTGAAGATCTTGGTAAAATTAAAGTCAATCACACTGAAGCTGAGTTACTACTCAGCTCAACTGCGGGGCTTGGAAGTTAAATGCAACTCACTTCTTAACAAGTGAAGCAGAGCCGGTCAGTGGCCATTTCCACACCAGACTATTATAGCGCTACTATTCCACTTTCAACATCCTATGGAATCCTGGGGTTTGCAGTTTAGATTAATAGCACTATAACAATCTAGTGCAGAAATGGCCAGTGTCTACAAGCATAACAAGATCATAACAATTAATCTGAAAAAGTTCACTTTCCCATGTCATTTTAAAATGTAGCATATGGCGGGAAGGGGGGAGTTTCAGACCAGGCTCTTCAGACCAAGAACCATCACAGTAAAATTTCCCCCATTGGTGGTTCAGCAGCTGTCTTAAGACGCTTCCGCATGAGACTGTTATAGTGCTATGATTGCACTTGCAACATCCTATGGAATCCTGGGGTTTGCAGTTTCGGGAGGGGCCGGCTGGCCCCTCCCGAAACTGCAAACCCCAGGATTCCATAGGATGTTGCAAGTGGAATCATAGCACTATAACAGCCTAGTGCCGAAATGACCTTAGGATGAGTATCTGTCCATTTCTCCCTCTCCTCCCCACTCCAAAAAATTACATCTGGTCTAATCCTGCCATAGTTCCATGGGAGATACTTTGCTGCTATTTCTTCTTCTCCCTGTAATTACCCCTCTAGTAAATTGCTGTCCATTGACATGTTGCCTCATTTCCTGCATATCATGCTGAGAGAGGGTAGCTGTTAACCATACAGTACGAACAGAGGCTTAGCAAGGACAGAAGAAACTTTCCACTTTCTAGCACCCACCGCACTGCCTATTTTAACACTGGTTATGTCTAAGGTCGGAAAGTCATCATGGTGCAGTGGTTTGCATATTGACTTTGGAGACCACAGTTTGATTCCCTGTTTGGCCATGGAAATCCACTGGGTGACCTTCGGCACATCACACACTCTCAGCCCTGGAAGACCCCACGACAGGTTCACCTTTGGGTTTCCATAAGTCGGAAACGACTTGAAGGCACACAACAACAATGGCTAAAATCCTCTTCAGCATTCATGTAGCATAAATACACACTCCCACAGTTGTGCAAAGCTGCAGCATTACACGAAGGATTGTGCAGCAGGAGCCTTGAGCAGCTGTGATTCCCTGGGTGCAACCGATTACGGTGAATTATACCGCTATATAAGCAAATGATAACAACATAAAATAAAACGGTGATAAGCTTGCCTTAGGGTTGCCATAAGTCAGAAATGACTCAAAGGCACACAACAAAGAAGAGCATTTGTGGTTGTCATGAACTCAGAGCCAAGGGGATGCAGGCAAAATTGCAAGAAGGGTTGAGATGGATTTGCAACGAGAAAACAGACTGCAGTCACAAATAGCCACCTTTAAATATCTTGAAAAAGAAAAACAAAGAGTTTAATGGCACTTTAAAGTCTAACACATTTTCTTTGGCAAGAGCTTTGGTGAAGAGTATGACAAATAAAAGGTGTTAATTTTTAAGGTGTCAGGAAGCCCTGTTGGTTTTCCACAAACAGAATGTGTAAACGGCCACCCATTTGTTACTAAGGCTACCAAGCAGGTAAGAAAGATCTCTGGAATGAATTCTAAAGTGTGCAGGTGATATCTTTCAGGTCCAGAGGGTTAACAACAAAAGGAGTTTGGGAATGTAGCCTTTTAAAAAGTTGTTGCTGTTGTTATGTGCCTCCAAGTCATTTCCAACTTATGGCAACCTTAAGGCAAAGCTATCAAGGGGTTTTCTCGGGCTGAGAGTGTGTGATGTGCTCAAGGTCACCCAGTGGGTTTCCAGGGCTGAGCAGGGAACTGAACTCTGGCCATTTCCGCACTAGGCTGTTATAGTGCAACGATTCCACTTTCTTTTTGTTTCTTTTCTTTTTTTAAATATTGAAAATAATTTTTATTATATTACAAATAAATAACAAAACAGACAAACAAACAAACATCATCTATAACTTATACAAAACCTAATACATCTTACATCTTACACACTACACAATACATAATACAAATACTTGATTAATGATACATCAGTATTCCTGTGTATACCTCTATTTAAGCTTATATTTGTATTTATATATCCCTGTACATTATATATCCCAATACTTATACTAATTATTATTCTTATTATTCTTAAAGATATTTTATATTTTATATATACCCTATAATATTATCCCCTACTGCTACAGAGACATAATAACACAATATATTATATCAACTAGCTTACTTACACTTATTATGATTCCTAAACTAAACATAACATAACAACACAAAACATAACCAAAACAACACAATTCAGTACAATACACTAGAATTCATTAAACATTACAGTCGACAATAAACAATAAAGAATAAATACATATTTTAAAACATCACTTACATAATCCAAGCACACTTATGACTTCTTTCGTTCACGCCACTGGGTAAGTATTCATCTTCTCCTATCAATCCTGCTTTGTAGTTTTAATATCCCATAATCTTAACTGCAATTGATGCACTCTATTCTACTCAAATCCTGGGGTTTGCCAGGCGGCCCCTCCTGAAACTGCAAACCCCAGGATTCCATAGGATGTTGAAAGTGGAATCATTGCGGTATAACAGCCTAGTGCGGAAATGGCCCCTGTCTCCAGGGTCATACTCCAGTGGTCAAGCCACTGCTGGCTCTCTTTTGAAGTACAACTTCGCAGCTCCTCAGACTGCTAACTCTTGGAGTCCCCATCTCCAAAAACCAGCATTGCCAAACTTTGGGCAGACACAGACAGTCCTATAAGCAAACACAGGCCATTGCTGCACTGGTCTGTTCCGGTGCTATTATTCCACTTTCAACATCCTATGGAATCTTGAGGTTTGCAGTTTAGGGAAGGGCCTTTGAAGCTCCTCCCTAAACTGCAAACCCCAGGATTCCATAGGATGTTGAAAATGGAATAATAGCACTGGAACAGGCCAGTGTAGAAATGGCCATAGATTTGGAGTAACAGCTTATTGCAACCATCAAGCTAAGTTGCAGGGGTGAAAAGGAACTAGGCAAACCTGGATATATCCAGCCAGTCACAGTTCATGGGATCCTGGGTTCAGGCACTGTGGTGGAAAGAATATAAACTCTCGGGGTTATCAGTCAAAAACGCAGATTGGAGCTGCTATATACAGAATGAGGGCTAGGTAGAAAAAGAAATGGGGACAGGGGCAACAGGAGTGGATTATATCTTGAGAGCATCAGGTAGGGCCAGTTAGGAAGAGAGGAACTGATGCGATCTGAATGTGGTTTGGTTTGATGAGGGGAGACAGTGTGGAAAGAGTTCATGCTTAACTTGCGTGCGCATGCCTTCGGGTTGCCTGACAACTTATGGCAACCCCATGAATTTCATAGGGTTTTCTTAGGCAAGGAACCGTCAGAGGTGGTTTTGCCAGTTCCTTATTCTGAAATACAGCACCCTGTCTTCATTCTAAGACTCCCACCCAGGTACTAACCAGGGCTGACCCTGCTCAGTTTCCAAGATCAGATGAGATCTGCTGCCTTTGGGGTATTTAGACCCTTCACACTTAGCTTATGTACGATAGAATCATAGAATCATAGAGCTGGAAGAGACCACAGGGGCCATCTAGTCCAACCCCCTGCCATGCATCTTTAAATCTTTACTGGTTTCCTGGTTTTAAATCTTTACTGGTTCTTTTAAATCTTTACTGGTTTTAAATCTTTATTGGTTTTAAATCTTTGCTGATTTTATTTTCTGCATCTCTGTTTCAAGAATTGACAAGAAGGATATAGTCATACATTGCCACACTGAACAGCCCCCAAACTTGGTATGAGGGTTTTAGAAAGAAAGGCAAACAGCCCTGTGTACCCCTAGTCTGCACCCATGGGCATTATTCTAACCTCGCAGTCTGTCCCACAACTGGGCATAATTCCCAGTTGATTTTAACGTACCCCGGATGGGTTCTGACCAAGAGAAACTGGAGTCTGAAATCAATACATAGGTTGAAACCATTGCTAGAGCAAGGTCTATCATGGCTGTAAGCCCAGCTCGGGGAAAATACTCTCCCTTTCTCTCTATCTATATTTGGACTAGAGCTCCAAGACGTGGCCCTATTGTCTGGAGGATTCTGGGAGCTAGTCAGTGGTGAAGAATGCTGGGAATTACAGCCCCACAACAGCATGAGGGCCACATGTATTCCCGTGTGGCAGGGGTTGGACTCAATGGCCCTTGTGGTCCCGTCCAACTCTATGGTTCCATTTCTGCACTAGACCCAAAGGCCCCTCCCTAAACGGCAAACCCCAGGATTCCACAGGATGTTGAAAGTGGAATAATCTGTCCTAATACCACAAAGCTAGAAGGTTGTTCCAGTGAATACCTCTTCTGCAAGAGTAGGGGTGGGGGAGGGGGCTGCAATTTATGCCCACGCAGGCCAAAGTTTATACAAGTTACTTTTGTGGACAGCTCAAAAATCTTATTATTTTACTAACCATATACAGTTCCACAACAGCCCTGCAAGGTAGCCTGAATGGAAACAGACCAAGTTGCCTCCGGTCAACTGAGAGCAAAAATGCACCCTGCCTCAGTCCTAGTCATATTTGCATTGTAGCTTGCTCATTTTTTATTTATAGAGCATATATTCTGCCTAATTAAACAAAATGTATTATAGGATGAGTATCCCTTGTCTGGAAATCTGAAATCTAAAAACCTCCAAAAACTAAAACTTTTTGTCCCCACCTTCGAGGCAGCGGCTGTGGCGCTCCTGCTTATTTGTCTTTCAGATCGGTTGTTGTGGGTTTTCCAGGCTTTGAGGCCGTGTTCCATTCGTATTTTCTCCTGACCCTTCGCCCGCATCTGTGGCTGGCATCTTCAGAGGATATGTCTCTCAGATCCTCAGTCTCTCTCCTGCCTCATGTCTCATACACAATGCAAATGTTGTGGGCAGCCAGAGAACTGAGACCAGCAATTTCAGAAAACAGGAGTTTATTTTACTGCGCAGGGATCTCAGTCTTCCAAAAAGACCGAGAGAGCCCAGACTCAGGTATCAGCTTACCTTTTATACACTCTAGTAAACAGGTACAGGAAATGATTAAAATATGACCATATATGAACAGTTTACAGGTTACAGACAGGTTACAGAGACCCAGGTTACAGCTTTCAAAATGATGTATTTCGGTACCAGGGGAGTACTCTCACTGGGTTGTGCTGACCTAAAAAAACTCCCCAGGTTCCCTGCATAGCTAAGCTCATACACAAGCCTTCTGATAAGATAAAGGATACATCTGCTCACCTTATTTTTCCTTATTTTTCCACTTAAGCAACTGCAGTTCTAAGGTTTTAACCCTTTCACAAGTAGCGAAAAAGTGAGCTACGAAGCTGGAGAGAGACATGAGGATCTGAGAAATGACATGAATCTAAACACAGTGCTCAGCACAAGGTGGCGGTTGCACACTCCTGCTTGATTGCTCGTGAGTTTCCTGGAGATTTCCTGTGTTACTGTGTGCATTCAAGTCCTTTCCGACTTATGGCAACTCTTAGGCAAACCTATCATTGGATTTTCTGGGGCCGAGAGTGTGTGATGCACCCAATAGGGAATCAAACCCTGGTCTCTAGGGTTGTAATCCAACGCTCAAACCATTGCACCATGTTGGCTCTCAGTCTCCTGTACAGAACGGTATTTTATGTGTATGCAAATATAGCGTCAGTATTCCAGAATCTGGAAAAATCTGAAATACGAAACATTTCTAGTCCCAAGCATTTTGGCTAAAGGGTGCTTAATATATATTGTGTAGTGGTAAGAGTGCCGGTCAAACCCCCACAAAGTTCCAGTGTGACTTTAGGCCCCTTAAAACGGGGGTCCTTCCGCACTACACTGTTATAGTGCTCTTATTCCACTTTCAACATCCTGTAGAATTCCGCCCCTCCCTAAACTGCAAACCTCAGGATTCCACAGAATGTTGAAAGTAGGATAATAGCTCTATAACACTGCAGCGCAGAAAGGCCCTGTCTCTCACCTAATAGGTTGTTTTGCAGAAGAATAAAGGGGGAGATCATCCTCTGGGAGACAGGGGCATAAGTAAGCTCAAGACTTAAGGCCGTTTCCGCACTAGCCTGTTATACTGTTATACTGTTATAAGTGGAATAATAGCACTGTAACAGGCTAGTGCGGAAATGGACACCGATGCAAGATAGCTATCCTTGGGAACTTGCCTTTTCCATGGCCATTCTGCACTGGACCATTACAGCGCGATGATTCCACTTGCAACATCCTATGGAATCCTGGGGTTTGCAGTTTCGGGAGGGGCCAGCCGGCCCCTCCCGAAACTGCAAACCCCAGGATTCCATAGGATGTTGCAAGTGGAATCATCGCGCTGTAACGGCCCAGTGCAGAAATGGCTCATCTTGTGTGCTGAAGTGTTCTGTGTCATTCCGAAGCCTGCATGCAGCAACACACACCAGATGAATTCATTGAGACGGTCTGGGGTCTGTGTGTGGAAGAAGAGTTGTGCTCTTGGTCTGTTTCGCATCTGGTATTGTCTGCCGCCAAGGAGGGACACAGCTGCTGCAACCCAAGGGCTGAATGGTCCGGGCAGAGTTTTCAGTATTCTTTCCTGTTCCCATTATCTCCCTCTCTCCTTCCTTGTTCTCCCCCTTGTTCTTTTCAGGGGACTCTTTCAAAAAAAAAAAAAAAAAAAATCTCGGGGGGGCCGCTTGCAAGGGAGGGGGGGAGAAGGAAGGGTTGTTGTCGGCCAGCTTTGCTCCAGATGGTGCTCCATTCTGCTCCGCCATTGCCGGTCCTTCAAATGCAGATGGTGGTGTTGGTGCTGCGCTTAGCATGACAAAAGCCCAGCCTTGTGGGACCAGAAAGGAAGGGGCCATTCTGTGCAGGAGATTAGGTGCTCTTTGAGGTGGGTGGGGGGGAGTGGGAACTATGCAGTGGGGAGGGGGGCAGGGTCAAATCCCCAGACACATTTTGGCAGCACGGCTGAGCTACCTGGAGATGAGAGCAGAGCTTGGGAAAGGGGCATTTTTGAATTACGACTCCTGGAGTCTCCAAGCAGCTTGGGACAGGGTTCTGGGACTCGTAGGCTTCACAAGTCATCATATCCTGATGCCTCCTTTGAATCTGGCAGCATTTATTATTTATTTATTTACTTTTATTTATGACGTTTGTAGGTAGGAGTTAAGCTACCCAAAGATGAAAGCCGAGCTTGGCCGAGCAACACCTCTGGGTTCTTGACATCTGGCTTCAAATCATTTCTGATTTATGGTGGCCCTAAGGCAGCCTGGCGTAGTGGTCTGAGCACTGGGCTATGACTCTGGAAGCCAGGGCTTGAGTCTCTGCTCAGCCATGAAAACCCATTTTGTGACCTTGGGCAAGTCGCACTCTCTCAGCCTCAGAGGAAATCAGTGGCAAAACCCCCTCTAAGCACGTCTTGTCGAGAAAACTCTGTGATATGTTCATCTTAGGGGCCATTTCCGCACTAGCCTGTTATAGCGCGATGATTCCACTTTCAACATCCTCTGGAATCCTGGGGTTTGCAGTTTCGGGAGGGGCCGGCCGGCCCCTCCCGAAACTGCAAACCCCAGGATTCCAGAAGATGTTGAAAGTGGAATCATCGCGCTATAACAGGCTAGTGCGGAAATGGCCAGGGTTGCTATAAGTTGGACATGACTTGAAGGCACACACAGCAAAGCAAGGTAAACAAACATGAGGTTTTCTTCACAAGGTTTACGCAGAGGACTTTGCCATTGCTCTCCTCTGAGGCTGGGACAGTGTGACTTGCCCAAGGTCACCCAGTGGGTTTCCGTGACAGATTGGGGATTTCTCTGTCTCAGAGTCCTAGCCAAAGGTTCAAACCACTACACCACACTGGAGTTTTGGATTACAACTCCCCTAAACCCCTAGCCATCTGGAGATTTCTGGAAGCTGTAGTGACCTGGTAGCCATTGTTATCTGAAATGATGCCTTATAGAAGATAGACTAGGCTTGTTTTTTGGCTGCTCCAGAGATAAGAACATGAACCTGTGGGATTCAAATAATATCTTTACTGTAAGAGCTGCTCCGCAGTGGAATATGGACAGCCCCAGAGCGTGGTAGACTCTCTTCTTTGGAAGTCTTTCCAAAAAGTCTTTCCAAAGACTTCTCAGGCGTGCTTTAGTTCTGTCTTCCTCCATGAGGGTGATGGATGGCCCTTGTGGTTCCTTCCAAATGTGAGATTCTATAATTCTAAGGCCACTTCCACACTAAACTGTTATAGTGTTATTATTCCACTTTCAACATCCTATGGAACCCTGCGGTTTGCAGTTTTGGGAGGGGCCTCATTATAACAGTCTAGTGCAGAAATGGCCTCAGTCTGTGTTACTCAAACCCTAATGACCCAAGTTCTCTCGAACAGCATGCTCGACTCTTGTACCCTTCTCCCGAGGAAGTCCCATTGAATTAAATGGAACCTGCTTCCAAGCATTTGTATGTTGGATTTCCATTGAAATCAATTTGATTTCCCTGAGTTGAACTGTGTAGGATTGCATTGGACATTGTTTGCCTAGGAAAAGACATGCTCCTTTGATGTCTGGGGAGATGAGGGGAAAAAAATTAACTTGGTGTACCCTGCATGGATGACAGTTTCTCTATACAGTCACAAGCGTGTGGATTACCGATGCTTACCCAGCGTGGGTCAGTGGTCTTCCCTCTGCCCCCAGCTATCTTTTAAAATACTCTTTTCAGATATTTTATTGCACCATCGACATGTTTCCCACTTGACAGAATTCCCTGCAGCTTTTTACAGTAATCCAAGGCGCACAGATAAAACTTTGGAAAGCATGTCTCAAATATTCCCCAAGGAGTCTCTCTCACAGAAGCTGGAATCTTGCTCATGTAATATGCCAACATAATTAAAACCACTGGTTGTCTCTGAAATGACTTAAGATTAAGCAGAAATAGCCCTAGGCCTCGCTCCAGTAACCCTCATACCATCCAACATTTTGCAGACAAAAACTGGGAAATCTGGCAACATCAGAGTGCGGTCGGGATTGTGAAAGCTGATCAGGAGGAAGAATAGAAACTGGGAGAGGCTGCAGCAGTTTGCTTTTGCTTTTAAGCCTCATGCGGAGAGCAAGATCTGCCCCTGGCCCTCTGGCTGAATTAACAGAGTACAAACTACTTTTGCACTTTGAACCCTGTTTGCAACAGAGGCCATTTCCGCACAAGACTGTTATAGTGCTATGATTCCGCTTTCACCCTCCTATGGAATCCTGGGGTTTGCAGTTTAGGGAGGGGCCTTTGAGTGACCTTGGGAGTGAGGCCAGGTTAAACTATTTGAAAGGATATCATATGGAAGAGGGAGCCAGCTTGTTTTCTGCTGCTCCAGAGACTCGGATGTGGAGCAATAGCTTCAAGCTACAGGAAAAGAGATTCCACCTAAAAATGAGAAAGCATTTCCTAATGGTAAGAGCAGTTCAACAGTGGAATACACTGCTGCTTGGGAGTGTGGTGGAGTCTCCCTCTTTGAAGGTTTTTAAACAGAAGCTGGATGACTATTTGTCGGAGTGCTTTGACGGTGCCATCTTGCATGGCAGAACAGGGTTGCACTGGATGGCCCTTGGGGTCTGTTCCAGCTCTAGGATTCTATGATTCCTAGAACCTGCCAGGCAGGTAGATTTTCTGAGAGAGCGTGGGGAAGATAATCCAGGAACTATGGCCATTAGCTATACCGCTGGGGGATTCTGGAAATCATAATCTAAGGAAACCCTTTCCCAAACTGTGATCCTGACCAGTGAGATAAGGAAGAGGTGATGTTGACCTGGATTCTGCCCCAATCCCAAAACAAACCTTGTCATACATAACCCCCTTCCCTCCCCCTCCTGATTTTATTTATCCCCCCCTCCCAATGCGCACACACAATCCGTCCGCCTGGGCCTAGACCAGCTGGAGCCGAGCAGCCTTTCCTGGGATTTGTTCCAATTTCCTGCCCCTCCTTTGCAGAAGTTGCCGCCTTCATGCTTGTTTCCTTCTCGTGCGCCAGGGACAGGATCCAGGCACTCCCAACCCCATTGCTGCCACCACAAAAGCAAAGCAGATCCGTTGGAACAGGTTAGCAGTACAGTAGGAGGGACTGAAGTTAATCTTCTTTGAACAACTCACAATCAAACAGGTGGGATTCCTCAGGACAAGACTGGATAGCGGTTGCTACTTTGTGGGCATGCACTTTCAAGCCACCTGTCAATTTATGGTGATCCCATGAATTTTCATAGCGTTTTCCTAGGCAAGGAATACAGTACGCAGAGGTGGTTTTGCCGGTTCCTTCCTCTGAAATCTGGCCTAGCGCACCCGGTCTTCACTAGCAGTCTTCCCTCCAAGCACTAACCAGGGCCGACCCTGCCTAGCTTCCAAGATGAATAGCAATAACAATAGCCTGTGTATTTCTATACTGCGTATCAGCTAAGTGCTCTCTAAGCGGTTTACAATGTGTTAGCTAATTGCCTCCAACAGCTGGGTACTCATTTTACCAGAAGGATGGAAGGCTGAGTCAACCTGGAGCCCGGCAGGATCGAACTCACAACCTTATGGCTGCACTACGAGCATCTAACCACTGCACCACCACAGCCTCAGACAGGAGGATCTGGGGCCTTTGGGATATTTAGGCAGGGTTGCTAGTTTGGAGGATTTTAAAATCAGGCAGCGGGCAGGGTAGAGGACTGACAATTCAGAAAAGAGGGATTCTCACGGGGCTGTTAGCCAGGCAAACCGGAACGGAACCTCTACATGCAGGAGCGGTGCAGCTCTGAGAACTAGACACCAGTGACAAATATCAGTGGCGAGCGGTATGCCTTCATCTGTTTGTGAACTTTCAGGAGGCATCTGGATGATTTCTGATGGAGACGGAGTGCTGGGCAAAATGGAACCTTTCACTGAGTCTGATCCATAAATGTAGTTCTTATAAGCAAGAAGGAAATGAAGAGGAAAGGAAGATGAGACAGTGGGACACAAACCGTGGGCATTTCCCCTCTGCAAACTGATCTTCTATTTCTTTCACATACAACCGGGGACATGTTCTGTGTAGTCCTCTCCTCCCACCTTGCTGGAAAGTTTAAACATGCTGCGACACCACACCAGTCTGGCCGCTATTCTCCATTTGTCATTTGTGACATAGGCTGTTGTATATGTACAGTCAGCCCTCCACATTTGCTGGTTTCACTTTTGCGGATTTGATTACTCACAGATTATTTGCTGTCAGCTCTGCTGCCTCCCTGTGCCGTTTTTAATAGGGACTGCAAGCTTCATGAGACTGAAAAACCGCAAACGAGGTTTGTAAGTCCCTATTAAAAATGGTGTGGGGCAGCAGTGGTGGGGGCAGCCAGCCCCACCAGCCCCCCACTTCTGCCTTACGAAGGAACCCTGATGCCTCAAAGGAATCCACGGTGGGTGGAACAGGGTGATCGTAGTCTCTTGTGTGTTAAATACGGTTTGAGAGGGCCTAGAGTTATTCAGTTTTTCCACTTTCCCAGGGGTCCTGTGCCCCTAACCCTAGCAAATGTGGAGGGAGGACTGTACATCACATTGGCTGCACAATATTCCAAGACTCTTCTAATGATCTTTGTACAAAAAAGCAGCCTTGGGCTAGAACATGGCTTTGGAGATACCTTATAAAGTCTTATCAATTTATACTTAATTTAGATTTACATGTTGTTTGTTTGTTGTGTGCCTTCAAGTTGTTTCTGAGTTATGGTGACCCTAAGACATGGTTTTCAAAGCAAGATTTCTTTGGAATGGGTTTTGCCATTGCCTTCCTCTGAGGCTGAGAAAGTGTGATTTGCTCAGTGGGCTTCCATGACTGAGCAAGAATTCAAACCCTGATCTCCAGGGTTCTGGGCCATTTCCGCACTAGACTGTTATAGCGCTATTAGTCCACTTTCAACCTCCTATGGAATCCTGGGGTTTGCAGTTTAGGGAGGGGCCAGCCGGAAATCCAGAACACGCGTGGCCAAGCGATATCAGAGCATGGTCGACATGGTGAGAGTAAGAACAGACAATCTGGGAGACGCTGCAGCGGTCTGCTTTTGCCTGGATGACTGGGAAGAGCACGATTCTGTCCCTCTTCCCCTTTCCTCCCGGTAACTGAGTGCCAAATACCTTTGCGCTTTGAAATCCGTTTGCAGCAATTGAATTAGGCCCCAGATGGAGGAGGAGAGTGGGAGGAAGAGAAAGAAACTGGAACATTTTAAAAGCAGCTGAAAAAGTGGGATGGCAGAGGATTAATCAGGAGTACGCCTGCCAATTTGGGACAGCTTGAGGGTATGGAATTAAGGTCATTTACACTGTTCTAGTGCTATTATTCCAGTGCTATAATAGTAATGATATATTATATTACAATAATATAGTATAATAGTAATAGTATAATAATAGTGCTATTATTCTAGTGCTATTATACCTCCTGTGGAATTCTGGCGTTTGTAGTTCCCTGAGACCCAAGAGCTCTCTGGCTGAGAATCCTAAATGGCCCTCCCTAAACTGCAAACCCCAGGATTCCATAGGAGGTTGGAGGTGGAATCATAGCACTACAACAGTGTAGTGAGGAAAGGGCCCGAGAAATGCACCAAACTATAAATCCCACGATTCCTTAGGACGGAGCCTTGACCATGAAGCGAAAGGGCAGCCCTCTTGAAAATCCGGAGGGCTGCCACTCCAGTCCAGGACAGACCCCCCCCCCCCCGGGTCCAGCCCTGGCCTGGCTGCTCCCAGCCAACTCCTCTCTCCTGCAGAGAGACAAAGACAGAAGGAGGAGAATTTCCTGCCAGAGCAGGCGGTGGGTTTCCTCTGGGGGAGGATCGACCGAAGGCTTCCCCCCTCCTCCTCCTCCTCGTCCTCCCCCCCCCATCTGGAGGGACCCCACCGGGAGCAGGAAGGTGGTCCGAACAGGTGGCCAGACAGGCCGGAGCCAGCCTTGCGGGGGAGGTGCGGGGGGCGCAGAGGCGACCCCGCCTGGGAAGGGCTGCGACTGGAAGCGTCCAGGTGCAAGGCTGCCTTGGCACGGGGACAGCCGGCCGGGGGCGAGGGAGCGGGGGAGAGGGAGGGAGGGAGGAAGAAAGGGGACGGGACTGCCGCCCCGGGCCGCTGGCGCAGCAGGGAGCGCGCACGCTGCGCCTTTCAGAAGGCCCCTTGCCTTTCCCGGGGGAGCCCTCGCTTAAAATAGCGGAGTTTCTCTCTCTCTCTCCCAAAAGGCATTCCGGAGGAGTCCGGTAGCCATTCTTTGCAAGACTGCCTCCTAATTGACAGCGTTGCGTCCAAGGAAAAATTCATTGTGGTCGTGGGGGAGAAACCCTGGCCCCGGGTGGGTGGCTTGTGATTTCTTTGGACTACAACCCCCAGAATCCCCCAACCGACCCACCCATTTCATTCGGCCCTCTTCAGGTTCTCTTCTCCAAAGCGAACATAGCCGGCTCCTCTCACAGCTTCGTGGTTTCCAGGCGTTTGGTACTAGCAGTCCTGGGGTCTTTGCGCACTGCGCCGGTTTAGTGCTATTATTCCACTTTCGATATCCTGTGGTTTGTAGTTTGCTGGGGCCAAAGAGCTCTGTGGCTGAGAATTCTGGATGCCCCTTCCTAAAGGGCGAGCCCCAGGATTCCGCAGGCTGTTGAAAGGGGAATAATAGCATTATAACACTGTAGGGCGGAAAGGCCCCTAGAATCCTCCGTGCTGACGGGGACATTTCACTTTCCCCCCGGCTGGGAGAAGGTAGTGTGATTTTTTTAGAGCGTGCGGATTGGTTGCACAGGCCAAGCTGACACAGTCTTCCAGCCACCCTGCAAAGTTGGTCTGTATCTCCCATCATCCCCAAGCAGTGTAAGCAGGCATCAGGGGAGTTGGAGACACAATCAGTACAAGGTGACTAAAGGCACAGTGCAACTCCCAGCAGACATCACCATCAGTTGTGCTAAGGCTGTTGGGAGTCGCAGTACGGCCACATTTGGAAGTCACGTTTTGCCCACCCTTGGCACAGAGCAGCACAGGGGTGGGCCATGCTTCATGAGTACCTGGAGGTCACGACTGCACCACACCAAAATGCCACATTTCCCCCCCAAAGACCCCGCGGTCATGCAGCAGACAAATCTATTTTTAGCTTGCAGGATTGTGTCTTCAGTAAACAACACAGGAAAGCTTGAGCTGGGAAAGAACAGGCTGGCACTCCGCTGGACCCTACTGTACCCATGTGTGCCAGGCTACAACTGGCAAGGTAAACAGCCGCTGCCACCAGAATACATTACAGCACGCATTAACGACCATACAGAGAGAAAGAGGGAAAGCAGGTAAGCTTGCCTCACTGGTTATTTCCAGTATATTAAAAAAGAATAGATCTATGAATTTACCTTGGACCTCACATGGAAAACTGTGCCCACTTCTAAGCACCACATGAGTCAGCAGTGTGACGCGGCAGCCAAGAAAGCCGATGTGATTCTTGGTGGCATCAATAGGAGTATGGTGTCTAGATCGAGGGAGGTAATGGTACCACTCTGTTCTGCATTGGTTAGGCCTCATTTGGAATCCTGTGTCCAGTTCTGGGCACCTCATTTCAAGAAGGACATGGTCAAGCTGGAGTGTGTCCAGAGGAGGGCGACCAAAATGGTGAAGGGTCTGGAAGCCATGAAGCCCTATGAGGAACGGCTTAGGGAGCTGGGTATGTTTAGTCTGCAGAAGAGAAGGTTAAGAGGGGACTTGATAGCCATGTTTAAATAGTTGAAGGGATGTCATGTCGAGGAGGGAGCGGGCTTGTTCTCTGCCGCTCCAGAGACTAGGACAAGGAGCAATGGATTCAAGGTGCAGGAAAAGAGATTCCACTTTTCCTGATGGTCAGAGCTTTCCGGCAGTGGAATATGCGCTAGCAATCTTTAAATATCCGAAGGAATGTCACAAGGAAGATGGGAAAAACTTGTTTTCTGCTGCTCCAGAGACTAGGGGCCTTTCTGCCCTACACTATTATAGTGCTATTATTCCACTTTCAACCTCCTGTGAACTTCTGGGGTTTGTAGTTTCCTGAGGCCAAAGAGCTCTCTGGCTGAAAATTCTAAAGGCCCCTCCCTAAACTGCAAATCTCAGCCTTCCATAGAATGTTGACAGTGGAATAATAGCACTACAACAGTATAGTGCGGAAAGGCCCCTTTGGAGCAATGGCTTCGAATTACAGGAAAAGAGGTTCCACCTAAACCTTCGGAAGAACTTCCTGAGGGTAACAGCAGGCGGACGGTCAAAGACACAGCCTCAATGGAGCGTGGTGAAGGTTTTTAAAGAGAGGCTGGATGGCAATCTGTTTTGGTGGTGACTTCCTGCATGGTAGACGGGGGGTTGGACTCAGTGGGCCTTGTGGTCTCCTCCAACTCTAGGATTCTACGGTTCTATAGGTGGGAGCTGATGCGGCAGCTTGCCAGAGGCTAATGGGCTCGCCAAGATCGCTGTGACCAAGCCCATTTCCACACTGGCCTGTTCTAGCGCTGTGATCCCACTTTCAACGGCCTATGGAATCCTGGGGTTTGCAGTTTCGGGAGGGGCCGGCCGGTTCTTGACATCTGGCTTCAAATCATTTCTGATTTATGGTGGCCCTAAGGCAGCCTGGCGCAGTGGTCTGAGCATTGGACTATGACTCTGGAAACCAGGACTTGAGTCTCTGCTCAGCCATGAAAACCCATTTTGTGACCTTGGGCAAGTCACACTCTCTCAGCCTCAGAGGAAACCAGTGGCAAAACCCCCTCTAAGCAAGTCTTGTCAAGAAAACTCTGTGATATGTTCATCTTAGGGGCCATTTCCGCACTAGCTTGTTATAGCGCGATGATTCCACTTTCAACATCCTCTGGAATCCTGGGGTTTGCAGTTTCGGGAGGGAAACTGCAAACCCCAGGATTCCAGAGGATGTTGAAAGTGGAATCATCGCGCTATAACGGGCTAGTGCGGAAATGGCCAGGGTTGCTATAAATTGCACATGACTTGAAGGCACACACAGCAAAACAAGGTAAACAAACATGAGGTTTTCTTCACAAGGCTTACGCAGAGGACTTTGCCATTGCTCTCCTCTGAGGCTGGGAGAGTGTGACTTGCCCAAGGTCACCCAGTGGGTTTCCATGACAGATTGGGGATTTCTCTGTCTCAGAGTCCTAGCCAAAGGTTCAAACCACTACACCACACTGGAGTTTTGGATTACAACTCCCCTAAACCCCTAGCCATCTGGAGATTTCTGGAAGCTGTAGTGACATGGTAGCCATTGTTATCTGAAATGATGCCTTATAGAAGATAGACTAGGCTTGTTTTTTGGCTGCTCCAGAGATAAGAACATGAACCTGTGGGATTCAAGTAATATCTTTACTGTAAGAGCTGCTCCGCAGTGGAATATGGACAGTCCGAGTGTGGTAGACTCTCTTCTTTGGAAGTCTTTCCAAAAAGTCTTTCCAAAGACTTCTCAGGCGTGTTTTAGTTCTGTCTTCCTCCATGAGGGTGATGGATGGCCCTTGTGGTTCCTTCCAAATGTGAGATTCTATGATTCTAAGGCCATTTCCACACTAAACTGTTATAGTGCTATTATTCCACTTTCAACATCTTATGGAACCCTGGGGTTTGCCCCTCCCGAAACTGCAAACCCCAGGATTCCATAGGACGTTGAAAGTGGGATCATAGCGCTAGAACAGGCCAGTGTGGAAATGGCCAAAGTGGAGGGCTGGATGGTTCCTCCTCCTACACATTTTTGTGCATATGGATACTGACTGGCTGGCAGCCCTTGAGCACGGATAAGGACCACAGTGTCAGTGGCCCCTGCTAGTGATTACTATGGGCTAGCAGCTGTGAACCTGCAAAAATGGAAAGCGTTGCCTGCTCCCCGGCTTCCATCGTGATGTCACAACCTGATCCACCCTACCGTTGGTCAGAGTGGGGCAGCTGTCTCAGAGGGCAGTTGCTGGAGCATAGCTGGGGAAAAAGTTGCATCATTTTTTTTAACTGCAGCTCTTAGAATGTTCCATTCAGCACGGCTATTTTGGGAGATGCTACGCGATGGGTTCTCTAGTACAAAATGTCGTCCAAAAACAAAGGAACAAATTTTCCAAGCTTGGCTAATGCTAGACAATTTGCTCATTAAGAAGAACGCTGTTTAGCTGGTGATGCTGACCGTGCCAGGGCTGATACAGTAACAGGGGTTGGACTCCACACTGAGAAACTTACTTTTTAGGCTACAGCTGCTGGCGGGGGAATTATAATCCAAAAAGTAAGTTGCCCAAGCTGGTACGTATTGATGAATACATCATCTTAACGCTGGGAAAAGAGGCTTCTTTCTTTTTTTGCTACATCTTTTCTAGCCAACAGTAAGTTTTCCAAGCTTTGAATAGACCAACTGATTGATTGTTGTCCAGCTAGCACAGCTGGCTGCGGGATTCCCAAAGCTGCCGTCCAAAACAATACGTTTTCCGAGGTCCGAGCAGACAAATTGGCTTGTTTTGTTATGCAAAGGGTTCTTGTAGCACTTTGAGGCTAACCGAGAGAAAGAAGTTGGCAGCATAAGCTTTCATAGCCTTAGGTCTACATCAGATACAAGGAGTGAAGTGCCGAGGAAGAGACCTTTACAGCTATGAATGAGCAGGTGGTATGTGTGAATAGCGGGAGAAATGCAAAACTGGTGGGTGCGGTGAAGAGGTGACAACTTAAGTTTTGATGGCGGTCCTTAGGGGACAAAGGCCGGGGGAAAGATGTTGCCTAAAGCAACACCTAACAACTTCTTTTGTAGTAAGCGGTGTCATTTCCTTGGAGAGTCAGTTAGTGCAGCCCTTAGTGGTGGGTGGGTGGGGAGACAAAACAACTGTTGTGCGTTGGGAGAGCCCATGCCCAGTGCTGTCCATTCTGTGCTTGGTTGTGCGAGGGTGCCGTCCAGTAGTGCAGCGTGCTACACCTGTATAATTTAACACTACGCAATCGGTGGCAAAAATCTTGGATTCCGTAACAAAAAGAGACTGGTAGGAAGGTTGCCACATTTTCCTATCACTTAATGCAATGCTTCTGTGCAGTTTTCCCACCTGCCAGGGACCCACTCTCTTTTCGACCTGGCCGTTCTGTTCTATTCCCCACTGCCAACCTCCAGTTTTTCATTTTCTCTTCACAACAGACACATAGAAACCTATGGCTGCCAACCAGAGTTTGTCTTCCCTTAAATGTTATTTGCTTGTGTGTCTGTGTATCTACATCTACCTATATCTGTACCTATATCTTGTTAGACCCCACCCAGACTCCTGTGTCCAGTTCTGAGCACCACAGTACAGGAAGGATATTAGAATCATCGAATCGTAGAGTTGGAAGAGACCCCAGGGACCATCGAGTCCAACCCCCTGCTGTGCAGGAACACCCATCAAAGCATTCCCAACAGCCTCTGCTTAAAAACCTCCAAAGAAGGAGACTCCACCACATTGACAAGCTGGACGGCGTCCAGACATGGGTGACCAAAATGGTAGAAGGCCTGGAAACCATGCAATCCTATGAGGAGCGGCTTAGCTGGGTATGTCTAGTCTGGAGAAGAGACGGTTAAGAGGCAATATGATGGCTATGTTTAAATATTTGAAAGGATGTCATACAGAGGATGGAGCAAGCCTGTTTTCTGCTGCCCCAGAGACTAGGACATGGAGCAATGGCTTCAAACTTCAGGAAAAGGGATTCCATCTCAACGTCAGAAAGAACTTCCTGATAGTGAGAAGAGTTCCACATCTGAATATGCTGCTGCTTGGGAGGGAGACGAAGTCTTCTTCCTTGGATGTTTTTAAAGAGAATCTGGATGGCCATCTGTTGGGAATGTTTTGATAGTGTCTTTCTGCATGACAGAATGGGGTTCAACTGGATGGTTCTAGGAGTCTCTTCCGACTCTATAGGCATTTCCGCACTAGACTGTTATAGCACTATGATTCCACTTTCGACATCCTATGGAATCCTGGGGTTTGCAGTTTCGGGAGGGGCTGGCCAGCCCCTCCCGAAACTGCAAACTCCAGGATTCCATAGGATGTCGAAAGTGGAATCATAGTGCTATAACAGTCTAGTGCGGAAATGGCCTATGACTCTGTGATTCTGTGCATTAAGTAACCAAGCACATTTGCTCACAGCCTGCAATCCCCTCCACCCTGAACTTTTTTCCTGCCTGGAAATTAAGAGAGAAGTCTTAGCTGAAAGGGCTGTTCCCAGATCAAAGTGAAAGAGGGGCCTATTTATTCTCGCTTACTTAGGGAAAAAGGTTAAGGAGTGCTGAATCTGTCCTACATGCTTCCAGCCAGAAAGGAGAGTGGAGGGTGAGCCCTGGCACCACAAAATCCAGGGTGGGAGGCGGAAGCTAAGTCGATGCATAGACCCTCCCTTGAGGAATCTTTGCAACTTGCTGCAAAAGATCGATGAAGGCCTGGAAACTGAAGCAGATGTAGAGTGTGCTAGAAGCAGGCGAGCTGCACACGAGCCCTTCCTGCTTGCCTGGAACTGAACCCATCAAAACTGGAGAATTTGTACCCTTGTGTCCTATCTAGAGATGACTCCTGAAAACTGGAGACTCGGGGCCAGCCCTGAGATCTGGCAACCCTATAGGTAGAGCGCTTTTGAGTGCCCGGGGGAGATCTTGTCCCCTTTTTTCTTCTTTGGTGGTACAGCCTGCCAGAACAATCATTAAGCAGAGAAAAGAGAGGCGAAGGAATGAGCGCCCTACGCCAAGCGGAGGATGCTATGCCAGCCCAGTGCCAGGATGCCACCGAGACCTACGGGCGGCCTAGGCCTTTCCCTCCCTTTCCCGTCCTCCTCCCGTCTTCTCCGGCCCTTTCAAAAGCCAGTGTCCTTTCTGCACATCTGGAGTCTAGACTCGGTGGCTCGGTGGGCCGGGCCTGCTGGCTCGGCAGTGCCCGTTCCCCTGCCGCACTCTGTTTGCTTAGCTGGAGGTATTTAATTGGAATTAAAGTGGCCTCCCTTGTTTTTTTTTTCGTGTGGACGACTGGCGAGGGGGCCCGCTTCGGAAAAAGAAAGCAAAAAAGCAAGAAAGCAGGAGCTGCAAGTCATCGAAAACATTTGCGGGAGACAGGCGGAGGGGTCATTAGATGGCAGGGCGCGAGGCGCCGGTTTTAGTGCTCTCCGCCGACGTGGGGAAGCCGGCCTCAATACGGCTTTTGTGGACGGGCGGCCGAGCCAGCAAACACGGCCTGTTGATTCTGGCGTCGGGCACTGCGGCTGGGATAGTCCCGGTGGGCACCCAGCGCCGCCCTGCCAGCGGGAGAGGGGGCCGTCCCTCCAGCGCCACAGAAGGATGCAGCCGGGGGAGTTGTCCTTCCTACCCTCTCCCCCTGAAAGTGGAGGCTCATTGCTTATGGGACGCGTGTGTGTGTGTGTGCAGAAACCTGCCCAGGGGGAAACAGGGGGGTCTTAATGACATCCACATCTCCACCTTCCCCAAATTGTAGCTAAATCTCTCACACTCTCATGAAATGGAAGAATCACCTAGCCCTTTCGAGGTGAACTTGTTTATTTTAGCATGAAGCTCCCAGGATCTTGGTCCCATGATGTTGTTGTGTGCCTTCAAACCGTCTCTGTCCATTTCCGCAGTAGCCTGTTACAGTGCTATGATTCCGCTTTCGACCTCCTATGGAATCCTGGGGTTTGCAGTTTCGGGAGGGGCCTTTGAGCGGAGGGGACCTCCCCTCCCTCAACTGCAAACCCCAGGATTCCATAGGATGTCGAAAGTGGAATCATAACACTAGTAGTGTAGAAATGGCCATAGAGGCCACAGCCCTTCTTGGCCATAAAGAAACTGGGAACAAATGCAGCGAAAGAAGTGTGGTAACCTTTCCTTCTCCTTTGGCCCCTGGATTTTGAGGGTGAACTGCTGTTTGTACCAGTACCAGTTCAAGCTCTTTTGAGAACTTGTTGTTCGGTGAGGTTGGGATTGTTCCTCCATAGGATTCCCAGCCCTCAGAGCCCGGCCCCTCTCCTCCCATGCTCATAGCAAGAGGGAGGAATCTCAGGGTGAGAGAACTGCCTTGAAAAAGTGTATATATTACAGGCTGAGCCTCCCTTATCTGAAATGCTTGAAACCAGAAGTGTTCCTTTTTTTTTTTTAGATTTTGGAATACAGTACTTTTTGGGGATAGACTGACATCTAATTGTTCGCTACTTCTGTTCCATATGAGACGCAAGGCTGGAGAGAGACTTAGGATTTGAGAAATAGAGGGAATCCAAGGGTAGCGCTCAGTGCAATTCCACACCTCCCGACATTCAGCGGATCCTCGGTTTCTCTCTGCTGTCAGCCGCCCACTTCCGTCTTTGAGGTGGTAACTACCGCACTCCTCAGATCTAACAAGCAAAGGAACAGGAGCGCTGCAACCATAATCTCAAAGGCAGAAACAGCTGGGTGGCAGGAAGAAGAGAGAGACTGAGGATCTGAGAAATGAGCAAGCTCCAAGGTGTCAGCAGCTGGCGGGCAGCAAAAACTTGATTTTGGGAAGTTTTTTGATTCTGGATAAGGAAGACTCGACCCATACATATTTTCCTCATTCATTAGACTTGGGCCATTTCCACACTGGACTATTATAATGCTATTAATTCCACTTTCAACGTCCTATGGAATCCTGGGGGTTGCAGTTTAGGGAGGGCCCTTTGAGGCCCCTCCCTAAACTGCAACCCCCAGGATTCCATAGGATGTTGAAAGTGGAATAATAGCACTATAACAGGCTACTGTGGAAATGGCCTTGGTGTGTGTTAACTGAACACGCGTGCTGCAGCTGTGCTCGATGCCGAAGGTATTCTGCTTAAGGACATCACCAGAGGCCACATCTTGAAATGTCATCCGGGCAACATCACCAAGGCCCCCTCCCTGTAGGGTCAGGTTTTTGGCTCTGGAATCCCGGGATAATCTGGACCTGGCAACCCTACTCCTCA
Organism: Cyclura pinguis; assembly: GCA_030412105.1. NCBI lineage: Eukaryota > Metazoa > Chordata > Lepidosauria > Squamata > Iguanidae > Cyclura > Cyclura pinguis. Next base: position 4,529,983 of record CM059602.1, read on the forward strand.
GGATGGTGGCCAATGGCTGGTGATCTTTCATAGCTTAAAATCAGAACTTCTGCAAGGAGTTGGGAGTTGGGGTTTTGTCAATGACCGTTCAAGATGACAATGAAACAGAACCTTCATGTTCTGAGGCAGTTTATCCCCCCCCCCCAGCCCTCCAGCCCCAGCACCAAGGGAATAGAATAAACAATGAATGATGACTCTTTTGGTTCTGTCCTGCTTGTGAAACTTCCCCCAAAGGTGTTGTGGGTGGAGCAGCAGACATGAGGCCATTAGAGGCCAGAAGGTGCCCTGGCACTTGGTGGAGTGGTTGGCATTTGGCTGCGTGGTCTTGCAGAGAAGAATGAGTGGCAAGCAGGTTGCTATAGCCAACTCCAAGGATGGGAACCTGCTCCTCCTCTCCCCAACTCAGCCATTAAGCATTGTTCCCTTTGCAAAACAACTGTCAAAAAAACTGGTGGAGTTCGAGCTTCAAACCCTATATTTGAACCTCGCAAAACCAGCTCACAGTATCCTTCCAGTAATCTGTTGTGAAGGTTGGCTGGCTGTGTTTTCTACCTTATGGAGGGCAGTCCTGCATTTGAAGGCATCTTCTGTTTCAGGGATGGGGGCTTTCCAGTTTGGAATGAAGCTTCTTTTATCTCAAATCGTGATTGGAGACGAGAAGGTACGGCGTCTGAAGTTTAAATGCCTTGCACAGATCTGAGCTGCGGCTTACAACCTTGCATGCTCCGCAGCAGAGAGAACGGTCCTCCGTTTGAAGGGATCTTCTCTTTCGGAAATAGTGGTCCTTTTCCTGCTGTTGTCTCGGATTGTGTTTGGAGATACTGGAGAGCATTTAAAGGTAAACTTCACATATTCTGAATACAACTGAGCTGTGCTTTACAAGCAGGAAAGCCGAAGCCTGGAACTAAGCAGGCTGGAATGTTTTTGTGCTGGGGATTTTGGGAAAGTTTCCCAAAGGGAACATTTTCAAGCCCTGTTCAGGGGTGACAATGCCAAGGGGAGGGGAGGATGCTTGGTAACACACTGACAGAACAGCTTACATTTTTTTACCACGTAAAATGCTTTGGGCAGGTTGGCCGGCTTGGTAGGCTGGGACGTAGTCCTCCTTGACCACAGGCCGCAGCTGGGATTGGGCGGGTGACCCATTCAATTTCATGCCATTTCTGCACCAGACTGTTCTAGTGCTATTATTCCACTTTGAACATCCTGTGGAATCCTGGGGTTTGCATTTAGGGAGGGGCCTCAAAGGCCATCCTCAAAAACCATCCTCAAAGGCCCCTCACTAAACTGCAAACCCCAGGATTCCGGAGGATGTTGAAAGTGGAATAATAGCACCAGAGCAGCCTAGTGCGGAAATGGTTCCGGGCCCCTAGCACGGCCGAGGCCGTCAGAGCTCACCAGCCTCAAAGGACGGCTCCTCGTCTCCCCCTTCTGCGCCGCCTCCGGCTTCGACGGCTGCAGAGGAGGGTCCTTTGGGAACAGCTCCGCAACGGGAGGCTGCATTGCTCCAAACAGGCTTGCGGGCGCTCTTGTCCGGAGGGCAGGGCACTTCAATCGAAGACCAGAAGGGAACGACCCACCTGCACGGGGAGGAACAGAAGGGGCAGTGTGAAAAAGATGGAGGAAGAGGCTGGGCGGGGGGGGGGGAAGAACCACAGGAATTCTGCCGGGTCACAATGCATGGGGAGAGGAGGGGGCCGCCAGCTGCAGATGTTTTGGCTTTGGACAGCCCGGCCCTGCCCCTCGCCAGCTGCAGATCTCCAGATTGTCTTGTCTTGCAGCCAGCCTGGCTTGATGGGAACCGCCTTCCCCCTCCTCCTCCTCCATCGTTTCCAAAAAGCTGCCATCAACTCAAAGCTTGGACCCCCCCCCCCATGTTTTTAGGACTACAGTTCTCAAAAATCCCCTAACCGACATGACCACTGAGAGTTCCAGTCTGGAAAAAAAAAAGAAGAAGAGGAAGGGAATCATATTTCCCTTTGTAATGAACGAAGGAGGCAATAGCAAACTGGCACCTTTGAAGGAATGGGTCAGAAAAAGTCCTTTCTTGGACTACTGTAACTCCCAGAGTCCCCAAGTGAGCATAGTCTCTGGGAGTCGTAGTCCAAAAAGAGCATCACAGTCCCCTTTCTAGACCAAAAAAAGAGAGAGATTATAGCAAATGGGTCCCTGTGAAGAAAATAGGTCAGAAAAATTCCCTTTGTGACATCTTTGTATGCACAAAGATGGAAGAACTCAATATTATCTATGCAGGAGGAATGGCTGTTGAAATTGACTGATCTAAGCCAAAATGGATAAATTATCTGGTTTGACTGGAGAAAAGTCATTGGAGACATTTCTAAATGGCTGTATTTTTATATCCTACTTTTCTTTCTTTCTTTCTTTCTTTCTTTGGCCATTTCCGCACTAGACTGTTACAGTGCCATTATTCCACTTTCAACATCCTATGGAATCCTGGGGTTTGCCGTTTAGGGAGAGGCCTAAACTGCAAACCGTACAATTCCATAGGATGTTGAAAGTGGAATAATGGCACTATAACAGTCTAATGCGGAAATGGCCTTCCATCTTTTTTCTTTTTTTCAAAAGACGTGTAATTTTTATTGCACTTTGAAATCTTTTAACAAAAATTATACACATACGCGCGCACACGTGCATAAACACATACACGGACCCTCACCCTTTTTGGACTACAGCTCCCCAAATCCCCTAGTGACCATGGCTGCAGGGAGTGCAAAAAAGGGGGTTGTAGCCCCTGCTCGGCCGTGGAAACCCACTGGATGACCGTGGGAGCATCACACACTCTCAGCCCCAGAAATCCTTGTGGCAGGATTGCCATAGATCAGAAGCAACTTGAAGGCACACGACAAGAACAAGAGTACAAGAAAGTGGATTTTGAGAACTGGAGTCCCTAAAAATAACTCTTCCGACGCTTCCTTCAACCCTACCCATTTATTAGAGGTCATTTCCGCACTAGCCTGTTATAGCGCGACGATTCCACTTTCAACATCCTCTGGAATCCTGGGGTTTGCAGTTTCGGGAGGGGCCAGCCGGCCCCTCCCGAAACTGCAAACCCCAGGATTCCAGAGGATGTTGAAAGTGGAATCGTCGCGCTATAACAGGCTAGTGCGGAAATGGCCAGAGATGTATTTCTGTATCCCTTGGTTGAAAATTTTAACTTCTGTTCTTTGCTCGAGGCTGGGTGAGGAAGGAACAGGGAGAGGAAGTTTTGAGAGACCAGTTTAGAATCAACCTCCTGTTGTCCCTGGAGGGCAAGCGTACGCTTGCAGGGTGGAAGAAGCGTTTGCTGTTTTGCTTTGCCATTTGTCACTGTTTGCTCAGGAAAGAGCTGGATGCATTACCCTCTTTTTGTCAACATCTCAGGGCAGAAAGCACACGGTGAGCCATCCTTTAAGAATCTGGCAGATCCTGGAAAAATAGGATTAAGCTCCCCAAGGCCACCAGGGTAGGAGGGGTACAAGCTGCAGCCATCTCAGCCCATTTACACTACAGCATTATAGCGGCTATGATGCCGTTTTAGCTGCCACAGCTGCATCTTGTTGAATGCTGGGGTTTGTAGTTTGGTGAAGCACTAGAATTCTCTAGCTGAGAGTTCTAAATGCCACACCTGGAATTGCACCGGATAGAACCATGGCAGTTAAAACTTAACAAAACTGACGAAATGAATTTTAACAGGTAAAAATGTAGGGTACTAATGAAGAAAGATTGAGATGCACAGATATAGGATGGGTAATACCTGGCTTGAAGACAGTATGTGTGAAGAGTTTCTAGGAATGTTGGTGGACCACAAGCTAAACATGAGTCAATAGTGTGATGCAGCAGCTAAAAAAGCCAATGCAATTCTGGGTTGCATCAACAGGAGTATAGTGTCAAGATCAAGGGAAGTAATAATACCACTTAATTCTGCTTTGGTTAGACCTCACGTGGGATACTATATCCAGTTCTGGGCGCCACGGTTCAGGAAGGATATCGACAAGCTGGAAGGTGTCCAGAGGAGGGCGACCAAAATGGTGAAGGGTCTAGAAGCCATGCCTTATGAGGAAAGGCTTAGGGAACTAAGTATGTTTAGCCCAACAAAAAGAAGGTTAAGAGGAGACATGATAGCCATGTTTAAATATCTGAAGGGATGTCCTGTTGAAGATGGAGCAATCTTGTTTTCTGCTGTTCCACAAACTAGGACACGGTACAGTGGATTCAAACGACAGGAAAAGAGATTCCACTTAAACATCAGGAAGAGCTTCCTGAAGTCAGAGCTGCTTGATAGCGGAGTATGCTGCCTCAAAGTGTGGTGGCATTTCCTTTTTTGGTTTTTAAACAGAGGCTGCATGGCCGTTTCCTGGAGTGCTTTAAATGTTTGTTCCTGCATGGCAGGGGCAATCGAACTTGATGGCCGTTGTGGTCCCTTCCAACTCTATGGCCATTTCCGCACTACACTGTTATAGCGTGATTATTCCACTTTCAACGTCCTATGGAATCCTGGGGGTTGCAATTTCAGGAGGAGCCACCCGGCCCCTCCCGAAACTGCAAACCCCAGGATTCCATAGGATGTTGAAAGTGGAATCATCGCACTGTAAGAGTGTAGTGCGGAAAAAGCCTGAGACTTGTAGCCCCCAAATGGAACTTTTACAAACTTCAAGGTACAGCTGCTGCATCAGGTTCTTGTAGACTGAGGTACACTGCACAGTTTTTTTGTTGTTGTTGAGAATGGAGCCGTTGCAAGGGCCTTAAAGGCCCCTCCCTAAACTGCAAACCCCTGGATTCCACAGAGTGTTGAAAGTGGAATAATAGCACTATAACAGTCTAGTGTGGAAATGGCCCAAGCTTGAATGTTAATTCTCCCTAGAAGTACTTTGCTGTAGTACTTTGGACACACTATGGGACAAGGTGACTCACTGGAAAAGATAATATTGCGTAGTAAAAGTTGGGCCGTAGGAAAAGGTGAATTGATTCAAACTGAGGAAGCCAGAGTCCTGAGCCCACAGGACAAATTGATGACTGGGGGCACTTGGAGGTCTTTTGTTCATAAGGTTTGCATTAGTCAAAGCCATGACAGCAATACCACTTAACCGTCTTTGACCGTTTCCGCACTAGAGTGTTATAGCGCTATTATTCCGCTTGCAACATCCTATGGAATCCTGGGGTTTGCAGTTTCGGGAGGGGCCGGCCCCTCCCGAAACTGCAAACCCCAGGATTCCATAGGATGTTGCAAGCGGAATAATAGCGCTATAACACTCTAGTGCGGAAATGGCCTTTGTCTGGTCAATCCAAACCAAGAATGGGAATCTCAGCAGGACTGTTTCTGGCTTTCTTGAGATTTCATTTTAAAAAGTGGCAAATTCCTTCCACCGAACAGGCTTAATCTCTGTAGTCTCAGACAGTAGAAGTAGGCCTAATGCTTTGAAGTTGCAGGAGGGTATGTATGATAACAGTGGCCAGGCTATTGGATGCGAGTAAATGGAAAATTAAAGAAATCCCAACATCCGAAGAATGGTTATTCAAGCTTCTTGACATGTACCAAATGGATATGCTAACTATGCTTGTGCAAAATCGAAGTATAGACATGGTGAATCAAGAATGCAAGGCTCTAAAAAGTATATGGAAAGAGAGATGGGGAGAAATATCTCTTTTAGAACTGTAGATCATAAAATAGAGTTGTAAATTTGTTTTATATATTGTGTTCTTTTCTTTTCAAAGTCTTATTTCTCTCACATTATTTCTTTCTTCTTTTCCATTTTCTTTTTTCTCTTCCTTCTTTTTCTTCTTCTTTTCCTTTCCCTTTCCTTCCTCTTTTTTCTCCTTTTTATTCTCCCCCCCCTCTTTTTTCTACTTCTTATATTGCTTATGTTTGCATCTCTCTCGTATGCCTTCCTTTTGCCTTTTTTAAATCTTAATTTAATGAGATTCTTAGATTAGGTTAGATTCTTATATTCTATATTAGATTCTTATATTAGATTTTCATAACAATACTCTAGGATAAGAAATAGTGAATGTATAGATTAGGTCTTGGTTGGGGTATAATCATTGTCAGGGTAAAATAACGATTGTTCTTCTGGTTTATATTAGTTATAGACAAACTCAAAATTATCTGATTATTGATCTATTTCATTTATATCTGTTTTGGGTGGTATAAGTGAGTATTGAATAATACTGTAATGCTGGATTCATACTGTTGGTTGATATTTCTTATGGAGTGTACGGCAACATATACATATGGATCTATTGTATACTGATTTATATTTATTGTGCTGATTTATGATGATGGTTGAATGAATCATAGAATCATAGAATCATAGAAATGTAGAGTTGGAAGAGACCACACGGGCCATCCAGTCCAACCCCCTGTCATGCAGGAACACCCTCAAAGCACTCCCGACGGATGGCCATCCAGCCTCTGCTTAAAAACCTCCAGAGAAAGAGACTCCACCGCACTCCATGGAGGCAGCATATTCCACTGCTGGACAGCTCTGACCGTCAGGAAGTTCTTCCTGAGGTTCAGGTGGAATCTCCTTTCCTGCAGCTTGAATCCATTGCTCCTTGTCCTGGTCTCTGGAGCGGCAGAAAACAAGCCCTCTCCCTCCTCTCCATGGCATCCCTTCACATATTTAAACATGGCTCTCATGTCCCCTCTTAACCTTCTCTTCTGCAGACTGAACATACCCAGCTCTCTAAGTCTATCCTCATAGGGCATGGCTTCCAGGCCCTTCACCATTTTGGTCGCCCTCCTCTGGACCTGCTCCAGCTTGACCATGTCCTTCTTGAATTGGGGTGCCCAGAACTGGACACAGGATTCCCGATGAGGTCTAACCAAAGCAGAGTAGAGTGGTACCAGTACCTCCCTCGATCTAGACACCATACTCCTATTGATGCAGCCGGGAATTGCGTTGGCTTTCTTGGCTGCCGCATCACACTGCTGACTCGTGTTCAGCTTGTGGTCTATTAAGACTCCTAGATCCCTTCCACATGTACTGCCGTCCAGCCACCTGTCCCCCATCCTATATTTCAGTATTCCATTTTTTCTACCGAAGTGTAGGACCTTACACTTCTCTCTGTTGAATTTCATTTTGTTAGCCTTGGCCCAGCTCTCCAATCTGTCTGGGTCATTTTGAATTTTGATCCTGTCCTCTGGCGTATTAGCAACCCCTCCCAATTTGGTGTCATCTGAATGTAATAAATAAACATATCAAAGCAGTGGAAAAAAAGCCCGCTCCCTCCTTGACATGACGTCTCTTCAAATATTTAAACATGGCTATCCTCCCCCGCAAAAAAAAAGTTATAGGAGGGTAGATTTTGACTGAACTTTAGAAGAAACTTCCTGACAGCGTGTCTATCAATTGCCTAGGGAGGGGATGGGGTCCCCTGCTCCGGATGTCTTCGGAAAGAGGCTGGACGGCTATCTGCTGGGGATGCTCTCGCTGGAGAGCCTGTGCTGAGCAGAGGGGTTGGACCTGATCGTCCATGGAGCCCCTTCCAGTTCTGTGACTGGGATTTCTGTAAACGTACCAGCAGTGCCTGCATATTTGGACACAGAAGGTTGAGGGACGCCCCCTGCTGGTAACACTGGGAGTAGCAGCCACGTGCCGAAAAGCGAACCAGAGGGAAGGTAGGTGAAGTTGTGTCGCTGCTGTGCAAAGGGATCTTGTAAAACGTTGGACTGTTCTTTGCCATCAAGGTGATAGAGGGCATGCTTAGGGAGGGCTTAGGGATAGAGGGCTTAGGGAGCTGGGGATGCTTAGTCTGCAAAAGAGAAGGCTAAGAAGGGACAGGATGGCCCTGTTTATATATTTGAAGGGACGTCATGTCGAGGACGGAGCGGGCTTGTCTTCCGCTGCTCCGGAGACTAGGACGAGGAGCAATGGATTCAAGCTGCAGGAAAGGAGATTCCACCTGAACCTCAGGAAGAACCTCCTGACGGTCAGAGCTGTCCGGCCGTGGAATACGCTGCCTCAGAGTATGGTGGGGTCTCCTTCTTTTCAAGCAGAGGCTGGACGGCCATCTGTCGTGAGTGCTTTGGTGTGGGTTCCTGCATGGCAGAATCAGGTTGGACTGGATGGCCCCTTTGGCCTCTTCCAAATCTATAAATCTATGACTTTGACATCTGGTAACCCTGTGAATGGTAGGTCTCCGTGACACTCCGTTATCGACAGTCCTATTCACATCCTGCAAACTCAGGGCAGAGGGTTCCTTAATTGATCTTCCCTTTTTCCAGTGTGAAGTGTACTAAAAGTCACAGAAGAGACCCAAAGGCCATCCAGTCTGACTCAGCCAAGCTGTGCCTTCCTCTCCCTCCATCACTCCATGCAACCACAGTCTGCAGCCTTTTGCATATGGTCTGGTAGACTGTGGATATTTACTCACATACACATCCTTCTGAAGGCTAGTCCCATCTCTGCTGTTCTTCTGCAGCAAGCGGAGCCAGCATGATGCCATGGTTTGAGCACTGGACAACAACAACTATAGAGACCAGGATTTGAATCTCTGCTTCGCCACGGAAACGCCCTGGATTTGGGCAAGTCACATACTCTCAGCCTCAGCAAAGGCAAACCGCCTGTGAACAAATCTTGCTCACCTTGGGGTTGCTATAAGGCAGAAATGACTTGGCAGCAAATGACTAGGAAGGCTTAAAAAAAAAAAGCCAGCGGGATGTGATGGTTTGAGTGTGGAACTGGGACTCTGGTGGATCTCCACTTACCTATGAAAACCCCCAAGATGACCCTGGGCAAATCATACTCTTTCTCAGTCCAAGAAGAAAGCAACAGTGAACCTCCTCTGAAGAAATCTTTAGAGCCAACATGGCTTGAATGTTGGACTAAGACTTCAGCAAACCAGGAGATTCAAATCCATGCTCAGCCATGGAGATCCACTGGGTGATGCTGGTCATACAGTCTCAGGCCATTTTCTGCACTAGACTATTATAGTGCAATTATTCCACTTTCAACATCCTGTGGAATCCTGGGGTTTCCAGTTTAGGGAGGGCCCTTTGGGTTTAACATTTAACATCTGCGGGTTTAACATTCATAGATTTGATTATTCACGGATTATTTGCTGCCGCCTCTGTCGCTCCCCTATACCATTTTAAAGAGGGACTTATAAGTCTTGTGTTTGCAGTCTCTCTGCAAGCCTTGAGAGACTGAGGGCCTTTCCACACTAGCCTGTTATACTGCTATTATCCACTTTCAACCTCCTGTGGAATTCTTGGGTTTGTAGCTTACTGAGGCCCAAGAGCTCTCTGGCTGAGAATTCTCAAGACCCCTCCCTAAAATGCAAACCCCAGGATTCCATAGGAGGTTGAAAGTGGAATAATAGCACTATAACAGGCTAGTGCAGAAATGGCCTGATTTAGGTGGGGGCTGGGATGGCAGTGATGTTGTCATTGCTGTGTGCCTTTAAGTCAGACTTACAGAGGCCCCAAGGCAAACCTATGACAGGGTTTTCTTGGCAAGATTTGTGTAGAAGGGATTTGCTTTTGGCCTTTTTCTAGACCTGAGAAAGTGTGACTCAGTGGGTTTCATTGGCTGAGCAGCAATTCAACCCTTGGACAAAATCTGCCACGTTATATTAATCTTCTTGTGGGGGAGATGCCCCTCATGCTAAATAACCCGTGAAAAAGGATCAAAGTGTCAACAAGGGGAACCTGCATCTCTTAAAGGTGATTCCTACCCACAATTAGCTCTATTCTGTTTCCTAGGAATTGAGACTTGCTCCAGAAGACATTAAAATATGACACCCATTTCTTTACGGACAGGGAAATTCCTTGCCATTTTGGACCCCTGTCCTATGGAACAGCTACTTCACGGTCCGGTCCTGCCTAGAGTCTCCACCAAATGAGTCTAAAAGTGGTTTCCACTTCCAAACCCACTCATGGTTGGTGCTGTTTATGCAGAGAGCAGGGTAAAGCAATCTGCACATGCTCAAAGGAGAAACTCCTTCAGATGCCCCAAAACTAAGATGCCTTATAAAAACATAGGTTGGAAGGAAGGGGATTGAACAGTTCAGTTACAACATCAGAAACTTATTTCTGCTCAAAGAAGACACCTTTGCATGTTAAGGAGCAATTTGGAGGCTGCAGAAAGTGAGATTTTGAGTAGAGGAGGAGTGGGCGTATGCCCCCCAGATGTTGTTGTACTGCGGTTCCCATCAGCCCTAGATAGCATACCAATGGCGAGTGATGCTGAGAGCTGCAATCCAACAGCATCTGGAGCCTGACATGATTGCCATGTAGTAGTAACAGCTGCTCTGTTACAGCTGTTAGCATTCAAAAACCACTTCCCGTGCACTTCCTGTTAACTGGGGAGAGATAAAGAATTCCTCCCACACAAGTGCGGAGTTGCACTTATCCTACAGTCTAGACAGGGGGGCAATCCCCTAACCGAGCTCCTTCCAGCCCTCTGTGCTCTGTCCAAAATCTAAGCTGTCAGGGCCTTGAGGGGCTGTGGCTGCAGCTGATGGAGCAGGAGGCAACTCGAAGGAGGAAGGCCTGTCTGGCCAAGGCTCCGAGGGGAAGGGAAAGGAGGGTCCACTCCCTCTAGGAGCTCACCTTGATTCTTTCCCCCTCTGAGCCAAGACCAGACGCTTCATAATCTAAGTACGTCTCCCACTCTCCTCCCCACCAACAAGCAGAGGTGGCACTGCCCAGGGCTTCATGCCTGCATGATGCAGGAACTGGAGCACAAACTCCTGCAAATGTTGAGAATCTGTCGATCATACGAATGAAGAGGACAGCCAGTCGTGCTGGTCCTTCAATAATTTGTTTTTATTTAATATGAGAAGAAGCAAATCCACAATACAAAATTTAAAAATCAGCCCCCAGCAACCCTCCCTGTTCCACCCTCCCTCATCTTCTTCATCCCACGAAGACAATGAATAAAAATTTGGAGGGGAGGAGGGTCACAAAGGCATTTGGGGAGAAGGAGGGGGTGGAGCCGCCCTGCTCCTGGGCTCCCCCCAAAAGAGGAGGAGGAGGAGTTTCTCACACAGGCAGAGAGAGGGTCAAAAGAGACCCCCGCCGCCGCCAGCTCAGTCTCCCCCCCAGCTGCAGTTCGGACAGACGCGCACACGAACAAACACACATGGCCGTTACACGATCCAGTTGCCTTTTAAAAAAACGAAAATCACTTGCGATGGGGAAGGGGGTATGGGGGGCAGGCCACGCCCAGCCCGGCTGAGCGCTCCACCATCACTTCTCCTTCTTGCCCGGCTCCGTCTTCCCTTCTTTGGCCTCCGCTGCTGCTGCTGCTGGCACCTCCTTGGGGGTGGCGTTCTCCTCGTAGCTGGGGGACGACAGGAGAGGGAAGCAGAATGGGAAACTTAATTCAAAGCGCTGGTTTTTCACCTATAAAGCCCTAGACCAGTGGTTCCCAACATTTTCTTTGCCGGGGCCCCCCTGCAGATATAATTTGTTGTCGGGAACGCCCAAAATTCAACTCAAGATTTCAATATTTAAATTTAGATTAACATACTCAAATAATTTACTTATTTATGAAAGGCTTCTAGAGATTAAGGTTCCAATCCCCACTCACCCACTGGGTGACCGCAGGCAAGTCACATTCTCTCAGCTTCAGAAAGGCAAAAAATCTTGTCCCCTTTCCCCCCAAAAAACAACCCCAAAATCCCTGTGATAGGTTCACCTTAGAGTTGCCCTGAGTCAGAAGTGACTTGAAGGCACCCAACAATATAGTGCTGCTGATTCAAGGAGGTTCTTTCCTGCCGTCCTGTCTCTCCCCCTTGAAAACTGACTTAGGGCAACCTGAAAGTGAACCTATCATGGGGGTTTTGCTCGGCAAGATTTATCGCCTTTGCCTTTCTCTGAAGCTGAGAGAATGTGACTTGCCTGCGGTCACCTGTGAGTTTCCTTGGCTGCCTGGGGATTCAACCCCTGGTCTCCAGAGTCATACTTTGGGTGCAGGCACACACCTGCCACCGTGTTCTTTTTGTCAAGGATGTGGTAGCAGGGTGTGTGCACGTGTGGGTGTTGAAACAGCTCCCTTGTTTGCAAATGAAGGGGCAGTTCCGGCACTCGCACGCACAGCTGCCCCGGTGTCCCTTTCGTCAGGATGCAGCTGCAGAGGGTATGGGTGCGGAGGGAGAGGGCAGCAGGCGTGTACCCCGTGCCCTTTTGCCAAAAAGAGAGCAGTTTCTGCACCTGCAGGCGCGCGCACGGCTGCCGCTGCTGTTGGTGTCCGTCAGCAGGGCTCCACAGACCCCCCCCTCCCGGTGAGGCCTCTTTGGACCCCTGGGATCCCAAGACCCCAGGTTAAGAACCACAGCCCTTGACGGCTTAGGGCCAGGTTTTCTGACGTGCTGTTAGCTCCCCGTGCAAGACTGCTTAGGACCCTGAGATCAGAGTCAGAGGGTTGGAAGAGACCGCAGGGGTCATCCAGCCGAACCCCAATCCTCGAGGCATTCTCTCACTCCAGGCATCTCTCCTGGTATATCCTGAGCGGGTACGAGACAGAGGCCCTTTCCGCACGACACGCTTATAGCGTGATCGTTCCACTTTCAACCTCCTAGGGAATCCTGGGGTTTGCAGCTTCGGGAGGGGCCGGACGGCCCCTCCCGAAGCTGCAAACCCCAGGATTCCCTAGGAGGTTGAAAGTGGAACGATCGCGCTATAAGAGTGCCGTGCGGAAAGGTCCAGATTCTTCAGCCCCGCTACGCCGTTCCTAAGGAGGTGCGAATGCCCTTCGCTGTCCTTCAGGCAGCAGGGATAGTTGGAGATGACGACGATGATTCCAATGGGCTTGTTAGAACTGAATGTTACTACAGAAAGGGCTTGTAAGGTATTTATTTATTTATCCCATTTATATGCCGCCTTCCTCCCAGTGTGGGACCCGAGGGGCTCACAAGAAGAACAGATTCGGGGGGGGGGGGAGGGGGCTGGCGATCACATTTAAACACAATTTTAAAAACCATCGCATTAAAACCATAGCTTATAAAGAGAATACATTAATTCAAAAGCCTGCAAAAGTCCCAAATAGCCAAACTAACACAAGTTTTAAAGGATAAGCCAATTGAAGATTGTTTTGAAAGACTGGAAACCATTAATGGACTTTTTGAGCAATAAAGGATCTATCAATGCAATTACCTGTGGCTACGGTTACTAGGAATTCTAGCAGGATAACTTAGTTTGATCTGTAATGGTAGAATGGTGTATTTTTTCTTTCCTCCCCCACCTTTTTCATTACAGTTTGGCTGGGGGTACGTGTCAAAGCCCTTTTTGTATTTCAGTTAGCATTTAGCGTTTTTGTTAAGGTTCAGTTGTCGTCATCATCATCCATCATCATCGCCAACTCCATTTATACCCTGCTTTTCTCCCTGAAAGAACTCAAAGCGGCTTACAGCAACTTAAAAGAGAGCATAGTTAAAGCTACAGCATATAAAAGCTAAAAAACACATTAAACAAACAACAGTAATTAAAACAACATTAAAATACATTATTGAAAACAACATACAAATGACAATTAAAATAACCAGCACCTTTCTTCATATAAATTTCGTATTAAATGCCTGCCGAAATAAGAATGTCTTTAGTTGTCTCCGGAAAGTAGGCAAGGAGGGTGCCAGTCTGACCTTTTTGGGAAGGGAGTTCCAGAGCCTAAGAGCAGCCACTGAAAAGGCCCCGTCTCTCCCATATTCCCACTAAATATACCAATTCAATAATTCAATACGCTAGCATTGTATTTTAGTCTTAGTCCCAACTGCCTTTTCTTCTTTCTGATTCCGCTCTTTCTTCTTCCAAAGGTGTACATCTTTGATTGTGGATTACATTGTTTGTGATAAAACTAATAAAACTAATAAATATTTTTAAACGCACAGACACGTTAAAAACAGAGCACACCTTCCCTGCAAACAATTGGTCATTAAAGGTCTGCTGAACATCAAGGTCTTTGCCTGCCAGCGAGAGGAGAGCAGGGAGCGGGGCCAGCCTCGCTTTCTGCAGAAGAGAATTCCACCGGGTGGGGGCAGCCACTGAGAAGGCCCTGCCTCCCGCATCTTCTCCAGGCGGGACTGAGAGAAGGCCCTGCTCTGAGGAGCTTACACATGGGAAAGGCTCTTATCAGGATACACGGTTTTTCAGGCAGTCTGGACCTCACTGTACTGCTTTTTATCATTATACTGAATTGCACGCTTGAAAATTGTTTTTAATGGTGTGTGGTTGTGCCTTCAAGTTGCCTCTCAACTTATGGTGACCTCTTGCATTGCAAAAGGTTCTCTCCGGCAAGGAATACTCAGAGGTGGTTTTGTTGGTTCACTGAAGCAGAGCCTACAGCACCTGGGATTCATAGGTGGTCCCCTATCCAAGTACTAACCAGGGCTGACCCAGCTTAGCTTCCAAGATTAGATAGCATCTGGTGCCTTCAGGGTATCTTGTTATTCACAGTTCAACTGCATTTCAACATAGGCCTTCTGTATGTGCTAACCATGTTGGATCTGTTTTAATTTGCGAGTTGCCTGGAGTCTGGATTCCAGGGGAAAGGATGGATAGAAAGATGATCACAACTGAGCATTCCAATTGCTAGCAGAGCAAGGGAGGCGGTTGTCACCAAAACCCTCCACACGTGGTGGCACTGCAACGGGCTATCCAAGCCTCACCTCATACGCAGGGAAATCAGTCTTGTCTGTGCAGGATTCAGCATCCTGAAGCTTTGACAGTGGCCACCCCTCCCCTCCTTTGACATAAAAAAAATCCATGTATGCTTCTAGTCCGTCCGTCTAGGAAGACAGGCATGTAAGCGTATTTGGGAAGAGGTGCACCTGGAAAGCTTCCAGAGAGAAAGGAGAATTTAGGTGGCAATAGTGTGGTCTTTCAGATGTTACTGAATTGTAATATCCAGCAGCTCTAGCTGACATACAGCCAATGGTAAGGAACGCTGGGAGATACAATCCAACAACAGGGAGGGCCACACGATTCCCACTGCAATATATTTTCTGCTCTTCTGTATGTAGCGCTAGCAGGCAAAACCAATTAGGTAACTAAATCCACTATGGGGAAGGAGGTGCACATGATTTTGAATCCTCTAGCATATCGGGCACCCTTTCACGGTGCTCAGTTCGAACAGCATGATTCCATTTTAACTGCCATGGCAACATCCTATGGAACGCTGGGATTTGTAGTTTGGGGAGCCATTCAAATTCTCGTTTAGAGAGTTCTAGTGCCTCCCAAACCTCAAGCAGCAGGATTCTACAGGGTGCAGCCATGGCAGTTAAAGTGGAATCATGGCACTATAAATGTGTAATGTGAAATGGCACCCAGGTTATTCTTCTAGGCAGAGAGAGAGAGACACCTGTTAAAAAAAAACCCTTTCACCCGCTGGCTCTTTTACTAGGCTTCAGCGCAGCCCCAGCTATGAATGCACAGCCCATGGCCGCTTCCACATCAGCACAACGGTGACTCTGTACTGTGTTTCACTCTGAACTTTAAAAGGGACTTTTGAGGCGGCTAAACTTGGGGTGATGAGAATTAGCATTCAGGACTTTGGACAGTGTGTTTAAAACCTGAACTGAAACCCCAAAGGGGAATTTATTACCCCACTGATTTGAAACCTACCAGCTACTGCTGTTACCAATCCAATGAGCTGGTTAGATAGACCCCACTCCAACCTGACCCTATACAGGCAATCAGGATAGGTATATATATATATCCGAGCCAGCACAAACCCCAACCTGTCACTTGGGCAGAGTCCCCCAAGCTGGGGGCCCCCCAGAGGTGTTGGATTACAAGTCCCATAACTCCAGAGCCAGCTGTGGGTTGCACAGACCACTGGCTCCAAGGGGTTTATTCTGTTGGGCCAAAGTGTGGAGGAAGCCCCCTTACCCAGCCATGGCAAATCTCTGCTCCCTGTACACATGCATGTTGTCAGTCCAAGAGAAGGCAACATGAACGCAGCTTGGAACATAGCTTGCTATGAAGGTCTCCCACCCGCACCCCACTGAAGTAAACGCGGTGGTCCCCCTTTATCTAGGGAGGGTACATTCCAATACCCACCCCCCACCCTGATGCCGGAAACCACAGATAACACAAAACCATACACTATCACTGGATGCAGCCT
This sequence comes from Cyclura pinguis, assembly GCA_030412105.1. Classification (NCBI taxonomy): domain Eukaryota; kingdom Metazoa; phylum Chordata; class Lepidosauria; order Squamata; family Iguanidae; genus Cyclura; species Cyclura pinguis. The sequence goes on from CM059602.1 coordinate 4,546,047, forward strand.
CTAGCTTTGCAGGGGATCCAGTGAAGTCCCATAGCAATGGACAGCGTGAAGCCTCTCTATGGTGCTTGCGAAGCTAGAGAGCTACTTCTGGGTCTTGCTGGAGTCATTTCCTGTGGTGGTGTTGGCAGAGGGATGGTTTAAAATGGGGGGTGGGAGGCAGGGGGGCAGGCCTGCAAGGTGCAGCTAGCAGAACCTGGAGCAGGCTGCGTGAATGCAATCCAGGGGACGGATTGGTGCAAAGGGTGGGTGGGAGGGAGGGAGGAAAGTGAGACTGTGAGGGGAAAAGCTGGCCACGGGTAACTGAAACCACGGAAAGTGAAACCACAGATAAAATGGGGGGGGCTACTACAAGGTTTTGCAAGAACACAAAGTACCCAAGTGGGGACTACCAGTAGCTGTGTTACGTCCTATAATGGAGACTCAGTTGTAAGTTTGTTCTGTAGGTTTTACAATCTTATATGCCTTTTAATGTTTAATTGTTTATATGCTTTTAATGTTTTTTTTTAAAAAACCTTTGGGAGGTTCTTCCAACCTGGGAGAAAAGGAGGTATATAAATTCAATACATAAGTTGTTGGGAAGCAGAAACAGGAGAGCTTTCCATTATTGAGCCTGTGGTGCTGGACTGGATGTGCCTTTGCTCAGCAGGGCTCCACGGAGCAGGGGGACTGCCAGTTTCACTAAAGGTGCACCTCTCTTCCATGTATCTCTTTCCATGAAACCGATCCCCAGTATCAGCACCAATCTGTAGTACTCACTTGGTCTATCCCCATCACCACCACGCTAACCAAATGTAACCTCCAAAGCGTAAGACCTGAAGTGACGGATTCCAATTACAAGAAAAGAGATTCTGCCTGAACACTAGGAAAGAGCTGCCTGTGGGTAAGAGCTGTCTCGGAAGCTCTCCTTCATCAGAGGCTTTGTTGGAAGTTGGATGCCTACCTCTCAAGGCTGATTTAAGCAGTGGATTCCTGCACTGGCAGGGGGGTTGACCCAGACGGCCCTTGGAGTCCCTACCAACCCTTACGATTCTTCTGGCACCCCAAAGGGATATTGTAAGAGCTCCCAGGGGAGAAGTAGGAGCAGAGTAAGCCAGCAGATGACCCATGGCAGAACAGAGTATATGGAAGTCAAGTAGATAATTACTGTTTTCATGTGGCATGAAGCCCCAATCTACACCCAAAGCTCTGATTTAGGAATGGAGGGGAGATGAATCTTCCTTCTCAGGCTGCTTTAAAGCAGTCAACTTCTAAAACCAACTTCTTCTTATAAACAGAACCAGACCTGGGTGCTAAACCATCTCAGGAGAAATACTCCCCCTAGACCAGCTATGATTCCGAGACAGGCAGCCTCCTCCATCTCGGGGATTCTTGGTCCAGTCCCCTGGCGTACCTGGACTGAGAGACTGTCTTTATGAAACTGGAGTTTGGAAGCTAAGAAAGAATTGGGCAAGATCCTCAGGTAAAGATATCTCACAGAGTAACAGTTCAGGATCGTTCATGCCATAGTATTTCTGATTTCTAACTATGGTTGTGAAAACGGGACAGTAAAGAAAACTGGCAGGAAGAGCAGCAGCTCATTTGAAATACGGTGATGGCAGAGAATACTGCAGACTTGCTGAGGTAAGACTACTGTGGGCTGCCAAAAAGACAAATAAACAGGACCAAGAGCAAATAAAGCCTGAGCAATCACTCAAAGCATTAAACTGAGGCTATCATGTCTTGGACATACCATGAAGTGAGAAGAATCACTGGAAAATATGACAATTTTGGTAAAAAAAAAAATGGAACACAATATGCAAAGAAAAAGACCACCTTGCAGGTGAGTGGATTCCATGGCTGCAGCCCCAAGTTTTCAAGACTTGAGCAGGGCTGCAAATAACAGGGTCTCTCTTGGAGATCCCTCATTCATGGGATCAGCCTAAGTCAAAATCTGTCTCGACAGTGCATCGCTACACAACCAGGGAGGGCGGCCAGATCAATGGCATTTTCCTTCTGCCTTCAATTGAGCCTCCCTTCTGCCTTCAATCATGGATAAAGCGGGTCTGCACTTGGCAGATTCTCCCAGTTGCTGGCAAAGAGTTCTATTTCAGAGGTGGATCTCCATGATTTTTGTGGCTGGCTTTTCACGTTTCCCTCTTGAACTGTTTTTACTGATAGTAAGCTACCTTCCTTTTGCAAGCCGCTCTGCAGATCTGCTTTGGGGCAAATTAAAGAAAGAAAGAAGGCAAGCTTGCCTTTTTAAAAAATAACTTTTTTTTGACTGGTAGTAGATCTCTTTAAGGCCCTCCCAGCTGTTATCACACAACTGAATTTGGGAGATAGCAACCTACAAAGCAAATGCTTCACTACATTAGCAGTACTTTCCAGCATACAAAGAGAACTCAGAAAAGTTACTTTTTTGGACCACAATTCCCAGAATGCCCAGCCAGCACAGATGTTCTGGGAATTCATTCTGGGAAGGCATTCTTGGAATTGTAGTCCAAAAAGAAAAAAAAAAGATAACCTTTTCTGAGTTCTGCAGACAGGACAATAGATTGCATGCATTCCCATTGCTTCTTTTTAAAAAGAAGGTCTTTAGGACTTTCCAAGGTCATTGCTTCTGTCAGCAGGCCAGGCCAAGCCCCTCTTCCCCACCCCCCGGGGTCCTGTGGTCTAAAGCTTGTCTCTCCCCCTACCTGGCCAGAGACACACAGGCAGGTGGGAAGGCAAGGCCTTGCCCGAGAGGGCTACATTGCGCTGGGATTTTGCTGCCGGCGTCTGTGGGAAGTAGAGTATGTCTGCTGCATGGAGTCTGCGAGGCTGGACGGAGACCCGGAGACACTAGGGAAGTGGGTGAGCCGAGGGGTATGGGGCAAGATTTCGGCAGAAGACTCATAGCTGCAGGAGAGAGAGACACAGACGGGGAGAGGAAAGAGGGGGGAGGGCGGAAGAGAAAGAGAAAGGCTTAGGAGCGATGGCACCGGAGTGGCAGAGAGCACCTGCTGGTGATGGAGAGAACATTCGCTCTTGGTGTTTGCTGGCCAAAAAATAAGCTTTCACATGCTCTCTAGAAGCAAGAATTTTCTGCGTTTTTTGCTTGATTTTTGCACATCCTGAAATGTTTCAGGAAATTATTCTCTGCAGAAATACGTGTGGGTGGTTTCCTGTGAAAATTGTGGATTACTCTTGGGAAAAAAAATCCTCCTGTTTCTCATGCAAAAACACATGACCCCCCCCCCCAATAAAAATATGTGTTTCTGGAAAGTGGTTTTTGTGCAAAAATTGCGGGTTTTGCTTGGGAGTTTTTTTGGCATAAAAATCATACTTTTTTACACAAAAGCACTAATTTTGCCCAATGTATGCTCCTGGAAACAATGTTTTTGGTGGGAAAAGCACTCAACCCCAAGTGCACTTGTGTGCAGAGTGACTTTCCAAGACACTTCAGGATGTGCGAATACTACACGGAGATACTTGTTTTCTCCTGCAGCAGACAGAAAACTACAGGAATTGTTTGCCCTCGTTTGTGAGGACAGAACACTTGAAGTTTCATATCCTTCGCACCTGTGCCTTTCCCCTGCTCACCTGTTCCATTCTGCACAGAAATCCAACCACGGAGAATGCTGGGAAAGCCCCAGGGACAAGTCCAGGGACTTCAGCTATTCCTACCCTTGGTTTCCCCACCAAGGCTTTGTCTGGCTTTGAGAAGGGATAGTTTTACGTAGTTCCAAGGTGAGAGAACAGCAGAAAACTCACTTGCCATTTCCAGCTGTCACTGAAAACAGATGTTGCCCAACTCTTCACAAACACACAACACACAAGGTTCTACTCCTTTCTGGCCCAACCTTCCCCAACTCTTTCTCCTACAGCTGTATAAAATGCAAATAATATTTGCCAGACCCGAAGATTAACTTCTCTGGAAAAAAATTTCAGAGAGGGCGAGGTTACAGGTCAAAGAAGATTCTTGATGCAAACTGAGTGTGAGAAAAGAGCCTTGAAAGAAGTGTGGATTCACAGAATCATAGAAATGTAGAGTTGGAAGAGACCACACGGGCCATCTAGTCCAACCCCCTACCATGCAGGAATACCCTCAAAGCACTCCCGACAGATGGCCATCCAGCCTCTGCTTAAAAACCTCCAAGGAAGGAGACTCCACCACACTCCGAGGCAGCATATTCCACTGCCGGACAGCCCTGACCGTCAAGAAGTTCTTCCTGAGGTTCAGGTGGAATCTCCTTTCCTGCAGCTTGAATCCATTGCTCCTTTCACAGCATTCTTATCTCCCAAAGGGGAGAGAATACCATTTAAGATGCTTCCCAAACTCTTCTCCTCTCCTTCACTCCATGGGGAACTTGGGGACCCCATGCAGAGGCAGCAAATCTGGAGACAAGTTTCCAGCTGCCATGGCCAGGCCAAAAACTGTGCTTCCTAAAGATGGATAGAGGCTCCCTCAGTTAACAAAGTCTCTGACATGTAAGCTCCTCCCACCCAGGTTGCTTTTACTCTTGTCCTCTGACTAGCTAGAAGGTTTTTAGCAGCATCAACAGCTAAGAAAGGTGAGGGGTTGCTGTACAAACACAGACTTTCAGTGCTGAGTTGCAGCATCATATTTGCAGTAAACAGTGAAATAAAGCTTGAGCTGGGAAAGAATGGATTGTTACTCTAACCAGTCCTGCTGCAGCTGTGTGTCTCAGACAGGCCAGGTAAACAGCAGCAAAAGGAAAACAAAGAGACTAGAGGAAAGCAGGTAAGCCAGCCTCAGCAGTTATCCTCAGCCTGCTGACAAAGCACAGGTCAGAAAGCGTGGCCACCAAAATGGAAATCTTAAGAAAAGCAGAGGCTGGTGAAAAAAAAAATTATTCTAGAACACATTTTCAAAGAATCTTTTAGTGTTCAAAATGTTTTTGTTTAGTTACACAAGGCTTACCTAACTTGGCTGTTTAATTTCACATGTGCACATTGTTAGCTTTCAATAAAAGGTGTGCTGAAATGTGTTAACTGCTCTTTTCTTTTTGTGGTACTAAAACACCTCTCTATTTTTTCTATGTTAATTCTGCTTCAGGTGCCAAATTTTGTGTTAAAGAAATAATTCCCAGGAACACATCTCCTTCATTAACTGAGGTGTACCTCTACAGTTTTTCAAAACGACTCTATTCTGTCCTCTCCCTCGGTCCTTCAACCAATGCAGATCCACAGAATGGTTTTTTGGGTGTGTGCGTGTGGAGAGAAGAGAGCATTAAACAATAAATTCTACTAGCAGCCAATTAGAAAGACCAAATTCCACTGACTGTAAAAAATCATTAGAATTTTCCAGGGAGTACTTAACTTCCTTGTTGAAACAGCTTACCAGTTCATTTCCAGGCACAATTCAAAGTTGTTGTGGGTTTTCTGGGCTTTGAGACCATGTTCTATTAGTATTTTCTCCTGATGTCTTGCCTGCATCTGTGGCTGGCATCTTCAGAGGATCTGAAGTTCCTCTGAAGATGCCAGCCACAGAAGCAAGCAACACATCAGGAGAAAATACTAACAGAACACAGCCTCAAAGCCTGGAAAACCCACAACAACCTATGGATTCCAACCGTGAAAGCCTTCGACTTTACAATTCAAAGTGCTGGGCATGGCTTACAAAGCCCTATATGGCTTAGGTCCAGACTATCTGAAAGATCACATCTCCCCATATGAACTTGCCAGAGTCTTAAAATCTCCAGGGGAAGGCTTTCTCTCAGTCCTGTCATAATTCCAGCCTTGCTTGGTGAGAACATGGGAGACAAAGAGTTCACAGTGGCTGCTCCCACCCTCTGGAACTCCCTTCCAGGGGATTCTAAGATGGCCCCCTCTCTGCTTTCCTTTCGCCAGCAGGCAAACACCTTTTTGTTTCAGCAGGCTTTTATTGCACAGTATAAAGCAGGAAAGCTTTCACTGGGATATTTTATTTACCTTTTTGTATTTTTTTAAAATGATTTTATATTTTTTTATGTGGGAGTTTAATTGTTTTTAAAATTTCATTATCCGATCTTTTTTCTTTGACTCTTTCTGGAAGCCACCTTGAGTACCACTCTGGGAGAAAGGCAGCATATAAGTGAAATAAATAATCAATGCATAAATTCAGAAACAAGGCAGCAGCATCACTGGTGCTACAGCAAATAAGACTGAACCAGGGCATCTTCACAAACCTGGCCCCCTTCAGATGTATTGGATTATGACTCCCACCATTCCCAGGCAGGAGGAAAGGCCTGACGGACTGCAGTGGGTTTTGGACTCCTTCTCTGGGAAACCCTTTCTCTACAAAGACTTTATTGCAGAGCATCCGGGGTGGGGGTGCTTCACACAACACACAGAACTAGGGCAGAACCACTACACTAAATCAGCTATGGGCCACAGCTGGAAGCTAAGGGTGCATTAGCTGCCCAAGATAGACTGCCTCTAAGAAATCTCAAAAAGTTTGCCCTCAAATATCCTCTAAGGGGCATGGGGGCATTATTCGTATGTTTTTGATCTAAGAGAGGCCTTTTTTTCAAACAACAACAACAATAACAGGAAGTGATCTAGATTCTTCTCATTCTAAAATAGCCCAGGAGGGCAAGAAAAAAAATTAACACAGCACAACTTCTGGAATGTACCCAAGACTCTCCAAGCTTCACATTGGCAGAAGATGTTTGGGCAAGGTATCCAGGATGCCTCTTGGGGGTTAGGCTCACTTGCCATTTCCACCTCTCAGTGAAAATCCCCTTCTGTGGACAGTCCAACCTCTTGGGAAAACCATTTGAAAAAGAACAGGGCTAGGAAATCTGCCAGTGCTGTGCAACTGACACCCTCAAAAATGCTTCCTCAGGGCCACCAAAGAGGCTCGGGCAGCCTTTGATGTCTGGGGCAGGGGGCCTGTGGGTGAGGCCAGGCAGCAAGGCTTCTTCTCAGCACTGCGCCTGTGTGGAGAACTTCTCTGGAAGGCCCGCAAGAACTAAATGGTTTAGGAGACTCAACAGTGGCACTCTCCTTCAACAGCAAGCTAGAGGTTGTCAGACTGCAACTCCCATCAATACGCAGATGACACCCAACTCCAGCTACCCTTTCCACCTCAATCCATGGAAGCTGTTTCCAATCTAAGCCAACATCTGCAGTCACTAACAGTGAAGGTAAACAACTGGGCCTTTTTCCAAACAAAGCAGAGATGCTTCTGCTCAGCTGGAAGACAGATCAGGGAACAGGGATTCAGCCTGTGCCAGATGAGTTAACATTTCCCCTGAAGAGGCAAGCGTGCAGACTGGGCATACTCCGGGATTCACCCTTGGGCCTGGGAGCTCAGGCGTCTGCAGTGGGGGAAGGCATCTGCATAGTTGAGGCATGTGCACCAGCAGTGCTCATTCCTAGAAATGCTGGATTACTGAAAATCCTCTACATGAGGCTGCCTTCAAAAAGTGTTTGAAACTTCAGCTGGCCCCAAAAACTGTAGCCAGCACGTTAACTGGGGCTGGCTACGGGGAGCACACAATTCCCTTCTCGCCACATTACCACAAAGAACTGTTTTGCTGCTGGGCGCAATTTACAGTGCTAGCTAAGCCCTGAAAGCTTAGGCCCAGGTTATCTGAAGGACCATCTTCTCCCATGTGAGCCCGCCTGTGTTTGGAGATCTTCTGGGAAGGCCCTTCACTCTGTCCACCAGAGAGGGAGAGGCCCTTCGGGGTGGCTGCCCCCAGGCTCTAGAACTCCCTTTCTAGAGAGGTCGGATTGGCATGCCCCTTGCTATCCTTCCCTGAACAGATAAAAAACTTTTTGTTTTGGCTGGCCTCTGGAAGACCGACTGGCCAGCTGGAAAGGGTTTTTAATAATGTGCTGTATTGTCTATATTTGTCAGCATTCTTTTCACAATGGTTACATGCTTTTAAATTGCTTTCAGTCCTATTGAGAATTTAGTTATATTTTAACATTTGTATGATACGAACATTTATCTGTATCGTATTAATTTAAGCAAGTCACCTTGAGACCCAGGGCTGAAAAGAAGGCAAGATCTAAATAAAAAAAAAATAATTTTGTTGGCCCTAGTCACCATAGCCAATGGTGAGGAATGCTGGGAAAACGACATTCTAACAGCCACTCTTCTCCTACTGTGCCACAGTACTGGGTCCAGCCCCCCGAAAGCCCCCCCAATTCTGCAATTAAGGACCCCACTGTGCTCCTCCGCCTCTTGCTGTGAGGTGATGAACCCTTCCTCTCCTTGCCGACGCTGGCCTTCTGTGTGGTCAGATAGAAGAACGCCTTGCCAAAGAGTTCGCGGCCTGTGTTGTGAAGACAAGGTGGTCAAAAACGGCCTCCCACGGGACCAAGAGGACGGCACCTCTGCCTCCTTCCTCCAGAAGTGCTTACCCGGGTGAAGGTCAGGGCAGCTGAGAGGTGCAAGGCCCCTTGTCATCTCCTGTCAGCGCTCCCAGGAAGCTGCTGCACATCAAAGCAACCTGGATGGGAGCTGAGGGACGCTGCGCAACACCTGCCTGGATTCCTAGGGTGGGGAGCCTTCCGTTTGGCCTGGGCAAACTGCTTTTATCTATGTATCCCCCCCCTCCATTTCCTGCCTTTCCCTCTCTACCTACCATAGCACTTTCAAGGTGCCTGTTGAGAGGGGGCAGAAAGATACTGCACTAGACCTCTCCTTGAAACACTCCTGCCCACACAAGGGAGGTGCAAAGCTGCTACTGCCGTAATTTCTACATCTGAGAGAGATGCAGGCCCATTTTGCCACTGGCAAAGACTACACAGAGGGTTGGTTCCCACGGTGACACACTGGCCCGTGTGCTCAGCAGACAGGCCCGTGCAACAAAAGCTGGCACTTCGTGTCTAGCAAAGGCATAGAAGCATCCTGAGGTATAGGACACAGGCCTTGTCCAACCTGGAGCCTTCCCGATGGGTTGGATGTCAACTCCGGAATTCTAGAAGTTGTTGTCCAACCCCCTGGGAGAATGCCACGTTGGATAAGGACTGGGACATCTGAGTGTCTGCTGATGGCCAATAGGATAAAACAACATCCCCACAAACGTACATACAGGCTTAGCTTACGGGACAGCGCCCCAAACGGTCAAAAGACTGGAAGCTGCATCCTAGGAGGAACAACTCAGGGAACTGGGCGTGTTTAGCCTGGAGAAGAGAAGGTTAAGGGGTGACATGGTAGCCATGTTTAGATATCTGAAGGGATGTCATACGGAGGATGGGGAGAAACTTGTTTTCTCCTGGTGCTCCAGAGGCTAGGACACCTAGCAATGGATTCAAACTGTGGGAAAAGAGACTCCACGTAAATATGCAGAACAATTTCCTGATGTAAGACCAGCTCGACAGTGAAATCCGCTGGAAGTGTGGTGGAGTCTCCTTCTTTGGAGGTTTTCAAACAGAGGCGGAATCACCATCTGTTAGGAGTGATTTGATTATGTCTTCCTGCCTGGTAGAATGGGGTTGGACTGGATTGTCCTTGGCATCCCTTTCATACAACCACAGAACCAGGGGTCCTCCAGACCAATCCCCTGCTCTGCAAAACACCCATCAAAGCATTCCCAACAGACGGCCATCCAGCCTCTGCTTAAAAATCTCCAAAGAAGGAGACTCCACCACATTCCCAGGCAGTATATTCCACTGCTGGACAGCTCTAACAGGAAATTCTTCCTGAGGTTCAGGTGGAATCTCCTTTCTTGCAGCTTGGATCCATTGCTCCTTGTCCTAGTCTCTGGACCTGTGGAAAACAAGCCTGCTCCCTCCTCTACATGACATCCCTTCAAATATTTAAACATGGCTATCACGTGCCCTCTTAATCTTCCCTTCTGCAGACTAAACATACCCAACTCCCTAGGCCGGTCCTCATAGGGCTGCATGGCTTCCAGACCCTTCACCATCTTGGTCATCCTCCTCTGGACACGCTCCAGCTTGTCCATATCCTTCCTGAACTGAGGTGCCCAGAACTGGACACAGGATTCCAGATGAGGTCTAACCAAGGGTGAATAGAGTGGTACCACTGGCTCCCTAGATCTAGACACCATACTCCTACTGATGCAACCAAGAATTGTGCTGGCTTTCTTGGCTGCCACATCACACTGCTGACTCATGTTCAGCTTGTGATCTACCAAGACTCCTAGATCCCTTTCACACGTACTGTTATCCAGCCATGTGTCTCCCATCCTATATTTGTGCATTCCATTTTTTCTGCCTCAGTGTAGGACCTTACATTTCTGTCTGTTGAATTTCATTTTGTTAGCTTTGGCCCAGCTCTCCAATCTGTCCAGGTCATTTTGAATTTTCTTCCTGTCCTCTGGGCTATTAGCAACCCTTCCCAGTTTTGTGTCATCTGCAAATTTGATCAGTATGCCCTCCACTCCTTCATCCAAGTCATTGACAAAGATGTTGAATAGCCCTGGGCCCAGGACAGAACCCTGTGGCACCCCTTGAGTCACTTCTCTCCAGGATGAAAAGCAGCCATTGGTAAGCACCCTTTGGGTTCGTTTGGTCAACCAATTACAAATCCACCTAATAATAGCCCTGTCCAGCCTGCATTTTACTAGCTTCTTTGCAAGAATGTCATGGGGAACTTTGTCAAAGGTCTTACTGAAATCAAGATATGCTACGTCCACAGCATTCCCTTCATCTATCAAGCTTGTAGCCCTATCGTAAAAAGGGATGAGATTAGTCTGGCATGACTTGTTTATGAGAAATCCATGTTGACTTTTAGCGATTACGGCATTGCCTTCTAAGTAATTACAAACTGACTGTTTAATGATCTGCTCTAGGATCTTTCTTGGTATTGATGTCAGGCTGACCGGGCGATAATTATTTGGGTCCTCTTTTTTTCCCTTCTTGAAGATGGGGACAACATTTGCCCTCCTCTGGTCTGCTGGGACTTCTCCTGTTCTCCAAGAGTTCTCAAAGACTATAGCAAGTTGTTCAAAAATGACTTCTCCCAGTTCTTTTAATATCCTTGAATGTTATTCATCTGGCTCTGGAGACTTGAATTCATCTAGTTTAGCCAGATATTCCTGTACTGCTTCTCTACTTATTCTGTGCTGCATTTCCCCTTCTTCCTCATCTTCTCCCCACCCCCTAGAGGTTGAGTACTTCTATCTTTTTGGGGGGAAACTGAGGCAAAGAAGGTGTTGAATAGTTCTGCCTTCTCTCTTCCCCCCATTAGTAACTGGTCATCTTCTCCATGCAGCGACCCTATCATTTTCTTCTTCTTCCTTTTGCTTTGGACATATCTAAAAAAAGCCCTTTTTATTGTTTTTAACGTCTCCGGCAAGGCTGAGTTCCTTCAGCGCTTTAGCTGTTCTGACCTTCTCCCTACATCTCCTGGCTATTTGCTTGAATTCCTCCTTGGTGGTTTCACCAGTCTTCCATTTCCTGTACATATTTCTTTTAACACTTAGCTCAGCTGAGAGTTCTTTTGTGAACCATTCTAGTTTCTTTAGACACCTGCCATTTTTCCTCCTTATTGGCCCAGTTTTCAATTGTGCCTTCAGTATCTCACTTTTAACAAATTCCCATCCATCATGAACTCCTTTCTCTTTCAGTATTCTTGATCACGGGATTTCGGCAAGTAAATCCCTAAGTTTACAGAAGTCAGCTTTTTTAAAATCTAGGATGCGTGTCTGGCTACACTTGGCTTCTCTTTCCCACTGAATGACAAATTCCAAAAGAACATGGTCACTCCCCGCTAAGGATCCCATCACCTCCACCTCATCAACAAGGTCATCCCTGTTGGTCAGGATCAGATGTAAAATAGTCGATCCTCTTGTCACCTCTTCCACCTTCTGGACCATGAAATTGTTGGCAAGGCAAACGAGGAACCTACTGGACCTTTTGGTCTTGGCAGAGTTTGACTGCCAACAAATATCAGGATAGTTGAAATCTCCCATTACTACTGCATCTCTCCTTTTTGAATGTGTGGTCATCTGCTCCAGGAAGGCCTCATCCAAGTCCTCAGGCTGGCCTGGAGACCTGTAGCAAACCCCCACAATCACATCCCTATTGTTTCTCGCACCTTTACTTCTTACCCAGATGCTCTTGACTTGGCTTCCTGGAGTTAAGTCATGGATATCTTCACAGGTGAAAATATCCTTGACATATAAGGCTACTCCTCTTCCCTTCTTGTTTGGTCTATTTCTGCGAAATAGGTTATACCCCTCTATTCCTACATTCCAGTCGTGAGACTGATGCCACCAGGTTTCAGTAATGCCTATTCAATCATATTTATTTTGTTGTATTAAGAGTTGGAGTTCATCTTGCTTATTTCCCATGCTTGTGCATTAGTGTAGAGACACTTAAGACCATGTACCCTTCAACTCCAGGATTCTATTAGCTGGCTTTTATACACCCAAACATGAGCCAGAGACTCCTGAGAATCCCAAATCACACGGTGGCGTTCACGCCCAGAGGTATGTGGTGTCACAGGATAGTGGCACACCCCACACATGCCTCTTTATGGCTGGGGCTTTATTTCTAAGAGGAGTGAGAAGGCACGTTGATTTCCACTGGGAGGGTGTCCTGTCTGTGCCTTGTAATCACTCCGCTCCAAACCTAATGCATGCAGAACTCAGCTGCACAGGAGTGAGGGGAGAAAGGTGCCTTCTGTACATGCGCAGAGGTACCACTCTGTGGTTCAACAAAGTGCCCTGCCTGCTTTTTCAGGGCCGAAGAATTAGACATACAGATGCCAGCACTGCAACTGATTCAGAATGGGCCCAAAATGGGCAAGCAGGACCACCAAGTATTGAAGGGACCCAGTGAGGTACATTCAGACAAATGCTTCTCTGTGGACACAATCTTGGGCCGTGTCCAACAGTCCACCCTTTACTGAGCTGCACTGTTGGAAAAGGCCTCTGATCCACCACTCCCACAGGTCTCTCTCTTAATTTAGAGACCTACATCCTCTCCAGATTCATCTGGAAGTCTCATCTTTGGTTCATCTTTTGAGAAAGTGCAACCCCCACGTGTTTCTTTCAGCTTCCTGCCAACTGACGTGGGGAGTAGCGGAGGGGCCTGCAAGCGGGGCAATCCACGATCCTTACCCCACAACCAGGTCTCCCCACTGCTGTCCAGAAGAACCCCAAACTTCTGGCAACTCAACCACTTGGAAGCACTCATGCCATAGGCTGGGGGAAAAAAAAGATTTACTTGTCACCTTACACCAAGAGAGTAGAAAGGCACCAAATTGCAAAGGCCTTGGTCCACAAGGGGTGCCTGAGGCACACCTCTTCCATGTGGAAGGCAACATTTAAGTTACTTACAGAGTGGAATAACTCCAAGAAAACACTACCAGCACACTTCACCTGGGAGTGCCCACTCAGATGAAGTGCTTTTTTCACTCTAGATATTGTTGGCCTTCAACTCCCATCAGCTCTATAGAGGACAGCCAAAAGGGAGGAATGACAGGAGTTGTTGTCCAGCCTCAGTTGCCCATCCCGCCAAAGAATGTCACAGCACATTTTGAACTAGGATACCAGAAAACCAAAATAAGAAACTTGCATTAATAGATGACTAACTCATGACACCCCAGCACTGATGATCTACTTCCAAGACACAGGAGAGAGTCTCCTCTAGTAGTGCAAATGTGACATTCAGCTTTCTGACCCAGAGGCACACTTGCTTGGGAAAAAACCCAGGAAATACCTGCCCACCCTCACTTCTTCTCCAGCCCTGGCAACAGGCCTTACCTCCTTGAGGTCAAAGCAAGAGTGACCTCAGCTGTCCCTTTGCTTCCCAGATCCACCCAGGAAGAATCAACCTGCTGACCCAATTTTCCGACTGCATAGTTTCTGAAGTATTTGTATGCAGTTCAGCAGGCTATGAGCTCTCACCTGAACATCTCTGCCACTTCTCCCTTCACCAGAGCGACAAGAAGAGGGAAACCGATGCAGGCTGGGACCAAGTACAGTAGAGCTGGCTGCAAGAGGGAAAACAAGAAGCACTGGAGAAAGGGGAGACTGCAAGGAGGGCTCAGAGGCAGACTGCCTCGGGAAATTGGCTATGATTTGCCAACAGTAATAGGAATAATATACCTGTAGCATTGCTGGCCCTAATTCAAAAGTCTGGAAGACTGTACATTATGCCTTATAAGTACAGAAGATAGTCTTTGTAAGAAGATATATATCTAGACTATGTAATATCTACGAAAAAGAAAGTACCTAGACTGGAAATGTCTGTGGGATATCATCTAACTCCACAAAAGAGTATGTAACTGCAAAAGCTTATTGCTTTCCATAGTAAGTAACAATGAAGCTACATGTTTATTCTCTTGTAATACAAATTGGATTCAAATCCCAAGGAAAGCGACTATGTCTAAACCTAAAGAACTTCCTCACGTTAAAACAGTAGGTTTCCGCAAGCTAAACCTATCCAACTCCCTGAAGTGGTCTTCAGAGGGCCTGTTTTCCAGGCCTTTGATCATCCTGGTTGCCCTCCTATGGACTTCCCATGGGAATGGCTGGGGTGGGCTGTGCTACCCCTCCCCAGGGTCATGTGTCCAGTGCTTTGTGTCTGCTTTCTACTTCCATCTCCAGTGCCAAGACCTTTCCACCTCCTAGCAAGGCCACAGACCATAACACCAGCCCTTTGGCGCACACACAAGGGCAGCTCACCTGGGCATGTTTGAAGACGTGCATGATGAAGATAGTGAGGCCAAGGCCAAAAATGTAAGCCACAAAGCTGGTATAGAAGTACGTGTGCGTGTTCTTCTTGAGGCTGTGTGAAGGATGAAACAGAAGAAGAGAGGTGTTACAGAACTCTAGAGGCCTACAGCAGTACGTCCACCCACCCAAAAAATGGGCAGGCATCCCGAGGGGCCACAGGACTCAGAGAGAATCCACAGGGCACCTCTGTCTCCCCCTACCCCGGCCGTGCCGGGTCCCCTACCAACTGATCCTTTGCAGGCTTTTAAAAAAAAAGGTCACTTAGTGATACTGGACTGCAATCTACTGAAAGACATACCTGATATCAAAGCGTAGCAGCAAAGCAATGAAGATTCCTGCAGGTGAGAGGCAGAAATACTGTGTTAGGACAACAGGACGACTGTGGTGCCGGATTTCTACTCAGCACCACTCCACAGTACTCACAAGGCCACAGCACCCCCTTGTGGCTGACAGAAACTGTGGGTCTGTGCAAGGGAAATTTTGGCAAGGGAAAGGGAGGAAAACAACACAGTTGGCCCTCCACGTTTGTGGGTTTCACTTTCACAGATTTGATTATTTGCAAAAATTTCTCCAACCCCTGCCTTTCTCACCTCCAGTACTTCTTTTCTGGGGGAACCTTCCTTCTTAGCAGCCCTGTTCAGGCAGCTCAGCCCTTTAAAAACCTACTCCTGGTCCTCCTTCTCCTCCCCCAGCTGCTACCTGGCCAGCTAAGGACAGCTTGCAGCACACAAACCCTCTCTCAATGCCCCCCACCCAGGGAAGGAGATGGGTGAAAAAGAGAGGAAGTATAGGGCTACTGTGCCTAACCATCCTCTTTCCTCCTTCTTTCGTTTGGACCCTGGGTGCTCACTCTCCTTACCGTGCCTCAGTCCATTCCCCACATTGTGTGGTGGCACCCTAGCTGTAAAGTCCATCTTAGGCTCAGTGTGTTCGTGTGTATGTGTTAGGTGAGCCCTCTTCAGACTAATGGAGAAAACCGTCCTGTCCTGCTAACCTTTCTATGCTTGGATTTCCCCCTAGATTTTAAAGCAGAGGCAGGCTAAGTGTTGTGGGACTGCAGCTACCTTGCCCTGCCTACCTTTCAGTCCTCAAAACCCTTCCTTGATTTCAAAGAGGCAAGGTGGGGTCCTCCAGATGTTGCTGGACTGCAGCTTCCATCGACTCTAGCCAGGCCAGCCAACTGTGAAGGGTGATTGCCACTGTGGCGCAACAACATCTGAAGGGCTGCTCTTTGCCCATCCCTGTTTGAGAGGAGGCGTGGCAAAATGTGTCCCTGGGCCACATGCAGCCACCAAGCCCCACTCTTCTGGCCTCTGAAGAGGCCATCAGTTTCCCAAAGAATGAGGAAGCAAGTAATCCCTCTTACCTGGGATAACAATATCGCCCAGACCGAGCATGGCAAAGTTGTCGGCCTCCAAGCCTTTCTCTAGCAGATCTTGAGGGAAAACCACTGAAATAAGAAAGCGAAAGGGACATGTGATGTTGGAACTTATCAGTGGAGAGAGACTGTTGCCTTTAAGAGTTTTCACACACACTCCAAACCTGCCCCTCCATCACATTTCACAGTGAGACAAAATGAGCCAGCAACATCTAGGAATCAATACTGCCAAGGAGATCAAATGGCCACCTTTGCAGCCCAAAAAATTTCACACAAAAATACAAATGAGTCATGCCATTCTCCTAAATATGAAAAGACAAAAAGGAAGACAATATATTCCTGATCTCAAGTAGTATGTTCCAAGAATAAAGACACTCCCATGCTGAAGAAACAAACAAAAAGTCTCGGCTGACTCACACTACATGAAATGTTCAAAGTATGAAAGTTAAAATTGGCTCTGTTGAAACGGGCCTGGAAATATACCAGAAACCCAGTGCAGTTGGTACGGAACTTGTCACAGAACTGGCCAAGCAGGATCTTATGTCCTTTATGTTATGTCTTAACCAGGAAAAGGGAGCAAGTATTCTGACTCAGCTAATGTAGAGGCAGGGAATACGTGGCCTTCGGAGATGTGGGGTGGAAAATTTTCCACACCATATATTTGTCTATATTTCTCTATAGCTGTTTTAGCTTTTGTAATGCAATCAATCATACATGACCTAAATATAGGATAGGAGCTTCTAGAGATTCTCCTAAGGAGACAAGCACTGATAAAACTCTAGTGCTTAGAGAAACAAACCAATCACTGAACACAATGCTAAGCTTGTTTCTACAGTCGACCCTCCACATTCACTAGAATTAGGGGTGCAGGGCCACTGCAAAAGTGGGAAATTCACAAGTATCAGAACATATGTCTGTATCTGTGAAGGGAGCCAAGGCATGGTGGGGAGAGCAGGCACCCAGGATCCAAACCAGGTCAGAGAAAGAAGAGGAAAAAGGGGTGGGATGACATGCTGGCCCTATACTTCCTCTCCGTTGCCTATCAGCATCCTTGGGTGTGGGGAGGGGAAAGGAGAAGGGTTTGTGGCCCTGAGAAATTGCACTGCAAACCATCCCTAGCTGGAGAAGGAGGAGCACCAAGGGTGGGTTTTGAAAAGGTTGCATGGCCTAACTGGAGCTGCCAAAAGGAAAGGTTCTCTTGTACAAGAAGCACGCGAGGTGGGGGTGGGGGGCACTTGGAGACACTCGCAAATAATCAAAGCTGTGAAAGTTAAACCTTCACATGTGGAAGGCCAACTGTATTTCACAAAAATTTCTTGCTTCTCAGCCAGCCACAAGCACAAGTAGTGAAGACAAAAAGTGGTAAGTTGCCAGTGCTAACAGACTCCCACCCATCCTTTAATGAAAAAGAATACTCAACTCATTATACTCAATTGGATTTTTCTTAGCTTGAACAGAACTGATAAACAGTGCAGGAACTGAGTGGGAGAAGTTGAAGCTACTACAGTTATACCTCAGCAACTATTATATCAGTTCTCTTTAAGCATGTATCCTGAAAATAATGTTCTCTCAAGTGTAGTCATTTTTTGTTAAATAAAAATGAAGTATGTGCTATTCTCTTTCTGTTATTACAAAAAATTCCAATAAAATAATTCCTAGATAAAGCTGTGAATGTGTTTGAATATAATATTCAAATCAAATGTCCCAAATTAGATAATGTTTAGAGCACTGACATTTTTTCCAATTCTACCTTTTCTAGAAAACCCACATCACCGGTAGCCTTCCAGATATTGTTGGGTTGCAATGCCCATCATCCCTCACCACCAGCTAGGGTGGATGGAAACTGCAACTCAACATCTGGAAGATCACATGCCCCCAAACACTAAATTAAAGGCAGCAGACTACATTCACAGGCCATGTCCTGTAAAGAATATCACAGCATCTGGTCTCAGAAAGTACCTCCTCCTGCTACAGACATGGAGGCACAAGGTCCTGCTTCATTCCTTGGGAACCCTGCTCTTCAAAGGGGAACTCTGAGAGGACCTCTGGCCACATCCAACAAGGCCTCCCACCCACTGCCATCCTGTACAGCTCTGTAAGGGAAAAAACTTGCTATGGCTGAATCACAAGCCCTGTCTCTACGACAGGTACTGAGACCTAGAGCAGCACTTGAGGGAAAGGAACTTGCGTTTCACAGCTCTGTTAATGCTGCCCCACGGGGAAAGAGTCTCGGTTGCTCAAGGCATGCTTCGGGTTCATTCACTCACAGTATTGTCTGTGCCCACCAGAATGCTACTCACATTTGATGGGGGCCTCGAACGACTTTGCAACTGTCACCATCACGTTAGTGCCAAAGACCTAGGGAAGAGGAGAGCAGCATGAAGGAAGGAGCAAGGCTACTAGAAAAAGCCGCTCACGTCCCTGCAGCCAAACCATGGCAAACAGGCCTTCCTTAAGAGAGCTTCTAATTCCTCAGGCCCTCCGTTGTTGTTACGTGCCTTCAAACAGAGTCTGATTCATGACACCCTAGAGTTTTCCTAACAAGATTTATTCAGAGGATGGGCCAACAACTAAAGATTCACCTTCTATATAAGTTCAAAAAATTAAGCTGTCAATAAAATTAAAAGCCCAAGAAGGCACCAGATCCCTTCTGATCTTGTAAGATAAGGAGGGTCAGCTCTGGTTAGTACTTGGATGGGAGACCAAGAAATATTGGTTGCTGTAGGCTACGTTTCAGACGAAAGAACTGGCCAAATCACCTCTGAGGATTCCTTGCCTAAGAAAACTCTATGAAATTCAAGGGGTTGCCTTAAGTCAACAGGCAATTTAAAGGCGCATAATATATATACACACACGTACATACACAAAAAAAGTTACAAAGAAAGAATTAAAACAACAAATACTGTTTCATAACTGGGGAAAAGGTGGAATGTAAATATAAGCATTAACAACTGCTCCTTGTTCCAATCTTCCCCAACATGGCGTTCTTCAAATATTTTAGAATACAAATCCCAGATGTCTTGACCACCAGCCGTGTTGGGGGAGTTGAAGTCAAAAATATCTGGAGGGGGCCAAACTGGCTTAGTCAGTGTCCCCCTAGGCTATAACTAAGAGCCAATGTTATACGATGGTTAGGGAGTTAAGAGAACAAGGTTCAAGTCCCCAAAGAGCCAGGAGGCTCACCAGATCACTGAACTTTTTTTTTTTTGGATTTGTAATTGGTTGACTGACCGAATCCAAAGGGTGATCACGAACGGCTGCTTTTCATCCTGGAGAGAAGTGATTAGCGGGGTGCCACAAGGTTCTGTCCTGGGCCCAGTGCTGTTCAATATTTTTATCAACAACTTGGATGAAGGAATAGAGGGCATGCTCATCAAATTTGCAGATGACACCAAATTGGGAGAGGTTGCTAATACGCCAGAGGACAGGATCAACATTCAAAATGACCTGGATAGATTGGAGAGCTGGGCCAAAGCTAACAAAATGAAATTCAACAGAGAGAAGTGTAAGGTCCCACACTTCGGTAGAAAAAATGGAATACAGAAATATAGGATGGGGGACACGTGGCTGGATAGCAATACGTGTGAAAGGGATCTAGGAGTTTTAATAGACCACAAGCTGAACATGAGTCAGCAGTGTGATGCAGCAGCCAAGAAAGCCAATGCAATTCTCAGCTGCATCAATAGGAGTATGGTGTCTAGACTGAGGGAGGTACTAGTACCACTCTACTCTGCTTTAGTTAGACCTCATCTTGAATACTGTGTCCAGTTCTGGGCACCCCAATTCAAGAAGGACATAGTCAAGCTGAAGCAGGTCCAGAGGAGGGCAACCAAAATGGTGAAGGGCCTGGAAGCCAAGCCCTATGAGGACAGACTTAGAGAGCTGGGTATGTTTAGTCTGCAAAAAAGAAGGTTAACAGGGGACATGATAGCCATGTTTAAATATTTGAAGGGATGCCATGTAGAGGAGGGAGAGGGCTTGTTTTTTGCTGCTCCAGAGACCAGGACAAGGAGCAATGGATTCAAGCTGCAGGAAAGGAGATTCTACCTGAACCTCAGGAAGAACTTCCTGACAGTCAGGGCTGTCCGGCAGTGGAATCTGCTGCCTCGGAGTGTGGTGGAGTCTCCTTCTTTGGAGGTTTTAAAGCAGAGGCTGGATGGCCATCTGTCGGGAGTGCTTTGAGGGTGTTCCTGCATGGCAGGGGGTTGGACTGGATGGCCCCTGGGGTCTCCTCCAACTCTACATTTCTATGATTCTACTAGTCACTATCTGCCTGAGCCACCCTACAGGCTTGTTATAAGAATAAAGTGGCAAGAAGGAGGGCCATGCCCACCCCCCTGAACTCACTGGAGGAAAGGAAGATACAAACATGTAAAAACTAGCCTAATTATCATGTTATTATAGCATTTATTTATATCCCACTCTTTTGCAAGGGGACTCAGAGTGGCTTACAAGAATTAAAACAGATATGGCTATTAGTTAAGCCTAAGTGTGTGTAACTGAAATATCCATCCTGATTTCTTTTTTCCTCCCTTCCTCCCTCCCCATTCCCTCTCTTGCCTCCAACACTGAATTTTAAAATGGTGGTGCTGGAGGAGAGTTCTGCAGATACCGTGAACTGCCAAAAAGGACAAACAGACGGGTCTTAGAGCAAATGAAGCCTGAACTCTCCCAAGAAAAGAAGATGACTAAGCCGACAATGTAAGTGCTGCTACATTCCTTTTTAAACTTCTCCTCCCTTCCTCCTTTTTAAGTTGAGACTGTCATACTTTGGACATGAGGAGACACAACTCACCAGAAAAGTCAATAATGCCTGTTTGTCAAATTGTAGAGGCTCATTGTATAGTTTTTTTTTCTTTTTTCTTTTTCTTCTTTTGTTTATGTAGTCAGGTTTGCTCTGTTCTTTCCTAACCAACTGCATGCTATATTTTTCCCATTGTCTTTTGTTTGTCAAGATTTCTTTATTTACCTTGTTATTTATTCTATCCATGTGGACATATAGGAAAACAATAAAGATAATTCATAAAAAACATAATGTTTGGCAAAGTAAAAGACAGTAGGAAAAGAGGAGGACTCAATCAGTGATTCTGCAAAACCTGAGCAGGGCCATGGATAACAATTCATAGGGCAGCCAAAAGTCAAAGATAACTGAACAGCAGTTAACAACAAAGCTTCCGAAGTAAGGGACTCTCTTTTGAACCTCGGTTTCCACTCTTTCTGTTTTGTGGATCCACGGTATCTGCATTAAAGCTCTCAAGCAGAGGCTAGTCAGTGTGTACTTACCCAAAAGACATCGTAGATGAAGAGCCCTCCGAGGAGAATACAGCCGGTGCTAACATTATTTAGGTGGAGCAGCTCCACTCCGTTGAGGGAGAAGGCCAGTCCAAAGAGGTTGTTGGCAATCCAATGCTGGTACAGGGAGAGGAAGGACAGCAGAGCTCAGCATCCCCAACAGCCCTGCCTCCACAACCTCCCCAAGTCCTACAGGCAAACAGCCGGAAAAGCTCTCCAGATTGAGCAGCTTCTCTTCCCAGCGTTCACCGCAGTTCCGCGTACCTTCCGCAGCAGGTACCAGACTCCGACCACGCTGCTCATGGCGAGGCACACCAGGTCCTTGGTGTCAAATTCGTAGTTCACAATCTCTGCAACAAAAGCCACCACGGCGTTGTCATCGTTAACAGCTTCTTTAATACAAAGCCAGAGTTAGGATATGCAAAAACACAGTCAGCCTGGCAGCTTTGTCACGGGGCCAAAAGACTAACAAGGTGATTGGGCAAGGACAGCACAGAACAGCCTGATGTCCTCCACATTTTAATTTAAAATGTTTACATCCCATGCCCCTATACTGTGAGACTAAATGCAACTGAAACAGTTTAAAACAATTCAAAATTTCAAAACAACAAATTATTTAGTATTTAAACTGATTTTATCACTTTGAATTTGGAATTGTTTTAAACAGTTTCAATTGTTTTAGGCCATGTACCACTTTTGAGATCCTGCAATATGGGCGGCGGGGGGGAGGGGGAAGGATAAACATTTTAATTAATGCATTAAACACACTGCTGTTGTCATGTGCCTTCAAGTTGTTCCCAACTTAGATTACCCTAATGTGAACCTATCACAGGATTTTCTTGGCAAGATTTGTTCAGTAGGGATTTGCCTTTCCCTTCCTCTGAAGCTGAGAGAGTGTGACTTTTCCAAGGCCACCCACTGGGTTCCCATGGCAAGCAGGGATCCAAATGCTGGCCTCCTAGTTCACTGCTCAAACGACTATCCCATGCTGGCCCTCATATACATCATGACTCATACTAAACAATTTAGTAAGTTAAAACAGCTTCAAAATGTACATATGAATTTGCAAAAGGTTTTACTAAAAAAGTATTGGTTGCACTGCAATTCCCATGATCCCCCAGCCAGCACTGGGGGATTGAGGAAGATGCAGTCCAAAACAACTGGAGAGTACTGGGAGGGGGTTGGGAAGGAAGATGCCTTAAAGGACTAAATACCCTAAAGGCACCAGATCCTTTCTGATCTTGGAAGCTAAGCAGGGTCAGCCCTGGGTAGTACTTGGATGAGAGACTGCCAAAGAATACCTGGTGCCATAGGCTATATCTCAGAGGGAGGGACATACACACACAAATTAGTTTTATATCAGTAGTATAAATAGATACAGCTTCCTTACATTAAGTGACACCCCAGGTCAACCTGACCTGATATTCTTTACTGCAGACCTTTCTAAAGTGTGTGTGTAACACGTTAGTGTGTCGGCTGCAGTGTGTAGGTGTGTCACACGAATGTAACGGGTGGAGGGGCTGCCACTGCCCCAGGCCGAGGAAGACCCCAGTGAGTGCAGTGGTGGGCCAGGCTCGGGTGGAGGGACTGCCTCCAGAATTACTCACTGAACTACTGTGTCACAAAATGACGCATGTCTAAAAAGTGTGTCACCAACATGAAAAGTTTGGAAAGCTCTGCTCTGATATAACTAACAACAGCTGTCAAGGCCTCAGGCAGAAAGATGTCCTTCTCAGTCCCAGTCTCAGGGATTCACTAACAAGGAAAGATAGAGACCACCCTGGAATGATCTACGTGCAAGTCACGGACACAGTTTCCCTAAGTCAAGGGAAATTAATCCCTGCCCACTCCAGTTATAGAACCAGGGAGCAGCTGATGGGAGAAACCTCCAGCCAGCCAGGCAGGGCTTGAGAGACCAAAAGTCCAGCCCAGTGTGAGGTAACTCTCACAGTGACTAAATTCACTCAAAGTACTGCTGGCCAGGGGTTCTCCCAAATATTTAAAACGGCGTGGTCACCTGCAGCAAGTCAGGGCCTTGTGAGAGCTCCATGGGCTAATAAAAAAACTCTAAAACATCAAAGTGGCTGGAAGTCCACTTTTGAAAAACTGGCACTTTTAAATGTTAAACAGTGTATGAAGAGCTTGTAACCTATTTAAAAAACGAACTACTGCTTCTGCAAGCTTCCAGGAGAAGCTGTTCAACTTTTTTTAAACCCAGGAAAGGGGCCCTTGAGTAATCTTAGAGAGGTTGAAGGACACAATGGCAATGTCTGCGGGGGTCTGTGTTTTGCTAACCCCTGAATTAGAGCAATCAAAGTATTTTAGGCCTCTTGCCCCACTTTTCTGGCATGAAAGTTGTCCCTTGCGTCTTTTGCTGTTCCTTGGAAAAGCCACCATATGCTATGGCCGCAGCCACATACGTGGGCTGTCTCCAAAAAAATGTAAGATAAGAGACCTAAGGCTAGATGAGACCAAAAGCCTATTTACTCCAGTAGCCAGCCAGATGTTCATGGGAAGCCCAGAAGCAGGAAATGAGTGCAGTTCCAAGCATCGACCCAGCTTTTTGAGTCTGCTTGTTGTTCCCTTTGCCAATGATAACCTGGGCCTTGAACTCAATCACTTGCCAAAGTCAATTCCTCTGTGGGGAAAGGAAAAGCCAAACAGCATTCTTCTAAAAACACTGTCAGGAGAGCAACCGCTGCGATACCATCACCACACTGCTTGTGCTCCCCAGTAACTGGGGCCATTTCCGCACTAGCCTGTTACAGTGCTATTATTGCACTTTCAACATCCTGTGGAATTCTGGGGTTTACAGTTTAGGGAAGGGCCTCAAAGCCCCGGGATTCCATGGGATGTTGAAAGTGTAATAATAGCACTGCAACAGGCTCTCAGAGGCATACCGCTTTTGAAGAAATACAAAGCCATCATGACTAGTAGCCAGTGAACCTCCATTAACCTGTTCAGTCATCTTTTAAAGGCATTCAAGCTGGCAGCTATTGCTACATTTTGTACTAGCAGGATTTTGCAGTCCTGCTATCTCCTGGAATAAAAATGTTTGTCCTCTCATCTTTTTTTGGATCTCCCACTTCCTTCAAGTCAAGATTTTTTTTAAAACCAGCCTGGCTACTGTCTCTCTTCCTGGACCTTCTGACTCTTCTCGTGCCCATTCTCTGTCTATAGCAGCCTGTCAGAACACTCTGTAAGCTACCAAGGCAAATGCAGCAACCCTCTAGCCAGGTGCTACGGCCTCCAAGAGACTTCAGAAATTTGGGGGCTCTCAGTTTGGGCAGACAAGCCACACACCCTTTGGGAAATACCGTCATTCCTGCATTTGGCACAATTTTGTAGCCATATGCTTCTGGTACTGACATAAAAGACAACAGGGAGACAGTGGCAAATGGACTCAGCGGCACCTGCCAGCATTCCACTACCCTGACCTCAGTGAAAGAAGTGACAAACTCTGAGCAGATCCCTCAGGCTCAAGCAGGGAACAACAGGGGAGGACGAGCAGGGGCCTTCAGTTTAGGATTGGGAAGGGACAGCGAAAAGGTAGGAAGGAGGCATGCTAAGAGGGTGCAAATTCACAGAGAAAGTGCTCCAAGCACAAAACTGGGCAGGTAGGCAGACTTACCTTCCTTGGTTTCCCCCGAGCCCTGAGTGAAGAGGAGCTGGTACTGTTTGTTGGGGAAATTGGCTGGGAAGAATTTGTTCATCATGGGGCTGAAATCAGAGCGTGGGAAGGGAAGAGAGAAGGGAACAAACTCACTCTTTAGGAAGTGCAGGTAATAACAAAAGCAGACCTGGAAAGGAGCACTGAGCGTGTCGTGGAGAAGGAGGCAAGAGGATACCCAGCAAGCTCTGGTGCTTGCTTCGTGTTCAGCGGAAGGACTGCCAATGCACACTTGCAGCAGGCATGCGGCTAAGGCACACACATCTAGTAGAAAGTGTATGATGGGCTAAGCCAGCTTGGTGAAGGGCTGCTTGGCACAGGCAAGCATGAACGTTGGAATCCAGACGTTGGCTTTCCCCTAAACCTCTCTGGCTTAACGCAAACAAGGGATGGACCAAAGGGGGCTGGCAACATTGGTGGGTTTACTCACCTGCAGCAGGTCAAGCCCTTTCCTCCCTTTTCTAATTTTCAGAGGAAGAACTGAACTTTAAGACAAACTTAAATAGTACTCAGCCCACAGAAAGCATCAGCCCCCAATGGAAAACATGGGCACACTTCAGTTGACAAAGTAGATGCGCTCCTGAACATGACTTCTTTAATGGAAATTTTGGTACCAGAGGCAGAAATAGCATGGAAAGAATAGGGATAGTTCCTACACCACAAAAAAAGAGGAGCAACTCAATATGTTTTAGCGAACTTTTGATTCAAAACTAAGATTATATACATGTGAAATGAAACAACCAGGTCAGATAAGCCCTGCACAGGTAAACAAAAACCATTTTGATTCTTCTAGAGACCACTTGAAAGCTTCTTCCAAAATATGTCCTGGGATGATTTTTTTTTCCTTTCAACTGCCTCCACTTTTCTTACAATTTCCTTTTTCATGGTGAAATGCACAGATCTTTGCTTTTTCAACATGCAGGGGTACCTAGTGATACAGGCTAATCTGCTTTCCCCCTTCCTTTCTGTTCTGCTCTTCACACTTGCTCAGTAAGGGAGTCTGGAGGCAGCTGCTGTTCACGTTGCCTGTTGTAGATAGGCACATACAGCTACAGCAAGATCACCTAAAACAGAATCCCATTCTTTCTCAGGTCAAGCTTTTTTGTATTGCTTATTGCAGACACACTGCTGCAACCCAACAATGTCTTTCTCCAGCCAATGCTGCAAAAAAGGAAAAAAACAAAACAAAACAAAAAAACCTCTTCCAGGTAGACAGAAGATAAGGAGGAAGGGGGCTGGGCTGAGCTCACATAAAATGACTCCATCTAAGTAGCTTCTTTGCCAGAGGCTTTGTTAACCAAGGTATGCCTGCATAGGATCAATGCATGTTTCAGAGCTGCTTCTTCTCTACATGTGGTTCCCTGCACTGTCCCTCTCATTCTCAGGCATCAGATAAAGCCAAGTTTAATAAGAAGCACAATTTCTGAGGGCTCATCTTGAATTGGATATGCAAGACGCACCTTGTACCTAGAAATGCTGAAACTTAAGCTGAACAGAAATAGGTAGCCATGGTCCTTATCACAGCTTTCTGTGTTTGTTATCTTTTTTTCATTGCCACCAAAAGCTAGTGTTCCATACTGTGATGCCGACAAAGTGGAATCCACCAGTACTGAGGAAAGAGAGGGAATACCTCTAAGGGGAGGAAAGGTCTAGTGGGAGGGACACAGAACTGCAGTAGATGGAGCCATGTCACCTGAGAGCTACCAGCAAACCCTGATCCTCTCTGGCTTTAAAAACTTTTCAGCAGAAATGCTGAAAGGTTTGGGTTGTTTTTGCTACAACTTGAAGGATCAAGAACTTTCTTTAAAAAGAGAGAGAAAGAGACAGGTAGGCAGACAGAGGGACAGACAGACAGCACACCACAGTCAGGCTATCTGCTCTTCTCAGTTTCATTTGTTTGTTTTTACCTTATGGTGTGGGAAAGGGCAAGGATCCCAAGGACAAAGAAATACATGGACAGAAGGAGGTTGATATATTCTTGAGAGAAAATCTGGAAGAGAAGAGAAACCAATTTGGTTAAACATCCTGCCTCCAAATAAAGAAAAACATCCACTTCTGCCTTTAAGGTTTATCTGCAAGGTCACCCATTTCAAAAGTTTCTTTCTGATTCCAAGAGGCATATTAGAAAAATAAAGAAAATTCCCAGCCTCCAGCTGAAGATAGGCATCTGTGAGAGGGCTGAAAAGGACTGAGCTCCTTTCACTTCTCAGCTAAGAACGCTTATGTCAGTTGCTTTCATATTGGGGACCAAAAACAGAAAGGAAAAAAGAACCAGTAAAATCAAGAATCAAATCACAGCATCAATAGGTCTGACATCTCCAGGAGTTGGCAGCGGGTTCCTTGCTTGCTTACAAGCCTCAGCAGGTGCCAGAAGATATCAATGCCAGCCTTGATTTCAGAAATGAGATCCTCTTTTCTGTCCCACTCTAGTTTGGGAAGAAGGAGAAAGTGTGTTATTTTCCCTTCCAGGTTTACTCTTGGCCTATAGTTGCTAAAATACAAAGGATCTGTCTTAATTATTCAGCAACTACTGGAAACATGTATCATATGCAGACAAGTGAGCGAGGCATCTCTCTCTCTCTCTCTCTCGGCTTGGGCCCAGAGCTGTCATATCAGCAACAGAACCATACCATATTACATCAGAGACTTCACTTTTGCTTCCAAATTATTACTATTTGTAAAGGGAGCCATGGAAAAGCTGATGGCACACTGAAGCACTTCATGCCTTTGGCAAAATGAGGAGAGGAAAGATCAAAAATAAGAGCCTCAAAAACTTATAATGTCTGTGCCCCTCTGTATACTTACTGGAAGCACCCTCCACTGAAATCTAAAGTACTTCCTAAATAAAAATGCACAGGACCGAGCTCCAAATTCTTTTTAAAATAACCCTGCATGGTGTCCATTCACATGCATGACTGCCAATCAGATATTATGAAGTAAACCAAAAAAATGTCTACCAAGTTAAGTTGGCCTGCATTCTAGATAGGCTGCCCGCATGGGAACCAGGTCTTTGCTGGAAATTGCAGGTTAGCAACAAGTAGCTTGCCCCAAACACCAAAGGCATTTAGACCAAATGTGGCAGGGGTTATGTTTGTCACAAGCAGGCTTCATATTCTTCCTATGTGGAAACACCTGCTCTTCCACTAAGCAGCCCATCAAGTTTCCAAGCTCTAGTTGCTCTTGGAACTTCTATCTGGATACATCAGAAACTGCAGGTAGACAGCAGGATGCTGAGGAAATCTGCAGGAATTGTTTGCAGAAGTTGCCGCTGCAAACCCAACGGTTACATCATATACTGCTCCCCTGCTTTAAACTCACCGGGTTCTATGAGGCTGCATGTAACAGCATTTCAAAACACATACAGGCCTGCTAATTTGAGGTCACCAAAGACAACTTACTTGGGCAAAAAGCAGCCCAGCTCCTGGGCAATAACAAGACCACATGTCACAACAGTAGCCCTGCAACTGCTTCAGAAACATTAGGATACAACATGCCTGTATGCAGCATCCCAGCCAATCAGCAGCCAGTGCATCTCTCCCCCACCCTTTTGTGTAGCCAGAGTTTTCTAATAGCACCATTTATTGCAAATTCTAATGACAGTCTCTAAAACAGGCGTGAGAATCATGAGGTGTTCCAGATGATGAACTGCAACTCCCAGCATTCCTCCTCATTGGCTACATTGGCCAGGGCAGCTGGGACACGCAGTCCGACAAATGAAGGGCCATGTGATTCCCACCTCTCTTCTAAAAGGCTAATTCTGGGGAATTAATTGACTGTGATAACTACAAAAGAACGGCTCTCTATACTAGAAGAGGAACCAGCTGCTCTCTGGCCCCTTTGATATACATCTCTGATCACTTCTGCAATTGCTCCTTTCAAACTCAGAGGCCTCAACTCTCTTGACTTCAGGTACAGTTTATCTAAACATCACCCAGGAAACAGCCGTTTCATTTCCTTGCTGAGCTGCCAGTACAGACTGTAATTGCCAGGTGCCCCAGGCTGGCATTAATAGGCAAATAAGCAGCATGAAATATTTAAGTTAATCCATTTTTCATATTTGGTCTCCCATATGAACTTTTAATGGCTTGATCAAGTGGTTGCACACAATTGCCATAAACAACTCCAGATTCAGACTCTGAAAAATTTATTTTGAGGGAACTTGTAGTTCTCCAAATGTCCCAGGCCAGCTCATAACACAGTGCTGGACATCTCTGCATATGGCTGAAGCACATCGGCAAAATTCATTCTACAGAATATCACTCTGATATTTTACCAGTGCTGAATCGCCTTGTTTCCAATGCCAAAAAACTTTTCTGAAGTGAATCTTACAAGCCTTTTTTAACTCTACAGCTCAGATTTTTTTTAAAAAAACATGAAAGGCCAGGGACTGAACCTGGGGACCTTCTGAATGCCATACTATTGGTCCATCTTCCTACTTGAGCAGCACAGTAGGGGAAGAAGTCACTGTGCAAGGCAAGAGATTAGCTTGGATAAGCAGGGAACAAAGAAAGAAAGACTTCCTCTTTAGAGAAGCCGGTCTGCTGCACTGCCCCACCTCTCCAGGCTTTAAGACAAACACTGAGCCTGCTGTGTCCCTCTGTGTGGTTAAGCCAATAGGCACAAGGAACAGGGATACTTAACAGTGAGCCCTAGAATCCTACCCCATTAGAACATCACCAAATTCCATCTTTATTTTTAAACTGCTGAAAACCTGTTCATTTCATATATCTTTTAACATTTATTCTTGCGTTTTTATGAGTTTTTTTCTAGTGTTAAATAGTTCAATTATTTAAAAAATTATCCTGCTGCCTTATTTTATATTTTACAGTTACGACTATACACAGCTCCAGATTTAGAGCCTGGAAAATTTATTATAGGAGAACTGTATTTTTCCAAAGAAAGAAAAGGCTAAAAAAGATTTTTTTAAAATTGGGAACAACCCTCAAATAAGCAATCTTCTTGTATAAGCAGAGTTTCATATTTAAAAGAATTGCAAATGCCTTCTGAAAGCTGAAAAACTTGTCTGAACACCACAAAAGGAAAACCTACCACCAGCATTAGACTAAATCCACTATACATTCTGCTATTCCATAACCCCAATGGTCTGGAATCCACTGCACCTAGAAAGCAGCTCACAACACTAGTCAGCAATGACAGGCACAAACTGGTTAGCCACATTTCTGCCTGCCATTTCCCTTCTCCAAGAATGACGGCACTTCTCTGCACCCCAAAATAACATGACTGGATGAGCTCAGAGCCTGTAGAATGGTACAGAAAGAACCCAAGTAGTTTTACTTACTTTGAAGAAGAGGTAAAGGCCTAGGAGGGTACAACTAGCCACAATAGGAAAGCGGGCAGCGTCTCGGCTGGTAATCGTCTCTGGCATATCTGAAGCATTCTAGAGAACAAATTGGCCAGATTTTAGTCCATTAGCCTTAGGAAGAAGAAGAACGCAAGCTGAAGAGAAGTCTTCCTCTCGATTCCTACTGGAAGCAAAATCATTATGATGTAGGGCAGATATTTTATCCACTCACTCATATTGGCTTTTATAGTTCTCCAAAATGCTGTCTATTTGGGTGGCTCCCCATACTTAAGTCGCCAAAGGCAAATAAGTTTTCCCATGGAACAGACCACACAGAAATCTGGTCTGCTACACATACACTTTTGTAAAGTCTGGAAATCAAGTCCTATGAGGAACGACTTAGGGACATGGATATGTGTAGCTTGAAGAAGACTGACAGGTGAAATGAAAACCATCTTGGGATTATCTGAAGGGATGTTATTTAGAAGATGGAGCCAGCTTGTTTTCTGCTGCTCTAGAAACCAGAACATGAACCAATGCATTCAAATTAGAAGAAATAAGATTTCATCTAAACATTGGGAAGAATTTCTTGACTGTAGGAACTGTTCAGTAGTGAAATTAACTGCCTCATAGGGTGGTAGACTCCCCTTTTTTGGAGGTCTTTAAATGGGTTGGATGTGGCCGTGTATTCCTGCATGGCAGGGGATTGGACCAGATGGTCCTTGAGATCCCCTCCAGTTCTATGATTCTTTGTAAGCACAATGGTAAAACCCATTCCTCATTTTAACACTCAGCACTTTACTTACATTAGGCTTAAAAGTGGTCAATAGATACCTAAACCTGTCTTCAGGCAGTTAAACAGAGGAACTTTAGAAAAAAGAATCTGTCTTATTTTTCTTCTACATATGTGCAAAAAACAACTGAGGTCTAAGTAGGCTTGAAACCTCTATGGATTTGTCAGGGTGTCAAATTATACCACCACCAACACCACTACATTTCTGATCTTGCAAGAAATAGGCCTGTGGATTAATTTATGTCAGTGGACACAACACAGTTTGGTTGACACATTAACACCATAGCTTAATTATGCACTAACAGAAATCAGATTTTAGCCTTAAGAATGACTCCTGCCAATGTCAGTGCACAAATTCACATTCACTCACTCTGAGTGGGGAAAAAACTTTTCTCCTTCACAGTCCATGCAGCTAACACTATTTCATAAAGCAAAAGTCCAGAAAGCATAACCTATGCAAAATATGACTGGTATGAAAGTAGCAGGGCACCGGCCTCAGCACGCAGCTGGCCCCAACGTTCAGCACAAGACAGTTTTCAAGTGTGTACAGGAGGAGCCTGTTTCCCAATCTGGCCCGCTTGCCTACTAACACGTCAGTCATCTTCCTTCTGTTAGCACTCTCACCCTGCAAGACCTCCCCAAGGTGCAAGTGCAAGAAATGGGAGGGGGAAGCTTGTAGAAAAAAACAGGCTGAACCCACAGTATGAGCGTATCTGTTCCTTCAGCTTTTGCACACCCGTATTCCAGACAGAGCAGGGGCTGGGTGTGTGTATGACAGAGATCTTCAGTTGCAGAACTTTTTTTAAAAAACAGATGTTCTTATGTTACCTGTTAACCATCGTTTTAGGAAGCTGGGTGGCAGAGAGGCAGTCAATACTTTGAATGAAGGAATGAATGAATGAATAAACAAATAAATACACAAACAAAAACCATGAGAAGGCACAAGAGGCAGATGATTCCATTTCTGCCTGCACCAGGGTAGGGCAAAGCAGTTTAAGTGTGGGCCCAGCCAAAAGTCAGCAAGAGATGGGGGCAAGCAATGAGGAAAGGTGTTCTGGACATGCCCAGGAATGAAAATGACACATTAGACGGGGCAGCAAAGTGCTCCGCACATAGAAAGAATTTATAGAATGGAAAGGCAGTTATAGAAGGACAAAGAGAGAGAGAGAGAGAGATCAGATGGAGGGGGGCAGATAACTGCTGCATATATGAAGTGGAGGAGAGGAAAGAAAGACCACTAGGCCCTAAAGGTAATTAAGAATTCCGTGAAAGAGACGCCTCTCCCGCTCTTGCCTTTTTCCCCCATGTTGCCGTGTTCAAAGTTAGCCTGCGCTTGAACCACGAGGTTCCACTCCACTGTCACGCCTGTTGACAGAGCCATCCCCCACCGCTCCGGTTTTTGCCGTTTCTCCTCTCTCCTCCTCAACATACTCTGGACCAGGGGCCACCAGCGTGTCTTGTCGCGGGGAGTTCCGCCGGTTACCCAGCGACGGAGAGACGCTGGGGCGCGAGTGGGCCGGGTTTTCCCCCCTCCCCCCTCCCCCCGGGGGCCGGCCTGCCTGCCTGCCTTCCCCCTCGCCTCCTCCCCCCCCCGGGGCCGCCCCGCGACCCTCACCCACCTTCCCTTTGGCGCAGGTGACGGAGCGCAGCGCCCCGAAGAAAATGGGCAGGAGCGCCATCAGCACCAAGCTGCCGTAGGCCAGCGCCATGCCCTCGGGGGTGGCGGGGGGCCGGGCCCCGGCCGAGGGGGCGTCTTCGGCCGCCCCGCTGCCGTTGTGCGCCTCGGCCTGCTCCATCGCCTCCGGTCCCCAACGCAGTCCGCACTTCCGGCCCGGCGGCACCAGCAGCCTCGCCAGCACCCAGGGACACGTTCCCTTAAGAGCCGGAAGTGCGTTGCGGCGCCTGCGCGGCCGGCCGGCCGGCGCTACGGCCCCGCCCCCTAGATACCGCGACGGGCCTCCGTTGCTAAGGACCCGTCACGCAGGCCCGCATCCCCCGCAAAACGATGCTGAAAAAGGGGAGTGCGGGGACGGAGGGGGCGGCAGCTCCCGGACCCCACGCTGGCCGGGGCCTCCTGGGAGTTGTAGCCCCCAAAAGGAACTTTCCCAAGCTCTGCCCTGCAAACCGCCCTCTTCCCACTTACTGAACTGTGACATTAAAACGAGAAAAACTGTGTGTTTATATTATCCAATGCGTTTCAGCCCATTGTACACTCTGAGACCTTCCTAGGGACAAAGAATAAAGCAGAAAATCCAAAAGACTATAATGCATCATAAGCACTGTTACTGTCTTTTATATTTTCTCTTCTTTTAGATTTATTTTTATACTATTCATCACCATCATAAAACTTACAGGTTTTAAAAATTTTAGAAAGGAGTAGAAAGAGCAAAGAATCAAGGTCAATGATCCCAACTATATACAAATACATAAAAAAGAATAAAATAGAACTTCCTCCTGTTATTGTCATTTATATTTACATATTGTGAAATTGTATATTTTTGTTGTATCCGTTGGTTCCTAAAGAAGGACCCAGAGCACACAGTGCACTGAAACAAAATGATACAATTACACTCACTCTTTTCTAGGAGTTTGAGACTTTTTCTCCTTTTTATTTTATTTATTGGTGCATTTTTGTTCAGTTTTTCCCATCACTGCTGTGCATCTCATTTTCTTATGTTTATCCTAGTTCTCCTGAGGAACAGGGAGTCCTCATTTTAAACAGGGTTGCATAAATCTCAGTTACAGAGAAGGGATAGTTACAGACCTCTTGCTATTATTATTATTAGTAGTAGTAGTAGTATTATCATTGCTACTATACTTCTGTTCTGTCTTTTCGCCAGCCGGGACTCAAGGCATTTTACAAAAGATAAAACAGATACAGCTTAAAGAGCCTGCATCATTCAAAAGTTTACAATATAATCAAATTATCTACATAATTAAAAGTAGTTAAAAGTGTGATTATTAGAAACAAAACAACAGGTGCAAACAATGTCGCACAGTACGAAAGGCCTTTATAGCCTTTGGCCGCCACTGTGATTTAATTTTGCAGGTTGCTGAAATTCTTTATCTACATATGCAAAGGGATCTTGCAGCACCTTTGAGACAAACCAGGAGAAAGAAGTCGGTAGCATAAGCTTTTATAGATTCAAATCTGCTCCATCAGATGCGCGGTGTAAAGTGCTGAGGAGCAGACCTTTATGAGCAGGCTGTATGTGTGAATAGCAATGGAAATGTAAAACTTGTGGGTATTGTGAGAAATAGCCGAAAAGACTCGTAAAACAATTTAGCACAGGATCGGCTGAAGCATTAATATTTATTTAAAAGTACGTTTCTGCAGAAGCGGGTGCTCCGCAGAGGGAAGGACACCCCCAGTACTGAATACCTCATATTTTATCCCCTGTCCCCGTCGCAGGTTTTCCCTCCCCGGGGATCCCATTGGATAGGACCCCAAAGGTTACAACCTAACAGGATCGCCTAAGAAGTTTCATTTCCCCTTCCCCATATTTACAGTATGAGCGATCATGCACTGGTCATGCATTTCCCTCGCGCATCCTTAATTCTCATTAGCAGTTTCAAAATGCCCCTGACAGTTTCTAACCACCCCTTTCCTAAACAATGCCAGCCTTCTTTCTTGTATTCCTTATCGACTAGTTTACTCCTTACAGTTGTCGGTCAGACTGTCTTATCAGTCTGGTTCTACACCTGGAGATTCAAGGCCAAGAAGCCTCCTTCTCTTCTGTGGCCAATTTCAGAAAGCTGTTTCTTAGACTTAGTGTACGACAGAAACTAAAAAAAATAAAATATACTGAAATATAAGTGTAAATAGATCCAGAATATGTGTTATACATATAAGCTAACATATTTGCTTCTAACACATGTTATTAATACTGTATATCCAGTGCAGAAGCTAAAACAGATTTCACTTCTCTCAGGCACGGCGGGAAGATGTTGCCTAAAGGCAAGGTGAGTAGATGGCTATATAAATGGTGGAGGGAGTGATGGGGATGCAGCGTAGTGCTGGCTGGGAACCAGCGATGACGTGGAATAACCTGGCCAAGAGAACCTCCGTGAGCTATACGGTATTAGACATTATCTATACCTGTCTTTCATAGTCTGTGTTGTACTATGAGGACTATTCTTTGCACAGTTTTGGTCAGTCTCAAAAAGGATATCTTGGAGGTAAAAAATCAGAAAAACTGAAATAAGCCAGGAGCTGAAGCATCACCTCTGTGAGGACTTTTTATATTAGGGATAAGTGGGAAAGCGAACTGATAAAGGTGTTGTTAAATTGTCTACGGTGTGGATGAAGTGGGTAGAGAGTTTTCAAGGATGTAGCCGTGTTAGTCTGTTTCAGCACAAGCAATAAAACGGGGGCAAAGGAGGGATGTAGAAGCACCTTTGAGACTTAACTGGTATCTTACGGCATAAGTGACAGGCCATTTCCGCACGAGACTGTTACAGCGCTACGATTCCACTTTCAACATCCTATGGAATCCTGGGGTTTGCAGTTTTGGGAGGGGCCAGTTGGCCCCTCCCGAAACTGCAAACCCCAGGATTCCATAGGATGTTGCAAGTGGAATCGTAGCGCTGTAACAGTCTCGTGCGGAAATGGCCCCAGATGAACCTTTGGTCTCACCCAGCAACGGAGTTTGTGATTTCATGCACAGAGCAAGCAAAAACTTTCACTGCAATAAATGCGTTAAGCTCTAAACTTCCAGAAGAGTCTTTATTGGAAAAACTCTTAGTCATTCCTCCTGTTGAGCACAAAAGGGACTGGCACTTCTCCGTTTTTCACCTGATCGACTATGTCAAAAGTGGAAGGAAAAGTTTAGTTTTTGAAATATAGCTCCTAGTTTATACAGCTCTTGCAAGATTCTGGGTATTACAGACCCAAAAAGTAAGTGTCCAAGCTCAGTTCTGTGTTTGGTGTTCAGAAGAGTTTTTGATTCAGGTGCTGAAAATTTAGACCAAATTCCAAGCACCAGAGGATTATGGCTATGTTTTTCTCTGTCCAGCCCATTTTATTTGTCCTTCTCTTGTGGAGTTGGCCCTTGTGTTGCTCAGCTTGGCTCAGAAGCCTTCAGATGAGAGAAGAGAAAGTGGAAAAATAGTTAAAGAAGAAAATTCATTAGTTTGGGCAGGGTTTTCTCCTCCCCACTGTCCTTGAGTGTCAGTTTTCTTACTCTCCAACTGTCCCAGTTTGGCAGGGACAGCCCTCATTAATTCTCTGCCATTCTACCTTCTCAGCTGTTTTTAAAATGTCCTGGTTTCTCTTTCCTCCTCCCACCTACCTCATCTTATTTAAATCGCTGCAAAGTGGGTTCAAAGTGCCAAAGTAGTTTATACTCAATTAAAAGCAGTTTTTACCAAGGGAGAGCAGAGGAGGAGAAGCCAAGTTGTACGCTTCCCAGTAAACTCATTTGCCCCCCCCCCCCCTTTAAAGCTTTGTTAAACTCAGTACATAAATTGCAGGGTTTGTCTCCTCAAAAGAGCTCTTTTGTGTGTTCTTCTTCATTATAATGTTTGTCTGATGTTGCTCAGCCATATGTGTCCTAGTTTTGGAGGGAATGAGTTTGCACATCTAGGGCTTGTAATGCCATTGTTTGTTTGAGAGACCCATTCATTTGTAGCTGGTGAGGAACTACTCCAGCCCACCCGGGCGAGTCAAGTGACAGCTGAGAAGCAGAGAGTACAACACTGAGCATATGAAAAGGCTCATTTGCCAAGCTATGTCTCTTCCATTGCCAGTTGCCAGAGAAATCTCTATTAATCCAACATCCTATCTGTAACCATGCCAGCGCTCAGAAAAGTTTTTTTTAATTTTGAGTGGCCATACTGTCTTGGGGATTTGGAGAATTGTAATTCAAGTATAAATGTTCCAACTGTACATAAATTAATTTTTTTCAACCTCTACAGTGACAGCCACCTGCCTCGGCTAGTTCCACAAGCAGGGCCTGAAGTCACCAGGCTACTTCTGTGACTTTCTGCAAGATTTTTGTTGATATTTGTTTCTACAAGATAGCAGACCACTCTCTTGACCTCCCACTGGAGCTAAGGCAAGTTCTCCAGCCAGACAGAAAGCTCGTTCACTTCGAGAAAATCTGTTGCATGTAATAAGAGTGCATAGTATTTCGGATTTTGGTATGGTTGTGAAAGTTGGATGGAAGAAAATCAACTCATTTGAAATGTGCTGGAGGAGCGTTCTATCAATATCATGGACTGCCAAAAAGACAAATAAACGGGACTAAGAACAAATTAAACCTAGAAGGCTAAAGTGTTTAAACTGAGGCTGTCATAGGACATATCATGACATTACAACTTTTTGCAGGAGAGAATAATGCTTGATAAAGTAGAAGGCGATAGGAAAAAAAAAAAGGGAAGACCATATTACACATGGACTGATTCATTCAAGGAAACCAGAACTGTGCTGAGTGTGCAAGACCTGAAAAAGATTTGGATGAGCAGGGATCTTGGGGTTCTCTCATTCCCAGCTGAACCTTTCTGTACTACACTGTTATAGTGCTATTATTCCACTTTCAACATCCTATGGAATCCTGAGCTTTGCAGTTCAGGGAGGGGCACCTTTGGCCTCAGTAAACTACAAACCCCGGAATTCCACAGGATGTTGAAAGTGGAATAATAGCACATGACTAACACTGGCCATTTCCACACTGGGCTGTTATTGTGCTATTACTCCACTTTCAACGTCCTATGGAATCCTGAGGTTTGCAGTTTAGGGAAAGGCTGGCTGGCCCCTCCCTGAACTGCAAACCCCAGGATTCCATAGGACATTGAAAGTGGAATAATAGCACGATAACAGCCCAGTGCGGAAATGGTCACTGTTAACAAAAGCAGGGCGTGAGTGGGTACCATGGCTGTTGAGTACCATGGCCACTAGAGGGCAGCACAAACCCATGGCATGGACTGGCCCACCCGGGTGTCAGGGATGCCCTTCCCAAAAAAAACCAGCCTCTGGCCCCTTTCTGGAGGATACATGCACGTCTTTATTTTCTTCTTTATGCAAAGCAAGGCTGATACTGTTTTTCCTTTTTTTCTGGTATTTTAATTTTAAGAACAGTTCACCACTTTTCTAGCCTTGCACAACACAGGTGGGAAAATAAAAATATGGGTGGGCTTAGGAGGTCCAGTGTGCCTAAATAACCTAAAGGCACCAGATCCCCTTTGATCTTGGAAACTAAGCAGCATCAGCCCTGGTTAGTACTTGGATGGGAGATTGCTAACGAAGACCAGGTGCTATAGGCTATGTCTCAGGAGAAGGAACTGGCAGAACTACCGCTGAGTATCCCTTGCATAAGAAAACCCTGCAAAATTCATGGGTTGCCATAAATCCACAGGCAACTTGAAGTCACGTACAACAACAGAATCATGGCCCGTGGTGTTTAATGCATGCATAAGTCCTGTTGCTGTTATCTTTATTTGTATCCTGCTTTTTTCCCAGGTCGGGACTCAAAGCGGCGTAACATTTAAAAAGACGTAGTTAAAAACTGATAAAATGCAAAAGTTAAGACGTAAGTCCTACAGAAGCGACTGGACAATTTTGTCTGTTACAGAACAGCCGCCATCAGTTCCAAGTTGTGGAAGGAGAGTTGCCCAGAGGGTGGCATTGCACATGGACGTACATGGTGCCTGCGTGTGTAAGAATGAATGTGGGGTATGAATGCACATGTCGTGTCCATTTGGCTGTGCATTCACTTGCCCATTTGGTGTCTGGTTCAATTGCACCGTGTTGCCATTCAATATACGGGCCACATAGCACAATTAAAGCATAATTACGCATGCAGAGATTTAAACTATGCAACCCCAATGGGGGATCTCAGCCAATATGTTTCATTTAGGAAACAGAGTAAGAGCAGGTCCACACCCTTATCAGATGCATTTATTTCCACCCCCTGTTCATTGAGACTCCCACCCATCGGAACTATTACCCTCTTTTCCACACCCATCCTTAGGGTTTCATGTTGTCCTGCTAGAGGTTTGACAGCTGCAGAGAAAAGATATATTAAACAGAGAAGGAAGGATAGAAGGAAGGTGAGAGAGTGTATGTTTAGCAGCAGATTGTGAAGATAACATATACCTGCGGTCACTGGAGGGAATGACCTGATGAATAATCAGCGCAGCATCTGTTAGCCCATCTCACACATTTTTTCTTTCTTTGGATTTGTACATAAATGGAATGGTTTCTGGCAGCCGGAAAATGAAAACCCACGGGGGTACAACACCTCATGGGAAGCTCTGTATGTGAAACTTCCCATAGTCTGACCAGTGTCAAAGATTTCTTTGCAAGCCCTCTTCCATCCCTTGCAATGCCAAAGTGCAAATAGGAAACAACAACATTAATGAAATGCAAAAATTTGACTGGAAGAACTTTCTGAAGATGGCATGACAATGCCACCCATCAACATGTAACATATCCACCAATATTTCACAGATGAAAACTGAGATGTGCGTGGCCAAGCAACATCGGAGTGTAGTTAGGATGGCAAAAACGTGTTAATGAGGAAGAACACACAAGCTAGGAGACGCTGCAGCAGGTTCCTTTTGCCTCAGAGCAAGGCCATTTCCACACTAGACTGTTTTAGTGCTATTATTCCACCTTCAACATCCTATAGCAGGGCTTTTCAAATGGTGCGTGTCGCTTGAAGTGTGTAGGTGTGTCACCTTTCTGGACTGAGAAAGACCCCTCTCACCTGAGCCATTCCCACTGCCACTGCTCTTGCTGGGGTCTTTCCTTGTCAAGGGCAAAGGCAGCAGGCCAGGATTGGGTAGGGGGCTGCCTTTCCGACTGCCGCCACCCTTGCCAGGGTCTTTCCTGGTAAGATGACGGCAGTGGGCCAGGATCGGGGGGGGGGGTGCCTTTCCCTATTCTAGGTATGCCTCTGGGTACTGTACATGCATAATTGGTTAGTTTAACCTCCGGTTTGCTAGTAAAACTGAATTACTGTGTCGCGAAATGATGCATGTCTAAAAGGTGTGTCACCAACATGAAAAGTTTGGAAAGCTCTGTCCCATAGAATCCTGGGGTTTGCAGTTTAGGGAGGCCCCCGCCCCCCCAAGGATTCCATAGGATGTTGAAAAGTGGAATAATAGCACTAGAACAGTCTAGTGCGGAAATGGCCCAAGATGCCACTCCTCTTCTCATTTCCCCCCTGCTAATTGGATGCAAACTCCTTTTACACTTTGGATTAGGTTTGCAGGAATGGAAGGAAGCCGAGGACAAAGAATTCAAGTGGGAGGAGAGAGGAACTGGGACATTTTAAAAACAGCCGAAAAAGTGGGACAACAGAGGATTAATTGGGACTGCTCTTGTCAAATCTGGACAGTTTTGTCCAGCCGGCCCCTCCCAAAACTGCAAACCCCAGGGTTCCGCAGGATGTTGAAAGTGGAATAATAGCGCTATAACAGTCTAGTGCGGAAATGGTTCTAGTTTTTGTAGATTCCTTAGCGCTGTTGTTTGCTCCTTACGTTTTATCATTATCCTGCTTAGTGTGTTTCTGTGTGCAGCTGAAACTGGCCAGACCTTGTAGAAAGCCACTTCAGGCAACCGGATTCCCACAAAATCCCATGCTCATGTGTTCTTGTTTCCATGCAGTTGCTTCTGAAAACACAAACCCAGCCTTTCTTTGCCATTTGCCTCTCTCTCTGGGACCTTCTTCTTTCCAGATCCAGCTGGGTGCCCCCAGTGAAACTGCCTTGTAAATGAAATCAAATGTTCCATGTAGCTGGAAAGAGGCCAAGGATCGCTGGAAAATTGGCTGGAATGTGTGTTTTCCTTTGGAATACCTCCTCCTTTTTCTAGCTCGCTGGCCGGCTGCCTGTGTGTGATGCTGTTTCCTACACAGCATCTCCCTAACTTCCAAGTGCCTTGTATTCTGGCCTCTCCATTACTCAGCAGTCTGTGGATCGGGGCCTCGTGTACTCATTTGATTGTTCACTGAATTTATCATTTTTTAAAAATGTGCTGATACCTAAGGCTAACTTTGACGTCGGTCCCGAGCTGCCACCATACAAGGGATCAGCAAATCTTGAAGTGATATTCAGGGAAGAGATAGTACCACGCTATTCTGCTTTGGTCGGACCCCACCTGGAATACCAGAACTGGTCCACTTCTGGGCACCACAATTCAAGTACGACATTGACAAGCTGGAACATGTCCAGAGGAGGGCAACCAAAATGGTAACAGGCTTGGAAATCATGGAGCCCTGCGAGGAGCAGCTCAGGGAGCCGGGTGTGTTTAGCCTGGAGAAGAGAAGGTTAAGAAGTGACACGATAGCAACGTTGAAATGCTGGAAGGGATGCCATATGGAAGATGGGGCAATCTTGTTTTCTGCCGTTCCGGAGACTAGGACACGGAACAATGGATTCAAACGACAGGAGAAGAGATTCCACGTAAACATTAGGAAGAACTTCTTGGCAGCAAGAGCACTTTGACGATGCTATACGCTGCCTGGAGTGTGTTGGAGTCTCCTTCTTTGGGAGCTTTTAAAAGAGGTTGGATGGCCCATAGTCTGACCAGTTTCAAAGATTTCATTGCAAGCCCTCTTCCATCCCTTGCAGTGCCAAAGTGCAAATAGGACGGCTATTTGATGGTGTCTTCCTGCCTGGCAGAAAGGGGTTGGACTGGACGGCTCTTGGGGTCTCTTCCAACTCTACAACTCCGTGATTCGACATGACCTCCTTGTCTTCATTTAAGTGTAGGACAAACCCTGTCAAATTGAACAAAACACCAATTCCGCTTCCCCTTGTGTCCAGCACCATGGCGCTTTGTGCACAGGAACAGCAAGCCTGCTGTGCGTTTTAGTCCAAACTTTTAAAAAGAGATCAAAGGTGTTGAATCTATTTGGGGATCAGGATCAGCACCTGGGGTAACAAATCTTCCAAAATTCAGACTTAGAACCGAGAATAGATTCGCCGTTCTTCTGACGTGGAAGCCATGAACCGCTTAACATATCTCGGACACTGACAAGAAGTCGGAGTTGAAGGTTGTGCAGAAACACTGGTGCGTGTCCATCACCACCACGGCCGGTTTATTTAGGTTTTATTATGTTTATATACTGGGAGTGATGGTTGAGCGAGGTGATCCTGTAACCGAATAGGCTGAAGTCTAGTTTTGCTGTGTGATTAGAAAGCTGATGTGGTTACTGTTGCTATGGGAGGAAGGAGACAAAAGAAGTCTGTGAGGCCATTTCCACACTAGACTGTTATAGTGCTATTATTCCACGTTCCACATCCCATGGAATCCTGGGATTCGCAGTTTAAGGAGGGGCCTTTGATTCTGAAAGGCCCCTCTCCTCATGGGCTGTCCACACTAGTCTGTTATAGTGCTATTATTCCACTTTCGACCTCCTATGGGATCCTGGGGTTTGCAGTTTAGGGAGGGGCCTTTGAGGCCCCTCCCTAAACTGCAAACCCCAGGATTCCATAGGAAGTTGAAAGTGGAATAATAGCGCTATAATAGGCTAGTGTGGAAATGGCTTCAAAATATTATTGGAAAACGCTACTACAATTCCCAGAATCCTCCAGCATACATGGATTGGGAGGTGGGGCCAACAGCTGGCCGTTAGCCATTCCATAATGAATCTGATTGGTCAGAGGTCCTGGCCAGGAGATTTAAAGAAAAAATCAGTTAGTGTCAGTTGCTGACAGTTGGGGGATTCAGATAAAAGGTTTTAAACTGAGGGAAACTGCGTTCAAGCAGAGCTTTGGAGAAGAGTTTTTTTCCCTCAGGTGTTATAAATAGTAACCAAGCACATGGTAGCAATTTAATTAGACTAAGTAGTTGAGCAATTCTAGCACAACAATTCAAAGCCCAGATAAGGAATCTCCCCACTGTTCTTTGTGACTCTAGTTCCCATCAGCCCCACCCAGCTGGCCCGATAATAGGGGAAAGTGGGGAGTCTCCTTCAAAGCAGATGGAGGATCAAGGTCACACCCAATTTAAAGCAGGACAGTGTGTTTCCTTGTGCAAATCGTCCTTATGCAAATCATGCAAGAAGCTAGTGAAATGCGGGCTGGACGGGGCTACTGTCAGGTGGATCGGTAACTGGTTGACTGACCGCACCCAAAGGGTGATCACGAACGGCTGCTTTTCATCCTGGAGCGAAGTGACTAGCCGGGTGCCACAGGGCTCTGTCCTGGGCCCAGGGCTGTTCAATATCTTCATCAACAACTTGGATGAAGGAGTAGAGGGCATGCTGATCAAATTTGCAGATGACACCAAATTGGGAGGGGTTGCTAATACGCCAGAGGACAGGATCAAAATTCAAAACGACCTGGACAGATTGGAGAGCTGGGCCAAGGCTAACAAAATGAAATTCAACAGAGAAAAGTGTAAGGTCCTACACTTAGGTAGAAAAAATGGAAGGCAGAAATATAGGATGGGGGACACGTGGCTGGATGGTAGTACGTGTGAAAGGGATCTAGGCGTCTCAATAGACCACAAGCTGAACATGAGCCAGTAGTGTGGTGCAGCAGCCAAGAAAGCCAATTTGATTCTTGGTTGCATCAGTAGGAGTGTGGTGTCCAGATCGAGGGAGGAAATGGTACCACTCTATTCTGCATTGGTTAGGCCTCATTTGGAATCCTGTGTCCAGTTCTGGGCACCTCAATTCAAGAAGGATATCAACAAGCTGGAACGTGTCCAGAGGAAGGCGACCAAAATGGTGAGGGGTCTGGAAGCCATGAAGCCCTATGAAGAATGGCTTAGGGAGCTGGGGATATTTAGTCTGCAGAAGAGAAGGTTAAGAGGGGACATGAGAGCCATGTTTAAATATTTGAAGGGATGTCATGTCGAGGAGGGAGTGGGCTTGTTTTCCGCTGCTCCAGAGACTAGGAGAAGGAGCAATGGATTCAAGCTGCGGGAAAGGAGGTTCCACCTGAACCTCAGGAAGAACTTCCTGATGGTCAGAGCAGTCTGGCAGTGGAATCTGCTGCTGCCTCCATGGAGTGTTGTGGAGTCTCCTTCTTTGGAGGTTTTTAAGCAGAGGCTGGATGGCCGTCTGTCAAAGGGAGTGCTTTGATGGGTGTTCCTGCATAGCAGGGGGTTGGACTGGATGGCCCCTGGG
Organism: Cyclura pinguis; assembly: GCA_030412105.1. Classification (NCBI taxonomy): domain Eukaryota; kingdom Metazoa; phylum Chordata; class Lepidosauria; order Squamata; family Iguanidae; genus Cyclura; species Cyclura pinguis. The sequence goes on from CM059602.1 coordinate 4,590,194, forward strand.
GTCTCTCCCAACTCTATGATTCTATGATTCCCTTGAGAGAAAAATGTTAACTTTGTTTCCAGTGGAAGTATCAATCTCAGGGCCTTTCCACACTACATTGTTATAGTGCTATTATTCCACTTTCAACATCCTGTGGAATTCTGGGTTTTGTAGTTTAGGGAGGCCAAAGAGCTCTTTGGCTGGGAATTCTAAAGGCCGTTCCCTAAACTGCAAACCCCAGGATTCCATAGAAGGTTGAAAGTGGAATAATAGCACTATAACAGTGTAGCGCACTGAGGAAAGGCCCTCATGGTAAGACCATAGAGTCATAGAACTACAGATCTCAAAGTGATCCCAAAGATCATCTAGTCCAACCCCTGCCAGTATAGGAATCCACAGTTAATGCCTTCCTGACAGGTGGCCATTGAACTTCTGTTTTTAGAAACCTCCAGGCTACTGGATTTATGAAAGATTATTGTTGTAGTGTGCTTTGGGGTCGTTTTTGACTTACGGTGCCCCTAAGGGAAACCTGTTGGGGGTTTTCTGGGGATGAGGGTGTATGACGTGCCCAAAGTCACCAAGAGTAGGAACTGAACTCTGGTCTCCAGGGTTGTAATTGAACACTAAGGCCATTTCCTCACTGGCATGTTATAGTGCTATGATTCCACTTGCAACATCCTATGGAATCCTGGGGTTTGCAGTTTTGGGAGGGGCCGGCTGGCCCCTCCCTAAACTGCGAACCCCAGGATTCCATAGGATGTTGCAAGTGGAATCATAGCACCATTAACAGGCCAGTGCAGAAATAGCCTAAGACCACTCCATCTTTCTAAAAGATATAGCTGGTTAATTTTGGGTGGCAGGGTTAATGGTTTGATAGTCAGGACATCGCTGTGTCCAACAGTCCTGCAGACCCAAATCCCAAAGTTTTAGAAGGGAAACAATAACATACAAAAAAAAAAAAATCCCTCTGGCTTTGCCACATTTGGCGGAGGGATATTCCACACTGTGTTGTTGTTTCCTCATAAAGGCAACCGACTACCATGTTGAATTGCTAGCCAGGAAGGCAAACTGACCATTTGCATGTGACCTCTAGAAAGCAAAATATTTGGCCATTTGGCATGGGCAAATATGTGCCCATTCCCGTACACTTGATTTTGCTGCTCGTAATTTGAAAGGTTGGTTCTCAGTCAAATGTGAGCTATTTTTGTGAAAAAGCACTGAGTTTTGAATTGGTTTCTGGCAACATGAAGGCTCTGTCTATTGTGATTTATTTCGCGTAGCTTGTTCGTGCACCCAGATTACAGTTCTTGCGTACAGATGATCTCAGTGACCAGTGGAACTCACCGAAATAAGGTATGGAGATGGCATTAGGTTCAATGTCAAGAGCTGAGAAGGGTAAATGAATAAATCAATGGATAGTAGCCTTGATGACAGCTAAATGATACCTCCAGCGTTAGGAGCAGAATACCTCTCTGCTAGGGAAAGTCTGGGAATGACCATTATTTCTTTGTTCTTCTCGTGAGCGTCCTAAAATATCTGCCTGGTTGCTATTATCCCCAGAACTCTGTTTAACTGAGGCTTATATACAGATGAGAGAGCAGTCCAAGCAACATTTGAGATTGCTTGCTAATCTGGTCCTGCCATGCCCAAAGATCATAACAGCGATAGCTTCCAGGTCAAATTTAATGTGTTCTTATTTGCTAGGGGAACATACTGAGTGCTCCCAACTGTTTTGATGGTTTTCCTTTAAGTTCTTATTTTGAGTTCACGTTATTATTTCCCCACTGCTCCAATACGAAGGGTGAAGATCAATATACCAATTTAATTTAAGTTCCTCATTTGTAGTCCTTTACACTGGTTCTGTCAGAGTTACCCCTGAACTCTTAAAAATAAAAAAAAAAAACACTTGAGTCAAGACCTAAAATATTAGGTCCACACGGACTGCCTTGAGTAGTCTATATGTTTGCAGGTGAGCTCTGAATCAGCCTGGAGAACTTTGGCTGAAAGGAATCCGCCCCCCTGCCAGCAAAAATGCAGTCAAAACCGCTTCTTACATGAGCAAAGAGAAGGACCCTTTAGTGTAAAAAAGGAGGGTTTTTTATAGATTTGGGATGGCAATGATCTCATAAAGCATACAGCACATGTGCAAGAATATTTGCTTTCCCGGGACTAAAATGCTAATACGTGGCTGATAATAAAGTAATTTCTGGTTAACAATCAATGATGAACCCTGAATCACAGATGTATTCGCTCAGCAGTGAAGTATAAGAAATATTGATACAGAGAGTGCTGGGAACTGATGCCGAGAACCCAGGCATTGACTTCACCAATTAACGTGAGCGTAAGTTTAAGTAGGACAAGGGGCTGGCACCAGGAACAACCTTTAAAGTCGACTAGAATTCAAAATGGAGGAACTTTAGTCAAACAAATGGAGAGAGGCAGAGGGATTCTTTAGCTTGGACACTGAAACAAGCAATCCCATCTGTGAACTGAACTGTCCAGGGTGCTGAATCTCTAGCAGCCCTGCAGAGTAGACCAAGGGAAAGCCAGGCGAGCCCTATCTTTTGTCTAAACTCTGTTATAGCTTACCAGTCAGCATTACCAGCTGGGGGTAATTTCAGACCCTTTTTTCCTCCATCCCAACTGCGACTGCCGTGGCCTTTGAGGGAGGGAGAGAAGAATACGTAGGCACGGCTCCGTCATTATGCTTTAAGTTCAGCAGCTGAGAAAAGACCCTCCTTCCACGTTCTGGCTGCCATTGTTCCGGCCTCTGAGGGAAAGAAGAACCAGTAAGCACAGCTCCAACAGCAGCCGAGGAAAGGCCCTTCTTCCATCCTAAACGCCGCTGCTGCGGCCTCAGAGGGAGAGAAGAACAGGTGTCACCCTGAATCCGGGGGTCCCCTGGGGGACACCTTGATTCGCTCCAAAAATGCAAAGATTGAGGAAATTAGTAGAGCACTGGCTATAGCAAAATGAGGGGTAACCCAGCAGGATCTTGTACCCAATTTTTACGGGGTCAGACCAAGCAAAAAGCCAGCCAAAGATTCAAAAGTAAGCTAAAAATGTGTTTTTATTGGGGGAATTCACTCATGCATGCACACAAGATACGTACAGTCAAGCATTCACGCAAGAGCTAACTGAAGGAGAAAGGGAGGAAAAATTATAGAGAGGCTGAGGGGTTTGGGAGGATTTATAATTACCAGTCCAGAAGAGTAGTGAAGAGCAGAAATGTGGTTTGGCTGAGGTGGGACCTAAGGACAGTTCTCATTCGGGAGCCAGACGGACAGAGTGCCGGGGAGACCTTCGAGAGACTGCCCTGGGCATCCTGAAATCAGGGGTATTTGTACCCTGAAAATAGCCTGTGGCAGTGAAGGTTCCAGATGCAAGACTAAGGGAACCTGTTGTGGACAATGGGGTCTGGAGTGGACTGATTGGTTTCAATGTCTTGGTTGAGAGCGGGTTTCTGCGCTCTCCGCAGTAGGGTATGCACCCAGTAGGCGTCCTGGGCACCTTATTGTTTTCCGATGTTGGCATTTGATAGGATTAGCTCAGAGCCAGTAAGTCAGGCTTTCTTGGCTAACGTTGGAGAACTTTGGACCTGGCCATGCTGGGGTCGTCTCTGACCTACTCCCAGCCAGTGTCCCCTTTCTTCCACATGGCCTTGCCAGCCAGAAGTATAATTTATATTTTATGCCAACACATCTGCTAATTAATATATTTTGCCAGTTAGACCATATCAAAATGTGGGGCTGCACAGCCTGGTAACCCAGGCAGGCAGAGCTTCATCGTGGCCATTTCCGCACTAGACTGTTAATAGCGCTACGATTCCACTTTCAACATCCTATGGAATCCTGGGGTTTGCAGTTTGCAGGAGGGGCTTCATTTTCTTCTGACAACAGTAGAATAGATAGAGCTATTGTATTTGTTCATGGGGTTTTTGTAACGTTTGTTAACTTTCACAGTTTTTAAAGTTAGCACTGTCATGGTGGAACACATTGCTGATGTAATTTACATTACTTACTTAATGAATAAAAAAAAAATTTAAAAAAAAGCAATGGTAAACCACTTACGTAAAGCACCATGTACACTGCTAGTGGCAAAGAAAGAAGAGAAGAAAGAAAGAAAGATAGGATGATGATGATGATGATGGTGATGATGATGATGATGATGATGACAATAATAATAATTTGAAAGTATCCTTTTAAGAGTAGAATCTATGCTTTTATTTTATTAGAATAGAATTCTATAAGAATAGAATCCTTCAACTCCACTTGCAATCCACATTGTGACTGCTGAATGTCTGAAATGGGTGCTGTCACAAGGCAACCCTTTCCCACATCCTTTGCACGGTTCCCCATTGCTAAAACGGAACGGTCACATCTTGTGTTTTTAGCATCCTCTGATGCGTTCAGCTGTTTTTCCCTTCCGAGTGTTCTCGTGACCCCATCCAAATTTTGAATGGAGACAGAACCCAGGAAAGGAGGGAGGGAAAGGGGGAGAGGGAGAGAGATTCTTTTAAACTTTGCCCTTAAAAAATAGCCTGACAATCTATTTTAAGGACCGTGAGGGGATGATTCATCATTCCACATTTCAAGCTAAGAGCACAGATAAAAGGCTCAAGGGAGCGTTGGTTCTAGGGTTTGTTTGTTTTTTCCCCCCAGAACCGATATGTTGCCTGCGGCACGCTCTCTCTTTCCGTTGGAGGGAATCCACCAATAGATTCTGCTGCGTGAAGTCCCACTAAAACCGACTGGGAGTTTCAAAAGAAACACCGTCCTCCTTTCCCAGTGGGACTAATTGGGAGAGGCCATGCCTTGCCCGCAGAAGGATCCAAGCCCAATCTGTAGCGTTTTCATTTTTTTTTTAAACTGCCAGAGCTCTCGGGCAGCCACTGCCAGTTGGCCTGGGAGACAGCTTTGTGCCAGTGGGACCCTGGGCAGGTTAATCGTGTATTTTCAAATGGGCTTTCCGAAGAACAGATCCGGAAGATGGTGCACCCTTGTCAATAATTTGTTAATCAAAGACGAGGTAGGGTAACGCGCGCACGCTTCAAGGGGAAAAAGTCTGCCCGCTAAGAGACAACATTTTGCAGGGAATAGCGCTTCTACGGACCCACGCCCCCAGCATTTCACTGAGGAAAATGGGAACGTATGTGACCAAGCAACATCAGAGCGTGGTCAAGATGGCAAAAAGTATTAATGAGAACACACAACCCGGATGTGTGTGCGGGAGGGCTGCAGCTGTTTGCTTTTGCCTGAGCGTACAGGGAAGGGAGAGCTTCTGCCCCCTCCTCTCCCACCTGCTGAGTGAATTGGTTGCAAACTCCTTTTGCAGTTTGAACTCGGTTTGCAGCCATGGAAGTAGGCTGAGGATAAAGGGGGAAAGTGGGAGGAGGAGCAAGAAACTGGGACATTTTACAAGCAGCCGAAAAAGGGGGATGACAGAGGATTAATCACAAATGGCCCTGGCTAACCAGGACAGTTGGGAGGACGTGCTTGGACAAAGTGCAGGATATAAACATTTTAATAATAAGTGAATAGTAAATAATTTTGCAACATGCATGTAACAAGCACTGCCTGAGGAAATTGCTGTCCTGGTTAGGGCAGTGGGGAGGGATTTACCCTGAGTATATGAGATATTCTCTGATTTTGGAAGCTAAACGTGGTTAGTCCTTGATGGAAAACCACCAGGGAACACCAAGGAAGGCTGGGAGAAACTCCTACCTGAAACTCTGGAGAGCCATGGCTGTCAGTCAGAGTTGACATTATTGGATCTGACTCAGGTCCTTTCCACACTAGACTGTTATAGTGTTATTATTCCACTTTCAACCTCCTATGGGATCCTGGGGTTTGCAGTTTAGGGAGGGGCCTTCAGAATTCCCAGCCAGAGAGCTCTTGGGTCTCAGGAAACTGCAAAGCCCAGAAATCCACAAGAGGTTGAAAGAGGTGGCCCCTCCCGAAACTGCAAACCCCAGGATTCCATAGGATGTTGAAAGTGGAATAATCGCACTATAAGAGTGTAGTGCGGAAACGGGCATGGTGCTGTAAATATATAGTGTGAATGGGACAATGCTAACCTGACTAGAACAAGGGTCGGACTTGTGATAAGGCAGCTTCCTATGTATTATGGCTGAGTGGAGACTTGAACCTGGATCTGCTTGAAATCTTGGCCAGCAATACTGAGCTAGAGAGATTCAGTACAAGGTTAGCACATTGTCTTTCTGTGCTCAGAGGAGGAGGAGGAGGATTTGAACTATGAAACAAGAGAAAAGGACTGAGCACAAAACAAAAGCATTTGACTTTTAATAGTGTGTAATGCTTCCGCTGCTTCTCCTGGGTGCCTTCTTATTTCCTTTACAGAAGCTTCTTTCTGTTCAGCCGAACGCGGAGGAACTTCTCTGTGTCCCACCACTTATTTTGTCCAGCAAGTTTCATGGAAAGAGGGCCTTCTCGGTGGCTGCTCCCAGGCTTTGGAACTTCCTCCCTAGGGAGGCCAGAATAGCCGCTTCCTTGCTCTCCCTGCATCCCTGCAGGTCAAAACATTTTTTCCCCCTTCTGACGCTTACCAACTGACCAGGGTTGTGAGTTCAAGGCTGTGCAGTTCTGTTTTTATGGTTCGTATACAGTCTTTTGAGCCAGCCAGAGACCGGGGTTCAAGTCCCTGCTCAGCCATGGAAACCCACTGGGTCACGTGGGTGTGTCACACACTCTCAGCCCGCACAAAATGCCCTGATAGTTTTGCCTTGCGGCTGTCATTAGTAAGAAACGACTTGAAGACACACAACAACAGCGTACTATTGCTGTCTTGTCCACGCTCTGATGTTGCTTGGCTCCCTGTGTCCTGGCTTCGATTCATGAAATCTTGGAGGGTGTTCCCTTCTGACAAAAACACCTGAGCCTTAGGTCCACTATACTTACCCATTCCTGTCCTAAATGAGCATTAGCATAGACTGGGGAACTACTGTGAAATTTTTAAAAGCCCAGGAGAAATCACAATAACACTGTGCAGTGAGTCTTGGCACTGAAGTTGCAGCGTGCATGTAGGACAGAGATGTGGGAAGATCAGCCAAAGCCTGTGTTCCGGATTTTGAGCAGGCCTCCATTCCAAGGTGGCTGTTAAGTGTGAAATTAAATATGCATGAATGTTGCCCAGGGCCAGTATTCTGTGACCTGTCAAGTCAACCACAGACCACCAACCATGCCTGGTGGTGACCTGCCAGCTGTTTGATACTCTCTCCAACCTCCTCTGAAGACATTGCAGTGTCACCTACTTTTGCAGTCTTAGGGAGGCAGCTAGAACAGGAGTTATAGCAAAAAGCATTGCAGGGGGTGCATTCAGGTCATCCAGACCTAATAAATTTATTGTAAACCAATAGATAGGCTAGTGTGTATTCCATAATCTCCAAACTAGGCCACTAAGCGCCCATTTCATCAGTCCAAGAAGCTTAGATCTTATCTAGAGAAAAGAAAACCTTGCTCCTTTCTTTTGCTAAATCCTTGTAAAATCTGACGCTGCCAACTTTGTCATTTTTTTGATTCTGGTTCTAAATCTCAGCTAAGCATCCTTGGACAGTTACTGCTTTGTTTTATGGGATATGCAAATCAATATAGATGTAGATCAGAGCTTTCCAAACTGTGTGTCATGACATGTTAGTGTGTCACCTGCAGTGTGTTGGTGTGTCACGTGAACACAAGGGGTGGAGGGGCTGCCTCTGCCACTGCCCCAGGCCAAGAAAGACCCCAGTGAAGGCAGCAGTCCAGGCTCGGGTAGAGACGCTGCCTCCACTTACTGAATTACTTACTGAATTACTGTGTCACAAAATGATGCGCGTCTAAAAAGTGTGTCACCAATATGGAAAGTTTGGAAAGCTCTGATATAGATAATGGACCCTGTAGGAGAAAGTACACGTCAGTGGGGAAACTTGCAGAAAAAACATACCCTCCAATATTTCACAGTTGAAAACCAGGACACCCATGGCCAAAGAACATCAGAGTGTGTTCCAGGATGGCAAAAGTTATTTGCGAGAAAAAACTTCCAAACTAGGAGAGACTGCAGCAGTTTGCTTTTGCCTGAGCCTACTGGGAAGGGCAAGATTCTACTTTTCCTTTCCCTCCACTGAGTTAATTGAGGCCAAACTACTTTTGCACTTTCAACTCAGTTTGTGCCAATGGAATTAAGCTAAGGGAGAGGGGAGAAAATGAGAGGCTGTCCTTGCCACATGGGGACAGCTCCGTCAAATGTTGGGCGGCATGGGATATGCATGCCTGCTATGTCTGTGCATTTGGGTGCACATTTGGATGTGTGTGCAGTTGCACAACTTTGCCACCCAACCGCACAGGTTGATAGCCTAATCATCATGTAATTTTGCACGTGGAGATTTGCGGTATACCATCCTGATGCTGGTTCTCTGCCAGTCGGTTAAGTGTGCTGGGAAGAATATTGGGACGATGTATTCCCCATGATCTAGAGCCCTAGAAGGTCTGGGTCTCTGCAGCCTGAACAGTGATGACACAGATTCATTGCAAAATAAAACTTGGTTTCTCAACAACCTAGAGAGTTGCTGCAATGTTTGTTGCTAAGTTTTGGGGGAGGTGTCTGACCATTTAGCTTGCCCCAGGCCAAGTGCCAACTCTCAGCAGCCTGGGTTATTTCTGTTCCTGCTTTAATATGATTTTATAGTGAGAATGTTTTATTAGCTACTTCTAAGAGCTATAAAATGGAACACAGGGCTCCTAAATGCAAGCGTAAATACCTACCTATGGAGAGGGCAGGGTGCCTTGAAAAGTGGCAAACCTGCTGGTGCGGACATACCTTTGCAGAAAATATGAGCCGCTCTGTGTGAGTATAGGGATGGGGAAAGGTAAATCTGTTAAGAGCCTCTGTGTGAGCCTCTGTGTGAGCAACAGGCTGGTAGAGAGCAGTTCTGTGTGAGCACAAAGCTGGCAACCCTCAACACCGAGAACTAACCTACTTGGCTGCAGCCAGGCCCAGGATTGGCTGTCTCTGGGCAGAGCTGCGTCGGCTGCCCTTTCATTTTTTCCTCGTTAGCCAAGCGAGATGGGCACCGATCTCCAAGTAGGCCAAATGCTGTGGCTAACAGGGACTGGGTCTGAACCAGCACAAGCCGGAACGGAAGGGTCTATTTGGACACAGACGGATGAGGGTTACACCATTCGGTTGCACGTGGGCTTGAACTGTCTGCTCCTGAGATGTTTCCCCCAGGCAGACCCCTTCCGAACAGAGCCCATAAAAACAAAAACAGGTGTACCTACGAGTGCCCAGGAAGAGTTCTTGCACATGCTCAAAGGACAACCAGGAGTAGGGTACAGACCCCAGTTCCGTATCCCTGCAGTGTGCCTTGCACAGGAGGAGAGCTGCCTGGATTGTGCCCGCACTGGCTTTGGGTCCTTCCAAGTGACTTGGAGGCTGCTGGTCCACACAAAGGAGCAAGGAGGATCATTTCCCAGCCTTCCTGAGGGGCACATCTGCTTGGCAACTGCCTGGGTTTCACCTCGAATTTCAAGGAGGCCTTTCTCAGAGGCCTTTTCCACACTAGCCTGTTCTAGCGCTCCGATTCCACTTTCAACATCCTATGGAATCCTGGGGTTTGCAGTTTCGGGAGGGGCCGGCCGGCCCCTCCCGAAACTGCAAACCCCAGGATTCCATAGGATGTTGAAAGTGGAATCGGAGCGCTAGAACAGGCTAGTGCGGAAAAGACCAGAGTCTCCAAGGGAAGCAGTAAGTGTTCAAAGCAAGGGGACATTCAGCTTCTCCCCAGAGCATTCCTCTTTGTTCTTGGATCCACTGGATCACCAGGTTCCAGATCATGGCCACGTTGACTGTGGGCTCTGGAAATGGTGGCCAGTGGCAACTTGTGGCTTCCACGTCAGTGAGTTGGTGAATCCACCTCAAGCTTTAATCTGAACCTGAAAGTTGGTATCCAAGGTGCTACTACTCTATTTTGAGGACAGGACTCAGCAACTTGGAGGGTTCCTTGAAAGTCCGAAGTAAAACAACCAGTAGATTCACTGCCTGCTGCTGTAAAGATGCTAGAATCATAGAAGCATAGAGCTGAAAGAGACCCCAGGGGCCATCCAGTCCAACCCCCTTCTGCCATGCAGGAACGCACCATCAAAGCATTCCCAACAGATGGCCATCCAGACTCTATTTAAAAACCTCCATAGAAGGAGGAGACTCCACCACACTCCACTGAGGCAGTGGATTCCAGTATCCAACTGCTCTTGTCCGCAGAAGGTTCTTCCCAGTGTTTACATGGAATCTCTTTTCTTGCAGTTTGAAGCCACTGCTCCCTGTCCTAGTCTCTGGAGCGGCAGAAAACAGGCTTGCTCCACATGTCGCCTCTTAACCTTCTCTGCTACAGGCTAAACATTCCCAGCTGCCTCAGAAGCTCCTCATAGAGCTTTATGGTTTCCCGGTCTTCAGCCATTTTGGTCACCCTTCTCAGGACACGTTCCAGCTTGTCCATATCCTTCCTGATCTGTGGTGCCCAGAACTGGACACTAGATTTCAGGGGGAGTCTGACCAAAGCGGAACAGAATGCTACTATCACTTTCCTTGACCTACACACTATAGTCTTATTGATGCATCCCAGAATCGGATTGGCTGTTTTAGCTGCTGCATCACACTGCTGATTCATGTACCAAAAGCACCTCTGCTAGGTTCTGCTTCAGTCTGAGTCACCTTCCAGGTGCCCACCCAAACCAGACTGCTGTCACCTTAGGAGTTTAGGAGGCACCATTCTCTCTTAATTGCCAGGTCACGGCAGAGGGCATCCTCCCACAACCCATGGCCCTCCAGAGGTGTTAGACAACAAACTCTGTGATCCCCAGGCAGCAGAGACTTATGGGAGATGGAGTGCTACACATCTGGAAGGCAAACCACTGGGGAAGGGTGGCTCAGGGAATCAAACAATGCTTCCTGCCAGAGACACTCTGCACATGGTCAGCAATTTTCTCATCATGCTCCAGAGCTTGCTGAAACTGAGCACACATATGCGCACATCAACCCCGCTGCCTATCTCAAAAGTCTCTCTGGGATGCCACCGCAAGGAAAATACGCCACCGATTTATTTAAAGGCGGAGTGTTGTGCCATCTAACCAGGGGGGAGAGGTGAACAACAGTGGGAGTTCGGGGAGCATTTGGGGACAACAAAAAACGGATCTTTGGCAGGCCTGGGTGCCGAAAACAGCTCGGGGGCCGTACAAGGCGCATAGGCCCGACTTTGGCAGCAAGATTGTTCTCAGTCGCTCTTCCAGCCGGTCACACTGGGTCCGGAGCCTTCTCCGTGCAAAGGCACGTGCTCTCGGCCCGTCCGCTCGCCCTGCTTTGCCCACGGAGTCTGCCGTTATCTCCCGCCTGACTTCCTTTGTGTCGGAGGCCCTGCATTTTTCTGAGCTGGATCTCACTCTTTCCACTCACCCCGCCACCTCTTGCCAACTTTCCATTAGGACGGCCGTTGCTCCGCTCTCTTCCTCCTCCTCCTCTCCTCCCCCCTTTTCGCCTCCCACTGCCGGATGAGAACATGAATTTTCCAGTTTTTCAGTGCCGGCGGGGGAACGTAGGGCCGGGGACGGGGAAAAGTAAAAAAGAAACCCACTCGGTCGTCTCTGGGACGGGAGGGTCTCAGACGTATCAGGCCAGCTAGATGTTCTTCCGATGGAGGAAGAGAAACCAGAGGGGCAGCGAGGGTGGAGGGGAGAGACGCAGTCAGGCTTCTCCTCCAACAATAACAAGAATCTGACAGTTTACAGAAATCTTAATCCTCACGGGGGACCAAGTGAGGCCGGGGTTGTCCCAGAGGGCCGGGCAGAAGTCCTAAATTTGGGCTCCCTTCTAGGCCAGAAGCAAGCTGCGAGATGGATCATACAGATGCCAGCAGCTACAATACAGTCAGGGCAGACCTAAGGCCAACCCTAGAAGGCTGTACCTGCAGGATCCAGGAGAATTCCAGGCCAGCCCGCCACTTTCCACTGGGCACGCGGATGATGGGACCCTGTGGTCTGACTTGACTTTGCGGCCATGTCTCTGGTGCTTCTGCAACTGCCAAAGGCGCTGAAGCCCAGCCAAAAAACCCTTGTGTTTTCATCTGAATCGAGCTTGAGTGCTCTGAGCTCAGATGGCTGCTTGGGAGGCACATCCTGCCATGGCTTCGACCATTTCCGCACAAGACTGTTACAGCGCTATGATTCCACTTTCAACCTCCTATGGAATCCTGGGGTTTGCAGTTTCGGGAGGGGCCGGATGGCCCCTCCCGAAACTGCAAACCCCAGGATTCCATAGGAGGTTGAAAGTGGAATCATTGCACTGTAATAGTCTTGTGCGGAAATGGTCAAAGCCATGGCAGCAGGTTCTGATGTCCATCTCAAGCTTTAACCTCCCCACCCCCAAAATGTCTGGAATCCCCCAGTTATATCCTGGCACCTGTGCGACTGTAAGAGCATGTGCAGAGTGCTGTTGCCATGCTTCACCACAGTTCATTCACCACCAGTGGACCCAAACCTCATCACAGTTCATTCAGCCCGGAAAAGTTAATAGCTTGGATCTCCCATTCTCTTTGGTGGATTCTGGGAGACGTAGTCCCAAAGCATTGCTTTGCCTGGTGCTGCGTGAAACAAAAGAAGCAAAGCTTGACTTGATTCCAGCTTAACGTTCCGTGGATACTGTTTGCCATAATTTGAATAAAATTAAGGCAATGCCCGGCTTTGACATCCTTCCTTTACAAACTTTTGAAAGAATGTGAATTTGCACATTCTCTATTGTGCATTCTCTATTATTTCTCTATTGTTCCTTGAGATTGTATTATTGTGCATTCTCTATTATTTCTCTATTGTTCCTTGAGATTGTATTATTGTGCATTCTCTATTATTTCTCTATTGTTCCTTGAGATTGTATTAGTGAACCAATTAATTAGTTTAAATCACAATTCTGAACGTGCGGCCTTTTGTCATTCATCGTTTCCCACTGGAGTTCTTCAGGGCAGACCAGTTTAAGGCCGTACCACAGATTAGAGCTGGGGAAGCTTGTAGTTTTGGACTCCAGCTCCCAGTATCCCCCCTCAACAGGCTGGACTGGGGATTCTGGGATCTGGAGTCCCCCAAAACCCGAACTTTTGGAAACGCTGGTCCAAACATCAGAAAGTCCTGTGGCCGTGTAGATAGGAAGACACACTGGACCGAGGGCTTGTTTTTGTGACTGGAGCGGGGGTGAAGAGAGAGCGTAGCTGGGATGTTGGCTCTGCTCCTCCCCGACAAGATTAATGCCTGCAAAATGCCTAAGCTTAGCCTCTCCTCCCCAGCTTGCCTCCTTAAACAATCCCGGCCGCCGCTCCCACCAGCGATGGAAACTTCTGACCCGACCGCGGGAAAGAGCCAATCCCCGAGCCGAGAAACCCGCCCTGGCGCCGGGCCCCGGCTTTCCGATTAGAGCCACCGGTTCCTCTCACCACAAGTGTCCCAGAGCGAAGGGTTTCAGGAAAAGGCGGGGGCGCAGGGCCGTGGAGTTCGGTTTCGTTTGGAGGACAGAGGCTCCCGGCGTCCATGTCACGTGGATGGCTTTATTTACAAATGTACAAGCTGTGCTGATGAGAAACAAACACGCAGATGTCGTCTTCTTTTAAAGGCAGCAGGTCCCCAGAGAAAAAACTGTCCCCCTCCCCCTGGTTGTGTGCACAGATGCCCCCGTTCAGCTAATTCCAGCCGGAAATGCTCTGCTTCAGATCCGCCTCGGCTGAGTCTCCGAGTCCCCTTGCCGCTGCTTCTCTGCCTGCCCAGCCCCAGCCTGAGAATCCACAAAGTCCCGCATCTCTTCCTTTGGTTCAGAACCAGGGATGGGCAAGTGGGGTCCACGGGAAACCTTCAGCCCTAAGTAGCACGTGGCTCGTGGGTGGCCCGTGGACCACAGTGGGCCACAGGTACGATGGGTGCTGCCCCAAAGGCTCCTGGCACAGCTCCCTAGGACCCTTGACGTCTTTCCAAACGCTACCTTTTTTCACACTCAAAATATCCACCTGCTGGGCCCTTTAAAGAAGCCATTTCTCCACATTTCCACCCTATCACCACTGCAGCGTATGTGCTTTTGCCCCGCAAATGCAAATTGATTAGATTTCTAAGCGCTCAAGGTTCCCAGCTATCCGGAGATAGTCTCTTGTCACTGGTCACCACAGATGAAGTAGCCCCTGAGGCCATTTCCACACTAGCCTGTTATAGTGCTATTATTCCACTTTCAACCTCCTATGGAATCCTGGGGTTTGCCATTTAGGAAGGGGCCTCCCTAAACTGCAAACCCCAGGATTCCACAGGAGGTTGAAAGTGGAATAATAGCACTATAAAAGTGTAGCATGGAAATGGCCTGAAAGCAGTGGATATTCTTTTTCTGGAGGTTTTTAAAAAGGGGTTGGATGTTCTTTGGCAATGAATTCCTGCACCTGGCAGAGGGGGCTGGATTATATGGGCCTTGGAATCTCTCCCAACTCGGATTCTATGACCAGTCAGTCCATCATTGGGCCTGGCCAACACAGCCCTGACAGAAACACAAGACGGGGAACACAAAACCAGCTTTCTCATATCCTGTTCCTATTTCTTCCTGATTGTCAGGGCTTTTCAGACTTTAATGGCTGCATAGCAGACAGAAACCCAGCAGGTACAGACTGCCGACTATATATAAAAAGAGAAGAACTCTTGCCTGTTGAACTTCAACCTGTCCTGCACAGGTACAGACAGCCTGCTGGAAACACCCAAACCTGCCTCACTTCTCCTGATGGTTCTCCATGGTTGATTCTTTGACTGCCACCAAAGTGCTTATCTCATGCAGCACTTAAAGGGGAGAAGGAAGAACCAGGAAGAGTCTTGTGCCATATTTCAGGACCTCCAGCTTTCATCCCAAACTATATTTTTTCTTTGTCTCCCACCAGCATTTACACACAAAGATGGATGCCCAAAAACATGCACTCACATGTGCCCCCAGAGGAGAGCTCGGAAAAGTTACTTTAGGGGATTACAACTCCCAGAATCCCCACCAGCTAGCATGTAGGATTCTGGGAGCTGTAGTCCCAAAAAAGTAACTCTCTCAAGTTTTGCCCCAGCTGCCCTCATTTGGTTCTAATCCTTAAACATACCGGAGGCACAGAAGGTACAACAGTGTTCCTCGTGACCTTGGGATTTGTATTATAAAGTTTTGCCATGTTTTAAGGAAAAAGAAGAAAGAACAGCAGGAGAACCATCACTGCCTCTACCTGATAAACTATAGAGTTTTTGGTATTTGGAAGCAGCAAGTTGGACGTACAATTCCTATCAGGGAACTCTCAGATAATTATAATACAAGTTGTAGCCCCATTTCAGATGGTACCCTTGCTCCACAGCGTTATTTAGTGTAACAGTTAATCCAGCCCTGCCAATGCCAACGTAAAACAGATGCTGCCAAGTGAAAAACATCATCCAAGCAGTCAGCAAGAGGTAAGTCCACTCTGGTACCAGCCTCAGGCCTTTGGACTCCCTGGAAGACCCTGCAGAGGCCAAGAGGGCAATCCAGAAGCATTTGAGTCCTGGAAAATTGGGAAAGATGGCACCCCGTGTCACGGACAAACGTGCCCCAATCGACCATTGGTGAGACTTACACAAAGGTCACTTTAATGCACCACCTTCCCAAGGATTCACAGGTGCTGGGTGGCAACTCTGCTGATCCAAGACCGGTTTTGGGGCCCCGCTTCAGCTCCGGAGACCTCCCCCATGTGCTGTGCCTCTCTTCTCGACTGCCCTCCGTGTGTCTCTACCACCAGGTCCTCTCCTAAGAGCCACCAGCAAAGAAGAGAGACTGCAAATCCCAAGGTAGATGCGGGAAGGAAGACCGAGGGCCGAGCCCCTTGGGACGAGGAGGAGGTGGAAAGGGACCTCTGAGCGCTCACAGCACCGAGAGGTCGTGGCAAGACTTGGAGCGCACCTTCAGGGCCACCTTCTTGTTGTTGCGGGCCACCAGCCGGTCCAGGAAGCGGCGCACTTTCTTGGTGAGGCTCTCTTTGCGCTTGTAGAGCGACATGCGCCGTTCGTTGGCTTCCTTGCTGTCCCGACGCAGCCGGATCTGCCGCACCACCCCCTCGAAGAGCTCCGTCACGTTGTGCTGGAGGGCAGCCGACGTCTCGATGAACTTGCAGTCGAAGACCACGGCGCAGGCCCGGCCCTCTGCCAGGGGGGAGAAAAGGACCCATCCGTTACCCAGGGAAGGAGAAAGCATGGCCCACAGGCTTCCAGGAGTCCCCTGAATGCATTTCTGTGGTTTCCAAAAGCCCTAAAATCCCCGCCACCACCATTTAATTGTTTTTGGTAATCACCCTCAAATGTACAGGAACCTCTTCCTGTAGCCATTCTTGTTGTTGTGTGTCTTTGAGTCATTTCCCTCTTCTGGCAACCCTAAGTCAAATCTATCATGGGGTTTTCTTGGCAAAATTTGTTCAAAGGTGGTGTGTCTTTGCCTTCCTCTGAGGCTGAGAGAGTATGGCCTTTTTTGCACGCAGTTTCTTTTGCGAGAGGGCCCCTTGAGCGTCGCGTAAATGGGAGCGGTGGTCCGTACGACGCACTCCCATTTACGCGACGCTCATGAGCCTAACGCGAACCGCGCACGCATTTTCTTATTTTTGGCTTCCAGCTGAAAATGCTGCGCAGTCGCGCAAGGCTCCCGGGGCCCACGCGCACTTACCTGCCCTGCGGTACGTCGTCCCAGGCGCGCCGGTCGCGCTTCCTCCCCCAGCGCAGCCTACAGCTCCCAGGCTGCACTGTGGAAGGAAGGGGTGGGGAGCTCGTGCAACCAGGAAGCCAGCTGCGGGATGAACGAGCAGCGAAGAGAGCGCCTCGCGCAAGAGCCTCCTTCCGCGAATGGCACCCCCCACCTCCGCAATAAGGTAACGTGCCGAAAGGGTCTATGACTTGCCCAAGGTCAACCAGTGAGTTTCCATGGCCAAGCAGGGATTCAAATCCTGGTCTCCAGGATCACAGCAATTAAAACAAGCAATTTCTCAAACTGGAACAGGTACCAAAAGGCCTGGAAACAATGTCCTATGAGCAGCAGCTTTGAGAGCTCGGTATGTTTACCCTGGAAAAGGGAAGGTTAAGAGGTGACATGATAGCCTTGTTTAAATACTTGAAAGGATGTCATATGGAGGATGGAGAAAGCTTGTTTTCTGCTGCTTTACAGACTAGGGTCCTTTCTGCACCTTACCTTCTTCCGGCGCTGGGGTGCAGGGATTGCGCGAGCAGCCTCTGGTCAGAGGCTCTCGCATCCGGGCTCCTTCGGCTCCACATGAGCTGCCTACTTGTGTGAGAGGCCCGCCTATTCCTTCCGCAGCGCAGCCTGGGACTTTCCCAGGCTGCGCTGGGGTAGGAAGTGTGACCGGTGCGGCGCCGGAGGCTCCGCACGCCAGGTAAGTGCGCGTGGGGCCGGGAGCAACGCGCAATTGTGCACCGTTTTCGGCTCCTAGCCAAAAATGAAAAGGTGTGCGATCGGCGCCTGCCGGCCCCTGGAGCATCGTGCGATTGTGAGTGCATCACGCAGATCGCTCCTCACCATCGCGCGACACTCCAGGCGCCCTTTCACATGGAAAACGCCACGCGAAAAGGGCCAACGACACAGAGCAACGGATTCAAACTGTGGGAACAGAGACTCACATGAGGGCACCTGTGGGTTTCCATGGCTAAGAAGGGATTCGAACCCAGGTCTCCTGGTGTCCTAGTCAATAACACCAACCATCTAACTGCCATTCACCATGTAAATCTGATGTAAATCTCCCCAAACATTCCACCAATCAGCATTCACGACAACATTCCATTCCCTCCCTCCTCCCGACATCACATCTTACATAGGCGTCCCCTGCTTTGCAACAGCTCATTTCTCCACGTTCTGCTCTTTCAACTGCTGCAAATTTTAGACACGTACCGTTCTTTAAAGAGCCAGCATGATGTCTGAGAGTTGGATTACAAGCCTGGAGACCAGGGTGTGAGTCCCATTCAGCCGTGGAAACCCACTGGGCACATCTTGGGTGAGTCACATGTTCTCAGCCCAAAAAAAACTCTGCGATTCGTTCACCTTAGGGTCCCCATAAGTCGGAAATGACTTGAAGGCACAGAACAACATAAGCATTCTTTCAATGCAGGGTGCATGCTTTCAACAGTTCTTGTGCTCTTGCCTTCTTCCTGTAGGGAATGTGAGGGAATTTCGGAGGCTCACCAAGCGAGCCTCCGAAATTCCCTCACGTTCCCTACAGGAAGAAGGCAAGAGCACAAGAACCGATGAAAGATTGGGTTCCAATCTCTGTGCTGGTCTATGACCATAACAAAGTTTCTATTCTATTCTGGGTTCCAATCTGTTGACCCAATTTCATTTTCTGACCATGCTCTCATCCCTAACCCGTCAGATAAGTGGAGGATGCGCATACTCTACCCAACCAATACATTAAACGACACTTCCCAATGCAAGTTCGTGAAGTCATAAACCCACTTAGCATAGCTCGCTCTCTAGGACAGGGGTGGAAAAAGTGTGACCTCCCAACTCCTAATCCTGTGGCCCCAAAGCCTCCACGGCAGTGCCCCCTCGCAACATTTTTCAGTCCACTTTTTGCCCCCTATTCCACCAAACTGCCCGAAATTTGCCCCCCTGCCCCACCAGCCAGCCAGCCACCAGGCCCTGCCAACAGCTTTCTTTCCCGTATAATCTGGATAAAAATGGGCTGCAGGAAGTGACATGATTATAGAATCCTGGAATTGGAAGAGACCACAGGAGCCATCAGATCCAACCTCCTCCTGCCCTGCAGGAAGACGCAATCCAAGCCCGCCTGACAGATGGCCCTCCAGCCTCTCTTTAAAAACCTCCAAAGACGGAGGAGACCCCACTCCACTCCACCGAGGCAGCAGTGAATTCCACTGCCAAACTGCTCTTACTGTCAGGAAGTTCTTCCTGATGTTTAGTGAAGTCTCTTTTCCTGTGGTTTGAATCCGCTGCTCCATGTCCTAGGCTCTGGAGCAGCAGAAATCAAGCTTACCCCATGTTCCATATGACATCCTTTTAAATATTTAAGCCTGGCTATCAGGTCACCTCTTAACCTTCTCTTCTCCAGGCTACCCAGTTCCCTAAACTGCTCTTCATA
Source organism: Cyclura pinguis (assembly GCA_030412105.1). Lineage (NCBI taxonomy): Eukaryota > Metazoa > Chordata > Lepidosauria > Squamata > Iguanidae > Cyclura > Cyclura pinguis. The sequence continues at coordinate 4,609,320 of CM059602.1, forward strand.
GGGCTTTATGATTTCCAGGCCTTTTACCATTTTAGTCACCCTCCTCTGGACACATTCCAGCTTGACTATCTCCTTTTTGAAATGTGGTATTACAGGACTGAATGGCATTACAGACTTATGATTAAGGCCTTTTCTGCACCCTACCTTTTCATGAAATCATCTGGTGGGGGCAGCAGCTCTGCTGGGAGGGGAGTGATGGGCAGTGATGTATTTAAGTCTTTTACTCCAAGTCTCAAGTCAAGTCTCAAGTCTCTATCTTCAGGTCTCAACTCAAGTCTCAAGTCCTTGCAAGATACTTTCGAGTCAAGTCTTGAGTCAGCTCTCAAGTCTGGGAGCCCACTTTATACCCCAACCTGTATTCCAGAATTTCTGGACAGAGTCAAAAGTCAGTTTTAACAATTTAAGTAGAGCCAGTCCTCTATTTTTGTCATTTTGCCATCTGCAGCTTCAGAAATGGAGAATAGGATCCTCCTGACTTCCCATTTGCAAAGCTGGGGGCTTCTTCAGAAGTGGGGAATAGGATCCTTCTTATTGCCCACTACTGAAGCTTCAAGAGCTTTAGAAGGAAGGATCTTTCCTCCTCAAGCCAATTGCCTAACACATTGCTGTTCCCTTGTGAGATAAACGCCCTGTGCTCTGGGCACGAGTCTTGCCTTCTGCTCTTAGGAAAAGTTTTAGAAAGCTCTTCCTACATGCAGCGGGGACAGGCTGCAGAGCAGACCCCAACCCCAGCTTAAGCCCATTGCCTAACCCGTTTCCTCTTCCCTCTGAGAAATGTGTCCACACTTTGGGCTTGAGAAAGATCGTCTTGTGACCCGTAAGTTGTACAGTTTCTGGATGGATGTGCTATGCTACTGAACCAAGGGCAGCGAGTCGGCCACTAAAAATACGCAAGTCTCGAGTCGAGTTGAGTCAGTGCGTAATTTTTGCTGGGTCAAGTCCGAGGCGAGTCATTGCAGTGACTTAAGTCTGACTTGAGTCTGAGTCTATCAACTTGAGTCTGCAGCACCGGTGATGGGAGCGCTCCCCTCCACAGCTGCTGGCTCGCTGCGCCTCTTCTTTGTGCAGCGCAGCCGGGTACTTACTTTCCCGGGGTGTGCTGGAGCAGGAAGCGTAGCCATTGTGCTTCTGTGGCATTTGCAAGACAAGTAAGTGTGGGATGGTGGCGCAATTGCAGGTCATTGATGGGGAAAACTTGTCCACGATTTAATCCACAGTTCCGCTGCCTGGGGACAGGAGGACGGGACCGTGACAATGTCATGTAGAAGCGTAGTCACAGTCCCGTCCCTCTCCTGTCTCCATTGTGGGATGGGAGAGTGCTGTGGAAAGACCCTAAGAGTCAGGTGGGGTCTGACCAAAGCAGAATCGAGCGGTAGTATTACTTCCCTTTATCTAGACACTATGCTCCTATTCATGCAGCCTAGAATCGCATTGGCCTTTAAAGCTGCTGCATCATACTGTTGACTCACGTTCAGCTTGTGGTCTACTAAGACTGCTAGATCCTTTTCACATGTACCGTGGTCAACCCTAGTGTCACTCATCCTATTTGCACCTTTAGTTCTTTTCTAGCCGAGTGCAGTATCTTACATTTCTCCCTCTTGAAATTCATTTTGCTACTGTTGTCGCAACCGAATATACCCGTGCAGCCCATGGTGGGATTACAAGGGCAAAAATCATTCCTGTCCCTGTGCAGCTGCCTATATCTAGGCCATTTCCGCACTAGCCTGTTATAGCGCGATGATTCCACTTTCAACATCCTCTGGAATGCTGCGGTTTGCAGTTTCGGGAGGGGCCGGCTGGCTATAACAGGCTAGCGCGGAAATGGCCCTAGTTGAGCAGCCTCAGCTGAGAAGCAGGACATCTCTGGTCGAAATCTGACTTTGAGTAGTTTTTCTCCACTTAGTGGCCTCAGGTGCGGTTATGTCTCTCTCAGTCTCAGCCCATCTATTACAATGGGGAGAGTAACAACGCCATATCCTTTGACTGTCCTAGTTAATCCTCTGTTGTCTCACTTTCTCAGCTGTTTTTAAAATGTGTCAGTTTTCCTCTCCTCCTTCCTCTTTCCCCTTTAATCCTTAGTTTACTTCAGTGCCTGGAGACTGTGGCCGTTTCTGCCCTAGCCTGTTATAGCACGATGATTCCACTTTCAACATCCTCTGGAATCCTGCGGTTTGCAGTTTCGGGAGGGGCCGGCCAGCTCCTCCCAAAACTGGAAACCCCAGGATTCCATAGGATGTTGAAAGTGGAGTCATCGCGCTATAACAGGCTAGTGCGGAAATGGCCTGTGTTCAAAGTGCAAAAGTAGTTTGCATTCAACATAGGAGCTCATCACACAAGGCAGGTAAATCACTATTACAGAGGGACAATAGCATCTTTGGTTGGGACTTACCACGTTATCTCCTTCCTCTTCTGTTGTTCTCCCAGTGGGAGACTGTTTGGAAAAATTTTCTTTTGTTAACACAACAAATCTGTCAATGACCTCCTTTCTAAAAGAACTGCTTTCCAAAGACCCTTTCCGCACCTTACCTTTTTGAGGAGGTGGGGGCGGCGCTCGCGTGAGAAGCCTTCGGAGGAAGGGTTTCGCGTCCCTGCTGCTTGGGCTCCGCAGCAGCTTCCTGGTCGCGTGAGCGCCCCACCCACGCCCCGGCTCTTCCTTCTGCAGTCCAGCCTGGGAGCTGTATGCTGCACCGAGGACAGGAAGTGCCACCGGCCCGGCTCCAGAGGCTCTGCAGGGCAGGTAAGTTCGCCCTAGGCCCCTGACCGGTGCGCAAGCGTGCACCATTTTCGACTAAAAGCCGAAAATAAAAAGGTGCGTATGTGCTGCACATGAGGCTCTTGAGCGTCGCGTAAATGGGAGTGTGTCATGCAGACCACTCCTCCCATTTACGAGACGCTCAAGGGGCCCTTTCGCTTAAGAAATGCCATGCGAAAAGGGCCAAAGTCTTCCCACCAGAGAACAACAGAAGAGGAATGACGTCCCAACCAAAGATACTATTACCCTGCTGTAATTGCTATTTATTTGCCTCATATGATAAGCTCCTCAGCAGGGGGAAGGAGAGGACAGGGGGGACCCTTTCCACACGGCATCTGCCATGCGAAAGGGCGCCTGGAGCGTCGCGCAATTGTGAGGAGCGATCTGCACAACGCACTCACAACTGCGTGATGCTCCAGGGACCGGCAGGCACCGATCACGCACCTTCTCATTTTCGGCCGGAAGCTGAAAATGGTGCACAATCGCGCATTGCTCCTGGGCCCCGCGTGCACTTACCTGGCGTGCGGAACCTCCAGAGCCGCGCCGGTTGTGCTTCCTGCCCCAGCGCAGCCTGGGAAACTCCCAGGCTGCGCTGCGGAAGGAAGAGGTGGGGCTCTCGCACGAGCAGGCAGCTCGTGCAGAGCTGAAGCAGCAGGGACGCGAGAGCCTCTCGCCAGAGGCTACTCGCGCAATCCCCACACCCCAGTGCTGGAAAAAGGTAAGGTGCGGAAAGGGCCAAGGGCAGAGTCTTGTCCTTCTCTGTAGACTCAAGCCACAGCCTCTCCCAGCCATTGCCATCGTTTGCCAGCCTGACCACATTGTGATGTTGCTTGGCCACAAGCGTCCTTGCTTTCATTTGTGAAATGCTGGCTGGTACTCAGCACTGGTCTACCTTGCTGGGTTGTTGTTGATAAAATTTCTTACCCACCTTCCACGGACACCTCCCGGCAGCGCACGAGGTCTGTCTTGTTCCCCACCAAGATGATGGGGATGTTCTCCGCCTGGCGTGTCCGCCGCAGCTGGATCCGCAGCTCCGATGCACTCTCAAAGCTCCCCCGGTCGGTGATGGAATAGACAATGACATAAGCATTGCCTACCTGCATGCAGTAATTGTGGAACCAGTTCTCCTCCTCCGGGACCTGCAGGGGAGAAGAGCTATTTACCAGGGCACCCAAAAGGAACCGCCATGACTTCAAACACTTACATTCAGGAAAATGAGCAAGAAAACAGTTGTGAGAAGACTGAGATTGTCTCAATGTCTTGAAATCCCCGCACATCTCATATAGTGCCTGGCAGAAGCATTTACGTTCCTCCCTTGACTTTTACACATTTTGCACTGGTACTACCTGGAACTGAAATGGATTCAACTTGGCACGGTTACCACCTGATGCACGCAAGATACTCTCAACACTATGAAGGTGCAAATTATTTTTTACTGCTACACAATAATTAAGTCAGCAAAACCCAACTGGCTTTTGTTGTTTGCACTTAGGGGAACAACCCGGCATCTGTGGCACAACTTGGGCCATTTCCGCACTAGATTGTTATAGTTCTATTATTCCACTTTCAACCTCCGATGGAATCCTGGGGTTTGCAGTTTAGGGAGGGGCCAGTAGGCCCCTCCCGAAACTGCAAACCCCAGGATTCCATCGGAGGTTGAAAGTGGAATAGTAGTGCTATAACAGTCTAGTGCAGAAATGTCTTTGGAAAAGTTCATTGTGGACGATAGCTCCCAGAATCCCTCATAACCGAGGCCAGCCATGGATTCTGGGATCTGCAGTCAAAAAGTAACATTTCTAAATTCTGCTCCACAGCTGCATCCAGCTTTAGTCACAGAAGCAGAAAATTCTGGAGAAACATACAGTTTCTGGAAGAAACCACAAGCCTCCTCTGGTCATTCTCATCCAAGGGCCCAGAGTAGTATTTCTCCAGACCAGGGGTGGGAAATGTGTCGCTCACTAGATGTTACCCAACTGCAACTTCCAGCATGTTTCACTATTGGCTCTGCTGGTTAGGACTGATGGGAGCTGCAGTCTAATAACATCTGGAGGGCCAGAAGGTGTTCACCTCTGTTTCAGAACTTGGCATCTTAACCGCAAAGGTACCGAGACTTTGCACTGGAAATTAAAAGGGGAAAGCTAGTTCAACTGTGGAAGAAAACTTAGTGCGGCAGGTGTGTAACTCAGTAGATCTTTGCATCTAATGAACTGGGAATTGTGAAAAGCTCGTGAAAGTTTATGCCAAAATAAAATCTGTCAAGTATTCAAAGTTATGTAGAGAAAAATCAGGCAGAGCAAGCTGTTTTGCAGGCAGTTTTAAAGCTGCATTGTAAGTAATATTTTGTTTTTGTATAAGTTTATTTGGCTTAAGAGGTGTTTTTAAAATTGAGATATTTTACATGCATTTTTACATAAGGTATATCGACGCATAAGTGATATAGCAAACTGTAACCTGTCTCCTGGTATAATTTTTGTTGTTTATGTACTGTCTCTTTTTCTTTTATTTTTTTTATAAGCCCCTGAAGAAGGCCATTAAATATTACTAGGCTGAGATACATTGGACAAATCAGAAGAATTAAATAATCTTTTCCAACACCCCGAAATTTTGTCTCTTCTCTCCATCTATTCTATCAGCTGTTTCCAGTCCTTTGTTGCTTCCTGATCATCCAACTGACACAGAAGTCATCAGCCAGTGCCAAGTTTGTTTAACACAGGCCATTTCCGCACTAGATTGTTATAATGCTATTATTCCACTTTCAACATCCTATGGAATCCTGGAGTTTGCAGTTTAGGGAGGGGCCTTTGAGGCCCCAGGATTCCATAGGGTGTTGAAAGTGGACTAATAGCGCTATAACAGTCTAGTGCAGAAATGGCCATAAATAGGAAGGCTTTAAAGGTAGGAAGCTTGCCAGTTCCAGTTTATACAGGGCCCTAGCAGACTGTTTGCACCACAACACAAAGTTGTATACACACAGAGGTTCCATTTAAAGTGAATGCCGGTTGAAGGAACTTCAGCTGAGATACCACATTGGCTTGTGTAGCATAAATCTCCACATGTGGAATTACACACTGATTCCAATACACAACCCTTGTGATGGATGGCAATGTGGTACTAGCAAATTCCCAGCTGCGTGCACAACAGCACTGCATTTGCAATCTTAAAATGAATGCTGATGCTCTGTATCAGAAAGCAATGTCCAGCTGGGAGCCAATGGGACTCCGGCCCATCACAAGTAGTTTTGCCTTCTGCTCCAGGCCAAGCCTTGGCCCAAGAGCAGAAAACTGAAACTGCAAAATGGCCAGGCTGTATCAAGATCAGGTTGTCCAGTTCTGGGCACCACAATTCAAGAAGGACATTGACAACTTGGAATGTGTCCAGAGAAGCATGACCAAAATGATGAAAGGCCAGGAAATCACGCGCTATGAGGAGCAGCTTAGCGAGCTGGGTAGGAGAAGAGAAAGTCAAGAGGTGACATTATAGTCATGTTTAAATATTGAAGAAATGCCAAATGGAGGATGGAGCAAGCTTATTTTCTGCTGCTCCAGAGACTAGGACAAGGAGCAATGGATTCAAGCTGCAGGAAAGGAGATTCCACTTGAACCTCAGGGAGAACTTTCTGATGGTCAGAGCTGTCTGGCAGTGGAATATGCTGCCTGGGAGTGTGGTGGAGCCTCCTTCTTTGGAGGTTTTCAAAGACAGGCTGGAAGGCCATCTGTCGGGAGTGCTTTGATGGTATCTTCCTACATGGCAGAATGGGGTTGGACTGGATGGCCTTTGGGGTCTCTTCCGACTCAGGATTCCATGACTGTATGATTCTAAGATAAAAAGTCAGTGGATGTGGTCCAGGGCGCATGGGAGAAAGAGAGTGCTGTCTCCAACTTTTGGGTGGCAGAAGCATATCTGAGCCACTCCACGCTGCCATTGACTCCACGCAGGGAAGTGCTGCTTCATTTCCACCTGGCTGAACTGGCCATTTGCAGATTAAAAGCTTTTCGCCTCCAGGCTGTGTTTGACACAGTCTCCCTGTTGATCTGACTGCAGCGGTAAGTTCCAGCCCTGGGAACTCTCCTCTGATCCACACAGAGGGCCTGTTCCGAGCAGGCAGACAAGCTGACAGGGAGCTCCCTCCAGCAGGGAGACCCAGAAAAAAGCCGGGGAGGCCAACAGAGAGGTAACGAAAGCCAGCTGAAACCCCTCGCGCACCTCCCAACATGCGCAAGGGGAATTTCATCCAGAGGTTAAGTTTAAGCCAGAGCTGAATGCTTGCTGTCCTAGGGCACCATTCCTGGGCCATTTCTGCACTAGACTGTTATAGCACTATCATTCCACTTTCAACATCCTATGGAATCCTGGGGTTTGCAGTTTCGGGAGGGGCCATCCGGCCCCTCCCGAAACTGCAAACCCCAGGATTCCATAGGATGTTGAAAGGGGAATAATAGCACAGTAACAGTCAAGTGCAGAATGGCCCTGGAAATATGGAGATAACTCCACTCAAAGATACCTCTGGAGTACGTTCTCCTTTACCTCTGAGTCCCAACTCTGGGAAGAAGGAAGGATGTACATATAGGGAGTAGCTGCTACTACTACTAGTAGAACTACAAACCACTCCCACCAACTTGCTGCTAAAATAAAGGGGTCCCAGAAGATTTGGCCCTTCCAGACTATTATGGCCACTTCCGCACTAGGCTGTTATAGCGCGATGATTGCACTTTCAACCCCCTATGGAATCCTGGGGTTTGCCGTTTCGGCCGGCCCCTCCCGAAACTGCAAACCCCAGGATTCCACAGGAGGTTGAAAGTGGAATCATAGCGCTATAACAGCCTAGTGTGGAAGTGGCCTATATATAATGATAGTGCTTTGATTCCACTTCTAACCTATGGAATCCTGGGCCAACGTCCAGTGGAATTCTGGAGTTTGCAGTTTAAGGAAGGATATTTAGAATTCTCTGCCAGAGAGCTCTAGTGCCTCTTCAATCCCATCGGAGGCAGCCAGGGAAAGTTAAAATGGAATCATAGTGCCCTCCTTGTGTAATGTGAAAGGGCCCGGCATCCTGCAAGGCAGACTTCCAACTTTTCCAATTAATATGTATACACTGCAAGACCAGCTGTTTTTAAACTATTACTTTGATTTACTTTCAACTCTAAACAGCTTACAATGGCTATTTTTTAAAATAAAATAAAATAAACTTAGCATAAACACAGCCTGCCAAAGGAGGATAAATCTAACAGCCACTTTTGAAAGGCTCAGCACAGTCAGGGAGTCACTAAGTTGGAAGGAACCCAAAGGACATGTAGTCCAACCCTGTGTGAGTGCTAGAAATCCACAGCAGAGGCATCCCCGGACAGGTTGCCCTCTAACCTCTGTTTAAAATCCTTCAGTGAAGGATGATCCGATGCACATTTATTTAGAAGTCAGTCCCATACAGCCTGCTGTCCTCAGCAGAACTAGCATTTGGGGCTGCAACAGAAAGACAGTATCTCAAATACCTCTCCTAAATGTGGATTCAGATCTGGAAAATAGTGCTTCAGTCGTACAGGGAGAAAAGTATGGTATGACTTAGGCCATTTCTGTACTACACTGTTATAGTGCTTTTATTCCTCTTTCCATGTCCTGGGATATGTAGTTTACTGAGGCCAAAGAGCTCTCTGGCTGGGAATTCTAAGGGCCCCCTTCCTAAACTGCAAATCCCAGAATTCCAAAGGATGCCGAAAGTGGAATAATAGCACTATAACAGTGTAATGCGGAAAAACAAACAAACAAAAATCCCAGACGGTGTTGGACTTCAGCTGCTATCAGCCTTCGCCACCGGCTGTGCCAGAGCTTGCGAAATGGACGTCTTGGTTTGAGGATACTGGGACTTGTGGTTTAAGAAGAGAAACTCTTCCAAACCCTGGGCTATGCTGGCTTGGCTGATGGGATCTTTAGTGTATCACCATTTGTGAAGAGGGGATTGACCGCTTCCCACTCCTTATGTAGGACTGATGAGTATTTGGCACTCTTGTTTCACTGCCTCAGTTCCTCTTTTATACAGCAGCCCTGTAAGGTAGGCCTGTGTGACTGCTGCAACACAGAATAACGCCATTTCCGCACTAGACTGTTATAGCGCTATTATTCCGCTTTCAACATCCTATGGAATCCTGGGGTTTGCGGTGGAACCGCAAACCCCAGGATTCCATAGGATGTTGAAAGCGGAATAATAGCGCTATAACAGTCTAGTGTGGAAATGGCCAAAGGTTCGATTCCCTGCTCAGCTGCAGAAACCCACTGGGTGACCTTGGGTGCATCACACACTCTCAGCCGCCAGAAAACCCTGTGACAGGGTTGCGTTAGGGTCGCCATAAGTCAGAAAAGACTTGAAGGCACAGAACAACAGTTGTCCACCCGGACTGGCAGCATCTCTCCAGGATCTCAGGCAGAAAAGGGGTCTTATTCGAAAACAAGTCGTTTATGAACAAATATGTTTTCAAACGCGGACTACTTGACCCCAAAAAGTGGTGGATTCTCCTCTGTTGAAGGTTTTCCACCAGAGCTTAGATGGGCATCTCTCAAGACCGCTTCAGAGCGGATGCCTCTAGGGGCAGAAGAGGGGTCTCTAGGTCAAGGGAAGTAACAGGACCACCCTATTTGGCTCTGGTCAGACCCCACCTGTAAACCTGTGTCCAGCTCTGGGCCCCACAGCTCAGGAAAGATATGATAGCCATGTTTAAATACTAAATATTGGAAGGGATGTCCTATGGAGGATGGAACAAGCCTGTTTTCTGCTGCTCCAGAGACTAGGACATGGAACAATGGCTTCGAACTTCAGGAGGAGAGATTCCAGCGAAACCTTAGGCAGAACTTCCTGAGGGTAAGAGCATTTCAACAGTGGAATACACTTCCCTGGAGTGTGGTGGAGTCTTCTCCTTTGGAGGTTTTTAAACAGAGGCTGGGTAGCCATCTGTTGCAAATGCTTTGATGGTGCCTTCCTGCATGGCAGAATGGGGCTGGACTGGAGGGCCCTTGGGGTCTCTTCCAACTCCACGGTGCTAGGATTCTGGATGGTCTTTGGGCTCCTTCCCAACCGCATGATAACCCGGCTTCTTCCTCCTGCCGCTCTGCCGCCACCACCCATGCCGGCCGGCCGCCTAATGGAATGTTTTGCATTTGTTCTGCATTGATCGCCCCCAACCCAACGCTTTCGAGCTAGAGACAGCGCGACAAATTTAAACCAATCAATTGGACGCTCGCTCGCAGAACGCAAGCGGTGCCCCCGAGCAAGAACGGTTGCCCGGGAGGATGGATGAATTGTCAGGCCAAATCAGACCCACGGCCCATCTCACCCAGCATTTTGCCTTCCCTTGTGGAGGCGAGCCGAACACCCCGAGGGAAAAGTCAGAAGCAGGACGTGGCACAGAGAGAGAGAGATCCATTCTCCCTTGATGTCTGTTGTGAAAAAAAACAACAACAGATCTCTTTTGAAATGACAGCGCTCGGGGAAAGTTACTTTTTTTGGAAAGTAACTTTCCCTGAGTTCTGATTCAACAAGACAAGGGCTAAAAACAGTAAGAGGGAAGTAAAGCCAATGGCCAGACTGGTGGGGAGATGCTGGATAGGGGATTTGGGGAGTTGTAGTCTACGGGGAGAGCCAGCGTAGAGCTTTGAGTGCTGGACTCAGACCCGGGGAGACCCGGGTCCAGATTCCCGCTTACTGGGTGACCTTGGGCAAGTCCCACTTTCTTCGCCTGGGAGGAAGGCAATTACAAATCTTTTCTGAATAAATCCCGGTCAGAAAATTCTAACTATATTTTTGGAGACAGCATGGTGTAGTGGTCTGAGGCCATTTCTGCACTACACTGTTACAGTGCTATTGTTCCAGCTTGTGGACCCTCCCGTAACTGCAAACCCCAGGATTCCATAGGATGTTGAAACTGCAATAATAGCACTATAACAGTGTAGTGTGGAAAGGCCCTGAGTGTGGAATGAGGACTCCAAGAGATCAAGGTTGAAATTCATGCTCAGGCATGGAAACTTGCTGCGTGACCTTGGCCAAGTCATAGGCCATTTCCACACTACGCTGTTATAGTGCTATGATTCCACTTTCAATCTCCCGTGGAATTCTGCGGTTCATAGTTTATTGAGGCCCAAGAGCTCCCTGGCTGAAAATTCTAAAGGCCCCTCCCTCAACCGCAAACCCCAGGATTCCATAGGATGCTGCAAGTGGAAACACAGCACTATAACAGTCTTGTGCGAATGCGTCTCCAGTCAGAGGAAATGATTCTGCTCTTCTAAGGGGCATGGAGCCTGGAACAGTTTTGTGGGGACTATAGCTTCCAGAAGCCAACCGCCAGCCTGACCATGCTGCCTTGAAAAATCCTAGGAGCCGCAGAAAAATAAAGAAGGAATGCTTCCAAACTCAACGGTATGACTCCATTCCTTCTTGCTGCCAAGGATGGGGAATGTACGGCTCTTCAAAACCTGTTGGACCGCAACGCCCGTTGCATTGAGTGGTCTGAGTGTCGGACTGGATCACTGGAAGACCACGGTGCGAACTCCTATTTGGCCGGGGAAAACCAATTGAGTGACCCTGGACAAGTCATATGTTCTCAGCCAGAGAGGAAAGTAAGAGCAAACCCACTCTGAACAAATTCTGTCAAGAAATCCTGTGAAACTTTCTGCTCCGGGTCACCGTAAGTCGGACACAAGTTGAAGGCACACATCATTCCCAGCTGGACTCAGCCCATTCTAAGGAATGTTGGAGTTGCAGTCCAAAGTCATCATCCCACGGTGGAAAGCACAATCTTTCCCACACCGTAAGCTCGCCAACCTGAGGGCGTGAACAAAACAGCGAGTGGCAAGGGAAGATTCTAAGGGGCAGACTGAAAAATGAAATGAATCTTCTCACAGCTTATGGGTGTGTGCACTGTTGACCCTCCACATTCACCAGGATTAGGGGCACAGGACCCCTGCAAATGTGGAAAAAACACCGACATCGAAAAGCGTGCGCGTGTCTGTGGGAAGAGAGCCAATGCAGGATGGGGATAGGGGGCACCCAGAGTCCAAACCAGGTCGCGGAAAGGAGAGGGAAATGGGTGGGTGGGCATAGGGGCCCAATATTTCCTCTCTCTTGCCCATCTCCTTCCTTGGGTGTGTGTGTGGGCGCATCGGGAGAGAGTTTATGGTGCTCAGAAATTGGGCTGTGAGCCATCCTTGGCTGGACGGACAGCAGCGGTGGAGCAAGAAGAGGACCAGAGGTGGGTTTTTAAACGGTTGCACGGCCTCATCAGAGCTGCCGAGAGGGGAAGGTTCCCCCAGAAAGTAAGTGCCTAAGGTCAGGGGTTGGAGAAACTCATAAATGATCAAATCTGAGAAAACAAAACCCACAAACACGGAGGGCTGGCTGGATTTCAGCCACAGTAGCTTTTCTCTTCCTGGCCAAAAAAAAGGAAACTTTTCAAAATCCTCCGCAGGTAGCTACGAAATCTACAGGATCCCTGTTTTCGTCAGTACAACGGACTATTTACGGGGAAAGAGGGCTATAGAGGGAACCGGCTTTTGTGGCTTTTAAATTCTTTTGCTCTTAATTCTACTGCCAGTTAAAATATATTTTAACTTGCATATGTTTTTATCTGTCTTGAGTCCCACGACCGAGGCCATTTTTGCACTAGGCTGTTATAGCGCTACGATTCCACTTGCAACATCCTATGGAATCCTGGGGTTTGCAGTTTCGGGAGGGGCCAGCCGGCCCCTCCCGAAACTGCAAACCCCAGGATTCCATAGGATGTTGCAAGTGGAATTGTAGCACAATAACAGCCTAGTGTGGAAATGGCCTGAGAGAGAGGCAGGACCCAACATTAACAAAATAATGGCCTACTCTCAGTTGGTTAGTCCCAACCAAAGCAGACTCACTGAATCTACTGCTAAATGGTGAGTCAATACATCAGTCACTTCAACAGGTTTGATGAGTTTACACTAGCAAGGACCAATAATAAGATTTAGGTGAACCATAACATCTCACGGAAGACAAAGAGGGAAAAATTATGAGACATGGAGACTTACATCCAGCTGCCCTGGACAAAGGAAACAACTGTGGGTGAGCAAAGCTCTGGGATCAGTTCCAAACGGAGTGACAAAGCAATTCCAGATGGACTGACCAAAAGCCCGGAAACCGTGAAGCCCTATGAAGCGGCTGAGGACGCCGGGGATGTTTAGCTTGGAGAAGAGAAGCTTAAGAGGGGACACGATCGCCATGTTTATATATTTGAAGGGATGTCATACGGAAGATGACGCAAGCCTGGTTTCCGGTTCTGCAAGGACAGACACGGAGCAATGGCTTCAAACTAGAGGAAAAGAGATTTCATCTGAACATTAGGAAGAGCTTCCTGATGGTAAAACAGTTCTACAGTGGAATCAACGGCTGCCTGGAAGTGTGGCGGAGTCTCCCTTTTTGGAGGTTTTTAAACAGAGGCTGGATGACCATCTATTGGGAACACTTTGATAGTGTCTTCCTTCTGCATGGCAGAAGGGGGTTGGAGTGGAGGGCCCTCGGGGTCTCTTCCAACTCTAGGATTCTAGGAGTCTACGGCGACAGATAGGATCACAACGGCACCATTACAAAAAATGACGCTGCTCGGAACGTGCCACATTGTCCCACAAGACCTCCCTGATTCCTAGAGTCTTGGACAGAATGTGGGTCACGGATGGTCAGTAACTCCAGCCAGCAACACCTGATCAACTGTGAAACCGAGATATCTTATCTTCCCAGTGACAACTGGTGTTGCAGCAGCACTGTGGGATCCCGAGGGAAGACCACCGAACCCGCCACCTACTCGCTTATCCGTCTCCCAGGTGTCCATCACCATCAGCGTGGTCTCCTCGCCATCCACGGACAAGGTACGCTCGTAGGCGTCCTCTGAAAAGAGACAGAGAGTAGCCAGGGTCAGCTATGAGTAAGGGCACCCCTTCCGTCCCGGCTGGGGAATTCTGGGAGCTGCGATCCAAAATAAGCAACTGCCTCTGGGAAGATCACAAACAGGCTGAGAAACAGACAACGGTTGCTAGTTGTCCCTAGGATCTACGTGCATTGACAATACAAATAAGACTTCTTATTAGTTTTCCACACTAAATTTTATTTCAAGGGTTGTGGCTCCTTCTCCCAAAGAATCTTGGGAATTGTAGTTTCATACAGAGGCTGAACATTCTACTGGGCTAACATCAAACCAAACAGTTGCAAGTGCCTTAGTTTCTCCTACTGAACTGACAACCTAGGTGACAAGGCCAAGCACTGTTTCATCCTACACAATTATAGCCCTTTGATACTACTTTATAACTGCCTCCCATGGAATCTTGGGATTTGTAGTTTGGTGAGGGAGCAGAGCTATCTGGCGAAGAATTCTAAATACCTCGTTAAACTACAAACCCCAGGATTCTGTCAGATGGAATGACAGCAGCTAAAGTGGTACCAAAGTGCTATAACTGTGGCCGTTTCTGCCCTACGCTTCGGATTTGCGCACAAGGCTGTTATAGCGCTATGATTCCACTTTCAAGATTCTCTGGAATCCTGGGGTTTGCAGTTGAGGGAGGGGCCTTGAGAATCCTCAGCCAGAGAGCTCTCTGTCCTCAGGAAACTACAAAGCCCAGGATTCCCCAGGAGGTTGAAAGTGAAGTAACAGACTAGAACAGTGTAGGGCAAAAAGGCTCTGAGCCTGGCAGATGGAGTTCCTTATCCCTGCCTCTCTAAGGGATGAGACTGCCAGATCGCCTTGCTGAGCCAGGCTGGGTTTGCCTTGGCACCTCCGGGTGAGAAAGGGAGGAATCTCAGGGTGAGGAAGCCGCCTTAAAATCATATGTATGTTTTTGCTTCATGTGATAGATTGGTATTTTTTTACCTGAATGCAATTCTCCCTGCAATGATAGTGCTATAACAGTCTAGTGCAGAAATGGCCCAAGGTTTGAAGGCCTGCTCAGTTACGGAAACCCACTGGGTGACCTTGGGCAAGTCACACTCTCTCAGCCTCAGAGAAAGGCAACAGCAGGCCTCCTGTAAATAAATCTTGCCAAGACAATCCTGTGACAAGTCCGCCTTAGGGTCACCATAAGTCAGAAAAGACTCGAAGGCACACAACATTTCACCCGGGGCAGCTCCATCTGACATCATAAAAAGTTGACCCAAAATCTCAGGTTTTGGCACCGAAATCTCAGCGCTGGGGGTAGTCCTGAAGGTGAGCCCTGTTTGCCTGAAACGGTCAATGTTGTGTGCCTTCAAGTCTTTTCTGACTTATGGTGACCCTAAGGCAGACTTGTCACAGGATCGTCTTGGCAAGATTTATTTACAGGAGGCCTGCTGTTGCCTTCCTCTGAGGCTGAGAGAGTGTGACTTGCCCAAGGTCACCCAGTGGGTTTCCATAACTGAGCAGGCCTTCAAACCTTGGGCCATTTCTGCACTAGACTGTTATAGCACTATCATTCCACTTTCAACATCCTATGGAATCCTGGGATTTGCAGTTCAGGGAGGGGCCGGCCATGCCGGCTATTTTGGGGCACCGTCATCCAAAAAAAGGATTTTTTTCCAAGTTCTAGAGTCAACAAGACTTTTTTGACTAAACGTTTTTCTACTTCTAGCTTACAGGTGGCGTGCATAACATCGCTTCAGGTGACTCAAGCCTTGAAGCCAAGTCACCCGCCAGCAGAAGAAGGGAGAAAGAAAAATTGTGGGTGACCCCCGTACCCCTATCACTAGCCATGCCAGCCAGATCATGAGGATTAGTGTATATCATGCAGGGAAAGCCATCTATTAAGTCGACATCACTCACGTTCCACGGGATGCTACCGTTGCGCAGAGCCTAGCAGGATTCATTTCTGGACTACAGATTCTGGGAGCTGTAGTCCAAAAAGTCCTAGTAGTTCCCGCCTCACCCTAAACGCTTTCCACCCAAATCTTCCCCCAGTCCCCCAAATTGCTGTCAGCCCTACCTCTCTGTTGTTCTGGAAGATCCTTGTCCTGGACACCAGCAAAAAGGTTGACCAGACTGGTCTTGCCCACCCCGGAGTCGCCCAGAAGCACCACTCGGTATAAAGACGCCCAGGACTCGTCCGAGTCGGAGGATTCGGATGACCAGCTGCCCCGGGGCTCGGGCCGGGATCCCCCGGGCTCACAGGAGGAGGACTGTCCCAGCTGCGGGTGGCCGGATTCGGCCCGGTTTGGGCGAACGCTTAACATCCCCGGGCGGCAGCCGTAGGAAACGGGCAGCGGGGTGCTGGCCCTTCTCTGGGCAGGACTCATGCTGGTGTCCCGTCCGCCGCCTCCTCCTCCTCCTCCTCGCTGGGTGTTGAGCGTCATCTTCTTCTCCTACCGAAGAAAGAGCGGCGAGAGAATCCGTCCCAGTCGAGAACAGCTCTTTGCCAAGGCTGCTCCCTGCAATGGAGTGCCCGGCCTGCTCCGTGGTGATGAAGAAGCGACCGTTCTTAGAGCAGCTCCGCTTCTGTTCGTCTGCACTGGAAACAAGCCCAGAAGAGCAAACAAGCATAAACCAGTCCATCTGGGGAATCCTCCATCTAAACAACATTTACAACGGAGGGGGCAGGCGGAAGAGATTCCAACGCCAGTTCGCTGCCCCTTGGGCACGACGACTAGAGAAAAAGGGGTGGGCGCATGGGACAGGTCCGGGGGGCCCTTTGGTGTCCTCTAGAACGCACGTGGGCTACCGAAAAGCAAAAACAAAAGCCCAGAGCATCTAGAAGTCTTTCGGTTTTCAAAAATGGGTGCACCTGATGTTAAACAGCACCCATTTGAAAAGTAAATTGTTTCACTTGGAAGCTTCTAGGAGCAGTAATTAACCTTCTTTCCTGGACAGAAGAAGGTTGGTTTGGGGGTTCTGGAGGGCAATATGAACACCGCCGGGGGGCCGGATGTGGCCCAAGGGCCGCATTTTGTCACCCTGCTGTAAACATTTGGCAGAGCAAGCCCAGTGGGATAGATTGCACATTTGGTGTCCTTTTCTGTGCTGCAAATTTTACACTGGCATTGTACAATCTGTCCTTATATACAAGTTGGATAGCAGTACATGTGAAAAGGATCTTGGAGTCTTGGTAGATCACAAGCTGAACATGAGTCAGCAGTGTGACGCGGCAGCCAAGAAAGCCAACGCGATTCTTGGTTGCATCAACAGGAGTATGGTGTTTAGATCGAGGGAGGTAATGGCACCACTCTATTCTGCATTGGTTAGGCCTCATTTTGAATCCTGTGTCCAGTTCTGGGCACCTCAGTTCAAGAAGGATATCGACAAGCTGGAACGTGTCCAGAGGAGGGCCACCAAACTGGTGAAGGGTCTGGAAGCCATGAAGCCCTATGAGGAGCGGCTGAGGGAGCTGGGGATCTTTAGTCTGCAGAAGAGAAGGTTAAGAGAGGGGGACGTGATAGCCATGTTTAAATATTTGAAGGGATGTCATGTTAGGGAGGGAGCAGGCTTGTTTTCTGCTGCTCCAGAGACTAGGACAAGGAGCAATGGATTGCACTTGAACCTCGGGAAGAACTTCCTGAGGGTCAGAGCTGTCCGGCAGTGGAATCTGCTGCCTCACAGTGTGGTTGAGTCTCCTTCTTCGGAGGTTTTTAAGCGGAGGCCGGATGGCCACCTGTTGGGAATGCTTTGATGGGTGTTCCTGCATAGCAGGGGGTTGGACTGGATGGCCCCTGGGGTCTCTTCCAACTCTACTATTCTACGATTCTATGATTCTAAATTCCTGTAGAAATTTTAATACTTCTTAGAAATGTTCTCGAAATGCTATCCCTATGCATCTTAAATCGGTTTTACTGATTGTCTTGCTTTAACATACCACCATTCCTAAATATGCTTTTAACTTCCTTCAGTTTTTTGTTTTTTTATTGTTTCAAATGGCTTTCAATTGCTTATGCTGATTTTTATTCTATGCTGGCCTGAGATCTTCAGATATTAAGTGGGATATAAATATTTTAATTAAATCAATAAACACTTAAATAATGAAACACAGGGCAGTGTGTTCCAAGTAGTGTTTTGTGGTCTTTGTCAGAGGCAGAAAAGTTTCTTGAGCCAACTTCAAATTTCTCAATTAAGGACTGGACTTGGGTTTAAGAGTCATTTCTATACGGCAGAGATAACTAAAGGTAATTCAGGATTCTAGAAAATTGAACCATTCCTTTTTTTGGACTGCAATTCTTGGGCTTTGGGGAACTATCATTCAAAAAAAGATAATTTTTCAACACCTTGTTCTGTGTTCACAATGCAAAAAAAAAAAGTTTTAGGACGTGTACATTTCTCTCTTCTTCTTGGTGTCCATTTTTAACCACTTCTTATTATTTTCTGTTTTGGAGAATACATGTCGATGGGATTGTTTAAATAACAGTATAAAATATCAGCCCACAAAATTTGTCACTGTTGCATGAAAACCCCGTAATTCAGCCAAGAGGCTGCTGCCAAGAGATTAGAAAAGTGAATAATTAATTAGCTCTCAGCCTCACTTATGAACTATAAGATAACAAGAAATCCACCTTGCAGGGTTGCTATGATGGATTGGGGACTATCCACATATTTTGCAAATCCAAACGCTGCCTACCTTGGCAGTTTGGGTCTGTCGGACTTTCTTTTGAAAAGAGATAACAGCTTGACTGTGGTTTGTCCCACACATCTGCGATCAATGCCCTGCCAGCAACGTCAGACGCAGCTCAAAAAATCCAACACGCCAGTTGTCCGGGGATTGTTTCCTAACCCCCGTGGTTGTAGAACAAGCCCCCAAAGACGCAACAGGCAAAACCGGAGAAGTTGCAAAGGAAGGTAAACTGGAAAAAGGGAACGGTTCTAACATGGTGCGGTCATAGGCGCCAGTCGTACTGAGCCAAAGAGCCGCGGATACGCATGGGCACAATAAAAGAGTTATGGGCAGAGAATTCCTTGCCGTACCTAACTCAGGGAGGGCAACCTGTGCCCCTCCATACGTTGCAAGACTACAACTCCCTTTATCCTTTGCTACAGCTATTCTGGCTGAGGCAGATGGGAGCTGCGGTTCAAGAATATCTGGAAGGCCACATGTTTTCCACAACAGACCCCGACCCCTTCCCTGTGGGTAGTGGCAAATTAATCAAAAGCCTCATAATTTACAGCATCCAGCTTTTTCTGGGCAGCTGTTCAGACACTGCTGGACTGTAATTCCCAGCAGCCCTTGCCAGCATAGCCAGTGGTGAAGAATGCTGGGAGTTGCAATCTAACTACAGCTGGAGGACCACACAATTACTACCCCGGGTATAGGATGTGGACACTCCTAAACAGAGCCACATTTTCAGTCACAGGTAAAAAAAAGGTTACCAGAGAACAGAAACTAGACAATTCTGGGGGACTCCATGTCCCAAAACTCTTTGGCTGAGAGATTCTGGGAGTTGTAGTACTTAAAAGTCAATTTCCCAAGCTTTGCCAGAGGGAGATTGCTATCTGGAAGAGCATCCACAAACGGGTGCCAGAAACAGATTTTAAAAGGACAATGTTCAGCTTGTCCCCATTTTCAGCGAGTGAGCTCTTTTGCCTCATCAAGTTAGCTTTTTCCACCTCCACTGCAAAGGGAAGTGAGAGAACGCTTGGGGAAGTTCCATTTTCACTTTTAAAAACAAACCCATAAAACTTGAGATTTATTCACTTAGGAGAGAGTAGAAGGTCCAGCAGTTTTGTTGTCTCCAAGCACTGCTAGGCTTTGTTTATACGTCACAAAGGAACCAAAAAAGCAAAAGTGGTTTCTAAAGGACCTACGCTCTGCTCTGCTGGATAACACTGGGGAGAATTTGAAATTCGGAGCGCCTTGTCCAAAGAAGAGACCCCCTCACCCAAGTTTGCAACTTCAAACAGCCCTCTTTAGTTGGCTTCAGGATACTGTTGCTGTCCCTTAGCTTTTCAGTTTGGGAAAGTTCCTTTTTTGGACTACAGCTTCCACAATCCCTCAGCCGACTATCTTTGGAAGGGCTTGCAAATCAGCGTTACCGTAGCTGCGTTCCAGTCTTTTAACTATGACCGTGCGTGTATCTTCAAGTTGCCTGTCAAGTTATGGCGACTCCACGAATTTCATAGGGTTTCCCCAGGTCAGGACTACTCAGAAACGGTTTTGCCAGTTCCTTCCTCCATAGCCTTCAGCACTTGGTAGTCACTGGTGGTCTCCCATCCAAGTACTCATCAGGGCTGATCCTGCTCGACTTCCAAGATCAGACAGGATCTACAACTTTCCAAATTTCTCAGCCCGCAAATGTTCTGGATTTCGGACTATAACTCCCAGAATCCCCAGCCAGCTATGCTTCGGACAGCTTCCAATGTTCTGGCTCCCCCAGTTACATGTTGTGGGTTTTGGACTATAACTCCTAGAATCCACAGCTAACTCTGCTTCCGGGAGCTTTCAAATACTTACAAGCTGGGGCTTTCATATGTTCCAAGTTTTTGGACCACAACCTCCAGCTGGCTAGGGGATTCTGGGAACTGCAGGCCAAAACCCAAAACATACCTTTGCAAGCTTTTGGCCTTCTTTGTTCTCGACAGCTGTACTTCCTTTAGATTTCCAGCTGTTAGATTTTTGCTGCTGCTAAATTAGTTTTTAACATTTTTAACATGAACTCTTGTTCTGACGTACTTTTCCTTGGTTGCTTGGGAGGAGGATCATATTTAAGGCTGGAGACGCAGCACATGGATCAGCTTGGAAATAAATTCCAAGCACATCCACAGAGTCACTCCCCTGCTCTCCCAAACCTCCCTTCTGGGCGACACAATACACACACACTGTGTGCATATATATATGTTTATTTTTCCAGGACAAGGTCTGGTTTCACCGTGGCACCAGTAACCCAACGCCTCGGCAGGCTTTTGCCCGCCGCTCCAAAACGTGGTTAAAAATTCAGAAGGAAAGTTGTTTGCAACAAAACACGCCATTGTCACTGCTGGGCTGGTGTTGAATTACACACACACACACACACACACACACACACAGCCCTATGACTATCCCTGTAATCAGAGCCAGACTCCATTTACAAAACTTGGTTCCAGGGCTGGCAGACTTAGAAGATGCCCCTGGGCATGTGCAAAGGGCCTTCCCCTGACTGTGGAGGAAGCCACACGGAGGAACGCAGAATGCACCCGTACAAGACAAGCAGCCTGGGGTCCCTCCAAATCGTGGAAGATACCCCAAAGTTTCTAGGGTCCCCCTACCCGGGTCTTTCTATTCAGGGGCCACAAGGGAGAGCCCTGCGGCCGGTTGGTCGCTTCAACTCTTCTGCAATCTTTTTGTAGAGGTAAAGGAAAGTTCTATTTTCTCCACTACAGTTCCCAGCATCCCCCAACCAGCAGAGCTGAGGAGTTACCGGGAAAACAGGGGGGCTACCTACCTGTGCCTTCCTGAGATCTTTCGGCAGAGCTCTGCTAGCTCGGGGATGCTGGGAGTTGCGCTCCAACAAGACCCAGAATTCCTCCCCGCTCCAGCTCCGCCCGCTGGAAGACCAAACAGTCGCAGAGAGGAAAGGAAGGACGGGAGGGGGAACGGCTGGGCTCCCGGGGAAGCTCCCCAGCATCGGGAGCGGCACTCTGCACACGCTCAGGAGAACTCTTCTCGCTCGTCTGTCCCCCCCCCCTTTTTTGGTAAGCGCAGCGCTTCAGCTTCCAAAGTTCCAAAGTCGGGGCTGGAGGCGCGTTCCAGAGCCGCGGCCGGCCGGGAAAAGGCCCCCCGGCGGGGAAGCGGCCCGGCGGGCCAAGGAGAGCCGTCCGGGTCGGTCGGACAAGCCCCGCCGCCGCCGCCGCCCGCCGCCCGCCGCCCGCCGCCCGCCTCGCTCTCGCGGAGCTTACCTGGCCCGCTCCGTTCAGGGCTCCTCCGCCCGGCTCTCCCGGGGAGACGCCGCCGCCGCCCGACGCCTCCGGCCCGGCTGCATCGCGCTCCGGCGGCGGGACGAGGGAGGCGCCCGTTTAATAGAGCCGGGGAGGCGGCACCGCGCCGGACGGTGGTGGGACACACCCCCTGCGCGGGCCGAACCGGGCGGAGGGTTCCCGAGAGCCGGCCGCTGCCCTGTGCGCGCCCGGGGGCGCCTCTGAGCATGCACAGAGGGCGCGGAGCCCTCTGCTCGGGGTGGCGGGCGGGCCTGCGAGCAACGGCGCCCCGGCAGAACCCCGCGGGCCGGGGTCCCGGCGTCCGTATTGGATTGGTAAAGATCGGCTTCTCCCGTTTTCCCGGCTGACCCCAGAGATTTTGCCGCCTGAGGCCAAGAACGAGGGGGCGCCGGGCGCTCCCTCCGCAGAAGGCCGATTAGACGGATACTTTCTCCACCTGGATGAGGCTCCTCTCCCACGCCCTTGCCTAGTTGGGGGGGCGGGGGGATCGAGGTCGCGAAGCAAGTAAGACGGGGCCCAGGGCCGTCCCGCAACAGCTTGCTCCCGCCGCCGCCTCCCAACCTCTGCCGCCTGAGGCGGCTGCCTCGCTCTCTCCAACGGCAGGGCGAGCAGGGAGCTTTATCGAAAGAGAAAACTCCGTGGCTTCAGACCGGAGAGGAGAAGATTCGGCTTCACACGACGGGCAACGATCCAGTGACAACGAATAGTAAAAATGCACGCACTCTGGCACTTTACAGATGAAACCCGGGCGGGCGTGGTCCAGGAACCAGGCAGAGCAAAGAAACCAGGGGAGCCCGCAGCAGCTTGCTTTTGCCTCGTCCTACAGGAAGAGCCAAACTGGTGGAGCATTGAGCATTTCCGCACTAGACAGTTATAGTGCTGCTATTCCACTTTCAACATCTATGGAAGCCTGGGATTCGCAGTTTAGGGAGGGGCCTCTGAGGTGTATGGATAGCCTTTGAGCCCCCTCCCTCAACTGCAAACCCCAGGATTCCATAGGAGTTTGACAGTGGAATAACAGCACTATAACAGTCTAGTGCGGAAATGGCCTAGGAGCCCGCAGACCAGAGTTCGAATTCCCCCTTGGGCCGTGGAAACCCGCTAGGTGACCTTGGGCACGCCACACTCTCTCAGCCCCAGAAAACCCTGCCATAGGTTTGCCTGATAAGTCAGAAACCACTTGAAGACACACAACAAGAACAAACAGAAGGGAAAGACTCTGTCCCCTTCTCTCCCTGCTGCTGAATTAATTGCTGTGCAAACTACTTTTGCACTTTGAACCTCAGTTTGTAGCAATGGAAATAAGCTGAGAATGAAGGAGGAAAGGGCAAGGGAAGAAACTGGGACACTTTAAAAGCAACTGCGAAAATGGGAGGGCAGAGGAGTGTCCCTGTGAAATCCAGACAGTTGGAGCATCTGTAAATAAAAGAGCCAAAGGCCAGCAGGAGGCATTAATGTGTGGCCTAGCAATCAGGTAGTAAAAAGACAAATACAAACCGTGAATCAAAGGTCTTCCTTCCAAGTCAATTTAAATGTACTAAGACGACACAAGGCGGCCAGCCGGTTCACATTCTGGGCAAAAAAAAATTTCAGAGAGGGATGGATTGTGGACTGCCATTTCTTTAAGCCTGAAAGTGGCAGTCCAGCAACAGAGGTCTGAAATGAGATAAGAGTTTCGCATCCTCTCGCAAGTATTCCTTGGCTAAGCCAAAGCCAGGGCATCTCAGTAGTAAGAATTTATGAATGGCCAATTCTGGGAGCCTCCTTCAGCGCTTCTCAGTTTTGGCCCTCCCAGTGGTTGGGACTCCAGTTGCCAGGATGCCCGGCCAGCATGGTCAACAGCCAGGAATGCTTTTAAACATCTACATAAAACCTTGGGAGGGATCGTCTGGAGGTGGGGTGCTATCAGTCCGCTGATGATACCCAAATGTACTTCTCAGGAGAAGGTTAAGAGGGGACATGATAGCCATGTTTAAATATTTGAAGGGATGTCCCGTTGAGGAGGGAGTGGGCTTGTTTTCTGCTGCTCCAGAGACTATCACAAGGAGCAATGGATTCAAGCTGCAGGAAAGGAGATTCCACCTGAACCTCAGGAAGACCTCCCTGACGGTCAGAGCTGTCCAGCCGTGGAATCTGCTGCTGCCTCATGGAGTGTGGTGGATTCTCCTCCTTCTTTGGAGGTTTTTAAGCAGAAGCTGGAGGGCCATCTGTTGGGAATGCTTTGATGTGGGTTCCTGCATGGCAGAAGGGGTTGGACTGGAAGGCCCCTGGGGTCTTTGAATTAGGTGGCTAATTGGAGATACAAAAGAGGTATATAAAATTATGCATTTTAATTCATTTTAATTTAATTGCAATTATGTATAATGCATATTTTCTCTCAGCATCTCCCAGAAATTAGTCCATCCAATGAAACTGATTGGCTGTTGATTCAGAATGGACAAACTAAGGCCATTTCTCCACTAGACTGTTATAGCGCTATTATTCCACTTGCAGCATCCTATGGAATCCTGGGGTTTGCAGTTTCGGGAGGGGCCGGTCGGTGCAGAAATGGCCCAGATTGCTTTCTCAGTGTGTAGGCAACCTGCGGAAATTACCGCCAGCACATACGGTGCCAGTTCGTAGCTTAGATGACTTTGAAAAGGACTGCGCAGCTCTTATGCCAGGAAATAGATCTATCAGGGAAGTATTGGCCAAGCCACTTACTTGGAGCCAGGAAGTTCAGAGGCAGCCTTCCACAGCGCCTGTGGAAATCGAGCCAGGGGCTGCTAATCCAGTCATGTCCTGTTGGTGGGCTTCCCAGAGCTCTCTGGAGTGACACTGTGGGAAACAGCCTCACTTCGGTTTGACACAACAAAATTTCCTGTATCCAAGGTTCCCCCTTGGGTCCCACATTAGGAAAAAGGTAGGAATGAAAAATCACATAAATTTTTTTTAAAAACTCCGTTCCTAGAAGACTTTCGTCAAAATGCATCTTTCCTAGCCTTGGGCAAACTGTAAGCAAGTGTTAAGTGTGTGAAAGAGAGCCAGCACGGTGTAGCCGTTTAAGGCCGTTTCCGCACTAGCCTGTTATAGTGCTATTATTCCACTTTCAACCTTCTATGGGATCCTGGGGTTTGCGGTTTAGGGAGGGGCCTCAAAGGCCCCTCCCTAAACCGCAAACCCCAGGATCCCATAGGAGGTTGAAAGTGGAATAATAGCACTATAACAGGCTAGTGCGGAAATAGCCTAAGTGTTGGACTCGGAGACAGAGAGACCAAGGTTTGAATCCCTGCTTGGCCATGGAAACCCTCTGGGTGACTTTGGGCAAGGCACACTGTCTCGGCCTCAGAGGAGGGCAAAGGCAAACCCTTTCTGAGCAAATCTTGCCAAGCAAATGCCACGATAGCTTTGCCTTAGAGTTGCTGTAAGTTGGCAATGACTGGAAGCCACACAAGTGCGTAAAACAAGACTTTCCACATACTCCCCCCCCCCATGTCCTCACTTTGGGTCTCCCTTCCCTAATCCCACCTCGGTGGAGGTGGGGGCTTGCCACCACTTGATTCAGACTGCAAGTCGTCTGGGGCACAGACCTGTCTCCCTAAGTAACATGGCTGTTCAATGACAGTACATCAGAACGGATGGCCCCACTGGAAAACCTCAGCACAGTTTTTGAGGGCCTTAACTGTAGAAATTGGTTGGTTTCACAGTAAAGGGAAGCGAACAACCTTCCGTGTGAAATATGTGTTGCATTTATGCTGGGTCTTGGTGAGATAGCAGAGGGCGCCATTAAAAACAAGGAGAACCCTACATCTCGGTGGCCAAAAAGGAGGGAATAGTCGCCACCCAGTGGCAGACTGCGAGACTGCAGCCAGAGGCATTCAATGTATACACAACTGTTGGTCATTTCCGCACTAGACCTTTATAGCGCGATGATTCCACTTGAAACATCCTATGGAATCCTGGGGCTTGCAGTTTCGGGAGGGGCCAGGTGGCCCCTCCCGAAACTGCAAACCCCAGGATTCCATAGGATGTTTCAAGTGGAATCATCGCGCTATAAAGGTCTAGTGCGGAAATGGCTCTAGAACGGGGCAGACAAAGGCCATTTCCACAAAAGACTGCTATAGTGCTGTTATTCCACTTTCAACATCCTATGGAATCCTGGGGCTTGCAGTTTCGGGAGGGGCCTCAAACCCCAGGATTCCATAGGATGTTGGAAGTGGAATAATAGCACTATAGCAGCCTTTTGTGGAAATGGCCAAAGTGTGGCCCACAGGGCTGTTTTTCTGGCCCCCCGGGGGTCAAAAATGCCCAAAAATTATTTCTAGGAGGTGTGGAGAGCATTTGTACATGTTTAAGCCCCCTAGATATCCCAGGAATCAAAATGAAATTTTGCACAATTAAAACAAAATGCTTCAAAATGTTCCAAAATGCCCTGTTTGGTCCCAGAAAGTCCTCAAAACATGTCCCCAGCTCCCTTATTTTTGTGGGAGCAGATGTGGCTTTCCAAGTTCTCCTGGAGGGCTAATGTCCTCCTGAGTCTTCCCCAGTTGCCTACCCCATTCTAGAAGATGGCTCTCTTCTACTGACATAGCCTGCCAATGGAATCTGTCCAATCAGATGGAATTCAGGCTACAATAAAAACCTGTTCCCAAGTTACTGTGGCCGTAAAGCTTCATGTGGAAGGTACACAGAATGGGAAACCTGTGGCCTTCCAGATGGCGGACCAGAATTCCCTCATACCTGACCATTGCGCATGCTCTAACCAGGGCTGATGAGAGCCGGCATCCACCACCTGGAAGGTCATAGATTCTTGGCACTGCCATCTAAAAAAAGAGTCAAACTTATGCCCCTTGAAATGTCAGAGATGGTTGATGCTTGCCCCTTGGGTAGCTTAATGCTGACGACTGCTGAACACCTCCTCATGCAGAGGCATTTCAAACATGGAAGCAAATCATGCAGCATCCCTACATTCCTCACTACTAGCCATGGTGGATACCTGTCAGGATGCTTTGATCTCATCACACTTTGCTTTAATTTTGTCATGCTTGAGGCTGTCCTTACTGTCTATATCATAGTACAGTAGTTGCAATAGATTCTTAGGGCAAAGCTCACTAGGGCTGATATTTATCCACTTCCAATTGACAATTGGCTCCAAGAGCCCTGGTGGTGCAGTGGTTAAATACCGGTACCGCAGCCACAATGTTATGAGTTCGATCCTGCAGGGCTCCAGGTTGACTCAGCCTTCCATCCTTCTGTAGATCAGTAAAATGAGTACCTGGCTTGTTGGGGGCAATTAGCTAACACACATTGTAAACCGCTTAGGAGTGCTTGCACTCATAAGTGGTATAGAAATGTAACTGCTATTGCTATATAATTGTAACAGTATATACGCCTGTAATAACCATAACATCGATAGGCTCTGAATGGGCGATTGTTGTGTGTTCGGTGTCCCCTTGCAGCAGGCATTTGGCAGGGAAGATCAAACAGGGAGGATAACAACAGGAGGACAAGGAAGGGTTACGGGAACTTCTAGAGAGGCCACAGAAACACATCCAGGCTCTCAGGGTGAAAAATATGTAAGTAATTATATGCTTGGGAAACTGAAGCTGATGAAGTGATTTGACATGTAAGGTGCTAACCAATGTTTGATATCCACACCAAATTTCAAATGGAAAGGTACGAGGCTTGTACTCAATTCTAATGCTGCAGTCTCAGCAACATTTTGTTAATGTTGCTGCGTTGCTTGCCTTCCTGAAATAAATGCTTCTGTTTTGAACCTCTGAGTGACGTTGCTCAGTGCAAGTTAACCAGGACATGACAATGACTGCTGAGATCTGCAATGTGAAGGGCCACATGGCTCCCAACCTGATCTAAAAGATAGGACACAATGCTTCAGCACTCCCCACTACCCCAAAAAGTGTAGTGAAAGGCAGGAGAAGGAAGCTACAGCGCTTTGCTGGTGAAAAATCTGAAGGTCCTACCTTCAGCCTCGAGTTCTAAAGAATCCAAGCAGCTAAGACAAAAAAAACCCCTTTTTCTTTCTATTGACCAACACAACCTCTGTTTTTGTCTTGCCTAAATCTCAGTTGATCTTCTCTCATCAAGCCCATGACGGAATTCAGGCAAAGTCCAAGGGTGTCAACTGCATTTTTGGAATAAGTTCCAAGTGGCGAAAAAGCCGAAGGTCATCAGCATACTGGTGGCATTGCACCCAAAAACTACAACTCATCCTTTCTAGTAGTTTCATGTAGACCTGAAATGACACACAGGAGAAGTGAGAACTCTGTGGGACAACACGGGTCAAAGTGGGAATCAAGAGGTCCTACAGATGTTGCTGGACTGCACCCCCCAGCATTCTTCATCATGGACTATGCTGGCCAGGGTTGCTGGGAGGTCAGTATGGTTCCCTCCTTCGTCATGGTGCAAAACAGAACTGCTCTTACCATCAAGGCATTCTTCTTAATGTTTAGGCGTAATCTCTTTTCTTGGAGTTTGAAGCCCTTGCAGAAAACACGCTTGCCCCATTGTTGATATGACATCCTTTCAAATAATTAAACATGGCTATCATGTCAGCTCCTTCCCGCCTCTTCTTGTTATTACAATTACCTGATAAACTTTACAATTCTATTGTTATTACAATTATCTGAGACTAGCTTTAATTTGAGATCTGGCTTTAATAGAATCTAATTCTGAAATACTGCAGGGTGAGACAAGCCGCTCCAACAGGCCTTAGCTGCCACGTTTAAACCCGTTAGCCTGGGCATAAGGCAAGGGGTGCTGATTTCCAATACTGTTTGGCAAAGCTGGAGGGAAACTGGCTCATTCTGGTCTCCAAGGATGGGTCAATCTTCTCAAGGCACTTCATCCCAATCACTTTCTAATGACTACAAGGGAAAATCCTCATCCGTGGGGATATTGAGAACAACATCCATATCCGGAGTGCACCTGGAGGGAAAGAGCAAAGACAAAATCAAGGCTACACTTGGAAAGGAGGACTCTGTTGCCCCTCAGAATCACAGAAGGCTTGGGAAGCAAAGAGAACTCACTTCAGATAGATAAGGAGCAATACTCCTCATGCAAAAGGAGAGGGAGCCCACAGGATTCCTGGAGATGTGGGTGGAGCCAAAGCAATTACAGGAGTATCCCTGTGCAAACTCAGGCCACTTCCGCATGAGAGGGGAGAAGCGGTTCACTGCATGTCAAGAGCAGTGTTTTTATACTCTGATTTGGAAACTGAATTCAGAAATTCAGAAACTGTGCTGTTTGCACTGTCCCCCCATTTACATCGTACTACTGCGGAGAACAGTGGTTGCTGCATCCACAACAGTATGTCTCTGGCCACTTCCATTCCTCTCCCTCACCCTGCCCCAGCATCGCTGATTGGTCTGTTTTTTAAAAAACACACACCCATTTTTAACACATTTCTGTGTTGCTGTGTTTGTGTGTGGGAATGTATGTTCATTGATACATGGGGAAAAATACATTTTAACAGTCCAACACCAGATCCATGCTCTTCCCGCTTCCTGTTTAACACAGGAAGACAATAATGACGGCAGCCTGTCCTTTGATGGGCGGAGAGAGACAGGGACGGAAATGACAGAAGGGACAGCCTGGGAATGCCCATAACCGGCCACTTCTGCAATGTGAATCAATGCTACACTTCTGCTACGTCTTCTGTAGGTGAAAACCAAAGCAGAACTGGTTTGGGAGATTTACATCGGAGTTTTTCCGGATTTCACATACAGCGGTTTCGCATTGTGGTGAACCACAGTGAAGTGTTCTAGGAGCTGCAAATGTGCAGAACCATGAGGAAAACTACGATGCTAAAACGGTACAACGTGCAGACTGGAGGGTAAGAATTCAACACTGCTACGACGTACCAACCTTGTGCGGAAATGGCCTCAGAAGGGGGCTTTCTTAATTTGAAAGGTGAGATTTTTTGAGACGGACACTCTCTATCTGATCTGTCTGCACTTCCTGTTCTGCTGCCGCACTCCAGTAACGGAATCCCCTCGCCTTAAGACGCCCAACTGGAACCAACAGGAGAGTCACTCCAGGGCCCAGTAAAAGCATGGCTCTCTGTTACAGCTTTTGGGACATAACTGACTTTGTCCAAATTTCAAGTGGTTTTTAATGGTTTTAAGCTGTTTTATCTGGTTTCAAACCAACCTGTTTTAAAGTGTTAAAAAGTTTAACATGAGAAATTAATTATATTTTAAAATTTCTGTATCATGGGAACTTTTAGCTTTATTTGTTTCCAAATTTTGTAAGCTGCCTTGAGTCCCAGATTGGAAAAAAGCTGGGATATAAGTAAATATAACACTAAATAATAAGTTAGTCATTTAAATTATTATTTTGAATGGTTTTAAACTGTTAAAAGTGATTTCATTGCATGGCAGCTTCAGAGCTTTGGCTACAGAGTGGGATATGAACATATAAATAAATATTTTCTCTCCAGCCACAACTGTTCTGGGCACTCTGTTATTCTTGGGGAATTCCTGTAAGCTTCCTTGGGTCCCTTGGCAGGGGAAAGGGGGGATATAAACTGTACAAATAAAAATAGATAACATAAATAGTGGATAGTCCACTTGGCCTGTTACCTCCCTGCCTGCTTTTCAGTCTCCAGTAGACCCCTTTCATTACATACACAATACAAAGCATGCTTCTGGGAGAAGGGGCCCACAATGCTTATAGGAGGAGGGACAACGGCATTGGAGCTAATGGGCAACTGCTTCTTTCTCAGACTGCCCCTTACATAGCAGGCCCAAATACCTCTGTCCTTCTCTGCAGTGTTTTTTAAAATTGTTGGAATATGGACAAGATCAACAACTTTGGTCATTATAGGGTTAAGGGTGTGTTACTGGGATGGAAACAACCTTCATACATATGTGTTATCTGTATCAGCTGTAGAGCCTCTATAAGGCTAGCTTTCTATCCTGAGCTTACCTGCTGCTCCTTTTTCTTTTGCGCTCTATCCTGTTTGACCCTGCTTCATCGTGGCATTTTTACTGTTTGGTATCCTTGCTATTTTGTATTATTTACTTGCCTTATTGCTCTTGTTCATTTTAATACTTTGGCTATGTTTCCCTTTTGAATATTGTTCTGATATAGATATATATTACTGATATAGATAAAAATAGAATAGATAAATATTATTTTCATTATCTGTTTTGTCTTTTGAATCCTATTTTTCAACAAAAATAGCAACAGCAAATGATGTTGTGTTGCTTCCTGTCACCATGTTGAGAGGAACTGAGGAGGAAAACTGAGATATAGGTACCCCCACTTTTTGACAATCTTTTGACCCTCTTCAGTTACAACAAGAACCCATATATTTGACAGATGGTCGGCTTTTCTGACCACATAGATTTTGTTGTAATTGAAAAGGACTGAAAGAGTGGATTGTGGAAAAGTGACCACCGGCCACATTTTCTCTCAATTGACGTGGTGCCATCTTTTTGTTCAGCCCTTGCACAGCTGAGCTGAGAGAAAAAGCAGCACATATTTGCACATACTGTATAAAAGATGCACTAGGCATGAAGAGATACATCACAAATTTCTAAGAAATGATACGCTATGCATCTCTTACACAGTATTTGTGACCACTCGCTGCTTTTTCTCTCAGTCAACTCGGCACCATCTTTTTGTATACCGACTGAACAAAAAGATGGTGCTGAGTTGATTTGCTTCCACCTTTCAATGATTTCTGCTGTTTGACAGTGCTCTGGTCCCTAACCTGTCAAATGAGCAGGGGACAATTGTAGCTGGGGATGGTAAAGCATCCTAGGGTGCTTGTGAGGGTCAGGTGAAGGTAGCTGTCACATTTTCAAGTGTTTGGAGAGTCTTCTGCTTGATTTGAGGGCAAAAAACTCCCTGAAAATGTTGCTTTTTTTTTTTTTAAATTGGGGCTTTGGGGACTGGTGGGGGTTTTGGGGGCCGCACGCAGCCTGTAGGCCAAACTTTGCCAGACTCCCGGCTTAAGGCATGAAGGCATGACCATGGGTGCGCTCAACCTACCCTACTGCTTTGCGCTCAGGCTAAGGGACCTACCTGGGCCTGCGGAGGAGGACATCAGGAAAGATCACATCCCGCGGATCCCCGACGGTGTGGTGAAGCTTGATGATGCTTTGGTGCAATCCCTTGATTTCTTTCATGAACTCACCAATTATCTGAAAGATGTAAAGGAGAGGTTAGCAAGCTAGGAGTACAGGAACTTTGGCTGGTGGTTTAAGCCCTGTCCTAACGCCAGATTTTGAGCACCTTCGAAAGCAGCTGTGGAGGGGGCAGGCCTGCTTTCCTTCCACCAGTCTGGTGTGGCAGGTTTTCACCCAGTCTACTATGGCTCCTTCCCCTGCCCCTCCACATCCCTTATATAACCCTGCTTTTCCCTTTAAAACCACCACTGTAGTGTATAAAGGGTAAAGCCTCACAGTTATTCGGAATAATTAACTGATCTGTGGTAGTGTGTTTCTGGTTGATGAGAACTAATGAAAAATGGTCTACTGAGTCAGAACTTATAAAAATATAATGTAATCTTAACAAACAGGGAAAAGGTATTGGATGTTATAAGTAATTCCAAGCAATACAAAACTTCAAAAGGCATTTAACCAATTTCTTATAGCTCACCTCTATATACAGGCACAAAACTATCATACACACACAGGCCCTTGGCTTCCCTTTTGCTCAAAGACTTAATTCCCAAGTCTAAGGGCCTTTCTGCACTACACTGTTATAGTGCTATTATTCCACTTTCAAGATTCTACAGAATCCTAAGGTTTGCAGTTTAGAGACAAGTATTTAGAATTCTCAGCCAGAGAGCTCTTGGGCCTCAGTAAACTACAAACTCCAGAATTCTACAGAATGTTGAAAGTGGAATAATAGCACTATAACAGTGTAGTACAGAAAGGTCCACCTTCCGAACCAACTCAAAAATAGTTTGGTTTCCCCTCCGTCTCTTTCTAGACCTCTGAGAAGACAACCATGCTTATTCAGACAACTCCCCTGGATTAATGAAGAGCTATAACTTAAAACACTCTCTCACTAGAAATCTCACTGAAGAAATCTCAAAAATCCAAGTCACTGTGCCTTATATATTGACCTTCTCATTGCCAAAATCTCAACCCCTCCCTCCCACCAATGGGCTGTGTTTCTCTCGTACAGAGCCACTTTGGTTACATAGCAACGTGTTGCTAGGGCTGCCCTGCCACTGAGGTCAGCCACACATCCCAGGCTCCAGCACCCCAGTCCTCAGCAGCAGCGTCCTCCTCTGTAGGATTTTAAACAGGTTGATCCTCCGGCGAGGTTCACACTTGGCTTCAGTGTGTTCAGATGCCTTACTACCATTGCCAAGTCCTAGCAGGCAAAAGCAAAAGGAAAAGAAACTTGTGCCTCAGCACGCCTAGGCCACACAGATGTTGTTCTTGTTGTTGTGTGCCTTCAAGTTGTTTCTGATTTATGGTGACCCTAAGGCAAACACTATTACAGGATTTTCTGGGGCTGAGAGTGTGTGACATGCCCAACATCACCCCGTGGGTTTCCATGGCTTGAGTGGAGAATTGAACCCTGGTCCCCAACACTCAAACCACTACACCATGCTTCCCCTCACAGAAATGTTACTAAGTTAAATTTCTACAGTATAGGTTGGATGTCCCTTATCTGAAATGCCTAGGACAAAAAGTTTTTAACATTTTGGATTTTTTTCCAGATTTTATTTGCATATATGTAAAATACAGTCCTGTACAGGACATCTCCAGGGATCCTGCAAAAAAATGAGGAGTGCCGCAGCCGCAGCCACTGCCCTGAAGGCAGAATCAGGAAGCTGGAAGGCTCCCTGGAGATCTCCCATACAGTAGTGCATTTTTTTTTCTTATACAGGTATCAGGTCCCTTATATCATCACTCTTTCAGGTCCTCCATCTCTCTCCACCCTTGCACCTCTCACACCCAAGACAAGCAGAGAACAAAGAAGACATGAAGCTGGAGAGAGATGTGAAGATCTGTGAACTGGGGGGGGGGGGGCGGGGGCGTGGAATTGCACTGAGCACTACGCCTGGACTCCTCCCATTTTGCAGATCCTCACATCTCTCTCCGCAGCATCACATCTTGTTGTCCTCTACTTGTATTGTGTACGAGAGGCAAGGCTGGAGAGAGACTGAGGATCTGAGAGATGAACGAACAGGAGCACTGCAGTCACC
Organism: Cyclura pinguis; assembly: GCA_030412105.1. Classification (NCBI taxonomy): domain Eukaryota; kingdom Metazoa; phylum Chordata; class Lepidosauria; order Squamata; family Iguanidae; genus Cyclura; species Cyclura pinguis. The sequence continues at coordinate 4,643,095 of CM059602.1, forward strand.
ACTTTGAAGGTGGAAGCGGGTGGCTGGTGGCAAAAAGGTTTGCTTTTTGGAGATTTTTGGCTTTTGGATTTCTGGATTAGGGACACTTATCCTGTAATATACTTTGGTACGATCTCTTCGCAAACAGTGCAGCCCTTGAACTCTCAACTAAAGACATCCATGCTTCCAGGCAAAGGGCCCACTGCTGTCCCTCTCTTCTATCAGACATTTGCTGGGTCCATAGTCTTTTCCAGCTGTGAGACTATTCCGAGGGAAGCTGACGGTGTAGTGGGGGAAACATTCATTCGAGTGAAGGTCTAGGGGCCAAGGGGTGTAACATTTAACCATCACCAACTTTTTACAATTTCCTGCCAAATCACTTGCTGCCTTTCTTGCCTCTTTTTGTGCTCCAATTTGTCTTTTCAGCTCCAGATTGTTCCTGTTCATCTGCTCCAGGCCATCCTGGTACTGCCTCAGCTTCTTCTGCATAAAGGAAAGGAAAACACACATAAGGAGAAACCTGGCTAGTGATTCAAGGGATCATAGAAGGCAACGCCCAGGGAGTGGAGGGCAGGCCAAGCTCCGTAGATTTTGAATGCACATAATCTAGGTCTCTGTGTGGATTATGACAAATAAGCCTGCACCAGTATGGGCTACAATTTTGCTCTAATTTTCTTCTTCACGGTCACAAATCCCAGGACAGGCTCTTTGCACCCTAGCAAACTCATCAAGTGAGTCAGTTTGGACACCTTTCAAATACAGGCTCAGTATTTCTTATCTGAAAGACTTGTTTGGGGACTTTGGATTTTTTCGGATTTTGGAATACAGTGAGCCCTCCACTTTCACGGGGCTTAGGGGAACAAGGTGCAAATAAAAATATAAATCACGAACAATTTTTTTTTAACCTGGGAACACATCTCTAGGAATCTCTAGCTCCCCCATTGCAATTCTATGGTCCATTTCCAGTGCTAGGTTTCACTTTTCAACCAATTCTGCTCTCAGTACAGTCATCCCTCCACATTTGCTAGGGTTAGGGGCACAGGACCCCTGTGAAAGTGGAAAGCCCATGAATAACTCTAGGCCCTCCCAAACCATATTTAACACACAAAAAAAGTATGATCACCATATTCAAGCCACCACGGATTCCTCTGAAGCATCAGGGTTCCTTCGCGAGGCAGAAGTGGGAGGCTGGTGGGGCTTACGGCCACCCCCACTGCTGCCCCTTACCATTTTTAATAGGGACTTACAAGCCTCATTTGCAGTTTCCCAGTCTTACAAATCTTTCAGTCCCTATTAAAAATGGCACAGTGAAGAGCAGAGGTGACAGCAAATAATCTGTGAATAATCAAATCTGCAAAAGTGAAACCTGCAAATGTGGAGGGCTGACTGTATTCTGGTTCGTAAACTGTCAAATAACCAGGGGATGCCTGTATTCCAGAAATGTTCAGTGCCTGCGGGTTTTTTTTTTTTAACAATCTCCCCCAAAACTTCTCATACTCAAGGTTCAACTTGGACATCTTTTTTCTTTTGCATTTTGATAAGGCACCGGAAGAAGCTGGAAATTTCTAAATTTGAACTTGAGAAGCTCTCAAAACTAGGGCCCTTTTCGCATGGTATTTCTTAAGCGAAAGGGCCCCTTGAGTGTCGCGTAAATGTGAGGAGCGGTCTGCATGATGCACTCACATTTACACGACGCTCAAGAGCGTGACGCGAACCACTAATAGATTTTCTTATTTTCGGTTTCAAGCCGAAAATGCCGCGCGGTTGCGCAACGCTCAGGGGCGTGGAGCACACTTACCTGCCGTGCGCAGCCTCCTGAGCCGTGCTGGTTGCGCTTCCTGCCTCAGCGCTAGCCTTCAACTCCCAAGCTGCGCTGTGGTAGGAAGGGGCGGGGCACAGGCTTGCGCAATCCCTGTGCTCCAGCACCAAAAACAGGTAAGTTGCGGAAAGAGCCTAGGTTGTTCAGAGCTGTGTAAAATCTCTTTATTAGTTATCATTATAGAGTAATCATCTGTTTTTGCAGGCTCAATGTCTCTTATCTGGAAATGTGAAATCTGGAACCCTCCAAAAACCAAAACTTTCATAAGTGAGAAATATGCTCATATTGATATACCTATATAGGATATATTTTACTCACAAAACTAATAATTAATAAGACTTTAATAAGATAAATATGTTAAAAGTTAAACCTGGTAGAAATAACACAAGAGGAACAAATAACGTTCATTTAATTTATAGGAACAAATAATGTTCATTTAATTTATAAACCCAAGTGAAAAGCAATAAAATGAAAGATAAGTGGAAGGAGAAGAGGGATGGGGGATTTTTTAAAAATTAATGTATTTTATAAGGAAAAAATGGTTAAAATAAGAAATAAGTTTACGTTGATATACTTACATAGGATATATTTTACCAATAAAAAAAAATCAAAATCCAAAGCTTTTATAAAGTAGAACCCAGTCTTCTTCCTGTGGGGAACATGGGGGAATTATGGAGACTCACCTGGGACCACACGTGTGGTCCCAAGTGAGCTGGGAGGGCAAAAAAGACCCCAGCCAACTGAGAGACTCTGCAGGTAGTATGCACGCACAATCCCAAATGAGCCTCCATAATTCCGTCACGTCCCCGACAAGTAAGAGGAAAAAGGAAAAGAACTGACAAAAAAGAGGAGACCCTGTGTTGAATGAGCAGTATAATTTACAACAGCAGTTCTTAACCTGGGGTCTGGGAAACCCTGGGGGTCTGCAGAGCCCTCACAGGGGGTCCGCAAAGCCTCACTGTTGGACTTCAACAGCAGGAGCAATGGGGAGACAGCAGCGGTGGTGTGTGCAGGTGCCGAAACTGCTCCCTCATTTGCCTTCAGGTCACTTCTGACTTATGGCAACCATAAGGTGAACCTATCACAGGGTGTGTGTGTGTGTGTGTGTGTGTGTGTGTGTTTTGGCAAGGCTGGGTTTGCCTTTGCTTTCTTCTGAGTCTGAGAGAAAGTGACTTACTCCAGGTCACCCAGTGTCTGAGTGGGGATTTGAATCCTATTTCCCAGAACCCTTTAATAAATAAATATTTGAATATCTAAATCTAAATCAAGTTGGGGGTCCGCGGCAACAAATTATTTTCAAGGGGTCCCTGATAAAGAAAAGGTTGAGAACCACTGATTTACATCAATTCTACAATGGTATATATACAACAATATAGAACAGTATATAATTTGCAACTATTTAAACCTGCAACGTATGGTGCATACGAATCATAAATGAGTTTTGTGTTTAGACTTGGGTCCCATCTCCAAGGTATCTCATCATGTATATGCACACATTCAAAAATCTGAAAAAAAATGAGATACAGAGCATTTGTGGACCTAAGCATTTTGGATAAGGGAGGCTCAACCTGTACTTGTTTTCTGGCATTCATTGTGAAAAAAGCAAGCACTATAGCTAAAGCTATCAGAATAGAAATATTTTAAGAAAAAATAAAGATAAAATCTAACCTCTGCAATGGCTTGAAAAATGTGCTCCTGCTCCTCAAAGGCTTTCCCTGCTAAGGTCTCCAGGAACCGCCGAGACAGATCCTCAATGTCTTCCAATTCATCCTGGTGATGACAGTGATAAGGGGGAACAAGATGAGACTAAATCAGCTTCTGTCCAGATCTTGGGGGGAAAATGGTATTTTTGGATTGTAGCAACCAGCATCCCCAGCCAGCATGGGACATTATGGACACTGTGGTCCAAAAGGTCACTTTCGCAAGCTCAGCGTTTGCCAGTCCCAACGCCAGCACAGCTGAAGGAACCTGGCAGCAGCCTCCTTCCCACACCTGTTGCTCTTCGTTCAAGTTCCGGATGCTCCGCATCAGGGATGCAATCTGGACGGCTTTGACAGGATATTCCTTGTCCATGTATGACCGCAAGACGTTGAGCTCATCTTGGAGGACTTGCACTTTCGTGTTCATGCGTGTCATCTCCATATCTAGTTCTGGGAGTGGGAAGGCAGGGGCAAATAAGGCAAAGAAGGTAAAGACGTATCTCAGAGATATAGCTCAGGAGAGCAAACCTATACTGTGACATTTCATCTTGTTTTCTCGACACAGGAATTCAGAGCTTATCTTTTTTTACATTTGTTATTTAAAAATTAGTTTTACAGCATTAACTGTGACTCACATAACTCCTGCCTCATTTCGATAGCCTACTTCATGACAGTCCTCATATTAAGCATTATTTTGATTTTTTAAAAACACCGCATCTATGAGTTGATGGTGGGCCTTGATCCATTATTGAATCTGAAACTTATGATACAAATGGACCCGTTTCCTCAAAACTATATTTTGCTATCTTTCTCTTTGCCAACCAAGCTTCAATTTGCTTTTAGTGTCAATTTTTCAGACAGAGAAATGCACCACAAACTACCCAGCCACACTATAGCCCACCCTTCCAATGTCTACTGTTGTGACGATTTAAAACCATCACAGCATAAATACAATATAAAATTTACATACTTAATTTAGAAAAAAAATAGATACAGAAACCAGAGAAATAACAAGTATGAAAGAACTCAAGTTTCTCTTCTCATGAGGGAACATTTCCAATTATGAAGAGAGAAAATGCCAGTGCCAAGAGAAAAACAGTTTCCTAGGCAAAGATACTCTCTCTGAAACCAGCTGCTCTTGGGAAGGGCTGGTTTTAAAAACTATTGTGTTTTCTGGCTAAGAAGACGGTTCCTGCCGTCTTCAGAAAGCACAATGCCTCAAGGCCTCAGTCCTTGGCCTAAGACCGAGGAGCCTCGGCTGCCAGAAAAGGAGCATTTTGCACTGCATGGGTCTACAAGGACTGGCTTCTAGCCCTTGATGTGTACCGGTGCTTGATGTCCAAACATTCCCACAGGCGTGAGTGCACTGGAGATTGTTTTACAACATGTTGGGTGCTCTCTCCCTTGAGGGGGCATTGTCTATTCTGACCCAGAGAGGCTCTCCTGGATCCAAGATGCATGTGTGTATGGGAGAGAGACATCACACATTATCTGCCCACTTTGAGTCGGAGTGGACAAAACGTGGCCCATGAGCCACAAGCAGCTGCCAGGGCCATTTTGTCGCCCACAGGAGTTAAAAAAAAAAATTGAACTGTGTGTGAAAGAGAGAGTGTGTGTGCGCGCTCCTAAATGCCCAAAAATTATCTCTAGGAGGTGTGGAAGGCATTTCCACTGTGTTTGGAGCCACCCTGGAGTTAAAATGAAACTTCGTAAAAATTTTGTTAAAAAATTGCCTCAAAATGTCCTAAAATGCCCTCTAGGGACCAACGAAGGACTAAAAACATGTCTCTTAAAGGGCATTTGGGGGCAAAGAAGAGTTTTTTTTGTGGGAACAGATGCGATGGAGACTGTAGCTCACCAAGATCTTCCTAGCTTTCCCTAGCTCCCCACCCCTGCTTTAAGTGGAGCTGCCAGGGACTGAATTTGAGACTCTCCAAGCCAAGCAAATGCCTCCACCCCCAGCAATGGCTCTCCCACCAAGGCAGGAGTCTTCCTTGGTTCACTCCACTTTTATGGAAGCAGGACAAAATTGCTCAAGTGTTCCCCGTTCTCACAGCCATATTCTGTGGTTTTCACAGCCACACTCCCTTTTACAGGAAGAGACATTATATAATGCCTGGATGCTCTTGTCAAGATAATATTGCTTTCTGGCCTGGCTTCCACAACAGCGGGCCCCCTGGAAACCAGTCCAAATGTCTCCTTGGGTATACTGGTGGACGGAGTGCTTGCTCTCTGTCCCACTCAACCACACAGGCTGTGGAGTGCTGCTTACTTCCCATATTCTTCTCCACAATTTTCTCTTTTTCCAGGAGTTCTCTTTTTGCTATGCCCACTTGGTTCTGACTTGAGTCCCGAAGGGTTGTAATGATCGTCTGCGGAGATAGAAGCCAAAGGCAGTATATGCTCAGGACACTTCTAGACATTCAAAGCTGGGTGGCCCAAGCTTTGGACCAACTGGGCTTCAGCAGCGAGGCAGAGCTTTTAGTCAATCTGCAAGGGCCTTCTGGCCTGTTCAAGAAAGCCAATAGGGAAGAAATGAAGAGAATCACCTCCTTAGCTGTTACATTTGGCTGTTTTGTTTGCTTGTTTTTGTTTTCTTTTTCCAGTTCAATCCTCCTTCCTAGGAATCTGGTAAAACTGCAATTATCAGATCAGAATCTGGAGGAGACTGTAGGCAGGCAGGTTGTAATCTAGTGTTACAGACAAGTTAAGACTTTCAGCTCTAGGTACCTTAGTCTGGATTCAAAGAAAGGGCTATTTTCAGTTGAAGACCAGCCACCCTGTGTGTCAAAATCTCAGACCAGGCTGGAAAGACTCTTTCCTGAAACCAAAGAAAGCCACTGCTAGCCAGACAGAGAAGAGCTAGATGGGCCAATGTGACTCAGTACAAGGCAGGTTACTTTCACAGGAAATCTACTATCTCTAGGGGAAGCCTTCCCCTTTCATATTACTTAACATGATAAGTATGAGAAACTGCCATCTGAAAGCACCCTGACTGGTGGTGGAAGATACTGGAAGCAATGCGTTTGGAGAATGTGCTGCTGAACAGTCCTGAAACCCAACTGAGCCTTACCCCAAACATGTCATACTGCTGGAGGAGATCCCTGGCCTGCTTGGAAGTTTCAGCATCCATTTCCTTGATCTTCTCCACAAGCGCCTGGTTCTTCTTAAAGAGAACGTTGGCGTGGTGTTTCAGTTCATCCAAGCTGGTTCTCCGGCTCTTGGAAATTCTCTGGAAATATTTTCAAAGGGGGAAGGGGTAATATAGTGGGTCACCTCTTCCTGCTCCACTCCCTATCACTCCCCCAAGATCCTGCAAGATGCCCCGGTCCCAGAATGCTCAGGCAGTGTGGCTGCTGCTCTCACTCCCAGTTTTACCCAAGCATAAGAGTTTTGAATCTCCACTCCATTTCCAATTCACCATTCCTCTGAAGATGCCAGCCACAGATGCAGGTGAAACGTCAGGAGAAAATACAATCAGAACACGGCCTCAAAGCCTGAAAAACCCACAAGAACCAATGCATTCTGGCCGTGAAAGCCTTCAACTCTACGAATGTTAGGTTACTGGTCAAAAAAAATCTATGGATTCAAATTTTGTATGGGCCTGTAAGGTATCAAAATAAATAAGTCAATTAAAGGAATACGAAGCATCAGGATCTACACTGGGCCCTCTCTGAGTGTGTAATGTTATGGGCTGGGTGATCTATTTTGTACTTTTTAGGCTTTGAATTAAGGTACAGATTATGATCGTCTTTATATTTACCTTTGTTTATTTATTTATATTATTTATATTATTTATTTATATTTCTATTTATTATAGATCGTCTTTCTGTAGACACTGAAATGCCTCAGAAGTTAATGTGCCTACACGAAAAATGTTTACTAATAAAACTCACCTGGATCACAAGAAGCCCATGTAATACAATGATCCTCCCAAAGAATATAGAAGTATATAACTCATATAATGTTGGATTAATAAATAACAAAAGATATAAAGCCACACACTTCTTCTTCTGTTACAAATTTCCTACAGAGCCAGAGCTTAACAGATACTTTTAAAAGTGTTGATATTAATCTGCTTATTTAACCAATATTGTGGTTGTCAAGTTAAAAGCCCAAGTCACTAAAAATTAATGTAAAAACTCCAGATAGATACAGATTAGCTGACAGCAACAAACAACTTTCAATCCCTGAGATATTCTTTAAAAAGTGTTTCAGTACCAATAGGAAAAATAGTGATAAATCTCAGAACTCCAGCTCGGAACAAAGCCTTGGCGCACCTGCATAATTTTGATGTTCTCCAAGTTCTTCGCCATCACCATTTCGTTTGTCATGGCCTGTGGCAAGTGGGGTTTCTGTCTCACTGACTGCGGCATTTTCAAGCCAAAGACTGGAGTCCTTCCCCTCACTGAAACAAGACAAACATTATTCCTTTTTGAGAAAGCCCTGTCTCCAGCTTGTGTACAACATGGCAGACAAGTGTTACTGCCCTGGCTAGTCCGAGCTTTGGGGATATTAAAAGATATCCTCTTGATATCATAATTCAGCTTCACTATTCTCTTCCACGTGCTTGCGAGGCCACCAGAGAAGCACGTAAACAAGCTCGGCTGTTAATTGCCGTAATATTCCTAATACAATACAGGCAGGCCAGAAATAGCTGGCTCACTGCTTTAGGAGACCTCCAGGCAAGTACTCTAATTAAGTATGCACGCCACTTACAAAAGAACCTCTGCCCCGCGATGGCAGCTTGATGGGTAAACTATACATTACCCAAGTACTCTGTATTTGCATACTGGCTACTCTAGTGAGAACCGCTACAATAACTCAATCATTCAGATTCTGACCTTTTGGAGGCTTTGTATCCAACTCCAAATCTATTGTTTTCCCCCAAGTACGGCACAGCCTGCAGTCACAATTCTCTTTATAAAAACCCTTGATTCCGAGACCTTTCTCGGAACGCTCCTGAGTTTCATCCCACCTTGCTGCCGCTTTGCTTGGCGAGCCTCCCCTCAGCTCCACGCGCTGAGCTACATCGCACCCCAGCTTCGCTCTCTATTTTTCTGGGCTTCAGGACAGGTGAAGTATCACCCAAACCAAAAATCCCTCTAAAAATCCCTCTATACCACTCCAACCTTTATTTTCTTTAGTTATCTTGTATGAGTGTGTCGCATACACTGTTTTGCTTGTATTTAATAAACATCATTTATTATTTCAACTTCGGTGTGCTCCTTGACTCGACCCGACCCCGTAGACATAGGGTTCAAGATCTTGCTACGTTACCCAGCCTCTCGTAACGCTAAGAAGTGCTCTCAGCTAATTTTCCACACCTTTAGTTGAGCACATTTTGGTGTCCCTCCCGGGACCCCCAGTACTCAGGGTAACACAAGGAAAGAAATATGATGACAAATCTTTTAAAAAGTAGCCTCTAGAAAAACATGCAGGTTTCTAGGGCCAGAGGGAAGAAAAGCCCTACCGCTCTCACATAATACAGTTGTCCCTCCACATTCATGGGGGTTAGGGGCACAGGACTCCTGCAAAACTAGAAAGACTGTGAATATCTATAGGCTGCACTGAGGAGCATGCCAGCTGCCCAGTTTTGCCTTCAAGGTGGCAGGATTCCTTTGCAAGGCAGATGCAGGAGGCTGGTGGGCCCTGCTGCTATCTCCATCGCTGCCCTACGCCATTTTTAATAGAGACTTGCAGAAAGATGGTGGATATAAGGCAAGACTTTTCAGTTCCTATTAAAAATGGGGTACAGCAGCAGGAGAGGCAGCAGCAAATAATCCACGAATAATCAGATCTCTGAATGTTAAGCCCGTGGGTGCAGAGGGCCAACTGTAAGAACTTCTCCCTACCTGATCTCCTGTCTTTTGATCTCTGTGGGGAGCTCCGTGGGGACCTCTTCTTTCCCTCCTTCTTCTGATCTGATAAAGTAAGTGGTGGTAAGGCCTGTCGTAACGTTTTTTTCTTAGCCACATTTTTTCTTTGCCATGGGCTATAATCCTAAATGCAGCAAAAGAAAAACTTGTTCGCAGGAGAGAAGACACTCTTCAGTTAACTCTCATACAGTAGTCTTTCCATGCACAAAATTGGGGTCTAAGAACAAAGTGCCTCTGAGAACATGCAGAGTGTCTTTCTGCTGTCAATGAAAGGCTTCCTTACCTTTCTGGAGACACTCTGAGGTTGAAGATCTCCACACCAAAGGAAGCTAAGCTGGACTCCTCCCTGCCATCCTCAACAGGCAGATAAAGGTGTTGGTTTTCTTTTTTTTTTAAACTATTTAGGCAGGCTTCTGGAAATTTATAAACTGTTAACAATGAAACTCAGGGATGGGACTACTGAGACAGGGGGGTTAGAACACTGCCCCCAAGTAAGAATTTTGCCTCCCCAAATTAATTTTTTCTCCAGTCCTCAAATTCTAGCATTACAGCCACCTGAAACTTCATCTGAGCATTTAGAAATACAGTTTAGGTATCCAAAGAAAAGTGGCAGGCACAGTTACTAAGGAATGCAAACGCAGCACATAGAGGAGTTCTAGGTGGCAACCATTTCTAATATCTCACTCCCTGCCATGCTAGAAATTTGGGGACTGAAAGTATTTCACTGAGGGGCAGAATAAATACTGCGGGGAGCAATGCCCCCATTTCTCCTCTCCCTGGTAGCTACATTTATGATGGGGACTTGTTACAACAGGGAGCTATAATTCTCTTAGGGATGTGTTTTTTTAATTTTGTCATGAATTGCTTTAGGGTAGACTTTTCATTCTGCTATAAAAATTGTTTATCTTATTTTGTGTTTTAACTGTATTCTTCTTTAATGTAATACAGGCTTAATATTCCTCATCTGAAATGCTTGGAACCAGAAGTGTTTCATATTTTGGAATGCCTGTATTTGCATATACATAAAACACTGTACTGTACAGGAGATCTCTGGGCAGACTGAAGATGAATGAGTAGGAGTGTCACTGCCTCAAAAGGCAAAAGGAGGTGGTTGGTAGGTTCCCTGAAGATCTCCTGTACAGCACTGTAATTTTTTCCCCCCAAGGGCAGGTATCAGATTCCTTACGTCCTTACTCTCTCAGATCCTCAGTCTCTCCTTCCAACCTCACATCTCCCATGTAACACAAGTAGCAAATGAATGAGATACATGGCTGGAGAGAGATGCAAGGCTGGAAAGAGACACGAGGATCTGTGAAACAGTGGCAGGTGCGGATTCACATCAAGCACTACCACTGGATTCCGGCCATGTCACAGATTAGCATGTCTCTCTCTGGCCTTGCATCTGATTCATTTGCTACTTGTGTTGTATATGAAATACAAGGCTGAAGAGAGAGACTGAGGATCTCAGAGGCAAACAAACAGGAGTACTTCAGCTGCTGCCTTGAGGGTGGAAACAGGTGGCTGGTGGTAAACGGGTTTTGGAGGTCTGTGGATTTCAGATTTCCAGATTTTGGGTGTTCAACCTGTATTACTGTGATCTGCCTTAAGTTCCATCTTCAGGAGATAAAGTCAATAAATAAACAGGCCTTCAGCAGGTGCCTTCCACCCCACAAAAAAACCCAAAGCAAACATCATAATATAGGTGCCAGGGTACCTCTCTGGGAGAGGGATGTTCCACAAACAATGTGCCAGGACAAATATGCATCTTCTCATTTGCACATGTGCAAGGCAGAAAGAAAGAAAGATGGGTGAACCAAATTAAGTCCCACATTATGCTCCATTGTAAAACCATCACCTTCTCTATTTGGGACTCACCGGGTTCTTTAAACTGCTGATGATGCTCCTGGGCAACATACTGAAACCTGGATTCCTGACAGACATCTTTTAAGCCAGTGAGAGACACTGCAAAAGGAACACAGGCAAAAGGAGGAAAAACCCAAATGCTGGAGACTTAGCAGACCTCTTCATAAAGCAGGGGGAGGGTGCGCAGATTTTCACATCTGCCCAATAAAGAAACCCTGTAAGGGGGAATTCCTTCAAAACATACTCTTGTCTTTTGGGTTACTGTAACACACTCTGTGAGGGACTGCCTCTGGAAACTATCTGGAAACTTCAGCTCATCCAAAATGCTGCAGCCAGGGTTACTAAGTGATTTTTGTTTTTGTTAATCAGCCTGCTCAAGCTCTGCGTTCTAGGAACTCTTGGCTTCTCACCCAGTCAAGGGCTTCCTTTTCCTTGGCTTGGCTCTGCCTTTCTACACTTGCCGCTCTGTGCTCTTGAAATGGCTTCCCTGAACATTTGCGGACTGCTCATTCCCTCATTATTTTTAAATCTCAGTTAAAAACCTTCTTGTTTTCCAAAGGTCTTGGAGTTTTAGCTTAACATTGTTTTATAATTTTATACAGTTTGGTTACCTGTACTTGTCAGTTTGCTTTATATTATAGTGTATTTTTTTGTATTTACATTTTCGTCTGACATTTTCTCCAACATAAGTCAAAAGGAAAGATCTTCGCTCACTTTCACCTCACTCTATCCTCACAACGACGCTGTGGAGCAGGTCAGGCAAGAAGCGACTTGTCCAGGGTCACCCGATGAGTTTCAGGTGTTGGCTACATCACCATCACCCTAGACACGACCTTCACCCCAGGGGATGATGGGAGCTGTACTCCAACCCCTCCTCTCTGGGGAAGCCGCTTTCAACGCTTCCTAATAAACGGCCTTTCTGGATCAGAGCCGTTGTGGGCCCACCTAATCCAGCACTTTGTTTCTCAAAGCAGCCGAGTAGGTGCGCTTCTAGTAAGTCCACGAGCAAGATACGTAGGCCAACCTGGGCCATGTCTGCACTAGACTGTTATAGCGCTATTATTCCACTTTCAACATCCTAGGGAATCCTGGGGTTTGCAGTTTAGGGACGGGCCTCAAAGTGTGAAGTGTGATAGTGTGAAGTACTCTGTCGATGGTCACGGCCCCTCCCTAAACTGCAAACCCCAGGATTCCCTACGATGTTGAAAGTGGAATAATAGCGCTATAACAGGCTCGTGCGGAACCCGCCCTCGAGGTAGACTGCCTCTGCAACATGGTGGCTGTACCTCGGCAACCAGACGCCGGCAGGCCGCAAAAACGTGGCTCCGCTCCTTTTATCCCCCCTTCATTCTTTCAGCACCCCTTCCACCGCGAGGTTGTTACCTTGCTGCGCCGCCGCACCGCGTCTCCTAGCAACCCCGGAAGGGACGGAGCCCGGACGGACCGTTTCCATGGCGACCGGCGGAAGTACGGAAGCCGAGTGAGCCGCCGACTTCGCCGGGCCTCAGGGACCATCTTGAAAATAACTCACGCTATCACTCTCAAAAACGTTTCGAATCTTGAGCTGCCGGGCCACAGGCTTCTTAAATTATCGCTTGACAAGGTTCACATTTGGCTCCGATTATTTTCTTTCACTGACTTTGTCCCGCTGGCCGCCCATAAGGGAGATATTTCCAAGCTCTGATACTGCATATTCAACGGATAACGCTTTGATAAGTGTGCGCATGCGCTGCCTGCTGCAGGGGCGGGGGCACAGACAGGGGAGACTGGGCGTGGCCAAAGCTAGGCCCGAGCCCGCCTCCGCGGGCTCGGGCCTAGCTTTGGCCACGCCCAGTCTCCCCTGTCTGTGCCCCCGCCCCTGCAGCAGGCAGCGCATGCGCACACTTCTTCTGGGAGGATTGCTCTTCCAGCGGTAGTGGGTTTACTCCCAGAAATAGTAGTAATAGGAAAAAGTTGGGGGCGAAGGCGTGAGGGTTTAGCTAGTGTTACAAGTGGGGTGCAGCCACTTGGACCTCTGCTGGTGCAAATTAGCGCACCTACCTGCACTGTAAAGAATTGCATTGGGTGCAACCTTTCCAGGGAAAAAAATTCAACCAGTATTGCAGTGGGCCTTAAACTAGCGTGCAGCCCCAGATTGCCAGACCTGCAAGTGAAGGAGAAGCTGGATCTCATTTTGCAGAGCCTTTAAAAACACAGACGCACTCCAAAGCTCACATAGGGTTTATTTTTTTTCATTTCTGTGCACATCACCAATTGCAGACCACAGTGGTGTACAGAGCATGTGCTCTGAATTTGGTCAAAATGTTCCTCTTTGGCTCTTCTGTTTGCCCAGCTCATTATAAGCCACACATCTTAGTAGTAGGTGCTGTAAGGAACACAAAAATCCCAAAGGCCTTTTGGCTCGTGGTGTTCCTCAACCTGGTCACTGGATATGTTGGGCTGTTGACCTGCTTTCAAGTCATTTTTGGCTTATGGTGATCCTAAGACAAAATTATCACAGGGTTTGCTTGGCAGAATTTTGTTCAGAGTGGGTTTGCCCTTGTGTTCCTCTGAGACTGAGAGAGGGTGACTTGCCCAAAGTCCTTCTCGGTTTGGCCAAGCAGGGATTTGAACTTTGGTCTCTCAGTGTCCTAGTCCCAAACCCAGACCACTAAGTCATGCTGGCTCTCTTGGACTGCAAGCCCAACAAGCCCTTACTAAAGCAACTATTTTCAGCCCAAAGGTCTGGCACATACCAAGCTGGAGAAGACTGGAAGCCTACCTATACTGTAAAACAAATTGAAAGTAGTTTCACTGCCATGGCTTCCACCGCTACTCCAAGAAACCCCAAAATTATGGTGTAAATATATTTTGTAATTTGTAGAGGAGTCACACCCTCCAGCTGTCCTGATTTAGCAGAGACAGACCCAATTAACCCTCTGTCCCTCTTTTCTACTTACTTTAAAATATTCCCAGTTTCTTTCTCCTCCTCCCACTTTCCCCCTTTGTGGCTGCAAGATGAATTCAAAGCACAAAAGGAGTTTGTATTCAATTTAGCAGAGAGGAGAAGAGCATAGAGGAGGGGGCAGAATCTTGCTGTTCCCAAGAGGCTCATGCAAAAGCAAACTTCTGCAGGCTCTCCTAGCTCATATGTTCTTCCCCATTAATAACTTTTAACAACTTAATAATTTTTTTCCATCTTGGCCACATATATTCGCTTTTCAGCTGTGAAATTTAGAGGATAGAAGTCTCCAGATTACTGCTATTTTTGCTGCAGTAGACAGCTACCCCCTCTAAGAATTTCCTGTTAGCAATCTTCAGCACACCTGGATAATACAGGCCTAAGTGCTACTGTTAGAGTAGACCTATCGAATCAACTGTAACTTGATAAATCAATCCTTAGGTAAGTGCCATTGATTTCATGTGTTTAATCTAATTGGGAGGAACAATATGCTTCATGCCATAGTTCCAAAATTCTCCCCTGACAAATCCAGAAATCTGACACAATCTTGTTTAAATTTCTCTTGTAAATATATATTTTATAATGTATATCTTTATTTTGTCTTCTAGATGGCACAGAGCAGCTTACACAGGGCTACCAGCACAGTGGTGTAGTGGTCAGTTGTGGGTCCTCAACCCATAAGTCTATAGCAACCAAATTCACCAAGATATTTCATGCAGTTTTCATCTCCACCAGGGGTAGGTGGAAATTTTGTAAATATTAGATTTTTACAGTATGATTACAAGGAAAAGAAACAAAAAGGAAAGAAGGTGAAAATAAAAAAGGGAAGTACTTAGGCTATGAACATGAGTTAGGCACACATACTGATATAATCTGACTGCATTTGCAAAAATGCATTTTCTTGAAGTGGACAAGTATAAAATATACAATTTTCATCTGTACCAGGAGCTGGTCTTTTGCAAAGCTAACAGATTTTGCCAGATCAAAGCCACACTTGCCCGAAATACTTTTCATGACGACAGAGATAGTTCATAAAATTACATCAGTCTTCGGAAAATCCACTTCTCCTCCTGCTGCAATGGGGATTGTTTCCAAAATCAAAGTAAATAGGGAGGTCCCATGGGGTGGCTGATGGTGTCCTAGTCCCCTCTGCTCATCAAAATGTCCCATGGCTTTGACCCCACAGGTCCTGGTTTCGCTACTATCCCAATATCATTGGAATGGATAACTAAAGAAGGAAAGACCAACCTAAGGCAAATGAAAGAAGAAAACTTCCCACACCCAGCAGGAAAGGAAAGAATTCAGAGTTTTGGCCCAGATCATGTCTAGATTGTGGTGGTGATGTCCAGTTTCTGAGCGCCACTGCCCAGCACATCCTTGGCTCCACTGGAGCTGTTCTTAGATTCCATTCTGATAGCAGCTCTCGGTCTCTTTCTGCTCACTGCTGTCGCTACTGTTAGTGCTATCCAGGCTGCCCACTATATCTGTGAGGAGTGTCTGAAGCATGGAAGCTCGACTTCTGCTCACTTCCAGCACGCTGTGATGGTCAACACTCTCCTTAGCATCGTAGTCCTTCATCACCTTGTTGGTGATCAGCGAGAGACCAAAGACCCGGAGGCCGCAGTGCCTGGCCACAACAACCTCCGCTGCAGTGCTCATACCTGAAAGGAAACAGGAAGCCATTTTATCACTCAGGACTTTACAGTGAGCTGCAGAAATTACTCCAAGTGCCTTTAAAAATCATGCAAGCTGGTCAAGTCCAAGGCTAGATCGGCACTGCATTCCCTACCACACAGTTACGTTGTTTTCATGCCATTTTAACTGGCATGCCTTCATCCTATGGATCTTGAAATTTCTAGTGAGGTACATAGAATTTTCTGCTGGAGAGATTTAATCAAGGGGTTCTCAGACTTTGGCCCTCTAGATGTAATGTAAGGCACTCAGGGTACCTTGGGGTCTGTAGTACACAAGAGTGGGTTAGTGGTTCTTGAATTTTGGTTTTCCAGATGTTTTGGACTTTGTTCCCAGAATTCTTGACATTTTGGCCAAGCTGTCTGGGGCATCTAACTAATGCATTAATAATATGTGAGTAATACAGCAATAATGTGTTAATAACAAGCAGTATACACTAGTAACCATAAATTTTCTAACTGCCTTAAAGCAAACAAATTCTCTTCCTTTAACAATGTCAGTAAGGCTACATCTGCAGCAATGCTGGTGTCTCCAGACTTTGCCAGTTCCGCTTCTTACCCACAGCGTCTGCTCCCAGTAAATGCAGCAGTCGAGCCTCGGCAACAGATTCAAAATTGGGGCCTCCCACCATGCAGTAGACCCCCTCTTTGACGAAGGAGGTGTACCCGAGGCACCTGGCCGTCTCCATGGCCAGGGTACGGATCTTCCTGTCATAAGCATCTGAGAGGGCAGGGAAGCGGGGTCCAAACCTGAAGAAAGAACAGGGCTCTCTAAAATGATGTTTCTCAATCTTTGGTCTGCCAGATGTTATGATTAAATAATTTATTTATTGTGTTTATATGCCACCGTTCTCCCAGAGTGGGAGCTGAGGCAGCTTCCAGAAAAGTTAAAAACATGTGCAATGTAATTTAGAACAATTAACCATATAAAAACAGTACAAAATCATTATTTGAACAGAAGTTTAAGAAAAATAAATAAAACATCCCAATAAAACAAAGGCTCACCTGATCACACATTAAAAGCCTACCTGAATAGGAATGTTTTAGGAATGTTTTTGCCTGCCAGTGAAAGGTAAGCAGGGAGGAGGCCAGCCTAGCCTCCTGTGGAAGGGGGTTCCAGAGGGTAGGAGCTACCACCAAGAAGACTCTCTCCCACGTCCTCACCAAGCGAGCCTGGGACAAAAGCAGGACCAAGAGATGCCACTTCCCCTGCAGATGCTAAATCTGTGGGAGGTTCATATGAAGAGATACGGCCTTTCAGATAGTCTGGGCCGAAGCTGTGTAGGGCTTTATAGGTCATGACCAGCACTTCGAATTGTGCCTGGAAGCAAACAGGTAGCCAGTGAAGCTGTTTTAACAAAGGAGTGGACTTCAAGTCCCACAATCCTTCACCACTGGCCACTCTTGTTACAGACCAGATGAATTTTAGTTGGCAACTCCTCAACCTGTGCATATGCCTTTAAAATTAATGAATCTTAGGCTCTATATTCTACAATCTGTTGGCTTCTACCAGGTTATATGTCCTTATTTAATAATATAGAACCTAGTAGAAACCTATGGATTGTAGAATATAAAGCCTATGGGCCTTTCTGCCCTATACTGTTACAGTGCCATTATTCTACTTTCAATATCCTGTGGAATCCTGGGCTTTATAGTTTCCTAAGGCCCAAGAGCTCTCTGGCTGAAGATTCTAAATGCTCCTCCCTAAACTGCAAGCCCCAGGATTCCATAGGATCTTGAAAGCAGAATAATAGTACTATAATAGTGTAGGGCGGAAATGGCCTAAGATTTATGACAGTGTCTGCCTGTTTTCTCTCTTGTAATAAAAGAAGGGAAATGATTGTTTAGATTTCAAGTCTGGGGCAAAAGCCAAATGGTCCTCTGAAGAATGGAAGCAAAAACTGCGTGACCTCAGTTCACCCCTGCAAGATAGCAGGTTAGAGACACCTGATGATGGGTAGTCCTGTGTGGCAGGCCCTCCTTTCTCCCAGATTGGTGCAGCAATTCCCAGTCTGATACGGTACCCTGTCTTTACCACACAGCTCCGCTTCTCCCCTTATAACACCACCTTTGTGTAAAGGGGTGAGGGTTGTCAGTGTCTCTTTAGAACCTCTTAATAGTTTATGATAATGTGTTTTCTGAGCGTCTTTAAATCCTGCACGCAACACAGCCAAGCCAGTATTTATAAAAATAAACTGTAATTTTTATTTAGATAACAATAAGAATAAAGTATTAAAGTGCATATGCAGGTGAAAGTTAATGCAGTTCTTCAGTGTACTTTTTAGGCCTTTTCTGCACAAGGCTGTTATAGCGCTATTATTCCACTTGCAACATCCTATGGAATCCTGGGGTTTGCAGTTTCAGAAGGGGCCGGCCGGCCCCTCCCTAAACTGCAAACCCCAGGATTCCAGAGGACGTTGCAAGGGGAATAACAGCACTGTAGCAGTCTAGTGTGGAAATGGCCTTAGACAGTTCACATGTATCTTTAGATTCTCATATAAAGCACAAATATCATATAACAGCCCCTTGGCTACATTCTCACCAAAGGCTGAGTCTAGGTGACACTCTCTGGCCAGATTCTACTAAGGTTCAGTTATTCTTTTGCCTCTCACTAGGCTTCTACTGAGCACTAAACCTTCCCATACAGTCATACCCTCCGGCTGGCTAAGGGACTCCACTCGCTAGCTCTCTTTGTGTAGATTCTCATTCAAGGACTAAATGCCAACAGGTACTACAGCATTTTCATTGCAGCCACGGGCCCCCCCACCCACTACTGGGCTGGGTGCTCTCCGGAGGAGCTATGCTGGTTGCCTGGCAACCTGCTTCCAGGCTGCTCTGGCACTCCAGATAGCCACGTCCCCAGAACGTTGTTCCATAGGGTGTATTCTAAAAGTGGGGTATGCACTGGACTCTAGTGTAGCAAACAAAAGGAGAAGATATAAACCTCTGGATAAGCAATGCCTTGTGTTGGTGTTAAGAAAGAATAAAAGTTCTAAGTTAGAGCCACATAATTAGGCTGCTCTTCACTCAGCATGCCTCCAACGTGGGAAGAGAAGGCAATGATTTTGCTTTCCAGAGGAAAGTTCCTGCTAATGGTACCACTGTATTCTGCTTTGGTTAGACCTCGTTTGGAATCCTGTGTCCAGTTCTGGGCACCTCAAATCAAGAAGGATATGGACAAGCCGGAGCGTGCCCAGAGGAGGGCGACCAAAATGGTGAAGGGTCTGGAGGCCCTGAAGCCCTATGAGGATAGACTTAGAGAGCTGGGTATGTTCAGTCTGCAGGAGAGAAGGTCAAGAGGGGACGTGATAGCTACGTTTAAATATTTGAAGGGATGCCAGGTAGAGGAGGGAGAGGGCTTGTTTTCCGCTGCTCCAGAGACTAGGACAAGAAGCAATGGGTCCAAGCTGCAGGAAAGGAGATTCCGCCTGAACATCAGCAAGAACTTCTTGATGGTGAGAGCTGTCCGGTAGTGGAATTTGCTGCCTCAATGGAGTGTGGTGGAGTCTCCTCCTTCTTTGGAGGTTTGTAAGCAGAGGCTGGATGGCCGTCTGTTGGGAATGCTTTGATGGGTCTTCCTGTATAGCAGGGGGTGGGACTGGATGGCCTGTGGGGTCTCTTCCAACTCTATGATTCTATGAAAGCCCTGATAGGTTGCCCTAAATGCTGATACTGGTAAGGATAGGCTAAAGATGGATATGTGCCTATATACTATTAATACAGTAAGGGTACTAAGGAATATGTTGTCATTTCTATGTGACTTAATATCAGATGCCTTATATGATAGAATAACAATACTTTGAATATGAGGTCTGCCCTCCGCATTCGATAGGGTTAGGGACACAAGACTCCCATAAAAGTGGGGAAATTGCCAATATCAAAGTGTATGTGGACATGGTGGGCATGAGGCATGGTGGGAAAAACTCGTTCAAAACAGGTCAGGAAAGGGAGAGGTAAAGAGGTGGGTCGGCGTGGTGGCCCCACCATTCCTCTCTCTTGCTCATCTCTTTGTTGGGTGTGGGGGCCATTGGGAGAGGGTCTGTGGGGCTGAGAAATCAGGCCGCGATCCATCCTTAGGTGAAGGAGAGGGGGCCAGAGGCAGGTTTTTAAAGGGCCCCGCAACCTGATCAGAGCTACCGAGAGAGAAGACCCCCTGGAAAGGAAGTGCCCGAGGCCACGTTTGCAGGGGTTGGAGAAACTCACAGATAAATCCATGAAAATCAAACCCAGAAGGGTGGAGGGCCGGCTATAATTCTGCACTGAGTTAAATGACTGCAAACTCCTTTTGCACTTTGAACACAGATTGCAGCAATGGAAATAAGTTGAGGACGCAGGGAAAAAAGCGGAAAGAGGCAAGAGAAACTGGGACATTTTGAAAACAGGAGAAAAAGTGGAATGACGGAAGAATAATCAGGACTATCCTTGTCACATCAGGACAGTTAGAAGGTATGACATTGAGTGTCACCCACACGGGCACAGAGTGTGCCACTCAGTTTTAAAATACAATAAGTCCAACAGATGAGAAAATCCAAGGTAGGCACATTTTCCGCAAGAAGGGGGTCTGGGCCCTGAGATCTCGAATTGCTGGCCAGGACACCACAGGGCACTTACCACTCTTCGTTGGGACCCTGCAATGGATTTTCCCCGGTCAAGCCCAACAAGTTGATGTGGTCCTGGATTATCATAAGGTCACCAACGTTGTATGAATCTGCCAAGGCGCCTGCCGCGTTGGTGACTAGCAGTGTCTCGATACCCAAGAGTTTGAATACCCGGATTGGGAAGGTGACCTAGCCAAGGGAGAAGAGAGAAAACGGAAATTAATTGCAAAGAAATGTCCTTCTCAGTGTTAGCCATTCAGAACTAGGGAAATCTAGATTTAATACTGCCCCTATCAGGTCTGGTCAGTGGTGGCTCATGGCTCCCATTTCAATAGAATGTTGATGAATCCGCTCTGGATTTTAGTCTGAACTTTAAGTGAAATAGGGCTGAGCACTTTGGGCACCATGGTCAAACATGAACAGCTGTCCAATGTAGGGAAAAACTCCCTTAGTTTTAGTGACCTTGTTTGATACTTCGATACTTTTTGAATTAGCTTGGGAAAATTAGGCTGGGAAAAGATATAAAGTCTCAGAATGGACTGGCAGAGTGATTTTTCCTCTGTTGCTGACTTGCTCCAACCTCACCTGGAACACTGTGTCCAGTTCTGGGCACCACAGTTCAAGAAGGAGACGGACAAGCAAGTCACGGTCTCTCAGCCTCAGGGAAGGCAAGGGCATACCGCCTGTGAATACGTCTTTCCAGGAAAAACCTAGTTGACTTGAAGTTGATTTGAAGGCACTTACTAGAGGCTCACCTTACCTTCCAGAGAGAGTATCCCTCGTACATGTGGAAGCGTCCCTTCATGCAGACACACTGCTTGCCTTTCAGTTCCCCGAAGATGAGATGGCCATCATGGCCGGCCACTGAGGAAAGAGTGGGTGGGGAACATTAATGCCCACTAGATCGGAGATCGTGGCCCTACTTAAGAGTTCTTTTTAGGGCTGGCAGATTAAAAAACAAAACCCAGACTGAGTGTCTTGAAAAGGGATAGAGGCACCTGGGAACAGACTGGGAAGTAAACTTTTCTGTTAAAAACTTGCTCCAGCTGTCCCAGTTTGGCAGGGATGGTCCCAGTGCTATTAATTTTTAATAGCTTATGAAAAATATCGCGGTGAATTTTGTGTATTTTGTGGAAAACTCACTGCTTGAAAATGTACAGACCATCCAGCTGGGCCTACTGAATGCAAAATAATCCCATTTATGCCGCTGGACAGCTGTTAGTATTATTGACCATGATGCTGACAAGCAGGGTTGCTAGATGAGCCTTGATATTTCAAGGTCCAAACCTGAGATTTTGGGATGAGCCTTGTGATATCACGGGGCAGGCCCTGGGAATGTCATTAATGATGATCTATTAAGTATCAACCACAGTTGCACTGAGTATGGCATTCAAATAACAAGCACCAGGTGCAACAAATAAGGAAATATACACGCACACACTTTTTAAGCCTCTGCTCTTACTTTGAGATTCCTCCCCTTTGTCCTGAAGACCAGGGAAGAGGAACTCTGAGGAGAAGAGGAGATTCCGAGACTCGGGAACCTTGTGGATTCTAGCACCCATCTGCCCCGATCTGGTGCCGGAGGGCAGGAGGGGATGGATGAATGGTACCTGTGCTGCGTGGAAAGTGAGGGATCTCTGTATATTTGAAAGACTCCTGGTTCTTCAAGCTGTCAGCAAGAGGGCCCAGTCCTGAGCCACAGATAATGGCAATTCTTGGTCGCTGAGTGGTACGGGCTAGCAACCAGTCTGCCGTCTCTCGGCAGTGCTCAAAGCTGGAAAGAGAGAACCCAAGAACGGCAGTCAGAGCAAGACTGAATCCAAGCCAGTGAGCGGGATCAGGGCTTAGCCACAGGATCAGTCTTCAACACCACAGTTGAGTCTAAAACAGACCTTGCGGAGAGCTTGTTGTTTGGATAACAGATTAGGGATTCTGGGAATTATAATCCAAAAAAGTAATCTTGGCAAGCCTGGAATCTTACTGAGTATCATCCCAGAGCCTTGACTTTGTGAATCCTATGTGGAAGGCAAGAGCAAACCCGCTCCGAACAAATCCTGCCAAGAAAACCCAGGGACAGGGAGACTTTGGGTTGCCGTAAGTCAGAAATGACTGGAAGGCATACCACAGCGACAATTATAAATAAAGGGGATAGCAGCTTCCAGTATTCATTTCAGTAGCATATTCACTTGCTTATCTGATTTATATCACACCTTGGGATTCAAGACAGTCTCTAGCATAATGGAAAACGTTCCAAGAGATGAACTATAAGTAATAAAATAGTTAATTATACTCTTCAAACACCAGTTACACTAGAAGTATTGCTCAGTGATATCCAACACAATGACCACCTCAAAGGTATTAAGGTGAGTAAAGACCAATATAAATACAAGGCTTTTGCAGATGACATTGTGTTATACCTAGAAAATCCTACCCACCAAATCGTTCGGTTACTGGAAATATTGCACAGTTACAGGAGAGTAGCAGGGTTTAGAATTAATAAACAAAAAACTAAGATACTTACTAAAAATATGAAAGCAGAAGAGATCAAAAAGCTAGAAATTATATCGGGGATTCAATCGGCCACCAAAGTGAAATATTTGGGGATCTGGATTACCACCAATAATAGTCAACTATTTCAAAATAACTACCAACTGACATGGAAAGCAATTCAGCAGAAATTTGAAAATTGGGGGAAACTAGATTTGTCTTTACTGGGTAGGATATCTCTAATCAAAATGGGTGTGTTGCCAAGGTTTCTGTTCTTATTGCAAATGATACCAATTAATATTCCAATCAAGTGGTTTAAGGAGTGTGAGAAAGGTATATCTCAATTTCTATGGCAAAAGAAGTTGTCAAGAATTAAAACAAGACCTGTGACAGACAAAAGAGAGAATGGAGGGCTGGCTTTGCCCAATATCAGATTATATTACGAAGCCAGTTGTCTGACATGGATTAAACCCTGGATTTTGTTGGATAACCCCAGATTACTGAGTCTAGAAGGTCATGATCTACCGCTAGGTTGGCATTATTATTTACGGTATCAACAAAAAGAATCACCCAAATTATTTAGAAATCATGTCATCCATAGATCTTTACTTGATTTCTGGATTAAAATTAGAAGCCATTTAGGCTTGGGAATCCCAATGGTAGCATCACCGTTAGAAGCTTTTTCTATTCAAACTTTGAGGAGAGATGTAAAATGGACCAATTATAAGGACTTAATCTTCAAACAAAACGAGCAGATTTGTTTGAAGGATCGCTCACAACTGGAACAGGAAGGAATCACTTTACAACGGTTCCCCTATTTACAGCTAAAAGAAAGATTTAAAAAGGATCTTAAAGAAGGGGGCTTTGTAACTAAACCTTCTCAAATTGAACTGATTATGAGAAGCGGGGAACGTGGTCTATTGTCAAAATTTTACCAATATTTACTCCAACTTGACCTAGAAAATGAGGTGGTTAAGGATTATATGATTAGGTGGGCTGGAGATATCGGCCATACTATAGATTTAGATAACTGGGTCGGGGCACGGAAGAATGCGCGTAGGCCCACTAGGTCTTATTACCTTCAAGAGAATGTTCTCAAGTTGTGGTTTCGACGGTGTCTCCCACCAGTTAGGATAGGCAAAATCTCAAAGAACAATAAGGACTTTTGTTGGAAGTGCGACAAAGAAAGGGGAACGTTTTTTCATCAGTGGTGGGGGTGCGACAAGGTTGAAAAATTCTGGTCTAAAATTCGAACTAAAATCCAAAGAGTTCTGAGTATTAACACAGAGCTAACTCCAGAAATTTCTCTACTGGGAACGGTAAATTTATGTACCTCAAAAAAGCACATCCAGCTACTAATGTGGCACATGATTATATCAGCCAGAATAGTTTTGGCTAGACATTGGCGGAAGAAAACTATTCCTTATGGGGAGGAATGGTGGGATAAACTTCTGGAGAGAGCAGAATTGGATAAACTTACCTTTAAGCTTCAATATAAAACTACAAAACAATTCTATGAAGTTTGGCGCCCCCTATTTAAGTGTGTTAAAGATAATTCATAAAGGAAGTTGTTGTTGTGTATTGTGCATTCTCGTTGCTGATGTGTTTGTAATTTTGTACTTGTATTAGTTTGAAAGGGCTCTCTGTATAATTATGTGGAGAGAGATATTTGCGGGAGTATTTGGATAAGGTTTTTCTTTTCGTAACAAAAGATAAGAGGAATACAACCAATGTTTATGTTAAGGATACGATCGGAGGTTGAAATTAATTATTTTGGGGAAATTTTTTTTTTTCATTTTCCCAGTTAATGTAGCAAACTGCTTTTCGCTCGGGGGGGGGAAAGGGTTTTTCATTTTTCCTTTTTGTTGGGGGGGTGGGCATTGCAGTTGGGTTAACTATGAATTAATTTTGATTGAGTACTAACTATGTATTAGAGCATTGTTAAGAAAATCGACAGGTATTATGTGTATATATTATGAATGTATTGTATTGGGGGGGGGGATATGGAAATATGCAGTTCTGGGATGTAATCTTTTTTTTCTTTTCTTTTCTTTTTTTTTAATAACAAAATCTAATAAAAATATTTATAAAAAAACACTAGCTAAAATAGACTTGTTTAATTTTTTTTTTAAAAAACTTTTGTATAGTGACATTTTAGCTACACATTGTTTTAATTTCCTTTAAGCTACTTGGAGGCATATGGTGGGAGAAGGGGGGATATAAATAAAATAGATTAAAAACATTTAAAAAAGCAAAACCATTTTTTAAAAAAGCACTTAGGAAAACTCAAAATCAAGAGTATAAAGTTCCAGCCCTGGTTTTAAGAACCAAAGGCCTAATGAAGAAGCCAGTGAAGTTTCGAAAGCTCACACAATGTATTTTACACTTGGAGTTGGCCCCCGGAAAGTGGGATTTTGTTGTATTTTGCTGCATGGCCAACACAGCGACCTCTGAATATTTTTTAACCAATGTGTGCAGTCTGTTTTGATGGCATAGTTGGAAAAACTGTAAAAGCAGAAAACTAATCACAAACCTCTGGGTTAATGCTTCATCAATGTCTCCTTTCCACAAATGAAAAAAACTCAGTTATAACCAGTGAGCTGGAAAGGTACAATGCATGATTACTCACAGCAGGAGCAGCTGAGGTTGTGGATACTGCAGGAAGCTTTCCAGCTGTAGGAGTTATTGTCCGAATGGTCTACTTTTGATATGTTTTTGCTGTGCCATAAAGAACCAATATTGATTTTGATGAAGGTTTTGCCAAACCTTTTCCAGCTGGGTGTGTTGGACTCCCCTAGGACTCTGTGGTCAGATATCTCTTATCTGTAGGGCCATCTCAAACAGGATCTATGAAGCCACGGTCCCTGGTCGACTTCATTCTATGCAATAGCTGGAGGGGAAAAAAAGGCAGCGAGCCTACTGTTGGAAAAGGCTGCTGTCCCACAGTCACTTACTCGAGAGTAAGCCCCACTGAACCCAGTGCAGGTGGCTGCTCCGTAGAGCTGTGTAGGACCAAAATGGTCTGTCCTTACATCGAGAATGGCAGCGCTGACGTTCTTCAGTGGAACTTGCCCAACAAAGTTTAAAAAGCTACCTGGTGCTTCCCGCAAAAAAGCCTGTTTCTCTGTGGGTCCCTTCACACAACACAGTTATAGTGCTATCATTCCACTTTAACTGCCATGATTCCATCCTGTGGAATCCTCGGATTGGCAGTTTACAGAGTGGACATTTGGAATTATCAGGCAGAGAGCTCCAGTGCCCCCACCAAACTACAAGCCCCAGCATTCCACAGGACATAGCCGTGGCGGTTAAAGCGGAATCCGCCTTTCACGATGCTGCAAACATGGCTAATCTCATCTAATTTGGGAAGCCAAGGTGTGTTAGACCTGGTCAGTACTAAACAAGAGACTGCCAGGTTATACCAGGGATCTCCTGAAAAAGCTGAGAAAATATCTTGCCTGAAACCATGGAGAGCCATTGCTGGCCATCAGAGTTGATAACACTGAGCTTGATAGAATCAGAGAGTTGAAAGGGACCGTCCTGTTTGTCTTCCTCTGGACACGTTCCAGCTTCTCCATCTTGAATTGTGGTACCCAGGACTGGACACAGTAGTCCAGGTGAGGTCTGGCCAAAGCGGCATAGAGTGGCACTATTACTTCCCTTGCTCTGGAAGTACTTATAGCATGAGACAGCTAGTTCCTATGTTCCTTTGATCTCCTGCATTTGGCAGGGTGTTGAACTAGATAGTGTTTGGGTTTTTTCCAACTCTAGAATTTTTTCTGTTTGTGCTGTTTGACCTTGGAATGGAGTGCTTTGAAAGGCGGTAGACTCTCCCTCATTGGAAGTATATAAAAAGAGGTTTGACAGCACCTCTGAGGGTGCTTTCGCTGTGGATTTCTAGTGACAGTGGGGGGTTGGATTAGATGATCTCAGGGTTTCCTTGCGACATTAGTGGACCCCAAGCTGAACGTGAGTCACCAGTTTGATGCGGCAACTTAAAAAGCCAATGCAATCCTAGGCCACGTCAAGAGTAAAGCGTTTAGGTCAAGGGAAGTAAAATTACCACTCTATTCTGTTTTGGCCAGACCCCATCTGGAATACTGTGTCCTCCAGTTCTGGGCACCACAGTTCAGGAAGGATATTGACAAGCCAGAATGTGTCCAGAGGGGTGCAACCAAAATGGTAAAAGGCCTGGGAACCATGAAGTCCTCGGAGGAGTGGCTTAGGGAACTGGGTAGGTTTAGCCTGGAGAAGAGAAGGTTAAGAGCCAACGTGATAGCCAGGTTTAAATATTTGAAAGAATGTCATATGGAGGATGGAGCAAGCTTGCTTCAGAGACTAGGACATGGAGCAATGAATTCAAACTGCATTCAGTCCTCCATTTTCAGAGGTTCAGCATTCCTGGATTTGATTATTCATGGGTTATTTTATTTATTTAAAAAAATTCTTACTATATTCCCAGAGAGAACACTTCTCTAGGCATTGCTACATCCTCCATTGTGACTCTGTAGCCCACAGCTGCCGGAAGTTGATCATAGGATTGCTCTGGAGAAATTCCTAGAGAAGTGTTATCAAATTAAAAAAAAATAGCATTCATGATTTTCATTTTTAATTCACTTTTTCCCACCTTTGCAGGGGTCTTGTGCCCTTAGCCCCCTGCAAAAGTAGAAGGCTGACTGTACGGGAAAAGAGATTCCATGTAAACATTAGGAAGACCTTCCTAACAGTAAGAGCAGTTCAAGGGTGGAGTATACTGCATCAGTGGAGTGCAGTGGAGCCTCTTGCTTTGCAGGTTTTTAAAGAGAGGCCAGATGGCCATCTGTCAAAGGGAGTGCTTGGATTGTGTATTTGTGCATGGCAGAAAAAGCGCTGGACTGGATGGCCCTTGGGGTCTCTTCCAGCTCTGTGATTCATAATAATAATAAATAATAATCAATTTTATTTATTACCTGCCTCTCCCCAGGGCTCGAGGCTGGGTACAGAACAGATGAAGTTAAAATACACATGGAACAATTGATATAAATATACTATAATTAAAATATATCATAGTTAAAAGTACAATAAAAATACAGTTGAAAGTACAATTAAAAATACAATTAAAAGCACAATTAAAACTAGATTGGATAGGCCTGCTGGAAGAGATAAGTCTTTAGTACTTTTTAAAATTTGGCCAGCACGTTTTGCTGTGAAATCTCCTCCGGCAGGTCATTCCACAGTCTAGGGGCAGCCGACGAGAAGGTCCTCTGGTGTGACCATTGCCAGTCTAGTCCTGGCTGGTGGAAGTAAATGTCCCTCAGAGAACCTGAGTGTACGGGGTGGATTGTATGGGAGGAGGTGATCCTGCAGGTAACTTGGACCCAAGCCATGTAGAGCTTTAAAGGTCATAATCAACACTTTGTACTTTGGCCGGAAACTAAGTGGCAGCCAGTGGCGTGATTTTGATATCGGCGTGATAACTTCACTCCCGGCTGTACCTGTGATTACCCATTTTGTAATTCCACCTCTCTGTCTCTGCCTCTTTGTCTCTTTCTCCCTCTCACACTCACCTGTGTGGGAAAGGAACAAGAGAAATATCCCATTTAGACCTACCTGAATTTTTCAGTTGTTTGCATTCTGGATCGCAGAGAGGCGGCAGGACCTGAACTGGAGAGTTTTTCTGCTGGGTGCCTTGCCTACAGCGCAGTCGGTCTTCCCTCGCTTCCTCTGAGAGTTGTGCAAGAAGACAGCTGCTTTATACAGAAAAGGAGCTCTGTTCTGCGGGGGCCAGAGGTGGGGCTGGGATCGAGACTGGCCACTGGCTGCTGGTCGGGTGACGCTTCAGGG
This sequence comes from Cyclura pinguis, assembly GCA_030412105.1. Classification (NCBI taxonomy): domain Eukaryota; kingdom Metazoa; phylum Chordata; class Lepidosauria; order Squamata; family Iguanidae; genus Cyclura; species Cyclura pinguis. Next base: position 4,671,875 of record CM059602.1, read on the forward strand.
AGCCTCGAGAGTGGCAGCTGGAAAGAAAGGCATCCAAACGTCTTGCCCTTTTCCTCTGAGCCTCCCTCTCCACCTAGACGCTCCTCCTTGGGACCCTGCCGAGATGTCTCGTGGACCCGAGACAGACCGGAGATCCTATGAGAAACCCGTGATTAGCGGGCCTCGCTTGTTTCATGGTGCAGCAAAGGAATTTTGCATAGTGGCATCTTCCTGTCAGCCCATCCCAGCCCTGGCTGGGGATGATAGGGGTTGGAGTCTGGTTCTTCCGGAGGCCAATGGCAGCCTGTCGTGTTCTGATGTCTAACTACCTTTTGAAAGGCAGTTGGATTAGGTGGTGACGACGACGACGATAGATTTCATTTATATCAAGCTTTTTCCCGAGTTTGGGACTCAAGGCAACTTGGTCGTTGTGTGCTTTCCAAGTCGTTTCCAACTTACGGAGACCCTAAGTCAAACCTGTCACTGGGTTTTCTTGGCCAGATTTGTTCAGAGGGGGTTTGCCTTTGCCTACCTCGGAGGCTGAGAGAGTGTGGCTTGTCCATAGTCACCTAGCTGGTTTCCATGGCTGAGCAGGGATTTGAACCCTGCCCTCCAGAGTCCTAGGCCCTTTCTGCAGCACCCTCCCACCCTGCAATGGGGACGAGAGCAGGATGGGACCGTGGCAATGCTTCTGCGTGATGTCCTTTTGGTGCTGTCCTTCTCCCGTCCCCAGGCAGCACGAGTGCAGATTGAATCATTGGTGGGTTTTCCCTGTCAAAGACATGCGATCGCGCCACCATTCTGGACTTATCCGTCCCGTAGAAGCCGCAGAAGTGCAATGGCTGCGCTTCCCACCCCAGCGCAGCCTGGGAAAGTACCTGGCTGGGCTGCGGAAGGAAGAGGTGCGGCCATCGCACTCCCTTCTGCAGGGAGCCAGCCGGCGCAGACCCTCCCCTCCTGGCATAGCTGCTGCCAGGATCCTCACCAGACAACTTCGGGAAAAGGCAGGGTGCAGAAAGGGCCCTAGTCCAACGTTCAGACCACTACGACATGCTGGCTTTCCAAGGCACCTTACAACAGTTAAAATGTATGTGTGTACCTTCAAGTCACGTGTCAATTTATGGTGACCTCATGAATTTCATAGGGTTTTCTTAGGCAAGGGATACTCAGAGGTCGTTTTGCCAGTCCCTTCCTCTGAAAGAAGGCTGAGAGGGGACATGATAGCCATGTTTAAATATTTGAAGGGATGTCATGTTGAAGATGGAGCAAGCTTGTTTTCTGCTGATCCAGAGACTAGGACAAGGAGCAATGGAATCAAGCTACAGAAAAAGAGATTTTATCTAAATACCAGGAAGAACTTCCTGATGGTCAGAGCCGTTCGACAGTGGACTATGCTGCCTTGGAGTGTGGTGGAGTCTCCTTCTTTGGAGGGTTTTAAACAAAGGCTGGATGGCCATTTGCTGGGGGTGCTTTGAGTGTTTGTTCCTGCATGGCAGAGGGGTTGGACTCGATGGCCATTGTGGTCTCTTCCAACTCTTATGTTTTTATGATTCTATGAAATATAGCCTACAGCACCTGGTATTTGTTGGCAGTTTCTCATCCAAGTAGTAACCAGTGCTGACCCTGCCTAGCTTCCAGCATCAGACAGGATTGGGTGTCTTTTAGGTATTTAGGCTCTGTTAATTAAAACATACATAGTGAAAAGTTGTTGTTGTTGTGCCTTCAAGTTGTTTCCAACTCGGGATGATTCTAAGGAGAACCTATCATAGCGTTTTCCGGGGCTGAGAGTGCGTGACTTTCCCAAGGCTATGGAAACCCATGGCTGAGCCAAGAATTGAAGCCTGGTCTCCACGGTCATATTCCAACACTCAAAATCATGCACAGAAATTGATAGAAATTAAGAAACAAGAGGAGAATGCCTGCCAAGCTTTTGTCTGCCCATCCCTCAGGCTTGGAAAAAAACGTCCAAGCTTCTTATAGGACTGGAAGTGGACGTATAAATATTTGAAATAAATAAAACAAAATACTAAGGAGGAGAGTGAATGAGTCAAATTAGAAATCCCCAATGGGCATATTTAACCAATGGGCATATTTTGCTCATCCAAAACACAGAAGCTTAGGAAGGCTGGTGAATCTATTAGGAACAGTCTAAAAATTAAAAGGTATGCCTGGATTCTTCATCCCAGAGGATAAGAAAAGTTACTTTTTGGAACAGAACTCCTGGAAACCTTTCTTGACTTCATGGGCCTCTTCCCAGAAGCATCTCATTACCCTCTTTTGCAACCGGGAGACCCAGGGAACTTTTTGGCTATACAATTATAGCATTTGATTCCACACCCTCCAGCATTTCAGAGATAAAAAGTGGAACCACTGTGGTCCAGCAACATCAGAGTGTGGTCAAGATGGCAAAAGTCATGAATGAGAAAGGACAGGCAAGCTTGGAGAGGATGCAGCCGTTTGCTTTAGCCTGAGCCTTCTGGGGAGGGCAAGATTCTGCCCCCTCTTTTCCTCTTCACCCGGCTGAGTTAATCGAGAGTAAACAATTTTTGCACTTTGAATTCAGTTGCTGTAGTTGAAGTAAGGAGAGGACCAAAGAGGAAAGCAAGAGGAAGAAAGAGAAACGGAGGCATTTTTAAGAGCAGCTGGGGAAAAAAATGGCATGACGGAGCATTCATTAATCAGGACTGTTCATGCCGAATCAGGACAGCTGGAGGGTACGTGGTTCCACTTTAATTGCCATGGTTCCAACCTGTGGCATCCTGGGATTTCTAGACTGGTGAGGCACTAGAGCTCTTTGGCAGAGAATTCTAAGCACCTATCATGAAACTACAAATCCCAGAATTCTATAGGGTGGAACCATGGAAGCTAAAATTGAACCAAAGTGCTATAATGGTATCATGTGAACAGCTTAGGTGGATCTGCCTTGCTGTGATCCAGCCACCAGACTCTGTTTTTGAAGTTCTCAGTTTTGGCACCTAAACTGCGCCCACAGGTAGACTATTACAAAAAAATTTTTTGCCTCTGAGTGTGGACTGAATGCTGTCTTCTCTTTCTCTCTGTCTAGACCTTAGGGCTCTCTCTGTCAAAAGGGTTGGTTTCCAGGCAGACCTGATCCTTGCAGCCTTTCATATTAGAAAAGAACTCCAGCTGTACTAGCTATCAGGGGGTAGTCATGCGCCCCTTAAGAAGCTTCTTGTGATTCTGCTTTCCTGGGCTGGAGATGGTGGATGTCACATGGAGGTATAAGCTCCAGGCGAGGGACTGTAACGCCTCCGTGGGAGCACGCACAACTTACGTGCAGCAGGTCCTGGATCCGGTCCCTATCACCTCCAGACACATTTACTGTTTTTGAATGCCACAGACAGGCCCAACCTTATTTAGGGCTAAAGAACAGCTTAGGAGACCAAGAATCTTGAGAATAATACAGAAAGACCCTGCCTTTCAGTGCCTCATTTTCCGATGGCTTGCTCTTTTAGTGCTTCCAAATTAAGGAGAAGTTCCATTAGTTTGGTAGGGATTCTGCTCTTCCACCAGTTCTTCTTGCCTATGGAGGCTCGCTTGGGACTGGTGGCATGCGTGTGCTGCTTACAAAGCAAGCCAAGGCGCTAAGCTGGCTGAGAGACTTTGCAAGCTGTATGCAGTTGGTTGGGCCCAAGTGAGCCTCTGCAAGTCCTTCACACTCTCCCCAATACAGTCCGTGGGTTCTGCTTTTCAGCCAATTCCACTTTCTGACAGTGCTCCGGTCTCTAACCTGTCAGATAAGTGGAAGCCTGCAACCATCTTTAAGTATCCGAAAAGCTGTCCTGTTCAAGACAGGGTGAGTTCACTTCCTGCTGTTCCATAGGATCCCAAACTACAGAGGACTCATATTACATGTTGAGCATCCCTTACCTGACGTGCTTGGGACCAGACGTGTTCCATATTTTGGATTTTTTTTCCAGATTTTGGAATACAATACCTTTCTGGAATATCCTCAAGTCTTGTGCGTTCGCTACTTGTGTTCTGTATGAAATGTGAGGCTGGAGAGTGACTAAAGGTCTGTGAAAATGGTGGGAATCCAAGCGTACCGCTCAGTGTGAATCCATGCTTCCTGCCGTTTCACAGATCCTCAGGCCATTTCCACCCTACACTGTTATAGTGCTATTACTCCACTTTCCACCTCCTGTGGAATCCTGGGGTTTGTAGTTTAGGGAGGGGCATTTAGAATTCTCAGCCAGAGAGCTCTTTGGCCTCAGCAAACTACAAACTCCAGAATTCCACAGGATTTTGAACTGGAATAATAGTACTATAACAGTGTAGTGCGGAAATGGCCTCAATCTCTCTCTTTTGGCCGCTAGCCACCCACTTCCACCTTCGAAGTGGCAGCTGTGACGCTCTTCAAATCTGAGACAAATGAGCAGGAGTGCTGCACCAGCTGCAACATTTTATATCCACCCATGAGGGGGTTTCTTTTTTTTTAATTCCAAGACAAATCAGAACAATATATTACCTTCTCTTCTCCACTTCTCCTTTAATTTTTTTTTTTTTTTAGAGATATGGTGCTATAGTGGATCACCAAAATATAATATGTCACTGAACTTCTGCACTATAACTCTATCGTCCTAAAAAAGTAAAATAATTTTTTTAAAAAAAAATTAAAAATCCAGAGGGGAGAAAAATTGACCTTCCAACCATACAACCACCTCAGCAAACCATGAGCCATTTTTTTTTTTAAAAAAACAAGCCTTTGGAAGAGGCCTATTGCCGTTCCAGGAAAATGCTACAAACAGCCCCTCAAAGAAAGGAAGGAGTGAAAGCATAGGCGGCGGCAGCTGGCAATATCCAAGGAGCAATGCCATGAGAAATAATTCATCTGGAAGATCCCTTTCACCAGTTTATATCTTGGTTCAGATGTATCTGCTTGCAAGTTAATATTAAACATCTGAGTGTTTAGGAAATAACTTGGAGAAGCATGATTAGCGAGCACGTGTGATTGATCAGCATTTTCCTAATGAAGGAATGCACTCATCCTGGATTGACCGGGCCATCTTTGAACTAAGGACCCTTTCATACTGCATGGTTATAGCATTATGACTCCACTTTAATTGCCATGGCCACATCCAGTGGAATCCTGTGATTTGCAATTTTACTCATTTCCACACTAGCCTGTTATAGTGCTATTATTCCACTTTCAACATCCTATGGAATCCTGGGGTTTGCAGTTTAGGGACGGGCCTCCCTAAACTGCAAACCCCAGGATTCGATAGGACATTGAAAGTGAAATAATAGCACTAGAACAGGCTAGTGTGGAAATGGTCTTAGTTGGCACAAGAGGAAGCCTTTGACTGAGAATTTCTTGCCCAGCTTTGGCTAGTGTGCCCAGCTTGTTACTGCTGTTTCTAGCCCGAGCTTGTGGGATAATAGATATCATTTGATATCAATAATTTGGCCTTCTTTACCCATTCCTCTCCACGTGCTTGCGAGGCCCCCGGACAAGCACGCACACAGGCATGGCCGATAATAGCTGAACCATTCAAATCTCAATCCAGGCAGGCCAGTAATTGCTGAATGCAGCTTTAGGAGACCTCAAGGCAAGTCCCTTTTAAGATCACATTATGTATGCACGCTGTTTACAAAAGATCCCCTGCCCCAAGCAGGCAGCTTGATGAGCGGACTATACAACTCTCAAGCACTCCGCGTTTGCATACTGTCTACTCCATTGACAACTCTGTCATAATTCAATCATGCAAAAGCCTGACCTTTTGGAGGCTTTGTCTCCAGCCTGAAACTCATTGTTATCCCCGAGAACGGACTAGCCTGCGGCCACATTTTCCCCTATAAGAACCCCTGACTTCGAGCGTTTCGTTGGATCGCTCTTGGCTTCCATCCCGCCTTGCTGTCACTTCGTCCGGCAAGCCTTCCCCTCAGCTCCTCGCGCTGAGAATCCTTCCTTCCACGGACTTTGTCTTCAGCCTACCTGGGCTTCAGGACAGGTGTAGTATTTCCCATACAAAACCTCCTCTTAAAATCCCTCTATCCAACTCCTACCTTTATTTCAATAGTTCTCCGTGTGTGTTGCATACACGTGTTTGACAGTACATCAATAAAACAACTATTATTATTTACTTCTGTTTGCTCCTTGACTCGGCCTGACCCTGTAGACATTGGGTTCGAGATCTCGCTACATTGCCCTGCCTCTCGCATTGCTAACTAGTGCTCTAGCTAATTCCCATTCCCCATTATTTCGAGCACATTAAGGTGTCCCTTCCGGAACACCCAGAAATCGGGGTAACAGAGTGGTGGAGAAACGCGGGCAGCCCCTGTACCCCTAATTCGAGTAGGAGTCGCGAACCTACCCAAATCAGGCTGGTACAGACGTAGGCAACAGCCGTAGTCGTCTTAAGGTGATTCTAGGAACACGTGTGAGTGAACTCGGTGTGTTTGAGCTCCAGGAGCTATTCTATCTGGGTGGGAAACCTGCACCCCTTTGTCTCTTGGTTTGTGTGTGGCAGCCGCCCCGGCTTGGTCACTAGCTTTCGGACGGTGAATCACAGTCCGACAGCAAGGTTTATGCACAAACTGTCCCGGGAATCACATCCGTAACTTGGGTACTATTGTGGGCTGGGAAACACGTTAGGAACAGTCCACACGGCAAGGCAGTAAAAGCACTTAGGGAGGAATCCCCCCCCCCCAGAATAGCACAGGTGCATCCCATCCTTAGTGTAAAACGCAGGGGCGTCCCGTCTGTAGTGTAGAAAGCGCCGGTGCGTCCCGGCTGAACTGGAACTCGGGTGCGTCCCGATTGCTAGCAACGTAGGTGCGGGTGGTGAGTCCCAACCTAGAATAGGGTTTCTGAAAGTTTTGCCCGAGGTGAAGGAAACCCAAAAAACTGTTAGGGATGGTTCAGTTTTGGCTCCTCGCCCCTTTTTCCCCGCTGCTTGGCCAGGCGGTGCTGTAAGTTCCACTGGGTTCGTTTTCCCCCTTCATTGGCAGGCAGAGTACTCGTGAAGGTTTCCCCCAAGTCTAGGTGACTCTCCCTGTCCCTGAACCGTTTCCTCGTCCTTTTGTCCCTAAGCTGTCGAGGTGGAAGGCCGCGCTTAGGCAGACAAAAGCGACTTTTCTCTGGGCAGGCTGGAGTTAGGTTCCCAAACCTCTTCCCTAAGTGAGTTCCGTAGTGTTCATTTCCCTAGAATCTCCCAGGGGTCTCGGTGATCCTGCCCGTCCCTCCAGGTCCTGGTCCCGCGTGTAAGGTTAGAATGGCTGGAGGCAGCAACATGGAAGTGAAGGACTTCATGTTAGAAAAGGAGTCCAAAGGGAAACTGGAGAAGCGGGTGCTAAGTAAAGGACAATGCCCTTGGAAGGACACGAGCTTCCAGACGGCAGAGCCCTTTGCCACCCTCCGAGAAGTGTACGCAAAGGCGTGTAAGTCAAGGAACCCGTTCGGGCCGTCCAAGGATGTGTTGGCCGCAGGGGGACTTTGGCTTACGGCCAGAGATGCGTCCCGTGCCCTGCGTCTCCATACCAGAGATAAGCCAGCTGAAACCGAGAAGGAAAACGCCCGGCTTCATGCCGAGATGGAGGTCCTGCGGGCGGACGAGGTAACTTTCGCGTCCGTCACGCAGACCACCGCACAGAAATTTAGCGCTGCCACTCTGCAGGCTCAGAATTGGGAGGAGAAGGCTCATGCTTTAGAAGCTTAGCTAGCCCATGCCAGGTCTGCAGCCCGATTCATGGCAGGACAAGTCAAAGAACAGCAGGAGGCCGTTAGTCACGCGGCTTGCCATAAGCAGGCTGAGGCTTCGGAGAGCCAACTTGACACCCGAAGGGCATTGATCTCTGCGGTCTGCCCTGAGCTTCTCCCCTCGTTTTCCCGCGAGGAGCCGCTGCCAGAGGACGCGCCCTCCTCCCAGACAGGATCACAGACAGAGAAAGGAGCATTGGCAGGGTAGGGACTCCCACAGCCAGCCTAGTAAGGCAGGGAATTCCGCTCCTCCGCCTTCAGCTTCAAAACAGGCTACGGACAACGGTGCTCCTCGGGAGACATCCCGTGGCTACGATCCGACCGCCCAGACCTACTCGGCAGACTGAGTGAGACTCTGGGGCATGTTAAGAAGGCTTGGACTGGACACGAGCCAGTGCGATGGGAGACCCACGATCGAGCTCCTTGATGGCCTAGAAAGGCATTTACAGCTGGGAAGTAGCCAGCCAGTGAATGCAGTGACCAACAGTCCACCTCCGGCTGGACACTACCCCAACTTAGAGCTGTCAGGATAGGGGTGCCCTCGGTCCCGGGATCTCCCTCAAAGGGTTGTGGCTCGACTGAAGCCCGACAAATGGGGTAGATCTAGGGTGAAGGCAGGCATCAGGACTGGTAGGGAAAAGACCCCTCCCACCCCTCTTGCAGACTCCGGCGCAGCGCTAAAAGTGCTGCACCCTAACCTGATAAGACAGGGGGAGCCCACCTCAGACACTAGCCGGTTGACTGGGTACAGCGGGGGGGGGGGGGCAATCTAAGTCATTCGGAGGACACAAGCGCTCAGTGCATACTAAAGCCAGGCAGATTGCCCCTCCTCCTGACGTAGCCCCGAGTGCGAATCCAACCACCTCCGAGACCATAGTGCTTTCTGAGCACCGAGAAGGATCGCGCGAGGCTAAGGTTCAGGAGGAAGACCCCACCAAATCTAACCAGGCACAGAACATTTCGAGCACATTAAGGTGTCCCTCACGGGACCCCCAGAAATCAGGGTAACAAGCTGCACCCTTTCTTGGGGAAGGCACATCTGGCCACAGTGGTGCATGCCTTACTTACCTCTTGATTGAACTACTGTTGTGCGCTCTCTGCGGGACTGTCCTGGAACGGTGTTCAGAAGCTGCTGCTAGTGCAAAATGGAGCACCCAGAAGTATTGGAAAATGAGAGAGATTTGGTCTATCTCTCTACATAGCAGAGCAACTAGCATGCAAACAGTTCACCGGTCTGCCTGATTGCTCCTCACACACTTGACTTTATCTGAGAAGTAAATGCAAACTCAGTTTTGTTTAAAAGTATATAAAAGTAGTTTACTTAAGAGATACTTGTGCATAATCTACACAGGCTTATGTTCTTGAAGAAAAAGTAAGAAAAGGGTAAATCATTACATGGTTTCATTGGCACCTCTCTCCTGAAGTTCTCCTGGCCACATGCTTGTGGGAAGGCAGACAGAAGAGGAAGGGAGAAACAGAGAGACAAAGACCCCAAGAACAAAGGATGCTTATATGCCAAAGGAAGAGAGTGGGTGTGAACAAACAAACAGGAAGGTGTCTTGGGTTTTCTCCCAAACTTACAGTGATCACGCAACCTAACTAGGAGTGAATTCAAAGCATGCGAAGGTTGCTATTCCCAACAAGAGTGTGGTCAGGTGTGCATTCAAGAGACCACATAACACTGGTCTTGCAAGAATTGCACAAGTTTCCAATTTGCTTCCAAGTTTAATTCAAGGTGCCAGTGTTGACCCACAGATTCTTAAATGACTTAGGGCCAGGATATCTGAAAGACTGCCTCTTCTCATGTGAGCCCGCCCTTCAAAGGAGGGAGGCCCTGTTGCCCTAACTTCAACCTCACGAAGTTAGGCTGGCGAGTACATATAACAGGACTTCCTCTGTAGCAGCACCTGAGCTGTTGAACTCCCTGCCCAAGGAAGTTAGCCTGGCCCCATCCCATTTAAGCTTCCGGTGGGCAGCCGAAATAGCGTTGTTCTGCATGGCATTCAGTGACTGAAATCACTGTTTTAACTGTTTCAAAACTAGGTTCTAGGATCATTTTTTAAGAATGCTTTTAGGAGTTTTTAAAGAATATTTTAACATGTTTTTAAAATCTTTGTATTGTTTTAATTGGTTTTTTTTGTTCATTGCCATCGGAGCCCCTGTGGGCTGTGAGGGGATATGACAATACAATCAATCAGTCAATCAATCAGTCAACGCCCTAGACTGCAAATCCCAGGATTTCATGAGACGTTGCCATGGCAGTTAATGTGGAATCATAGCATTGTAATGGTGTAATGTGAAAAGGGCCCTAAGCTGCCATCCAAAGGATGATGAGCCTCCAAGAGCTTCCTATCCAAACATTCAGTGTTTTTTTTCCAGAAAATGTCCGGCTTTCTCAATCAGAAAATTCACTAGCATTGTAGGTTTTCCAAGAGCAGATAAATTCATCAGCCTGCAGAAGACTGTGGCCAAAATCTTGCTGATGACTTATACGTATGTAAGTCCCCCTACAGAAGTGGCTGGACGTTCTTGTTCCACATGCAACCTCTGTATTCAGTTTGAGGTGGAGTTTGTGGTGGAGGAAGCAGAGTTACACATGCGAGACCATTGTGCATGCTTGTGCATTGCACATCAATCCACATTCACGCTGGGATGATTTGCTGGGTTGCACAGCATCATAATTCACTAATGAGGTGGGACAGTACCACTGTGATGTACCTCCAGGAGCATAAGGTTGTTCTCTGTCTCCTTGAAGAGAAACCTCAGCCAGCAAAATTTTGTCTTCTTGATGTACCTTCCAACTACCAACCAGTCATTCATGTTGCAAGCAAAGGTCAAAACCTCTGTCTAGACGGGCATTTTAAAAGTAATTGTTACTGGGCAGATACTCTTCCATTCAAAAGGTTCATGAATGCAAGCTTCTCCACTGTGTATAATCCTGATGTGCAGACTATGTGGAAAGAGATATTTTTTAAAAGGACAGACATTGATTTTCCAACAATGATACTTCTCGTTGTTGTTTATTTTATTTTCTCCCTATGGATTGAAGCAAAGATTGCTGCCCCAGAGGGTAGGACCAAGTCTAAAAATTTGAAATTATAGGAGTGTAGATTTTTAAACTGCCAACCCCAGGATTTCATAGGATGTTGAAAGTGGAATAGTAGCACTATAATAGACTAGGGCGGAAAGAGAGGTCCTGGTGTCTCCTTCTCTGGACATCTTCAAAAAGTGCCGGGCAGCTATCTGTTGGCGACCCTTTAGCTGAAGATCTTGCACTGAGCAAGGAGGTTGGACTTAGTGGCCCATAGACCCACCCAAAACAAAAGAAAAGAAAAACCTTCCTAAGACATTATCTGTTCTCTGTTCTTCAGCCTAACAGATTTCCTTCAGAACAAGGCTTCCCATAAAGATGATGGCTGCTAGTCTTTAACAGATCTGTTCTCTATCAGTGCATGACAAAGTCTGCATGCACTGGCTGCCAATTCACTTCTGGTCTGAATTCAAGGTGCTGGCCATAACATTCAAAGCCCAAAATGGTTTGGGATTTCAACACCTGCAGGAGTGACTCTCCCTATGTGTGCTTGGCTGAGGATTGAGATCTGGGAGAGGGGTTCTCTTCGGTGTCCCAGCCATGGTGACCATGCAGGAGAGGGCCTTCTTCGCTGTGGCACCCCACTTGCAGAATACTCAGTCACAGAACCTTAGAGTTCGAAGGGGTCACATAGGACGTTGGGTCTAAACCCCTGCTCAGTTGTTACTGCCCTGGCTAGTCCGAGCTTTGGGGATATTAAAAGATATCCTCTTGATATCATAATTCGGCTTCACTTCTCTATTCCCCTCCACGTGCTTGCGAGGCCACCGGACAAGCACGTATACAAGCTCGGCCGTTAATCGCCGTAATATTCCTGGAGTATACAGGCAGGCCAGGAAATAGCTGACTCGCTGCTTTAGGAGACCTCCGGGCAAGTACTCTAATGAGGTATGCACGCAACCTACAAAAGAGCCTCTGCCCCGCGCTGGCAGCTTGATGGGTTAACTATACAATACCCAAGTACTCTGCGTTTGCATACCGGCTACTCTGTTGAGAACCGCTGCGATAACTCAATCGTTCAGATTCTGACTTTTCGGAGGCTTTGTCTCCAACTCCAAATCTATTGTTTTCCCCCAAGTACGGCATAGCCCGCAGTCACAATTCTCCTTATAAAAACCCTCGATTCCGAGACCTTCCTCGGAACGCTCCCGAGTTTCATCCCGCCTTGCTGCCGCTTTGCTTGGCGAGCCTCCCCTCGGCTCCACGTGCTGAGCTACATCGCACCCCAGCCTCGCTCTCTATTTTTCTGGGCTTCAGGACAGGTGAAGTATCACCCAAACCAGCAAGCCCTCTAAAAATCCCTCTATACCACTCCAACCTTTATTTTCTTTAGTTCTCTTGTGTGAATGTGTCGCATACACTGTTTTGCTTGTGTTTAATAAAACATCATTTATTGCTTCAACTTCGGTGTGCTCCTTGACTCGGCCCGACCCCGTAGACATAGGGTTCAAGATCTCGCTACGTTACCCTGCCTCTCGTAACGCTAAGCAGTGCTCCGAGCTAATTTTCCCCACCTTTAGTTGAGCACATTTTGGTGTCCCTCCCGGGACCCCCAGTACACAGGGTAACACAGTGCAGGAACTCCAGCTAGAGATGTCCAGAGAAGGAAACCCTACCACATCTCTAGAGACTGCTCTTACTGTCATGAATTTCCTTCTAATGTTCAATGGAAATCTACCTTCCTGTTACTAAGGCCATTTCCACATTGGCCTGTTATAGCGCTATGATTCCACTTGCAACATCCTATGGAATCCTGGGGTTTGCAGTTTCGGGAGGGGCCAGCTGGCCCCTCTTGAAACTGCAAACCCCAGGATTCCATCGGATGTTGAAAGTGGAATCATAGCGCTATAAGAGTGTAGTGCAGAAATGGCCTTAAAGTGGGTGATGAAGACACAGAAATAGTTAATGACATCTTAGATCAAGCAATAATCGAAATGGGAACTGAGGCAAAAAATCAGAAGAAGAGTAGGACATGGAAGGGCAGCCGTGAAAGAACTAGATGACATCCTCAAATCTAAAGATATAGCTTTTTCAATATCATTGAATGCCAAAATCAGAATCATCCAGGCCATAGGATTTCCAGTTTCTCAGCTGGACGGTGAAGAAACTGACCAGGAAGAAAATCAACTCCTTTGAAATGTGGAGCTGGAGGAGAGTTCTACAGATGCCGTTTTTGTTGTTGCGTGCCTTCAAGTAGTTTCTGATTTGTGGTGACCTGAAGTTAACCCTATCTCAGGGCTTTCTTGACAATATTTTTTCAGAGGGGGTTTGCCTTTGCCGTCCTCTGAGGCTGAGAGGGTGTGACTTGCCCAAGGTCACCCAGTGGTTTTCCATGGCTAAGCCCTGGTCTCTAGTGTCAGAGCTCAATGCTCAGACCACTAGAGCATATTGGCTTTTACAGACACCATGGACCGCCGAAAAAATAAATCGATGGATCCAAGAGCAACTCAAGATGAAACTCTTCCTAGCGGCCAATCAACTTGGTTGAAGCTGTCATGTTTTATGCACATCATGAGATGATGTGACTCACTGGAAAAGAAAAAAAACTAGGTAAAATGGAAGGCAAAAGGAAAAGGGAAGATTGTATTACAGATTAAGGAAGCCATGGCCCTGTTCTGCAAGATGTGAGCAATGTAGTTGATAACCAAGGGTCTGGTTGATAACCAGATATACATCTCTGGGAAACCAGGGTTCAAATCCCCACTCAGCCATGGAAGACCCCTGGGTGGCCTTGGGCATGTCACACTCTTTTATCCCTAGAGGAAAGCATGTCAGGAATCTCTCCCTGCTGAGCCACAGCCAGCAAGGGAGGAGAGAGGCCAGGAACACTTGGGGAGTCTGAATATACCACACACCAGGAAAACACAAGCTGAGCCAGGTCAAGGTCCGGTCCAAAGGTTCAGGAGGCACAGTTCCATCCAGAGGGTTTCAGGGAGCCGGAGACACAAAGGTTGTGAGGGCTTGCTAATAATTTGCTGCAAGCAAGGAGCAGCCACGCCAGCAGACTTAAATAGCCCCTGTAAGCAGGTGCTGCTTGTTATTATTTCCTCAGCCTAGTCCAAGCAGCCTCCCTCTCCGCAGCCCGTTTCAGCCTTCTGCGTGATTGAGGGCCCAGCTGGCTGCAACTCCTCTGCATCACTGCTGGTTCCCTCTCCGTCATGAGCTGGCTGGGGCAACTGCTGCCATTTCCACACTAGACTGTTATAGCGCTATGATTCCACTTGCAACATCCTCTGGAATCCTGGGGTTTGCAGTTTCGGGAGGGGCCACCTGGCCCCTCCCGAAACTGCAAACCCCAGGATTCCAGAGGATGTTGCAAGTGGAATCATAGCGCTATAACAGTCTAGTGCGGAAATGCAGGCAGTCTCTGCCTGACCTTCCAGCGCAGGGGATGTTTGCAGGTTGACTTGCTCACTCGTTGGCTCGGCCGCCGGCACAATCAGTTGCTCCTCAATCACAGCATCATCGTCTATCACAAAGCAAAGGCTGACCCACTGGGAAAAAAATCTTGCCAAGAAAACTCTCGGCTGCCTTAAAGGAGAGCCAACTTGAAGGCCCAATACAATAACAAGGACTAGCTGCAGACTTCAAGCATGTACACATCATGCATTAAGCAATCCACGCCCCCTTCACTATGTCACTGTTGAACTGACAAGTTTTCTCATCGAGGTGTCTTCCATACGGGGAGCTTTGGGATGTGCATGAAAACCTTCCTGCTTCCTCCTCTGTGACTCTCCGCTTCGACGCCTGCTGTCTTTAGCCTGCAGTTTCTTCAATGAGCCGGCAGAGGATGCCGTGAAACCTAAAGCGTATTTAGAACTGGATTTTAAACAGAGCCCCGGGCCCAGCAGGGGTCATTTGCTGCTGAAGGCGGGCCGGAGTCCGGATGGACGCCCTCTTTTCATTTTCAGTGCATCTGGAAGTTTTGAGCAAGCTTGCCACGTGCGTGGGTGGAATGGGGGACAGGGCCAGATGATACCATGAGGGTCTTCCTCCTAAAATAACCACCCATTAAACTAGTCCCCAGATTTCTTGCATTGCAGAGAGTGGGAGCCTGAAAATTGTTCACGCCTAGAACTATTTTATTTTATTTTATTTTACTATGATTCTGTGATTTGTGGTGTCTGCAAACCCTGGGTCTCTTTGCCCGCCCCTTTCCTTTGGGTGCCTAATGGCTGAATTGAAGTCTCAAGTTACAGCAATGCTACACATTTGGGGACTAACAGAATATTACATTGTGGGGCAGAATTTGTATTCAGGGGGATGTGCTAGAATAGTTGCTCTCCTACCACAGCTTTCCCCCAGCAGGTTGAATACGGGACAGGGTTCCTATACCATTAATAGTTGTAGAGAAAAGGGAAATGTGAGCCAGCATGACTAGCAACATCTGCTGAAATTTCCTTTTTTCAAGAGCTTGTTAAAGGTATAGGAACCCAGTCTTGGTTTTAACCTGGCAGCCCTAGACCTGAGTCAGGGAAGACCAGGAACATGAACATGAGTGAACAGTGTGATGCAGCAGCTAAAAAACCCAGTGTAATTCTAGACTTTATGAACAGGAGTACAGTGTCTAGATCAAGGGAAGTAATAGTACTATTCTATTCTGGAATCCTGTGTCCATTTCTAGGCACCACAGTTCAGGAAGGATGTTGACAAGCTGGAACGTGTCCAGAGGAGGGTGACCAAAATGGTAGAAGCCTTGGAAACCTTGTCCTGTGAGAAACATTATTTTTGTTTTCTTAAAACTGGCTTTTGCACTTTCTGTCTTGACTTTCTTTAGTAATTGTTCCAAGTCTTTGCTTTTTTCTGTTACAAGTATGGTTAGCAGAGCTAGGAGAGTCATACACTTTAAGAAGGAGACAGAAAAATAGAGTATTGATGTCTTGGGAAGGACACAGGGCAGGGATTTTTCTTTTTCAGGGAGAAAATCAAACTGGGTTCAAGAACACCGAATTCTAACTCAGCAGTTTCAAGGGCATTCCACATACATATGTGCACGTGCATATATATGCACGCACAGATACACACACACACACACATGGTTGCCAGTTGCCATGTACAGGATAATTTCAGTCCCAGAGATTCAGCTTAGAAGGCTGCGAAAGCTTTATTCAAGAAACGTTAGAGTAACAGCAGCACATTCTGGCAATTGCCAAGACTAGAAAATTACTGGATTTTCGGTGCCTTACAAGCTGTAACATTACAAATTTGTGCAGGCAAGCATCCTATTTGCCAACTAATTAAAACAACTCCTTTCCCAGCCTTGTGTCCCACCTGCCAGCGACATAACCTTGAAGCTGCGTTGGCTCCCTCGTATCAAAGTTTGGTTAAAATAACATTCCCTTGTTGCCAGCACTGTTTCTCATTCAGTTCCATCGTCCCCTCCCAGCCTGTATTTCAAACACCAGAGCACCGCATGCCATTGCATAGTATCACATGGCATCTCCTTGCATGGCAGGGAGGGCAAAGCCGACCTGACGCCAGTTCAGGATCGTCCCAGGCCCTGAGGCCAGCGGGCCAGAACCCGAGATCTAGGGACGATGGCTTCAGCGATGTCATTAAGTATTGCATATTAAATGCCTACCACAGTTGCTCACAGCTTGTCATTAAAACATGCACATACAGAATGTACATTAATGTTCAGAACTTAAGACAGAAATCTTGAAGTGAAATAAGAGGATTAACCTTTCTTGCCTTCTTAGGGATCAGGGATGGCTTCTAGCCAGAAGGTGGCTGCAGAGCAGCGCAGAGGGTGAGCCCTGGCTCTGTAACGACTGGGAGGGAAGAAGGCCCTTTGTAGAGTCCCTGCAAGCTGCCAGAAGAAATCAATGAAGCCTTGGAAACTGGTGCTGCTTTAACAGATGAAGTGGAGATTTGCACAGAGCCCTTTTCTCTTGCCTGGAGCCGGGCCCTTCAAAGCTGGGGAATTTGTATCCTCATTTCCCACCTGGAGATGACCTATGAAGACTGTAAAGTCTGAGCCAGGCCCTGAGATCTGGCAACCCTACAGAGAGAGAAAGGCTATTTCCGCACTAGCCTGTTATAGCACGAGGATTCCACTTTCAACATCCTCTGGAATCCTGGGGTTTGCAGTTTCGGGAGGGGCCGCCTGGCCCCTCCCGAAACTGCAAACCCCAGGATTCCAGAGGATGTTGAAAGTGGAATCGTCGCGCTATAACAGGCTAGTGCGGAAATGGCCAAAGAGAGAGATGTCAATCAATTCAGATCAGGATTGATCTTGTTCCAACACAAGTGTTCCTACTTCCGAAGCTTTGGACTGCAGCTCTCAGGATCCCCAGCTAGTGTGGCCAGTGGTTGGGGCTTTCTGGGAGTTGCAGTCCAAAAAAGAGGTAACATTTCCAAGGTCTGCTCTTGCTTTGCACTGGGGAAAGGACCTGCACGTCTCCACGGTGCTGAGCGTTTCCGACACCACCCTCCCACGAGCATGGATGCAACAACCTGGCGGGGTGTGTGTGTGTGTGTGTGTGTTGCTTGGTGGCCCCACAATTGTGCTCCCAACTGGCCACCAGTGGCTGCATCCTCCCAGATTGTCTTCAGCCCTGAATCATCCAATGGGGAAAACGGATTAGGACCCAGGGCCCAGCTAGGGGGGCTGCGATCGGCTGGGGGTGCTGTCATCCAGGGGCCACCTTGCTTCTGCCCTCCTTGCCAGCTTGCTCTTCCCCACCTTCCCCTTCCCCTCCCCATAAACTCCATTTCCAGAGAGAGAGAGAGGCAGAGAAAGCAGCCTGGCTCAGCAATGCCGCCAGCCTCAGCTCAGAAGGAGTTAACTTAAAGTGACAGGTGGAGCCAGCGACGCGACAGGGAGAAGCCGCTCCTTTTCCACGTTCCCGCAAAGGGCTGCGTGAATGTCAAAAGGGATGTAACCGAGCAGGGATATCGGCTGCCCCAGTTTACACTCGGATGGCTGGCAAAGGGCCATGCTGTCTGGAAGCGGGGCCTCGCCGCCGGCATCGCCGCTTGACCCAGGCCATTTCCGCACTAGCCTGTTACAGCGCTTTTATTCCCCTTTCAACCTCCTGTGGACTCCTGGGGTTTGCAGTTGAGGGAGGGGGCTTTGAGGATGGCCTGTGAGGCCCCTCCCTCAGCTGCAAACCCCAGGATTCCATAGGAGGTTGAAAGGGGAATAATAGCACTATAACGAGTCTAGTGTGGAAATGGCCAGAGAGAGCCCACCCAAGCTGCAGAAGGTCTTCTTGCAGCAGCTCGGAGCAGCCCCTCTCCAGGGCCTGACATCAAGGGGCAACGGGGGCTCTCCATGCCTGGACTCGCTTTGCAAAGGACAAGAGTATTGCTTGCAACACTCCTTCGGTGCTGCTGCTGCTGCTGCTGCTTTGATGGATGCGTAAGAACCAAAAAAGTGCGCCAGCTGGAAGAAAAGAAAAACTGGTCTAGGGTTGCCAGGTCCCAGGGCCTGGCCCTTCGAGTCTGCAAAGCAAGGGAAGGAGTCTTGGGGCAAGCGTGTTGTTTTGAAAATTAGACACATTAGCTGTTCTTAAAATATAGCCATGTATTTATATGTACTCCAAAATAGGTATATACTAGGTGCTGTAGGCTAAATCTCAGAGGGAGGGACTGTCAAGACCACCTCTGAGTATTCCTCGTCTAAGAAAATCCTCTGAAATTCATGGGGTCACCATAAGTCGAGAGGCAACATGGGGGCACATAAACGCGTTTATAAATATAAACAGAGGCTGGAATCCCGTTGAGGATTTGCGTATACCTAAGCGCCGTAGTTATGGAGCTATGTTGCGACTCCCCTTGTGATCCTCTCAATCCCTACTTACCAGAAAGCAGCCGCTGCAATTGATGGGAGTCTCTTCAAATTCAAAGCGATGGATTCAATTTGCAGGAGGAAAGATTCGACCAAAATATTAGGGAGAACCTCCCCACAGTAAGACCTGTTCAACTGTGGAGGACGGAAGCATGTTCTTTTCTGGCGGTTTCTAAACAGGGGTTGGATGGTTGCCTGTCAGGCGTGGTTTAGCCGTGGGTGGACGGGTGGACGGAGGGAGGGACAGATGGATGGACTGAGATGCCAATGGATGATGATTATGGTATTTATTTATATCCTCTTTTTTCCCAATTTGGGACTCAAGGTGGCTCACCATAGCTTTAAAAAAGTTAAAATTTCACAGAATAGACAAGCTGAAAAGCAATCAAGCTACCAAAAAAGTAAAACCGATTAAAAACATAAACCATTGAGAAACAAAACAATAAAAACAACAAATAGAAAATCCGGCACATTGTTTAGGTGGGACAGGCCTGCAAGTCCCCAAAGGCCTATCAAAATGTAGAGGGTCTTTCACCTGTCTGCAGAAAGACAGTAGGAAGGGTGCCAGTCTGACTTTTCTGGGCAGGGAGTTCCAGGGCCTGGGGGCAGCCGCCGAGAAGGCCCCGTCCCTCCTTGCTTTCCCACCAGCTGTGCCTGCGAGGGTGGTGGGACGGAGAGAAGGACCTCTCCAGCAGATCTCGAAACACGGGCAGATTTGTGAGAATATGGTCCTTCGGATAACCTAGACCGGAGCTATATAGAGCTTAATAGGTCAAAACCAGGAGTTGTGCTCAGAAATGGACCAGCAGCCATTGGAGCTGTTGCAACAAAGGAGTTTTGATGCACAACAAGTAAAATAAGTAAGTAAGTAAGTAAAACAATGCAGATACAAGATATTAAATACTAGCGTATATACCTGGCATTGCCCGGGATTTTTTTTTTCTCACAAGTAATACTTGTTAGAAAGATTTGAGACCCTGCGTGTCTAATTCCCCAAACTGTCTTCCCCAGGATCTGTAACTTTCCCCCATATTCCCCAACCCAATCTGTATTCAGAGTTATTGAGGTTGGGTTCCTGAGGGAATGCACTGCCCTCCTCCTTGCTGCTAGGCCTAATCTCTATAGCAACTGGCCTGAGGCCCAAGCGCTCTCTGGCTGAGAATTCTAAAGGCCCCTCCCTAAACTTCCAACCCTAGGATTCCACAGAATCTTCACAGGCAGCCAGTCATATGAGGACTTCGCCTGACACAGCCAAATAAACGTTGACTTTTATATATTAGATAAATTAAAATACTGTTTAAAAAACTTTCAAAAACAAACCGAAAACAATCCTGAAAAAAATAATTTAAACATATTTCCTGCATCAGCAAAGGATTAGACTTTTGAGATCTCTTCCGGATCAACCATACTGTGATTCTATGATCTTGAGAGTTGCATGGGTCAGTGAGGATCTAAAATCAGATCTCTCAGGTCCTGGCCTGGTGCTCTGACCACTACACCAGGCTGTCTTTCACATGCCACACTGCAGTGGTTCTCTTAGGAACGAGTTCAACCGAACTCAAGAATTTTACCTTCCCGATAAGCCTGTATGAGAGTGGGCTTCATGGCTGCTTCCGAGTGATGTTGGCAGTTTGAGTTTGTCTTTTTGTCGCCTCCTGCTCCGCGTTCTGTGTATTTGATGTTTTTATGTGCCTTCAAGCAGCCTCCTGACTTACAGCAACTCTGTCCCAGGAGGTTTTCCTTTGGTCTTCCCTCACTATGGCCTACAGCATCTGATAGGTCTCTTTTCCAAGTACTAACCACGCCTGACCCTGCTGAGCTTCCAAGATCAGACAGGATCTGGTGCCTTGAGCTCTGTTCAGGCAGAGCTGTGTGTAACACTGGTGTTAATACTTTCAGAATTACCATCCGCGGCTCTTTCTCACATGGAAGGTCCCACAGGTTCCCACAATGTGTTTCTCTGCAGCGAAACGTGGTTTCTGCTAACAATGGCAATCTTCCAGATCACCCACGTTCCCCGAACATGTGATGTGCTGTAATGTAAAATGTGATGTAAAAATACGATTTTTACAGGTTTGTGGTTCAAATAATTATGGTCACGGCACATTCCCTAGTACTTTTTCCGGAGTCCTCTACCCTCTTTGCCAGTGGTCATCCCTGCCTCTTAAAGTAAGAACTTTCATAATTTTGTTATACATCACATGGAGGCGGTAAACACGTCTTCCCCGATCAGATTGCCTCTGGAAGCATTGGACTGGAATTCCCATAACCACCACTTCCAACGTCCTTAGGGGAATTCTGGGGTTTGTAGTTTACTGAGGCCAAAGAGCTCTCTGGCTGGGAATTCTCAATGCCCCTCCCTAAACTGCAAACCCCACGATTCCATAGGATG
The DNA here is from genome assembly GCA_030412105.1 of Cyclura pinguis. Taxonomy (NCBI): domain Eukaryota; kingdom Metazoa; phylum Chordata; class Lepidosauria; order Squamata; family Iguanidae; genus Cyclura; species Cyclura pinguis. The sequence goes on from CM059602.1 coordinate 4,692,849, forward strand.
TGGAAAGTGGAATCATAGCGCTATAACAGGGGAGTGCGGAAGGGTCCAGAGACTCTGTTTTTAACAGCCCTGCTCAGGCCTGTGGCTTCCATGACTGAATCAATCACCTATAATGCTGTCTTCCTCTTTTCCTACCTTCAATTTTAGCAAGCTTTATTATCTTTTCCAAATGAATCATATGGCTAAGATTAAGAGTTTGACTTATTCCTATCAATTCAATTGTTGCTGTTGTTGTTGTTGTGTGCCTTCAAGTTATTTCTGACTTATAGTGACCCTAAGGCAGACCTATCATAAGCCGTTTCCGCACTAGACTGTTATAGCGCTATGATTCCACTTTCCACATCCTATGGAACCCTGGGGTTTGCAGTTTCGGGAGGGGCCGGCCGGCCCCTCCCGAAACTGCAAACCCCAGGGTTCCATAGGATGTGGAAAGTGGAATCATAGCGCTATAACAGTCTAGTGCGGAAATGGCCGTTGGGTTTTCTTGGCAAGATTTGCTCAGACGATGTTTGCCTTTTCCTTCCTCTGAGGCTGAGAGCGCACGGGGCATGCCCAGGTCACTCAGTGGGTTTCCATGGCTGAGCAAGGATGTGAATTCTGGTCTCCAGGGCTGCAGCCCAGCGCTCAAACCACTGCATCCAGCTCACTCCCATCAATTTAATACAGGGGTGAGAATCATGTGGACCAGATGCGATGGAACTGCAGCTCCCTCGAGCCAGATTAGCCAATGATGAGGAACGCTGGAAATCAAGAGTCCAGGAATATCTGGAGATCCACCTTGCCTCTTTGTTGTCGTGTGTCTTCAAGTCATTTTTGAGTTATGGTAGCCCTAAGGTGACCCCGTCATGGGTTTTTCTTGACAATTTGTTCAGAGGAAGCTTACCCTTGCCATCGTCTGAGACCGAGAGATTGGAATGCGTCCAGAGGAGGGTGACCAAAATGGTATAAGCCCTGGAAACCATGAGGCACTATTAGAACTGGCTTGGGGAGCTGGGTATATTTAGCCTGGAAAAGAGAAGGTTAAGAGGAGACATGATAGCCATGTTTAAATATTTGAAGGGATATCATATGGAGGATGCAGCAAGTCTGTTTTCTATCAGTGTGTTGAGATTTTGTATTTGCTGTCTTGCTTTTAATGCTTTAGGTTTCTAACAGTTTTAATTTTTCAATAGCTTGATTACATTTTTTAGCTTTTGCATGTTATAAGTTCCCCAGTGGGAAAAGAAATGGGATGATGATGATGATGATGATGATAGTAGTAGTAGCAGTAGTAGTAGTAGTAGTAGTAGTAGTAATAGAGAGGAGGAGGAACAAGCCCAGAAACCATGAAGCCCTCTGAAAAGCAGCTTAGGGCAATGGGTAGGTTTAGCCTGGGGAAGAGAAAATTAAGAGATTACATGGTAGCCATGTTTCCATATTTGAAGGGATGTCATATGGAGGATGGAGCAAGCCTGTTTTCTGCTGCTTCAGAGACTAGGACACGGAGCAATGGCTTTACACTTTGGAAAAAGAGATTCCATCTAAACATTGGGAAGAACTTCCTGGTGGTAAGAGCAGTTTGACAGTGGAATAGGCTGCCTTGGAGTGCGTTGGTTTCCTTCTTTGAAAGTTTTTAAACAGAGGTTGGATAGCCATCTGTTGAGAACACTTTGATGGTGTCTTCCTGCATGACAGAATGGGGTTGGACTCCATGGCCCTTGGCGGTCTCCTCCAATTCTGTGATTCTATGACTTGCCCAGGGTCGCCTGGTGGCTTTCCATGGCCAAGCGAGGATTTGAATCTGTTGGGGAATTGAGAGATTTTGGGTACTCTCAATCAGCAGAGTATTTTAGTAATTGCACAAAAACGGAAGTTGAACAGATTACCAGTCCCACGTCTATCACTCCACCCCAAACACACTTAACCTAGCTCAAAATAAACACAAGAAACAATTTGGTTAAAAATATAAAAGAATTTACTCACAAAATCTTGTGCATAGTCTACACAGGTTCGATTCTTGAAGAAGGTAGGAAGAAAAGTAAGCACTCGCATGCTTGCTGAAAATAATCCCTGTTAGGAGACCTCAGGGCATGCTTTCGGGACAAAAGGCAAAGACAAAAGGAAGGAGTAAATGGCAAGAGAACCTTTTTAAGACCAAAGAATGTGTACGCGCTGGAGGAAGAGGTGTTGACCAAAACAGACAGGAAGTTTTCTCTAGGCTCTCTCCCTATGCCTACAGTAAACATGCAAACAAACTAGCCAGTTAATTAAGCATGCCAAGGTTGCCACTCCCAACAGAATCGTGGCCTCCTGGTATCCTAGTCCAGAAACCAGAGCACTGTGGCATGCTGGCTCTTCACCCTGCCTCTACCGTACCCTGGAATGGAGGCCCTTGTAGCTCCTGACGGGCCTCTTTTCAGTGGGCAGGGATGGCAACAGACACTGATATCTGTTTTACTTCCCCTCCATCTTGCTCAGTTGGGCTATTTGCTCTAGTAAAGTTGCCTTGGCATACTAAGCCGCTCAGCAGGCAGAAGCGCCAATTAGCATGGTAATTAAAAGAATGTAGAATAGATCTGCATAGCAATAAGTACTGTTTGAACTCAAGAGGCTTGGGGCTCTTTTCCATAATATATTTTTTTTTAATGCCCCCACGACATGGTTAATTCTCAAAGCCACGTTCGTATCTACAGCTGCACACCCAGCCGCCCACGATCCACCAGTGCCTGCAGTGCGGGACAACACTACGCTTACTGTAAAATTCCTGCAAGGGCTGGGTAGTTGTCTTAGGCCCTTTCCACACGACGTCGCTCTTCAGTGTCGTTGTGCTGCAAATCTGGGTCCCTCCCGAAACTGCAAACCCCAGGATTCCATAGGATGTTGCAAGTGGAATAATCGCGCTATAACAGTCCGGTATGGAAATGGCCACGGATTTTTTCCATTTTTCAAATACTGCGCAAGTGCAATGCTTCGCAACGGGATGGCAGCGGGAAGGCGATGACGTCGTGCAGAAGCATAACCTGCCAACAACGGCCGTCCCATTTCAGAAGCGGTTCAGCGACGTCATGCGGAAATGGCCTTAGTCTGTTGCAGCAGCAACGACAAAGAGTCCTTCAGCACCTGAAGGACTAGCAACTTGGAGTATGGCATCAGAGTATTGCGTATGGCATTTTGCCAGCCAAAGCTGCTGTGCCGAAACTGTACTTCTAAATGCTCAACTGAAGTTTTAAATCACTGCAGCCCTAGAAATTTAGCAACGGCAGGGAAATTTCATGGCGGGGGGGCACAATTCTTATTTAAGGAAGTATTGTCCACATTTTATTCACATACACACCTGTAGCTACACCCCTGGAAGTGACCACCAAAGAACGGATCACTGAAGCAAGGCTACTGCTTGGGTAGGGTTGGTAGCTAGTGGACCAGCATAAGCTGGTATGAGGCACTCCGACTCTCAGAAAGCACCTGTGACCGTGGTCTTGTTCACACTACACAATTCTAGCACTTTGACGCCATTTCAACAGCCACGGCTGCATCCTATATAATCTAAATACCCACGAAGGATTTAAAATTATCTCTCAGAGTGTTGTAATGGCTCTGCAAACTGCAAACCCTAGGATTTCGCAGGAGGCAGCCAGTGCAGTTAAAAACGGTATCAAAGTCCTAGAATTGTACAGTATGAAAGAGGCTGATGACAGGTTAATAATACTGGCGGCTCAGCTTTGCTCTCTTCCTGCCTTGGACTCGTGTTGCATCTGGTGGTCCTACCCTCCCCAACCACTGACACACTCTCTGTAATTGTCACCATACAGGTGGTCTCCTGTGACATCACTCCCACAATGCCTGGCTCTGAGGTAGAACGGGGTCTGGGATTCCTCTTGATATGGCAGCAGAAGGGTGGCCAGGGGCAAAAAAAAAAGAAAAGACAGTGCTCCTGTACCTTTAACAGTTGCAACACCTATTCAAATACCCTCTTCTTCACAACCATTAAAGGTACAGGAGCCCTGTCCTATTTTTCACCTGGCCACCTTGGTCGAGTTTCTACGGTAAAAGGCCTTCAGCAGTGGCTTACTGCAAAGGGCCCTGCTTCTTTTCTCTCTCAGAAGGGCAGTGATGTCTTTAAGTCTTTTACTCCAAGTCTCGAGTCTCAAGCCCTTGAAGATGCTTTCAAGTCAAGTCTCAAGTCTGGGAGTCAACTTTATATCCCAACCTATATTCCAGAATTTCTGTACAGAGTCAAATAAAGTCAGTGTTAACAATTTAAGCAGCGTTGGCTCTCCAGATTTGCAATTTTGGCATTTGCAGCTTCAGAAGTGGGGAATAGTCTTGGTAGATCACAAGCTGAACATGAGTCAGCAGTGTGACGCGGCAGCCAAGAAAGCCAACGCGACTCTTGGTTGCATCAATAGGAGTATGGTGTCTCGATCGAGGGAGGAAATGGTACCACTCTAGTCTGCATTGGTTAGGCCTCATTTGGAATCCTGTGTCCAGTTCTGGGCACCTCAATTCAAGAAGGATGTCGACAAGCTGGAACGTGTCCAGAGGAGGGCGACCAAAATGGTGAAGGGTCTGGAAACCACAAAGCCCTGTGAGGAGTGTCTTAGGGAGCTGGGAATGTTTAGTCTGCAGAAGAGAAGGTTAAGAGGGGACATGATAGCCATGTTTAAATATTGGAAGGGATGCCATGTTGAGAAGGGAGCAGGCTTGTTCTCTACCGCTCCAGAGACCAGGACAAGGAGCAATGGATTCAAGCTGCAGGAAAGGAGATTCCACCTGAACCTCAGGAAGAACTTCCTGACGGTCAGGGCTGTCCGGCAGTGGAACATGCTGCCCCAGAGTGTGGTGGAGTCTCCTCCTCCTTTGGAGATTTTTAAGCAGAGGCTGGATGGCCATCTGTCGGGAGTGCTTTGATGGGTGTTCCTGCGTAGCAGGGGGTGGGACTGGATGGCCCCTGGGGTCTCTTCCAACTCTACGATTCTATGATTCTGTGAATAGGATCCTTCTTACTCCCCGTTACTGAAGCTTCAAAAGCTTTAGAAGGAAGGATCTTTCCTCCTCAAGCCCGTTGCCTAACACATTTGCTGTTCCCCTCTGAGAAACACACCCTGCACTCCGGGGGCGAATCTTGTCTTCTGCTCTTAGGAAATGTTTTAGAAGGCTCCTCCGATACGCAGCAGGGACCGGCTGCTGAGCAGATCTCAACCCTGCCTCGAGCTCATTTCCTAACATATTTGCCATTCCCCTCTGAGAAATGCACTCACACTTTGGGCTTGAGATAGATTGTCCTAGATGTGACCAGTAGGCAAAAAGAAATGGAACTGTTGTTCAAAATTGTAAAATTTCTAGATGAATGTGCAATGTTACTGAACCAAGGGCAGCAAGTCGGCCACTAAAAATATACAAGTCTCAAGTCAAATTAAGTCAGCGCCTCATTTATTGCTGAGTCAAGTCCAAGCCGAGCCACTGAAATGACTTAAGTCCGACTTGAGTCCGAGTCTGTCAACTCGAGTCTACATCACTGCAGATGGGCAGTTCCTCTTCTTCCGAAAAAGTGCCCCGTCACTTCACGCCTTCTCCTTTAAACACTATTTCTGAGTAAAGGGTGAGCCATTTCAATGATTATTTAGAACCCCTTTAGAGTTTTATGGCAGTGTGCTTCGTATTTGGGTCTTAAATATTGTATGCTACTCAGCTGCGGCAAAATTGATAAAAAATAAACTATAATCTTTATTAAAATAATGAACAGAACGAAGAATTGGAGTTCAAATACAGATCGAAAGTAATATCGTTCTTCAAAGTTCTTTTGGACGGTTTCTGTGTGAAACTGAACAGCAGTATCACAAAAAGCCCTATGGTTACACTGTCTCCAAAGGCGCAACCCCCAGTCTAGGTTACACTTTCTGACCAGATTCTATAATGGTTTGATTTCTCTTCTGCCTTCCTCTAGGCTTTCCGTGAGAAACAAACACTTCCACTTAGGCCATTTCTGCACGACACTCTTATAACACTATGATTCCACTTTCAACATCCTATGGAATCCTGGGGTTGGCAGTTTAGGGAGGGGCCTCAAAGGCCATCCTCAAAAACCATCCTCAAAGGTCCCTCCCTAAGCTGCCAACCCCAGGATCCCATAGGATGTTGAAAGTGGAATAATAGCACTATAACAGGCTAGTGTGGAAATGGCCTCACACACCCTACCCCGGCTGACCGAGGGACTTATTCCAGAGTTCCCTCTGGCTCCCTCTGGCCGAAGGGCTCACTGATGGACTGCAAAATGACACTCAGTGCTTGCTTTTTTCATATACTCTCCTCTCAACTCTCCAGCCCTTCCCTCACTCTAGTGGACCGGTTTTCTCCCTTGCGTGGCTATTCTGGCTGCCTGGCAACCTGGTGCTAGGTCATTCTGGCACTTACGATAGCCACACACCCCAGAGCCCCATCATATTTGCCGCCACTTTCTTCTGCACAGTCCTAGCCATAGTTAGCTCAAATGCCACCCTGTTGCCCCTGAGAGAAACTCTGGCGGTGTCACTCCACACTACTGCTGTCAGGTTGGGGTTTTCTCTCCCTGCCATGCCCTGTAATGCCATGTAGTGCACTGATGTCTGAAAAACATTGGAAGGGGATGACGGAACTGAGTGAGAAACCATGTGCTGAGATAGAGGGAATGCTGTTTTAACGATCTTTGATAAGAGGGAACAGACACAGCTGCAAGGCCATGCAGTTGGCAGGTGGGATGAAAGTCTGGGGAAAGAGTTGTTTTAATTAGCTGTCAGACGGATTACTTACGCATGCTAATTTGCTTATAACGTTCTGCAAATCCAATAGTTCTTTAGTCTTTGCCATTGCTAAGATCTGCTGCTGTTGCTTCGATGTTCCGAACAAAGCTTTTGGAACCCTTTAAGCCTGTTTTCTGAACTCAGAGCTAGCCGGTACATGACAGCCCCGTAGCTGTTTAGTCTGGCTCCTCAGTAAAAGCTTGTTTGACGTGGCAGACCCTGCCAGCAGCAGTGCTCCATCAGCATAACTTCTTGGCTCACAGGAGTATGCGGTCCCACCACCAGCAGCAGTCATGTAGTGCCAGATGGGAAATGTGGTGCGAGAGGAGAGTCCCATGGACACCACAGACTGCTAAAAAAATAAATCAGTGGGTCCTAGGGCAAACTGAGCCTGAACTCTCCCTAGAAGCCAAGATGACTAAACTGAGGCTGTTGTACTTTGGATGTATCATGAGATAACATGACTCCCTGAGGAAAGCCATACTGCTGCGAAAAGCGGAAGGCAGTAGGAAAGCAGGAACTGCACATAGGAAGCTGGGTATGTTTAGCCTGGAGAAGAGAAGGTTAAAAAGTGACACGATAGTCATGTTTAAATACTTGAAAGGATGTCCTACGGAAGATGAGGCGAGCATGTTTTCTGCTGCTCCAGAGACTAGGACATGGAGCGATGTCTTCAAGCTACAGAAAAAGAGATTCCATCTAAATGTTAGGAAGAACTTCCAGATGTTATAAGCAGTTCGACAGTGGAATATACTGCCTGGGAGTGTGGCAGAGTCTCCTTTTTTGGAGGTTATATATATGTATGTATGTATGTTCTGGGCCAAAATCCAATTGCTGATCCCAACTGAAGTAGACCAGTTGTTGAATGGTTAAGCAGCAGTTATGTCACGAGTGGGAATCGTGCAGCCCTCTAGAGATTGTTGGACGGTAAATCCTAGCAGCCAAGCTACTTAATGGTGAGGAGTGCTGGGAGGTGTAGTCCAAAAATATTCAGTTGGCTGCATGAATCTTGCCTCTGATTTACTTAAATCCTATTGATTCAATAAGCAGTGATATATTTAAGTCTCTTACTCCAAGTCTCAAGTCAAATCTCAAGTCTCTACCATCAAGTGTCAAGTCAAGTCCCAAATCTTTGAAGATACTTGCAAGTCAAGTCTCAAGTCTGGGAGCCAACTTGATCTCAACCTATAACCCAGAATTTCTAGATAGAGTCAAATAAAGTCAGTTTTAATCAATTAAGCAGAGTTGGCCCTCCACATTTATGATTTTGCCAGCTGCAGCATTGGAAATGGGGAATAAGATCCTTCTTACTTCCCCTTCCCAAAACCTGAGGCTTTTGTGCCAGTGGGCATTCAAGAGTATGCAGCTTTGGAAGTGGGGAATAGGATCCTTCTTACTCCTCATTCCTGAAGATTCAAAAGCTTTAGAAGGAAGGATCCTTCCTCCTCAAGCCTGTTGCCTGACACATTTGCCGTTCCCCTGAGAAATGCACCCTGCACTCCGGGGGCGAGTCTTGGCTTTTGCTCTCAAGAAACGTTTTAGAAGGCTCCTCCGATATGCAGCAGGGACCGGCTGCTGAGCAGACCCCAAACCTGCCTCAAACCCATTGCCTGACCCGTTTGCCGTTCCCCGTTGAGGAATGCACCCACACTTTGGGCTTGAGACAGATTGTCATGTGACCCGTAGGCAAAAAGAGATGGAGGCGTTGTTCAAAGTCATAAGATTTCTGGATGAATGCGTTGCGTTAACCGAGGGCATCGAGTCAGTCATTAAAAATATACAAGTCTCGAGTCGAGTCGAGTCAGTGCATCATTGATTGCCGAGTCAAGTCCGAGTCGAGTCACTGGAGTGACTTAAGTCTGACTTGAGTCCGAGTCAGTCGACTGGAGTCTACGTCACTGTCAATCTGTATATTTCAGTGAGGGCAGGAGCCACCGTGGGTTAGTGGTTTGTCAGCTGGACTTGGGCTTTGCAGCACCATTCACACTATACAGATTATAGCAGTATAATTCCACGTTAACTGCCATGGCTGCAGGTTGTGGCATCCTGAGATTTGTAGTTTGGTGAGGCACAAGAGCTCTGCTGAGAATTCTAAAAGTCCCTCCCTACACTGCAAATCCCAGTATTCTATGAGACAGAACCATGGCAGCTAGAACGGAAGCACGTTGCTCTAACTATGTTGTGGGAATGAGCCTTTGGACACCAGGGTTTGAATCTTTACTTTGCCATGGAAACCGACTGAGTGAGCGCGGACAAGGCACACTCTCTCAGCCTACAAGGAAGGCAAGGACAAACTTCCTTTGAAAAAACGTCCTGCCAAGAAAATCCTGTGAGAAGGTTGCCATAAGTTGTACTTGACTTGAAGGCATGTAACAACAACACAAACAACAATTTCACATAAGATTTAGACCTTAGTTTCTTCCTAAATTTTCTTCATGTCAGAAGCTAGGTGAAGTGGCCCATTTTACTATAATTGCTATTTCTAACCTACAAATTAGCCAAATATTAAGGGCTGATTTGGATCTTTCTTCTGCCCACTCCTCTGTCGAAGGGCACCTTCCATGCTGGTATTCCATGCTACAAAAAGAACACATGCTGGTAGCAACCAGAATTACACCTGTTTTGTTTTGTTTTTTAAAAAGAGGCAGATCTATATTTATAGACAAATCTATATTTGCCTCATCTTTTAATCTCCATACAGCGGTTTGAAAATGCTAGGTGCTTTAAACCTTGTCTTGTGTTCACAGTCTCCCTGGTGTTACTGATTGAATTGTGCACCAACGATGACTTAAATTCTATCAAGAATCTAGGAACGGATGAGGTTTCCTGGGGCAATGGCCATTTCTGCACTAGACTGTTACAGTGCTATGATTCCACTTTCAACATCCTATGGAATCCTGGGGTTTGCAGTTTAGGGAGGGGCTTTTGAAGATGGCCTTTGCAGATGGCCTTTGAGGCCCCTCCCTAAACTGCAAACCCCAGGATTCCATAGGATGTTGAAAGTGAAATCATAGCACTGTAACAGTCTAGTGTGGAAATGTCCCACGTTGCATGATCACTTATTGTAATAGTGCTGTTGCAGGCCGATCTATGGCAATTTCATTCAAATGTTTTGCCAGTCCTTTTGGAATTGCCCCAGAGCACCGATCCACAGAAACCACACTTGTTTCCTTTTCCCAGAGGCACTGAAATTCGTTTTGTAGGTCTCAATACTTCATCATTTTTTCTCTCTTTGTCTTCTTTGTTTTCAAGCCATCATCATCATCATCATCATCATCATCATCATCATCATCATGAGTTCCGTTAGAAACACTGCCCACGGACCTGGATCCTCAGCTGCAACCTTGGAAGGCAGCGCATGCATCCCTCCTCAAGGGTCTCTCGCCCCCTTCCCGCCGTTGCCAAAATACGGCCCGGGCCCCTGCCTCTCCTTTGCGATGCTTGTTGCCACGGAAACTGCCTCCGCAGGACGAGAACCCATCACTCAGCCCGCCAGCCAATCGGCAGCGCCCGGGAGCCGCCATCCTCGCAGTCACCCCGGCGACCAATAAGCACCTCACCTGCTCCGGGAAGTCCTCAGCCGCCGGAGGAGCCAATGACAGGCTCACCTGCCCCAGGAAGCTCCCAGTCGCTCAGGCAACATCGCCCGGCCACCTTTTCCCCCCTTGCGCATTTGGTGGCGCTTCCCACAGCCGGCCGGCCAGCCGAGCTAGCAAGCCACGCTGGCTTGGCTGGAGACAAATAGCCGGCGAGGGGGCCACTCTTTTAAGTTAGGGAGCGATTAGCGTTAACACATCTGTCAGGCCCGGTGGCATCGTCTCCACGCTCAGCAGTCTCTCCCTCCGTCGCCACCTGCAAAACAGAGAAGAAGGAGGTGGTGGTGGGGAATCCCAGCATCTTGGTTGACGAGAATAGCAATCGTTGTAGGAATGAATGCAGAGGATGAGGGATGGAGACCAAAATGACCTCTACACCCTGATATCTGTGGCTGTGGTCTAAACCCTGGGCCCGTGGCAACATGAGGCCCCCGGGGAGCTTTTATAAAATCATAGCATTTTAGAACCAGAAGGGGTCCCAAAGGTCATCCAGCCCAGCCCCTGAAAGCACTCCCGGCGTACGCTGGAAGGCAGACGGTCAGGGAGGACGTTGCCTTTACGATCCAACTTGGGCGGAGAGTGGCTATCCGCAGCAATTAACTATGAGAATGGAATTACAGGCCATTTCCACACTAGCCTATGATAGTGCTGTTATTCCACTTTCAACATCCTGTGGAATCCTGGGATTTGCCCTTCCCTAAACTGCCCCTGCCCAAACTGCAAACCCCAGGATTCCATAGGAGGTTGAAAGTGGAATAATAGCACTGTAACAGGCTAGTGTGGAAATGGCCTGGAACTCTTTGGGTGGCATTTTGCCCTTGCTCGCCTCTTAAGGCTCTCCAGCATAAAGGAAAAACAACAAGGAATTGGAAGCAGCAACTGGAAGGGATTTCCATTTGCAGTTTGTAACTGATGCAGCCTGCCAGAGGGGTATTGAGTAAAAACTGCCCCCAACAATTGCCCACTCTTGACCTAGATGGGTTTTCAGAGTGACCCTGCAAAATACCCCATCGCTGCTTCCCTAGTCATTGATGTTAGAAACATCAGTAACTGCAGAGAGTAAAACAGGAGAGAATTTTGAACCCACCCCTGTTGAGCTGAGCTGATCAAAGGTGAAAAAAGTTCAGACAAGGAATTGGGTTTTAGTGGCTTGTCATGGTGACGTCTGCGGATAAACAGAAACAAGGGCCATTTCCGCACTAGACTGTTATAGTTCCATTATTTCACTTTTAACATCCTATGGAATCCTGGGGTTTGCAATTTTAAGGAGGGGCTTCCATCAAAGCACTACATGGCATTACTTGGCATGGCAGGGAGAGCAAAGACAGCCTGGCACTTGTTTAGGAAAAGGAATGAGAAATAGGTTACACGCGCATTTTTAATATTTATTGATTAGGGATTAATCCATTTCCGCACTACACTGTTATAGTGTTATTATTCCACTTTCAACATCCTATGGAATCCTGGGGTTTGCAGTTTAGGGAGGGGCATTTAGGCTTCTTCGCCAGAGGGCTCTTCGGCCTCAGTAAACTACAAAGCCCAGAATTCCACCGGAGGTTGAAAGTGGAATAATAGCACGATAACAAGGTAGGGCGGAAATGGCCTCAGTTTTATAGAAACATAAAGTTGCAGCCTGTGCTAAAGCTTTCATTCATAAACACCCTATGAGGAAGGGAACCTCTTTTTTTTTCCAATCTGCAGATGGAAAAACAGAGGTTGATAGAAAATGATTCAGCAAGGCCGTGTAACATGTATTTGACAATACTGGGACTGGCTTTGATCTGTCCCCAGTGTAAGGCCAATCATGTCTATGAACATTTCCACACAACACTCTTATAGCGCGATGATTCCACTTTCAACCTCCTATGGAATCCTGGGGTTTGCAGTTTCGGGAGGGGCCAGCCGGCCCCTCCCGAAACTGCAAACCCCAGGATTCCATAGGAGGTTGAAAGTGGAATCATTGCGCTATAAGAGTGTCGTGCAGAAATGGCTTATGTTTACCCACTGTTACAATGATTGGATAACTGCTTTAACTGCCATGGTTCTAGGCTGTGGAAATCTGGGATTTGTAGTGTAAGGAGGTTCTTAGAGTTCTCTAGAACTTTGGTGCCCTCTGGCAGAGAAATCTAAGTAGCTCACCAAACTACAAATCCCATGGAGAAGAGTCTCTATGTGAGGCATGCGTGCTGTACTGTTATCTCAATTATTTTGTTTTAAACTGATTTATCTTAATGGCGTTTCAGCCTGATAGCTTATATAATTGTTTCCTAACGTTTTGATCACCAGCAAGGGACCTTTCAGAATGTGTTATACTGTGTACTTGTTCTTGTTTTTTCAATGGCCTGTAAATTGTTTTTAAATCCATTTTTAGCTTAATTATATCTTGAATGTTGGTACGATATGAAAAGAGAGCCAGTGTGGTGATTTGGGCATCGGGCAACACCTCTGGAGGCCGGGGTTCGAATCTTTGCTTGGCCACGGAAACCCACTGAGTGACTTTGGGCGAGGCACACTCTCTCAGCCTCAGAGAAAGGCAAAGGCAACCCCCCCCGAATAAATCTAGCAAAGAAAACCCTGTGATCGATTTGCCTGAGGACTGCCAGAAGTCAGAAATGACTTGAAGGCACACGACGACAGCAGCAACGACAGCAACGATCTGCTTTAAATTCTGAAAGCTGGTTTGAGACCCACATGGGGAAAAAGGTGCGGGGAGAGGAAGAAGAGGAGGAGGAGGAGAAAGAGCCCCTTGAAACCCGCATATGCCCCCCCAGCCTTCATAGCCACCCATTTAAAAAAAAAAAATGATGATTTTTCATCCAACCTCTCCGACCACAAAAACAGCTAAAAAATGCTGCAAAATGTAGGGGTTTTGTCCACTCAGTCCTTGACAATGTACGTAACCCCTCCAGAAAAAAAGAAAAAAGACAAAGACAAAGAAAAATAAATGAAAAAACAGTCACAAATTAGCCAAAATCAAAACCAAAAGTGAGGTGACATCACTGCCACACAGCTGTTTCTTTTGCTGCGTGTCTTCCAGTTGTTTCTAACTTACGGTGACCCTAAGGTCTAAGGCCATATCACAGGGTCTTCTTGGCCACCTTAATTCTTGCCTTTGCCTTCCTCAGAGGCTAATTCTGCACTACATTCTTATACTGCGATTATTCCACTTTCAACATCCTAGGATGTTGAAAGTGGAGTAATCGCGCTATGAGAGTGTAGTGCGGAAATGGGTCATGAGCGTGGGACCTGCCCAAGGCCACCCGGCAGGTTTCCACGGCTGAGCGGAATTCGAACCCTGGGCTCCCAGAATCCTAGTCCAACACTCAAACATTAACAGTACACTGGCTCAAGGAGAGGAGGCAAAAATTGCCCCCGTCTTCCTCTGCCAGTTGCATTGAATGGGAAGTGTGCGAAGACCAAAGAGCCTTCAGCCGCAGTTGCAGGTCTATAAATGGCTGCTACGCCATTTCCGCACTCGACTATTGTAGTGCTATTATTCCACTTCCAACATCCTATGGAACCCTGGGGCTTGCAAAGCCTCAAGGCCCCTCCCTAAACTGCAAACCCCAGGATTCCATAGGATGTAGAAAGTGGAATAATAGCACTATAACAGCCGAGTGCAGAAATGGCCTAGGCCAGGGTTGGTATTAATTGGGAAAAATCTCTGTGGCCCCCATGGCTGTCATGTTCAAGATGCTTCCTCCAGGCCGGCTCCTACCTACGCTCAGAGGAGGCGGAAGGCACGCATCTTGTTGGCCTGTGGCAGAGTCGCCCTGGTTTGCAGCTGCCTTCCCGCCCCGGTTACGCTCGGGCTAAGGATCTGAACTTGCAAATGGGAATTGCAATAAATATTTATCAGCCACATTTCGCCCAGCAGTGCCATCAGCATGACAGGAGACAATTACAGAATGCAATGAGGCTGATAAAATATATGCAGTGAGCACACACGTAATGTACACACGCAACCGTTCTTCCTCTGCGTCTCTTGCAAAAGACACACGTACAAGGGGTCAGGCTTGCACACTCGGGACCGAGTTCTGTCCCTGAACTCTCCTAGTGTTTCTTTCCAGACTCATGCTGCCAAAGGGAGACGCTGTCCACCTGCGTGGAGCAGACTGTTTTTCCAACGCCTGACTTCCTTTGGGGTCACCATGCCTGAGGCCTTTTCTCTCCTCTTGCCCCTGCCTGGGCCGGGGAAGTTACACCGGGAGTCTGGACAGGGTCACTAAGCAATGTTTACATGAGAAATTCCTCTGCTGAGAGCCGCCAGAAAAAGAGACAACAAGGCTGCAGCAAAACATCCTGATCATCATCATCATCATCATCATCATCATCATAAATTTATTTATTTATTTATGTAGCACCATCCATGCACATGGCGCTTTGCAAGTAAAACTACCAAAAAGAGTAGGTCCTGCCAAAGGTATACCATCTAAAATAAATGTATATACACAGAGAGAGGATGGGGAGAGAAGGAAGGAATGATAAAACTATACCATGCAATTGTAAAGCAAATTGTCTAGATAAAATACAAAAAATACAATATAACATACAAAGGAGCTCCCCTTACTGCGATCTATACAGGCACAAATACAAGGTTGCATGAAGCATCGTGTCCCATTATAGGCAATAGACTATGGGCACATGCATGTCATGTCCACTGACTATAATGGGGCACAACACTTTGAGGTTTTTTACCATATATGGGGGTTGGGGTTGCTAATACCCCAGAGGACAGGATCAAATTTCAAAATGACCTTGACAAACTGGAGAGCTGGGCTAAAGCTAACAAAATGAATTTCAACAGAGAGAAATGTAAGGTCCTACCCTTAGGCAGAAAAAATGGAATACACAAATATAGGATGGGAGACGCATCACTGGATAGCAGTGCATGTGAAAGGGATCTAGGAGTCTTGGTAGATCACAAGCTGAACATGAATCAGCAGTGTGATGCGGCAGCCAAGAAAGCCAACGCGATTCTTGACTGCATCAATAGGAGTGTGGTGTCTAGATCGAGAGAAGTAATGGTACCACTCTATCTTGCATTGGTTAGACCTCTTTTGGAATCCTGTGTCCAGCTCTGGGCACCTCAATTCAAGAAGGATATTGACAAGCTGGAACGTGTCCAGAGGAGGGTAACCAAAATGGTGGAATGTTTGGAAGCCATGAAGCTCTATGAGGAGTGGTTTAGGGAGCTGGGTATGTTTAAGTCTGCAGAAGAAAAAGTTAAGAGGGGACATGATAGCCCTGCTTAAATATTTGAAAGGGATGTCATGTTGAGGAGGGAGCAGGCTTGTTTTCCTCTGTTCCGGAGACTAGGACCAGGAGCAATGGATTCAGGCTGCACGAAAGGAGATTCCACTTGAACCTCAGGAAGAACTTCCTGACAGTCAGAGCTGTCCGGCAGTGGAATCTGCCGCCTTGGAGTGTGGTAGAGTCTCCTTCTTTGGAGGTTTGTAAGCAGAGGCTGGATGGCCATGTGTTGGGAGGGCTTTGATGGGTGTTCCTGCATAGCAGGGGGTTGGACTGGATGGCCCCTGGGGTCTCTTCCAACTCTATGATTCTATGATTCTATGGTTCCTGGAGCAGAACATAGGCCATTTCCGCACTACACTGCTATTATTCCACTTTCCTGTAGCATTCTGGGGGTTGTAGGTTATCGAAGCCAAAGAGCTCCCTGGCTGAGCACTCTAGATGTCCTTCCCTAAACTGCATACTCCAGGCTTCCATAGGAGGTTGAAAGTGGAATAATAGCTGTATGACGGTGTAGTGCAGAAATGGCCCTACAGAGGCACACTGTAAAGCAAACTGACAAATACATGTAAAAAAAAAAAGCAAGATTATAAAACAATATTAAACTCAAATTCCAAAAGCACTGGGAAACAAAAATGGTTTTAACTGGGATTTAAAAATGATTAGAGAAGGAGCAGTTTGCAAATGTTCAGGAAGGCAATTCCAAGAGTACGGAGCGGTGAGCGAAAAAGGAAGAAGCCGAGCCAAGGAAGAGGAAGCTCTTGGTTGGGTGAGAAGCCAAGAGTTCCTAGAACACAGAACTTGAGCAGGCTGCTAAAAAGAAATAAGGGACAAAAGACAGGGGGAGTGATGTAGTGCAAGGCTTAGAATGTTAAATAAGAAGCTTGTGCTGAATCCTAGAAGGAATGGGTAACCAATGAAGAGAGAGCTAAAGGGGGATAATATGATCAAAACAACGGGCCAAAAAGATAATCTCGGCAGCAGAACGCTCAATGGAAACCAGGGGACCGAGGTGAGATAATGGAAGCCCAGTCAAAAGAAGAAGGAGGATATTGTCAAGCTGGAACGTGTCGAGAGGAGGGTGACCAAAATGGCAGAAGGTCTGGAAACCATGAAGCCCCATGAGGAACAGCTTAGGGAGCTGGGTAGGTTTAGCCCAGAGAGGAGAAGATTAAGAGGGAACATGATAGCTACGTTAAGGGGTCTCATACGGAAGATGGAACAAGCCTGTTTTCTGCTGCTTGAGAGACTAGGACATGGAGCAATGGCTTCAAACTTCACGAAGAGAGATCCTAGCTCAACATTAGTGGTCTAATGGTATTCAGCATGGTTGTTCGCCGGCTGAATACACAGCAAGATCTGATTTTGAAGTGTGAGTGGCAGTCATGCAGCTCTGGAAGTTGTTGGACTGCATCTCCCATCATTCCTCACCATTGGCTATGCTGGCTAGGGATGGTAGAATTTGCAGTCCAACAATATCTGGAGGTCCACATGATCCACACCCTTGTTTTGAAGAAACAAAAAAGTTAACTGAGCAGGCACAGGATTTTTCTGGAGTCTGTGAGAACAAGGCAGGCCTCTATTGCACCGCCTAGTTTTGGCCCCCAAAGTAAAACTTTTCCCTCTTGTAAAATTTTTTTACTTTTCATCCTTTTATATTGAGCGTTTTCAAAAATTGTAAAGCTACCTTAAGGTATTTCTAACGAATATTATCTATGAGTAGGGAGGGACCTTAAGAACTCTCAGCGAGAGAGTGCTGAATAGGCTGGTAGCTATAGAGATGAGGCCTAACAGCGAGGAGGAGGGCATTGAGTTTCCCTCAAGAACCCTACCTCTGCATGTTAACAACTCTGAATACAGATTGCATTGGGAAATATGGAGAAAAGTTACAGGAACTGGAGAAGACAGTTTGATGAGTTCTTAAGAGGAAAATAAAAACCTTGGGCAACGCTGGGTAAACACGCTAGTAGAATCATAAAATCCTAGAGTTGGAAAGTACACCAAGAACCATGTAGTCCAACTCCTTGTGACAGCATGAAATCCACAGCTAAAACTTCTCTGAGAGATAGTTATCCAACCTAGAATCATATTAACACAGATCTGGAAGAGGCCTCAAGGCCATCCAATCTAACCCGATTCTGCCATACAGGAATAAACAATCCAAGCACTTCTGACAGATGGCCACCAACTTCTGTTTAAAATCCTCCAAAGAAGGAGACTCCGCCATACGCCAAGCAGCATCGTCCACTGTTGAAGGTCTTCCTGATGTTTAGGTGGAATCTCTCTTCTGTAGTCTGAATCCACTGCCCTGTGCCCCACTCTCTTGGGCAGCAGAAAATAAGCTTGCTCCATCTTCAATATGTTGTTGTTATGTGCCTTCAAGTCACTGCTGACTTATGGCGACCCTATCACAGGATTTTTGGGGAGCTAAGATTATGTGACATGCTCAGTGAGTTTCCATGGGTGAGCAGGCATTTGAACCCTGGACTCCAGTGTGTAATCCAATACTCAAACCACTACCCCCCACTTGCTGTAAATGCTGGTACTGCGGCCGCAAGGTTGTGAGTTCGATCCTGCCGGGTTCCAGGTTGACTCAGCCTTCCACCCTTCCCCAGGTCGGTAAAATGAATACCCGGCTTGTTGGGGGCAATTAGCTAAATACATTGTAAACCGCTCAGAGAGCACTTAGCTGATAAGCGGTATAGAAATACACATGCTATTGCTATTGCTACACCACGCTGACACCCCTTTAAAGACCCCCAAGGGTGAGCCCACCATCTTCTGAGGTGGGCTATTGTCCTGCCAAACAGTTCCTTCCATCAGGAGGTTTTTCCTAATGTTTAGCTAGACTCTCCTTCCTCGCAATCCGAATCCCACGGTTTGAGTCCTACCCTCTGAGCCAGTGAAAACAAACTCGCTTACACCTCACAGCCCTTCAGATATTTAAGAATGGCTCTCATAGCATTTCTCAGCATCCCTTCCTCCAGGCTCAGCTCACCCGGTTCCCTCAACCGTCCATCAGAGTGCTTAATTTCCAGACCCTAGAGTGCCTTGTTCCCTTCCTCAGGGCTGGACATTGCAGGTTCTTGATGGGTTCCTTAAACTCGACTGAGGCCATTTCCACACTAGATTGTTATAGCGCTACGATTCCACTTTCAACATCCTATGGAATCCTGGCGTTTGCAGTTTCGGGAGGGGCCACCCGGCCCCTCCCGAAACTGCAAACGCCAGGATTCCATAGGATGTTGAAAGTGGAATCGTAGCACCATAACAATCTAGTGCGGAAATGGCCTGAGTATTATCGATGAGGACTAAGCAAAGCGGAATGGAATAAGCCTGTTCCTTCCCCTTTCCTCCTTTGTGACATTTTGTGTCCATGTTGTCCAGTAGTTTGAATGCTGGACTAAGATTCTCTGGGAACCCCACTCAGCCATGGAAATGGACGGGGTGACATTTGGGAAGCTCACTGTCTCAGCCTAAGGCCATTTCCACTCTCCACTTTTATAGCGCTATTATTCCACGTTCAACATCCTGTGGAATTCTAGGGTTTGTAGTTTCCTGAGGCCCTCTAAATGCCCCTCCCGAAACTGCAAACCCCACGATTCCATAGGATGTGGAAAGTGGAATCATAGCACGATAACAGTGTAGTGTGGAAATGGCCTAAGAACAAGGCAGTGGCAACTCTCCTCTGAACAAACCTCCTGATAGGGTCGCCACGAGTCACAAATGACTCAAAGGTGCACGACAACGACAACGAAACAGCTACCATTTCATTATATAGAGCTTGGAAACCGTTCCTGGGAGTCGTGGTTGTGCACAACAGGCCAAGCACCCCCTGTTTGCGCCTTTCAAGGGTTAAGTCCTGGCCCTGGCGGGGCTGACCCTTCAGGGGGAGGAGCTGGGTCTGGGAGGTTTCCTTCTGCAGGGAGAGGGAGGACCCACCAAAAAGGCCACGTTTTGTGGGCTTGGGGGATGCTTGCCAGTGTTCCTGGCTTGGGACCTACTGAGCCACGGATAGCTAGGAGGGTTTGGTGGAGTTTGCAGGGCAACAGAGGCGCCCCGTTAGAAACACCGGAAATCCTCCATGTTTGATGCAACAAGAACCAGAAGAGGAAAAAAAAGAGACCACCCCCGTAAAGAGAGCAAAGGGTATGCAAGGAGGTTGGATGCAAGGGCCAGAGGTACCCCGGACCGTGCGCGAAGCACGAGGTGAGTCAGGGTCAGGGCAGAGGCCCGGAGAAGATGGATCTGAAAAAGGCTTACAACAGAGCTGCAAAGAACGGTCTGCAATCTTAAGGTAGGCCATTTCTGCAGTAGGCTGTTACAGTGCTATTATTCTACTTTCAACATCCTATGGAATCCTGGGGTTTGCAGCTTGCAGCCTCAAGGCCCCTCCCCAAACTGCAAACCCCAAGATTCCATAGGATGTTGAAAGTGGAATAATAGCACTGTAACAGTCTAGTGCAGAAATGGCCATAGATGCAGAAGTTCTTTGTTAGTTGTGACTTGAGAAAGGGTAAGTGTTCATTAAAACCTCATAGTCTGATCCTGTTTTCCACTGGTGCGTAGTTTAAATTGCTTTAACTTGTTTTGATTAGTTTGGTAGTTTAATAAGTATCTAGACTGTAAAATTACAGTGTTACTACTTTACACTTTACACTGTTTAAATTCATTTTCCAGGCTGCTCTGAAATACAAGGCAAGGTATAAAAACAACCACAATGCGTTGTGTTTGCACAGTATCCACTCTTTCCCAGGATTGTGCTTTCCATTTGTTGTTGCAGTTTCTGGAGTGGCCTATCTCAGAGATGAAGGGTTTTGTTCCCTCCAGCGTAGGGTTGAAGTAATGGGATAGGGGTTTGAATAATGTGACCCTCTAGATGCCCATGGACTGCAACACTCAGCATTCCTCAGTACTGGCTCTCTGGCTCAGGATGCTGGGAGTTGCAGACCAAAAACACCAAGAAGACCACGATTCCCATAATATTTCATGAGCCCACCAGCATGGGCTCAAGGGGAGAAGACACAGTGGGTTCAAAGCAAACGGATAATATTAACAAATGTATCCGCACCAAATAGTATCCAAGTAGTGCCCTATATAGTAATATTAACTACAGTTAACTGTGGTTATTAAATGTAAAGGCAGACCAGTAAATCATTACACTACTTCTGGAAGTAAGCCGGGCTCAGCCTTTGGTAAACCTCTCTACTACTACTACTACTACTACTACTACTATTATTATTATTATTATTAGAATGGACTTCTGAAATTCCAGGGATGTACAGTCCTAGCAGAGAGATCCCTGCAGTGCTGTCCAGCAAAGCATATGTTTCTGGATGCAGAAGGTTCTGGGTTCAGTTTTTGCAATCTCTAGCTGAAAAGGATCAAGTAGCATTTGGATGGAAGACTGCCAAGGAGTACCAGGTGTTGTAGCCTCTATTTCAGGGGAAGGAAATGGCAAAACCACCCCTGAGTATTCCTTGCCTAAGAAAAGTCTAGGAAATTCATGAGATTGAAGCACATACACAGCAGGTAGAGCCCTCTCTGGGGCCCTTTCTGCACTAGACTGTTATAGTGCTATTATTCCACTTTCAACATCCTGTGTTCTATTGCAGAAATGGCCTCTGCTGAGAGACCAAAGAGCTGGGATGCGTAAAGTGCAGCTCTAGCACCGTATAAAGGACCCGAGGCTGTTTTCGCCGCCCTTGACTTCCCCGGCAATCTTCATCCACACTTCTATGGGCAAAATAAAAAAGGGCCTTCTGGGTGGTTGCTACTACGCTCTGGAACTCCCTTCCATTAGAGGCTAGACTGGGGCCCTTCTTGCAATCCTTCTATAAGCAGGTGAAGACCTTTTTGTGTTTCCATATACCTTTGCAGACTAATTGCTAAGACGGAAAAGACCTCAGGGTTGCCAGAGTGAAAACTGGAGAGGGCTCCTGTACCTTTAATTTTTTTTTTTTTTTTTGGAAAAGAAGGGGGAAGTTCAGAAGGGGTTGCCTGTCTTCTGGTTACCTGACCTGCAACACTTGCTGAAATCCCCACTTCTCCACAGCTGTTGGGATACAGGAGCCCCTTCCAGCTTTCACTCTGGGAACCTTATGGGTTCTAAATTGTCTGCATTGCTTGTTTTCTTTAAATGTGCATGCCTTTAATTGGTTTTAATTCTATCAGTACTGTAATTATATTTTAATTTTTGTATTATGTGATCAGAGCCAGCATGAGGTGTGGTTTGACCGTCAGACTACGACCTTAGGGGCTGCTCAGCTGTGGAAACCAACTGGGCGACCTTGGGCGTGTCACACACTCTCAGCCCCAGAAAGCCTTGTGATAAGTTCGCCTTGGAAATGACTCAAAGGCGCACAGCAACAAAAATGATGTGCTAATTTTAGAGCTCTGCGTAGCAGAGGTATTTGTAATTGTAGCAAGTTATCGGTTTTAACTTTTGGAAGGGGCATTGAGTCCGGGGTGGGGAAAAGATGGACTATAAATAAAATTGTTGTTTTTGTTCTCCTGTGGACATCCCCAGGAGACACAATTCACTTTTTAAATAGATTACAGGCAACAGTTTTCAAAACCAGGAGACTTCACTTGTGGGAGTTTTTTAATGCTCTCTGTGGCCCCTTGAGAGTCCCAGGACAGAAAACCAGGCCACCTACCCACCCAATTTTGCCACATTTGGGAGCCCATATGGACCACCTTTTTTGAAAAAAGCAGGAAATGACCCTCCAGGCGACTTCCTGTTGTTAAAAAACTCCTCTCCTGGAATAAAATAGTCCAGGTGCCCAACAGAATGTGGCAGATATGCCCCCCATCCCCGAGAGGGCATTTGGGAAGGCAACATTTTTCTGTTTTTTCAGGGGATTCTCTGGGGGCATGTGGCCCTCCAAGGTTTCCCAGAGGTCTGAGGTCTCCCCCTAGAACCGTACAATTGTAGAGTTGGCAGAGTCCCCAAGGGCCACCGCGTCCAGGCCCGTTGTGCCATTCTAGAAGGCACCATCAAAGCAGTCCCAACAGACGGCCATCCAGGCTCTCTTTAAAAACCTCCAAAGGGAGTGACTTTGCTGCACCCCATTGAGGCAGTACAGTCCACTTCAGAGTTGCTCTTAATGTCAGGAAGTTCTTCCTAATGTTTAGGTGGAATCTCTTTTCCTGTAGTTTGAATCATAGAATCATAGAGTTGGAAGAGACCCCAGGGGCCATCCAGTCCAACCCCCTGCTATGTAGGAACACCCATCAAAGCATTCCCGACAGACGGCCATCCAGCCTCTGCTTAAAAACCTCCAAAGAAGTAGACCCCACCACACTCCAAGGCGACATATTCCACTGCCGGACAGCTCTGACCGTCAGGAAGTTCTTCCTGAGGTTCAGGTGGAATCTCCTTTCCTGCAGCTTGAATCCATTGCTCCTTGTCCTAGTCTCTGGAGCGGCAGAAAACAGGTTTGCTCCATCTTCCATGTGACACCCCTCCATATGACATTCCCATACAACCTCTTTACCTATGATATGCTGCATTTCCCTCCACATCACCTACTCCATTTGCCCCAGGTAGAGCACTGCTTTCCTGTCCTTCAACAGTTGCCTACCCCTGCTGTAGCCATTACACTCCCCTGCCTTTCCCTGTGTTTAGTTTCAGATCTTGCCTCTGTTGCATACCTACCCCTTGGCCTTACATGCATCAGTCCCTTTATTGCCACAATCTGCAATACAGAAAATTGCCACAATCTGCAATACAGAAAAAATCACACTGGCCTACTTTGCAGAGGAGCTGTGAGGATTCCAAATTACTGTCTTTGAAGGGCTTTGAGCATTCTAAAGAAGAACATAAGCAGTAAGCCTCTTTATAGATTTTATTTGTATCCCACCTTTCTCCCAGTTTAGGATTCAAGGTGGCTTAGGATGTTTTAAAAACACAATACAATTGCAAAAAACTCTTACTCCAAAAGTTTAAAACACAGTTAAACTAAACTTCAATTTAAAGAACACAAGTTAAAAACAGAATTAAAAAATTCTAAAACAATGAAATGAAAAAACGCTACACCCCCAGTTAAAAGCTCTACCTGTTGCAACGTATTAAAAACTAAGTTCCTCCTTGAATAAAAAGGTTTTACTCGTTGGCAGAAAGAAAGGAGGAAGAGGGCCAACTGTACCTCTGGGAAAGCTGTATTAACTGGAACAATGTTTTCCAACCATGGTCCCTAAAAACTGTGAAACTGCAGCTTCCAGAAGCCCCAGGTAGCATGGCTAGTGGTCAGAGATTCTGGGAGTTGTAGTGAAACAACATCTGGGAACCACCAAGCTATAATGCACTTCCTAAATGTCTTTTATCCCCCTCGTTTCTTTGCAAAATTAACACACACACACAAGCTGAGTGCATTTCCTAAATGTCTTTTTCCCCCTCTCTTTGCAAAATTAACACAGAAACACACACACAAACTGAGCATGAGTCATCAGTGTGATGGGCACCGCAATTTAAGATATATATTGACAAGGTGGAACATGCCCAGAGGAGGGCAACCAAAAAGGTAGAAAGCCTGGAAACCATGAAGCCCTGTGAGAAGTGGCTTGGGGAGCTGGGCATATTTAGCCTGGAGAAGAGAAGGTGAAGAGGTGACAGGATAGCCATGTCGGAAGGTTTGAAGAGATTTCATACAGAGGATGGATGGAGGCTGGATGCTGCTCCAAAAAAGAATGACACCGAGCAGTGGCTTCAAACTACAGGAAAAGAGATTCCACCTAAACCTTAGAAAGATCTTCCTAATAATAAGAGCAGTTTGACAGTGGAATAGGCTGCTGCCTGGGAGAGTGTTTTTAAAGTTTTAAAGTTTTGAAAGTTTTTAAAGAGAACCTGGACGGCCATCTGTTGGTAATGCTTCAATGGTATATTGCTGCACGGCAGAACGGGGTTATACTAGATGGCCCTTGTGGTCTATTCCAGCTCTCGGATTCTACGACCAACATACAATGTACTGCTAGATGCTTCTACTGCTGTGTAGGTAACTGCATCATTCGTAACACTTCTGTGACCAGGTTTTCATCCGTTAATCTGTGTAGTTTGAAAAGCGGACAGTGATAGGAAGGTCTGGGTTTTGAATCTCACATAGGTGGTTGACCATACCTGGAGACCTATGATTCTATGATCTGGGGAAAAAAATAATCCCAGGCATGCATGGTTGCCGACTCCTCCACTGTTCTTGGCAGCTTTGCCTTTACCAAGAGCTTCATGTTGGGTATTGTTTCACCACCAAGAGATCGCTGCTGTTATATGGCTTTTTAAGGCATGTGTTTTAAACTTGCTTTTAATTCTATTCTATTGACCATTGCATTGTATAACTTTTTGTATTTTTTTTAACTGACGTGTCTCTTTGTTTTTCGTTTTTGTCAGCTGTGTTGAGTCCCAGTACAAGGGAAATAAATAACTAAAGTAACCGTAATTATAATACCTGTATATTCAGCTATTGTGGAAAGCGCAGCAACAAAAGCCGAAAGAGAAGCTGGCGTTCCTGCTCTTGAGTGCCTGAATATTAACCCTCCTCGAGTATTAATACTTGAGAATCAGAGAGCTATGTGAAACCTGCATGAAGGTACCCAACTGATATTTGGGGGGGGCTTTCTTTCACCCCCACTGCCGTCAAGGGCCTGTCTGGTGTGGCCACAGGACAGGGTCTGCTTGGTGGCTGCTCCCAGGCTGTGGAAGAAAAGACTGAGAGAGGGTATGATAGCCATTTTTAAATATTTGAAAGGATGCAATGTTGTGGAGCAAGCTTATTTTCAGCTCCTCTGGAGACTAGGACCGTTTCTGCACGAGACTGTTATAGCGCTATGATTCCACTTTCAACATCCTATGGAATCCTGGGGTTTGCAGTTTTGGGAGGGGCGAAACTGCAAACCCCAGGATTCCATAGGATGTTGAAAGTGGAATCATAGCGCTATAACAGTCTTGTGTGGAAACGGCCTAGGACATGAACCAATGTGTTCAAATTGCAAGGAAGGAGATGCTGCCAAAACATTAGGAAGATCTTCCTGAGAGTAAGAGCTGTTCTGCAGTGAAAAAGAATGCCCAGAAGGGTGGGAGATTCTCCTTCTTTGGAGGTCTTTGAACAAAGGTTAGATAACTGTCTCTTGGGAGTACTTTGAAAACGTGTTCTACATAGCAGGGGTTGGACTAGATGGCCTTTGTGTTCCCTTCCAATCTGTGATTTCTGTGAGTTCCCTAGGCTGGGGCCCTCTCCATTCTCCTTTTCCTGCCAGGTAAAGACCTTAAAAAAAAAAATTAAACAGGCCTTTGATGGCCACAGGGAACCCTTTTAGGGTGTGTGTGTGCTGCATTTTTATCTTTGTTACGTTTTGAAATGATCTCATGCTTTGTAAAATTAATGGTATTTTAATATGACAGTTCATTTAATTATCCTTTACCTTCTTCATCATCAGGTTTTCAGCTCTGTCCTGTTTAAATCTTGTTGGAAGCTATCTTTGGCTCCATATTGGGAGAAAGGCAGGACATAAATTAATTACGTGATATAAGTAGAGCTGGAAAGGGACCCGTGGGCCATCCAATCCAACCCCATTTCTTGCAAAGGTGCTGGTTGGTTGATGCCGTGCAGGATTTTTTAAAAAATTTCTTTCTCCTTGGTGTTTAGATCTGTTCTTTCCACCCCTGGCAGGCTCTTAGGGATTTGAAGAACTTTTCCCAGCCTTCCATGAGTGCTTGACCCACAGCAGCAGCAGCAGCAGCAGCAGCAGCAGCAGCAGCCTCGGTAAGTTCGAATGCCACTTTCTGCAAATGAACTTGACTGTAAAATGTGGACGAGCATCACAATGTCTGGGCCGAATGCCTGGCTCCCGGTCACTCTGGGACCGGGATAGGGGAAACTGGGGGAGGGGGAGACTCGCCTCTCAGGTAGGGCCGGCGAGAAATACCGGGAAGGGGGCGGACGGGCATCCTTTGTTGGGGAGGGGGAGAAAAAAAAACAGAGAAAGTTTTTGGCATTCTCTCCAGCAACTCCTCTCGGAGCGCCACCCGATTGGGGGATGCAAATGTTCCGTTCCTGCCCCGCAACCAATGACGTGGCCGCTGGGGCGGAGCCTCCCATTGACAGAATAAGCACCTTGGTGTTTACTCAGAGCAGCAATGTGTGTGCGCCCCCCACCCGCCTGCCCGCCGCTGTACAGGAGGGGTGGGGCCGAGTGGTATGTCTGGGAGGGGGGAGGAGGAGGAGGGGGCTGTCAGCAAGGATGGGCTATAAGAGAAGGCAGCGAAGAGGGGAGAGGAGGGGAGAGACTGAGCAAGAGCGAGCGAGGTGGGCGTGAGCAGGCTGGGTTAGGGAAGCGAGCAGGCGGCCGGCCGTGCGCGCGCCGTGGAGCAAGGAGGCGTGGAGGGCACCCCGGGGGCCAAGAGCCCCTCCATTTTGACCCCTTCGTTCACCCCTCCATTCGTTCCCTGCTCCTTTTTTCTTTCTTTTTTTCCCCCTACCCTAAGGGCTGAACCTCAGCGGGAGAGAAGGCGTGACTCTCGTGGGTAGTCCCCCGGTGATGCCGAGCACAGCGAAGCCTCCGGCTTGGCGCTGACACCCACCGTCTGGTCAGTTTTGCGTGGGTTTTTTTTGGGGGGGGGCAGCAAAGGCCACTCTCTACTCCCAGGCAAGCCCTCGTCTGTCTGGCGTCTCCGGGAGGCGCGGCGGCTGCCCAGCGAAGAAGACGGTGCCACGGGCGCTTCTGTCAATTTGCCAGCGAGCAGCTTCGAGAGACTGAGTTAAAAGGGGGGCGTGGACCAGGGAAGAGCGCTCGCCGGCAGGCAGAAAGAGAGAAACGCTGCTGCTGCTTCTTTTGAGCTCAGCGTCTGGCGAAAAATAAAGAGAGAAAGCAAGAAAGGGTCTCGAGGAACATTGGGAGAAAAGCGTGGCCGGGCGGCGGCGTTGGCAGGATGGTTCAGCAGAGGAGCGTGAGGAACCGGGGGACAGAAACCAAGAGGGAGGTGTGTCCCAAAGATGCCCTGCTCCTGAAGGATGCCAAAGGGGAACCGGGCTGGTGCAAGACGCCCAGCGGACACATCAAGCGCCCCATGAACGCCTTCATGGTCTGGTCCCAGAACGAGCGGCGGAAGATCATGGACCAGTGGCCGGACATGCACAACGCCGAGATCTCCAAGCGCCTCGGCCGGCGTTGGCAGCTCCTGCAGGACTCGGAGAAGATCCCGTTCGTCAAGGAGGCGGAACGTCTGAGGCTGAAGCACATGGCCGACTACCCCGACTACAAGTACCGGCCCAGGAAGAAGGGGAAGATGGGAAACGCCAAGTCCCGCCCGAGAGTCCCCGTGAAGATCAAGCCCTCGGTCCTGGGGAGGGTGGCCTCCACCCGAAGGCAGTCGCCGAAGCAGGATGCCGGGACCAGCGGCCAGGTGGGACGGTCGACGCCCGAGCTGGAGGATGACGACGACCCCTTGGAAGCGCGGCTCCTGGAGACGTCTTTGGACGACAGCCCGAAAATGCCCACCAAGGAGTTCTGGCACGTGCTGCCAGCCACCAGCGAGAAAGGAGGGTGGACGTCCGACTCTGGAGAGCCGAAAGACCACGATGCTGCCAGCCTGACCACCAAGCCCTTCTTGGAAGAGGCGAGGTCCTCCGAGATCTCTTCTCCGGCGTCCACCCGGTCGCCTCCCTCTTCCTTCGCCTCCTCGGACGAAGAGTTGGAAGAAGAGCTGTTGAGTTTCCTGCCCAGCCGAGCCCAGCCGAACGTGGTGGTGCCCTGCGGGACCCCGGACTGGTCCGTCTTCGACAAAGACCTCGACCTCTTCCCCTTGGGGGCCGCCTCTCACTTTGAGTTTCCGGATTATTGTACCCCGGAGGTGACTGAGATGATAGCCGGGGACTGGCTGATGTCCAGTATCTCGGACTTGGTCTTTACATACTGAGGCGCCACCAGGTAACTCTCATTTCTCCGCAATCAGGTTGTATCAAAAAGAAAAGAAAAAAAAGGATCCCAGCTGTTTACATGCAGGAATCAGGTATTCTCCATTCCCCCACGGCTTGCCTTGGCTGCATTCAAAGGCGAGCTTTCTTTCCATCAGCCCATCCCCCCCCATTCGGCACACACCCACTTTGCCGGCGTCTGCTGCCGGCTTGGCGTGGCGGGGCCGGGGCGTCTCGTCACCTCTCTTGCCTCCCCCCCCCCCAAAATCCACCGAGAGAGAGAGGCAGAGAGGTCCTAGCGGTGTTTATTTATCCATGAAATCTGACTGTCTGATCAGGTTTTTCATGGTAGCCTCTCCAGCCGCTTCCCCGCTACACAGGCGCCCGCCCGCCCGCCCGCCACGACTCCCTCCTTCCTCCTCCTCGCTGCAGCTGCTTCCCAGCTCCACTGCCGTCCGTGGCTGAGGGAACCCTCCCTCCATCTCCACCCCGAGCCCACCGTCTTTCCCCTCTGCCTCGGCCCCTGCCCACGCCTCCTCCTGTCAGCTCTCCCTGCTCCTTCTCCGCACCTCCTGTTTCTGCCTCCCCGGCTGTCCGTCCATCCGTCCGGGGCTTTGGTTTCTGGTGCCATTTCCAGGCTTGGCTTTGGGCTACCTTCTCCCATTTGTTTTCCCCTCTACCCCTTCTTCCTTTCTCTTCTATTTGGAACAGCTCCCTGGGAAAGACAGAAAGAAAGAGAAGAAGGTCTCCTGTTCCATCGTGTCCCATTTTATAGAGACGCAAAGGGCCATTTTGCAGCGTGCCAATCTCCGGCACCCGAAGTGGGTAGGGCTTCCGGGTCCTCGTTCCACGAGACTTTTCGTGTCGTGGAACGCACAAAAACTCGTTCCTGGAGCTGGGGAGGGTTCGCTTTGGGGGAAGGAAAGGCAAAGTTGGCGCGCACGTGGCGCGCACGTGGATCCGAAGCACCGCACGCAGGCGCCTCTCTTGTGCGTGGCAGCTTTGCCTTGCCTCCCCGAAAGGAATTCCCCCGATTCTTTTTTTTTTTTCCCTTTCTTTGCCAGAGGTGTTCCGTTGGCAGAAGTCACGGTCCTCTTCCTCCTCGCAAGGCTGCATTAGAAGCAGAGAGAGAGAAACACTTGCCATCACGTTGGCATTCTCCGTCTGCCACTCCCTGTCCCATTTTCTCTTCCCTTGACCGAGAAACTGAGGGCTTCCCTCAGGGTTTGTGGCACGGAAAGACCAGCCTCGCCTGGCCCACACCTGGAAATGAGTGAGTGTGCCTCCCATCCCTCTCAGAGGGCTGTGACTTTCACTGAAGGTCAAATCCAGCTCCCGGGGTTGCAGCCGGGAGAAGGTTTGCAACGGCTTTCTGCCACAGTGTGTGGCACTGAGAGTAGGAGAGGTCACAATGGCTCGCTAGCAGGTCCCCGTCTGTCTCCTCCCGCCCTCCGGAGAGAGAGCAGATCCCAGGCTGCGTCAGTGGGCACGGCAGGCTCCTGAGGTACGGCAGGCTTGTTGTGGGACAGGGGACGGTAGGTTGGGGAGAACTGTTGTGCCCGGAAGGGAGGCGAGGGGCTGCAACTGAGCAAGCTGGGGTCTCCTCCTCACCATCAGCAATCCCTTGAGTCCTGCCTCTTCTGTCCAGAGGTGCAGGAAGGCAGGTTTTCTGAGCTGGAGGTGTTTTTCCCCAATCTGGAATCTCTCAGGAGTTTATAGAGGGTGGCCGTAAGGTGGCATTCAGTGACCGAGTTCTTGATTCCTCCCGGAGGTGGCTGGGAAGAGCTTGGCGTGTAGGAATGCTGGCACCCCTGGGTTGCAACCAGGTTCATATTTTGTGGTTTGGGCTCCCCAGTAAAAACTCCAGGAATTCTTCTTGGGATATGGAGGAATCCCTGTTTCTGGCTTTCAAGGCACTACACAGTTCCCAAGGTTGCCTGGCAGTTCAAACCAGCTTAGCCTTACAATATAAAGGGGATTTCACTCCATGTGAAGGAAAGGTTTTATTTTCTAGAAATGCCATCTGCTGCTTTCTTTTGCCCTTCTCTGGGTTTGCGTGTTCAAAGTGGTTTAAACAGAGAGCAATTTCTTCCTGCAAAGCATTCTGGGAATTGTAGTTTTCCACCCTCCAATGGAACTCAGGGGGCCCTTTCTGAACTGGTGTTCCCAGGATTCCTTGAGGGAAATCAATTTGACTAAAACTGGTGTATCCTGTTAAAGGCATTTTTCACACAGGACTCTACAGCTGCCTTTTCGGATGCTTCAGGAGGTATTTATGCTGTGTTTGCTGTCTTTCTTATAAACCAGCAAAATATCAGGGGACAAAGGAAGACTTTGTCAGTCAAATGTGCATTCTGGCCACAAGAAGGGTTGCATTTGAAAAACAATTTAAGAGATGTGGGGTTTTAAAAAAACCCATCTTGTGAGACTGGCTGCAGCAAGGATAATGTGTCCACGGGACGAGGGAGCATGCAAGCGCAGCCAATCAGGTGGTCAGAGAGGTGGGACTAGAGTTCAGGCTGCTGATTGGCCAGACAGTTGGCTTGGGGGACTTGAACCAGAGTGCAGAAGGATGCAGGTTTCTGTCCCTCAGTATTTCCTTTTAGGAAATGGAGATCTGAGCGCAAGAAAAAGGGCCCGCTTGGAACCAGGTCACACCTCTCCATAGATTGAGATTGCCTTCCCCTGTTAAAACATTTTTTGGGGGAAGCTGTCCGAAGCCAATGCTTCCTGTGCAATGCAATGTAAAAATTTTGGGCAATTATAAAGTCAGTAAAATGTTA
Organism: Cyclura pinguis; assembly: GCA_030412105.1. Lineage (NCBI taxonomy): Eukaryota > Metazoa > Chordata > Lepidosauria > Squamata > Iguanidae > Cyclura > Cyclura pinguis. The sequence continues at coordinate 4,724,144 of CM059602.1, forward strand.
TCTTTTCTGTTCCCCTGCCCTTAAACTGAATCCATAATACAAGTGGGTGGGTGAGAAGGTGAAACGTCTTCAGCTTCTCCGTCCAGATTTAGCAGTGTGGTTTGGAATCAAAAGTCCTGTTTTAAGGCAGCTCTGTATCTGTAAGTTACTTGTAGGACAGATTGTTTCTTAGATTTTCCCACGTCTTTGTTAGCAGCTGGGTTAGAGAACGAGACCAGACTTTTGTACTGATGTTGAGAGAATCCCCGGGCTCCATCAGTGCAAAACTAGATAGCCTTCCCTGTGCAGAGATGAGATATGAGACGGAATTGGATCAGGCGCTTGTCATGTGTGGAAGCGCCAGCTTTGAAGAGCGCCCTTTCTTCTTGCTGCCAGCTGCATTCTCCGTGGGCCGTGAATGGCCCACTCTTGGCCCACCCAGACTGCAGCTGGGGACAGGAGGAATCGCAGGTGTCCTGGAGATATGGAAAGACGGGGGTGACGGCAGCCTGGGGAGGGTGGTTCGCTTAATTGCAGTAACTTGAAACTTTAGTTGAGCGTTAAGAAACAGAGTGTAGACCTCTGCAGAAAAGGGGCAGGCAGAGCAGGCAAGAGAAAGCAAACACATCCAAGGAAAGACCATTTTCAGTGTTTCCACAAGGCTAAGAACTTGGAGATGCAAGCAAAATTTCACTTGGTATGGCAGAATTCTTACTTGGGGGGTACGGTGCCCTCATTTTGCCCTCCCCTCTCCATAGTAACACCCCATGTTTTGCAAGCCTCTAACTTGCATGCAGTTCACCGAGTGTATTTTGTCTTGTTGTTTTCTGCCTGCGGCCCCTGAAAACAGGGCAGGATGTCAAGCATATGGAGGTTTCTAGGCAGAGGGTGGATGCTTGAACTGTGGATTCCTGTACTGGCTGGGGGTTGACCTAGGCCTTTGGGTGCATTCTGACTCTCTAACCTGGGTCTTCTGTATGTTTTGAGTTATCACTCCCATCATCCCTGGCCATTGGGCACAAGGGATGGGAGTTTGGGTGCAACCATCAGGGCAGGGTCCAGGTTGGGAAAATTTGATCTAGGACACTACACCATACAAGGGTTACCTGGGATGAGAGGGGGTGTTCTGCAACCAGAAAGCCCAAGTTCGGTGATCAGAATAAATTACAATTAGAATAAATTATACTGATAAAATCATTGTACTTGTGTCACTCCTCCTTGAATCTGCTTCCGTGAGCATAAATGCAGGGAGTTTCAATGGCAGCAGGCTAGGAGTGTGAACAAGAAAGAGGTCTTGGCATTTTACAGTCCACTCTTCTCTGTGGGAAACCAGTGATCATCTCTGTTAAACATCCCACAGGTTGAAGGCACCATACAGTTCACTTAAGGGTGGTGGGAAATGCCAAAATTAAACGCCTGATCTCCAAAACTAGAGCCATCTCAAGGCATCCCATGTTTTAAACTTCCAGTTTAGAATTTTTAGAAGATTGAGTGATTTTTGCAAAAGATTCCTGGAACAATGAGCACTATAAACTTGCTCTCAACAAAAATGGAATCTGAGCTCCTGTATTCTGCATCGGGAGAATACAAATTTCGCTTATATGGGCAACCTATACTGCAGACCCACAGGTATTCTCGGGCTTACCTGAGCCCGTTCAGCCTTTGAGTGTTAGAAATGGAGACAGCAAAAGACCAGGGGTATGTAAATGCAATCCGTTTGCATTAAGCTAAGAATCAGCATGCAGGGTGGATTGATTTGTCAATTGCATATTATGCTACCCCCATCTAGGAAGACCGTATGGGAGAAGCAGGAATGTGGAAACCCACAATAATCTTCCCGCTGTCAGTTCTCAGTTAACACAGGCCAACATCCACTAGTCTCAGGATAAGTTACAGCTCTAGATTACAGAATAAAACATGCAAGAAACTGTCACATCACCAAGGTCAGCTTTCCTCATTGTGGTGCTCCTCAGAAGAGTTGGGCCATTTCCACACTAGACTGCTATAGTGCTATTATTTCACTTTCAACATCCTATGGATTACTGGGGTTTGCAGTTTAGGGAGCGGCCAATGGAATGGCCTTGGGCTGCAGCTCGCATAAGATGAGTGGGAAATTTGGGGAGTTAGAATCCATACTATAGGGAGGGTGCTGGTTTGAGGAAACCTGGGTGATTTGATAGTGGTTCCTTTTCTTGCTTACCCCCAAATTGGGGTTTTTGTTTATCCTGAAACTGAACTTGGAATAAGGTGGCAAGGGGCCGAGAAGCTGGTGTGGTTACTGTTTTTCTCCGGCAGGTATTCCCAAATTTAATGTGATATTGCAGGCTCAGAAATAGGTACAGAAGATAGCCCTGTGGGGTTGGCAGAGCAAAAACTGGAGAGAGTGCCTGTCCCTTCAATGGTTGTGAAGAAAAGGGAATTTCAGCCGGGGTTGCTTGTTTTGTGGTTCCATGAAACACTTGTTGAAATTCCTTCCTTTGCACAACCATTGAAAGGATAGGAGCTCTCTTCAGTTTTCACTGTGGCAACCCTAGAGCTGTCTATGTAGAAATGTTTGGTAAGGAGGTTGCAAAAAGTTTAGTGGCATCTGAAGGACTAATGAGTTTTATTTAGCCTAAGATTTCCTGAGGCTGGACCTCACTCTGTCAGATGGATTTGATGTCGCTGTGTTTGTTGGCTATGCATAGGATAGATTATTTTTCTCAGCTGGTGTGCCGAAATGCTACCTTTCCAACCAATACGACTGGTCTTTTCTCTTGCCGAGCTCCAAATGACCACAGGAGGTTTTGGGAAAGGCAGCTGTTTACAGCTGATAGAAATGAGAGGCTGCCAACTTTTTTCATTCCTTGCTCCTGTGCTTTTAATAGTATCTCAGCAGATTGAAATTTAGCAGTTGAAGCTTTTCTCCCTAACAGAAAAAAAAGAATCTCATCCTCTTGAGCATGACTGCATTTCCAGGCTGCTGTTCAAGGCACCAGAACCAAGAGGCAAACTGAAAAGACAAAAAAGTCACAACCTATCTGGGAATTGCTGACATCCAAACTTAGGCTGTTCTGACCAGAATGATGGATTCAGTCAGTCGCTACAAACTGGCTTCAGAGAAAGCATTTGTAGACTCTTTTTTTGCATGATATAAGGCAAAGATGGGCTGAGAATCATATAGCCCTCTGGATGCTCCTGGACTGGAATTCCCAACATCCTTCACTCTACACCTATGTTGGCTGAGGCTGCTGGGAGTTGTGGTCATGTAACATCTGCAGGGCTGTATGATACTGAACCTGCATATAAAGGAGGGGAAGACTTCCTTTGATGGTTATATAAAGATGACACTCTGCACATGCTCAGATGTGTGTGCTTTAAATTATTACTTTTGTTCAAAGGAGGAACTCTGACAGTGAATATTATGGATTCTGGGCCTTCTAGGCGGTTGGAATGAAGGGCGGCACACTTGCCTTCCGGGGGACCCAGCAGGTCTTTGCTTGTCTGTCTGCACCCTTTAAAATAACTGGCCCTAGCCGCCAGTGCTGAAGTTCTGTTTCTCTCTCCTCACTCCCACCCACCCCCCATTCCTTCCCCGGAGCTTTCTCCATTCCCTGGTTTATTTTAGCCACAGCAATTTTGCTAATTATATTTGCTAATGTTAGAAACCTTGCTATGTTTCCAAATCTCTAGGAGCTCCCTGGCTTGCTGCTGTGTTTGGGACAAGCCTTCTGGCCACTTAAAGGCACCATCTCCCCACCATCATCCCTCTTGGGATTTTTACATGGAGGCAGAGCTTCCCTGCAGGATTGGGGCCTCTGCAGCAGGCAGGACTTGGAAAATGAGACCTTTTTGGAGCATAACTCCCATAATCCCCCTGCCTGCCATGGCCAATGTCCACGCTGGCTGGTGAATTCTGGGAGTGGTAGTCTCTAAAAAAGCAACTTTTCTGAGCTCTGGCAGCATAACTGTACTGTTCAGGCCCATCTATTGAGTACCCTTCATTCTAATAACCTTTGCAATGCCTCACTTCACATGAGGAAGCCATCGGGCAAGTAAGAGACTCCTAGAGCCTGGAACAGTTACTGCGTGGACTACAGCTCCCAAGAATCCTTTAGCCATGGTAGCTGGGGAGATTTCTGGGTGTTGTCATTCACAAATAACACCCAGGCTCTGAGTGTCCCACTTTCCTTTCATGATCTCATATTTAAGCTAAGCCAAATAAATTATGCTAAATAAACAGCTCTATCAATAATATATGCGAGTATGTTTTATTTGCATACAGGCAAGATTTTTCCTGCCTCCTTGTAGCTGTGCCTTTTACTCCATATCGCATAATTATAGCATTTTGATACCACTTAAAGTGTCTTAACTCCCTCTGATGGGATCCTTAGATTTCTAGTTTGGAGGGGGGCTTAGAATTTCCTGCTGGAGAGCTGTAGTTTCCTCTCCAGCTTCTCTGCTACAGAAGTACCTCCCAGCCTATAAATCCCAGGATTCCATAGGCGAGGGGAGCAATGACAGTTGAATTAGCTTGAACTGATAACGTTGTGCACTGCAGACATCCGTATCAAACTGCTAAAGAAGGCCCAGTTAATGGGGTCCAGCTGAAAAGCTGTAGTCAAATCTACCTGTACAGTTTGTTCTATTTGCAGTCTCTTGGTTTCCTTGCTCCAGAAAGTAACCCTCTTTGTAGTAATGAGTAGGGGTGGGGGGGTTGCCGTTTGAAAGTAGGTGCCTTATAACCATCCAGAACCAACCTGCAAGAGAGCTTGAGATCCATTCCTTCATTATTACAAGGATGCCCTGTTCAAGGAACTCGAAGTGGTTCTTCCCATTTTTATCCTCACAACAACCCTGTAAAGTAGGCCAGGATTAGAGATAGCACGGGGCTCAATGCAAACTTCGAGACTAACCCAGGTTGAAGCCGGGCCTCCGCATTCCTGTCCCAGACCTCTTAAGCGCTGCACCACATGGCTTTCCAGTTGAGGAGAGCAGAGATTTCGTCTGCGCATCTTTCCCCTTGGGAGGGTTACTGTGGTTACCTGGGCATCATGCAAGGTGAATGTCAAACGTACGGTGGCCAGAATGCAGATTTGACTCCTAAAAAGTGTCTCTTTTGCTCTCTGTCTTTTGCTCTCACTACAGTTGTGCAACCCAAGAGACCTGCAAAGGACAGTCTCAGCTGTGGGTGTAAAATGGTTACCAGATGCTTTTGACAAGGAAGGAGCAGCAGTTGTGAGCAACACCAAACCTCTCCAACTGCCTCTCCCTGCTTTGCATTCTGGAGTGGGAACTTGATCTGCACTGTAGTGGGAACGAGTCCTGAAGTCCTAGCTGCAAGCCGTACCAGGGATTAATGGGGTGCATTTCCTAGCAGCAGACTGTGAACAACTCCAGTTGTAATGCCAAGTATTTTGGGGATGACTCAGTCTTGAACAGGACAACTACGAACCATTAGCTGTGCAAAAGACCCGCCCCAGTGGAGCTGAAAATTGCTGGTTTGTTTAGATGGATCAATGTAGCTGTGCAAATTTTAGGACTCCTTGGAGGAGACGGAAGGGGGAATGTCTTGGTGAGTCTGCATTTCAAAATTGACCGCTACACCACCAGACATGAATGCCTATTGGTAGGGAACCCGAGCCTGAGAGATGCAGCCCTTTTCCCCGTCCCAGATTTTGCAATCTCACAAGCCATATGGGTCAGGGAGGGGATGGTGTTGAGGTAGGATGTGAAGCGCCCTGTCTTGTTCTTGCAGTGCCTTTAACAACAGTTTAGGCTGCGGGTCCCCCCTTGCGTGGAAGGCAAGAGTGGGAGACGTGCAGCAGTGGGCCACATTTACTCCTCGGTAATCCCTGCGCATCTTACAGCCCTGGCTTCTCACCTGCCCGTGCAAATCGAAAAAGGACTCTGGGGGTGCTGAGGCAGCCCCAAATGGCTTCCCTAAACTGACTGGAATGCCACTTCTTGGTTCTAGGAAATGGCCAAAATGCTGTGCACCGAAAGTTGCAAAGAATTAGAAAATGGAACTCCCTAAGTATGCCCATCCCAAGCCAGAGGGGAGAACGCAGCGGCAGAACTCAGCACAGCTCCTTTCTGGATTGCAACTCCCAGTGTCCATGCTATCTGGGGATTGTGGGCGTTGTAGCCCTAGGCTCTGCTGCTCACGTGGAGCCTCCAGTGCTTCCCAGAAGGGGTTGGAACTCAGTTGAGGAGCATTTTGCTTGCATGTAAAAGAGCCCAGGATTAATCTCTTGATATCCCAGGTCTCGGGGGTGATCTTCCCCAGTCATATGCCCTCCAGTTAAGTTGTTCTCCAATTCCCATCATCCCCAGGGAGCACAATCTGTGGCATCCTGTATGTCCAACGCGCCCAGGTGCTGCTAGGCTGGGAGTTGCGATTTAACAGAAATGGTGCCGTCGTTTCATGCACCCAGGCCTGGAAGCCCTGTCCTCCCCTCTCCCAACCCTGCAGCCTAGAAACCCATGTTTGCTCATTGTCTATGTCTGTGTGCGGAGAAAGCCCTCTGCACGTGCTTCAAGGTTCTCTTGCCTCTTAATGATGTCACAAATCTCAGGGCAAAGCCCTGGCTCTGAAACCAGAGGCCCTGCAGGACAGGCCTCTGGTGTCAAGGACTCTAGTCTGCAAAAAAAAATAATTATTTTTTTTAAAGGAGAGGGTGAGCCCCTTCCCAAGCGGACACAGAAACCCAGTGCGGATTGCGCCTGGCCACTTCCCACACATGCACAGAGGCACCCTCTGCAATGCCAGCCTCTTCCGAAGTCTATGCCTCTGTCTGTCTGTCTGTCTGTCCCCTCCTCCCTTCCAGTTCCACTTTTGGACTGGTTATTTTTCTCGCCTTGCCCCTAGGGGCCATCTCTCTTCCCCACCCTTGTGCCCATGGGGACCAGTTTGGCCTCAAGAACTACTCAGAGTTTACAAACTTATCAGGCAAAAAGAAAAAAAAAGAAAAGATGAAAAAAACTTCCTCAGGTTCCAGAGCTGGGCAGGATCAAACCTGCCACGTTCTGACCCACAACCACGGAGACAGGGCTGGTCTCTCCCAGCTCTGTCCCTCTTCCTTCTGACTTCCAAGCACAAACTTCACAACGCTTCCTCGCAGAGCTTGGGGAGGTTACTTTTGACTGACAACAACACCCAGAATCGGTCGTTACGGGGGATGCTGGGTGGTGATGTGCCCCCTAAAAGTAATTGTTTTTAAAGCTCTGTTTTCCTCTCGTCCTGACTTTTCTCTTGGAGCAGTTTATAATTTTTGGGTTAGCGGGGTGGGCACAGGGTGGGTTTGTGTTTGTAAGGGGGGAAGAAGAAAAGAAAAAAAAGAAAAAAGTGGTGCTCAGTGGTGAATTCACATGGAAAAGACGAAGTGTGCGACATTAGTGCATTAGAGATGTATGGAGTGTCCTTCTCTCTTCAATTCCTTTCTGCTGTGAATAACCTTTCCTTCGCGTTCCTGCCGCCTGTAATTTTGCTTCCGTGCGTGCGCGTGCGTGGGTGTGTGTGATGTTGGAAAATTGAAAAATATATATATATAATAATAATAATAATAATAATTTTTGAATAAAAAGAAAAATAAACTCTTTCTCAGGTACAAACTCCACAGATCTGTGGCCAGCAGGGGTGTCTTGGGCAGCGTCCCCACCCCTTTTCTTCTTAAACCTCTCCCAACGCTTGACAGTTTTTTTCTGCAGGTGCCAACGGCAGCAACCAGAATAAAATGACTAGTAATAATTAGTAATAATAAAAAAGGTCTGCCTGCAAAATGGTGCTCTAAGCTGTGGGTTTCCTTCTTGGTAAATGTTGTGTTAGTGGTGACTGTCGTCTTGGAAGAAAGTAGGATTGTAGGGGAAAAAAGGGGAAAGTTAATGGCACTTGATCCATCTATGTGGTTATGTGACTAGCTCGGGAAATGGTGAAATGGTGGTTGTAACCTTGGAATAAAGTGTGTTCTTGGTCCGGAATTCCAGTCTTCAGTGTGTTTACTGATGTCCGTTTTATTTGCCTCTTGTGCGTTTTTCCAAAAAGCTTAGGACAGCATACGTGGTTCCTCTTCCTCACAAACCCTCGGTCCCAATTTGGCAGGGATACCCATGCAATCATAGAACCCTGGAGCTGGAAGAGACCCCGAGGGCCATCCAGTCCGACCCCCTTCTGCCAGGCAAGAAGACACCATCAAAGCCCTCCCTTTGACAGATGGCCACCCACTCTTTTTAAAAACCTTAAAAGAAGGACGAGACTCCACCACACTCCACTGAGGCAGCAATGGATCCCGCTGTCGAACTGCTCTTACAGCCAGGAAGTTCTTCCTAATGTTTAGGTGGAATCTCTCTTCCTGAAGTTTGAAGCCATGGCTCTGTGTCCTAGTCTCTGGAGCAGCAGAAAACAAACTTGCCCATCTCCATATGACATTCTTTCAAATCTTTCAAAATGGCTGTCATGTCACCTCTTTAACTTTCTCTTCTCCATGCTAAACATACCCAGCTCCCTCAGCTGCTCTTCATAGGGTTTCATGGTTTCCAGGCGTTTGACCATTTTGGTGGCCCTCCTCTGGAGACGTTCTACTTCTCAGTATCCTTGAACTGTGATGCCCAGACCGGGACACAGGATACCAGGTGGGATCTGACCAAAGCCGAATAGAGTGATACTATAACTTCCCTCAACCTAGACACTATATTCCTATTGATGCAGGTTAGAATCACGTTGGCTTTTTTTTTTCAGCTCCAGCATTTTCAGCTCCAGCATCACACTGCTGTTCAGCTTATGGTTTACTAAGTCTCTTGAATCTCTTTCACATGTACTGTGATCAAGCCAGGTGCCACCCATCCTATAATTTGTGCATTTTTTTTTTTTGCACCTAACTCTGGTACCTGCACTTCTCTCTGTTGAAAGGGATAGACGTGGCCAAAGAGTGATAACTTCAGTATAGGTATTTTGGCTTCTGGTATACCAAACAAATTTCTGGGCTCAAAATACTTGACTTCTGAGCAGTTGGCTTTTGAACCAGACATCTGCTGGCCAGATCCTCCACTGATCATCTGAAGTCCACCTGCCCATTGAGAGGACTGTCACCAGGTTACCATGCTTTTGTCAACAGTCCTTGACTACCCAGCTGAACTACCAAGCTCACAGCAAACGTGATGTTATTATCTGTCAGGCCTGGGAATGGTGGGACAGCTTGGGTGGAATCCTGCATTTTCTGGATACAGTTCTAAGTTTACAGGGGAACATGAGATTTTCAAAACTGAGAACCACATTTCAGCACTTTTTCCTGTTTCTTGTAAGCCCAAGTGCTCATTTGGGTGAAAACTTCCTATCATTCAAAGCCCTATTTCTGAGTCTTCAGAACCTTTGTCTCCTTCACAGTTAAAGACAACAACATGTGGAAGTTGACTCTGAGATACGGTGCCCCATCATAGGGTTTTCTTGGTGAGATTTACAGGACTACCTCAGTTAACAGAACTTTGAGAATAACTGAGAGAAAGAAGGTGGTAGCATCAGCTTTCGTAGTCTTTAGTTTACTTCTTCAGATGTCTAGAGTAAAGTGCTGAGGAAGAGACTTTTATGAGTGAGCTGGTGTTATGTGTGAACAGCAACAGAAATACAAAACCGGTGGGGATGGTAATGAGTCCAGTTATAAAATTGTTGTAGGGGGACAAAGGCAGGAGGAAAGATGTTGCCTAAAGCCAAGGTGGGTGGGTAACCATGTGAATGGTGGAGGGAGTTGGGGAGCAACTGTAGCCATCTTGGACCAATCTGACTACATACAGGAGAGTGAGGCCATTTCTGCCCTCGACTGTTACAGTGCTAGTTTTCCACTTTCAACCTCCTGTGGAGTCCTGGAGTTTGCAGTTTAGGGACAGGCATTTAGAATTCTCAGCCAGAGAGCTCTCGGGCCTCGGTAAACTACAAACCCCAGGATTCCACAGGATGCTGAAAGTGAAATAAGAGCACTATAACACTGTAGGGCAGAAATGGCCTGAGGGACAACTGTCCAATGCTACATTTTGCAGAATCCTAACTGTCCCAGAGATGAATACTGGCAGTCATTATACAGACTACTGAGGGAATTTCCCATGGAGGTCAAGAACCAAATCTAAACTGATGTACCCAGCAGGCTCAACCGGAGACATTCTATCTATTACCTACGTAAACATAAAATAAATAAAATACATAAAATTTATTATCCACATAAAGAGGATAGCCCTGGACAGACCATCATCTCAAGCATTGAGACATTCACAGTTGGTGCCTCTGGATACATGGAGAATTTCCTTAGACCCTATACCACCAACACTCCTAGCTATGTGAAGGAGACTACCAACTTCCTGCAGAAATGACAGTCCATCTGCAAGCTTCCAGGGAACACCATCTTAGCCACTAAGGATATGGAATTCTTATATATAAACATACTACACAAGGAGGGACTACAAGCTGCCACAAATAGCATTCCAGAGGGGACCATAGCACGCCTAGCCACCAAGGTCTGCCACTTTTTTCTCACGCACAAATAATTCACTTTTGTCAATAACATATACCTTCAAGCTAGCAGCACTACCAGGGGCACACACATGGCACTACAATATGCCAACATCTTTATGGCTGACCTGGAAGAATGCTTCCTTCATTCCTGCACGCAGAAACATCTCCTCTACCTGAGGCACATTGATGATATCCTCATACTTTGGTCCTGTGGTGAGGATTCATTCAAAACATTCCAACAGAATTTCAGCCCCTTCCACCCTACTGTCAGTCTCAGCCTAGAACTATCAACAGAAAAAAAATTCACATTCTGGACTCCACTGTACAGCTACAGATTGGACATTTAAACACTTTACTGTATCATAAACCCACTGGCCACTAGCTGTGCTTACAAGCCTCCAGTTCCCACCATGAACTCACTACCAAATCCATAGCCAAGTCCTCTGAAAAAAATTGCACGTACTCAGACCCAAAAGACAGGGATGCCAAACTCATATAATGACAACAGTCTTTCCTCAAGCTACAGCACCTACTGTACGAAATTAAAAAACAAATCATCAAGGCACAACTTGTACACAAGACTAATCCATTACAGCACCCCACTGGTGGTCACATACATCTCCCAACTGAGATCACTCAGACGTATCAATGAGTTACAACTTATTCTGGACAATAACACCGCCCTCTCAAGAACTCTCAGTGGCAGGCCTTTACTTACCTGCAGAAAGCTCCCAGTCTCACTAGTTACCTGCAGAAGGACACGCGATATGGATGGGGAGACGAGTATGAGACCTCGCCACAAACCCAGATGCCAACTCTGCCCGCACATCATAGAATCATAGAGTTGGAAGAGACCCCAGGGGCCATCCAGTCCAACCCCCTTCTGCCATGCAGGAATCCACATCAAAGCACTCCCAACAGATGGTCATCCAGACTCTGCTTAAAAACCTACAATGAAGGAGGAGACTCCACCACACTCCATGGAGGCAGCCTATTCCACTGCTGGACAGCTCTGACCGTCAGGAAGTTCTTCCTGAGGTTCTGGTGGAATCTCCTTTCTTGCAGCTTGAATGCGTTGCTCCTTGTCCTAGTCTCTGGAGCAGCGGAAAACAAGCCCACTCCCTCTTCGACATCTCTTCAAATACTTCAACATGGCTATCATGTCCCTTCTTAACCTTCTCTTCCGTAGACTAAACATCCCCAGCTCCCTAAGCCGCTCTTCATAGGAGTATCACCAACCCGGGAAATGTTATCACGGGACCTAGTCACATCACTGACAATATTAGAGGTACTTCCACTGACTCATCCTCTATTGTGATTCTTGCCATCCTCTGTCAACAATACCCTTCAGCACTTTATGGTCATTTCCACACTACGCTGTTGTGGTGCTATTATTCTACTTTCAACACCCTGTGGAATTCTGGGGTTCGTAGTTTCCTGAAGTCAAAGAGCTCTCTGGCTGAGGATTCTAAAGGCCCCTCCCTAAAATGCAAACCCCAGAATTCCATAGGAGGTTGAAAGTGGAATAATAGCACTTTAACAATGTAGTATGGAAATGGCCTATGTTGGGCAAACAGGCTGGTCTCTGTGTCAGAAGATAAATGGACGTATATCAGATGTTAGGAATGGGAATACACAAAAAACAGTTACAGAACCCTTCAAACTTTCAGGGCATTCCATCTCAGACCTCAGACAACTAGTCCTTGGCGAAAAAAACCTTACAAATATTGGAAAGAGAAAAACAGAATTGGACTATTTGAATTTTTATTGCTGTTCACACATACTACTTGCTCATTCACACCTACAAAGGTCTCTTCCTAGGCACTTCACTTCATGCATCTTTTGTAGCAGATTTGGCTCTTCGAAAGCTTATGCTACCATCTTCTTTTGCTCAACTATTCTCAAAGGTGCTACAAGATCTGTTTGCATACTGATCCAGACTAACACAGCTATGCCTTTGAATTCCACCATTATGTTTAGCTTGGTTTGATATGAAAACATCATGCTTGATACATGAAAGATACAGTTTATTTAGCAAATAAATACAAATGTAATTTACTTTTAAAAATATTACTGTTACAAACGGAGCTACAAGGTCCAGAACTGTAGAAACCTCTTTGCCTTGGGTGATTTACAGAAAGCAGGCTACATGCAATGAATAAAATGATGGGTAAAGCAAAGAAAATTATTTTGTCTCCTATAGTCCTCCAGAGTGTGAAGCAGACCTAAAACACCCATTCCCATGAAAAGAACTGAAGAAAGGAAACCAGGACCAGGAATTCTTACGATGTGAGATGTTGGACATAGTCTTACATAAATATCTACCTGCTATAGAACTTTTGCAAATAAGGTGGGGATAAATATAGGAGCAACTTGGGCCTTTCTGCACTATACTGTTATAGTGCTATTATTCTACTTCCAACATCCTATGGAACCCCAGGGTTTGCAGTTTAGGGAAAAGCATTTAGAATTCTCAGCCAGAGAGCTCTTTGGCCCCAGTAAACTAAAAGCCCCAGAATTCCACCGGATGTTGAAAGTGGAATAATAGCACTATAACACTGTAGTACAGAAAGGCCCCTTGTTTGAATATTTCGTTCATCATCCTAAAAGAAAAGATTTCATAATTCAATTTTTCTTCCATTTTTCTGAGAAAGGAGAACACTTTGGGAAAAAATGGAAAAAAACCTGAAGTTTTAGGGTTTTTCCCCCTTGGTGTTCCAGCTGTAGGCTGGAGAAGAGGGCATCTCATTGGCTTTGGTGGACATCAGTGCAATAAATCTCATTCTTCTTCTGTTGTACAGAAGTTGGGGACATGCCCTTTTCTTAACTAGGTGATGGCCTCAGCCAAATAGGTATCAGGGTGTCTTTCAGGTCAGTGCCACCACATGTGTGTCGAGGTGGGAAAGATGGTTGACCTCTCATGCCTTCTTCTGATGTTTCTTCTCCCTCAGCCAAAGGCCTTATACCTTTCCACATGGGATGGCCAAATCCTAGGGCTTGTCCTCTTTTCTCCAGTCCCTCAGGCCAAGGGTGAGGAATCTCTGTGCAAGAGCACTGCCTTGAAAGAGAGAGAGAGAGAGAGAGTGTGTGTGTGTGTGTACCTCCTTTCTTAGACTTAGATATTTTAAAAAATCTGAATGGCTTATTTGTGCCACTGGGATTGATGCTGAATGTATTCTGCTTCATGATATCACCCAGGCCTGCCATTCCAGGGGCATTAAAAGGGTTCAGCTCTACATTTCAGATTTTGGCACTGAAATCTCAGTGCCTGGGACAGTCCTGACCTGGGAACCCTAGAAATGCATTACATGAAGGAAAAAAAAAATATTTGTAGTCTGCAAGATTGCCTCATCAGTTCCTCATTTGTAAGCAAATAATTAGACAAAGATCTGCAACAAAATGTTGCAGCATAGAGTGCAGTGCTCCTGCTCTGGGCTCCAATCAACCACATCCTTTTCCAGGATACGCATACACACACACAACCCTGCCAAAGATTCCTCTAGGATGAAGGGCAGGACTGCACAACCTGAGGTGCTGGAGACACCTGGTGGCTAGCAGTGTTAAGGAGAGGAATTTATGGGAAGCCTCCTCTCCATAAAAGCAAGGGTCTCTTTTGGTGATTGGCTAATCTCACAGCAGTCATCCCACTGCAAACACATTCTGTTATGACCAACATTTCTTTGAATGGTTAGTCTTCATCACTCAGCTGTCACATACCCCCAACATTTCACCGATGAAGACTGGGATGGATGTGGACAAGCAACATAAATGTATAGCCAGGATGGCAAAAGTTATTAATGAAGAAGAACACACAAGCTAGAAGAGGCTGCAGCGGTTTGTTTTTGTCTGAGCCAACTGGGAAGGGCAAGATGTTGTCTCCTCCTCTCTTCTTCTCCATACTGAGTTAACTGAATTCTAAAACTTGGCTGCAGTTGAAGCAAACGGAAGACAAAGGGGGAAAGTGAGAGGAGAGAAACTGGGGCATTTTAAAAGCAGCTGAAAAAGTGGGAAGACAGAGGAGTAACTGGGACTGTTCCTGTGAAACCAGGATGACGGTTTGTTGTCAATATCTGTATTCTCTGCATCTAAATCCCCTCTGGCCTCACTGTTAATATTCCACTACGAACTCTGGGCACTGTATATACCACCCAAGCCATTCGATTGGGGTGTATGTATATCCTTCCAGATGTTGTTGCTCTCAGCTCCCAGCAGCCCAAGCCAGCACAGGTAAAAGGAATGCTAGGAGTTACCGTCCAGTAACATCTGGATATGCCTATTTTCCTCAGCCTGGCACCAGATTAAACTTTTGTGCATCTGAGGCAGTAGGCTGTAATCAATAAAAACTCATTTTTGGAACTCATGCTAAAATAAACCCTTTAGTCTTAGTTTCCATTAGATTGTTTGTTGTTTTAGGCCATATCCACACGATACTGTTATACTGCTATTTATTCCCCTTTCAAGCTCCTCTGGCATCCTGGGGTTTGCAGTTTAGGGAGGGGCCTTTAGAATTCTCACCTGGAGAGCTCTTTGGCCTCAGGAAACTACAAACTCCAGAATTTCACAGGAGGCTGAAAGGGGAATTATAGCACTATAACAGTCTAGTGTGAAAATGGCCATGGACAAAACTGTGAAAGGCCACAAAGCAAGAAGGAATCATGTTAATATGAGCTATTAATATACAGGTTACATGGCAAGAATTCACTATCCCCGAAAAAATGCAAAATGAAATTTAGCTGATACAAGTCAAAAAATATATATTTTAAAGAAATACAAGGGAAGGAAACGGTTGCAGGTTCCTGGCCCATTTCCCAATTAGCACAATATTTATTATTTTCTATTCCAACCCCCTGCAGTGATGTAACTCTGCTTGAGGACTGTATTCCGTGCATGCAACCTATGAAGGATTCGATCGAAATCCCTTAAATCTCATACTAAAATAAATCAGCTAATCTTAAAAATATCACTAGTTGAAACAAACAAATACGGCTATGCTTCGAACACTCTTAAAGAAATGGCATAGCAATCAACTGAATACATTCCCTTGATTTCTGACATTTTGGTTATTTTTCTCATTAGGGCTACTGAAGTGCAACCATTATAGGTGGAAAAAGTCTTTTTCGTTAACGAATACAAATAGCATAGTAGGGCTCAGGTTTCTTTAATCTCCTGTCTGGATTATCATCAGCACAAGAGATGAAAGGGAACCATCATCCCATCCGTGTTTCAGAATTCTTGTTGATCAGATGACAGTTTTTTTAAAAAATACGTGCTTAAAAAAAAAACTGAAAAAAAGGATGACACTCCCGAATCCTGAGATGTTCCAACTCATTCATTCATACACACACACGCGCACACACACACACACACACATTTTTTTCTCTTAGAAAATGGTTGCCACCGTCCAAAGCAGCATCCCCTGGGCTGTACCAAGAAACCATCCCGTGACATCATCAGCATCCCTCAACAGGAAGCTGTCTCCCTGGCAACAGGGTGGTGGCTTCGGCCTACTGACTCATGACAGCCGAGCCAACGGGCCAAGCGGATCCGGGGGGAGCGGAGACTCCCAGCTATTTCTGTGCCAACCCAATCCCCTTGAGAGAGCTCCCTGCAAGCCCATCAGCGGATTAGGCCCGGCAGCTGCTCCCTTGTTTGTTTGTGCCCGATTACAACGGTCACACCAGGCAGGGAATGCCAGACCGGGTGACGTCCAGGGCAACCCACAGCCACGAATCGCAAGGCTTAATCCCACCGTTTTGATGGCATTAAGGGGCGGGAGGGAAGACCCACACCAGCACAGAACTGAAATCCAGACAAAGCGGTTGCGGCTTTGAACCTCTGCCTTGTCTCCGGGGCTCTCCGTGCCCCATGGATATTTCCCTCCACCCCACAGAGTCACCTCCCACCGTGCTTATTGTCACGGTGGCAACAAGCACTCTGGCAAGGGTTGCCAAACTGAAAACTGGAGGGGGCTCCTGTCCCTTTAATGGTTGGGTAGGTGAGAGAATTTAAGGAGGTGCCGCTTGTTACCTGGTTGTGCAGCAAGCAGCACTTGCTGAAATTTCCTCTTCTACACTCCAATTCTTCTCCAGTTTTCATTCTGACAACCCTAACTGCAGATTTCTGTTGGAACAAGCAGGTCTCCACGCCGGTCTAGAGCAGCGGTTCTTGACGTTTCCTTTACCGTGGACCCCCTGTAAAGATCTTTTGTTGCTCCACACCACCAAGACTTAACCTAAACCCTTGCTCATCAAGGGTCTTCGAATTTGGGCAGAAGTGGGGAAATAAGCAAATGCACACTCTCCTATTATAATATTCTTATTGGAATGATTCTGTACAAATTCCTTCCTTCCTTCCTTCCTTCCTTCCTTCCTTCCTTCCTTCCTTCCTTCCTTCTTTTCTACTTTAACTATAAAAGCTCAGAACATTCTTCTGGCCTTTGTAGATCCCCTGTGAGGACATTGTGGCCCTCCAAGGACAAAGGCAGAAAATAGGAAGAGGAGAGAGAAACTGGGACATTTCAAAAACAGGTGAAAAAGGTGAGATGACAGAAAATTACAGCAGTCCCTTGACTTTCGCAAGGGTCTGGGGCACAAAACTCTCGCAAAAGTTTAAACAATGCAAATACTTCCTCCCCACCCAAGTGAGCAATCCCCCTCCCGTCTCCTTCCAGGACTCCTCCCTCCTATTCCCTTGCTTTTTGGCTGGGCGGATATGCCTTCCTTCTCTGCACCTGGGCAAAATGAGAGGGGCAGCTCTGCAGGCAGAGAAGGCAAGCATGCCTCCCCCCTTTCTCTTGCCTGCCACCCCGGTGTGCAAAAAGATGGCAGGGCCCCTGGCCGAAAGGCAAGCAAATGGAGAGAGAAAGGCTTGGGTGTGCAAACTTTTCCCCCTCCTATTCGCTTGCCTTTTGCCGGGGTGCAGAGAAGGAACTCAGCGCGTCTGAGCAAAAGGCCAGGGAATGGGAGGAGGGATAGTGGCAAGACGAGTGGGCATCTTGCAAATAATGAAATTTGTGAAGGTCAAACCATGAATGTGGTAGGAGGACTGTAACTGGGTCTCTCCCTGCTAAATTGGGACATAGGCCATTTCCACGCTACACTATTATAGTGCTATTAATCCACTTTCAACATGCTGTGGAATCCTGGGGTTTGTAGTTCACTGAGGCCAAAGAGCTCTCTGGCTGAGAATTCTAAATGCCCCTCCCTAAACTGCAAGCCCCAGGATTCCATAGGAGGTTGAAAGTGGAATAATAGCACTATTACAGTGTAGTGTATATAACAGTGTAGGCTGCAGCTGGAACTAGAAGAGGCTGACAGAGCTGTCCTTGAAATGTTGGAAGTGTCAACCAAAGCATCCTATGAAGAGTCAGATACTGAACCACTTCATCGCTCTGAGCTCTAACGACCAAAGCACCAGCAGCAAAAGAGCAGGAAATTCTTTGGCTGGCCTTAAAAGGAAGACAGTGAGACAACAAGGCCAACTGGCTATAAATTAACAGCTTTGTTGCAAACAACCTCTCCCAAATCTCTGTGTGGCAATGGCATCAAATGGCAAATGGAGAGGCTGTTTGCAACAAAGCTGTTAATATCTCTTGCTCTGTTGCCTCCTTGATTTGGTACACACACACCCTGCCCCGGGCACTGTACTTTGGTTATTCTCAGACTGCCTGAGAGTAACCAGTCCCATTCTGGGCAGTCAATGCACAATTACACATGAAATAATTGACTGCTGGCACCTTTCTAATGGAAATCTATTGGTAGAAACCATTTTCATCCTGCTTGGTTATAGGGTACATTTTAGAACATTAAACAGGAGGAATACAGATCAAGATCATACAGACCATAATGTTCTGTCAGAATCTTTATGCAGAAGTCTAATGGGAGGACGGCTGCCAGCCAGGCGACAACAAAGATACCCCCCAGCCAC
Organism: Cyclura pinguis; assembly: GCA_030412105.1. NCBI lineage: Eukaryota > Metazoa > Chordata > Lepidosauria > Squamata > Iguanidae > Cyclura > Cyclura pinguis. The sequence goes on from CM059602.1 coordinate 4,742,526, forward strand.
CCAATGGCTCTTTGAGTTGGAGGGCAGAACCACACTCAGGTACTATGTGGCTGTCATTGTGCAACCTGGATTTCTTTCACACAGCAGTTTATAGCACTTTAAATGCCATTGTTCCATCTTATGGAATCCTGGGATTTATAGTTTCTTTTGATGTATTTAGATTTCGCTGCCAGAGAGATCTAGTATTTACCTGCACTGCAAATCCCAAGATTCTGTAGAATGCCTTCATACCCATTAAAGTGGCATCAAAAATCTATAAATGCTAGCATGAAAGACATCCTGGGAAATTCATTGCCCAAGGAGATACTAGATACCTCTTTGTGCAACATGAGAAAAAATGGCTACGCTTGTACAAGGCTGGAGAAAGTACATTCCATGGGCCATATGCTTCCCCCGGGGATCATTTTTGTTTTAATAAAAATTTTATTTTATCGAACACAGACATAAAACAACAAAAAAGAAAAAGAGAACGTAACAATACATATAATAATTAAGACAAAAACTAAAAATACTAACAATACTAAAAAAAAACCCTTAACTATACTTAATTCAACATAACGTACTATAACCTTACAGAATTACAAATAACTTTTTAAAAAAAGGTTCCATCTCTTTGTAAACAGTCATATTATTTAAAAAGTTACCTCTAAGTATAAATTCGTTCCCCTGGGGGCCATATTTGTGCTCTTGAAGCCATTTGGAGATCTCCAAAGTCCACAGACCATCCCAAGATTTTTTTTAAAAAGTTGGCCAAAACAAAAGCCCCAAAAACTTTTTAAGGTAACACTCAAACCAACAGAAAAATCATGGCGGTTTGATTCCCCTTGGCACCCCCCAAAGCACAGGAAATGGGTGTACTTTGGCGTATTGCCAGAACTGGATGTGACTCCGGTGTCATCAGAGCTGGAGTAGCCACGTGGCAAACAGGGCAGCGCCCTCTACACCTCCTCACCTGTTGCCCCAACCACACCCACCCCGTTCTAGCACATAAACCACCAAGAGGATCCTGAGTCCCCGATCAAGGAGAACAAACACAGAGGTACTTTTCCTGACCATAAGATAAATCACCAAATCCATTGGAGGGTACAGGTTGACCTCCCTCCCTCAAAATACTTTAGTATTCCCTATTTTGGATTTTTCAAGATTTTGGAACGCAGTACCTTTTTGGCATTGTCTTGCATCTCATTCGTTCACTACGTGTGTTGAGTATGAGACCTGAGACTGGAGTGAGACTCAGGGCATTTCCGCACTAGAGTGTTATAGTGCTATGATTCCCCTTTCAGCATCCTATGGAATCCTGGGGTTTGCAGTTTAGGGAGGGGCCTCAAAGGCCATCCTCAAAAGCCCCTCCCTAAACTGCAAACCCCAGGATTCCACAGCATGTTGAAAGTGGAATAATAGCACTATAATAGTCTAGTGTGGAAATGGCCAGAGGATCTGTGAAATGGCGGGAATCCAAGCATAGCGCTCGGTGCAAATCCACACCTCCTCCGGCTTCGCAGATCCTCAGTCTCTCCCTTTTTGCCACCGACTGGGGAAACTGAGGACCTGAGAGACTTGAGAATCTGAGAAGATCAGTCAGACAGAGGATTGCAGCTGCTGCCTCAGAGGTAGAAGCAGGTAGCTGGGAGCAAAAAGTTTTGGTTTTTGTAGGCTTTCAGATTTTCAGATAAGGGAGGCTCGACATGTTTAACCTTTCTTAAGCCTACCCGGAAGGACTCCTCAAATCTCTATGCATATAGAGTTGCCAGAGTGAAAACTGGAGACGGCTCCTCTACCTTTAATGGTTGTGTAGGTGAGAGAATTTCAGCAGGTGCTGCTTGTCATGCAGCCAGGTAATAAGTAGCACCTTCTGAAATTCTCTCGCCTACACAACCATTAAAGGTACTAGAATCTCTTCCAGTTTTCAGTCTGGCAATCCTAACCTTTCAAAACCATAGGTTTCTTTTATTGGGCTTTTTTTTTTTTTAAGAAGGGAGGGGACAAGGGGGGAGGAAGGACACAAAGGTGACTGACAAATTTCCCTTCGTCCCCCTATATATGGAATCCCATAGCAACCATCTCTTGGTGACCTGCCCTGGACCAATCAGACGCCCCATGGAGAAATGGGCAAGGGTACCACTGAAAAGACCGCGTCCCCCACCCTGTTGCTACGCCTGGCCTTTCAAAGAACCTTGGCTTCACGAAGGCGCCTTGGCAACAAGCCACACCTTCCCTGTCTCCTGACAACAGGAATATCCTAGCAACAGGGGAACCAGCTCCCTCCCTCTCCGTAGCAACAGCATCCCAGCAACAGAGCATCACAGCCACCAGCCACACCATTTCCTAGCAACGGAACTCCACTGTTAACCGGATGATGCAGCCACGGCCCCAGTTGGTAAACACGCCGGAAGACTTTTATTTACAGAAGGGTTCAGGATTGATTGAAAGCAACCTGGAAGTCGTGTAGGGGATACAAATGTCTCTGTGTTTGTATTCTTCAGGTTCTCTGCCTAGTGTTGGAACTCTCCAGGAGACATGTGGTTTTGCTTTGTTTTGCAAACCTTAGAAGCCAATTCTGGCCTAGATCCTGATCTCCAGCTGTGTTGAATACATTTCGATCGGACTAGATATACTGGAATCTGGATTGTGCCATGATGCAAACCGTCGCTTAACGGATGGTACAACCACACACTTTCCATCATTCAACAGTCAATCCAACTGTTCACCCACTGCTATGTACCATACTTATGGGACATTGTTGGCAGCATGCTTAAGCTTCTATAGGGGTTTGTATAGGTGTGGCAGAACATGGACATCCCCTGAATAGGATGCCAATCTTATACAACCCCAGAACAGGTGCAACTGCTTGTGTGTGACCGAATTTTTGCCAGCGTAAAGAGACAAAAGAACTCAAGCCATGATCTTCTAAGATTGGGTGCATCTTGGACCAGAACTTGGAAGTACATTGGGCCCACAGTATCCATTAGGGTGTTGGTTCCAGGACAGCCCCAAAGATACCAAAATCTGTGGATGCTCAAGTCTCATTATAGACAACAATGTAGTAAAATGGTATCCCTTTTTATAAAACGGCAAAATTAAAGTTTGCTTTGGATTTTTTAAAAAATATTTTCAAGCTGTGGTTGGTTGAATCTATGGATACCAAATCTGTGGATACGGAGGAGCATTTGTATTGCATTATAAATAACCACCAGAATTTTGTTGGAGTCTTTTCCATGCTTACATTCCCGTACTGAAGCTCAGTATTTCTGATTCCAATTTCTAGATACAGATGTGAAAGCTGGACAGTGAAGAAAGCTGACGGGAAGATGCATCAATGCATATGAAATGTGATGCTAGGGGAGAGTTCTAAGGATGCCATGGACTGCTAAAAAGATAAATAAATGGATCCTAGAGGAAATCAGGCCAGAACACTTGAAATGTGGTGCTGGAGAAGAGTTCTATGGATATCACATATTGCTAAAAAGACAAACGAATGGGTCCTAGAGCAAAACAGGCTTGATTAAACTGAGGCTAGATTACTCTGGACATATCATGAGATGATGCAACTCATTGGAAAAGACGATAATGTTCAGTAAAGTGGAAGTCAATAGAAAAAGAGAAAGGTGCCATTACTGATTCAATCAAGGAAGCCACACCTGCCAGGAGTTTGCAAAACCTGAGGAGGACCTTTGATGACCTCTTCAAGGTCTCTCCTTCATAGGGTCCCCATAAGTTGAAAAATCAACTAGATCGCAAATAACAAAACAACAACAGAAGCAGCTGGACCTTCAAAGCCCATGAATTTAGTTGTGCACTCAGTTGCATCTCTGGCTGTGTATTCAGTTGGGCAACCTGACCATTCAACACAAGGATTGCATAGCACCAATCAGCACATAACTTTACAGATGGAGATTTATGCTAAGCAACCCCATTTGTAGGATCTCAGCCAACAAGTTGGAAGGAATTCCTTTATGCAACAACTGAGACACTATTGAGTTAGCATAAGAGAATCATGGAATCCTGGCGCTGGAAAGGACTACAAGGGCCTACAAACAGGAATCACTGCACTCCGGTTGTGATGCAACTGTAATTTTTAGTTCTCTTTTATATGTATGAGAGTATAATGACACTAAATGGTGGAGAAGGAACATTAAATATTTGAAGCTTCCATTGTGCCCTCTGTTTTTGCCTTGTGTGCTACAGTATGTGTTAAGGCAACAACAATGATGTGGAAGATAGAAGAGTATGTCCTGGACCACAGGCTTGGAACAATTAGATTTTTTTAAAGAAGAAAAGGAACTAACAGGTAACTATGTGGAACCAGTGTATCATAGCGGTTTGAGTGCTGGGCTACAACCCTGGAGACCACTGTTTGATTCCCTGCTCAGCCATGGGAAACCCACTGGGTAATTTGGGGCACATCACACATTCTCAGACCCAGAGAAAACCTGTGATAGGGTCACCTTAAAGTTGTCATAAGTTGGAAATGATTTGATGGCACACAACAACAAGAAGTTAGTTTTAATGAAGTGCAACTAAAACAGTACCAAATTAAATGGGGGGGGGGGATGGAAAATCAAAGTACCCCTTATACCCCTCAGTTGTTTGAGAAGAGTGTTGAGAGTTAGGTGGGTGATGTTGCCTTTACCCAGGCCTTAGCATACCCTCCACCTGTCATGATTTGGCAGTCCTGATTATTGTCAAGACCCCTGTCATCCTGTTTTTCCCAGCTGCTTAAAATGTCCTAGTTTCTCTCTCTTCGTCCCACTTTCCCCCTTTGTCCTCGGCTTGCTTCAGTTGCTGCAAACTGAGTTTACAATGCAAAAGTAGTTTGCACTCAAGTAAATCAGCAGTGGGAGAGCAAGGGGAACAATCATGCCCTTCCTTGTAGGCACAGGCAGACTGCCACAATCTCTCTTGGCTAGTCTGTTCTTCCTCACTAGCTACCTTTGCAACTTGACCATACTCTGATGTTGGTTCACAGAATCATAGAGTTGGAAGAGACCACAAAGGCCATCCAGTCCAACCCCCTTCTGCCATGCAGGAAGACACCATCAAAGCATCAAAGAAATACACCATCAAAGCCACAAGTGTCCCAATTTTCATCAGTAAAATGTTCAAAATCTGTGAATCTTTTGTCCACCCAAACCACCTCCCTCCTTAGCATGGGAGAACTAATTCCTTCCTGCAAAGTTGCCTCACCAGCTTCTTGAACTCTGGGTCTCAATTAACAAGGTAATTGGATTGTGTAAATCCTGGGCCCATTCATTATTGGAGAGAGAAAGTGACGCCCGTCTCCGCTGCCAGCTAAGCTGAAGATGCTCAGTGCCTAGTTGAAGTGAGTAAATATAGCCCATCTCTATGACTCAGCCAGGAACTGGGGGAAGGCATTCTGCTCTTGAGCAAACCGTTCTCATCCCCGTAGAACTGCTCACAGGCAAGAGGCAGTTTCATTTCCGATAGTGACTCAGACGGAGCCGGCGCTCGGGCGCTCCGCTCTCACCACGCCGCACTGGGCTGCCATTGGTCTCCGGCTGCTGTTGCAACAGGTGTCCAGCAACATCTCTGAACACCCCGGCCCCAAGTGGAGAATGGTCTTTGATTTCTCACCGCTCAGGCCTTAGGACAGTTTCCGTCCTTTGTGATCCACCTCTGCCCAACCCAGCTAGTGCCTGGGTCTACTGTGCATTCATCCTCACTGGCCTGAGAAGGGGAGAGAGATGCGCTAGGATTCAGCAGATGCGCTAGGACTCAGTTTGTGCTCAAACACAGGTAAGGAAGAGTGGCGGCGGAGCAAAACCCAGCTGGGAGTCTTTCCTTCCAGGGAAAGGCGTCTGCTTCTGGCTGTGACTCATCAAGGGTCAACAGCAGTGGAGGAGGGACAGATGCTATGGAAAGCTTTGACATTTAGTGAATGGTGAGAAGGCCTGGAGGAGGAGGGGGAAGTGTAAACAGTGAAGCTTCAAGTTCACCAGAGGCTCAAACGGGGGAGAATGAAGACGTGGCATCAAAAAAAGCCACTTCAATTCTAGGCAGCATCAACAGCAGTACAGTGTCCAGGTCGGGGGAAGTAACAGTACCACTCTATTCTGCTTTGGTCAGACCCCGCCTGGAATTATACTGTGTCCATTTCTGGGTACCATGGAAAGGATGTTGCACAAGGAAGGATATCCAGGAAGGATATTGTACATGTTGGAATGTGTCCAGAGGAGGGCGACCAAGGAGCTGGGTATGTTTAACATAGAGAGGAAAAGGTTAAGAGGTGATATGATAGCTATGTTTAAATATTTGAAGGGATGTTATATGGGGGAAGGAGCAAGCTTGCTTTCTGCTGCTCTAGAGACTCGGTCCATTTCCGCACTACACTGTTACAGTGCGATTATTCCACTTTCAACTTCCTATGGAATCCTGGGGTTTACAGTTTAGGGAGGGGCATTTAGAATTCTTAGCTGGAAAGCTTGTTGGCCTCGGGAAACTACAAACCCTGGAATTGCACAGGACGCTGAAAATAAAATAATAGCACTATAACAGTGTAGTGCAGAAATGGCCGAGGACATGGAACAATGGATTCAAACTATAGGAAAAGAGATTCCAGCTAAACATTAGGAAGAAGTTCCTGACAGTGAGTGCTGTTTGACAGTGGAATATGCTGCTGCCTGGGAGTGTGGTGGAATCTCTGGACATTTCTGCACTTGATTGTTATAGCGCTATTATTCCACTTGCAACATCCTATGGAATCCTGGGGTTTGCAGTTTCGGGAGGGGCCAGGCGGCCCCTCCCGAAACTGCAAACCCCAGGATTCCATAGGATGTTGCAAGTGGAATAATAGCGCTATAACAATTTAGTGCAGAAATGGCCTCTGTCTTTGGAGGTTTTCAAACAGAGGCCGGGAGACCATCTATTGGGAGTGCTTTGATTGTGTCTTCCCGCACGGTAGAATGACGTTGGACCGGATGGCCTTGGTGGTCTCTTCCAGCAATAGGATTCTGATTCTAAGAGATGTTTGGACACCTGAGCTGAGTCTGTGCCAGAACAAGAAAGAAGTGGGGGCAGGCCTCAGGCCAGACAATGATGACGAGAAAAGCCAGCCCGGGTCCTACCCGCGACCTGCCAGACTGCTCTCCCTAAGCTGGTGGCCTCTACAGGTGCTGGGTTAGCACTTCCGGAAGTCCCCTGCTAGCACGACTAGCAGCACAGCCTAGCTCAGGGGATGGGCAAGTACAGCAGGTCCGGGGTTTAATTTTCTGCCCCTGAGACCTAAAAAAAAGCCAAACAAACAGCACAGAAACTGGCTCAAAACCAATGTCTTAATTAGAAAAACACATGTTTTCTGATGCTAAACAGTGCAGTGGGACCCTGAAGCTTACTTGAAAGGTGAATCGCTGTTCCAGGAAAAGCAAGTCATGGAGGAAGAGGAGGAGGAGGAGGAGGGGGGGAGATCTGGAGGTCTGTAGGGGGCTGAGAAAAGTCCCAGGAAGCCAGTCATAGAATCACAGAGCTGGAAGAGACCCCAAAGGCCCTCCAGTCCAACCCCATTCTGCCATGCAGGAACATATACCAAAGCACTCCTGACAAATGGCCATCCAGCCTCTGCTTAAAAACCTCCAAAGAAGGAGACTCCACCACACTATATATTTTGCTCTCTGAAAGGGTTGATGGGAGTTGTAGTCATTGTAGTCAAGCACATCTGGCAGTTGCTGGGTAGGAAGGACCTTCCATATGCAGAATAATTAGAAAGGATAGCACAAACAGGCAGGAACAGGTTAGGGCATAGATCGTTCTGGACCTGTAGTTTTTCTACCTCTTTTCAGTGTTGGGTGTTTCAATGTTTTCAATGACTCCTGGGTGGAGTCAGTTCTCATTCTGATCCCTGGCCAGAAGAAAAATAGCTTTTAAATAAAGCCATTGATGGGTTGGGGGGGCATGGAAAAACCATGTTTCAAACCATTCCCCTGTCACTCTTCCCCCTGCTTTAAAAGGTACTCCTCTCTGGCATAGATCACATCTCCTTACGATGTTCCAAGTCTCTCAAGGTCAAGATCTTTAATTATCTGAAGGGCTGTCATGTAGAAGAGGGGGCAAGCTCGTTTTCTGTTGCTCCAGAGACCAGAACACAAAGCAGTGGATTCAAATGCCATGAAAAGAGATTCTAGCTGGATATTAGGAAGAACTTCTTTATCGTAGGAGCTGTTTGATGGTGGAATCGATTACCTTTGAGCAAGCTGGATGGTCCTTCTTTGAAGGTTTTCCAACAGAGGCTGGATGGCTGTCTGTTGGGAGTGCTTCAGTTGTGCATTCCTTCATGGCAGAACGGGGTTGGAGTGGGTGGTCCTTGGGGCCTCTTCCAACTCTAGGATTCTATGATTCTAGGTTGGATAGCTGTCTCTCAGGAGTGTTTTGTTCCGGCTGTGGATTTCCTGCTGTCACGAGAGATTGGTCTAGATGGCTCTTGGTGTACCTTCCAACTCTACAGTGCTATGATTCTGTTATTCTGTAAGTTGACATGCAAAGCAAAAACGTCGGTTTAACTGCAGAGCTCATTCAAGACCTCCAGCGTGCTGAGCTCTCATCTTATGCCCATGTAGCTCTTGCAGTTAGGTTAATGTAGGATAAGGTGAGCATCTTTGCAAAGTCCTTTGCTTTAGCCTCACAAGTCCCATCTTTTGTGGAGCTATCCTTCTACTAGTGCATGCTATCATATTAACCTGGGATCCCTAAGTAATTAGCAATGTTAAAAGAACGAAGGCGACCTGATGACAATAGAGCTCGGATATTTAAAATTAAATATTACTAAATGAGAAGCGTAAAAGTAGATTTACAAGATGCATTCTGTTTGTTGTTTTAAAATGTTTTCCTTATGTAGATTATTATTATCTTCCAATGACTGATCATTAGTATAAAGTAACTTAGGTTAAGTTAACAATGAATTATGAACTTGAGAATTTAAATAAGTAAATAATTAAATTGATAGGTGATAAGCAACAATTAATAATTATGGGATAAAATAAATGAATAATTAAGTGTGGGAACCAATTTTAGTTATGTTTTGTGAGTATTTGTTTTAGATATGTGTAGATGTTTGTTAATGTTTATGTGGACATATTTTTGTTGTTGTTGTTTTGTATGGTTGGATTGTGTTTTTTTTATTATTTAATAAATTTAGAAAATAAAAAAAAAATAAAAAGGAAGTAATCAGCAATGTTGCACAACAAAAATATTATGCAAAATCAGCAACATTGCCAAGAAAACCCTGTGCCACATTCACCTTGGGGTCACTGTACATCAGAAACATAGGGCACACAACAACCACCACAACCAGAGATGAAGTTCAGTAACAGGAAAAGTAAGGCATGACGAAATTCCCACTTTAACTCCTTTAACAGCATCACCAGGTAGAAGGGTGAGGCAATTAGGGTTGCCAGAGTGAAAACCGGAGAGGGCTCCTGTACATTTAATAGTTGTACAGAGGAGGGGATTTCAGCAGGTGTTCCTTGTCACACAACCATGTTAACAAGCAACATCTGCTGAAATTCCCTGAAATTCAACACCATCATTAAAGATACAGGAGCCCTCTCCAGTTATCACATTGGCAGCCCTAAACAGTCTCTGGGGAAAGTCCCCCACCTGAACTGTGCTTTCTTCCTGTAGCTAAGAAGGGTGACTGTGGGGCTGCGCTTGCTAACAGCTCCTAGCCTGGTAGGTTTTTGCTCACCCTATGAGCTGTGTGGCTAAACCTCATTTTTGAGACTACAATTCTCAGAATCTCCCGCTGGGCGGAGGACTGGCCATGCTGGCTAGAGATTTCTGGGAGCAGTTCAAAACAATAACTTTTCTAACTTCTACCTCCCTCTACTCCTTTCAGTCTGTTATTTCCCCTGCAATTTTTACCTCTCTGGACAGCCCAGAAGGCTATAGACGAAGGCCATTTCTGCACTTAAGACTGTTATAGCGCTATTATTCCACTTTCAACATCCTATGGAATCCTGGGGTTTGCAGTTTAGGGAGGGGCCAGCTGGCCCCTCCCAAAACTGCAAATCCCAGGATTCCATAGGATGTTGAAAGTGGAATCATAGCGCTATAACAGGCTAGTGTGGAAATGGCTCCAGGGACGCAGCAGCAACAGAGCGCGTGTGTGCGGATGCTGAGAGAACAGTTTCACCAATGGAGCACTTTCAGCACCGCCACACCCCAACTACAGGTCTCTGACGAAAGGCACCTGGTGGCAGGCAGGTGTGCATGAGCCCAAACTATGGGCCTTTCTACACTAAACTGTTATGGTGCTATTATTCCACTTTCAACCTCCTATGGAATCCTGGGGTTTGCAGTTTAGGGAGGGGCCTTTAGAATCCTCAGCCAGAGAGCTCTTTGGCCTCCTCAGGAAACTACAAACCCCAGAATTCCACAGGACATTGAAAGTGGAATAATAGCACTATTAACAGTGTAGTGTGGAAAGGCCCTATGAGTCTGGAGATCAGGGTTTGAATCCCCACTTGGCCATGGAAACTCACTGGATGACCTCAGGCAAGTCGCGCGCTCTCAGCCTCGGAGAAAGGCAAGGCAACAAACCTTGCCAAGAAAACCTCCACGATAGGTTCACCTTAGGTTCTCCATAGGTCAGTTTTCAAAGGGGAGAGACATGATGGCAGGAAAGAACCTCTTTCTGTCAACAGCACTTTATTGTTCGGCGCGTTCAAGTCACTTCTGACTTAGGGCAACCCTAAGGTGAACCCATCACAGGGGAGTTTTGGGGGCAAGATTTGTTCAGAGGGGTGGTGGGTTTGCCTTCCTCTGGGGCTGAGAGCATGTGACCTGCCCAAGGTCATCCATGGTCTGTGTGAGGATTGGAATCCTACTCTCCAGAAGCCTTGAATAAATAATATATGTGAATATTTAAATAAATATTTGAATATTTCAATAGAAATTTAAATATTTAAACCTTGGGTTAGGTCCCGAGCAACAAATTATATTTACATGAGGTCCCTCCCTGAGTTAGCGGTGCAGCCACATTGCCTTTTCCAGATGTTTCCCATTTTTCTTCTTCCATCTCTCTCTCTCTCTCCCCCCCTCTCTCTTTGTCTTTCTGGTTCTGCATCTTTCTCTAACACCCCCCACACTTTTCAACAGCCCCTCCCACCCCTGGTTTCTGCCTCTCCACATGCTGGGGGAATGGCTGCCTTTGCTGCCTTCCTCCCTCATCTCTGCGTGAGGCGGTCCCCATGGCAACAGCCAATGGGAGAGGTGGGATGCTGCCAGCCCATCGCCAGCCGGCCGGCCGGGCTCGGCACGGATGGGATGGGCTTGCGCGAGGATGATGGAGAGCCGAAGGGAAGGCAGGGGGAGGGGTGGGGACTTATCCTCTGCACATGGTTGCAAGAGGGAAACTGAGGGGAGGAGGAGAAAAATTCCTAGCGGAGGTATGCCGAACCTTTCCGTTTGTTCCTCTCTGCTTCAGGCTTTGACAAAATGGCTCAGATGCAAGCACTGGGCTGAGACTGGAAGCTTTGGGAGGCAACAGCCACATTCCTGGAAGTCTATCTCTCTCTTTCTCCCCCCCTCCCTCTCTCTCACACACACCCTCCACCACGAGGGCCGTTTCCGCACTAGGCTGTCATAGCGCGATGATCCCACTTTCAACCTCCTATGGAATCCTGGGGTTTGCAGTTTCGGGAGGGGCCGGCCGGAAACGGCCTATGTTGTATTACCCACATTCCGAGCAGGGGCCACAGCCGAGCAGTTAGAGCACCTGCTGTGGATCATAGAAGGTTTGCCAGAGTCAGAACTGGAGAGGCCTGCTCTACTTTTCGTGTTTGTTTAATTTTTGAGGGAATTTCAGTTTGAGGGAATTTCGTGCAACCCAGCAACCAGAGGCACCCGCTGGAATTCCCTTTTCTGCACAACCATTAAAGCTACAAGAAGAGCCTCTGGTTTTCAGCCTGGCAACCCTAAGAAGACCCCAGGCAAGCAGGGCTGGAGATGCTTGAGTGCCCCAGAGACGTGGCAGCTGGCGGCTCCAATCTCAGTGGGGTAGTTAACCTGCTCTGGTCTTAAGTCCAAACTTTAAAGAGTTTCTCCAAGGTGCTGGATGTATTTTGGAGATAGAGTTCAGCCCCTTGGACAGAGGCTTTAATCTTCTGATAAATGTTCAGATTAGGTCGTTGTGGGTATTCCGGGCTTTGAGGCGGTGTTCTGTTGGTATTTTCTCCTGATGTTTCGCCTGCATCTGTCGCTGGCATCTTCAGAGGATCTCAGATTCATACACACACACACAACCCTGACAGTGGAGCTACTAAATGCCACTGCCCCAGTGAGTGAGCAGCTGCAGGACCAAGAGGCCAACTGGCCATGTGACTTGGGCATCAGGCTAGCCCTGAGCTAGCCATTATTTAGGATATTGCCTGTTGGAGCACTATAGTCCACTTTGACTGCCATGGCAACATCCTATGGAATCCTGGGATTTGCAGTTTAGGGAGGGGCCTTTAGAATTCTCAGCCAGAGAGCTCTTGGGCCTCAGGAAACTACAAACCCCAGAATTCCACAGGAGGTCACCGTGGCAGTTCTAGCGGAATAATAGCACTATAATAGTATAGTGTGGTAGGGCCCTAGAGCAGGCCACAAATCAAATGTTGGGACTGAGCATTCTCCCTAGCAGGAGCTGTTCACTTAATGCAGCATTGGGGATCATGTAACCCTCCACATCTTGTTTGACTGCAACTTCCGGCAGCCTTAGTCAGCATAGCTAGAGGTGAATGCTGGCAGATATTCCAGTCCATCAATATCTGGAAGTCCACTTGATTCCCAACCCCGAGCTAGTAACTGATAGATATATCATTACCTAAACTGACTAAACTACAAACCCCAGAATTCCACAGGATATTACCATGGCAGATAAAGTGGAATATAACTCTATAACAGTCTAGTGTGATATGGCCCGTGGACTACATCCTTCAGAATCCACCACCTACCTATGCTGGTTGCAAGCAGGGGCAGCTGGTAGCTTCCATCTCAGTGGGTGGGTGAACCTGTTCTGGATTTTAGTCCAAACTTTAATGGAGCTTTCCACAGTACAGAACCTATTTTGGGGATAGGGCTAAGTAAGCACTGTGGGTAACTCCTTTAAATTCAGACTACAGACTGGAACAGGCACAAAATCAACCCACTGCCACTATTTGCAACTGTCTGGGCTAATAGGAAGAAAAGGCATTCTCTATGTGCGTATTAAACTCACTTTTATAACTACAGACATAAAATGGAGTTCACTTCTGCCTGCTCTTCTGATACTAAATATGTTTCCTTGGGAACAAGCACAGTTTTCTTCCAGAAAGGTATAACCTATGTTTTATAAATAAACAGCAAACAATTACTGCTTTTTAAAATAGTAAAATGAGCATCTGCAGCCATATTACAAGCCCAGCTGGCCAACTCCAACTCTGAAAAACCAAAGCAAAGAGAATACCTACAGTGTAAGTTCTCCACCATGGAAACAATGCCTTTCCCTCATTAGAAAAAGAAACAAGAATTTTATACATTTCATCAAAGTATCACTCAATCATTTGATTGAACTAAGCTAGCATTACTACTTGTCAATATACTACAGTGAACACATTCACAAACTATGGCTTCTAAGAAAGCCAAAATGGTACTATCTGGTAGGACCAGGGAAACCTCAAGAAACCTGCAATGTGTGTGCGTGTGTGCATGTTTATGGCCATTTCCACACTAGACTGTTATAGCACTATGACTCCACTTGCAACAGCCTATGGAATCCATTTCCGCACTACACTGTTATAGTGCTATTATTCCACTTTCAACACCCTGTGGAATTCTGGGATTTGTAGTTTCCTCAGGCTAAAGAGCTCCCCGGCTGAGAACTCTAAATGCCCCTCCCTAAACTACAAACCCCATGATTCCATAGGATGTTGAAATAACAGCAGTTTACCAGTGTAGTGCAAAAATGGCCCTGGGGTTTGCAGTCTAGTGTGGAAATGGCCTATGTGTGTTTACTGACTGGGGAGCCTAGGGAATGGAATGAAGTGTCTAAGAAAAGAGTATGGCTGATTGGAACCAAGAATAGAATCATAAAATCATAGATCTGGAAGAGACCCCAGGGGCCCTCCAGTCCAACGCCCTTCTGCCGGGCAGGAACCCACCTCAAAGCACTCCCGACAGATGGATATCCAGCCTCTGCTTAAAAACCTCCAGAGAAGGAGGAGACTCCACCACACTCCATTGAGGCAGCAGCATATTCCACTGTCGGACAGCTCTGACCATCAGGAAGTTCCTCCTAAGGTTTAAGTAGAATCTCTTTTCCTGTCATTTGAATCCATTGCTCCTTGTCCTAGTCTCTGGAGCAGCGGAAAACAAACCTGCTCCCTCCTCGACAAATATTTAAACATAGCTCTCATGTCCCCTCTTAACCTTCTTTTCTGCAGACTAAACATACCCAGTTCCCTAAGTTGTCCTGACAGGGCATAGCTTCCAGACCCTTCGCTATTTTGGTTGCCCTCCTCTGGACACGCTCCAGCTTGTCAATATCCTTCTTGAAATGAGGTGCCCAGAACTGGACACAGGATTCCAGATGAGGTCTAAGACGAGGAGCACTGCATTCCACACTGCAACATTTTGCTGCAGATCTTCCTTTAATCACAGAATGGAATCATAGAATCCTAGAGTTAAGAGGGATCCCAAGGGCCATCCAGTCCAACCCCATTCTACCAGGCAGGAAAATATAATCAAAGCACTCCTGAGAAATGACCCCTCAGCCTCTGTTTAAAAATCTCCAAAGAAGGAGACTCCATCCCATTCCCAGGGGGCAGCGTATCCCACTGTCAAACAGCTCTTACTTTAAGAAGTTCTTCCCAATGTTTAAGTGGAATGTTTTCTTCTGTATTTTGAAGCCACCGCTCCATAGTCTCTGGAGCAGCAGAAAACAAGAATAATAGCTGGCAAAGCACTGATCGATTTTGCTGTGTTCTAATTTTTTCCTAAAATTTGACTGGCCTGGAGATGGGGATAAACAGGCTCCTTCAAAAACGAACAGAAACCACAGTGTTGTCCTTTTTCCATGCCCTGACCCCAAAAGGTCCAATGCCCACCCCAACCTGTGAGCATTCATGCGGCTGCCGCCGGGGCCCAAACGTGGAACAGGGGAAGTGGTACGGTGTCCGTTCCTACCTGCACCTTTTCTACGAGGACTGCACCGGCGCCAGTCTGGATGATGACTTCGGACGGGCCCCGGCCTCTCCAGCCAGAAGAGGATGGACTTCCGTCCTCTGGAAGGTAAGTGTGCAGTAGCAAATTTAGGGAAAAAAGTGTAACTTTGGCAATAAACTTTGAACTGCAAGCCCTCATCCTTGTAGTTTGTATAGCAACATCTCCACTGAGTCCAAGAAGGGAAGCTGGGTGGACCTCCTTCCCTCTCAACCTCTTCCTTTAAAACATTTCTGGCAGTCCTCCTATATAATATGCCAGAAACAGGTCTTTTGTAAGGCTAAGGGACCTTGACCGCTCAAGACTTGTGGAATTCCGCCCCGCAGAGGCCCAACTGGTGCCAATGTTGATTTTTCACTGCCAGGTCAAGACATGGCCTTTTATGATAGCTTAGGAGGCCCAGTTTAATTTTATGCATGTACGACGGACACTCTGCATAGCTAACCTTCCCCTCCGTGGTTCTGAGCTACTGAGATGCGTCATGTCCTATAGCTAAAATGGCAGCCATGTGCACGCGGGTGTGCCGAAGCATCCACACCCATATTGCCGCCATCTACTATATAAAACACAATGTTTGTCTGTCAGTTTGTATGTTTGTCTGTGTCAGGCAGGCAAAGACCTCATACGATTGGCTGAGTGAGGGGAGAAGACCTCGTATGATTGGCTGGCTGTGAAGGTTCCATGGACTCCTGGGGTTGGCAGTTCAGGGAGGGGCCTTTAGAATTCTCAGCCAAGAGCTCTTGGGCCTCAGGCCGGTCGCTATGGAAACGAGGCCTACCATCAATGTGGATGCCAGAAAACTTTTGGGAGGCATATGTGAGAGAAATTAAAGTGGCACACACAACATAGTTACAAGGTCTTCTCGCCTCACACAGTAGGCCGTATGGGTTCCGTACGTGAGGCATCTTAACGTTGAAATTCAAAACAAAAAATGCTTCCCGAAAAACATAAGGCCATTGCACAAATTCAACAGAAAGCAAACAAGTCAAAAGTCAGTACATTGACGTCGCCAGACAACACAGATTGGATTGGGGACTACGGGGAAAAGTTACAGGTACTGGAATAGGCCGGTTGCTATGGAGACGAGGCCTAGCAGCAAGGAGGAGGACAACGTATTCCGCTGGGAATGCAAAGTGCGTATGTAAATAACTCCGAATACAGATTGCACTAGAAAATACGGGGAAAAGTTACAGGTACTAGAGAAAACAGTTTAGTGAGTTCTTAAGAAGAAAATAAAATCCCGAGCGATACCGGGGACATATACCAGTAGCAATATAACAGTGCGGTGTAGAAATGGCCTGGGACTCTGGGAAGATTCAAATTCCTACTTGGCCATAGAAACCCACTGCGTGACCTTGGGGAAGTCATACTTTCTCAGCCATACAGGAAGGCAGTGGGAAACCTCCTTTAAATAAATGTCTTGCCGAGAAAACTCTGTTTTATAGCGCCAACAACGATGGATTAGGACTCCTGGAGACTAGGGTTCAAATCCTTGCTCAGCCATGGAAAACCACTGGGTGGCCTTGGGCATGTCACACTCTCTCAGCCTCAGAGGAAGGCACTAGAAAACCTCCTCTTGTGAAGAAACCCATAGGAGGGAGGCAACCTACTACTGTGGCTTGAGTCTTGGATGATGATGATGATGATGATGATGATGATGATGATGATGATGATGATAATGATGATTATCTTTATTTATGCTCCTCTTTTTTCCTGGTAGGGACTTGAAGCATCTTACAATACATGTTTTAAAAAAGACATAGTCAAAAATCAGAGAATACAAAAGTTAAAACACAAATTAAACAATCAAATAAGATTTAAAACAAATTCAAGAGCAAAGGTAATCCTTCAAAATTTACTAATTTATTTTATACCTTGCCTTTCTCCCAACACGTGACCCGAAGCAGTTAGTTCACAATATAAATTAAAATAAGGTACTGCTAAAAAACGCAATGATAAAAAGTTAAACGACAGTTTCATAAGTTACCGTATTAAAATGTGGATTTAAAGCAGCATGAAAGCATATATAAAACACCACACTGTTATCACATGAGTTAGAAACTTGTAGGTCTCCTTGGGTTGACCAGAGTTTGACTCCCTGCTCGGCCACTGGGTAACCTCCAAGTCACACTCTCTCATCCTCAGTGGAAGGCAATGGCAAACCTCTTCGGAATAAGGCCATTTCCGCACTAGAGTGTTATAGCGCTATGATTCCACATTCAACACCCTATGGAATCCTGGGGTTTGCAGTTTCGGGAGGGGCCGGCCGGCCCCTCCCGAAACTGCAAACCCCAGGATTCCATAGGATGTTGAAAGTGGAATCATAGCGCTATAACACTCTAGTGCAGAAATGACCTAAGTCTTGCCGAGAAAATCCCGTGGTACGATGGCTACAAATCAGGCTCGGTTTGAAGGCCCGGAACTACAACACAGAACAATGAATGCGCACCGGCGAACGCAGGGCAGAAATGCGCCAGAAAAAAGGTAGAGGAGGAAAAGCACCTGCCCCTGAGCGCATGGAGAGCATCCTTAGGTCAGCGGGGTCCAGGCAGTGTCTGGGATGAGGCTGGCGCCACCTGCAGACAAGCGTTGGAGCATCGCGGCCGTTACCCGGAAGGAGCACCAGATTGCAGAGGTCGTGGCCTGCCCTCTCCTTCCAGCCCGCCAGGCTGAACAGCCCCCGGGCCCCGAGGCCACTGCTGCCGCCCCTGCCTTGACTGCCCCTGCGACGGGCACAACTCTCCTCTGCAGAACCAGCTTGAGAAACGTTCCCTTCAGCAGGCACTACAGCATCTCTTCGCCGGGGTGAGCCTCCGCTGGGAAAACTGCCCGGCCGGCCAAAGTCACTTTTCTGACAACGACTTCCTCTTGTTGTGTGCCTTCAAGTCATTTCCAGCCCTAAGACAAATCCATCATGGGGTTTTCTGGGCAGCATTTATTCAGAATCATAGAATCATAGAAGTGTAGAGTCGGAAGAGACCACACGGGCCATCCAGTCCAACCCCCTGCCATGCAGGAACACCCTCGAAGCACTCCCGACAGATGGCCATCCAGCCTCTGCTTAAAAACCTCCAAAGAAGGAGACGCCACCACACTCCATGGAGGCAGCAGATTCCACTGCCGGACAGCCCTGACCGTCAGGAAGTTCTTCCTGAGGTTCAGGTGGAATCTCCTTCCCTGCAGCTTGAATCCATTGCTCCTTGTCCTGGTCTCTGGAGCGGCAGAAAACAAGCCCACTCCCTCCTCTACATGGCATCCCTATTCTATCCAGAAGGGGGTTGCCTTTGCCTTCCTCTGAGGCTGAGAGGATGTGACTAGTCTCACGTCACCCGTTGACTTTCCATGGCTGAGTGGGGATTCGAAGCCCAGTCTCTAGAGTCATAGGGCATTTCCAACCTACACTGTTATAGTGCTGTTACTCCACTTTCGACATGCTGTGGAATCCTGGGGTTTGTAGTTGACTGAGGCCAAAGAGCTCCCTGGCTGAGAATTCTCAATGCCCCTCCCGAAACTGCAAACCCCAGGATTCCATAGGAGGTTGAAAGTGGAATAACAGCACTAGAACAGTGTAGTGTGGAAATGGCCCAGGACACAGAGCAAGGGTTGAAACTTCTGGGAAAAGAGATTCCACTTAAACATTAGGAAGGACTTCCTGACAGTAAGAGCAGTTCAATAGTGGAATACATTGCTGCCTGGGAGCATGGTGGGATTTCTTCCTTCGGAGGCTAGATGTCCATCTGTCAGGAATGTGTCTTCCTGCATGGCAGAATGGGATTGGACTGGATGCCTGTGGGTATCTTCCAACTCAAGGGTCCTGTGAGTCTTCAGCCATTTCTGCACTAGACTGTTACAACGCTATGATTCCAGAGGGGCTGGCCCCTCCCGAAACTGCAAACCCCAGGATTCCAGAGGATGTTGAAAGTGGAATCATAGCGCTGTAACAGTCTAGTGCAGAAATGACCTTTGATTCAAGCTTTGCATTTAAAAACCACCCTGGGCACTCCAGGGAGTTGCATGCTCTCTGTATACTTTTTCAGGATGGCATCCCGTGCCCTCTAGCTGTCCTGATCTGTCAGGGACAGTCTTGATTAATCTCACTTTTTCAGCTGCTTTTAAAATGTCCTCGTTTCCTTCCCTTTCTTCCACCTCCCCGCTTTGACCTTAGCTTACTTCAACGGCTGCAAACTGAGTTCAAAGGGAAAAGTATTTTGCACCTAATTCGTTCAAGGGTGGGAAGGAAAGGAGGGGCAGAATCTTGCCCTTCCTAGTGGACTCAGGCAAAAGCAAATGGCTGCGCTCTCTCTTAGCTTGTGCGTTCCTCCTCAGTGGTCACTTTAGCCATTTTGATGACATGCTGATATTGCATTATCATCATCATCATTATTACACTCATTTATATCCTACAGGTCTCAAGGCGGCCAACGGCCTATTTAAAACAACACAGAAACGATATAAAACATTCATAAAAGCATAAAGATCAGATTTATAAAAGGATTAAATAATCTATGAAGCTGAAATTAGAAGATCTTAAAAACCACATAGCCTTAAAATCCCAACCCTAGCCAGTTGGTAAATATGTGAGAGCACAAAAATATTTTGACCTGAAGGGATGTAGGAGAGCAGGGATGGGGCCACGCTGGCCTCTTTAGGGAGGGAGTTCCAGCGTCTGGGAGCAGCCGCTGAGAAGGCCCCGTCTCCCTTATTCCCACCAAATGAGCCTGAGAAGATGGCAGGACGGAGAGAAAGGCCTCTCCGGATGATCTTAGAACTCTGTGGGGCTCGTAAAGGGAAATACAGTCCTTCAAATAACCTGGCCCCAAGTTATAACTGGCCTTATAGGTCAGAACCAATGCAGCTGTTGCAAGAAGGCATTTCATCTGTGAAAGGCTGGAGGATATGTTACTAGGGCAGTATGCTTCTGTGTATCTGTAATAACGGAGTGTGACACAGACGGTTCAATTCCCTTGTGTCCTGCTGGAGGGGTTCCCAAGGCCGCTGGGTGGCCGTTCAGGGCACTGAATGCTAGACAAGAGAGACCTTTGCGCTGGTCCAAAATGGCTGCCCCCGTGCTCTTACGTAACCCACTGTGCATAACGATGCTGATGATGACGCGAACCTAAAGGCTGTTCTCCTTCTCCTTCCCTCCTCCTCCCAAGGTGACTCTCTCCGCCGGTAGCGTGCTGTTGCTCATTGGAAGTGCGGCTCTAGCCACAGGCTACCTCCTCCCTCCCAAACTGGAAGGAATTGGGGAAGCCGAGTTCGTGGTGCTGGATCAGCAGGCCGTGGAGTACAACCATGCCCTGGGCATCTGCCGGGCGGTGGGCACGGTCCTGTGTGCCATTGCAGGAGCCCTCCTGGTCACCTGCTTCCTATCCTCTGGGCTGGGCAGAATGAACCAAGAGGAAGAGGACAACAAGGAAGCACTGCTGTCCCCCATCATGCGGCAGGAGAGTCCCCCAGGGAGGTGGGGTGCCATCGTCAAAGAGCCGCCGATGCCCTTCCAAGCCTCATGGGTGCAGCGGGTCCAGCCAAAGAGAGATCCGTAATTTCTAGTTCCTGCTGGGCTTCGCTTCAGAGGCGTTAGAGGTTCTCTCTCATTTTGGTTTCAACGCTGACACAACTTGGCCATCTTTGAAGTGATTGCAGAATTATAGAACTGGGGAGGATCCCCGAGGGCCACCTAGCTCAGCCCCCTGCCAGTAAATTGTTTACCACGTTGTTCTCGTCCTTGGGCCTTTTTCGACAGTGGCCTGGCCCATCAGCAATGTGATGCAGCAACTAAAAAAGCCAATGCGATTCTAGCCTGTATCAGAAGGAGTAAAACCTCTAGGTTGAGGGAACTAGACATTCTACTCTGTTCTACTTTGGTCAGACGCCAGCTGGAATACTGTGTCAAGCTCTGGGCACCACGATTCAAGGAAGATATTGACAGGCTGAAATGTGTCTAAAGGAGGGTGAGCAAAATGGTAGAAGGGCTGGGGACCATGAAGCCCTATGAGGAGCAGGTTAGGGAGCTGGGTAGATTAGCCAGGAGAAGAGAAAGTGACATGATAACCATGTTTAAATATTTGAAGGCAAGTCATATGGAAGACTTGTTTTCTGTTGCTCCAGAGGACATGGAGCAAGGGATTCAAACTACAGGAAAAGACATTCTACCTAGACCTTAGGAAGAATTTCTTGACATTAAGAGCAGTTTGACAGTGGAATAAGCTGCTGCCTCAGTGGAGTATGGTGGAGTCTCCTTCTTTGGAGTTTTTTAAACAGAGGTTGGATGGCCGTCTGTTTGGAGTGCTTTGATTGTGTCTTCCTGCATGGCAGAAGGGGGTTGGACTGGATGGCCCTGATGATCTCTTCCAACTCTTATGATTTTATATATATTAAGGTACAGCTGTTCCTTTCCTGAGAAGAAATGCCACATGCTCATTTCCTGAGCAGCTTTTGGAAAGTCTCAGGCCCTATCCCAATAGGAGAGTAAAATGGCAATCATTCTCACACTCCAGACTTATCACACTATGGTGTTATACCATCACAATGCATTAGACTTGCTTTAGCCTCAGCCTTATCACACGACATTGTTGCTCTCCAGGCACTATTGCATTGCATCACATTACAGAGCTGCTGAAAATATATTTTTCACAGTTGAAATAATCAGTTATGCAACAATTCAGTAACAAATTCAGGCGTGGATATCTCATACCACTTTCTTCCGTCATAGTGTTGTGATGTTGTGGCACAATTACAGCTACAGGAACCAATCACAGAAGCGAGGGGGGAGTACAGGAGTCTGTAATGATGCCTAAATGTAGATGAACCAACAGTGTAAATGCTGTTAGTAAGCATAAATGTGGAAAGGGTGCAATAGAGAGCATCAGCAATCATCTACCTACATGGGAATGGCTGGAGCAGAATTTAAATGGAATAATGTGGCCTAAAAGAGCAGTGTGAGAAAGCTCACAGATTCCACACTAGACTGTTATAGTGGTATTATTCCACTTTCAACATCCTATGGAATCCTTTGGGCCCCTCCCTAAACTGCAAACCCCAGGATTCCACAGGATGTTGAAAGTGGAATAATACCACTATAACAGTCTAGTGCGGAAATGGCCAGAGCCTCCTTCATAGCCATTGGCTTAATTGGAGCGTCAAGCAGACCGTTCATCCAGAGTGGAAACAAGGACATGTGGTCTTTCCCCCCCTTTTTTTCTTTTTTTGGTTGACTGCTTTGAATATGGAGGTTCTCTACCTTCTCTTCTTGGTTAATCTCTAGGAATAGGCCTTCCACTTCCCCGTGGGCATGCCAAGGAAACCTGAAGACCTTCTGATTCCAAATCTCCTGAGAGCCAAAGGGGTGAAACCCTAGGGTGGGTTACGAGTATTTACAGAAGTGATCTTGCACATCCATTCTCCAAAAACAGGAGGAAGAAATACACACACACCCAAAAGCAAATCAAGCCTGAACCCTCCCTAGAAGCCAAGATGACTACACTGAGGCTATTGTACTTTGGACAGTTCATGAGACGACATGACTCACTGGAAAAGACAATAACGCTTAGTAACGTGGAAGGCAGTGGAGAAAGGGACCACACTACAGGTGGATGTTGCCAGATGTCAAAGTCAACTTGACTGGAAATAGCAACACCCCAAAACCCACAACTAAGAAGGCAGTTTGTAAGCAGTTCAAAATGTTTTCACATTTTAAGAAATCCTCCCTTTCAAATGCTTGTTACTAGTTCTAACATTTGATTGTTTGCTTAAAGTTTAAAGTGTGGATTAAATTTTGAAAATGGTTGGTTGGCTGGGAAGAGGGAGAAGCAGAGAGTTATATACCTGAAATTCAAGTCTTAGCAAGAATGTTAAATGCACAGAAATAGACAGATGAAATCCTTTCCATTAAATGAGACACAAAAACACACTCAAACACGTGTATTTTTTTTTTTAAATATCCACATAAATGCCTGGGGCAAATTTAATAATAATAATAGTCAGCATTAGTCTATAACTTTTGGTGTTTAAAGCATCTCACACGCTGTTGTACTTTTGCATTTCATGCAACAAAACAGTGAGACAGGGCAGAGTTATTCTCATCCCCCTTACCTGCGACTGGGACGCAGAGGCAGAGAGAAAATGGTTTGCCCGGGGCTAGCTGGCACCTGAAGCAATGAGGTTCTGGTTAGCATCTCCAGTCGCTTAGCCAACATGTCATGCTTGCAACTTGAACGAATGAACTAAAATGAGATTTCACTTCCCCTGGCTCTTTGACTTTTCTGTAGCAGGAAAGAGTTTGCCACTTGTTCAGCAGACAGAAAAGGATAGCCTACAACAACTCTATGGAAAGTTGAAACTCAGCAGATGAAATTTCCCCATCATCTGGCTTCCATTCTATGTCTGAAGGGGAAAAATGCATCAGTTGAACTCCTGCCTACTGTACAACTTTCAGTGGCACAGAAAGCACCAGATAACTGGCCAATGTCTCTCTCTAGCCGCAATTTCTACATTTTTTCTCCCTTTAAATTAAGAAGCACAGGTGTAAATCATACCCAGATGGCCGTATTTTCTCTTCCTGGTCCAATACAGATAAAAATTGGTGAATGGGCTTGGATAGAATCATGGTTTGATTTATTCCGGCACGACTGCAGTGAGTAGGAAGTATTGCACAGTCTTTCTTGGCGAGATAATCATGGCATTTCAATCTCAGTGTTTCTTCTGTTCTGTAGGACCCTTTTACAGTACATAAAGTTACAGCATTTTGATACCGTTATACCTTCCATGGCTGCATCCTGTGGAATCTGGGGATTGTAGTTTAGTGTGGCAGTATTGCTGTCTGGCACAGAAATCTAAATTCCTCATGAAACTACGAATCCCAGGATTCCATAGGACAGCTGTGGCAGTTCCAGGGGTATCAAATTCTGCAGTGAGAGGGAGATCTAATCTCCCTGCCCTTGAAAGCAGAGGGGCTGGTTTGACCAACGACCAAACTGTGCCCATAAATGGAGAATGCAAGATTGTAGCACAACCTCTCTCACGCCGTGCAAGACTGGGGTGCTGGGGCAATTCCCAAACCAACCCACCGCCCTCTTCTCTTGGAAGGCTTCCGCTTTCATGGGAAAATCAAGCTTAGAAATGTTCCCCAGCCCACAGACCTCTCAAGACATTGGGCAAGAAGCCCTTCTACCTCCGAGCTGGCTGCAGAAGACGGGCCTTTTACTCAAAGCTCTGTAGAGGGTAATTGTCTGGGATTTAGAGGGGTCTACCCCCTGAAGTTTATGAGACTGAAGCTGCTGGGACTTTTTGTAATTAAGAGGAAGAACAGTGCCACTCCATCCTAGTGCATCAACATTACACAGTTATACGAGTCTCATACCCTTTTGATGGCCACAGCTCCATCCTACAGAATTCTGGGGTTTATAGTTTGGTGAGGTACTTAGAATTCTCTGCTAAAGAGCGCTAGTGTCTACAGAGGAGTCTCAAGGACCTCCTCAAACTACAAATCCCAGGATTCCAAGGGGCACAGCCATGGCAGTTCAAGGGGTAGGAGACTGAACTCTTCCTAGAAGACAAAATTACTGTACTGAGACTGTTGTACGTTGGACATATCATGGGAAGGCACGACTCACTGGAAAAGACAATAATGCTTCGGAAGGTGGACGGCAGTAGTCAGGACCTTTCCCAGCAACAACACAATGTTGTGAGCTATGCCTGTTACAATATAATACAGGGCTTTCTTGGCAAGATTTGTTCAGAGGGGATTTGCCTTGGCTTTTCCCTGAGGCTGAGGGAGGGTGATTTGCACAAGACCACCCAGTGGCATTGCACGGTCAAGTCCCTGCCGAGCCCGTGGAAACCCCACTGGATGTCCTTGGGCAAAGTCACACCCTCTCAGCCTCAGGGGAAAGCCAAGGCAACCCTCCCTTCCGAATAAATCTTGCCAAGAAAACACTGTGAGAGGTTTGCTGCAGGGTCACTGTAAGTCATAAACAGTTTTTTTGTTTCTTAAGGCGACACATTTATTAGAAAAATAAAATAATCTCAAAAAACTCATGAACAATTTGCAGGCACACCACAACAACAATGTATAGGTATACAAGAATATGTAATTATTTATAATATGCACACAATTACATATAATAAGCACACAAACAGAGCTTTTAGCTTCTAACTCCCCGAATACCCCGGCCAGCATGGAGGATTCAGGGAGTCGTAGTCCTAAAAATTAACGTTTTCAAGCGCTCTCTCACTCTCTGTGGCTCACACACACAAAAATGCACAGAAGGTAGAATGGGATCGGCACATCGGCCTGCATTTTTGGGCCTTCCTTAAAGTCACGGCTACGAGGACTGTGAGGGTGCATGCCTGCCGTTCAAACTTTGCCATGACAACATTGGCATTCAGCCTGGACCC
This sequence comes from Cyclura pinguis, assembly GCA_030412105.1. Taxonomy (NCBI): domain Eukaryota; kingdom Metazoa; phylum Chordata; class Lepidosauria; order Squamata; family Iguanidae; genus Cyclura; species Cyclura pinguis. The sequence goes on from CM059602.1 coordinate 4,768,113, forward strand.
ACGGCATAACACTGAGAAATGGAAACAAAGAAATCCCAAGAGTGACCACTGTAGTGTGAGGTGGAGTCTGGAGACCATATGCCACCTGTCCCCAAAGATAGCATGTGGGTCTCCACTTAAGCCATTTCCGCACTACACTCTTATAGCGCGATTATACCACTTTCAACATCCTATGGGATCCTGGGGTTTGCAGTTTCGGGAGGGGCCGGCCAGCCCCTCCCGAAACTGCAAACCCCAGGATCCCATACGATGTTGAAAGTGGAATCATAGCGCTATAACAGTCTAGTGCAGAAATCATCTTAGTCCTGGGAAGGCCAGTTCCAAAGGCTACTGAAATCAGCAAAGCTGGCGCAAAACATCATCATAAATATAAGCTTTCACAAACCTGGGCATCCGCAGCTGTGTTGGACTACAAAGCCCATCAGCCTCAGTCAGCACTTCAGGCTTCAGGTTTGGTCTTATGCAACTGCATATGGTCCCTCATGCCATAGGACTTCATCACCCTTTTAAACAGAAAGCAAGATGCCAGCAGAGGCTACAGCTTGTTTTCTGTATGATGCGATATCCAATGAGAAAGAGACTCTGTCCATGTTCAGAGGCATTCTGCTCTTGGTCCAACGGATTTTCTTCACAAAAGTAAACTGCTGTGGTCAGTATCCTCAGTCGTGTAGTGCCCTTAAAGTTAAGAGTAAAACTCAGGCAATTTCCGCACTAGACTGTTGTAGTGCTATTATTCCACTTTCAACATCCTATGGTATCCTGGGGTTTGCAGTTTAGGGAGGGGCCTTTGAGGAGAGGGGGAAGCAGAGGCCTTTGAGGCCCCTCCCTAAACTGCAAACCCCAGGATGCCATAGGATGTTGAAAGTGGAATAATAGCACTATAACAATCTAGTGCGGAAATGGCCTCAGAGCACCTTGGCTGACTCCAGCCCCCAGCTGCCAAGCAACAAAACATTGCTGTCAGGGAAGAAAAGGAGAAAGAGAAGGACTCTGCACCTGCTGAATAACACATTTTCTGCAACATGAAGACCTGGCAATCCTTAATAGTCATCTTCCATGAACACACAAATCTTTTGTGATGCCTCCCTCCGGCTTCAATGCATCTCCACTAGGGGGCGCTCTACACCAAGGCCTAGAAAAGGGACAATTCCACGCAACCTGCAATAAAATGTTGCAGGGGGAAGTTCCCTCCGTTGTAGCAAATTCCATCCCGTTTCCCCGCTCTATGGTTTTTCTATACCTCACCCCAAATAGTTAGTATTCTGCCATTATACAGCATACTCAGTCATCATTGGCTGTTGGAAAGGGAGAAGTCAGAGGTTCCCACACACATCCTGTTCCTCCACTAAAAACACTTTTTTGCACTGTAAATCTTGGAGGGGTTCCCATTCCCACCCCATTAAGCCCACCAAATATTACTGTTGTGTGTGGATGGTGGTATTTTAGCTACACAAGGATTAACACTCTGATAATTCAGTTTTATATTAGTATATAGCAGCCTTTCTCCAACCTGGTCCCCTGAGCTGTGTTATACTACAGTCCCCACCAACCCCAGCCAGCACAACCAGCTGTGCTGGCTGAGGTTGATGGGAACTGTAGTCCAACACATCTTCAGGGGACCAGGTTGGCAAAAGCTTCTGATTACAATGATGCTTTGGATAAACTTTGGAGGACAGTACCTTTGAGGTCTGGTGTCATATGGATCTCCTCTTGCACCCTTGGAGTTTCATCGCTTGCGTGTTACCCTGTGGGTCCAGGTGGAATGCCAGTCCACTGCAGAAAGGACTGAGCTATTTCCACAGCCTGTAGTTATTTCGATGTTCCAGATACTGGTGGACGTTTCAACAGGATAAACGTAGCTCTCCCTTTGACAGATGGCCATCCAGCCTCTCTTTAAAAACCTCCAAAGAAGGAGACTCTGACGGGAGGTTGATTTACAGCACCAGCACAAAATCTTCTCTGGAACCGCTGCTCTCTGAACAAAAAGTGTCCCAGAGGCAAGTATAACGTAGAGTTTCCAAACAGCAAAAAGCAGAGTACAACTGCAGCATCAGCTCTGACCCCTCTACCCACTGGTTAGTAAACTCACGGACACAGAGTTTGTCATCCAAAATACCTGGAGGCTTTAATCTTCAAAGTTGCAGTATGTACATCTGTACACGCGATGCACAGATCCACAGGCAGAGGTTCAGCATCAGAGATTCAGGATCAGAGTGACGGGATGCAGAGTGTCAGAGAGAGAGTAAGCATTCCATCTCCTCGTTTATACACACCTGCTTCCATGTCATGCCTTTGGCTGATGCAACCCCTTGTCATGATTTCACTATCATGACTCAGCCCTTTACTCCATGGTCCCTTAGGGAATGAGTAATACTTTGCCCGGTCATTCGCCAGGACATGCTCATCAAATGTATTTTCAACTGGGGCAAATGTCACCACATTTTTAATCCACAGACTCCACCATACTTCCAAGCAGCAACGTATTCCACTGTTGAACTGCTTTGACCGTCAGGAAGCTCTTCCTAAAGTGCAGATGAAACCTCATTTCCTGTGGTTTTAATCCATTGCGCCGAGTCCTAGTCTCTGGAGCAGCAGAAAACAGGCTTGCTCCATCCTCCAAATGACATACCTTCAAATATTTCAACATGGCTATCATGTCACCTCTCAACATGAGCCATTTCTGCACTGGGCTGTTATAGCGCGATGATTCCACTTTCAACATCCTCTGGAATCCTGGGGTTTGCAGTTTTGGGAGGGGCCAGTCGGCCCCTCCCGAAACTGCAAACCCCAGGATTCCAAAGGATGTTGAAAGTGGAATCATCGCGCTATAACAGGCTAGTGCGGAAATGGCCATTCTCTTGTCCAGGTTAAACATCCCTCTGCCACTACTCAAAGGGCTTATTTCCATATAAATGGCCTTTGGCCATTTTGATCGCCCTCCTCTGGACACATTCCAGCTTGGGGTTGGACCGGATGACCCTCATTGTCTCTTCCAATTCTATGATTGTATGATCCCTCATTCTCACATGAGGCGTTGTGTAGCAAAGCTTGCAGCTTTTGTCATGGCTCCAGAACACCGGCCAAAATGCTCCCTTCTGCAGAAGGTATGAAGAGTGAGAAGCCCTCTGGAGTCTTCAGCCCAAGTCATACCCGTCTAGTCGGAGGCTAGAGCAATCTTTGACTGGAATCCTATTGGTGTTTTACATGGAAGCAATTGCACATTTTTTGTCCATTGCAGAATCTCCATATTTGTTTACAGGTTGGTGGCATTGTGCATGCACTGATGTCCACACTTATTGTGCACGGTTACACATAGATGCACATGTGCATTACACATTGATGCACGCTGTATAGCTCCTTTGGTTCTTCAATATTGCAATTCACTCACAAGGCTGTCTAATTCCATGAGCATAAATGTGTACTCCATCTCATTAATCCCAGCCCCAATCTCCAACTGGAACAAACCAGCCGAATCAATGGACTTGTCTATGTATTGATTTTCCATTCAACAGTGGTTTCATTGGGCATGTCAGTAGGATGGACTAGTAATAGGTCACCCTAATGTTCAGGTTCTAGTTTTGCTTCGCCTAGGCTTGTCACGTTTACAAGCACTGAAGGAAAGAAATCCAGGCTTCTCTCAACTCTAAATTTTCCCACAGGAACTTTGCATAACAGCTTCCGTGGATTTTTTTTAATAAAAAGTTTCCTTGGGATATTTTTAATTTACAAACAATTAAAAAGCCACAACAGGGGAATTGCAAAAGGCTTCAGCTAGAATAACTATTGAGCTGTTCCTTGAAAGCTGTTTTTATGTGATGTTTCAATGGATAGAAGATTCTTCCAAAGTCAAGATGTCTTCAAGTCACGCAACCTGCCAGCAAAGTGAGGTTTGCATTTCCGGGGAAATGACTCATACCGCTCCTTCTCGGAGCTTGCAAAGTTACTTTGAAAAGCATTGTAATTATTAAAAAGTTACAACTACAGCAGCAGTCTCCTGTGCACATAACTACCTTCATTGTTGCAATTATCTAATTTTTAACGTAACCATAATTTCTGCTTACTCAGAACTAAATAGATACTTTCAGTCATGAGAACTGGGGTTAGATAAGTGAATTTTTTTTAAGATGACATTTCCCAGAATAATTCAGCCAGCCTGGCCTGTGACATGGTCATTATAAATCTGTGTCACATTTTGCAGGGGTTTTTTTTGCTACAACTACTTGTGGCAATTTTACTCCAAGTCCCATTCCCGACTTTTAAAACTGCAGTGTCCGAATGCCACAAGCCACTGGCCTATGGTACCAAACACATTTAACTAGTAATGGTAGTACTGAATCGTTGTCTGGATGCACCCAAGGGCTGGATACAGGTGAATGGACTGAGGCTTAATCCAGATAAGGAGGAAGCACTGCTGGTCAGTTGGAAAATCAACCTGGGTTTGGGATGGGATTCTGGATGGGGTTGCTCTCCTTCTGAAAGATCAGGTTCGTAGCTTGGGAGTGGTCTTGAACCCAATGCTGCTCCTGGAAAGCCAGTATGCTGGAGTGGCCAAGAGTGCCTTTGCCCAGCTTTGGCTGATGTGCCAGCTGCACCCTTTCTGGAGGAAGGCACAGCTGGCCATAGTGGTTCCTGCCTTACCTACCTCCCAATTTGACTACTGCAATGTGCTCTATGTTGGGGCTGCCCTTGAAAAATGTTCAAATGCAGCAGCCAGACTGGTGTCAGGTATGCATTGTAGACTATATAACACCAGTCTTGCAAGAACATTGGCTTCCAATTTGCTTCAGTTCAAGGTGCTGATGTTCACTTGCAAAGTCCTGAATGACTTGGCGCCAGGACATCTGAAAGATCACCTCCTTCCATATGAGCCTGCCAGGAATCCGAACTCTTGAGGATCAGAGAATCCTAGAATTCTAGACCCAGCTTTTACTTGTTCATCACCTTGGGAGCCCTTGGTTGGGGGGAAGACAGTCAGGAGTCCACTCTGAGTTTCAGCCTGAACTTCCAAGGTTCTGAACCCTTTAAATGAGTTATCCAAGGCGCTGAATCCAAAACAGATCCCCAGATCTGTACTATTTTAAACTGAACTGTTTTAGTTGCTGTTAATCTTTTTCCTTGCCTTTTATCTTTTTAAGTATAGTATGGACAGTTTTTGGTGAGGTTTTAAATATAATAAGTATAGATTTCGGTATGGTTAAATCATTTTAATGCTGTGAATAGTTTGATCTGGTTCTAATGTTCACTTTTTGTATGTTTTTGGTTGTGTCATTCTTTCTCCCTTGAGTCCCAGTTCATAGAATCAAAGAATCATGGAATCATAGAGTTGGAAGAGACCCCAGGGGACATCCAGTCCAACCCCCTGCTATGCAGGAACACCCATCAAAGCATTCCCAACAGACGGCCATCCAGCCTCTCTTAAAAACCTCCAACAAAGGAGACTGGAGAAAGGTGGGAAACAACAAGAAGACAGATTTTAAAAAACTGAAGTGGATTTGCTGCCCCACTGACATGGGAGCTCCAATTACTACTGTTTCCTCTGGTGTAAGGAGCAACACAAGAAAAGCAAGTGTTACCCTGTTTTCTGGGGGTCCCGGGAGGGACATCAATTTGCTATCAAAATTACACAAGTTGGGGAAATTAGTTCAGAGCACAAGTTGGCAAAACAAGAGGCCGGGTAACTTAGCAGGATCTTGCAACCCAGTGTCTATGGGGTCAGGCCGAGTCGAGAAGCAAACCGTTTGGAAAATAATGAATAGTCTTTATTAAATACAGGCACACAATGTATGCAACACAAACACACAGATAACCAAGGAAAATAAAGGTGTGAGTAAGATAGCGGGATTTTCAGAGGGAGAGTTGGTTCGGGTGATATGAAACCTGTCCTGAAGTCCGGGAGAAAATGGAGAGCGAAGCTGGGGTCCGATGTATCTCAGCACGTGGAGCTGAGGGGAAGCTTGCCACGCGAAGCGGCAGCAAGGCGGCCTGGAACTCGGGAGCGATCCAAGGGAGTGCTCAAAGTCAGGGGTTTTTATAAGGAGAATTGTGACTGCAGGTCGGACTTAGGGGAAAACAATAGATTTGGAGTTGGAGACAAAGCTTCCGAAAGGTCAGAATTTGAATGATTGCATTAGAGCCAAATTTATCAATAGAGTAGCTGGTATGCAAACGCGGAATACTTGAGCGTTGTATAGCTCGATCATCAAGCTGCCAGCGCGGGGCAGAGGACCTTTTGAGAGTTGCTTGCATACCTGATGGAGGTACTTGCCTGGAGGTCTCCTAAAGCGGCGAGTCGGCTGTTTTCTGGCCTGCCTGTATTGTCTAGCAATATTACGGCGATTATCGGCCGAGCCTGTACGCGTGCTTGTCTGGGGACCTCGCAAGCACGTGGAAGGGATATGTGAAGCCGAATTTGAGATATCAAAGGATATCTTTTATATCCCCAAAGCTCGGGCTAGCCAGGGCAGTAACACAAGGTTCCTATAGTAAGGGTGGTGGTGGGAAACATAGAGCACAGGCTGAGCTTGGAAACATTCCTTTTTTGGACCATACTGCCCAGAATCCCTGCATGCCCAGAATTCCCAGCCAGCCCAGACTCTCTGGGTATTCTGAGTATTGTAGTCCACAAAAGGATCATTTCCAAGCTCTGTGTATGGGAATATTATACATGCTCAGTAGAGTTTAGAGTCCAGTTTAGGTCCAGGCTATTTGAAAGACCATATCTCCCTGTATGAGGCTACCTGGCCCCTTTTAAAATCTTTTTGTATGTTTTTAGTATATAGCCAGTGTGGTTTGAGTGCTGAGTTTTGATCTTTGAGGGTGGAGCAAGCTTGTTTTCTGCAGCTCCAGAGACTAGGACATGGAGTAATGGATTCAAACTATAGGAAAAGAGATTTCACCTAAATACCAGGAAGAACTTTTCGCCAGTAAGAGGCGTTTGACAGTGGAGTACGCTGCCTGGGGGTGTGGTGGAGTCACCTTCTTTGGAGGTTTTTAAACAGAGGCTGGATGGCCAATTGCTGGAGGTGCTTTGAGTGTATGTTCCTGTGTGAAAGGGGGTTGGACTTGATGGGCATTGTGGTCTCTTCCAACTCTATGATTCTGTGACCCTGGAGACCAGAGTTCAATTTCCCACTCGACCATGGGTGTCACACTCTCTCAGCCTCAGGAAACCAATGATAGGTTTGCCTTAGGGTTGCCGTAACTCCCAAATGATTTGAAGGCACACAACAACAACAACAAATGTTTTTATTATGGTTAATACTTTAACTTGGTTCTAATATTGACTTCTTGTATGTTTCAAATTGTAATCTCTTCAATAGGCCAGCTGCCTTCTTTGGAAAAAGGCAAGATATAAATAAAATCAGCCACTACATCAACAACAACAGTCTCCGAGAACCTGTCCAAAGCTTTGCGCAACCTGTCCGCTGGGTGCAGAACTTAATCCTAATTTTTAATCCTTCTCTCCCCCGCCCCCTGCCTGACTCTCTAAGTGCAAACATAGACGCTGAACTCATCCGCAAAGTGTTTCCATTGCAACACCGCTCTGGTTATGAATGGGGTCATTTGCCACCTCCGGCTAATCCTTCCACTCTGTGACAAAGGCAAAAGAGCCTATGACTCATGCCTTCGCTGTGAGGTTCAAAGAGGAAATGTGATTCACTGAGAAGAAGGAAGAAGAGAAGCACAGGGCAAAAGGAAGCAAGGAACAAACATAGGAACTGGGAGTTAATTTCTCCAGAACTCTGGTTAGGCGGTGATTCCAAAATGCAATCCAAATCTTACGGCCAGGGAACTCTACTCTCCAAAGAGCTAGAAGAAGTGACACCAGACCAGAGCTGAATGGCAGGAGGAGAATCTAGAATCATCGAGTCCTAGAGTTGGAAGAGATCCCAGGGGCCATCCAGTCCAACCCCCTTTTGCCATGCAGGAAGACACAATCCAAGCATTCCTGACAGATGGCCATCCAGCTTCTGCTTACAAACCTCCAAAAACAGAGACTCCGTGCCGCCAGGCAGCAGCATAAGCCACTGTCGAACCGCTCTTACCCTCCAGAAGTTCTTCCTAAGGTTTCGGTGGAATTTCTTTTCCTGGAGAGATTCAACCTAAATATTAGGAAGAATTTCCTGATGGTCGGAGCAGTTCAACACTGATCTTCACTGTTTGTTTTTTAAAACAACAAAACAGACTTTGGCCATTTCCGGACTACACTCTTACAGCGCGATGATTCCACTTTCAACATCCTCTGGAATCCTGGGGTTTGCAGTTTCGGGAGGGGCCACCTGGCCCCTCCCGAAACTGCAAACCCCAGGATTCCAGAGGATGTTGAAAGTGGAATAATCACGCTGTAAGAGCGTAGTCTGGAAATGGCCTTTGTTCCCCTAGCTACTTCCATTTTTTTGTGTCCCCCTTCCTTTGTTGGGGGGTGTGTGATTTTTGTCGAACTACGTAGCCCTTGAAGCAGAAAAGCGGCCCCTTAGACCCACCATAGCTGCTCACCTCTGGACGGAGGGTTTATGAAAAACTCAGTGTGGCAGAAATCTTTACTCAGCCGTTCAGGTTTTTATTGGCTTCCTCTCTTATGCCCCAGACAGTAGAAATTGGTAGATGAGGTATCAACCTGTCCTTTCACTGCTGACTTCTGCAGAAACCGACTTCTTCTTGCATGGGAGATATAACAGCCAGGCTTGCTCTTCCCTTTCCTGGTGCCAAGTAAGGGAAATGTTGTTGCATTCTGTTCCGATTTGGAGAGAGAACGGTGCTCCTGTTGTGGTTTAGCGCCAACTTTGAGAGACAGGAATCTGTTCCTGAATCCCAGCTTCTCAGTCGTGCTTCTTTCTTTCCTACCAACAGCAATTCTCTCCTACTGATTCTGTCTCTGCCAGACAGCATGCTGAGGTATGCTGCCCCAGCAGCTGGAGGTTCCATTTAGCCAGAGTTTGGAAACATTACATTAAAAAAAAAAGTCTGGAAGGCTTCCGACTTGTATGGCCAGTGGCTATGCTGCCTAATGTGTTCTGGGAGCTGTAGTCCAAAAAATAACTTTTGCAAGATGTCTGCAGTCAGCCCTCCACATTTGCAGGTTCCACTTTTGCCGATTTGATTATTCACAGATTATTTGCTGTCCCCTCTGCTGCCTCCCTAGGCCATGCTTAATAGGGACCGCAAGCCTTGTGAGACTGAGAAACTGTGAACGAGGTTTGTAAGTCCCTCTTAAAATTGGTATGGGGCAGCAGTGGGGGTGGCAGTCAGCCCCACCAGCCACCCTGATGCCTCTAAGGAATCTGCGGTGGGTTGCATAGAATGATCATACTTTCTTTGTGTGTTAAATATGGTTTGGGAAGGCCTAGAGTTATTCGCGTTTTTTTCACTTTCACAGGGGTCCTGTGTCCCTAACCCTAGCGAATGTGGAGGGAGGACTGTGACCATTTCTGTGCTAGCCTGTTATAGTGCTATTATTCCACTTTCAACGTCCTATGGAATCCTGGGTTTTGCAGCCTTTGAGGCCCCTCCCTGAACTGCAAAACCCAGGATTCCATAGGATGTTGAAAGTGGAATAATAGCACTATAACAGGCTAGTGCGGAAATGACCTGTCATTCCATTCTCATAATTAATTGCTGCGGATAGCCACTCTCCACCAAAGTTGGATCATAAAGGCAAAGTTCTCCTGACCAAATGCCTTCAAATAGACGCCAATGGACGGTGACCCTATCCTAAGGATTTCTCAGACAGAGAGGCTTTTGCCCTTCTCTTCCCTTGAAGCTGAGAGAGAATGTGGCTTGCCCAGAGTCATGCTGCCAGCGCCCATGACTGAACTGGGAATTGAACCCTGGTTTCCTCAAGTCTTAGTTCAACATTCAGACCGCCACACTGCACTGGTTTATTTGGGGGAGGGGGAGTTTGCCCTTGCCTTCCTCTGAGGCTGAGAGAGTATGACTTGCCCAAGGTCATCCACTGGGTTTCCATGGCAGAACAAGGAGCTGAACCCTGATCTCGCAAAATTCCAGTCCAAAACGAAAAAATGCTACATCATGTTATCTCTCTGTGACTAGAACTAGGCATCTGCAATGTCTCCCAAAGGTCATCTAGCCCAACCCCTGGGCAGCAGGAATCCACAGTGAAGGACGGTGGGGTTTGACCTGTAAATCCCTATATGGCTTGGGCCCATATTATTTGAAGGACTGTATCTCCCTTCATGAGCCCAGTAGAGCTCCAAGAGCTCCTTCCCTCTGGCCCACCACCGTCTCAGGCATGTTTGGTGGAAATAAGGAAGACAAGGCCCTCTCGGTGGCTGCTTCCAGGCTTTGGAACTCCCTCTCTGAAGAGGCCAGGACGGTCCTGTCCTTGCTGTCCTTCCATTGGCAGGTTAAAACATTTTTATGCCCTCAGGCATTTACCAACTGACTAGGGTTGGGCTTTTAATGCTGTGTGGTTCTGTTCTTATGGGTTGTACAGTCTTTTCATGCATTGTAATGTTTTTATTGTAATGTTTTTAAATTGCAATTGTATTTTTTTTAATCTTATATTTATACCGTGGACCATCGGTATCCACTAGGGTTTGGTTCGAGGGCTCCCCATGCATACCAAAATCCGTGGATGCTCAGGTCCCGTTATATCCAGTGGCACAGAAAAATGACATCCCTTATATAAAATAGCAAAATGTAGATTTGCTTTTTGGATTTTTTTTTTTAAATATTATCAAGCCACGGATGGTTGAATCCGTGGATACGAAGGGCTGACTGTACATTTCATGAATGTTTTGTATTGTTTTCAATTTGTAGTGTTTTAAATATATTGTTCGCTGCCTTGAATTCCATTATCAGGAGAAAGGCAGGATATAAAGGAAATAAGTAGATATGTACATACATACATACTCCCTGACAGGTGGTCATTTAACATCTGCTTCAAAGCCTCCCACCAAAGAGAGTCTCCCACTTTCTACTGTTGAACAGCTCTTACTGCCAGAGAGTTTTCTTCCTAAGATTTAGACAGAAATAGCTTTTCACTGCTTTCCAGAAGGGAGAGTTTTGCAGAAGGACAGCTTCTCCCTCCTTCTGTGGAACCGTCTAAGGTTACAGCAGCTTCCTCCTTTCCGAGCCGTCTCTGGCACGACCTCCTCATCCGATTCCCAGGAGTTCTCCCGGTGGAAAGCTCAGAATTTGGACAGAATGAGTGACTTCCCCCTTGAAGCGGAAAGGAGTTGGGGACTGCCTCCAAGTATTGCTAAAAAGGCCGTGCCCTGGCCTCAGAGGCCGGCCCCAAATGTGTGGGAAAGCAAGGAGGCCCAGCAGAGGAAGGGTCAGGGAAACGGATGTTTTCTTGGACAGCAGGAAGTTTTGGGGGTAGTTGGCATTCCAGAGAGACCTTGAGTTTCCCAAGGGAAGATGTCCTGCTATTTCCCCAGACAGAAGAGTTGGAAACGGTCTTTTTGTGTGTGTGGACTACTACTCCCAGAATCCACGGGGAAAGTCACCTTTCCCAGCTCTGTATGCACTCTCATTCTTGCAAATTACTAAATCAAGTGAAGTCTCAAGGTGCCCAAATGATGGTTCTTTTATGAGCCAAAAAGCTCAACGCATTTTGGTCTGTACAGTTTTGGCGTCACCTCTGCATACACAACTGCGAGGTTGCACAAAGTGTTGCTTCCCAATATAGTCAGTGGATGCAATGGGCGTGCGCCCATGCTGCTACGGGTATGTACATGTTGTGTGCATGGACTGCAATGGGATGAGAGGCTTGCATTTTTTGTTTTATGTAGGGGTTCCTGGGATGGAACAGCTTTCCTCAGACGCTATGGAGAAATCATAAAAAGGCACTATGAAAATACATGACATCAACTTAATCAAAATCATAAGTAGATTGCTAGATTGTCTATGGTTTTTATATGCCCATTCAGAATCAAAGTTCAGAAATTTCTGGACCACTTACCGAACAGCCAAGAACTGAGAAAACAGGCCCAAATGTGCCTGGCTCTCTGACTGATAAAACAGCCATCTATTCAGCATCTTGAGATGAGTCTCCAGGTTCTTGTATGCATTTGGGTGCTCCTCAGTTTTTTGCTTCTTTTAAATCCATACCCTCAAACTGTTCTGATTTTGCTGGGGCAGTCCTGATTAGACCTCCGCTATCCCAATTTTTCAGCTACTTACAATGTCCCAGCGCCCAAGTTCACCCAGTGGGTTTCCATGACTGAGTGGGGATTCAAACCCAGAACCTCCAGAATCCTAGTCCGACATATAAAAGTGCCACACCACGCTGGCTCTAGCGGCTGTTTAAAAGGCACAGAAGCAGGGTGCTTTGACCCTCTTGGCAATTCCAAACGGTTATTTCTGGAGCAAGAATCAGGGAACAGGAGCAGCAGCTGTCTCCCTCCCTACTCCTGCTGCCCGAGGCTGGCCAGACGTTCTGGAGGAAAGAAGCCCTCTCCTCCACAGGCCAGTTCCCACTCTGTGGCCTATGGCATCCTCGTTCCTGGGAATGTTTTTCTGACAGCACGCTCAGCTCCTTGCGCAACCACTCCTGATGCAACTTGCATACCTCTGGCACAGGCCGGAGTTGTCACTGTTCCAAGAAAAGGAGGGGTGAGAGATCAATGCCCGGACTTTAAAAGGACAGCAGCAGAGGAGTGGGGTAGGGGCCGGCTGCAGGAGACGGCTGGCTCTGAACCTTGATGGCTTCTCTACATAACAAGGCTGCCAGCCAAAAGAAGCAAAGCTAGCCTAAAAGGGGACGCTGCCCTAGCGTGGTAAGGTGGGTAAAGGCAGTGTGTGGTCCTGGGGCCGCTTGTGGACCCCCAGGACTGGCTTGGCGGCCCATCACTGAGACTCCCCCAGATGTCAGGGTGAATTGCTTCTCCTGGATGCCTCCAGGAGCGGTGAGCTTTTCAACAGGCTTGCTGCTCTGTTTAACATCAAAAGTACCCGTTTGGCAAAACCAGAAGTGTGTTTCTGGCTACTGCTGCTTTGGTTTTCTTCATTTTCTGGTTGTCTGTGTGGCTTCCAGAAGCTCCGCTGGCTGCCGGACGTGCTACAGATGCAGTAAGGGAGCTTCAGATGAGCCCCAAGCAGCCTGCCTGCCTAACAGCAACCATTTCAGGTAGATCTGAAAGGGATTTCATAACAAGGGGAGTGGTTAAATGTCTAAAACCTCTGCTCTAGCTGCTGTGTTTCAGTACTTCTCCTATGATATATTGGAAAGAAGGCTGGCCATTTCTGCACTAGACTGTTATAGCGCTATTATTCCACTTTCAACATCCTATGGAATCCTGGGGTTTGCAGTTTAGGGAGGGGCCTCAAGGCCCCTCCCTAAACTGCAAACCCCAGGATTCCATAGGATGTTGAAAGTGGAATAATAGCGCTATAACAATATAGTGCGGAAATATGTGTTGCCTAGGTGGTGTTCTCGATCCTGGCTGCAGCCCTTATGCAGACTTTCTTGCAAGTAGACTCCACTGAACACAGTGCGATTTCTAAGTAAACAGATGCTGCCATGGGCTGTCAGGCTCCGCTTCTGGTTATGAAAATCATTCATCCAAGAGGTCCATTGTACCTGAGTGTATTGTTGGCACGGCTAAACTCCCAGAGTCCCTCCAGCTGGGAGATTTTGGGAGTTGTAGTCAAAAAAGGAGAGCCACCATGGTGTAGTGCTTTTGAGTGTTGGCGACCAGAGTTCAATTCCCTGCCTGGACCTGGACTCATCACACACTCTCACCCCCACCAAAAAAACACCATAGATTCACTTTAGGGTCACCATAAGTCAGAAACAACTGGAAGGCACACAACAAGTCCAAAAAAGCGGAATTGTTGAGGTCTGATCTATCATTTAACTCCATGTGATTCAGGTCTCTCCAAAGGTGACCCCTTCAGCCTGCTGTCAGGGTTGTCTCTGGAGCCTGGAATATTTGAAATCATAATAAAAGACAGATTGCTCTTCTGAGCATGTCTGGAGGGTTTTTTTTTGCATACTTCTGCAAAATTGCAGACAATCCTGCTTCTGAGGTTTTGTGATTTGCTGGCTGGATGAATCTCAGTTCTACGCTCTCTCTCTCTCTCTCTCTCTCTTTCTGAAATCCCGAAATCTCCCCTGGGCTCCACTTTCTGGCACCCACCCTCCTCTCCAGCAGTGATGCCTACAGCTCCCTTTCTTGCTTCCAGCAACAAGGCAGGGCAGCATGTGCTGGCCCTGAGCCTTATCGGTTGCTGTCCCCACCCTTCCCTTTCCTTCCATGAGTTGTTGGCCAGGATGTCCAAACAGAAGCCAGAGACAGAGAGGCAGGAAGAAGCCTGTCCATCCTCAGGCCTCTCCAAGAGATTAACGTCCCCTGAGAAAGGCCAACGCACATCCAGGGAGGAGTATGATCTCTGTCTCTCTACGCAATCTACTTGCTTCCTTCTGAGCAGTCTTTGCTGGAGGAAGAGCTTCAGGGAGCCCAGAACTGGCAGGGGAGAAGGTCCGGTGTTGATAGGCAGCTTGTTGTTCATTTTGCCGACCTGCACGTCCTTGCAAATGGACTTTCCCCATCCCGTTATCATTCAACTATCCTTCAGTACTAAGACTCTTACAAGTACATGCACACTTAGGAGCGCACTCCAGGTGTTCAGGCCTTTGAGGCCCCTTCCTAAACTGCAAGCCCCAGGATCCCATAGGAGGTTGAAAGTGGAATAATAGCACTATAACAGGCTAGTGCGGAAATGGCCCTTGTCTTTGCAGGTGGAAACTTCTGTGTTCTGGCAGAATTTTGAAAAGTGGCTGAGGGGGCTTTGGATATTGTGCTGTTCTATTGTTTTTACTCTTGTTTCTTCAAGTATGTATTTTAACTGGGCTTACTTACTTCCGCAGATAGGTTAATTAGAGTGTTAACTATGGTTTGTCTGCATGTTTTTATATTGGTGTTTTATCTGTACTTGTTTGAAATGCTGACAGTTGCTTTGAGTCCCACATCTGTGGAAAAGAGAAGAGACCTAATTACCTTAAAGGCACCAGACCCTGTCTGATCTGGGAAGCTAAGCAGGGTCAGCCCTGGTTAGTACTTGGATGGGAGACCACCACAAATACCAGGGCCTGTGGGCTATATTTCAGAGGGAGGAACTGGCCAAACCACCTCTGAGTATACTTTGCCTAAGAGAACCCTAGGAAATTAATGGGGTCGTCATAAGCTGACGGGCAACTTGAAGGCACACATGCACACACGCATACACATACACATGCAAGGTGTAAATACCCTAAAGGCACCAGATCCCCTCTGTTCTTGGATGCTAAGCAGGGCCAGCTCTGGTTAGTACTTGGATGGGAAACCATTAATAAATACCAGCTGTTGTAGGCTATATTTCAGTGGAAGGAGCTGGCAAAACCACGGCCATTTCCGCACTACACTGTTATAGTGCTATTATTCCACTTTCAACCTCCTCTTAAATTTGAGGCTTTGTAGTTTCCTGAGACCAAAGAGCTCTCTGAATGAGAATTCTAAATGCCCCTCCCTACACTGCAAATCCCAAGATTCCAGAGGATGTTCAAAGTGGAATAATAGCACTATAACTGTGTACTATGGAAATGGCCCACCTCTGAGTATTCTCCTTACCTAGGAAAACAGGAGGAAATTCATGGGATCACTATAAGTCAACAGGTGACTTGAACGCACATGTACAAAGACACACACTTGAAGATGATGATGTCAAACTCCTGTCCCAACCAGAGTAGACCCATTGAATCAACTGTGGAACAGTGAGTCAACACTTGAGTAAATCCAGTGGATTCAGTGGATTTACTTTCATTGGGACTAATAGGACTATAGTAACAAGAGCAGAGCAGAAAGCAGACAGATCCAACAGAACCAGTTCTCCATTGCATTGAACAAGAACTGTGCAAGAAGAGTGCAGTGTGTACCCTACGGTCTTTTTCAGCAAATGGTGTGTCACATGTAATGTCAACGGACCCAGGATTGTCCCTGTTGGACTTTCTGCCTCTGGCATCTACATGTCAGCTTGTTAACCTGCAGTAACCTGGCAAAGTGCATGACATGACTCCCCGAATGCTCTGCTTTTTCAGTATGTATCTCCCACGCTGAGGACTACTATTTGTTTTTCGATCTGTGGCAGCCCTGCAGTTCATGAACTTTGACCATTAGTAGGAGAGGCCATATCAAGGCACAGGAAAAGATTAAGTAGTTTTCATGATCCTTCCTGAGTCATTAAGCTTCTCAGGATAGAGATACTTGATAACTTGGCAACATTACGATATGGGAGCTCGAACGGTATCTGTGGTCAACCGGATTTTTCCATCCGCGTTTCTGGGAATGAGAACCCTTCGGTTATATAAGGGATGCTTTGCAATCAGCAAAAAAAGAGAGGAATCAGGCAATTAGCAATTTGTACTTAGAAGTTCCAGCAGTGAGGAAACTATGAGTTTTGCATTAGTCCAAAGCAAAGCGTGGAAGAATTCTGTTATGAGAAAGATTGCTTTTAATGCTGAAACACTTGTGAATATTCCTTGCCTAAGAAAACCCTCTGAAATTCATGGGTTCACCGTAGGTCAATCGGATAACTTGAAGAGACAGATACACACAATAATAAAACTGCTTCTACTGTTATTAATAGTTTAATCTCATTTTAGGATTGCTTTTTTAGTGTGTTTTAACTATGTTGTACTGGGCTTTCATTTGCAGCTGCCTTGTACAAAAAGTGGGATGTAAATAAAGATAAAGAAGAGAAATGTCATGATAAAATGGCTGAAAGGATAAATTAGAATCTATGCAAAAATTATGATTTGCCATCTGCAAAGAACTGGTGGGAACATAAGCTTGAAAAAGTTGTTAAATACGTTGGCACTAAATTCCTAGGAGGCTTTAAGATTCAAGCTGACAAACCATTAGATCATAATATGCCAGCACCAACGGCTGTGAAAATGAAAGTTTAGCTAATAAATATGGCAATCCCAGGGGGCAGGAAAAGTGAAAACAAAGAGAGGAGAGATTATGAAATATTGGCCATTTCCACACTAGACTGTTATAGTGCTATTATTCCACTTTCAACATCCTATGGAATCCTGGGGCCTGCAGTTTAGGGAGGGGCCTCAAAGGCCATCCACAAAGGCCATCCTCAAAGGCGCCTCCCTAAACTGCAAACCCCAGGATACCATAGGATGTTGAAAGTGGAATAATAGCACTATAATAGTCTAGTGCGGAAGAGACCTACAAAGTGTGATTCAGCGACTCTGTGAATCAAAAACCATTGTGGTTCAAGTGCTGAGAGGTGCTCTGGGAGCCATTCCAATCAGACTGACAAAACATCTGAAGGGAATCCCCTGAGACCGGATCACTAGAGCACAGTTATGAAAAGTGACCGTGCTCGGTATGTGACACGTTTTGCAATGAAATCACACAGAGTCCTAGACCCTTGGACAGAATCCAGATAATTGATGCCCCAAAACCCACAGTCTGTAAACAACTGGTAGATCATGAAACCAGTGCTGGTGCTGGTGCTGATGTTAGTGATGTTGGTGATGATCATAGACCCCAAGGGCCATCCAATCCCATTCTGCCATGCAGGAAGACACAATCAAAGCACTCCTTTTGACGGATGGCCATCCAGCCTCTGTTGAAAAACCTCCAAAGAAGAAAACTCCACCACACTTCCAGGCAGTAGCATATTGTACTACTGGACAGCTCTTACTATCAGGAAGTTCCTTCTAAGATTTAGGTGAAATCTCCTTTCCTGAAGTTTGAAGCCATTGCTCCATGTCCTAGTCTCTGGAGCAGCAGAAAACAAGCTTGCTCCATCCTCCATAGGACATCCCTTCAAATATTTAAACATTGCTGTCATGTCTCCTCTTAATCTTCTCTTCTCCAGGCTAAACCTACCCAGCTCCCCAAGCCTCTCCTCACTGGGCTTCACAGTTTCCAGGCCTTCAGCAATTTTGGTCGCCCTCCTCTGGCCTCGTTCCAGCTTCTCAATATCCTTCCTGAACTGTGGTGACCAGAACTGGACACAGTTTTTCAGGTGGGATCTGACCAAAGCAGAATAGACCAGTACTATTGTTACCCTAAAATATGGGTGACTCAGGGGTCCACCCGCGATGCCAGTACCTCTGTGTGACAATGGGGAATTAATTAGCTCAAAGTAGGAGGCCTGTGAAGAGGGTGACTTAATGAGATCTTTCCAGCAATGTTTATGGGATCTTACAGGAAAGAACCAGCCAGAGATTCCAAAATAAGCTAAAATGTGTTTTATTGAAAGTTTCACACATGAATGTAAAAGACCCAAGCACTCACACTATAGCTTATAAAGGGAAGAAAGTTGTGGATAGAGGAATTTTAGGGTTCAGGTGATATTTACTGATCCAGAGGGCAGTGGAGACAGCAGCAATGTGGCTTAGACGAATGCCTAAGGACAGTACTCATTCAGAAATCGGAGTGACAGCGTTGTGACTGGCAAGTGAAGTACCGTGTCTGCTCAAAAAGGAGGGCCTACATACCCAAAAACTACCCTGCCCGTATGGGTGTGAATGGCTGTCCTAGCCAAGCGGACACAGACAATGGATGGAGTTAAAGGTCTTAGTGTTTAAGTGACAAAGAGGTAATGGCTGTCATAATAGCTCTGTATTGTGGTGAGGTTTGGGGGACAATGCAGGGAAACATCCAGGTGTGGGGGCACAGGGCTGAAATAATCAGTGTTTTGATGGGAACTTCCCTCTGACCATTGTATGCTCAGAGATGTTCCAGCTTCAGCTTAAGCCTATTATCTCCAGAGTTGCTTCGTAATCTGCCTGACAATGACTTTGGCTACATCTAGAGGGAATGCTGGCTGACCTGCCTTGCAATCACATGTTTTCAGTCAGTAATTTTCCTCTGCCCAGCTTGACCTTCCAGTCATCCCAGGTCCCATTTTATCCATGCCAATTAATGTATTTCCCTATTAAATAATATTTTACCAATCACCATATTAATCTTGCGGGGTGTGGGAGGCCATAACGCTATTACTTCCCTTGACCTAGATACTAAACTATTAAGGAGGATGATGATGCAATGGTGGTTTGCTCTCTAATGAACAATGCTGAGTCTTGTTCTCTGGCATCACTACCAAAAGTGTGTGTTCTGTTGCTACTAGGGTGTCCCCTCCAAAAGTGAAGGAGCAAGTGGGCATGAAATACAATTTCTGGGGAACTTTACTTATAATCACAAGTTTCTAACCCTCGTGGAGAAAAAACTATGCTTTAAAGCAAGGGTGGGGGAATGTCTGGCCTTGGGTAGGTGGGAAGACATTATTTGCTCCTCCACCTCAGGTAGCAACACGTCTTTCCACAACCCTGCTTGCAGGGAGAGTTTCCTTCTGTTAACTTCTCATGTGTTTCTAAAAACAGGACATCTTTAGTTTCAATCTAATAAGTAAACTAAAAAGAAGGAAGGAGTCTGGAGGCATTTTTACTAAAGCTTATGCTGAAATAAATTGGTAGTCTCAAAGACGCCATAGGACTCTGCAGCCCTTTTGACACTGTGAAACAAACTAGCACAGATTTCTGTCTGAAAATTACCATATTGTGCAAGCTGTCCTTCGCAGGTAACCACCGAAATGGTCTACTAATCACACCTGTTGCTAAAAAGTCTTGCTGATCCTTTGGTGCTTCCAACATTTCTGTATGGCAGTTCCGAAGTCATCAATGGTGCAGGCAGGAGGGGAGATTTTGAAGGCGAACAGGTAGTTTCCCTGGTGGAGTTTGGTCCAAGTATCTCAAGCAAGAGATCTGCAACCTGTCAAGCCATCATGCAACTCCCTGCAAGAGCAAAAGTGCCTCAAACCTCCCACTGACTCAGCGGAAGGAAAGTAACTCGAAGCTTTGCCAGGTTTCAAGGGTGGAAGATAAGAAACAGGAAAGAGGTAAAAAAACAGGCAGCTTGGAACTCGGCTTTCTCCCCAGCGTCACTGGCAGCTAAAGTCACTTTGGGCGATCACTCTGCTCCTGGTTGTAGTCTGAACTTTAAAGGAAACCACCTAAGCAGATAGCCCCAGTTCCCCATATAGGTTCAGCTCCTTGGGTAGTTCAAGTTCAGATTAAAACCCAGAACAGTTGAACTGCCCTGCTCATCATCTGCCAAGGGCCATATATCAACCTGAGGTTTTCCAGATGTTCCAGCCAGCATGTCCAGCTATAATTCAACACATCTGGGGACTGCCAGGTGGAGGAATGCAGGAGTGGAATCCAAATATGAAAAAGTTTGTTTATTTAATCTCTATGCTGCCTTTCTCCCAGAGTGGGACCCAAGACAGGACCCAAAATCCCCTCATAAAAAAAATATAAAATCATTTAAAAGACATACAAAAGTTTAAAAAGATAAAAAAAACATACCAATAAAAGCCTCTCTGCTTCTAAATTAAATGTTTAAACAAAAAAAACAAAACAAAACACAGACAAACAAGCTAACTAAACCAAAGTTCCTTTTTTGGACTATGGCCTCTGTCAGTCAGGCTGGCTGGGATGATTCTGGAAGTTGTAGTCCAAAGAAGAAATTTTTCCAAACTCTGGAATTACATCACATGCGGAGTTACACATTAACTGTGATACGTCAACCTTATGTGGAATGGCAACAATGTGCAAGGGAGCCAAGGCGCCAACTGTGCAACTGAATGCACAACAGTGGGCCTCCACGTGCACAGGGGTATGCACAGCCATGCACAAGGGTATTGCCCCCGTAATTCTGTTTTGAGAACCTTGAATTGAATGCAGCCGCTCCACGTCAGACAAAAATGCCCAGCCCGTTTCGTAGGTGAACTTGTGCATGGCACATGGAGTCACATACGTGAGACACCAACAGGATTCGAGCTACTTGTACAAGTGAGGCCTGCAATCAACTGCTGCAGCATGGAGTGTTCCTGTTCAGGGCTCTAGAAACCTGAAGGATTCTGGCTCCTGCCTCTGAGAAAGAGCCAGACCTGAGCTCTGGAAAGCTGATGCTGGAATCAATGAAGGAGACTTATTTTTCTGTATGAGTCTCCTGGTGGCTTCCGATCTTCTGAGGAGGCCCTTCTCTCTTCCCACCTCCCTCCCATCTACATTTCGTGGGAACACAAGAGAGGGCCTTCGGGGTGGCTGCTCCCAGGCTTTGGAACTCCCTCCCCGGAGAACTGATTTTTAGGAGAAACAGGCCTTCCATAAGGTTGTCTATTTGTTGTTCTTGTTAAATGGCTTCTGTTTTTAACTGGTTTCAGTTTTAGGACAGTTTAATTGCTTTTGGCTCCTGTGAATTTCCAGCTACGTTTAACCGTTGTATGCTGCCTGGAGTGCAAAACTGGGGTTGGGATATTAAATAATAATAATAATACTGTCATCCCTCCACATTTCCTAGGTTTAGGGGCACAGGACCCCCATGAAAATGGAAAAACTGTGAATAATTCTAGACCCTCTCAAACCGTATTTAACACACAAAAAAGTATGATCACCGTATCTAACCCAGCATGGATTCCTTTGAGGCATCAGGGTTCCTTCACAGGGCAGAAGTGGGTGGCTAGTGGGGCTTCCTGCCGCCTCCACTCCTGCCCCACAACATTACATCACGTGCCGAACATGAGTCAGCAGTGTGACGCGGCAGCCAAGAAAGCCAATGCGATTCTTGGTTGCATCAATTGGAGCACGGTGTCTAGACCGAGGGAGGTAATGGGACCACTCTAGTCTGCAGTGGTTAGACTTCATCTGGAATCCTGTGTCCAGTTCTGGGCACCTCAGTTCAAGAAGGATGTCGACAAGCTGGAGCGTGTCCAGAGGAGGGCGACCAAAATGGCGAAGGGTCTGGAAGCCACGAAGCCCTCTGGGGAAGGGCTTAGGGAGTTGGATGTGTTTAGTCTGCAGAAGAGAAGGTTAAGAAGGGACATGAGAGCCATTTTTAAATATTTGAAGGGATGTCATGTCAAGCAGGGAGCAGGCTTGTTCTCTGCTGCTCCAGAGACCAGGACAAGGAGCAATGGATTCAAGCTGCAGGGAAGGAGATTCCACCTGAACCTCAGGAAGAGCTTCCTGACGGCCAGGGCTGTCCGGCAGTGGAATCTGCTGCCTCAGTGGAGTGTGGTGGAGTCTCCTCCTTCTTTGGAGGCTTTTAAGCATCTGTTGGGGATGCTTTGATGTGGGTTCCTGCCCGGCAGAAGGGGGTTGGACCGGATGGCCCCTGAGGGTCTCTCCCAATTCTATGATTCTGTGCTTCTATGATTTTTAAGAGGGACTTACAAGTCTCGTTCGCAGTTTCTCGGCGCCACGAGGCTTGCAGTCCCCAGGAGAAACGGCCCAGGGAGGCAGCGGAAGGGACAGCAAATAATCAACGAATAAGCAAACGCGCAAATGCGGGGGGCTGACTGTAAGTCCCCTCATCCCCATGATCTTCCAGCTGACACGAGGCTCCTCTTCCCCTCCCTTTTTCTCTGGCTCTGTGGCTGTCCAGCACAGAGAACAAACGTCGGGGCCGAGCAAGAAACGGAGGGGGTTGGGCAGCCCCCGCGCCCCTCGTCCCAGAAAAGGCCTCCCCCCTCCTCCTCCTGCGGGCCGCGCGCGCCCCCGTCCGCGGGCGCGCGGGGGAGGGCCCGCCGGCTTCCCCCCGCCTCCGGCGTGGCGCAATCCGGGCGCAATCTCTCCCCGCGGCCCGGGAGCCGGGGAGGAGCCGAGCGGAGCGGGGCGGAGCGGGGCGGGGGCCGGCGCCTGGTGCAATCCGGGCGCGGGGCCGCGTCAGCCGCCGGGCGGGGTCTCGAAGGCGCGGGGAGGCGCCTCTTGCCGCGGCCTCCGCCGGAGTTGCATCATCCCCCGACGGCGCGGCCGAGAGGGGCGCCCGGCGGCAGCAGCGCAGACAAAGGCAGCCGGCGCTCGCCTCGGCTCCCGCACGGCCGCCCACCATGGAGCCTCGCCGCCGCCGCCGCCCTGGCCGCCGCTGCTGCTGCTGAGAGCCCGGGCTTGGGATCTCTCCCCCGGGTGAGATCCCTTGGGTTGCGCTCTCCCTCCTCTTCTCCCCGGGGGTTCAGGGTCGCCCAGCCCAGCCCAACCGCCGCCGCCGCCAGGACTGTGCTCCCTCCCTGCAGGGCATCGGTCCCCCCCGGGCAAGGAAGCCCCTCGGACCGAAGGAAGAGAGACCAGCGAAGGCGGCAACAGGAAGGGGTCCCGGTCACCCCCGTGGAGCGCGCTCGTCGTCGGGGGTCCCGGTCACCCCGTTGGCGCAAGGCGGCTCCGCAGGTCCTTGCCGTCGGCGGCGCCTTCGCCCAAGGTAGGGCAGCGGACGGGGGCGGTGGGATGGAGCAGACCTTGGAGGGAAGGGGCGCGGGGTGGGGGGAATCTCGTGGGGGAGGGTCTTGGGGTCGCAAGGGTCTTTCGACCGCCGCAAGGCAGCGTGCATCGGGAAGAATGGGAAGAGGAAGGGGAGAGGGCTTTTCTCCGTTTTCCCTTCACCTCGTACCCTTTCCTTTCATGCCTCTCCACGGAACGCTGGTGAGAACTGTTCTAGAGTTCGGGGTCCCCTGAGACCATCTGTTCTAGCCCCTAAAATGAAAGCAAAAGCTACACTCAGCTTTTTCCCCTCGCTGCTCTTTTTTTTTTCTGTCTTGGCTGCAATAGACCAAAGTGCCTTCCCTCTGTGCATGCTCAGAGACGCCTGTGTCCAAAGTTCCCTTCCCTCATTCCCTGAGCTGCCTAGCCTGCAAAAGGGAGCCTTCCAGCACACTCACACATGGCTGGAAATAAGAGAAAAGGTTGGTAGGCAGAAAGCAGGACCTCTGGGGGGTTGCCTGGAGCCCCTACATGTTGCTGATATCTGGAAGGATCATCCCCCATGCAGAGTTTTGGCTGTTTGGAGCTGGGTTTTGCCCTCTCTGGAAGGAGCATTTATTTATTTCTTTTCATTCATTTGCCACCTTTTCCCCAAAGTGGGACCCAGAGCAGCTTCCAGAAAGAGTCTTAGCAAAAAGACCCTGAACAATGACATTTTAAAAACAATTAAACCCCCCACATAAAACAATATAAAAACCATTTAAGAACAAACAAAAGTTAAAGAGATAAATTAAGCATCCCAACAAAAGCTTTCCTGTTTATGCAGGGAGCTAAGGAGATCTTGCAAGTGCAGCGTCTCCTTCCAATTCAGCCTTCTTATTGGGTGCCTTCCAAATAGTTACGTGCATCCAGTGTATGGTGACCCTAAAGGGAACCTATCCTGGGGCTTTCTTGACAAGATTTGCTCAGAGAGGGTTTTGCCATTGCCTTCCTCCGAGGCCGAGAGAGAGGGATTTGCCCAAGGTCACCTGGAGGGCTGAGCGAGTGGCAGAGACTTATACACTTATACAAAGCGCAGAGACATCAGAAAGGGTTAAATCATAGAATCACGGACTTGGAAGAGATCCTAGGGGCCATCCAGTCCAACCCTATTCTGTCATGTAGGACACGATCAAAGCACTCCCTCGGACAGATGGCCATCCAGCCTGTCTTTAAAAACCTCCAAAGAAGGAGGAGACCCCACCACACTCCACTGAGGCAGCAGGTGTTCCACTGTCAAACTGCTCTTACCCCCAGGAAGCTCTTCTTAATGTTTAGATGGAATCGCTTTTCCTGAAGTTTGAAGCCATTGCTCCGTGTCCTAGTCTCTGGAACAGCAGAAAACAGGCTTGTTCCATCCTTCATATGACATCCCTTCAGATATTTAAAGATAGCTATCATGTTGCCTCTCAACCTTCTCTTCTCAACAGCAGTAATGTCTACATTCTGTTTCCAGTGAGGGTGTACTTGTCCTGGGGGATTGGGCCCTGCAGGCCACATCCATCACCCTTTTAATCAACAGTGATTTAACCTCATCCTTCATATCTGTATTGTCTGCATGTGTCCTGGGTTCAGCTAGCCTCTACAGGAGCTCTGGGATTCCAGCTCCCATCATCCCCGAGCCTGTGGCCAAGAATGATGAACGATGCACCTGAACGTAATCAGTTCTTTGACAGCTGTCTCACTCTTCCTCATTTTGAGAACCTGAAGGCTTAAAAAAAGAAAAGCCAGCAGCAGTGGATGGTGTGTGTTGGAGTCGAACACACACATACCTTTTCCCCAGCTTTCAGGTTCTCGAAACAAGAAAGAGAAGCAGAACTGATTGCATTCAGAGGCATCATCCATCGCTCGGTGTTGCATCACTCAAATGACTAGCAGATGAATGCACAAACTTCCTCCGCGGAAAAGAATTGCGGTTGGAGGTGGTGGGTGAGGTGAGATGAGGTGATCTGGAAACTGTGCCAGGGAGGAAGAGGTGGCTTCGTGACAGCTTCACACACGCCAGTTGCCTGCGGATGTTGCAGTCAGTGACTGTAAGTGGCTGTCGGAACGAGAGTGGAGAGTAGCCATGTGGAACCCAGTTGCAAAGAGAAAGAGAGAGAGTGATTTCACACTGTGACAGAGCTTTTGGTGCCACTTTAACTGCCAGGGCTACATGCTGTGGAATTCTGGGATTTGTAGTTTCATGAGGTACTTAGAATATTCAGCTGGAGAGATCTGGTGCCTTTTGTTTTTGCATGCCTTCAGTTCATTGCTTACTTATGGCAACTCTAATGTACTGCTAAGCCATGGGGTTTTCCTGGCAAAATTTGTCCAGAGGAGGCCTGGAAACCATGAAGCCCTTTGAGGAGCAGGTAAGGGAGCCGGGCATGTTTAACCTGAAGAAGAGAAGGCTAAGAGGGAGCATGATAGCAACGTTTAAATATTTGAAAGGATGTCACAGGAAGGATGGAGCAAGTTTGTTTTCTGCTGTTCCAGAGACTAGGACATGGAGCAATGGCTTCCAACTTCAGGTAAAAAGAACTTCCACCTAAACGTTAAGAAGAACTTCCTGACAGTAAGAGCAGGTCTCGGTCACCCCCGTGGAGCACGCTCGTCATCGGGGGTCCCGGTCACCCCGCTCCGCTACCTAGGAGTGTGGTGGAGTCTCCTTTGGAGGTTTTTAGACAGAGACTGGATGGCCGTCTGTCAAAGGGAATGCGTTCGATTGTGTATTCCTGCATTGTAGAGAGTTGGACTGGATGTCCCTTGCAGTCCCTTCGAGCTCTACGATTCTGTGAGAAGAGATTCCACCTAAACGTTAGGAAGAACATCCTGACAGTAAGAGCAGTTTGACAATGGAATCTGCCGCTGGCTCGATGGAGTGTGGCGGAGTCTCCTTCTTTGGAGGTTTTTAAAGAGCAACTGGACGGCTGTCTGTCAGTAGTGCTTTGGTTGTGTCTTGCTGCGTGGCAGAAGGGGGTTAGACTCAATGGCCCTTGTGGTCTCTTTGATTCTAGGCTTTCTACTGCTTTCCTTGGAGGCTGGGAAAGTGTGATTTGCCCAAGGTCACCCAGTGGGGTTTCCATGACTGATTGGGGATTTGAACTCTAGTCTTTCATAGTCTTGGGCCATTTCCGCGCTGGGCTGTTCTAGCGCTGTGATTCCACTTTCAATCTCCTATGGAATCCTGGGGTTTGCAGTTTCGGGAGGGGCCGGCTGGCCCCTCCCGAAACTGCAAACCCCAGGATTCCATAGGAGGTTGAAAGTGGAATCACAGCGCTAGAACAGCCCAGCGCGGAAATGGCCTTGGTTTAGCAGTGAAACCACTACACCACTCTGACTTTTTTTTTGGCTTTATCCCTGAATGGTTGCAACTGCAAGGCTTAGAAACTAGAGGTTCATACTTCCGAGGAATGGTGCCATCAGTGGCCACAGAAGCGTGCAGCCAGTCTTGCTCTCGGTTTGCATCATCCGCATTCTTTGCACCGGTGACAGCAGTGAAAGAAGGATTGAGGAAGGCTCCTCGTCCCGTGGCCTTTTGGCCAAGCATTGTGAGCTGTCTTGGGCATCTTTCCAGATATGTGAAGCCAGGGATCTCTGGGTGCCTTGGAAACCAAGGGACTCTTACGCCATCCTGTGAGCATGGCATGTGCTTCTGGTTGTTTTCAGTGTGGGCAGCCTGTTGGCTCAGCATTTAAGGCAACGCTTTAAGGCCATGTGCTTTGCTGGTTGTAATCATGTGTTGTCCTTTTAAAATTTTTATTATGTGTCTTCAAGTCGTTTCTGATTTATGGTGACCCTATCAAAGGGTTTTCTTGGCATGATTTCTTCAGGGGGGGGTTGCTATTGTCTTTCTTTGAGGCTGAGAGAGTGTGACTTGCCCAAGGCCACCTCGTGAGTTTCTATAACCAAGCAGGGATTTGAACTATGGACACCAGACTCATAATACAACACTCAAAGCGCTATGCCATGCTGGCTTAAAAAAAAAAATCTGGTCTATTTAATGGCTGTTTTAAAAATTGTTCTTAATTCTACACATGGTTTGATTATTTTCCAACTGTACCATTTTGTATGTTTTCACATATATGTATTTTTAGCTAAATCTTTTTCATTTTTGCAAGTTACCTTGAGTAGCAGTTCTGGGGGAAAAGGTTTAACAGCAAAAATAAAAGCAAGAACAACAATAACAAAAGCAGTATAGATTATACTAAATAATATGGATGGTGATAATATTGATGGCAAGATAATCGGGGCAAGATTTGTTCAGAAGATGTTTTCCATTGTTGCCTTCTAAGGCTGGGAGAGTATGACTTACCCAAGGCCACCCAGTGTCCATGGCTAAGCAGGGATCTGAACCCTGGTTCTTCTTGAGTCTTAGGCCATTTCTGCACTACACTCTTATAGAGTTATTATTCCACTTTCAACATCCTATGGAATCCTCGGGTTTGCAGTTTTGGGAGGGGCCAGACGGACGTTGAAAGTAGAATCATAGCGCTGTGACAGGCTAGTGCGGAAATGGCCATAGAGTTGGAAGAGACCACAGGACGCACCCGATACAGGGATGTCGTATTGAAGATGGAGCAAGCTTGTTTTCTGCTGCTCCAGAGACCAGGACACAGAGCCATGGCTTCAAACTACAGGAGAAGAGATTTCATCTAAATATCAGGAAGAACGTCCCGACAGTAAGAGCCATTCGACAGTGGAATGTGCCGCCTCGGAGTGTGGTGGAGTCACCTTCTTTGGAGGTTTTTACACAGAGGCTGATTGGCCATTTGCTGGGGGTGCTTTGAGTGTGTGTTCTTGCATGGCAGAAGAAGGTTGGACTTGGCCATTGTGGTCTCTTCCAACTCTATGATTCTATGAATCCAACCCCCTTCTGCCATGTAGAAATATACAGTCCAAGCACTCCCTTTGACAGATGGCCATCCAGCCTCTGTTTGAAAACCTCCAAAGAAGGAGATTCCACCACACTCCATGGAGGCAGCAGCGTATTCCACTGTAAAGCAGATCAAAAGCAGATTAGCCTCCCTCACCAGCTACTCCCAACATATAAAAACCTTCATAGATCTGTAGGTTTTCCCACCAAAGTGGAGATCGTAAGAAAAGTGGAGAGTGGTAAAAGTCATCCTTGGATGGATTTTGGAAGATGCCTCCAAGCGGTTCTGAGATGGCTCAAAATGTTTTTGTTTACTTCTGCAAGGCTTACCTGATCTAGTTATTTCGTTTCGCATGTGTGTATTGTGAGTTTTGAGTAAAAGACTGGCTGAAACATGTTCCACTGCACTTCTTTTTTGTAATGTAGGGACCTCATCCTACTCTTTCCATATTACTCTTGTCTCTAGTAACAAAATTTCTCTTAAAGTGGTGCCTGGGAACATTCTTGCGTCATTTACTGATGTATATCTGTATTTCTGTGTGCATTATCTTCTTACACATCTTTGGGGATTAGATTGTAAAAGTTGAAATTAATTATCAGAATAAAGGAGGATATGCGCCAGAACAAAGCTGGGACACCCAGGGACCTCTATATGTGGTTGAACTGCAGCTCCCATCATTCTTCATCACTGAGTAGGCTGGTGAAAGCTGATGGGAACTGCAGTCCAACAACATCTGAACGCCTTCATTTCCCCAAATCCTGTGCTAGAGGTTTGAAAGCAGAGGCTAAACCAATGATGCTGTAGCGGCAGATATACTGCGCTGGCATTGAGTTGGACTAGATCACATCTGAAATCCTTCGAGATCAGTGATTCTGTGCATGGACGTTGAGATAGTAGAAAGGATTTGACTGTGTGTTCCTGCACGGCAGGGGGTTGGAGTAGATGCCCCTTGTGCTCTTTCCCAGTTCTGTCATTCCAGGAAAGCCACCTGTCTGAATGTTCACATCCTTTAATTCCTAGAGGAAGCATGTTGCTGGTTGTCAAGCCCTGAGGACTAGTGGCATGGTGTGTCTTAACCCTTTGGGCTTTTCTGTTCCTCTAGATGAGTCTGCTCACGCAGGAGCATCATGCGCTGGCCACCTCGAGGAAGAAGCGGCTGGACATTGATGATGCCTCCGAGGTGGACAATCCAGAGCCCAAGCGCCGATGTCGCGAGCCAGCGCAGGGAATAACCCCGTGCCTCCAGCCCCTGGCTTCCTCCTCATCCGCCCCAGACCAGGAGCCAACAGTGTCCCAGATCGGCCCGTATGTCCTTTTGGAGCCCACCGAAGGGGGACGCTGCTTCCGGGCTGTGAACAGGCATACTGAGGCAGAATATACTTGCAAGGTAGGCAACCCCAGCGAAGAGGGTAGTTTTTCTCACCTGCTTGCTAGTACCAAGGGTTCCATTTCAAAACGTGTTATGAAAGAAAAAATCAGTCATCCTTCTGCATCTTTTCATCTGAAAGGCTTTGCAGCCCAGAGTGCAGTTCTCGTTTTGCCAGCCAAGTTCTATATCAAGGAGTCTGCAGTTAGGAAGTTTTTCTTCCATCTCATTGTTTTGAAAAGCTGCTTCCTGCAAAACTTGGAGCCCTTTTGCAGTACGCGTTGATAGCACTATGATCCCACTTCTGCTGGCACAGTTCCATCCTTTGGGATCCTGGGATTTGGGGAGGAGCAGAAGAGAAGGTTAAGAGGGGACATGATAGCCATGTTTAAATATTTGAAGGGATGTCATGTCGAGGAGGGAGCGGGCTACAGTTAAGTTCTACTATAATATGTGTTTTTACAATGTAGACTTACAATAACTCAATTGAATAGAGGAACGCCATTTGCAGAATATGGATGTTTGATTGGCTATAGCCTGATTCACATCAGCTCAAGCATTCAGAATTGGCAAATTGGTGACTCTTTCCAATTCAGTTCTTAAGTTACAGCCCTGCTCCCCCTCATCTTCTCTCCTCCAGGGTAAGCCCAGCTCCCTTAGCCACTCCTCATAGGGCTTCCTAGTTTTCAGGCCTTCTAACATTTTGGTCGCCCTCTTCTGGATACCTTTCAGCTTGTCAATATCTTGCTTGAACTGTGGTGCCCAGAACTGGACTCAGGATTCCAGGTGGGGTCTCACCAAAGCAGAATAGAATGGGATGATTACTTCCTTCGACCTAGACGTTATGCTCCCATTGATGCAGCCTAAAAGTGCATCACATTGTCACATCACACTGTTGACTCATGTTCATGGAATCATAGAGTTGGAAGAGACCCCAGGGGCCATCCAGTCCAACCCCCTGCTATGCAGGAACACCCATCAAAGCATTCCCAACAGGTGGCCCTCCAGCCCCTGCTTAAAAACCTCCAAAGGAGGAGGAGACTCCACCACACTCCATGGAGGCAGCAGCACATTCCACAGATGGACAGCTCTGACCGTCAGGAAGTTCTTCCTGAGGTTCAGGTGGAATCTCCTTTCCTGCAGCTTGAATCCATTGCTCCTTGTCCTAGTCTCCAGAGCGACAGAGAACAAGTCCGCTCCCTCCTCGACATGACATCCCTTCAAGTATTTAAACATGGCCATCATGTCCCCTCTTAACCTTCTCTTCTGCAGACTAAACATACCCAGCTCCCTAAGCCGTTCCTTATAGGGCTTCATGGCTTCCAGACCCTTCACCATTTTGGTTGCCCTCCTCTGGACACATTCCAGCTTGTCGACGTCCTTCTTGAATTGAGGTGCCCACAACTGGACACAGTATTCCAAATGAGTTCTAAGCCAAGCAGAATAGAGTGGTCCCATTACCTCCCTTGATCTAGACACCGTACTCCTGTTGGTGCAACCAAGAATCGCGTTGGCTTTCTTGGCTGCCGCATCACACCACTGCCTCATGTTCCGCTTGTGATCTACCAAGACTCCTAGATCCCTTTCACAGGTACAGCTATCCAGCCACGCGTCCCCCATCCTATATCAGCTTGTGGTCCTGCTTCTTTTCCCCCTCCCCCACTTTGGCCACCAGGTGCCACCACCCCACGTGTTTTTGTTGAGGCTACCCGGTTGAAAGTTTGTCTCCCTGGGATTCCACCTCACTCCACGCTCTTTTTCCTTTTTCTCCTGCCCATTTCTCTCAAAATGCCCCAGCCAAACACCAACTCCTGCAGTGTAGGTGGTGTAACTTGACTGTTGTTGCCACTTCTGAGAACCTAAGGCCATTTCCGCACGAGTCTGTTATAGCGGGATGATTCCACTTTCAACCTCCTATGGAATCCTGGGGTTTGCAGTTTCGGGAGGGGCCGGCCGGCCCCTCCCGAAACTGCAAACCCCAGGATTCCATAGGAGGTTGAAAGTGGAATCATCCCGCTATAACAGACTCGTGCGGAAATGGCCTAAGCTTAGCAAGTGTTGTGTGTCTGTGTAGCAGCAGTGGAGGCGGCAGAGACAGCAGTAAAGGGATATGCATGCAGGCAGAGAAACTCCTGAGCCCAGTTTTATTTTATTTTTAGTCGACTAAAATTTGTGTCAAGTTAAATATATAGCTCAGGCATGAGTAATGTTTTTTGAAATCTGCACTTAACCCTACTTTTCCCAGAAATCCTGTTATTTTTAAAACACAAATTACTATAACGTGGACTTTTTTTAGGAATGCAACTATCACGTTACAGCAGAATTTAACTGTAGAATCATAGTGCTATTGTTGAGTCTAAAAGGGCCCCTGCCTTATTTCACAACTATCCTGCAGAATCCCTGGCCATTTCCGTACTAGGGTCTTATAGTGGTAAAGGTCCCTCCCTAAACTGCGAACCCCAGGATTCCATAGGATGTTGAAAGTGGAATAATAGCACTATAACAGGCTAGTGTGGAAATGGCCCCTCTTTCTAGTCTTTGCCACAGCATGCTGAAACCTAAGCACAACCAGAACACACACACCAAATAAATGGGGATTCAGTACATCAGCAGTTGTGTAACTTCTGTTGATTCCTTGATTCTACTCTGGTTGGAACTGAGAATTGGATTTAGGCCAACAGGGGGATTGTGTGGCCCTTTATAGTTTTGGTTGGACTGCAACTCCCAGCATGCTTCCAGAACTGGTTGTCTTGGTTAGGGTTGCCAGGACTTGCAGTCCAGCAACGCCCGCATGTTGCAGGTTATTGTTGTTTGCTGACAGTCTACTTCAGTTTATGGCAAACCTTATGAATAAGAGACCCTGGTATTAACCCACGTTTTTGCAAAGACAGACCAGTTTGATTCCTTGATGGAATCAGTCCTCCTTTTTCTGCTTATTGTTGTGTGCCTTCCAGTTGTTTCTGACTTACGAAGACCCCTGGGCAAAACCTGCCATGGGGTTCTCTTGGCAGAATTTGTTCCAAAGGAGTTTGCCCTTGCCTTCCTCTGAGGCTGAGAGAACGTGACTTGACCAAGGTCACCCCAGTCGGCTTCCATGGCTGCGCAAGGATTCGAACCCGGGTCTCCCAGAATTCAGTGCTGAAACCACTACACTGTGCCGCCTTTTTTCTTCTCCGCCATCCACTTTTCCCGGCTTTATTTCCTGTAATGATTCCCACCCCTGATTTGAGCTGTTGAATCTTGTGGCGCCTTATAGGTTAGCTTCTTTCTGACGGCAAAATTTGGGCCAAGGTCAGTGAGAGTTGCTGCCCTTGTCCCGTTGTCAGCCCTTCAGTGCGGTTCTTTTGTGATAGCCGGCACCAACACAGCTTCCAGCAGCGACCTTATGCTGCCACGTGCTGGTTGAACATGGAATTTCTTGCCTCTCTTAAGCAAACAGAGCTTAAAAGTTCAGAGAAATTGCTATGGCCATTTCCGCACTAGACTGTTATAGCGCTATGATTCCACTTGCAACATCCTATGGAATCCTGGGGTTTGCAGTTTCGGGAGGGGCCAGCCGGCCCCTCCCGAAACTGCAAACCCCAGGATTCCATAGGATGTTGCAAGTGGAATCATAGCGCTATAACAGTCTAGTGCAGAAATGGCCTATGTTACGCCCTTTCCACACCATATCTTGCTCATTCGTCGTCCCGTTGCAATCCCAGCAGTCCCACTGCCGGGATGGGAGCAGGACACAAATGCTCCCCTCCACACCCAGCCTGCTGCCGGAAGATGGTAGCATTCGGGACATGCTCCTCCCTCCCACAGTGCAGCCGGCCTCTTCCTATTGTCATTATTATTACACTATTCATATTACAGAACCATAGAATCCTAGAGTTGGAAGAGACTTCAAGGGCTATCCAGTCCAACCCCTTTTTGCCATGCAGGGAGACACAATCCAAGCCCTCCCTTTGACAGATGGCCACCCAGCCTTTGTTGAGAAACCTCCAAAGAAGGAAACTCCACCACGCTCCCAGGTATTAGCATATTCCACTGTCAAAGGGCTCTTACCATCAGGAAATTCTTCCTAATGTCTAGGTGGAACCTTGTTCCCTGTAGTTTGAAGCCACTGTTCCTTATCCTCGTCTCTAGAGCAGCGCAAAACAAGCTTGGTCCCTCTTCCATGTGACATGTCTTCAAATATTATTCTTATAGTATTCATTTATATCCCATCTTTCTCCCAATAATGGGACTTAAGGCAGCTAACATTGAAACAACACAAACTAAAAACTATGCAAAATTAATTAAAAAACAAAGAAACAATTTGTGAAGTTAAAACATGACACCTTAAATATGTTAAAATACATTTAAATACATTAAAGGACTATAGACAAACCTAAAAATAGAACTGCGCAGCATTAAAAGCCCAAACCCAGTCAATTTCGAAAAACCTGGTAACGCAAAAATGTTTTGACCTGCCATTGGAAGGAGAGTAAGGCCGGGGGTCTCCCGGCCTCTCTAGGGAGGAAGTTTCAAAGTCTGGGAGCAGCCACTGAGAAGCCCCTGTCCCTGACACCCTCAAAATCCCAAATGTGCCCACTGGTCCATAAAAGTCAGGGATCCTGGCTCAGAATTTAGGGCTCCTTTTGCTCATATTTTTTTTGTCTTTCTCTTCTTTCTGTGTTTCCTTTTTATAGGTTTATCCGGCCAAGAGCTATCCAGAGGTGATGACCCCTTACGGCGTCCTCCCCTCGCATCCGAACGTCGCCCGTGTGGCCGAGGTCATCGTCGGAGACCAAAACGTTTACGTCTTCTTCCAACCGGGGAAAGATGACATGCACAACTACGTGCGGCGTCGCAAGCGCCTGCCGGAACGCGAGGGGGCGGCTCTCTTCCGGCAGATGGCGGAGGCCGTCGCCCACTGTCACCAACACGGCGTCGTCCTGCGGGATCTCAAGCTGAGGAAGTTTGTCTTTGCCGACAGGGAAAGGTGAGGTGTGGAAAAGATCATTGGCTCCACGCAACACGCACAGGTGTGCAGCAGCTCTCCCGCACCCATCAGTCCACCTGCCCCTTTTGTTCTTCCCGGTGACCACTGCATCAGAAACGTACCCAGCTCCCTCAACCGCTTCTCACAAGGGGTACGATTTCCAACTTGTCAATATCCTTCCTGAACTGTGGTGCTCAGAACTGGACACAGGATTCCAAGTGGGGTCTGGCCAAAGCAGGGTAGAGTGGTACCATCACCTCCCTTGACCTGGACACTGTGCTCCAGTTGATGCAGGTCAGAATTGCATTGGCTTTTTTAGCTGCCGCATCACACTGCTGACTCATGTTCATCTTGTGGTCTACTAAGACTTCTAAATCCCTTTCACATGTGCTGTGGTCAAGCCAAGTGTCACACATCCTGTATGTGTGCATTTCATTTTTTTCTGCCTAAGCATAAGCCGCTTGAGGTCATTGTCATGTTCTTGGGCTTCGTTTCCATATGGATGAGCATAAGGGCTTGGGCCACAGGTTTCACAGAAGAGGTAGGATTTGGGGAGAATATGGAAAAATTAGAGAGAGGGAGAAAGAGAGGAGGGAGGGAGGGAGGGAAAAAGAGATCTTCTGAGTATACAGGGAAAAATGGGAGAAAGTTTTCAGTCCCGTCCCGTCCCTCCCTCCCTCCCTCCCTCCCTCCTTCCTTCCTCCCTTCCTTCCTTCCCTAACTCGTATCTTCCTACCCTCCAACTGTGCTGATTTGGCAAGGACGGTCATAATTTAATCCCTTGCCGTCCCACTTTTTCTGATGCTTTTCAAATGTCCCAGTTTCTGGCCATTTCCGCACTACACTGTTACACTGCTATTATTCCACTTTCGAGATCCTATGGAATCCGGGGGGTTGCAGTTTAGGGAGGGGCCTTTAGGATTCTCACCCAGAGAACTCTTTGGCCTCAGGAAACTACAAACCCCAGAATTCCACAGGAAACGTTGAAAGTGGGATAATGGCACTATAACCGTGTAGGGCAGAAACGGCCTCTCCCTCCTCCTCACACTTTCCCTCTTTGCCCCGGCTTTTTTCGACTGATCCAAACTGGTGCAAAGTGTAGAAGTCATTTGCGCTCAGTTGACTCAGCAGAGAGGGAGAGGAGAGGAGCAGGCTGAGGGCTGCCCTTCCCAGAGGGCTCAGGCAAAAGCAAACCGCTGCAGCCTCTCCTCGCTTATGTTGTCTTCCCCATTAATACCTTTTGACGTCTCGACCTCACTCTGATGTCGCTTGGCCACATGCCTCCTGGTTTCATCTGGGAAATGTCGGAGGGCATGTATCCTGCTTTTAACCCAATATGGGACTAAAAGGCAGTTCGCAACAACCCCCCGTCTCTCGCTGCCCCTTATGGTGAGCTACTACTTACAGGACTTTAAGGACTCAAGAGATCTTTGGATGGCAGCTAATCTCTGGCTTTCTCCTCCACCTCCTGTGCCCAATTTTACATAGGTCCAAACTGCTGCTGGAGAACCTGGAGGACTCCTTTGTGCTGAGCGGTCCCGACGATTCCTTGGAGGATAAGCACGGCTGCCCAGCCTACGTGGGGCCCGAGATCCTCAGCTCGAAAGCCTCCTACTCAGGGAAGGCGGCGGACGTGTGGAGCTTGGGCGTGGTGCTCTACACCCTCCTCGTGGGGTGCTACCCCTTCCAGGACACCAAGCCTGCCTCCCTCTTCAGCAAGATCCGCCGCGGACATTTTGCCGTCCCGGAGGACCTGTCGCCGAAGGCTCGGTGCCTTATCCGTTGCCTCCTCCGGAAAGACCCCGCTGAGAGACTGATGGCCGGTGAGATACTGTTGCATCCGTGGCTGGCCACAGTTGACACCCCGGAGGGCTCGTGGGGCAGCCTTTCTGGGGAGCAGGGCCTGGAGCAGGTGGTGCCGGAAGTTGGAAACGTGCAGAGGGCTGAGACGGAACAGGAAACGGAGGAAGATCTGTACAGCTGAGCCGGAGGTGGGGACAAGATGGCTGAATTGACTCTATCTTGACCTGACTTCGGTTATGCGGTGGAATGGGGTCACCTGCGGCTCTCCGTTCCACAGGACTGATTCCTAAAATGCATTTGAGCTGGGATAGGAGTCCCCTGTTGCCAGCGGGTGCTTTTGCCTCTAAATCAGGGAAGGAGGAGGTTGAAACCTCTCTTGTATCACAGCCTCAGCTCTGCGGTGCGCTTATTCACGTGTGCCAAAGAACGATTTCTGACCTCTTCTTGTGGCCAGCAAAACCTCCCACCTTCAGAAAGAAGGCCTCTTCCACACTTGCGTCTGCTCCGTCCCCTAAGCGAAGGATCCAGGCACTGGGTTGGGAGATTGCAGAAGTGTCAGAAAGGGCGCTGGAGACTCACCTATAATTTCCAAGAAGGAGAAATCTGTGTTGCAGAGGCCAGGTTGCAAAAATGCTCTTCTGTGCCCCAAAAGCAGATCTTTATATCTTTGATTTCTTTTGAAGAAATTGGAGGATTCCTGTCTGCGGGTTTTGACCAGGTGATCGTCAAGAGGGACCCCCGCTCTGTCCCAGCTTGAGCGCATTGTAATTTGCAGGGGAATGAGTTTTTCTCTTGCACTCGTGCCAAACAGAAAGGACTGCACTCCGTCTTGGGACAGAGATCTTGTGTTGTCTGGGGGCAGCACTGGAGGAGGACGTAAGCCTGTCCCTTTTTTGACAACTTCAGGGTCTCTTTTTAACAACTTTCTGCTTTGTTCGGAGCATAACTGGTCTCCTACCAAATTTTCTCTCTGTTTTTTTCTTAAGGGTGCCTCTTCTAATTCTTGATCTGCCTTAAAAAGGAAACTCCTGTTGGAAGGGAGTCTTTCAGGCCTTATCAAAGAGCACAAGCAAGTAACTTTTTGGAGACTGCAACTCCCTTGGCTGGCTGGGGGATTTGGGGACTTGTGCCCCCCCCCCCAAAAAAGTCACTTACATGAGCTCTGATTCTTCTACTTGAATTTATGTCCTACTTGATGTGGTTTGGGATCTTGGGTGGGAGTGGCTGTGTTAATGACTCCCAGTGTGAAGTCTCACCACTGTGCCTTTTCTAGCTCTTTCTCTTCTTGTTGCCGGTGGCTAATGGACCGATAA
Organism: Cyclura pinguis; assembly: GCA_030412105.1. NCBI lineage: Eukaryota > Metazoa > Chordata > Lepidosauria > Squamata > Iguanidae > Cyclura > Cyclura pinguis. The sequence goes on from CM059602.1 coordinate 4,805,686, forward strand.
ACATGGCCACGCCAGATTGAGTGGAGCACATTTCTAGAGGCCTTGTGAAATTGGATTATCTGTTGTTCCCCACACACCATTTCTTCGTGAACTCCCGTAATACAAGTTGAGTATCCCTTATCCAAAATGCTTGGGATCGCAAGTGTTTCGTATTTTGGATTTTTTTTCCAGATTTTGGAATACCTGTATTTGCACATACATAAAATTACAGTACTGTACAGGAGATCTCCAGGCAGCCCAAGCAGGAGTGTCGCAGCCACTGCTTTGCACCAAGCACTGCACTTGGATTCCCACCATTTCATAGACCCTTGCGTCTCTCTCCAGCCTCACGTCTTGTTCATTCACGGCTTGAGCTGTGCATGAGATGCAAGGATGGAGAGAGACTGAGGGATTGACTGGGAGACAAAATAAGCAGGAGGGCCACACATGCCATCTCGACGGTGGAAGCACATTGCTGGCAGCAAAAAGTTTTTGGAGTTCAAATTTCCAGGTGAGGGTTATTTGATCTGTACATCTCTAACCCCACTAGTCCAAATCATTTTCTTCCCATCCTGTATTCCTCCCCCAGTCTTGCACTGACTGGTTTTTTGCTGCTCATTTTAACTATAGTCACTGTGAAAATGTGGAAGGAAGAGGCCATGGATGTTTCGGGTCCAGGCAGTACATGGACTGCTATCCCTGTTGAGTCTCTGCAGCAGCCCACAGTTTTTGCTTAGTCTTGGTGGCCAGGCTAACCTTTATGGTTGCCCAGACTGCAAGGACCCTGCCATTCCTCTGTGCTCTTGACCTGGAGGGGAGCTTCAGCCATTGGCGTCTGCTGGCTCCCATGTCAGTGAACCCACTCAGATTTTTAGTCTGAACTTTAAAGGTGTTACTGTAGGGTTGGGACCAATTTGGGGATTAGGCTTCCGTACATTGGATTGTTCTTTTCAAGTTCAAGCTAAAACTCAAAAGTGGATTTCCACACCCTCGGGTGGCAAGCCACCAGCTGCTTGCTGCTACACCCATCCTGTCAGTTTGGAGACAATCCAGCTGCCCCCATCCAGCTGCAGATTGGGGGCTGGAAAAGATGGAGAGGGGTTGCCACAGCTTGGCTGTTGGGTGGCTGAGGCAGAGCTCAGATCAACTGAGAACTGTCCTTTGCAGAAGCCAGAGTTAGCCTGTAGCTTGGAAAAGTTATTTACAGCTCTCAGAATTCCTCAGCCAAGAAGCCAGACAGGACTTAGAAAAACCCCTTTGGAGAAGCCTTTCTCTGTTAGACTACAACGCCCAGAATCCTCCAACCAGCCTGAGCAGTCAATGCCTGGACAAGTCACTATGGGAACTACAATGCCCTGGCTCCCCTCATTAGTCAGGGCTTGGGAAAAGTCCCATTTTGGACTACAAGTCCCAAAATTCCTCAAGGCTTGGAAAAGTCATTATGAGGATGGGAACTCCAAGCATTCCCTAGCTGAAGCTTGGAAAATCCCTTTCCCTCTTCTCAGGATTGAGCCATCCAGCTTGGCCAGTCAAGGTCTGGTAAATCTATCCTTTCAGATCACAACTCCCAGAATGTCCCAGCCAGCATGACTGCTTCGGGCACAAGGATGTTCCCCATTCTCATCTTGTAGCCCGGCTCTGAGACTGTGGCCGGATCATGTCCAACTTGCTGGAGGCCAAGCCCCAAAGTGGAAGTTCAGCTCCATGGGGTTTAGAGGAGATGTTGGTTCTTGGTTCCTTACCACTGCTCCAGCCCTTAATCCTTGCCCATCTCTCCACACCATAAATCCTGTTTCACCATCTTGAGTTTTTGGGGAACGATGTAGTTGCTGGCTTTCTGTGAACACTACAGGAAGAGGCGGGTTTCATGGTAATCATTTCCTCTCCTTGGGAATTTGCAGAGCTTGGGAAAATTCCTTTTTTGGACTGTAGCACCTAGAATCCCACAGCCAGCACTGCTGGCTGGGGGATTCTGAGTGCTGCAATCCAAAAAAGGAACTTTCCCAAGTTCTGCCCTATTGCACCACCTCTGCAAATATGTAGCATGTCTGTGTGCCTTTTCAGATCTGACCGAAAGGAGGCCATTATTTTCCTTTTTTAACAGAGCGAGTTTACTGATTTTCTCTCTCTCTTGGAAAATAAAATCAGATGTTTTGTTGACTTGCTGTTTGTGTGTCATTGCAGTTAGCGTGGCCCACCTTCTATCATAGTTGCAGGAGCTTGGAACACGTGTCTTTCAGCCAAAGGCATTACTCACTTCTTTTACAACCTCCCTACAAGGTTGAACACACGCAAGGCTCTCTTAGGCTGAGTCCAAACCACAGTTAAGCTCAATCAGTCAGTGTGTGTGTGTGTGTGTCTTTTACTTTCTGGAAGGGGTGGGAATCGTGCCACCCTCCAGTGCTGTTGGACTACAACTCTTAGCAGCCCTAGCCAGCATAGCCAAAGGTGAGGAGTGATGGGAGTTACAATCCAATACCTGAGAGGGCTGCATGAGTCCCACCTTTCCTTACTGGCTGCATCTCTCCTGGGTCTCCGATAAAGAAGGGTCTTTCTCGTCCGTTTCCAATCTGGAGACTGTTTTTGCTCTGCCAGGCCAGACTCTTCTGTCCCCAGACCTGGCTGGGTGGTATTTTGGGAGCCCCTCTTTTAACCCAAGGTATCTTCTGGCTTCTCCCCTGCCTCTTTTTTTGCTCACTCTGAAAGAGGAGAAGCTTTTCTTCTGCCCCTTGCACCACACATCTGCAGTCATAACTGGAAATAAGAGTGAGGTGGGGAAGAAATCCATTTGATGTCTTTTCTTGGGTTACAGAGATTGCTACCTACTCTAAAGCCCTGTGAGAAGTGCAGGAACTCCAAATATTCATCTTGCAGTTTCATAACTTACCAACATCTTTGCTGGCAGGATCCACTCTTGAGCTTATAAGAGAAAGCGAGGGATGGCAGATGTGCAAATCTTAGGCCATTTCCGCACAACGCTATGCTAGTGCTATTATTCCACTTTTAACATCCTATGGAATCCTGGGGTTTGCAGTTTAGGGCAGGGCATTTAGCATTCTCAGCCAGAGAGCTCTTGGGCCTCAGGAAACTACAAATCACAGAATTCCACACGATATGTTGAAAGTGGAATAAGAGCACTAGAACAGTGCAGTGCGGAAATGGCCTTAATCGGAACCAAGTGTATCCCCCAGAGCCTCTTTCCAGTGCCAGGACTGGTATGCCGTGGAGTGGAATTTTCCATCATAAGGAAATTACCAGGGAGACCCTTGGAGAAGGAAGTTTCTGCCTCACAGCAAGTTAAATACTGTCACAGTCTGGAAATGTTACTACAGCTCCTAGAAATCCCTAGCCACCTGGCTGGGAGATTCTGCAAATTATAGTCCAAAAAGGGAGCGTTGCCAAGCTATTCTGCTCGCACAGTTCTCTCAAGTTCTGTGTGAAGAAAAGCTGCCTTCTGCAAGCTGCAATTCCGCAAGCTGCATTCTGCCAACCAATGGTTTGAATTATGTGTCTCCACCATTCCTGACTTCTCATCCTCTGTTCATCGCACAAAGAGCAGCAGAAAGAGCTACATCAGGTGCTCTTCCCCTACTTAGCGATATAAAATTTCCAGAACTTTTGAAGCAATATTTTAAAAAGTGGAATTTTTTTTTGAAAAATTGAAAACAATTGCATTATTAGCACTTTTTTTACTTCATGAATTTAAAATGCACTAATACAATTTGGTTTTGCATAAAAGTACCATACTATGTTAAAAGGACAGCTTATTCAGACAAATATTACAACTTGAAATTACTGTTTAGTTCTTTTTCCCCTTTTCAAAATGTCTTCCTCTTAGATAGTTTTTAGAAACAATTTTGGAAAAGCAAATATCTGAATGCCTTTTAAAAAAAAATATTTTACAGTAGTCACAGAATCAGAATCTTAGAGTTGGAATTGACCAGCCCCATTCTGCCAGGCAGGAAAACACAATCAAAGCATTTCCAACATCCAGCCTCTCTTTGAAAGTCTCCAAAGAATGAGACTCCACCACACTCCCGGGCAGTGTATTCCACTGTTGAACAGTTCTTACAGTAAAGAAATTCTTCCTAATCTGTAGGTGAAATCCCTTTTTCTTGTAATTTGAATCAATTGGTTTATGTTCCTGAGCAGCAAAAAGCAGGCTCACTCCATCTTCTGCTTCACTTCCCTTCAGATATTTCAAGATAGTTATCATGTCACCTCTCGTCATCGTTCTAGAAGAAGATATGCATGCGATGGCGTTCTGGGGTGTGTGGCTATCTTGAGTGTCACAGCAGCCTCGGAACAGGTTGCCAGGCAACCAGAATAGCTCCCCAGGAGAGAAACTCAACCCAGTAGTGTGTGGCTGGGGCTGATGGCTAAGAGGAAAAGATATATAAAGGCAAACACTGATTGTCACGTGGCAGTCCTTCGGTCAGTCAGGGAGGGTGACTGTACGGGAAGGGTTTAATTCTCAGGGGAAGCCTGCAGAGAGGGGGAAGAGTAATTAAACCATTAGAGAATCTGGTCAGAATGTGTGACCTAGTTTAGGGGGGTTGCATCTTTGGTGAGAGTGTAGCCAAACAGCTGTTTATGATACTTGTGCTTATACGAGAGTTTAGAGATATAAGCAAACTGACTAACCGTACTCTGAAGAACTGTATTAACTCTGGCCTGCATATAAGCTCTAATACTTTGTTCTGTATGTTATGTTATCTTAAATAAATATTACATTTTATTTTTATAAATACTGACTCGGCTGAGTGGTATACGGCATTTAAAAAGACGAAGAAGATACGCTACCATACAACTATAAAGGCTTTCTAAATAACCATTGAAAATCCTCACCCTTTTACACCAAGGTAGTGTTATAAGGGAGAAGGCACAGCTGTTTGGAAAAGAGAGGGTGCCTTATCAGATTGGGAACTGCCGTGCAAATCTGAGAGAGAAAGGAGTAGGCCCTTTCACAACCCATAATCCATTTTTTCAATTTCCCCCGCATTTCTGGGTGGGGGGAAGCATTGAGAGAGAAAAAAAAACCAGAAGAAAAACCTTGTCATTTCCCACCCCTCCGGAAGTTTCCTCCCGCCCCCCCCCGCCAAGTCTTCATGAGCCCTGTCTGCGATACCATAATAATTCAACCGATATTTTGGAATCCACAGTATACCAGCCTTCCCTAAGTTGGTATCTTCCAGATGTGTTTAACTACGCCCATGTTGGTTGGGGCACTTTGAGAATTAAAGTCCCATGTCCAGAAAAACCCTTGAAAGATTTGCTTTAGGGTTGCCATAATTCAGAAACGATCTGAAGGCACAACACCATCTGGGGCCCACCAAGCCAGAGAATTCTGGGATACGCACTGTTCTAGGAAGGCATTTGGATCTCAATTTTCCCTTTCCCATCTGCTTCTCTACTAAAGCGACATCCATTAGAAAGCATTCCCATTTTAGATTACTTGGCTATTGCAATTGTTGACTCCCCCTGGACAACAGGGGGGAAAAGCCACATTTAGTACTTAATCTTCCAGACTTGCTAGCATCTTAGGTATCTATCAAGCTGTATTTGTTTTGCTTTGCAGCTGGAGGCACAGAGGAAAATACAGATGTATAGTTGGGGGGGCAGAAGGGGGACATGAATTACCTCTCCCAGTAAGAATTCTGCCCCTCCAATGAACTTTTCTACCACTCTTCAAGTTTCTATCATTCCTAAGTGCAAGACACTGCAAATTGTTCAGACCTAGAATTTACTTGCTGCATTCTTACTCCCTTGGGAACTTTCCCCAGTCCTTTTCTTTGGGTGCCTGAACTCTTGTTTCTAAATCAGGGCTTTCCAAAGGGTGTGCCACAACACATTAATGTGTTTCCTGAAGTGTGTAGGTGTGTCGCCTTCAACCTTGGAAATGTATGTTATCATTTATAAATCATGTATTTTTAAAAATATATCAAAGGTTTTCATGAGATATGTTGCGTCCCCATACCTTTTGTTATTACCATTTATGTATGCGTTTGTGGTTTAACCTCCTGTCTGCTAGTAAAACTGAAATTATTGTGTTACAAAATGATGCATGTCTAAAAAGTGTGTCACCAACATGAAAAGTTTGGAAAGCTCTGTTCTAAATGCTCAGCTGACATTTCAGTTCCAGCAATGCTACAAATGTTGGGACTGACGGGAAATCTCATGGGAAAGCCCTCATTTTGCCCTCCCCTGTAGCTTATTGCTGTGTGCCATCAAGTCATTTCCAACTTACGGCTACCCGAAGACAAACCTATCGCGGGGTTTTCTGGAGCTGAGAGAGTGTGACGCACCCAAGGTCACCCAGTGGGTTTCTATGGCTGAGTGGGGAATCAGACTCTGGTCTCCAGGGTTGCAGCTGAACGCTCAAAACATTACACCATGCTGGCTCCCATGGCTACATCCTGGAAATACCTCTGTGAAAAGCCACTTCCCCTTCACTGTAGCAGATTATGGAAAAGTAGCTGTGTTAGTCTCTTGCAGCCCAAAATGGAGGGAGGGGAGGGGAGGAAAAAAGAAGGAATGTGGCAGAACCCTTATGACTGAGGCCGTTTCCGCACTACAGTGTTATAGGGCTATTATTCCACTTTCAACCTCCTATGGAATTCTGGCGTTTGTAGTTTCCTGAGGACAAAGAGTTCTCTGGCTGGGAATTATAAATCCCCCTCCCTAAACTGCAAACCCCAGGATTCCACAGGATGTTGAAAGTGGAATAATAATAGCGCTATAACAGTCCAGTGCGGAAATGGTCAAAGTCTTGGGGAGGCCTGGAATTACACCCAGTTCCGGCATCTATAATCAGAAAATCAAAAACCCAGTATTAATTACAAGGCACCTAATTTGCTGCCTCCTCCTCCCCTTCCATCATCATCATCACCATCATTATTATTATTGTTGTTGTTGTTATTTCTGCTTTCCCCCCCAAATTGGTACTCAAAATAGCTCACAATTTTAAGAAATACAATTAAAAACATAGTAACACAAGAAAAGCACCTTAAAATGGAATTAAACTATCTATAGTATTAAATCAAGAACAGCTCAGCAAAGAATAAAAATGCGATTAAAAAGGTAAAAAGGTCTTAAAAACCACAGCTGAAACAACGCATCAACCCCTAGCCCGTTTGTCAAAAACTTTCTGCTTTTAAAGCCTGGCTGAATAAAAAAGTTTTAGCCCGCCCTTGGAAGGATTTTTTTTTTTAAATCCAAACTCAAGGAGATGCCGGCCGGCCCCTCCCGAAACTGCAAACCCCAGGATTCCACAGGATGTTGAAAGTGGAATCATAGCGCTGTAACAGTCTAAGTGCGGAAATGGCCTTGGATGGACTGCAGGGAGCGACTGTGGAAATGCTGGCACTGCTCTTCCGCCTGATGCTGCTTCGAGCGAGAGGAGACAGCAAGAAAGGTCATGGATGCTACTTGAGGGAGCAGCGGAAGACGCGGCTCAAGGAGCTGGCAGTGACTCATTTCAGAGACCCCCAAAGCTACTGGTCCTGCTCTTTTGGAAAAGGGTGATGAAGCCGCCGTTCCCAGGTTGCTTACTTAGGGGTCCCAATAACAACTAGCAAAATATCAGTTGTTTAGACTGATGGAATTGTAGAACTGGAAGAGAGCCCAAGGGCCATCCAGCCCAACCCCCAGCTGCCATGCAGGAAGACACCATCAAGGCATTCCTGACAGACGGCCATCCAGATGGTGCTTAAAAACCTCCAAAGAAGGAGGAGACTCCACCACACTCCACTGAGGCAGTAGCTGTTCCACTGTCAAACTGCTCTTACCCTCAGGAAGCTCTTCTTAATGTTTAGATGGAATCCCTTTTTCTGAAGTTTGAAGCCATTGCTCCGTGTCCTAGTCTCCGGAGCAGCAGAAAACAAGCTTGCTCCATCCTGCCCATGACATCCCTTCAAAGATTTCAACATGGCTGTCATGTCCCCTCTTAACCTTAAACTAAACATAGCCAGCTCCTTAAGCTGCTCCTCTTAGGGCTTCATGGTTTCTAGGCCAGAGAGCTCTTTGGCCTCAGTAAAACACAAACCCCAGAATTCCACAGGATGTTGAAAGTGGAATAATAGCGCTATAACAGTGTAGGGTGGAAACGGCCTGACACTGGGTGAGCTCAGGGCAGCCACTATGAACTAATTCAAAGGGTTGTTGCAAGGTGGGGAACAGGAGACTACAGATGTTGTTGCCTGCCTGTCTTCTTTATATAGTTCTTTATCCATTTTCTCACAAAAAAACATAGGCCATTTCTGCAGAGCTCTGAATTCACTGCTAGTTAGCGTGCACGATCACTCTCTGGCTGTTTCCGCACTAGCCTGTTATAGTGCTATTACCCCACTTTCAGCATCCTATGGAACGTTAGAGTGTGCAGTTTAGAGCGGGGCCTTTGAGGGCCCTGCAAACCCCAGGATTCCATAGGACGTTGGAAGTGGAATAATAGCACTATAACAGACCAGTGCAGAACTGGCCTGTAAGTTTGGGGACAAAATCCAAGACAACTTCCTTCCTCAGATGGGCGAGGACAGTAAGTTTGAGGCTAGGGGAGGAAGGAAAAGCCCCCTCCGTCCCTAGCCTCAAACGTACTCTCATTTCGGCCTGAAGAAGCGTTCTGTGGAACTGCAAGGCCAGCTGCGTTGGGGGCATCACTTCCAAGACTCCCTAACCAGAGAGCGATTCCGCGCTGACTTCCTGCGCACCCACCAGTCTTACTCCTACTTGTGTTTCCTTTATCGGGACGCAATCGACGTGCTCGATCGATCAGCGACTGGCCCTTCGAGCCACCGGTCCCGCTTGCCAGCCTCGCCCGCCCCAGTTCTGCCTCCACGGGGAAGTGGGGCCGGGGGGCCGGGCCAGTGACGTCACGGGGGATTCCCTCTGCCCCGCCCCTGCGCGTGTTCCGGCTTGCCTCCCGCCGCCGCCGCAGCCGCCGCCGCCGCCTCCTGCGCTTCCCGTCGGCGGCGCCTTCGCTTTCGTTTTCCGCCCCGGAGAGCCGAGGCCGCGCCGGTCCGGGGGGCCAGTGCCGGGCAAGGCACCGCAGCAGAGCGGACGGACCTTTGCTCTCCCTGGGGGGGGGGAGCGATCCTAAGAGCGAGACCCCCGGAGGCGCAGGAAGGACGGGGGAAGAAGAAGAGCCCGGAGGTTCCCGCTCGCCTTTCGTTCCGCCCTTGCTTCGATCCTGAACCTGCCCCCCGGATTGCTTGCTTGCGCGCGCGCGCGCGAGGCTGCGATCCTACGCTCGGGTAAAGGACGTCCTTTACTCGCGAGGAAACCCGCGCAGGAGTGGACGCTGCGAGGCTGCCGTCGCGCGCAGACTTACCTCGGGCTGGGCGCCGAGCTCGGTAGGTGGGCCTTCCGTGGAAGTGGGTTGAGGATCGCGCCCGGGAGCCCGCGGCGACCCCCGCCGCCCTGCCCAGGTTTAAAACTGGCGGTGCTTTTTTGGGAGGGAGGGGAGGCTTTGCTTTCTACTTCCTCTCCCTGCCCCGTTCTTTGTTCCTCGATCGCGCCTTCTTTTCTTCCTTCCACGCTGATCCCAGCTGTGCGATAGAACCGAATTCGACCCGCTTTCGCCCCTAGCGAAACCACCCCAAACCTCTTTCTTCGCGCATCGCTGCCTTTTGGAAACTTTGCTCCATAAGACTCTCTGTTGTTGCTTATTTCCGACAGCTCCCCTGCGGGCGGCAGAAAGCGTGGCATATCCGCTCCGAGCTTTAGTCGGAACTTTAGAGGAACTCTCCGAAGTTACTGAGCCCTACCCCTCCGCCCCCACTGATTTTGGCACCCTGCGTGGCGCCTTTAAATCTCGGACTGAAACCCAGTGCGGACTCACATAGGAGCCAAAGAGCTAGGTTTGCAGAAGGACGACCAATGCTTTCTTTCCCATGCGCCTGCGCGCGGCCCTCCTCGGCCCCAGAGCTGGGCAGGAGCCTCTAAGGCCTCCTTCGAGATCTTACCACTTCCGCACTAGCCTGTTATAGCGCCATGATTCCACTTGCAACATCCTCTGGAATCCTGGGGTTTGCAGTTTCTGGAGGGGCCTAAAACTGTGCCGATAAGGAGGAAAAATGGAAGGCATCGGAAGAAACCAGAATGGTTGACTAAAGAACTCTCAGCTGAGCTAAGCGTTAAGAGAAAGGTGTACAGGAAATGGAAGAGGGGGGAAACCACCAAAGAAGAATTTAAGCAAGTAGCCGGGAGATGTAGGGAGGAGGTCAGAAAGGCTAAAGCACAGAACGAACTTAGGCTGGCCAGAGACATCAAAAACAATAAAAAGGGCTTTTTGAAATATGTCCGCAGCAAAAGGAAAAAGAAAGAGGCGATACGGTCGCTGCGCAGAGAAGATGGCGAATTACTAACAGGGGGAAGAGAAAAGGCAGAACTACTTAACACCTTCTTTGCCTCAGTTTTTTCCCAGAAGGATGCAAGCACTCAACCTGGCGGTTGGGGAGCAGGGGAGGAAGCAGGGGAAATGCGGCACATAATGGGTAGAGAGGTGGTGCAGGAATACCTGGCCACACTGGATGAATTCAAGTCTCCAGGGCCAGATGAATGGCATCCTAGGATATTAAAAGAACTGGCAGAGGTCATTTCGGAACCGCTTGCTATAATCTTTGAGAAATCTTGGAGGACAGGAGAAGTTCCAGCAGACTGGAAGAGGGCAAATGTTGTCCCCATCTTCAAGATGGGGAAAAAAAAGGACCCAAATAATTATCGCCCAGTCAGCCTGACCTCAGTACCCGGAAAGATCCTGGAGCAGATCATTAAGCAGTCAGTTTCTAATCACTTAGAAAGCAACGCGGTAATCACGAGAAGTCAACACGGATTTCTCAAAAATAAGTCATGCCAGACTAATCTTATCTCTTTTTATGATAGAGTTACTAGCTTGATAGATGAAGGGAATGCTGTGGAAGTAACATTTCTCGATTTCAGTAAGGCCTTTGACAAAGTTCCCCATGACATTCTTGCAAAGAAGCTAGTAAAATGTGGGCTGGACAGGGCTACTGTCAGGTGGATCTGTAACTGGCTGACTGACCGTTCCCAAAAGGTGCTCACCAATGGCTGCTTTTCATCCTGGAGGGAAGTGACTAGCGGGGTGCCACAGGGTTCTGTCCTGGGCCCAGTGCTGTTCAAGATCTTCATCAACGACTTGGATGAAGGAATAGAGGGCATGCTGATCAAATTTGCAGATGACACCAAATTGGGAGGGGTTGCTAATACGCCAGAGGACAGGATCAAAATTCAAAATGACCTGGACAGATTGGAGAGCTGGGCCAAAGCTAACGAAATGAAATTCAACAGAGAGAAGTGTAAGGTCCTACATTTGGGTAGAAAAAATGGAATGCAGAAATATAGGATGGGGGACACGTGGCTGGATGGCAGTACGTGTGAAAGGGATCTAGGAGTCTTAATAGACCACAAGCTGAACATGAGTCAGCAGTGTGATGCGGCAGCCAAGAAAGCCAATGCAATTCTCGGCTGCATCGATAGGAGTATGGTGTCTAGATCGAGGGAGGTACTGGTACCACTCTACTCTGCTTTGGTTAGACCTCATCTTGAATCCTGTGTCCAGTTCTGGGCACCCCAATTCAAGAAGGACATGGTCAAGCTGGAGCAGGTCCAGAGCAGGGCGATCAAAATGGTGAAGGGCCTGGAAGCCATGCCCTATGAGGATAGACTTAGAGAGCTGGGTATGTTCAGTCTGCAGAAGAGAAGGTTAAGAGGGGACATGATAGCTGTGTTTAAATATTTGAAGGGATGCCATGTAGAGGAGGGAGAGGGCTTGTTTTCTGCCGCTCCAGAGACCAGGACAAGGACCAATGGACTCAAGCTGCGGGAAAGGAGATTCCACCTGAAGCTGAGGAAGAACTTCCTGACGGTCAGGGCTGTCCGGCAGTGGAATCTGCTGCCTCGGAGTGTGGTGGAGTCTCCTTCTTTGGAAGTTTTTAAGCAGAGGCTGGATGGCCATCTGTCAAAGGGAGTGCTTTGAGGGTGTTCCTGCATGGCAGGGGGTTGGACTGGATGGCCCGTGTGGTCTCTTCCAACTCTACATTTCTATGATTCTATATGATTCTATGATAACAGGCTAGTGCGGAAAACCACTTATTTTTTGTTTGTTTTGCTTTGTTTTGTTTTTGAATACCCTTGGCTTAGTGAGTGGAGCGAGGTGGGGAGGTGGTGTGCCTCTGTTTTTGCCCTCCTTTTTTCTCTAGGCAGCAGCCTGAAAGCGTTGCTTTCTGGCTTGAAACTGAAAGGGATCCAGGAGTCTGAGTAGACCACAAGCTGAGCATGAGTCAGCAGTGTGATGTGGCAGCTAAAAAAGCCAATGCAATTCTGAGAAATAGTGTCTAGGTTAGGGGAAGTGTGGGTACCGCTCCATTCTTCTCTGGTCAGACCCCACCTGGAGGACCGCGTCCGGTTCTGGGCACAAGTCAAGAAGGATACGGACAAGTTGGAACGTGTCCAGCGAAGGGCAACCAAAGTGGTGAAGGACCTGGGAACGGTGAAGCCACGAAGACTCATGGAATCCTAAGAATCCCAGAACTGGCAGAGTTCCCACCGCTCTCCCAGGCAGCAGCAGATTCCACTGTTGGACTGCTCTTGACAATGGGAAGTTCTTCCTAATGGGTAGGTGGAATCTCTTTTCCTGAAGTTTGAGGTGTCCTGGTTGCCGAAGCAGCAGAAAACAAGCTTGCTCCATCCTCCATATGACATCATTTCAAATATTTAAAACATAGCTATCATGAGGCCTCTTAAATTTCTCTTCTCCAGGCTAAACATACTGAGCTCCCTAAGCTGCTCCTCACAGGGCTTTGTAGTTTCCAGGCCTTCTACATTCTGGTTACCCTCTTCTAGGCAAATATATTCCAGTTTTGTCACCTTTTTTCCCTCTCTTTCTGTCTGTCTTCCTTTATTTCTTTATTTTTTTCCCTCCCTCTTCTCTTCCTTTTAAAAGTATCACTTCTCACTCAGGTGGTAAATACGGGGCTCAGAAAAGGTAACCTTGGATTTCCCCACCAAATACGAGTTGTGGCTTGTGTTATTTCCCATGTCTCCTCCTTATGCTGCCTTCTGTAAGCAAAAAAGCATAATTTAAAACTGCTTTCCAGAAAAGCTTAAAAAAAAAAAAATAATCTCCCTCCCCAATTTTCAAGTTCAGGACGTAGAAAAGGATATTCCTGTGCCCTATGAGGATAGACTTAGAGAGCCGCGTATGTTTAGTCTGCAGAAGAGAAGGTTAAGAGGGGACATGATAGCCATGCTTAAATATTTGAAGGGATGCCATGTAGAGGAGGGAGAGGGCTTGTTTTCTGCCGCTCCAGAGACCAGGACAAGGAGCAATGGATTCAAGCTGCGGGAAAGGAGATTCCACCTGAAGCTCAGGAAGAACTTCCTGACGGTCAGGGCTGTCCGGCAGTGGAATCTGCTGCCTCGGAGTGTGGTGGAGTCTCCTTCCTTGGAGGTTTTTAAGCAGAGGCTGGATGGCCATCTGTCAAAGGGAGTGCTTTGAGGGTGTTCCTGCATGGCAGGGGGTTGGACTGGATGGCCCCTGTGGTCTCTTCCAACTCTACATTTCTATGATTCTATGATTCTATGATTCTTCTCCATGCAGTGCATATCTAAACTGTGGAACTCACTGCTACTGGATGCAGCAATGGCTGCCAGCTTGGGTAGCTTTAAAAGAGGATTGGATAAAGTCACTGAGGTTAGGGCCATCAGTGGCTACATCTCAGGCTGACGATATATCACCTCCAGTGCCAGGGTTAGTATTCCTCTGTATATCGGTTACTGAGGATTACTCATGCGATGGAGAATGCGATTGCACTCGTGTGCTGGTGGTGAGCTTCTGATAGGCGGTCGGTTGGCCGCCGCTGGAGCCGAATGCTGGGCTGCAAAACCCTTGGCTCTGATCCGACAGGGATCTTAACATGGGAGAGGGCCTTCTCGGTGGTGGCTCCCAAGCTCTGGAAGCCTAGACGGGTTAGAGTGACCCCGCTTCTCGCAGAAGGAGGCTTCTGCAGGCTTTGGAGGAGAATTAAAGTTATTGCTGTTGTTCTTACTGTTATCTTGTTTTTCTCCCAACATTTTGGGACTCCAAGCGGCTTACGATTTAAAAGAACAGAGCAGTTAAAAACATATAATAAGTATGATTGCTCATAAAGTAAAGGTCTTTAATAATATGCTGTATTGTCTATATTATTTGAGTTTTTCCCTTTTTAAATGGGTAGCCAGTGCAGGGCAGAGGTTTAGTGTCGGACTATGACTCTAGAGACCAGGGTTTGGCTCCCCGCTCAGCCGTAGAACCCCACGAGGTTACGCTGGGTCTGTCACACCCTCTCAGCCCCAGAAAACCCCGTGATAGGTTTGCCTTAGGGTCGCCATTAAGTCAGGAGAGACTTCAAGGCACACAGCAACAGCAAGAAACAAGCTATGGGGGAGAGCAAAATGAGGGCATTTCCCTCTCTCATAAGTAAGAATGCCACCCCCACCAATGCAATTTCCCTTCAGTCCCAAAATTTCTAGCATTGCAGGAACTTAACAATGTCAGTTGTGCGTTTAGAAAGAGAGTTCAGACACCCAAAGAAAAGGGGGAGGCAAAGTTCCTAAGGTGAATAAGAACGCTGCAAATAGCACGTGAGTTCTGGGTGTGAACGATTTTCAGTGTCTCAATCTTAGCAATGCTAGAAACTTGGAGAGTGAAGGAAAAGTTCACCAGAGGGGCAGAATTCGTATTGGCGGGGCGGAATTAGTGCCCGTCTTCTGCCTTAGGGTCATCGAAGCTGGAAATACCTTGAAGGCACACAGCATGCTTGTAAACTTTTCCATTATGTGAATTTTTTACCTGTACCTCCTTAGATTTTTGCAAGCTGCTGGAGCCTCAGAGCTGAGAAAAAGGATGGAACATCATGATGATGATGATGATGATGATGATGATGATGATGATGTCAGCAAGATGCAAAACTGTATGAGGGGGCAGAAATGGGAAGTGTAACACACATCTACAGACACACACACAGAGTGCCTTGCTGTGTGCATATGTGTGAATTTTGCTGTTGGTGTATGCCTTCAAGTTGATTCCAACTTATGGCGACCTTAAAGTGTCAGGTAGCCCTCCATATGGGACATGTAGCAGGACTTAATTAACTGCTTGCTTGTAACAAGGTATGGGAACCAGAGACCGGCCATTTCCGCACTAAGCTGTTATAGCGCTATGATTCCACTTTCAACACCCTATGGAATCCTGGGGTTTGCCGTTTCGGGAGGGGCCGGCCGCAAACCCCAGGATTCCATAGGATGTTGAAAGTGGAATCATAGTGCTATGACAGCCTAGTGCGGAAATGGCTACCGTTAGGTAAACAAAGCTAGGAATGTAGTGATAAGCGCTGCCAAGCTGAAGCCGGCACTTCAAGGTCTCTTGCGGGCAGAATGGGAAATTATTTGCTTCTAATGTTTGGATTTTGCTAATTGCCTTCAGTTTGCTCACTGAAGTCCTGTACTATGCATCACGCTCCTAATAAATAGTGTATTAGCACTGTTACATTTGTGTGTGTGAATTCGGTTCCTGACATAAAGTGAACCAATAACAGAGTTTTCTGCGGTTGAGAGTCTGTGGCACGCCCAGTACATATACTGCTCTGTAAGCAGTTTCAATGGGAAACACGCTTGGAGCTCAGCCAGCTCCTGTCAATACAAACAAGGAAATTCGTGACTTCTTCTGTTGTTTTGCTGTTGAAGTTCACGCTTCACAAACCCTTCCGTATTTCTTAGCTGGGCGAATAAGGTATCAGGGATTGGTCAGTGTTATTGTTTTAATAAATATGGATTTTTTTTCAAGAATACACTTCCTCCTAATGTCTGTGACAATGTGGAAAGAATTTAACAATGCGAAGGAAATTAAATTAAAGCAAAACTACTAGGGATGAGAGGGAAGAAAAATTAGCCTGTTGAGCACACAAAAGCTAATTGAATGTGTGGGTTCACTGCAAAAAAAAAGAAAAGAAAATGAAAAAACAACAACAGACAAGCCTAAAAAAAAGCCAGGCAGAGGGCAAATGGTTTAACAGGGAAAGTAAATTAAAGCAAAACTACTAGGGATGAGGGGGAAGAAAAATTAAGCCTATTGAGCACACAAAAGCTAATTGAATGCGTGGGTTTATTGCAAAAAAAAAGAAAAAGAAAAAGAAAAAGAAAGAAAGAAAGAAAATGAAAAAACAACAGACAAACCTAAAAAAAAAGCCAGGCAGAGGGCAAATGGTTTAACAGAGAAAGTAAAAAGACTACCATTTCTGTACTAGACTGTTATAGTGCTATTATTCCACTTTCAACATTCTATGGAATCCTGGGGTTTGCAGTTTGGAGGGAGGTTAAGCACATTAACAAATTAAACCAGATTTAAAAGATTAATATGGTTTAAAACTCTGTGCACAGCATTTGAAGTAAAATAGTGCAACCCAAAGGCTTGAATAAATAGCCATGTTTTTACTTACTGCTTAAATTAAACCTGCGTTGGTGCCAATCAGACCTCGAAAGTGTTGCTGCTGAAAAGGCCCTGTCCGAGGTCTACACACTTACTCTCTACACTCACACTCTCTCAGCCCCAGAAAACCCTGTGATAGCTTTGCCTTAGAGTTGCCAGAAGTCGGGAACGACACGAAGGCACACAACAACAAAAAGAATTCAGAGAGCTTGGAAAAGTTACTTTTGGGATAACAGTTTCCAGAATCCTTTAGCCAGGTTGGCTACTGGCTGGGCTAACTGGAGGAGTTTAGGAGATGTGCTCCTCCAAAAAGTAACTTTTCCAAGCTCTGGCCATGCATTGCCTAATGTGAAAAATTGCCGTGTTGCTTTGGAGGGGGTTTTATTGTATTTTTTTTTTTTTACAAAAAATTCCCTTGGGGGACCCTTTCATAATCAAGGAATGGCTTTTGCAACACTTTTGATTTCTTTTGTATGTATTCAGCCTTCCTGTTTGCGTTGAGCCGGTCACGTGGCTCTGGGCAAAAGGCCCAGGGTCATGTCATCGCCTCTCAGTGGATGTGGGGTGGGACGGGAGCATTGCCAGAGATCAAGAAAAAGAGTGTAGCCTGAGAGGCCCTGTCCGTGTGTTTTTAAGCACAGCTTTCTGCACACCAAGAAAATGAGCACAGTCCGACACTGGTATCTGCAGACTGAGTTGCAATTTAAAAGTGCATAGTCTAAAGGTCAGTCTTAGAAAGAAGGGGGGAAAAAGCTGGCAACCCCATTCCTGCCAACATTTGGCAAATGAAAACCAGGCCACGTGTGGCTAAGCGATATCAGAGTGTGGTCAAGATGGCCAAAATTATTAATGGGGAAGAACTGACAGGAGAGGAGAGACTCTAGAAATTTCCTTTTGCCTGAACTTACTGGGAAGGGAAAAACTCTGTCCCTTCCTCAGTTAACTCAGCAAGGCAGAGAAGAAATTGAGTGCCCTTTGCATTTTTGCATTTTGGACTTGTCCTGCAGCAGCTGAAGTAAGCTGGGGACAAGGGGAGAAAATGGAAGGAGGAACGAGAAACTGGGACATTTTAAAAGCAGCTGGAAAAGCGAGATGGCACAGGTTCATTGGGGACTGTGCCTGCCGAATAAGGACGGTTGGAAAGATCGCATCCCTCTAAAGGGCCAAACAAATGCATTGCATGTGGAAAGCTCCAGCTTCAGCCCCCAGCATTTTTGGATGAAAAAGATTTGTGGTAATCCTAGATAGGTGCAGGCGGAGATGGGCAACATGTGGGCCACAGGTTGCATGGGGCCCCAGGGCCGTGTTTGTGGCCTCCAGGATCTCTCCCTGGCATTTATTTATTTATTTAGATGGATGTCCCAAAAAGCAGAGAGAAAGAAAGAGTGCAAAAAGGTATCTTGTGGAGCAGAGAACAAAAAAGTGATTTTCTGCTCCTGGAAACCTCTTGGAGCAGCACTTTTGCAGTAAAACAGGTGACATGTGTCCCTCTTCCTCTCAAAAAAAGAAGAGGACTTCCAGCCACTTCCAAATTAGTTTGTTTGTGTGCAGTTTTTGAATCTTTTAGTGGCAGATGTGACCCAAAGTGAGTACTGGGGTGGAAAATACCCTCCTTCACCTCTCCAAAATTCTCTAGCCCTGTTGGAGAGAATAATGAGCTAGACCAGTGGATGTCAAACTTTGGTCCTCGAGGTGTTTTGGACTTCAAGCCCAGCCAGCTTGGCCAACTGTCAAGCATTTGGGGAGCTAAAGTCCAAAACATCTGGAGAACCAAAGTTTGGGAACCTGTGAACTAGACAGATCAATTGGTTTTAGGGAAACTCAAACCCTGGACAAATTGGCTTTAAGGAAATTTATTCTACCGCTGATGTTTAAAGTTGGAAATGTTACCTTTTTTGTACTGCAACTCCCAGAATCTGGATTCTTAGAAATGCAGTTCAGAAATCACTTTTCAAAGTGAGGAGCCAGGGATCATGCGCTCAGAGTGGGCTCAGCTGGCTGCTAGAGAATGCAGAGATGCTGTCTGAGAGAAGATATGACAGAATGTTTTGGTGTTTTTTTTGTTTCAAGCAGTTTCTGAATTCCATGGTTCTGGATGCAGCTGGCGGGGCAGCCTTTATGGAGGAAGCGACCAGAAAAGGTAGGCTAGCCCGGGGAATGAGATACGTGTTTCTATGGAAAGAGGGATATGCAGGGGAAATGGAGTTGTCTGTTCAAAACCACATTTTCAAGAACCTCCTGGTCTCCTTTTCCTCTTGCTGGGTGGGGGCATGATACGCAAGATGCAAAAACCCCTTTGAGACCAATGGAAGCTGCACCAAGGGATGTGCTAGTATGACCAAACCTGGAGCATAAGAAATGAGGATAGACTTAGAGAGCTGGGTATGTTTAGTCTGCAGAAGAGAAGGTTAAGAGGGGACATGATAGCTCTGTTTAAATATTTGAAGGGATGCCATGTAGAGGAGGGAGAGGGCTTGTTTTCTGCCACTCCAGAGACTAGGACAAGGAGCAATGGATTCAAGCTGCAGGAAAGGAGATTCCACCTGAACCTCAGGAAGAACTTCCTGACGGTCAGGGCTGTCCAGCAGTGGAATCTGCTGCCTCGGAGTGTGGCGGAGTCTCCTTCCTTGGAGGTTTTTGAGCAGAGGCTGGATGGCCATCTGTCGGGAGTGCTTTGAGAGTGTTCCTGCATGGCAGGGGGTTGGACTGGATGGCCCGTGTGGTCTCTTCCAACTCTACATTTCTATGATTCTATGATTCTAAATGTTATCTTCTTTTTGGGATTACGTCTCTGCAGTAGCACGTGGCTTGTAGAACTCCCTTCAGTGCTGGCTGAGCTTCTTGCTAGCAGTCAGAACTATGTTCTCCTCGCTCAAGGCCTTTGGCTTTTAAGACTGGTTTTATAAATTGGCTTTTAAAAGTGGTTTTCATCTAGATTTTAAAGAATGGTTTTAATCTGTTATAATATACATAACTCGGGGAACCCTGATAGGCAGAAAAGAGTCTGATAAATACATCCATTAACGATAATAGGAAGAAGCAAAAATATTATCCATTTGTTTGGAGTTGCTCCCAGAGAAAAGGACAAAACAGTGTTACAGAATTTGCAAAAAGTGAAATAACTAAGTACACACTCCACTGTCTAATACTTCACTGATTTCAAGATTCTTGGATAGACAATGAAACCAAAAATATCATCATCATCATCATCATCATCATCATCATCATCATCATCCTTTTTGAATCTCCCAACCAGAATGGGTGGTAGTCCCCATAATGTAACTTTTCCAAGTACTGGCCAAAGTAGGCTCATTTTAGCAAATATACTCTCCTGGTAAGAATTTGGTGATTTTGGAAAGTCTTCTTAATGACTTTGAAACCATTCCAGAAATGATTTCATTGGTCTCAATATTATCCTTGATTGACGTTTTCGTGGCTTGGGCATTGGAGATTCATTAAGTGTTGCTCTCAATAAATACTGAATATGCATCTATATGCATGTGTGTGTGGCCCTAGGATGTCCTCCATTTATTTGTTCATTTATTTATTAAAATATTTATATGTGTGTATGTGCCTTCAAGCCACCTGTTGACGTATGGCAACCCCATGAATTTCATAGAGTTTTCTTAGGCAAGGAAGATTCAGAGGTGGTTTTGCCAGATCCTTGCTCTGAAACAGAGCCTACCGCCTCCTGGTATTCTTGGTGGTCTCCCATCTAAGTAGTGGCCAGGATCAACCCCTCTTAGCTTCCAAGATCAGATAGGATCTGGTGCTTTTACGATATGTAGGCTGCTCCAAATATTTATACCCTGCCTTATATTTAAATATCTCAGGGGAGTGTACAGTAAAATCACCGTGAGTTTTTTATAACTGTCAAAGTAATAAACAGACTAAAATCATGTTCAACAATTTGACAAGTTGAGACAAGAGAGCTAAACCTTGCACATTTGTAGATTTGTATGAAATCAATGACCGTATTTGCCGGCATATAAGATGCACTTTTTCTCCGAAAATTAACATTTAAAATGGAGTGTGTCTTATACGCTGGTATGTCTTATACACCAGCAAATACCCCCTCCCTTTCCTATGCATTTTGCCTTGCGCGAGTTCTCATTGCTCTGGGGGCTAAGAGAGCGCTCCCGCGAGGCTTCGCCCACCCCTCCTTCCCTTCCGTTCTTCCTCATTGCAAGTCCTCTGTGCTGGGGCAAAAGGTATTGGAATGGGAGGGGGAGCTCCAAAGGGGGAAAGGAACCCTCATGTGAGGCTTCCTCCACCCCACTTTCCCTTCCATTTTGCACGGGAAAGGACGGGAGGGAGCTCCGGAGACGGGGGAAAGAAAGTTTGTATAGCTTTCTTTCCCCCCTGTAGAGCTCCCTAATTTCTCTTCCCTGCAAAATGGAAGGGAAAAGGGGGTGGGGGGAGCCATGCTATTTTTTTAACTATTTCCTCCCCCCCAAAAACAACATTTTAAAATGGGGCGTGTCTCGTACGCCAGCAAATACAGTAGGCCCCAAAGGTCTATCGTCAGCAGCGATACTTTTACTCAGTGCCAAAATGGCACCGGTCGGCCCTCCTGAGGGAGGACATTGCGCAAACAGGGTCCCACAGCAAAGAAGGCCTTCTGTGGGGCTAACAGACCTCAATCCTTGGGCAGTTGCAATATCTGGGTGAGGACTGCCAGGTCAGAATTATCCCAGGCCCTGGGATTTTAGGTCCAAAAACCCCTGAGACCTACGGACGATCGCCTGTGATGCCATGAGGGTAGGGCACATGAGGGCACATGAGGCTACAAGGAGGTGTAAGGTCATTAGTATGACCCGTGTTGTTATGGTGGTAATGCCGTTAAGCTTGGTATATTGAAGCGTCAACAACAGCTGCCCAGAGGGTGGCGTTCAAGGGAAAAATACCAAGTCTAACAAAAGAGGAATAGAATCATAGAATCCTAGGGTTGGAAGAGACCCCAGGGGCCATCCAGTCCAACCTCCTGCTATGCAGGAACACCCATCAAAGCACTCCCGACAGATGGCCCTCCAGCCTCTGCTTAAAAACCTCCAAGGAAGGAGACTCCACCACACTGCATGGAGGCAGCCGATTCCACTGCCGGACAGCTCTGACCGTCAGGAAGTTCTTCCTGAGGTTCAGGTAGAATCTCCTTTCCTGCAGCTTGAATCCATTGCTCCTTGTCCTCGTCTCTGGAGCAGCAGAGAACAAGCCCGCTCTCTCCTGGACATGACATCCCTTCAAATATTTAAACATGGCTCTCCTGTCCCCTCTTAACCTTCTCTTCTGCAGACTAAACATCCCCAGCTCCCTAAGCCGCTCCCCATAGGGCTTCATGGCTTCCAGACCCTCCACCATTTTTGGTCGCCCTCCTCTGGGCACGTTCCAGCTTGTCGATGTCCTTCGTGAATTGAGGTACCCAGAACTGGACGCAGGATTCCAGAGGAGGCCTAGGGACGTAGGGACACAGACTCGCTTCTATTCCTCCCTCTTGTCCTAAGGACTGGAGAAGAGGGGTCAGGCCCTGAGACCCGGCAGTCCTGCTCCGGGTCCCATGCACTTTACAGCTTCGAATGTCATAAAGGAAGGCATTGTTGAGCCGTGAGGGGGTAGGTCTCGTCCGAGCAGGGGTCACCCGACTTCTTGCTTGTTCCCAGCCGAGGAGCAGGCCCTGAGGCTGGCGGAAGCCGTCTGCGGAGGAGACGAGGAGACGGCCCGGGAGTGTGCTGCCTGGCTGGCCCAGCGACGCGTCCCGGTCACGGTGCAGGTGAAGCCCGAAGTCTGCGCCGAGCGCGAAATCAGGTGATTGCGGAGCAGCTGGGGCACTGGCTGAGAGCTGAGCTGGCACAGCCCAGTTCTTGTTGGAGCGACCGTGTGGGGTCTCAGTCCAGCTTGGGATCTGTTTGAAACGGGGCCAGGCCACAGGGGTGGCTCTAGGGGTGGCTGGCCGCGTGTAGGAATATTTGGGACCTCTGTCAAGCAGAGCCCGGCGGAGCCAGCGCAAAGGGAGCCTGTGGTAGTAATCAGCAGAAAAATATTTAGGATGCTCTTGTATGATGAAAACATAAAAAGGAAGACTTATGTTTATTGTTTCAGGAAATCCATCTTGGGATAGGAAAGGAGCTAGACAAAAGGAGATGACCAAAACTTCAGTAGCTGGCTAAAAGCTGGCTCTCACGTGTAGCTGTAAGCCATCCTGAGACAGGAGCCTTGTGGATGCTCTCTTTCCAGACAAAGGGAGACGAAGGAACCAACTAACTTTCGGAAGATGGGGGATGTGACCTCTGCAGGCAGGGAGGAAGCAAAAAGGCTTGCGTATATGAATCAAAGCAGAAAGATGAAACAGAAGGGGCAGGCATGCTCTCTAGGGCCATTTCTGCACTCGGGTGTTATAGCGCTATGATTCCACTTTCAACATCCTACGGAATCCTGGGGTTTGCAGTTTCGGGAGGGGCCGAAACTGCAAACCCCAGGATTCCGTAGGATGTTCAAAGTGGAATCATAGCGCTATAACGCTCCAGTGCGGAAATGGCCTAGGATTCACTTTTACACATTGCTTTATACAAGCGTTGCTGCCTCTTAGCTTCTGTCACACCAAACAGGCAAAGACCCTTCCGGGTTCGTGCCTGGCGTGCTCAAAAGACTGACCACCAGTTCAGCATCTTCCAACAGAGGCCTTTATTGATTTACTGTGCAATAAAGGTTCTGGGCTCTTAGGCAAATCCGGAACCCAGACGAAGGGTTTACAATCCTTCAAATACACTTTTGCTAGCATTATCTGATTGGTTACAAATTTAGGATCCATGACTTGATCGGTTCCCCAAAAGCAAACCTCATTGACCCGATTGGTTAATTCAGCAATGCATCACCTTTCTTCCTTTAGCTCATAGCTGTTAACACATGCCAGATCATACTGACACTTTGGCTTCTCCTTATCAATTGGGCATTGCCTTCAGAAGACCCCTTGATCTTCCTCACTAGGTGTGATCTATCCCTTCCAGCTCATTAAGGTCCCTGGTAGCTGATGGCCTGCTGCTCGCGATCTGCTTGGTTAGTTGTTGGCTCGTTTTCCGCTTTTCCTGCCCTTTTCAGTGAACTTGGTTTTGCAGTTTCAGTATTGACTGTTTTAGCAATGCTCTTATTAACCATTTCAGCAAAGCCAATAATAATAATATCCACCGGTTTAGTAAAGCCATCTTACATTTTCTAAATAGTATCAACCTTCATTGCCTCACTTCCAACACCAGGGCCATTTCCGCACTAGACTGTTATAGCGCTATGATTCCACTTTCAACATCGTTTGGAATCCTGGGGTTTGCCGTTTCGGGAGGGGCCGGCTGGCAAACCCCAGGATTCCAGAGGATGTTGAAAGTGGAATCATAGCGCTATAACAGTCTAGTGCGGAAATGGCCCAGGATGGGCGATTCTGAGAATGGCAGTTCCCCAAAATAACTTTCCCAAGCGATGGCTATGAACAGCAGGAGCTTCCAGCAGACAGAAAGCATGATGTCCTTTTCAAGGAGGGGTGGGCAACAGTGTGGGAGATGGGGGCAACTTTCTTCCCCCCCAGGTCCACATGCGTGCATACACATGCGCGCATGCCCACGTGCGCACACACAGAGTGTCCACAACACCTTTGATCTCTGTTTCCTCTTAAAATGGTGGCCAGAAATGATGTCATGCCCCTTCCTGATGCCATTTTGGAGAGGATACGGAGGGAAGAAAAGGTTATGTGCATTTGTGAATGCTTATGAGGGCTTGGGGTGTGATTTTAGAGCCATTTTCATCTGAAACTTAGGCCAAAAATGTATTTTTTTTTTTAAATTGGAGTTTGGCAGAGCTTCAGGGGCCACATAAACCAAATCCAGGGGTCACCTGCAGCCTGCAACCTGCTCTTTCCCTGTCCCAGTTTTAATGCCTTTTTTCCTGTCTTCTCACAGGCTGTGGGTGGGTGTGGAAGATGCCTGCATGAGTACCATCCCCATATACCTGAAGGTTCAGCCCTGCATGACCTTGGCTTCCCTCAAAGACATGGTAGGGGCTCTCTTGTGACTTTTGCAGCATCAAACATGCTGTTGCGGTGCGGGCCGAACAGCTGAGCTGCATTCTGAGGCTGGGGAGGCGCAACTACCTGGGAACGGAGTGGTTCTGACATGCAGCAAGATGCAGACTTTGGCCATTTCCTCCCTACACGGTTATAGTGCTATGATTCCACTTTCAACTTATCCTGTGGAATTCTGGGGTTTGTAGTTTACTGAGGCTAAAGAGCTCTTTGGCTGAGAATTCTAAAGGCCCCTCCCTAAACCGCAAATCCCGGGATTCCATAAGAGATTGAAAGTGGAATAATAGCACTATAACAGTGTAGTGCAGAAATGACCTTTGGCTGGGATCTGGTCCATGAAAGTGTCAGATGTGGAGGGAGCTTTCCTGCACACACCCCGCAACAGATCAGTAGCCGTTTGGGCCAGAGGGATGGAACTGCACCCGGCATTGTGCAATTGAGAAGAAACAGTTGTGCAAGAAGGTCTTGGATACTTACACATCTGTAGAAAAATTATTTAAAATTTGCATAATCCCTGGTTACGCAAGTGCAGGCCTCCAAGCAAATTCTGGTCCTTGGGTGTAGCAAGAGGGAGAGTTGCACCTGAAAATACTTCCTGGGCTGTTGCAAGAGTGTTAATTTATTACTTACATAAGTCATTTCTGCTTTTGGTGACCCTATCACGGCATTTTCTGGATTTGTTCAGAAGGGGTTTGCCTTTGCTTTCCTCTGAGTCTGAGAGAGTGTCACTTGCCCAAGGTTACCCAGCGAATTTTTGTGGCTGACCACCACGCTGCCTCGGCCTTTCCCTGTATTTTTTGGTATTTGGCTTTTGCTTATTGGCATTTACGCTGACGTGTATTTATCTGCATATTCTGTATGATGTGTTTAGGCCATTTCCACACTGCACTGTTATAGTGCTATCATTCCACTTTCAACCTCCTATGAAATCTTGGGGTTTGAGGCCATCCCGAAACTGCAAACCCCAGGATTCCATGGGATGTTGAAAGTGGAATCATAGCGCTGTAACAGGCTAGTGCGGAAATGGCCTTCATTCAGGGTATCCATGCTATTTCCTGTTCTGTGTTACTAAGATCTTTGTCTTATTGAACATTATTATATTAGTTTAATTAAAATTATGGGGGCCATTTCCGCACGAGACTGTTATAGCGCTATGATTCCACTTTCAACATCCTATGGAATCCTGGGGTTTGCAGTTTCGGGAGGGGCCACCTGGCCCCTCCCGAAACTGCAAACCCCAGGATTCCATAGGATGTTGAAAGTGGAATCATAGCGCTATAACAGATTTGTGCGGAAATGGCTGTGATATCTTCATTTAAAAAATTGCTTCGAGGGATATAAAACCAGTTTCTGGCTTCTTTCGATGTACCGTGAATCCAAATAAAGGAGTAGCTTCCAGATAAAAAATTGCAACTTCCTTCATTGCAGTGTAGCTGGCGGCTTCAATGTGAAGTGAAACCACTGCAAGCTTTAGTCTGAATTCTAAAGGCACCATCCAAGACGAATCTAGTGTGGGTTTTAGTCTAGAGTAGTGAATCTGGTTTTTGTCTCGCCCTTAAATGAGCTACTTTGGGAACATTATTCTCTCCTCAAAATAGGAAATTCCTTTAAAAGCTAAGACTAAAGCCCAAAATGGATTCACCGCTTCGCTGACATGAAAGCCGCCAGCTGCCACCGTTCTTTGGTGTCTGAGATCACCATCTGTCCCACCCTCAGGATTTACTACAACAACTGTTCTTTATTACAGCCCATATAGCGCATAGACTCAACTCGCTCACATTAACAATGTGTCAGATAAATTAAGAGAGCCGGTGTGGTTTGAGCATTGGTTTGAACATTGGACCGTGGAGACGAGGGTTTGATTCACCGCTTGGTCCTGGAAACCCTCTGAGGGACCTTGAGTGTATCACATACTCTCAGTCCCCCAAAACCGTATGATGGGTTCGCCTTAGGGTCACCATAAGTCATACATGACTTGAAGGCACAGAACTACAACAACAGCAAGGTACATTAAATGCGCAAGGAGCAGTTGGCTCAAATCCTACAGGCAGAGCTCAGGCATTTTTCTCTAATACGGAAGTCAACTGATCTTTAATCCTGACCGCCTCGGAGAGGAACTCGGGCCCTTTCTGCACCTTACCTTCTTCCGGTGCTGGGGTGCGGGGATCGCGTGAACAGCCTCTGGCGAGAGGCTCTCGCGTCCGGGGTCCTTTGGCTCCGCATGAGCTGCCTGCCCGCGCGCGAGAGCACCTCCTCTTCCTTCTGCGGGCCGCGCCGGGGCGGGAAGCGCGACCGGTGTGTCTCCGGAGGCTCCGCACGTCGGATGAGCGTGCGCGGGGCCCGGGAGCGATGCGCGATCACACACCATTTTCGGCTTCTAGCAGGAAACGAAAAGGTGTGCGATCGGCGCCTGCCGGCCCCTGGAGCGTCACACGCTTGTGAGCGCGTCATGCAGATCGCTCTTCATTACCATGTGATGCTTTTCGCAGATGCCGTGCGAAAAGGGCCCCGGTGACGACAAAGGTCACACTGGGAGTCTTATTTTCTAACAGCTATTTGACCCAAAATTGGGCTGATGGTCCCGGTAGATTCACCAATAATGGATTAATCGTATGTTATCAAACCTGCTTGTAGAATCCAGAGGACAAAAAAGTATGTTTCGTGGATTTTATTTCCTGGGTACCACGGGGAGTTAACCTTGTGGTGGAAGGGACACCAACACATCTGGAGCATTTCAAAGGGAAAAACGTTACATCTGGCCTTTGTAAAAGGTCTGTGATAATTAATGACAGTCAAGCTCTTTGGATTTACTACAACTCCCTCCTTTTCCTGGCCCAGATGTTTCTGCACTACGGTTTCCCTCCCAGCATCCAGAAGTGGGTGGTCGGACAGCGGCTGCCCCGAGACCACGAGACTCTTCACTATCACGGCATCCAGCGAGATGGCGACGCCGTTTACCTCTACCTCCTCTCGGCCAAGGCGGCCAAGCTGAGCAAAGATACTTTCGAGCGGGACTGTCAACGTAGGCAGCTAGAGGGTGAGTCCGTGGGACACCTTGGGGGCAGCTGAGCAAGAGTGGCAGGGTATAGCGGGCTGGCAGGGTGGAAAGCATCCTCAAGAAACCCACCCCTCAAAACTGCAGGGTGACACTGTAAACTCTCCTCTAGTGTTGTCCGTTGTGGCCCTGGAAGGTGATTGGTATGGAACTGGTGAATCCTGCCAGGCCTGGAAAGACCAAAACCGGAATTCCTCTCTTCCTGTGCGTGCGTGCCTGAGAACTGAGGTCTGCTGGAGCAACATTCGCCCAGTCGTTGTGGCCATTTTCCGCACTGCACTTGCCAGGAACTTCATTCGTATGCACAAATAGTACAGTGCATAAACACTGTTTATTTGGAGTGCGAAACATTGTACAAGACTTCAGTGAGAGGACTAAAGTTCAAAAGCAATAACAAGTACATAATATTCCCATCCTTCCCCCTCCTGTGTGCAAGAGACCTTGAAGCAGTGAGAGCCTGGCAGGGCTTATCAATGCATTCCTAGCTTTTGTTTATCTAATGGTCTCTGGTTCCTAGACTTTCATTGCAAGCAAGCTGCTACCTTACAAAATGAAATGCTAACAAAATGAAATTCAACAGAGAGAAGTGTAAGGTCCTACACTTAGGTAGAAAAAATGGAATACAGAAATATAGGATGGGGGACACGGGGCTGGATAGCAGTACGTGTGAAAGGGATCTAGGAGTCTTAATAGACCACAAGCGGAACATGAGTCAGCAGTGTGATGCGGCAGCCAAGAAAGCCAACGCGATTCTCGGCTGCATCAATAGGAGTATGGTGTCTAGATCGAGGGAGGTACTGGTACCACTCTACTCTGCTTTGGTTAGACCTCATCTTGAATCCTGTGTCCAGTTCTGGGCACCCCAATTCAAGAAGGACAATTCAAGTCTCTGAACTGGCCAAGGTGCCTTCTACGAGGAGTGACAGATGTTGCTTCCAGCACCAGTTGACGGCTGAGTGAGAATTGCAAGGGCAGCTCTAACAGCCCTTCTTGCAGGTCCAGAGGAGGGCGACCAAAATGGTGAGAGGCCTGGAAGCCGTGCCATATGAAGATAGAGAGCTGGGCATGTTTAGTCTGCAGAAGAGAAGGTTAAGAGGGGACATGATAGCCATGTTTAAATATTTGAAGGGATGCCATGTAGAGGAAGGAGAGGGCTTGTTTTCTGCTGCTCCAGAGACCAGGACAAGGAGCAATGGAGTCAAGCTGCAGGAAAGGAGATTCCACCTGAACCTCAGGAAGAACTTCCTGATGGTCAGGGCTGTCCGGCAGTGGAATAGGCTGCCTCGGAGTGTGGTGGAGTCTCCTTCCTTGGAGGTTTTTAAGCAGAGGCTGGATGGCCATCTGTCGGGAGTGCTTTGAGGGTGTTCCTGCATGGCAGGGGGTTGGACTGGATGGCCCCTGGGGTCTCTTCCAACTCTACATTTCTGTGATTCTATGATTCTATACCTTACATTAGACTACATATCCCATTACTATAATATGGAGGGCATCCCAACAACACTTATAGTGCTATTATGATGGGAGATGATTTACAGCACCAGCACAAAATCCTCCCTGGAACCGCTGCTCTCTGGACAAATAGTGTCTCAGAGGCAAGCATAAACATAGCAGAGCTTCAAAACAGCAAAAAGCGTGTGCAGCAGACTATAACTACAGCATCAGCTCTGACCCCTCTACCCACTGGTTAGTAAACTCACGGACACAGAGTTTGTCATCCAAAATACCTGGAGTTGCAGTATATACATCTATACACAGGATATGCAGATCCACAGGCAGCGTTTCAGCGTCAGAGATTCGGATGCAGAGGTTCGGAGTCAGAGATTCAGAGTCAGAGAGTCAGAGAGAGAGAGAGAGCAAGCATTCCCGCTCCTCGTTTATACACACTTGCTTCCTTGTCATCACTCGGGCCATTTGCATGACGCAACCTCTTGCCATGATTTCACTATCTCGGCTCAGCCCTTTACTCCGTGTCCCCTAAGGAATGTGTCATAGCTTGCCCAGTCATTCCCCAGGTGTTCCACATGCTCATCGAATGTATTTTCAACTGGGGCAAATGTCACCACATTTTTAATCCAACATATTATTCCACTTTCAACCTCCTGTGGAATTCTGGGGTTTGTAATTTACTGAGGCCAAAGAGCTCTCTGGTTGAGAAACTGCAACCCCCAGGATTCCATAGGTGGTTGAAAGTGGAATAATAGCAATATAACAGTGTAGTGCAGAAATGGCCTGTCAGGTTCAGATTCACACACACAAAATAAACATGCAAAAGCAGCATTTATGTGGAGTATGAGCAGACAACAGGCGTCAGTGATCCAGACTGAGGAGAATCTTCACAGTCAAGATCCTATAACTATTCAAGCGTTCCCACAGAGCTCATTAGGGTTGACCTTGGCCGGTCAGGCTAACCGTGGTTGCTAAGATGCTGTCACCTGTAAGCTGGAATGTTATGAGAACTACGGAAAGGGATGCAATAGCAAAGGAACATCTGCAGCTAGCAAACCAGATACATGAGCATGAATATAACTGAGTACTACCATTCCCATCCAGCGTGCCTCACCCTTATACATGTGGAGGGTAACCCCAACGTGGCCTGTGTGTAGACACGGGACAGGGCATTTTTAACAACGGCAGCCCAACTATGGAAATCCCTCCCTTTGGAGTCCTGGTTGGCACCAACACAAGTTTAATTTAGGCACCAGGTAAAAATCTGACTGCTTATTAAAGGGTCTGGGTCTCACTGCTTTACTTCAGATGCTGTAACCAGAGTTGTAAACCGTTTTAATCTTTTAAACCTGTTTTAATTTCTTAATGTGCTTAATATGCTTTGTGGTTGTTGTGTGCCTTCAAGTTGCTTTGGACTTGTGGCTACCGTAAGGCGAACAATCACAAGATTTTCTGGGGCTGAGACTGTGTGATGTGCCCAAGATCACCCAGTGGATTTCCATGACTGAGCAGGGAATTGAACGCTTGTCTCCGAGGTCATAGCCCAGTTTTTAAACTCTATATCACACTGGCTGTCTAATACGGTTTAGTCTAATTAAATTATTTTTATCGTTTTAAAATGTTTAAAGTTGTTCGTGTTGATCTTACCTGTGTGCTATCCTGTGATCTTTTGATATAGCGCAGGATTGAAGTATTGTAATAGTGTAAATAATAAAAGAAATAGAATCATAGACTCGTAGACCTGGAAGAGATCCCAGTGGTCCTCCAGTCCAACCCCATTCTACCTGGACAGTGGAGAGCACTGCCTGGGAGTGTGGTGGAGTCTCCTTCTTTGGAGGTTTTTAAACAAAGGTTGGATGGTCATCTGTTGGCAGTGCTTTGATTGTGTCTTCCTGTGTGGCCACAGAGTCATAGAGTCATAGAATCGTAGAGTTGGAAGAGACCCCAGGGGCCATCCAGTCCAACTCCCTGCAATGCAGGAACACCCATCAAAGCACTCCCAACAGGTGGCCATCCAGCCTCTGCTTAAAAACCTCCAAAGAAGGAGACTCCACCTCACTCCATGGAGGCAGCAGATTCCACTCCCAGGCAGCTCTGACCGTCAGGAAGTTCCTCCTGAGGTTCAAGTGAAATCTCCTTTCCTGCAGCTTGAATCTGTTGCTCCTTGTCCTAGTCTCTGGAGCGGTAGAGAACAAGCCTGCTCCCTCCTCGACATGACATCCCTTCAAATATTTAAACATGGCTCTCATGTCGCTCTTAACCTTCCCTTCATGGCTTCCAGACCCTTCACCATTTTGGTCCCCCTCTGGATACGCTCCAGCTTGTCAATATCCATGTTGAACTGAGGTGCCCAGAACTGGACACAGTATTCCAAATGAGTTCTAACCAGAGCAGAATAGAGTGGTACCATTACCTCCCTCGATCTAGACACCATACTTCTGTTGATGCAACCAAGAATTGCGTTGGCTTTCTTGGCTGCCGCATCACACTGCTGACTCACGTTCAGCTTGTGGTCCACCAAGACTCCTAGATCCCTTTCACACGTACTGCTATCCAGCCACGTGTCCCCCATCCTATATTTGTGCATTCCATTCCTTCTGCCTAAGTGCAGGACCTTACGTTTCTCTCTGTTGAAAGAGAGGCCCTTGGGGTCTCTTCCAACTCTAGGATTCTGTGTGACCCAGAGGTCACCTTTGCCCATCCCTGTTCTACTCCTAAACTTAGCAGGATGGTGCTTCTTATTCAATCCCCTCCTTTCATTCTTCTTGTCTCTCCACCAGAGCTAGGCATTAAAGATGGCATCCTGGTTCCCCGGGGGATGGCAGACGCAGCGGCCCTGACTCTGGAGGAGCCCCTGGGCCACCTGGATCCCGGCGAGGAGAGGGGTGGCACTGCTTCCCCTCTCCCTGCCACGCCTCCAAAGGTAAGGGATGGGAAAGTGGTGGGGTGCAAGTAGAACATGGCCCCCCAGTCCCGTTTTCCTCCCGTGGGGGGACCCATCGCTCTTCTTCCTCTCCCGTGCGGATGGCGTCCTAGGTCGGCTGGGAGTGCCCCACCTGCACCTACGTCAACAAGCCCACCTGGCCCGGCTGCGAGATGTGCTGCGCGGAACGGCCCGAGGGATACATCATGCCGGAGGGCTACCAGCCGGACGAGGAAGAGGTGGAGCGAATGCAGAAGGAGGAGGAAGCCATGCAGCAGTATGAGCAGGTGAGAGGCTGGTACACAGGGAGAGGTGGCTCGCTCGAGCCTTCTGTGTGTTGCTGGACTGCAAATCCCATCAGCCTTAGCCAGTGCAGCCTGTAGTGAGGGATGCTGGGAATTACAGTCTGGCAAAATCCGGAGGCCCACACTATCCATCTGTCCTTTTATTTATAGCCCCTTTTTGTCCCAGACTGGGACTCAAGGTCTCTTACAAAAAAGGCAAAACAGAGGCTAGATGATCATCAGCCGAGAGTGTTTTGATTGTGTATTCCTATCTGGTACAATGGGGTTGCACTGGGTGGCCCTTGGGGTGTCTTCCAACTCTAGGATTCTATGGTTCGAAGGCCATTTCCGCACTGCACTGTTATAGTGCTATTATTCTACTTTCAACCTCCTATGGAATCCTGGGGCTTGCAGTTTGGGGAGGGGCCTTTAGAATTCTCATCCAAAGAGTTCTTTGGCCTCAGTAAACTACGAACCCCAGAATTCCCCAGGATGTTGAAAGTGGAATAATAGCACTATAACAGTGTAGCGTGCAAATGGCCAAAGTCAAGGAGCTGAGAAATCAGTCAGAAGCTGGGGAAACAAAGCATCAGGGACCCTGGAACCTTTTTTTTGAAGGAGAGGGGGCTTGACACTATCAGGCAGGTTGTTATTAATTTTGCCTATGTGGAGGTACTTGCAGAGAGAGGATTTCTCCATCCATTATTGTTCAACAGTCCTTAAATATAAAGATTCTTACAGTGTGTACTTAGAAGTGCCTCCCATGTGTTCAGTGTAGCTTACTCAACCTGTACATAGCATAGGTTGCATAGCATAGGTTGCAGCCGCTCTATTATTCTTGGGAGGGCTGAATGACAACAGCCCTTTTCATATTTCTCAGTGTTTGACAATTTAGTACCCTTCTGATTGATTATTCCTCAGAAGGTTCAACCACATAGATGTCTTGGTGGTCCGGTTTTGCCAGACGGTGGTGGGGAGTGCTCGGACTCCCACAGCCTAGTCTTAGGCCATTTCCGCACTAGACTGTTATAGCGCTATCATTCCACTTTCAACCTCCTGTGGAATCCTGGGGTTTGCAGTTTTCCAAGGCCAAAGAGCTCTCTGGCTGAGAATTCTAAAGGCCCCTCCCTAAACTGCAAACCCCAGGATTCCATAGGAGGTTGAAAATGGAATGATAGCACTGTAACAGTCTAGTGCGGAAATGGCCATAGAGGGAATTAAGCCCTCCGCCACCATTCCGGGGTCTGTGCTAGGCAGATAGGAGAATGCGCTGAAGCAAAGTCAGAATCCTCTTCCAGGTGTCCAAGAAATAATCAAGGCCAAGTCTCTGGCTTGGCCAAGGTGCCTTCTGCGAGGAGTGACAGATGTTGCTTCCAGCACCAGTTGACGGCTGAGTGAGAATTGCAAGGGCAGCTCTAACAGCCCTGCAGGATCCCTTCAGCTTTCCCGTGTGCCGGGCCAGTCTCCAGATTCCCCCACACCGCCACCATCTTATGATGGCCTTTTGTAGAAGATGCCATGCAAAAAAGCTCCTTAACTATGCCCTGTTGCTGCCTCCGTCAGATCTTGGCTTCCTTCTGTCTTAACTCAGGCCAGGGAGCAGCAGAAGCAGAAAAACTACCAGGAGCACCTGCAGCTGGACGGGCAGAGCTTGGTGCCATCGGACGAGGCTGTGGAGTGTCCCATCTGCTTCGTGGAGATGGAGCCCGGCGAGGGGGTGACCTTGCGGGAATGCCTGCACTCCTTCTGCAGGTAAGCTCTCCAGCAGGGCCTTGCCCGTGGGGGCCCCACGGCCCACTGGAGAGATTTGTTTTAGTTGTAGTCGTAGAACGTTGATTGCATTCGTCCATGCTGGCTGGGGGGGTGATGGGAACTGCAGTCCAACCCATTGGGAGGCTACCAAGGAGAGGGAAGGCGGCTGTAGATTCTGGCCCGTTTTTTTTTTTTAATAATTTTTATGAAGAACTTTTAAAAATACTTTAATTACATAGATAAAAAAAAGAAAAGATGGAAAACTGAGATATAATAAAAAGTGCAGAACAAAAATAGAAAAAGGAAGAAGAAGAGGGGGTAGTGACTGACGATTTTCCTTTCCACGGTTATACATGCCTATAGGTCTTGATACTTTTCGAAATTACAGCATATTCCCTTCTTTTGAGAGCCTGTACTTTCTAATCCTCAAAACCAAAAGGTACATCAAAGGCCATTTCCGCACTGGACTGTTATAGCGCTGTTGTTCCACTTGCAACATCCTATGGAATCCTGGGGTTTGCAGTTTCGGGAGGGGCCGGGAGGCCCCTCCCGAAACTGCAAACCCCAGGATTCCATAGGATGTTGCAGGTGGAATCATCGCGCTATAACAGTCCGGTGCGGAATTGGCGAAAGCCAAATGTTACCAACACTGGGCTATTTTTCCTGGGAGTAACCACCGGGAGGGTCCTGTCCTGCGCCGCCGTCTACGTACTTCTGCATTTCCACCACTGTTTCTCCCTGACCCTGCAGGGACTGCTTGAGAGGGACCATCTTGAACAGCCAGGAGCCGGAAGTCCGTTGCCCGTACATTGATGAAAAATACTCCTGCCAGTCGCAGCTGCTGGAGCGCGAGATCAAAGCGGTAAGCATCCCGGCAGGCCTGGCCGGGGGGGAAGAGCTGCTTCTCATGGGCCCTTCCAGAAAGCCTGGGGAAGTGCCAGGGGCTCAGGAGGTCCCATCTGGGGTCCCTCAAGGCTTCTCATCTCAAGACCAGAAGTGGGCACAAACTAAGGATGGGAAGCTCATTTTTGGCACCTCCTGATCTTCAACAGGATGCATCAGTGAGGGGGTGGATCGGCAAGGATGACTGGATTTGGAGGGGAGGGAAGAAAAGTGGGGGGAACACAGGCAGAAAAAAAAAGGCCCAAGGAGAACAGCTTTCCTCACTCCTGCCCTACAACAGCCAGATGAGGTAGGTCATGCTTGTTGTGTTATTATTTATCCAAAAGTTGGACCCAGGGCACCTTGCAGAACTGGAAACGAATATAGTTGTCACTCCACGTTTGCAGAGGTTAGGGGCACAGGACCCCCTAGAAAGTGGGGAAACCGCAATTATCTATAGGCCCTCCCAAACCCGGTTTAATGCATACAAAAAAGTTCAGTTTATGGATTCAACCCATTGTGGATTCAAATATACAAAACACCGTACATTTGAATCTGTAGTGGCAAGCGTGCCAGCCACCTGGTTCCATCTTTGAGGTGGTGAGGTTACTTTGCAAGGCAGAAGCAGACAACCGGTGGGGCTTGCTGCCCGCCCCCACCCTCCACGGCTGCCCTATGCCATTTTTAACAAGGATTTACAAGCCTCGCCGCATGCTTGCAGTCTCAGTCAGTCACACAAGGTTTGCAGAGAGACTGCAAATGCGAGGTGAGACTTGTGAGTCTCTGTTAAAAGTGGCATAGGGCAGCAGCGGAGGCAGCAGCAAATAATCTACAAATACTCAAATCTACAAAAGTTAAGCCTGTGAATGTGGAGTGATGACTGTATGGATAAAAAAACGTCCAAAGACGTCCTTTTCCCAGCAAGAGCAAACACACTCAGTCAATGGTTGACTAGTGAGTCAATGCATAGGTAAATTACCATTGATTCAGGGGCCAACAGTAATTGGGACTACCAACAGAATTCGGGTCACAAGTAAAAATACACAAAATGATTGCTAACATGTAATGAATCTGTCTGTAGAAATAAAAGTGGAGGAGAGTTCTATGGATACGGTAGACAGCTAAAATGACAAATGAATGAGTCTTGGAGCAAATAAAACCTAAATTCTACCCTAGAAGCCAAAATGGCTGTCGCACTTTAGGCCGTTTCCGCACTAGACTGTTAGCACTATTATTCCACTTTCAACATCCTATGGAATCCTGGGGTTTGCAGGTTCGGGAGGGGCCGGCTTTCAGTCAAGAAAGTCAAGGCTGCCTTGCCTCTGCAAGATCCACATGGAGCTGTTGATGACAGAGTGACTTGGAGCTCTCTCATTCAGATAGTCAACATAAGGCCATTTCCGCACTACACTGTTACAGTGGTATTATTCCACTTCAAACATCCTATGGAATCCTGGGGTTTGCAAACTTCAGGATTCCATAGGATGTTGCAAGTAGAATAATAGCGCTATAACAGTCTGGTGCGGAAATGGCCCTGGTTTCCCCGCTGAGAAGGTCCTGTCCTATGTTCCTACCCGACAGGCACGTGAAGGTGGTGGGAGAGAGAGAAGGGCTTCTCCTCTGGATTTTAGACCCCAGGTGGGCTTATATAGGAATATAAGCAGTCTTTCAGATAGCCGGGACCCCAGCTGTAGAGGGCTTTATAGCTCATAATCAGCAGTGTGAGAGGCTGGTTCAGCTCCACCTAGAAAATGTGGCTGAGTGGGGATTTGAACCCGGGCCAGCTCCAATTCTCAACCCGGCACCTCTAGCCATTACACCACTTTTCCTTTCCCAAAACTGATCCTTGCTTATTAAAATGAGGGTCAGTTTATAAAACCTTTGGTTGATCTACCTACCAGTTGGAGCTTGCAAACATACTAACGGTTGTCATCTTGTTGATTAGTCCCAAACTCTCATTGGCCTATAAATCAATTGCTGAATAGTGAATCAATACCTAGGTAAGTTCTGTTGAATCAGTGGGTGTAGTCTAATCAGGATTAACAACGAGATGCAGGCCTACGTGTGTCTGGTGGGCATCACAAAATGCCGGGACAGTGGATTCCCACAAGTTCCCACAGATTCCCACGGTTCCCACAAGTTAGTTCTGTAGGCAGATACCTTGACTTAGAAGCATTGCTGCACAGCCAGGTCAATCCCATCCTCCATCGGGGATTTCCTCTGAGATGCTCTCATTTTGATCCCGTAGCTCTTGAGCGAAGCTGAGTACCAGCGCTTCTTGGACCTGGGCGTCTCCATTGCTGAAAACCGCAGTCGCTCCAGTTACCACTGCAAAACCACAGACTGCCGCGGGTGGTGCTTCTACGAGGATGACGTCAATGAGTTCCCTTGCCCGGTGTGTCTGAAGGTGAACTGTCTGCTTTGCCAGGTGAGGTGCAGCTCGTCCAACCGGGGGGAGGTGCCAAGGACCAGGCGTGCACAAATTATTCTGAAAAAGTAGTGTGGGGGCAGAAGGCCAGCGGCCCCAAAGGCCCCTCTCCAAACTGCAAACCCCAGGATTCCACAGGACATTGAAAGTGGAATAATAGCACTATAAGAGTCTGGTGCGGAAATAGCCTATAACTGTCCCACATGTTGTGCCCCAAAACAAGTGTTTAAAAACAACCTAGGTGTGAGAGGTGCGGAGCCAAGATCTCAGTAGTGTCTTCTTTGCAGGCAATCCATGAAAACATGAATTGCAAGGAGTACCAAGATGACCTCCAGCTCCGAGCTCAGAATGACGAAGCTGCACAGCAGACCACAGAGATGTTGCTGGTAAGAAAAGACCTGCACTCAGCTTAGTTCAAGATTTTTATGCATGACTTGGATGGTGGAAAGGAGGGCACGCTCATCAAATTTGCGATGGCACCTAATTGGGAAGGGTAGTTAATACCTTAAAGGACAGCACTGGGATTCAAAACTGTTAAGAGACTGGGGAGCTCAGCCAAAACTGACAAAATGACATTCACCCGGGATAAATGTGGGACTCTGCATTTGGGTAGGAAGAAATCAGATGCACAAATATAAGATGGGCAACACTTAACATGGCAACATTGCATGTGAAAAGGATCAAGGAATCTTTGTAGGCCACAAGCTAAACTTAAATCAGTAGCGTGATGCAGCGGCAAAAGAGGCTAGCACGGTCGTAGGCTGCATTAACAGAAGTATAGTGTCACACTTCCCCAGTCCTGGTCTAGGTTATTGTCTCTTAGTCTGACCTGTTTGGTGGTGAGGAGTGTATAGGATAAGCTCGTGGGCTATCCTGAACTCCTTAAAGGGGCAGGAGAGAGTCAAGATGCATCTATAAAAACTTTA
Organism: Cyclura pinguis; assembly: GCA_030412105.1. Classification (NCBI taxonomy): domain Eukaryota; kingdom Metazoa; phylum Chordata; class Lepidosauria; order Squamata; family Iguanidae; genus Cyclura; species Cyclura pinguis. The sequence continues at coordinate 4,843,903 of CM059602.1, forward strand.
AACAAAGATTAGTTTATGTGAAGGAAAAACTAAGAGACTGAGGCTCCCGTCCAAAATGTGTATTTTAGGGACAAAACTGTCTGAAGACAGGGAGACAGGTTCTTATGTGTGCATTTTTATTTGTTTTCTCTGTTTTGTAGGCTGGCTGGGGACTTACTTCTGAGTAAATATGGACAGAATGCCATTTCACATACCATTTTTTTTTAACAACCTCACTTCAGAAGCAGTGCTTTTTTGTTGGAGCCACATTCTAGTTTTGAGTAACTGGAAACAGTAGACTAGTAAGAACTGGTTGTCAGTCCAACTTCTGGCTACCCTTCTGGCAAACTGACTTTCCACCTCAGAGAGCTAGGCTGCGGGAGGCTTTGGGGATATTCAGACACGCACGACCCCTGCTGCGGTCCCAAATATGCACCATGAAAGTCTTCATCTCCCACCTCCTCCACCTGCATTTGGAAGTGACCCAGTTAACATCCTCTCACCGCTCTCCCTTCCCTTTCAGAAAATGGTGCAGAACGGGGAGGCCATGTACTGCCCGGTGTGCAGGATCATCGTCCAGAAGAAAGATGGCTGTGATTGGATCCGGTGCACCGTCTGCCATACGGAGATCTGCTGGGTGACGAAAGGCCCGCGCTGGGGCCCGGCAGTACGTATCGACCAAGTGCGGCCACGTAGGAACGTGGGGGCGGAGGAGGCAGTTTGCCCCGGGCGGCAATGTTTTTGGGGTGTCCGGGCCCGTAGCCACGCCCCCATGCGCCACAGCCACGCCCTCCATGCCGTAACCCCGCCCCTCCCTCCCACACTCCAAGCTCTGCCACTGACCAAGCATACCGCAACTTGTGGACCTCCTCCGAACAGGGAGCGATGGTGCCCCTTTAGGACCCTTACGGACATAACCCGATGAGTTGCATCGAGAACGCAGACATCCTAATCTGCTGGGTTAAGTGCAGCTGCTTAACTCAGTCCAGGCTTTCCGGCTTTGGAAGCCCCGCTGCTCCTTTGCACTTAAGGCCAGGAGCAGGCAAAGTGCGGACCAGGGTTGCCTGTACCCCCCCCCCAGATTTTTTTGCATACCTTTACCTTTACATATTTCCTGGACTACCCCGTTTCTGCCACCCCCCCCAAAAAGAGTGAACTACGTCTTCTGGAAACCATCAAGAGCAGCAGTTTAGCTTTTACAAGGTTCTGCACTGCTTTAATATATATACAAAAAATATCATCGAAAAGTGGGCTTCTGGCTACCGTGAGAATTTGTTTGGTGCCAAACCCTGGCACGTATTCGTGCTAGGAGATAAATTTCCTTGGTGATCAATGATGCAGCCGGTGGTCTATAGCAGAGAAGCATTCCTGCCCTTCTGCTGATGAGATCCAGCATCCCCTCACAGCCAACGGGTAGAACTGGACCCCAACCGACTCATTCTGCCCAGACTAACCCCCGGACAGCTGTGCTGACCAAGGTTGCCTGCCCCCCCTCCCCACCGCCAGGATATTTTTGCTGGCCTTGACTTTTACATATCTCCTGAACTGCCCCTTTTCTGGCACCCTGCCCCAGTGAACTACCTCTCCTGGAAACCACCAAGAGCAGCAGTTTAGCTTTTACAAGGCTCCGCACGGCTTTAATATATGCAAACGTATAAAAACACCCTCAAAAAGTGGGCCTCTGACGACTTCCCTTTTTTATTGTTTTCTTTTGTTTTTGGCATATGTGGCAATCGGTGCAGCCCCTGGAGGCTTCCCAGGGCAGAAAATTGGCTCTTGGACTTTCTGCAGTTTCCCATCCTTGCTTTAAGAGTCCTACAGCACAGCTTCCTGCTGCCTGTCTTCCTTCATTTCATTGGCCATTTCCGCACTAGACTATTCCACTTGCAACATCCTATGGAATCCTGGGGTTTGCAGTTTCGGGAGGGGCTGCCCGGCCCCTCCCGAAACTGCAAACCTCAGGATTCCATAGGATGTTGCAAGTGGAATAATAGCGCTATAACAGTCTAGTGTGGAAATGGCCATAGTCTCTTAATTTCCATTCTGCTTTGCATTCCAATCCTGGCCTTTTCTATTACAGGAAGGCCCCACATTGTTTCGGCTTTCCTCAATGCAGGTGTCCCTCCACTTTTTGACAACTTGTTTTTGGATGTTCTGTTCTTTCAAATTATAGATGACATACCATTCGTTCGACCAGCACAGTGTAGTGGTTTGAGCATTGGGATAGAACCCGGGAGACCTGGGTTTGATTCGCTGTTTTTAGCTGTGGAAACCCACTGGGTGACCTTGGGTGCATCACACACCCTTAGCTCCAGAAAAGCCCGTGATAGCCTTGGGGTCGCCGTTAAGTCGGAAACAGCTTGAAGACACACAACTCACAAACCACACAATCAGCGAGCCTCCGTAATTCCCTCACGTTCCTTACAGGAGGAAGGCGAGGGGACAAAAACTGATGAAAGACTGGGTTCCATTTTGCAACAATTCCACTTTCTGACAGTGCTCTGGTCCCTAAGCCATCAGATAAATGGAGATGCCTGTATCTTGCCCTCGTCTTCTTCGTCTCCTCTGTTACCCTGTGTACTGGGGGTCCCGGGAGGGACACCAAAATGTGCTCAACTAAAGTTGGGGAAAATTAGCTCGGAGCACTGCTTAGCGTTACGAGAGGGAGGGTAACGTAGCGAGATCTTGAACCCTATGTCTACGGGGTCGGGTCGAGTCAAGGAGCACACAGAAGTTGAAGCAATAAATGTTTTATTAAAAACACAAGCAAAACAGTGTATGCGACACACTCATACAAGATAACTAAAGAAAATAAAGGTTGGAGTGGTATAGAGGGATTTTTAGAGGGATTGCTGGTTTGGGTGATACTTCACCTGTCCTGAAGCCCGGAAAAATAGAGAGCGAGGCTGGGGTGCGATGTAGCTCAGCGCGTGGAGCCGAGGGGAGGCTCGCCAAGCAAAGCGGCAGCAAGGCGGGATGAAACTCGGGAGCGTTCCGAGGAAGGTCTCGGAATCGAGGGTTTTTATAAGGAGAATTGTGACTGCGGGCTATGCCGTACTTGGGGGAAAACAATAGATTTGGAGCTGGAGACAAAGCCTCCGAAAGGTCAGAATCTGAACGATTGAGTTATTGTAGCGGCTCTCAATAGAGTTAGCCAGTATGCAAACGCAGAGTACTTGGGTAATGTATAGTTAACCCATCAAGCTGCCAGCGCGGGGCAGAGGATCTTTTGTAAGTAGCGTGCATACCTCATTAGAGTACTTGCCTGGAGGTCTCCTAAAGCAGTGAGTCAGCTATTCCTGGCCTGCCTGTATTGTCCAGGAATATTACGGCGATTAACGGCCGAGCTTGTTTACGTGCTTGTCTGGTGGCCGCGCAAGCACGTGGAGGGGAATGCAGCCGAATTGTGATATCAAGAGGATATCTTTTAATATCCCCAAAGCTCGGACTAGCCAGGGCAGTAACACCTCTTTAAATAGCCTCGGGTTTGTCCTGTGAGATAACTTCGCACTATTTAACTCCTTTCTGCTTTGTCCTCCCGGTTCCCAGGGCTCCGGCGATACCAGTGGGGGTTGCTGCTGCAAAGTGAATGGTGTTCCCTGCCACCCTAACTGCCAGAATTGCCATTAATGAAGAGGGAAGGAGAACGCCGAACGGTGGCATTTGGAAAGACCAGGCTGTCTGGCACAAGGGCGAGTGTCTCAAAGCCACGAGGAAAGCCGGCTATTTGATGAAGCTGAATTCTGGCTAACTGGGGTCGTCTGAAGTCACGCCGAACCAAACTTCCGGAATTGGTGCCTTTGGTTGCAAGCAGTCGACACCGTGTACAGACTGATCCTCCATAGAAAAAGGCTCCTCATGACTTCTGTTTTTCAAGACACAAGGACTGAGTGAAGATGGTGGTTTCTCTCCTTGAGGCATGTTGCTATTTTTACAGAACTTCAGGTGGCCATTGCGGACAGTAGTTTCTCCTAATTTTCACAGAGATGTTTTGGCCTCCTCTTTCTCCATGACCAGCCTAAGCTTCCCTTTTTCTCTTCCCTTTCTTCACAAGCAGCATTAACATTCTGCATCCTTCAGGGCAACAATCAAGTCAACCCATGGATGCTTAATTAGGCTTTCTGATCCCTTATTACAAGATCAACATTGCCCTACAGTGCATTAGAAACAGATTTTGGAGTTCTAGGTTTCACTACAGAAGACGTCAACCTGATGTATATTCAATCTTGATTTGCACTAACAAAGAGGCATTTATGAACTCATTTCTCTCCATGCTAGTGATTTGCAAAGTATCTTCATACAATCATAGAGTTGGAAGGGGTTGAATGCTCTGCTCAGTACAGGATTTCCAGCTAGAGCATCCCCAGTGGATAGCTGTTCAGCCTATTTTTGAAAAAGCCCCTTTTTAGAGTCGGAGCATAGAGTCATAGAATCATAGAGCTGGAAGAGACCCCAGGGGCCATCCAGCCCAACCCTCTGCCACACAAGAAGAAACACTCAAAGCACCCCTAACAGATGGCCATCCCGCCTCTGCTTAAAAACCTCCAAAGAAGGAGGAGACTCCACCACACTCCATTGAGACAGCAGCATATTCCACTGCCAGGCAGCTCTGACCATCAGGAAGTTCTTCCTGAGGTTCAGGTGGAATCTCCTTTCCTGCAGCTTGAATCCATTGCTCCTTGTCCCGGTCTCTGGAGCAGCAGAAAACAAGCCTGCTCCCTCCTTGACATGACATCTCTTCAAATATTTACACATGGCTATCATATCCCCTCTTAACTTTCTCTTCTGCAGACTAAACATCCCCAGCTCCCTAAGTTGCTCCTCATAGGGCTTCATGGCTTCCAGACCCTCCACTATTTTGGTTGCCCTCCTCTGGACATGCTCCAGCTCGAAAAATTTTTTGAAAAAATCCAGAGAAGGAGACTCCAACACCTCTCTAGCAACTGGTTCAATTGCTGAACTGTTCTTACAGTCAAGAAGTTCCTTCTAATGTTCAACTGAAATCTACATTCCTGTAACTCCAAAGCATTAAACCTGGTCCTACCCTCTAGGGCAGAAAACAGGCCTGCTCCCTCCTCTCTCTGACAGCCCTTGAGGTATTTAAAAGAGGGCAATCATTTTACCCCTTAGTCTTTTCTTCGCCAAGCTGAACAAGCCCAGCTCCTTCAACCCCTCATGTTTTGTTCTCCATACTTTTCAGTTGCTCTTCTCTGAACCTGCTCCAATTTGTCTACATCCTTCTTAAAATGAAGTGCCCAGAACAGAACGCAGTACTCCAGATGAGGCCTGACCAGCACAGAATATATAATGGGACTATTACTTCACTTGGCTTGGAAATTGTGCTTCTATTAATGCAGGCTAAGGTAGTATTTGCCTTGTTTGCTGCACCATCACACTGCTGGCTCATGTTCAATTTACCAATCAACAATAATCCGAAGGTCCTTTTCACACGTAGTACTCCTGAGTCATATATTCCCCATCCTATATCTGTGCATTTAGTTTTGTGGCCTAAATGTAGAATTTTGCATGTCTCTCTGTTGAATTTCATTTTTATTAATTTCACCCCAATCAAGGCCCTTTTGGTTTGATAAGGACTCTCTCCACCCCATCATCTAAATCGTTGGTTCTTAACCTAGGGTACTCAAAGAGGGTCTGCAAAGCCCTGTTGGCAGATACCACTAGCAGCAATGGGTGGTGGTGATGAAACTAATCCTTTGTTTCCAAATGCAGTAGTAGTTTGGGCGAGCGTCCACACCTGTGGTTGCATCCCTTTCATCGGGGATGCGGCAGCAGGAGCTGTGGGCACCGAGGGATGAGGCCCCAGGCATCAGAGGCGTAACCAGGGTGGGGCAAGTGAGGCATGTGCCCTGGGCATCAATGCCAGGGGGGTGCAGAAAAGCTGACACCCCCCCCTTTCCAGCCAGGTCTGGCCCGCCACTGCTGCCCTCATCAGGGTCTTCCTTGGCCCGGGGCGGTGGTGGGAGAAGCAGCACCTAGGGGCACAACTTCCACACTTGCCCCAGGTGCAGTTGAACCTGGATACGCCACTGGTACGCATGCGAGTATGCTCAGACTGCTTCATTTGCAAACAAGGGAGCGGTTTTTGCACCCGTATATACGCATTGCCATGCGTGGCCAAATGCTGGAGACTAGGGTTTGAATCCACACTTGGCCATGGAAACCCACTGGGTGACCTCAGGCAAGTCACATTCTCTCAGCCTCAGAGAAAAGCAAAGGCAACGTACCTTGCCAAGAAAACTCCCATGATAGATTCACCTTAGGGTCGCTGTCAGTCTGTTTTCAAAGGGGAGAGACATGATGGTTAGAAGGAACCTGCCCCTATCAGTGACACTGTTCCTGACACACTTTGTTGTTGTGTGCCTTCAGGTCACTTCAGATTTATGGCAACCCTAAGATGAACCTATCACAGGGGGTCTTTTTTGGCAAGATTTGTCCAGAGAGGGTTTGCCTTTGCCTTCCTCTGATGCTGAGAGAATGTGACTTAGCTGAGGTCACCCAGCATCTGAGCAGGGATTTGAATCCTCTTCTCCAGAAGCCTTTAGCAAACAAACATATATTTGAATATTTAAATATATATTCAAAAATATATTTAAATCTACATTTAAACATTTCTGTCTTGAGTCTTGCAACAAATTATATTTACAAGGGATCCCCAGTAAAGAAAAGGTTAAGAATCACTGTTCTTGAATGTAAGAAACTCCGAACAGACATGGTTTCAAAACATCCCCGCTGCAGTCTTAAGTGCTCTACTATGAAATAACCTTGCTCTTATCTCATGGAAATTAGCTGACCTTTAAATGCAATTTAACACCTTGAGCTTAGCTCAAGAAATGCTCCCTGCCCCATCAGTTTCCTTCCACAACAGCTGACTCATTATGGGGGAAAAAATTCTTTGTTACATCAGGCTAACAGCCCCCCTCCACGACCTTTCCTAACTTTATGTGAGGCTTCTCCGTTTCAGTTAGAAGAGAGTCCTGCCTGTATTCTTTGGACATTTCGTGCCCATTAAATAAAAGAGGCAGCTCCCTAGAGACACCTGGTGTCAGGCTAGAGTGGAGCTTTGGGGACCCAACTGGCCGCCTTGGGTGTTCTTAAGAAAGCAAGGAGAGCTAGTTAGCACCCACCTTACTGTCTCAGTGCAGACATTTTCTGAAACAAATGCTAATGCGGCAGTTATAAGAAGCCTGGCAGGAAAAACCCTGATGAACTGAAGACTTCGTCCATCCTGCAAGGAAGTTCACTGAGAAGATAGCAGGCCCCGGCCCAAAAATGATGGAGGCCATTTCCACACTACATTGCTATAGTGCTATTATTCCGCTTTTAACATCCTGTGGCATCCTGGGGTTTGTAGTTCACTGAGGCCAAAGAGCTCTCTGGCTGAGAATTCTAAAGGCCCCTTCCTAAACTGCAAATCTCAGGATTCCATAGATGTCGAAAGTGGAATAATACCACTGTAATAGTGTAGCACAGAAATGGCCTAAGTCTACAGACGAAGGCATGGGATAAATGGGAAAGTCCTCTGCACACCTAGCACACAGTAAAGAGCTGCTTTTTGTCCCAAAAAAATCACAGCACTTCAAACCACAGCTTTAGTAAGTGGATAAAGCATTTATTTTTTTACACAATTACAAGACCTGTACAAATCTGCACTTTACATACATATGTTATAACCTTTACACACTGCCAAACCACTGAAGGACTCTTCTGCACCAGTGTATGGGCAGTTAATTTCCCCAAGGATGGAAAAAAGAGACCCCTTTTTGCGGCAGGACCCCTGTTCTGCTCTAAGTAACTGTTGTAGCTGTTCTGTCTACCAGAATGCCAGATTTTCCCTGCCCTGACAGACTGCAAGGCTCCCTTTTGAATACTCACAGAATACCCTTTTGTCATCTTATTTATTGGGCACTGGTAACAGTCAGGTCTGTACAACTTGTGACTGAGCCCATCCCCACAGCCATATACGGTTGCCCAGCAGGGCCTCCATTCAAGATCCTCAACTTGGTACATCCCTGGAATTGCACAAATAGGAGCTATTCATGCAGCCAGCAGGATACCTCGTAAGACTGAAAATATGTATCTTTTTTTAGTGGAAGTACAGGTGCAACAAGTTAATCCATGCACATCCAGTGTTAGAAGGCGGGTCACAGTAGCCATTCAACGGACCACTAAGGGATGACTGCAGGGGTACTTGTGAGGCTGGACCACCCTGTAATCTGCATCTGTGGTGAAAGCTGACAGGCACCTGTTTCAGCCTGGATGGAACAGTTACCATGATCATAAATATACCATTTTACAGCAGGACACACGAGAGCTGGCAATTCATCAGCCTATAAAGGCAAACAGCAGCGGAGGGAGTGTGTAGCACAGATCACAGAGGTCTGTCCCTCCAGCCTCTTTCTCTTCAGCTGTGATGGTACTCCATCCAACTTTGTTCTCACGGGAAGCATTTTTCCTAACCTTTCACCAAATGCACAGAGCCAGGCTGGACTGCTCTTTCCTTTCAGCTAGTAAGGATCTGTTTAAAGGACCAGCAAAACCAAGCAGAAGAGCTATTCCTGAACTGTGGAGTCTTTCCTAGAGACAGAAAAAACAGCAGTGGGGCTAGGCTAGGCTGGACCCCTTTCCAGAACATGCTGCTTTTTTACTCTTCAAGCAGACAAATTTTTAGCTGTGGGACTCTGCTGATTGTACAGAATGGCTTGAAGGCCTTCACCCTAATAAAATGTTGACCATGAAAAAAGCATCCCTTTCCCACAGCTGCGGAAGTTTCATTTCCTTCTATTCAGCCAAGGAGTACTTTCTAGATGTGCTATTTTGAGACTTTTCTGTTTTTCAACATAATGTGAGGCCACAGGGCAGATGGAGGAAGCAACTCTGCTCCCTTTTTATTAAGCCGGAAGTCAGGAGATCACCACAAAGGATGTAAGGTGCCCTGAGTTAATCTTCCTCAGCTATCTGCTGCACAAGGTGATGCTGTAGGAAGGTTCAGGCCCAAGATGCAGCCACCTTAGTTCACTCTTCCAACAGACCTCCCCAAAGCTTCATACACTGCAAAAGGTGAGCTGCTACAAATGTGAAGAGGCCATTTTTCTGCTACAACAAAGCCCATAGAGAGGCAAGTATGCCACCTTTAGGGTCTTCTTCTTTTTGCCTTCTCATAAAGTGCTTAGTGACAAATTTCCTATCTTTCTCCCTTTCTGTGCTTTGTACCCAGAGCAGAGCTCCAGCTATCTTTGCATCTGGCATTCCCTTGCACTCCGGTCCTTCAAGAAGTGCCCTACAAAACACCTCAGAAAACATAACAGATCTCACTCTCTGCACCCTGCTTTATTTTGCTGCTCCTCAAGTTGAACATTGCTACTCCAGTTCTGATGTTTCCTTCCGATGCTACGCAGCACACGTATCCACAGTGGTTGGAGTTGGTGGGCCAGCAGTCATTGCCAGCAGGAGGGAAATACCAGAGGGCACAGCCTCCCATACAACAGGCTATGGGGGGGGGGGTACGCAGATTTCCTCTACAACACACTCAAGTTGCACTGCTCCATCTGAGAGGAAGGGATCCAAAAATTTAGCCCTGCCCTGAGCACCTCATTTGGAATAGCAGGCAGAGCACAGTGGGAAGATCAGCACAGAATCTTGCTGGGGCCAGTTGTGGGCTGTTAAGAATAAAGACTCTGTAAGCAACAGGGGTCTTCTGTTCCTTGGTCCTCCTTCTTCCTGTACATGCAAACCCCAGTTCATTAGTAACTTCGGCAAGACAATGGCTTGGAAGAAAGCATGTACTGGCTAGTTCTAGATCTTTATACTGTGCAGGACTGCTATGAGCTCCAGGCACTGTGACTTCCTCTGGAGGGGGCGATGGGAACAACTTGGGTCTCAAGTCACTGCCGTTGGAATGAGCGCAGAAGTCATGAGTCCCAGTGGTCCATTCATGTGCGTTCTTTCACAGCTGCTGCGCCCAGCATCAGCCACACTGCTGCCAGCTTGATGGAAGTGAGCAACCCTTGCAAAGATTGCCTTTTCTTACTGCTTAGGAAAAAGTCGCTCTCTCTCTCCCTCCCTTTAAAGTAATTCCTAGTAAGTTGAAGAGGCTGCTTCAGGTCAGCGATGGCCAGGAACAGACTGGCCAGCAGAGAAACAAGAGTCAGTGGTGTAGGCTAGGTAAGGACACTTGTGAGAGGGTTTCTTAGCAGAGGAAGGAGGTAGTGGCATATGGAGGTGGAAACAGGGAGTTGATGCAGGGAGTGCATGGGACTTTGGATTTTGTGAGCCAGTCCTGGGAGAATCCTTCATACACAGCAATATAAAATATAAAATAAGCATGTGAGAATTTCTGAAAGGGTGATCTTCTACATCAAATAGTTTGCTCCTGGTAGCAGGTTAATTATCACATGAGGGAAGTCCTTCCCCTGCCACATTTTGACCCAAATGGCTGTTACCAATTTTGCAAGATGGTGGCAACAGAAAGGACATTGAAAGTCACGTGGAAATACATTCTGTGGTATAAAAGCTCATGGCCCTGGCCGAAGGTTTCCTAATCAATCCCAGTCCACAGAAATAGTTGCTTGGAGTGTGGATGGGTGGCACCTGTTCTCTCTCTAAGATTAAACATATTCATTGGCCCACCAGCTTGGAGAGCTGACAACATGAATCAACTTGCAGGCCTCAAAAGCAGGAGCCTAGTGAGCTCCTCGTGTGCTGACTTGCCAGAGACAGACTGCCTGGCTGCACATTTGAGGAGGCAGGCCATGAAACGGTTGTTGCGGGGAGCAGCGAACAGAGCATCTTGGAAAGTATCCCAGTCACAGCTTCCATCACCCCATTTCAATTAATATTGCAGAATCAAGCAACGCTTTCCTTCAAAACATCCACTGTATCTTTCCTCTTTGATTTCACCAAGCAGCCAGAGTGGTGAGCAACTTGACGGAGGGCCCACTCCTCCATTGCTCCACAGGTTACAGGCCCACCAAATGGGGGCAGGAAGCACAACAAAATCAAGGTTCTCCAGCCTTGCCATGGCCCAGGGCAATCCTGTCCCTCTTTCCCAAAGAGAGAGATTCTGGATACCCATGGGGGACACCAGGCTGGAGGTTGGTGCCCTCAGGCCAGAAAGCAGCATCACAGTGGGGCCACGTCTGGGCTGCTTGAAGTCCTAAGGCAAGTCGTGTGAGGGGCTGGGGAGGAGAATGGACGCTTTAACGCCCTGTTTGCCTTCCGCAAACATGGCCGTATCCCCGCCTGCCACATGAAACAGGACATGACCGAGGGGGAAACCATTCTCCCCAGCCTTCAGGGAAATATTTGCAACTCAAATTTGGGCGCCCATTCCAGTGCGCTCTTCACAACAGCCAAGGCCGCTGCACCCAGGGCCACTGTCAGTCCCATCACTGCCAGTTTGACAAAGCGGTTGGTCCTTGGTTTTGTTGCCAAGAGCGACTTGGCCCGCTCCTCGGCACGGAGCCGGTCTCTGAAGCGTTGCCGGAGAACCATGTCAGGCCGCTGCTGGGTTGAAGCAAGTTCAAAGTCCTTGAAGGTAGAAGCCGCCGTTCTGAATGGGAACAAGAAAAAGGAAACAGAGTGCATCATTCCAAACATCCAGAGGAGGCAAGGCTTTCCTGCTGGGGAGAAAACAACCTCAAGGTTGCATCTAAAGTACTTCCACCTGCAGAAACAAGACTTATAGCCCGCATAATAAGGGCTGCTTTGAGGAGGGGCTCCCCGGGAGACCTTCCCCCTTAACATACATGGTAAAGTGGTCTGGTCTCCCCCACTCCCACCCGCTCTTTGTTTTGATTTCTAGAACTTGGTCACTAGTTATGTTACCGCACAGGATCCTTCCACAAGATCAGTTTTCCCTACTGAGTAAACACTGAGATGGAAGAGACGCTTCAGAAGTAATAGCCTGCTTCAGACAAGGGTACAGAAGAGCAGATCACAGAGCTGCAGGTGGTCCTGAACACGTCTGACTTGCTCCTCTCTCAGAAAACGGTCCTGACTTAAGTGGTAACCGCCAACTCAGTTCTGAAGGTGTCTCCTGGCACACAGGAGTGCTTTCCCTAGCACGTTTCTAAAACACTCAGACTCTTAGCTACTGCAGAAAGTACCCCAGGAAGACATCAACAACCCAACCTCTTATCTCAAGGACAGAAAGCAAGTGCAAAGATTTGCCACCAGATAGCAATATTTTCTTCTGTGGTGGTGGTGGTGGGACTGCAGCCCATGCCCTAGCTATACACAGAAAGTGGCAAGGGGTTCGGAGGGCATTGCCTGCCAATGGAAGAGGTCTCTACCCACCTCTCAGCCTGCTGCTGTGCAGCCTCCCGGGCAAGTTCTGACGGTGGAAACTGCACAAAGAGATCCCCAGCCCGACTGATCAAGGTCTCGTATGGAAGATCCTGTGGGATCTGTGACAAGAGATGGTGGACGGAAGCCATGTCACACTCGCAGGCCAGAACCTCCTCTGCTCGATGGAGCACAATCTGCAGAGGGAGAGAAGCCGGCAAGCCGTGAATCAGTCCTGTGGATGGAAGGCGCTACCACTGCCCTCTCCTCAGGTTACTGTTACAACAACCCCGAAGGCTTCTGCTAGGGCATGTCACATGTGGATTCTCCTCTATCCTCTTAGCATCCACTTCACACTTTGGCTCAGGAATGGCATTTTGGATACCACGTAGAGCCATCTGCCAAAATTGTCTGTACACGTGGGATTGGCTCCTTTGGTGACTTATGCTTCCATCACAGCAACCAGACATGGACCTATTGATGCTGCTCAAGTGTGAAACGTCAGGAGAGACAGAGCACACGAACGTGTGGGTACACAAAGGAAGCCAGCCCTCACCTTTAGGGACAGCTCCTCAACAAGTCACTAAATCACTACGACAAAGAGCTGCCTGCCCCACCTGCCATGTATCCCCCAATGCAGCTGTTCTTTTACCACCACCAGGTATCATTCATTTTTTAGTGCAGAGGTAAACTTACCACAGCTGCAAAGTAGATTGGCATGAGTGGGTGGCATGCTAGGAAGAAGTCGTACAACCGCACCACATGTCTGAAGTCAGAGAGGACGTGTCCAAACCAAGTGATCAGCCAGCTCAGAGCAAAGATTGTCCCCACTTCTGCCCTGTGCAAAAAAGAATAAGGCATATAAGGTAAAGCACTCTGTGCAGAAAACATCTCCTCACCTACCTACCTCCAAACTGCACAATGCACAGCCACAACAGAAAATGGATGTCTCACATACAGGGCACCACGAACTCCCAGCTGTCTTTTAAATTCTTTGGGAGAAATCAATGAGAAATACAAAGGCCAGACTGCAGCTCCTGCTCAATAAAACAAGACCCTGTTAAAAATGAGCTGCCTGCCAGGAATTTAGAAGTCACAAGGATTTCCTGGGAGAAGGGGTCTACAGATTAACTACCCTGGCCCTGAAGCATGGTACTCCAACACCTGAAAGATCCCTAGCAGATAATGACCACCCTCTTCTCTCCAAAGAATATGCAGAACACTCTTCTCTGACTATTATAGAGAGACGGTCCAGCAAGCAACTGTTGGACGCTATACACAGAAGAAATCCTGCCTCAGGGAAGGAGTGCTACATTGGATAAGCTACATTCTCTAACCCCAAACCTCCCGTCCCAACAGCCTGCTTCATCAAGGACATCTGAACACACCATCCTACAAGCTGGACCCAACAGAAGATCTCCTAGTAAAGGGTATGGAGTGTTCTGTCCAGACAAGATATTCTCATCTGTCAAAGGTCCCCGGAAACAGATGGCATTCTTTCTCTGTCCCATACTCCTAGTTCCAGTATGTCTCCACTGTGCAGGAAGACTCTTTCAAAAACAAAGCCTTCAGCAGCAGATTTACAAACAGATCAACTATACCGGCATAGTTAAGTGACTTGATAATGGCCAATTGTTTTGTTTTGTTTGCAAAAAATAAAGTCAATAATTTGTACCATGGAAGTAAAAGCAAAAGAGCCAAGATAGCAGTGCTACGTTTTAACAAAAAGACTTTAAACTTAAAGTGAAGAAACGGTCCCAAGGACTTAAAGACAAGGCACTCCAAAAGTGGCCCAGAAGGAGCAAGGAAACTAATGAGCATTTCCACTCTCAGCTCTACCCAGAACACACGGCAGATTCTGTGTGGGAAGCAAAAGAGGCTGAACTAGTTTCCTCAGGCACAAATAGGCTTGGGTGGCTTTTACCACTTCCCTGAGGATCGTGCCAGAAACAGCAACCTTTTGCTGAATCAGACCAAAGGCCCAGCTAGTCCACTACACCCAGAGCCATCAAACAGTTGCTTATGGGAAGCTCACAAACACGGCATGACCACAATTGCACCCTACTGCTTGTGTTTTCCAGCAGACAGTACACAGAGGCACATTCCCTTTGACACTGGAGATAGCAGCATGACTAGCAGATGTTGACAGTTTCATCCTCCATTAATCTGCCCAATCCTTTTAACATGGTGCAGGTTGGCAGCCATCACTACATCTTGTGGTAGTGACTTCCATAATCCAATTGTGACATGGGTACTTCCTTTTGTCTGTCCTGATTCTGGCACCATTCAATGGATTTGATTTATATCCCACCTTTCTTCCAAAACTGGAACTCAGCAAATCACCCAACTTCATTAATAAGTTTAGATTCTAATCTTATGAGACAAAGAGAAATACTTCACAGCATGCTTAATTTTATACACCTTTATCATGTCCTCCCTCATGCCTTTTTTCCTAAGAAAAGGCCCCCGGTATGTATATGCTCCTGCCTTTGATCATATTGGCTGCCCTGTTCTACACATTGTCCTTCTCCACAACGTACATTTTTCAGTCTGGTGATCAGAACTGTACATAATCTTTCAACTGTGGTCACACAGCAGATTTGTATAACAGTATTTTGACATTAGCAGTTCTGTCTTCTTAAGGATCCCCAACATGGTATCTGTCTTTTCCACAGCAGCTACACACAGCATTGATGCTGCACTGAGCTCTCCACCGCAACTCCAGGAGTTCCTTCCCAGTCAGTCACTCTTAGTCCAGACTCCATTCATCATGATTTACAAGGTGGACCAAACGAAAAGGCTATCAAAGACTCCTACACTGTGCTAAAAGTGTACAGGATGTTGGCCAGCGTACAGACATCCTCTGCTTTTCAATGGACCACTTTTCTACAACATGCTCTTTCAACCTTTTCTCAATTACAGCCAGAATCCATACATTTGATGCATAGTCCACTCTTTTGACTACATGTACTAATTGAAAATGGTCAAAAGAGAAGATCATGGAAAAGCAACCACGCACTGCTTTTTCTTCCTTCCCTGCAGCACTCTTTGTTCCAGCAGCTTGGCAGGACAGAAAAGGAGGCACTCAGGTGAGCGGAGAGGAGGAAGAGCAGTAAGCAAAATGCCAGCGTACCTGACGAGTTCCCACCTTCCTCCTCTCTCTGCATCTGAGGAGTTGCTTTGTGGGTGTGTGTGGGTGTGAATGTACGTGTGTAAGGTGCACTTGTGTGAGGGAGAGAGGGAGAGAGAGTCCCTAGCAATGCTTTTCAACTAACTGGATGGCAGCCACAGCTCTTCCACCCTTCTCTATCTCCGCCTCTTGGCTTTTTGGATGCTGAAGAGATCCAAAGGAGGGCAACCCAGCCATAGTGTAAAAACACAGAAAGATGGGGGGAGGCAAGAGGGGTCAGGCTGTCAGTCTTTCTGTCTGCCTTTCTTTCAGAATCTTAACAAACCCAGTGGGGTCCGCTTTTCAATGATTTCTACTTTTTGATAGTGTTCTGTACCTAACCTGTTGAATAAGTGGGGGACACTGGCATTTACATTGCAGACGTCATAACACAGAGCCATAAAAAGCTGCCTTATACTAACAATTGGCCCCCTGTCCCATCTAGCCCAGCACAGTCAACTTTGACAGACAGTGGCTCTCCAGGATTCCAGGAAGGATTTATTCCTAGCCCTACTCTGAAATCTCTGGTACTACCTGGAGGTCTTTAATCCAGTTATCAACCAGGCCCACCTTTGCTTAGATGAGACAGTATTAGTGCACTCAGGGTGGTATAATTAGATTTAGACTTAGAAATAACCTCCTGATTTAAAGAGCAGTTTAGGAACAACGAAACCCCCTGAAGGGGGTTGTGACATCTTCTTCCTTGGAACCAACCAAGACTGAATACATAGCAACTGTGAAATATGCTTTGTGATGTCCTATCTCAAGACCTGAGGTCTAGAAACTCAAAAAAAAATTTCACAACTTTATTCATGCTCCACTTTTTTAAAGGATGCTCTCTGAAGGACATTGCAAAACCATAACAGGTAAGCACACCACGTGAGCTACAAAGGAGGACTTCCCAAGAGTATTTTCTCATCAGAGGGGTTACAGAAAGCACATCAGCTTCACCTACCTTTGCATGAAGTCATGCAGTTCTGGATTCACCTGGTCTATAATGGGCATCAGGTAGTTCAAGATGTGTTTGGTGTTGTCCATTGTTGGGTCCATAAAATCCCTACCATCAAACACAGGATTAGGCAAGTAATCATGCAACACTGATGACATCACACGTTCCCATTCATTGCCAATGATGAAAAATGCTAAATGGACCAGAACCCAGGAGTCACTAAAGTTGTACTTGATCAGGAAAGTAATCAGGGAAATGGAGTGTTGCTCAATTCCAACAGCCAGAAGATCTCCTAAAATATTCATAGAGTGATTTCCCAAATTCACAATCATGAATACAACACGGAGTGTTACAACAAAAACATAGAGGCTGTCGAGGTCCACATTAACAAACGTAATTCTGTATTTTCAGAAATGGCGAGCCTACCAAGACTTGAGCAGAATAATGTGCAACTCCCACTGCAGGTTTCACCATGGAGATGATCCCCACAGATCCTGTGAATGCTAAACTCCTGAATGTACAACAAGTTTTTGGTTCCTGAAGAAAGTGTGTTTAACAGAAAGCTCTGTGTCTAAGCCAAGAAAATTAGCTACTGCACCATGGAATGAAAACATGCTACAGTTCCAAAAAACAGCCAGCCAGAAGCGTAGCATTTCTGCACCATGGCCTTCAGAAAAAAAGTCCAACAGAGGCTGGCCACAGAAGAATCTGAAGAAACTCCTCTCTCCCCAGCACACTCTGCAAGTTCCACATGCACCCTCAAGCTCAGCAGCGTCTTCCACTATTCAAGAATGGCATGGACGTCATCACTGCCCAAGAGCCCACCAGTAACTTGTTCAGACTTTGTCTGCTGAAGAAAGAGCTTGCAAAGGTCCATTCCCTCCCCACAACCCCAACAGTTGAATGGAAAGGGGGGGTGGGGCAAGAGAAAGGAATGCATAAGGCATTCACACGCTTGCCCTAACTTCTCCTAGTCACTCCTGCTGCCACCCCGCTGTACAATAAATCTGCCTTTGGGGTTAGTATGTAATTCCCTTCTCAAGCACTGCATTTATTGCTATTTTCATCCCAGCAGACATTTCATCCCTTTATTCTATGTTCTCACTTGTTCTGTCTGGAATATTTAAATCCATCTATTCTGTTTTTCAGCAGCCCAGCTTTGTCTGCTCCTCTCCTCTACCTCTACTAGTCTAAATCTTCAGAGTAGCACAGGCACAGGCAGGTTTCTTTCTCTCTTTCTTCTTTTTTTTCCCCGGAGGGTCACATCCCCTTGGGTCCAACCTTCTGGGGTCTGCACACTAGTGGTGACAGTCCCTGCAAAGATGGGCAGAGGCCAAAGGAAAGGTGGGCAGAGTCAAAACTGAAGTGGGCATTATAAGCTCACCAGCTTTTTTGTGTACGCCACACATGAATTCATACATCCCCATCTAGTATTACACACAAAGATGATGCCGCTCTTGTGGCAACGGTGCTTAAAACAAAGGGTTCAGCTGGCCTCAATTAACATTTTTTTCCAGGCATGGCAGCTGCATTTCCATGTCCTTGGCTTAGACGAAATTATCAGTGTCTTATCAAATCACAATCCTACAAATTACGCATCCTGAAAGAGAAACCAGGAAAGGTACAGTGCAGATCCCTGATCAGGTCTGCTGCTCCAACTGCAGCCAGCATTTTGGATGGCATATTCCCAAAGGAAGCAACAAGGACAGTGGAAGCTTCCATAGCCCATGAACTTTTCTCCACTTCAGAAGCCCAGGACAGGCGAGGGAGGGAGGGAGGTGTGGTATCTTCATCAGACAGGAAGCCTGGCACACACGCAGAGAACGTGCTCCAGAGAGAAGTGGGTGTGGGGAGGTTGTAGTTTCACCTCCGAACTGTCCTTTCTCTTTCAGGGCAGAAAAAAGAGACAGCAGCTGCTAGGAGAGGGAGGAATCTGGGGTTTAACCTTTGCTGGGAGGCTGCAAACCAAAACCAGGGGAAGCAGAAAAGATCACCAGTTCCAGAATCAGCCCTAGGAACCCCACTGCAACAGTCCAAAGAGGGACACCTTGTAAGGGCGTGTACGAAGAAGCAAAGGGAAGCTGCACCTGAAAGAAACACCTGTGGGTGCTTCTCTTTATGTTTTTGAATTGCCTTCTTTCTTACTATAAGCAGGTGCATCGCTCTATAGCTGGGTGGCCACCGCTAGAAACAAGGCAATTAGCCCCTGGGTGGCAAAACAACAGCTTCCCTTTGAGACTCCTTTAGCTCTAAGGACTCAAGTCCTGGGCCTTCATTAACACAGAAAGGCGTACCGGAGATGATGGGTCGAAAGCTTTTCCACCAGAGCCGTTGCCAGTCTCTCTCCAACAACAAGCAGAAAGGTGACCACAATGTCATGGTAGCCCTGGTAGTAGTGCAGCTGGGGGTTGCGCTGCAAGACCTGCAGGATGCTGTCGATCAGTTCTTCCTGCAGCCCCTCCCTCTGCTCATCTGGCATCCCTGCAGAGAGAGCAGCACGAGAGGCTCAGCGAGGGCGCAGACAGAAGGCTAACATGCCATTGAAACCTAAACTGTATCAACTGGGACTGCTGGATGACCAAGTGGAAAACAGATATGGGAGTTCACTACAATATGTGACCACGGCAGCAAGATTAATACACACAGAAATGGAAAAGTACTACAGTTTCAACAAAGACTAGTTGCCGAAATTGACCGATCTAATGGAAACGACAAACTATCAACCTGGACTAGAGAAAAACCATCGAAATCATTTTGAAAGATTGTGAACCTTTGATTGTATTTGGCAGAACAGTGAAAATAAAAGGTTAACTGCAGGTTTTGATAACTATTAGGTTTGATTAACTTGAAGTACATAAGTAGGATATAACCAGAAAAGTTATGTTATATGGTAAAATGTGTAACTGTCATTAAGGAAGTTGGAAGTCAATATTAATTGTACTTTTTTCTTTCTGTTTGTTGTTCTTGTTTCTCTTTTCTTTGTTCTTCTATGTGCTTATACCATAAAGTTTCTAATAAAAATGTATTTTTAAAAGTGAGGGAGCAGACAGGTGTTAAGCTGCAGCCTAACAGCATCCTGTACCCTCTTCCTGTCCACACATAAACAGACACATCATGTTTGAATAACCACCATTCCTTCCTCACTTTTTTGGCCAGGGAGAGTAACAGGACAGCCTGACAGCAGAATTAAGAAAGTTATTGATTTAATGTCCTCTCATTATATGTTTGTGAATATGGTGAACAATCCCTTCTTGGTTGAATATGTGAGGCTCAGCAAGTTTACACGTCAAGTCTAAGCACCCTTTCGCACTACATAATTGTATCACTCTCATTCCATTTTAACTCCTCTTTGCCCCATACTATGAAATCCTTGGATTTCCAGTTTAGAGAGAGCTATTTTGAATGCTCAGCCAAACAGATCTTATGTCTCACTAGACTACAAATCCCAGGATTCCACAAGATACAGCCATGGCAATTATAGCTGAATCATAGTGCTATAATTGCATAGTGTGAACTGAAGGCAAGGGACTATTACATTCATTGCTTCCCCTTGTAAGGAAGCTTGGAAGTTTTCAGTCTGACAGGTTGCCAATCAACATGGTGGCCATCCTGAGGTACAGTGAGTACTTGTTTCAACCTCAGTCTTAATCAACAGACTGTCCAATCATCATTAAATATCACTGATGCTCAGAGAAAAAAAATCAGATTTTTGTTGTTGTTTTTACTTTATTAACATGCTTCTTTTTATGTCTTGTTTTATTTTTAAATTATATTTATACTTAGCCCTAGTATCCATATGGATGAAGAGCAATTCAAAAATGTTGTAAATGAAATAAAAAGTCAATCGTGCAGTGACAGAGCACATGATTGACATGCCAGGGGTTCCAGACTTGGACTGGTTTCTCCAGTTACAAGGGACTTAGACAGCAGCAAGACAGAAAGACCCCGTGTGAGATTTTGAAGAGCTCCTGTTAGTTATACCAAGCAATAACATGATCAGATGGGTCCACAATCCAGCTCAGTACAAGTTAACTTCAAGTGTTCATATACGTATAGCTAACTTGAGTCTCAGTTATAAACATAACACATTTTTATTGGTGAATTGTTCTGTGGCCAGATTCCAAGCCTTTCGGCTACAATTATCTTGGGGCGATAGTCAGCAAGCAGACTCCTAGCAAGGCGCAAGACTCACTCTTTCACAATGAGAAGCAGCACCAACGCCAGCTGCAAGGGAAGGCACACCATCCTCTGTATGGGAAGCCTATCTCTGTACCTGACCTGCTAGCAAAGTGACTCAGCAAACTAAGGGCAAGATAAGATGTGCTTCTTCTTTCTCCTGGGGCTGAGTAGCAGCCCAGAGTAATCCAAGCAACAGCCAGAGGAAACCTACACACAGGATCACTGCAGCGACACCACACTGGTTGTGAACAAAAACAACGCAAATGAAGCTGGCAAGGACCTCCCTAAAGAGCCACATGTTCAGGGCCACTGGGATGTCAGTATGGCAACACCAGCACAAACAGCATATATAATCTATAAACGTAAGCCAGTCAACCATCATGGCTCTTTATCAGGGAGCCCTGAGAACAGTAGTTCTGTCAGAGGGGTCACCAGAAAGTGTTCAGCCTCCCCTGAGAATTATAGTTACCAAGAATTCTCTGGAGGAAACTGCAAGCAAACAATCGACTGCAACTTAACTCAGTTTTGCAGGGCACTCTAAGTGCTTCATAATTACAAACAGAAATAGAAGACAGCAGTAATTGGGTCCTATGCTTGAAGAAAGGTGAGATATTAAATACATACATACCTGGAGGGAAGCGACGGAGAGATCGCCTTACGTCCAACAACACTTGCTGGTAGTCTTTGTTGTTCTCCCGGAGATCCTCTCCTAGCAGAAAGTAAGAGCACTCCAACTTCAGTGTGGTCACAAAGAAGGATCTGACTCCAAGAAACTCAGTAAAGTGAACACGCAGTAAAGACTTCAGTTTCAGTTGTTAAGGGGACACTAGTACTGGGACAAGGGCAAGAATAAGTTTCTCGACAGCTAGACAATGTCAATGTCTCTTAAGTAAAAAACATACTGCCCTGAAGATCTTATCTGATTTTAGAAGCTAAGCATGGCTGTACATGTGTGGATGGGAGAAGACCACCAAACGACAGGGACAACCAAGTAGCGTTGGAAAGAATGCTGTCTAACATCCCAGAAAGTCACTGCTGCTAGGATAAGCTCACAATATTTGGCCAAAAGCTCTGTTGGAGTTGAAAGCCTTTCTCTGTTCCATATCTTTGGCCGTACCAAGTCAGAATATAGATTATTCTTACATTCTAAATTTTGAAGTCTTTGCTGACTGATTTTTTAATATGTTTTGGTTTTATATGCTCTCTTGATTACGTTATGTGTTTAATCTGCTGCTGTTTCTTGATCCATAAGGAGAGGTAGGTAAGAATGAACATCATTACATTATTTTCTCTCAGGCACAATTGAAATGAATGAGTTTCTGGAGACAATCCATGTTAAGTTTTCTCTAACCTGTTATAATAACCAACATGTTATACTAACATGTTCTTAAAACTTTTTCTCTCAGTTGTAGATACAGAATTTCTCTAAAAGTCACACCTAGATATCCCACACCATTGGACACTGAAAACATTTGTGTCATTCAGCTTATTACTTCCCAAGACGTGTTTACGGAAGCTGTTGAACTTTCCAGGAAATGTTACTGCCCATCTCTCCGATACATTCCCACCTACCCTCTGCCCATCCTATAAACCAGGGGCAGGGAACCTTTTTCAGACCAAGCACGACTGAAGTGACATGTTAGCAGTAGTTAACTCTCTCTGTGGATGTCTATGGCAGTTCTGTCATCCATCTCTAGGGACAAATAAAAATAGTTCTTTGGGATGAACCAGGAAGCAATTCCGCCAGAAAGAGATGGTTCATTCTACCTTGTGTGCGCACATGTAGGCAGATGCACATATAAGAATACATATCAAGTTCTTTCTCCCAGCCACTCCATTTTACCTCCACCACCCCAAGTCAGTTGCCAGTTTTCTTCTATTAAGTCAAGATTCTGTATCATTCAGTTATTATAGATGTCTGTTTCAGAACTGTTGTTTCTTAGGGTTTTTTTAAATACTTTTTTGTTTAACCTTAAATTTACTGATATCTCTGTCTCATGCATGTGTGACACAGATTTGGCTCCAGCTCTGCAAGCATGGGAAAACTTGAATGGGCATTAACATGTGATGATCGTAAGATTCCAGTCTTTTCTCCCCCAAGGGAAACTGACTCCCCAGAATGACACTGAATCATAGAATCACAGAAACGTAGAGTTGGAAGAGACCACACGGGCCATCCAGTCCAACCCTCTGCCATGCAGGAATACCCTCAAAGCACTCCCGACAGATGGCCATCCAGCCTCTGCTTAAAAACCTCCAGAGAAGGAGACTCCACTACACTCCAAGGCAGCATATCCCACTGCTGGACAGCCCTGACTGTCAGGAAGTTCTTCCTGAGGTTCAGGTGGAATCTCCTTTCCTGCAGCTTGAATCCACTGCTCCTTGCCCTGGTCTCTGGAGCGGCAGAAAACAAGCCCTCTCCCTCCTCTACATGGCATCCCTTCAAATATTTAAACATGGCTATCATGTCCCCTCTTCACCTTCTCTTCTGCAGACTGAACATACCCAGCTCTCTAAGTCTATCCTCATAGGGCTTGGCTTCCAGGCCCCTCACCATTTTGGTCGCCCTCCTCTGGACCTGCTCCAGCTTGACCATGTCCTTCTTGAACTGGGGTGACCAGAACTGGACACAGGATTCAAGATGAGGTCTAACCAAAGCAGAGTAGAGTCGTACCAGTACCTCCCTCGATCTAGACACCATACTCCTATTGATGTAGCCCAGAATTGCATTGGTTTTCTTGGCTGCCGCATCACACTGCTGACTCATGTTCAGCTTGTGGTCTATTAGGACTCCTAGATCCCTTTCACACGTACTGCCATCCAGCCACGTGTCCCCCATCCTATATGTCTGCATTCCATTTTTTTCTACCCAAGTGTAGGACCTTACACTTCTCTCTGTTGAATTTCATTTTGTTAGCTTTGGCCCAGCTCTCCAATTTGACCAGGTCATTTTGAATTTTGATCCTGTCCTCTGGCGTATTAGCAACCCCTCCCAATTTGGTGTCATCTGCAAATTTGATGAGCATGCCCTCTATTCCTTCATCCAAGTCGTTGATGAAAATATTGAACAGCACTGGGCCCAGGACAGAACCCTGTGGCACCCCGCTAGTCACTTCCCTCCAGGATGAAAAGCAGCCATTGGTGAGCACCTTTTGGGAACGGTCAGTCAACCAGTTACAGATCCACCTGACAGTAGCTCTGTCCAGCCCACATTTTACTAGCTTCTTTGCAAGAATGTCATGGGGAACTTTGTCAAAGGCCTTACTGAAATTGAGATATGCTACATCCACAGCATTCCCTTCATCTATCAAGCTAGTAACTCTATCATAGAAAGAGATAAGATTAGTCTGGCATGACTTATTTTTGAGAAATCCATGTTGACTTCTCGTGAGTACCGCGTTGCTTTCTAAGTGATTAGAAACTGACTTCTTAATGATCTGCTCCAGGATCTTTCCGGGTACTGACGTCAGGCTGACTGGGCGATAATTATTTGGGTCCTCTTTTTTTCCCTTCTTGAAGATGGGGACAATATTTGCCCTCTTCCAGTCTGCTGGAACTTCTCCTGTCCTCCAAGACAGTAAATTGAATAGGAAGTCACAATATCCAAACATGGCTTGCTGTTGATCTTCTGGATTTCAAACTGGATTTGTGTTTCACTGTGCCCAGGCACTAGAGGATATTCTGGGCCAACAGAGCAGTTGCAGTGGTAAAACCACATCAATACAAAAGTTTGAGTTGTGGTGATGGGGATGACTATGAAGCAAGGAAGATGCTGGCATGATGAAACAGCTCAGATTGGGTAAAGGGGTCAGCCTACTATGGCCAGCAGATGGGAACCAGACACAGGATGTCTGAGTAGAATCTTGCTTTCAGGAAGATTGTGACCCTGAGGCCAGGGAAAAAAACAAATTGTGATGTCCCATTAAGAGAGCAGGTTCAGCTAGGGGAGGGAAAATAAAAGGAAGAGAAAGGGAAAGAGGCTAACAGGCAAAGAGGAGGTCTGGTGTTCAAGGAAAAAGCCCCACCACAACTAGTTACCCAGGGAAGAGAACAACAAACGTTAAGAACAAATCCTCCTGCATGGTGCCAAGGCCAAAAGAATTACAAAATTAAAAACATTCACACAGGCATCTGAGTCTGTATGAAAGCGAAACTGCCCAAGAATTCAGAGGGCCAATAAGCCACAGTGTAACGCTCAGACATCTCATCTGTTGTTTCAGGAAGGTTTGTGGATACTAGAAACTTGGGCTCCTGCCAAAAAAAAACCAAAAAAAACTACAACGCTTGAACATGACACATTTTGCCTTGTTGCATCTTTGCTGAGCAAGCTGTTCAGCACCCGCTATGCTTTCCAACGTATTTCCAATGAAAATGTGGGGCCTGAAGCTAAAAGGACACAGGACTCTGGAGAGCGTCTGTGTGTGTTTTAAAACTGAAACCATTTCTGGATCTGCTTTTAACAACATTAAATATGTAACAAGGAATGGCTCAGTCCACTTACTGAATGCAGGATTAACAGGAGCGAGAGAGAGCTCCATTTACACAAGGAAAATACAAGATGGAAAGTACAAACTACAGTTTTGTTTGTTTTCCATGTGTGTAACAGATCCCACACCTTACCCACACGGGCTCAAAGGTCCCCACAACCCTTCCTCACCTGGTGGAGGTGGCAGGTCCTCGGTGTTCACATTAAGCAGCTTTGGCCAGACTCTGCGGCGAATCTCATCCACCAGGAGACCCCCTTCGCTGATCGCCATGCGCCTGAGGGCAGCCACATCCACAGGGTCACTGCTCAGGGCCAGGAAGATCTCGGCTTCTTTCCTTTTCTTCTTTGAATCACAGTCTGTGGAGAGAAATAAAAAACCTTATAGCCTTAAGAGCAATGTCCCTTACCAACAGTAGCGGACTCAGTTCGGAGGCAAAGGCCATACTGAAACAGGATTTAAACAGATAGCTTCTTAGGCTATATGGTGTAGGTGGCTCAAAGCCAAGGACTGTCCACTGGCTACAACTGTTTTTCCTTCCTGGAAACTCACTGCAAAATAGTTTCCAGTGTCCAAGAACCAACACTCTGAGTACCACTGACAGGCTAAAGCTGGGACAAGACAGAAGACCACTGGCTTGCACTGGCTAACCCACCAACCCGCCACTACTTTCCAGAGTACAGTAACTACTTTGTTTCAGAAGAAACCAAATATTGAACCATAAAAGCAACCACGTAACCCTAAACCTCATGGAAGTTAGGAACACTGTTGCAAGCTACAATAACAACTTTGTGAATTTTTCTGTAGGGCTGATCTCCAGAGAGCTCATTCTATTTTCTGAATGATCTTCTTTATTTGAAAACCATTTTGCAACAAAAGAACAGCCATTAAGGTCTTCCTTGCAGTTTAGTGTTATCTACAGGATGACCATTAAACCTATATTTAAAGCCACCTCTCAGCTGTTTTCTGGGAAGCCAAAGCGCTGTCGTTCAGGTCAGGAGCCCAAGTTCCTAACAGCTGCTATTACTGGGTAGCTGACAATTCCCTTCTGGCAACAC
This sequence comes from Cyclura pinguis, assembly GCA_030412105.1. Taxonomy (NCBI): domain Eukaryota; kingdom Metazoa; phylum Chordata; class Lepidosauria; order Squamata; family Iguanidae; genus Cyclura; species Cyclura pinguis. The sequence continues at coordinate 4,870,024 of CM059602.1, forward strand.
CCGTCTTAATAAAGCCACACCAAGAAATGTTACAGCACAACACAGGCCATTATCGCACAACACTCTTATAGTGCGATGATTCCACTTTCAACCTCCGATGGAATCCTGGGGTTTGCAGTTCCGGGAGGGGCCGCCTGGCCCCTCCTGGAACTGCAAACCCCAGGATTCCATAGGAGGTTGAAAGTGGAATCATCGCGCTATAAGAGTGTCGTGCGGAAATGTTCACACTCTTTGCAGCTTCACACAGGTATAACCCCACCCAAATGAATTACACACCACGTCAAGCCTCCCTCATCTTGGTGTCCACTCAGATACGCTGGACGACAACTGCCCTCACCCCAGCCAGCAATCACGCCGGCTGAAGGAGACAGGGGTTGTAGTCCAACACATCCGGGTTATCTGGGCAATGCCTACATCAGCAATGCCTGTCATTTTAACTGTTAGCCTGCTTCTTCTTTTAGAACCATGCCAATTTATCCAGCATTATTACAGCAAATCTTTTAAGGGCATTTGACCAGCACACTGATTAGCGAAGGAACACCAAAAAGCTGAACATACAATACAAGAGACACTTAAAGGACTAAATCTTCTGCAGTCGCATTGTGACTGCTGCTACGAATTGGATCAAACCCAAGAAAAAAACAGGTGATAATCAGCTGATTTGTTTTCCTGTACTAAAACTAAGATTCTTTATCTCTAGATAGAGAAGAAAACGGCTGCGGGGGGAATCAACCCCTTCTGTGAGCCAAGGGTGAGGAAACGTGAATGGTTTGTTTGCATTTAGCTGTTTCTTTCATAAGACCTTGCCCATCCCACTGGGATTCTGTTGCTGAGTCTTAGAATTTAGATGTGGGCAATTCTGCTTTGATGCGTTTACTTGGCAAGGTTCCTCCTCTTGCTGATTGGAATTCTTCAAGTTCCCCGTTGCCATCTGGAGGAAGGCCAAAAGGCTCGTCCCTCAAATTATCTGAACCCCTGCAGTTTTCTAGAGCACATTAAAAAGGGTCATGTGCTCCAGAGCATGTGTTAAGGCTGTTTTGGAATGGAATTTCACAAGCACTTCTCTTCCACAGACTACAGCAGAGGAGCCTAGGAAGTGAGAGTTAAATCTACTTGATACAAATGCATCCCAAAATAAGTAGGTCGAGCAAACTGGATGGATGAATGCTGGATTCAAATTCTAAAAATAAGGACTATGAGGTGGTGCTGGCCCTTCTACTTAGGTTGGTTACTCTGACAACTGTAATTTGTAATTGTAATTTGAAGTTTGCCTATGGCAAGAAATTCCTCTCCAGGTAAGTCTCTCTCTCTCTCTCTCTCTCTCTCTCTCTCTCACACACACACACACACACACACACACGCATACGCACACACATTTCCCTTCCTGTAATATAGCAGCATATGGGATGTCAGCAGGCACAGGAGGACGGCAGGAAAAACACAGATTCTTAACAGAGCAGCAAAGGAATGGGAGAGAACCCCATGAAAATCCATTTGTGGTCACTATTTTTGTTTCCCTAACATTCAATGGTAAAACTGCCTTTGTACTTTCTTCCTTGACTTTCTTCAGTAATTCTTTCAAGTCTAGTAGTATGATGTCATTTGCATATCTTAAATTGTTGATTCTCCTTCTTCCAATTTTCACACCTCCTTCTTCTTAGTCTAATCCTGTTTTACATATACGTTCAGCGTATGAGTTAAACATATACGATGATAAAATGCAGCCTTGCCTGACCCCCTTGCCAATTGGAAACCATTCCATTTCTCTGTATTCAGTCCTAACAGTAGCCTCCTGTCCTGCATATTAGTAACACAACAGGAAAATAAAGTCTTGTGCCACACCCACTTCTTTAATAGTGATCCACAGTTTCTCATGAGCTACACAATCAAAGGCTTTGCCATAATACATAAATCACAGGCTGATTTTCTTCTGAAGTTCTTTGGTGTACTCCATTATCCATCAGATGTTTGCAATATGATCCCCAGTCCATCTTCCATTCTTGAACTAGCTTGGACATTTGTGATTTTTTGCTCCAACAGGCAGGATTTGACCCACTTGACTGCAGTGATAACTGCAATCCCTGGTGCTTCCTTTCTTGGGGACTGGAAAGTATATTGAGCATTTCCAATCTGTGAGCCACTGTTTTGTTTTACATATCTGTTGATAGATTTTAGTTAGAACTAGAGCAGATTCTGTCTCTGCAGACTGAAACAGCTCTCTTGGTATGCCATCTGTTTCTGGTGATTTACTTCTCCAAGGTGCTCTGAGTGCAGCTTCCACTTCACTTTCTAAAACTGGAGTTCATCATCATATGGGTGGGTCTTCCTTGAATTAATCTGTCAACCCCTCATCTCTTCTATATAATTCTTCTGTGTATTGTTTCCATCATGTTTTTTATTTTTATTTCTACTTGGTCATGTAGTGGGTTACCCTGCCGGTCAAAGAGTACCCCCAACCCTGGTTTAACATTTCAGAGTGACTTCCAGAGGGGTAGGCAGGTTAGCTATTGCAGCACACACAGGGAGGAGTCTTGTACTACCTTCAAGTCTAACAAGTTTTATTTGGCTTATCCTTCCATGGATTATAGCATAGTTCATGAGCAGATCAGCAGAGGGAAAAGAAAGTCAAATAATGCTTCCTATAATGTGCTAGACTATTTAATTTAAGGATGGTTTCTCATTCTTTCAATCTTTCCTCCTTACTACTAACCCCTATCAGTGTCAGGGCAATGGAAGGCCACCAGTGCTCTGAAACCAAAGTATGACAGCAGCTGGTACTAGTTCTTTCACTTTCATGCATGCCTCAGTAAATAAGTATGTGTGGGGATAATATGATAGTTCTTCCCTTTGAGCTGCCCAGTTAATGGGACAATCAAAAGTGAAACCAACTTATTAATAAGTTGTCATGTTGGTTGAAAGGAAATTCCATGCAATCATATTTAAAAATTTGGGAATCTTATATACTTTATGTGAAAGACAGATTTGGCAATACGGCTCAATTAGGTTTTGATGTTTAGAAGATATTCAACTCTGAGTTTCAGATATACACACACAAGACACACACACACACACAAACAAATATAAGGATTTTCCTTTTCTTCAAAGTGGGGATTTATTCCAATCTTGTTTATGTAACTGAAAATGTGGGAAGTTGAGGGGAGAGGGGATAAGTAGTAAGCTTTTATATCAACTTTTCTCTCCCTTTTTAAATTTTCTTTCTTTCCTTTCTCTAATCTTTCTTACATCTTGATTTTTTTCCCTCTTTATATCTTTGTAATGGAAGGATAGACATGATTCTTCTTCTTTGTAATTTTCTTCTTTCTAGTATATTCTCTTTTTTTCTCCTTGTTTGAGGGTAGCAAAATTATGTATATGGTCATGTAAACTCTATGTAAACTTTATGTTGAAATTCAATAAAATTTATATTAAAAATTTTAAAAAGTGAAACCAACCACATATGTGGATAACTGCAGACTTCTCATCCTAGTAGAATCACAGGATTAGGCCTTGGAGAACTTCTCAGCTGCCACTCAGCATATGAGTATGGCTAGGGACGTAAAATTTTTGGAAATTTTGAAGCCATTGAAATAACATTTCCTCTTATTTTTTCGGGAAAAGTATGGACATTTTCAGAAAAATTGACAAAACGTGATATAAGCAACCTTTATAGAGTGAAAATCACTTTGTTACTTTAAGAACATAAAATGTATAATGTGCAATTTGGCTTGGTATAAAAATTATAATGTTTGGTATGTTAAAAGTACAGTTAGCCAGACAATTATTATTAATAATTCACATGATTATTACAAATGGAATTAAGGTTTTAATTTTTTTGTTACAAATGGAGTCCTGAACTGTAACGAGCCCCTGAATCATAAGGCATCTTTTTGGTTTTGCCAGTTTATTAGAAGCAGACAAAAAGAACAAACATAAAAACAAAAGAAACCATCAACATTAGTAAAACAAAGAATTTTTTTTGTCCTTTAGTCCTCCATAGCATTAAGCAGGTTAAAAATACTTGTTACCACGAATAATGAGAAAAGGAAACCAGGACCAGATATCATCATGATCAGATACTTAAACATTTTAGTCACCATTTAAAATAAAATATTCCATCATCCTCTTTTTCCAGTTTTCCCAATTACTTTGCAGAAAAAGTCTTAAGAAGAAATGGAGGAAAAAGCCCTGGCTTTCCCCTAAATTTTTCTATTTTTATCCGTAAGGTTCTTGCAACTCTACATATGGACAGATGTCTGCACATGCAAGAACATCTTCTCTGCAGTGGTAGGGTGGATGTGGAATGCTCCCAACCAAGAGCTACCCTACTCTGCCACTTCACCATTATATCTAAGGGAAAGGTTGTAAATGTGTCTCTTTCAGTGGGTTGCCAGTAGCACATGCGATCCTGCTGCACTGAATTCTGGATTTTTTCCCTATGAATATCTTTAAAATTTCCCTATGAATATCTTCAAAATTACCTTATTTGGATTTAACAATTATTATTATTATAGAAATCATAGAATCAAAGAAATGTAGAGTTGGAAGAGACCACACGGGCCATCCAGTCCAACCCCCTACCATGCAGGAATATCCTCAAAGCACTCCCGACAGATGGCCATCCAGCCTCTGCTTAAAAACCTCCAAGGAAGGAGACTCCACCACACTCCGAGGCAGCAGAATCCACTGCCGGACAGCCCTGACCGTCAGGAAGTTCTTCCTGAGGTTCAGGTGGAATCTCCTTTCCTGCAGCTTGAATCCATTGCTCCTTGTCCTGGTCTCTGGAGCGGCAGAAAACAAGCCCTCTCCCTCCTCTACATGGCATCCCTTCAAATATTTAAACATAGTTATCATGTCCCCTCTTCACCTTCTCTTCTGCAGACTGAACATACCCAGCTCCCTAAGTCTATCCTCATAGGGCTTGGCTTCCAGGCTCTTCACCATTTTGGTCGCCCTCCTCTGGACCTGTTCCAGCTTGACCATGTCCTTCTTGAATTGGGGTGCCCAGAACTGGACACAGGATTCAAGATGAGGTCTAACCAAAGCAGAGTAGAGTCGTACCAGTACCTCCCTCGATCTAGACACCATACTCCTATTGATGCAGCCGAGAATTGCATTGGCTTTCTTGGCTGCCGCATCACACTGCTGACTCATGTTCAGCTTGTGGTCTATTAGGACTCCTAGATCCCTTTCACACGTACTGCCATCCAGCCACGTGTCCCCCATCCTATATTTCTGTATTCCATTTTTTCTACCCAAGTGTAGGACCTTACACTTCTCTCTGTTGAATTTCATTTTGTTAGCCTTGGCCCAGCTCTCCAATCTGTCCAGGTCATTTTGAATTTTGATCCTGTCCTCTGGTGTATTAGCAACCCCTCCCAATTTGGTGTCATCTGCAAATCTGATGAGCATGCCCTCTACTCCTTCATCCAAGTCACTGATGAAAATATTGAACAGCACTGGGCCCAGGACAGAACCCTGTGGCATCCGGCTAGTCACTTCTCTCCAGGATGAGAGGAAGCAGCCATCGGTGAGCACCCTTTGGGAACGGTCAGTCAACCAGTTACAGATCCACCTGACAGTAGCTCTGTCCAGCCCACATTTTACTAGCTTCTTTGCAAGAATGTCATGGGGAACATATTTATTAATTTTATTATTTTTTAATTAATTTATTAACACATTTATTAATAACAAATAATAATAAATAATAAATTTTATTTGTTACCTGCCTGTGTATAATCACTTTGAAGGGCCTAAATGCCTAAAGGTACTAGATTCTGTCTGATCTTGGAAGCTATGCAGTGTCAGTCCCGGTTAGTACTTGGATGGCAGACCACCAACGAATACCAGGCACTGTCGGCTTTATTTCAGAGGAAGGAACTGGTAAAACCACCTCAGAGGATTCTTTGCCGAAGAATACCTTATGAAATTTATGGGGTCACCGGAAGTTGACAGATGACTTGAAAGCACACACACGCATGCACGGACACACACACAATATGACTTAATTTTTGAGCTATCCATTGTTTTAACTACTTTATTCTAACTTGTTTTGTAAGTTGCTTTGGTTCCCATATTGGGGAAAAAGTGTGATATAAATTAAATAAAATTGATTTATGTTGTTGTAAAGGACTGATGTTTTAACATGGTAGTTTAACCTTTTTATTATTAGACCATACATTAATGCATCTTGCTTTAATTCACATTGTGAGCCAGCTTGAGTCCCATTTGGGAGAAAGTCAGCATATAAATAAAATTAAATTTTTAAAAAAAGCAAAAAAGGCAAAGCAGAAAAGGAAAGAATTTCTTTCTCCCCACGGACCCCTACTAGGTGGGTCTCTCGCTGCAGTCCTTGGAAACCTTCACCCTCACTCCTCCTACCCCACCGCAAACCAGGAATGTCGTGACTTTCATGGTACAGCGGTTTGAGTGTTAGATCAGGACCCCAGAGACCAGGGTTCGATTCCCCGCTTGGCCACGGAAACCCATTGGGTGACCTCGGACGCGTCACACACTCTCATCCCCAGAAAACCCGGTGGTAGGTTTAGCCTAGGGTCACCGTAAGATCTGAAGGCACACGGTGCCTTCGACGAGATCGCAGCGGCCACTGAGTCCAACCTCAACAAAACAAAGCCATGATAGTCCGTGGCAGCAAGAACAATGATCCTTGCACCGCTGCAAGAGTCACACGGGGTCACACGGCTCTCCCGAGGCTACTGGGGCTCCAGCTCCCAGCATCACCACTCAGCCCACTGGCGACACTGCCTAGCAGCCTGCTGGGAGTTGCACTCCAACATCCTCTGGAGAGCCTGGCGATGCCAACCCTTTCCCTTAAAGGCCTCTGACTTGGTATAAGCTTTGGTGGGACTTCCGTGATGCACAGCGCGGTGGCCACGGTTGCTCACGCCAAATAAAACTTCTGGAAAGTCTTTTTCAAGAGGCACACCAGGGCCACTTCCGCACTAAACTGTTATAGCGCTGTTATTCCACTTTCAGCATCCTATGGAATCCTGGGGTTTGCAGTTTAGGGAGGGGCTTAGCCCCACGATTCCACAGGATGCTGAAAGTGGAACAATAGCGCTATAACAGTTTAGTGCGGAAACGGTCCAGGGTCTTTGTTGCTTCTTCTAGCATCGACACCCCCTCACAGGGCTCCAAAACGCCTCATAGCAAGCAGAAATCAGGGAGAGGCGGTGAAGGCGGCTTTGCCTGTTGAACTTCTGCCCGCCCCCGGCCAAGAGGGCCCATCGAGCTTTTTGGCACTTCTGGGAAACGGGTGAGGGGGAGACAGGGCCACGTCACGCATCGCCCGCCCATTCCCGGGACAGCCTCCTCCGATTGGCCTTTGAGCAAAACAAGCAGCGTGGGGGGCGGGCGCATCTTCCCTCGGCCCCGCCCCTTTCCCTCTCGCCCCGCCCCTCGGGTCCGAGTCGCCTCAGCCAAGGCCTCGCCTCCTCCTCAGAACCCCCAACCGGCGGGTTTCCCGAAGACTCAACCCCGAGGCTTAGGGGCCGGTACGTACCTCGCCTCCCGTTGTCATTCGGTGTTGACAACGATGGCGTCGGCCTCCGCAAGGCCATGGTCTCCGGGCGCCGCCGAGGACCATCCCGGCCGGGCCGCTCGCTCCCTCTCTCTCCGACTTCGGGCCTTTTCCCCGGACTCGCAGTCTTCCTCCCCTCGCTTGGCTCCGCCCCCTTGCCCTCCTTCGGCTCGCGCCCCTCAGACACGTCACCGCAACCGCCACCAACCGCCCTCTGTCGCCCGCCCGGAGAGGAGTAAACAGCAGCTCACGCGCGGCCGCCAAAGCGCATGCGCCTCCTGTCGCTTCCCCGGGCCATTATCAAGCCTAGCTCGCTCGCTCGCTCGCTCTCAATAGAGGGCGGGGCTGGCTGGCGTCACCGTAGAGATTAAGAGTGGAGAAAAATGAAGAGCGACCACGGAGGTTGAACTTCCGGGCAACGAGAGGGGAAGGAAAAGACAGAGTTAGAAAGTTAGAGCGATACACCCGGTTTAATGACTCTGATCATTTCCATATGACACCGTTATAGTGCTATTATTCCACTTTTAGCATCCTATGGAATCCTGGGATTTGCAGTTTAGGGAGAGGCCTTTAGAATTGTCAGCCAGAGAGCTCTTTGGCCTCAGTAAACTGCAAACCCCAGAATTCCACAGGAGGTTGAAAGTGGAATAATAGCACGAACAACAGCGTAGGGCAGAAGTGGCCTCTAACAATAATTTTAAAATAAAGCCAGTCATGTGAGATGCAGGCAGAGCAAGCGTCCCTCAGACAATGAACTCGTCCTCGCCTTCTCCCTCCTCCATTTTTGAACCCTTATTATGTGAAGAAAACAAGTTTATATATAACTTACTTTTAATTATATTAGTAAGTTAATTATATGTTAACTTTATGAGGTGGACTTTTCTCTGCAGCAATATTAACTTTTCCTAGCCACTTTGAGTCTCAAGATTGGGGGAAGAAAGAATACAAATAAATTATTCCTATTTTTATTGTCATTATTATCATTATTGTCTTTATTTATGCTTCACCAGGGCTTAAGGAGCCTTACAAATTTAAATAAACACAATACAGTTTAAAACACACCAAATATCAACATTAAAATAGAATTAAACTATGAATGATCATAAAAGCAACTTAAAACATATAATTAAAAATGGTGGGGAAAGCAGTTTTTTTAAAAAAAAGAATGGCTTGCAAGTTGTTGAACGGTTAACTCCATGGAGTGGGAACTACTTTTGCACTTTTAACTCTCCTTGTAGCAGTTGAAGTGAGCTGGGAGGACAAAGGGGGAAATAGGAAGAGGAGAAATAAATGGGGTGGGGGCTTTTCTACTCAACACTGTTATAGTGCTATTATTCTACTTTCATCATCCTGTGGACTTCTGGGGTTTGTAGTTTGCTGAGGCCAAAGAGCTCTCTGGCTGAGAATTCTAAAGGCCCCTCCCTAAACTGCAAATCCCAGGATTCCATAGGAGGTCCAGTTCTGAGCACCTCAATTCAAGAAGGATATTGACAAGCTGGAATGTGTCCAGAAGAGGGTGACCAAAATGGTGAAGGGTCTGGAAGCCATGAAGCCCTCTGAGGAGCGGCTGTGTGAGCTGGAGATGTTTAATCTGCAGAAGAGAAGGTTAAGAGGGGACATGATAGCCCTGCTTAAATATTTGAAGGGATGTCATGTTGAGGAGGGAGCGGGCTTGTTCTCTGCCGGTCCAGAGACTAGGACAAGGAGCAACGGATTCAAGCTGCAGGAAAGGAGATTCCACCTGAACCTCAGGAAGAACTTTCTGAAGGTCAGAGCTGTCCGGCAGTGGAATCTGCTGCCTCGCAGTGTGGTGGGGTCTCCATCTCTGGAGGTTTTTAAGCAGAGACTGGAGGGCCATCTGTTGGGAATGCTTTGATGGGTGTTCCTGCATGGCAGGGGGTTGGACTCGATGGCCGTTGTGATCTCATCGAATAATAGAGTTGGAAGAGACCCCAGGGGCCATCAAGTCCAACCCCCTGCTATGCAGGAACCCACATCAAAGCACTCCCTTTGACAGATGGCCACCCAGCCTCTTCCAACTCTATCTTTCTATGATTCTATGATATAGTTGAAGTTAGCTTTTAACAATGTATACATATTTCCCAGGAATGCCTTATTTGATCTAGTACAGCTATTCTAATACATGTACTGATGTATACATATGACAGGAGGTACGCATCCTGACAGTTAAGGGAAATATGAGACTTTTATACATCATAATCATATGTCATCAAAGTGTCATCAAAGTGATGGCCCCTATGTTTACTGTACATGTATGTATTTCCTTCTCTCTGGCTGTAAGAAGCTAATTCATGTGCACTTATTTTAATGAGCTATTATTTTATTGGGCTGGACCCAGACATAGATTTCTTTCCCATTACACATTCATAGCATTTTAATTCCACTTTAACTGCCGCAGCTGCATCCTCTAGAATCCTTGGATTTATAGCTTGGTGAAATGTTAGAGTTCTCTGGCAGAAAATGTTAAATACCTCACAAAACTACAGATCCCAAGATTCTATAGTATGCAGCCACCATAGTTAAAATAGAATCAAAATGTGTAGAGTGAAAGAGTTGTTAGTCATACTTAAGAGAAGACCCACAAAAATCAGTAGCTCTTAATGAATCATTATTACTGAAGTTAGTTGATTTCACCAGGTCTGCTCTAAGCGTTACATAAATCTGGATCCAACCTAGTATTTTATAATTGTGTTTTCTTCTAGGAAGAGATTCTGTTGTCTCCATCCTCCAGTCTCCCTCTCTAGAAGCTGAAGAAACTGAGGCCATTTCCACACTAGACTGTTATAGTGCTATTACTCCACTTTCAACCTCCTGTGGAATCCTGGGGTTGCAGTTTAGGGAGGGGCCTTGAGAATTCTCAGCCAGAGAACTCTTTGGCCTCCTCAGGAAACTACAAACCCCAGAATTCCACAGGATGCTGAAACTGGAATAATATCACTGCAACAAGGTAGAGCAGAAATGGTCTGAGACTGTTGTAGTTTGGCCACATCATGAGAAGTCCTGAGTCACTGGAAAAAGACAATAATGCTTGGGAAGGTAGATGGCAGCAGGAAAAGAGGAAGACTGCATTGCAAATGGGTAGACTCAGTCAAAGAAGACACGGCCCTGAACCTGCAAGAGCTGAGTAGGCGGTTGATGACAAGGGCCATTTCCACACTGGACTGTTATACCGCGATTATTGCACTTTCAACATCCTATGGAATCCTGGGGTTTGCCGTTTAGGGAGGGGCCTTTGAGATCAGGTCAGGCCTTTAAGGCCCCGCCCTAAACTTCAAACCCCAAGATGCCAGAGGATATTGAAAGTGGAATAATCGCGCTATAACAGTCTAGTGCGGAAATTGCCCATCCCCCCCCCCACCAGATAATCCAATTATGCTGCTTCTCACACCCGGTCGCGAGGTGCCGCGCTTACGGCCTTTCGTCCCCACCCGGAATGGTTTGAGTCGGGCGCCGGTATGGCCACGGAGGGAGCGGAACTTGCGTGCCGCCCGGGCGGAAGCGGGACGCCGAGCGTCGAGGAGGCGGCGGTGAGGCCGGAGCGCTTTGGCGGTTGCACCCGGCAAAATGGCGGATCGGGAGGAGGCGTTGAGGGAGTTCGTGGCCGTGACCGGGGCCGAGGAGGAGCGGGCGCGCTTTTTCCTGGAGTCGGCGGGCGGGGACCTGCAGGTACCGTCGGCGGGGAGGGAGGAGACTCCAACCCAGATCCCCACCTCGGCTTTCTTCCCAGAGGAGGGAGAAGTGCCTCCTCTGTCTTGAAGGGGCCGCTGAGAGACCCTCCCGGGCGCCTCCTTTCCTGTCGGGGGCCCTCAGGCGAGGCGCATCGCCCGCCCGCCTTCCAGCCCCAGGGGAGGGGGGGACTTCCTCTCTCCCCCTTCCTCGGCCGCCATCTCCCTTCTTCTTCCAAGCTCTCCCCCTGTTCCTTCTCGTCCCCCCCCCCCGGCACCTTCCTCCAGGGCCGCCTCCCTCCCTGGCCTGAGGCAGGCCTTGCCCCTCACCCCTCCGAGCTACCTCAGAGAAGGGAGCCTTTTTGCCTCAGGAGTTTCTTCCCTGGACACGAGGGACAGCGCCTCCCTTTGTCTCCGGCTTCTGTCAGGCTTTGCCCCCGTCCCCCCAAAAACAGCTAGGCTCCCCGTCTTTTGGAGGGGGGGGTAGTGGTAGCTGAAGGCAGTGATTTATTCAAGTCTTTCACTCCAAGTCTGAAGTCAAGCCTCTATAGACTTGAGACTTGACTTCCTTCCAGTCTCAAGTCCTTGCAAGATACTTTCAAGTCAAATCTCAAGTCTGGGAGCCAACTTTATGCCCCAGTTTATATTCCAGAATTTGTGGACTGAGACAAAAAAGGCAGTCGCAACAATTTAAGTAGAGGTAGCCCTCCGGTTTTGTGATTTTGCTATCTGTAGTTTGGAAGTGGGAAATAGGATCCTTCTTACTCCCCATTTCTCAAGCTGGAGGCTTTTGTGCCAATGAGCGTGAAAGAGTCTGCAGCTTCTGAAGTGGGGAATAGGATCCTTCTTACTCCCCATGTCCAAAGCTGGAGGATTTTTCAGAAGTGGGGAATAGGATCCTTTTTATTCCCCATTGCTGAAGCTTTAAAAGCTTTAGAAGGAGGGCTCCTTCTTACCCCAAGTCTGTTGCCTAACACACTTGCTGTTTACCTCTGAGAAGCACAGCCTGTGCTCTGGGGGTGAGGCTTGTTTTCTGCTCTTAGGAAATATTTTAGAAAACTTTACTAGTAGGCAGCAGGGACACGCTACTAAGCAGACCTCAAGCCCATTGCCTAACCCATTTGCTGTTCCCCTCTGAGAAATGCATCTGCACTTTGGCCTTGAAACAGATCACCATGTGACCAGTAGGCAAAAAGAGATGGAAGTGTTGTTCAAAGTTGTAAGGTTTTTGGATGAATGTGTTATGTTACTGAACCAAGGGCAGCAAGGCAGTCACTCAAAATATACAAGTCTCAAGTCGAGTTAGTGCACATTTATTGCTGAGTCAAGTCCGAGTCGAGTCACTGAAGCAACTTAAGTCCAACTTGACTTCGAGTCAATTGAGTCGAGTCTACATCACTGGCTGAAGGGCTGGTCTCTTCTGTGGGCTTATCTCTTGCAAACAGATCCCATTTCCCCCAAACAGTCCTGCTTGGGGGACATGTTTTGGGATGGGGAAGGGAACAGCGTTCCTTGCTGCAGCCTTGTGGCCTCTGGTATGTCAGCCATTGCTATCCTGTCTTCCTCTGATAAGGATCTTGGTCAAGAGTTGTAAGAAAATTTCCACTCCTTTCAAATTTGATTCTTTCCCTCTGTAGCTTTGGTAGCTAAACCAGTATTTCCCAAAAAGTGGCTCAAGACCCAAAGTAAACCACCACCAGTGTGAGCCCTAAGAGAAAGAAGGTGGTGGCATCAGAGCTCTTCAATTAAAACTGGGGTGGTGGAGCTCAGCCTCATTCTCAGGGTTTTAGGTATTTTCCTTGTTAAATGATTGGGTTCTTGATGTTCACTGCAGCCAGAGACAGGGCTGTGCTTGGTGTGGCACTGATTACAGCTGCTTGCAGTTTGGCAACTTGAATTTCAGGAAGAACAAGTTTCCCTGTGTGATGCTTGAGCTTCCAGGGAGATTGGAGCTGTCCCACTTCTGTAGGTGCCCTGGGCTGAAATAGTCACTGGGCCAGCTCTTTGCACATCATTGGTGTCTTTTGCGACAAAAAAAAAATCCATAGTCATGTTTTGGATCGATATTCTACAGTTTGACACTTTAACGTGCAGGAAGTTTTGGGAGTTGTAGTCCTACACATTTGCAGGGTCCCAGGTTGGGGAACACTGTTTTGGCTTTTGTATATATTGTAGTAAGATTATAAATGTGACATAAGTGGTAGAGAACAGCCTCAAAAATGAGTACGTACCCCTCTATTTGTCCATATCCATCTATGCACCACAAGGTTCTTTGAGATATAGAACTGGAAAGATTTTTGCCTGGAAGCAGTTATTGCAGGGCTCAGGTACACGGTATCTGAAATTTTTGAACTGGAATATCAAGACACTTCACTGGCAATCTGTTCCACCTGCTTTCCTAAAAGGAACTTGGTTTTCTTTCCAACAGGTTAAGGTGTTTTCACACATTACAGTAAGAACACAAATACTCCCTCACATGAGATGCAGACAGTCGGGAATTCCAAGTGCAGTGTACTTATAATCTAATGTGTGTGTTAAAACATGCATCTTGGAACACAGTACAGGCATACCTATGTTTTTGAAGACTGTACCACCCTAAACAGGACCAACCATGCCTGATTTCAGAAGCTATGCATAGTTGGGCTTGGCTAGTTACAGAGTTACCTTTCTGGAAATAGATCTAAACCAGATCTCTTATCATCATCATCATCATCTCCTCCCTCTTCCTTCTTATGTGCCTTCAAGCCATTTCTGACTTATGGTAACCCTAACATCACCTGGTGGGTTTCCATGGCCAAGCAGGGAATCAAATTCTGGTCTCCAGGGTCCAGGATTCTAATGTACTAGCTTTTAGGGTGGAGAGTGTGAGTAGTGCAGATTGAATAACCCTTATCTGAAATGCTTGGGATCAGAATTGTTTCGTATTTTTAAAAGATTTTTAGAGTTTGGGATATTTGTATTTGCATATACATAAATACAGTACTGTACAGGAGATCTCCATGGAGCTGATGAATGAGTAAGGATCACCGCAGCCGCTGCCTTGCACCAAACATTACACTCAGATTCCTGCCATTTCACAGATCCTTGTGTCTCTCTTGAACCTTGTGTCTCATTCATTCACTACTTTTGTTGTGTATGAGATGAGAGACAGATGAATAGGAGTTCCACAGCCACCTCCTCCAAGGAAGAAGCAGGCAGCTGGTGGCAAAAAGTTTGTTTATGGAGGTTTTTGGATTTTGTGTACTAAAAATATAATCCATGATACATACAAAACACTTAGTTCCCATACCAATCCAGAGTGGGCAATTTGACACCTGTTTTGCCGGTGACACTTGAGATTCTCAAAGCATTGTAGATGGTAGCCCTCTTCTTGTGCTGAGAAATAGGTACAGGTAAAATAGGTACTTGTTCTGGTAAAGAAGATGCAGTGCTGAAAATGAATAACTACATCTGGTCACAATGGCAAAAAAAAAAAAAAAAAAAAAGTGGGGGGGAAGGTGTGCTACCTTAATATCATTCATAACTGCTTAGTTGTAGCACTGAATGTTGGTGCCCCTGTTTTCCAGAACCTAGATTGTTGGAAAATGGAAGCTGCTGACCAAATATAAAACTAGATTCAGGCTGCAGTCCTCTTCTACATGGAAGCACGTCCATCTGAACTCTGTGGAGCTTTCACATTGTTGAAAGGACGAGCATAAAATCACAGTGTTAGGTTTATGATTACCTTACAGAATAATTTTGCTGTGCTAGTTCAATTTTACAAATTTGACCACATAGGCTCCATGGCTGTGGGAATCTTTGAAAAGTACCAAATGGTTTTTTTTATGTATCGGACAATTTAAAAGACAGCTCATCAGTGTGTTAATTTGTAATAACTTACCCATTCTGCTAATGTTTGTGGGAAATTGGCCCTAGGGCCTGTTCACATTTTACTGATGAGTTGCCAGTGCTGTGCTTTGCAGTGAAATCTCGAGGTGGACTGCTTGCCTCTGTTGTCCTTTTACTCTGTTTTCAATACAATATTCTTAAATTTGAGATTTCTAGCACTTGACAGATTAAAGGTCCCAGTGGATGTGTGTCTTTCTCAGTAGGTGGCCTGTAGGCCATACCAGACTTCAAAATGCCTGTGACTGGCCCTCCAGATTTTCTTCTGTCTGCTTTGCTCATTCTTGCCCCAGGCCCTGCCAGCCATGTTATTTCAACACGAGCAGAATCAGAAGGAACTAAGAAGCGAAGCTCTCTCAGAGACATTCTCCATGAGTGAAAAGGTTCTCCTGGTGGCCCTATGTCTATCTGACTTCTTCTGAGTTTTAGGTCTTTTGGGGGGCCATGCTCATCCCCTCATTTTTATTTATCTCTTTAGTGTTTCCTATGTTCCACATGACATTCTTGCAAAGAAGCTAGTAAAATGCGGGCTGGACAGGGCTACTGTTAGTTGGATTTGTAATTGGTTGACCGACTGAACCCAAAGGGTGGTCACGAATGGCTGCTTTTCATCCTGGAGAGAAGTGACTAGCGGAGTGCTACAGGGTTCTGTTCTGGGCCCAGGGCTGTTCAATATTTTTATCAACAACTTGGATGAAGGAATAGAGGGCATGCTCATCAAATTTGCAGATGACACCAAATTGGGAGGGGTTGCCAGTACGCCAGAGGACAGGATCAAAATTCAAAATGACCTGGATAGATTGGAGAGCTGGGCCAAGGCTAACAAAATGAAATTCAACAGAGAGAAGTGTAAGGTCCTACATTTAGGTAGAAAAAATGGAATACAGAAATATAGGATGGGGGACACGTGGCTGGATGGCAGTACGTGTGAAAGGGATCTAGGAGTCCTAATAGACCACAAGCTGAACATGAGTCAGCAATGTGATGCGGCAGCCAAGAAAGCCAGTGCAGTTCTCGGCTGCATCAGTAGGAGTATGGTGTCCAGATCGAGGGAGGTACTGGTACCACTCTACTCTGCTTTGGTTAGACCTCATCTTGAATCCTGTGTCCAGTTCTGGTCACCCCAATTCAAGAAGGACATGGTCAAGCTGGAACAGGTCCAGAGGAGGGCAACCAAAATGGTGAGGGGCCTGGAAGCCATGACCTAAGAGGATAGACTTAGAGAGCTGGGTATGTTTAGTCTGCAGAAGAGAAGGTTAAGAGGGAACATGATAACCATGTTTAAATATATGAAGGGATGCCATGTAGAGGAGGGAGAGGGCTTGTTTTCTGCCGCTCCAGAGACCAGGACAAGGAGCAAAGGATTCAAGCTGCAGGAAAGGAGATTCCACCTGAACCTCAGGAAGAACTTCCTGATGGTCAGAGCTGTCCAGCAGTGGAGTATGCTGCCTCCATGGAGTGCGGTGGAGTCTCCTTCTCTGGAGGTTTTTAAGCAGAGGCTGGATGGCCATCTGTTGGGAATGCTTTCATGGGTGTTCCTGCATGGCAGGGGGTTGGACTGGATGGCCCGTGTGGTCTCTTCCAACTCTACATTTCTATGATTCTATGATTCTATGTTCAATGCATTTTAGTCTAGGATTAATGTATACAGTGTCACAACCTGAATTACTGGTGCTTCTCCTTCCCTCCTTCTGCTTATCCAAACATCATGGGTAGACCTCCACTCCTCTATGCTAATTCTCATCTTTGTCTTTCCTTTCTCATATCCTCATGCATATATACCCTCCATAATCTTCAAATCTTTTGCTTTGCCCTCCTTTTAAAAAGTCCTGCAAACTTTTCTCCTCTTGCACTTCTTTGTACTAATTTGATCCATTGATCCTACATCTAGATTGCCTAGTTCATAGACTTCCTATTACTCTATAATTCTTTTTTCATTCCTTTGTGTTTCATCCTGCAGTTGCAAAGTGTTCTTTTTTATCCTTTATGCTTTTATCCTTTTCAGTTTCGTCTATCTGTTTAGCTTGTGGGCAGTGGCCTGTTTAGTTTCATGAGTTTTCTGCACCTGGTGTTGTTCAAACATTTTTACAATGATCGAATGATACCAATATCTGTGAGAGTTGGCAAGTCAGCAGATGGGCTGGCCAACTTCACTGTTTAAATGAAGGTTGCCATGCACCTGGAGGCAGGAACTGTCTGACCCTCCAGATATTTTGCATTAGAACTCCCACAGTCTGAGGTAGGCTTAAGGGAGCTGGAGGCTAGAACATCTGGCAGGGTGACGATTGCCCTCCTGTCCCATACACTGTGGATGTAAGGATGCTTTGCATCCCAGGTATGTAGGATCTGTGCTGAGTTGGAACAGTTGGCTGATTCCTCTCTCCTTCCTTTTTTGGACTTCAGATTTTCTTTACCTGGGATACAAAATTTCACCAAAGTGCTAGTGAATATGGTGGAGATCAGTCCGGCTTTACTTAGCAGGATTTTCCCAGGGGATTTTTCTGGACTGTGCCCACTGGTATGGGTGGGTGGTGAAGATGTTGTTATGGGATAATTGAATGTTGTGCTCCTGCCTTCATGGATGGCACAAAGTGATGGTGCCATCTCTCAAAAACTGCTGTGAATCCCTCCTTTCAGATTGCCCTGGCCAGTTTCTACGAAGATGGAGGTGACGAAGACATTATTACACTTCCCCAGCCTGCTCCAAGCTCTGTTACCAGAGGCACCACACCCAGGTGAGAACAAACCAGCATACCTTTGGGCACACCTGTCTTACACACCAGTGTATAGCTGCCAGTTTCCACAAGGACTCTTGAGAACTGCAGCTTTGGAAGGCTCTGAGAATATTCTGCTAGAGATGTCTAACATTCATAGATCCAGAACAGTGAGGTTAAATGTGACTTTCAAGTCATTCTTATATGTTGTGAATGAGCATTCATTCTCTGAATGCTGACTGCAAGGTCTTTGAAGGGTTTTAAAAATAACAGTGCTATACTTCCTAAAATAGAGCAGAGTAGCAAAACTTAATTCATAAGGAGTAGTTTCGTGTGTGTGTAGATAAATGTTTTATGGAGATTTTTGTACACTTTGTATTAGTGTCTGCCAGGATATGCCCACCGAAACAAATGGTTTGCATTCAGGTTCAATCCCCATCCCATCCCCAAATATCCTGTCACAGGGATGATCTTAGGTTCTGAGACTGGGTAGAATTCCTCTCCGGGACTTTGTGGAGCTGATGCCATCACAGTAGACAGAACTGGCTCGCAGAAGCTCCAGTCTTCTGCCTTTGATGACTCAGCATGACCCTGTTGTCGGCTGTAAAAGGTTTTTTAAATGTCATACCATGTGACCTGACTGGCTTTTTCTCACATTTGCATTTTCACTCCCTTGGATGTTGACAACCTTGCAAAAGCAAGAAGGAGAAATAGGCAGGTGTGCTAAAGCTAGACATCAAAAAAATACTTAAAGAGTTGACCCACATAGAGAACATTGAAAGAGCATCACATCTGCAGCAGTGCTTTGCATTCAGTTTCAAAGGCACGCCAAGTCCCTTAGCAATGGAGAGTGACTGAGAGGCCAGTCTCCTCCTCCTTTTCCAGTTTTGAGCTGCTTCAGCACAGTTACCAGAAGAGGAAAGGAACCTAGTCACAGAATCGTAGAGTAAGAAGGGACCCCAAGGGCCCTCTGGTCAAATACACAGTGAAAGCCCTCCTGAGAGATGGCCATTCCACCTCTGCTTAAAGACTTCTAAGGAAGGAAGGTCCATCATATTGTATTTATGGTGAGCAAAATGATGGTTCCTGGTCTCTCTTTCTGAAGCCGTTTTCTGGAATTCTGCTGTGACCCTTCAAGGAGCAGGCAGGTCTCATTCTCATTAGTTACCAGGCTTAAAGAGATGATTAAGCCTGCACTCTAGAGGTTTCCTTGAAAGTCCTCTTTTCTTTCTCCCGTGAAAGAAAAGTGCTGCCTAAGGAATGCTTGGGATCAGAGCAAAACCTGGCCTAACACGGGGCACAGAGATCTGCCCTCTATTGATAGGAGTCTTTTTGGTGTTTCAGAGCACACGGAGATGTGCTACCCTTCATCTCTGAGTCTTTGCTCAGCAAAATGCACACACTTTCATAATCACAGGCATTTTAGTAGTGAGTTGTAATGCACATGGGTCACATTCTGAATATATATATATATATATATATATATATATATATATATATGACAGGAATATGATCCTTTTGCTGCCTGGTAGGCATTCAACACTTGATTGTCCTTTTGACCTCTGTTTGACTTGCCGCTTAATACTGTAGCTGCAGTGGCATGATTGCAAAGAGAAAAGAAGGTTGGGATTTTCCATGGATCGTTTCAGTGAGAATTGCCACTTCTCCATTCTTCCCCAATCTGGCTCCTTCTCTGCCCAGATTTCAGCCTTTTGTACAGCTTTGCAAGGCTCTGTTGCACTATATCCCAAATTGCTGCATCCTTGCACCATGCTGAATATTGTGCTGGTGTCGTTATAGAATTCTGCATTCTGCTGGTCTTGTCCTGTTTTTGCTTTGTTTCGTATTGTTTCCCTCACGTAAGCAGGATTAGGCTTGTAAGACGCTGAGAGGAATGGTTGGTTGGAGGAAGGAGTGAGGACAAAAGAGTGCATTAGCAGAAGGTGGACTTATTTGGATTTTCCTTTATTCCTTCCAGCGACCACAGGGTGACATCATTCCGAGATCTTGTCCATGCTCAGGAAGAGGAGGAGGAAGAAGAAGAAGGACAAAGGTTTGTTGCTGGGTGAATGCTCGGATCTCCATCTTAGTTGTGGGGAGAGGAGTGGAAAAATCTGCCTTTGTGTCCGGAGATACATTGATGCTGAGGCTGCTATAGAAATGTCTGGCTTGGGCGGGGTTAGTTGCTCTTGAAGCAGCTGTTGGAGTCTGTCTCTAGGAGGGCATGACCTTCCCTGCCTTTGTCTGAAGCCCTTTCATTCCAGCCCTTGCATAGTAAGTGGCTGTGCTCGACTTAGCTGTGGGCGGGTGGTATTACTACTCTCTTCCTTCTGTGCTAATAAACAGGCATTCTTTATCAAGAAAAGCTGAGTTCTCTGACCCCTAAGAAATACGCACAACTATTTCACATTTTATTTTAATTTTGATTAAATTTTAATTTACTCTGTTCACTAGTTGTGCCTCTTTTTCTGTTTTTTTGCTAGTCATGGGGGGAGTGAAAGGTGGGCACAGTTCAGCTGGTAGAAGTCTGAGGCCTGTACTCAGGAGACAAGAGGAAGGAGGCCCCTTGAGGTTCTTGTCCCAAGACACTGACTCCAGCAATGGACATTGTTGCTAATCGGGTTCTTCTGCAGGAGGGATCCAAAGTAGCTTCTCAAAATTGACCATGGCTGTGGTGGTGTTGGCGCAGGCCTTCAAGCCATTTCTGACTTACGGCAACCCTAAGGCATCCCTATTATGGGGTTTTCCTGACTGGATTTACTCAGAGGAGTATGCAAAGGGTTCTTGTAGCATCTTTGAAACTGACTGAGAAAAAGAAGTTGGTAGCATAAACTTTTGTGGACTTAAAGTCTGTGAAAGCTTATACTATCAACTTCTTTCTCCTGTTTAGTCTCAAGGATGCCACCAGACCACTTTACATACTGATCCAGACTAAGTATTCCTCCATTACATGGTCAGGCTGAGGTTTTTGGGAAGATCTGCCTGAAGACCACTTGCTGAATTCATGAAGGAGGTGGAACTTGGAGCAGTCATCTTGATTCATAGCTGACTTTCTTTAGCCTGTTCTCTATGCACTGTTAATGCAGTCTGACACTAATCCATATGAACTATCACCAGTTTAGCCTTTCTGGGTGGCTTTGCTATCTCGACTTAACGGAGTGTTGCTTGACAAGGGAGCTCCCGCTGAAGTTGAGGATTCACACTGGCAGGTTGGAAATAAAAGTAGTGGACCCCTGCCTTTGGGGCAACCATACCTGATGTTCAGACTAAAGTCTGAGTCTTGCTGTAGTGAGCATGCTGTAATGTAGCTGCTGCATCTTGCCTCTTGCCAGCTGAGCCAGCTGGCAGAACAGAGCTGGCTGTGAAGAGACTGGCAGGTTTAGCCAGGCGGACCTTTCGCACTCCTACTGCAAGCTGGTCATCTGTGGAGTGAAAAGACACAAGTGTGCATACATTTTTTACAGATCTTACACTTTCTAAACCTGTTTATTAGCCCAGATGTTGGACACTAAGGTGGGGGAGCAGGAGAGATTGGGATTTGCTATGATGACAGGACAGAGCTGAAATAAGTGAACATAATGGGTATTAGCTTTTTTTAATGCTTTCACTGCTGTCCTGGGAATTAGGGTTGCATGCATGCAGAACTGTGATATGTTTGGCCAACTCAGATGTACATGCTTGCACGAAGGCTCCAGTGGGCACCTTCATACTGTCCATTGGAGAAATATGATGATGATGATGGTGATGATGATGATGATGATGATGATGATGATCAGGGTATGTTGACTTCTCTTCAGATTTTATGCTGGTGGTTCAGAGCGAAGTGGGCAGCAGATTGTTGGTCCACCAAGAAAGAAGAGTCCCAATGAGCTCGTGGAGGATTTGTTTCGAGGGGCCAAAGAGCATGGAGCCGTAGCTGTTGAGAGAACAGCAAAGAGCCCTGGAGAGGGTAGCAGGCCAAAGGTGAGCACTGGGAAGGCTCTGCTAAAATCCACAAACTGGAACATGTCCAAAGGAGGGCAGCCAAAATGATAAAAGGCCTGGAAACTATAAAGCCGTGTGAGGAGTGGCTTAGGAGCTGGATGTGTTTAGCCTGGAAAAGAGAAGGGAAAGAAGGTACATGAAGGGATGTCATATGGAAGATGGGGCAAGCTTGTTTTCTACTGCTCCGGAGACTAGGGCACAGAGCAATGACTTTAAGCTACAGGAAAAAGATGCCACCTAAACGTTAGGAAGAACTTTCAGATGGTAAGAGCAGTTCAGATAGGAATATACTGCTACCTAGGATTGTGGTGGAATCTCGTTCTCTGGAGGTTTTTAAGCAGAATCTGGATGGTCGTCTGTCAGGAGTGCTTTGATTGTGTCTTCGTGCATGGCAGAATGGGATAGGGCTGGGTGGCCCTTGTGGTCTCTTCCAGCTCTGGGATTCTGCTTGGATACTCATGAACAAAAATACAGGGATAGGATGATCTGGAATCAGATGGCAGCAGAGAAGTATGTTAAGCTGGGATAGGGAACCTCGTTTAGTCCGTGAGCTGCTTCAGTAGTTTCCAACCTTACATTCTCCAGCACTGTCTTTTCCTCCAATTAGCGATTGTAGAAAATGGCTGAAGTTTTCCTTGTTGTGGCTGAAGAAAGATAGCCAGTTCTTTCAGTACTGTGCAGCCCTGATCCTGTCTCTAGTCAAAGACAGCATATTATTTTAAGAGTTGTAAGTTTAAAACCCAGCTCCTTAAATACCTTTAAATTTTACATGGCCAGGTAGTTAAACTTCTGAACAGATTTGCCTAGAGCTGAATAGTGCTACATGTGCTTGAAAGCTATTGCCTAGTGGCTTAGTCCTAGATAGAAGAACTCCCCAATGGGGAAAAGTTACAATATGTCGGTCTGTTGGGCTTGTGAGGAAAAAAAGGCAAGTAAGAGGAGCATGATAGAGATGTATAACATTATGCATGGTGTGGAAGAAGTAGAAGAGATGCTTGTCTTCTTTGTTTCTAGTACAAGAGCCAGAAGAATCATCTGCTGAAACTAATTGATAAAATATTCAGGACAGATAAAAAGGAAGTACTTCATCAGACAGAGCACAGTTAAGCTAGGGAATTCACCGTGACAGGATGTAGTGATACCTGCAGACTTGGACAATTTTAAAAGGAAATTAGAGAAACTCGTAGAGGTTAAGGTTGTCAGTGGCTTCTAGTCAGAACAGCTCTATCACTTCCTATATCAGAGGCAGCATACTCTTTATGTCGGTTGCAGTGGAGCATGAGACAGAGGGTGCAGTTGTACCCATGCCTGCTAGGGTGTCCGCTTAGGCCGCTGAGGGTCCACTGTGTGAACAGAATACTGGACTAGAGAGGCCTTTGGTCTGGTTCAGCTTATATTCTCATGTGCATTGAATTGATCTGCACTTCTGTTGGGAATTGTCCCAACTGGGAGGGATCACATTGAGCTCCACCCATTTTATTTTGACATTGCCTCCATGTCCTTAGCCTTGCTGAGGGCTAGGAAACACCACTGAGGACCTTCCAAATACAAATTTGACACGTCCAGGATGAAAAAGTTGCCCCATTCCTGGTGTAGAGTTTGAACAAGTGGGAGGGAGAGCAAAGAAGAGAGACTGACAAGATAGAGGTGATACTTCCAGAAGATAGGATAGTTGAAGGCATGGAAACAGGGATAGGAGGAAAATGATAGGAAACTGGAATCAATGGTAAGAGATTGAGAATAACAAGTAGGGTGAAAGAGACAGGATGGAAAGACTTGAAAAATAAGGACTATTGTGGGAAAGCTGTAGCCCATACTCTGCCAGTGCTGTTCAAACAGACAACAAACAGTCCTTTTAAACAAGACTGGAAAAATCATAGACTCTTACATGGCTAAATATTTGCTTCCATGCATTTGTTTCTCTTTGCTCCACATGAGAGTTTGTTGGTTGGGGTTGAAAGTGTGATGCTGTGTATTTATTGAAAGAGAATTAATCTGAAAGCTGAGTCAATGCTGGCCAAAAGAATGCCCCCACTTTTAGCCCTTAAAAAGTCATCAGTCAAACTAACTGCTTCTGTCCCTCTTTGGAATTTTTTGAGAGAAAAGCTAGTCCTTGGGCATCAGGGGTGTCAGTCCATTTGGCATCTTCCAATTCTTCAAGGTTCTTTTCTCTCTTTCAGCCCTTTGCCGGTGGCGGGTACCGCCTGGGAGCTGCTCCGGAGGAAGAGTCTGCCTATGTTGCAGGAGAGTCAAGACAAAACGCAGCCCAAGATGTGAGTATTTCTAGGATGTAGCTAAAGATACAGGTGTAGTGGTGTCTTTCAGCATTCCCATTCTGTAATCTGGTATCAAATCTGTGGGTGTTTCTCTCTCACAACCCTTGAAGCAAATGTCAAAGCATGGTTACTTGAATAGATAGTCTAAATGTCCATGGGAACTCTGGCCCAGTTATATCATGGTAGAGGGAAGAGGTAGTAATTCATTTCATTCTCCTTTCCCGTGGGATACTCAGAAAACGTATCTGTAAAGGTCTCTGCTTCCTTTGCTTTGGGATAGCAAAGGAAGCAAAAACTGGGAAAACTCTCAATAAAATGTATAGAAGAAACCAGAGATGCATCTCAAGGTGCTCAGTTTGTGGGTGTTTTACTAGTAACAGAAAGCCAAACTCCAAAAATTTTTAGAGCTGAAACTCTAAAATCATTTACTGGACAAGTGTTTCAGCTCCAGAAATTTCTGAAGTTATATTACTAATAGACCCTGAAGAAGGGTGTAAGAACATATACAAGCCAGAACACATTGGGCTGTTTAGTAATGAAATATCCATCAGTTGAGCACCTTGAGATGTGCCTCTGGTTGCTTCTGCACATTGGGATATTGGAAATGCTTCACATCAGGTTTCTAAGACCTGAATCCTCCTGGTAATACTATTTGGAGGAGGCAGTTGAATTGTTTGTTAAATGGAGAGCCAGAACTCAAGTAGTCCCCTTGATTCATGAGAATACTCTAGTTGCAAGTTGCTGTTTTTGTTATGTGCCTTCAAGTCAACTCTTATAGCAACCCTATCATATTATATCACTTCCTTGGCAAGATTTGTTCAGGGGAGGTTTGCTGTTGCCTTCCTCTGCAGCTAAGAGAAAATGACTTGCCCATGGTTACTTAATAGGTTTCTGTGGTTGGATGAGAATTTGAACCCTTTTCTCCCAAAGTCCTAGTCCAAAACTTAGACCACCACCCTATGTTGGGCCATTTGTCATACAGAAACTGAAACAGTTGCATACCAAAACATCCATCTATTGGTGTACAATTCATACTGTGACAGTTAACAAAGTCTGCATAGGTTTTGTCCAAATCAAAAAAGGGAGATGCTTCTAATAAACTTATAAAAGGCAATTCTCAAGTCGTTTATTTGGCTGGTGCTTTGGTAAGCGTCTGGAGAAGATGAAATGGCGAGTGGAAGCGGGGAGAGATCAAGCCTTTCAGAGGTACCTTGCCCATGGTTACCTCTGAGGTACCTCTGAGACTTATTTCTTTCCGTGTGGCTCAATATCTGTAAAAGCTCATCCTAAAATAGATAAGTTAGTCTCAGATGTGCTGTTTCCTTCATTACCACCCACCCCTTTCCCATTTTATTCTGAAAGAGATTACCATGGCTGTCTCTTTGAAAAACATTATTGTGGGACAAGCACTGACATTTTTGCAGTCCGAATCCTAGTCTAGCTCCCTGGTTTGAACTTTGCCAAGTGTGTTATGTCTTTCAGTCAGGGAGGCCCTGCAGTTTGTGGAAACGCTTCTGGTTTTTGCAGGTGCATGTGGTCCTGAAGCTGTGGAAGACTGGATTCAGCCTGGACAGCGGCGAGCTAAGGAGCTATCAAGACCCATCCAATTCCCAGTTCCTGGAATCCATCCGCAGAGGGTAATGGTGGGGTGCTGGGAGGTACCTAGTATCAGATGTTTCAGGCTGGGACTGTTAAATCTCTGGGATCCTGCATGTTCTTCATGGAGGCACTGGGCAGAACAGGCCCCTCTCCATTACATCATGCAGAAAGGAGAGTTGGCTAGTGAAGGGGCTTGGCCTTACGCTTGAAATGAGCTGCCTGCCTTCCGTTTGCTAGGGAGGTTCCTGCAGAGCTTCGTCGGTTGGCACGTGGTGGGCAGGTGAACTTGGACTTGGAAGACCATCGTGATGAGGAGTTTGTGAAGCCCCGAGGGACTTTCAAAGCTTTCACTGGAGAAGGGCAGAAGCTGGGCAGGTAAGCCACCACTGTGCCTAAGACTCTTCCCTCTGTGTGTGCACATGTGTACCGTAAGATGGGCCTGCTCCATTGTTTCTGAAAGGAGCAGTCATTGAAAGACTGGAAGACACTGCCCTTGTAGGTGGTTGTGGGGAGAGATCTACATAGGGCTGCCATTGAAGAGTGTTCAGAAACTTCCACTGGTCCAAAGTGTTTCAGTCAGATTGTTAACTGGGGCTGGTGATAGGGAGCAGACAGCTCTCTTGTAGCAACAGTTCCACTTGCTACTGGTCTGTTTCCAGGCACAATTTGCAGTGCTGGTTATGAACTATAAAAATCTGTATGGCTTAGCTCCTGCCTGTCTCACAGACATTTATCTCCAGATATGAACCTGCCTGTGTCTTCAGGTCTTCTAGGGAAACTTTTTTTTTGTCTCACCACCTTCACAGGTGGTGCAGGATGTGCTACTACAAGATGCATTGGTGGCCCTTGACTGTATGGGGATTAGACAAATTAACAAAAGTTTGTCAGTAAGTAGAGCCTTCATGTACAGAGGCAGTTTACTTCTGAATTCCAGTTCCTGAGAGGTGGCAGCTGTGGAAGATTGTCTCCCTCATATCCATCTCATAGGCCTCTGATCATTCATTGCTGGAAACTGGATACTGGACTTTGGTCTGATATGGCAGGGTTGCTCTTAGAACTCTAACATAAGATTTATCCCTTCCTCATCTGCTTCAGTTCTTTCCTTCCACGATAAAATCTCCAAACATATAAACACTGAGATCAGGCAGAACTGTTAGTTTTGCATCTTTGCTGCGTGTGCTTCTAACCTAGAAATGCAAAGATATTAACTTTTCTAGACCAAAGCAACCCGAGGGATGCCGTTGCAGACTTGCCATCAGCTGTGAAGGCCAGGGCCAGAAATACACCAGGTCAATGAGAGGGTGAGATGATCACATTTCAGATCCCTGTTCCTCTGTCATTCTGGCAGAAGTCGCACCCTGACAGCTTCTTAGGGAATAGTCTGGAGGCTGCTTCCTATAGCCTAGCTCTCACCACTTCTGGTCCTGACAGCTGTGGGTGTGAAATGGCAAGTTGCCAGTAGCAAGTTTATGTGCAGAACCAGGTACCTAGGGTATTATTTCTTTTACTTCTTCCGTGCTCTGTCCCACCTGTTCGCAAGGCAGGGTCTTTGAAATACTTGGCTAGAAAAGCCCTGCGTGATTCAAATTTAACATGGAGTTGCTCTGAAATTAAGGGGGTAGACCTCCCGGTGAAGCAAAGGGGAGCACTTCTCTCACAAGAGACTGCAGTTTTTTCCTGGCATGCCATATGTTACTTTTCCGCCTTGGGAGTGAGACTATTTGAGAATATTCTGTTGGCATAGTAGCTCAATCTGCTGGAGCAGGGGGAGTCACATTTTTTTTAAAAAGTCCTGTATAACCTGTGACTTCCTCAGGTGAACAATCTTACAAAACAGAATTAGGTCAAGAAACTTCATTTCTTGCAGGCAAGCCAGTATTTTAGGGGTAGGAAATGAACTGCACCTCCATCATTCGTCAGCATTGGTTGTATTGGCTACAGAGCTGATGGGGCTTGTAATCCAGCAGCACCTGGAGGGCTACCCATGCCTGAGTAGCTGAGCCAGCATCTTCCGTGTCCAAGTCACAAACCCCTATGCTGCAGAGACTCAGTCAACTCTTATTGTTCTTCCCATATGGTATAAATTGTGGAAGGAAAACCTCTACCAGTCCATCCCGTGTCTGCAGTATATTCACCACGTCATCGTCGTCATCATCTCATCCTGCATTTTTTCCTAGTCTGCAACTCAAAAGCAGCTTACAGCAATTGAAAGAGACATAGTTAAAACATAATTAAAATATCCATAAAATCAAAACCAGTTAAACAATGTAACTGTTAAGAAAAGTGAATAAGCAAAATAAGACAGTACAGCATGATTCTGCAAGTGCCCTTAAACATTCAGTCTTCGAAGGCCTGCTGAAATAAAATTCTTAACCTGCCAACAAAAAGACAGCAAAGTGGATGCCAGTCTGAATACTCTGGGAAGGGAGTTTTGGAGCCTGGGAGCAGCCCCTGAGAAGGCCCTGTTCCTATGTTTCCACCAGATGTACTTTTGAGGGTGGTGGGAGAGAGAGAAGGGCCTCCTCAGCAGATCTCAAAACAGGGGAAGGCTTGTATGGGAGAATACTGTCCTTCAGATTACCTGGACCTGAGTATGTAGGGCTTTAAAGGCCATCACTAACACTCTGAATTGTGCCTGGAAATGAACTGGCAGTCAGGGGAGTTGTTGCAATGAGGGAGTTTTGTGCTCCTTATAGCTAATCCCAATTAACAATCTGGCAGCAGCTCTTTGGCCCAGCTGAAGTTTATGAATGCTCTTCAAAGGCAGCCCCACATAGGCCATTTCTGCACTAGACTGTTATAGCCGGCTGGCCCCTCCCGAAACTGCAAACCCCAGGATTCCATAGGATGTTGCAACTGGAATAATAGCACTATAACAGTCTACTGTGGAAATGGCCTTAGACCACATTAACAGTAATTCAAACTGTGTTGTTGTTGTGTGCCTTCAAGTCAATTCCAACTTATGGTGACCTTAAGGCAAACTTATTACAAGTCATAGAGTCTTGGAACTGGAAGAGACTCCCAGGGGCCATCCAGTCCAACCCCCTGCCATGCAGGAACACACATCAAAGCACTCCCAACAGATGGCCATTCAGCCTCTGCTTAAAAACCTCCAAAGAAGGAGACTCTACCACATTCCTCTGAGGCAGCAGATTCCATTGCGGGACAGCTTTGACCGTCAGGAAGTTCTTGAGGTTCAGGTGGAATCTCCTTTCCTGCAGCTTGAATCCATTGCTTGTTGTCCTAGTCTCTAGAGCCGTGGAAAACAAGCACGCTTACTCCTCGACATGACATCCCTTCAAATATTTAAACATGGCTATCATGTCCCATGTTTAAATATTTGAAGGGATGTCCTTCTATTGATGCAACCAAGAATCACATTGGCTTTCTTGGCTGCCGCATCACACTGCTGACTCACGTTCAGTTTGTGGTCCGCCAAGACTCCTAGATCCCTTTCACATGTACTGTTATGCAGCCGAGGGGTCCCCCATCCTATATTTGTGAGGTGAGATTACATCGTGAGATTTGTTCAGAAGGAGTTTGCTTTTTGCCTTCCTCTGAGGCTGAGAGAGCCTCAGCAGCAGGTCACCTGGTGGGTTTCCAAGCCCAACCATGATTTTAACCCTGCTGTCCAGAGTTGTAGTTCAGTGCCCAAGCCACTACAGCACACTGGCACCAATTCAAACTGTAAATGACAGAACGAAACACCTCTCCACTTTCTTTTCAGCACTGTCCCACAAGTGATGGGCACAAGCTCTCCGGCGCAGCAGGCCGAAAACGAAGCCAAAGCCAGTTCCTCGGTCACCATTGATGAGTCTGAGCCCACCACCAACATTCAGATCCGGCTTGCTGATGGCGGGCGCCTTGTCCAGAAATTCAACCACAGCCACAGGTGGGCAGAGTGGGTGGAGGGCTTGGTACAGCTGTGCAGAAACCTTTGGGTGTACTTGCCCAGAGAACGCAAGGGTGTGTCTTTCCTGTTGGCCTCAAGATGGGACCCAGTCAAACGTCTTGTCTCATTTTTTTGCCCGAGCAGGATCCGTGACGTTCGGCTCTTCATAGCAGATGCCAGGCCAGCCATGGCGGCCACCAGCTTTGTCCTCATGACCACCTTCCCGAACAAAGAGCTGACAGACGAGGATCAGACTCTGAAGGAAGCCAACTTACTCAACGCCGTCATTGTCCAACGGTTAATATAAGGGGACCCCATCTGCCGGCCACCCACGCTGTAATAGCCCCACGTGTGGTGCACCGGGCATCACGGCATCACCGTCAGGTCGTAGTGCTGGGTTCCAAGCTCTTGGGTTGGACTCTTTAGTTGCATCTCCCACATTTTGTTTTTGGTTTCTTCCTCTTTTTTTTTTGTGCTGATCCATGGACTTTTTTAAAAAAGGCAAATTAAACCAAACACAAACTTTTGCAAAGAGGAGTGTCCTCTTCCCATTGTGGCTGCCTCGCACCTCCACCCGTTAACTACTGTCACAGCCAGCAATGCTGCTGCCCTAAGGGAGCTGTGAATGTCAAGAATGCGCAACCTCCTTGCTCCTCCAAGGGTAGCCACAAAATTCTTCCCTCTCTTTGATGTATTAAATAAAGTGAAGCCCTGAACTGGGACCTCTCTCCTCTGTTGCCAGCCAAATTCTGTAGGGTGCTTTGGTGTGTTAAGGTGGAATTGGGGGATAGGTGACACTGAGCTGCTCCGCTCCTCCTCCTCCTTAACCACAGTACCATCCCCACCTCCACTGGTGGCATCTCCGTGTCCTGGCAGACGCAACTGTAATTTGATTCTACCCACAAAGGGCAAGAGGTCCTTTGAAGTTTTATCTTGGCATATCCTGAAACATGGCTACTTACTCAGCCTGGAAGGCTGCAGAATAAGGCGTTTCTCTGGTGCAAAGTGTGAGATGTCCCTTAGGGATCTTTATAACAAGGGAATGGAAAGCCTAGGAAAAAGTCTCATGGTAGGGGAATGGGCTCACCTTGGAGAGAGGGGGAGGATTTGGCTCTGAGGGTGTGATGCCCTGCTTTCTGGAGACCTGTGTGACTGGAATCTGCCGCCAGTTGTAAGTGGTAAACCCAGGTGCCTAGTTTTCTTTCGTGTTTAGGAAAAAGCTTTGCTCCCCACCACTGTTCTACTGTTTTGTTGCGTCTTTTAATTCTCCTTAGGTAATCTGAAATAGGCCTTTGCCATTGGTGCAGGACACCCTAAATCCTGTAAGATCTTCTCCTTGTTCAGAAGGCCATGTTCATACAGATGGTTCTTTTGTGGAGCATCAACTGGCTATCCGTTTAAGCCAGTCCTCAACTCAGCTCTGCTGCTTTCCTGTGGGTTTCACTGGGTGAAGATGAGATACTTGGCTCAGCACTGATGGGGTGTGGGGGGGAGGCGAGTCTCTCATTAGGAGCAGAAGTGTATTATGCAAGGAGAGGGGTGGATGCTTCGAAAGTAGAGAGGCTGAATGCAAGATGTGTGGTCTGCCAGCCACTTGTTCTTGATTATCCCACCTCAGCCTTCAGAAATGGCCTTTTCTTTTTTTTTTATTTCATAGGTAAACAAGTCCACACCACATGTTGATGGTGAACTATGTAAATTATTGTGACAAGTGTATGAGCATTAAAAATCCAAACCAAACCTAGGACAGTGTTGTTTTCCCCTTTCTAACGCAAGGTAAAATATTCTCCAGTTCAAGTTGCCATCAGAGGCTATATTGGCATAGAAGTACAGAGTTGGAAGGCACTGCAGAGCCCATCTAGTCTAACTCCCTGCTATGCGGGAAGACACAATCAAAGCACTCCTAACCAATGGCTCTCCAGCCTCTTGTTCAAAAACCCCCAAAGAGGGAGACTCCATCACACTCCTAATATTCCACTATGCTCTTACTGTCAAGAAGTTCCTCCTAATGTTGAGGTGGAATCTCTTTTCCTGTAGTTTGAATCCATTGCTCCTTGACCTAGTCTTTGGAACAGCAGAAAACAGGCTTGCTCCATCTTTCAGATGACATGCCTTCAAATATTTAATCGTGGTTATCATTTCTCCTCTTAACTTTCGCTTCTCCAGGCTAAACATATCCAACTCGTTAACTGCTCCTCACTGGGCTTCATGGTTTCCAGGCCTTCCACCATTTTGGTCGCCCTCCTCTGGACACCTTCCAGCTTGCCAATATCCTTCCTGAACTGTGGTGCCCAGAACTGGACACAGGATTCCAGGTGGGGTCTGACCAAAGTAGATTGTAGTGGTACCATCACTTCCCCCGACCTAGACCCCCTACTCCTATTGATGCGGCCCAGAATCACATTGGTTTTTGTTGTCTGCCACATCACACAAATGACTCGTGATCTGGTCTCTGGAGAAGCAGAAAACAAGCTCAGTGCATCTTCTACATGGCATCCCTTCAAATGTTTAATGCTTATCCAGGTAACTGTACCTGTCTCAAATGCCTATATACTAGCTGGCCAGCCCTCAAACTCTGCTCAAGATGTATCCTAAGGAAGTCACTAACTCTGGGAAAATGAAAAAAAAAAGTATGAAATGTATGTTTTCCAAGTCCAGCATTCTGTACCCACTGTAGAATACATTTGTCTATTAGGAACCACATGTGTGGAGTTGTTTGGGTGGATAAACAAACCACACCTGACTGTATCCCCGGGTGGAAGTGGAGCTGACTTGAACCCCTAAACAAGATAGGAAGGTAGAAAAGATGGAAAGAAAGAAAGAAAGAAAGAAAGAAAGAAAGAAAGAAAGAAAGAAAGAAAGAAACACACACACACACACACACACACACACACACACACACACACACCTTTGGCCACAGGATCCATCCAAATATCACCACTGACAGTAGCGATAAGGAAGGATGGTTTTATTCTTTCAGGCTTCCCTTCTTATGCCATTTTTATGTTTCTATTAAAGAACGCTTACACGAAAGAAAAGATTCATGCATCAGTGTCAGCAAAGTTACCGTTTGTTCATGTGTTACATTCTATCAGACCCCTAACTTCCCGAGTCTACATGACCCTGACAACATCCTGGGTTGTTCTCAAAGATACCTTAGACATTAGCAGCGTCCTTCTCTTTGCACAGACTGACCACTGATCTGTACTAGGCAGAACAAACAATTCTAAAGCAAGGTTGTTAAACTACAAGTGTCTAAAACCAATTAATATCACAGTTAACACACATCGATTCTATAGCAAATTACCAAGCATTAAAATTTTAAGCCTAACAGAGTCAACTGAGCAGAGATGGGAACTGTGAGGCCCTCCAGGTGTTGGACTGCAGTTTCCAGTGTTCACCATTGGCTCTGTATGTTGGGGGCTACTGGGATTTGCAGTCCAACACCATCTGGAGGGCCACACAATTCTTGTCCCTTTCTTAGAGGGTCAACATGCACAGAGCAGGCTTGGGGAAATGAAGTCCTCCAGGCTCATGAAAATCTGAGTTCAGCTCTGTGCATGAAAGGAGAAGTGCCTGGTTTTCTTCGGCAGGGTGAGCTTGCTGTTGTCCCTCTCTGCCTCGGGGTGGCGCTACTGCACTGAGATATTTCCACAAACAGCCAAGAGTAGCTGGTATTTCAGCTTTGCTGGTGCTCTTTTTTCTTGCCTCACCAGCAAAGCAAAGGACATTCCTATTTTATTGAGCTCCCCACATTGTTTATTGCTCCCCCCCTTTTTTTCTCAAAATCTTAGTTATGTGGGATTATGGAGATGTGCTCCAAGAGGAATGAAAGTGCTGCTAGATGTGGGATGTGCTAATTTATAAATACAAAGAAAGACCTATTTAAAAAAAATAGTTGGGGAAGAAGAGGATCGTCGTAAGACTAGCTCCCTCTGGGTCAATTAATATGCAGTTATTCTAGGAATGGCCTCCCACTCCACAGATGCATTTCCTTGGTGATCAGATGAATAAGTCAATAAACAGACCCGGTAGGCAGCCTTCTTGCTTGTCTGGCTATAGAAGCAAGAGGCAGACATTGGCTTCTGGAAATGCAAACTCCTCCTTAGTTAGAGCAAGGGTGTATAAAACTATGCTGACTACAGCTTCCATCAGCAGTGAGGGAAGGTGGGAGTTGTAGTCCAAATCTGAAGGGCCATTTTTTTCTCTCAGGCTGGTTTAGATGATTTTGTATGAGATGAGGAAGGTGGTTGATCACTGGGGATATTGGATGTCTCCCATTTATAATGTCATCCAAGGCCGAAGTCAGCTTCATGGCAAAGCACCACCATCACCAACAACCTGATTTAGAAGCAGCACCCGTCCACCCTGTGCCCTGAAGACCACGCTGC
This sequence comes from Cyclura pinguis, assembly GCA_030412105.1. Lineage (NCBI taxonomy): Eukaryota > Metazoa > Chordata > Lepidosauria > Squamata > Iguanidae > Cyclura > Cyclura pinguis. The sequence goes on from CM059602.1 coordinate 4,903,988, forward strand.
CCGCAATCTCACGGGTGCCACAAGCTATGAGAACTGAGCTGGGCATGAATGTGAAGTGTGCTTTGAACTTGCATGAAGTGTTCGTTCTGTTATCACGTGAACCAAACCCTAGGAACAGCAGTTCCCGTGCAGCTAGGATTCAGCTGCTGAAACTGTAAGCTGTTTGGGGCCTTTCCCTTAACAACCCAAACTGGTGAGTCCTGCCAAAGATGTACAGTCTAAAATACAGTTGGCCCTCAACCTTTGCTAGGGTGAGGCAGGATCCCCACAAAGGTGCCGATACCGCAAATATCGAAATGTACGTGTGGGTCTGTGGGCAGGGGGGCAAGGCACGGTGGGGAGAGCAGGCACCCGGGACCCAGACCAGCTCAGCAAAGGGACAGGGCGAGGGGGTGGGTCAACCCGGTGCTCTGTATTTCTTCTCTCTCTCCCACTTCCTTCCTTGGCTGTGTGTGGGGGCATCGGGAGAGGGTTTGCGGTGCCGAAAATCAGGCTGTGAGCCATCCTTAGCTGGTGGTGGAAGATGGGTTTTTAAGGGATGCGTGGCCTGACCGGAGCTGCAGAGAAGGAAGGTTCCCCTTGGAAAGAAGTGCCTGAGGTGGGCGGGGGGACAGGGGTTGGAGAAACTTGCAAATAATCAAATCCATGAAAGTCAGATCTGCAAACGTGGAGGGCCAACTGTAGGTGCATATACACGCAAACAGGGAAGGAAGGAATAATAAAACTATGCCATACAATTACAAAACAAATTACAATCATCCCTCCACGTTTGCTAAGGTTAGGGGCACAGGACCCCAGTGAGAGTGGAAAAACCGTGAATAACTCTAGGCCCTCCCAAACCATATTTAGCACACAAGAAACTATGAGCACCGTATTCAACCGACTCTGGATTCCTTTGAGGCATCGGGGTTCCTTCGCAAGGCAGAAGTGGGAGGCTGGTGGGGTTTCCTACCCCCGCCACTGCTGCCCCACAACGTTTTTAAGAGGGACTCACAAGCCTTGTTTGCAGTTTCTCAGTCTCACGAGGCTTGCAGTCCCTATTCAAAATGGCATAGAGCGGCACCGGAGCTGACAGCAAATAATCCGGGAACAATCAAATCCGCAAAAGTGAAACCCACAAATCTGGAGGGCTGACTGTATCCAGATAAAATACCAACAAATTACAAATCAAAGCAAACTGACAAGCACATTTTAGAGGTATAATTATAATCCATTATTAAACTACAACTCCAAAAGCTTTCAGAAGCAAGAAGGTTTGTAACTGAGATTTGAAAGTAACGAGGGAAGGAGCAGTCTGCAAACGTTCCCGGGGAGGCAATTCCAAGATTATGGAGCAGCAAGTGAAAGAGGGCAAAGCCGAGACAAGAGGAAACCCTTGGTTGGGTGAGAAGCTGAGAGTTCCTAGAACGCAGATCTTGAGCACGCTGGTAGAAAGAAATGAGGGCTGAAAGATAGAGAGGGAACTAGGTTGTGTAGGTCTTTGAATGTGATCTGAAAGGTTTGCAGCCAAAGAACAGACACCTCAACGCTTGCAAAACCCTCATTTTAAAAAAATTAAACCAGAAGAGATGAGTTATTTTTGGGTCCCTCTGGAGGCTTCCTTACCTTCCTTTTCTCCTTTTTTTTTTTTTTTTAAAAATGATGACGTAAAAATTATTTTAAAGCTGAGTGCCACCTGGAGAATGTCAGGCCAAAAGACAACAGACTAATTATTTAAAATCAATTAAGTTGAAAATTTATTTTTCAGCCAAAACCACTAGAAGTTGGACTTTCAGCAGTAATTCTATAGTTTGATAACATGTGTTTGCTCTTACCATCAGGAAGTAACATTTAGGTGGAATCTCTTTCCCTGTAGTTTGAAGCCATTGCTCCATATCCTAGTCTCTGGAGCAAGAGAAAACAAGCTTGCCCCATCCTCCATATGAAATCTCTCCAAATATTTGAACATGGCTACCATGTGCCCTCTTAACTTTCTCTTCTCCAGGCTAAACATCCCCAGCTCTCTACGCTGCTCCTGGTTTTACTAAGCAGGATCATGTACAGAGTTCTTGCGGGCACTTAATACAAGCCTGCAGCAGGATTTATATTAGCCGCTGATGGCTCTCTTTTGTTTCCTCTGGAAGGCAACTCCCAGAATCCCTAGGAAAGCATTGCTCTTTTTGTTGCCGCAGCTCCCAGAAAACCCCAGATATCATAGCTCTTTTTTGGAGGACAAGTCCCAGAATCCCCCAGAGAGAGTAGTGTATTTATAGGGATATAGTAGTGGTAATTCAGTGTGTGCAAGCACAACAACACTGAAAATTAAATAGCCCATGGAGGTTAATTGCTCTAGTAATTTTCTTATGAGTGCTTAAGATGCCCCAAGATTCTCTTGTGTTCTTCTCTGGTATCCCAGGGCCTGGGCATGTATTGGCCAGAATTCTGGGTGGTAGGAAGTGGTCCGGGTAGAATAGGCCGTGTACGTTTTCCCTAACATCTTTAGGACCGAAAGGATTGGCTTTCTTTAAACTGAAAATTGAGAGAGGGGATTCAGAACATCATAGAAAGGAGTCACTCTCTTCTTCCAGAAACCACAAAATTCTGGTTGCAGCCCTGGGTCTAAGCTGAGTTTTACCTGCAGCATCTGCCCATCCAAAATGCATGAAATGGTCACAAGGGTTTGGTTTTAATTGTCTGGATAAGGGCCACTCCCAGGCAATGGTTCAGAATGGGCTCTTTTCAAACGTTCAGCGCCGACAAATTACAGCTTGTGGGTTTCGGTTGGCAGCGTCCCTGAGCTAAGCAACCGCTTCCTTTCCTCTCCACAGTCACAGTAAAACTGTTTAATTAACCTCTTTTTTGGCGCTCTTCCAGCAGCCACTTTCTTCCGCTGTGAGTTACGTACCATGGAACAAGTTGGAGAAGTGGCTTCTCCTTGGCAAGCTGAAGCCATCCTCAGTTCCTGGAGTTTATAAATATTGAAATTAGGCAGCAGGGTGGACGACGATACTCTGTAGAGTTTTCTTTTGGCCTACAACTCCCATCAGTCTTAGCCAGCATAAACAATGGTGAAGGATGATGGGAACTGCAGTTGTCCATGCCTGAGATACAGGGATAGTTTGTGGCTTTTTCTCTTATGCTCTGAAGTGGCCTATAGTCAGCTTGGTGGGGATGATGAGAGTTATAGTTCAATACATCTGGATGGAACCGGATCAGACACGCCTATGAGTCAGTAAGAGCAGCGGCACTTGGTGGCTTCCATGAAAATTGAGCATGCTGTGGGTTTTAGTCCAGATTTTAGAGAAGCTGTCTCCAGGTGCCCAGTCTCCCAAATGAGTTTAGCACCTTGGATAGCTACTTTAACATTCAGACTAAAATCCAGAATGGACTCACCATCTTACTGACATAGAAACCATCAGCTGTCACTTGTGAAGATTACAAACTCATGCATTTACCTAGGCGTAAGCCCTATTAGATTTGATGGGATTTCCTTGAGGCAAATATCATTCATAAAACCAGTGGGTAGATTTAGCAAAACCTTAATTCTGCGGTGTACTGCACTGTGAGAATAGTGGCAGCCTACCTCACATGGATATTGTAAGGATTGCAGCAGGAATGTATATGAAATACCGGGGAAAGTGCTGTAGGAGTATTAAGTGCTGTCATTAATGATTAACATGGGCCAGAGAGGAACTATCCAGAAAGTCTGTTATCTGAGCACCTGAGTACTTCTCACACCAAATAGTAATTTACTTCTCCTTAAGTGTTTGTGCAAGCTAACACAATCCTTGCAAATATTTTGGAACTCTGTGGCCATCGATGGATGTGAGGGGACCCCTCCGCTTGGTTTGGATTTCTGTGCTTTCTGCTTGGATCCATTTGGAACCAGTTTACCTTCATCCCTGTCCTGGACCCCAACCTGAGATTCAAAAAATCTAAAGGCCTCTCATTAGCTACTATGGAAATGCGAAAAGGACTACAACCTGTGTTCTCTTTGTCATGATTCAGTGGCAGCTGAAGCCTATTAGTAGATCCTTAGGATACTTGGCTAATTGCAGGCAAAGAGGTGCAGAGAGTTTGGAGGAGTAGCAATGTGACAACTCGGTTTATCCCATCCCAAATGTTAGCATCTTCTGGTGGATAAAGTCTCTGCCACCAACTGTGAACACCCAGCATATTTTGCTGCTCCCACCTCCTGTGATGACCACCTTTCGGACCCTCAATGGGAGATTTTCCCATTGCAATCCCAGTCCTGGCCAATCCCCACCTGTATTCCACTGCTACCTCAGACCCTGACAGGCTTGAATTTATAACCCCAATATCATCAGCTTCACCATAGCCTCTGAGGAGGCATGTGTACATGTACCAAACTAATTTGTTTAAGAGCAGATGATTAAACTGTTCACAATTACTTGCTGTACAGAAATATGTGGTGCCATATGGTACTCTTTGACTCTGTTACTCAAATTTGTAGTCTAGTTAGCCTACCATAATCTCAGTTCACACAATTCTATCTAGGAGTCTTAGTAGACCACAAGCTGAACATGAGACGGCAGTGTGATGCAGCAGCTAAAAAGGCCAATATGATTCTGGGCTGCATCAATAGGCGCATAGCATCTACGCCAAGGGATGTGATGGTACCACTCTGTTCTGCTTTGGTCAGACCCCACTTGGAATCTTGTGTCTAGTTCTGGGTCCCACAGTTCAGGAACGATATTGACAAGCCGGAAAATTTCCAGAGGAGGGTGACCAAAAAGGCCTGGAAACCACGAAGCCCTGTGATGAGCAGCTTAGGGAGCTGGCTGTGGTTAGCCTGGAGAAGAGAGGGTTAAGAGGGGACATGATAGCTATGTTTAAATATTTGAAGGGATGTCATAGAGAGGAAGGAGGAAGCCTGTTTTTTGCTGCTCCAGAGACTAGGACACGGAACAATGGCTTCAAATGACAGAAAAGTGATTCCACCTAAACAACTTCCCGAGGGTAAGAGCAGCTTGACGGTGGAATACGCTGCCTGGAAGTGTGGTGGAGTCTCCTTTTGCGAAGGTTTTAAAACAGAGGTTAGATGGCCATCTATCTTCCCGCATGGAAGAAGAGGGTTGGATTTGATGGCCCCTGTGGTCTCTTCCAACTCTACGGTTCTATGGCCATTTCCGCACTACACTGTTATAGCGCGATTATTCCACTTTCAAAATCCTATGGAATCCTGGGGTTTGCAGTTTAGGGAGGGGCCGGCTGGCCCCTCCCTAAACTGCAAACCCCAGGATTCCATAGGATTTTGAAAGTGGAATAATCGCGCTATAACAGTGTAGTGCGGAAATGGCCTACGAGTCTAACACTCTACTTGACTCTGCCTGCAATCCACACTCAATGCAACTGCCCTCCTGGACTAAACTTTCGTAATCCTTGCTAGCTGCACTAACTGCCCTAGACCCTTTCTTGTAACGTGTTAGGGAAGCATTAGGAAAATGGGAGAACCCCAAGCTGTTCGTCTCCCCACAAAAGCAACGACAGTTAGAGCGTCCCTTGGAAAACATGCCCAAGGATTAGGAAGTGGATTTGTTGGTCTCCTTTCCCCCAGCTTGGGTATTTCCCACAGACTTCCCGCACCGGACGCTCAGATCTTCTGCAATCCGTAGCTTGAATGAAACTTTGGCTTGGTCCTAATTTGGTTCCACTCAGTCAGAAGAGAAAGCCAGTACAGCGTAGTGGTTTGAGCACTGGATGACTGGCGGCCGGGTTTCGAATCCCCTTTCAGCCATGGAAACCCACTGGGTGATCTCAGGCAAGTCACACTCTCTCAGCTTCAGAGGGAGGCAAAGCCAAACCCCGTTCAGAACAAATCTTCCCACGAAGATTCTGTGTTTAGGTTCGCCGTAGGGTCCGAAATGACTTGAAGGCACACAACAACAATTGGAAGCAAGTCTGTTTCACTTTGGGAGACACCTTACTTGATCCCTAGAGGCCTGTTTCCGCTTAGATTTAAGGCCATTTCCACACTACATTGCTTTTAGTGCTATTATTCCACTTTCTACCTCCTGTGGAATTCTGGGATTTGTAGTTTACTGAAGCCAAAGAGCTCTCTGGCTGAGAATTCGAAATGCTGCTCCCTAAACCACAAACCCCAGGACTCCGCTGGATGTTGAAAGTGGAATAATAGCACTATAAGAGTGTAGTGCGGAAATGCCCTATGATGTGTCTAGTGCACAGCTGTAGCAGAATCACAGGTCCAAATCCTTTTGGAACATTACACTGATGTAACGCTGGATTATACCAGCACCTGGACTTTCTACCTATTCTTCTAGAAAGGTATCCCTATTACAGAAGCAGATACACCTATATGCCCACAGTGCTTATAGTCCGGTCGGGCTTGCAGGCCCCTCTCCACCCACTGCGATCTGGAACAGGCACCGGAATGGCTCTGAGCATTGTTTTAAAAGGTGCTGGCACTGAGCAAGTTGTCAACCACGGTGTAGAAATAAAGATAAGCGCGTCCCTACTTTTCATCCTTTGCTGTTGACACAGTTTCTGGGACACTCTCAGCAAGATTTCCTCCATGATGTGGGAAGACTGTGGGAAGTACGTATAAAGCCCTTATACGGCTCAGGTCCAGGTTATTTGAGGACTGTATTCTCCCTTACAGAGAGCCAGTGTGGTATCATAGCATTGGGGCATGATCTTGAAGACCAGGATTTGATTCCCTGCTTAGCCATGGAAACCCACTGGGTGACTAACAAAATGAATTTCAACAGAGAGAAATGTAGGGTCCTGCACTTGGGCAGAACAAATGAAAGGCACAAGTATAGGATGGGGGGCGTGTGGCTGGATAGCAGTACGTGTGAAAGGGATCTAGGAGTCTTGGTAAATCGCAAGCTGAACATGAGTCAGCAGTGTGACGCGGCAGCCAAGAAAGCCAACGCGATTCTTGGTGGCATCAATAGGAGTATGGTGTCTAGATTGAGGGAGGTAATGGTACCACTCTATTCTGCATTGGTTAGGCCTCATTTGGAATACTGTGTCCAGTTCTGGGCACCTCAGTTCAAGAAGGATGTCAGCAAGCTGGAGCGTGTCCAAAGGAGGGTGACCAAAATCGTGGAGGGTCTGGAAGCCATGCCCTATGAGGAACAGCTTAGGGAGCTGGGTATGTATAGTCTGCAGAAGAGAAGGTTGAGAGGGGACATGATAGCCATGTTTAAATATTGGAAGGGATGTCATGTTGAGGAGGGAGCAGGCTTGTTCTCTGCCGCTCCAGAGACCAGGACAAGGAGCAATGGATCCAAGCTGCAGGAAAGGAGATTCCAGCTGAACCTCAGGAAGAACTTCCTGACAATCAGAGCTTTCCGGCAGTGGAATCTGCTGCCTCGGGGTGTGGTGGAGTCTCCTCCTTTGGAGGTTTTTAAGCAGAGGCTGGATGACCATCTGTCGGGAATGCTTTGATGAGTGTTCCTGCATAGCAGGGGGTTGGACTGGATGGCCCGTGTGGTCTCTTCCAACTCTATGATTCTATAATTCTATAACCTTGGGTGTGTCACAGACTCTCAGCCCCAGAAAACCCCCTGATAGGTTCACCTTAGAGTTGCTATAAGTCAGAAACAACTTGAAGGCAGGCAACAACCACCACAAGAAGGGACTGCTGTTACATTATCATGTAGAGGAGTTGGGAAAGCGACTGAGGCACATTGGAACTGATGCACAATGAGACTGACGCGCACCGGTCCCTCTGTGCATTGGGACACCAGCTAGGGAGTGCCAACGTGCCTCAGTAGAGCATGATGTGTATTGGGACGCTCTTGCCAATGTCCTATTACATATCTCTGCAACTCCCCAACAGAGTTTCTAAGCGCCAGTGCTGCACAGATAAGTCTACATAATATCACTTAATGTAGACAGTGATAGAGGATTCTGGCTGACAACAATGACAGCTACAATGATATATTTAACATTCTGCTGTTGGATGAGGCTCCAACCATTTTGTCGTGTCTCTGGGCTCCCTCCCAAGTTTATTCCGGTTCTTTTCCCCCCTTTCTCCTGCTCCCTGATGTATTACGTGTGGAAGGAGGCCCACCCGTCCCGGGATGCTGGTGGGAGCGATTTTGGATGAGGAGTGGAAATGGTGGGCGTCCCCTTAGTCATACAAGGAGGCACTTGAACAGGAAAGACAAAAGCATCTCTGACTCAGTCCCGCTGGTGTCGGCGCTATGATTATTCATGAGCTTTTGTGACTCACTTTCCAAAAGCGATCTCTGCACCTGAAAAGTCGCATCAACCCACCATGCCTTAGCAATCTCCCGAAGTGGCGCCCGAAGCGGAAAGAGGCAGCAAAAGAATGAAGAGAGGAAACTGATCTCCTGCTCCTGCAGGTTTCTTTTTTTCCCCCCACTACAGCTTGGTCAAGTGACTTTTTTGGGATGACAATTCCCAGAATGCCCAGGTCAGCAGGGGATTCTGGGAGCTGTCATCCAAAAAGATATTTCTGAAAACTCCTTAATGTTTACTCCCTTTGATCCAAGGATGTGTTTTTCTGTTTACGTGAACCGGAGACTGGTTTTCTAACCCTTTTGCGAATGATCAGAAAGACCAGTGAACAGAGCCACTGAACAACAGCCCACGAAATTTCACAAAATGGAGCAACAGGGCCATGTGCTGGGGAGCACCCTCCCTGCTTTCCCTGTCACCAGCTTTTTTTTCTCTGTCTTTTCTGCTGCTTCTGTCACCTATTTCTCCCTCTCCACGCTCTCTCTTGGGCCATTTCCACACTGTAGTGCTATTATTCCGCTTTCAACGTCCTATGGGCTCCCGGGGTCTGCAGTTCCGGCAGCTTAGGGACTGCAAACCCCGAGACTCCCTGGGATGTTGAAAGTGGAATAACAACACTGTAACAGACTAGCGTGGAAATGGCCTTGGTTATCTTTCTGTGCATCTCTTTGTCATCGCTTCTCTCTCTGCCCCTTTTCCACCACCCTCCTTCTCTCTTTTTGTCATCCCAGTCACTCTCTCGGTGCCACCTTTTCCTCCTCTCTGTCTTTCCCAGTCATCCTCTTTTCATTCTCTCTCCTCTCCAGCCCCTTTTCTCCATCCCTTCTGCTACTTCTCCAACCTCTGGCCATTTCGGCACTAGCCTGTTATAGCGTGATGATTCCACTTTCGACATCCTCTGGAATCCTGGGGTTTGCGGTTTCGGGAGGGGCCGGCCGGCCCCTCCCGAAACCGCAAACCCCAGGATTCCAGAGGATGTCGAAAGTGGAATCATCGCGCTATAACAGGCTAGTGCGGAAATGGCCTCTTTCTCTTTGCCTCTCCTTCTCTTTGCCCCTTTGTTATTTATTAACTGCCGTCAAGTCAACTTCAACCGACGGCGACCCGATGGACGAGAGAGCTCCAAGCCACTCTATCCTCAACCGCCTTGCTCCGGCCTTGCAGATTCAGAGATGGGTCCTCCTTGATCTGAGTCCTCCCATGTGCAGCGCAGTCTTCCTCTTCCTCTGCTGCCTTCTACCTTGCCAAGCGTCACTGTCCTTTCTAGTGAGCCTCCTCTTCTCACGATACGGCCAAAGTACGACCGCCTCGGTTTGGTCATCGTGGCCTCTAGGGAGAGTCCAGGCTTGATCTGCTCCGGGACCCGTTCCTTTGCCTTTCGAGCCGCGCCTGGGGACGCCACAGATTGAACCGGGGGAACATCCGTACAGTCTGGTCTGATCCAGAGCCCTTGCCGGGGAAACCAAAAGATCCCTGGCTTGGCACAGGGCTGGGGGGCAGAGAGAGCAACTCTCTCTGGGGGATTCTGGGACTTGTTGTCCAAAAAAGAGCTACCATATCTGGGGTTTTCTGGGAGCTGCAGCAACAAAAACAGCAATGCTTTCCTGGGGATGCTGGGAGTTGCCTTCCAGAGGAAACAAAAGGGGGGGGAGCATTCTTTTCAAGGGATTCTAGGGTTTACTTTAGAAGAGGAAATATGCTGACTGAAGGACTCTGAGTACTGAAGGAAAAACAAGAGCTCTGCTGGCTGGGGGATTGTGGGCGTCGCAGTCCAAAAAAAACCCTGGTATGCCATCTGGAGTTTTCCAGGAGCAGCTATCCTGGGGATTCTGGGAAATGTCATCCAAAATCAGTTATGTCCTGCAGCTGTGGTTGAAATAAAAGCTATGTGGGCTGGAAGCGTGTGGGCTTGACAGTCCACCAGAGAGTCACGCTGCCTGCGGAACGATGGGACTTTTAGTCCAAAAGGGCCTTATGCTGTTTTCTCAGGGCAGGGAAGAGTAGAAGAAGAGCTATCCTTCCCAAGGATTCTGGGCTTTGCAGCCCAAACAGAGGCCAGGCTTTTCAGGGGGAAGGAACAACAGAACAAGAGCCATGCTTTGCACGGCTTCCGGGCTCTGCAGTCCAAACAAAGAAGCCAGGCTTTTCCGGGGACGATGGGCGTTATAGTCCAAAGCGAGCTCCACTTCCTGGAAGGCTCCCGCGAGTTCTGGTGGAAAGAAGCGCTCCCCTGCAAGGGGATTCCGGGCGTGGTCGTCCACACGCGGACGCGGGGAGCGAGGTGGGACTCCGCCAACACTCGGCTGCCGGACGGGGGATTCCGGGAGTCCCGGTCCCCGACCCCAAAGGGGCGCCTTCTTCCCAGCCAGGCCGCTCGCGTTCCCCCGGACCGGGGCGCTGTCCGAGCGGAGCGGGCGCCTCTCGGCCGGCCGAGGCGCCTTCCGTCCGTCCGTCCGTCCCTGCCCGGCCAGGCCCCACCCCGGCCGGGATCGGGGGCCGGGCCGCGCGGCGCCTCCCCTCCCGCTCCCTCCCCGGCCCGGCCCGGCCCGGCCCGGCCTTGACCCCCGCCCCGGGCGAAGCACGTGCGGAGCAGCCCGGCGGCCCCGCGCCCTCCTCCGCGCCGCGCCCGGGGAGCATGACGGCCCCGGGCCCGCCCCGGGAAGGGGGATCGGGAAGCCGGGGGCCGGGCCAGGAGCCGGCCCGGGCGGGGCTGAGCCGGGGAGACCCCGAGGGAGAGGAGGAAGGGGCGCCCGGGCTGCGCGGAGCCCGCTCCCCCAAGGTAGGACCGGCGAGCGCCGCCAGGCTGCCGCACCGGACCGGGAGAGCGCTCCGATCCCGCTTGCGACCTCCGATGGCATCCCGGGGTTTGCGGCTCGGGGAGGGGCCTTACGGGTGTTGAAAGCGGAATAACAGCACTGTTACGGCGTAGTGCCTTGAGGCCCCTCCCCAAACTGCAGACCCCCGGATGCCGTAGGAGGTTGCGAGTGGGATCGGAGCGCTCTCCCAGTCCAGTGGGGAAATGAGGACTAGCGGCTTGAGGGGCGTGCGTGGATCTGTGGGTGTACCTTAGAAAACGCGGGCGGGGGGCGGAAGGGGGCTCCCGGGGCGGTGAGTCAGCCCCGGGGGCGCTCGGACTGGTCCCCGCCGGTCTCTCTGTGCAAGCGGAGGTGGGCTCCCGAAGCATCCGGTGGCGGTCTGCGTAGTGACTCTTTGCGGAGAAGGAGGAGGAGAAGGAGCGGGACTCGGCCGACCCAAGACTTCTTGCCGCCTGAGGCAAAGGGCAAAGGGGAGTCTGCTCCGCGCCCCAACGGCGAAGGCCCGCGGGGGGGTGGGGTTGCGTTCAGTAGTGGCGGCGGGGTACCGCGCTGGGGGACAGAGGAGTGGTGGAGGGGTCCTGCGGGGGGGACTGTGTGGCACCCCGACAGTGCCAGCAGAGACGGAGGGACCACGGGGTTGGGGAGAATCAAATAGGCTTGGGAGGGACCCTGAGGGTCATCTAGTCTGACCCCAGCCAGGACGGGAAATCCACAGGCTAAGCATCCCTGTGGAATGAGAGAGCTGGAAGAAGGGGTCACCAAGGTTGTTAGGGCAATGCAGGAATGCCCCACTAAAGAACCCCAAAAGGCTGGCGCCCAACCTCTGTTTAATGGCCTCCGATGGAGAGGAGCCCACCACTCCTGTGAAGTGGTCTCTTGCGCTCAGACAACTCTTACTGGCAGGAGTATCTAGTCTGAATTTCCCCGCTTCGAATTCCAGCACACTGGCACAGTGGCCATTTCCACACTAGACCCTTACAGTGCTGTTATTCCACTTTCAACCTCCTGTGGAATCCTGGGATTTGCAGTTTAGGGAGGGGCATTCCAAATTCTCAGCCAGAGAGCTCTTTGGCCTCAGTAAACTACAGATCCCAGGATTTCACAGGATGTTGAAAGTGGAATAACAGCACTATGAGAGTGTAGTGTGGAAATGGCCGGTGTGTGTTCTCTGGAGTCGTGCACGACAAGCTCACTCCATCTTCCACGCGGCAGCCCTTGCAATATTCAAAGGTGGCTGTTAAGTGGCCGCTCTCGTCTCCAGCAGCTGCCACCCAAGGCTGTCCCTTGGCTTGCGGCTTGCTGCAATTCAGAATGGTACAGGTTCTTCTCAGTACATCAGAACAAATTATGAACCTTCCTGAGCCTTTTGAGCCTTCTTTTCTATTTCTGTCTGTACCACGGGGTCTGGCATTTCGTGTCTGAGCTTTTATCTGAATTGCAGAGCAGTTGAACACGTGAAGCCTGTGCTCCTGAGCATGTGCAAAGTGCCATTGCTTCCTGCTGCTTGAGGAAGCACAGCTTCCTGCACCAGTCTAGGCCCAGGGTGGTGGTTCTTTCACATTTATTTAGCACTCCCAAGAGTCGTAAGTACGGTACGTTTATTCCCTCAGTTCTCACGCTGGCCAAAGAAGGAGAGCAGCGTTAAAAGCAGGCGGTGTAATTGGTCAATTTGAGTAATTATATTAAAATGAGTATTATTCTCTCCCTGTGGCAGATGGACTCAGTTTGCAGGAACTGGAATTTTTGAGGGTGCAAGAAGATTGTGTAAACACAGTCAAGTTGAGTAATTACACATACTGTTTTTAATTAATTGGAAAAGAAACAGAAAAGGCAAAAAAGGATGGACCAGAAGAAACCCGTTCCCCCCCCCCCCAAAGATCTCCTGGAAGAGATCTGGAAAGGTCTCAGAAAAGCACCAAGATGTCTGACATGAGCTTCCAGCCCAAAGCAGAAATCCCAAATGGGCCACAGCTTCCCATCCCACTCAGACCATTTCCACACTAAACTGTTATAGTGCTATTGTTCCCTTTTCAACATCCTGTGGAATCCTTTGAGGCCCCTCCCTAAACTACAAACCCCAGGATTCCATAGGATGTTGAAAGGGGAATAATAGCACGATAACACTCTAGTGAGGAAAAGATAGGACACTGTCTGTCACAGCTGAGCTCTTGCACAGTTCGCATTCATTTTAGATTACTGTCATTTAATCTTGTACTCTCCGGATATGCTAGGCTATGCTTCCTCCTGTGCCTGCCCCAGCTGGGGATTCTGGGAGATGTAGTCCAACACGTTGGCAGAGTTTCCACTTAAGGAAACCCGACTTAAATAATCATATTAGGTGCAGGTATAACTGAACTTCCAGGTAGGCTGCATTGTGCAAATCAGATCTGTCGGCTTCTCATTCTGGCATTTACTGCCAGCACAAAGTTAACCTCCGCCGTGTGATGGCTGCCAATTTGGACAGCTTTAAAGAGGAATTGGATATGTTCATGGGGGACGGGCCCCTCGATGGCTAGTAGTCAAGATGGGTGTGGATCCCCTCCAGTATCAGAGGCAGTATACTTCTATCTATCCATTGCTGAGGAACATGGGCTATAGAGTGCAATTGCACCTGTCTTCTGTTGCTGGACTTCTCACTGGGGCAATTGGTTGGCCACTGTGAGAATAGAAAACAGAAACAAAATAGGTATGACTCTTTTCATGTTCTTACAGCTGCAGCCCCAAGCTTGGAAAAATTCCATTGTCTGAGTCCTTTAGCTGGTGGCCATACCGGCTGAGGGATTTTGGGAACTGTAGTGCCAAACTCTCGGATTCAACAAAAAAGGAACTTTCCCAAGTTCTGAGCGGTTGGTGGCTGAAGGATTTCGGTTGAGGGATTTTGTGGATTGCCATGCTGCCGGGTGAATTTTGGGAGCTGTACTCAGTCCCCCCGCCTCAGTTTTTCCAAACTCTGTGCTGTAGATGAGTGGCAGAACGGCGGCTTGCCTTGCGGGTGGTTCAGTTGCTGTCACGGGTCTCCATTTTGAGAGGGTGACGGGAAAGATGATCTCCGCCATCTGGAGGCCTGGGCAGCCACCACAGGGATAGACCAGGGAGGGACCGGTTTGACTTACGTTAAGGCTTCTCTCCTCCCGGAAATGCCAGCGGGGGTTAACTCTGCTGCTGCCAGGTGTCCGTGCCACTCAGGAAGAACAGCGGCAGCCAAACGGCCTTTCTGAACTACACTGTTATGGTGCTATTATTCCACTTTCAACATCCGTGGGGGAATTCTGGGGTTTGTAGTCTGCTGAAGCCAAAGAGGTCTCTGGCTGAGAATTCTCAATGCCCCTCCCCAAACTGCAAACGCCAGGATTCCATAGGAGGTTGGAACTGGGATAATAGCACTATAACAGCGTAGTGCAGAAATGGCCAAAGCCACCATCCTCTTCTGTGCCGTGCCCTATGCCCTGCTTGGACCTGTGCTTTGGGGAAAAGGGCTAGAGACTGACCCAGAAGAGCTGGCCAAGTGGGTGAAGCTTGGCCAGGTTTTAGATCACCATCCCCGTGTCTCTCGCCGCCTCCTTTTGTGGCTGGGATTCGGCACTGTATGCGTGGTTGTTATGTGCCTTCCAGCTGACTCCGTCTTTATGGATTCGTCAGAGATCTCTCTCCATGAAGCATAACAAAAATCGTTGCTGTGTGCCTTCAAGTTGTCTCTGAGTGATGCTGATTCTAGGGCTTTCTTGGCAAGATTTATTCAGAGGAGGGTGAGAGAATGTGACATGCCCAAGGTTGCTTGTGGGTTTCTGCAGCTGAGTGGGCATTTGACTCTTGGTCTTCCAGGGTCCTTGTCCAGCATTTAAGCTATTGTACCATGGTGGCTCACTCAAGACAGCGTTGTTGTTGTGTGCCTTCAAGTTGTTTCTGACTTGTGGCGACCTTACGGAGAACCTGTCACTGGGTTTTCTGGGGCTGCGAGAGTGTGATGTGCCCAAGGTCACCCAGTGGGGTTTCCATGGCCTAGCAGAGAATTGAACCTTGGGCCATTGCCGCACTAGGCTGTTGTAGCGCTATGATTCCATCTTCAACATCCTATGGAATTCTGGGGTTTGCAGTTGCCCCTCCCTAAACTGCAAACCCCAGGATTCCATAGGATGTTGACAGTGGAATAATAGCACTATAACAGTCTCGTGCGGAAATGGCCTCTGTTAAATCCCAAATTTGTGTGGTGCCTTGGAACACAGCTGTTTTATTGCTTCTGTTTTCCTAGCTGCTGTTGCAAAGAAAAATCAGGACTACAGCTGAGGAACTGAGATCAAGGGAGAAAGAAGCAAAAGCTGTTAAATGAACCTAGTTAACAACATTCCCTACTGGTGGTTTTTGAACCACATGAAAAAATGTCCATGGCCTTGTCTGTCCGTCTGCCAGATCCTGGACTTTGGATTTGATCTTGTCTAAGATTAATGGTGTCAGTTCAATGCTGTGTAGGAGGTGTACTTTAGACTTATCAGAAAGTGGGGAAATCTTCACTTTGTAGAATAAGGAAGTGCGGGGTAATTCCAGTCCGAGAGCTTTCTTCTTTATCTTTCTTCCTTATCACACTGCACTGTAAAAAGTGTTATATTCCCACTTATGCTGTCATGGCCACATCCCGTGGAATCCTGGGGTTTGTAGTTTAGTGAGTACCAAGAGCTCTCTGGCGGAGAATTCTAAATGCCCCTCCCTAAACTCCAAATCCCAGGATTCCCTAGGATGTTGCCATGGTGGTTAAAGTGGAATAATAGCGCTGTAACAGTGTAGTGTGATAAGGGTCTCTGAGTGGTTAGAAGATGGTGCACTGCCATTCCTATTGGTCCTAGCCTGCATTGCCGGTGGTGGGGGATGATGGGAACTGTAGTATAACCACATCTCAAGATCTCCATTCCTCATGGTCATGTTTAATATTTATTAATTTTTAGTAGAAGACACAAAGTAATCCACGCCTGCAGAAGAGAAAAAAAAGAACTAGAGAAAGAGAAACAAAGTATACATAGGCAATATATATGTACAGTCGGCCCTCCACATTTGCACATTTGACTTTTCATGGATTTGATTATTTGTGAGCTTCTTCAACCCCTTCGCTCTCACCTCAAGTGCTTCTTTTCTGGGGAAGCTTCCCTCTCGGCAGTTCTGATCAGGCAGTGCAGCCCTTTAAAGCCCACTTTTGGTGATTTTGCAACATCTATCTCGATCCCTAAGCTGGATTCTGGTCTTGTTAAAGGCCCAAAGAGTGATTCTTCTTGCAGACCTTTTTTTGCATAAAATCATTGGAACATCACTGGAACTGCAAGGTACTCCAAAAGCCATCTAGTCCAGCCCCAGTCCAGGCCAGGAAGCCTCTGCTGAATACCCTTGAGTGTTGGTCCTTTATCTTATTTGAAAACCTTCAGCAAAAGAGAACCTACCAACTTCTTTCTTTCAGTGTTGAACAGCGTTCCCAACAGTCCTTGGGAAGTAATCCTGAAAAGTCTGAGAAGTGTACTGAGATGTCTTGAGTTCTCTGCAGAAATTCCAAAGGGATCAGACCTTCCCACAACTTAAAATGGGACACAATTCAATCCCAGTTGAACTCTTGCAGAGTTCAGATTCATTTTAGATCAGCCTTTCCCAAGCCAGGATCCTCCAGAGTTTTTTGGATTATAACTCCAGTCACCCCCCAGACAGTGTGGCTGATGTGTAGCTCCACTGCTCTGAAAATCTGCAAAATATATTAATTGCCAGATATGCTTAATTGGCATAAAATAGAAATCATATAAATGTAAGGTCATGTGGAAGAGGAAATCTGACTGGAAAAACAGGTCAGGGATGATCTCTGAGCATGGCTGAGTTCAACTTGAAGGCTCTTGCAAGGAGAACAAAAGGCATCTCCCAGGAAGAGCCAAAAAACCCCTGTGGTTTGCATATCTTATGGAGGACAAAGCCAAAAACTGGCTATCAACTTAAGCTGACACCATTTGCTGGAAAGTTCAAACAAAGAGCTTTTGTTTGTTTGATAACTCTGCTTCAGGAAGATTTCAGACAAATCCGTAACTGCACCATCCTCACACTTATTAAAAATCATCAACTATTTCCTTCAGACATTAGCAACCATTAATCCATCCTCTCACCTTTGTCCACTCTGGAAATCCTTTGTTGTCCAACCAGAAAGTCACACCTCCAGGTCACATTTTGGGGTATAAAGGGACCCAGATTTTGGATCCTTGACACGGCACGTCGATTTCAGGGGACCTCTTTGTTGGTTTGCTTGGGCATGAGCCCAAGCTACATCACCATTTCTCTTTCGATGATAAATATCTCCCCCCCACCACCAAAAATATCCCTTTTTCTATTCCCTCTATCAATTTTCCTCCCTTCCTTTTTCCATTAGCCTTGTATGATTGCTTGTGTGTGTGTCTATTTGTGCGTGCATGTATACCTCCCCTGATAAAACACATTTAAATTGTACTATAAGTTTTCTGACTGGCCTGTTTAGCAGTTCATTGTAAACATAGCTGGAGAGATCCCCTCTTGCAAAGTTCTTAATTTGAGTTAATTAATTCCCCATTTTTACATTTTAATTGTGGGTTCTGATATAGGACCTCATGAGGTCCCATGGTTTTGGGGTAACAAGATGGGACTTGCCAACTGCTTTGGGGGGGCACCAAGTTATAGCAGTCCAAAACTATGTGTATTCTTTCTCTTTACAAGTAGAAGAAAAACTCAGGGAGCTCAGACTTTCAGTCTTTCTAACTTCATATTGTATAGACTTCCTGGCGGCCCCAGTGCTTCAGGTTTGGGACAGAAATTTTCTGCCAGCTTTATCTGGATAAGTTGTTGTTGTCTGAATCTTAGATTTTGTGCATGCAAAGCAGGTGCTCTAATCAATGAACCACACAGTTCTTGGAGTTTTGATATCTCTAAAGGCCAAATGAGAATGAATTGCAAGCTGGGGAATGATAGAGTAGGCCCTTGTAAACTTTCCAGAAGCTCACTGATGCTGGGTACAAGACATTTAATTGATGAATGAATGAATGATTAATCCATGTAATTATCTGTTAAAAATATTTGTCATCACCTCAGCCAGCCAGATATCCTGATGCAATGCATGATAGAAAAAAAAACTATTTCTGAAAACAATGTAAACCCATTTTTTGAAAATAGGTCCCAAGATCACATAATGAAAGCAATCTTATAAACCACCAAAGGCTGGACAGAGCACCTGGGTTGCTTTTAGGGTTGTCAGGTGTCTTGTATTATAAAAGATGTTCCTTATTTGAAGGCCAGACAGCTTGTTTCTTGCAAGGCTGGTAGGTGTTTCCTGTTACAAGGACTGTTGTCTGTCTGAGGGTTGGAAGCCTTTTCCTTTTAGACAGACTGAACAAGAGGCCAAAAAATCCTGTATATTTGGGTGCAAGACCTTTCTAAAGACAGAAAAGAATGCATGATGCAATTTGTGAGTATGAACAATGTTGATTTTACAGAGAAACACATGGCTAAGTTAACTGAAATCCATATTTTCCTTTGGTATTTAGGTGGAATACATGGGTTAAGAGCTACTTCCGGACTGTCAGCTCTGCATGTCGTGAATTTCAGCTGTCCCTGATTGCTATTTTGAAAACCTGGCAACACTAGTTGTCTTTAATGCACTTGTGTCTCTTAGCAGTCACTTGATAAAGGCCATTTCCGCACTAGGCTGTTATAGTGCTATTATTCCACTTTCAACATCCTATGGAATCCTGAGGTTTACAGTTTAGGGAGAGGCCTCAAAGGAAAACCCCAGGCCGGCCCCTCCCGAAACTGCAAACCCCAGGATTCCATAGGATGTTGGAAGTGGAATGATAGTGCTATAACAGGCTAGTGCGGAAATGGCCCCTGTGATAGCTTCACCTTAGGATCACCCTGAGCTGAAAATGACTTGAAGGCACACAACACAACAACAAAGCCATTTCTTTAAGAAATTTCTGTATTAAAAGCCTGTCTGAATAAAAGGATTTTATCCTGCTGATAAAAGGTCAAAGAAAGGCTCTCTCATGTACTATGTGACTTATATTTGGCATTCTTTTTAACAATCACACTTTGAATGACTTTTGATTTTATTGATGGTTGGAATAAATTTTTAACTGTGTGTGATACAGTTTCTGGAAAACTGTAAGTGTTTTAGCTTTGGTAAGCCACCTTGACTGTCAAAAATGTGGAATATGAATAAATACATCCATTCGTCATTTTGGACTACAATTGTAACTAAACAAACTGTTCAGACTATAGTTCCCAGAATCCCCCGGCTCTGCCCTCTCTGCTAGGGATTCTGGGAGTTGCAGTCCAAAAAGGCCAACGGAAGCTTACTAGCCCAAATTATAGAAGGCAGAGATGAGGAACCCATTTTTTGTAGATTCAACCTGCTTCCTTCCACCCTTCCCTTTGCAGGTAAAGCCGGCCTTGCCCTTGTCCCGGAAACTCTGCTATGCTCTGGGGGGTGCCCCCTACCAGCTCACGGGAAATGCCCTGGGGTTCTTTTTCCAAATCTTCTTGCTGGATGTGGTCCAGGTGAGCTAAGTTTTTTTGTGCCTGGGTTCTTTGCTTTGCAGGAGATGCTAAGTCTCCCCGGTCCTCTCCCTGACGTCAGCCCAATTCTGTCTCTTCGTGTGCTTCTATCCAGCTCGAGCCGTTCCATGCCTCGCTCATCCTTTTCCTCGGGCGAGCCTGGGACGCCTTGGCGGATCCTGCGGTAGGAACCTTGGTCAGCAGGAGCCCCTGGAGGAAATGGGGTAAACTGATCCCCTGGTGAGTGAGATCCAAAGGGATAAAGTGGGGAGAACCAGTGGTGGCCTTTTGGAAAGAAATCAAGGGGGCGGTGTGGGCCGGCGGTTCGAATCCGGCACTGGGAGGTGGTATCCTCCAGCTGCCTCAGTGTGTCAGTGACATTCCTGATTAATCTACAGTCTCAGCTGATTTTAAAACGGCCCAGTTCCTCTCTCCTCCTCCCACTTTGCCCCTTTGTCCTCAGCTGGTTTCAGTTGCTGCAACCTAGAGTTCAAAATGCAACAGGAGTTTGCACTCAATTAATTCGGAGGAGGCAGAAGAGAGGAGTGGGGGAGAATCTTGCCCTTTCCTGTTGGTTCAGGAAAAAGCAAACTGCTGCAGCTTGTATGTTGTCCCTCATTAAAAACTTTTGCTGTCTTGACCACACCCGGATGTTGCTTGACCACAGAAGTCCCTGTACTCATCTGTGGAATCTTGGAGGGGGATCTCCTTTAATTTTTGTTAGCCATTGCCTCTCTCTTTATGTGAGGCAAATCAGAAGACAGAATATTAACTGCATGCATTTTCTTATATCTCCACCAGTAAAGGTGTTAGAAACTTACTTTTTTTAAAAAAGCAGTCAATACAGTCAAGAAAAGGGACAGGTGTGCAATTAATGAGGTTGAGCTTTATTGTCAGCAGTCAGCTCTTTGGTTCCACATTCTGGTCCTGCCTGGTGAAGGAAGCTACACCTGTTGGATGTGTGCCTTCTCTGCAGCTCTTAAAGGCTCAAGAACCCTGGCAGTAAATAAAGACTGCCAATCTGAACAGGTGCTTAATCCTAGCTGCAATTAATTATAATGATAGAATCCAAGGCCATTTCCGCACTATACTGATATAGAGCTCCTATTCCAGTTTCAACATCCTATGGAATCCTGCAGCTTGCAGTTCAGGGAGGAGCCTTTAGAATTCTCAGCCAGAGAGCTCATTGGCCTCGGTAAACTGCAAACCCCAGAATTCCACAGAAAGTTAGAAGTTGAATGAGAGCATTATAACGGTGTAGTGCGGAAATAGCCTTAGAGTTGGAAGAGACCCAAAGGGCCATCCAGTCCAACCCCATTCTACCGTATAGGAAGACACCATCAAAGCCCTCCCTTTGATGGATGGCCACCCAGCCTCTCTTTAAAAACCTCCAAAGAAGGAGACTCCACCACACTCCCAGGCAGCAGTGTATCCCACGGTTGAACTACTCGTACCGGCAGTAAGTTCATTCTAAAGTTTAGAGGGAATTTCTTTTCCTGTACTTTGAATTCATTGCTCTGTGTCCTGGTCTGTGGAGCACCGGAAAACAATCTTGCAACATCGTCCAGATGACATCCTTTCAAATATTTAAACATGGCTCTGATGTTGCGTCTTAACCTTTTCTTCTCCGAGCTAAACATACCCAGCTTCCTAAGCCACTCTTCATAGGATTGTGTGGTTTCCAGGCCTCTGACCATTTTGAGAAATTATAATGACGTTCTCATCACACCAGAGTCTCCAAATACAGAGGAAGAATATCTCTAAAGATTAGATGGAAGAGAGCCTCAGGGATAAGAATGTTCTGCTTTTGTCGTCTAGTATAGACTTGCACAATCGGGACCTGCGGATATGGGAGACCACAGTTCCTAGCATCCCCTGTGGCCTTGCTGGTGGTTCCCGTGTTGGTGGGATTATGAAGATGCTCCAGGTTTTAGTTCAACTTTTCCAAGCTGCTGAACCTTATTTGTAAATAGGTTCAGCACCTTGGATAACTCTTTTAAAGCTATCCAAAACCTGACAATGGATTCACCACTCCCTAGGGAGTGGATTTGCCTGCTCCTGGGCCCTGTTGACTGGGAATGGTGGGAGATGTAGTCCAGTATTCCAGAAGAGGTCCATATTGAGGAAGTAGTGGAACTTGGGTCAGCGTTGATGGAAAGAACGAACTTTGAGTCCCGCAAGGGGATTCTCACCGGCACATGTTCTCATTTCAGGACTGCTTCTGCCACGCCCTTTGGAGTTTTCTTCTACGTCATGCTGTGGTTCGTCCCTTCTGATTCCCTCTCTGTGTCATTGAAGTTCTTTTGGCATTTGATCATGTACTGCTTCTTCCAGACATCCATGAGCGTAAGGACTTCTGTGGGGGGCAGATGACTATTGGTCAACCCATTCGTTCTTTTATTCACTCCCACTTTCCCTCTTAGCATAGATGTTCAAAATTCAAAATGGGCTTAAGGGAACAGCAGTGTAGATCTGATACAAAACATGGCGCGTATGTGTATTTCAAACAAGTTTCAGTCCAGTTCAGTCCACTGCTGTAGGGATTAGTGTCGCAGTGGGTGGGAGGCGTATCTCCAGGTAACTCTCTCTCTTTCCCCGCTTTGCTGTCCTCTCCTTTAGTGCTATCACGTCCCTTATTCCTCACTGACCATGTTCCTGGGAGGGAGTCAGGGAGATCGGGACTCAGCCACATCCTACCGTAAGTCTCTTTGCATGGCTGTTGAACTGTGATGAAACACACGCCCTGGACACAGGTTCAGTATTCAGCACCTCCGATTAAAGTAGGGGTAAGAATTGTCAGTCCAGGGGCCAACTTCCAGTTTGGGGAGAGACTGAAGAGATGGCCACACAAAAGGAAATTGAAAGCATGGAAAGCATTCTCAATTATGAGTGTATGTGCGCAAAGGGAAGCCCCAGTGCAGCCGCTTTCATGCACGCCAGTTGCAGCTCGGCTCCCGTGCAACAGATATGCAAGCTCCAAAGCAGAGTCCCTGCTCTGTGCAGCAGCTCTTGGGTCCACGAATCAGAACTCTTGTTCTTCACAACAGATTTCCAGGCTGCAAAAAAGAATTCTTGTTCCCTGCAAAACTTTTTGATCAATAAGAAGTCTAATGATTTAAGAATTTGTGGTTATGATTATTAGTAATTCTGATGAGCTCAATGTATTGTAGACCTGAAATTGAGAGCCAGTGTGGTGTCATGGTTTGAGCATTGAACTAAAACCCTGGAGACCAGGATTCGATTCCCTGCTCAGCCATGGAAGCCCACTGGGTAACCTTGGACATGTCACACACTCTCAGCCCCAGAAATCCCCATGACAGGTTCACCTTAGGGTTGCCATAAGTTGGAAACGACTTGAAGGCACGCAACAGCAATTTAGAATTCTCAGTCGGGGACCTCTCAGTGCCTCACCCATCTGCAAACCCCAAGATCCCATAGGATGCAGCCATGACAGTTAAAGTGGATTAATAGTGCTGTAACTGTGTTGTGTGAAAACGATTTTGGTGAAATTTCATTGTGGGAAGTGTGATGATGGGCAGGTCCTTGAGATCCCCTCCATCAACAGCTCTCATGCCATGAACCTCCGTCATGCTCAAGAATAAATTTCTGTCTGCATCTGTCCTATTTATTGCTTTTTCCCCTCTGGCTTTTGGCAGGGATGGCCGTGGAGGTGCTAAGTACACTGCTGGGATCCAGCATTCAGGGCCAAATCGTGGGCAGCCATCATGCCATCTTGAGGAAGAGCTGCAGCGTGGGGAATGGCACCCTGGGAAACGTTACCGCTCTGGTCCCAGAGACACTGGAGAATGCAGTAAGAGCTGCCTGCCCGCTGGCCTCCGGGCCGTCAGAAACAGGGCATGGACAAGTTATTTTTTTCTGGGCTGCAACTCCCAGAATCCCCTAGGCAGCATGGGTGCTGGCAGCTGTGCGGTGGGAATGGGGCAAAATGAGGGCATCTCCCTCCCGCCAATAAGAATTCTGCCCTCCAAATGAAATATTTTTTTCAGTCTCCAAGTTCCTAACGTTGCAGTAACATAATTATAATGGCAAATTATATAAGAGTATAGGTTGAGCCTCCCATAACTGAGACGCTTTGTACCAGAAGTATTCTGTATTTTGGATTTTTTTTGTGGGCAGTTATATTTTAGGTAAGGGAGGCTATTATATTATTATGTTATATTATATTTATATTATTTATGCTATTACAGGAAAATTTAATTGGGGAGGTGGAATTGTTTTTTGGAGGGGCAGTGTCCTCACACACACACACACACACCTACCTCACTGTACCTACACCCCTGGCTATTGGCAAATCTTGCTGGGAGCTTTGGGAGTTGCAGTACCCATAGTAATACAGGTGTCTCCCACATTTTTGGCAACTTCCCCCCCCAACATTCTGCTCTTCTAAACGTTGTAAATTATAGACCTGTACCATTCTTTCTGTTGTTTTTGTCAGTTCTTTTCTTCTTGCCTTTTTCCTATGGGGAACATGAGGGGAATTGCAGAGTCTTGCTTAGGACTGTTTGCTGCTTGTAAAGTCTTTTGGTCAGCTTGGTGTCTTTTTTTCTCCCCCTTCTCAGTTCACAAAGTGAGCTAAGAGGGGGAAAAAGGCACCAAGCTGACTGAGAGACTTTGCAAGCAGCAAACAGTCTGAAGTCAGCCTCTGTAATTCTCTCATGTTCCTTATGGGAAGAAGACTGGGTTCCACTTTGTGCCCAGTTCCACTTTCTGACAGTGCTCCGTTACCTGTCCCGTCAGATAAGCAGGGGATGCCTATAGGAATGACACAGTCAACCCTCCGCGTGTGTGAGTTTCACTTTTGCGGATTTGATTATTCATGGATTATTTGCTGTCACCTCTGCTGCCTCCCTGTGCCATTTTTAATAGGGACTGCAAGCCTCGTGAGACTGAGAAACTGCAAACGAGGCTTGTAAGTCCCTACTAAAAATGGTGTGGGGCAGCAGTGAAGGGGGCAGTCAGCCCCACCAGCCCCCCACTTCTGCCTTCTGAAGGAGCCCTGGTGCATCAAAGGAATCCTCGGTGCGTCGAATATGGTGATCACACTTTTTTGCGTGTTAAGTATGGTTTGGGAGGGCCTAGAGTTATTCACGTTCTTTTCACTTTCACGGGGGTCCTGTGCCCCTAACCCTAGCAAATGGGGGGGGACGACTGTAATTCCACAGTAATAGTAGTAGTGGTGGTAATAATGTACAAAAATCAATAATATATATATTGTATGTAGTGTAATAATATATATAATGTACGTAAAATTAATCAGACAGTCAATGGGGTTCCAAGGGTCATCTAGTCTGACCCCTGCAAATGCAGGAATCCACAGGTAAAACATACCTGGCAGGTAGCCATATAACCTCTGTGCACTGAGAGTGGGTACGTCTGTGCCAAGATCAGGGAGAACAAAACTTCCCTTTCTTCCCCCATGTTGCCAGCCTGAGCAGCTTGCGATACGGTGAAGCAAGCAAAAAAGCCAAAAGGTTTTGAGTAGGGATGGGACGAATCCAGAATTTTCCGAATCCGAATCCCTAGAAGGTTCTGGGAATCTCACGAATCTCGAATCTTTCGAATCCTTTTTCTAAAAAGGGTTTAAAAGCAAGGGAAAGAAGGATAATCTTGGCAAGACACACTCTCTCAGCCTTAGCAAAAACCTAGGCAAAGGCAAACCTCCCCCTGAAGAAATCTGGCCAGGACAATTGTCATAGTTTTGCCTCAGGATCTCCCCAGACTGAAAATGGCATGAAGGCCCTTTGTACACAGGCAGGAAAATGTGGGTTAATCCCACATTTTCCTGCCTGTGTAAACAGGACCACTACAGTACAGAGCTAATCCAGGTCAAAACTGGCTTTTCTTTGCATAGCTCCTTCTGGCATCCTGGGCTTTGTAGTTTGCTGATGCACCAGCACATTTGGCAGAGAAGGCTGTGACACCTCGTGAAACTAGAAACCTCAGAACTGTGTATGAAAGAGCTTTGCAAGTGAGCTATGCGAAGGAACGTTTCAGCTGTCCTTGAAACCTCAAGCCTGTAGCTTCCAGTCAAGTACTGAACTTAAATTTGAAATGTTCAATTTAAATATCGTAGAATACAGCCCTAGATGTAATTTGTGAAATTGTTAGCAAAGGCCATTATTATTCCTAGGGAAAAATTCACCTACTTGCCATCTCCCCTTGTGTGTCTAGTCTCCGAAGTTATCAAGTGTCCTGGGCTCCCAAGTTTTCAGGCGTCCCGGTCTCCCAGGTTTTCAGGCGTCCCGGTCTCCAACAAACTGTTAGGGTGGCGGATTCAAAAGATTTGGTTTGCCCGTTTTGGCACAGGGGTTCGGATTCCCGAATCCCTGCCAAGGATTTGAGGATTCAAGGATTCGGTTGGCCCATCCCTAGTTTTGAGTTCAAATCCCACTGAGTAAGACATAATCTCAGAATCTCTGCTTCTCCCCTCTCCAGTTCTGAGATTTCTACCAAAGAGAAAGGGGCATGAAGTTGTCCTCTCCTCATCCACCTGGAAATAAACTCTCTCTGATTCATTTTGCATTCATCTTCCAGCACAGGGCCTACCTGGTTGCCTCTTTTGTGCTCAGCTCCATTTATTGCTTCTCCTGCTTCATCCTCGTCTTGGGAGTGAAAGAGCAGCAAGGTACGCCTATTATCCCTTCATTCATTTGGTAGTCATACTTCTTATTTTGAGTGTTCAGTCTTGTTTTCATGATTTCAAAACCTGGGAAAGAGAGCACAACACCTAAAGGAATTTTATCCCAAAGGATATAGGCTTGGGAGAGTGTCCGTCATCCATAGATGTGGCTCTGCTCCAGCAACAGGATGGCTGGGTCTTTACCTATAGCATTTGGTGCTATCATAGAATCATAGAATTGGACGAGACCCCGGGGCCATTAAATCCAACCCCCTGCCATGCAGGAACCCACATCAAAGCATTCCCAACAGATGACCATCCAGCCTCTGCTTAAAAACCCCCAAAGAAAGAGACTCCACCACACTCTGAGGCAGCAGATTCCACTGCTGGAAGCTCTGACCCTCAGGAAGTTCTTCCTGAGATTCTGGTGGAATCTCCTTTCCTGCAGCTTGAATCCATTGCTCCTTGTCCTGGTCTCTGGAGCAGCAGAAAACGAGCCTGCTCCATCCGCGACATGACATCTGTTTAAGTATTTAAACATGGCTATCATGTCCCCTCTTAACATTCTCTTCTGCAGACTAAATATTGTCAGCTTCCTCAGCTGCTCCTCATAGGGCTTCATGGCTTCTAGACCCTTCACCATTTTAGTCGCCCTCCTCTAGACGCGCTCCAGTTTGTCAATATCCTTCTTGAACTGAGGTACCCAGAACTGGACACAGGATTCCAGATGAGGTCTAACAAAAGCAGAATAGAGTGGTACCATTACTTCCCTCAATCTAGACACCATACTCCTACTGATGCAACCAAGAATCACGTTGGCTTTCTTGGCTGCCGCGTCACACTGCTGACTCATGTTCAGCTTGTGATCTACCAAGACTCCTAGACACCTACTGTTATCCAGCCATGTGTCCCCCATCCTATATTTGTGCATTCCATTTTTTCTGCCTAAGTGCAGGACCTTACATTTCTCTCTGTGGAAATCCGTTTTGTTAGCTTCGGCCTAGCTCTCCAATCTGCCAAGGTCATTTTGAAATTTGATCCTGTCCTCTGGGGTATTAGCAACCGCTCCCAATTTGGTGTCATCTGCAAATTTGATCAGCATGTCCTCCGCTCCTTCATCCAAGTCATTGAAGAAGATGTTGAATAGCCCTGGGCCCAGGACATTGTCACTGGAGTTCTGAATCCACTCAGGATTGACTCTGAACTTTAAATAAGTTGTCCAAGGTGCTAGACTTATTTTGGAGGCAGGGCTCCACATCTTGGACAGCTGCTTAAAAGTTTGGACTCAAATCCACAGCAGATTTACCACTCCACTGACATGGAAGCCACCAGCTGCCACTGGAGAGAAGGACAACGTCTGCTATTCTCCCTCAGGCAGCAAAATATTTTGGGTCAGCCCCAGGAGAAAAGTTCCCCTTGCAGAAAAAGAAGTTGTGGAGAGAAGAATGTAATCCCAACCAGATGTCTCTGGGAAGCCCATGCGAACGTGAAGGTCGTCTCTTCCTCATCGCTCACAGCAGTAGATATTGAGGATTGTGGGAGCTGGAGTCCAAAAATGTAACATTTCCAAATTCTGGCAGTGATAACTAGGTGGACCATCTAGGGCCGTTTCTGAACTACACTGTTACGGTGCTATTATTCCACTTTCAACATCCTGGGGTCTGCAGTTTAGGGAGGGGCCTCAACGGCAAACCCCAGAAATCTGTTGGATGTTGAAAGTGGAATAATAGCACTATAACAGTCTAGTGTAGAAACGGCCCAGGTTCAGAAGCAGTGTCCCTCTCAGTACTAGTTACTGGCTATGCTGGCTGGGGGACTCTGAGAGCTTTGGACCGAAAAAGGAACTTTTCCAAGTGAATGGCTAGGTGGAACCTCCAGTTTCAGAGCAGGTCTATCTCTAAATACCAGTTACTGTCCCTGTTGGCTGGGGGTTCTGAAAGCTATAGTCCCCCTCTAAGGCCATTTCCGCACTGGACTGTTATAGCGCTATGATTCCACTTGCAACATCCTATGGAATCCTGGGGTTTGCAGTTTCGGGAGGGGCCGGCCGGCCCCTCCCGAAACTGCAAACTCCAGGATTCCGTAGGATGTTGCAAGTGGAATCATAGCGCTATAACAGGCTAGTGCAGAAATGGCCTAAAAGATAACATTTCCAAGCTAATTGCTATGGTGGAACCTCCAGGTTCAGAGATAATCTGCCTCTCAACACCAGCAACTGTGATTGTGATTGTTGTCCCTTGAAAAGGAGCAACATTTTCAAGCTCTGGCTAATAACTGCAAATAACAGGGCATCTGTGCCTTGGGTATTTCTAATTACTGTTTTTTAAAAAAGTGATTTCACGATCTTGGAAGGAGATTTAGAGATGTTGACATCCATTTTATCCATCCTGACCTTTCTTCTTCTTTCCTTCTCCAGATCCATGCAGCTCTTTGAAGAAGACGAGGCACTCTTTTTTTGGCAACCTACGCATGCTTCTGGGCCATAAGCCCTACACCTGTCTCCTTTGTGGGTTCTTGTTGGCATCGTTAGCTTTTCAGGTAATTAAGTCTCCTATTGTGGAGCGAGAGGACCGAGCAGCAGAAGTGTAGCGCCAAAGAACCATAGAGCTGCAAGAGACCTCATTCTCCCGGGGAGAAATACAAAAGCATCTTTGACAGATGACCATCCAGCTTCTGTTTAAAAACCCCCAAGGAAGGACACTCCACTGCACTTCCAGGCAGCAGCATATTCCACTGCCAAACTGCCCTTACTCTTAGGAATTTCTTCCTAAAGTTTAGGTGGAACCTCTTTTTCCCATAGCTTGAAGCCATTGCTCTGTGTCCTAGTCTCTAGAGCAGCAGAAAACAAACTTGCTCCATCCTCCATATGACGTCCTTTCAAATACTGAAACATGGCTATCATGTCAGCTCTTAACCTTTGCTTCTCCAGGCTAAACACACCTAGCTCCCAACCCTGCTCTTCATAGGGCGTGCTTACAGCAGTATCTTTCCCCTTTAACTGTCATGGCAACTTTCTCTGGAATCTTGGGATTTGCAGTTTAAGGAAAGGAATTTAGAATTCTCTGCTAGGGAGCTCTAGTAGCTTACCAGACTACAAATCCCAGTGTTCCGTAGGATGCAGCCGTGACAGCTAAAGTGAAATCATAGCACTGTAATTCTGTAGTGTGAAAGGGCCCCAAGTTGCTAGAAGATCTGAAATAACCCAAATCAGGGCCCTTTCAAACTATACAGTAATACCACAATGATTCCACTTGAACTGCCATGGGGACATCCTGTAGAATTCTGGAATTTTCAATTTAGGGAGGTATGTTCAGAATTTTCAGCCAAAGAACTCTTAGCAATTTCTTCTTGTTCTGTATTTATGGGCAGCTCCAGTCATCCTCACAGGCACGCTCGCTCACATACTCCAAGATGACAGCGATCTAGTTTAGGAAAGAACAACACTAGTGACTAGCGGGGTGCCACAGGGTTCTGTCCTGGGCCCAGTGCTGTTCAATATTTTCATCAATGACTTGGATGAAGGAATAGAGGGCACGCTCATCAAATTTGCAGATG
Organism: Cyclura pinguis; assembly: GCA_030412105.1. Lineage (NCBI taxonomy): Eukaryota > Metazoa > Chordata > Lepidosauria > Squamata > Iguanidae > Cyclura > Cyclura pinguis. The sequence goes on from CM059602.1 coordinate 4,933,769, forward strand.
ACACCAAATTGGGAGGGGCTGCTAATACGCCAGAGGACAGGATCAAAATTCAAAATGACCTGGATAGATTGGAGAGCTGGGCCAAGGCTAACAAAATGAAATTCAACAGAGAGAAGTGTATGGTCCTACACTTAGGTAGAAAAAATGGAACACAGAAATATAGGATGGGGGACACGTGGCTGGATGGCGGTACGTGTGAAAGGGATCTAGGAGTCTTAATAGACCACAAGCTGAACATGAGTCAGCAGTGTGATGCGGCAGCCAAGAAAGCCAACGCAATTCTCGGCTGCATCAATAGGAGTATGGTGTCTAGATCGAGGGAGGTACTGGTACCACTCTACTCTGCTTTGGTTAGACCTCATCTTGAATCCTGTGTCCAGTTCTGGTCACCCCAATTCAAGAAGGACATGGTCAGGCTGGAGCAGGTCCAGAGGAGGGCGACCAAAATGGTGAAGGGCCTGGAAGCCATGCCCTATGAGGATAGACTTAGAGAGCTGGGTATGTTTAGTCTGCAGAAGAGAAGGTTAAGAGGGGACATGATAGCCATGTTTAAATATTTGAAGGGATGCCATGTAGAGGAGGGAGAGGGCTTGTTTTCTGCCGCTCCAGAGACCAGGACAAGGAGCAATGGATTCAAGCTGCAGGAAAGGAGATTCCACCTGAACCTCAGGAAGAACTTCCTGACGGTCAGGGCTGTCCGGCAGTGGAATATGCTGCCTTGGAATGTGGTGGAGTCTCCTTCTTTGGAAGTTTTTAAGCAGAGGCTGGATGGCCATCTGTCCAAGGGAGTGCTTTGGGGGTGTTGCTGCATGGCAGGGGGTTGGACTGGATGGCCCCTGGGGTCTCTTCCAACTCTACATTTCTATGATTCTAACATACACAACCAGATGTTTTAGTGGGCAAGCCTGCTAGAGCAAAAACCATGCCCCCCCCCCTAAACTCTTCTGCCAGCTTCCTTCTCCAGCAGCTCCTTATACCTACTTACTAGCCAGTTGGGCTTCCAGAACTGGACTTCAGGGCTTGCTTGTCCCACTGCCGTAGGCCAGATGGGCCCACACTGAGACTCCGGGTGGACTCTCCGGTCCTCAGTCCTTCCAGACTCTCCTTCTACTGTTAATTAATTTTAATTAACATCCTGCCTTTCTCCGGACAGAGGACCCAAGGCGGCTTACAGCAAACTTAAAATCCAGATACAATTAAAATCTTGATGATCCAAAAGTTTTTTTTTTTAAAAAAAACCCTAGCAATCACTTTAAAGTACCCATAACTTGCAAGAGCATAAAATCATTTAAAAGACTTAAGGATGAAAATGAACCTTGTGGACCCCATTCAGAAAACCTTTCCCCACACCTGGTTAAGTCTCCAAATGCCCGCTTAAACAAAAAAGTGGCAAAAGGTGGCAAAAGGAGAGCAGAGAGAGGAGTAGATTAGTTTCCCATGGGAGGGAATTGCACAGCCTGGGAGCGGCCACTGAGAAGGCCCTCTCCTATGTTCTCACCAGGTGGGCCTGTGACAACTGTGGGGCTGAGGGAAAGCCCTCCCCACCGTGGTCATCTGTCCGTGGTTGCCTGATTCTACCTTCAGTAGTAGCGAAGCAGCCCGTTTATAATGGGTACTTTTCTACATCAACGTAAACCATGGTTTGTGTTAACTATGGTTTGTTCCTTAAGGCATACGTGATACGACAGATGACCTGCGAAACTGCGGCTTGACTTCCTCATTTCTGGTTCCTTGCTCTCTTTCTCTTCTTTGTCAGTTCTTGAGTGGGGAAACAGCTGGGAAGATAAGCCACACTTCTGGATTCAGGTGTCACAACAGGCGCTGGTTTAAACAAGCCAAAGTTTACTGGAATCACTTGTTGGCAGTGGATGGAACAGTGCTACGCAGCTCAAGGGGTCAAAGAAGGCACACGGTCTAGTTCAAGTAGGATGGTTTCTGGCCTCTTTTACTTTTGTCTGGCGTCCACTTCAATATTCTGGGGACTACTGCTGATATATAACATAGTCTTTTAGCATAAGATTTTGCATCCCCGAGCAGAGGCTCAGTCCATGTGTAAACATCCCTGATTATACCAGCATCCCCACGTTCCTCTAGGATTGTTAGTCTGGGCACTTCTCTTCCTCTTGCGGGGCTTAGGCTGAGCTGCATTTCTTTCTCCCAACAGCTTATCCAGGGAATCTTCGTCCTCTTCTGCACTCACGTAGCGGGACTGGCTGGGAGATTCCAGCACCTGGTGCTCATCATGTTGGTAAGTGTCATCTCCTCTTCCCCCAGGTGCCCATTTAACCCCGCACTCCAGGGGTGTTGGGAAGGCGAGAGGCACCGACACTTCGGACCTTTCCGCACTGCGCTGTTATAGTGCCGTTGCTCCGCTTTCAACCTCCTCTGGAATCCTGGGGTTTGCAGTTTAGGGAAGGGCATGTAGGATTCTCAGCCGGAGAGCTCTTTGGCCTCGGGAAACTACAAACCCCGGAATGCCACGGGACGTTGAAAGCAAATAATAGCACAGTAACAGTGGAGCGCGGAAATGGCCGTAACCTCTTCTTTACCATGGACCGCTCCTCCCTTTAAATATCTTTCGTTGCCAGGGACCACCAAGACTTCACACTAAGATTTAAAACTCCAAAAGGCATCACATGTTTAAAGGTGCCTGAGTTCTGTTTTGTTTTATTTCTATTTTCTAACTTCTTTCCAAGTTGTCTGTATAGAAGCCAATGACAGATTATTCCATCATCGTTGATTTCTTCTTGTGTTCTTATATTTCAAGACTTTCCTTGGGATGTTAACAGATCTTTGTGTCTAATTCGTTGATCTTTCAGCAATTTTTCATTTTTTTTTATAGAAAGCCTTATGCGGTGAAACCCATAGAGGCGTTCAGGTTGCTCAGCTGGGGTCTTCGGACTTGGGGAGAAGTGAGAAATAAGTCAAGGCGCACTCTCCTATTACAATTTTTTATTGGGATTATCCCATGCAAATTTGTCTCCCTTCCTTTCTTCCATTTTCCCTGCCTTTCTTTCTTTCTCGTTCTGTTTTAAGGGTGTCCGCAGAAAAGAGGTACTGGAGATCAGATCCATTTAATTTGTGTAGACAAACACATATGATAATCTGAGAATCGTATTTCAGAAGAGGAGATAGCACTCCTAGCACCACTTTCAACCTCCTCCGGAATCCTGGGGTTTGCAGTTTAGGGAGGGATATTTAGAATTCTCAGCCAGGGAGCTCTTGGGCCTCAGGAAACTACAAACCCCAGAATTCCACAGGAGGTTGAAAGTGGAAAAACAGCACTACAACAGTGTGGGGCAGAAAGGCCCTGGTGCAAAGTAATCCATGGGAGGGAAGGCAATGGGGAGTGAGATAGTCCCTGCAGTATTTGACCTTTGTTGTTCCCTAGATATATTTGCTCAAGCCTTTTTCTTCTTGTTGACTTGTTCAGGTCACTTTTGCCTGGGAACAGAACAGAAATGGGACTCCCAACACAAAAAATGCCTAGGGTGATGTAGTGGTTTGAGTGCTGGATGAGGATTCTGGGAGACTCGAGTTCGAATCCCAGCTCAGCCAGGGAAACCCTCTGGCTGGCTTCGGACACGTTGCACCCCCACAAGAAAGCAGTGGCAAACCTCCTATGAAGAAATTTGGGAAAGGAAGCCTCCCCCTTTTTATTTTGAAAGAACCAGCACGCTGTGGTAGTTTGAGACCAGAGTTCAAATTCTTTGCTGTTGTTGTTGTTTTAATTTGATTTTTATTAATTATTTAAACTGTATAACAATACATAATGCTACAGAACACACAACACCTAATACATAATAAACAGAAACTTACAAATCGCTATATCCCAAATATTCTTAAACTTAATCTATTCTACGATTAAATCATAATTCCCCCCCAACGCCGGGGCCATTAGAGATATAACCACTTCCATTCACTTCAGATAGCTCCATTTCCCTTCCAAAATTGTAATGATTCTTCAGTTGGTTTACTGCCTTTCCCCTTTATTAACACATAATAAATTCACCCCAAATATCTATAAAAACGTCTCTTTTTAATTCCCCCTTCTTTACTTCGATATTACGAGTCAATTTATCATTAATAGCTATACCCAATACCTCTTTATACCATTCATTTAAGTGAGCGTCTTGCTTTATTTTCCATTTCTTAGCTATCCTTAGCCTCGCTGCAGTTAATAAAATAGAAATTAATTCTCTTGTTGGCCACTTACTTTGTTCCTTATCAAATATTGATGACAAGGCTAACTCAGGATTCAACTGTATGTTTTGATTAGTTACGTCCTTGATTTCTGTAAAAACTAACCGCCAAAATTTCAATACACTTTCACATTCCCACCACATACGAAACTACGAGCCAATTTCTTGGCAGCCCCTCCAGCACAGATTGGAATGATTAGCATTTATTTGACTCAGTGTTAATGGGGTTAAATACCGTCTCCAAACGAACCTATAAAATTTTTTCCTTCTGTCCCATATTTCAACCCAATTCTCAATATTTATTATTTCTCTAAAATCATGCAGTTGTTTTTAACTGCCGTCAAGTCAACTTCGACTGACGGAGACCCTGTCGATGGGAAAACTCCAAGTCATTGCCCTGCTCGGGTCTTGCAGATTCAGGGACGTGCCTTCCCTGATTGAGTCTATCCATCTGTAACATGGGCCATTTCCGCACTAGCCTGTTATAGCGTGATGATTCCACTTTCAACATCCTCTGGAATCCTGGGGTTTGCAGTTTCGGGAGGGGCCGGCCGGCCCCTCCCGAAACTGCAAACCCCAGGATTCCAGAGGATGTTGAAAGTGGAATCATCGCGCTATAACAGGCTAGTGCGGAAATGGCCATAGGCTTCCTCTTTTCCTACTGCCTGCTCAGCCACCGAAACCCACTGGATGACCCTTGGGCAGGTCACACTCTCTCAGCCTTAGAGGGAGGCAAGGCAAGCCTCGGAATAAATCCGATCAAAAAGACACTATTAAATGGCAGGATGGTAGAGTAGTGTTGCACTAGGAGAGGCCAGAGTTTGAATCCCTGCTGAATGATGAAAATCCGCTGGGCGACCTTTGCAAGTCACACTCCCTCATCCTCGAAAGAAGACAATGGCATTTGAATCAGCATGGTACGGTGGCCTGACTGTTGGGCTAGGATGCCAGGGGACCAAGATTCAAATCTCTGCTCAACCATGGGAATCCACTGGGCGACCTTGGGCAAGAATAATACTTTCCCAGCCATCAAGAAGGCAACGAGACACCTCCCCTGAGTAAATCTAGCCAAGAAAGCCCTCGGATATGCTGTAGGAGAGCCCAAGGCACAGAATAGACACACGCAAGAGCCACACTTGAGAGGTTCTTGTAACCAAATTTGGATCAACTCCTGTTGTTTCCCTCCTTTCCTGTTCCAAAATGGATTTCCTGAGATAATAAACATCAGCTTTCCTTTTTATGTTACCATAATGTCTTGAGGAATTCGTCCTGTTTCCATCGTATGCCGTCACCGCTCCACATCTGCTGGTTTACCGTTTGAGGATTTGATTATTGGTGGGGTGACTTGGTGCCACTTCTGCTGCTGCCTTGCGCCATTTTTCGTAGGGACCTACAACCTTCGCCTTGCATTTGCAGTCTCTCTGCGTGCCTTGCAAGACCGAGAGAGACTGTGAGAGCCGGTGAATGCGAAGGGAAGCTTGTGAGGTGGCCGCGCGCCCCACCAGCTGCCCGCTTTTGCCTTGCAAAGAAACCCTACTACCTCAAAGGCAGAACTCAGTCGCGTAGGAACGGAAGGGGAGGGCGGTTCGCCCCGGGCAGCAATGTTTTTGGAGTGTCCTGGCCCACAGCCGTGCCCCCGCGTGCCCTGGCCGCATGCCTTGGCCACACCCGCACCCACCGCACCCACCCTGCCATGCACAGTGGCCGTGCTCTTCCTGCGGTAGCCCTGTCCCCCTCTCTACCCTCTAAGCTCTGCTTAGAACTGGGTTGCTGATGTTCTCTCCACTGCAGATTCAAACACATTGTGTACAGGATATTTGAATTTGTGGTGGGTTGTATCTGCAGATTGTACTTTTTTGCATGCGTTAAATATAGTTTGGGGGGGACCTAGAGATATTCACGATGTTCTCACTTTTGCAGGGGTCCTGCACCTCTAACCCCCACAAATGTGGCAGGCTGATTGTATTGCACTAGCCGTACTGTACTCTGCCTAATGGAAGTCCCAAATATTTCTCAATAGAGGAGGATGACTCAACTGTGCTGTGTACCTCTCGCCCAACCCACATATCTGCTCTCCTCCCGGCACCCAGGCATGGACGACACCCCTCCTTCCGACGGGGAGAGGAGCTGGGTTTCTGGCAAAGGTGGTCTCCAGGGTTCTAGGTGCTCAGTTTTGTGACCTTTGCATTACGGTCTTGGGGGCTCATGAGTGTTGAGAGCCATGTACACGTGCTGTCTCCGCGAGAAGATGTTGGGCAAGGTAGGATGTGGCGTGTCGGCACAATCCTGGGCCTATCCCCACATTTCACTTAATTTACTGCTTTTCTCCTGATGGGGAACTCAAGGCAGCTTACAACAAAGTTGAAAACCAGCTACAATTAAAAACCTAATGATATGAAAGTTTAATAAAATAATACATTTGCGGTTGTGTTAAAATAACCCACAATTTATAATAGCTTAACTGGAAAGACGTGAAGGTAAAGATAAGATGAAATGCAAAACAAGCACCAACCCTCACCCTTCTGCATTCCTACTTTTTTATATACATAATTTTTATTGAAAGTTTGTCTCGAAAATAACCCCCTCACACAGTTCCATGCTTAAATCTTCCAGTTGAAATTGCTTATTTCCATTCCATTACAAACATAATTTCCATCTTCTTTCCATCTTCTTTGATTTCTCATACATTTATATCCTCACCCAGTCCGATACTCTTTTCCATTCTTTCTCAAAGTTCTGGATAGATTTATTCTTCAAAGAAAATGCTAACTTTTCCATCTGTATCATATCCAGGACTTTTAACTTCCATTCTTCTATATCAATATGTTTCTTTTCTTTCCAGTGCTGCGCATATGTCAACCTTGCCGCAGTTATTAGATGTAATAATATCTTTTGATGATTTCTTATTTCCCTTTGTTGCCCTGGTATATTTAACAAATGAAGCTCGGGTTTCATTTCAAAATGCAGCTTACAAATTCTTTGGATTTCATCATGTACCCCCTTCCAAACTTTTTTTGCTATCTTACATGTCCACCACCTATGGAAAAAAGACCCCGTCTTTTCATCACACTTCCAACAATTTGAATCCCCATTTTTCATTAATTTTTGTAAACTTTCTGGGGTCATGTACCAACTGTAAAACATTTTATAAAAGTTTTCTCTTAGATTTAAATTTGATGTAAATTTTACATCTATTTTCCACACTCTTTCCCGAGTTTCTAATTCAGTTGAATGTCCCAAATTCTGTGCCCACTGCATTCCTATTTAATGTCCATTTAGGTCTTCATTTGCTGTTGGTAGGAGAACAGAGAGCCAGCCAGGTGTGATGGTTGGAAACCGTGAATCCCTATGCGGAGCGGCTTAGGGAGCTGGGGATGTTTAGCCTGCAGAAGAGAAGGTTAAGAGGTGACATGATGACCATGTTTAAATATTTAAAGGGATGTCACATTGAAGATGGAGCAAGCGCGCTTGCTGCTGCTCCAGAGACTAGGACACAGAGCAATGGCTTCAAACTACAGGAAAAGAGTTTTGTTTTGTGAGAATATGAACTGGAAAATGAATAGAACTGCTTTAAAATAGGAAAGAGGAATGTCGGTTCAACATCCCCCCCCCACACTTTTTTTTTAAATATTAGCAAGATTGTGCAGCGGTAAAAGTCTGAAATCGCTGCACAGGTTTTGCATTCAGCAACATCAAAATGGAAGAGAAAGAGAAGAGAAGCCATTGTTTCAAAATTAATGGAAAGCCAAGTCCAGCAAACAAAACCTCCTTTCTCCCCAATTCCATACAAAATTATGTCAAAAGCCAAAAGGACAGAGAGAGAGAGAGCTGTTTGTACAATAGTCCCTGTTATGCAATCACAGGGTGGTTTAAAGACAGGAATAGTAACAAAAAGTACATAACGTAGCATTTTATAGGTAAATGGTTCTCCAACAAAATTCCCCCAGGGACATTCTGGATTTTTTACTAGAATTATATGGGACTGGGTGCAGTTCCTAACCAGAACTTGGAAATAACATAAGACAAATAAGGCAGCTATTTGTAATGTATTGCTTTTTGGGGGGAAAAAGGCGCCCGTGATGTTCTACTTGTGACATAAAACAATGAATTACAATACTGATACTTTTTTGTACAATGAGTAACAATTGTTTATTACTCCTAAAATGTATATAGCAGGTCATTTTGGGTGTTTTTCTGACGTTCACACTCCTTATTTTAGGTAAATGTTTGTAAAATGATATAAAAGTAATTAGAAGTAATGTGTTCATAACAAGAGGCTTGCCTTTAACATGACAAGTATTGAGTAACAGCTAAAGTGTCACATTTGAAAAAAATGGATGGATGAGGTCTAACATGTCACTTGTCTAGAAATCATGTTCTGAGCTCTGGAGCTAAGGAGGGGCCCTTCCACACTACACAGTTATGGTGCTATAGTTCCACTTTAACTGCTGTGGCTATATTGAATGGAATCCAGGGGTCTGTGATTTGGGGAGGCCCTATAGTTCTCTGGCAAAGAATTCTAAATATCTTGGCAAAACTACAAATCTCAAGATTCCGTAGAGTGGAACTGTGGCGGTGAAAGTGGGACCAAAGTGCTATAATCAGGTAGTGCGAAATGGCTGTAGGTGCTGGAAAACCTGAAACAGTTAAGGAATGGATGGACTATATTCCGCTCATCCCATTTTTTTCCTTAAGGCAAGCCAGCTAGTACAGCTGTATTCCAGACTAGTTGTGGCAGAATGCAGATGGGAATATGCATGAAGTTATTTTGGAAAAATCATCCTCATTTCACTTTAGACTGTAGGGTAGCATCTCTGTCATAACACTGAGAACAAAGACTTTGCAGTATATCTGCACTACAGATTTGTAGCAGGTTGATACTAATTTACTTGTGCCGTGGCTCCATCTTTTAGAATCCTGAGATTCCTTCTGAGGCACTAAAGCCCTTCAGTGCACAATTCTACGTACCACACAAAACTACAGATCCCAGGATTCTAGAGACCGGTGCCACAGCCGTTAAAATGCTACCAAAATGCTCTAATTGGGTAACATGGATACACCCTTGAAGTATACCATCATGGAACATTTATAGCAATCTGATAGCATTTTAACTATTGTGGCTCCAGCCTCTACAATCCTGGGATTTGTAGTTTGTTAAAGCTCTTAGAATGGTCTGCTGGAGAGTTCTAGTTTACACTCCTGAACCACAGCAGAAAACTCTTAAGTATCTCACTAAACTACGAACACCAGGATTCTGGAGAAAGGAGCCATGCCAGTTAAAGGGGTATCAAAGCACTGTAACTGTGCAGTGTGGACACACTCATAGAATGTGGCTGTTGCTACTCTCACTGAGATGTGCCATAGCTTTGCATAGAGCTGTTTGATGCAGCAAGGTAACCCCTCTGCTAGGGCATTCACCTCTCTGCCCACCATGCTGCAACTCCTTTTCATTTCAGCTGCTGCCTTTTAGGAGATGATGTAGCGTGATGGCTCGGAGGCTGGATGCTAAACTAGGCGCCGTGGTTGCATTTAGCCATTGTTTCCTGTTCCAGATTTTCTTTTGTCCTAGTGATTTTTTCTGCTGTCCTGTTCAGCTCAGTTTTTTTTTCTTTTGCTTGGCTGCCATGCAGGATCTTTTTAAAAGCAATTCTGGTACTTCTATCAGCCCTGCAGGTGGACATCCATCCTGCCTTGGGGATGATGGAAGTTTTAGTCTAATGCTGGAGGGTGCCAGATGGCAGAGAACTGCTTTTTTAATTGACGTTTGTATCTTCTCAGTCTTCTGTTTCTTTATTGGTGGGGGAGCAGTTTTTAAATTGAAAAGTGAGCTAAAAATACATCCAAGCAAAGTCGACAATACAATTGGGTATTATTGTTATGAATAGCGGTAAGACTCACTGGGCTTTGGATGTTGAGTTTCTGTTCTTGTACATCCAGGTGGTCACCTGCCTCTCCATCCGTGTCTGGCAGTGCTTTCTGGAAAAGTTTGGAAAGAAGACAGCTGTCTTTGTAGGCCTGCCGGTGAGCATCCCTGAAAGGACATATGCTGGATGAACTACCTGCAGATTTTTAGTCTCCTACCTGTTAAGGCCAGGTGGGAAGATGGATTTGGCAGACGGCTGGACCTTGGTACCTAATGCAGAAACTCTGAATGGGACTTCACTATCTAATATTAGAGGCAGGGTCGGAAACTCACTGTTTGACCCTGCTTTACATGCAAAATGTCCCACCTTCAGTCCCTGGCATTATTTATCTTCTGTCTTTTAAGGGATTTCTATATGCTTTCAATTCTGTTCCAGTACACTCGTGTGCCATAGTGGTGTGAGTGTTGAACTTTGGCTCTAGGGTTTGAATCTCTGCTCAGCCACGGAAACACACTTGGACAAGTCACACTCTCTCAGCCTCAGAGGAAGGCAAAGGCAAACCCCTTCTGAACAGATTCAGGCAGCACTTGGATTGCCATCTGTCGGGCGTGCCTGGATTGTGTCTTCCTGCGTGGCAGAATGGGGTTGGACTGGATGGCCCTTGGGGTCTCTTCCAACTCTTATTTTTCTGCGAGCGCTTCCTGGTGGATTGTGCCCTGGAGCGATGACAGTAGCCTAGAGTTGAACGCTGGCTGTTTGCTGGGGGTGTTTGTGTGTGCTGTTGCCAAGTCATTGCCAAAAGAGGGCTTGTTTTCCCAGACACAGCCTGGCTCCTCCTCTGTCGTTCCCTCTCCAGTGGCTTCACAAGGGGCTGAAGCTCATTCTGCCGGTAATATAATAAAACAGAGATGTCAGCATCCGGTACACAATGCCCTATTCACCATCCAGCCAGGGGAAAGAGAGACCAGAGCCTCATGCACACCTCACTTAACAAAGCCTCTGACAAAGAACCCCCTTTTTGCAGAGACGTTTTTAGGGGAGCCCAACCCAGCTCCCCTCTCCCTCCTGTTTCTTTTCTTCTGTCTAGCTGGAAGGATTTTTTGGCAGCATTGACTGGCACTGGGAAGATCTTGAAGGAGGTGCTGGGAAAGACAGACTTCCAGTGCTGGGTTGCAGTAAACAATGCAACGAAGCTTGACCTGGGAAAGAACAGGATTCTGTTCTAGGTGATCTTGCTGTAGCTGATAAGTGGTGGAGTGCATGATTCTATGAAGTGTGGTACAATCTCCTGCTTTGGAGATTTTTAAAGAGACTCCAGATGGCCATTTGTTGGGAATGTTTTGATGGTGTCCTCTTGCATGGCAAGATGGGGTTCGACCAGGCGGCCCTTGGGGTCTCTACTAACTTTAGGGTTCTATGATTCTATGAAGTGTAGTGAAGTCTCCTTCTTTGGAGGTTTTAAGAGAGTCTGGATGGCCATCTCTAGGAGTGCTTTGATTGTGTCTTCCTGGATGGCAGAAGGGGGTTGGACTGGATGGCCCTGGTAGTCCATATGACATCCCTTCAAATATTTAAATATGGCTACCATGTTACCTATCGACCTTCTCTTATCAAGGCTAAGCATGACCATCTCCCTAACCCACTTCTCACAGGGCTTCATGGTTTCTAGGTCTTCAACCATTTTGGTCGCCCTCCTCTGGACACGTTCCAGATGGTCAAGATCCTTCCTGAACTGTGGTACCCAGAACCGGGCACAGTATTATTCCAGATGGGGTCTGACCAAAGCAGAATAGAGGGGTACCATCACTTCCCTTGACCTAGACACTAGACTCCTATTGATGGAGCCCAGAATTGCATTGGCTTTCTTAGTTGCTGCATCACAGCTTAGTGGAAGCCAATGGCAAATTTCCTTCAAACAGTAGATTAGGGGAAGGAGGGAAACTCCCCACTGTAATTCATAATTCAGTTGAAGGCAAATTACAACTCAGCACCAACCCATGAGCTCACAAGATATCTTGTGTCTTGACCTCTGGCAGGTCCAGAGGAGGGCGACCAAAATGGTGAGAGGCCTGGAAACCATGCCTATGAGAGAGCTGGGGAGGTTTAGTCTGCAGAAGAGAAGGTCAAGAGACCACCCTGTGGGACATGATAGCCATGTTTAAATATTTGAAGGGATGCCATGTAGAGGAAGGAGAGGGCTTGTTTTCTGCTGCTCCAGAGACCAGGACAAGGAGCAATGGATTCAAGCTGCAGGAAAGGAGATTCCACCTGAACCTCAGGAAGAACTTCCTGACGGTCAGGGCTGTCCGGCCGTGGAATCGGCTGCCTCGGAGAGTGGTGGAGTCTCCTTCCTTGGAGGTTTTTAAGCAGAGGCTGGATGGCCGTCTGTCGGGAGTGCTTCGAGGGTGTTCCTGCATGGCAGGGGGTTGGACGGGGTGGCCCCTGGGGTCTCTTCCAACTCTACATTTCCATGATTCTATGACTCTATGACCTGCCAGGGGTGGGCAAATGATGGCCCATGAGCTGGAAGGGGGCAAGAATGTTTTTTGAGGGCTCCAAGGGCCCGCTCAACTATAAAAGCACTCTCTTTTGGCTTAAAAAGAGAAAAGAAAATGGGAAAATATTCTAGAGAAGGGAAGGAGGAGGCAGATTGGAACGAAACGGTAGGCCGGGACTCCCTGTGGAAAACCAACTCGGTCAGCTTTTTCCCGCCTCTCTTGTCGCCCGCAGCTGATCATCCCGACCCTCGTTGTTATCACAGCCGGGAGCCACAGTTTCCTGCTCTACGTCTTCATGGTCGCCATGGCAGGAAGCAGCCTCGCCGTTCTGTACTTGTTGCCATGGTGAGTGGAAGGGAAGTCCTGAACAATAGCTGGTTCGTTCAGGGTGGGCGGAGGGGGCAGGTCCAAAGGGAAACTTTCTGCAAGGCGCTGCGTGTGTGTGTGTTTGCATGCGCGCGTGCATGCTTCTGATCTTCGGCCCCGGTGCTATGGGCACCCGTCATGACCAGAGGCAGTTGGGTGGGTGAAATACAGAACGTTAGGGAGAAGAAGAAGAACTAAAGGAGAACGATGGGATCGGTCATTACACTGGGTTTTGGAGTCTTTTGTCAGTTTCTGACTGGGGGTTTGTTGCACACTTCCTGGCACTCGTAGTGGAGCATCTCTTCGACGGAGCTCTGCTCACAGGAGGGAGGAATTAGGTGCAAAAAAGATAAAGGCTCGGAGGCACCAGATCCTATCTGATCTTGGAAGTGAAGCAGGGTCTGGTTAGAACTTGGATGGGAGACTGCCAACGAATCCTGGCTGCTGTAGACGCAGAGGGACGAACTGGCAAAACCGACTCTCCTTGTTCCTTGCCCTGTGAAATTCACGGGATCACCATAAGTTGACAGGAAGCTTGAAAGGATGGAGACATACAGGGGCTCGTATGTTCGGACCACTGTTTTCCAGGGGACTTGTCTGCTCTTGCCGTCTTCTGCTTGCTTCACATTCCTCCTTAAGGAGAAGGTTCAAGCTGTCGCAAGAGGAAGAGTGAGATTAGGGTTGCCAGAGTGACCGCTGGAGAGGGCTCCTGTACCTTTAACGGTTGGACAGAAGAGGGAATTTCAGCAGGCACTGCTTGTGAAGCAGCCAGGTAACAAGCAGCCCCTGCTGGAATTCTCTCTTCTGTACAACAGTGAAAGGTATGCTGTCCGGTTTTCACCCTGGCAACTATGAGATAACTGGGCATGCACAGGGCCCTCTCAGGTTCAGTCAGTGGCTTTTCCCTTTCCTACACGGCTGGAGAGATGCAGCCAGCCAGTAGACTAGGAATAAGGAGCTGGGGTTGCTGGAACAGAGACTGGGGGGGACTCCTGTCTCTTTAGTGGTTGGAATTTATTGGAAGGAATGTGGATGGAACTTCACGAAGTTTTGCTCGCCGTGCCAACTGGCATGTTGTGGAAGACTGCAGCTGTGCCGTCGGAGCAGCCATTTTGGCATCCAGACATGATGGTGCATCATGCCCGGTCACCTTTTGAACTATTGGGGAGTAAGAACAGTATGTCATATCCCCAACAGTCCCAATTTGTCAGGGACAGTCCCAATTATTCCTCTATCCTCCCACTTTTTCACCTGTTTTTAAAATGGCCCACTTTCTCTCTCCATCTCCTTTCCCTCATTGTCCTCAGTTTATGCCCAATGCTGCAAACTGAATTCAAAATGCAAAAGTACTTGAAAGCCAGTGTGATATAGTGGTTTGAGTGTTGGAGTTACGGCCTTGGAGACCAGGGTTCGATTTCCTGCTTGGCCATGGCAAATCAAATTTGCAGATGACACCAAATTGGGAGGGGTTGCTAATACGCAAGAGGACAGGATCAACATTCAAAATGACCTGGACAGATTGGAGAGCTGGGCCAAAGCTAACAAAATGAAATTCAACAGAGAGAAGTGTAAGGTCCTACACTTAGGTAGAAAAAATGGAATGCAGAAATATAGGATGGGGGACACGGGGCTGGACAGCAGTACGTGTGAAAGGGATCTAGGAGTCTTAATAGACCACAAGCTGAACATGAGTCAGCAGTGTGATGCGGCAGCCAAGAAAGCCAATGCAATTCTCGGCTGCATCAATAGGAGTATGGTGTCCAGATCGAGGGAGGTACTGGTACCACTCTACTCTGCTTTGGTTAGACCTCATCTTGAATCCTGTGTCCAGTTCTGGGCACCCCAATTCAAGAAGGACATGGTCAAGCTGGAGCAGGTCCAGAGGAGGGCGACCAAAATGGTGAAGGGCCTGGAAGCCAAGCCCTATAAGCATAGACTTAGAGAGCTGGGTGTGTTCAGTCTGCAGAAGAGAAGGCTAAGAGGGGACATGAGAACCATGTTTAAATATTTGAAGGGATGCCATGTAGAGGAGGGAGAGGGCTTGTTTTCTGCCGCTCCAGAGACCAGGACAAGGAGCAATGGATTCAAGCTGCAGGAAAGGAGATTCCACCTGAACCTCAGGAAGAACTTCCTGACGGTCAGGGCTGTCCGGCAGTGGAATATGCTGCTTCAATGGAGTGTGGTGGAGTTTCCTTCTCTGGAGGTTTTTAAGCAGAGGCTGGATGGCCATCTGTTAAAGGGAGTGCTTCGAGGGTGTTCCTGCATGGTAGGGGGTTGGACTGGATGGTCCGTGTGGTCTCTTCCAACTCTACATTTCTATGATTCTATGATTCTATGGAAACTTGCTGGGTGACCTGGGGTGCATCACACACTCTCGGCCCCAGAAAATCCTGCGATAGGTTTGCCTTAGGATCACCATAACTCAGAAATGACTTGAAGGCACACAACAGTGACGACAACAACAAGAACAACAACTATTTTGTCCTCATTCAACTCAGCAGTGGGGAGAGGAGAGGAGGGGATGAAATCTTGCCCTTCCTTGTAGACTCAGATGAAAGCAAACTGCTGCAACCTCTCCTAGCTTGTCTGTTCTTCCTCATTAATAACTTTTGCTATCTTGACATACTCTGGCATTGCTTGGCCACCCCACCGGTGTCCCAGGTTTCTGGAATTTCAGTATATTTGACTAGATTGAAGGCTTTGCTTGAGGTGGAGTGTCCCAAGCACCAACCCTCCCTCAAAGGGCCTCGTGTGGTCCATAGGCTACAAGATCCCCACCCCGGGCTTAGTGCCTGGGGTCCCAGCAGCAAGACCCCTCCCCAGTGTGGTGGCTGCTGCCATCTTTTGAGGTCAGGACTGAGGGCAGGACAAATGGAGGCAGGAAGCTGCCATTGGCTGGATGCCCAGCCGCACTATGTTTGCAGGAAAAGCATTTGCATTGAAGGTGAGATGGAGGCTCTTCCTCAGCTGTCAGATTTATGATGCTTGCTTCAACACAAGAGCCATTGCTCAGTGTTGCCCTCATCTTGTGTGTGTATAAAATTAATCTCACACATGGCCTCTTTCCCAGGTCCATGCTTCCTGATGCGGTGGATGATTTCAAGGTGAGGAACCCAGCCTGCTTTGACCTGGAACCTCTTTTTTATTCGTTCTACATTTTCATCAACAAGTTCGCAGGTGGACTTTCTCTTGGCATTTCCACCATGAGCTTACAGTAAGTTCCTTGTTTCTCTTTCTCCCTCTTCTTAGTCAAACTTCATTCCCTAATCTTCAAAAAGGACTCCCTCCTTCTCCGTCTGGTTGGCTGGGAAGTGGTGTGGTTTGAGGGGTAGATGTAACCTCCTACTGCAGGTGTGGGGAGTCTTTGCCCGTAAAGATGTCCCATCTTGCATCGTCATTGCTGGGCTGGCTAGGAATTGCAACTCCTAGAAGCAAGTATCTTCCAGCTGTGTTGGGCTACAGTTTCCAGAATTCTGGGCATTGCCCCTTTCTTGAAGTGGATGTCCTCACCACTGGCTGCTTTTCATCCGGGAGAGAAGTGACTAGCGGGGTGCCACAGGGCTCTGTCCTGGGCCCAGGGCTGTTCAACATCTTCGTCAACGACTTGGATGAAGGAGTGGAGGGCATGCTCATCAAATTTGCAGATGACACCAAATTGGGAGGGGTTGCTAATATACCAGAGGACAGGATCAAAATTCAAAACGACCTGGACAGATTGGAGAGCTGGGCCAAGGCTAACAAAATGAAATTCAACAGAGAGAAGTGTAAGGTCCTGCACTTAGGCAGAAAAAATGGAAGGCACAAATATAGGATGGGGGACGCGTGGCTGGATAACAGTACGTGGGAAAGGGATCTAGGAGTCTTAATAGACCACAAGCTGAACATGAGTCAGCAGTGTGGTGCGGCAGCCAAGAAAGCCAATTTGATTCTTGGTTGCATCAATAGGAGTGTGGTGTCCAGATTGAGGGAGGTAATGGTACCACTCTATTCTGCATTGGTTAGGCCTCATTTGGAATCCTGTGTCCAGTTCTGGGCACCTCAGTTCGAGAAGGATGTCGACAAGCTGGAACGTATCCAGAGGAAGGCGACCAAAATGGTGAGGGGTCTGAAAGCCATGAAGCCCTATGAAGAATGGCTTAGGGAGCTGGGGATATTTAGTCTGCAGAAGAGAAGGTTAAGAGGGGACATGAGAGCCATGTTTAAATATTTGAAGGGATGCCATGTAGAGGAGGGAGAGGGCTTGTTTTCTGCCGCTCCAGAGACCAGGACAAGGAGCAATGGATTCAAGCTGCAGGAAAGGAGATTCCACCTGAACCTCAGGAAGAACTTCCTGACGGTCAGGGCTGTCCGGCAGTGGAATATGCTGCCTCCATGGAGTGTGGTGGAGTCTCCTTCTTTGGAGGTTTTTAAGCAGAGGCTGGATGGCCTTCTGTCGGGAGTGCTTTGAGGGTGTTCCTGCATGGCAGGGGGTTGGACTGGATGGCCCGTGTGGTCTCTTCCAACACTATATTTCTATGATTCTATGATTCTGTGATTCCTCCAACTGGGTTGGAATGCACTTCCCAGAATTCTCCAGCCCAACAAAACTGGAAGATACCAGAAAGATTGATTTGACATGACAGGGAGCAAGTCCTAAAGGTCTAAGGTAGATTTCCTCCCAAAGCATACTAGATTAAGATTGTCTTAACTGGAGATGTTGGGGATCGGACCCAGGTTTTTATGTGTGACAGTAAGAAAGTGTTTCACTGGCAGAGTTGTGACTGGTGGTGTAGTAATGCCAGAGCCCACAGGGTCAAAGCACCATGACTCTTTCATTGGCAGGGTACTACCCTCATTTGCCACTTCTTCATTTTCCTGTCCCGTTTCAGATTAGCTCCAGTCCTCAGTGCAGTTGAAGGGGATTTTTCTAGTAACTGTGTGTTGTCTCCTTGTTGTAAGCTAAGTTTTGGCAGGAAGGGTTGCTTGTCCTGAATGGATAGTCAAGACCCATAAACTCAACAAAAGACCTGTTCCTGGTGGAGCTGCGAAGTGCGGTAGCTTGCTGATAGGAATCAAATTACAAGAGATTCCACCAAAACATTAGGAAGAACCGCTTGATGGTAAGAGATGTTTGCCATTGGAATGGACCATGCTCAGGTCTCCATCTTTAAACAGAGGTTGGAAAGCTGGCTTTCAAGAGTGCTTTAACATCTTTAACGTGCTTTAACATCTCCTCCAACCCCGTGCATGGCAGGGAGTTGGACTAGATGTTCCCTAAGGTCCCTTGCAATTCTATGAACACGGTTTCTTACTTCTTTAGCTCATCCTTGGGGGTGTGGCTGGGAGAAAGGCCAAAAGGAGAGTCTGCGCTTCAAAATTTATACTTTATTTAAAAAAAAAACAACCCTGTACTGTGAAGTGCTGGAATCCTGCATCGCCTTTTACTTAACATAACTTTACGAGTACTTAGCTAAATAGTGGAAACACTAAGGAACGCTGTTAGGAAATTGCAAAGATGTGTCTTGGCACAATGGCAGTCGGTGCATAATGCGCCCTGTCGGTGGCTTGGTGGTCTCTTTGCCAGCTCTGCTATGTAGTAACGTAACAGCAGCCCTCTGCGGGACACAGATGTTATGCAACTGGCCAATTCCGATCCCCAGAGTCGCAAGTCTGCTTAGGAAGAGGCAACTTCCATACAGGGTTCTGGTGCATAATACAGCGGTCCCTCCACTTTTGTGAAGATTTAGGGCACAGATCCCTGGCGAAAGTGGAAAAAACGCGAATAGCTCCCCCTCCCTTCTGGGGCTCCCCCCTTCCCATTCCCATGGAAAACAGAAAGGAATGGAGGGCTAGGGAAAGTTTTGTGCTAGTCTTCCTTTCCCCCTCCAGAGCTCCCCCTCTCACTCCTTTGCATTTTGTCCCACCATGGAAAACTCACTTGAGTCTTCCCCGAACACCTCCATTCCCTTCTATTTTTCATGGGAACAGGAAGGAGGGAGCTCTGGAGCGGGGAAGGGAAGCTCATGCGAGCTTTCCCTTCCCACTCATTCCCTTCTGTTTGGCTTTGGTGCAGGTTCTCCACACCGGGGCAAAATGCACGGGAATGGGAAGCGGAAGCTCTGGAAGGGAGAACGCACGCGCTTGCCTCCCTCCCCATTTCCGTGCCTTTTCTCTGGGTGCCCTCGCCTTCCTCCTCTGTGACCGGTAAAATGCAAGGGAATGGAAAGAGAAGAATGGCGGGAAGAAAGCGTGTGCGCTTGTGAATAATCGGTTCTCAAAGGTCAAACCCATGAATGTGGAGGGAGCCTATATGTTGTTTTAATGGGATTTCAGTTGTCCTTAAAATTGTACTGTTCGGATTTTAGCTGAATCGTTTTATGAGCTGCCTTGGGTCCCACTCCAGGAGAAAGGCAGCATATAAATGAAATAAATAAATAAAATAAACTTCCGACAACACTGCTAGTTCTGTCTCCTCCCTCCTTTTACGTGCGTCTGTTAGGCAAGGTCTTTTCCGAGGAGGCCTCAACAGTGACCCCTTTTTTTGCCTCTGTCTTCTTCAGCTTTGCAGGTTACAGAGCCACGGACTGCGCCCACAACCCCAAGGTTGCGCTCACGCTGCAGATCCTGATGGCCCCGGTCCCCATTGCCCTGGTGCTCTCGGCCATGGCTGTGTTCTGTTCCTACCCCATCAATGAAGAGAGGAGGAAACAGATCAAAATGGAAAAGGAGGTACATTTGTGCAAAAGAGAAATAGGAATAGCCTTAGAATGGACCAGGTAGTCCACACAAATGAAATCCGACCTGCCATTTCAAGGCTGATATCCTGTATGCCACCCTTCCTCCAGCTGGTGCCCTCCAGCTGTTCTGGACTGTAACTCCTGCCATCTCCTGATGTTTTAGGCTACAACTCCCATCAGCACCAGAGTTTGCTGGCTGGGGATGGTGGGAGGTGTGTTCCAAGAAACTAGGAGGGCATGAAGGAGCCTGCAATACATACTCACTGCAGAGTAAGTATTGGAACCGATGAGACCTAGGCCATTTCCGCACTAGACTGTTATAGCGATATTATTCCACTTTCAACATCCTATGGAATCCTGGGGTTTGCAGTTTAGGGAGGGGCCCAGAGGCCATCTTCAAAGGCTGCTCCCTAAACTGCAAACCCCAGGATTCCACAGGATGTTGAAAGTGGAATAATAGTGCTATAACAGTCCAGTGTGGAAATGGCCTTACTGCTGAGTAGATATGGATATTGTGTTGCATTGCGTACTGTACATTTTAGATATATTAATGAATGTTATATGTGTTGTACTGCATACTGCAGGAGTAGGATCCTGCATGAAAATATTTATTTATAAATATAGATATAAATTATAAGTATGTCTTGTATTTACTGTAAAATGGTATCAGAGCAAAGTAAGCCAAGGGATGGGGAATGCCAAGGAACTGTCAGTTTCCATTAAATTTACCCAGCCCAGTCCATCCATCATCAAGAGCTCTCAGTGAAGGAAGTCACTTCTGCTGCCAATCCAAACGTTTCTCCCCTTCTCTTCCACTTATAGTCTCCTACTCTTGAGGAGTTGTGGCTGGCAATCGTGCGTGCCCAGTCCATTTCAACACCCCTGTTTGTTTTCATTATTCTTTTTTTAAAAAAAGGAGGATCAGAAAAGGAAGACTGGTTTATACGGGCACCCCCTGCTTTTCGATTACTCGTTTTTTTGACGTTCCACTCTTTCAACCACTGTAAATTGTAGCCGTGTACCATTCTTTTGACGTGGGGCCATTCTTTCATCAGTTCGTCTCCTCTCGCCTTGTTCTTGTAGGGAACGTGAGGGAATTATGGGAATTATGGGAACATGAGGGAATTATGGAGGCTCAGTTGGTGAGCCTCCATAATTCCCTGATATTCCCTACAGGAAGAATTACGGCAAGCCTCCATAATTCCCTCGTGTTCCCTACAGAAAAAAGGCACCAGGAGAAGAACTGATGTAAGACTGGCGGCCTTTCCACACTACACTCTTATAGTGCTGTTATTCTACTTTCAACATCCTATGGAATTCTGGGGTAGTTTACTGAGGAGGCCACAGAGCTTTCTGGCTGAGAATTCTAAATTCCCCTCCCTAAACTACAAATCCCAGAATTCCATAGGATGTTGAAAGTGGAATAATAGCACTATAACAGTGTAGAGCGGAAAAGCCCTGGGTTGCCCTTTCCAACCCATCCCACTTTCTGATAGTGCTCTGGTTCCTAACGCCTGAGATAAGTGGGGGATGCCTCTGCGTGCAGCAGAATAAGTTGGTCACGGTCCAGATTCTGGGTGGATGAGGGGAGATGCCATTTTTGAACACTCTGTCCTGTAAGCAACAGCCACAACTGTGCAACTGAAACAAACAACAAAAGATTTCTAACTGAACCTTCTCCCTGCTGTGCTCCCTTTTCAGCCTGCTGTGCTGCTTTTCTGCCTGCGGGAAGGGTTGTTTTTTTTTGCTCAGGGTGTGTTTACCCCACTCTTCCGCTAAAAAAGAGTCTCCTAGAGTACCATCCAAAAGTAAAGGAGTTAGGAGAGGTGTGGTTTCCCCCAGTGACACAGTCCCTTCTACAACCTCAAACGGCCCACTGCTTTATTTTTACTTGCTTCAATCTGCCGCCTGTGTAAAATAGGTGCAAACAAGTTGGAGCTACAGCGAAGTATGAGATTCTTTGATTTTGGAGGCCAGCAAACCAGCTGTATCCTTTCCTAGGACATCCCACCCTTCCCAGAGTTTGGAAAAATGTGATTTTTTTCTGGATTACAACTCCCAGAGTCCCCTAGCCAACATGGCCACTTGAAAGTGGCTTTTCTCCCCCAAACATATTTCGCCCCTTGCTGCCTCACAGGGATGCTGAACTTTTCTGATTTCATATCCACGCCTTCCCTGCCTCCCTTTTTCTTTTTAAAGCAGGCATCGACTTGGAATGAACACCTAGAATCAAAAGCAATTTAAGCTCTGGAGAGAAGAGAGGAATTCATTTGCTTCTTGCTGGGAAGGATAAATTTGGACCGCCGTGGCAGGAAGTTGCCGAGTCCTTGCCTGAGATTTCAGCACTACGTGAGGCAAGATCTCTCTTGCCGTCGGAAGGGCCCTGGGGAAGTCTCTTACCTTTGAATGAGATGCCAAAGATCTGGATTCGAAAAGGCTCGCTGTTTTTGGAGGTCTCTCCCACGGCGGGGGCCGTCAAGCTTCCCCATGCCGTGCAGAGGATAAAAGAAGGAGCCGTTGGGTTCGGACACTCAGAGGACTTTGTCTTCCCAGAAGTGCAGTTTAGCAACAAGAACAAACCGGTTGCTTTAGATTCCCCTTTCCATGGAGAGAAAGCAGGCAGGATTAATGCAGCCTTCCTCCCATTGGCAATGTCTCACTCTCTGCAATGCTTGGAATTTGGAAACCAAAGGGGTGGGGGTGGAATTCTTATTTATAGGGACGGTGCACTCAATGCCCGCTCCCGTAGCTCAATGACAGGACATGTGCACAGGGTGAGGTTGGACTGGATTCCTCTTGTGGGGTCTTCCGGTTAGCAGCACTTCTCAGGAAAGATTTCAGATAGCAGAATTGAATATTTCTGTCTGAATATCCTAAGGCCTGTGGCTAGTCAGAATAGACAGTGCAGGACTAGTTTGTCTTGTGGATGTTGGACAGTAATAAGATGTTGTGGAAGTGCTTCCAGTCAGTCATCCTGACAGGCCAGGGAAGAGAGGGCTTGTTTCAAGTCCTGGTGGGCCACAAGCACTGCACAAATGACTAAAAACCAGGAAGCCCAAGGGACAAGCAGCTTAGGGAGCTCCAGGGTGTGCTTTGCCTGGAGAAGAGCAGGTGAAGAGGTAGCATGATGGCCATGTTTAAATATTTGAAAGGATGCCAGACGGAGGATGGAGCAAACTTGTTTTCTGCTGCTCTGGAGACTAGGCGGCGGAGCAATGGAGGCAAGCTACAGGAAAAGAGATTCCTCCTAAGCATTAGGAAGAACTTCTCGATAGTAAGAGCAGTTTGACTCTGGAATACGCTGCTGCTTCAGTAGAGTGTTGTGGAGTCCCTTTCTTCGAAGCTTTTTAAAGAGAGGCTGGATGGCCATCTGTCAGGACTGCCTTGATCGTGTCTTCCTGCATGGCAGAAGGGGGTTGGACTGGATGGTCTCTTCCAACTTATTATTCTGTGACATGACCTCTAAGTCAAGTCAGGCTTACAGCTGCCAGGTCTCCAGGCATCATCTCAGGGAACTGTTGGGCTTCTTTGAGCAAGGGGAGAAATCTCAGGCGAACAGAGCTGGAAAAGGAGGAGGAAGTTGGATTTTTGTGCGGAGGGGCCATTAATGGCTGGGCATTCACCCCCATCTGTTCCCAGTTGGCCCCCGGAGTCACTGATTCAGGGTCAAGGTGCTTGGATGTGTGTTAGGCTTGCACAGGGTCAGTGGAAAGCCACACGGAAGGAGAGGGACTGGGGAGACGGGTAGCGGGGACGAGGACTCGGGTCCCTCACGCTGTTCACGGCAGGGCAGAGAAAGGAGGGCCAGCGCTGTCACGCCTGAGCCTTGTCTGTTGCACCAGCCCGGAGAGCCGATGAACAGGGCCAGGCGCCAGGGCTGGAAATGAGCCCCAACGAAGCTCAGGGAGAAAAAAATTCGTCAGTCCAAATAAAGAGGTTAGTATAATGCATATTCTAAAATAATTACAGAAATGATAGAAAACCCAAAATAAGAGAATACATAACAGAAAGCAACCAATAAGGAAAAGTCAATAAGGAAACAAGGTAACTAAAACACATATAGTATACAACAGGCGATTGCATAGTAAAACTGAATATATATATATATATATATATATATATATATATATATATAACATTATAAAAGCAGCTAGATGATTAACATAAAGCAAAACTGCGGTAAATTTAAGGATTAAAGTACATAATGCAAATGGATATCATCTGAAAATTGTTACCCATTAGTCTTCTAACCATGTGTCCTCCCCCTTTTTTTTTTGGTAATAATTTTTATTAAGGTTTAATCTCGAAAATAAAAAAAAAACACACCACACTTCCAGGCTTAAATCTTCCAGTTGCAATTACTTATTTCCATTACATACAAACATAATTTCCATTTTACAGAGAAAAGAACGATTACGTTATTTCTTCTTGATTTTTCTTATATATTTATATCCTCACCCAATCAATACTCCTTTCCATTCTGTTTCAAGCCATGTGTCCTTCAATAAGTGCACTGAGCTTTACTAAATAAATGCACACGAATGTGCACACTTTACTAAATAAGTGCACACAAGCTTTACTAAGAAGCTGTGGCCCTTTCCACCCCACAGCGTTATAGTGCTAGTATTCCACTTTCAACCTCTTATGGAATCCTGGGATTTGCCGTTTAGGGAGCGGCCTTTACAATCCTCAGCCAGAGAGCTCTGTGGCCTCAGAAAACTACAAACCCCAGAATCCCACAGTTGAAAATGGAATCGTAGCAGTACAGCAGGGTAGTGCAGAAATGAACTGTGTTTCTGATGTATAGTGAGAAGTTGAGGAAGCTTTACTGAAGAGCGATAATAACGATAACCGTGTCTTCAAGACATAGCTTTAACGATTGAAATAAGAACCTGAACAAGTATGAATGAAGAACTCCAGAATTATGAAGTCATTTTGAAAAGATCTTTATCAGCAAGGAGGAACGGATACTGTTTCCCAGTTGTTCTTCCTAGTATATTCCAGATTCCAAGAAGCCCTCACGGATGAAGCTAACAGAAATTGCTCATGTTGCAAAAAGCCCCCCTCTAGTGTAGGGTGCGAGACCCCCTCCCCATGGATGGTACTCATGGATCTAAATGGGATGCGGTTGCTAGTGGGACCAGTGGGGACCAGTGCAGCTGCTGGGCGAACTTCGTCACACTTGTCTGGTTGCCAAAAATGTGGGTTTTGTGTTGCAATATTATCTCACTATCTGGGCTTTATCTGGATTCTGGGCTGGTTTCCACAATTGGCTGGTTCAGAAATAGTTCTGCTCTCCCTTCCGACGGTTATGGCTCTGCCTGTCTGCAATCACGTGGACCCACCCGCCCCGTCTCAGATTTTGACCCCCAAATCTCAGGGAATGGCAACCACAGCCCTTGTCTATGCACATGGCTAGGAGCTAATTGGGGACTTCTTACCTCCTTCTTGTCTTTTGCCCTGGTGCAAAATGGCCTCTTATGATGCCAAACTCCTATTTCCTCATGCTTTAACTGAGAAAAAAAAAGGTGGATATCAGGAGATAGGAGGTTAGCGTGTGAAATTCTGCTGGTGTTGACAGAGAAGATAGGCCTCTCTCATAACCCCACAGGGTTCTCCACTGGAGCTCACTGAGGGCTGGTTCAGGACAAATGAAAGGAAATACTTCTTCATCCAGCACATAGTTAAACTATGGAACTTCCTGCCACAGGTTGTAGTGACAGATGTGTACACAGGGGGAGAGCTTCAAGTGGGAATTAGAGGAATTTGGGGAGGTTACAGCCATCCAGCTGCGTAGGGACGTGGGGGCAGAGGAGCAATTTGCCCTGGGCAGCAATGTTTTGGGGGTGTCCCAGCCTGTAGCCACACCCCCGCGTGCCCTGGCCACACCCCCACGCCATGAAGCTGTGCGCTTGTGCACGGTGGCCATGCCCCTCGTGCCATAGCCCCGCCCCCTCCTGCCCCCCCCTCCACACACTTCAAGCTCCGCCACTGCAGCACCGCTATTTAAGATGGTTGTAGGTCACCTCCGGTACTTGATACTATACACTCAGTTGCTGGGGAATGAGAGATGGCGGATGCAGCTGCACTCATGCATGCTGTCCAACTGCCCGTTTGGCAGGAACTGTCCCAATTAATCCTCTGCTGTCTCACCTTTTCAAATGCCTTTAAAGTGTCCCGGTTTCTCTCTCCTCCTATCCACTTTCCCCCTTTGTCCTCAGCTTCCTGCAGTTGCTGCAAAACAAAGAGCAAAAGTGATTTGCACCCAATTAGCTCAGCAGACGGGAGAGGAGAGAAGCAGGCAGAGTCTTGCCCTTCTCTGCGGGCTCAAGCAAAACTGCTGCAACCTCTCCACGCTTGTGCGTTTGTCCTCATTAAGAACCTTGGCGATTTTGGCCACACTTTAATGTTGCTGAACCCCAGGTGTCCTGGTTTTTCCTCTGTGAAATCTCAGTGGGTCACCTTGTGTCCGGCTGGAAGACGTCCTGAATGCCAATCAAAGTGGTGGTCCATGAACTGGTACTGGTTCACGAGTCATCAGTTACCAGTCCCTGTAGGGTTTCCAGGAAAGAAAAGAAGAATTGTAGCCCATGGGCACAATCCTTGGCACACTCAAGGGTGGGGGGACTCCAATCCCCTACGTCTGATACTTTTAAGAAGCATTGCAGTAGGCAACTGTTTTGTCCCTGTGTGAGCAGAATCAGTGACCTAGAGAGGCCCTTGGTCTGATCTCCAGGTCTCTTCCTTTGTACACATCACTTACGAGTTGAAATTGCTTCACCCCGAAAGACTCTGGCATCCCTGCACCCCTCCCATGACTGTTTGCGTGGCTACCAGCAATAACATCCCTTATGCCCCTTGGCAATTGAATCTCATGCTTGTTTCTATTTCGGTATCTGCTCCCTGCGGTTGCCATGAATACCAATAGCTTTATCTGTATTTAAATTATACTGAGAGCCAATCTAGATTGTGAGCCAATCCGTGGAGAACTCTGAGACCTGGAATTTGATTGCACCACCCTGAGTAAAATTCATAGTGGTTCCTGAATGATCCAGGTTGAACTGGTTAAAAGAAAAAAAATTAATCACCTAGGAGGCTGGTGAGCTTTAAAGCAAACTTGCATCTGGTGCCAAATTTATTTTTTGCAAGATAAAATAGTATTGAAATGTAGTTGCAGTCTAGTGCTTTGCTTGACTAGCAGAAAAAGAAAAGAAAAGGAGATCAATATTCTGTAATGTGTGTTTTGCCTGAGTTGGCACTTTTTTTAGTGTGGTGTGTATGTGCCTTGTTTATTTTGGTGTGTGGTTTGTCAGGGCTGTGTGTGTGTGTGTGTGTGTGCGCATTTGGGTATGGGGAGGATGACAGTTATGTATCTGCATATTTCAGCTATCTTGGGGATGTTTGCACGTGCATGTATTTCTTGGAGTGCCTCCAGTGTGCCCATCTGTGAAATGGGTGTCTGGTAATGTCTTACAACGAAAGACACGTGTTTTGGCATTTCAAGCTCAGTCTCTACTTCTGCCTTGTTTTTAGTTTCTCAACCAAGTTCCCTATCTCTGAACCTCATCTGTTTGCCTTGGGGGAATGGGCACTGGCTTACCCAATGATGGGCCCAAAAAAAGCGCTTTTGCATTTTGTGTCATGACAAATTCCCTCCTGGCATGAGAGGAAAGTGATGGACAGCGAACTCAAGGACAGCAAGGAAGTTTTATTTAAAACAAGAGCTGTTGGGTGTGCCCCCCCCCCCAAAGATAGCAAACAAACACAGCTTTTATACTTTAGGAACCTTATGTTCTCTACAGTTGATTGGCCTAAAAAATGCTGTATAGGCTAGAAGAGAAAACGATGAAGCGTTCACCTCATTTTCTCGCCCCTCCTTTGCTGGTGTTCTGCCCAATGAGCCCTACAAAGTTTTTCAGTGAATTTCAGAATGCAACTTCTTATCTCTGTACCACATTCCAAAGGACTCCATGGCAAAGTTCCCAGAACAGGCAACAGAGGATCCATAATACTCAAGAAACTAAACCAAAGACTAGAAGGCCCATCAGGCTGAATCAGCATAGCTTCTAGGGCTATAAAGCACAGCAGGCTTAAGAGGTTTCCTATCACATTTTGGAGCTCAGAAACCACCTCTACCTTGTGTTTAGATTTAGGGGCAAGCTGCTTTTTTAAACTTTGCTTTGCTTTTCAAGAAACGGGTATCCCGACCATGGCAGCCGTTTTGTAAGGCTGCTCATAAAACTGTCTCAAAATGCCAAATGTTGAAGAGCCCTGCCCTGAAAGGCTTAGGCCTAAGCGACTGGAAGGACTCCCTGTACCTGTATGACCCTCCTTGTCCTTTAGGATCATCTCCAGCGACCCCAATTGCTGTCCCCCCACTAGAGACGGGGCCTTCTGCGTGGTGGCTCCTTGCCTGCAAAATTTCCTTCCAAGAGATGTAACTGGTTCACCCATGGCTGCTTTTTAAAAACATACTCGTTTGCGCTTACAATGAACGTAAAAGGGTTTATGGTATTTGCTGCTGCTGGGTATTTGATATATTTTTAAAAAATACTGTTAGGTAGAAAAGGAGGGGAAAGGATAACATGAATATGAGATTATTTATAAATATAAGCTGACAAACAGCAATGAATTGTCCGAAGGGAGAAACGATTTTTAAAAACTATTAATATTTTATGGATTTTTTTTATATTTGAGGGGAAGAGAGGTAGGTTAAAGATAAGACAGGCACAAGACAGTAGTTTATTAATATAGAGAAACTTATTATTTAGTAATAGCTACTAATATTGGGGTTAAATAAATATGGCTAATACTGAGTGTTTTGTTGGTTGGAGTTCCATATATGTTTATGTTTTAGTGTTGTGTGGTTTGGTCTTGATTTTTATATGTAATGTTTTTTGGGGGGTGAGTGGGTTAGTTCTTAAGTTGTCATGTTTTTTGTGTTCTGTGTTGTTTTATAATAATAAAAACATTTAAATAAAAATCCTGTTGGGGATTTTAAATTGTATGTTATTTTAGCTGGCTTGTTTTAAATTGTGTACCTTGAAAGTGCTCTTTATAATTTAATGCTGAATTTTACTATTTTCTTTCAACAAGCTGCCATGGGAAGAGCGTAAGTTTTGAAAGGGAACTGGAAAAAAAAAGACATATTAAATAGGGAAAAATAAAAACACTCTGAAGCAGCTTATACCAGCCTGGAACCCTCCGGGTGTGTTATTTTGCAATCCCAATAATTGCTATTCAGCATGCTGGCCTGGATGATGGGTATGGTAGTCCAACGCATCTAAAGTTCCTGAGACTCAGGAAGGTAGCTCTAAAGCGTCCCATAAATGTGGATGATGCAAACAATGCCCAGCTTTTTGCTTTGTAGGAATTCAGCACTCTAGATGCAAAGATCTCTGACCCTCCGTAGAAAAGTCCTGTGCTTTTGCTGCACATTGTTCTTGGGCTGAAAAAAAAAATTATGAAGAAAGCCTTCGGCAACCTGGGGCCAGAAGTCTACATCAATAGCTGAGTGGGTTGCGTACAGTTTGTGTGTTCTTCTGAGTCCCTGCTGCTTCGTTCCTCTCTTCTATGCACCAGGTTGTTTTCCACCCCCAGCCACTAAAGGGATTGGCTCTTTGGTGCCAGGAAATCAAAAGCTGCTGTTATTCCATCCTGCTAAAAGCTTTGCGATGGATGTAATTTGTATTCTTGTAACTTGTATGTTTCACTACGTGGGTTGGAAATGCAATGAGTATCAAGCTGTGCTTTATGCTTCCGAGTTTGACTGTACATTTGCTTTTTTCTCTTCTTTTTTTTTAAAGTGCTGACGTTTGATTTCAGCTAACAAACGGTGCCTTTTATTTTGTATAATTTGGTAACTAATACAAACGTTCCGCTTTCCACCTTCCCTCCGCGCTGTGTTCCTTATTCTACAGCAAGGGGCAGGTATTCCATTTCTATTTCTGCCTTACTGTCTACAGGCACAGATCAGCTAACAAAGACTCTAAGAGTGAAATTCCTTTTTACAAAGCTTTTTTATGTCCTGCCGCCCCTTTTCATCCTCATCCTCTGTCTAGCTGAAAGTTTTTAGCAGCAGCCACATTGGGAGGATGGTGAAGGCTGCAGAAACAAAGACTTTCATTGTTGGATTGCAGTGATAAACACTGCAGTAAATTGTCATATTGTAACAACAATGCAATAAAAGCAAAAGAATGGGATTCTATTGTAGCCAGTCCTACTGTTGCTGTGTATACCTGGCTACATCAGACAAGGTAAACAGCAGCTGCCTCCAGAATCCATTACCGAGTGTGCATGAACAGCAAAACAGAGAAGAAGGGAAAGCAGATAATCCTATCTCGCCATCTACCCTCCGCATGTTTAAAAAAAGCATGGATCTCTAAGTTTGGCCACCAAAATGGAAATTGTAAGTGGAGACTGGTAAAAGAAGACGTCATTCCTGGATGCATTTTGGAAGAAGCTTTCAAGTGGTCCCAAGAAGTTTGGAAATGTTTTTGCTTGTTAATGCAAGGCATGCTTGACTTGGTTATTTCATTTCATGTGGGCATAGTGTTAGTTCTGGATAAAAAGTTGACTGAAACCTGTTTTTTTTTAAAAAGCACTTCTTGTGCTATAAGAACCTTTCCCTACTCTTTCTGCCTCTGGTACCTGATTTTCTGACCATTTCTGCCCTACACTATTATAGTGCTATTATTCCACTTTCAATCTCCTGTGGAATTCTGGGGTTTGTAGTTTCCCGAGGCCAAAGAGCTCTCTGGCTGGGAATGCTAAAGGCCTCTCCCTAAAGTGCAAACCCCAGGATTCCATAGGATGTTGAAAGTGGAATAATAGCACTATAACAGTCTAGTGTGGAAATGGCCTCTGTTAAAGACATAAGGAACATATAGTCTTGGTTCACTGAGACAGGCCTGTATTGAACTTGGCTTGTCAGGTCAGGACTATCGCAGGCTCAGAGATTTCAGGACCAAAACCCAAGCGTAGGCATGATCCTTTATGATGTCACAATGATGTCATTAAGCATAATCCCTGAAGCATGAACAACGGGCGAACCTCACTTTTCTACAACTTGTTTTTTGACATTGTGCTCATTTGACCGTTGTATATTATCGACATGTTCTGTTCTTTCAACACAGGCTATGTTTTCTGGTCAGTTATTCTCCTCTTGACTTCTTCCTATAGGGAACATGAGGGGATTACAGAGGTTCATCAGGCGAGACTCCGTAATTCCCTCATGTTCCCTACAGGAACAAGGCAAGAAGAGAAGAACTGACCAAAGACCAGGTTCCACTTTTCAACCAATTGCACTTCCTGACAATGCTCTGACCCGTCAGATATGTGGGAAATTCCTGGATCGCTGTTAAGAGTTTGCTAGCTTTCGTAAAAAACACGAAATACAACCAATGAGGAAAACACATGTAAACACATACAATTTTCAAAGCAGCCCTCTCACCCTGAGATTCATTCCCCTTCCCCTAAGGGCCACAGACTGACAGCCAGGCCCTAATCTGAACTATTGGATAAGGGGTGTCCTCCACGCAGTGAACAAGGAGGAAGGTTGAATCCACAGATATGACTAGCCTTTGTTGTTGTCGTGTGCCTTCAAGTTGTTTCCAACTTAACAATGAACCTAAGGCAAATCTATCACAGGATTTTCTCGGCAAGATTTGTTCAGAGGGGGTTTTGCCTTTGCTTTCCTCTGAGGCTGAGAGTGTGTGACTTGCCCAAAGCCACCCAGTGGGTCTCTATGGCTGAGGAGGGATTTGAACCCTGATCTCCCAGTGTCCTAGTTTAATGCTCCAACCACTATACCACACCATCTTTTGCATATACTTTCTTCTCCCATATTCCCTTTTTTTTACAATTAAATTGTGTTCAGAGGTGAAAGGACAGTCCAGAGCTACACAATGCATGTAATGTGAATGTGAGAAGCATGAGTTGGGGAAAGCTAGACATTGTAAAACAAGAGACGCAATACCAAAGGCATAATCCTTCATGCCATAATATTTTCAATTTCTACGTATGATTGTGAAAGCTGGACAGCAAAGAAAATTGACAGGAAGAAAATCATCTCCTTTGAATGTGGTGCTGGAGGAGAGTTCTGCAGATACCCTGGACTGCTAAAAAGACAAATGAATGGGTCCTAGAAACCAAAATTATTAGATTAACACTATTATACTATGGACACATCATAAGATGACATAGAATCATAGAATCAAATAATCAGAGAGTTGGAAGAGATGCCAGGGGCCACCTAGTCCAACCCCCTTCTACCATGCAGGAACCCACTGTGATAGATAATGATGCTGTGAATGAGGAGCAACTGATTGTGCCGGGGGCCGAGCCAGTGAGTGAGCAAGTCAACCTGCAAACATCCCCTGCACTGGAAGGTCAAACAGAGACTGAGTTGCCCCGGCCAGCTCATGACGGAGAGGGAACCAGCAGTGATGCAGAGGAGTTGCAGCCAGCTGGGCCCATCAGCCCTCAATCATGCAGAAGGCTGAAATGGGCTGCTCAGAGGGAGGCTGCCTGGACTAGGCTGAGGAAACAATAATGAGCAGCACCTGCTCACAGGGGCTATGTAAGTCTGCCGGAGTGGCTGCTCCTTGCTTGCAGCAAATTACTAGCAAGCCCTCACGACCTTCATGTCTCCTGCTCCCTGAAACCCTCCGGACGGATCTCTGCCTCCTGAACCTTTGGACTGGACCTTGATCTGGCTTGGCTTGGCTTGGCTTGTGTTTTCCTGGTGTGTGGTATATTTGGATTCCCCAAGTGTTCCTGACCTCTCTCCTCCCTTGCTGTCTTTGGCCCAGCAGGGAGAGATTCCTGACACCCACATCAAAGCACTCCCGACAGATGGCCATCCAGCCTCTGCTTAAAAAGCTCCGAAGAAGGAGGAGCTCCACCATACTCCACGGAAGCAGCAGCATATTCCATGGACAGCTCTGACCGTCAGGAAGTTCTTCCTGAGGGTCAGGTGGAATTTCCTTTCCTGCACCTTGAATCCATTGCTCCTTGTGTGCATGCTGCATGCATCTTATCATTGCTGAGTTTTTGTATAACACTACTTTAGCTTGGCAACATCATCACCGGTGCTGACAAAGCACAGACATAATCTGGAGGAACCTGCCTTTATTCTCTATAATGCATAGTTCAGTCGTCACCATCAGAAGCTCCATAGTGCATGGGTGTGCACAGAAAAAGGTGTATATGACTGTGCCCTGAACCTATCTCTGCTTTAGTTCATCTCTAGCTCCTCTGAAGTTGAAATGGCAGGGACTGAATCCAAAATGGAACTTTTACCTGCAATGCATCTGCCCTGACACTGAGATAGAGATCTAAATTGTGCACGACACCCTCTTCTCCTTTTAAGATCTGTTCTATTACATAGCTTCCCTTTGCAAACACTATCATTTCACCATGGTCAGCAACAAAAAGTCAGTCCACTCCCACCAGCACAGAGAAAGTGGGCAAACTGAACATGATTCATTAGAAAAGACAATAATGTTTGATAAGGTGAAACGCAGTAGCAAAAGAGGAAGACTCATTGAAAGTGGATCAACCCCAACAAAGAAGCCACAGCTGCCTTAAATTTCATAGAATCATCACAGAGTCATAGAGTTGGAAGAAACTCCAAGGGTCATCCAGTCCAACCCTCTTCTGTCATGCAGGAAGACATAGTCAAAGCATTCCTGACAGATGGCCATCCAGCCTCTCTTTAAAAACCACCAAAGAAAGAGGCTCCACTACACTCAGAGGCAGCAGCAGATTCCACTGTCAAACTGCTCTTACTGGAAGTTCCTCCCAATGTTTAGATGGAATCTCTTTTCTTGAAGTGTGAATCTGTTGCTCCATGTCCTATTCTCTGGAACAGCAGAAAATGAGCTTGCCCCATCTTCCAGATGACATCCTTTCAAATATTTAAACATGGCTATCATGTCATCTCTTCACTTTCTCTTCTCCAGGCTAAACATCCCCAACTCCCTAAGCCTCTCCTCATGGGGCTTCATGGTTTCCAGGCCTTTCCCCATTTTGGTTGCCCACATCTGGACATGATCCACCTTGTCCTTATCTTTCTCTAGTTGTTTGCAAGACCTGAGCAAGACCGTTGATGACCGAGGCTCTTGGAAGTCTCTGACTCATACTGTCTCCAATTTGACCGCAAATAACAACAACAAGCCTCTAGCAGGAAAATGTGTTCTCCTTGTTGTATTATTTTATTCTTTTTGTACACCAGAAGTGGGCAAGGTACACTTCTGTCCCCTCCCCCAGTTATCTTACTAGGCTCAGATGCTCCATAGTGCACTTTTTGTAGGCAAAAAAAGGAAGCAAATTTCCACTCCTGGAAGCCTCCAGGAGTGGCAATTTACCTTTTAAATAGGTTGCGGCCCCCTGCTGTCATGTTCCGGATAACTTGCACTCACAGATTTCACTCAGAGTTTCAACCAGAAGCATTTATTTGGAGCAAACAAGCAACACACCAACTTTCTTAGAAGTTGCTGAGACTACCACATCTAGGATGGTTACAGAATGTATACCTTGTCATACAAGTGTAGGCACACACATCAATGTCATAAATGTCACCTCACCCAACCTGCACAGGCATTTTCCCAGACCTTTGGCTATTTACATATCTTTCATCCTGGTAGGGAGGCAAAGCTTATCCCCTTATCTTTCCATGGCCCATTCCCATAACACCTTCCCACTATTCCACATTCCCCCTTCTGATCTTCTTCCCTCTTGCCTGGATAAAAGGTAACATTGAATAATACAGTACTTAACTATTTGGTGCCGCAGGATACTTCAAAAATTCCTTCCAGATATATAGTTGCAGGTAGCAGTTACAACTGCAAAGCAATTCTGTTACATGTATTAATGCACACCTGTGGCATGCTGACACTTGCCCATTTCTAAAACCAGGAATGAGCTTCCAGCTGCCTATATGCATCACATGTATTGTGTTTTTCAGCAATTTATGTGTCCCTCAGAGGGTCCTAGGAATGCAAAATTGGTCCCTGGATCCACTGTAGTTGCCTGTTACTGACATTATTTAAAATAATTAGTAGTGCGATAAATATTAGTATCAACTTTGTTTATACCCCACTTTTTTCCTAAGTTTGGGATTCAAGGTGCCTTGCAAATTAAAATGATCACAATGCAACGAAAAACACACAAAAGACAACATTACAATAGAATGACATCATTTGTGGTGGTGTTAATGTGCCTTCCGGTAGTTTCTGACATATAGCAATCTTAAGGCAAACCTATCATGGGGTTTTCTTGCAAGATTTGTTCTGGGGGGGGGTGCCTCTGAGGCTGAGAGAGTGTGACTCACCCCAGCTCTCCCAGTGGGTTTCTATGGCTGAGTGGGGATTTGAAGCCTGGTCTAACAGCCCAACAGTCAAACCACGACATCGTGCTGGCTCTGTAGCGCTGACAGAGATCTAATTTTGCTTCACGCAAAACAGAAAGATGAGGGGAGAAGCACCATGGAGACCACAGCGGTTTCTAAGAAGACGCGTGCAATTCTAGCACATGTTCATGCAACAGAACACCTGACTGGCATTTTCCGTGGGCATGGAATGAAACACCGAGTAAGAAGGCAAGTCAAGGCAACCAGGTGGCAGGTTAATTTATACGGCACTCAGTATGTGTGGCACTTCCCTCTGTCTCCACATAAGCCTGTGATAAACACACGTCACTAGCGTGGCTTCTGACACTAAGGCCATTTCCAAAATACGGAATAAGCATCTAATAATAATAATGAGTAAAACAGACAAAGCCAGGCTGAGAGAAACACTCAAAAACCCCACAATACAGCAAAACCCTTGGCCGTTTCCGCACTACACTCTTATAGCGTTATTCTACTTTCAACATCCTATGGAATCCTGGGGTTTGCATCCTATGGAATCCTGGGGTCCGCAAACCTCAGGAATCCGTAGGACGTTGAAAGTAGAATAATAGCACTATAACAATCTGGTGTGGAAATGGCCATTCAGTCCAGTTGTTCTACTTTGCTTGGGACTAGCAACTGGCTTTATGCCTTTGTATTCTGAGCACAGTAACGTGGAAGCATGCATTTTAAACATTCCGTTCAAGAATTTCTCCTTGTCTCTTCTACGTTCATCTGTAAGAACACAAGGGAGTAGTTGAGAATACTGTGTGCCAAGCACAGCTCTCATCACTTATAAGACATCAAAATCATCCAGACCAGAAATTCTTTTTTTTTATTTTAATGCTCCAAAAACTGGAAATATCTCTCATTAAAAAATATCTGAGGTCTGTGTGTGTGTCCCTGGAGGTTTTTCTGTTTAAAAGGAGAATAGCTTGTATTACAAGAAGAAAATTATCTCTGAATCTGGAGCACCATTCAAAACCAGGCTGAGACAAGAATCTTCTTTTTTTCATGAATTATGACCTTGTCAAGTTGTATTCAGGGGTACTAACCTAGAAAAGAACAGCATTTTCTTTATTTATTTATCCTTAATATTTACAGCCTGCCCTCAAGTTTTATGATTTATGAAATGGAGACAAGACGAATTTCTGAGTTCTGCTTCTGAATTTAAGCAGCATAATGAGACAATTGGTTGATTGGGTTTTTGCTGAACTGCAGAGCTTCCTCTAGATTCCAAATCAAAATGTACTTACTTACTTATTTCAAATAAATATTCGAAGTTTACTATGATGTTAGCACGGATGTCAAGCGTGCCAGAGGTTTCAACGGTTTGATGCTTTAGTTTCGTTCGCAGGATGATTTCTGAATTTGATGTGGCATTTCTGAATGTTGCTTATGCAAGTTCAGAAGCAGAAGACAGAAAAATATAAACCTCCAAGTTGTATCCTACTTTGATCAGTTGTGCTTTCTTGACACAAAACAGAGGAGATATACTAAATCCCTTACTTCATCTTTCTCTTCTTTTTTTCTTTCTTTCTCTTCTTTAAAATCTTGGTAGGTGTCTCTGTAAAATTCAAATATTCCCCAATATTTCAGGGAAAATTAAAATACTCATTCTATCTGTTCCAACTCTACTCAAGCTGAACATGAGTCAGCAGTGCGATAGGAGTATGGTATCTAGATCAACAGGAGGTAGGAGTATCAATAGGAGCGTGGTGTCTAGATCGAGGGAGGTAATGGTACTACTCTGTTCTGCTTTCATTAGACCTCCTCTGGAATCCTGTGTCCAGTTCTGGGCACCTCAATTCAAGAAGGATATCGACAAGCTGGAGGGTGTCCAGAGGAGGGCGACCAAAATGGCGAAGGGTCTGGAAGCCACGAAGCCCTATGAGGAGCGGCTTAGGGAGCTGGGGATGCTTAATCTGCAGAAGAGAAGGTTAAGAGGGGACATCATAGCCGTGTTTAAATATTTGAAGGGATATCCTGTCGCGGAGGGAGTGGGCTTGTTTTCTGCTGTTCCAGAGATTAGGACAAGGAGCAATGGATTCAACCTGCGGGAAAGGAGACTCCACCTGAACTTCAGGAAGAACTTCCTGATGGTCAGAGCTGTCTGGCAGTGGAATCTGCTGCCTCAGAGGGTGGTGGAGTCTCTTTCTTTGGAAGTGTTTAAGCAGAGGCTGGATGGACATCTGTCGGGAGCGCTTTGCATGGCAGAAGCGGGTTGGACTGGATGGCCCCTGTGGCCTTTTCCACCTCTATGATTCTGTACTCTAACTGCGTAATATTTTCCTCCATAATGCTTTTGGATATATTAGAACAAACTTTGTAAAGTGGTCCCTTCACTTTCGCAAGGGTTCAGGGCGCAGAACCTTTGTGAAAGTGAGAAACCACAAATAACTGCCCCAGCAATCCCCCTCCCATTCTCTTCCAGCCCCCCACCCACTGCCCGTTGTGTACTGGCGCCAGAGGCAAGGGAATGGGAGAGGGAGCACCAGAGGGGAGAAGGAAGGTTTTTGCATGCCTTCCCCGACCCCATTTCCTTGCCTTTTGTCCAGGTGCTTGCCTGCCTTCTCTGCACCCAGCAAAATGCAAGGGCGTAGGAGGAGGAGAATGGACAGGGGAAGGCACACATGCACCTCGTAAATAATTAAGTTCATGAAGGTCAAACCTGCAAATGTGGAGGGAGGACCGTACTATGTCAGTTTTTAAAAATAGAAGCTTACATCCAGTTTATGGCCGAAAGACCCAAAAGCAGTGACGTATTTAAGTCTTTTACTCCAAGTCTCAAGTCAAGTCTCAAGTCTCTACTGCCTTCAAGTCTCATCAAATCTCAAGTCCTCAAAGACACTTCCAAGTCAAGTCTCAAGTCTGGGAGCCAACTTTATACCCCAACCTATATTCCAGAATTTCTGGACAGAGTCAAATAAAGTCAGTTTTAACAATTTAAGCAGTCGGCCCTCCACATTTGGAATTTTGCCATCTGCAACTTCGGAAGTAGGGAATACGATCCTTCTTACTCTCCCTTCCTGAAGCTGGGAGCTTTTATGCCAATGGGCATAGAAGAATCTGCAGCTTTGGAAGTGTGGAATAGGATCCTTCTTACTTCCCATTACTGAAGCTTCAAAAGCTTTAGAAGGAAGGATCCTTCCTCCTCAAGCCCGCTGCCTGGCAGATTTGCTGTTCCCCTCTAAGAAATGCATCCCTGCACTCTGGAGGCAAGTCTTGTCTTCTCTCTGCGGAAAAGTTTTAGAAGGCTCCTCTGTTATACAGTGGGGACAGGTTGCTAAACAGACCTCAAGCCTGTCCCAAGCCCATTGTCTAACCCATTTGCTGTTCCCCTCTGAGATATCCACTTACACTTTGGGCTTGAGATGGATCATCATGTGACCAGTAGGCAAAAAGAGATGGAAGTGATGCTCTGGATGAATGTGTTATGTAACTGAGTCAAGGGCAGCAAGTCAGTCTCTAAAAATATGCAAGTCTCGAATCAAGTCAGGTCAGTGCTTCATTTATTGCCAAGTTGAGTCCGAGTTGAGTCACTGAAGTGACTTAAGTGCAACTTGAGTCCAAGTCGATTGACTCGAGTCTACATCACTGCCCAAAAGGCACCAGATCCTCTGTGATCTTGGAAAGTAAGCAGGGTAAGCCCTGGTCAGTGCTTGGGTGGGAGACTGCCAACAAACATCAGGTGCTGTAGGCTATATTTCAGAGGAAGGAACTAGCAAAACCACCTCTTAGTATTCCTTACCAAAGAAACCCTGTGAAATTCATGGGTCACCCATGTAACCTGTGACTTGAAGGCACATACACAAAGTATTCACCCTAAAGGTACCAGATCCTGTCTGATCTTGGAAGTTAAGTAGGGTCCCCCCTGGTTGGTACCTGGGTAGGAGACAAATACCAGGTGTTGTGGACTATATTTCAGAGGAAGGAACTGGCCAAACCTACTCTGAGTGTTCCTTCCCTAAGAAAACCCTGTGAAATTCATGGAGTCACCATAAGTCAACAGGCCACTTGAAGGCACACACACATCCAGTTTTTATAAGCTGTAGTTAAGAAATCAGAAGAAAAAGACTTAGGCCATTTCGCACTAGACGGTTATAGCGCTATGATTCCACTTGCAACATCCTATGGAATCCTGGGGTTTGCAGTTTCGGCCAGCCCCT
The DNA here is from genome assembly GCA_030412105.1 of Cyclura pinguis. Lineage (NCBI taxonomy): Eukaryota > Metazoa > Chordata > Lepidosauria > Squamata > Iguanidae > Cyclura > Cyclura pinguis. The sequence continues at coordinate 4,972,975 of CM059602.1, forward strand.
CCCGAAACTGCAAACCCCAGCATTCCATAGGATGTTGCAAGTGGAATCATAGCGCTATAACAGCCTAGTGCGGGAATGGCCTTCGAAAGGCAGCTATGGAGGAACTAGATAAGATCCTCAAGTGTAGAATTGCAAAGTGAAAACTGAAGACAGCTCTTGTACATTTAGTGGTTGTGTAGAAGAGAGAATTTCAACAGGTGTTGGTTGTTCTTTGATTGTGTGACAAACAACATGGGGTGTAATTCCCCCATGTCTACACAACCACTGAAGGAACTGTTTTCGTTTTGAGCCCGGCAATCCTTCTCAAGGCTAAAGCTAACTCATTAGACATCAAAGTCAGAATCATCCTGGGTGCAGTGTGTCTGATTTCTATGCCTGGGTGTGAAAGCTGGACAGTGAAGAAAGGTGACTGGTAGGAAATCAGCTCATTTGAAATGTGGTGCTGGAGGAGATTTCTAAGGATACTGTGGACTGTGAAAAAGATGAATAAATAGAAAAATCAAATCTGAAATCCCATAGAATCATAGCGCTGGAAAATGCCCCACAGCCCATTAAGTCCAACCCCCTGCTTAATGCAAGAAATCCAGCTAGAGCATGCCCAGCAGACAGCTGTCCAGCTTCTTTTTAAACACCTCTCTAGGCAATTGGTCCCAGTGCTGAACCACTCTTACAGTCAAGAATTTCCTTCCGATCAAAATCTACTCTCTTAAATCTACTCCTCTTAAATCCATTAGACATGGTCCTATCTCCTGGGCCAACAGAGAACAAGACTCCTCTCTGTGACAGCCCTTAAGGTACTTAAAGAGTGCAGTCATGTCACCCCTTGGCCTTTTCTTCATCAAGCTGAACAAACCCACCTCCTTCAAATTCTCCTCACATGTTTTGTTCTCCATACTTGTTTTCATTTTTGTTGATCTTCTCTGAACCTGCTCCAATCTGTTTATATCCTTTTATAAACGAAGAGCCCAGAACCGAATGCAGTACTCCAGATGAGGCCTGACGGCCACAGAATATATAGTGGGACTATTACTTTGCTTGACTTGGAAACTGTGCTTCTATTAATGCAGGCTAAGATAGCATTTGCCTTCCTCGCTGCAGCATCACACTGGTGGCTGATGTTCAGTTTATGGTCAACAATAATCCCAAGGTCCTTTTCAAATGTACTGCTGTTAAGCCAACTACCCCCAACCTATTTATTTGCATTTGGTTTTTGAGGCCTAAACGCTGAGTTTTGCATTTGTCTCTGCTGAATTTCATTCTCCTTGTATCAGCCCAATTTTCTATTTTATCAAACTCTGTTTGAATTCTGTTCCTATCTTCCAATATGTTAGCTACTGCTCCCAGGTTTGCACCACCTAACTAAAAGCCAAGATGACTAAAATGAGGTTTTGTAACTTTGGAGACAGCACGAGACTACATGACTCACTGGGAAGGAGGATAATGCGGGGAAAACAGAAAGCAGTGAGAAAAGAGAAAGACTGCATTACCGGTTGGTTGATTTAATCAAGGAAGACATGGCCTTGACTTTGCAAGACCTGAGCAGGGGCAGATGATGACTGGGGCTCTTGGGGGTCTTTAAGTCATGGAGTTGCCATAAATTGGCAAATCCAGGTTTTGCAGAAATCAGAAAGACCATTGTATGGAGGATTCTGAATTTGGTATTTAAAATCATCTACCTTAGCACTCCTTTTCTGTGGTACTGGGATTGTGTGCTCCTGTAGGCAAAAGGCTATGCCGATGGTGCCACTGCTACTGATAGGGTCTCCCATGCCAGACTGGCTTTTGCTGAGAGGCCAGACTAAATGTGCCAAACAACTACCCGGCAGCAGCAAATAGTAGGTGGTGGGTGACACTGGCAGAGGATCTCTTAGGCCATTTCCGCACTAGCCTGTTACAGCGCTATTATTCCACTTTCAACATCCTATGGAATCCTGGGGTTTGTAGTTTAGGGAGGGGCCTTTGAGACGCCTCCCTAAACTGCATACCCTAGGATTCCATAGGATGTTGAAAGTGGAATAATAGCGCTATAACAGGCTACTGCGGAAATGGCTTTAAAGACAACAGCAGCGACACTTTAACTAACTTTGGTAGTATTGAACAGAAGGAGACAATGGTAAACTACAGAAGCAGACAGTGAAAAACTACTCCTGAATGCCTCTTCCCCCAGAAACCCTATGATAAGATAATCCAGACTGACACTAAAGATACTAACGTTATCCAAAGTAAATGTTTGAATTGCTACAGCAATTGGGCAAACTGGTATACGCTCAGAAAGTACAATGGGGTCAAGTGGGGATTACTATAGTGTGCTTGTGGGGTTAGATTGTGCCTTTGTGTAGGGTAACTGTGTGAGGGAGGATGTATTACGGGTCAAGGGCTGTTTGTTTGGGTGGGGCAGGGATGGACAGCTTCTGGTGTTGTTGGCCCGCTCCTCTGAGCTTTGCTCAGTTTTGGTGAAACTAGATTAGGGTGCCCGGGCATGGCAGTCAGGCATCTGGAGGGTCACATGTTGCCCACCCCGAGGAAGGGAAACGGGGTGGCATAAAAGGCAGTGTGGGGTAAATGAGCAAAGAATCATGCAATCCTAGAGTTGGAACAGACCCCGAGGGCCACCCAATCCAACCTCATCCTGCCATGCAGGAAGGCACAATCCAAGCACTCCCTTTGACAGACGGCCTCCTGGCCTCTGTTTAACAACCGCCAAAGAAGGGGACTCCAACACACTCCCAGGTTGCAGTGCATCCGACTGTCCAATTGGTCTTACTGTCAGGAAGGTCTTTCCAAAGTTTAGGTGGAATCTCTCTTCCTGAAGTTTGAAGCCATTGCTCCAAGTCCTGGTCCCTGGAGCAGCAGAAAACAAACTTGTTCCATCCTCCATATGACATCCCTTCAAATATTTGAACACGGCTATCACATCACCTCTCAACCTTCTCCAGGCTGAACTTCCCCAGCTCCCCATGCCGCTCCTCATAGGGCTTCATGGTTTCCAGGCCTTTGACCATCTCCATTGCCCTCCTCTGGACACGTTCCAGCTTTGACGGAGCCACCAGGTCAGGTAAGCAGTGCACCAGTAAAGCAACACATTTGGAATCTCCTAGAGACCACTTCAAACCTTCTTCCAAAATGCGTCTGTGGATTCTTCTTTTCTTCTTCTACAACTCTCCACTTTTCTAATAATTTCCAAACTTAATAAACCCATAAAACACACACTATTTTAACAAACAAAGGCCTAGTCCACGGGATTGCCAGAGTTCAAACAGGAGTGGGATCGTGGGCCTTTAAGTCTTGTCTAGCAGAGGCGCTTGTATCAGCGGGTGTTGCTCGTTATCTGTTTGGGACCACCGGCAAAGAGATTCCTTCTCCTCCACAACCATTAAAGGTACAGGGGGCCCTCTGCAGTCTTCCCTTTGGCAGTTTCCCGTGGTTAACTTTGGAGCCCGGAGGAAAACTTCCCACTTTTCCCTTCTCCTCAGCCTGCCAACGTTCCTCCCCAACTCGGCGCCCTCCAAGTTAGACCCCTGAGGACCGCGACTCCCAGAATCCCCCACACCCGCGGTGCATGCCGGGAGTCGCAGTCCGAAGCCCCTCTGGCGTGGCGCCACACTGGGGTAAAGGTTTGGGAGCGGGGTTGGAGCCGAAGCGAAAAATGAATCTCCCCAAGCGGGGCCGGACGGGGACGCTTTAATCCGTATTAGCGGGGGAGAAAAAAAAGTAACGTCTCCGGCCCTCGAGGGCCGCTCCCTCCTCTTCCTCCTCAGGCGCTGAGGGGGAGCCAAAATGGCGGCCGGGAACGCTCTCTCTTCCCCCTCCCCCGCGCTCTTTCCCTCCCACCGCGGCCACGCGCTCGCTCGGCGTACTGAGGAAAAATCGGGGCGGGGCAGGGAAGGCAGGAAGGGCGTGGCCCTGGGAGGGAGGCCGGGCGGCCGGCGAGTCAGGCGAGGAGACCCGCGCGGGGCGGGGCCGGGCGCGGCAGGCGCCGCTACTGCGCAGGCGAGGCTCCTCCCCTCTCCGCCGCTGCTTCGGCGCCCGGGATTGGCAGTGTGGGCAGCGCCGCCGCCGCCGCCGCCGCCGCGCCTCAGTCGCTGCCTCGTCTCGCTGCTCCTCCTCCGGGTTTGGGAATCAGCATCGCCGCGGGCCGGGCGAGGATGGGCGTGCGCGTGGAGACTATCGCCCCCGGGGATGGTGAGTGAGGGGAGGCTGGGAGAAGAGCCCCCCCCTTAGCCCAGCCCCCCCAAATGTAGCTAGGATTTTTGGGGTGCCCTTGGACCCCCTTAACGGTCTTTTTATCTTTCTGCCCCCCCTTTTTCTTCCCCACACCCCCGCAGGGAGGACTTTTCCTAAGCGCGGCCAGACCTGCGTGGTGCACTACACGGGTGAGTCTCCTGTTTGGGGGTGCATGTGTGTGGGAATGGGCCCTTCAGCCTCCCTGCAGGGGAGAGAGGGGCTCCCCCCTTTGGAGGTGGGTGGGAAGGGGGTTGCCGTCTCCCGGGGGTGGGTCGGGAGGGGCATATTGGGGAAGGGCTCGTTGGAAGAGCCGGGAGAGAAGGCGAGCCTGACTTCAGCTGTGCCATAGATGTGATAATTGGGGGGAGGGGAGGCCTGGGAGATTCTTGGGGAGGAAATTATGGGGGGGGAATAGAGGGGTTCGCGGTTGAAATTAGCTTTTCCCCATCCCAGTGGTGGGGAGGGCTGGCTTCCTTCGCCAAGCCTTTCCCCAGATGGTGCAATAAGTAAAATCTCTAAGAATCCTGTTTAAAAGGAGTGTGTGTGTGTGTGTGTTGGGGGGAGGAATTGTCTGGGGGGCTTAAGTCTTCCATCCAGATGACCCCGCCCCCCAATTTCTGAGCAAAGCCAGGATCCTGCCCTGAAGACCTGCATTTGGATGTTCCCTCCTTGGCACAGGGTTGGGGTCTGGACAAAAGAGGGTGCCTTTCAGTTCTGACCTGCCTGTGTGTGTGTGTGTTGTGTGTGTCTTGCCCTTCCCTGTGAGCTTTGGGATCCGGGTGGGCCCTGCTTGAAATAGGAGTGCTGTTTCCTTTATGCCCCCCTGCGCCACCTTCTCTCCTAACTGGGCTCCCTCTTTGCCAGTGACCGATCCCCAGACAGCTGCGTTCAAGGCTTTTGGCAGAACTCCTCTCCTGGAGAGGAAGATATTACTTAGATAAGCAGTTGTTGCCCTTAATAACTTTAATTTTGACATCAATCTTGGGAGTTTCTGGCAGGCAGCTTTGCCTGTGGTTAGCATCTTAGGGGGGTGTATTTTCCTCCTCCTCCCTGCAGTGGTATGGCTCTCTCTCAACTGCTTTTTCATTTTAGCCAAAGCTTCCTGAATTTTTTTGTGGCAGTGGGGGTGAACCTTGTCTTACTGTGATTCCAAAGTGGTCATACGCCATTCTAGACCTGTCAGTGTGTCGTGTACCTCATGCTCCAAATTATTTCTTACAGTTTGACCAGTGTGCACGTTTTCAGAAGTGTTTCCTTTTTTTGGTACTTCACAGCTGACGAGAAAAACTTCCTATTATTTTTGAGATACCGCAAGCTAATTTTAGGGTGCAAGATCTTTTGTAATTCTTTTTTTCACCTCTTTTTGGTGGAGTTTAATATTTATGTTTGTATGAAGCTGCTTTATATCATCAGACTGTCTAGTTGTGTCTATATGGTGCCTTTGTTTTCTGAATTCTCAAGTAGAAGAATTTTGCAATTGTTGTCCGGTGCCTTCAAGTTGCTTCTGACTTATGAGGCAAATCTATCACCCAGTGGGTTTCCATGGCTGAGCAGAGAATTGAACCCTGGATTCCAGGCTGTAATCCAACAGTCAAACCACTCACTTTTTGCAGTACTTGCTATACTTGTTATATAATAGTAGCAATTCCAATTATGGGAATGGCACAGCCTGTGTGGTATATTAGTTTTAGCATTGATGTATGACTCTGGAGACCAGAGACTTGGCCATGGAAAGTCACTGCATGACTTTGAGCAAATTGTACTCTCTCAGCCTTAGAGGAAGGCAAAGACAACCCCCTTCTGAACAAATCTTGCCAGGAAAACCCTGTGATAGGTTTGCCACAAGTCAGAAACATCTAGAAGGCACACAAGAACAACAAACATGCTGTTGACTATTCTAGATTAATTTGTGAATGCGCCCTTAATGTCTGGAGTCTGTGTCTTTGTGTTTCCTGTCTCCGTTGGTAGCATTGGTTACGGCGGTATGTTGCTGTCTGCACAGGCTGATCCTTTAATGCTGTATAAAGGGGGACGTTATATATGCTGGCGAAAGCTCGGTCAGGGAAAGCTTGTTGCAGAATACTGCCTTTAAACATACGTGCGTGGAATTTTGAAGAGGTGATTCACTAATTATATTAGAAATACTTACGTTTTGGCACATGTTATGCCCTTTTGGCAAAGGATGGTCTGCAGTGTACTTCAGCTGCTAGCACAGGTTAAAAACAGCCACATCTTTTGGCACAGTCGCTGAAGGTGATGCAGTTGGAAGGTGGGCTTCATTCTGTATGGAATAAGAAAATGTCACAAAATTTGCTACTTCCTGGAGTCCTATTGTTTCATCACTTAAAAAAAATTGCGAGGGTAAAATACTCTGTAGCCTTGTCCTTTCTGTGTGCCCTTTCCTCCTTTTCTGCTCCAGCATTCTCTCTTGATTTTCATGGTGGTTCTGAATCTGCTGGAATGTGAACTCTCCATGTTACCTTCTTTGGTAGGTATTCTTGCTTTCCTGCTTTGAAACCTGATTGGCCGCTGTCTGAAATTGACAGCTACTGGGTCCATTCCGGTGTTCTCCTTTCTGGGCTGGGGTTCATTGCTAGGAAGAGGTGGAGGTGACAGCCGTCTCTCTGGAAGACAGTTTCCCAAAGCTGAAAAAGCACGTGCAGAGGCAGGCCTGCCTGTCTGTCCCTGTCTCGTAGGGCTGCTAACAATTACAAATAATTAAATATGCATGCTGAATGCTAAAACTCCTTCTACTTTCTGCAGCCAGGGAAAAGCAGTCTGAAATTTTGGGTCTGAATAATTCCTGAATCTACAGAAAAGAGCCAGGCTTGGCTTTTAACAGGTTGGAACTGGATTCTTGTCTGCTTAGAGTACCTTTCAGTTCCTCATTCAGTTTGCGTGGAGGAGAATTGCAGGGCATTGGCTGACCTCAGATACTGTGAAGGGAAGATAAGAGACAAGAATGGGACAATGGCTCCAGTGCTGGGGACTGGGCTAGCTGGTTTTGCGCTCCTAGTCTTGTTGTGTGGGGTGTCTTTGTGTGTCTGCCCACAGAGCTTGCAGTGTAAGTTGTGCAGCTGCACAGCTGAAGCCCCTATAACAAAGGCGGGCCTTCCCAGAAAGTGAAGGCACCTGCTTTTTCCCTTGTAGGGCTTGAATCTATAGAGAGTCTGTAGGCTGTTCCATGGATAATAAAAACACAGCTGCGGATTCTTTTTTCCTGGGTCGTCTTTGTTTTTATACACTCCTTTTTACAAGGGTTCGTGCTGTGACAGCGAAGGTAGCTCAGAAATATGATCAAGGCCACCAGCTGAGTGGAGATTGGGAGTATCTGCAAGAAACCAGGGGCAAAAAAAGATAGCTCCCTCTTCTCTCCCATGTGACCCTGGCCAGAAAGAATAAGCTTACATTTCAGGTACTAGGGAGGCAAATCTACCAAAATGTGGAGGTTGAACTCTACGGTTTGGGGAAGGGAAGTTTTTCTTAAACTTTAACAGAAGTTTGAAGGGTCAGTTTTTGGAATGCTGTAAGTAATTACAAGCTGATGCCTGCCAGATCCTTCCCAAGCATCAGGGCATTGGTTGTGCAGGCTGGGGATGATGGGAGGTTATAGCCTAACACACCTGGACGGCATCAGATTGTTGCAGGCGGGGAAGTACAAATGGAACAAATCCTGTTTTGAGGAAAGCTGGAAGTACAGACAAAAGAAATTGTGTTTTTAGGAGGAAAGGCTGGATGGCGTAACCTCATCTAGATCTGTTTTGTCGCTGTGGAATCCTTCATCCTATGCTGCTGCGTGCCTTCAAGTCATTTCTGACTGATGAGAACCCAAAGGCAATCCTGGCGTGGGGTTTTCTGAGGCTAAAAGCGTGGGGATGCACCCAGTGGGTTCCCGTGGCCGAGGGACTCAAACCCTCATCTCCAGGGTCATGGTCTAATGCTCACACCACTGCACTATGCTGGCTCTCAGTAGGAGAATTTCGTTTTTGACCTGAATGGTCATTGGTGCTTGGGCAGTGCATCCCTTGCTTTGGTTAGAGATGTAAGATTTCTGGAAATGTTGAAGCCATGGGGAAAACCAGTTTTGTTTTGGAGAAAACAGAAGTTTTCAGGGGAAAAAAATGAAAAATGCAATATTTAGCCCCTTTTACAGAATGAAAGTTTTTTTTTGTTTTGTTTTGAGAACATCGCATTTTTATATTTGCAATTTTGTTCAAAATCTCCATGGTTAATTTTTAAAGATGCAGTTAATGCAGAATAAAATTATAAAGTAACTTTTAAGGTTCCTGTGCTACAAATGAAGCCACGATGTCCTGGCCTGGAAGAAACCGCTTGGGTTCTGTCAGTTCAGGGAGAAGCTACCATAGCACAAAGAAAACTAAGAAAACATCAACATTAATAAAAGAGAGAAAATTATTTTGCCTCCAATAATTCTCCATAGTGTCAAGCAGATGTAACGGACCCCTTTTATTGAAAAGAATCAAGGAAAGGCAACTAAAACAAGGAATTGTAATGGTCTGGTATTGTACATAGTCTTATATAAAACTCTTCCTGTTACATATTTTTACAAATTGTTTGGGGATTCTATATTGTAGATTTGTCTTGAACATTTTATTCAGAAAATAATTGAAAGAAAATAACTCTCCAATCAATTTTTGTCCATTTTTTTGGAAAAGGGCTTCAGGAAAAAGGTGGGACACATCTGTTTTTTCATGATTTTTTTCACACAGCCCCCTTCCACATCTCTAGCTAGCTTTGGCTGAAGGAGTGTTTTTACTCTGAATTCTAAATTAAAGGATTATAGAGTTGTAAATGGAAACAAGAATCTTTTCCTCGGCCTTGTCATGTATAGATCATGGAATGAAGTGTTATCAAGCTGTTGTTCTTTCCTTCCATCCCACCTTCCTCCTCCTCCCTATAGATGATCCCATCCTTATGGATATGAAAGGGGAGGAAGCAGAAAGGTCCGTACATAAAAACCAAATTCCTCCCTCCCCCCTCCACCATGTCGCCTACCAGCCAGTCCATCTGCTTTGCACTGCTTCCCTTGCGCTCATTGGGTGGGGAAAGGAAATGAGGATGGTCTCTCCCTGGCTGCCTCTTGTGCTGACAGGAGGAACAAAGGGACGGCTGGCAGGGGATCAGCGGGCCGTGAGTTGGGGCAGTAGTTGTGTCAGCCCTGTGAGTCAAAGGGGCACTCTCCTTTTTGCATGTTGGAGAGGCCCTGGGGTTAATGGGTGCAGATAACATCCTCTAGCTTGTAGCAAGCACTGTTGCACTAAAATTCATTTTTTCTCGTATTATTTCTGTTCCTTTTCCCCAGGTATTTTCTTCGTCATCTGTGGTCTTGGCATGGATTGTTTCCTCAAAAGGCTGGCTTGTCTCAAAATTAGCAAGTGGCATGGCATGTAAACAGGATAAGGATTGTTAGCTAATGGACATACAAAACGCCAGATGAGAATCTCTACTTTTTGGAAACAGAACCTTAAAAACCAGAGAGAGGAAAGACGGTTTCTGGGAGAAGCTTTGTAGGTTCCTTTGCTTACTTTCACTTCTGCATTATTAGAAGTCATCTGTTGGAAGATGATATACTCTGACATTAACTTTCTAGAAAGAAATTGAATGGATATCATTCCCATTTAAAATTCCATCTTCCTTCTTTTGATGTATCTGTACTCTGTGCAAGATTTGAGATGACAAGCTCATTGGGGCAGAGATCTGTCTTATACCTTATAAAGTACTGTGGTGGTATTATAGTAGTAAAAAGTATTGTTGATGGTGCCATATTGGGCATGTTTTAAAGCCCCCCAGATGTTGGACTGCAGTTTCCATTATCCTTCACAGTTGGCTGTGCTGGATTTTGTTGATGGGGGTTGTGGTCGGGCCCTTTTTAGAATCCCACGTTTTCCACTCCTGCCCACCACAGGTCACGGCAATTTAATGCATGGGGTGCCAGCTGGCGGACAGTTGTGCTATGGAACAGGTGTCTGCACGTGAACTTGGGCCTACTGGCTGGCTTGCCCCTCCATTGGGGTGGTGTGCAGAATGTTCTATCTCAGAGGCAAAACCACTTCAGGGCATACATAGGGAGCTGCATCTCTAATATAAGATGTATGAAGTGGCATTCTCATGTACTTTGGAGCAGAGTGGTAAAGTTGTTAGGCGTGGCTACTTCTGATCTCAAAGCTCTGGTAACTCTTGTACATCCAGGCTTGATATCATGGAGTTAAAGCGCTTAAGATTCAAGGGTTTCCCCACCTCGTGGTGCTTTCATAGAATCTTACAGTTGGAAGAAACCCCAAGGTCCCTTCTACCATGGCAAGAATACACAATCAAAGTACTCCAACTTCTGTTTAAAAACTTTGAAAGAAGGAGACTCCACCACACTCCCAGGCAGCCACCTGTTCCACTGTCGAACTGCTCTTGCCATCAAGAAGTTCTACCTAATTTTTAGGTGGAATCTCATACTATAGTTCGTTTCATGTCCTAGTCTCTGGAAGAGCAAAGAACAAGTTTTAACCATCTTCTACACAAAATCCTTTGAAACATTTAAACATGGCTATCACATCACTTTTTCAGGCTAAACATATGTAGCTCCCTACGCTTCTCCTCATGGGACATGGTCTCCAGGCCTTTTAGCATTTCACTACATGTTTTGGGTGGTGGTGGTGGTAGTAGTAGTGTAATAGCAGTTCCACCACATAGCAGTAGTTTTGAGTTTATGTGAAGTGTACATGTGCGTTCTCTGTGATGCTAGTGCTAGAGCAACAGGGAGCAAGGATTGTGCCTGCTGCAGGTTTATAGATAGGAGAGCAGGTTTCTCTCCTGGAACATTTTGTGCACTGCTGCATTCTCGTAGCATTTTCAGAGATAGTCATTACCAAAATTGCAAGATTATTAGCCACAGTTCAAGTTGTTTCAGGAGAAGATGATTCTGGCTACAGCAGGGAATGTTGCTCTCCCTGAAGTGATGAAGCGCAACTTTATAGGATTGAGCACAAGTGCATGTTGCTGTAATTGCCATTCTGGAGGCAAGTTGTCTAACTGGCCTAGTGGGGTAAGGAAGCCTCTTCTCTCCCCACTCTGTTTTCATAATGTAACTGAAAGTAGGATTTCATATTTTTAAAATTAAGCAGATATTCCCTTGTTCCTACTCTTCGGACAGAAATTAGTAATAGGCCTGAGGTATAAATTGTGTTGATCTTTTCCTTTCATTTTTCCTCTCATATTTCATTTTTGCTTATTGTTTTTGGAGTAGTCATGTGGGTGATCTCACCCAGTCAGGGATAATGGATGTGGCAATATCAGCCGTGCACTAATTGTGGATGCATGATGCCATTGGGGATAAGCAGGAACATATTCATTCATTTATTTTCAAGAATATGGTGACAAAATAGGGAAGGCATGTCTTTCTCAGGTCAAATGGAACGGTACACTTTGGCAGGGGCTTATGTGCTGGTACTTTGTGTAGCATCTGGTAAAATGTGCTGGCACATCAAAACATTTTCTCCCTCTGTAGTTTTTTCTTGTGATGTGCCTCTGTGGGAATGTGTACAGGCCTTACATGGAGCTGAGATTTCTGTTTGGAGGAGAGATCTTTCATTGTACATGAAAGCAGACTTTGCATTAAACCAGCAGTGGAAGACTTTGTTTCAGCTTGAGGCATAGTCAATTTTTACTGAATGCCATAAAATTAAACAGCTTTTTCCTCACTGTTATACATTGATTTGTGGTACCAGCCTTGTTGCTTATGTGCATGTCACCAGTTGTAAATTTTAGACATGTATCGTTCTTTTGACAAGGTATGCTCTTCTGTCAGTTCTTCTCCTCTTGCCTTCTTCCTATAGGGAACATGAGAGAATTATGGAGGCTTGCCAGGTGAGCCTCCGTAATTCTCTCATGTTCCCTGCAGGAAGAAGGCAAGAGGAGAAGAACTGATGAAAGACTGGATTCTGCTTTTCAAACAGTTCCACTTTCTATCAGTGCTCTGAAGCCTAACCTGTCAGGTAAGCAGGGGATGCTTGCATTAAAATACTGATATTGTACCTCTGTGTATCTGGAGATCCTAGGGATGAATACAAGATCAGTGATGCATTGATGTACAGATCAATAGTACATTTTAAAACACTGAAAGAAATCATAATATAAAAATAGAACCTGCAATCTAGTAAACCTGGAGTGAGCAACTTCCAGGGCTTGGGGGGTGGGGTGGGGTACCTCCCATTTCTTACTCACAAAACTGTCCATTTTTTTGCCCCCAAATGAGCAGGAGCGAGAGGGTGGAGCAACCTGCCACACATATTGTCCCCATCCCTTTGTAGACTGCAAGCCAAGCTTTGAACGCCAGGCCTCAGGGGTTTGAATGAACAGCTAAGTGATGGCATTACCCTGGTGCTGCATGATGTTGCAGCTGAAAAAGCCTATTCCTGCATCTTCGCAAGGTTTATTTCTCCCAGTGATAGGGTTTAGAGCCAATGTAATGAATAGCCAGGTCTTTACAGTGCACCATATGTCAGGAGCCTGTTCCTGGAGCCCTTGTGTAAAACAAAAAAAAAAAACCTGAATACTTGAGTCCGATTATAGTCAATCGATGTGATATGCATGTACCAGCAACAACACGGGCACCTGCCTGTAGCGTCTATTAACTCTAATGGGATGTGATGCTTTGCACAACCCTGCATTTGTGTGTGTGGAGGTTGCACAAGAGGAGGGCGCATTGTTTATAGGGAGGTTTATTCTCTCATGTGTTGATATTATTGCTTAATGTTGTTTTTTGCGTTGCGTCTCCCAGAATCCCCTAGCTAGGATGTTCTGGGAGATATAGACCAAATATCCCACCCTTTTCCAAGCTCCCATTGGAGATCTGAGAGCCAGCGTGTGCAGTGGTTTGAGCGCTGGACCACAACCCTGGAGACAAGAGTTCAGTTCCCCATTCAGCCGTGGAAACCCACTGGGCACATCGCACACTTGATCCCCAGAAAACCCCATGGTGGGTTTGCCCTTAGGCTCACTGTAAGTCAGAAATGACTTGAAGGCACACAATAACAACAGCAATTTGAGATTTAGTGGGAAACTGATTAGACTGTGCCAGTGTCAAGTTTATTTTTCAGGCTAGTCGAGAACTGCTCAGGAAGCCTTGTATACAGTCACATGTGATTTCATGAGGGGAAGCCTGCAAAATCAAGGGAGTGGTAAAAAGGAAATTGAAAGGGAAAATAAGTTGAAAGGGAAAGTCAAAGAGTATCATATCTTGCCAGAGCCCGTGTGGGTTACTGAAAATTACAGTGGTAGTCAGCAGAATGCATTCTGCAGGTCAGGAAAAGTTAGAGATAACAAAATCCTTGGGGAAAAGTGGTGGAGCGCGGAGAAAATGCAGGAAGACTGTCCCACAAAATGGGGACCCCTTTCTTTCTAACTTTTAGCCTAGGGGCACTCACATTTCTAGGTGCCACGAAGAGTCAGCACTATGGTTAACGGACAGTATTAAGGAAGCTGAAAAAGTGCTTTTCTCATAAAATGAAAGTTTTGCCTATATATGAACAGAACAAAAAGGATCACGCACTTGCTCAAAAGAAGTGCAAACAGGCAATACGGAATGGAAGAAGATTTTTAGGAGCCTTTCACTAAAAAGGGATAGTTGCACAGTTAAAGCTAGCGAGGCAGCTCCATGTGTTCTGGAGGCGTCTGTATCTTACCATGGTGATACTTGGCTTAGTTACACTCCATTTGGATGACTAATCTGTTCTACATGGGATTGATTGCCTTTGAAAGGTGTTAAGAAATTTCAGCTAGTCCAAAATGCTGAGGCCAGATAGTTGACTGGAGGCCTTGTTACAAGGGAGCACACGAGTTCCTTGTTACAGCAGCTCTTCTGGCTGTGAGTTCATTTATACGCACAGTTCAAAGTGCTGTTTAGGCCTTATGAAATCCTATGTAGCTTGGCTTTGGATGTAGGGGTGCATTTTTTCATATGAATCTGCCTTGGTGTTAACATATCCAGAGAGGATCCTTCTTTCTGCCCATTCATACTTAAAAGCACATTTAGTGGAAAGATACAGAGCCTTTTTGGTGGCTGCTCCCAAGCTGTGGAACTCTCTTCCACTAGAGGCTGGGCTGTCTGTGTGCTCCTTTGCACAGAAAGAGACCTTACTCAAGTGAGCTTTTGGCTGGTCAGGGATAGGATTTTAATCATACCTGTATATTTTTCTGATGCGTTTCTTAAATTCCTTTCTGTCAGTAATGTGTGTGAATCATAGAATCATAGAATCATAGAAATGTAGAGTTGGAAGAGACCACACGGGCCATCCAGTCCAACCCCCTGCCATGCAGGAACACTCTCAAAGCACTCCCGACAGATGGCCATCCAGCCTCTGCTTAAAAACCTCCAAAGAAGGAGACTCCACCACACTCCGAGGCAGCATATTCCACTGCCGGACAGCCCTGACTGTCAGGAAGTTCTTCCTGAGGTTCAGGTGGAATCTCCTATATAATATAACTGGCTTGCGTTTATTATTATAGCTTTGCTCTTTTTTTCTTTGTACCTTTTTAAAAGACCTTAGGAGCTGCCTTGAGTGCCTCTTCTGAGAGAGATGTGAGATTGTCAAATAAACATTAAGACCCCCACTTTACACGCCCCCCAAAAGAAACCCAAACTAGGAAAGCAGTTGGGAGCTGGTTGGACCATAGAAAGGAAAATGGAATTGGTGCAGTTCTTCAGTCCATCTTTTTTCCACTGATGAAGCTGTAGAACAGAGAGCTGTGCTTGAACTGTTACTTTCAAGAAAGGAGTGTAATAATATCATTAGATTGTTGAAGGTGGTTAAAAGGAAGAACTGTGTGGTGCTCTAAAAAGAACGCTGAAGCTGAATGGTAGGAGATCTAGGACAAACAAAAGGAAGTATTACTTCAGAGCACATAGTTAAACTGTGGATTTCACTATCACAAGAGGTAGAGGCAGCCACCAACTTGATTGCCATTGAAAAGAGATAAGATACTTTCATGGAGGATAAGGTTATCAGTGCCTACAAGTCATGATGGCTGTATATTAACTCTAGTATCAAAGAGAGGCATTTTAAGATTAGTGCATACAGAGAATGAGTAGCAGTTGGGATTATATCCTGTTGCTGGGCTTCCCATAGGCAACTAGTTGGCTGCTGTTGGAGTGGAATGCTGGACTAGATACATTTTTGGTCTGATTGAGCATAGCTCTCTGCATTTTCTTAAATAGCTCTGTACACAGCCACCATATTTTTTTAGAGGTCCAGAAGTACAGTGGGTCCTTGGTATCTGCGGGGTTTGGTTCCGGGACCCCTTGTGGGTACCAAAATCCTTGGATGCTTGGATCTCATTATATACGTTGGTTTAGTAAAATGGTGTCCCTTATATAAAGTGGTAAACAACTCAAATGAGTTCCAGAGAGAGCCTGAGGATCTGTGAAATGGCGGAGAGGCTACAGCAAGGCATGCCTACACATCAGCATAGTGTGTGGCAAAATCAGGCTTTGCTTTTTGGATTTTTTTAAATAGTTTTGAGCCATGGTTAGTTGAATCTGTGGATATGGACGGCTGACTGTATCCAGACTGGTCTAAGTGGCTTGGTTCACCTCAGAAAAGAAATGCAGGGCCAAGTACAGATATCCTTGACCATTCTGCAACCTTCCTGTGGCCTACCACATAGACCTCCCAGTTTCCTGGCCATACCACCATTAATATAAAATCGCAGTCTGCCCACTCTTCTGGAGGCAGCTGATAAGAAACACAAAACTTGGGTTTTAAGCATATCCGCTCTGAGCTGTTCCCCTGGCGTGACTGGCCAAGCAGGTTTCATAGTAGAAGAGTGGAAGGAGGCCAGACTTTGAACTTTGGCTTTCCATAAAAATATGAACAAGTAGTTTGTATTTTTGTGTGGGCTTCATTAGAAATGTCTTAAGGAACCGTGAGGGATTGATAGTTCCTTTTCAGGGGCCATGTGCAACAGAGTGTCCCTGAGCACTATCTTGGCTTCAAAGAAAAATGGGTGACAAAAAGGCATTACTGGAGTTCAGCCACCCTGGGTGATCAGGGGTGTCCAGCCAGCTGTATCTGTGACATGTAAATGGCTTCTTTAGCCCTTTTTCTTGATCCCAGCAATCAAACTGATGATGACTTTTCCTCTCCAGCTTGGCCTTTGGCAGTTTCCAAGCTACCTGCTCTTTGTTCCTCATTTGTGCAGAAGGATGAGGCTGCAGTCAGGCAGAGGGAGAGGGTGGTTGTGGGAAGGGCCTAAAAATAAAGAGACCTGCTGAATTTTGGGTGATATGGTGAAGGGCACAATGATAAAATCAAGACTGTCTTGGAGGAAACGGGTATCCAGCACGCAAGCAGATCTTCAGCGATACTGAAGGAGATGCAGGGCATGTCAGGATGGGTGCAGGAAAGAGGCACACTGGGAGGGGCACAATCCTCTTTGTTGCTGGTTTTGACTCTCTGTGGTAGGGTTGTTTCTGCTTGGCTGACCAGTGCTAGGAATTAGGGATGGGACCACTGTTCTCACTTCTACCCACTCCCTTCCCAGGGGTTTTTCTCTCACAAATGAGGCACACATGTGTGAAACATGGACTCACAGAGCTGAAATGCATTGCAAGGGCCATCTAGTCCTACTCCCTGCCATTTGTGCTGTCCTCCTTCCTTTACCTGCATCCTCTAGGTCAGGACTGGGGAAACCTGTGACCCTCTTGATCAGGGATTCTCAACCTTTGCTCCTCTAGATGTTTTGGACATCAGCTCGCAGCATCGTTGACCATTGGCCAACCTGGCTGGGGCTTCTGGACATTGAAGTCCAAAACATGTGGAGGACCAGTGGTTGAGAACCTCTACGCTAGATATTCTTGGACTTCAATTCCCAGTCAGCTTGACCAAGGGTGAGGTGTAATAGGGCTTGTAGTTTAGCAACATTTGGAAGAGCGCAAGTTCTCTACATCTGCTTTTGGTTGAAAGTTGCCAAATGATCTTCCTTTTGCCCATGTGTATAACTTGGGCTTCCCTTGTTTGCAAACAGCCCGTCAGCAGGCGCAAGTGCCTTTTGTGTCTTGGCTTTACTCTAGCCCTCTGCTTGCCACCAGCAAGTGTCTGGTTTGCCACTGCCAAGCTGCTCTGGCTGCCAAAGAACGGCATCTCCCTCCCAGCTGAGCAAGATGGCACTCGAGGAAATATTGGACATTCTGTTCATGCCTTCCCAAAGCAAACAGTCTGAGTGCAGGAATGCCCTTTGTTTTTCCAGCTGCTGCTTTTTGCAAGGATTTGGCCTGCTTTTGGGGCACGCTTTACTGTGTGAGGTGGTGGGCCTTTATAGCTGAAAGGCTGCTTGTGCCACCGGAGTTTAAAGCAGCAGGAAAGCGGCCTTTGTGTGCGCGGAGGAGCACTCCTTCCTCTCTGCAGTGCAATTCAGAGTGGGTGGGAGCTCTGGGGCTGGCTCTTGCCAACGTGCACGTTGCCTCCTGAGAGGCGCAGGTGGGCAGCCTGCCAAGTGTGGCAGAGAACCAGCAAATGTGAGATGTCTGCCCTTCTTGAAATGGAGCCATTCTTCATTCAGTTCAGACTTGCGTGTATAGGACTGTTGCCCAGGTTACAAGTGCTGGCGGGGGTGCAGTTTCTCACTTACTGTGACAGATGCAGCCTTTCGTTGCTTTCTGGTTATTTGAGTAGCGTTTTTAAGGAGAGCGTCCGCATGCAACAACTGCAGAGTTACGTAGGATTTTGACGTTTGTGGCTAGCTTCAATCCTGTGTGTGCCTACCTGAGAAGAGTTGCATTTGAAACTTTTTTAACTGATGGTGCATCATATAGGTGAAGTGGTGTATGCTTAAATGTGCATTGGGTTAGGCTGTGTATTACTTCCCATCTGGTAACCTAAGAGCCAGGTATTCAGAGCAGTTGTTCTCCTCATCTGCTGTTCTGTTACGCTGGCACCGGTGATGCCTAAGTAGTTGGCCGAGTAGTTGCCATCCCATTTGACC
Organism: Cyclura pinguis; assembly: GCA_030412105.1. Classification (NCBI taxonomy): domain Eukaryota; kingdom Metazoa; phylum Chordata; class Lepidosauria; order Squamata; family Iguanidae; genus Cyclura; species Cyclura pinguis. The sequence goes on from CM059602.1 coordinate 4,991,191, forward strand.
CAAATAAATCACAGAAAAATATTTGCAATAGTCTGAGATGCTGCATGTATCATCTGGATCATCCTCAGTCGTCTAGAAAGCTCCTGCTTCTTCAGACTTTCTCATATGCTCCTCTTTCCAGAGCACCTGTGGGACACCACTTTTTTCTCCTTTGACCTCCAACTTCTTAAATGTAGTATCTGGCAAAACCCTCTAGCCCCTCCGGCTCCAGATCTAGGTGGTCCCCAACCATTTTGCCTCAGTTGGTATGTTTGGAATTCGGAGAACATCATGGAAACTCTCATGATGTGGCTACCATACAGGGTGGGTTATTCGTTTTCAAAAAGTGAACTGTAGCTTGTTCAAGAACCTAGATAATACAAAGGAGAGGTAAAAACCTCACTGCCTTGAATCCGACGTTGAGAGAAGGATGGGATATAAATAAGTAACTAAACTGCAAGTTACAAAGCCCATAGCTGCTTTTTGTAGCCAAAGTGAAATCACAGATCTGGTCCTGCCAAGCAGAGCAAAAAAATAAAATAAAATAAATGTTACTGTGTGTGTTCAATTTGATTCCGAGAGGTGGTGACCCTGTCTTAGGATTTCTTGTTAAGATACGTTATTCAGAGTCCGTTTTTCATTGTCTTTCTCTGAGATTGAGAGAGGATGTGACTCCCTAAGGTCACCCAGTGGCTTTCCGTGGCTGAGCAGGGGTTTGAATCTCAGTCGTCCAGAGTCTTAGTCCAACTCTCAAGCCACTAGGCCATGCTGCCTCATTTCAACATAAATTCACACTTCAAAGGAAGTAAATTAGCAGTGCTCTGGCTTTTTTCTCCTATATAGAGAGTTGCTGCTTAATAAGGTTTTATGCTGGACTAGTTTTAAGATCTTGTAGGTTTTACTGGATTCCTAAACTATTTTTCTGTTGTACGGAGTCTGGAAAACATGCCTTTGGAATGGAGGCAGCCTGAGGAAAGGTGGTAAGGCCCTAGGGTAGCAAGGCTTACATGAACAAACAGTTCAAGAATAGAGCCACCCAGTCCTCGTTGACTTATGTATTTATCTTCAGCATTTTGCATGTCCTCCGGGGCCTACAGTCTATCCTTGGAATCGCCCCATAATGCCTTAAGTTCTTGGCTGGCTCTGTGCTTAGCAACATATCCCGGTTGTTAATTACAAGTAATCTGCTTTAATGGTTGCAGGGGGCCTATTGCTGGTGCCTGCCGTTTGGGGCAGGTACTGAAATGCATTTCTGGCACTGTAGGGCAGCCTTTCCTGATGGGCTAGCAGCAGCACATAGCGGTCCTCTGACAGCCCTTTCCAGAATTGAGGGGAGAGACCCGCGTGGTGGATTTTTCTGTCTGCTTTAAAGCTTGCCCTAATACTTCACATTTTTATAATGCCCTAGAGTACTCCCAGGTGATTCACATACATCAGATGGGCAATTGCATGGGGCCAGGGAACATTCCTCACACTTCTCTTTGAGCCGCATCTGTCTGACAGCGCTCAAGTATCTCTGGTTTTGGCCATATACCAGTCAAAGTGTTAACCGGATGTTAAATTACATCACCACCTTCCACCATTTTGGCCAGCGCAGAACCCCAAAACAGAGGTCTTCTCAGAGGGTGGTAAGTTCTTGCAGGGTGAGAGAGTGCCTTGTGTGTTTTGGTAGCTTGCAGCATTGTTTACAAGTGAAAATTGTGTCCTAGGGAAACCGATGGGGCTTGGAGGATCCAAAATTGGAGTCTGACAAGTGTGTATTGCCTGCGCCTTCCATGTCTTTGGTATATATACACTGTCAGTAACGCTTAGGATATCTGCATATTTGTATTATTCCCCTGTTTCAGATCAGGTGTGGTATGGGATTGAATAGTGACTGTTCATGTCAAGGTAAGATCTGGGGTGAAGGCTTCTGGTTTTTCCCTACATCTTTTCTACCATGTTTTTATGTGCTTTCCAGCATGACTGCCACTATACTAAGGTTCTAATTCCTGAAGTGTTGTCGCTGATGCATGGCAACTAGTGTCATTGAACTTGGGGATTGTTTTTGGGGATGCAGCAGAGGCCAGGATGTTGGACATAGAAGATGGCCTAGGGGAGAGGATAAAATGAGGTTAGAGTCAGGCAGTTATGGGAGAAGGGCTTGTAGCGTAATTAACTTGTTTCTATATGATTTCAAGCACTGCTTTGAGTCACAGGGTTTTAAAAAGGAACAGTGTGGTGTGTATTCAGTGTTTGGCTTGAATGCAAGACCGGAAGCCTGCACATGTGGTATATGGGTGTGTGTGCAGAGTACTCTGACCCTCCTAGAAATGTGCTAGGAAGCCTTCTGGAGCTAGTTTTTGGTGCTGTGGGTGGGTGGGAGGCTGAAATTCCTGATCTCCTTTCATTTTGCAAGAGATTTAGCCCACTGCTTCCATTATCTGGTGCTCCATTTGTCTGAGAACAAGTGGGGGCTTTCATCGAGTATTACAGGACTTCCTAGAAGAATCTGCCTGGTCACTTTTGGAAGCAGGATGCTGGGCTAGGTTACGCCTTGGTCTGAACCAGCAGAGTGCTTGTTGTGCTTTAATGCACCAGAGGAGACAGTGAATGCAGTGTTCACAGAAGCCTCGCTGGCCATCATGGAGTAGATTTTTCTGGAAGTGTTTTTGTCAGCTCCTGCTGTCTTTAGGTTATTCTCCAACCCACCCACCCCTTGCTTTTCGCTGTGTCACTGAATGTTACAGAAGTTTACTGTATCTGACAGTTGTCACGTTGCAGTGACAAGCCCATGCCTAGCTCGCAGATTGTGAGCAGTTGAGCATCTGAACACAGCTCATGTGTAGGTTTCAGGACAAGTTGAAATCCTTCTCCCTTAGTGCTCCCACATATTGCTAAAAAAGTGCAGTTATTAAAATGGCTGTTGATTTCAGACTTCATGTTCAGTCCTGTTCTTGATCTTTATTTCATCACTCTGGAGGTGTAGTTGTCAGCCGGCTTTTTTATCTGCACACTCCTTAACTGGAGCTGAGTGCATCGTTCAGACTGTGGGAACACAGCATCCTGTTTATACCCTTGTGAACTTGTGCTGAGTGAGAATTCCGGGTAAAATGACTGTAGTGGTTGGTGGAAGGAAGAGGATGATAACTCTGTTGTTCAGTACTGTAAGGAAGATGAACATACTTTGATAGTATATTGATATTAAAGCAGACTGAACCTATTAAACACCTTTCAAATAGTTTTGATTTCCAGGCTTGAGTTGTTGCGTAGTTGCTCTTTTAAAAAACAGCGGCACACCAACCATTAAGGCCTTAGATGGCTTCCGTTGTGTTTTCTGTAGGCTTTGTGTAAGTACTGTTTGTTCCCTGCAGCAGTGTATTTTTTCTTTGCCTTCCTCCCCTGTTTCTGTCTTTCCCGTTAGTGGAATCACTGCAGAGCCGCAGTTGTGCAGAGTCTTTCCTCCCGTTTGCTGTTTGGTTTCAGCTCAGGCACTGGGGATGCTATAATAAAATGACTTTGGCTTGTACAATATTCATCCCTTGTAGTTAGGTTTCTATCTAGAATTAGCCCCCCACCACACACACCTGCTCGTTGTGTAGAAGCTGATTTGCCTGTGTCTTCTGATCACAGCAAAAGCTGTCTTGACATGTATGCCGTTGTATCTGGGACCTTTTTGAGTGTTCTTTGGATACCATGAACTGCCCAAAAAAAACAAATGAATAAGAGTTATAGCAAATGAAGCCTGAATTCTCTCTAGAAGCTAAGATGACTGAGCTGAGACTGTTATACTTTGGGCATATCATGAGAAGACATTACCCACTAGAAAAGGCAGTAATACTTGGCAAGCCAGGAGAAAAAGGAGAAGACCGCATTACAGGAAAGCCCAGTCAAGGAAGCGATCTTGAGTTTGCAAGACCTGAGCAGGGCTGTTGATGACAGGGTGACTCAGAGGTCTCTCTGTCCTAGCGTCACTGTAAGACAAAGCGAGCTTGACAGGAGTTAACAGCAACTGTGGGACTGGGAGCATTTTCCTCCAAGCAAACTCTTTTCCTACCCCCACCAGTCATACAAGGTCATTCTGTTCATGCTTATTGATATTAGGTTGGTTGATTTTTTTTTTTAACATATTTGTTGGAGGAAATGGTTTTTTGGACTTCAGACCACCAGGGCTTCTGAGACAGTGCACACCGACCAGTTTAGAAACAGCGAAAACCAAAGGCAAGTCTGCCTTTAAGGACCTCGGGCCGTGCCGGGGAGGTCAGCTTCGGTTGCCCTCCAAACACTTTCTGTGAGTGAACCTCGCCTGAGTTAACTTGGGAGGGATACCAACAGTCGAGGTGCTGCTACAGAGAAGTCCCTGTCTTGTGTACTCACCAGCATAGATGGGGTAGAGGTAGGGCAGCACCTCTGTTGATCTCACGTTCGGAGTAGAGCCATTCAGGAGAAGCTCTCAATTTTGTAGATACCTTCACAGCCAGATAACTTCTCTGGATAGCTTCCCGGTTACAAACTTTTGATGGGGAAGGGGAGGGCCTCATCTAGGTTTGAATTTAATTGGGATGAAATCAACCGCAGGATTGAGAGGTGGCATTAATGCAAAGACTATAAGGTAAAGTAATATAATTATTGAAGTTACACCTGTGTATGTAGAGATTTATGTGCCAGAGCTTCTGGGGAGGCCCAGTAGAAATAGACTTCTGTATAGGGCATGGCTTGTTTTTCACTGATCTTCATGGAGGCCTTATTTCTCAAACAGTGTGTGGCTTAAATACCCAAAGCAGCAAAGGATCATGAAAGCTTATTAGGCACAGGATTTCATGGAGTGGAGTCCAAAGCGTATGCCATGAGAAATGTCTTTAAGGTACCGCAATATGTTGGTTTTGTTGCTCAGCCACCCTCTGGAAATTCTAAATTATCTGTTATCCTTGCATTTTTGGTTTATTTTATATTCAAGTTACATAAAGCTGTGTTTGAGTTCCAGTTTTTTTTTTAAAGGCTGGTAATTCTCTTAATAGCAGATCTTCAGTGTGCTCTTTACTCTGTCTCAGTCTTCCCCTTCCAGGGGGTGTGATGGCTGGTTATGCTTTGGTGAACACAACAGCTTCCTGTTCATCTAAGAAAAACTGCTGTGTGGTTTTAAGAAGCAAATATGGTTGCTTTCAATCTTGACCTAAAATTTTTCTGAATTTTCATAACTGATATTTCCTTGGGCATGTGTAGCTTTTGAGGGTTCAAAATCTGTGGCCCCAGAGCTTCTTGTGGTCCTCCGCAATTTCTAACGAACGCACAGCGGTGAAGATGGCAGTGGGGCTGCCGTGTAACCTCGGGGAAAGGCTGCTGGTGCCTCCATACAGTTTCTGGTGTTGTAATGCCCCTTCTTGCTGCTTTGGTCTTCTCCCTCTGTCTGACACCCCCTTTACCTTCCAGATCAGTCTTGTTGCAGATTGCCCTGGAGTTTGGAGCAGGAGCCGTAGAGTCCTCTAAGAGTGGTTGCTAGAGTGTCTCCTAAATCTATGTTTCTCAACCTTTGGTCCTCCAGATGTTTTGGACTCCAGCTGGTGCCAGTTCTTGGCCATATGGGAGGGGGTAATTGCTGGTCCCCCACGCGAGACGGCCTGAGAAGCAGTGGGGTAGCGAACAGAGACTTTTGGCGTGGGCGAAAACAGTTCCCTTTTGCTTATTTACGGGCTGCTGCGGTGACATAAAAGAATATGACTTCGGAACAACATCTTTCATTGAAGAGTTTACTCTGGTTGTGTTCAGGGGTGTGCTTGTTGAACAAATTTAAAACTTCCTGTTCAGATGGATTTCTTGCCTGTTGGATCCCGTAGGAGGGCTGTCTTGGTTTCTGTTTTTTGTTGGCAAAATCTAAATGTGTTGGTAGTGGAATTTTTGTGTTGCGGTTCCTTTTCCCTCCATGTTTCTATTTTAAAGCTGAGAGCTCTGAACAGGGGGCCCAGTAGGACTTTGCATAGGCTTGGCTGTGGTTTGAAGAAGCCTGACTTAAGGATGGTGGGTAGGGGTAAAGGTTGGAGGTATGGTTGGAGAAGAGAGGAGAATCAGGAAGTGACCAGAAGTTACAGAGCTAAGAAATACAATTTCAGTGCAAATGGAGCAGAAGAGCTATGATGACAAATTGGGAGATGGGAAGGGAGTGAGATTCAGCGACTGCTGCAATTGAGTCCTGAGCTGGAACAGTGCCATAGGGAGAAGGTTTTTAAATTAGTGTCTGGTGCATAGAGCACTGATGGAGGAACAAGCCTCACCTTATGGAGGCAGCAGAATCTAAACCTGAAAAGGAATATTTAAATGAAATGATGGAAGGCAACTCCTTCATTCAGGAATTAAATGATAAATGGCTTGAGGCAGTAAGAGGAAATATTTAGGTTGCAAATAACAAGAGTGAAATCTCTGTCTAGTGTATGAAGCTCAAGAATCTAGGCAAAGGACATTTCTCGGAATCCTTAAGACAGAACTTAAAGAAGTGCACAACAAGTTAATGCTGTTAGGAAAGACTGTAGCGGCCCGATGGGGAGATGGTTAAGTAAAATAAAACACAGAATACCTTGAATCTGGAAAACTGTTTTTAAATGCATGCAACAGGATTAACAGAGACAGTGTGGTTGGTTTTAGTGCTCCAGGGGACTGGGGTTTGAATCCCTCTTCAGCTATGGAGTCCGCTGGATGACACTAAGGCCACTTCTGCACTAGACTGTTCTAGTGCTATTATTCCACTTTCAACATCCTATGGAATCCTGGGGTTTGCAGTTTGCAGCCTCAAGGCCCTGCCCTAAACTGCAAACCCCAGGATTCCATAGGATGTTGAAAGTGGAATAATAGCACTAGAACAGTCTAGTGCGGAAGTGGCCTGAGCAAGTCACAGCCTCTCAGCCTGTGAGGAAGGACAAACCTTTCCTGAGTAAATCTGACCAAGGAAGCCATAGGATAAGGTTAGTACTTAAGTCTGAGTCAAGTTGGAAGCACGTAACAACTGAGAGTAAGAAGAGTTACTGAAAACATGGATTAATTAATTTAAACGCTTTCTGAGGCAGGAACAGTTGGATGTACTAGTCCTGGACATAGAGATTAGTGTGATGGGGAACAGAGGACTTTGCTGGTTTTATCAAGGGAGCATTTCTCACTCAAATGCGCAGCAGAGTTCGGGAACATGGGAAGGATAGAGAAACGATCTCCCTTGGTTGAAAAAGGAGTAAAAAAAGGGGAGGGGGCACATCAGCACTGCTTGCTGCTTCAGGGAGTGTGAGGTTTTGCAGTGCATTTTGAATGGCCAGCCCCAAGATGTAGCAATGGTGTTAAAACTTCAAACAGAGGATTAGGGCCTGAATGTGCATACCAGCTCCTACTTCAGCACAGCTGATTTTCAGCGTAGTTTTTACATTGTGACATCTTGCGGTGTGACCGTAAGCACGTGGAGCTTAGGCTCCCTTTTTCTGCTTTCTCATTGCACATGCTTTTCAGTTCTTCTTTCTGCTCCTGAAAATATGAGCCAGCTTTGACCCTAGTACCTCAGGGTTCAAGTGAGAGAAATCGTCGTGCAGGGCCTGATGTAAGACAATTGAGCCAAAAGAAAGTTTTGTCTTGAGTTAGGAAACACTGCAGTTTGCAAGCTTGCTGTGAGCAGACATCCTGCAGGCATGAGGATTGGGAAATCTTTGATGCCTGACTTGAAGAACACTCGAGGCATTTAATCTGTAATTGTTATTCTCTGAAAGTAGTATTCGGAAAGTGCGGGAGCCTGACTGTGTTTAGCCAACAGTAATCTGTTGCAAGTCCTTTAGTGAAGCTGCAAAGAGATGAATGGGGAGAGGAACTGTAGATTTCTGCTTCTGTTTCGATTAACATCTTGTTGGCTTTCCTGCACTTTGTGGTGAGACTTTCCCCCTTTGCAGTTCGAGTTCTTACTATGACTGAGCCTTGTGGTTTTCATTTATGAGTGGGTGGTATGGGAGAAGCATGCATCTAGTGGTTGGTGTGGCAGATGGAATATTGATTCTTTTTTTGGTAACATTTAAAAAAAGTTATAAATTTTGGGGAAAAGTGGAATATCTGTAGGATTTTCTTTTCGAGCCATAAACTTACTAGAATGTTTAACATAATTTCACAGTATATGATTTAGCACACAGTAATTGAAATGTGGAGCCAACGTGGTCAAGTGGTTTGAGGATTGGACTACTGTGGAAACCAGGGTTTAATTCCTCGCTCAGCTATGGAAACCCACTGGGGTTATCTTGACTGTATGACACACTCTTAACCCCAAGAAACCTTGTGATAGGTTCTCCTAGGAGTTGACATATGTTGGAAGCAGCTTGAAGGTACACAACAACAATTAAAATACTAATTTCTAACATGAATTTCCCAGAGCGGAATTATTCACATGTAGTAGGAAGAAACACCCAATGTATTAATGGAACTAAACATACTCAAGGGTTTTAGCCTGAAAAATCTAAATGGTATAGCCATGTACAAAGAAAACTGCAGATAGGTATGAGAGAGGGGCAAATTGCTGTATGTTTAAAAATAATTAAATTACCTTAACGTGTCATCTGAGAAGCAGGAAGAAATAAGCTGAAAATAAAAACCAGACTTTTCTGAGTAACAAAAGCAAGTATGGGGCTTCCTGCACGACACTGTTACAGTGCTATGATTCCACTTCCAACGTCCTGTGGAATTCTGGGGTTTGCAGTTTAGGGAGGGGTGTTTAGAATTCTCAGCCAGAGAATTTCCTGAGGCTTTGGCCTTGGGAAACTACAAACCCCAGGATTCCACTGGATGTGGACAGTAGAATAATAGCACTGTAACAACGTAGGGTGGAAATGTCTTCCGTTTAAGGGACCAAATCTGTCTAATATCGTCAGAGTATGAAGGACTAACGACATATTCCTATATTTACATCAATCTTCAAAACACTAAAAGCATTTGACTATTAACTATGTCTCCGGTAGCAATAGGGATTGGCATTCTCTAATACTGCATGCTCCCTTACATAAACTTCTCATACTGCAGTAAAGGAAAAACTTGTTTTAAAAAGCATCTTGCTCAGTCCCAAGACTGAGACATACTCCTCAGAAAATTTGAGTTGTATTGCTCAGTTTCTTCTGGTTTTCCTGTTAGCAGACTTGAGGTGGGGGGGGAGAATGGAATAGAAATCATTTTCTGCGTTTTGCCCTTTCCTTCCCCAATATATACAATATATTGGATTTTCTGTTATTAGTTTTGTTGTGCTGTTTTTTTGTGGTTCATGTTTTAACTGGTTTTATATTTTTTGATAGTTTAATTCCTTTTAACTTTTGCATTATGTGAATTTTTAACTGCATTATTAAAAATCTGTTGCCTTGTATCTCCTGGTTGGAGAACAGGCCTCTCCCTGAGTGAAGCGTGGTGAAGTAGTAGTTCCCATGCTTCCTAGAGAACATGTGAATTCCTCAGTAATTACAAATAATTGGGCGTCCTTAAAATGGCCTTGGGATTTTGAGCAGTAAAAGATCTAATGATGTAGTAATCTGTGGTTATGATTATTAGTAATTCTGCTAAGTGGAATGTATTTAGATCTGTATCAGTGGAGAAAGACGTGCAATATTGGTTTTTCTTTTTCATTACAGTTGGTATCAGAGGAGAGGTTACAGTTCCTTTGTCTGTTACAAAGTAGTTAGAATGTGTAGTAATGGGCTGTGTTATTATGTTTTACTTTTAAGTTTAGTTTCAGTTCTAATTATACACGTATATTTTTGTATGGTTTGTTTCTTTTCTTGTTTTTTCTTTTTCCATGGGTTGTACTAAAAATAAATAAATCTCAAAAATAATGGCCCTGGGAGCCCACACTTTGCCCTTCTCTGGCTTTAGCCCCTGGACCAACTGGTAGAGTGTCCTCTTTTCCGGTTGAGCCGGGGCTTTGCAGGGTTGCTTGCCCCTGGGAGCACTCTCTTGCCCAGGATGCTGGCGTTTGAGCACAGGGACGGCTCTTGGGCGACTGCCGTCTGGTCCTGCTGTATCAGGCTGTGGATATAAATAAAAAAGTCCAGGTAACCTTATGTTTCTTGTACAAGCTGCTGTTTTTTTAAAAAATGCAATACCCAGCGATCTTTCATACAACCCCCCCCCCCAACATGACCATGTGGAAAACAGTGCTTGTTGCTTGAAAAAAAAGGTGTTTGTGCAAAAGCATTTCTGTGTGAAGTAATCTCCCGAAACGTTTCAGGCTTCTGAATACCATGAAAAAGTGCATTCAGTTCTTGCTCCCGTGTTATTCCTCTCAGCCAGGTTTCCTGAATGGCAGGAAACACAATTTTCACCCAAGTAACAAGGGTGAATACTCCTTCCGCCCCTAGTTGCTAACTTGCCTCTTTCGTTGGGCCTCGCTCAAGATCGTACCACGATAGTGCCTTTGACCACGGGGTTATGGATGCCTTCTCTTGGCACGGTTGCTCTGTATGTTTCAGACGTGGGCACTTGGGCCACTTGTTGACTTGGATGCTTAGTCGTTCTCTCCGGAGGGTGGCGCTGGAGCTGAGTGTTTTGGTGGGCTTCAGCTCCAGCACCAGATCAAGTTCTCTGTTGACACTGTTGTTCTGGGCCATCAAGTCTCTCCTAGGGTTTTCTTGGCCAGATTTGTTCCGAGGGAGTTTGCCTTTGCTTTCCTCTGAGGCTGAGAGAGAATGCAGTTTGATCAAGGTCACCCAGGGGAGTCCCCATGGCTTAACCAGGATTCAAATCCTGGTCTCTCAGAGTCTCAGTCGAACCCTCAAACCAGTACACTGTGTTGCATCTCAGGTTCTCTAGGTCTGTCCAAGAGTTAGCTTTCAAGGAGGGACGTGAATAAAGGGAGGAGTGGAGCCTGGGCCTCCTTCCTGTCTGCCTGTTTGTGGGTGAGAAGTGTCTCCAACACCTGCATTTAAGTTCTAGTTACTGATTGCATGGCAGTTGAATGTCACCAGCTGACACCCTGAAGTTCATCTGTCATCTGGAATTTTCCTCCAGCTTTTCAGAGTCTTTTGGTATTTTGACAGGCTGGTTATTTTGCTTTTGACAGTGGAGCCATCCTTTCGAAAATGAACCTTTAAATTTGCCCTCAAGATAACATCAGCTGCTGCTGCTTCTTTTTTTCTCTTCAGGGATGCTGGAAGATGGGAAAAAGTTTGACTCCTCCCGAGACAGGAACAAGCCATTCAAATTTGTGATGGGCAAGCAGGAGGTTATTCGTGGCTGGGAAGAAGGGGTCGCCCAGGTGAGTGGAGGCCTATTCAGGTGGGTTCCTGTCAGCACAGTCACGTGCCTGTCAGTGCTGAGTTGATGCACTTTCTTCCACTGTGGGAGTACAGGGCTTCTCCCACCTTCTGAGGTCTGTGCATCAAACAGAAAGACTGGCAAGTCAGTGTTGTGGGTTGACTTTCTTTCTTTCTTTCGGCTAGTTGGTGTGTTTGCACAGTGATGACTCAGGTACCTTGGTGGGTTTTATCCTGAAAGTGCAACTTTTATGTATCTAGAGGAATTGAGGTGGTGTGAGTCACCCACCTTGCTTGCTGTTTTGAAGGCAGGTCAAGTGGGTGCTGGTTTATTTTTATTCGTAGCGCTTTGTGTCCTGCCGTGGCTCTGTGTAGATCAGCATATCTTGTTAACAACCTCATGGTCTAAGAGCGGGGGGATTTGGAGCAGAGGTACATTGGGTGTTATCTCTAGGTCTCCATTTTTGGCAGGGGCTGGTACGGGAATTGTTCACAGGTTTGGCTGCAAGGACCAAGCAAAACAGTAATGCCTGCTGGGTTAAAAACTGTCTTACACTCATTGTTGGAATGTGATGGATGGGTGGGTGGGGTAAGGGCAGCTCGCATGGGGGTCCCTGAGACCTTCAATTTTTGTAATTCCCCTCCCAATAAGTTTGGACCTACAGGGCTGCTAAACCCCCTCTAGAGGTTGTGGAGGGCAGTTCTGTCATCTCCCTGCCCTGGGCCGTTCTAGTCCCAGGAGAGCCCTTTATTTCCATCAGGACGGAACCTGGAAATTGACTTCTGGGGTACTTCCTGTTAGAACAAAAGGTCTCACCTGTGTCTGAAACAGCTTAGAGAAAGCCAAAAACAATGGCAAAGTTGGGGCTGGTGAACTGCATTTGGGGCTGAAAACATTTTCAGGGGTACGTCAGGGTGTGTTGCCATCCAAGATTCCCGGGGGAGGAGCAGATGCAGCCCCCTGAATCCTAACAGTTGCCCATGCCAAGTGTACAAGAAGAGAGCTGATGGAGCTCATGATGAAAGTGTCTTGTGTTTTGGCCTTGACGCTGGCCCTTAGCCACAGGAGGGAAACCTTGAGATAACTGGTAGTTGTGTGTGCCCCGTGGGCTTTGCTGCTTCCATGCTGGTCGCAGCAACCTTTAGGGATGTCACCTCAAACAAAGACGTATCTTTTCTGATTGTCTGCTGTTTCCTTTGTAGATGAGCGTTGGCCAGCGAGCCAAGATGATAATCTCGCCAGACTATGCCTACGGTTCTACTGGCCACCCGGGAATCATCCCGCCCAACGCCACTCTAATTTTTGACGTGGAGCTTATAAAATTGGAATGACAAGAGGCATCTGTCCTCCCATTTCCCTGCTCTGGGGTAGGTGATGACTGTATTGAGCAAATGTCTGTCCTGCTGCTCACTGAGGGTGGGGAGGAAAAAGTGGTACCTTCCAGTAGCTGAGAGTGTGAACTCCAGTGTAACGAGGTCTCTACTGCCAAAACCTAGCAGGGCGTATATTGAAAGTGCAGTCCAAGTTCGTTTATCAAACGGGCATTAGGAGTAAGTATCTTGCCATGAGGAATGGTAGCAGGAGGTATGGGAATGTCCTGCCAAAGCCAAAGTTGGCAGCTCAGTAAGGTTGTCTTGGCAACTAATGGGCACTCTGCCTCAATCAAGCAGTCTCCAAAGTGTTAGATCTTCTCCACCTCCCTGGATCTTGGCCCAGTCATCTTCCCAGCCCTGCCATTGTGCTTTGCGCTCTGCTCTCCAGGACAAGGCTGATGATGGTTCCCTTTTTGTCTTGACAGGTTTGGCACATGGAGAAATCCAGAAATCTTTGCTTCAAGATGAATGCACATGAATTTGTATGGAGCTTTCCCGGCTATCCACTACACACTTGGTGTAACCATCCACCCTAATTTGAATGTTTTTTGGGTCACTTGGCTCTGCTTTCGATTCTCCTCCCTTGTTTTCCTGATTTTTTTTTTTAACTTTTTTAAAAAGCTATATGCTGTAAACCTCAGCTTTTTCATTTTTGGTCAAGGTCTTTAATCTTATTTTTTTTCCTTTTTTGTTGGGTATTTTGGTGTAGAATTGAGTTGTGTATGATTGAGCATTACTAGTAAGTATACTGATTGGTTCACATTATATAGGAATAATTGCTTGAAGAAGGCAAAACCTCTTTTTTGGTCCTTCTGTTTTGGAAATATCTATTGTATTAAAACCAATTGTGCTGCTGCAAAGCCATACAAAGCAGTTTGAGGAGCTGTGGAGGGCTGAATCATCCGGAAAGCCACGTAGTCATAGGAGTTGATATGGTTCTCTGCCTGAAATTTGGGGCTGTGAGGGACACTCCCCCCTCCCCATGCCCTTCTTACTACCATCCTTGGGGAAGGGTCAGTTTTCACAGTGACTTAGTACTAACCTGTTTACTCTAGGGGTCTTTTCCTGCCCACCTGGCATCAACCTCTTCCCCCCCCTGCCAATATTGTGGTGTGTGGCGTTTTCTACTGGATTTTCAGGAAATTTTTAACTTTTAGCAGTCTGATTTCCACAACTAGCTAAATTCAAGAACTTTTGAAGGTGCTGTTTTACCATGGGGGTGAGGGGATGAATCCATGTCACCTCCCTAGCCATCAGTGCGGATATTACTAGAGAGTTCTTTACGGAGATCTGATGCTGGTCATCGCAGCTTGCAACAGCCTCTTGTACAATGCACCAACCCCCCCTTCTCCTGGTGTCATGCAGACCTGCCCCTCCCTTTCCCTGCGTAGTAAGTTTTCGTGAGAGAAATGCCGCTGCCACGTCCTCAACCACCATCACCACGTAAACATATAGAGTTTTATTATCGCAATAAAAATGCTTTATGCTGGCTTTTCTCAACTTGCGTTGGCTTCTTGTCGTTTTTCATTCTACCTGCTATTCCGGGCTGCTGGTGAGAGCGCCTAGAATAATTGTTTTCTGTGGCTGCTGGCCCATGATGGGCCAATATTTTGTTTCTTGTGTTGATCCTGTAGGAATATTTGGTGTCTATATCAAGCAGAGCACAGTGTAGCCAGTGCAGTATGAACTTGTTGTAGAAAACAGGAAAAAATACTCAGGATACTCTTGTAGGGTTAAAAAAAAAAAGAGGAAGACTTACGTTTATTGTTTCAGGAAATCCATCTTGGGATAGCAAAGGAAATAGACAAAAGAAGATTACCTAGATTTCAGTGGAAGATCCCCTGAAAGCTGGCTCTTGTATGGATGTAAGCCATCTTGAGGCAGGAGTTTCATGGATGCTTCCTTCTCAGAGGAAGACAAAGGACTAACTAACTTTTTGGGAAAGGAGGGAAGCGACGTCTGCAGGCAAGGAGGAGACAAAAAGGCTTGAGCGCCTAGACCAAAAAAAGAAATGGAGGTGAAACAAAAGGGCAGGCATGCTCTCTAGAATTCCCTCTTGCTAATCGCTTTATATAGGCACTGATGCCTCTTTGATTCCAACAGGACCTGCCTCCTGGAATCATAGAGTTGTCTTGCTTGAAGGGACACCAGCGAGCCACAGCTATAGCATGCATGAGAGGTGACCAGCCAGGCTGTGTAAAAACCTCCACTAAAGGAGAGGGCATCACCAGGTGAGACATTCCATGTCATTGTCTGGCAGCTCTCACTGGCTGGTAGTTCTTCCTAATGTTTTGTTGGAGTCTTGTACTTTTAATTCCTTCCATGATGAACTCCAAGATGGCATACGTCCAGTCAGCAGGCAGTCTCCTCTCTGACCACATTTAGCAACCTGAGAAGTGATGTCCGAGCTTGCTGCTTGTGGTATGGGCAAGGCTGTGCTCTCGCAAGGTGGCCATCTTGTGCCAGTACATACTTCTGGTCTCCAACCCAGATACATCATCTGCTTTAAGTCTGATGGTGCTTACAGTAGACCTTTGGTTTACATCAGTGCTTCTTAAGTTACCTGCTGTTGGGGACAAGCAGGTGTTTTTTTTTCCCCCCAGCTTGTCAGGGATTAGCAGCATAGTTGTGCTTATTGGATACCATTCCTTGGAAATTTAGCTTGTGGCCTGGCACTGGTCCATGGATGACCACTTTGAGTAGCACTGGTTTACACTGTCCCTGACCCCTCTTTGCGGTTCTGTTGATCTAAGTGAAGTTTTCACAAGGCTGGAGAAAATCAGGATGGAGTGTTTTGTTTCTTTGTTGAGGCTGTATTTGGTTTTTCTATCTTGGGCACCATTGTGTCTTTTTGTTTGTCCTTCAGATGTGTGCGTGTCCCTTCGGTCTGAGTAATGACAGTGTTGCTTCATACTACACAGTGCAGTGGGCTTGATCCTACATTTTGTGTAGGTGGCTACGTTCCTCAAGGAAAAGAGAAATGATGTACTTGGTTGGATCAAGTGAAAGTCCTGTCAAATCCAGCTTGCGACAGCAGTTGCCTGTAGGGGAAAACAAAATTTCTTGGAGGCTGTATACCTCTTTTCATAGTTGTGTCCTGGCAACTCCGCTTCAAAGATGTGTCACCTCTGAAGCCAGAGATTTCATGATGCTCACTGTAGCTAATAACATCTCACTCTGACAGGACCCAGTTTCTTGAGATTCTTGCTTAACCACTACTGATTTCTTCAGTTTCTAATCAAGACAGAATCCTGAAGAAAATCTCAAATTTTTAATTTTTTTTTTTTTTAAAAACCCTAGCTTCTTGGGACATGAAATTTCTCATTAGAAAGTAGTATTCATTCGAAGGGGTCTGTACCAGTGATTAATAGTGGTTGGCCTTGGCTGAGATCCTGCATCATGCTCGTGTAGTGTAAATCAGCACTGCGCGTGAGGGTTATGCTACACTTGCTGAGTATGGATATGCAGTCCCTGGTGTAGCTGCTTCTGGCCTCAATTTTTAGTGAGGGATGCACAGACACTGTTTCTGCAATCCCAGGGGATGAAATGGGACATTAAAGGCTCTGAAAAACAGTTTTGCACCGTTCAAGAAGATGTGTCTGTGTGGCTGTAACCCAGGGGGTGTGAACGTAGGGCCATTTTTAACCCCATGAAAGATTAAAGAGCAAATCAGGAAGTAATTTGTATGGCTGCTCCCTGTTGGAAAATGTTGCCCTGGGCCTAAAAATATGTCAGACGTCTTGTAGGAAGAACTTTTTGCAGGCGAAGAGATGTGTGTATGTGTGGACCCTCAATTTCTCCAGAGGGCTCCTTATTCTCCAACTGTGATAGAGTTGTTTCAGTTGATTCTGAGGTGCTATTGTATTTGGGACTAACAAAAGAGGATTTAGGCCCATGGGGCAGTGTGGTTAAACTTGAGAACATTTCTTACACAACCACTAACTGAATATATCTGTTGCACAGTCCTCCCAAAGAGTGCAACCCCATGTAGATATGAGAACCTGGCATGTTTATGGCACCAAGAGAATTCCAATCCCCGTCTCCTCTCGTCAGCTCTCTGGGCCTTTGGTGCCCCCTCCATCTTCCTTCCTCACGTCCAGGATGTCTGAGAGTTTGGGGCTTTGGAGAAGAAACAGGCTGACCAGGTTAGGTCTGCACGTGAGAAGCAAGCGTGGCCATGAACTTAACTACGTTCTTGGTTTCGAAGTGTAAAATCCAGATTTTCTCCTTCTGCCCAGAACAAGAGAGTCTGTACTTCTTGCAGTTGATTCCACTCCTTCTTCAGGAGTGTCGGTGACAGATTGGCTTGCCTTCAGGGTCATGTAATTGCATTATGGTTAATCCGTCAGACTGTCTCCTTCCAGCCTGCCAGGTCCCATTAAGGATCAGTGTTGTGTCTGTTCAGTGCCCAGTATTTGCTAAGTACAGAGACTTCATCTCCCATCAGAAATGGCTGTGCTGGAGTTAGAAGTGGGCACCTACAAAGGTCTAGTTAAGGCATGGGACAGATGTGGTCCTCTGGAACAGGGCTACTCGAAAGTCATGGTCCGTGGGCTGATGCTGGTCTGCGGTGAGTTTCTAGGAAAGACCAAAAAAAAGTCCCTGTACAAATATGGCACTGGTTCTGGCAAAATGGGAGGGAACCCCCCCAGTGCCATTTCCCCCGATAGAAGATATGCTGAGAAGCACTGCTCTGTTTTTTCCCCCAATTCTATTAAACATAATATTTTAAAAGCATACAGAACAACACATAAGGGAAAAAGACAATCTACAAACCTAAACTACCTAACAATAATCCTAACCAAAAAGGAAACAAAAAAGATGACTTCCAACTCCTGGAGAATGGTTATTTTGTAAGCTGTTATGCAGACTTCCTCAAATCTAAATAATATAACTGTTTAAGGCTCTATCACACCACGCTATTAGAGTGAATAACTGTTATAAAGTCACTCCACTTTTAACTGTCACGACATCACTGTATGGAATCCTGGGATTTATAGTTTAGGGAGGGGCCTTTAGGATTCTTAGCCAGGGAGCTGTTGGGCC
Source organism: Cyclura pinguis (assembly GCA_030412105.1). Lineage (NCBI taxonomy): Eukaryota > Metazoa > Chordata > Lepidosauria > Squamata > Iguanidae > Cyclura > Cyclura pinguis. The sequence continues at coordinate 5,008,812 of CM059602.1, forward strand.
TCCTTAAACTACAAACTCCAGAAGAGAAAAAGGAATATAGTGCTATAACAGTGCAGTGTGAGAGGGCCTTCAGAATTCTACGATATATAACAAAACTATATGAAAACTGTACAAAGCTATATGATAATATTTGTACTCTTATATGTACTGGTTATACTAAAACTTCTGCTTTATTATTTCAGTTGATGATTATTCAAATCCCACAGTCGTGAATCTTTCCAACGGCCTCTAGGAAACATACTTTCCCATTCTTTTGTCGATTTACTCAGTGCCTCTGCTTTGATGAAAATAATCAGCGTATCCCTCTCTGCCATGTCCAGCGACTTCAGTCTTCTTGAGATGGCGTAGTTGGATCTTTCCATCTCCGGGTGTAAAGTATTCTTGCTGCAGTTATACAATCTAATATTCTTTCATTTTTTAAATCTAGTTGTTGATTGGTCCCAAATAAAAAAAGATCGTGGTTCAGTTGAGTTTTATCTTCAAAGATTCTTCTTTTAGTCAATGTATTAACACCCAAAATTTCTTTGCTTTTTCACAAGTCTACCACAAATGGGGGAAAAAAAAGCCTCTTCTCTCTGTTTACATTTCCAACAAATAATTGAAGATCCATTATACATTTTAGACAATCTTCAAAACAATTACTATATGAAATAAAGCCAGCATTTTGTTAGGCAGGATATTTAACATATAAAAGTCAAAATGTGTTCGTCTGTGTCAGGCGAAGACCTCATATGATTGGCTACCTGAGAGGATTCTGTGGAATTGTGGGGTTGGCTCTTTAGGGAGGGGCCTTTAGCATTCTCAGCCGGAGAGCTCTTGGGCCTGAGGTCGGTTGCTATGCAGACGAGGCCTAGCAGCAAGGAGGAGGGCAGTGTATTCCCTCAGGAACCCACCCTCTGTATGTTAATAAATGAAGACAGGTTGGATCGGGGAATATGGGGAAAAGTTACAGGTACTGGACGACACAGTTTGGGGAATTAGAGACAGGATCGCAAATCTTTTAAAACAAGTATTGCTTATGAGAAAAATCCTGGGCAATGCTGGGTAGATACCAGTTGTGAAAGGATGGGGGGAGGGGCAATGGGAGCAGTTCGCCCCTGGTGGCAATGTTTTTGGGCATTCTGGCTCATAGCCATGCCCCCACGTGCCATGGCCACGCCTCTGCGCGCTGTGGCCACACCTCTGCGCT